>VONZ01000036.1:0-2516054 GCA_012976165.1 Labeo catla | reverse complement strand
CGCACTCGCACAGCGGGAATGCGGGTCTCTAATCCACTGGCACTGGACTCGACGCAACAGAGAGCGGCGTGGGACAAGATTTGTTGGACGAGGGCGAGGGCGAGTGCGGGTGCGGGCGGGCAGAGACTCGTGTGTGCGTGAAGCAATAGAAAAAATGATTTAAGGGACTCCCGCAAAATATAAATATCAAAACATAAAACATCTAAAACAAATGAATTGCTATTCATGTATTGCACAAAAGCAACAAGAACAACTAATATAAAACAAAAATGATTAACACGCGTAAGCATAGGCAGATTTTCTATTTATAACACGTGTTTGCAGCATTAAACAATGTTAATTTCTGGAATCCCTGGTGAAAAAACCAGCATATGCTGGTAGGTATGTTTTGATGCTGGTTTAAGCTGGTCCTTTGCTGGTTTATGCTGGTCATTTGCTGGTTCATGCTGGTCCTTGACCAGCAACATAACCAGCAAAGGACCAGCTTAAACCAGCTAAGGACCAGCTTAAGAGTTACTTTTTAGAGTAACTTGCCTAACACTGGTCAAACTACACTTTTCATTCCACTGACTTTCATTCATACAAATGTGAAGATGTGTAACCAAAAGAAGACTGATACGTCACGCAGTGACTTCTTACCTGAATTAAAAAATTGCAAACTTTAAAGGAAAAGTTCCCCCCAAAATGAAAATTCCATCATTAATTACTCACCATCTTGTCACTCCTAACCTGTAAGACATCTATTCATCTTCACACAAATTGAGACATTTTTGATGAAATTTGATAGCTTTCTGACCCTGCATAGACAGCAACGCAACTGAAGCCAAGTTTTCCCAATCAAAGTTGCGAATTTATTTTGTGCGCAATACTGGAATATCGCTTAAAACATTTGCGTTTCCATCCAACGAGTCAAAGAGAATAAAATCATCACTTCCTGATAAACTGACACTAAATATCACTAAGAAAAGTAGGAGAAGCCATTGAATATAATAATTTTCACCTATAATAAATTACTTGTGATTCAGAGAGAGCAGATGAAATGATACATGCGGTCATTGCTTTCAGAGGCGGATGCCAGCTGTTTGAGAATGCAGTCTTGTAATACAGTTTTTTAATACAGTACTTTGACGGCAGACTTTGCTCGGGCATCTTAGAATGACCATAACAACATTTCAGATGCTGTGCAATGAGATCAGTCAAGTTAGTCAAGCTAGTTAGTCAAGTTATCCGGTCCCATAACGCAGTCACATTACTTTTTTGGTGTATGTGGATGAATTAATTCGCAAAATGCATTTCCATCTCCCATTATTCATTTTATGTTAAAAACATTATTCGTTTTTCGCACAATTCAAAAACCACCTCAGGTGAGCGTAAAAACTTTTTTGCAAATTAAGGGATTTTTTGGGGAATTTTGATGTTTCCATCACTCGTTTTTGATGCGATACTTCAAAATGCGCATAAATACAGGGTGATGGAAACATAGCTTGACACGTTGAAGGTTCAGAAAGGTAGTAAGGACATCGTTAAAATAGTCCAAGTGACATCAGTGTTTTAACCTTAATCTTATGAAGTTACAAAAATACTTTTTGTGAGCAAAGAAACAAAAATAATGACTTTATTCAACAATTTTCTCTCTTTCGTGTCATTCTTCAACATGCGTTCATGACAGTACCACACCTTTCTGGGCCTTGAATGTGGTGGTTGCATTGCTCTCTATGCAGGGTCAGAAAGCTCTCGGATTTCATCTGAAATATCTTAATTTGTGTTCCGAAGATGAACAGAGGTCTTACAGGTTTTGAACGACATGAGGGTGAGTACTTACTAACAGAATTCGCATTTTTGGGTGATCTATCGCTTTAACTCTTCAGGATTGCAGCATTGCAGTAAAATGGAGTAGACTGTATATTTTTACATTTCCAATGAATTATATGTAGAGGTTGACCGATGTATCGGTTTCGCCGATTAATCGGCAACGATAGTTGACTGGAACTATCGGTTATCGGCAAAAATCCATACCAATAGTTTTTTCCGGGTTGGGTCCGTTGCTTGGGTCCGTTGCTGGAGCGGCTGAGAAGCAACGTCATTATACATCAAAGTCCCTATAGTTTTTGTTATAAAGCAGGAGAGCGACCTCTAGTGGCGGAAATCACTGACAGCACGTGCCGTTTGTTTAGACACGTGACACTGCGCTGCACAGAGCGGGACACTTCAAAGGCGGATTTCTAGAAGCGGTGCTGCACTTTTGCCATTGTGTGACTAACATATTTTTATATTTTGATTAGATAACCACAAATGTTCTAGAATAGAAGCAGTTAAATTAGGAAAGTACACAATATCCATATGTATGTAATTATAAAACTGTGGCCTTTGTGTAGATATTTAAAGATGGCCATCTTTAGCTTGATTGTTGATGTAATGGTAACACTTTAAAATATGAGTCTATTTGTAACATTAAGATTGATAAAAGCTGTAGAATAGAAGTATTGTTCCTTGTTAGAGTGTGTTAATTTCAGCATTTACTGATATATTTTAAAAACTGTAGTTCCTTTTGTTAACATTAATGAACAATGAACTAAGTGTAATGATCAATATGTAATTAATATTAATATTTTTATTCATTTACAAAGTATGATTCAGTAGGGTACTTTTTTTAAAATAGTAGAGCACTATTTATTTTCTGTTCAGTATCCATTTAATCGTTCGATTAATCGGTATCGGCTAGTGTGTCCAACTCCAAGTGTGTTCCAACAATTTCGGCCGACCTATAATTATATGTATTATTTTAAAAAAGATGTCACAAAGTGAGACATTGCATTATGATCACTGTGGTGCCAGTAGAAATTTTGCATGCCTAGTGCGACTGCGACTTGAGAATGAATTGCACCCACTGACAGCGCCTTTTACTTCCACATGCCATCTTGTTTTAGCATATGATTCACAGAAGGGATTATGAAAATCATGCACATTTATGCAAAACAGCACAAACGTGCCTCAAAAACACTGAATGCATTTTTGCGGATCTGAGCACTGGGTTGTGGGGGATGTTGCAGATCTGGTGCACTGAAATGGTATAGCAATGAAGCATCACTGTAATCCAAACACCTGAATAGACTCTTTAAAATGCCAAAAATGTGCTTGACTACTAGAGTGTGTATCAGTGATACACTGATACATGTATCATCCACAATAATAAAGTAAAATTGCTGTTTTAACTCATGTCCACCACTCACTTTCAATAATTCATTCATAAAGACAGCGGCTGCGTTCAAATGTCCAAATTTTTCTTATTTTGTTGAAATATATTTTTTTTCCCCATTTAGTACTGCCCTTCAGAAGCAACAGAAGATACTTGCACGTTTCTCAGAAGACAAATTAAGTACAATTTTCCTTGACATTCAAATTCAAAACGTTTTCACCCCCCAGCTCTTAATCCATTGTGCTTCCTTCTGAAGCATCAGCGAATGTTTTAACCTTTTTTAAAAGTTGTGTTTGAGTTCCTCAATTGTCCTCAGTGTGAAAAGATGGATCCCAAAATCATACAGTCACTTCTGGAAAGGGTTCAAATATGCAAAAGATGCAAGAAAACCAAAGAATCTGCAGGACATGGAGGATTTTTCTGAAGAACAGTGCTCAGTTTACTCAGGACAGTACTAAAAAAATAACGTGCATTTTGTATGATCTCTCTTATTTTGTTAAAAAAATGTATATTTTCACAGATTCTGCAAGGGGTTCCCAAACTTTTGCATGCCACTGTATGCCTCTTAAGTATGACATCTTAAGTGCTTCCATAATCAATAAAAAAATATATGTAAACATCTTATTTAAGAGGTTTTTTGCACTAAAATGCCTTGTGCAACAGATTTACTGAATTCTGCCCATGCAAAACAACTTTAAATGATTAGTAGCCATCAAATCGGATACAGAATTCAAACAGTTGGGATTACGATTAGAATTTCGGAACACTGGATCAGCAGTTCCACCCACTCCACCAGATTATAAGGATTTCAGCCATGGATGAACATATTATAAACACACACACATAAACAATCTTAGAGCACAAGAAACAAATTAGCCATGGATGGATAGACTCAAATTGCATTTTAATGGCTCTAGGTACTTTTCGCTGTCATGTGTGATACTGTGAAACCATGTCAGCCCTGCTAACTTCAGGAACTTGTCAGCACTGGGAATGAGGTGCTAAAAAGAGGAAACATGAGACACATACACACACGCATACTTAAAGGTGTCTGGAAATAAGCATAAAGTACTGCCCTCAAAACGTGTCCAAGACAGCGCCCCTCAGTGGCTAAACGGCTTTCATGCACACAAATTGCATACTGTTCACAGGCTCTTTTTGTTTGCATTCTGTTTCATTTGCTGTGATCAAACTGAGAGTTTCAAGAGTCCCCTGCAATCACAGCTCAAAGATGTATTATCATCCTGCCTTTGCTGTAATTACAATCTTTCCAAACACCAGCTTAGAAGAGCATGTGTGCTCTCTTGTGAAAGAGAGAGATGAGGAGAAGACCGTCTGAGACGTGTGGAACAGATGTGTAGGAACAATACAATTTGATGAATTAAACGGTGAAATTTGCAGGTGAAAGAGAAGACTTGACCCTGACTAACCTAATGATTAATACACACAGTTTATGTCAATCATAAATCCACCACATGTACATGCCAAAAATAAAGCCTATTTAAAACCTAATCCCACTGACCTAATAAAACTGTGTCATACTGACAAGCACGTTGTTGATTAATAAATGCATATCAATTTCCACACAGCTGATTTTCACTTGTAATATATTTGACTGTAACGTAAATAACTGTCAAGTGCATTTAAATAGGAATACAAGGAAAGAAATAAGAAATTATGCAATAGGAACCAGATATTTTCACCTAGTGGCTGTTTAAAAAATATTGCATTATTAAATATTACATTAAAAACATTGCTTGAATTTTTAAATATTATATCATTAATATTTCATTGCAGGTTCAGCTTGTCACTAGGCAATACCCATATCTTTGTGTACATCTCGGTGTATCCAACACAAGCCTCTTCTAAATGCCCTTAATCTTATTTATATACACAGACAGGACATCCAGACGTCACACTGTGTTTAAATTGTCACTGCTGAACATATCTCCTAAAGCCACATGTAAATGTGCATCTCTGCTCTTTCCTGCTATTGTTGTTCATCCTCATGCACACAAGGTTTCCTATTTATCTCATTCAACAACTCTCCTCTTGTTTTATTCATGTGTTCTGTTCACAAACCGACTTAAGTCAAGAAATTCATTCAAACAGCTGCCAAACTCTTTCATGTTTTTAAAATAAAGTATTTGACCTGTAACTCGCCACTACTGTTGTTACTGTTTAACTGTATACTACTTTAAATTTGTGTTCATGTCAACATATTTCACGTGACTTTAATCTTAATTTTGAACCTCTTTTAGCAAAATGATTAAAAATAATAACTTTAAGGAGTTCACCAGCCTGTCACTAGGGTAATAACCTCAAAGGTACATCCCTAAAGGCTTTATGAGATATATGCACTCTTTATAGGGGTAGGTAACGCACAAAGGTCTGCTGCCCCGGCGAGCGCATTTAATAACAATGAACTTTACAGTAAATGCATTTCTATATTAGTTTTAGTGTACTGAAAGGTAAGCACTAATATGACGTGTCACTTACCGTCGGGTGATTGATGAGTGGCGATGTCAGCTGTCAGTCCCACTATCAGCAGCACAAAAGCGCGGAGTCCGCTCATGAGGCACCAGTTCTCCATGCGCCGGTAGATCCTCATGATGCCCGGCTCCTTATGATGAGATCTTCATAATATAGTGACACAGAAACACAAACACACACACAGCGCAAGAAGAGAGGATGTGAGGGACTTCCTGCAATACGATTAAATCCACAGGGGAGATAGGGCAGGGTGGTCTACTGAGCCGCGACAGAGCTGTCAGGAAAACTTTACAAAGCCAGTACTGCTTAAATCTTAGGGTCTCTACTGTGTTCACACTGTCCCTTGTCACACATGCAGAGTGTAAACAAAAGCAAAGAGCACACGGACAGCTACGGACAGATGCGGTTTGGTCTCGTTCTTTGGCGAAGTGTTGATTCTTTGGAAGAGTGCGGCTTGAATCTCCACGTGTTTTATAGTGAGGATCTGCAGGGTCCTAAAGCTATTCATTCAGGGTCCTTAAACAAACTACTCACAAAAATGTTTATATACAGTATATATAGCTAACATGTTTAAACCCTTGTGCGGTCTTCGGGGTCATTTTGACCCGCAAATGACTTTCGCTTAATTTTTAAAAAATGTTCTCTTTGTCGAAATGACATGAGACTTGGTACAGCTGTCAGCACTATCTAGATCTACAAATAAAAAAAAAATTGGAGTGATATCTTGATTTTATATTAGTGTAAAAAAAAAGTCACATTCAAGATCTTTGGGGTCTCTAGCGACCCCATGCAACAAAATTTAATTTTCTAACAAAGTAATAGTTTTTTTTTTAAACAAATATTATTTTCTTATTTATTAATGTTTTTACTATATTTGTTCCATTTTTGGAGGATTTATTATATTTTTTAAAATTTATATAAATTAATAAATACATATTTTTTTATTAGGTTTTTATACAAAAACAGCTTTTTGTGTACAATTCACTTTATAAAAGACCCACATTTTGAACTTTCATTCATGGGGATAACATGGATAATTTGACATGGTTTGGTGTAAGATTTTTGCCCATCATTTGGAAAATGCCGCTTTAAAAATAAAAAAATATCATTTTTACCAGTAGATGGCTGCAGAGCTCCACTATTTACAATTTGCTATTTGACCAACTAAAAGATATCTTTTTACAAGTTTTTTCAGTTGGATTGATATCTACATATAATAAAATCACAATTATAACAATAAAAATTACTTTTTGTCAAAGTTTAATTTTTTTTTGTACTAAAAAAAACAGTTTTTATGATTTTATGATTAGAATCAAACCAACAAAATGTTGATTCAAAATACATCCATTCAAAATGTATCAGTTCATCCATTACTTTGACAAAAAGTAATTTTTATTTTTATATTTGTGATTTCATAATATGTAAATAAAATCCAAAAATCAAAAAATCAAAAAAAAAGAAAAAAAAAAGAAAAAAAAAGACGTGGCCTAATGGTTAGGGAATCGGGCCTGCAATTGAATCGTTGCGGGTTTGAGTCCCTGATCCGGCAGGGATTGAAGGTGGGGGCAGTGAATAACCAGTGCTCTCTCCACCCTCAATACCATGACTGAGGTGAGACCCTTGAGCAAGGCCCCCAACTGCTCCCCGGGCGCCACAGTGATAGCAGTATGGCTGCCCTCTATTTACTATTTGACCAACAAAAAGATATCTTTTTAAATTTTTTTTCAGTTGGATTGATATCTACATATAATGAAATCACAATTATAACAATAAAAATTTACTTTTTGTCAAAGTTTAATATTTTTTAGACTGAAAAAAAAATCAGTTTTTCAATAGTTACATTATGATTAGAATCAAACCAACAAAATGTCGATTCAAAATTCATCCATTCAAAATTTATCAATTCATCCATTACTTTGACAAAAAGTAATTTTTATTTGTATAATTGTGATTTCATTTGTAGATAAAATCCAAAAATTCAAATCAAAATCAAAATCAAAATCAAAAAAAAAAAAAAAAAAAAGCGTGGCCTAATGGTTGAGGAATGAACTTGCAACCCGAAACACTGCAGGTTCAGTCCCTGATCCATTGAGGATTGAAGGTGGGGAGTGAATAACCAAGCTCTCCTGCCCTCACTACCACGACTGAGGTGAGACCCAGCAGGCAAACCACCGATCCCCAACTGCTCCCGAGCTGCCTTGTGCTTAATATGGCTGCCCACTGCTCCCAGTGTTTGTTCACTTCTCACTACTGTGTAATTGCACTTGGATAAGGCTAAATGCAGAACACAAATTCTCGAGTATGGGTCACTATACTTGGCCCGCACGTCACATCCTTTCCTTTCCCACTGAAAAACTTGTAAAAGATGTCTTTTAGTTAGTCAAATAGCACATAGTAAACAGTGGAGCTCTGCAGCCATCTACTGGTAAAATGATAATTTTTTATTTTAAACGGCATTTTCAAATGATGAGCAAAATCTTACATAAACTATGTCCAAATGATCAGGTTATACCATGAATGAAGTTAAAAATGTGGGTCTTTCATAAAGAGTGAATTTTACACAAAAGCTGTTTTTTATTATAAAACCTATTAAAAAAATATTTGTTATTAATTTATATAAATTTAAAAATCATAATAAATCCTCAAAACAGGCACAAATGTAGTAAAAACATTAATGAACAGAAAAATGAATTTTGTTTTAGAAAAACTATTATTTTGCTTTAAATGATTTTGTGCGTGGGGTCTACAGACCCCAAACACATAAGTGTTACAACCCACAATGAAAACCGCTGGGGTTAAAAGCTTGCAACTCAGTCTTGATTAGACTGTAGAAAATGGCCCCTCAAACGCATTATCAAGTAAAGGTGGAATAAGTGATGGCCATCATTATAATCAAAGACTCACAGTGCTGAATTCTATTTTATTGCGTGCAAATTTCCTTCAAGCTGAAAATTATGGCTAGTTGTCTTCCATATCTTTTTTTTCTTTTATAACCCTAATCCAACAGCTCGTGTACCTCATTTTCCAGTAGTACTCATCTAAATCAGTGTCAATCAGACTTTTTTTTCATGTGATTGCAAGAGGTCAACATTCCAATTTCATTATTCTTTCAAAAAAGTCCCATTATTGAAATTATAATGAGATATAACATTAATAGGTACAGGTAGTTACTTTAATTTACACCCTCCTAAATAAATTTTTCTGATTTTGTTACTGAAGAGAAGACTGACATTTGATATCAGTACGATTTTATTTTTTTAAAGAGCAGGTCATAAGGTTTTTCATAGTGTCCTAATATTGTGTTGGAGTCCCCTACAGCAGGTTTAAATGCATCTAAGATCAGAAAACATTGTAATTTTCGCAGAATATATATTTATACTAATGCTGTCAAACGATTAATCGCGATTAATCGCTTTCAAAATAAAGGTTTTTGTTTACATAATATATGTGTGTGTACTGTGTATATTTATTATGTATATATAAATACACATACATGCATGTATACATTTAAGAAAAATATGTGAAGTTTATAACTTTAATATATTTATAAATGAAATAATTTACATGAATATAAATATATACACATAAAAACTTGAATTTTTTCAAAATATATGTTGTATGTGTTTCTATATACCAGCAGTGTCAAACTCAGTTCCTGGAGGGCCGCAGCCCTGCAGAGTTTTGTTCCAACCTTGCTCCAACACACATACTATGCAGTTTTCAATTAAGCCTGAAGGACCTCATTAGTTGGATCAGGTGTGTTTAATTAGGGTTGCATCTAAACTCTGCAGAGTTGCAGCCCTCCAGGATCGGAGTTTGACACCCCTGCTATATATAGTAGTCAACATTTGAAGTGGATCACAACCTTTCATCAAAGTTGTCCTAAAACTAAAACAATACCCGTTCTTGTCTTGGGACAACTTTGAACTTTTTTGATCCACTTCTAATGTTGACTACTGTATACATAATACATATACACAGTACACACATATATTATGTAAACAGAAACTTTTATTTCGGATGCAATTAATCGTTTGACAGCACTAATATACAGATACACAGAGTCATTTGTCATTTGTCATTCAAATCAGTTTTAAGCATAATGTCTGTGAAGCCCTTCCTTCCATAAGCCTACTCTGCTCTGATTGGTCAGCTGGCCAAGTCTGTTGTGATTGGTACAAAGAGGAGTACTTGAGCAAGTTAGTGAGTGTTGCCATGTCTTGCTTGATGTGCGTGGGTTTGAAATGACCCCAATAACGTGATATTTAGCACCTGAAATGCGAATTTACCAGGGGAACCCAGACAAAAAGCTTGTATTTTACACCCTGGAATGATTTTTAGTGGGGGACCCCCCTCGAAAACATGATTAGGCTGGATTTGAGTAGCACTCGGGAGGGTTTTGTTGTGAAAACCTGGCAACCCTGAGCATGCACCTTTACATAAAACAATCCAGTCCGTTATTAAAATAATGACATAAAAACATTTTGTTTAACACTTATGCAAGTGAATCGTGCCCACATCTAAAGTTTAGCTGCTAAACTGTAAACACTTAACAAATCAGTAGTGGTGGATACGTTATCCGAGTGCTAATGTGACTAACTGATAATACAACACAGTTTGTAAACCAAAATATGCCTACGTTTCATTCTTTATTATTAAGTAAGTAATTAGAGCAACGACAGTCTACATTAATTGACACGTTCTTAGGAAATAGTGGGTTCACAGCGAATTATCAGAACTATTTTAGCAAGACAGTTATATCGTGGTTTACCTGGAAACCTAAAGCTGCACTAGGTATACATCACATAGCACTCACTTGAAAATGAACACAACGTATCAATCATACTTACAGGTTGTGGTTTGGAGACACTTCTTGGTCCAAATCAGTGGTTTTGGTGTCTCTACTAATTAGCTGATGAGTTGAATCAGGTGTAATAGATGAGGGAGACACAAAAAATGTATAGTGTTGGGGGTGCGCACAGGATCCGTTTGAAAACCACTGGTCTAAATAAAGAAGATAAAAAACAAGATTAGAGAAGCAGTCCAAGGTAAAATGATGAGCACACAACAAAAGGTTTGAATTGTATTGCTAAAAAAATAAAAAAATAAAATTTTAACCGCTGATTCTTCACATCATCATCTTTCGGCAATGAAATCTTCATCTTCTCGACATGATGTAAACACACTAACTAGCGGAAGTGTTTGTGGGCAGATTAGACTGTTCGTATTCCGTGGGCAGACGGGGATTGTTAAATGTGTTACCCAGTGACATAGATCGTAACAGGCAGAAAATTCAAAAATATGACGACTCGTTAAAGGGGTCATCGGATGCAAACTTCACTTTTACATATTGTTTGAACATTAATGTGTGTTGGCAGTGTATGTACAAATCTACCCTATAATGATAAAAATCCATGCAATGGAGTTGATTGACATGAGCGTCTTACCTCAGATCAGCTGTAACAGTCCGACCTCCGATATTTCGATAATTACATTGTTTCGATTGTTACATAAATGTGTCTATGTTCGCGCAAATCATTCGTGATCCAGCTTCACTTACAGCAGAAGTGAGTATAAGGGTTTTTTTTTAATGAATCTCTGCAATCACCTTTCCTAATAACGTGCTACTTAGCAAGTTTAGCGGCTAAATGTGGCTAAAGTAAATCTCTCAGAGCTCAGCTCGTCACTCCACAGAGAGAAGAGAGGGGCGGGGCGAGCAGAGGTCATTTGCATTTAAAGGAACAATCCCTCAGAATAGGATGATTTTTGCAGAGCTCATTTTGAGGTAAAAAGGGTGTTGTTTTACACAACAATTGAGAATTTTTAACCAAAGTATATTATAGACTTTTCATAAAGACCCTAAAGAATCCTACCAACTTGTGGAAAATGGGCATTCGATGACCCCTTTAAGGCCATTCTGAGTCGACTTTTTCTTTTGAGAGACAATATATTTGTTTAATGTACTTTTTTGATTAACAACTTTGCAGACTGTTTACATTAAGTATAGGTGTATTAAATTGATCAAAAGTGACAGTTAGGACATTATGTAGTATTACACAACTATTTCCATCGTTAATAATAATAAGAAATGTTTCCTTGCATTGGAGATATCAGCAAAATGAGGATTTGTCTATATATTTCACTTTTTCACATATAATGTTAAGCTCCCTGAATCGATGAATAAATACTGTTGATGTTCGTGGAATTAGTTTTAAGCCATAAATACTCTTTCATCTCTTAATCTCTACCTAATTATGGTAGCTTTAGCCTTTATCAGACTTAATAGGTAAGGATTCATTAAAACTCTGAACCAGACAATCACTTTATGTGTCGTCGTTTTTATTCAATTCCTTAGATTGTTACTGATATTCACTTCCTTTTAAAAGCCTCTTGTGCTTCACAGTTCAGTAGTATTGCCTTTTTCCACAATATATGTACACTCAGTTTTGATTAGAATAAAATAATGACTAAAATGTGTCAGACAATGGCTAGAGGATTGACTAAAATGTGCTGAAATGTTCAGGAACTGTTAGGAAAAAATAAGCATGCTAAGATAGTAAAAATGAAGGAGTGTGAGCAGACAAAAATTGTGAGAAAACAGTCTTTGATTAAAACTAATGTGAAAACTCTCAGTCAGAGGTTGAGGTGATGAAATAAAATGGATGAGGTTGTAATTTTTTACTGTTTAATTTGATATTACATTCATCCTATTGCTATTTTAGTTTAAATGTGCTTTGTATCCATCCCTTACCTCATTTTTTAAGATTACGATTATTTTGATTAATTCTAGGGTGCCAAAAGTAGCAGGATGATATTTTTGTGTTTGAAGAGCAGGCTGACCTTCATGAAGGGAGAGTCCAGTCTTGGTATTATGGAAATGTTCATTGAAAGAAGTTTTAGCATTCTGCACACTGTTTGCTCAGCAATCTAGACGAATGAGAGGAGAGCAGAGGAAATAATAAAAAAGGGGTCACTCTCCAAAAGAGGACACCATACAATGAATGTGCAATCAGAAGATGGTCAGTATGAAATGGCATTGTCCTTGCTAGATTGCTCTCATTGGGCAAAGCATTGCAATCAATGTCTATCTCTTTGTACCACACACCACTCTCATGTCTTCCTGGATGAGTCACACTTTCTGAAAAGAATGACTTGGCAATTGTCAAGTGGCAAGATTACTAATTTTGCTTTTTGTCTGGTTTTGATGGTGGTTTTTGCCACTTGGGGTCTGCAGAGCATGCAGGCAGAAGCATGATCGATATGGTCCCGCTTCGAGAAAACGTAATGACGTAGAGTGAAATCTTCATCGCCATTTATAGCTGTGACTTATTAATGTCTAGTGTGAGAATACGATCATCCATAACATTGTTTTATGTTTTATGAACTGTTTTATGAAGTTAATATTCCTGCCAAGTGTTGAATATGGTTTGAGTATACAGTTTATGGCAACCTGCTCACCTGAGAAGTGAAAAAGGCTGATTGGCTTATTTGATTACAGCAACTGGGGACTCTGTGTTTGTCTCCTAAAATTGGTGTGGGATCTGGGTGCCGGAGAAGACATTTGGAATGCATGAGAACTAGTGGGAGCACATTGAGAGGTGTAGAAACTAGAGGGATTGAGGAATGAATTGAAAATGACAGATCAAACTGAACAGGAATAGGGGATCCTCTGCTTGAGTTTGGAAAGGCCTGTCCATAACAGTCTGGGATGGATGAGGGGTATTTCAGATGGGAGAGTTTAGCATGCATGGATGTTCTTGAAAGTTCTGGATGCTGAGTGGGATAGAGGTAGAAAAGGTAGGAGGGGGTTAGATGACAAAGCAAGAAGCCTTCTGTTGCATTAAAGTGCCATGATTGTACCAAACGTAAGTGTTGCAGGGATAAACCGCTTCCCATGTCCTCTGAAACACCCTTTACTTTTTCCACTGCTGTTGCTTGAGGTCTTTGGCCCGGTTCCTTCCTCAATCCCTTTCTTTTTGCCCTCTATATCCCCCTTTTTCCTGTATAGTTCTTTTTTTCCATCTTTCAATGAGTGATTTCCACTGTTGGAAATCCTGACCTCCGGCCCTCTAATATTTTGGAGGCTGCTGGGCTGCTGGAGGATTGAGTGTTTGTCTCTTGTTGCCCTTAAGTCATGTCAGAATGCTGGTATTTATGAGATGAGCACACATCAACACAACCACACGACCACATCACCAGTGGGGATTCTCAGGATTTTCTGTGAGCCCCTACATGACAAACTGGTATTGATCATAAACAATAGTGAATGTTGACTGTATGATTGTTTATTCACATTTCATGTTTGCATAGAAGAAGAACTTCTCTTCACTTGACTGTTCTTCTCTTCTCTTCTCTTCTCTTCTCTTCTCTTCTCTTCTCTTCTCTTCTCTTCTCTTCTCTTCTCTTCTCTTCTCTTCTCTTCTCTTCTAGTCCTCATCTTGTCTGGCCTTTTTTGGTCTCTTTTCTCATCTTCTCTCTTCTATTGTATTTTCATCTTGCCTTATTTTCTGCTTTCCTTTCCTTTCCTTTCCTTTCCTTTCCTTTCCTTTCCTTTCCTTTCCTTTCCTTTCCTTTCCTTTCCTTTCCTTTCCTCTCCTTTTCCTTTGTTTCCCTTTTAATCTTCCATTTGTTTCCTCTTCCTGTTCCTGTTTCCTTTCTCCTTCCATTTTCTTTTTCTTTCCTTTCCTTTTCATTTGTTTTTCTTTCCTCTTCCATTTCTGTTTTCTCTTCCGCTTGCTTTTCCTGTTTCCTTTCCCTTCCATTTTCTTGCTCTTTCCTTTCCATTTCCTTTGTTTCCTTTTTCCTTTTCCATTTCTGTTTCCTCATTCTTTTGCTGTTTCCTTTTCTTTTTCCTTCATTTCCCTTTCCTCTTCTATTTCCTTTCCTTTCCTTTTCCTTTGTTTCCCTTTTCATCGTCTATTTGTTTCCTCTTCCTTTTGCTTTTTTCTTCCCTTTCCTCTTCCATTTCGGTTTCCTCTTCCTCTTACTTTCCTATTCTTTACCTTTGTTTACCTTTTCATCTTCCATTTGTTTCCTCTTCCTTTTCCTGTTTCCTTTCCCCTTCCATTTTCTTTTTCTTTCCTTTCCTTTTCATTTGATTCCCTTTTCCTCTTCCATTTCTGTTTCCTCATCCTTTTGCTGTTTCCTTTCCTTTTCCTTCATTTCCCTTTCCTCTCCCATTTCTGTTCCTCTTCTGCTTGCTTTTTCCTGTTTCCTTTTCTTTCCTTTCCTTCCATTTTCTTATTCTTTCCTTTCCTTTTCCTTCATTTCCCTTTCCTCTTCTATTTCCTTTCCTTTCCTTTCCTTTCCTTTCCTTTCCTTTCCTTTCCTTTCCTTTCCTTTCCTTTCCTTTCTGTCCTTCTCTACATTTTCTTTTCATTTTCATTTCCTTTTCCTGTTTCCATTTTCATTTTCCATTTGTTTCCTCTTGCTTTTGCTGTTTCATTTCCTCTTCCATTTCTGTTTCCTCTTCCTCTTCCTCTTCCTCTTCCTCTTCCTCTTCCTTTCCGTGTTTCTTTTTCTTTTCTTTTGTTTCCCTTTTCATTTTCCATTTGTTTCCTCTTCCTTTTGCTGTTTCCTTTCCTCTTTAATTTGTTTCCTCTTCCTTTTCCTGTTTCCTTTCCTTTTCCATTGTTTCCCTCTTCCTCTTCCATTTCCCTTTCCCTTTCCAATTTCCTTCTGTACTTTTCCTTCAGTTGCATATGAACACAACCCGTCTCTCTTCATCCTGTTTTTTTCACAAACACTAAGACCCTGAGAGTCCTGGCTGCTGTTTGTAATTTGCCATGTGTCTGTGTTCTTCCACAAGCCTTGGAGAGACATGCTTTGCTCACCCGCTGAGAGAAACCTCTTATCTGTTTGCTCTGCATGCTAATCTCTGGCTCCAGAGCTGCATTTGTGGAAGAGTTTGGCCTTGTCTCTAAATCCTTGCTCCCTGTGTGTCATTCAATCCATTTGAAGAGCACCCCTCAGCAGACTTAAGCAGACAACACAAGTTCAAAGTATATCAGTCATTCTCAAACTGTGGATTTATACATTTTAGAAAAGAGTAATCAACTCTTAAAGGCGTATATGAAAGAAGAGTTGTAGGGTTAAACTGAGATTCGTCATCTCCTTGGGGAGAATAATATCTCATCTGAGAGGACACTCACTAGGAGCTGCCCGATGCTGTTAGAGCTCAGTGTCAGGATCTGTCTGCAGGCTGTGGTGCTGAAACAGCAGGAGGCCTGGAGCTGTCACAGTGCTGCAATAGGGAACTGTCCTCTACTGTGGTGCTGAAAGAATGGTGCGGAGCTGTCCACACCCTGGGGTGCTAAACCATTGTGATTTGCTCTGAGCCACAAAAGAGATGTTTATTATTATTGTTATTATTAGTTGTCATCATCACAGTTGTTTTCCTCTTTAGTCTATAATATATAGTTTTCATGCATTTTGTTAATATATGCATAACCATTAAACATGGTTTTTTATTTAGTTTTAAGTTATTCTAATCACAAGATTTGTTGTTAGATAGCAATATGATGATAGTGCTGTTGTCCATGAACTTTAATGAGATAATTATAATGTGATCAAAATGTATTGTAGGCCTACCATGCATATATGCATGCATGTAAGTGTTGTGCAAACATATTAGTGCACACACATTTGTGTGTGTTTGTGTATTTGTATACCCATGGCATGATTAAAAAAAAAAGGATTTGCCTGCTCAGTGGGCTGAGCTAAGCTCTAAAAGCCAATTACTGTTTAATTTACCCACTGTCACATGTAGTTTTTTCTCTTTTCTCCAGGCTGCACTGTTTGGAAAATGGCTGCAGGCATACTGATTGAGAATAAGAATAAAATAAGACCCAGAATTATTTCAGTTGTGGCCCAGGAGAGAGTGTGGAGAATGAGGGGATGCGATTCAGACTACAATGAGTCCACACATTGTATATTTATGGCTATACCTCACAATTTCTGCAGATCATTATAACTTTTCTTTCCTCTCTGTTTTTTTTTTTTTTTCGAGTTCTGACAGTAACTAGATATGGTTTAATTGCCCCAGGTGACATCTCAAGTCAAACATAGCCTCATGCAGTCAGCTCCCATTACCATTGCCCATCCGTCAGCCCCTATAGATTTGTAATAATGCACTCCGTGTACCACACTTCCTCCATTTCTTCCCCATCAATGACTTTATTCCCTGTTGTATCTAGAGCTTTAAAGAGGTCATGCCATGCATTTGTCATTTAATGTTCCCCCCAGTGGTCCACTTATGTCAGCAAAGAAAAAAAAAGTCAGAAAGTTGTGAAATGAGACATTTCTGCTGTATAGTTTCAGTAAGTAGTGTTTTTTTTATAAGAAGTTAATACTTTTATTCAGCAAGGATGCATTAAGTTACTATCAAAAATGCCAGTAAATATGTTTTGTAATGTCGAAAGATTGCAGTTCATGTAAATGTCATTCTTTGAACTTTGTTCATTCAAAGAATCTAGAAAGATGCGTCACCGTTTCCACAAAAATATTATGCAACATGACTATTTTGAAATGTTTCTTGAGCACCAAATCAGTATATTAGAATTATTTCTGAAGGATCATGTGAGTATTGATGCTGAAAGTTCCAAATCTTCTTTGTGCAAGCCCTGAATAAGAGATTTAAGTGCAGGAGTTCTAAGTTTCGTCTCTAGCCTGACTCTCACTTGGTGGTGTGTGCAAATGATGCTAATGTGCAACTGGACGAGACAGACACTCTCCACAGTTCATCCAGGAAGCAGATATGACGTGAGATGCAGCAGGGCATTTGGAGCAGTGGTTAAAAGGAGAAGGGCATCTCCTGTGCCCCACAGAGGCTTGGCGTAATGGCCCATAACTCAGAGTTCTGAGAAGTTTCTCTTCTACTGAGAAAAAAACATGTTGGGCAGAGGAATTCTCTTTAATACAGCCCATTAGTTAGAGCTAGAAGGAGGAGAGGGGGAAGGGAAAAAACAGAAACCAAGAGCGACAGAAAGAGGCTGAAACACAGCACAGCCCTCTGAGGGGAAACCACATGGCCTAAAAGTGAACAGTGAGAGGTTCTCAGCTCTTGTACAGAGACTAGATGCTTGTCTAGTATGAGGTCTGAACAGGTTTCTCTTGTGTACCCTGACGTGATATCCTGCTGTCACCGCTGCCAGTCGTGTCTCCATAATAATTATCCAATCATACTTCTCTAGGGGCCCTTCAGTCCTTAGTCCTTGTTAATTTAACATGTCTGTGATTGTCAATATAATTCATGTGGGAAATTTCTGTTGCTGCATCTAGCTGATAGGTTAAGGCTGAAATACACTACATGACTTTTAAAAACTGAACAGATCTTAAAAATCATACACTTATTGACTTTGTAGATAAAAAATACAGAGATAAAAAATTGCCCATCATACCCATCGACTAAGGATCACATACTACTGGACTTAGTTGTCCACTCACAACAAACTGTTACTAGGAGGTGCATGACAATGAAAACAATATGTGTTCTAAAATCTGATCAAACATGTTCGATCTTCTCCAAATGGATGGAATCATAGTCTGTGTCCATCATACATGATGCGATTTTTCTATTAAAGGTCAACTCAAATCTGCAGCCTGGCTCTAACTTTCAGCAACTATTGTCAACTTCTCCAGACAGTAAATAGGCGGAAAATTAGGGCAAAAATCATGTGTGATGGTTTTTTGTTTGTTTTTTTTTTTTGGTCTGGATACATTAAAACTGTTTATAATCTATAGTTAAGGTCAAAAGTTTACATCCCCCTTTCAGAATCATTAAAAATGTAAATTATTTTACCAAAATAAGAGGGATCATACAAAATGCATGTTATTGTTTATTTAGTACTGACCTGAATAAGATATTTCACATAAAAGATGTTGTCTCGCTCTGCCTGAACTGTTTTTTTTTGTCCAGTTCCTGACGGTTAGGATATGTCGAAAAAATTCCCATCTCATGTTCTCCCTCAACTTCAAAGTTGTCTTATATCGCTGTTTTACCTTTTTTGTTAAGGGTTACAGGTCTTCTTCTCTTTGCAAAGACTGGGTCGGTACTTATGCAGCGATGTAGGATGATTTTGAAATGATTTTTGAAGATGAGGGAGAAAATACGATTAGAGTTTTTCAACATACCCTAACTGTCTTAAACCATAATACAAGGAGAGCAAGACGAGATGAGTGTTTGAGATTAAAAAGTATTTTAATTGTATTTTTTCCAATGTAAATAACCCATCGTTTCGCTAGATAAGACCCTTCTTCCTTGGCTGAGATAGTTTACAACCGCATTTGGGATCGTTTGAAGCCGCATTTAAACTGCATTTTGGAAGTGCCAGTCCATTATATGGAGAATAATCTTGAAATGTTTCCCTCAAAAAACATAATTTCTTTACAGCTGAAGAAAGAAAGACATGAACACATGAACATCTTGGATGACAAGGGGGTGAGTACATTATCTGTAAATTTTTGTTCTGGAAGCGTACTTCTCCTTTAACCCACTGGGGTCTGAGGGTGTTTTGGGGCCCTGGAGAAGTTTTGACATGCCCTGACATTTGTGTTTTTTTCAGTATCTTAAAAACATATTAATGGCTAAAGTCTGGTTACACTGCAATCAGCACAAACTGGGCTACAATAATATGTAAGCAACATGAATGTACATGTTTGTGTTTTTGAGAAAACAACATTTATGCGTGGTTAGTGAAAATCTAATTTTTTGAAGTCACTGAAATAAGACCAAGAAATGCATTCAGAACATTTGTGCACAAGACTTTTGAGAACTGGATGTGGTAGGCTAGAGTTTTTTTCTACAAAATGATGTGAAAATCATCTCGTTCAGTCGTTCACAAAAAACAATAAACTTATTTAAACTTTCTAAGACATGTTTTGTGATTGAAAGGGAATATGCGAGGGAGTGACAATGGCCATTAAATATTTAGTGATTCACACCTGAGATACAAAAGGCCCTCCCCTAATGGCCCATCAGTGACACTGTGACTGTCAGATAAAAACAATGTGAGACTATTCAGAGATTGGGGTTTTAGATTATCTGTATTTTATTTACAACACAGTATAATATAAACATACATTATGAAGGTCAAAGACACATTATTAAGCACACTGATCTAACCACAGAGATATGAACAGATGGTGTGTAATTCCTGAAAACTGTTTTCTGAATTCTGTTCAACAAGTAACACAATAAATCATACCTGATATTTAAGTGCTTGCAAAACTCATCATCAGTAGTCATGGAAGTTGTTTTACCAGTAGAATGTCAGTGTAGTTGAAGATCTGATGTTGGCACAGTGCTCTCAGAGGAAAAGTTTGCAGGATTCATCTGTTGTGCAGGTATCAGATCACAAACAACTAAAGCAAAACAAAAAAAAAAAAAACAACATAAGGATCAACATCTGGAACAATTTAAAACATCCTTATAAGCCAAAGCAGTGGTTGTCTATAATTTCTATCCCAAAAAATATTCATATAGGTATCTAGTCACTAACATAAATAAATGAATAAATCAGTGCGCATGTTGATAGGCCTGGAGCAATATTGTTACATTAGCAATCACTAATATTGCCCATGTGATTTTTATGTATTCGCTGAGTTTTAGTTTAGTTTTAGGGGGGGTGAAAACTTTTGAACAGAATGGAGATGTGTACTTTTTTTTTTCTTCCTTACTTTGCCTAAATATCGTATTGTTTCATTTAGTACTGCCCTTCAGAAGCTACAGAAGATTCTTGCATGTTTCCCAGAAGACAAAATAAGTTAAATATACCTTGATCTTCAAATTCAAAAAAGTTTTTACACCCCGGCTCTTAATGCATCATGTTTCCATCTAGAGCATCAGTGAGTGTTTGAACCTTCTGTAATAGTTGCATATGAGTCCATCAGTTGTCCTCAGTGTGAAAAGATTGATCTCAAAATTATACAGTCATTGTTGGAAAGGGTTATTTTAAATCATTTCTTTTCTTTATCCAGGACACTCTTTATTTGTTATTTACCTTTTATCATTTTGTCCGCTCTTCGAGTGCAGCCCATTCCCCTTTGTCGACCCAAATCTCTTGTGTGCTGCGCAAGGCGCCCTGCGTCTCCGTTCAATTTGGAACACAGTGGTTGACGTGGAGTCGGTTATATGATGTGTGTGTTGTGCCATTGTACATTGTCTGTCTTTATCCCCATGGGATCCCGAGTCGGCCCATGTGGTTCCTTCACAGGGGGCCGTGCTTTGAACGTAACGGGCCGGTGTTTCTATGTAGGTCAGGCAAAGTGTTGTCTACGTGCGCTGCAATCTTTGCGGTCCCCTGTTTAATCTAACGTGTGTTTGTGTGAGTCTGATGGTATGCTTTATCTGCAGCTTTCGAAGATGCTAATGGGTGGCCATGAAACTTTAAATACCCTTGACTGATTCAATAATTTAATAATGATCTCTCGGAAGACTCCTCCTACGCACGGCCCATTTGTTTTCTCATTCCAGAGGTGGATAGAAAAAGTGGCCATTTGGAGAGGCACCGGTCTGCCGGCACAGCGCTTAAGCAGTTAGTGCGGATGTAGTAAAGTGAACATATTAAAGAGAGTTAAAGTTGTTTTAAACATGCTGTGACTGGTTTTATACAGCAGGTCAGAGCTGCTGAGAACACTTTCCGTGGTTAATGTCTTACTAGTGCATGAAGAAATGATTGAATGAAGCAAAAAGTTGAAGGAATAGCTTTTGGTTTTTGTTCTTCTTGCTTACAGGCAGCAGCTGTCGGCCTCACCATCAATAACTGTCTGTTTCTCTTTACTTGTTTCAACTTTCATGAGGTTCACAGCAGTACCCAGGATATTTGACATAATACCAATACATTCTTTCCACTCTTTCTTTCATTATTTTATTCATTGCACGCATGTGTGCATAACAGTGGGATAGCTATTCAGATTTATAATAGCAAATTATTGCTTCTCCATTTTCTGAAGCACACTGACATTTGATCTTATTTCTCAAGTCCAATTGTGCTTAACATCCTCCAGTGTTCCAGTGTTTTGCTCTGTGAATGCATGTGTGGATCTTTCTCTCAATTGTCGGTACATTCTCATTCTGCAGATGGCAGTGGTCCAGTCCCTCCTCTTTTTCCACTGGGATGAATGCCCTGCAGCTACCACTCTTAATTAATGATGTGTGAGCCTGAACTACCTGTTCTTGTCTCTCCTGCAGGATCCTAGATAAAAGTATTCAACTTCTAAGAGAAGATTCTAGATTCTATGCTGAAACAACTGAATCCTCACCCCAACAGCCTTTAAAAAAGGTAATGTTGGTAATGTTTCCTCATAACAATATCAGATTTAGTGAATATGCTTAAAAATGGTTACATTAAACAAACAGTATTTAATATGTTGAGTTGTTAACTTTGTTGTTCTAAAACCAAAACAATACCAGTTCTTGGCTTAGGAAAAATGCGATTAACTTGTTTGATCCACTTCAAATGCTGACTACTGTATTTGATAAAAAATACAGTAAAACGTTAATGTTATGAAATATTACATTTTAAAATAACTGCTTTTTATTATTAATGTCATTTATATCTGTGATGACAGAGCTGTATTGTCAGCTGCCATTACTCCAGTCTTTAGTGTCACATGATGAATGAATATTTTTGATATCTAATATGCTGATTTGGTGCTCAAGAAACATTTGAAGAATTCATTTGTAAGCAAATAACAATTTTCAAACAGATTACAGTTCCATTCCAGTTAATCTCAATCAAACTGCAGTTGAGTTATTTTGATTAGGTAAAAAATAACTAAAAAATACAGGTAACACCATAAAACACAATGAAAACATGATAATAATAAAAAACATTATTTAAAAAAAAAGTTATCTGTTTTTGCAAATAAACCCTTCATTTTTTATTATCATGGTTAAAAACAGTAAAACAGCTGCTTAAACGATTATACATTATTCAAAGACTTTTTAATGAATGCAAAATTCAAACAAAAAATCTTTCTGACAACAAACATTTGAATGTTAGTGTATCATAAAAATGTGTGTTTTTTGGACTGTTAAAGTTAAGTTCTAAATTATTTACGAAATTACTAAAACATATTGTTTCAGTGAAATATCACTGGAGGTAAATACTTTCTATACTTTTTTTTCTGTAGATTGTTGTTATTTTGTGCAAAACATCTCAATTCTGACCATTGTATTTAAACCTATAATTAGTTGTCAATTGATTAAAAAAAAAAAACAACTAAGTAATCGCACATTTTTTTTTCTGAAATTATTTGCGATTAATCCCACTTAAAATGAAGGTTTTTAAATATACAGTTATATGTAAAGTAAAGTTTATATAATAAAGTTATCAGTCACTAAATTCTACTTTAAAGGAGAAGTTCACTTCCAGAACAAAAATGTACAGATAATTTACTCACTCCCTTTTCATCCAAGATGTTTGTGTCTTTCTTTCTTCATCAAGACACTTTAAGGGTATGTTGTAAAACTCCCATCTTGTTTTCTTCCCCAAGAAACAAGAAGCAGCTCCGCCCCACATTGAATATTTTTAACGCCAGTAAACTGGAAAAATTAATTGCCTAATTTTGACAGCACTACCTATAATATTTGAGATTAAACATATCCATCACAGCACAGCACATCACATCTGAGAGACTTAGTCTATTTTTTTCTCTGCTTGAAATACTCACTGACGTTATATCAAACAAACTATTTCGTACAAACGCACAAACCTAATCATAGCACAAGGCATCTTTCCCCGATTGTTTCAGTTCAAGTCTATTTTAAATCATGAAAAACCTCCAGGTGTTCTCAGAGCTGATTTCTCTTTCACGGACAGTGAAGGAATCAAGCGTTGCGTCCTGTCTGACCCGTATGTGAAAATAACTGTCTTTTCTGAGGTGTGCTACTTCAGCATACATCAGTATTGATGGAATCAGGCTGGAAGGAGACTCAGGTTGTGCGGCATTGATTTTGTCTGGTAGCATTCACGCCCGGAGCTCTGCTGTACTTTTCTACCCCGCATGAGCTTTTGTAGACAAATGCTGTTTTTTTTTTTTCTCTGATGCTTTTGAATGTAGTTTCATCTTTCTTTTTTGCACATCAAAACTTTTGAATTTTAACAATTTCTTGACCCCTGTCTATATCTGTGCATCTTGCTGTCTTTCTCGTCTTTTCCCCACATTTTGCCTTCATTCATTTTGGATCTCTCTCGTTGTCTCATCTATGATTTCCTTGCTCCCTTGAAATCCCTTCTTCCGCTCCTCCCTTTATCTGTACCTTGCTTTCTTGTGTTGAGTAGAGCTGCTGATTGGTATGCTAAACATTCAGCACTGCAGACTTTGAGAGTCTGTCGCTGGCTGAGGGAACGAAGGCCTGCAATTTGATTGACAGGGTGAGCAGTAATAAATGATGCCAGTACTGGCTGGTGAATAAAGCGCTGTAAATAAAGAGTGCAACACGCACAAGATCATGGAGGAAGGCAGGTTTGAGAACAGGTAGAAGGGCGTGCATTAATGCAAGTTTACAGGCTTTAGTGCAGAGAAGGTTAATAGTATAGAGACTTGAGACTCACATAGTCATGCAAGGTCAGATTCTCAGGAACCAGTTATGGAAATACGATTGCATTAATTCAAGCATTCAGTATTAGGCTGCACACATTTGCAATAGATAAGCAGTGTGACTGTTTTACACTGACAGCTGTGGCTTTATGCAGAAATAAAAATTGAAAGATATTATTGTTACAGATAGGTCTGCATATGCAATCAGTATTAAATAATCAAAATGGTTTTTAAAATAATTAAGATAAAGTGCATTTTGACCACAAAGTGGTCAGAATATGAGTGCATTTTGTCGATTGGTGTCCTCCTTATGGCTGAACTTTGAGAATGGAGCGCACCTCACATTGATCTAATTGGACAGTGGATGTTAAACATCATTTGAAGGGTTTTGAGTACCTTACAAATAGCATAAGTGTGTGTTCATTTGCCTGGGGAGCATGTTCACTTCTCTTTTGTATGGCAGCCCTCCAAATCGCCACTCTGCAGTCAACCATAATGAGCTCTAAAATCCTGTGGCAGCTCCTTAGGCCTTTGTCTGTTTGCATGTGCTGTCGATATATAGAATTTCCTGCTGTTCTTTATGCTTATTTCTACTTCCATTCGGCTTGAGTATAAATGCTTTGCACACAAATGACTGATAGTCAGATCTCTTATAAAGACAAAATGACTGCTAATCAGCAATCAGCTGAATGTAATTCATCTTTTCAGCTGCATGTGTAATTGTGATGTAGATTTCAGTCTTGAATGTGGACTTCAGAGTTAAAGATTATTATTTGTCCACCCTAATTTTTTTCTTTAGTTTTATTTGTAGGATGCTCACATTCAAGTGAGATTTCTGGACTTTTATTCCACACACTCTCACTCAAATGGTTAGTATGAGAATGTATGTACAATACATTTGGGTGTGTTTGTGTGCATGCTTGATTAATGCTCTCTGCTCCTGAGGACATTATTCACAGCTGGAATACTGTCAGGCCAGCCAGGGCTGGGAAATGTATGCCAAGGTGTGTCTATGTATGTGTGTGAGTAAATACGCATGCGCCTCCCCTACACAAAGGAAGCTGTTTATTTTAGTCAAGATTGTTGTTATACTTTTGATCTGCCTAAGTTTATGGCTGAAATTTTGTCAGTGATGCATGCTGCTGTACTCAGATTGCATGAATTTGACTATTGGTGATGCTAAAGAGGAGAAGATAACCTGCATGACAATGTTTCTAACTGAAACCGGGTAAACGTAATGGTGAATATTTATTTATTAGAACCAGTAGAACCTGGATGTGCTGCGCCTTGTTTGTGCCAAAAGAAGGCTTACGCTGTACATAAAACAGTCTTTGTAAACAAAAGATTTTGACAGAGGATGACTTTTTGCCCAGCCTGACTTGCTTGAACCAGACTTGAACCAGGTCGCAAATTTTGTGAGTGGTCACTGGTGCGACCACCGTGTTGTTTAACTCATAAGCACTGCCATTTGTGTTGCATATGAGAGACATACACAAACAAACTTTCGAGTTCAGAATACCTTTTACTCAGAAACCAAAGTGGATTTCGCGATACTGTTACTGCACCGCGCTGTGAGATCCAGTAGCTGCAGAATGAGTAAGGCTTCTGCAAGATCTAGTAAGAATCATTCAAATTCTGCCTAGAATTCTGTTCTAAACAGCACTGATGCATGTCAGAAAACCAGTAGTAATGCTACCTGTTGTGGCAGAAATAGTCGATTATTATTACATTATTCATTTCAGAGTTTGTACAACCTTTTGAGAGACAAATTTAAGGACTTTTCAATGACTTTCAAGCATTTCACACAACTATTTACAGCACTTTAAGCCTCTAAAATGATCCAGTTTGAATTTTATTTTTAATCGGATGACCAAAATGTACTTTGTGATAAACAAACTCTTACGTAAAATTTTAAAAAAATTAAAAAAATAAATACATCAAATCGCCATTATAACCAGTGGATACAGCAGAGGAGCACTTATTGACTTGTTAGTCATTCATTTCTACTTTTTGCTTTATTTAAAATGATAAACTATTATAAAATATAAAATCATAAAGAAATCAGATTTTGTCAGAGTTTTACTCTTTGTGTATATAATCACTGAAGTTGGTTAGTTCCATACTATAGAAGAATAATGGTACATTTAAAGGAGAACTCCACTCCTAGAACAACAATTTACAAATAACTAACACAAATAGATGTTCATGTCTTTCTTTCTTCAGTCATAAAGAAATTATGTTTTTTGAGGAAATCATTTCAGCATTTTTCTCCATATAATGGACTGATATGGTGCCCCGATTTTGAACTTCCAAAATGCAGTTTAAATGCGGCTTCAAACGATCCCAAATGCGGCTGTAAACAATCCCAGCCGAGAAAGAAGGGTCTTCTCTAGCGTAACGATTGGTTATTTTAATGAAAAATAATACAACTTATATACTTTTTAATCCCAAATGCTCGTCTTGTCTTACTCTGCCTGGACTGTTTTTGTTCCGGTTCATGACAGTTAGGGTATGTCGAAAAACTCCCATCTCATGTTCTCCCTCACCTTCAAAATCATCCTATATCGCTGTTTTACCTTTTTTGTTAAGGGTGTTTGATCTTCTTTGCATGTTCACGTTGCAAAGACTGGGTTAGTACTTCAGTGATGTAGGATGATTTTGAAATGATTTTTGAAGTTGAGGGAGAAAATACAATTGGAGTTTTTAGACATACCCTAACTGTCTTGAGCCAGAATACACAGAGGTTATGGAGAGAAAGGCAAGACAAGCATTTGAGATTAAAAAGTATTTAAAGTGTATTTTTTTAATGAAAATAACCAATTGTTTCACTAGATAAGACCCTTCTTCCTCGGCTGAGATTGTTTACAACCGCATTTGGGATCGTTTGAAACCACATCTAAACTGCATTTTGGAAGTTCAAAATTGGGGCACCATATCAGTCCATTATATGGAGAAAAATGCTGAAATGATTTCCTCAAAAAACATAATTTCTTTACGACTGAAGAAAGAAAGACATGAACATCTTGGATGACAAAGGGATGAGTACATTATATGTGAATCTTTGTTTTGGAAGTGGAGTTCTCCTTTAATAAGAGTAGAATATGAAAAATTCTATATAAGAATTTGATTTCGCACATGATACTGTTGCTAATAAAAGTAAATTTTGTATGCTTCCCAACTCAAACTTAGTGCTTTACTGTCAAATCTGTATAAACATGAAGTAAACAAGAAATGAACATGTAATATTATTAGTAACTGCACTGATTAATGCAAGACAATAGTATTTTTATGAATAAATTATCCATATTTTTAATATTCCCACAAACAACCCCCAGCACTACCAGATCTGCTCCTGACACCACCATCTGTAGAACTTACTGACGCTGGTGCCACTGCTCTCAAATGTTAGTCTGGATCCCTGAAATATACAAACGATGAACTAAGAGAGATTGACGTTCTATAGTAGTATGTCAGAACACCACACCACCATACGTCATGTACTCTTGCATCAAAAACAGACACAAAAGAGAAGAAATTGTTGAATAAAGTAATTGTTTTTGTTTTCTTTGTGCACAAAAAGTGTTTGAACCACTGATGTCACGTAGACCTACAGTATTTTAAGAACGTTCTTACTACCTTTATAGCCCTTAAATGTGGTAGTACCTATGCAGGGTCAGAAAGCTCTTTGATTTCATCAAAAATATCTTAATTTGTACAGGTTTGGAAAAACGTGGGTGTTCATTTTTGGGAAGAACAAACTTGAGAATATTGCACCTCTAGCACTGATTATTTATTTATTTATTTATTTTGCTTGCTTGCTTACAATACAAAAAGCCATTTGTATGTGGTTCTCAATGTGCCAATGATACCTTTAGTCCAATGGCTTAGAATGTATATCATTTTTCCAAAGCTTTTTTCGGTCTAGTCACCTTTTGTGCTCTGTCAAGGCCTTTGCTATTTGTTCCAGATTCTTCTGCCGCCCACAGGTTTCTCATTGCCATGGGAACTACTGCAACAACCAAAATGCACTTACACAGATTGGTTCGTCCATCCACCCAAAACATCCAGTGTAAGTCTGGTATTTTACGGATCTGAATTGTTGACCTTAGTGATGAGACAAACCCACCGTCGCACCGCCCAAATGTTCAGAAATGTAAAAAAGGTGGGTAGCCACACATATCTCAGGCTCCATGGCTTTACTACCTTTAAATCCGGCACATTTGTGCTGCTCTGCTACCTCCATCCACTCCCTGCATGGATATATCCAAAGTGCTCTCATGAAACGTAGAGGTCTGTGGTAGGAAATCGCATCCGCAAATCATCAGCCCGAGACTATGAGCTCCATTAGAGGAGAAGAGCTGGCCGTGATTCACTTTATAAACTCATTAGGGATGTGAACACGGCATACTTTCAATGTTCCTCCGCTCTCAACAAAGACCTTGGACCGTCTATCTAAGCGTAATGACAAACCAGGGAGTTGCTGCATACCTACCTGTTTATATATCCTTAAAGAGAGCTTTTCACAGGCTTGGTTAAGTGCCGACGTTAGTAGGCTGACGAGTAAAGGCAGGAAAAGCACTTTGCCAAGTGCATACTGAGGAAACCATCCATTTACCTGTGTGGAATACAAACACTGGCTTTATTGTTCTCTTTGAATGTCTGCTCGACATCTGGCATGTACAAGTGCACATGCATGTATAAGCCATAATTTTCCTTTTTTTTTTCACCATCTCTCTCACTTTCTGTCTTCATTTTTCTTTTTTGTACAGAATGACCTGCTGTTTCATGCATTAATGCACCACTAAGCTGGCAGTGAGCATGTTAAGCTGCTTTCAGGCAGTGCTTAGAGGGACACAGTGCCTTTTACATGGGTGCCACAGAAGTTGGTGCCAAACATCAGGATGAGGGATAAAGATGCCATGGCTTTGGCATAATATTTGGATGCGGATTGTAATGTAGGAGAGACTGAGAGAAGTTGTCACAAGGCTTTGTCTCAGGTGAGTTTTGAGTCAAAAGTCCAGTTACATACAGCAAATGTGTTTTCTCTAGAGGTGGCTTTGTCTGTTGGTCCACCTTTTTCAAAACCTCCTTAAAGGGATAGTTCAGCCAAAAATCATTTATTCACCCTCAAGTTATTCCAAACCTGTATGGGTTTCTTTCTTCTGCTGAACACAAAAGAAGATATTTTGAAGAATATGTGTAACCAAACAGTTGTTGACTTCCATACACTCTTAAAAATAAAGGTGCGTCTAGACCACAGAGAAGCAGAATTTACAAGTATTGCTTCTAATTTAAAGGAACGGTTCACCAAAAATATTACAATTCTCTCATAATTTACTCACCCTCAGTTGTTCTAAACCTGCATGAAGTTTGTTTTCTTCTGCTGAAGAGACAAGAAGATATTCTTAAAAATGACCCACATGCTTCCTTTTTTTTTTGTCATAGAACCTTTTCGTCTGAATGGTTAAATTTGTCTAAATTCTGTTTCACAAAGGTTCTTTGTGGCGAAAGAAGGCTCTTCAGATTATGAAACGGTAAGAAAGAGATGATTCTCTAAAGAGCCTTTGACTGAATGGTCCTTTGTGGGACTAAAACTGGTTCTTCTATGGCATTAATGTAAAGAGCCTTTAAAAAAAGGGGACCATGTAGGTCTTTTTTCAGAATATCTTCTTGTGTGTTCAGCAGAAGAAAACAAACTCCATACAGGTTTAGAACAACTGAGGATGAGTAAGTGATGACAGAATTGTAATATTTTGGTGAACCGTTCCCTTAAATTAGAAGCAACATTTGTAAATTCTGCGTGCAGAGGTCTGTCTAGACTCAGCGGTAGGATGAGATTGCTAATTCATTTTTACCCTACCAAAATTTGTGCATGCATTAGTGTCTGTGTGTTATATCAGCATAAACATCCTGCTTAAAAGTATTCATAGTGCATGAAGCATGTGCCTGAGAGAACAGCTTTTCATAACCTCATTATAATTCATGTAGTTTAGCACGTACACAAGATTTGAATTTACTCTGTCTTTTGCTGGTGTTGTGCTGTAGTTGATTAATTTTTGTCAAGCATGTCTTGAGCTTTATGGACTGTCGTTTTATGTGCACATAGATGAGTTTCTGTCTGTCAGTGTCTCTTGGGAAAATGTTTATTAGACAGTTCTGTTGTCAAATTTCTTTCTATGCTGTCAGTGTTTTATTACATAAGCTTCTGTTGCTAGTATGGTGTGTTGCTTGCTTAAATGTTTGCATATAGGCTGGCACATGGTGATTCAGTATGTAATGCTGTGCCACATCTCTCTCCCTCTGTCTTGGACAGGCAGACACTTTGAAATTGTAATTTATAGGTATCTTGCCTACCTGAAAGTATTTGCAAATTGCCATCCTTTTATCCAGTCAATTTAATTATTTATAGATATAATCTATCATCTTTAGGGGTTTCTGTGAGCATGAGTGTATCAAGTTTTATGTTCCAGACAGTAACTTTGGACATATTTAGGTATCACCAATATGTAGAGCTTCAATAATGCATGGTCTTTTCTTATGAGTAATGGACAGAGGAAAGGAGAGAGTGGGGAGAAAAACAGATTTGAAAGCAAAGGCATTCATAGTACAATAAAAAAAAAATTCAATACAGTATTTAGAACAAACCTGAGGATTTTGCACCAACAAGTGATTTCTCATAATGTCCTTCATGTGCTTGATACTCCAAAATTAAATTTTCCTGACATCCTCAAGGTATTCTGCTGTGATAGAAGAGCAGATGGTGGGTTGAGAGCATGAGCCAATCATAGGAATTTTGGCTAAGCTCCAGTTTAGAGTAGTATGGAAAAGAAGTGAACAGGGTTCTGGGAGAGGTGTAGGCCTGTGCAAGGACATTGTTGTTGTTGTTTTTCTTTTCTTTTTCTTTTTTTAAATAGTAGCTACTGCTTGGTGTATGTATTAGGGCTGAACGATATGGACAAAATTTCATATCTCGATTTTCATGCCAGATATCTCGATATCGATACGATACGATATGACTACGGGTTCGGTGAAAACCAAGCATTTCTCAGAAAAATAAAAACATCATAATACAAAAAAATTTGGAAAGTGTAGTTTTATTTTTAAGAACTCACTGCCAGTCATCAACGTGATAAAATGGACTGTTAAACTTATGTATGGTTCAGTTGTCCGGCTCGTCCACAGGTCCGTGGTTGTGGCGAAATGATCGATTTCACGGAGCTCGGATTCAACACTCATTTTACACTCATTATAAAGTTTCGGAATGGCCACTTGATTAAAATGTGTTCGGGATGGTATTTTATAACGCTTGTCCAGCGTCCGAACCATTTTTTTAAAGCCTTCTTTTGAGACTGTGTACACAGGTACCATGTCTTTTGCAATGTGGTATGTTATAGCGTCTGTAATTTCTTTGTGTCTGGTGGACGTCGACTCGTACGGCGTAACGCTACTGAACGCGTCAGCAATCAAACTTTGCTTTGGCTTATTTTGGGATGACTGAGAAGTCCCCGGTGTTTCTCTCATTGTCATGCAGTCTTCATGCAGCACGCGATGGTGTTGTTTCAGGTGGTGAAACATGTTTGTTGTGCTACCTTGCTTAGTCGCAATTTTTGTTAAGCACGACCTGCACAACACGTCACTCTGGTTTACATCGTCTTTTCTGAATCCAAAATACCTCCAAATAATGGAAGATGATTTATGTTTTGGCACCAAGTCAGATTCTGCACTACCACCGGCCGCATTATCTCCCGCACTCATTTTCTTTCTTTTTAATTTCTCCGCTGTCTCTGTAGTGTGTGCACGCTGTCTTTAGCGGTGCATTCAAGGGCACTCGTAAAACTGATGTTCGTTGTGTGACTGCCAGAGTTGTATGCAGGGCGGGGCGAGCGCGGAGAGGGGAAATCTATATCGTCTATATCGTTGCTTTTTTCGATAGTAATATCTTGAAAGTTCATATCTAGATATAGATACGATAACGATATATCGTTCAGCCCTAGTATGTATTGTGGGATGCTGGGTGTTTCATGGCACTGTATTATCAAAGCAGTATCAAGGAAAGCAAAGCTCATCAGTCTTTCATCAGCCTCATAACGTAACTGTAATATCAACAAGACAGTCTATCAATCATGTTTATCTAGTGTTTCCTGCCTTGGACAAAGAAAAGGTGATATGGCTGATAAAGATGTCTAGGAGTATATGAGAGTATTTCATGCTAAGACAAAATCTTAGCAAAGGAGCTGAAATATATACAATGCTTTTCAAAAGTATGGGATCAGTAGGATAATGTCTTTTTAAAGAAGTTGCTCATCAAGGTCGCATTTATTGCATTTAATATTGTGATAATTATTACGATGTAAAATAATGTTTTTCTATTTTAATATACATTAAAATCTAATTTATTCCTGTGATCAAAGCTGAATTTTCAGCATCATTACTGCAGTCTTCAGTGTCACGATTCTTCAGAAATTATTCTAATATGCTGATTTATTAACAGTGCTGAAAAGTGCTCCTTAATATTTTTTTGCAACCTCTGATACTGATTCTGATTCTTTGAATACAAAGTTCAACAGAACAGCGTTTCTTTCAAATAGAAATCTTTTTTCTAACAGTGTAGACTACTGTTGAAACATTTGTGGTCAGTACATTTTTATTCATTCTTCTTTTTGAAAGAAAGTAATGCTTTTATTTAGCAAGGATGTGTTAAATTGATAAAAAGTGATAGCAAAGACTTGTATTGTTAGAAAAGATTTATGTTTTGAATAAATGCTGTTCTTTTTAACTTTTTATTCATCAAGAATCCTGAAAAAAATATCAGCGATTCCAAAAAAAACATTTGGCAGCACAACTGTTTCCAACGTAGATAATTCTAATAATAAATCAGCATATTAGAATGATTTCTGAAGGATCATGTGACACTGAAGACCGGAGTAATGATGCTGAAAATTACGCTTTGCATCACATGAATAAATTGGATTTTAAAGTATATTAAAATAGAAACAATTTTTTTCTATATTTTAATAACATTTCACAATATTACTGTTTTTTTCTGCAGTTTTGATCAAATAAATGCATCCTATATGAGCATAAGAGACTTTATTTTTTTGAATGGCAGGGTATGTTCTTGAAAGAAGTCTCTTATGCTTACTTTGCTGCATTATTTCATTAAAAATCCAGTAAAAGTAATGTTATATAATATTATTACAATTTAATTTAGCCATTTTTTATTTCATATATTTTAAAATGCAGTTTATTCCTGTGAAGACAAAGCTGAATGTCGCACGATCGTTCAGAAATCATTTAATATGCTGATTTGGTGCTCAAAAACTATTATTAATGTTGAAAACAGTTATGTAATTTTTAAAAATGTATTATTTATTATTTTTCTCGTGATTCTTTGAATAGAAGGTTCAAAAACAGCATTTATTTGAAATAGTATCCACTTTCACAGTTTGCAAAAGATTTCTGTCACTTTTGTTTCATTTAATGCATCCTTTCTGTATTAATTTCTTTAAAAATAATTCTTATGTACCTCAAACCTTTGAATGGCAGTGCGTATACGATTTGTTTTTTTGTTTTTTTTTATATGTGTAAGTTACATTTAAAATCCATTGGGGTGTCCCCTGGCGCTTGATGCTTTTGAGCAACACGAGTCTGGTGTTGACAAAGAATCGGGGGGAACTATCATTTTTGAGACCCAACATCCATGTCTCTCAATTGCTGCCAGGCTTTTTCATCTGGGCTTCCTGGCACACTCTGCCTGGATTGCTGTTCACTTACTCTGTGGGCCTTGAGAGACACCAAGCGAATTGGTGCCCAGGCCTGACATTAGCCGACAATGGAATACTTGACGGGATGAAAGAGGAGTTTGACAGTCGTAAAAAGGGAGAAAAAAGGGTAGATAAAAGAGAAGTACAGTGAGAAAAGTATAAGAGCGAGGACAACAAGAAGTGAGTCATACCATTCCCAGTGAAGACTACCCTACTTTCAAGAGATATCTACGATTAGAGGCCATTTCTTCTGAAAGAGGGATGACCAAGTTCTTTTCCCCGCCACAGTAATGGCAGAACAGATGGGTCTCTATTAGAGATTAAATCTATAACATGTATATACACCGATTGCTTGCTTGTCGGCATGGTTCACATACACCACGTGTATTAAACACTGTCTGCCTGGGTGAGCTGTGGGAGTATGGCAGCCGGACATTGACCCGTCAGTCGACAGTACATCAGCAAGTTGACCCACTCTCCATTTCCTGCTGCTTTTCACTAATGGAGAGATGGTGAAGGTGAAAGAGATGTCTCTGTTAAGCTTAGCAGAAAACAAATACCTTTGCTTTTTGAAGCATCATATAGAATGACATACAGTATGATTGAAGTGTCACATAAATGCATTATTAAAAATGTATCTAGCATTATTTATTTGCAGATGTCACTTGGTTTAGTTTCTATAATGCAATTTACATGTAAACATTTTAAGCGCTGCTTACATGTAAGTGTTCCAATAGATGATGATGATGATGATGATGATTATTATTTAACCCTTTGATGAACAACATGTGTCTAAAGTCTAAAGAAGTTAATTTAATTCAGAATTCCTCAATGAACTTGTTTATGATCATCACAAATCGTTATTTTCATTTTCCTTTTTTTCTTTTTGAACAAAGTATCAGATACAAAAATATCAAGTTTTTATATCACTACCTACAACATGAGTCATGGGTCAGGAGAAGTTCACTCCCAGAACAAAAATTTACAGAGATGCAAGATGTTCATGTCTTTCTTCCTTCAGTCGTAAAGAAATTGTTTCTTGAGAAATTTTTTTCCATATAGTGCACTTCTATTGTGCCCCCAAATATACAGTTTAATTCAAAATGTTTAAATGTAGCTTCCAAGGGCTCTACGTGATCCCAGCCTAGGAAAAAGGGTTTTATCTGGCGAAACAATCAGTTATTTTCTAAAAACATTTACAATTTATATACTTTTTCACCTCAAATGCTTGTCGTGTCTAGCTCTGTGATGCACTCTGTGTAATGTGGTTCATGACAGTAGGTCGAAAAACTTCCATCTGATTTTTTTTTTTTTGGAAAGGACGTTTGACCTTTTTTGCACTTTCACCTTGTAAACACTGGGTCGATACTTCTGCAGCGATGTAGGACGATTTTGAAGTTGGAGGAGAAAATGAGATGAGTTTTTCAACGTACCTAACTGTATCAACCCGGATTACACAGAGTACGCATGTGCATCGGAGAGCTAGACAAGATGAGTATTTGAGGTCACAAACTATATAACTTGTACATTTTTCAGAAAATAACAGATCGTTTCACTAGATAAGACCCTTCTTCCTTGGCTGGGATCATGTAGAGCCCTTTGAAGCTGCATTTAAACTGCATTTTGGAAGCTGAAACTCGTGGGCACCATTGAAGTCCACTATATTCTTTTACTGAATCTTTGAAAGAAATGTATTATTTTCATTTATTATTCAAGGTCTTAATTTAATATCTTGTTTTTAATTTCCAAAAAAATAAAATAAACAAATACAGTTTTTGTATTTTAACATTAGTTTTTCACACATGGGTCAAAATGACCCATATAAAAACCTTTGATATTTGCTCATTTTTGCAAGTAGGTATATATTTACTTGTTTTATATTGTTTTTGCTTTTTGTATTATTATATTTTTGCTTTTATTTATTTATTTGTTTGTTTTTATGATTTTGTTTTATTTAATTTTGTGACACTGAAGACTGGAGTAATGATGCTGAAAATTAGGCTTTGCATCACATGAATAAATTGGATTTTAAAGTATATTAAAATAGAAACAATTTTTTTCTATATTTTAATAACATTTCACAATATTACTGTTTTTTTCTGCAGTTTTGATCAAATAAATGCAGCCTATATGAGCATAAGAGACTTTATTTTTTTGAATGGCAGGGTATGTTCTTGAAAGAAGTCTCTTATGCTTACTTTGCTGCATTATTTCATTAAAAATACAGTAAAAGTAATGTTATATAATATTATTACATTTTAATTTAGCCATTTTTTATTTCATATATTTAACATGCAGTTTATTCCTGTGAAGACAAAGCTGAATGTCGCACGATCGTTCAGAAATCATTTAATATGCTGATTTGGTGCTCAAAAACTATTATTAATGTTGAAAACAGTTATGTAATTTTTAAAAATGTATTATTTATTTTTTTTCTCGTGATTCTTTGAATAGAAGGTTCAAAAACAGCATTTATTTGAAATAGTATCCACTTTCAAATACAGTTTTTGTATTTTAACATTAGTTTTTCACACATGGGTCAAAATGACCCATATAATAACCTTTGATATTTGCTCATTTTTGCAAGTAGGTATATATTTACTGAATAATGCTATTCACCTGCCACAAACTTATTAATTTGACAATATAATAATAGTAATGCTACTGCTACTACTACTACTACTGCTATTAAAAAAAAATCTTTGCAATGATTCCATTCCAGACTTCCAACAGGTTTGTTTATTATTGATTGATTGATTGATTGATCGATTGTGCAATTTAATAATATTTTTCCCCACTGTAAAACTTACATGGCATACCAAGGTAAAGTAAAAATCAAACTATATAAATTAAATGAATCTATATAAATTATAATTGTAGTTTCAGGATATCCAATTTTCACGGAAGCCTGTTCCACCAAAAAAGGCAATTTCGACTTTTTAATCTCACAATTCTATTTTTTTTTCTCGAAAATGCGAGTTCATATCTCACAGTTGTAATTTTTTTTTTCTCAGAATGGCAAGTTCTGACTTTATAACATGCAATTGTGAGTTGTAATGTCAGAATTGTGAGATAAACTCGGATTTTATAACTCGGAATTGTGAGTTTATATCTCACATTTCTGAGAAAGAAGTCAGAATTGCAAGAAAAAAGTCAGAATTACGAGTTTTTATCTTGCAGTTCTGACTTTATTTCTGTGAATTATCAGTTTATGTCACAATTCTGAGAAAAGTCAATTGTGAGTTTATATCTCACAATTCTGACTTTATAACTCCCATTTGTGAGTTTATATCACGTAATTCTGAGAAAAAAAAGTGAGAATTGTGAGAAAAAAGTCCCAAAAACCTTTTTTTTTTTTTTCAATTTTTTTTTTTTTTCCATACGTTTCTGCTTTAAAACTGGTTCTCAACCAGGAACTGGGACCCACTATGGGACCTTAGAAAGCTTTAAAGTTATCTGCAGGTAGACTATATTATTTGTTGTTGTTAATAAAAAATAATTTTTTGTTTTATGTATTTATTTATGTATTTGAAGAAGATTTGAATTTTACACACCCAGTTTCTGTTTATAGTGTAGTGTAGTTTATGTATAGTTATAGTTCTGTTAATATAATGTTTTTATGGGGCCTTGAAATATAGTGTCGGACATTGGGAGCTTTCAGGTCAAAAGGTTAAAAACCTTTGGTTTCAAATGTCCAACAAGCAAACCTTTAGGTGTCTTTTAGCCTTGCATTGAGCCCCAGCACCACTGATAAATCAGACATGTAGTCGGGTCTAAGTGATTAGAGAGGCATTGAAGTGTAGGGCTCAGATTTAGCCAATCAAGTGGGTGGTGAAAAGAGGCACAAGCTTATCCACGTAACGACATCTTGTCTCTGAAAGACACACTCTGACTCTCTGCCAGGTATTTCATGGCTCTCTTCACCGATAAATATCTGTGGTCGCTACAGTGATTCTAAAGACAAAGACGCCTCCGTCCCTCTCCTTAAAGATGGTATCTATGGTAACTGCTGGGATCCCACAGCTGTAACAGTGTCGCTATTTTCAGAGTTGGTTAATCAGAACAAATGAAAACATGCTTTGTTATTTCTCGCTCTCTCTCACCTTATGAGCAGGTAGCGCATGACTTCAAAATGTATTATGCACCTTTCTGGCTTATCTTGGTCCGCTTGTGTCAGCTACATCTTGTCTGGAGGCTCCGAGGCTGAGAAATGAATGACACTAGTGAAAAAATGGCAGGACGTGGGTAATGGATAGGTGAGATGTAGATTAGAAAGATCTAAGAATATGTCAGCTGCTTGAACGTGTATATAGCATTTCTTCACCATGGTTACATTTAAACATTTTAAGAGTGGGAATGATTTTATGTATGGGTGAAATGATTTTAAGTGAAAAACCTGGGTTAGGTGCATGGACAAGATTTTTCAGAGATGAGCCTGCATTAAAAACAAAACATGACTTGAATTATTGATGATGTTTTTAACTAAAACTTTGTTTTTTTTTTTGTTATTTTATATTGTTTTATTTGTTTTTGTTTTTGTTTTTGCTTTTTCTTTTATTGTATTTTATTTTTGTTATTATTTATTTATTTGTTTTTATGATTTAGTTTTATTTATTTTGTTATATCTTGTTGCTTTATTTGTTTTTGCTTTTTATTTTATTGTTTTATTTTATTTTTTATTCATTTGTTGGTTTGTTTTATGATTTTTGTGTTGTTATATTATTATTTTATTTTATAGTTTTATTTGTCTTTACTTTTTTATTTTTGTTTTTATTTATTTGTTTTGATGATTTTATTTTATTTCATTTTGTTATATTTTATAATTTATTTGTTTTTGCTTTTGTTTTATTTTATTTTTTATTTGTTTGTTAGTTTGTTTTGTTTTTTATTTTGTTTTATATTGTTTTTGCTTTTTGTATTATTATATTTTTGCTTTTATTTATTTATTTGTTTGTTTTTATGATTTTGTTTTATTTCATTTTGTTGTATTTATTTTTACTTTTTGTTTTACTTATTTTATTTTGTTTTATTTGTTTTTGCTTTTTATTTTATTTCATTTTTATTTTATTTTGTTTTTGTTTGTTTGTATGATTTTATTTGTTTTTGTTTTGTTATTTTATTTTATATTGTTTTATTTGTTTTTGCTTTTTTTGTTTTTTTATTTATTTGTTTTTTTATTTTGTTATATGTTATTGTTTTATATGTATTTGGTTTTGTTTTAATTTATTTTATTGTTTTATTTTATTTTTATTTATTTGTTAGTTTGTTTTATTATTTTGTTTTGTTATTTTATCCTTTTATTTTATATTGTTTTATTTGTTTTTGTTTTTTATTTTATTTTTTGGTTTTTTATTTATTTGTTTGTTTTTATTTTATTTTTTTGTTGTTGTTTTATTTGTTTTTGCTTTTTGTTTTATTTAATTTTATTGTTTTATTTAATTGTGTTATTTTGTTGTTTTATTTGTTTTTGCTTTTTGTTTTATTCAGTTTTTTTTATTTTATTTGTTTGTTTGTATGATTTTGTTATTTTATGATTTTATTTGTTTTTGTTTTATTTTATTATTTTGTTTTATATTTTTTATTTGTTTTGCTTTTTTGTTTTATTTTTATTTGTTTGCTTGTTTGTTTTTATGATTTTGTTGGTATTTTATGATTTTATTTGTTTGTGGTTTTTTTTTTTGTTGTTTTGTTTTATTTTTGTTTTGCTTTGCTTTGTTTCTTTTGTTTTGTTGTATGACGTAGTATCTGTGTATAATTTGTACCGTTGTTTACCCAACGTAGAGTACGGCAGCAGCTGAATCTATATTATAGCTTTATGTGATACTCCCACTGTCTGACCCTTCCTCACCAGAAACATAATTTCAGCGCACTTCATTATTCACAGTCCGACCTTTGGTTTCATTTTAACACTGCTCTGAAGGGCCCTCTGATACCTTCCGCTGCAGTCCCATCAATTTTGCAAAAGAACGACATTGATTTTTCTAAACACACTCTGAAAGACCGTCTAGAATTGAAAGTCACTGTTTTCCGTCAACATCTCACCAAATAGAGCCTGCCTTTCTTTTCAGTTAGCAAAAATGTGTTGGTTAAAAATCTCCTCACACGAGTTAATTGCGATGTTGGCGCACATTGGGCGGATGTGTTTGAGCCAGAAAACACTTGGCGTGTTTCTGTCTCTCTTTTTCATCCCCTCCATCTTTTGCATTCGGATAGCTCAGCTGACATGAAACTAATGGCTGCGAGTTGAGATCTGGGTGCAGCTGAGCCACTGTAGATTGATTTAAAGTGAATTGCTTTCATTTCTACACTGACGATACGTCGCTCCTCGTAAACAAACTTCTCTGGAGAGGAAATGAGAAAATTGTAATCAATGCTGGAGTACCCGCAAGCAGACATTCATTCCTTTGGATTAGGGCAGTTAGAAGAAATTAGACCTCAGGACAAACATCAGGAGAAAATATCTCAGTGGGAAGCAGTTTAGCAGGGCCGCGCTAAACTTTTATTGAATGCCGCTTATTGCCTCTGAATTGAGGTGACGGACACTCCTCGTGCATTGGACTGAAAGGCCGTTTTTATGTCCGATAAACGTTGGTGCATTCAATCTATTTCCTCTAAAGGCTGTGCACTGGGGGAAAAAAGTTTAGAAGTTGTTAGTAAATGTCACAAATAATTACAAAGAAACTACAAGTAACACGTTCAATTAAATGTGAAATTTTGAAGTAAAAAACTGAAGTAGTAGAAACATACTTAAATAATTTTTGAGATTTACTGGCTGGTTGGATAGTTTTGCAGATTTGCTGGTTTTAGAAGAGTTTTGGGCATGTAATCTGTGTCCAGCTTAAACCATTTAAGACTGGAAGGCTGTATTTGTGGGTTTAAGATGTTGCATGTGTGAAAATTTACCAGTCTTCATTTACCCTTGTTTTGTTCCAAACCTGTATGATTTTCTGATGCTGAACACAGAAGATAGGTTTCAGTCACTGATCTATAGCAGAGAACTGAATTGCTCATGATGTCATAAAAGTGAAGCCACCGCTCCGCCATATTAGTATTCACTAGTATGCGCATACATTTTATTGAATGAATAGGAAATTATACGATTTTAATGAGAAAGTATCACATAACATGTCAGCGTTTTTATATCCGAAGTCTCACTGTACATTTTCACAATGCAAACGTCCTAAGCATGTAAACGGTTATTTGTTTAATGTCGGGAATTCCCTCTGCTTATTAAAAATTTACGTTCATATAGCCTACATTACAGTCAGTTGCATTAGATAAACATGATAAACATCGGCGGTTCAACATATGTTTACAGATGACAAAGTGATCGTTCATAAATCTGAATGAAGATTTATGCTTTTTATACAAATACCTTTATTTTTGCCTTGTACAGTTATTTACTGTTTATGTAATTTTGTTATAGTGTTTTTATTCGTACAGAAGTCTAATTGCATGTTTCAACGATTTCGTTAACAGTATTCATTTTGAAGCAGGTAATGATTTGTTTGTTAAATAAATAATTCAACGAATATACCTAACATTTTCCTCACATGGAAACGGCAATGTTAGTAAATCATTACAGAATTTGCGCGATCTTTAAGAGTCTGAGATAAATGTTGCTTAATCAGGCACATTATACACATTATAAATAACGCTGACTACGTACAGTATGAACTTAAAGACTTGAAGCTTTATTTCAAAGATTTGAATTTCAATAATAGAGGCTTGTGTTGTATTATTTATTGTGTTTTTGAATCAATTTCAGATACTAATACCAGATATATGGTCATGTTTATTATTTCCTGCATAATTAGGTACATAATATATATTTTGTGTTGGATCAGTTACCTGTGTCTGCAAGTGCGCAGCTGACACACCCACTTAATGATTTCAATATATCGCTTATCCTGCCCGGAAAAAAAACATGAACATTCCAGATAACATCTTAAATAAAAATTAATTTACATACATATATTTCTAATAAAACGAAAGTAAAATACACAAATTAGATTCAGACTATGTTCCTGATTAAATAAAGGTTGAATTGAATTAAAGGTTAAATAAAATAAATTGATGTCATAAAATCATGAGTATGTTTTGATTTAAAGGTCAGAAGCTATAGCTTACATAAAAGAGATTTTTAATTTTTACAACTTTTTTGCTTTATACAAATGAAATCTTAAAATAAAATGTTAAGGTTACCACTGGATTTTTCTGGAAAAAAAATGTTTAAAAAATACAGCAATTTATATATATATATATATATATATATACACTACCGTTCAAAAGTTTGGGGTCAGTACATTTTTATTGTTTCTTTTTTTTTTTTTTTAAGAAATTAATACTTTTATTCACCAAGGATGTATTAAGTTAATAATTGAAAGTTTATTAAAAGTTAATAATAAATAATTTACATTGTTATAAAATATTTATATTTTGAATAAACACTGTACTTTTTAAACTTGTTATTCATGAAAGAATCCTGAAAAAAAAATCACAGGTTCCAAAAAATATTTGGCAGCACAACTGTTGATATTATCCAACACTGATCATTCTAATAATAAATCCGCATATTAGAATGATTTCTGAAGGATCATGTGACACTTAAGACTGGAGTAACAGCTGATAAAAATTCAGCTTTTCATCACAGGAATAAATTCTATTTTAAAGTATGTTAAAATAAAAAACATTATTTTATATTGTAAAAACATTTTGCAATATTACTGTTTTTTTTCTATATTTTTAATCAAATAAATGCAGCCTTGATGAGCATAAGAGACTTCTTTAAAGACTATTACAAGTCTTACTGACCCCAAACTTTTGAACGGTAGTGTATATATATATATATATACACAATCGTTTTTTTGTTTTTTGTTTTTCTAAGCTTCAGTGTACTATCATTATAAAAGAACTTAATGTATTGTCCTTGTTAAAAACTAACGAAAATTAAAAATAATTTGCTTTTAATTTCCGCACAGGAGAGACTTGGTGTTGTTTCCACACAAGTGGAAATATTTCGATATCGGCTATTGGCCAAAATGAGTTGAAAAATATCGGCCTATCTTGATACCGATATCATGATATCGGCATATCATGCATCCCTAATGAAATCAGTGAGGTTCAGTGTTGTTTTTTAAAGGATTAGGTCACTTCTGAATTTATCTTTTTTGATTATTTACTCACCCCCGTATCATGCAAGATGTTCATGTCTTTCCTTCTTCAACCGAAAATAAATGAAGGTTTTCGAGGAAAACATACCATGATTTTTCTCAATATAGTGGACTTCAATGGGGATCAATGGGTTGAAGGTCCAAACTGCAGATTCAATGCAGCTTCAAAGGATTCTACACGATCCCAGCCAAGGAAAAAGAGTCTTGCCTAGTGGAACGATCAATCTTTTTATTAAAAAAACATACAAATTTCTATACTTTTTAGCCACAAATGCTCTTCTTGCACTAGCTTGACTTCACACATTACATAATACGTACGAATACGTAAGGTCATGCGCGGTTAGTTCTTTGTCTGTGTACTTCATTTCAGAAAGATAGGGTAGAACGAAAAACTCACACTCATTTTCTCCTCCAACTTCAAAATCATCCAACATCGTTGTTTACCTTTTTAGTAAATGGCGTTTGCATGTTTGCTTTGTAAACGCTGGGTCGGTACCTCTGCCTACCTTCTGCCTTTTCAATCTTTTGACTAGATAGGACCCTTATTCCTTGGCTGGGATCGTGTAAACAGCTTTGAAGCTGCATTAAAACTGCAGTTTGGACCTTTAACCTGCTGATCCCCATTGAAATCCACTAAATGGAGAAAAATCCTGGGATATTTTCCTCAAAAACCTTATTTCTTTTCGACTGAAGAAAGAAAGACATGAACATCTTGGATGACGTGGGGATGAGTAAATTATCAGGAAATTTTATTCTGGAGTGACCTAAACGTTAAACCCACTTGTCTTTTACCGTTTGGACAAAAACAGTTAAAACACTTTTCGAAATATTTTATGTTCTACAGAAGAAAGAAAGTCATACAGGTTTGAAATGACAAAGGTGAGTAAATGATGACAGAATTTTCTTTTTTGGGTGAACTATCCCTTTAAGACCAAACATTACCAAATCCTTTTTATGTATTTATTCCTGAACACTAAAAGAGTTTTCAACCTCCATATTCTCTTCATAATGTTTTGGTTTTTTTTTTTTTTTCACAGTGGCCTAAACTAACCTACGAACAGCCCTCTGTCCATATAGAATGTTATGTCTTCCCATGTCGTAATTTTACCTCCGAGTTTATCACCGGTGACCCCAGCTCAGACGTTACCACAGGGATTCATCTGCTGGCTGCCCGTAAATCAGCAGAGTGCTGGTGTCTACATCCTTATCTCTTCCAACAGTCCTCAGGGGAGGGCCCAAAGGCCGAGAAATAGATTAGCAAGCTGCTCTAAAAGCAATCTCTCCTAGCTTCTCTCGATGGTGTCGCCAGCTTAGGTTTGTCTTGGACTCTGGAATGCAATTACTGCAAATTTGGCATTATATACCTTCTTTATGGTGATAAATACCCAAGAAGCTACATGTTGCCTCTAAATAGCCCTTGTGTGAAAAAGTGCTGTCTGGGTTTTCTTTTCCTTTATGTCTTTTTAGCAGTAGAATTGCACCCCAGCTTAAAATTTACATTTCAATTGCCTTCCATTTATATGGTTCACAATTAAACGCATCGCTCATACACAGCAGAAAAACTAAAGTAGCACCAAGAGTATTTAACAGGCGTTTATATAGCCCAGGTCTAGCAGAGCGAGCAACGCGCAGACATTAGTCAGTGTAGCACCATATTTAATTCCTGACAGGAATGAAAAAGAGGCTGTGAGGGATATTGTATAGTGTGCTCAATGGACTGTACGGTTGTTTAACAACACACAAAACAGTGGTCTGTGACCTTTATACAGCTCGTGCCATTGTAAACACTCCAGGTCTATCCCTCACAACCTTGTTTTCATCTGTGTTTATATTCAGTAAGGTTTATAGCTAACATTTTTTCTCATTTGCCACTTGCTTGGTATTTTAATAACAAAATAATGAATTTATTGTGCGATAAAAGGTCAAAAAAAATCAAAGGTGTCCAATCGATAGCCAGACGTTCATGGTTTACCTTATAACCTATAAACTGTTTTCCTAACTTTGTTTGAATTATACTTTCTAATAGATACCTCTTTACTTTAAAATGCTGAAAAATCTAAACGGCCATTAGCAAACAGAAAAGGGTGTTTTTTTTTTTTAGGGTTTAGCTGAGTAGCATTAGCATCATTCAGGACAAATCCACTCCCCTCCAGGTGGACATGTGTCTTTCTGACAAATAGCAATTCGCCAGTAGTGCTGAGTGGTTTGATTAGGAGATAACTTACTCTGCAATTCAAATCATCTTCCTTCTGGGAAGCAGCAGAAGCACTAATTCAATTCTCTCACCTTTACTTATTAATTTGCGTTCAATTTTTAAACAAGTTTGAGCATCTCATGTTTATTGATGCCTCATTTTTTGATCATCAGAGTAGGAGAATTAAACAGTGCAAACTCATGACCCATTAAGCAGTGATCAAAAAATAAAAGAAAGTGTTTTAACAGAAAATCATTTTATGGCAATGCAAATGTGCGTTATATAAAGATTGAAGTATGTTTGCATTTGCCACTGGTGTAGAAGGATTATTACATTTCCAAGTTTGTGTGTGTGTTTTTTTTTTTGGTTGAAACACATTTTGACCGCATCTTGCTGAGTTTCGCCCTCACATGGCCAGGCAGTCTGGGCTCAAATGAGATTAATATACACAACTAGACAACATGAGTGGCTGAGGTGAAATGTGAGGATGTGGATTCACCATTAGGAGTAATTTGTGCAAGATTACAGCCATAGGAAGCCTTCGTGCAGATGGGCTTTTAATGGTCATGTGTCAGTCATTATAGAAATGACAGCTCAAAAGAAAGCGCAAATGCTAATTTATATTCTCAGTCAAAAGTAGCTGTGAATGGCTGTTAATGGTTGCATAGAGCACAATTAATACTGTAGATAAAGCACTAATGGTAATTTGTCAAACATGAAATTCATAAACTATTTATATAGATTAGAAAAGTTTGGACTAGACAGCTAATATCATTTCAGTAACATGGATAACAATTGTTAACAAGAAAGTACACTGAACATGTTTTAAACCGAGTTTAAATGCTTTGTAAGAGTAAGAACGATATTTAATGAGGCAGTTTATTTGTCAAAATTTAATTAATGACTCCTCATTTAGCTTCAAATCAATAGAGTTATTCACCATCTGTATTTCTGACTCCAATTTCTGATTGAATCAGAGATTATATTTTAATGTTGTGACCAAGGCTGGTTTGGTGGGTGTTATCATGTTAAAACATAATTTGTGATTTCAACATGTTTGCAGACAAACCAGAAAACATGTCCACCTTCATACCATTCACACATTTCCTGCCATAATGGCAGTGATTTCAAAGTCAACAAGTGTTATTGAGGACATTAAAAAAAAATCTGCTATTGATTGATGTTTTCCTTTTTATCCCTCAGTGTGTACTTGAATTTTATATTAAACAGCAAAGCCCCATTTAGATGGTAATTGTCTTACATGGCAACATAATTCAGTTTTAGCATTTACAGATGCTAGATTTTATTGCTGTCCAGATAGAAAATATCTCTTTTTTTTCTCTCCCACCTCCCAGGAGAACATTTCCAGCCAAATTGCTTACTGTTTTATGACAAGCATGTTGTAATGTAATGCCTGTCGAAATTTTCATGTATTAGTTTACATGGAGAAGTGGAGGAATTTGTCATTTTTAAAACTATTTTGACCACTGCTAAGTCCTGCATGGCTGCTGTTTGACACCTACGCAGGTAATAAATATTTGGACATTTGGCACAAAGGATGCTTGTTTCAGTGAACTTAGAATTGAAAATAGCAATAGCAATGTATGAAATTCATGAGTCAGTTTTGAACCCTGAGTCTTAAAGAGATTATTCACCTAAAAATTAAAATTCTGTCATTAATTATTCACCCTTGTATTCAAACCTGTAAGACCTTTGTTGTTCCAAACCCATAAAATCTTCGTTCATCTTTGGAACACAAATTAAGACATTTTTGATTAAATCCAAGAGCCTTCTTACCCTGCATAGACAGCAATGCAACTACCATGTTCAAGACCCAGAAAGGTAGTAAGGACATTGATAAAATAGTCCATGTGACATCAGTGGTTCAACCATCATGTTATAAAGCTACAAGAATACTTTTTGTGCACAAAGAAAACAAAAATAATAACTTTATTTAACAATTCTTCTTTTCCGTGTTAACATGAATGCATTTAGTTAAATAAGTTTGGGTAGCTGTTTTGTCCAAAGTAGCACCTTGAGAAACAATTACAGGATTTATGGTATCATGTACACTGTAAAAAATTAAAATAATTTGTTACTCGGCTGCCTTAAAATTTTAAGTTCAGTCAACTCAAAAATGTAGTCAACTTGAAATGTTAAGTTGTACGAAGTGACAATTAGATGCTTGCGTTCATTCAACTTAAATTTTTAAGGTGGGTGGGTAACAAGCTTTTAAGTTTAACAAACCAATTTGTTTTGTTTAGTCAACTCAAATATCTAAGTTGTCACTTAGTACAACTTAACATTTCAAGTTAACTAAACTTATTTGAGTTGATTAAACTTAAAATTTTAAGGCAGCAGGGTGACAAATAATTTTACGTTGACTCAACATTGTGTTTTTTGTTTGTTTGTTTGTTTTTTTTTTTTTACAGTGTATTCAATCTCTCCTGCAGTAGTGAGAATTATTAGATAGGGTAGCTTTAAGAACACTGTTTTTCATTCCAACACTCATGGTATTTGACAACCCAAAGCCCACGTATAACTGGCTAAGCTTATTGTGTTCCCTTATCAGCAGTAGATTCTGTTGTTGGGGGATTCAGGCAGATTGGGTAGATATCTTCAAAACCCACCTGAGATGAGATGTAACAAGTTTCCGTCGGGTGATTTTTAAAGTCTTTGAGTTACAGCACCATGTCTTTATAAATCCCTTGTGTTTCAGAAAATTCTGGAATCACCTTGACAGGCAGTATCTAGTGACATTCAGATCTTGTAGAGTGTACTTTAGTATGGCCCACCATTTCTTCTGTGGAAGTGTCAGTAAGGAAGAGAGACCTGTCACACATGTGTATGTATGCGCGCACACTCTCGCACAATCACTCTCACTCAATCTCAGAATAGTCCCCAGGGCAGTGCTGCATAGAAATAAACTTCCTGTGCACCACTGCCAGGAGTAGCGGTGGGAAGTACGCTAGAACGATCACAACATTCCTTCATCACTCTCCTTTCAAATCTTTCCTTCCATTAAATAACAATCTGTTATTGCAGTATTTTTATTATTTTAAAAACTGAAATCGATTCAGCCTTTGCGCAGGTCAAGTAAGGCAACACAGCAAAGCCAGTGATAAAACCAGGAGTTGGGGTAGGGGCCACATTGTCCTAACAATTACATTAAGAACAAGCAGAACCTTATTTATCACCACAAATGGAATTCTGAGGTAGAATTACATATAACAGCCAACAGACAACATCAGATGCGCTATGAAAAAATAATAAGAAATGAGAAACTGTGACTATCAGACAAATCTTAATGGACGAGTATACACGGCTTTAATTTTAAGTCCCTTTATCTTTGAAAAGTGTAATAATAAACAAATTATTATAACAGATTGCAGACATTCTGAATATCAGTGTCAGTGAATATTCGTGCCTGCACTTGCCGGGTGCAAATTAAACAAAATGTTTTTTTTGTTTTTTTTTTTTTTTCCTAGCAGGATTCTGTTGTCCATTTCTTCTAAAATATATACAGTGTTCTGAATCCACCTTCCATTTCTTTGAAAAGATTTTTATTATTATTATTTTTTTACTTGAAGAGTACACATAAGCATTACTTGGTTAGTAGCAAACTACTATAGGCACGTATGCTTTTAATGTTATAGTAGTCGAATACTGGACAAGAAGCACTAAGATGCACTGCGCCAATTGAAATTGAAGACTGAAGCTCAAGGCGGCAGTCCAAAACAGTGAATCTAATCAATATAAAGGTAAAAGTTCAGTCTGTGAAAAAATGGTGCAGTGAGCAGCCTCTGGAATCATCAGATTGGCCAGTTACACACTTGTGGATATTATCTCTCAATGAATTTTCTAGATCAAAAAAACTCTCACTATCACAAGATCGTTGAGAGATAATATCCAGAGATGTAGTAGTTATAGTGGTTTCCATGTGGTCTATATCAGGGATGGACAACTTCGGTCCTGGAAGGCCACTGTCATGCAGAGTTTAGCTCCAGCTCTGATTAAACACACCCGAACAAGCTAATTAGTGTCTTCCAGATCACTAGAAAGCTACAGGCAGGTGTATTTGATTAGAGTTGAAGCTAAACTCTAGGACTGAATTTGCCCATCACTGGTCTGTAAGGATTTTGCTGCTGCTATACTGTAGTGTATGTGCTAAAAGTAGTGCTGCTTTTTCAAGAAATGGACAGTTTTTTAAGACTCTATGTGTCTTTGTAAAAATAATATCACAGGGACGACTGCTTAAATGGGTTTTTTTTATTGGGGTCAATGTTTTTAACTTTGAAAGGTTGGATTTTCTGCAGGAAAATACTTACTGAGAGGAGAGTAGAGAACTTGTGCATTGGATAGTAGATACGGATGCAGACTGTTTTCCATTTTAGAAAGCTCAGTATACACGCATTGCTGTGTACTATTTCTGTGTTTCATCATGCTCAGGATATTTATTTATTTGTTTATTCATTTTTAAATAAGACAGCAAAAATGGCTATTTGTTTCTGTGGGGGAAAAAAAAGCTATCTACCTGACTTCTGTCATTATTTACTCACCCTCATGTAGTTCCAAACCCGTAAGACCTTTGTTCATCTTCAGAACACAAATTTAGATATTTGTTGAAATCTAAGCAACTACAACGCAACCACAATGTTCAAAACCCAGAAAGGTAGTAAGGACATTGATAAAATAGTCCATCTGACATGAGTGGTTCAAGCGTAATGTTGTGAAGCTATGAGAGTACTTTTTGTGTGAAACAAAAATCGCGACTTTATTCAACAATTTTTTCTCTTCCATGTCACTCTCCACCGCCATTCACAAGAGTACCACGACACATTCATGTGGTGCTGTTGACGCAGTAAGGCTGGGCAAAAATTGCACATCATGCTCTCTGTTGAAATCTTCAGATATGTTTATAAAGCATCTACTTCTGCTTGTAAACAAGAGGCAGTGCATTCAGGTTCTGCCGGATCCTGAAAAAGCAGCAACACACACATGTTGGAACAATATGAGGGTGAGTAATTAATGACAAATTTTCATTTTTGGGTGAACTAACCCTTTAAAGGGGTCCTTTTACAAAGTCTTGATTTTGTTTTGGGAGTGTACTAGAACATGCTTTCATGCTTGGTGGTTCGAAAAGCGCATTATTTTTAACATAATTTACATTATTACAATACATCTCTCCCAGCCTGGCACATAAGGCTCCATTAGTTCTGGGCTTAGTGAAGGCCTGCCTTCCGAAAAGCAAAATGTGTCGTTAATGGTTAGCTGTCCCACTGCGTTGCGACTGGCGAACAGCTTAGATGGTGTTTCAGTACTGCCGCGCCCCTTGTCAAAGAAGCAAGTTCCGTGTACAGCTGTTAGTCTTACGTTTTAAATATGGATATACAGGAGGCCTTGGGAGTGCCAGGATAAATTTTAATATAACTCCGATTGAATTCGTCTGAAAGAAGGAAGTCATATACACCTAGGATGCATGGAGGGTGAGTAAATAATATGCTACAGTAGTGTTGGGTCCTATCATCAGCCTGTCAGATCGCCAATGTAGTTCTTGAAAGAGGATTTTTTAAAAACGAAATATCTCCTTTTGGAGTGGACTTTGAGATTTGTAACTTTGTAGATCTTTTTTATGCCCAAAGATACACACCACACACTAACTTTAATTTAACCTGGGACATTTGCTGGCGTCTTTTACAAACTTATATTCTAGCGTGTCTATTGGCGTCGCTTGCGGAGTCAGACAACGTCTTGCCCCTTTTGAACACTATCACTTGGAAATAAGATCTTCAGTGCTCCACTAACCTGCTGTGCAGGAGTTACCAGACTCCAGACAATTTATTTTTTAATATGCTTTTTTTCACGGCCGGTAGGACCTCACAGATCAATCACAGAAAATCCTCCAGACAAAAAGAATAGGTGCATGGCAAAGATGACATGATTTATTATATTCTTGATATTCTTTCCTTCACATTCCAACTATGTAAATTGACCCTAGTGAAAAATAAATATACTTAAATGTATTTAAAAAACATTTAGTATACTACAAATACATTTACATATGTATTTGATGAAATACCTTGCAATTGGACTTTAAGTATACTAAACTGGCACAACTAATTTTGTACTTGAGGCACTTTAATTGTGCAGAAGTAGTGTTGAAGTCCAACTAATGATATACGTATGTATATTTGATTGTGCTAAAGTGGAACTATTACAAGTATACTTTAGGTACACTTTAAATATTTTGCATTTAAAGATCGATATTATTTAAAGATCACACAATCGTCATCAATAGTGACATTAAAACACATTTTAGGTTTAGGTTTTTAAATAATATTTATATGAGTAAGTCTCAAGTGATAAGTCAGTAAATATGTTAGTAGACTTGAACTGTACTTATTAGAAAATAAATGCATTTTAAATATCTTACTTTTTTGCTAGGGGAGAGAAGGAAGTGGATTATTTAATCATCTTTTTTTGTGATGTTCTATAGTGTGTAATATACTTTTTGCCATCAAACATGTTCTTTGTCTTTTTTTTTTGGCAGAAATGCTCAAATCTTCTTGATATTATTGAATTATTACAAGGCAAAATGATTCTTTAACATCTTAAATGCTTGTTTCATCACTCAGGTATATTCAGTCTTTCTTCAGACAGTTCAACGCATCAAAAACCTTTGTGCAAATTATAGCTCCCAGCCATTTTATTTTCTCCAGAGGAATGTTTGCTGATAGAAATAACTAAATGCAGTAATTAGCATGGACTTGTTTTTCTACCAATATTTGTTCTCCACTATTAGTTAAATTACATTACTGTTCCAATACAAAGTGTATACATTCCTGAAAATGATCTTGGATAAACAAAGAATTGGCTATGTTTGCGATAATTGATGTGAGCCAGTCTGAATGCTAAGTCTGTCTTAATGCTAAACATTGAATACTTGTGTACCCTTGGAAAGGATTTCCCCCCCAGCGACAGATGTTGTAGCTTATGTATGTATGTATGTATGTATTTATTATAGACCAGGATGGATTTCTCTTTTAGTTCAAACCAGTGACCCAACAGCACTATCTTTCTGTAAAATCCAGTTATCTGTCAGTCTTTTCACTCACAGTGTAGCCCACATACCACTAGATCTGCTGCTCCAGATGTAGAGCCAGATGCGAGTGTCTATGGTGTATACAGTAAGTGGATTGGGAAAGTGAGCCTGACAGTCCGCTTTTATTTCGAGATAAATGCACAAAATACCTAGCAAGGTTTAAAGTTATTTCTCAGCTATTTTCATGTTCTCCTTCATTGTCCATCTTTAAAGTCTGTCCATAAGGGGCCGTTTACACAAGATGCATTCTTGCATTCCATCTGTGCTGTTTTTTAAAGTGTAAGTAGGTATTTAGGACTACATTTAGGTAGCAAATCGGCATAAGACAAAAATAGTGCACTGCACAAGAGACACAACTCATTCCAGTAGTTTAATACTGTGGATGATGTAGGACATCGGCATTGCACGTACCAGTCTCCTTTTGGCTTATATCGACATTCTCCGACATATCACTGCACATTCACGTTTGTCGCTTCTGAGCGGTGCTTCTGATCCACCCGGAGCTGCTTCCATGTGCAACAGTTAGTGGAAGCTAGATTAAAGTAATTACTACATTTTAAATATGGATATTTTTATTACAAAAATGCCTAAACACAATAAGCTTAGCCAGTTATACCTGGGTTTGGGTTGTCAAATACCATGAGTGTTGGAATTAAAAACTTTAAATGTTCTTAAAGCTACCCTATCTAATAATTCTCACCACCTCAGGAGAGATTGAATACACTGTAAAAGACAAACAACAAAAAAACACAATGTTGAGTCAACTTAAAATTATTTGTTACCCTGCTGCCTTAAAATTTTAAGTTCAATCAACTCAAATAAGTTTAGTCAACTTGGAATGTTAAGTTGTGGCTTGAAATGTTATGTTAAGTGACAACTTAGGTTATTTGAGATGTCTAAACAAAGAATTGGTTTGTTAAACTTAAAAGCTGGGCTTGTTATCCATTTTAAGTTGAATCAACTCAAATATCCAAGTTGTCACTTAGTACAACTTAACATTTCAAGTTGACTAAACTTTTTTGAGTTGAGTGAATTTTAAAACAAAATTTTATTAAGTTGACTCAACAAATTGTTTTTTACAGTGTAGGATGCCTGGAGGGTGAGTAAATAATGGGCTAATTGTCATTTTTGGGTGAACTAACACTTTAATAAGAAACACAATCATTCTAAAAAAAATTCTACATTTTAATTAGACTTTGCCTCATCTGCCATTGTGGTTTATTTGTTTTTCACTGAGTTCATTGCATTCTTGGATAGCCTTTTCAATGAAGGACAAATGCAATCTATGTTAGAATGTGACTACTATATATATATATATATATATATATATATATATATATACTTTAGATCGTGTCCTTTGTAAATGGTCTTTGTTATCAGTCTCTATTGAATGCTGTAGATCCATGGGATGGAGTTAAGAGGTAAGCCATTTCAGTGCCACTCATACATTTAACGGCAGGTTTATTTTGTTCCGTAATCCATCTTCAGACCTCCATTAAATGTAATTTTACAGTCAGTACTTGAATAGGTTTGCTTTATTCAGGGCTATTCAGCTTAAGATGGCTCCCTGGTTGGGTGTCTGGCTCACCCCCAAATCCATTGCCTTGACAACAGTAACTCACACCAGTCACAGAATGTCTGCCAAACTAAACTCAAATAAATAAAAGCTACTAGCAGGGACACCACAGGAGCGTTCCATCTGTGTTTTGTTAATTGATACTCTTAGCGAGTGAGGATTAACAATGGTATGACCACATCCTCCTCACCTTGAGAATGGTCTTGGATCAGTTTCAATAACTCATCTACTGTATATAGTCAGGCTTAGGGTCTGTATGTCTCTCTTGTCTGAGGGCTACTTTCTTAGAGTCTTTCTGAAAAAAGTTGAGAAACCATTTTTAATTCACATAATCTTTGGCACCTCATTACCTTGAAAAGTGTTAACAGTAATGTTCCCTGCGCCTTGAATGAAAGAAACTAATTTTCCGCAAGTTTTGTGACTTCCTCTCATTAATGGAGTAGTCTTGAGTACATCCTAGGGGTTTTGTTATACAATGAAACATGGGCTTTATATTGAAGTGCTGATTGGTTTGTAGGGGATGCTTGTACCTGTCACTCAGACAAATGACTTGTCTCTTCCGGATCAGGCTGATGCGCATTATAGCCCATTCACTGCATCTGATAATGCCCTTGAAACTGCCAGCCATCAGCTTTAATGTGGCGTGCGAAAAAACGAGCGGGTATTTGAGTGTGCGTTTGTATGTGTTTATGTATTATTGTAAGTGTTTTTTGGAGGGGTGTGTAGATCTGAAAGGTCTGGGGAGTGGGAACGCTCTGGAGAAATATGTTGTGACAAACACTTTCATGCAGAACCGGTTGTTTTGTGCATGAAGCACACTGATGTGACAGATTCTTTGAGCTGTAGGTCATGATTAGGCCAACAGTCTAATAAACCATAATCACACGCGAGGAGCTCAAGGAGCCACAATACTTCTAATGCTGTCGTTTATAGACTGGGTTGAGGTCACTGACTGACACGGGGGCTGTTCACCAGCGGGAGATTATGGGAGTCATTTACCTTGAGCTTGACGGTGCCAGTGGTTTAACCTAAAGCCTCCAATCCAATTAGAGCCGGATGCTCAGCCTAGATCTGCCACACACAGACCTCTCGGTGACCTACATATTATAGGCTGTGCAGGGTTATGTTCATTTGAAATCTAATGTGATTAAATGCATCCACAGCATACAGGACTAACTGCAGGTGGGTTTGTGCAGTTGCCAGCCGTCACTGGCTCCACAGCAGCTGGATGCAGTTGTCAGTCTTAAATAGTTGTTTTCTCACACAGTTCTTTTTTAAACAGGAATACATTGTGTTCTGTAACTAACTCCCTTGAATTTGAGAACTTACACCTACATTTTGTATTTTAATTGCTCCTGTAAAGTCAGTGTATGAATAGGATGTTTGAGAGTGACACCTGTTAGCAAACACAGCTGTCGTTCCCAAACACTGACAGTGTGAGGGTGTTTCTTTGTGCATTTTTGTGTTCAATTTGATTTCTTTCTTCTTTTCGCTGAAGGTCACATTAAAATTCACTCGGAAACATTCTGAAATGCCTTTATAATTTATTTTTGCTACTTTTTAAAGTAGCAAGCGTTGTCCCAGAACCAAACTTTCAATCTTAAAATTTGAATCAGATAAACATTTATTTCATTTTAATACTGTGATAATCAAAACAAAGAATAAAATAATCATAAATTTCAAGCGTTCGTGTGAATTTGTCAATTCCACCACATCAAACCGTTTCACCGCTAATGAAGATATTTGTTTGTGAAATATTAATAAAAGTTTGCATACTTGTTTACCACTGAGTTAGATTTATTAATTTACGTATTTGTTTGTTCATTCATCCATTCATCCAATCACCCTTTAATTTTGTCAATCACAAAAAAGTGTGAAAATGCACAATTTGAAATTGTGGTACAAATTTCCATTACTTTTAGAAAAATTATGTATATAAACTGTTAGAGTAATAAAAATCTGAAAATAGAGTATACAGTGAAGATCAAAATTAGAAAACCTGTAATTTCCTAAATGTCAAGGTCACACAAGAGTAGAAGGGCAGTTTTTTAAGCATATTTCATAAATGAATTGCATTCTGAAGTATAAAAAAGTTAAATGAGATGTTTGAAAAAGAACTCTGATCAAAATGAGATAATCCTTACAGACACATCCAAGTTATTAGTATCCTATTTTACTAGAAACATTCCTCCAATTTTCACTGAGATTGGAAGATGGCAGGCTGCTCTAAGGCAGCTGAAACCTTTCGGCAGGAGGTTGTCCAGATGAAGGCCAATGATTTACCCTTTTAGCTACTAAAAGAGATTGTAAATCTGTGATTTCTCGAATATTTAAGATTTACAATGACAGTAATTCATTCAAGTCCCCTAAAAAGTCTGGTCATCCACATAAGACAGGATAGGATAATGGAGACTCTCAATGGGGAACTGGTCCAACACTGCAGCTGGAATTGCTTGCCTATTCAGTGCTGAACAGGGTATGGATCTGTCTCTGCATTTTTAAGAGAAGTCGGACTGAAAGTGCATTCTGCAGTAACCAAGACTCACCTTTGCTAAGAAGCATGTTGTTTGGAGAGAGGACAACTGGTCCAGAGTTTACCACTTTAGTGATGAGAGCTAGTTTAATTTATTTGGGTCTGATGGGAACCATTTTTGTTCTCTGTCAATCTGAGGAAAGACTGAAGCTCAACTGCGTAAAGAAGTCAGTGAATGTTTGAAGTGTCATGGTTTGAGGGATGTTTTCTGCAGCAGAAGTTGGGCCTCTTATACAGATGCATGGCAGTGTGAATTCAAATGTTTATCAGAACCTCCTTCAGATACACGCTTCCTGCCCTGCAAACATCTCCCAATCAGCCTGCAATTTTCATGCAAGACAATGCCCCTGTCACACTGCAAACTGATAAAGCAATTGAAAACCTCTGGAAAATTCTTGGTGACAAAGTTATGGATAAGAAACCCGCTACAGTCACCAAACTATGGAAGAGAGTGGAAGAAGAGTGGGCCAAGATAACACCATTGCAGTCTGATAAAGTAGTGATGTCCTTCAGGCGCAGATGTGCTGAAGTCATTCAAAGCAAGGGCCTCTACACTTCCTACTAATTTCTGGCAGCTGTAACCCTCCAAAATTGTAGTTGTAATTAGTTGTTTTCAAATTTTGATAATGGTGTTTTCCACAAAATAAAGTTAGTAGAACAGCTAATATTCCTTACATTTTGAAACGATGAAGATTAACAATATTTCAGAAAAATTGTTCTTGCAGTTTTGATCTCCATTGCCTGTAGTTGTTGAAACACCTGCAAACAATGCTTCTTTGGATTTACTTTCAGGATTTGTGGGTGGTTACACATTTGTAAACTCAGAATGTTTTCAAAGTCAGTGCAGTTACATAGTCTAAAGTGATAAATGAAGTGCAAAAGCATTTGTTGTGTTTCCATCTGTTATAATGTTCAGCATTTTGTGCTCTTCAACTTCCCGTCTGCCTACCTTAACCCTAGTGACCTTACACCCTTCCTCTTATTTCTTTCATTTGTACCTTTCAGGCGTTATGTTGACCTTTTGAAGAGTGTCTGAAATGTCAGCAGCGCATAGACTGTCTGCAGTCTCAATATATGGTGGCATTTCCGCAGTTAGATGGTATTGGGGACTGTGCTGTTCCTGGCTTTTTCAATTTTAACTGGTGTGATTGAGCTTAAGGGAGTTTTTTCGCTTCTTTTTGTTCTCTCCCTGTCTAGTCTCGCTGTCTTTCTGCATTTTTTGGGAAAAAAGGCCCTTTCAATATTTTAGTCCTTGCAAGCATCAATGCTTTTAAGCTTTTCATTTATTGGTACAGCAGTCTATAAAGGCTAAGGCATCTTTGGTCTTTTGTAAAGACTTCACATGAATGAGTAGACTTGAACCCTCCAACCCCTGGCCCTAATTTCTCTGAAACTAGACAGTTTCTTTTGAAGCAGAAAATGTGAAGGATGACTGTGTCCATCTGGTGGATATCTGTCAGAGCTCGACATGTTTACATCGAGACATGATTTAGAGAATTCTGAGTTTGTTTGGCTTCGCACAGTGAATTGTTTGCTTTGGGTATTGAATAATGAAGCATTCTAATGGGAGCAGCTGTCAGATAGGATCTTAATGTTGTCAAATACACAGAATACAAAGGAATCCGATAACAGGATGGTGAATGGAGGCAGCTGTGCGTGAGATGGTTGGGTTGGGAAAAAAGATTTTAGTCAAAGATAAAGCTGGTCCCAAATGTCTGGAGACTGTATTTATGTAGCTTATTCGTCCTTTGGCAATACAGATACAGTGTTTATTAAAAAAATAGCCTGTAGTAAAGCAACAAAATAAATCCACCTGAAAGAACCTCAAGGTTTTTATTTTATTATTTGACAAACCTACTGAGAACAAGATAGTAGTTCTTCTTTTTTGCAGTTTACAGAGCCTCATGTTGTCACAGAGACAGGTGTGATATTTCAGGACACCTAATTCAATAGCTTCTGTCGGGTAAAGAAGATATTTTCTGAGTGTCAGTCCGTAGGAAATAACTTACAGCACTTTTAAGTGGAATACATGTTTTTTTTTAATAAGGTTTTTTAATTATTTTGTAATTTCTGAGTGCGTCATGTCTGTTGTCTAATTACATTTAAACAGAAAATTATCACATAAAACATGTAGTACATTTATTACTCTGCGTGCGAAGCCTAGTTAATATTCGCCATCATTTCTGCCCATGACAGTGCACTCATTTCTAATGACAGCTCAGAGTCCGTATCATGCAACACCTGTCACAAACCTGCAAGACTTGCTATCTGTTAGACCCTGGTAGCGAACTCAACACCTCCTCACTTCTTTTGACAGGTTCCAAGTCACCAATTTAGCTCTTCACAAAACCTTCAGCTTGAATAATCTTGAGATTTCTTGATAGAAATAGTCTACTGAGAAGTGTTTTCTGCACCACTAGTGGTGCAAGATGGAATTACAATATGAATAATCATCTCCAAACAGATGGAGGTTTCAAAAATTGTGTTGCTTCATTTAAATATGCTTGAGCTGGTTGCATTATTTTTGTAATAGTTTTAGAAATTGTCAACAGTAATGCAGTAGAATTTGGAAATTTTCTTTGACATGCTCAGTGAACAAACATAATAATTTTAACCTCAACCATATTTTTATTTCTACCAGTTGGGGAGATGAAAACACTTATTTCTGAATAAATGTGTTTGTATTTTGAGGAATAAAAGTAGATATTATAGACCTGCTTGTTGCTTCAACAATTTTGTCAGCCATGTTGAATCTGTGGAAGCCCGTTTCCGCCACTGAATTAAAATAAAAAAGGAAATTGTGACTTTTTATCTCACAATTCTGACTTCATGACAGTTAAGGTATGTCAAAAAACTCCCATCTCATTTTCTCTCTCAACTTCGAAATCGTCCTATATCGCTGTTTTACCTTTGTTGTTAAAGGGGTCATCGGATGGCCATTTTCCAGAAGTTGATATGATTCTTTAGGGTCTTAATGAAAAGTCTTTAATATACTTTGATTAAAAATTCTCAATGGTTTTGTAAAACAACACCCTTTTTTACCTTGTCAAAATGAGCTCTGCAAAAATCATCTCATTCTAAGGGGTTTTTCCTTTAAATGCAAATGAGCTCTGCTCGCCCCACCCCTCTCTTCTCGCTGTGGAATGACGAGCTTGTTTACTTGAGCCGCATTTAGCCGCTAAACTTCCTAACTACCACGTTATAAGGAAAGGTGATTGCAAAGATTCATAAAAAAATGCTTATACACACTTCTGCTGTAAGTGAAGCTGGATCACTAATGATTCGTGCGAACATATACGGATATATGTAGATCGAGAGGCGCATTCCCTTCACAAACAAACATAAACCACTGCATCTTCAGCGGCTCAGATGTCGGGAGTAAGTGACGACCACTATGTTCATTATTACATCCAGCAACACAACACCTCAATCGCTCAATCAGAGATATTCTTGTCTAACTTACATCCCTGCTTTGGCATCAAAACAAGGAAAGTTACTGGACTGTGACAGCTGGTCTGGGGTAAGAGCTCATGTCAATCAACTGTTGTGGGAGCGGCCTCTGTCGGTGTGACGCCACAATGCACAGACATCTGAGAACGGCTCGATTTGAAAAAGAGGATATTATTTTTACAGATTAATTAAAAACCACTGCATGGATTTTTATCATTATAGGGTAGATTTGTACATACACTGCCAACACACATTAATGTTAAAACAACATGTAAAAGTGAAGTTTGCATCCGTTGACCCCTTTAAGGGTGTTTGATCTTCTTTGCATGTTCACTTTGTAAAGACTGGGTTGGTACTTCTGCATTGGTGTAGGATGATTTTGAAATGATTTTTGAAGTTGAGGGAGAAAATACAATCAGAGTTTTTCAACATACCCTAAACTGTATTGAGTCAGAATACACAAGAGTTCATGGAGAGAAAGGCAAGACGAGTGTTTGAGATCAAAAAGTATTTAAATTGTATTTTGTATCTTTTTGGGATCGTTTGCAACTGCATTTGGGAGCCGCATTTAAACTGCCTTTTATAAGTTCAAAATCGGGGCACCATATCAGTCCATTAAATGGAGAAAAATGCAGAAATGTTTTCCTCAAAAAACAAATTCTTTACAACTGAAGAAAGAAAGACATAAACATCTTGGATGACAAGGGGGTTGAGTACATTATATGTGAATCTTTGTTTTGGAAGTGGACTTCTCCTTTAAATTTAGCATCACATCCTGAATGAGTCATTCATTTTAATGATGTACCAGACAACACGAATCAGGCAATTGAAATTGGAGTAATTACTTTGATAGGGAATGACAAAGTTCAATATTAGCATATGCTATTGGAATATTTTGGACAAAATTGAGACATTTTTAAAGAAATAACTACTTTATGGAATCTCATTTATTGCTAATTAATTATGCATAATGTTCAGTACACTGCTGGGTGACGGTGATCTGGAATAAATCACTGGCGTATTTGTGTATGAATTGTTAAAAAGTGTGAAGTACTATTTGATCATATTTCACTGATTAATGGTAATGATGTGACATAATCCAGTATACAATGAACCTCTGCTCCTTGTATCCTTTGCTGCTTTAACTTCCTGTCTGATTGTTCATAGCCAACAGAAAAGACTCGCGCCCCACACACTCATCCCCTGAGATCTGCAAGTCTGTACCACTACCGCTGGTTAAGCTTTTACACAACTTAATGAGATGGAAAGGGATTGAGAGGGAAAGAGAGAGCCCGGAGACATCGACTTTCATCAATGCCTTGTTTTACATTTGGAACTATGATGAGCACAGAAAGGCAGGAGATAAAGTATTTTGTACATGAATGTAATATTTAGATGATCGTGGTTATTCTCAGCCCACCAGAAGAAGACTAGGATTCTCTCTACTCATAAAACTTTGAGTGTAAATAATATTAGATGTGCCATAGGCATAAATTTCACACTCGCTAATGAGCTTAAAATGTACGGTGGCGGCAAAATGTATTTGGACACTTAAGCCACATGAATGTCATTACGTTAGAGAAACAAAATATGAAACCAAATGGTATTTGTTTTAAAATAAATATAGCACATTTTAGTCCTTTTTTATGTATTTGCATTTATTTAATGTCTAATGCAATTAAGTTCATGTAGTATTAAATGTGGCATGTGTATAAATACATTTAGAAGCAACTAAAACCGTTTTCTTTGTCTTCCTCTGAAAGTGTTTGGGTCTACCTGATGATAAAAGCTGATGTCGGACGTGTTGGCATTCAGGTAGTCTCTCGCACACTCATGAATATTCCTGAGGGAGTGACTGGAGGGACTGCTTGTCCAAGGTAAGAGTGACAGGGAGAGGGATTTAGTGCTGACAGGGGCTATTTCGCTGCCACAGTCCAGATCAATAAGGATTTTGCTGTCTGCTGTTACTTGTTGGCCATCACACACGTGCATGCAGAGAGAGAGTGGAGGAGAGAAAATCAAACATTATGTATTTTCACATTCTTGTATTTTCTGGGGGCTTTATTTTCCATTGACATTCAATAAGGATAACTGAACCTTAACACATAACAAAGCTATCACAGAATTCCAGTACATACCTGCCAGCGCATGTGTTGCAACTGGATACGTGCCGTCCTGAACCGGAACCCAGCCTGGCAAGGTCGCCTGGGCCCATCTGTCACCTAACTATAGTTGCAACCAGAGTAGGTTCACTGTCTCCTTGTGCCCTTGTCTCTGCCGCAGGTGACACAGGTGAGGAAAGAACACAACGAATATGTGCCTTTATCGGCTATATTGTAGTGTTTACCATTCGGTCGACTTTAAAGCTCCAAAAATGACACATATATTCGAAATAGCCTCTTAAAGGATTTCACTTCCAGAATAAAAAAATACTGATAATTTACTCACCCCAATGTCATCAAAGATGTTCATTTGAAAAGAAATTAAGGTTTTTGAGGAAAACATTCCAGGATTTTCCTCCATATAATGGACTTTAATGGGGACCGATGAGTTGAAGGTCCAAACTGCAGTTTCGATGCAGCTTCAAATGGCTCTACACGAACCCAGCTGAGAAATAAGGGTCTTATCTTGCAAAATGATGCATCCTTTTCTAAAACAAATTAACATTTATATACTTTTTAACCACAAATGCTCATCTTCACACATTGTGTAATCACGTTGGAAAGGTAGGGTAGGGCGAAAAACTCCATCTCATTTTCTCTTCCAATTTCAAAATCGTCTGACGTTGTTTTACCTTTTTTTGTAAAGGGCGTTTGACTTTCTTTGCTTGTTCACTTGGTAAACACTGGGTCTGGTATTTCCACCTACGTCATGCACGCATGCTTTATGGTTAAAACGTATATAAGTGTAATTTTGTTTTTTAGAATATGACTGGATGTTTAGCTAGACAGGACCATTATTCCTTGGCTGGGATCATGCAGAGTCTTTTGAAGCTATTTTGAAACTGCAAATTGGATATTCAACCCATTAGTCCCCATTGAAGTTTACAGAGAAAAATCCTGGAATGTTTTCCTCAAAAACCTGAAGAAAGAAAGACATGAACATCTTGGATGACATGGGGGTGAGTAAATGATTCTGGAAGTGAACTAATTCTTAAAACATAAAGGTTATTGGCATCTGTGGTTCCATGAAGAACCTTAAACGTCATTGGAATATTTTCACTGCACTGTGGAAAGAAGGTTCTTCAGATTGGTTCATTTAAGAACTGTTCACTGAAGGTTACTTTGGGGAACCAAAAACGGTGATTCTATGATATTTTGAAACCTTTATTTTTAATAATGCCAACTGTATTTGATTGCTGTATGCTTTGTAACTAGTTGCACCAAATTTGAGTCAGGAGATGCCTTTTCCTACCCAAAAAAGGAGGTACCAGCTAAATGTAGAAGGATCTGGAAAGTATATCTTTTTACATGTTAGCTGGCTGTGTTTGAACTCTCTTTAAAATTTTGTAGTAAGCACAGAAGTTCCAATTACAAGTTAGTTAGGGCATGTATTTTGACCTTGCAGTAAATAGACACTTACAAAGAGAAGTTGTATTTGTGTGTCTTAGTATCATTAGTATCATTAATGGATGGTACATGATTATTTATTGCTATTATTTGATACTTTATGGTAGATATTAATATCACAGATATAAACTGTGAAATGCAATTTGGGTAGCACAAGATGAACCTCAAAATATAGAATCCTAAAGTTTCTTTTTAAAAAGTCAATTTTTCTGCAAGTCATTGTATACTTTGCATACTGATTATTAATGCATTTAATGCTATTTTTACGGTGGTTTTTGTAATTTTTGAGATTGACAATTACTGGTCGACCATTCAGTGTCATTATATGAAAAACAGCAGGTTTCTTTGTTGTCTAGAGAAGAAAGAGCATCTTAGAGGTTTGGAACAAAATAAATGAAGTAATTGAAGAATTTTTGGGTGAAGTATTCTTTCAAAGATTAGAGACTGAGTAACTCTAAAAGCCATAACACTGACTTACCCAAATGTTCAAAGCAAACAGTACAAAAGAGCAATATAACCTTCAGCATCCTTTATGATGCAATATCTGAGTTAAGTAAGGATCCACGATACAGCTTGGGCTGTCAGATCTCTCATTCAGAGCTCTAAGAGGGAATAGCTAATAACACTGTGGTTTAACTCTCTCATTGCTAGGAAAAACTGTCAGTGAGTATTTTATGAAATCGTGTATAAATGCTTTTGCATTTATTTAAAAGGGTCTGAGTTCAGCTTGCGATTTAATGGCAATTTAATAGATTTTACAGATGCCTCTTATGGCAGATATGCTTACAAAAAACAGGATTGGAAGCCAGCAGCTTAGTTTGAAATGAGAATGAAAAGATGTTTCAGAAAGGCTTAGAGCTTAAGTTTTAGGCTGGGACCTATGGGAAGCCGGCATGTGTGTGTGTGTAATTGAAAGACAGCGGTGGACATAGTCAGTCCCTTAGACCATTGACCACAGTATGCAAGGTCAATACTAAACACCGTTTGGACGGCGAGCAAAACCAAACCCTAGTGCTTCACCGGCCCGGCACTGATGTATTGATTTGCTCATATAAGACCTGTCCTTTAGTGAGGAGTGGGCTGCTAAAAGTGTTTGCAGTTACTTCAGCCTTGAAGGATGAGCTTAGGATCTTCTGAGCCATCACTGTCAGTGTAGAGGGGGAAAATCAGCCTGTTTGAGGAGGGATGGTCCCGCTTCCCAGTGTTTGCTAAAGATACACACTCCTAGAGTCCTCAGAGCACACGTCTGTGTGTACAAACACATTCACATCATCTGAAATCCTGAAACTGTTTGTGCCTCAAAGCCTGGCTCTTCAAAGCACTGATTCAAATGTTCAGACTATCCAAATCTACAGAGTTTGTCCTCTAGTAGCTGAATGGCACTGTATGTGCTGTAGATTACAATTACAGAAGGATTCTGGTCTGTGTATTGACTCACGGCTTTTGATCAGGTCACTTGTTATACCCTCGCAGTTATTTGACACAGATTAAATGGCAAGAGAAACAGCAAGTTTTCTGGCAGGTCTTTAAAAGACTCCACATCCCTCTGTCTGTTGTGATGTTCTCCCCCTCAGCAGTCGCACTTTTCCTTTTCATCTCTTCATCATTCACTTGTTTATATTGCTGTCTGTCTCACCCAGAGCTACTGGCAACAGAGCACATCATATTTCACTCATTATGATATTCCCGCTTTCCCCTCCAAAGGTTATCTTGCTCTTCCCGCAACCACTTCCTCTTTCCACATGCTATCTCATTAGCTACATAGAAAAGGGCAAAGGTCATGTGCACCATTTCACATGATTACACCAGCTTGGCACAGTACTTCCCGTCTGTCCCTCTCTCTGTCTATCTATGCACAGTATCTGTCTGTCTGTCATATTATATAGACTTTGAAGTACATTAGACCTATATAACCTTTTAAACTTAAAGTGCCCCTTTGCCTTGTTTTAAATGTTGTTTTTACAGACTTTCCATTTAAAAGTTCTCAAAATTCTAATTTCTGTAACATTTCATAGTATGGTTTTCACAGCATCGTTGCATAAGTACTGAGACTAATGAGACAAATATTAATGTACTACTTGCACTTACTGTATAATTATTTTGTGGAGCTTGTGTGGGAGATTTCATAGAATGATTTCACAAACTACATGACTTTGTAAGGGGCTGAAACAGCTCGTCAGTTAATTAGTGTGTGGTAATTAGAACGGCGGAAGACACCGTTCATTATTTGCAGAATACACACATGGCAAGGACATTTAAAGGACATGTGGCCGGTTCGCTCAGAACGTGCATTTGGGTTCCACTGCACTGCTTTTTAATTATTTTCTGTGCAAGCATGTGCAAGATGGAAGTTTTGTATTGTTGTGTTTAAGGCTTTCTTACAAGTTTAAGCATCTTAAGTTTAAAAATGTGTTAAGTGTGAATAGCTCCTTAAGGTGCAGTAACTTGATACGGTGTAAATGATCCCGACCGTAGTGGTGTGTTTGGTCATTGGTGAACCCAAGAGAGTTCACATTACACCTTTCTTCAACTCATTTCTTTGACTGCCAGCATCAAGTTCGAGACACTGATATGTGCGTACAGAATAGCCGCCAAATCTGTACCTTTCTCTCTACAAATCTGTGCTCAATCCAAATTTTAGTATTTAGTAAGTGATTGCCACCAAACTGGATCTACAAAATTACTTTCACTGCATTTCAGAGGAAGTCCTTTGGATAAAAAAAAAAACTAAATGAAAAAATGTAACTGTAAAAAAGCAGACAGAACATTAAAGTAATTGAGAGTTTAATATAAAAATATTTGCTTTGTATTTAAAATTAGATTTTTATTAAATAGTCATTTTTCACAAATGTCTTCTTCTCAAGGCCCTGATTTATTATACTTGAAAAAATGTATTTCATTTATATATTTATTTTTTCATATTCTGTGATTGATTTCCTTCACAAGCTTTTGGAAGATCATATACTAATAATCATTTCAGTGGTTTACCCAAGAACTCTTAGTCACCAGAAGTAATATTAAGATGTTAAAGGGACAGTTGACGCAAAAATGAAAATTCTGTCATTTACTCACCCTCAAGACACAGTAATAAGCTGCATTTTAAAATATATTGAAATAAAAAGCTTGCAAACGTGATGCATGATTGATTGATTGATTGATTTGTCACTTAAGATGCTTATTTTTGTAGTGTAAAGATGGCTCTAGATAAGCAATTCTTAGCTGAATTTACTTTCCTCCTAACTCTGGAGTGACCGCTGGGCCGTCCCATACTCCAGTGACTGATTTTTATGACTTTTTATTGTCTTAAAACTCACAGAGAGCATTTGTGGCTCCTTTGGCTTAGCGTAACAGCAGAGCATATGTCATTAAAATGAGATTAGGAAAAGCTCTTTGCTTGTTGTGTAGTTTGGCTCATTGTTTGAGTATGGCTCTGCCATTCTAATATAACGCTGGATAACGCATGTCCCGTTGCTCTCTTGCATTCAGCTGACAGCACACTATTCTGAGGAGGGTGTTCTTTTACAAAGAGCTGCTAGGGAAAGTGTTGAATGATGGATGAGATCCAAACACACACGCTTTGCTGTATCTCTAGTATGACGATCTCATTCTATCCCATAAACGAAGCACACACCTACGCGACGCTTCACTCACACCACAAAAATGCTTTTTAAGCACCTGGTGAAGAACTTTTTTTTGAATGAGATCTCTCTCAAGGAAACCCATCTCATGCAGTACACAAAAACACAAACACCATGAAACCTACTTAAGCTGAATCAGGTTCCAGATGTTTGTAAGTTCAAGCCTTATCCATTCTTTCTACATCTGGATTGCTCGTGTTTCTCTCATGGTTACACATGTTCTCCTATGTTCTTTCCTCTTCAGAGGAGCAATTACTGTCAGTACGCCATGCTGGTGCTCTCCGCACCTGTCCCTGCTTCTCCAAAGCTTCCCCTCCTCTGACACAACCTTGTGTAATTACCCAGCAAAGGATTCAGGCTCCTGCCTCCACACCGCCACCGCCGCCAGCCTCCTCGCCACTTCAATTTTAATTGAATCTCAAGTGCTGATTGTGAAAGGTGACTAGCTTTTAAAACGCTCGAGGTCTTTCAGACATATTGTTTTTTTGGAGGAGGCTGAAGTTGAGAGGGAGGTTTTGGGTAGAAAGGACATCGGTGTTTTGGTGGTCTTTTCTTTGGATTGGTTTTAGTGCAGTGTCTTCAGGCATGTAACACTTAATGAATGTTATTGGATTGTTAACCATTTTGAATCGTCACGTTAAAGTGATTAGCATTCGAATTAAATTATTTAGCCTAATAACATGTTTGTACTCCCAGCTGTAGTCTGTACGCAGTGAAAACAAGGAATGCTCATTACCAGTTAAGTGAGGCGGTATTAATTCAAGGTTTACCCTTAGGCTACTGTTTCACTGTATCAATTTAGATTCATTGTTTGACTCACTTCCTACTTTTCCTTTTTTAATGTTTCAGATAAGCTTTATGCCTTTCCAGGGTAGTCATTTAAATATCTCCTAATACGCAGACAAAAAATGACAAATGTACATGTGTACTGTACAAACAGGGCTCTACAGTGTAACCATTTCAGTCGACTAAAAAAACTAATGCGTGCGATTATGAAAAAATATTTAGGAGCACATATGTGTTCAAAGCTTCAAAGGTTTCTACGTGTTTTTGCAACAATGAGTAATGTATAACAGACATATCTGACAAATCCATTCATAAACAAAGTGTAGAGAGAGTGTAAATAATTGTAGAGAGCTTCGATGATTATAATGGAACTTTGTGAGATCGCGATTTTAATGATTTTTAAGGGAGTTTGTAAATGAGATATTGATTTAATACAACAGTTAAAAAACAGGAAGTTAATATTAAGTGACTTACATTATCTGACTATAACACTATCGTCTGATTTTGCTCTGTTTTATCATCAAAAATAGTTTGAAAAAAGTCGTCGCTTTAGAATTATAAGGTTCTGTATACATTCTGAGCACTTTTGAGATACCAAGTTTTTGCGTTCCATAGACTTCGGTAGATACAACCATTTTTGTTTTCTAAAAAAGGCCCAAAATTTACACAGCTTTCAAAAGGAACATCACATAATGTAAATGTAAATATGAATAACTCAATTTTGACAAAAATGTCAGATAGAACCTTATAATTCTAAGGCGACGAAGTCAGAACTGAGCCGCTTCGCATCTCCATTCAAACACAGCTGTGTTTCATTTATAAATGAACGGACATTTTTAAACGAATCTAGTGAGTCAATGATTCAGTTTCTCACTCATAAAGACAGTCACTTGCTTTATTCCTGGATAAATCAGCCATTCACATGAATCAAATGAATGATTCAGTAATTAAATCAGTGACTTGCTGCCACCTACTGGCAGTTTTAGTTTAATTTTTAAAGTATCTTTTCAGTTATTTAAATAATGTAATATTTATATGTTCAAAATTTTATATTTAAAACATTAATCACAACATGAATTTATGAATTTGATTGCACGCATGCCACCTCTGAGCCTCATTAAACATGAAAATACACCTACAAGCCACCTTTGTGTTCTTCTGTGCCACCACAAATTATGTTAATACTGATTTAATTTAATTGGTATCTTATTCTACTGCTTGTTATTCTGTTGTTTTAATTAGACATTTTAAAATGCTTATAAAATATAATTTAACATAAAAGATGACATACTTTTTATAAAGCTAGAAAAATGCGATTACAAGGTAAAAACAAAATTCCCCTTTAATTCACTTTAAGGAGTCAAATGTCACCTCCTAAAGGCTAATTTTTGATCTGTTTTTTTTTTTTAATTAAATCTTTATAATTGGCAGCAGGCCTCATGCATTCAAATTTTACCTCAGTTACTTTTTTTGCAGCATAATATGCATTCCAGTTACATTTATTAGCAGATCCACTGTCTAACTGAATTGCAATATTAGTCTTTCTTGGCGCAAGAGTAAGGACATTATTGTCACGTGATATATACTACCGTTCAAACGTTTGGGGTCAGTAAGACTTGTAATAGTCTTTAAAGAAGTCTCTTATGCTCATCAAGGCTGCATTTATTTGATTAAAAATATAGAAAAAAACAGTAATATTGCAAAATGTTTTTACAATATAAAATAATGTGTTTTATTTTAACATACTTTAAAATAGAATTTATTCCTGTGATGAAAAGCTGAATTTTTATCAGCTGTTACTCCAGTCTTAAGTGTCACATGATCCTTCAGAGATCATTCTAATATGCAGATTTATTATTAGAATGATCAGTGTTGGATAATATCAACAGTTGTGCTGCCAAATATTTTTTGGAACCTGTGATTTTTTTTCAGGATTCTTTCATGAATAACAAGTTTAAAAAGTACAGTGTTTATTCAAAATATAAATATTTTATAACAATGTAAATTATTTATTATTAACTTTTAATAAACTTTTAATTATTAACTTAATACATCCTTGGTGAATAAAAGTATTAATTTCTTAAAAAAAAAAAAAAAAGAAACAATAAAAATGTGCTGACCCCAAACTTTTGAACAGTAGTGTATGCCTTACACAAACACACCTGCAACAAATCTGAGTCAACACAATGGGGATTTTGTGCATCAGTATTCAGCAGCTTTACATTGAAAATCTAGAAGCATTTTTGGTGGGCATCATGAGAGACAGAAGCAAAGCAATGACCTTTGGCCTGAGAGGGTATTTGCATATATATTTAAGCCATATTTGTGCTCTCTGAATCTTTATATTTTAATAGAAACTGTCCAGTAACGCTTGTGGCTTTCAGTTGACCCCTTGACCTCTGAGAGAGTAGTTTTTGTAATGTCATAAACAATGGCAAATGAAAATGTATTATCTCCTATACAGAAATTTAGATGTTATAAGAGTCTGTATGTGACTTCGTTGTGCACTTTCGAAGAGAGTCGTTCCTTTTTTCCCAGTCGTCATTCAAACATGATGGAATACAAAAGCAACATGCGTTGTCACAGCTGCCACATTCATCGAGATTCTCCAGTGGGTCAGTATTGGTTTCTATTACAGTTCAGTCCCTCTCAGTTAATGGAATCATCATGGTTTCCGCCCAGCTGGACAGAACTAGTTTATTTCCAGAGTGGACATCAGTTGTAGGGAAGTCATTTTATATTAGCTTTCCTGCGAGCGCTGTCGACTGGAAGATTGCAGGAGATCCCTTTCTCAGTGTTTGCCTTGGAGGGCAAAACTCCAATGCCAGTTTGTTCCAGTGGATCTGTTTCCTGTGGCGCTGGCCTTTAATGTAGGTTTTCCATTAAAGCGTATATACAGCATGCTACAGGCTGGTCATATACCAAGCTTGAAGGAAACCATTGATTTTCTCTATTTTTAAATGGAAGATCTATGTCTTGGTGATGTCTGACATCTTGAATTGTGTTCTGGCTGCAATAACCTACTTCCTTATGAAGAGTTTAAGACCTCCTTTCAACAAATATGATGGTTGTTTTGTTGGTCAGGCTTTATTAGTTTGTTTCTTGCAGTGCCCAAAAATAATTTTGAAGTAACTTGTATGTTAAAGTTAACAAAGAGGCAAACCAATGAGAGAAATTACCCAGAAACACATGTAGCTTACTCTGTGGGGGAGCAAAAGATGCTGCAAAATCAAATATAGTACCTTTGAAGATTGTGAGCTTTGAATGTATTTGATCTTTATTTATTTCTTTATTTTTTCTACCAACTCTCTCCAGCTTTGGTGTCTCTTAGCACTTTTGAAATATTTGTTTTGGAAATATTGATCTTTCCATATTCAGTCAGTAAATTAATCTTTTTGTAATCTGTTAGGCTTTCAGTGTTTTGAAAAATGTGAATCTCATATTTATACAGATATGCTTGGGGAGCATATCTAATTATTAGGGATGGGTTTTGACACAAGAATTAAAGACTCGATTTGATTCAGATTCATAAGTTTCCAAATATTGGCTATTTTGGATATATATCAGGTACAATGCATAGCAAACTTTCTCAAGAAAAAAAATCTCTCAACTAAAATATACATGAGCATCCGTTGGTACTACATCACTTTAATATTAAAGGTTAAAATTAATTGACTTGTATACAAACGCTTAAATTATATTCAGTGAGGTTTTAATAATAATAAAGTTACAATTACATAATTTTATTTCATTTTCTCAAGTTTGTTTTCTAAAATATAAACATTTAAATGGTGGCTGTTATAAAAACTTAACGGATTTATTTAAACATAAATTAAATACTGAAAAACAGTAAAAATAATGAATATGTTATATGGTGCATATATTTAGCAAAATGCTCATCTCTAGAGTTCTTTTTTAAGCTGACTAACAAGTTTATGGTCACCAAATATGTTTGTTTTTCTAAGGTAACATTGTCGCATTATGTGATCTGACACTCCACACTAAATAGAAATGGCATTTATTATTTGAATATTGTAATAGACAGAATTTGAAATCTGAAACTGTTTCATATTAAATTCAATGAGGTTTTTATAATAATAAAGTTACAATTACATAATTACATTTCTACCCAATTTAAATAGAGGCTGTTTACAAATTTATTCAAACATAAATTAAACACTGAAAAACAGTAAAAAAAAAAAAAAAGAAATGTATACTGAATATGTTATATGGTGCATATATTTAGCAAAATGCTCATCTCTAGAGTTCATTTTTCTAGCAGACTAACATGTTTATGGTTTCCGAATATGTTTTTTTCTAAGGTTACATTATGTGATCTGGCACTTTACACTAAACAGCGGCAAAACGGCATTTATTGTTTGAATATTGTAATAAAATGGACTGAATTTGAAATCTGAGACTTTGTTTAATAAAGAAAAAAAGGACAAAGCTTATTGTGATTTATTGGATGGGAGGTGTGCTACAATATTCCATTCGATATTGTTTTGTAAAATTAAGAATCTATTTAACTGGAGTAATCTATATTGTCACGGGTGCGGAGCAAAGTGACAGACACAGTGGGCGTGACGTCAGGCCTCGGAGAGGCTTTTATTAAACAATAAACAGAAAGTGTCCAAAAAGGGGGAAAAAGTGTCCAAAATAAATGGGGGATCTGGTGTCCTCGCCGTGAAGGGAATCCGTGAAGGAGGGGCAGTGTTCAGAAGGGAAGGGTCCAGGTAAGGGGCGGAGTCCGGCGGCCGCACTTGCTCCCCGCCGGGGTCCGCGGCAACATGGCGGGTAGCGGCTTCCTTTAGCGGCTTCATCCATTCCTTAGCGGCGGCACTTCCTCAGGCGGGTGAGAAGGCCCGGCATCCTGGCCCGCAGCCATTTCCATGCGGCTCGCACTCGGACCACGGGTCCGGCAGCTTGTCCATCGGCGGCGCTCGTCCCTCTACGCACCCTTCCTGGACCCACAAGGACACCAGCGTGCATGCACGGGGAAGAGACCGGTCTCCTGAGGAGAGGCGCACTCGGCATTTTAACAGCGGCGGTGATGAGGCTTCATTCACATCAGGTGTGCCTCATCACACGCCGCCAGACCTAGATGTTTCAGCGCCCCTCCTCCTCCCACACGCCCACTCCCGTCGGGAGCCTGGTGAAGGGCGGCGATTACCGACGGGGTGACGATGATAGTTAGGGGGGAGGCAGCCGACTCGTCACAATATATATATATATATATATATATATATATATATACACACCCAGCCCTATTAATTATTCGTATGTGTCAGTTTTTACAGTGTACAGCTGTAGCACAGATTATATAATGTGTTTATTGTGTATATTGATATTGATGTCGTTGACCACATTTGCGCTCACCTGCAGTGAGGAACCTCTGTCACAGTCAGTAAACAATGATGAATAGCCTTCAATTTCCTCCAAAGCTGGTTATTATGCTGCAGGCATTTATTAAGAGTAATTTCTAATGATGACTCTGGCTTGCTAAGTAATTCCTGGACACAAAGTGACAGCTGTTAAGGTGCCAAATGTGCTAATTTAAGAGGACATTGAGTGAAATAAACAAATTAAAGATACAACGATGCAGCTGCTATTACTAGAACGTGTGCTATTGCAGTATATATTTTTTTAATTTAATTTTATACTGTATTCTGAAGTTAAAGTTACTGTTGTTAAATGCAGTCCGATCAATTTTCGTTTTCTCCATTTTGGTTTGGCCTTTAGTTTTATCCGATAGTTCTCTTAAAGAATTGCTAAACAGTAGAACCTGATATATATATATATATATATTTCCACATGACTTTTTACAGGTATAAAACCAATGTGAATGCACAGCTGTTGGTGGTGACACACTGCAACTTGACAAACCTATTTCTAAAATTGTGAACATGAAAAGCAGACCTTTTAGAGTTAAGTGATCTCGTTCTCATTCTTAGCAAACTATCCCTCAGTAACAGCACCAATAACTGTATCTAGTTCAGATTTATGGTTGTAGTTGCAGGCATACATGTTTGTCATAGAACTGTACATTATAGAGCGGTTGGTGTGGAGGTGCTGAAATATGGCCAGAAGTTGAGAAAGGTGCCTTGATCCAGAGATCTCTTGACTTCTGAAACCTTTGCACCTGGTCTCCATAGCAACTCCAACAATGGGAGCAGTAGCTGCTGGTATCATTACATGCTGCCTAGCGACCAGCATTTTTGAAGTTGAGGTGGAGTTAGCCTGAGTGAGCCTATACTAATGATACTAATGAGACAGACATGTCCCGGCTGTCAAGGGCATTCGTGTGATACCTTTACTTAGGGCCCTATGATTTCTGCAATTCCGAACATGCGAGCCAATCATAAAAATGAAATTTACTGTATAACGCCGAATGTCATGGAATTTTCAAAATTTTGGATGTAAAAGTCAGAAGTAGGACATTGCACTTAAATCAGAATGCGATATATACTAGTGTCTGTGAATATTAAGCTGCAAAAAGATTATTTAAATATGAATCCTACATGTTCTGTGTCTCTGTGTGAATGAATGGCGCAGACGCACGGTTTCGTTTACTACACACATGATGCTCGCGATGTTTTCAACCTCTGCCGCCTCAAAATGAGAGTACATGAGCACATAAACATAATCTCTAAAACTGCTCCAAGAGTAACTTCATGAACATTTTGCTGTCATATCATATACAAACAGAAACCCGTCAAAATAAAAGTTTGGTTTAACTTGAAGAAACTCTGACAGAAATATATTACTTAATGTAATGATACTACTACTACTACTACTACTACTACTATTACTACTAAAATTCTTATTAAAAGATTATTTTTTAGGAATATTTACCAGAAAAATTATTTGCCAGTATTTATGCAGGAGAAATATAAATACACAACACTGTATTTCTGAAAAGAGGAAATATAATATATTTTTTTTTAAATAAAATCCAATACATTATACATTAAAAAATGAATGAATGCATTAAAATGGAATCTAAAAAAATGTATAGAAAACAGAATTTGGTAAAAATAAAACTGAATTTGAGAAAAAAAAACATTTCGTAAGGCCTTAAAAATGTAAGTTTTGTTAATAATACTGGGATAATACATAATACTGGAAAATCCAGAAAAATTACTCTCACTCTTCCTTGTAATGTTCATATATGGAGATTTGGTGATTTTGTATTTATTTATTTGAGAATATATCAACTGAGTAGAGTGGCATCGATTTTGCCTCCCCACTCAAAAAAAACAAAACAAAAAACTTTAATTTAGTTTAAGTATAGGAGATAATGACATGTTTCTCAGCCTTTTTTTTTTTTTAAATTTGAAATAAACGCTCAAAAGACTTTTTACTTTCTACAAAAATGTTTACTCTTTTCATCATTAATTTACACTCATTGTTACTTGTTTTTCTTTAGAACATGTTAGCTATGCTGTAAAAAAAAATTTCCGCCAGAATTTATGCAGTAGAAAAACCTAAATACACAATACAGTGTTTTTGAAAAAAAGAAATAAAATAATAATATATATTTTTAAAAGATTAATTAATTAGAAATGCTTTTTAAATGGAATCCAAATATATATATATATATATATATAAACAGAATTTGGTAAAAAAAAAAAAATACTTAATTTGAGAAAAAATAAAACATATTTCATAGGGCCTTAAAATGTAATTTTTTTGTTAAACTTTAAATAAATTCATGTTAATTATTATTTAGTCTAGTAGTATAGAAAAATTAAAACTGGAAGGAAGAAAAAAAAAAACAGAATCCACAAAAATTACTCTCACTTATCCTTTTAGTGTACAAATATGGAGATTGGGTGATTATGTATTTTTTTTTTTATTGTTTATTTGAGAGTATATCAACTGAGTAGAGTGGCAGTGATTTTGCACCTCCGCTCAAAACTTTTTTTTATTTAGTTTAAGTATAGGAGATAATGACATATTTCTCAGCTTTTTATTTCCGAATTTGAAATAAACACTCCCAACGTTTGTCTTTTTACTTTCTACAAAAATGTGTTTACTCTTTTCATCATTAATTTACACTGTTTCTTGTTTTTCTTTAAAATGTGTTAACAATGTGTTTAAAGCGCCTTGCATTCATGTTGACGTGCAGTCACAAGACGCTCAAAATGGAGTGATATCAAATCAATCTTTGCGAGAGGAAGCACTGATGCTCAACTTTCAAAACGAAACACTTCTTGCTTCGGGCAAAATAGTGTAACCCTGCTCCCCACTCCGCACCACTCACCATCTCTGGCTGAGAATGAGACAGTTAAAGGCCACAGATCAAGCTTTGTGATCTGCACAATTCAACATGACCCCACCCTCACAGTCAGTCTTCCTAAACGCACCAACTCACACACTATTGCATTGGCTTTCAGAGTGAAGCCAGTGAACAGATGCCCGCTCAGCTGGAATTATGGCTCTTATTGTGGTGAGCTCAGTATTTAACACTGAGGATGATGTCATCGTTGCCTCGTTTGGACTGTATGCTGTTCTCCAATTACACGTTGCAGATGGTTGATTTCAGAAGTTTGGGACTTGTAGAATTGTAATTTTTTTTGTCCTTTCTGTTTATTTTGATGTGGGTGGAGGGTGAAAACATGTTTTGGAGAGTTATTGTTTTAGGTAATATACAAAATGAGTAATGTATTCATGTGGAGCGTGAAACAATAGGGGTGCGGTGTGCTTATCATGCCAAGTGATGAGCGGAAGCTGAAGATGAGCTGTTCAGAAGGGCGGAAGGTCCAAAGGCACAGAGGCAGATAGTCATCATCTTAATGGTGGCCTGGATATGTCATGCTGTACCTTTGTGGGACTTGTGCAGAGAAGTGTAATCCTGGATTAAGTACTGCAGTAACACCTGATTATGATACATGAATAGAGTTTTTTGCCTTCATTTGCCGCTTTGCAAGTATTTCACCCAAAATTGAAAATTCTGTCATTAATTATTCACCCTCATATCTTTCAGACCCGTAGGACCTTCATTCATCTTCGGAACACAAATTAAGATATTTTTAATGAATTCCAAGAGCTTTCTGACCCTGCATAGACAGCAACTCTGCCGGCTGCAATAATCTATGCTAAGCTATGCTAAAAGTGCTACCGCCAGACCCGGAGATCGGCCGAATGGATTCAAAAACGGTAAAACTCAACTGTTTAATTGTTAGGGGAGTTGGACAATGAGCCTATTTTCAAAAAAAGTGGAGTGTTGCTTTAAAATAGTCCATGTGACATCAGTGGTTCAACCCTAATTTTATGAAGCTACTCTCAGCCTGTTGGGTCATTTAATTGGGCTGTTTTTAATATTTTTACCCAACTGCTGGGTTGAGCCTGTCTCCAACGAAACAACCTAGCTGTTGAGTTACAGTCAGAGTGCTGGCTTTTTGCATCCTCTACAGTAAAGAGCGGTTCTCAGCGCCGATGCGCACTTCTTTCGCGACATAAAGGTATGTATACATTTTATTTAATTTAAAAAGTCTTTACTGTGCTGTAAATTATATTATTTTACGCAACACAACATACAAGGACGAGATGTCAATCAGCTGCATCAGCAGCGGTCATTTTGCATGATGGAAACCCCTTTTGCCTGGCATAACATAAACTAATTTTATTCGTTATAATACTGAATTTAATTTAATTTGATGCTAAAATATGTTAGTCAGTCACAGCATCATTGAGCTACGAGTAAAATGCGAGGTGGCAGTCAAAGGCTCAGATTTCGGTGGCATACCAGCACGAGAATTAGCACTATTACGGTGAAAAGTGAATATGGTGAATGCTTGAATACAATTAAATTAAAATGCTACTTTTAAATATTGCTTTTTTATGACTATAAGGATTGTTAAACGAGTTTAATGGTATGTGATAATATAAACTATTCACCCAAATAAATTCAATATTTTTGTCCATGGTTGTTCTTGCTTAATAGTAAATGTTCATCTTTTGATTATTGCTGTTGCCTCTATAATTCTGTGTGCGGTTTTTAATTTCCAATAATTCCAGTAATTTTTAAACAAAAGTTGACTTAAATAAAACAATCCAGCATGTGGGGTAAAAACATTTAACCCAACCAGCTGAGTCAAAATAACCCAGCATGTGTTCTGTCCAATATTTACCCAGCGCTGGATTGCCAAATAACCCAACTTGGGTTGTTTTTAACCCAGCGATATTTGGAGTGTACAAGAATACTTTTTGCGCGCAAAGAAAACAAAAATAACATCTTTGTTCAACAATTTCTTCTCTTTCCTGTCAGTCTTCGACAAGCGTTCACACAAGTACCACGATGCATACGAGCAGGCGTTCTGACGTAGAACTCCGGATGAGCTGTGGCTTGTTTACAAGAAGAGGAATGCACATACTGACAGAGAGAAGAAATGGTTAAATAAAGTAGTTATTTTTGTTCTCTTTGCACACGAAAAGTATTCTTGTAGCTTCATAACATTACAGTTGAACCACTGATTTATTGGCCTTGAACTTGGTAGTTGCGTTGCTGTCTATGCAGGGTCAGAAAGCTCTCGGATTTCATCAAACATATCTTAAATTGCGTTCCGAAGACGAACGAAGGTCTTACGGATTTGGAACGACATGAGGGTGAGTAATTAATGACACAGCTTTCATTTTTGGGTGAACTATCCCTTTAATTTTTGACCCTGGTTGCTATGGCATTATTTTTGTCCTTGACTGTGAAGAAACCAAAAACTCCTGAATATGTAATTTGGCAAGCCACAGAGCACCTGCAGATGGGAGATGACCTCTATCTGAATGCATTTAAGAGTATTTTCATTTATCTATAGAATTACAGAACAGCTCCAAATATATAACCATTCCAGTCACCCTGCTGACTCTTCTTACGTCTTTTTGTCCATCACACTTTTTATGTTGGTGGGCCGTGTTTAATCAAACACATGGTGTACATTACAGTTTTGTGACCTTGACTGAGCTAATCCAGTTTTATCAGTCTCAGTTAAAAGCAACAAGAGCACTTTGGAGATATCGTATTCTCTTTCTTTCCTGAGGTGCAGGTGTCTTCCAAGAAATATCTGCACTTATTGAACGGTAGGATTCCTAGTAATAGATATTGCATGGAATCTCTTTCAAGTAAGCTTTTGATGGTCATATCTTGGAGGTATTTTGTAACCCCTCTGTGATTGGATGGTTTTTAATATATATTCTTTATATGTCAGTTCAATCCAGGCCATTTTGCAGATTTTTTTTTTCCTTTCATGTAAGCGCTAGTAGACGTAGGCCATGTGTATCCGAGGCTTTGCATTCATTTTTTTAATCCTCGCCACCACAGACCTACTATGATCATTCTTCATGTGCTCAAAGAGAGGGGAAAAATGCAGGAACATCTGCATGTATCAAAGATTTCTCCCCCTCTTTGAATCTTTGACTTACACTGCCTTGGTTTTCTTGTAATACGTTCCTTGGCGGCTCATTTAGCATATGGGTTTAGCTTTTCAGCTTTTGCCTCGTGTAGCGACAGAGGAGCTTGTTTATCTAGTGATGGCCTCACTATTAATGTCTAAAAGGCCATTTCTTCACGAGTCATTTGCCGCTAATGTAGACTAGCAGTAACAAGCCATCTAGGAAGCACCCTGTAATGCAGCTTTTTACTGGTCATTCAGGGTTCAAATGTGAAATACCTGTGGTGACGTATAGAAATATATATATATAAATCTAAATCTAAAATGAAATACATTATCAGTATATGTATCTATTTATCTACATACATACCTACATAGAGAGAGAGAGACTGATTATGCCAGGGATACATCAGTATTTTTAATTAATAAATCTAAAATTTCAGCACCATAGTGAGTCAGTGTGAAGTCAGTATGGCTAAAATGTGAACTGATAAATTCTTTTGTATATTTATTTTTTTATTTTATTTCATTTCATATTTTACTTTATTTTTATATACCATATTTGACGTTTCATTAAAATACATTTCTGATTTATAAAAGGCGCATGTATTTTACATGAATATTTACAGTTACATAGCATTTTGTTTATGTTTTATTTTACATAAAGGTTGTAATTTAAAATATGTTTAAGGTTATGCAAGGCATATTTTTATTTTAAATTTATATTTGCAATTATTTACCTTTTTATGTTTATTTTACATAAAGATTAGATTCAAAATCATTTTAATACACACTGCCAGACAAAAGTTTTGGAATAGTAATATTTTTAATGCTTTTTTCTGCTCACCAAGCCTGCATTTATTTCATTCAAAATACAGCAATATTATACAGTAATAAATACAGTAATATTGTGAAATATTTTTACTATTTAAAATCAATTATCTGAAATTTAAAAAAAAAAAAAAAAAAGATACATTATACACTATACCATTCAAAAGTTTGGAGTCAGTATAATTTATTTTATTTTATTTTATTATTATTTTTTATTGTTATAATTGTTTTTTTGGGGGGAATTATAGAAATTAATACTTTTATTTAGCAAGGATGTTTTAAATTGATCGAAAGTGATGGTAAAGACATTTCTAATGTGTAAAAGATTTATATTTTAGATAATTCTACTCCGCTGTTTTCAACAACAACAACAACAACAATAATAATAATAATAAATGTCTTTGAGCAGCAGATCAGAATATTAGACTGATTTCTGAAGGATCATGTGACTGGAGTAATGATGCTACAATTTCAGGTTTTAATTCACAGGAATATGTTACATTTTAAATATATATTCAAATAGAAAAGAGTTATTTTAAATAAGAAAAAGATTTCAAAATTGTACTATTCTTGCTGTACTTTGGATCCAATAAATGCAGGCGTGGTGTGCAGAAGAGGCTTCTTTTAAAAAAATAAAAACATTACAAATCTTACTGTTCAGAAACTTTGACTGGTAGTGAATAGTTTAATTTCCACATTTATACTTACTATTAACTTTTTACATGTATTGTTTATGTAAAGGTAGTAATAAAAAATATATTTCTGTGTTTTTATTTAACATTTCTATTTACTATCATTTAGGTTTTTTTATGTTTATGTACATAAAGGCTGTAAAAACTTTTTTTTTTCAAAACTTTGAACTTTTTTTTTTTTTTTTTTGCTTTTGAACTGTAATTGTTTGTACATTTGTTATAAAAAATATGTTTTTATAATTTATTTATTTTTTCTTCTGGCACATTTCTGGTTTAAGCCCCACTCACTTGTTTTAGTCTGAATGCAGTTATAGAAACTGATAAATTTGTCATTGCAACCGATACATTTACAGATAATGGCTTCGCTGCACATCCCTAACGTATAGGGCTGCTAAGTATTGAGATGGATGGAGAAATTCGTATTCATTTCCTCAGTGTTCGTTGCTTGTTGTTCAGAAACGAGATTGCTCAGATGTGCCTGTGACAAGTCTACCTGGTCTGCTTGACACCCCATTTGACATGTTCCAGATTGAATCTCACTCCGCGCAGCGCTGCCTTTTGCGATTGATTAACATCCCGGCAGCCACACTGCAGTGCTTGCAAAACACTGCGAGCTTGCACCAATATTTGGCCAAATGAATAGAAGGAGTGGGGGGAAAATGATAAAGCATCAATGTGGAAGGCTAAAAATAGCACGGTAATAGTTTCCCCATCTGTAGTGAGTCATTGTGCGTTGCCTGGGCCTGCCTGACTTCACACACATAAACTTGCACGCACAGGCTGCACACAAACACCCAAGTTAACTGACTCAGCAAAAACCTGCCTGCCATTGTGCTTTTCCACTGTGCTGCTGCAATAAGGCCACTGTTATGAGAGAGAGTGCAGGAGTAATGAAAAGCCGGAATGAAAGCGGGAGTGAACGATGGAAAAAAGCCCTCTTAGACTGCGAGAAAAGAGTGGCTGTGCAGTGACTTTTTAAATTTTTCAACAGCAGCGTTAGTGGGCCATTTGACGTCACCGTTAGTGTGCTAGAAAGCAGAACGAAAGGTAAAGTACACATTTGGTTTAGCGGTTTAACTGAAATCACAAGCCCTAATTGTACGTTTGTTCTCTGATTAGGCCATCTGGGTAATTGCCAGTCGTGCCGGTTATCAAGCTCTGTCAATAGCTGATTAACAACTGTAACAAGCCTCTGTTACAAGTTCAAGAGGTTTGCGTGTTCGCTGATTTGGCAGCTTTGTGAAGTCCAAAATCGGCTTTGGCCAGCAGCGATACACCATTTTTTTTATTTTGCCTTCAAAGGGCAAAGGCCTGATTTCATCAGTGGCTTATCACTATTAGCGTTGGAATGCTATGAAACTGAATATGTGCCAGTGTGCCGCAGCTGATTGTTAGCGCTGGCGCAGCAGGATGGATTTTGTTACCATTCATGAGGAGAAAACAAGGTGTTTACGTGTTTTATACATTGTGGAAACATTGCCGTATTGTCCATGTCTTGCATCACTATTTTCCCAGAGCAGGGACTGATGAATAACATCATTTCTACATTCACAGCAGTACAGTAGATGGCAATAAATTATGTCACTGCATTTCCCGAGGTCATAATTGCATGGGTGTTTTAATTAGCATTCTTTAAATGCACTTTTCTTAAAGGGATAGTCACCCCTAAATTGAAAATCGGTAGATATCGCCAGCGGCCCCTAGAATTGTCACCACCTTTAGCAACGACCCTGGGTATCATTAAATGTCATCGTTGGGACTCATTATACTTGTTTCCAGGGATGTTTCCAGGCACCAACTGGAGGGGGCAACAATATAAACCCCAGCGGTGCAGTTAGAATCATTTTAGCAAACAATTCACATGTTAAGAACATTTTATGTGACTGAATTTTGCCATAGGAAAGAATGCATTTTTCAAACATTGGTCAAAAGTTGGTCATCAGAAATAGGGATCTTGCCTTGGGCACCACAAATTGCTCTGCTTGTTTCACTGGCGATATAGAGAAATGTCCACAAGAAGAATATGCTGGTGTGTTAAAGGGATAGTTCATCCGAAAATGAAATTTACCCCATGTACTCACTCAAACCATCTTAGGTGTATGACTTTGTTTTTTTTTTTGTTTTTTTTTTTAAATGAATACAATCAGAGTTATATAAAAAAATGTCCTGGCTCTTCCAAAGATTTATAATGGCAGTGAATGGGTGTTGAGTTTTTAAAATCCAATAAAGTGCATCCATCTATTATAAAAAGTACTCCACATGGCTCCAAGTGGTTAATAAAGGCCTGTCATTCACACATTCACGAGAGATGGGCGCTCCAGCAGATGACATACCAAGTTTTGTTCACAGCCAAGGAAAACCTCTTGACTTGCATCGAAATCCTCTGACATTTTTATTTACAAGTCCTCATTTTGTATTTTAAATTCGTAACCGGTGTTTTGTTTTGCTCTCTCCTCTGCACTTCTTTGTTCGTCACCACGTTCTCCTACTATACATGGTCTGCTGGAACACCACTCTCACATATACACACGAACGATAGTTAGCAACCCCCTCAGAACTGTGTGGAGTACTTTTTATGATGGCTGGATGCACTTTATTGAACTTCAAAATCTCAACGCCCATTCACTGCCATTATAAAGCTTGGAAGAGCCAGGACATTTTTTTGATATACCTCCAATTATATTCATCTGAAAGACGAAAGTCATATACACCTAGAACGTCTTGAAGGTGAGTAAATCATGGGGTAATTTTCATTTTTGGGTGAACTATCCCTTTAAGACCATGACACACTTAGCCAACGGCTCATTTATTATGGTTCATTAGCTGTAGTTGTTGAAGTTATTTCCTCTCACTGTGTTCAAGCACAGCTTTTTAGCCCAGAAGCTACTTTTTTTTAACACAGTTAGCTTTCATTGTTGCAAATTCTTCTAACGGTTTGGTGGGTCACGGCCTTTAGTTCTTCAATTCAGGCAGTTGAGGACTATATTTTAATAGATAGACCCCTCTTTCCCTGTCCCAATAAGTAGGTTATACCATAGATGGTGGCCCTGGTTGGAGGGATGCTCTTCTGACATTGCAGTCAGAATGAATCATTCTGCTTCTGTCGCCTGGAAATTTGCCTGGACAAAGATTAGCATATCCCTGAACACAGAACGTCTGATGTAAACACCATTGTAAAGGGAATAAAAATGCTTTTTTTTCCATCTATGTAAACATTTCTAGATTTATTGTTTTTAAATGTGCTTCTAAAACCATAACTGTAATCACCATGAACTGTTTCTTCTTTTGCTTTAACTAATTAGTATGGAAATTACACATTCACATGGGTCAATCAATAGTTGTGCACGAGCGTGTGTGATAAATTCTGCTTTTCCTTGCAGCTTTTATTTTTAACAGTCATTTACCTTCTAGACTAAATGGCAGCGGACTCTGATTAGTTCAAAGTTTTCATCTGCTTTTAATCTTCAGTATTAATGAAGTAATTAGTAATTAAGTGCAGATTTTCAGTAATCTCCTGAAGGCCTGCACTCAGCTCACAAATAATTGATTAAAAGACTAAGTGACATCATCCTCGGCGGTACGGGAGGTAAATGATGTGAAGGGAAATGGTCATTCAGTTATCTCTTAATATTCTTCCGCCACAAGAGAACACACGCAGCTTTTCGGATTAAACCTCCACAATGACGCAGATGAATAAACAGAAGGATAAATGCACTTACAGATATATATGCAGACACACACATAGATGTTTAAAAAGAACAATCTTTCATCAACATGGAATCAATTCAGCCAGCTCAGGCACAGGCGTATGCAGAAGACCTTGATTTCAACTTCAAAGACAGTGTGAGAAAATGAAATTGCCCACAGAAGGGGAATTTAAAGGAAAATAGACGAAAGAGAGAAAGCGGCACTCTTGCGTAGACGCTGTGCTTGCCAACTCCAATAAATCCTGCTTCCATTATTGTGTCTGTCAAAGAGATAAGAAAATTTTCAGCTTTCTATGCTTGAGGAACTTGAATAAAATAAAAAAATATTCCTGACTGTATGCTGGTTTAACATGGACATCAGCTTGTTCAAACAGTACTTTATACAGTAGCACCTCTATTCAAATGCTAATGCGCGCTGGAGTCAAAAATAAGCATTCTTGTACATTGGGGAGAAAGGCTTGTTGGTGACTGCAGTTTCATTTGCTATTTAGAGACCGTGTTTGCATCAAATTGCCTACTTTGTGGGATTATTGCATTGCTGTCTGATGAGAATGTTTGCATTATTTAGATATGATGCGATGAAAATGAAATCGCTTTAGCTAAGCGTTTGCTTGCATAAACATGAAGCCCAGTTCCACTATAAGGGACGCTTCCCATGTTCCCTTTTCAGTAATTCAAACTTTGCAGTTTTGTTTTGGAAACCAGGTTAAATACAGAGATGAAAACACTGATGCAGACGCGGTGTGCATTTGCGTATGCATTCATATGCTCCCAGAAGTCAGCAAAACTGAGATGGTTATGCAAGGTTTTCATAAATACATTTTGGTTAAGCTCAAGACATTTCAACTTTATTTATTATACCTTTTATATTTATATTAAGTTTAAAAAAAAAGTGTTAGATCTAGGGTGTCAACTTGAAAAGCTGTGAATTACTTCACTTATGTGACCCTGGACCACAAAACCAGTCTTAAGTAGCATGGGTATATTTGTAGCAATAGCCAAAAATACATTGTATGGGTCAGAATTATTGATTTTTCTTTTATGCCAAAAAAAAAACATTAGGATATTAAATAAAGATTATGTTCAATGTAACCAGATGAGAAAGTTTTTCATTTCCTGGAGGATGAAGTCTTTAAGCAACTGGATTTTTTATTTTATTTTATTTTATTTTATTTTATTTTATTATTTTTTAATAAAACAACAGGATGGAAAATGATATTGTGGGCAGAGAAAAATATAAAATTAACAGTTAAATTAATTAAAATTAACAATTTAAAATGATTCCTAAGAAAATATGTTTAGTTGTAGACATTTTTATTAGAGTAAGGCATTTTGCCTAATGAATTATAAATTCTGTAAGTTTTTAAGTTCTAAGGGAACATGGTAAATATGGCAACATTTTATGGGTCAAAATTATTTTCTTTTTTTATGCCAAAAGTCATTAGGATATTAGGTAAAGATCATGTTCCATGTAGATATTTTGTAAATGTCCTACCATAAATATATAAAAAGTTCATTTTTGATTAGTAATATGTATTGCTAAGAATTTCATTTGAACAACCTAAGGCAGTTTTCGCAATATTAAGATTTTTTTGCACCTTAAGATGCCAGATTTTCAAATAGTTGTATCTTGGCCAATTATTGTCTTTAAAATATATATATATATATATATTTTATTTTATTTTATTTTGTGACCAGCAGGATGGAAATTGATTTTGTGGGCAGAGGAAGAAAATAAAATGAACAATTAAAATTAACAATTTAAAAATGGTTCCTAAGAAAATATGTATAGCTGTAGAAATTTTAACTAGAGAAAGGTATTTTGCACAATGAATTATAAATTCTAAGTTTTAAGTTCTAAGGGAACATGGTAAAGATGGCAACATCTGTACAAAGAAAGTAATGACATTGTCCAGAGTTACTTAATGTATGTTGTGTGTGAGTTTAATATTTTATTATATTATTTTTTATTATTTTATTTTTTTATCAAATGTAAATTTGTGTCCCAGTCATATTTTATATTATATACATTACTTACACTATCAGAAAATACAAAAAATATATATATTTTTATATTAACAATGTAATTAATATTTTATTTATTAAAGCCATGTAGGAATCTCAAGTAAGTGTTTTTAAGCATTTTACGTTTATTCCAAAATAATAACTCAAGGCAGTAAGAATTTAAACAATATATTTTATTTGTGAACTTATGTTCAGCTTTTTTAATAGTTACATTTTAACTTTTTTTTTTTTTTTAACTTTTAACTTAAAAAAAAAAATAATAATAATTTTTTAAATCATCAGTCATCAAAGCTCAGTAAATACTGTTCACAGACAAAGAGATTTATTTCAAATTCCACCAAGCTGATTACTCACTAAAAACTCCCATAGATCATATTTCATGTTTTCTTATAATGACATACAGTGATTATATCTAAGTGTGTGAGTTGTTTACTCACTTTTTTTTAATTAGTCGTCCCATTAATGCCATAATATTGTCCATTCAGAGAGGTGAGATTTATCACATGAACCAATCACAGCTGATCATAACCAGTCATATCGTGATGGAAACATTGCCTCCTCTCACATGAATTTCCCCCATTCATTCTCAATTACCCCCCATCAAACTTACTGCACGCTTTAGGGGGTCTGTTAAAACTCAGTGGGCTCAGGGGAGGCGAGGGAGATGCGGACTCCCACTGTAACTTTGTTATATTTTGCAATTGGCTTTGTTTTTTTTTTTGTACTACACTTTTTTTTTCCTCATCCGATGTTCTGAGGAAACACCCCTGATTAAAACGGAGTTTATTTTGTGATATTGATTGACATACTGTACATAATTGAAAATGTACTGTAAGACTAAGCATGAAGATAATAGTTGAACATGTCATCCCAGAGTCCTGCAGTGAATCAACCTGCTCAAACCCTCTGCTAAGACCAAAGCATGCTTCAGTTTGTGCTCTCACCTCCCTCAGCAAACAGCTTGCTCTGTCTCCGTTCTTTCTCACACAAATCCTCCCAAACTGTCCAAACTACAGGAAGCAGATGGTGCTCTCTGTTTTTAGTGTGCTTTTCTCTGTCATGTCTCTGCTTCCTTGTTAAAGGCGACTTGGTTTGATTTATGGTGTAGCTGACTGTAAGACTGTCAGGGTTTAAGAAAGGACTTTGGGTGATATGTCATGTTGCAAAAGAGGCAGGGCGCCATCTTGTCGCCCCTGTTCGCCGTGTTTGTTGCTAAGGGTGGCATGAGGTACATTGGAATGTCAAGGTCGTAAATCACATGCAATGAGTGTTGTTGGGGTGGAGGTATTGTCTTAAGTAGCTGAGCGTGAACCATCCCAGCTATCTCCTCACATGCTGATAAGACTTTATATATGCACAGTTCTGCCAAGAAAGCATAATGGGAAATGGTGAACATGCTGGTGTGCATGTCTAAAAGCACACATTCTCTCTCCCTCGCTCTCTCTGTCTCTCACATAAACTGTAAATTATGCACAGGGATGTTAGCGTGCGTATGCTGCATGCCAGTTCTTGGCAAGTAAGTTTCCATTTACATATTGCCTTTTCTTCAGGGTGAATTATTTCCAGTTAATAATTTACAAATGAAATGGTATATTTTATATCTTTTACATAATGGTCTTGCATAACCTGGACTTTCAGAATAAGATCGGGTCCATACTGCATCTTAAAGGGATAGTTCACCCAAAAATAAAAATTCTACCATCATTTATTTACCCTTTCTTGTTGTTCCAAATCTGTAAGAGTTTCTTTCATCTGTTGAAGGAAAAAAAAGTGTAGGTTTAAGGCTATTTTTGATCTTAAGGTAAGGTAAACCTTTAAAGATAAGTTATTTCCTGACAGTTAATAGTGTTATAGCCTACTGAATCATACTCGGACTTAATGCTGTCAACAATGAAACCACTTAGGAGAGAACTGCCAGATGAATTATTTCTTAGCATAAAAGAGGACAATGGTACAAGAGGAATACCAAATTATTGTTTAAGTGTGAAAATATTGCAGAAGTAGCACCGACATTCAAAAACAATGGACTTGTGACAAAGCTCCTGAAATAATCAGGTCTTCACTTGAAGAATTCATTTAGTGATGAGTGAATTTTTGCTAGAAAAAGAGCAGGCGAAATACCATGCAAGTGTCTCAGAGCTGGCAAAAGCTATGAAAAGAGTGACACCTTATCTCTCAGAGTACAACGCAACCTGCAAAGGTGACTTGCATGGTTGTTGTCACCACTAGAAATACCTACTGTAGCCAAAGCATGATAAACTCATTAAAACTCTTCCATATTTACAAAATATAGACTTCTGGGAATCCATACTCTGGTCTCAGAGACTGAGTCAGACATTTCGGATCCAAAAGCATCCAAAATGTTCTGGTGTTGCTAGAGAAGGAGTACACTGTGCCTGGTACCCACAGTGATGTTCAGTGGTAGTAAGGCTCCTGTATAGGGATGTATGAGTGCTGAAGGTGTAAATGAGTTGTGCTTTATCAATGCTGTCATGAATTCACAAACCACTGTGTGATGTAATACAAAAACTGAAACTGAAGATGCTACCCTCCCCTCATTTCCTGCATTATTGGGCATTTTTCAGCACTCACTCAATCTTAACACTGTTAAGGGGCTGTGGGGGATTCTGTAGAGACGAGCTGAGCAAAACTCTCCGTTAAAGACCAGGGCCTTTTAATGAGGTCGTTTTCCAGGAGTTAAACAGGACGGATGTAAAAATTTGTCATGAACTTGTACACTCAGTGTTAGGGTCAGAGCAATATACTTAAAGTTCTGGAGGACATACTAGGTACTAGAATATTATACATCAACAACTTGCTTGTTTTACAGAAAATACTGGCATGTATTTTGTTGTTTTTTATTAAGTATATGTTTAATACATTTTAATTTTGCCATCTTTCTATGAATTATATTAGTGATCATTAAAATACTTTTATATTTATTCAGAGGGGGTGTACTTTTTTTGCTCTGCACTGTATGTATATGCATTTATTTTTGTTCTGTTTTGAATGCCACTGAAATTTAATGATTTGGAGTGAGGGGAAGTAAAATCATGTTAATGTTTACGTTTCCTAACGTTCGCTTTATTTAGGCCTATCAGTATTTACATTATGGTAAAATGCGACCTACATGCGACTTTTATTGTTGTTGTTTTTTCCTGACCTGGTGCAACTTTCCAGAAAATATGGTAAATTTTAATATTATGCTGTAGTATCAAGAAGTACAAATTCAGTGGGGACCATTTGTACCAATAAACAATCATATTATGTTCATTTCTCCCATCCACATTAAACTTTAGCCTTAAACACTGTTATAATTATGAGGGGGTCCTTGGAAAGTCCTCTTGCCTGTCTCTGGCTCCAAAAAGTTTGAAAACCCCTGATATAGATAATACAATTATGGACTCATGTCTTTTTATGTAATCAGAATTTATTGTTTTACAGATGTAAATTATTTCACGGATGTTAAAGTAAAATATATAGTTTTGTGCATGAATATAAAGAAAATGTTCTAGTTTAAAGACATTATGCTACCATTAAAATTAAAAAGTCGCAACATGCCTAGTGCATGATTGCATAGAAAATCAATGGACAAGTAGCGCATTGGAATCGAAAAACAGGTTCTGTGTGAACTGCCCCTTACTGTTACTCTCTGACTTTACATCTCATTAAAACGGCTGAATTTTAGATCATTCTTGCTAGTTCTGTGTGCCACATGCATCAGAAGGTCATCGAACAGAATGTGGGCATGCCATCAGAGACTATTGTCTCGGCAGTTTTTCGATATATTTTGTTTTTGCTTGTGATTTAAATATTTGAATACCAAGGAAAGAGATTAGGCATCATCCCTTTTGTTTTTCATGGGGTTTGTAAGTTTAATGAAGATTAACAGACAGAGGGGTTGAGACGCCCTCCTTTTCTCACATTCAAATGTAAGTCTGCTTTCAGATATTAGGAGATCTGAAGGATGAAGGAAGGAGGAAGAAAGATCAGAGAGTCTGGTTTGTCTAGTCTAGTTTGAGTCTCCTGTGCTCCAGAAAAAAAAAGTCTTTGTGTTTTGCTAGTCACATTTCTTTCTCTGTTCTTTTGGTGCTAGTTTTCTCCATCTGTTGAGTTGTGCCCAAATGCGCAATGTGCCCCTTCCCCAGAGAAACATCTGGAGCAATGAACATGTGGCTCTAGCTTACAAAAAGCATGAATTTGGCCCTAGGCTGGTTACTAGAGCTGGTAAATAAACAAAGGCCAATTTGGATGTCATCTAATTAAACTTTAATGTAAAGTTGCTTATCAGTTAGCAACCTTCTGCATTGGCACCGACAATTTCAGTGCTCTGGAAAAAAAATAATTGTGTCCGCCAGACTTCTTAATTTTCTATTCATTGATGTGCAGGTCATAGGAGGCACCCAGCCGCGCATGTATCCGCCTGGGCCTGTGAATCTATGGGCTTTTTCTCTGGCTAGTCTCGTCCTCTGATGTCTGATCAAAGCCTTTTCTTGCTCTTCTCTCCTCTGACTCAATAGGAGCCCCAGGAGTCCAAGGCCCACCTGCCTAACAGACTAGAACAGAGAGAGAAGGAGTGATGGATCAAGGAAAACAATGACCAAAATGAAAAAAAAAAGCTTATGAATTCACAGCTAGAAAGAGATGAGCATGTTGGGAGGGAGGATAAAGGCACAGCTTCTGTGAGGGTTAGTGTAATTAGGCTGGTCAGTCTACAGTGGCGCCAATGTCAGCCCCACACTCAACCCATAAAATCAAATTACCGGTACCGCACAGTCTGAAATGACATTTACCACACACACTGACAGCTATTATCCTGTTTGTGTATTGTATAAATGTGTGCACATTGTATCACGGTAAATGGGACTGCCTTTCCCCAGTGAATGTTTGGACCAGCGTGTAATTCTAGGCCAGATGGTTAGTCTAGAAGGGTTACCAACTTGGCCTTGCTGTTCAAAATGTAGCTGATGAACCTGGTGAACTAGCATGGTCTTTCTGATAAAGCTGGTTGAAGAAGGTTTGGTGTTTTGCTAGTTAAGAGGCTTTGTGAGACACCAGAATCAAGCCACTAGAAGGCAAGCCTGCAACCGTTAGCCCAAAAAGCGTAACGGCTAAAGCTAATGGTTCCGGTCTAACAGTAAAAAAAAAAGACCAGAGGCTGTTTTCTTTGAATGGATGTCAATGGAAAAGACGCTTCAATACGCTGAATAAACAGCTTTTTAGAGGAAACAACTTATCATTTAATGAATCGACAGCCTATCTGCCAATCTTCAACATGTTTTACACTAAACAATACTTTTGGATTGAACTATTTTTAGATTTTACCATGAAAAAAATGCAGTTTTATAAGAGAAGTCACTGACTTTTTGCGACAGGTGGGATTCAGATTACGACACTTCTCATTCATTCTTATGGTATCTGTAAACTGTGATTGATATTCAGTGAAGTCAAGGCTGTAATGTGGTTATTAAGGGACATGTGATCCAAGTCACGCTTTCACCAATTGTAATACAGACCCTCTCATCTCTATCTATAGTAAGAAAATCTCATCCAGAATATCCAGCATCCAAAATATTCTGGTTGTTTCCACAAGATATCATGGATTTCTTGAAGCAGAGACTTTACAAGATGGAACAGAATGAGCACATTTTTTAATGAACAGAAGAAATTGTAGCACTCAATATGGCAGCTGTAGGAAAGAACATCCCCCACTAACCAATCAGCTTTTTAGTTTTTATTCTAGAATGCACCGCATTTTTTATTTTATTTTATTTATTATTATGATTATTACTTTTTTTTTTTTTTGCATATTTTAAACTAAAACCAAAATCTGATAACATTGTTGTTTATTTTGACATATTCCGATTCATTCAATTCAATTCAAGTTTCAAACAAATTTGAATTAACAATACATTTAGTTGGGGTCAGTTATTATTTTATTCAATTGATCAATAGTTTTGGATTTTATATTTAGATTTATATATTGTATTCATACTCATATTTATAATGTTATAAAATCTTAAGAAATGTTTCTTGAGCACCAAATCTAATTTTTTCTGAAGAATCGTGTGACATTAAAGACTGGAGTAATGGCTTCTGAAAATTTTGATTTGCCACCATAGGAATGAACTATATATTAAAATATATGTAAAATATAGAACAGATATTTTAAATTGTAAGATTTCTAAATATCACTGTTTTTATTGTATTTCTGATCAAATAAATGCAGCCTCGGTGAGCACAAGTGATTCAGAAATCTTTCAAACCCCAAAAACCTTCTTCTATACTAATACATTCACCAAATAACAGTTGTTTCATTGTTAATTTAAATGCAAAAACTAATGTTAACAAATTAAATCCTTGTTATAAAGTGTTACAAAAATATTTAATGAAACAAGTCTGTTAATTTTCAGGAAGATAGAAAAGAGCTGACTGCTCCAGCTTGTTACCAAGATGTCCACTAAGTGGAATATTTTGCTTTAAAGGAACTTTTTTCCCATTGATTAGCCCACAGTCATGTAAAATTATAGGGTGTATTTTTTTAAAAGAAAAAAAAACAGCTTTTAGCTGACAAGCAGCACACAAAATGCTCATGATGTTGAAATTTATGTTTATTTACCTGTGTGAAGTGCATCAGAGTGTGACTCTGTGAGTGTGCGTGTGTCAGCCGTACATTGGGGACACTAGTGTATGCTGGTAGGGTTCTCACACAGCTGCTGATCCATGAAAAGATTAAATGCCTTGGGACACCTGAGCACAGCCACTGCTCAGCATAAACAGGCTCGGATAGACTGAAATACATGCACCCTGCGCCTGTACACACACATAGGTAACACACACCATCTAACTAAAGCTCTACGCTTATTTACTGATGCCCCTCTTCGCTCTGCTGCACACACAGACATGCACACAGACCGTGTGACTGTATTGTAGTGTTCGCCAGACTTCCTGCTTTGTATTCTCTGCTTGTTTTCAGTGTACTGGTTTTGTGGTTTGTTTATCACTGGAGGTTGTTTGCTCCCTGGTGAGCAGTACTAATTCTCAAACAAACTCCTTTCCCAATTACCACAGGATCTAGAGACAAGGCCTCACAGGCAGCTGCCACCGCTCTGATCCTATTCACCAATCAGACACATTCAGCCTCTAACTCTCAAGATACACAGCTCAGGCCAGGACCTAGAAATAAAAATGCTTTCGCAGATTACCAGGACTCTGCGCCCCAGGAATGATTTCCAACAGCAATTACATGCTATTTAAAGTTGTTGTCAAATGTAGGATTCCTAATCTGAATGCGATGTTGTTGTTGTTGTTTCGGTTTTGTTCCTGCTGAAAAGGCCAGCATGAAGTTCTGTGGTTTAGGCTGGTTTATGCTTGTTAGGTGCTGCTGTGGCTGATTAATCCATGCTTTTCACTTACAAAACCTGAAGATTTGTTTGGCAAGCATTGTCTTTGTGATAAAGCTGGCTGAACTAGATAACCCTTTGATGACTTTTAAAGTCAGTGGACCTAATTTCTGAGCAAAATGTTGAAAAAAGACTATATTAAACATCTCTGTGTAAAAGTAGATTTTTATATGCCCATATTTGTATTGCTGCACTTTGAAAGATCTCTTAATGTTGACATTTACAAATACATTTTGAACAATAAAATATGTATTTTTATGTATTCTAATATTAACAAATGAGAGCTTGTAAAACTTTCATATTTTTGCAGTTTTGGTGTAGTACCTATTAATAAAATTTCAGTCTTTTGACTATAAGGGTTTTAACCATAATAAAATTACATGTAAACCATGATTTAGTTTCAGATAAGCAAAGCAAAAGAAAAGAAGGTGGTCAAGTTGAAATAGGCTTTGAAGACTAATAGAGCTGGGTGTCATCAGCATAACAATGAAAATTTATACCAAATTTACGAAATATTTGTCCTAAAGGCAATAGATAAATAATAAACAGAAGCGGGCCCAAAACTGAGCCCTGAGGCACACCACTAGTCATCTGAGATATCCGTTATTTTAAACTTTTAGTTTGAACAAACTGAGTCTGACCTGATAAATAAGATCTAAAGCAGTTAAGAGGAATACCAGTGTACCTGTCATGTACCTGTCGAGCAAGTATTTTTTCATGGTAATTTAGAAAGAAAAGGTAAATTAGAAATAGAAATGTAAGCTAACTTTAAAGGTGTCATCGGATGCAAACTTCACTTTTACTTGTTGTTTGAACATTAATGTGTGTTGGCAGTGTATGTACAAATCTACCCTATAATGAGACAAATCTATGCAGTGGTTTTTATTTAATCTGTAAAAATAATATCCCCTTTTTCAAATCGTGCCATTCTCAGCCATTCACACAGACAGAGGCCGCTCCCACGATAGTTGATTGACATGAGCGTCTTACCTCAGATCAGCTGTAACAGTCCGACCTCCACTGTTTCGATGCCAGAGCAGGGATGTAAGTTAGACAAGAATATCTCCAACTGAGCGACTGAGGTGTTGTATTGCTGGATGTAATAATGAACGTAGTGGTCGTCATTTACTCCCGACATCTGAGCCGCTGAAGATGCAGTGGATTACGTTTGTTTGTGAAGGGAATGCGCCTCCCGAGCTACATAAATGCGTCTATGTTCGCGCGAATGATTCGTGATGCAGCAATGCACCTACAGCAGAAGTGAGTGTAAGGGTTTTTTATGACTCTCCGCAATCACCTTTCCTAATAACGTGCTAAATGCGACTAAAGTAAACAGGCTCCTCACTCCACAGCTAGAAGAGAGATAGCAGAGCTCATTTGCATTTAAAGGAACAATTCCTCAGAATGGGATGATTTTTGTAGAGCTAATTTTGACAAAGTAAAAAGGGTGTTGTTTTACACAACCATTGAGAATTTTTACCAAAGTATATTATAGACTTTTCATTAAGACCCTGAAGAATCATATCAACTTGTGTAAAATGGGCATCCGATGACCCCTTTAAAAGTCTGAATAATAAATACAAACAGAGAAGCAAATAATTAGTTTTACATTCTGTAGCTTCTGTTATACAGTACATACACCACCATTCAAAAGTTTGGGGTCACTACATTTTTATTCTTTCTTTTTTTGAAAGAAATTAATACTTCAGCAAGCATGTAATAAAAAGTAATAGCAAAGACTTATATTGTTAGAAAAGATTTATATTTTTAATATATGCTATTCTTTTTCACTTTTTATTCATAAAAAATCCTGAAAAAAAGTATCTCAGGTTCCAAAAGAATATTTGGCAGCACAACTGTTTCCATCATTGACCATTCTAATAATAAACCAGCATATTAAAATGATTTTTGAAGGATCATGTGACACTTACGACTGGAGTAATGGCTGATGAAAATTCAGCTTTGCATCACAGGAATAAATTATATTTTGAAGTATATTAAAATACAAACCATTATTTTACATTGTAATAACATTTTGCATTGTTACAGTTGTTTTCTGTATTTTTAATCAAATAAATGCAGTGTTGATGAGCATAAGAAACTTCTTAAAAAAACATTAAAAATCTTACTGATCCCAAACTTTTGAACAGCAGTGTATGTACGATATACAAATATGTAAAAAAAAAAAGAAAAAGAAAAAAACATTTTATAGTGCTGTATACAACAGATTGTTTCAAAGCAGCTTCTCAGTGTTAAACAGGAAAGTAATAAAATCAATATTGCAAATTAAAAAAAATGAATCAAATTCAAAATTCTGCTGTAAAGCAGCTTATTCAGCTTGAGTCAGTTCATTGTTGATTCATTTCACTGTCAGTTTTGCTAAATGAATTGTGAACAGATTTGACTGAGTATATATTCAGAACATATATTCAGAAGGCAATGCTGTCATTATTTATCTCAGTTCAGCTCAAGTTTTGTTCTCATCTGCGTCAGTGCTGTCAAATTGATAATAGAATTCATTCAGACATTTAGATTGCATCATTTCTAGTCAGGCACTGAATAGAGTACCCAGTAAACATTCTTTCAGCCAATGGAGTTGCTTTAGGGTCCTATGCAGTTTCTATTCAACTGGTGGACTGAAACATGTCACACTGGTGTTCTGTACTGGGCAGCGGCATCCAAAACTCATTCTGTCACTCATTTTTCTATCATTTTAAAATCATGAAAGATGGTTAGACTCATTTAACTTTTTAAGTTATTTCTTCCCTGGAGTAGAAGCTGGAAATTGGAGTAGAATCAGCAGCCATCTTGGCTCCCAGACCCAGCCACTACATGGCCATGTTTAACTCCATTTTCAGTTCCTGGCGTGGATTTGGATGGGCTAGGTTGACAATATCTCTCCAAGTATCTGCCATCACTAGAGCCCAGGCCAGTGCCTCACATCAAAGGCGACTGGCCTGCCCATGCTCTTATTTGCTCCTGCGGGAAATGAGGGAGATATGGAACCCCTTCAGAGCGAGTGAGAGAGATAGCTGCGCAGCTGCTGTGGACACAGCCTCTCCGCTGAGCTGCCTGGGAGCTTAGAACATCCTGGACTCTGTTAATACAGTAGAAATGATATTCTGCTTGTATTTGATAGTGACTCACATGTAGATTAGCTATGCTAAGGCATGCTGATGGGGGTCTCGTCTAGGGTCGCAAGCTCATTTTGCTGCAAAATTATGCTGTCTTTCGTGCTGGAGCCAGAGTTACCTTGTTAACTAGTTGAAATAAAGTTGAAGTACTAAAATTACTAACGGAATCTACCTATTTATTTGTCTTTTAGCATATTTGTGCAACCTTATGCTGCAAAACTGATGAATTGTATTATTCACATATATTTATAAGGGGAAAAAAACTCTTTTAGACTTATGGAGGAAATGAAGGGTCTGCAGCTGCTGTGCATGATGAAAAAAATAAATAAAACAGCATGTCTGTCAAATCATTGTGCAGCACATCAACATCAAGCATTTCCAGTATAGGCAGCTTTCTTGATTATAATGAGATCTAGTTAGTTGTGCATTAGACTTTTGTTGTTGTTCTGATGATTTCAACTCCTGGCATTGATGTTTTTCTGGTCTGAAATTGTTTTTCTATGAAAACTTACAGAATGGTTCCAGCATCTTGTTGCAGCATCTTATTGCCTGAGAATGAAAACTTTGGTAGAAAAATGACCTGAATGCTGCTATTTAAACATCAGAGCTTTTGTGACTCCTTTAAAGTGATGCTTAAACTGAAGACTAAACTGAATTCCCATTCATGTTCCATTCCTGGAGGCCTGATCGCTTCTTGTATCTCTCTCACCTCTCCTCCTCATCCCTGTGGGTAGTTTCACATGATTGCAGCATCTGCTCAAGACACTTGTGTGTTGTGGGGTGTAGCTTTCCATGGCGAACCAAAACAAGCTATGCCTTAATCATCATTAAAAAATGACTGCTGCAGACGATAGTTATCAGTTCGCTCTCCCTTTCTGATCCCCTGCCCCTTCCCTGCCTGTCTCTCATGCCGTCACATTTATGTCACAGTGATTAGTGACAGATTAAAAAGTCATCAGAGAGCAGATGAGGGCTGTAACTGTCAGTTCATCATGGAAACCTCACCCCTCCCCACCCCATCTCCTGCTTGTGAATGAATGTGTGTTTATAGCTTCACTGGGATTAACTCTGTAATTAGCATTCGATGCACTAACCGGGTTAAACCCTCTAACTGCCATGCTTGTCGGCACCTTGCTCACATTTCGAGGGCAAGAGAGAAGAGATAAGGGCGGGAAGGATGTGGCACTCACTGCATTACACCCATGAAGTGGGATGGCTCATCTCCTGCTAAATTTGTAATGTAAGAATCTTGTCACGCAAATGAGACACATTTTCATTAGCAGTCTGTGTGCCCTGTCTTGTCTACATGACCAGGCTGCAGGGGTATAGCAGCTATTAAAAATGTGGCAGAATAATTTTAGAGATTACTAAATTTGTCAACTTTTAACATCTCTTGATTCCTTAATCTTCTTGGTTTGCTTAGATTATTGTTGAGGTAGAATTCAAGATCTTTAACATCAGAAGTAAGATATGGCATAACGGTGCTGAGATCAGTGGAGTTTCCATTTGAGTACTGAATGATTTGGATTTCATCATCATGAAGTACCTTAAAGTTAGTAAGACACAATTTGAGTTTATGCAGACAGGCTTCTCTCTTGTATGCCAAGTTATCTGTTTTATAGGTAGAGCTGTGCATTATTTGATACCCCAAATCTACTCACAGTTGATCCCAGAGGTAGCATACATAACAAAAATAATAACGGTTCTAGAACCGATCCCTGGGGGTATATCACATGTAAGGTGAGCCGTTGAGGCTGTATGGACACCTAAATTGACACGTAAAAGATCAGTGGAGTTTCAGTCTGAGTGCTCTTTTGGTCCAAATTGAATGATTTTGGTTGTATCATCATTAAGTAGCATGAAGTTATTTGTGAGCCACAAATTTTGAGTTTGTGCAGACAGGCTTTCAGTCTCTTATATGCCAGGTTATCTTTACGTTTTATAGGTATATAGAGTTGTGTGCCAAATTGACTCATAATTGATCCCAGAGGTACCATACGGTATAACGAAAATAATAGCGGTCCTAGAATCAATCTCTGGGGTACACCACATGTAATGTGAGCCACCAAGGATGAATTGGCATCTAAACTGACAGAAAAACTTGTAACTGAACCAGGTTAAACCTTCTTAACTGCCATGCTCACCAGCGCCTTGCTCACATTTAGAGGGCAAGAGAGAAGAGATAAGGGCGAGAAGGATGTGGCACTCATTGCAGTACACCCATGAAGTGGGATGGCTTATCTCCCTCTAAGTAAGTAAGATAGGGCATAGGAGTGCCAAGATCAATAGAGTTTCCATCTGAGTGCTCTTTTAGCCTAAACTAAATAATTTGGGTTTTAACATCATTAAGTAGCATGAAGTTATTTGTGAGCCACAGCCTGAGTTTGTGCAGACAGGCTTCCAATCTCTTATATGCCAAGTTATCTTTACATATTATACTAACACTATCTCACGACCAATTTGTACGTATTTTACAGGGTGGCTAATTTGTACGAATTCGCACAACCTCACTCGTAAGAATTTGTACGATTTCAGTGACAGGTAGCTTTAGGGGCCGGGTTAGGTGTAGGGCATTTGTACAAAGTCATACGTATTGTGCAACTCGTAAAAAATCTATATGTTTTAGGTAAAATCGTATGAATTTATACGAGTGAGGTTGTACGAATTCATACAAATTGCAGTGAGATCGGGCTGATTATAGTTATATGGCGTTGTGCATCGTCCACAAAACAGTGGTACGATACCACAAATTTACTCATAATTGATCCCAGAGGTAGCATACAGTATAATGAAAATAGTAATGGTCTCAGAATCAATCCCTGGGGTACACCACAGGTAACATGAGCCACCGAGGATGAATGGACACCTAAACTGACAGAAAAACTTCTAATTGAACTGGGTTAAACCTTCTTAACTGCCATGCTCACCAGTGCCTTTCTCACAATTAGAGGGAAAGAGAGAAGAAATAATGGCGAGAAGGATGTGGCATTCACTGCATTACACCCATGAAGTGGCCCATCTCCCTTAGAGTAAGAAAGAAAGATAGGCCTTAAGGGTTCTGAGATCAATAGTTTCCATCGGAGTACTCTTTTGGCCCAAATTGAATGATTTGGATTTTATGCTTAAGTAGCATGAAGGTATTTGTAATCCACAGTCTGCCACAGTTTGTGCAGACAGGCTTCCAATCTCTTATATACCAAGTTATCTTTACGTTTTTTATAGGTATATAGAGTTGTGCATCATCCGCATAACATTGGTACAATACCCAAAATTTACTCATTAATCCCAGAGGTAGCATACAGTATAACGGAAATAGTAACAGTCTTAGAATGGATCCCTGGGGTACACCACAGGTAAAGTGAGCCACCGATGATGAATGAACACCTAAACTGACAGAAAAACTTTGAACTGAACTGGGTTAAAACTTAACTGACACTACTTGTAAGCCACAATCTTGAGTTTGTGCAGTCTCTTATATGACAAGTTATCTTTACATTTTAATGGTAGGGTAGTGCATCGTCTGCATAACAGTGGTACAAAACCCCAAAATTACTCATAAGTGTTTGAAGGGATAGCATACAGTATAACAAAAATAGTAACGGTCCTAGAATCGATCCCTGGGGTACACCACAGGTAACGTGAGTCACCGAGAATGAATGGACACCTAAACTAATAGAAAAACTTTGAATTTTAATTAATTCTAATTTAAAATGGTCATACTTGAGATGAAAGGCTCGTGAGATTTAAAATGTGTGCGTGTGAGCTTTTAAACTGTTGAATTGTTCTTTGGCCCAGCCAGATTGAACAGTTTTTGTGACTTGTGTGTCATACAGCTGTTCAGTACACATTCAGTTTTACCACTCTTTTTAGAAACATTCACAAGCCCTTTTTGTCTTACCGTTTCCTCTTCTCTCTTGTTAGTCAGAGACATGGAGAGTGCAATCCTTCTCTTGTGAAAAGGCAAATCTGATTATCATTTTCAGGAAACCTTTTATCCAGGGGTTATGCAATTTAGTTCCAGAAGGTCTTTTCTCTAAATGATGTCTGAGCCATCATAACGTTTCGAAACAGTATGTTGTATAGCTATGATATGAAATAAGCAGGAAGGAATATTAATTGCAGCAGCATATAGAATTCCTTGATTATTTATCAAATGAGTGATTTCAGCCATAGGGAATCTAAAGGAATGTTATTGATTTTCATGTGTGAGGTCCCAGGTTCAAATCTTGCTTGAATGCCTTTTAAAGTCAGTTATTATTATAGCTGAATGTCAGTGCATGTATGTGACTAAAAGGGCCACATTGGATGGCATTTCATTTTGTTATTTCATTGTAATGGAGAGTGGTCCACAGATGAGTGACAGAGAAGTGAATTGCACATCTAAGGCAATCATAGATTGTTAAAGTGGCTGGGATGAAAGATTGGGGTTGAACCCCCTTAAATAGGGTCTACATAGAATCACACAGTTCATTGTGAATTTCTAGGATGGTAGCCACCCTACAATTAAGGAAGTCTAAATGGTGAAAACCATCTGTTGTTATCCCTGCCTCTCTATTTTCTTTGCATTCTCTGTGTATACTGTATCTGTCGGTATGTTCCTCTCTGCTTTTATTCCTCCAGCACATATCTCTTACACATCATCATATCTGGCTCTCCTCACTGAATTACCTCAGTCCTGTCTCGTCATCCACATGTAGGAGTGTTCTTGTGTTCATAGTTTTTTTAATGCCCTCAATAAGTGCTTATAGTACTTGTTTAGATTTCCTAAAGAAAATCTTAGTGCTCAGCGGTCGTGCTTTCAAAGCTTGCACAACTGAGTTCTCAGTCATGTTTAATTTAACTATTAGCTTTGTCTTAGGTGTTTCTCTTGAAATTCCTTAGTTGAATAGACACAAATGAGACAGTTGTTATTAGATAATGGCAGTTGTGGAGAGGACAGCTCAGATCACTGCAGTTTGATTGCAGACTTTTGGACCTTGACAAATGTGATAACAGTCTTGAGTGTTTTCTGAAACTAGAAATCAAAAGCTGAAGACCTAAGCCGGCTGTTATTTATTTGATCACGATGCTATTTGTGAGAAACAGTTCCGATAATAAGGTTCTCATTTGTGATTTTTCTTAGATCTTTTCAAGCTTAACCTCTTTCCACACTGTAGTCTTCACCCACGTTCAGAAGCAAAGTTTTGTTTTACATGTGCTCAGATCAAACCATTTCAAGCCTAATGCTGATAGCAGCAGGCAGCACTTTGACATTTTATTTTAACTCAGTGGTTCAGTAAACCTTTGATTAATGTGTGTGTCTGTAAATGAGGCGAAAGCTCAGCCGCTTCAGTGGATAATTTAATTTACTGCCTAAATTTTGGGTTTGATGCCAAATTTGGTTTTCAGACGAGCTTAAAGCTTGAATAATATTAACATTAATTATAATCGATAATTATTCACAGCTTTATCAAGAGCCAATTGACCCCATTAATATGAAATGTATATTCAGTTTAACTCCTTTAGGCCTAGGTGTTTACACGTTTTTTTAATATGACCATGCGATTTAAAACTCTGGATCAATTTGATCTAAAACAATTGAGCCATGCAATATCACACTGTATAAAACTGACCTTTCACTGCCACGTTTGAATGTTTTTTCTAATGATTTTCTTTTTTCTTTTTCTCCTCTCTCCCCGTTGACCACCACTGGATTGCTGCTGCTCTTCATAAATGCAGGTAAGTCTCTCTGATTTAACTGACTGTATAGCAGAGTGCCACATATTGCAGCCTTTATATTTTAAACCAAAAGATTTGACTTTTGTTTTTGGCCTTGTGTGCAGTCTAAGCACGGAGCTGTTGGTGGAGATACAGTCTTTGCTTTGAGATTAGGTGCTTCAGGTTGTTTGTGGGAAATGCGGTTTTCACAGTAACTTGTTTGAAAGTGCATTTTTTACCTGCCAGCGTAGAAAGTTGAAATGTTAAATATGTTCTTTCACCTCACTGCACTTTTCTTACCCGTAAATCACTTGTATCACCCACTGTAACAGAATGGTAGCTGTAGCAATAGGGTCCTTGTGATTTTAATGCTATTGCAAGCAAATACAGGACATGCTGTTGACATAATAGCTTGGGTAGGTCTGTTGTAGGATGCATGGAGAAAGCATACATTTTACATATGTGTCAAGTTCATGTGTGCATGGATGTGTACCTGAAACTGTCTAGTTATAGACCCTTCTCTTTGTTTGGAAATACTGTCTGCTCTCTGCTCTGCTATGACAGTTTGGTCGTCTCTGGACTGTGTCTTTCCGCTAACTTTGGCCTGGGGCTTTGTCATGCTGCAGCTCCGCAGAGAGAGACGGAGAAAGAGAGGGAATTGATACATGTCATTGTCAATGACCTTCATTATTCTGTCTTAGTGCCATATTGCTCATTTTCTGTCTAGTAACTGACAGTTTGGCTGTGTAACAGGCAGTTGGACAAGTGTGCACACTTATCTACATATGGTTGTGTAAGTCAGCGTGGGTTACATTTGAATTAATGGCAGTGAATATATGTATGTGGGTGTGTGTATATATACCATTCAAAAGTTTGGGTTCTGTAAGTTTTTTGAGGCTTTTGAAAGAAGTCTCTTAACTCATCATTAGAGGTCGACCGGTATCAGTTTTGCCATTTAATCGGCACCGATAGTTGATAGTTGGCGGAACTATCGGTTGTCTGAAAAACAAAAATCCATGCCGATATTTTTTTCTGGGTTGGGTCCGTTGCTGGAGCGGCTGAGAAGGTCGTCATTATACAAAGTCCCTATAGTCTTTGTTATACAGCACAAGAGCAGTTGTTGTGTAACTAACATATTTTTATATTTTGATTAGATAATCGCAGATGTTCTAGAATAGAAGCAGTTAAATTGTGAAAAGTATACAATATGTATGCAATTTCAATACTGTGGCCTTTGTGTAGATATTTAAGGATATTTAAAGCCATCTTTAGCTTGATTGTTGATGTAATGGTAACACTTTACAATATGAGTGCATTTGTAAAATTAAGATTGATCCAAGGAAGGATTGTTCCTTGTTAGAATGTGTTAATTTCAGCATTTACTGATATATTTTAAAATTTTTACTTGCTTTTGTTAACATTAATGAACAATGAACTAACTGTAATGATCAATATATAATTAATATTAATATTTTTATTTATTTTCAAAGTGTGGTTCAGTAGGCTACTTTTTTTTAAAATAGTAGAGCACTATTTATTTTCCGTTCAGTATCCATTTTAAAAACTATCGGTCAATTATTCAGTATCGGCTAGTGTGGTCCAACCTAGTTATCGGTATCGGTAAAATCCAATATTGGTCGACCTATACTCATCATGCTAATTTATTATCAATGTTGGAAACAGCTGTGCTGATTTATATTTCTTTCTTGAAACCTATCAGGATTATTTGACGAATAAAAAGTTCAAAAGAACAGCATTTATTCAAAATATAAATCTTTTATATTTTGAAAAACAGTAAGTCTTTTTCTATCACTTTTTATTTAACACATCGTTGTTGAATAAAATTATTAATTATTTACTGACCCCAAACTTTGAACAGTAATGTATATCGTTACAAAAGATTTCTATTTTAAATAAATTCTGTTCTTTTTAACATTTTATTCATCAAAGAACTATGAAAAAAGTATCACATCACATGCAGCACAACTGTTTCCAACACTGATAATAAATCAGCATATTAGAATGATTTCTGAAGGATTGTGCGACACAGAAGACCAGAGTAATGATGCTTTTGCATCACAGAGATAAATTATATTTTAAAGTATATTAAAATAGAAAAGCGCTATTTTAATTGCAGTAATATTTCACAATATTAGTGTTTTTTTCTGTATTTTTAATCAATAAACACAGCCTTGATGAGCAGAAAAGTCTTCTTTAAAAAAACATTAAAATCTAACTGATATTATAGGTATTTTTTTATTTATTTATTTAACACATCCTTGCTGAATAAAAGTATTATTTTCTTTCAAAAAGACCTTAACAGTTATATCCAAAATCTGTAATATAACAGAAAAAATACTAGTGGCTAATTACACATTATCCATTGTCCAGATTTTGTTTAGCGTATTTAAAGTTTATGAACTCCAATGGTATCCATTTGTGTAAATGTCACAAAGATGCACAACGTAATTAAAGGCCAGTCAGTGTTTATCCAAAGACACCAGGAGAGAGGACAGCAAACAACACATTTTTGTTCTGTTACATTAATGGCAGTGTTATGTACTTATGATGTAACAGTAATGAAGTGCAGTTTCCCATTATTTTACTATAGTAGCAAGTAAGAGGAGATGTGTCAAAAAATATGAGGGCTGCTATAAGAACAAATATCGTTTGACATCCTTTGTGTCTGTTTGTTGTTTGAGTTTGTACTTTTAAGACATTTTCTGTCAGCGTCCATTGAAAACACACAGTTATTTATCAAGTCAACATTTCTCTGTACTGTACATTAATCATCTTAGTTATACAAGAATCTCAGAACCCAATGGAAAATTGCACATATAGCAGCATCATATATCTTTGCCATTTTTCTGCTGAATTTCTAAGGTAATATTAAAGAAGAAATTGATGGTTTAACAAGGTCTTTAATGCTGGAGTCTGTATTTTCCTCCAAGATAAAGAGCGGTCTCATCGGTCTCTATGGCAGTGGACTACAAAAGCACATACTCTGGGTTTCAGATTGTATTTTACAGCTTTCATAGAAATTTCTACTGCAGATTAGGACAGTCACATATGCACAATCACAAGTGCCACTGTAGTTGTAATAAGCCAGTGGTGATGGATAACTTGTGAAGAAACTTTTTAATAGTGTCAGTTTTCTGGAAACCGTCTTTCTCTCTCAGAAACATGCGTGCGCACTCTCAAAAGTATAATAAGTAAAGTATGAGCTGCCTTTCAAAGGATTTCACTTCTGTCTTTAACTCTTTTACGCTCTCTCTGTCTGGCTAGTGTCAAAAGAGGTAGAGGAACACAGTCAGAAACTTTGTGAAGAGTTTAGACTTATCTTCCTTTTCCTTAAATGTGAGCTTGTCTTCATCTACATTCACCTCACTGATTTTGAATGTATATAAGTAGTTCTGTCTGTAATAGTTTGAATCAATTGTTAAAAGCTATGAACTCGTTCTTGTAAAACAAAGACGGGCAAACACAAAAGGTTAAAATTCTTTTTAAACACCGGGTGTTACACTTTTCATATATATTGTCATTCAAGACGCAAATAACACGCTGGGTTGTTTGATTGTTTGATGTATGAAGCTTGCTTTGGAATGTCTGCGTTCATGAGAGCATACAGGTTCAGAAACAAGGTTTAGAAAGTCACAAAGAGCATCTACAGGGATCGCTTGTATTTTGAAAAACCAGAACAGTGTGTTCTACCAAAAGAATCTTTTCTTTTGGGGTTTACATAGAAGGAACATTGTCACAGGGGACATCCAGAACTTGAGATGAGCCGAATGTAGGACATACAGCAAGACAATGATCATGAATCCACAAAGGTTCAGGTTGTGTCAACCAAGTCAAAAACCTACCGAGACATGACTTGTAAACTAGTTCAAGCAAGAAAACTCTAAATATTTCAATGGCTTGTAGGAGTTTGGATGTATTATGATATGGTATTCTTAATAAACATATTCATTTCCTTCTTAAAACCTCTTACTGTCACAGATTTTGAACTGTTGTGTATACACTAATAATTATTTATTGAAATGTTTTTGAAATAAGTCTCTTAAGTTCACTAAGGCTGCTTTTATATGACCGAAATACAGTAAAACAGTAATGTTGTGAAATATGATTACTGTTTAAAATAACTGTTGTTAGCTTTAGTCTTCGATGTTACAAGATCCTTCAGAACTAAAAATGAAAATAGTTTTTGCTTCTTAATTTTTTTGGTAGAAACTGTTAAACACAACCATTCAAAAGTTTGGTTTCCATTAAGGCTGCACGATCATGACAAAAATCATAATTGTTGATTATTCCCTTGAAATTGTAAACGCGATTATTAATTACGATTATCGCAATCTACATTCAATAATGTTTTGAATAGGTTTATACCATTGTTTGAAGCATTGCACGCCACCTTTTTATATATAGTTTCTAAAGACAACCTGTAGGAAAAACACCCCCACCCCTATACACACCCCACATCTTAAACAAGCAGAATTATGTAAGTGGATTTTTTTTTTTTTTGTATAATTGTGCCTTTGAACGATTATATAATTGTGGCATCTGTAATTGTAATTGCGATTAGAAATTCGATTAATTGTGCAGCCCTATTTTTTTTTTTCTTTTTTGATAATGGATGTACGGCTGGGTGTCTTTTAAAGATTTTCATATCGATACCAATACTGATACCTTGACTTTGATACCAGTTCCTTAAAGATACTTTTTTTCAATACCATTTTTTGAAATCAGTTTTAACAAGATTACATTGCACATTACCTGCAAATTTAACAGTTTCAAGTCAATATGTGAGGCTCACTGCTGCATACTTACGATCTTTAAATCACTCAGCAGTTCTGCTTTTTCAGGAGACAGACAAGCCAGCTCCTGACTGATAATGTCCACAGCAGTATGTCCACTCTGAGGGTGTGGATGATGCTTGCACATAGAGATACCTTGTTTCCAAATCAGAAAGCATTGGCAAAGTGTCCTTCATCTCCCACCGCCAGGTTACTCACTGAGGACAGCGTAGATGGAAGTAATCTATAGTGCTTAGTGGCAGGGGCAGAGGCTTTAACATTAATGTGAAGAGGGGAAAAAAAAACTAAGCTACACTGTTAATGCAGCCAACCTTAAGGATAAGCATGCTTTAACAAGGTCACTAGTTTAATGTGATGTAAACTTGATCAGTTACTGTCAACCTCAAAGAATTTTTAGCATCGATATAGCTAGCTGTCTATAGCCATACATCCAAACAATAATTAACATTACATACAGTCATGGCCAGAAATATCAGCACCCTTGCAGTTCTGTCAGAAAATTGTTCCAATTGCAAATGTTTTGGTATTCACTTGCTTATTGTTTTTATTTGCAGAGAAAAAACAGAGAAGAAAAGTCAAACTTGATAAAATTTCACACAGAACTCAAAAATGGACTGGACAAAATTATTGGCACCTTGTCAAAATTGTAAAAAAATAATTGCTTTTCAAGCATGTGATGCTCCTGTAATTTGTATTTAGACACACCTGTGGCAAGTAACAGGTGTGGGCAATATAGTAATCACACTTGCAACTAGTTAAAATGGAGAAAAGTTGACTCAACCTTTGTGTTGTATGTCACACTGAGCATGACGAAAAGAAAGAAGTGGATTGTCAGTGGATTTCAGAGAAAAAATGTGGAAAAACATGGACAATCTCAAGGATACAAGTCTATCTCCAGAGATCTTAATGTTCCTGTGTCCACTGAGTGCAATATCATCAAGGTTTACAGCACATGGCACTGTAGCTAACCTCCCTGGACGTGGAATGAAGAGCAAAATCAATGAGAAATTACAACAAAGGATTGTTCGAATGGTGGATAAAGAACCCTGATTAACTTCCAAACAAATTCAAGCTGATCTGCAGACACAGGGTACAACAGTGTCAGCTCGCACTATCCGTCGTCATCTGAATGAAAAGGGACGCTATGGTAGGATACCCAGGAGGGCAAACTTATGTGTCAAAACCACAATGTCTTGTGGACAGATGAGACAAAAGTAGACTTTTTGGTAAAGGACATCATGGCACTGTTTACAGAAAAAGAAATGAGGCCTTCAAAGAAAAGATAATATGCCAATAATTTTGTCCAGTGCATTTTTTGGTTTCTGTGTGGAATTGTATCAGATTCAACTTTTCTTCTCTGTTTTTTGTGTTGTTCCAATGCAAACAACAAAAATAAACATATGAGTACCAAAACATTTGCAACTGCAACAATTTTCTGAGAGATGGGTTACGTTTTCTGACAGAATTGCAAGCGTGCCAATATTTTTGGCCATGACTGTAGGTCCCAGTTTGTAGGACAAAGTCACAATGCACATAAAGAGGTCATTAACTAAGAAACCAAAATTCCCTTGCAACTTTGACATATAAGAGGTCATTGTGCTGTAAAAACATTCTGTAGGTTTCAGAACTCAAAACTTTCTGGTTAGTCTGAAAACAGCTTATATTGAAGCCAGTCTGCCAAAATGAAATGGCTGTGGAATGTGCCATGTTATGATGTAATAGTGCGGCTAAACACCACCTCTGCAGAAGAAGATCAATGCCTGCTTCTACATCGCTGTCTGTTTGGCCCCGCCCAGCAGTTCACACAGGTAGTGTAAATATGGAGAGAGGAAAATGCAGAAATCAAATGATAAAGATGGCTCCGAATACAAAATACTGTGCAGTGCCAAGTTGTGGAAAAACAGTCTTTGCATTGCCTTCCTTTTGATCCCAATGTTAGGAAAGAGTGAATGAACTCTTTTTTTTTGTTTGAATGAAGTTCCAGACTGCGTAAGTAAGAACTTGGTCCTTTGTTCACTTCATTTTTACAGCAGATTTGTTTACTAACAAGGAACAATTCAACCCAGTATTTTCAGAAAGATTGAAAGTAATCACAGCAGCGTGCATCTATGAGGAATTTGGGTTGTCAAACATACACAACTGCTAGCTAATTGTAGCAGTGGGCATTTTCCTTCAAGTCTACAATCTGCCACACCTATTCAAACAGAGTGTTCTACTCATGAGGGGGGTTTATAAACAGGACAGAAAATAGCCTATTAATTCTAAATTATTTTTTTAATTTATTTATTTATTTATTTTTTTGTAATGTAAAAATCTTAATAACATTATTAGTGGACCTTAGAGAACAATATAAAATAATAAGTCCCAGTCATAGCGCCACTGACTTCATCAGTAGTTTTGGAGGAGGACTTGTGGTGGGCATGTTGAAGGAGGCTCAGTCTTCTTGCATTCGAAACACGGAGCAAGATATAGATTTGTCCTGTTGCCGGGCTTGGCAGCAATTATCTTGTCACAAATATTGCATCGTGCACTGTTGTCATCAAGATATAGCCACATTTTTTATCTTTACCACATCTTTTACATCTGTGGGGGTTGGGACGCCCACACACTACAGCCTCATCCGTGATCCGTGTCTCTGGGTGTAACCAGCATAAACTAGTGTTTTTCTTCATGCTTCACCACAGCCAATCACCAACACTTGAGTTGGCGACTTCAGGCATGCTGCATATTGGCTCAATGACGTTGATGAAGATTAACCCATTTGGTATTGAAATTTGGTATCAAATAACAAGACATTTTTTGATATTTGATGGTATAGGGGTATGACAGCGTTTTAGTGCCACGGAAAAAAAATCTAAGATTAAAAGATTAAAGTGATCATTTTTTGAGAATAAAATTAAAATTATGAGAATACAGTCCTAAAAAGGATCGAACTTGATACCCAGCCCTACTTGGATGCATGTCACAATACGGAAGAATAGCAGTACTGCCTCGATAAGGCTCCCAGGGCCATACTTAACTCTGAGCCCTGGAGGATATGACTGTATTTTTTTCATGTGCATGTTTAACCCGCCAATCCTTAGTAAAATATGAAGATCAGCCCATAGTATAGGTCAGATTAATGTCAGGTGCTTCACAGTCTTTTGGAGTGCATTAGAACAGAGAAAATGAAGCCCTTTAAGTGTGAACTGAATCAACAGCGTCACCTTTCATGCTGCTGATCCCAAGTGCGTACGATGGGCAGGGGTTGTGCGAGGTTTGAAGAGCGCTTTGATGAAAATGTATTACAAAGGCCGTAATCCACAACTGGGTCAAAACTCCTCATTCCGTCTGCCTTATAAATGTCGATCGGCGGCTAGGGTAATCTCTCTCCTAGGTGGCGGGGCTAAATGGCTGCTCTGGGGATATCAGGGCTTAACTTGTCATGGTATGGGGTGATTGCTGTGTTATGGTAAGAGGTGAAAAGGAGGGTAAGAAGGCAGTTTGTGCGGTGACTGATTGGTGCTGATGAGCCCCGAGACTCTATGCATGAAGTTATCTGTTGAAGGAGAGCGAGAGTGTGTCTGGATTTAAAATAAGAAGTGATGAAAGAGGTGTTTGTCGAGGCGCCACATCGTGACTGGAATCCACTCACGAACTTGTTAGCACTGAACGTTCGGTGTTTGAGGGCATCAGAGGAAGGGGGAACATAATCTTTTGGTGTGTTAAAATGCAATAACGTCAGAAATAGAGCTAAACCGAACACTGTCGGTGAACTGCCACTGTGGATTGACTGAGCGGTGGGATTGTAGTATAAATAGAGGATTTTCTCGTCCCACTCTCTTCTTTTCAGCCTTTGCAGCGACTTCTCTTTATCTTTCCATCTTTCTGTCCTCATATCACGTCACTTGCCTTTTAAGATTTGTCATCAGTGGCAGATGGAGAAAAGAAGAGGATCTAAAAAAAAAAGCCAGTGTTGGCAAGATAAAGTGACATGCTTTCAAGAAACTTTTGCTCCGCCGTTCACTCCTTCTCCACCCCCATGTGACTGTAACCTTTTAGATTTCCTGGGAAGGGAGAAAAAAGGTGTACAAGACGAGAGTGTGTCAGTTTACAGAGACTTTCCAGAAGGCTCTCCTTCACCTGTCAAAAACAGAGAAATCTAGAGAAGCCTTTTTTCAGTTTGAGGAAAGAAGATGAGTGTCAGACGAGAGAGAAATCCTGTCGTCCTATTGATCTTGTTCTGTCACGAAACAGCCGGCGTCTGAGCGAGGCCATCCACCCACTTCTGTATCAGAGGTTACAGATATCAGAGAATTAAGCTGCTTAAAAGGCTATAAAAAGTTGTTTATTCCCCAATGCAGCGAGGGCGTCAGCCTACAGGCTGGGAAACGGAAATGTCAATTTGGTAAAGGAAGCTACGGAGTGAGTATATACAGTATGTGTGTGCTTCTATGATTCCTTCTTTCTAAACATCTCTGGGCTGTTGCGGTTTCCTGGTCTGTCGGACTTGGGCGCCACACCTCCATCCTTTCATTCGTCTCGCTGCCGTTCCTGACGGAACCAATTTCGCCTGGCTTGCTGGTTCCAGAGCGTGAAAGTGGTTTGGAGGTGGCTTGCATGCATGAAGGCGCCGGCTGAACCCCTGAGCTTGCCATGCAGGGCTGGGAAAGCTGTCTTTGCCCTGCAGTTATGACCCCCTTGGTTATGAGCGGCCAGCTCACCGGGTAACTGGGACAACTAAGAGCGGCCAGATACTGACTCCACTACTGTGAGATTGTTCAAGCTTCAGAATATGGGTGATGTAGAGTTACTCCCCGCCAACAGGATTGTGTGGATTACAGTTGCTTAATTGATTCTTGGGACATTTCACTTCCCTGTGTTGCCAAATCCGCCATTCCTGGGTGTAAAATCAACAAATCGCCAATGTGGGGAAGCTACTCAAATCTAATGAAGGTAGCAAGATACAAACTGTTTTACAGAAATATTAAAAGCTATATATATATATATATATATATATATAATTAAATAATAATTAGAATATAATATAAAATATATACATAATAATTATAATTATAATACATTTTTGAAAATAACCACAAATGATTATTTTAAATGATTATTTAAAGGGCTGTAAGTTGATTAAAATTGTTTATTCTTATTAATTACATGATGTGTCGATTAATTAATAAATGCAAAATAAATTTGTGAAAATAACCACTAAAGATTATTTAAATCTATTTTTGTGTTAAATAAGAAAGTATCAAGTAGACATTACAAATTGTAGCTTTAGAAAGAAATATTTTATTTAATTCAACGCAAAATTTATTACACACAAACATTTAGGCCTAACGTACACTATGGAACATAAAAGAAGATACTTTGAGAAACATCTCATTATTTTTTGTTCATATAAAGAAAGTCATGGTAACCAAAACAGTTTTGTTACCAACAGTCTTTAAAATACCTTCTTTTATGTTCCACAAAACGACATGAGAAGTAAATGATGACAGAATTGTACTTTTTTTAGGGAAACTATACCTTTATTGTTTTATTTTGATTAATTTTTTTATTATTGTTGTTGTTGTAATTGTTATAATTATTATTATAATTTATTTATTGTTCTTTTTTCTTTCTTTCTTTTTATGAAAAGAATAGTTTTCTAAATAAGAAACTATATGTCAAGAAACTAAATCTGCCAGCAGGTGGAGGTAAATGTCTTTATGAGTCATTCACTCATTTGATTCGATTCGTTCAAATGGCTGATTCATTCAGGAATGAAGTAAATGGCTCTCTTTATGAATGTGCCTTTGAATCATTGATTCACACAATTTGTTCAAAATGCGGATTCATTCAAAAACTAAAACACTGCTGTGTTGGTTGGAGAGACACAACAATTCCACTATGGCTTCAAATGTGATATGTTCTCTGAAAAATTTAGCAAAAACTCATAATATTTTTTAAATATAACACAACATCAACTTCTTATTTACTAAGCTGTTGTATAAAATCACATTTAAGCTTGTGATAGATATCTTGCTGCCTGTGTGATATAAATATGAGACAAAACACATACTGGGGCATTTTTTTCTAAAATATCTTGAATTTTGGGGCATAACTGCATTTATGGAGTTGTTGCCCTGCATCATATTTGTCAACAGTCAACTGTATGAAATATAAGATGATGTACAGGTCTGGGGGCGGGGCCAGCACGTTAAAATATTTTGATTGCATTATTTTTTCATAGCTAATTAATTAACACGTTAAACTCGCAGTCCCTTGCTATTTACATTTCATAGCTAAATTTATAAGTGTGAAAAATAATATACTTATAAAAAATAAATGTTATTTGTTTGAACGGTCTTCTTGTAGTCTTATTGCACAATCCTACAGTATATTAATTATGTGGAAGTTCTCATTAAAGAAATCAATTTTTGATTGTGTATTCTGCCAAAAGCAGAGCATCTCTTGTTCAAATTATGACTTATTCACATGACACTTGTGAAAGAATTGGCTTTCAAACACATGCAGGTGTTAAACCTGAAGGTTGACTGAATATAACTAGAATAAGTGATTAATTTATGGCATTGTTAGTTGATTCCTGAAATGTCAGCAGGAAAGATGTAGCAAGTTTGGATTTGGTATAAACCCAACTTGGATTGGGTAGATTTATAAACCATCTGGTGATCAAAACTAACACTGTGGCCTAAGCACACATGATGCATAGTGTCCAGCAATTTGTCTTTATTGAATAATATTGAATAAATGTTAAACCATTTTAACATTATTAAAAATGTTATAACGTCAATCTTTTGCACGTTTTTGTTCATTATAAAGTAAAGAAGTTAAGGCTAATGTCTCATATGCTTCTATTAAATGTGACTTCTCACCCACAGACCCGTTTTAAAGTAATGCATTTTTTAAGCTTTTAATTGGCTTACCTCATACAACCTCTTATTATCTTAAACATAATCAGCCATTAAACCTCCAGCAAAATTCATAATCAGTTGAGGTATTGAATCATAATCAAAGCCATTGTTCTTTGAAAATAATCATGTGTGTGAATGCATTATAAAGACCTGGCTACCTGCAGGAATAATATTTATCAGATGGCAAGTTGCAACAAGATTTATGAATTCATTCAGCAAGAACAGCTAGCAAATGTGTTAAATGATGGTAAATTGTTCATAATTGTACATTGACTTTGAAGTTACTGGAAGGTGGTAGTGACGTTTTGTTGCTTGTCAACTTTTTCTTGAATACTAACTGCCTTATTTATTTGTGACGCTTTTATTGTAGAGTAAGACGTCAAACATTACAACATTCAAACATTCTGCGAGCCCCAAACATTTGAAGGGAGTGTGAACATGTATATTCTCTGAAAGAGTGTTTACCACCACATTTATCTTATCTTTCCTTGACTTATGGAGTATCTATGAGGTGTTTATCACAGAAGAAGAGTTATTGTGTAGAGCAGGTGCACGTAAACACATTAAGACTGTAATGAAAATGAAATTGTGATGAATTTAGAGTGTTACATCTCTTTCTGCCAAAGGCAGGTTGAGCTTTATTGAATGGCGACACCTCAGTGACTACCATGGAAGATGCGCTTCTTAGCAGACAACTTTGTCTGCATCAAAGTCTTAACGCATAATATGAGGCGTTTCACATGAAGACAACAAGAAAATGACAATTTTCCTTTAATTCAACAACCGATAGACCATCACCGAATGCATTAGGCTGCTATACACTAACTGACAGCTGTGTCGTTTCCATCTTATATCAGGGCTTCCTTTGATTGAAGACGGCAGAGCTGTTTCACAGTTTGAGAACTCAGCAAAGAGAGAATATTGCTCTGAGAATAGAGCGTCCCCTGAAGAGTCCTGTGGTGGCGCGTTGATGAGCGAGAGAGTTTGTGTGTGCACGTGTGTGTTTGGGGAGTTTCAGCGTTGCCTTTTATGGGCAGAGAATGAGGCGCAGCACCTCGCAGGTGTGTATTTACACTTGTGTGTTTACAAAGATTTGTGTGAGATTGAGGAATAGGAGACGTGGAAAGAAGGTGGAATGAAATATGCAAGACATGTACAGATACGGCTGATCTCACAAAGTTCATCCTCCTGTCGATGCTTTAAAAAGGCACAGTTGTAAGTCAGAGACGGGACCGAATGCAACCTGAGTTTGTCTGTGTGTATGTGTACTGTAGGTTAGTTCCCTGCTACTTTGATGCTTAGAAATGCTACATTAAACAGCTCCGAAATAACTCAAAGGATGACACAGTCATGCTGGAACAACCATGAGATAAAGGGCATTTATTGTAGAACTGTTACGTGATTCACCCAATAACAGGAAGCAAATGAATTCAGAATGGTGACACTGATGTTGTGCGCTTTCTTGTAATGCGGTAAATTTTTGCACCCCATGTGGCCGCCTGCGTAGGATTTTATGAGCTTTGCTCCAGCATGAGAAGGAGGAAAAAAATGAAAGAGAAAAAAAACTGTGTTAGGAGACAGAAAGGTCTCTTGCTGCATCTCATTTGCATATGAAAGTCTCTCAGTCTGGCATTGCCTTTCCCTGGAGGCCCAGCTGGCAGCAGGGCAGGAGGGGAGCACCTGTGGGGTGGTCTGTCGGCTACCTCTCCCCTTTCCTCACCTACTTGTACCAGCAAGCAGCCGTCGAGGGAGGGACTCAAGCTGGGCTTGGAGCCCTGTGAGGTTCACCGTGACAGGTCCTAGCTGGCTCTGTTTGCATGAGGACTAGAGCATGCTGACCTGGATGGGGTTCATACAGAACTTCTCAGTATGGTGGATAGTGTACACCAGCTTTGAGGGGCAGCTCACTTACTGAGACCAGCTCAAAGTAATTGACTGTGTACATATATTACCATATTGTATTGTTTTTTCCCTCCCTGCATTTAAAATCCCTTAAATTGCATATTAATATAACATACACACATATGCTATACTAACATTAACACTTAATTTTTGAATTCATGTTTTTGAAAGAAGTGTCTTATGCTTGCCAAGGCTGCATTTATTTGAAATGTAATAAAATGCAATTCATTCCTGTGATACAAAGCTGAATTTTCAGCATCATTACTCCAGTCTTCAGTGTCACATGATCCTTCGGAAATCATTTTACCGCTAATTCTGATTAATAATGCATCTTTGCTAAATAGACAGATTAAGTTCTTTCAATAACAAAAGGAAATAAAATCATACTGCCCCCCAAACGTTTGAAAGGTGTAGCCTCATGATTAGATTTTGATTCACAAGCTTGTGATTCGATTCGATTTCCAATTCGATTTGATTTGATTTGGATTATTTTGGATATAGATCAGGTACAATACATTCCAATTTTTTTCAAGGAAAAGAAAATCTCAAAAAAATCTCTCAAATATACATGAAAGTCAGTTGGTACTGCATTACTATACCACTGAAGGTTAAAATGAACTGATTTCTATACAAATGCTCAATTACTCTCAATTAAGTTTTTATAATAATAAAGTAACAATTACATTTCTAGTCCAATTCATTTTTTGAAATATAAACATTAAAATATTGGCTGTCATAAAAAAATTGACTGGTTTATTTGAATATAAAATAAAAATTGAAGAACAATAAAATAACAATGAATATGTTATATGGTGCATATATTTAGCAAAATGCTTCTCTCTAGAGTTCATTTTTCTAGCTGACTGACAAATTTATGGTCAGCAGATATGTTTTTCTGAGGTAAATGTGACGTTATGCGTGGTTGAAATACTGACTGAGCAATTACATGAGACCAAATGTGGAATCCGGTAAGTTGTACCCTTTCTTTTAATGTACTTTTGGATGTTTATTCATGTTTATTTCATGCTGGAACTGATATTAAAGGAGAAGTCCACTTCCAGAACAACAATTTACGAATAATTTACTCACCCCCTTGTCATCCAAGATGTTTATGTCTGTCTTTCTTCAGCCATAAAGAAATTATGTTTTTTGAAGAAAAACATTTCAGCATTTTTCTCCATATAATGGACTGCTATGGTGCCCCGATTTTGAACTTCCAAAATGCAGTTAAAATGCGGCTTCAAATAATCCCAAAAGCGGTTGTAAACGAACACAGCCAAGGAAGTAGGGTCTTATCTAGCGTAACGATAGGTTATTTTAATAAAATAATACAATTTATACACTTTTTAATGCGAAACGCACGTCTTGTCTTACTCTGCTTGGACTGTTTTTGTTTCGGTTTGTGACAAGGTATGTTGAAAAACTCCCATCTCATGTTCTCCCTCAACTTCGAAATCGTCCTATATCGCTGTTTTACCTTTTTTGTTAAGGGTGTTTGATCTTCTTTGCATGTTCACTTTGCAAATACCGGGTTCTGCAGCTACTGCAGCGATGTAGGATGATTTTGAAATGATTTTTGAAGTTGAGGGAGAAAATACAATTAGAGTTTTTCGACATACCCTAACTGTTTTGAGCCAGAATACACAGAATTCATAGAGTGAAAGGCAAGACAAGCATTTGATATTAAAAAGTATTTAAATTGTATATAAAAATAACCAATCTTTTTGCTAGATAAGACCCTTCTTCCTTGGCTGGGATCGTTTGAAGCCGCGTTTAAACTGCTTTTTGGAAGTTCAAAATCGGGGCACCATATCAGTCCATTATATGGAGAAAAATGCAGAAATGTTTTCCTCAAAAAACATAATTTCTTTACAACTGAAGAAAGAAAGATATGAACGTCTTGGATGACAAGGGGGTGAGTACATTATATGTGAATCTTTGTTGTGGAAGTGGACTTCTCCTTTAAAGCAGAGAAGACGATCAGTTCACGTGCGCTTACCATTGCTGCTTCTCTGGAACTGAAACGCTACAGCGATCTGTCACTCCACATTAAACAGCGCCAAAACTACATTCATTGTTTGAATACTATAATAAAATAGATAGAATTTGAAATCTGAGACTTTGTTTCATATCAACAGTAACAAAGCACAAAGCTTATTGGAATTTATTGGATGGGGGGTGCGCTATAATGATCTATTCATTAACTGAAAACAGTTTTGTAAAAATTAGAATCGATTAAAATCAAGAAATCAATATTTTTTACCCAGCCCTAATCTGCACCCCAATATATGAAGAGTTCAGATGCAAAACCAGCTAAAAGCCATCTCGGTCAAAAATGAGATAATGATACTGAGTGAATGCTCTCGACCCATATTATACGTCCATCAAATACTTTTTCTTCAAACTCGCTAAAATACCAGCCTCAGCCCAATCAGAAGTACTGGTACTTACATAGAAACCTATACATCTGAGCCTGGTAAAAATGCATTTTTTAAAAAAAGACGTCAGATGGATTTAGCTGGTTTTGCATCTGAACTCTTCATATATACAGTAAGCCTTTAATTATGTTTACTCTCAAAAAGTCCATGTCCCAACAGCAGAAGCGAACCCAGACATGTGCAGGGTATTAGGACAATAAGAGGGATCAAACTACTATTCTTATATAAGAGCAACATTCCCTGATTTGGTCTTTAACATGTAGGCAGACATAATGTCATTGCATAGCTTCGTCTGCATGTGTTTGTCATGTTTGCGCGTGTGCGACAGCTATCCTTGTTTGACCACCGCCTGCCAAAACACACTAAGTAATCTCATGCCATTTCAACTATGACTTTTTTTGCCACAATATACAAATAATGTCACTCCCTAATCTTCTTAGCATCCAACATCATCTCTGCGCCCTTTTCTGAGAACCAGTGCCTTTTTCAATTTTAGACCTTTCTAATCCCAACATCCCTCATACGAGGCATCACATCATATGACCCATGTCATGCCCAGACATGCTCAGCTGATAGGAAGTGAGTCATCACTGAAGGCGTTGATATGATGACATATCAGAAACTTCAGAAATGCTTTCATCTTTGTTCTTATTTAACATTTACGTTGAACCTCCCGACCTTATTTTTTTGGATGCTAATGACGGGAGCAATAAAGCTAGACTGCACTCATTGTTAGTCTTACAAGAGGGAGAACACAGTGATTGCATGATAATGTGCTTGAATAATGCTTTTCTTTCAGTGCAAACCAATTCTACATGGCACAAAGTATCTCGGGCCAATCATCAGTGGTGTGTTATGTAAATTATGTAATTCTTACAGTGATCCGATGGGCCGTTTGAGAGGATGCATAAGCTTCATCATGGAAGCGTGTGAATTTGAAATCAAGTAGGAATACAGCAGACTGGATTTCCAAAAGCACAAAAAAATTTTATTTATTTATTTTTTAAATATTACTTCAGTATTTAGTCTATACACTGCCCTTCAAAAGTTTGGAAACCCCTAGAAAAGTGGGGTTTTGGACAATATTGGCATGAATCCTTTTTAATTTGTGATAATGCATAGAAAAAACGTACATTTTCGATTTATCAAAATATCCACCATTAGCAGCTATTACAGCTCTGCTTAATCTGGGCCTAAATTCATTATATTCTAAACTTAATTGGCAATCAATTGTTGAAGCTATTAAGGTGTGCTGACCCCAAAATCTTTTAAAAACCTGGGCCAAGTTTAAACCAGTAACCAGGCATCACAGCTGGCAAAGGGGCATGTCTGACTTTAACATGTGTATATTGGCATTATCATGTAATCAAAATGAAAATTATTATTGCTGGCCTTCAATGATAGTGTCAATTTACTTTAATGTATTTGCACCAAAAAATGATAAGGATTTATGCTGATATCGTCCAAAACCACACTTTGCCAGGGGTGTTTCCAAACTTTTGGAGGGCAGTGTATGTTCCTACAGAAATCATTGTAATATACTGATTTGGTGCTCATTTATTAATTATGGTTCTTATTGTTATCAGTGTTCAAATGTTTGCTGCTTAATACTTTTTTGTGGAAATTAAATCAGGGTACTTTGTTTCAATGAAAAAAAGAAAAATATTGATAATAATAAGAAATATGTTTTGAGCACGAAATCAGCATATTAGAATAATTTCTTAAAGGCCATGTGACAATAAAGCCTAGAGTGATTTCTGGAATAAAACAAATTAGGTTTTAAAACATAATAAAATAGAAAAATGTTATTTTGAATTGTAATATTTCAGAATATTAAATTTAGCCTTGATGGGCTTTAGGCTTATTACAAAACTTTTTAAAAATATATTAAATAAATAAAATCAAATCCTAATTATTCCAAAATTCTGGCTACCAGTGTAGGTGCCATTTATTACTAGTTGTGTCACACACTAACTGGAGAAAAAGTTTGCTTTTCAGATTGCTCTCAACAGCCAGGAAAAAAACACACACAAGAGCTCTCAAAATTTCAAGAGGTTGCAGAACAGAAAGATTGATTTTAAAAGTATTACTTCCTGTTCTGAGTAGTTAGCAGAAACTAATTGAATCTAGAAAGAGAGGCCAAAATGGCATCTAAAGCACCAGGGTGAGTGTTCCAGAGAGAATCTCTTCAGCTCCACTATTGTGTGCTGACTAAACACTCCAAACGCCACCACTGCTCTCACTCGGAGTTGCGTACTTGTCATGATTTTTCCGTCTGAGACGAATTTTGAAGATTGCAAGTTTTATCTTGTGATAGGATGAAATTACCAGTCTTGGATCAGCCTTTGCCAGGAATTCTGAGCAATAGTCCTGCAATAGGAGTGCAGATTACATATTGTGATTTATGATATACAACATAAATTACTTATTTAGCATTGCCTGTACCTAATCAGCATACTTTTAACAAAGCCACAAATGACTCCAGATAGACACTTAAAAGCACTTAGCTAACACTGTCAGCTGTGACCAAAGTCTTAGGATGTACAGTCTGGCTTGAATAACCATTGATGTGCACAGTCTGCCATGGCATTTGTTCAAGATTGGGATCAAACCAGCCGATATGACAAGCAAACAACAAATTGCACGCAACATCCAGCTTCAGTCAATGGCTCTGATGCACAATCCATCCATTGCTCGCATGCTAAGCTAATCGCATGTTTGGTTCGCTTCCATTTGTCCATTTGGTTTTTCTGCAGATGAATACAACACTCGAGCTAAATGAAAGCTGAATACTGGTGCCACAGGTCTGCTGGTAAAACAAACCACCGGGCTCAAGACTCCCAACTCCAGGGCTCCGAGCCCATCCATGCATTAGAGAGCCATCTGCCCACACCGTAAACAGATATCACGGATGCTGCTTATCCCTTCTCTCTTCCCAACACGTTTCGGTGAGACTCCCCAGAGTTACACAGACTAAAGGATGAGTAATACGAAGTGGCAAGCATTTATTCTCTGAATATTGATGTTCCCTGTCTTGGCGATGGTTTATTCCCAGGTGCTGGTCATTTGGAGAAGACTGTCCTTGCTTTGAACTACGCCACTTATGTTTCTGTTCCTCCATCTTCCGCTTTCAGTACCTGGAGGGCGGATGATGTTTGTTTGCTTTGCAGCCCGAAGACAGGATTATGTTCCAACGCTATGCTCTCAGTTCCTTTATTGACCATAATCTGACCTGTTCCATTATGTCTAGAGCACTTTCTTGCTGTATTATTTAAACATGATATAAATAATAGTTGTAGTAGTATATTAGTATAATATAATATACATGAATGCTTCAAAATAAATTGTATTATATATATAATAAATGTACACGTTTAAATCCTTTTTTCTAATGAAAATTATTAATAAAATGTATATTATTTAAAGATACATATTATGTAAAAAAAATACATAATTTTTAAAAAGAATTTAAATTAAAAAAAGATTTGAAAAAGATTGTAAAAAATATGCATTATATATATATATATATATTTGAAACCTTTCCAGCAATGACTGTATGATTTTGAGATCCATCTTTTCGCACTGAAGACAACTGAGGGACTCATATGCAACTATTACAGAAGGTTCAAATGCTCACTGATGCTCCAGAAGGAAAAACGATGTATTAAGAGCAAACTTTTGAACAAAATAAGGATGTGTACATTTTACTTATTTTGCCTAAATATCATATTTTTGTCATTTAGTATTGCCCTTCAGAAGCTACAGAAGATACTCACATGTTTCCCAGAAGACAAAATAAGTTAAATTTACCATGATCCTCAAATTAAAAAAAGTTTTTACCCCCAGCTCATGCTTAATGCATCGTGTTTCCTTCTGGAGCATCAGTGAGTGTTTGAATCTTCAGCAATGGATGCATATGAGTCCCCAGTTGTCCTCAGTGTGAAAAGATGGATCTCAGAATCACACAGTCATTGTTGTAAGGGTTCCAATACACAAAAATGCTGAAAAACCAAAGAATTTGTGGGACCTGAAGGACAATTTTCTAAAGAACAGCGGACAGTTTAACTGTTCAGGACAAAGAAAGGACTTATGAACAACTATCACTAAAAAAAAAAAAAAACAGCTGTGGATCATTTAGGTAACAACACAGTATTAAAATTCAAGTTGTATGTAAACTTTTGAACAGGGTTCTTATAAATTCAATTATTATTTTCTCTTGTGGTCTATATTTAAACATCTTGTATGTGAAATATCTTATTCAGGTGAGTACTAAATAAAAAATAACATGCATTTTGTATGATCCCTCTTATTTTGGTAAAATAATTAACATTTTAAAGATTCTGCTAGGTGTACAGTATGTAAACTTTAGACTTCAACTGTATATATATATATATATATATATATTATTTTTGGCATATCTGTGGTGTGATTTGAGTTGCTTGTGAACTTAACCTAAATTTAGAGGAAATGGTGTGGAAACCTATTGAGATTACAGTCTTTCAGCCTCTGTTATTTATCTCTTTAGCTCTGCGTATTTTTTTCTCCTCTAGTCATAGTGCACGTATATTATTCAGTATTTAGATTCTGGTTGATAGCATCAGTGACTTGTGTAGACATGGGTCATTGAGAGTCATCCACATCCCAAGTGCTGAAATATCACAGCAACCCAAGCAAAACGGAGCTGGAAACAAGCCCTGAAGGCAGGGGGTATGGAGCCGTGCAGCACTCCTGTGTCTCTGCTGCCACGTGATCCTTCAAAGACAGCAGATAAGACCTCTCATCTTCCTCAGACATCACTGATGGAGAATGAGGGCTCCACCTCACCTCTCACAAAGAAAAAAAAACATATATATATTGAGACAAAGCCTTGTGATGGTTTGAAGTCATTTGTGCAGAGTCCTTCTGGACCAGAGGGGTTTTCAAATGAGAAAATCAGATGATTGGGCCAAATTTCACTTGCAGCCTCACAAGAATAAATCATTCATTTCTAATGGAAGTCACAGAATGGTCATGAATATATAACGGAAAGGGCAGAAATCAAATCTCTTTATGACCACAAAAAACTGTGCATTTCACTCACTGTAATCAAAAGGACTGACAGCGGCCTATTATTTTTAAGACCCAGAGAGAGCAGTTTCTAATGAAAAAGCAGTATTAAACACCACAGGGAAAATTAACCTTAGCTTGTTTCATTTTTTGCCCCTCTTATGGGCACTGCGCTGCTGTCTCCAGTTTTTCGAGCGCTGCCAGAGAGATGAGACGGCCATGATTCACATGATGCTTCGACGTACCACAGAGCTCTTGTTATGCAGTACTGTCAGCAAAGCCTGTTCCATATAGAGGTGGGCACTGTCAATTCTGTAGTTGATCATGAGATTTGTGAATCATCATTTAACCCATCTGTCTGCATACTTTGATGCTCGGATAATTTGTGCATGCAAAAAACATAAGTATTGGCATAAAGCACAGCACTGTGCCAGAGACATAATAAAAGGTTGAGCATGGTTGAAAAAACCATGGGGGTGAAAACTTTTAAACAAAGTGGAGATGTGTACATTTTTCTTATTTTGCCTCAATATCATATTTTTATTTCATTTAGTACTGCCCTTCAGAGGCTACAGAAGATGTCTTCCAGAAGACAAAATAAGGTAAATTTACTCTGATCTTCAAATTTAGAAAGTTTTTACGCCCCAGCTCTTAATGCAACGTGTTTCCTTCTGGAGCATCAGTGAGCATTTGAACCTTCTGTAATAGTTGCATATGAGTCCCTCAGTTGTTCTCAGTGTAAAAAGACGGAACTCAAAATCATACAGTCATTGTTGGAAAGGTTTCAAATACATAAAAATGCTGGAAAACCTTCAGGACAAACAAAGGAGTCATGAACAACTACCACTAAAACAAACAAACAAACAGCTGTGGATCATTCAGGTAACAACACAGTATTAAGAATCAAGGGGATGTAAACTTTTGAACTGGGTGGTTTTTATAAATGTAACTATTATTTTCTCTTGTGGACTATATATAAACATCTTTTATGTGAAATATCTTATTCAGGTCAGTACTAAATAAACAATAATTGCATTTTGTATGATACTTCTTATTTTGGTAAAATAATTCACATTTTTAATGATTCTGAAAGGGGGATGTAAACGTTTGACCTCAACTGTATATAAATGGTAGACGATAAATAGTCTCACCTTACAGGTTATAGAAGTGGAGGTCCCGCCTTTTCTATTTATAGAAACTAGGAGTATTGATGTATTAACCATGATTTTTGGAATTTCAAGAACTGCATGTTCTTGAGTAAAAAGCTTATTATAAAAGCTGTAAATGGGAGTGAAATACATATGATCATATCCTAATTTTATGGGTTTTTTTATAGAATTGTTTTAAATTTAAAAAAGATTATCTTAATATATTAGTAACAGTGGTGTGTGGTGGTATTCTAAAATGAGGTAGCAAAGTTTTTATTTATTTATTTTTTATCAAATTGGTTAAATAAACTTACACTATTAGAAAAAGAAAGAAAAAAACTTTATATTTGTACGTTAACAAAGTAATCAATATTCTGTTTATTAAAGCCAAATATGAATCTCATAAAGTTAGTGTTTTTAAGCATTTATTCCAAAATGATAACTCAAGACAGTAACTGTTATTTATAAGATACTTTATTTGTGAACTTGTGTTCAGCTATTCTTTTTAATAGTTATCTTTTAACTATCTTTTAAACTTTTCGGATTAGCATTCATCAAAGCTTGGTAAATCCTGGTCACAGACACAGAGATTTACTTTAAATTTCACTAAGCTGATTACTCACTGGAAACTCCCACAGATCACATTTTTCATAAAGTGGTTATATTTAGGTGTGCGAGTTGTTTACTTACGTATTTAAATTAGTCTTCCCATTAACACAATTATATTGTTCATTCAGACTGATTTGTGAATTTGGAATCCGCAAGAGGCGGGATGTATTGAATGAACCAATCACAACTGATCATAGCTGATAATATCCGATCATACTATATTGCCTCCCCTCACATAACTGCATGCTTAAGGGTTCTGTTAAAACTCAATGGGGAGGCGAGAGAGACGTGGACTCCTACTGTAACTTTACCAGCTGGTGTTGCTGTTGGACAATGTTTCTTTTGAAAACAAAGTAGTTTATACACTTTTTAGTGTTCTATTTTGTATATTGTTTTTTTTTTCATCCAGTATTTTAAGGAGACATTCCCTCCCTTGCCTCCTTGGATGAAAACACCCCTGTTTGATAATAAAAGATACATTTAAGAAATAGGAAAATTGTGTATTTTTATTGTGCCTTGGTGATCATTGAGTCCTGTTTGAATAGTAAACAATGCTTCAAATCATCCATTCTGCTGTATTGCATCACCAAACATGCAGGCAAGGATCTGTGCTTGTTTCCGCTCTCTAAAATATGGTATCAGTGCATCCTACCAAACGTCGCTACCCGTTCTCTTTCTGACAGTGCTGAGAGGAGAGCTGTCATTGTGTATATATGCTTCAGCGGGGTAGTTAAACTGTGCATCACCTGCATTGCAGGGTGAGCTAAAATTAGAATAGTCTTAGGGATGGAGCAGAGAGTGCTTCTTTCATCCCCCACACCTGTCCCGATAACTGCTGTAACTAACCCTCTCTCTCACGTACACACAGTCATGAGAGATGAGTGGATGAAAGTGGACGAGTAAAGGAAACAGATGAATGATGAATGAAGCATTCCCGTAATAAGGAGAATGGATGCATGGATAGATAGATGGATGAATGAGCAGATGGATGTGCACGCAAGCCCACATAGATACAGCAAGACGTGTAGATGTAGATAGACAGATATATGCAGTTTATACGTGGATACAGAACATTGGGTGGACAGATGGTCAAGAAGGAGTTAGACAGAAACAGCAGGGGATGCTGGAATGATTCTGCTTGAGTTCAGGCTGGTTGAAGACTATGTTCGTGCATGAAGATGATCTGTTTTACTGTTCTGATGAGCAATTCTAAGATAAGCTCCACCTGCTTTGCTAGAAACAGCTTTTTCTGGAAAATGGATGCATGAATTGAAGGTGCATGCCAGACAGAAACAAAAAAATATGCATTAGGCGCACACAAACACACACACATATCCATAGGCCTAAGCTTAGCAATAACTAGCACTTTCCCCAGCAGCCTGCACGAGCTGATAAAACACAACAGCGCCTGCAAGCATATTTTTAGCCGGCTTTATGCTCACAGCATTCTGTATGTGATGATGGCTTTGCTCCAGCAAATGTATCCTGTCATTAATCTAGGCGTTTTGATGCCGCTCAGAAGTTAAAATGGAGTCTCCGCTGTGTGTAAGCATTAGAGGTTCATAAACACCAACGGAGACTGACAGGGTTTTCCGTGCGTTACAGATGGAGGAGTATTTGGCAACGGTAATATCTTTATACAAAGAAACAAAGACATGGGCACATCTCACGCCTCATTAATCGCACAGGTAATGATGCTCATCACATCCTTCTATCTGAAGTTTGGCACTGTAGACCTGAGGAGAATTTAGAGCCTGTCCACATCACACCTCGCTTTTATTATATGCTGTTTAGCTGTTCACTCGCTCCACTGCTTGATTCCCCCAGTACTTTAGTTCATGCATTTGCATACTTTCTAGAAACTCCTGCTGCTTTTCAATGCTTATACATTATACATTTGCCTTGGTATAATGATTTGTAAGTAATCGTAAATCTTGAGTATTAGCAATAGTGGTTAGTATGGTAGTCTGGGTTTAGGAATGTAATCCTGCACAAAGTGTTGCCAGATATTTTTTGAAAAACAAGTAACAAAAATTGCAACTGTCACTGTTGAAAAACGTACCATTTGGCAACACAATGACCTGTATGAATTATTACAATAAAATGAAAGAAAATGCTATGACAATATTTAGACAATGTTTTGCTAAGCATGTCATTATACTGGTATTTTGCAAGGTTTTGGACTGCCATGGACAGCTGACTCCCAGTATTCTTCCTATTCTGTGCGGTTTGCTGGAGTAACAGAAATTAACTTTTCCAATAAGTTTAAATTGATTTCTACCTTTTATGGGCATTATTACCTTTGTAAGGAATTTTTTAAAACTTAATTAAATGTATGCATCATTTTTTGTTTTTTTTCAAATTCTAAAATCAGTGAATTTTAAATATTAAGACACTATAGGGCTGTTAACAGTCAAATGAAATCAATACAAACAAATTGTGTGGTTGCATTGCAGAAGTGGCACAGAATATCTGAAGTGGCATTTAGACTGTAATGCAGGACATGAATGAATTTAACCTGCATAAATATAATACTTTGATGTTTTAAAAACAATACATTGAATATTGATATTTGAAATTATTTTGTGGAAAAAGGGACAATATACTTTAAATATCAAAACTGCATTAGTGAGTTATTGAGTCATTCATTCAACTAATTTGTTCAAACGACTGATTGATTCAGTAATGAAAGTGTTGCTCAGAAAGCCAGAAATTCTCCTCTGGCTTTGTTTTGAACTATTTTTGTTGATGAAATAGAGCAAAAACTTGAACTTGTGCCTAAAATGTAAATCAAATAATATTAAAGGAGAACTCCCCTTCCAGAACAACAATTTACAAATAATTTACTCACCCCCTTGTCATCCACAATGTTCATGTCTTTCTTTCTTCAGTCGTAAAAAAATTATTTTTCTCCATATAATGGACTGATATGGTGCCCCGATTTTGAACTTCCAAAATGCAGTTTAAATGCGGCTTCAAACGATCCCAAATGCGTTTGTAAACGATCCCAGCCGAGGAAGAAGGGTCTTATCTAGCGTAACGATCGGTTATTTTGATAAAAATAATACAATTTATATACTTTTTAATGCAAAACGCTCGTCTTGTCTTACTCTGTCTGGACTGTTTTTGTTCCTGTTCATGACAGATATGGTATGTCGAAAAACTCCCATCTCATGTTCTCCCTCAACTTCAAAAGTGTCCTATATTGCTGTTTTACCTTTTGTTAAGGGTGTTTGATCTTTTTTGCACGTTCACTTTGCAAAGACTGGGTCGGAACTTATGCAATGATGTAGGATGATTTTGAAATGATTTTTGAAGTTGAGGGAGAAAATACGGTCAGATTTTTTTGACATACCCTAACTGTCTTGAGCTAGAGTACACAGAGTTGAAGGACTGCAAGGCAAGACGAGCGTTTGAGAATAAAAAGTATTTAAATTGTATTTTTTTATGTAAATAACCTGATCGTTTCGCTAGATAGGACCCTTCTTTCTCGGCCGCATGTTTGAAGCCGCATTTAAACTGCTTTTTTGAAATTCAAGTCCATTACATGGGGAAATGTTTTCCTCAAAAAACATAATTTCTTTACAACTGAAGAAAGAAAGACATGAACATCGTGGATGACAAGGGGGTGAGTAAATTATTTGTAAATTGTTGTTCTGGAAGTGGGGTTCTTTAACTTTTAGTTTATTGGACTGTTTTATAAAATTAGTATCACTTTTGCAATCATACTGATATGTGGAGAAAAAACTGTACTCTTTGTGTAATTTTAACTATATCAGATGATATAAATATAAAAGATATATAAAAGTCATATGATATGCTATAATGTTAAATTGCATATCGTTTAAACAACAATTACAATATCGTAGACACTGTATATCGCACACCCCTATGAGCTATTCTTTTTCCTTTTTACTTTTTGTTTTAATCTTTTAGTTGTTACCTTAAGGAGACTTTTCTTTTTGAAATATAGCCTATTGTATTTGTATGAATTGGTTGAAACTGAGTTTTTATTTGAGGCAGTTATTTGAGGTAATTAATTTTAATTTACTACATGAAACACTATTTTTAGGTTAACATATTTTTAGTGTTATCAAAATAACCTCTGTTGCTTATAGGCACTTATTCAAAAAATTTCATGTGTCAATTTTATCCACATTAAGCATTTAACCCCAGATGATAGTCAAATCTAATCACACGCAACACAAAATGCGTGCAAAAATGCATAGGCCACATGACAGAAAATTAAAAACTTTCGCAGTTTCTTCAGTAATTTATTTTCAGTAAACACTTCTCAAACAAAATGACGTTAATGATTTAGCCTTCGAGTCACGGGATAATTAATTGATGTTAATATCTACTAATTACCGCGTTGTCACGGTCACTCTGCAGTGGTTTTCTTTCATTCAAATCATCAGGACTCTCTCTCTCTGTCTGTGCTTCTCCTCTGATGCGTCTGTGCTCGATGACAAATGACAGAGTGATACCTGCAGAAATTATCTTTTGGAAAACACTCCCTCAACAGATTAAAACCCGAAAAGTGGGAGGCGAGGCATGTTTGCAGTCTGGAAGCGTTAGAAGCCTCTGAAATGTACAACTCCAATGAGATGGAGGTCTGAATATTTACAGCGTGTTTTTCTAGCCGACACTCATCCATCAGGAAGAGCTGTGTGCTTGGCCGTGTAATCTGTGGATTGCACATGTAGGTACAGCCGTGCATGCCTAAGCGTGCATGTGAGTTGCATGATAATGTCTTCAGTGCACGCAGCAGAAACAGTACATGCTTCATTTGGCCAGTCCTTCTGATCTAGCTTTTGTTTAATAAATTATCATTAGCAGCACTAGCATAAACAAAGACATCAATACAGCCATGTTACTATACTGCAGAAGTCCGTCCACCTCAGTTGCCCCCAGTGAGCTATCGTGTCTTACAGACACCTCACCAAACAGGAGAGTGTCTTGAGAGACGGTGGCACTGACTTTCTGGTCTCCAGAACCTAGGCTGGTGTTAGATAAATGGCTCCCCGGTGCCTCTTTGACAGGAACTTCTCTGTCCTTATCAAAAGCTGTTGCCACACCGCTGGCTTGTGTTCACACACACACACATATACCTGTATAGGCCAGTCTGGCTGCAGCTTAGTTGTCCTGATATGCAGAACAAATGTATTACGCTGGCAGAAATTGTGAGTTTTAATAACTGTGTAAAAGAGACATCTTATTTTTGCTGCGCTGTAGTCGCTCTTTATCTCGTTCCTTGTTGGTGTTTATGAAGTATAAAAGTAAGAAGCTGGTAAATGCCAGGCTCTGAGACAGATGGAAGGTCAAGTCTGAAGGGAAATTTGAAAACAGTAAAGGTGAAGAGATTATGGGAATTAATGACGGAGGCGATGAGGCAGGAGTTTGTCTGCTATTATGTGCGTGACTCTATTACAGGGAAAATACTCATAAAATGGACAGTTCTGTTATCATTTACTCACTCTTTCTTTTCTGTGGAACAGGAAATTTGATATTTTGAAGACTCTTCACACATCTCTTTTCCATACAACAGAAGTTCATTTCATAGTGACCACAACTGTAAAGGACATAAAGCACCAAGAAAAAAAAATCGTAAAATTATACTATGCAGCTTGTGCATTATATCTTAAGCCATATAATAGTCTAAAGTTTGGGATCTGTAAGATTTTTAATGGATCTATTAAAAAAAAAAAAAGTAGTGAAACAGTAATGTTTGATCTATTTAAAGCTTCCTTGGTAATAAAATAGCAATTTTTTGCTAACTGGCCCCAACCTGGAATCTTCATGTAAATAATTTCCATACAAAGTTTGGGATCTTTAAGATTTTTTTTTCTTCTTCTTTTATGTAGGGCCCTATGAAATCTGTTTATTTTTTCCATTTTAATTTTTCTAGATTGTTTTAAATGTAAAAATAAATAAATAAATAAACAAAAAGCACTTCTAATTAATTGAAATCATGAAACTTACACAATTTAACAGCTATTTATTAGAAGTTTAACAACAATGATATTTACATGTTAAGGTCCTATGAATTACCTTTTTTTCTGTCACATTCAGTGTTATTTTTTTTTACCAAATTCTGTGTTTTCTATTATGTAATTTTAATTAAAATGTAATGAAAAGCATCTCTCATTTCTAACATATATTAGAAATACTGTTTTCACATTTTCTGTAAATAAATTCTGGTAAATATTAATTAAAATGAATGTTTTAATTATAATTTTATTAGTAGTAGTAGTGTCGCTACATTTAGTAATTTTTTTTTCTGTCTGTTTCTTTAAGTTAAACTGAACTTTTATTTTGAAGGGTTGCTGTTAAGACCTTTAAGTTTCTGTTTGTATTTGATATGAAATTTTCTTCAAAGAAAAGGTAAAATGCTCACGAAGTGACTTTCAGAAGACTTTGGTAGATGATGTTTATGTGGTCATGTACTCATATATTGAGGCGGCAGTAGCGGAAAACATTGGTTCAGTATGTGTGTAGTAAACAAAACTGAGCGTCAGTGCCATTCATTCAGACAGAGACACACAAAACATGCAGGATTTAAATTTTTAAATAGAATTTTTGCGGCTTAATATTTATATACACTAGTCCGTATCGCATTTTTATTTAACTGTACTGACCTACTTTTGATTTATTCATCCAAAATTTGGCAAATTCCATCACATTCTGCATTATACAGCAAATTGCATTTTTATGACTGATTCTGTGTTTTCCACTATGCAGAAATCATAGGGCCCTGTTTATGCATCTATTTAATGAAAAAAACAAAAAACAAAATAATCATATTTACCCAAACTGGAATCTCCACATAGGTATTTTCCATACAGAAGTTAATATGGCTGTCTAATCCATTTTAATATATAAATATTCACCAATAATTTTTCCCTTCAGTGAGCAGATCATAGAGTCTGAATTGGATCAGTCTGATTCATGAACAAATCATTCATTCTGAATATTGCATGGACAAGACATTTTTAAGAATCTTCACATGTATCTGCTTAACATGAGAGTAAGTAAATGGTGACAGAATATTCATTTTTGGTTAAACTATCCCTTTAAAACCCACTTTCAGAATAACAAAAAGAGGAAGTTCTGTGTGAAAGAATTTCAGCTGCCAAATTCCACCATGGTAATCCTCATGCCTGATGAAACTCCCTGTTGCTAAAACGAGACATGATGGTTTCGAACTGTGAATTATGGAATTAACTTGCTAGCTCCCTGGTGGAGGCCTTGTCCCAGTATCTGCTGCAGAGACAATCCTGTCAGAGATGCTATAAGGGCAAGTCGGAGGCAGATGAGAGGGCGAGGTGAGAGAACGACACTTTCATTCCACTGAGGTTTTGTTAGAGCCTGATGAGAAATTGAACTGGGTGACACTTGAGGGACGTGAGGCAATCTGGGACGAGAGAGGGGTCACGCAGGCAGGAGGCGCACACCTTCAGAGAAGGCAGGTGTCCACTGAAAGAGTTGGAGGAGAAATGAGGGCAGAGACACAAACACCTACCCATACAGGTTTAAAACGACATGAAGGTGAGTAAATGACACAATTTTCATTTTGGGGTGAACTATTCTTTTAAACTTTGATAAAGACATTAACATACACATTAAGAGATGGCTAGAAGGAGAATTGGGGTGTTATTTAGATCAGCATTTACGGTCTCTATTGAGTCACAATGGTTTTAGCGACAGTAACGGTGAAATTGAGCATGTAAATGAACTTAAGATCTCTAACCGCTCTCTTTCTCTGAGTTATTCATCGTTTTAACTTCTCTTGTTCTACACATATTGGGATTCTTAAGGGCACCTGAACAGTGGCCTGAATAAATCATGACAACACAGTTAAGTTCAAAATGATCTCATTAGTCAGCAGGTCATGGAGATGATAGTGTTCCTCCGGTAATGGGTCAGTGCTTTCCTCAAAGTTATCCGTAGCGCTTGTGTTTGTCATTGACATGAGCTCTTTGCTCCCTCGGTCAGAACTGAGAGCTCAATAGAGCCATACTTAGTACATTGTGATGAAACATCTCATGAATTAATGAATAAGTATTATTTTATTCATCTGAACCATTCTGATCTGAATTTCATAGTAAGTGGATAATGATAACTTCACCCAAAAAGTGAAAATTGTCATCATTTACTCACCTTCATGTTAAACTGTATGACTAATTTTTATTTGTGGAACATAAAAAAGTAGCGCTGGTAAAATCGTGATTAATTGCATACAAAATAAAGGTTTGAGTTTGCCTAATATATGTGTGTGCACTGTTTCTATTATGTATATATAAATACACAAAAATTAATGTATATATTTAAGAGAAATGTTATTTATGTACAAAATATTTTGATTTATATTTAATAGAAGTTCTATAAAAAATATAATAAATACATATACTTGTAAATATTTCTTTAATATATGCATGAATGTGCTTGTATTTATATATACGTAATAATTACACAAAGTACACACACATATATTAGGCAAACTCAAACTTTTATTTTTTGTATGCAATTAATCACGATTAATCGTTTACCAGCCCTAAAAAAGCTATTTTGGAGAGTTTTTGTAACCCAACCATTCTGATGGTTCCAATGTATGCACAAGAAAACTGAAAGTTTTTATTTTTGTTTTCTTTGTGCACAAGTATTCTCATAGCATCATAATATTACGGTTGAATCACTGATTCATATGGACTTACTTACCTTTCTATGTCTTGATGTCTAGGCAGGGTCAGAAAGCTCTCGGATTTCATTAAAAAATGTCTTAATATGTGTCTTACCGTTTGGAATGGCCTTTTGGGTGAACTGTCCCTTTAGGGGTCTTCACAGTTCAGTACATCCTTTAAAAAAGTTGTAGCACAGCAAATATGTCAACAACACATGGTATCATAGTATATTTTAGATATTTCTAGTCAAATGGTCTCAAAAATAACCTAAATGCTCCTCATGAATTATCCACAGGGACATAATGTATTGTCTACCTGCTTCTCGCAAACCCCCTGCCTTCTTTGAGTAGATTTGACAATCTACCCATCACCCTTCCTTTGACCCTGATCCATCTATTCCTCCACATAGATCTCATCTCATTTGTCTGTGACCACTCACCCGACCCACATCTCGGAGGCAGAGTGAATGACTCCGCGGTGGCTCCCTGCCACTCAAGACAATTCTGTCAACCTGTGAGAACAGTCACTCACCTGTTTCCACTCTAATCAGGAGTGAGCTTTTTCTGAATGACATCTAACAAAGAAAAGGACAGAGAAATACAAATGTCTACACAGTTGTATGAGAGACAGTGGTTGTGTTTACATTGACATTTTTGTATTTGATAGGGTTTGTCTGAAATACATACAATGCACTAATATACAGTTTCACGCTGTTTGCACAGACAGTACTGCCATTGCTTCTTTTCTTTGTTTTAAAGGAAACTCTGGGTATTAAAGGAGTAGTTCACTTCTACAGCAAAAATTTTCATATCATTTACTCACCCCCTTGTCATCCAAGATGTTCATGTCTTTCTTGCTTCAGTAAATAAGAAATTGTGTTTCTTGAGGAAAACATTCCAGGAGTTATCTTTAATGGTGCCCTCAAGTTTGAACTTCCAAAATGCAGTTTAAACGCAGCTTCAAAGGGCTCTAAATGATCCCAGGCAAAGAAAAAGGGTCTTATCTAGCGAAACGATCGGTCATTTTCTAAACAAATTGACAATTTATATACTTTTTAACCTCAAATGCCCGTCTTGTCTTGTCTCTGCGCTGTGCATTTGTAGTCTTTTTAATCTGACTCAATACAGTTAGGGTTTGTTGAAAGATCTTGTTTTCTTCCCCAATTTCAAAATCGTCCTACATCACTGCAGAAGTACTGACCCAGTGTTTACAAAGTGAACATGCAAAGAAGAACAAATTTAAAAAAAAAATAAGATAAAACAGCGATGTAGGACAATTTTAAAGTTGAAGAAGTAAAACGAGATGGGAGTTTTTTGACATACTCTAACTATATTGATCCGGATTACACAGACTACGCATGTGTATCGCAGAAATGAGACAAGAGGAGAATTTGAGGTTAAAAATTATATAAATTGTCAGTTGGTTTCAAAAATGACCATTCGCTTCGCTAGTTACGACCCTTCTTCAGCTGGGATTGTTTAGAGGCATTTGAAGCTGCATTTAAATCTCATTTTGGAAAAACATTCCTGAAATGTTTTCGTTAAGAAGCAATTTCTTTACAAATAAAGAAAGAAAGACATAAACATCTTGGATGATTCATTATTTAAAAAATCCACATTGTTTATTCATATTTTGGACTATGGGGGCACCATTATTTTGATGACGTGAAATGGTAGCACTTGGTGAGCTACTGGCGCTATTTGTTGCAGTTTTTTACGGTAACCACATCTTTGTTCTCTCTACTTCATCCCTGACACCTTTGAGGCTTTTGGTAGACCACAGCTACTGAAAGAGCTTACTAACGGCAGAGACAAGAAACGCTAGATGCCATCCTGGCAGGATGTAAACATTACAAAGCTTGTCATGACGCCGCAGCCACTGAAGGACTATCTCAGCATGGATTTCACTCAATATCAAACTTATCAAAGACTCCTTGTTGGGAAAAATTGATGGTATCACATTTTTTTAAGTCTACGCTTATATCCATAGCCACCTATAAGCTCTTTCAGTAGCTGTGGTCATCGTATCAGTATTTTATTTTTTAGAGTGTTAAAGATGGTAAAAATAGCAACAGGTAGCACCAGCAGTTCACAGAGTGCAACCAAGTGGTGCCCCACATAGTCCAAAATATATATAAAACGATGTGGATTTTTCTTTCATAGTTTTTCTAAGAGATATCATTTACATTACGTTAAGTGATATAAGTCTTGATAAGTTTTTCTAAGAGATATCATTTACATTACGTTAAGTGATATAAGTCTTGATACCCGTGGATCTCTTTAAAGAGCAGATTTTTAAAATATTTATCTATTTTGGGTCCGAATTAGGAGACGATAAGCATGTGAAGCTTTGTTTCGAGCTGCTTTTATCTATCAAGCAGTAAAATCGCTGTTTCCCCTGGCCAAAACAAGCCTTCAATGGATGAGAGTATAAAGAGAGGAGTGATGAAACATTGTTCTGCTCCATTTCACAGATGAACGGAAGGAGAATTTCAAAATACCATGACACTTTATTCTACAGGCGCCATTTCTAAGTCATTGCACATGCACTGTAATTTCCGCGTTTGGTTTTCATACAGTTAAGTGTTAACGTGTCCTCTCGATCAGATTAGAAAAGCTCTGAACCACCTCTTCCAATTTCATTTGGATCGAGCTCAATCGGATCGATTAAAGTGTTTACATGAAGGCTTCTCAGTCCAATTGAGCCATCAATCCGATTACTAACGGATTATTTGGCTGCGTGCAAACATAGCCACTGAGCTGCTTTATCTCTCTTCTTTTTTAAATACATCTTATTGATAGTGTAGTATGTTGTGTTTAAGTAAGATTTAATTAAATCTGTTTTACGGTTCGTTAAATGTTTTATTATTATTAACAATAGCAATATCACAATCAACAACAATCATAATTTTTGTTTGTGTGGTTTTCTATTGCCTTTCATTATTATTATTATTGTTTTCCAAGTATAGTTGCTGTTGATAGTGGAATTGTATAGAAAAATTACACATTGTTTTAATTCATACATGATGCCATCTATCAAATACCATTAAACTGTTTTGTAAATGTCATATATGGCTATCTGCTTTGGCTGTAACAAATTATTTGTCAGCTGAAATTGAACAACTGAAAAAGCCAGTGGGACAGAAACACTGTAAAGAGGCCATCATGTTCCAGGTCTTGTTCATAATTGTTGTAAGAAATGTGGTAAAATGGAAGCATTATGGAGATGAGCTCTCTTTGCACTCACTTAACCCTGTAGAGGTGTTCCAATTGTATTTGTAGGTTAGGACCAGAGGCCTCAGAGCTTGATGTGACTTAGTAAGCTTCAGCTGCTGGCCCACATCGCCCAAAGTATCAGCCATCATTCACTGCACTGCATTCGACTTCTCAGCTCAAGCAAGAGCCAAATGTAGTATATGATTACACATGGAGAAAAAACGTTTGCTGAAGCCTCTGGTGAGGATGGGACGAACCTTTATCTTTTTTGTGTGGGATAGTATCTTCCTTCTATTCCCACACATATTCACTCTATACTCACTATATGGTCTTTAAGCAGCAGCAAGTGGAAAGACCATTATTCATGTTGCTTTAGCAGTATCTCAGGGGTGAAAAGGAGCATGTGCAGAGGAATACTGTAAAGGGAGAGCTTGTGAACCTTCACACAAGGATGACACACGAGAGAGGGTGCAGTTGGGCAAACTGTGGGAGCACGTAACCTTAATGTGGGATTGTGTGTGTATGTTTGAGGGGGATGTGAAGGAGGCGTCGGAGTGTGTATAGTAGTGGTTCAGTGTTTCTTCTGTGAGCCTTTATATTGATCTGTGTGCTTCTGTATCTATGGAGAGGATGTTTTTTGTGCTGTTGAGAAAGGCTGGAGGAGTACAAGAGCTCAGGCTCTCTGTCTCTCTCGCCACATGGTGTCAAGACACGGCCTATCTGAGATTTTACACGTTATTAGATCTGTGTCTCAGAGCACCGGCTCTGTCTAGAAACATTTACCTTTTGAGTTGAACTGTATAGACAAATCAGTGCTATGGATATTGTATATATTGTAACCCAGAGGTTGCGCTACAGATAATCATCATCCGTCACTTTGACGGCCTGGATTGTACAATTTCTGTTTTGCTCTTATTTTTATCCATTGTTTTTCCCCATCAAAAATATCCATTGTTTTTCCCCAGAGCATCATATGTTGCAATGTTATTAAATGTTTTTGAAAAGCAGCCTGTTATGTTCCACGAGGACGCATTTATTTGATCAAAAATACATTAAAAACTTTAATGTTGTGAAATATTATTGCAAATTAAAATACCTCCTTTCTATTTTAATATATTTTAACATGTAATTTATTTCTGTGATAGTAAAGCTGAATTTTCAACAGCCATTATTCCAGTCTTCAGTGTCACATAAACCTTCAGAAATCATGTTAATATGCTGATTTGATAGATAGATAGATAGATAGATAGATAGATAGATAGATAGATTTTATTACATAAATAAATAGCATATAAACACATGCAAACATATTCTAACCAGAACAATACTGACAGCTTTTTTTCTTTTTCTTTTTTTTTGTGATATGATCGTTAGCTGATGATAAAACACCAGTTTATTTTCCAGACAGGTTTTTACTTATGGTGATTTGTCTCCAAGGTCTCCAATGAACGTAAAAGGCTTAGAACAAAGAAAATCACAAAATGAGTCATATGAAATATGGTGGAATAATGTTCTGAGGGCATAAAGGGCAAAGGGTCACAGCCGACATAACACTGACCAACCTGGCCTTGCAATAACCTACAAATCTGTTGATGCAAGTCTTGTGCATCATTACCCAGCTACAGTTGATTTCATAGGCAAACAACAATCCTTATATTAAGGAGCGGATAGCCTATTGGGACATCTTTACCTGCTCAAAATGCTTAAATAAGTCTAATTAGCTTTCCACAGCAAGACTGCCCGCTGCGTGCATGCAGACGCTCTCCACTTCAGCTTTAGACTATGCCCACATTACAACACACTGAGATCCGAGATCCTGCTGAGATTCTAGAGAAAGGTTTGGTTTTCATTTTCCCGTCATTGAAAGTTACATTCGCAATGAGAATGATAGCGGCTGCCTTGAAATCACGCCAAGCTTCGCTGATGTAGCCCTTCAGGTAAATAAAGAAAAAAAAGGATATGAAACACTGAATTCATGTCATAATCCATCTGTAATCACGTTGATTGTTCATAATAAATCTGTTGTCATAAATATGCTTATATATTGGCATACACTGCTGTTCAAAAGTTTGGGATCATTAGGGTTTTTAATGTTTTCTAAAGGAATCTCTTCTGCTCATAAAGGCAGCATTTATTTGATCAAAAATAGAGAAAAAAACAGTAATATTATTACAATTTAAAATAACGGTTTTGTGTTTTTATATACTTTAAAATATAATTTATTTCTGTGATGCAAATCTGAGTTTTCAACATCATAACTCCATGTCTCATGATCCTTCAAAAATCACTCTAATATGCTGATTTATTATCAGTGTTGGAAACAGTTGTGCTGCTTTAATATATTTTTTTGGAACCTGTGATACTTTTTCAGGATTCTTTGATGAATGAAAAGTTTAAAAGTACAGCACTTATTTTAAATAGACATCTTTTCTAACAATATAAGGCTTTCCTAACAGTATTAATTTCTGTCAAAAATACTGACCTAAACTTTTGAACAGTAGTGTATATTGTTAAAAAAAAAAATATATATATATATATATATATATATATTAAATAAATGTTTTTCTATTTAACGCTTTATTCATAAAAGAGAAAAAAAGTTTCACAGATTCCAAAAAAATATCAACATTGATAATAAATAAGCATATCAGAATGATTTCTGAAGGATCATGTGACACTAAGGACTGGAGTAATGCGTGAAAATTCAGTTTTCCATCATAAAAATAAATTATATTTTAAAGTATATTAAAATAGAAAACTATTATTTTAAATTGCAATAATATTTCACAATATTACAGTTTTTTTTTCTGTATTTAAATCAAATAAATGCAGCCTTTATGAGCATAAGTAACTTCTTTAAAAACATTTTAAAAATCTTACTGATCCCAAACAAACGGCAATGTACATATAAAGCTGACAAAGCTGCTTTAAATATTACAAATTAGAATGATTTCTGAAGGATCATGTGACAGTGAAGACTGGAGTAATGGCTGCTGAAAATTAAGCTTTGCATCACAGGAGTAAATTGCATTTTATAATATATTAAAATAGCAAAGAGTTGTTATAGTTTGTAATAATATTTCACAATATTACTGTTTTTACGGTATGAAATAAGTTCAGCTGGTGAGCGTATAAGAGACTTCTTTCAGAAGCGTAAAAAAATTGTTTACATTGTTTTTTTTTAGTTGACACTGGAGCAAAGATAATATATGGATATTAATATTTGATAAGTATTCCTCATGGCTGAGCCTCTCTAAAACTGAAATCCCACAATCTCCGCTGCTACGGACCGATCATTTTGTTGTTTTCAAAAAGAAATAAGTCTTGATTATCTGAATAATGGGCACGGCTGCTAAATTAGATAAGTTAATGGTCCTTTCTCTGGGTTCAGTGGAATGCCCGAGGACACTCTTTAAGGTTTACGTGTAAGAGCGAGAAAGAGGAAAAAAATGTGTGGCTGTTGCCATGTGATCAGGAGAACTTCACACACTCTGGGATGTGTGGCTCCTGGCTAGGCGGTGGAATAATATTAATGATTTATGGGCAATTACATTAGAGCGAATGAAAAACAGAACAGACAGTTCAGTGGAGAAAATCACATCAACCCACTCCTCTCTCTCTCTTCTTATCTCTCTCGCTCTGCTGCTTATCTCTCTCCATGTCTCTATCACTCGTTTTCTCCCTCACTATCTCTATTTCTCCCATTCCTGTTCACTCTGCTGTCTCTCTCTTTAATCCCTTATTTTCTTGTCCCCTTCCCCCCTCCTTTCAATTCATATTTCTCCTCAACTCCTTAATCTTGCCATCTCCTCTCACCTCTGATGTTTTAAAGTTTGTTTTCCTCTGGATTCGATGCTGTAAGTTAATATCTTTTTCCTGTTGCTGTCCCAACAGATTTTTCCGGTGTGCTTGTAATTCAAATCTGCGTGAGCGAACAGAGGGCTTGTGAGTTTCCCATCCGGCAGGAGATCCTGTCCCTCATTGTGGATGAATATAAATCTGCCTGTTGTTGTCATCAGCAATAGAGTCTGTTTATATCGTGAGCCGTTTAGTCTATTGCAGAGTAGAGATTATGACTGAATTTTTCATCCCTGTCTCTTTCTCTCTTTCTCTCTTTCTCTCTCTCTCTCTCTGAATAGCATGTTCTATTGGAATTGAGAGAAAAGACAAGATTAAATTACACATAATGGGGAGGCCATCAGTAGAACATTTGTTCTGATTAATGACTAAAAAAGCAAATGGGTGAGAAATATGTCCAAATCATGCCGCCAGATCAAACTGCAGCGCATCCATGTTTACCGCTGAAAACCAGTCAATCTCTTTTCCCCACGCCAATAGCACTTTATGAATTATGGCAGAGAATATCTCATCACTGTGCAAATTTCTTTGCCTGGCTTTCCTCCAAGTCCTCAATTAGTCTGTGTTTTCCTGCAGCTAGCGGGCCGGCAATACTTAGTCATTGATCAGTGCTTGGATGGCTGCCCGGCATGGTGCCATGGTGAAAGTCTGTGGCTTGATAACGTCCAGTTCCTTATTACTGGATGGACGAAAAGCATGTTTGAATATGATCGACAATCATCTCCAGACCCTGCTGTCGCATTTACTCCCAAGAGGTGATCGGCGGAAATGCGTTTGGCACGTGGGATCCGTGTGTGTGATTTAAGTGGTTTCGTTCAGGTTGGTCTGTGAATTAACTATCCAATGCAGAAAGAGAAAATTGGAAAATTGACCTCAAAGGGACGATGGCAATATTGCTGTGTTCTCCAGTGTCACCAGCTGTAAATCTGTTTTTTTGCTTGGTAAATCACCAATGTTTCCATTGTGCTTATTTTGCCTTTTAGATTTTGTCAAGTTTTTAGCATTATTCTCGTTGATTGAATCTTTTGGGATCAATTTATTCATGCTAAAGGCTTTTTGTATAACAAATATAAATTTTACAGCTGGTAATGTGAGTTGCATGTTAAAAAAAGTTCTTGTTTAATTTTTCTTTGACATATTAGAGTCAGTGTTTTAACAGAGGGACTTCTGGGTGTCTCATTTTGTCACTCCATAATTCAGAAAATACTGACAGAAAACAGTATATTTTTTTTTTAATTCTGGGGGGGAATAAAATGTATAAAATCAAGCAAATTATATATGAACAAATCCCCCTGTAAAAACCTTCAGGATATAGACAGGAATAATGTATAGTTTGGTCTGCATAAGTGCTACTGAAGTGGAGATTTATGACTCAGTGTAAGAGAAAAAACTAATTTTGAGAAAACGGCTTTTAAAAATATGTATTGTATTTGAAATCTATTGACACAAATAGATAAAGCGCTATAAACGAAACACCTAACAGGGTCTTTTGGATGTTTTCTTTCCACTACACTGTAAAAAATAAAAAACACAATTTGTTGAGTCAGCTTAAAATAATTTGTTACCCTGCTGCCTTAAAATTTTAAGTTCAGTCAACTAAAATAAGTTTAGTCAGCTTGAAATGTTAAGTTGTACTAAGTAACAACTTAGATATTTGTGTTTGCTAAACTTAACAGATGGGTAAACCAGCTGCCTTAAAATTTTAAGTTGATTCAACTCAAATCTAAGTTGTCACTTAGTATAATTTAACATTTCAAGTTGAATAAACCTTTTTTGAGTTGACTGAACTTAAAATTTAAAGGCCTGCAGTGTCTCCCCTTAAGACTACATATTAAAATTCAATGTACTAAATGTAAAATGTTACGCTGAGGTGAAACACATGATTCCATTTCCAATAATCTTTATAAAGATCTGCATGACATTTGTAGCGAGAGTATTATACTTCATATTGATCCAGTAACACATGGCTCGGTAGCATCTTGTACCTTTTTTCCCCTTGCTGTGATCACATATGCATTTGGTGTCTGTGGCTGACTAATACATTGTGCCTGTTGTACAGATAGCGTCGGTGCAGTAACAGTCCTGTTTTACAGCAGCCTGCTGCCATGTTTGACACTTCAGCGGCAAGTCTGATATTTTTCCGCGCCTCGATTTTCAACCAGACATCACCCTGATGTATTGGGCTGACCTTTCTGCCAGCAAAACTCAAATTGGCTCGCCTTGTCTCTTCGTTCGAATGAGATAAACAAAGTCTTTGTTTTTAGCAACAGCTCATGATAGACACTTCTGGACTGTTTTATTTTTTCAGCCTCTGCACACATTAGGAGAAAGATAAAAACTAACAATATATTGTCACATTACCACAAAATCGCTAAAGCGAGTGACACATTGCACAAGTCGGATTGTGGGGAATTTCGTTTATTTCTTTTTTTGCAGTATGTTTTTTCAGAGTACCAATTTGCATTAGTGTTCAGCGTACTGTAACGTAATGAGTTGTTGCATAACATTACAACTAGCAGTTTAGGGTTTGCTTTTAGCATTAACACTCTTTCACAATCGCTAATCTCCTTTTCAGTCAGCTGTCCTTTCTGCCTTTGGTTTTTCTGTGAAAGAATAAGGATTTCTTATTAAAGGAGAAGTCCACTTCCAAAACAAAGATTCACATATAATGTACTCACCCCCTTGTCATCTAAGATGTTCATGTCTTTCTTTCTTCAGTCGTAAAGAAATTATGTTTTTTGAGGAAAACATTTCAGCATTTTTCTCCATATAATGGACTGCTATGGTGCCCCAATTTTGTACTTCCAAAATGCAGTTTAAATGCGGCTTCAAATGATCCCAAATACAGTTGTAAACCTAGCTGAGCAAGAAGGGTCTTATAAATTGTTATATTATAGTATATAAATTGTATTATTTTTATTAAAATAACCAACCGTTATGCTAGATAAGACCCTTCTTTCTCAGCTAGGTTTACAACTGCATTTGGGATCGTTTGAAGCCGCATTTAAACTGCCTTTTGGAAGTTCAAAATCGGGGCACCATATCAGTCCATTATATGGAGAAAAATGCTGAAATGTTTTCCTCAAAAAACATCATTTCTTTAAAACTGAAGAAAGAAAGACATGAACATCTTGGATGACAAGGGGGTGAGTACATTATATGTGAATCTTTGTTTTGGAAGTGGACTTCCTTTAAAGGGATAGTTCCCTCAAAAATGAAAATTCTGTCAATTACTCACCCTCATTTCGTTCCAAACCCATGGGACCTTTGTTCATCTTTGGAACACAAATTAAGATATTTTTGATGAAATTCGAAAGCTTTCTGACCCTGCATATACAGCAACGCAACTGACACATTCAAGGCCTAGAAGGGTAGTAAGGACATTGTTAAAATAATCCATGTGACATTAACCTTAACTTTATGAAGCTAGGAGAATACTTTTATTGAATAAAGTCATTATTTTCTTTGCACACAAAGAGTATTCTCATAGCTTCATAACATTACAGTTGAACCACTGATGTCACATGGACATTTTTAACAATGTCCTTACTACTTTTCAGGGCCTTGAACGTGTTGCATTGCTGTCTATGCAGGGTTAGAATGCTTTTGATTTCATCAAAAATATCTTAATTTGTGGTCCATAGTAACGTAACTATTGGAGGGAAGAACTTATTTTTAATGAAAGAGCCTTCTTAGATGGTCAAAGTGTATTTAAGGGGTAGTTCACAAAAAAGAAAAACATTCTGTCAACGTATACCCACCCCCATGCTTTTCCAAACCAGTTGTTGTTGTTTTGGACCCCATTGACTTTCACTGTATAGACACACATTCGTCGATATATCATCTTCTGTGTTCCGCGTTTCCAGGTTTGGGAAACAACATAAAAATGAGTAAGTGATGACAGAATTTTCATTTATCGGTCAGCTATTCCTTTAACGGTGTTAGAAAGTGACTGAGGAGTGATAGAGATCAATGTGTAGGTGTTAAGCTACTCTTTCGAAGCCACCGTAAAGGGCGGACAGCTGATGGTATGGATGGAAATGGGGTAGAAACCCAACCTAATGGCTTATCACAAAGGCTCTCCCCCGTGACAACTTATTGATGGACTCTATTTGGGCTTAAATGGCAACTCTGCCCCTTTTACTAGGGAGAGATTGAGAGACTGGAGAAAGAGAGAGAGCGAGGGAAAGAGGGAGCAAGGGAAAGAGTGATGAAATGAAGGAGATAAAGATGGAAATGAACTGTGCGGTGGAGATTCTGACCACTCAAGTGTTTCTGAGCCAGGTCGCTCTTATTACATCCCTCAGAGATACGTTTCTACGCCGTATAGATTGCTCTGTCTGCAACTGCAGATGTCACACACTTAAAATCACTTCTCTTTTTTCCTACCTCTCGCCACTGGGGAGATGTCTGCTTTTTTAAAATGAATTCAAAGCCTTCTATTGGTTCACATTGGGGAATCACAAGTTGCCCTCTAATTAATCCAAAACAATGCTGGGTTAGTGAGCCAAACACACTCAGTCCAAATATCTAAATGAGACCAGCAAAGGTTAACAAGCTGATAGCTCATTAATGTAAAGCACTATGTTTATTCACGGACAATGATAGCTTATAATCATAGATAAGGACGGTGATGTGCCATCTACACCATTTTGCATCTAAGCAGTTTTGATGCAAGCGTTTGCTAATAGGTTGGCAATTTTAAGGTAAAAATACAATCGAGAAGACCTGTTGATTGGATAACCAAGTTACCTGCCCATTTACAGTGATATTAAATTAGATTTCTAAGAGAATACAGTATACTAGTGCTGGGCGAAATACCGGTTCAAACCGGTTTGAATACACACACTCTATAAAATAAAAAACGAATACCAGTGGCTAAGCAATGTAGACAGCATAGTGAATTGAGAGAAGATCTCTGTTAACTGCATGCACCTCTGACTAATGGTTAGAGAACTCTTAATAACACAACTAATTATATTACTTGGCAAATAAATCAGCTGTAAATGGCCTTTAACAGAAGTCAAAAACAAACCCAAAGAGGAGAAAATATTGTTGCAGGAGAGCAAGATGCCAAATATTGGATAAAAATCCCAAATACTGAATTTGGGTGGGGGTTTATATGAGTGTATCTCTGAGGGGAACCGACTGTCTTCTGAAAAGTTTAGATGGTATTTTCTTTTCATCTTACCTTCAAATTAAGCATATTACTGTAGTAATGTTTTGTTTACAGTAGTAACCAAGAAAATGTTGTATGGTTGCTGTTCCATAATCGCCACCTGCTGTTAGAGAGTGAATTTGTATTCTCATTAAAGGAGAACTCCACTTCCAGAACAACAATTTACAAATCATTTACTCACCCCCTTGTCATCCACGATGTTCATGTCTTTCTTTCTTCAGTCGTGAAGAAATAGTTTTTTGAGGAAAACATTTCAGCATTTTTCCCAATATAATGGACTGGTATGGTGCCCCGATTTTGAACTTCCAAAATGCAGTTTAAATGCGGCTTCAAATGATCCCAAATGCGGTTGTAAACGATCCCAGCCGAGGAAGAAGGGTCTTATCTAGCGTAACGATCAGTTATTTTCATTAAAATAATACAATTTATATACTTTTTAATGTTAAACGCTCGTCTTGTCTTACTCTTCCTGGACTGTTTTTGTTCCTGTTCATGACAGTTAGGATATGTCAAAAAACTCCCATCTCATGTTCTCCCTCAACTCATGTTCTCCCTCAGTCGTCCTATATCGCTGTTTTACCTTTTTTGTAAAGGGAGTTTGATCTTTTTTGCATGTTCACTTTGCAAAGACGGGGTCGGAACTTCCGCAATGATGTAGGATGATTTTAAAATGATTTTTGAAGTTGAGGGAGAAAACACGGTCGGTTTTTCAACATACCTTAACTGTCTTGAGCCAGAGTACACAGAGTTCAAGGACTGCAAGGCAAGATGAGTGTTTGAGAATAAAAAGTATTTAAAATGTATTTTTTAATGTAAATAATTGATCGTTTCGCTGGATAAGACCCTTCTTCCTCGGCTGGGATCGTTTATATCCCCATTTGGGATCGTTTGAAGACGCATTTAAACTGCATTTTGGAAGTTCAAAATTGGGGCACCATATCAGTCCATTATATGGGGAAAAATGCTGAAAAGTTTTCAGATGACCGTCTGCTGTTTTTGTTTCATATACTGTAGATGTTTTATGAATGATATTTTCACAAAGCTAAGGTCAGAGCATTCTGTTTTTGCTTGAAATTTTGAAATGATGTAGTCTAACTTGCATCAAAAACTGCTTGGGCTGCATGTTTGTTTGGATTGTGAATTAAATTCAGTGGTTCTGCAACTGTTTCATACATTCTGAATCATACGAAGGCACAGTCAGGGACAAAAATGTGATAAACCGTGAAACGTGACAAAGATTTATGGTCAAACCGCCCAGCACTACATTATACTGTAACAAATTTGCTGTAAAATGCTAAAACATTAGTGGAAAGTATTTAAATCTGTGTAAAATAAGTAAATTTGCTTATGTGTTTTTGTTCATAATAAGTATGATGAAAAGTGTATCAGATTTTATTCAGTATACTTTATTATGTACAAAAATAGATATATAATTTTACATTATTAAATTTCACCATAAAAGTAGATTTATGCAAATTAATTGTACAAGTTTTCTCAATTTATTTTATTTTTTCTTACAATGTGTGTGTGTGTGTGTGTTATAATTACTGGCAGTACTGGTGTGTATTAGCCATGACTCATGGAAGATGCAATTTTTATATACCTAAAGTCATGATTTGGCTTTCTGTTTTACCAGCTGTATTATTACAATATACAGTGGCATGTGAAAGTTTGGGAACCCCTTGCAATGCATTAAGAGCTGAGGGGTGAAAACTTTTTGAATTTGAAGATCAAGTATCATGCAGGTATCTTCTATTCCTTCCAAAGGGCAGTACTAAATGGGGAAAAAAAAAAATAAATAAATAAATAACAAAATAAGAAAAATAAGAAAGAGTTAAAATATGTAAAAGATGCTGGAAAACTGAACAAGCTGCAGTACCTAAAGGATTTTTCTGAAGAACCCATGAACAACCATCACAAAACAAAAAAACAGCTGTAAATCATCCAGGTAGCCACACAGTATTAAGAACCAAGTGTTCCCAAACTTTTCAATGGGGTTATTTTAATAATTTCATCTATTTTTTGTCTTGTGGACTATATGTGAACATCTTTTATGTAAAATATCTTACCCAGGACGTACTAAATGAGAAATAACATTTTGTATGGTCTCTTATTTTGTTAAAATTATTCACATTTTCAAAGATTCTGCAAGAGGTTCCCAAACTTTCGCATGCCACTGTATGTAAAATATGGTGTTTGTTGCATTTTTAAAATGTACAAAGCAGATTTGAGTAGTCTGTTATGTGATATTAACATTAAATCAGCTAATCATGCTTGTTGTTGTGAACTGTAAAGCATACAGGCGTCATAATTGAAGTTTTGAAAGCCTTAAAATTATAATCAAATGATGGCATCCCAAAAGAAAAACGAGTTTGAAAATTCCACCTACATCAAGACTTCATTCAAAAAACCTAATTTCCTGCAGTGCTGCACAGTTTGCACTCGGGTTTGCACCGACCGGCCGAATGAAGCATGTGAGATATTCTCAGTCTTCTCTGCCCGTCGGCCCTGTAGTCCTGCTAAGCTAGCTCATTAGTATGCACATGACACGTTAATGAGAGTCTGTTTCCGGGCGACCACACACTAATACTCATGAATATTTAACTGAGGAGCGGGAAGATTATATAGAAGAAGGATGAAAAAAAATGAACAGAGAGGAAAAATATCCAAATCTCACTAAGCTTGGAACCGTGAGAGGTTTGAAGAGATGATGTGAAGCAGATGCGCAAAATTGCAGAAAATAATCAGAAGCTGAAAAAGAAATCATATTTTTGCAAAGCTGTTAAAATGAAATACATGGCTTTGTGGAGCGAATGTGAAAATAGATAGTAGTAAAGAGGAATAGAAATAGCGAGTAAGATGAGTGGCAGGGTCTAATCTGGGTAGAGGCCATCAAGGAGCCTATGGGAGACCACGGGGAAACTGCAGGCCAGGCGGCTTGGGGATTTTAGATTTTATTAGTAGACCTAAGAGAAGGCTTTAGAGAAGTGTCTCCTTCATTTTTTGCTCCCCCACCATCCTCAGAGCCATTCCACTTGGCTTTTCGCAGCAAGCGTCCTCACATTGAGATGGATTGAAACATTTCCGCTAATAGCATCTCTGCTGTCTGAAGGTAGAATTAATCTTCACTCTTTCAGAATAAAATCACACCCCTTCTCTCATCTTTATTTCTTTCTTCTTTTCTTTCAACCTTTTACTCACCTTCCACATCTCTCAGTTCTGCATATTTGCTTTTTCTCTGCACTTTCACACTCACTCATGCCGCTCTCATTCTATCAAGGTTTTCCAGCTGAAGAGTTTTGTGAACTTGCAAAGTTTAAGATGGTCATGCTTTGAACTGAAATAGTGAAGTGTTGAGTGGGAATACGACATTGACGAACATGCACAGCCTGTAAACCTTTTTGTCTGTTGGTTTATGAATATACATGTTAGGAAAAAGTCTAGAATAGAATAATACCTGAATTGCATTCAATTGCATAAGATTCTCCCTATGCTTTGAAAAAAAGAAAAGAGTTTTTTTTTTCTCATCCTAACAATTGTTAAATATTTATATTATTTTATTTTATTTTATTTTATTCAGTCTTGTTGATTATGATGAGTGCTCAGTAAACCAGTGATTGTGTCCTCTGCTGGTTACCTGGTGTAATGACAGATATGGTAGTGACAGCAGTTTATGTTCATAGAGAACATTATGACCTTCTATTGGTGTCTTGCAGCAACCACAGTTTACAGAGAGATACATACAGTAGAAATAATGCATAGCTGTCTGGTTCACTTTTATCTGAGCTTAAATCATAACATGTGCATGTGTGTAGAGGTTTAGTAAAGCTGGCAGCGCTGTGTCTCCGAGTTTAACTTTGTATATTTAATGAGGCAAGAGCGGTCTAAATCCAGCTATGTTGCTACATCAGCTATATCCAAATTCCCTCCATTTCCCAGATGAAGTAGATGATATAGAACAGGATTGTAAAAGAAGCTTCTGATTTCTGTTAAAAAATAGAAATGCTTGTTTTTAGCGTTGCTTTTGATGACTTGTGAGCGTGTTTTGCAAAAAAGATTTTAAGAATGACCAGTCTGACCTGGCTGGCAGTTTTTCCATTTGTTTCACCTTTACCTCACCTGCCTTTCATGGCTTTTACCTCTCCACTCTCTGCATTTTTACCTCTTTCAAGGACATTTCTTGAGGCTTGAGTGCATCCGGAAACATCCTTTCTAAAATTACACATCAAATGTTTTTATTTGTTTTTGTTAAGTCGCTTGCTAGTGACCTTCTCACATGTGTGTATATTAATGCTGTTACTGGTAAACACATCATTCATAACTCTATAGCGAGATCTAAGCATCATTTATTTGCAAATTGCGTATAACGTTTATACTAATAGCACCTCTCAAACATTCATTTGAGCTCTGTCAATTTGAACAGCTTCCAGTCATAGATTGAGGTGTTGGCACCTTCCTGAGATAGTCATTAAGTGATTTCTCCATTCAGAGCATGTGATGTATTTTTCTGTTTCCTCTTTGTATTTTTTTCCCTTTTTCTTTATCTAGTAACCGCTATGATACAATCCACCCGCAATGCTCATTGTCATCATTATGAGTGATTTATAGACTGAGATTTTTCATCTTCTCTGTAGACTTATTGTTCTTATTTCAATGGTTCAGCAATTTAAGCTCCAGTTACGGGTCTTTTTTTATTTACCATGTATAATGGATGCAACAGGAATTCTTTCTTGCTGCAAAATATAATTTACAACAATAGACTGTACAAGAATAGACTCTCTAGGCCAATAAAAATGCATACTCTACATAATAACTCAGAAGGTATTGTGTGATAGATTTTGAGGGTGGTTTTTAAGGGATGATTTTACTCTTCAGTGATTGGCCATGCCCTATCAGTCGTATAGATGAGGGGGTGGAGCAAACCATTTCTGCTTGACAATTGCTGTAAGTCATTAGTATTGGCGCTGTCACCAAGGAAACACTTGATCACTTCAGTATCACAGCAGCAGCAGGTGTATGAAGCCATTAGACCACAAGTGCATAGTAATAACAGGGTTGAACGAGTCCATACGAAAATATCACTGTTTAGACGTGGGTGTGTTAATATGGTGTTTTTAACCTTACTATGGTTAACAAAGTTATTCAGTTATTTAACTAATTTATCTGTAATACTCTACACTACCATTCAATAATATATATACACTATATATATATATATATATATATATATATTATTTTGTATTATATTTATTTTATTATTATTATTAATTTTTGTTAATCAAAAAATCCTGGAATGAATGCATTACTGCTTTGACAAAAATATTAAGCAGCACAGCTGTTATTAAGAATAATACATGTTTCTTCTGCAGCAAATCAGCATATTAGAATGATTTCTGAAAGACTGGAGTAATGATGCTGAAAACTTTGCCCTCACAGAAATAAATACATTTTAAAATATATATATAAAAACCTAAGTTGTAATAGTATTTCACAATATTACTTCACTGTTAAAAATAAAGGCTCCAAATGCATAAGAACCATTTTTGGTTCCCCAAAGAACCTTTCAGTGACCAGTTCTTTTTGAAGAACATTTAAAAAAATCTAAATAACTCTTTCCACTAAAGAACCTTTTCTGCTTTTAAAAGGTTCCATAGATGTTCAAGGTTTTTAATGGAACCATGTACCATGTATTTTTGATCAAATAAATGCAGCCTTAGTGAGCATAAGCCACTTTCAAAAACATAAAAAATCTACTGTTACCTGTCTTACCTGTTTTGCAGTATTTTATATTAATTACTTACTTAACTTGATGCAGCAAGACTTTTAAGTTGTCTCAACAATAGTTTTTTAGTTCTTCTCGGTAAAGATACTTTTAGTTAACGTAAATTTGTTGCTTTGTCTGAAACAACACAAACACTGACTTATTCCTTTTATCAGTTTATTTTAATTGTAAGCACATAAGCAAATTACAGTAGTATCAAGAACATAGTGAAATGTTATAGAAACCTAAATGGACAGCTTAACCAAATACAAAGTTATCCATTAAGGTTTCTATAACATTATTTTTGTTTGTCAAGTATCCTATAAATCTAACATGTCCAGGATATAGTTTTAAGTGGTTGAACATACTCAAGGCCTTAATACTTGACACACAAACATGGTGGCGATTAACAAATATAAAAAAGATGAGCTTTTTACATCACAGCACAACAAATAACTAACAATAAAGACAAAACAATGAAAAAGTTTAAATAAATAATCCTAGAACAGTAACTGCATCATTTATTCATGCCAAAATGCATGCTGGGAACTCACAAAGCCTTAACATTTCAGCAATATAAAATACTTTGTTCAGACAAATGTATTTGACTAGTTGGGACAACATTTGGGGTAATTCTGTTGGTCTGACAAGGTTTTTTAATGTTGTTTCAAGAAAACAGCATCAAAAGGTTTGTAAACTGGAAAATATGCCATTTTTTGTGTGTACATTCAAAAACCATTAGAATAGTATTATGTATTTTGCTGACTTGTGTACTTACGTTATCCCAAATGTTTTGAAGAATGCTAAACCTAGAAAAATAAGCAGTTTTACCTACTGTAACAGGCACCATGTCATACCAATGATGTCATACTCCCTCGATTTCGACATTTTTTATTTGTAGAAAACATGGAAACCCCAAAGACACTTTAATATGGTATGCATTTTATTAGACCAGTGACGAACACACAGTAGTATTATAACAGAACTTTTAACACACTCAAATGTATGTAGTTTGATAAAACAGCGTTGGTTTTGCATGACCAGTGGCATAATAAAATGCTTTTGAGTCATGTGTCGTGCTTCATTAGCAATCGCTCTAATGTCCTTGTTTGGCTTCGACGACATTCAGCCCCACCATGCTTCATACTACAGTGACCTTAATAAGTCTTTAATACATTAGCTCATCCGTGAACATGATTTCTGCTCGAGTCCTGACAGGTTGCATTAGCTGTGGGGATGAAGACAGCAACTCCCATGATTCCATACTCAATTGCAGCGTCATCAAACTACGCCTTTGGTTCTTTGTTTGTTTTAAACAGGCACCCTCTAACAGGTAAAACGTACATGTGCCTTTAACATGTAGCAAAAAGTTCCTGAAGGAGGGCATGTTACCCCATCAAATGACTGCTGTAAGTTCATCTGTAATTGCCTTTCACAAGGCATTGTGTAAATACAGCACTTGTGCGGGGGGAAACACAACATCCTGTTGGGCATAGTTAACCGATGATTGAGTACTTGCACTAGAAATTTAATTTATGTAGAACGAACAATATCTGAGCCAAAGGCAAAAGCTAAATCTGAGATTTGAATGACAAGCTAATGGTCACATTTTGTAAAGTACATTTCTTGCAGATTCACGACTGATGCAGCTCATATTGTGGGACTGTGAGGATCGTATCAAAAAAGACCTGGAGAGCTTTAGGAGTGATTGACGTGCCGGCTGCATAGTGCAGTCAGGCAGTCAGAACATGGAGCGTCATGCTCATTTCGCTGTCTCTGTGAAGGTGGAAAAGAGACACACATACACATACTTTGTGACTTATCAAGCGCCCCTTACATTGCTGTGACAGGCTCTGACATGTGTCTCTCCCCTGAAGCTCATTCAAACTGACCATTTACCCTGTCTGCTTCAGCACCGTGGTCATCACATTTAGCACATATCCCACGCTGATATCTGGCTATTGCATTCTGACTGGCTAAAGGTGAGCTTTTCGTCTACAGTTCTAAGTGAAGTGAGTAGTCTGTGTGAGATGGGGAAGTGAAGCAGAACATTGCAAATGCAAGGTAACTTAGAATAGACCATGCGCTGGCTATTGTTTTGCATTTGTCGTTTTCTAAAAGTGCTTTTCTGGGCAGTGATTCAATGCTGACTAAATGGCTGAAAGCTTTTTGGTGTTAAATGTGTTTACAGTGCTTCATTTTTATGTGGTTTTCACTAAAACTATTTTGTATAAACTTTTTTTATACAAATGAAAAATCTTATCGACACCAAATGTGTCGAACTAAAACTTTTTTTTTTTTTTGCCTATTTTGTATAAACTTTTTTTATACAAATGAAAAAATCGTATCGACACCAAATGTGTCGAATCTTATCGACATTTGGTGTCGATAAGATTTTTTCATTTCTTCACAAGTTGCTTATGCTCACAAAGGCTGCTTATATTTGATAAAAAATATAGTAAGAAGTATTATTTTGAAATATTTTTTTAAAACACCTGTAAAATAACTTTCCTGTTTTAATATATCTTAAAATGTCATTTAGTTCTGTAGTCACAGAGCTTTTACTCTAGTCTTCAATGTCACATGATCCTTCAGAAATCATTCTAATATGCTGATTTGGTGTTTAAAGAAGTTCACTTCCAGAATAACAATTTACATATAATGTACTCACCCTATTGTCATCCAAGATGTTCATGTCTTTCTTTCTTCAGTCGTAAAGAAATTATGGTTTTTGAAGGAAACATTTCAGGATTTTTCTCAATATAGTTGACTGATATGGTGCCCCGAGTTTGAACTTCTAAAATGCAGTTTAAATGCAGCTTCAAATGAGATATATATATATATATATATATATTTAATCATTATAGTATGTTTAGTGGTACATTTAAAGCAAGTTAGGTATTCATTTCTTTCAAAAAAAAACAAAAAAACAAAGTTGGTATTTAAATAAAAAAAACAGTAGTATTTAAATGTTGAATCCAAAATATTCAGTGTCATTTCAGATTTTTGAACCCCACTGTGTCTTTCTTTCAGTTTCCCCTCTACCAAAAATCCCATTTCCCTCTTTTTTACTCTGTTTTTTCTGTCTTCGCACGTCTTCACACATGCATGCACTGTTAAGTTTCCTCCACCAGTATAAATGAAAAGATGTCTGCTTGTTCTCGATCGAGCAGTATCCTGGGAAAGACAGCGTGAGCCGCACCGGAGTTAAAGCCATGTTTCTTGGACATGGGACAAATATGCAGGATAAATAAAAGATTAGTATTCATTTGAGAATGTGAATAAAATGCTTTTTTTTCTTTTTTCCGCAATCCTTTTTTTTCCTCATCCACAATTCTATAGGGTGTTGCTATGTGGTTGCTGTGATGTTTGTATTATGTTGTGAGTGCGGTTTCTGGAAGGTTGTTTACTGACCTGGTTCTCTTTGATATTCTGGTAACATAGATGTTTTGTCTGCTCGCTTTAGCGAGCACTACTAATCACGTTCATAGGTCCGTTTCGGTTTGTGCGACAGCTCATGAGAAGACAGCACACGCTTACAAAGTAAATAGCTTCAGTGATTATAATGGGAGCACTTATCTTGCCGCTAGTTTTGTCGCATCATGACGCTCGCTTAAAGTGACACAGTATAACAGCATTGAGCACTAAACAACTTTCCACTGCAATTTATCAAAACATGAGGAGACTTCCGTCCCATATTTAGTCATAACATACAAGGAGGTCTATAATAACTGGAGAAAATATATGTTAACATTTCCATTCATCTCACTGGCAGTTACATTAACCTTTTATCTGTTTTTATATATGCCTGAAGACTTTGCTGTAATGCATAGTAGTGTTGATTTTTATTATTATTATTATTTTTTTTTTTTTAAGTAACTTTTTCCTACACATGCATATTTGCTCATCCCTCAGGGAGGTGGTATAATTATTTGTCATTATACAATACTAGCCAAAATGTGGCTTAGCACTGAAATAGACTGCCTTATTGCGAGTTTTCCATTGGAGTTGCAGTACTCGATTCAACACTCTTGCATTTTCAACAGAGATTTGCATTTCATCATGCCATTTTCTGTATCTCTAGCATCAGTGAGCACCACATAAATATGAAGAACTGAAAACACAGTAAACAGGTTTTACACCACAAAGCTCTCAACCATTTAGTCAGCATTGAATCGTTGCCCAGAAAAATGACAGATGCACAACAATAGTCTATTCTGTGGCTTTATTAAGCCTACTACTTATGGTCACGACTCAGTCCTGTTGTTCTTCATGTGTCCTTGCAAAGTAAAGCTTCAAACATCACCTGAGAATGGAAATGCATGTACATAAAGGGTTGTTTTGATACAGCATATACATGATATCACTTCCTCCCAGTTTTCTGTTTCTCTGTCACCTTCTTTATCCAGCTGTTTCTATACATTGCTTGAGTCATATGCCGTCCCCTTCCTGCTGAGTGTGTATGTGTTTGTTTCGTTAGAGTGCTTTGAAAGCTGTCATTATGAACTCCCTTGGAGAGTAGAGGTTCTAGTCGCTGACTAAAAGTGAATGTTAGCAGGCCTTCCACCTCCTCACGATTCTGTGTTTATAGAGATTGAGTTGTTGAACAGAAACATCACTTGATAGATCCCCATGGCCTAAAAGTTCAAGAAGACATAACTGGATGAGAGAGAAACGAGGCAGTGAATAGGACAGGTGAGCAGTTTATCTAACAAGCAAACTGAAAATTCAGGTCACTGTTTTTAAATGTTTTCACACTTACACTACCATTCAAAAGTTTAGGGTCAGAATGACTTTGTGTTGTTATTTTTGAAGTCTCTCATACTTACTAAATACAAATTGCTAAAAATAACTTTTCTATTTGAATATATTGTAAAATGTAATTTATTCCTGTCAGAGTAAAGCTGAATTTTCAGCATCATTACTCCAGTCTTCAGAGTCACAAGGTCCTTCAGAAATTGTTCTAATATGCTGATTTGGTGGTCAACAAACATTTCTTATTATTACCAACGTTAAAAATGTTTGTGCTACTTAATATTTCTGTGAAAACTCTGATTAAGAATTCTTTGATGATTAGAAAGTTATTAAAAAATGATTTATTTGAAATCTTTTGCAACATAATTATGTCATTGCTATTGCCATTGCCATTGATCACTTTAATGCATTCTAGTCGAATAAAAGCATTCATTTCTTTCAAAATTCATTCATTTGCCCAATTCAGACTGTGAAACATTCTTGAAAAGCGAAAACACAGCTATGAAACAAGATTCATATTGTTAAAGACCTGTATTTGATTATGGGATCAAGGACATGACTGTCTATTAATTTACTATCTATTCATTTATTTATTCAAAATGCAATACAATGAAATTCATGCGTTACAAGTTGAATAAACCTATTCTATAATGACCATATGTTAATATATTTAACTCATTTGTGACCCCGGACCACAAAACCAGTCATAAGGGTCCATTTTTTAAAAAAAATTGAGATCTGAAAGCTGAGTAAATTAGCTTTCCATTGATTTATGGTTTTGTTAGGATAGGACGGTATTTGGCAGAGACAGAACTATTTGAAAATCTGGAATCTAAGGGTTGCAAAAAAAAAAAAAAAAATCAAAATATTGAGAAAATCGCCTTTAAAAATGAAGTTCTTAGGAATGCATATTACTAATCGAAAATTAACTTTTGATATGTTTACAATAGAAAATTTACAAAATATCTTAATGGAACATGATCTTTACTTAATATCCTAATGATTCTTAGCATAAAAGAAAAATCAATAATTTTGACCCATACGGTGTATTTTTGGCTATTGCTACAAATGTACCCAAGCTACTTAAGACTGGTTTTGTGGTCCAGGTCATATATTTTTAAAAAGATGCATTATACCATTGACCCTCCAACTGGTTTCTTAATTTTCCTCTGGCTTATTTTCTTGCATAATAAAATAATTAATTAATGATATATGATCTTCACCTGTTGTTGATTTTGAACAGCTGTGTGCTATGTAGTTAGATGGGAGGAAATATGACGCACATGTTCTTTCGCATTTCAGTAGTTAGCGCTGTTGTACTCTGAACCGTAGGCTAAACATGTCATTAACTGTGATTAACTACACCTACATTTAAAATGCAAAGTTCATTAATAAAACATCACTTTCTAAACACAAACCGCAAGACAATATAATATCCTATGGCTAAAAGTCTTTGTTTGTTTTGCATTTGCAGGAACGCAAAGTGACAGTGGGACAAAACTACACTGTGTGCAGAATTATTAGGCATGCTGATATTCTGGTCATATTTTTTTTTCCAAACACATTTTACCAATTCCAAACCACATCAGTCTTAATAACTACTGTTAATTTTGTATTTAATCATTTATATGTGATATATAATTGTCCATGAAGGCTGGAAGTGAAAAACTCCTTATATTCAGGTGTGTATAATTATTAGGCATGTTTTCTTTTACAGATAAAATGAGCCAAAAAAGATATTTAACCCAGACTGAAAAGTCCAAATTATTAAATGCCCATGAGAAGAATGCAATACTAATGCATTACAAGAATTTGCAAAGTTAAGGCTTGACCATTGGACAGCGAAATGCTTGTTGAGTCTGCATGGTCAGAAAAAACAGGTGGAGAAGAAAAGATGCATGTTAACTGCAAAAGAATTAGGAATTAAGAATTAAGAATAAATCCTGAAAAGTCTGACTTGCAGAGATGGACTAAAATGAACTCCCAAAACTTACTGCCAGATTTTGGAAGATAAATTCTTGAATCAGAGGTACAAGAGAATGTGATGCTTGTCCTTCAAGAGTCACTCTCAACTTATCTGTCTATAAAGCCTATAAAAAAAATAAAAAAAAAACTGTCTTCATGTATTTCACAACACGTCAGCTTGTTATTCTTATTAAGTCAGGGGCATTTTTTAGGATTTTTTACCAAGCAAAGTCTCTGAGAACCTGACACATTGTACTTCTGAAGACTCCAGGTAGGTTGCAGTTCTGGAAAATGGTGGCGCTGGAGACTGAACGGTTCCTGATGGTGTCACACCTAATTCTTCACCTTAATTCCTAATTCTTTTGCAGTTAACATGCATCTTTTCTTCTCCACCTGTTTTTTCTGACCATGCAGACTCAACAAGCATTTTTCTGTCCAATGGTCAAGCCTGAACTTTGCAAATTCTTGTAATGCATTAGTATTGCATTCTTCTCATGGGCATTTAATAATTTGGACTTTTCAGTCTGGGTTAAATATCTTTTGTGGCTCATTTTATCTGTAAAAGAAAACATGCCTAATAATTATGCACACCTGAATATAAGGAGTTTTTCACTTCCAGCCTTCACGGACAGTTATATATCACTTACAAATGATTAAATACAAAATTAATAGTCCAGGTAGACTATTAATAAACAAACATTAAGATTGTTGTGGTTTGGAATTGGTAAAATGTGCTTGGGAAAAAAATATGACCAGATTATCAACATGCCTAATAATTATGCACACAGTGTACTGTATGACCAGAAGGTAGAGAGGATGTCATGGTCTTTTTTTGTTGGTTTGCATTCAGTAATTCCTTGGCCACCTTCTACATGCGAGCAATGTTACAGTTTGTTTAATTAGTTTGCCAAGCAAATGCCATTTCAACAGCTGCTATTGTTGGGGCAGGTCATGCTAAGTAAGCAGAATGTGGGCGTCGTTAGCGCAAATGTTCCTTCATGCATACAGATCTTGCGGCGATTCTCTTTCTTAATGAGATAGTTAACAGACAGTGCTAACTATGGCCTCTCTGGCCTTTATCGTGCCTAGTGACCCTTTCATTCAAACAAACAATTCCCTGCCACAGTGCCAAGGGACAGTGCTGTAATAATGACAAATGCGCACTGGCAATTTGAATCGATTAAACTGCGTTGATGTTTGACGGCCATAAAAGCCATCTAACTGGTGAACCGTGTCTCCATCTTGTTTCGCTCAATCTGTTTCATCTGAGTTGGTGTGCTGAGTGGACGACTGCATTTGTTTGTCGGCTGTCATTGAAACTGATAAGCTCTCGGCACGGGTTATAAAGAGCTCACGCTTTACCTTCACGCTACAATAGCTATACATCTACAGCGGCCTGTTTACGCTAGTCAGTGCCCATGTGTAAGTACGCAATCATGAGAACTTGTGCATGTCACAGCTGGATCCTGATGTTGTTGCAGCTTCTTATGGCATGGCTAAAAATAACCGAACAGCACGCAAAGTTTCAAGGTGATTCTTTCCTGCTGTATTGCAAAAGAGATAAAAAACAAAGACAGCCTTGATTCGCTACATAAACTACTGTGACAGCTGAGCAGGGGTCTCAGACAATGGGAGGCCGGAGTAGAAAGCAAATAGGGTTGGAATATTTTTGTACATGCTTCTTATTTATGCACTGACATTGAAAAGTTTGGGGTTCGAAATGTTTCTAATGTTTTCGAAAGAAATCTCTTCTGCTCACCAGGTTGGCGTTATTTGTTCAGAAATATAGTAAAAACAGTAGTGAAACATTACTACAGTTTAAACTGTCTTCTATTTTTTTAAAAAGTGTTTTCTGTGATTTTTCTCCATAATCTTTCAGAAATCAATCTGAATGTTTTTTTTTAAAGAAGTCTCTAATGCTTATCTCATCAAAGTTCCATTTATTTGATCAAAAATACATTAATTATGAAATATTATTGGAATTTAAAATATCAGTTTTCTATATTAATATACTTTAAAATCTAATTTATTTCTATGATGAAAGCTGAATTTTCATCAGCCATTACTCCAGTGAACAAAGAAAGGGAGAAAAATGTACTGACCCCAAACTTTGAATGGCAGTGTATATTGTGACCAAAAATTTTTATTTTAAATAAATGCTGTACTTTTAATTTTGTTCATCAAAGAATTTTTAAAAAAGTATAACAGGTTCCAAGCAGCACAACTGTTTCCAACATTGATAATAAATCAGCATATTAAAATGATTTCTGAAGGCTCATGTGACACTGAAGACTGGAGTAATGATGTTGAAAATTCAGCATTGCATCACAGGAATAAATTCTGGTTTAAAGTATATTAAAATAGGAAACATCTGTTTTAAATTGCAATAATATTTGACTTTTTTTTCTGTGTTTTTAACCAAATAAATGCAGCTTTGATGAGCAGAAAAGTCTTCTTTTAAAAAGAACAAAAAAAAAAAATAAAAAAATCTTACTGATCCCAAACTTTTGAACGGCAGTGTCTATGTATTTGTAACAATGTAAATGTTTTTACTGACACTTGTTATTAATTTAATGCATCCTTGCTTAATAAATGATGCAACTTTTGAACGCTAGTGTATTATTGCATGTTATGTATCATATAAGTATTCAATCCTCTTTAGCTTCCCAAAGGCAAGTTTGTCATCAATGCATGTGGCGCAGGAGGAAAATGAATCTCCAACGATGACTCAGTTCAGTAGTTAGTCATCTCGTCTAGTATATTCAAGGAAACAGCCTTGACATGAACCTTGGTTTCCTGTTCTTATGAAATGCGTAACAATAAATGCATTGCTGGCCAGGAAATGTTACTGCGTTGTGATGTGATAAAGTCCAGAAAGATTTCAGCCTGTGCTTAACCTCAGATATGCAGCCAGAAATATTTTGGCATCTCCGGTGATGTTTAATTTAGTGATATTGTCTTCTCTAATGAGACAGACTGTTGTGTTCGACTGCTCACTTTTCGGCACTACAATCTCTACGTCTTTGTTACACAATTACATAGTCATGACAAGAACAAAAGAAACAGAAGTGGTCTGACTTCTTAACCTTCTTACTTAAACAAACTACTCTTGAGAGGGACAGTTCTCTCAGTTACATTGTGCTGTTGTTACAATCATCTATGCTGTATTTTCACCCATGGAATACAAAACAAATGAAGATTTAAAGGGGTCATCGGATGCCCATTTTCCACAAGTTGATATGATTCTTTAAGAGTCTTAATGAAAAGTCTATAATATACTTTGGTTAAAAATTCTCAATGGTTGTGTAAAACAACACCCTTTTACCTTGTCAAAATGAGCTCTGCAAAATTCATCCCATTTTCAGGGATTGTTCCTTTAAATGCAAATGAGCTTTGCTTGCCCCGCCCCTCTCTTCTTTCTGCTGCTCTGAGAGATTGTTTACTTCAGCCACATTTAGCGTGTTTAGCTGCTAACTAGCACGTTATTAGGAAAGGTGATTGCAGAGATTCATAAAAAAAAACCTTATACTCACTTCTGCTGTAGGTGAAGCTGAATCACAAATGATTTGCGTGAACATAGACGCATTTATGTAGATCAGGAGGCGCATTCCCTTCACAAACAAACGTAGTCCACTGCATCTTCAGCAGCTCAGATGTCAGGAGTAAATGACGACCACTATGTTCATTTTTACATTCAGCAACACAACACCTCAATCGCTCAATCTGAGATATTCTTGTCTAACTTACATCCCCGCTCAAGCATCGAAACAATGGAGGTTGGACTGTTACAGCTGATCTGAGGTAAGATGCTCATGTCAATCAACTATCGTAGGAGCGGCCTCTGTCAGTGTGACACCACACACAGGCATCTGAGAATGGCTCGATTTGAAAAAGGGGATATTATTTTTACAGATTAATTAAAAACCACTTCATGGATTTTTATCATAATAGGGTAGATATGTACATACCCTGCCAACATACATTAATGTTCAAACAACATGTAAAAGTGAAGTTTGCATCCGATGACCCTTTTAAAGAATATTCATGTAGTGCCCAATCCTGTTTCTGAAAAGGTACCTGTGCCAACCCTTCTTCAACACACCTGTCTGTAATTATCAATTGTTTCTGAAGATCTATTTAGCAGGTTCATGTTTGATTAGGCCTTTGATTTAGACTTTGCGGGAATGTAGATATCAGAGATCTCTTTTTGTGCAATGGCAGCTCATAGTCTGAGATCATATTCTCGGGGCAGCCGTGGCCTAATGGTTAGGGAGTCGGGCTTGTAACCGAAAGGGATTGAACGTGGTGGGAGTGAATAACCAGCGCTCTCTCCACCCTCAATACCACGACTGAGGTGAGTCCCTTGAGCAAGGCACCGAACCCCTCGGGCGCCGCAGCGATAGCAATATGGCTGCCCACTGCTCCGGGTGTGTGTTCACGGTGTGTGTGTGTGCGCGTGTTTGTTCACTACTCACTACTGTGTGTGTGCACTTGGATGGGTTAAATGCAGAGCACAAATTCCAAGTATGGATCACCATACTTGGCCACACGTCACGTCCTTTCCTTTCCTTGTAACAAGCTATAAAGCTCAAAAAGAAAAAAAAAGACAGAACATCACTATAAAAGCACCATAAAAGTAGTCAGTTTGATATATTCCAAGGTTTCTCAAGCTTCTGAAGAATTCATCTCTCTCAAATCAAATATGGCGCAGATTTGACATCTTGATTTTTAATTAGACATTTGCAAACCATAGCGTTTGATGTTTTTGATGTCCAGTCTATGCCACTGGGGTGAACTATTCCTAAGTCCACAAGGATAAAAAATCGTATCACTTTTCCACCCGAAAGGTATGTAGCATGATATCAAGTCAAATGATTTTGGTGATAAAAATGGCAGCCTTGATGATGGTAATAGAGCATGTAATTAACTTAGCGTTGTGTGACAGTGACAATGTCCAAATTAGTGCTGTATGCAAGACCTAGAATTTAAAGCGTGTTTAAGTGGTGGCACAACATTACGAGTCAATGAGAGATAGTCTTTTTAAACTAAACTCAGATCTTAATGTAATGCTTGTCAAATGAAGCTGAGGGTTTATTAAAGCTTTTTGCTGTCTGACAGTCAGATTGTATTTGTGCTCTCTCAGTCTTTAGCGTTAAGTGCATCGAAATGAAGAGCAAATGTCAGGAAGGTCAATATTTAACCGCACAGCTATTTTTTAAAAAACACTGCCTTGAAGGCATTGCCTGCTCCAAAACATTGAGCTATGGCTCTTATGTGGATGTTGTGGGTTTGAGTCTAGCTCACAACCAAAAAGCCCCACCTTATTTCCTGGTTCCATTATTTCCTGTAATGAGAGTTCACACTTTTCCAACAAAAAAACACATTTCATCTGTCACTGGGTTTTGTTGGGGGTGTAGAGTCTGGGTATGCAGGATATGCAGGTGCATATGGGCCCGGGCAGATTGGGGGCCCGCCAAGCCGAGGGGGAACTTTTAATTGAAATGAGGGAACGAATAGAGCCCTGCACGGGCCTGGCCCTTGTGCGACAGCTTATCAGAATTCTACTGGAGCCTGTGTCTTTTTTTCTCTCTCTCTTCCCCATTACACAGCTGCTGTTGCAGCCATTAAATTAGTTAAGTTTTGGTTTTAAATGGCAAAGTGACTATATTTCTTTTTGTTTCTTTATTAAGTTAATTTAGAAATATGTTTGGAACATTTTATGTTTGTTAAATTCAAGTTTTTGTTTTTTAAAGTAACAACCAAGATGCCAGCGCCAGACATTGAGCTGATCATAGCCTATATGTTTGATCGAATTAAATTAACCAATCTCAAATCAACCCGACTTGCCTAAAATAAAATCTATATATTAGGGCTGTCAGTCGACTAAAATTTTTAATTCAATTAATTACGTTTCGATTAATTAATCAATTAATCACAAAAAAATGTCACTGTGAACATACCCACAAAAGATTACTTAACACTATTTTTGTGTTAAATGAGAAAGTATCAAGTAGACATTACAAATTGTAGCTTTAGAAAGAAATATTTTATTTGATTCAACATAGAATTTATAGAATTTAGTAAACAAGGGAACATAAAAAAAGATTATTCGAGAAACGATTTTTTGTTCATACGATTGTTAATTGGTAACCAAAACAGCTTTGTCACCAACAGTCTTCAAAATACCTGCTTTCATGTTCCTCAAAAGAAAGGTTTGAAATGACATGAGGGTGAGTAAATGATGACAAAATTAAAACAATTTTTGGTGAACTATCCCTTTAATGTTTTTATTTTTGCTCATCATTTGGAACTGCAAAGGGTCTACTTTTATTTGTGTGCACTCACAATATCAAAAAAACGTTGTGCTTTTGTAAAATAAAGAAAGCAAACAGGATGCACTTTCTGTCTTGAGCAGGAGCGCTTCACAAAAATGAACTGAAACTCAGTGAATACTTGCCTCACAGACATGATAAAATATCTATAGAAGGCTTTAAATTACTACTTTAAAACAAAATAATTCAAAATGAAAACAAAAACTCTTTTATTATGTTATCTGTAAAGATGCATTTCCCTCAAAAGAGATGAATGCAGTATGTTGAAAAATAAATAAGATGAACAACATAATATTTTAAGAATAAAGTAAATATTATGATAATAAAATCATGTTATATTGTTAAAGTTAATGTGAAAATTCCACCTACTCTGCCAAAAATTGTATGTATGTGGTATCCAACCTGTCATTCTTCACATTTAACATGAAAAACAGCAATAAAAACATAGTCTTCAACTGGGTTAATGACTATTCACAAGCTGTTTTAGTTTTTTAAAACTCTGATCGATTTCATTCGTTTTTATTCAATTGTTCAGATTTTTTTAGGGTATTAAAGAGGAAAAGATCATTGATTCACATGCCTTTTGAACTGAGGTGAATATAGTCATCTCACTACAAATTTAAGTGATTTTTATCATAAAATTGACAATTTTAAAATTGCGACTTGAGACGTGTTATACTAAAAGTAACAAAGCACAAAGCTTATTGCGATTATTGGGTGGCTTACGTGCTACAGATAATGGACTTTAATGTGTTAAATATTATTTTCAAGCATTTATACCATAAATAAAACACTTTGTGAATAGTCACGTAACATTATTTACTTCAAAAAAATCAACAATAAGTTAGCAGAGTTGGAGCCCATAACATTTGGGGTTGGGGTATAAAAATATTTTGCATATGGGCCTGGGGCTGACTTGCTACACCACTGGTCAGCATCGTCACCCTGTTGGTGTTTCTTGTTGCAATATGTTGCGTTTCCTAATTAGGGGGTTGCCTGAAGCCAAATATCTTACCCTGTTTGTTTAAGAAATCTAAACTCAAAAGTAACATTAATCTAAGATGCTATATCAAACATATTTTTCACTTTTTGAAATGTTGAAGCTCTAAATCATAGAAGTTAAAAGTTGTGTATTTATTGTTATTTTTTAAAGATTTTAAAGTTGTTTTTAATGAATTATGGAAAAATATGTAAATTCTAAATTAAATATGGTTTCAATTAAAATAAATTATTTTTATTGTGGCTTGATTTGAATTCCAATGTAAGCCCCACCCTCATACAAACACAAGTAAAGATCGTTTTGTCATCGTCCACTATCTAATATCTTTGAAATGTTCGCTGGAGTTTGTTGGGGCTGTGTGAACTAGCCTTAATAAGTTTTAAAGATTAAAATGCAGCATATAGTGACCTAAAATGTCATTCAATATTTCAGATATTTCATGCTGCCAGCTTTGTACAGCACCTCTGACTCTGCTCTCTTGTGATTGTATGTATGTGGGTGGGTGTCAGGGGTTTAATTTTGTTGTGCCTCTGTGTGTTCTTCAGATACAGTGCTGACAGTTGTGTTTGGAGGCTTAAATTACAGCTGCTGAAGTGAGTTCGCAGCAGGAAGGTGGTTTTCAATTCAAGCCTTCGTTAGATAATGCTCAACAGGAGGATTTGTGGAAAAGGGCTTTTAAAATGATCCCACTGACTCCATGCATTTGAAACAAGCAGTAAACAAAACACCCCATAAGCCACGAGTCTCATTACTGGAAAAAGCGATCACACAATGACATGAAGGGACACTGAAATCACACAGTTAGAGATAAGAAGCACTGTTTTGTAAAGGCTGACTCCAGGTACCACCCCATTTCTCAATCTTTGTGTGAGTGCGTCTGTAATGGCGCATAGACGAGTCTGCTCATGCTTGTGAAGTGTGCCACTCGTGAACACAATGCAACCAGGCAGGAGGAGTCTAAGTGCCGGGCTTCTGCCCCACGGTGCATTGATCCACATTCTCTGCTCAAGCCCTTAGAAGACTCTCAGCCCATTGAGGAAAGCTTTCATATTGTCCTTGTGCTGCTGTTATATTTTCCAACCCCTGTCCCACTTCTCCTACACAGATCTATGGGGGCACTGGCGAAGAGGCCAGACTTTGCATTTAACAAGCCACTCAGCCTGGCTTTGTTCTGGAAAAACAGCCACACTTAAGCCATTTTCAGCCCTCTCTCTCTCTTTTCAGCAGGGCCGGAATGGGTTCTTTTTCAGGCAATTACCTGGACTGCCTATCAGCTAGCGGTAATGGAGCGGGGTTCTTTGCTGATTAAAACATGGGGCGGTGAGAAGCTGTCAGGTGATGCATTAAAGATCTCAGTGGGGATGTACTGAATAAGTGTTAAAGGTATGCATGTGCCCATGTGCAAGCGGGCCATGTGTCAGATCTCTCTGGTGCTCTTTTTTTTTTTAAATTAAAAAGGCAAAGAAGAAAGAAACAGGAGAAAAGGTTGAAAAAAGGACAAAACATTTCTGTTTACACAGCCACTGGTTTACCATTACTTTTACTTCACTGTCTAGCGTGAAATTGGACATGATAACTCTTAGTCCAGACCCGTATCAGGTAACTGACAAAATAAGATAGGATTAGGTCCATGCATTTAAGTGATGTGAAGAGAGGAAGTGCGTGATCGGGCATATATCAGGTGGAGAATCAGAAAATATTTTTGCTGTGGTTGGTTTGAATGACAGCGATGTTTCTCCAGTCTCTCATTCATACATATATTCTCTGATCATATAATGCCCATAATAACTTTGACAGGAGTTAATATAAAAAATAAATAGATAGATAAATAAACGTAATTAGCATAATAGATGTTCAAATATATTTGAAATTATTATTTTTTTTTCTAATTAATTCTGCAGTTTAAAAAGGTTTCTTATGGGACAAAAATGTATATTTTTTTAAAATAAAAGTTTTTGTATGTATTTCTATATTGATCCAAAGTTTCTGTATATTGTCAAATATATATTCCAGAATATTTGAAATGAAAGTTTTTGTAAGCATCTGTCTTGTGTAAGTCTATGGAGGTTTTTAACTATTGCCTTGAGCTTGCTCACTTGTATAGCACCATTTTCTGTAGAGCAGATTTTTTATTTTTTATTTATTGTTTTTTAAAATATTTACTTTGTACAAAGTAAATGTCCTCCAGATAATATTATAGTGATTTGTTTTGGCTTTATGCAATCACAAATAAAAGCTTTAGGGTTTTTTTTGTTTTAAAAAAACCCTATCTTGATGTTCAGGCCCAGCAGAGTCTTGGTAAACAGCAGTAAGATTCAGGAAGTGAGGTGAATATACAAGATCCAAAGAAACCAATTTATGAGTGTTTGTGAATGTTGCCGTTGGAGATTCCCAGCTTTCAGCTGCCTTAAACCTTCAGTGATAGCCTCTCAATAATGCATGATCTCATGACTCCTGCCTATTTCTCAAGGACAGCTCAGCCATTTTGATTCCGCATCACGTTGCTCTGAACATAAAGTCTAACGACACGGCCCATTTATAATGCATATACACAAGATCTGTTTAGATGCGTCTTAAGAGCTGTGTGCTTGCAGACAATTGGCCGAATTGAGAGCATTTTCGTATACCCATGCTATACCTCTGGCTTTGTCAGATTGTTTGCTCAAGCTTGTGTATGTTGTCATGCTTTGATACAGTACAATGTTTTGAGAGGACTAATGGGTTTTTTTTCTTCTTCATGGTTTATATTACAATTTTTGAAGTAAAGAGTATTTTGAGAGTGAGTTGCAGCTTTTCACAGACGACAGAAGCGATAGCAAACCTGACGTTGTCTCCTTTATTCCAGAGTGATGTCATCCAACTAGAACGCATCTGAGTCAGGCATCACGGTCTCTTCAAAGATGACTGGACTGCTGTTGCTTACCTGAGGCTCTGACAACCTGATGTCTGCTCAGTGATGTCTGGTTTTGATGTCTGTTTTTTTTTTCCCTCTTCCTCATCTTTTTTCTTTTTTATAAAGTAATCTGTAAGCATTTTCATTTATCGTAATGGCATTTGCTCAATATAGCACAGGCCCCCCAGAAGTATGCCGTTTAAAACTTAGACAGACATGAAAAGCGTAAGGATCCAAGCATAAGGCCGGCATGGAATTGGACGTAGATGAGAGATCGAAAAACAAGCTAAAATGGCTTGCAATTGTGTTTGTACTCTTTCTTTCAACATACTTCTGAAAATTCATTTATGTTTGTTGTTCATTTAAGTGGAGGAGATGATCAGGTCATGTGCGCTTCGTGCTGCCGCTTCTCTTGAACTGAGGCATTACAACAATCTGTCACTAAACATTGCCATTTATCGCTTGAATATTGTAATAAAATGGAAATAATTTGAAATCTGAGACTTTGTGTCATATCAAAAGTAACAAAGCACAAACCTTACTGTGATTTAATGGATAGGAGGCGAGCGGTTTATTAACTGAAAACTGCTTTTAATTACTTTTTTTCCACATCAATCTACACTCCATACACCACAATGACAAAGCACAAAACAGGTTTGTAACAACTTTGCAGATTTATTAGAAAAAAAAAAGACTCCATTGCAGAAGTATTCATACCTTTTTCTGGGACACTTGAAATTTAGCTCAGGAGCATTCATATCACTTGTAGATGTTACTACAATTTGAGTGTAGTTAAACTGTGGCAAATTCATTTGAATGAGTATGATTTGGAAAGCCACACACCTCTCAGAAATGGTCTAACAGCTAAAAATGAATATCAGAGCACAAACCAAGCCCTCAGGTCAAAATAACTACCTGAGAAGCTCAGAAACAGGCTTGCGTCAAGACACAGATCTTGGGAAGAGTTCAGAAAAAAATTCTGCTGCATTCAAGGTTCACAGAAGAATGTAGCCTCCATTATCCATTATCCATTATTCCATGGAATTGATGGAGAAGTGGCTTGGTTGTACTAGTGACAAGAAGCAGCTGATGGTCACTCTAGTTGAGCTCCATGATCATATATGCAGATGCAAGAAACTTACAAAAGGACAAACATCACTAAAACATTCTACCAATCCGTTCTTTATGGTGGTGTGGCCAAACTCAATCCTCTCCTCAGTGTAGACACATGAAAACCCACTTAAAATTGGCAAAAAAGCAGCTAAAGCACCCTCAGACTGTAAGAAACAGGATTTTCTGGTCTGATGAACCTCAATTCCAAGCATCATGTTTGAAGGAAGCCAAGTACTGCTCATCACCTGCAGACTACCATCCCAAAAGTAAAGTGTGGTGGTAGCAGCCTTAATGCTGTGGGGCTGTTTTTCAGCGGCAGGGACTGAGGGACTCGTCAGAGTAGAAGGAAAGCTCAGTGCACCAAAATATTGAGAAACCCTAAATGAAAACTCAGTCCAGAGCATTCAGAACCTGGGCAGATGGTTCACCTTCCAACAGGACAATGACCCTTAGCACACAGCAAGAGTGGCATCTTTGTGAATGTCCTTGAGTGGCCCAGCCACTGCCTTGGCTTGAACGCAATAAAATATTTCTGTAGAAGCCTGAAAATGTCTGCCAGCCCTTATCCAAGCTGACAAAACTTGAGAGGTGAAGAGGTGAGGTGAAGAATGGCAGATAATTGCCAAATGCAGATGTGCAAAGCTTGTCACACCATACCCAAAAAAGACTTGTAAAGGTGCTTGAACTAAGTACTGAGGTAAGGGTATAAATACTTATGCAATGTACTGATTTCAGTGTTTTATTTTTAATAAATTTGAAAAGTGGTCACAAATCAGTTTTTTTGGTTTGTCATTATGGAGTGTAAATTGATGTGGGGAAAAAAGTAATTTAAAGCTGTTTAACATAAGGCATAACATATCAACATATATAAAAGTAATACTTTCGCAATATAAAAGTTTCACCGTTTGGATCTGAGCTATAGCATTCAACAATTGATGCAGCCTATGTAATTATGTAAGCTGTAGCCACATTGTTCAGAAAATCTCCTGCTGAGTTTGAGGGCTTATTCAGCAGGATTGAAACCATCTATAGTGTGCATCACACCCTAAATCAAAGTTTTCTGTGGGGATTTGCTGCCTTTTTCTAAGACATAAAGATGCATAACCACCCGGAACACTAATCTTGCATCAGTATCAATTGAAACACCAGATTCAGCATTTCACATCGCTTCTATTAGGATGCAAATCTGTGAATAATAAATGCAAAGATTGTCGAAACATTTGAATCTGCGAGCAGAACCGTATTAAAATATTATGACAACGGGAAGTTATGTATCAGATGTTTCTTGGAAGAGTGATATGTGACATTTAAAGCTGTTTATTTGTTTTAAATGCATAGCGTTCTCCTTCATGCTTGTGGGTGTTTCTGTGCTCGTGCACTTGCGGATGCATTAGAGGTAATGTATGTTCAGCTTCATCATGTTATTGTGTTGTTAATGCATTTATGCCCCAGTCACATGTTCTTGAGTTTGACCTCCTTGCTATCAATGCAATTACACTAAATTAATTTTACAAAACACCATAGCACTTTGCCATATTGCGGTGTTAAATTGCTCTGACTCACCAGGTCATTATGCATTATATTGAGCTTAGCAAGAAACTTTTGCACCATGACAGCTGCCATTTCATGAAGGCTGTGCTTGCAGGTTTTTAGTATATTTGCGTTTAGGTACCTCTTCTTAATTTTCCTTCATCTATACTTGAATCAATGCATATCAACATCTAATTTAGCCTGTGTTATTGACAGAAAGGGAGCGTGTGACTAGGACAAATGAAAAGAATCCTAATTATACCATTTACTGTGGGCAGGACTAACCATGCCCTCAGCTAATCCAGCTTGAGACGAATCACGTCTATATATAGTGCCTATAGAGGAACGAGCTTCAACACGCTGACCAACTGCTGTTAAAGCCATCTGTGGATGCGTGAGCAAGAGTGTATGTGGGAGAGAGGTTGAGATGCTACAATTAATCAAGACTGAACAAACAAGATTTTGACTCTAACTCTAACCTTCACATTATTCATGCCTTTCCTTCATTACTCACCAGATGATAAGTTACAAAAAGGAGGTTAGGTTTTATAAAACGGATAGTTTTGTCTTTTATGAAATTAACTGTGCTAAAAAATGCAAATATTGCATGAACAAACATGTGCAAATAACATTTTGGAGATTTAATATCATGCATATATACATGTACACATCTCATGTAACTTGAGGTTGAAATTGGTTTAATTAGCTTCTGTTAAAGTAATGGAAAAACATATGTTGGCTTGTATCATTTTAACGGTGATGCATTATATGTTATATAAGCTGTTAGGGACTCCCCTGCTAGCACTGGCTCCGTGTTTGTCTGAGGTCACATCCATTCAGCGGTTTGTCCAGGTGGATCTACACGTTTCACTCTCTTAGATCAAACTGTGTTTATGCCAGTAGCCATCTGCTCTTCCCTTTCCTGTTTTCTCCTTCCATCTGCAGGCCTTTTATCACTTCCTCATTTGGTCAATTCATTATTTGTGGTTTGTTAATCCGACTTAATCTATTTTTCCTACCCTGTTGATCCAATTCAAGAGTTAAGCGTTTAATTTAAAGTTTGAGAAGTTTAATGTTCTTGTCAGAAATGCTTAAATCTATGTGTTTGAGAAACTGAAGAGAAAATGCAGACAAATAAGTTTTGAAATAATAGAAGTATGTCTTCATGATGGAAATATCTTTCCGTTCAATAAGCAATTTTGTTTGTATTCTGTGATAAATGTCACAATATTTAATCAGTGAAACATGATGATTATGACTATTTATGCTAACATTTATTAGCATGCGTGTAGGCATCCAAAGAAATATCTAGCTGCCATGGAATTTTTTAATTCCCTCATAAATCATCACAGAGGTGAAGAAAACCACAATGCAAATATTTTCTTGGTATTGATGCCCAAACACTCATCAGCTCCTTGTGTCTGGGTTTGCATGATAAGAGGTAATTAGGCAGCATATGTGTTTGTGTCGGGTGATCTCATTTGTATTCATATGTGAAGTGTGCACATCCATTTCTGTATGTTTGGATAGACAAATCTAGATAAACATGTTTGATTGACAGTAAAACATTTTTACACTATGTTCAGTTTTAGATATGTACATTTTTGCAAGTCCTCATGGAACTGGAATTTTCATAAACCATGCGTTGCTTCTGCCACTGAGCTCAGGACCAAAAAACACGGTTCCATAGCAGGACTCTCATTTATCAGTAAATGCTGGGGAAACTTGCCCTGCAAAGACCTTTTAAATGAAAAAAATGTTTTAAAATTAAATCCAGATAGGACTAATATAAGTAATTTGCACTCTTTATTTGACTGAGTGTTTTTAATTTATTTTTTTAATCACCAAGGACACATTTAATCAGAACATCCTAAAAAAATATATCACAATTTCCACGAAAAAATAATATACAGAAAAACAAATTTCAACATTGATAATGAGAAGAAATGTTTCTTGAGCACCACATCAGCCTTGATCAAAAAAAAAAAAAAATGCAGCCTTGGTAAGCAAAAGAAACTTTCCTTAAAAAAAAAAAAAAAAAAACATGAAAAACTCTTACCGACTCCAAGTTTGTGAATGGTTGTGTAAATGTTACAGCATTAAACATCTTTAGTGAATCACAGTGAACAAAATAAACACCTAATTTAACGAAGTTTTCTGTATGTCAGTACTGCATGTAACAATATTTTAAAGGGAACCGTGAGTATTGTGACTTGTGTGGCTTAATATAACATAAATTATGTTTCTTAATAAAATATGTAGTAGGAAACCCATAAAATATTTACTTTATTTAAAAAAAAAACACACACATAACAATTATACATATTTTGGACTATGGGGGTGCCATTATTTCGATTACATTAAATGGTTGCACTCGGCAAGCTACTCTGTGCTACCTGTTGCTGTTTTTACTGCAACACAACTCGGACAATAAAATACTGATACGATGACCACAGCTACTGAAAGAGGTGGCAGTGGATATAAGTGTAGACATATCATCTATTTTTCCCCACAAGGAGTCTAAATGCCTCCGGATATTGAGTAAAATCTGTGCTGAGAAACTCCTTCAGTGGCTGCGCCGTCATGACAAGCGTTGGTATGTTTACATCCTGCCAGGATGGCATCTAGCGTTTCTTGTCTGTGCCATTTGTAAGCTCTTTCAGTAGATGTGGCTCAAAGGCATCAAGGCTAAAGTGGAGGGAACAGACTTTAGGGTCTTTAGGACCCTAATTCACCTCTTCCTTTCGCTAGAAAAGCAGTAAAGACTTACATTGCTTCTCTCGTTGCCATTCAACCTAAAATTACAACCAAAACCCACACAATGTGGCATCGTATCAGTATTTTATTTTCCGAATTGTGTTGCGGTAAAAATATCAACAGTGCAACCATTTGACGTCATTGAAATAATAAATGACGTAAATCTTTCATAGATTTTCTACATATTTCAGTAAAAGCATAATTTATATTATATTAAGCCATACAAGTCTTTATACCCTGGGTTCCCTTTAATAAGTATACTTATTATACAAATACTTTTGAAAAATAGATCATGGTAAAGAGAAAAGAAGAGAGTAAAGGAAGAAAATAACTCTGTTCTAGAACAACTATTGCTCGTAAATAAATTGTCTCCTGCTCTTCGGACAAATTAATCATAGCACTATGACAAGTCTTGGTTCATTAACCGTTATCTGCTTAAAATGACTAATGATGTCTAACACAATGTTCTGAGGACTTTCACCCAAGAGCCTACACACGTTTTTGTTTTTCCCCTCACACACTGAAATATTCTGTTCTAGGTAGAGGTGTTATGTGATTGCTGTGCCCACAATTGTCATAAAAAAAAATAGTAAAAATAATAAATCTTTGCAAAGTGTTTCCCAAAACAGTCCCCCCATCTCACTGGTCGGCCAAATAGATAATCCCGCCCTTAATTCACTCCATTGGCTGAGCTGGCATGGCTGTTGTCAGGCTGGTTGTGATCCTCAAGCAAACAAAGCAGTGTTTGCACTTTTTTGGGGCACATCAACCTTCATGTTGCATGTTAAAGGTCCCATATTGTCAAAACTGAAATTTCCTGGCTTTTTTCATGATAACTGAGGTCTAGGGGCTATGTAACTACCATATAGGTTTCCAAACAGTCAGTCCACAGTAAAATGCACACAGCCTGCATAAAGTAGCTGTGCCTTTTCACAAGCCGCTGTGACTTCCGTAAAAATGTGACATCCGAACTACTCAGTCACTGCCTTTAGTCACCACCCCGAGCGCCAACCACCATCCCACCCTCCTTTTGCCAAACCCACAGACAACGTGTCGATACCATTGCTGAGCAACAACAACACGGAAACAAGTTGAGAAAATGCTGTTCAGTCGATGGATGTCAGGAAACTACATCATTGTATACAGTGCCGTATCTACCATTGAGGACACCGAGGTCATGTCCTCGGTATTTTTTCCCGAAATTTCAAATTAGTCAAAGCTGAAATCCAGCAGTGATGATCAATGCCAAACACAGAACCCGGTCCGTGTCCGAATCCATATGTCGTCTGTATTTTCTCCCAATTAAATTCACATTCTCCGTCTAATCTCAAGTGAAATCTCCACCTCTATCTGTCTTTGCAGGCACTCTATCTGTAGCGTAACGTGACGTCAAGTGCCGCTGCCTGGTCACGTTAGGCTACAGATTCAGAGAGTCGGGAAAGCCGGCAGACTGATTGTATGTTTTTTCACGTAAGCTAATACATCGTAGTGTGGTCTTGAGCGAAATGCAGACATGCAGAAGAACTTGCATCAAACTAAATTAATTTTTCGAAGAATTCAGAAATCAAAGTACTTCTCTGTATTGGCTGATGAGACAGCTGATATTAGTGGCACGGAGCAGTTGTCAATCTGCATTCGTTATGTATCTGAATCTGATAATTTTGAGATACACGAGGATTTTCTTGGATTCTGTCCACTTCTTAAGCAGGATTCTGAATCGGTCACAAAAGCCATCATTGAATCATTGGATGCTTCTGGCCACAGGAGAATTGTTACTTGTTTTGACAAGAGGTGAGACTTAATGTAATCTAACAATATGAACTAACTATTATGAGATGTGTTGCATGTACTACAGTTGGTGCTGTATTAATAGGAGGAAAGGGGATGAATACTGATGTATTAATTGGTTTTTTTCTATTCATTATGTCATTACAGTTAATGATGTGAACACTGGATGGATGGATTGATCTCCACCACAAGACAAGAGGCCAGATTATTCTCTCTCTTATTCTCACACACATAGACACACAACTACAGACACATGCATATACTGTACAAATTTTACAATCTCACACACTTTGCCTCTATTAAAACACACCTTTCACAGAGGCATACACACACAGAATAGGTTGGTTGCAAGTCATCAGTTCACACCCTCTCTAGGCCTATTGTATGTCTCTCCACATACACCCACAAATGGCCTAATACACACACACACACACTCACTCTCTTTCTGAAACACACAAACACACACAGACACATTGATATATGCCAAGCCAACACTTTAAGGGTTCATATTAAAAGAATACAGCAGTTGTTGACTTTCTATTGTCATGTGTTATGTAAGTTACAATGTAAATATGGCTGCCATACTTTAGGTAGCTGAGAAACACAGTCAGTTATGGTGCCATTTTTAGAATTGTGAAAATAAATGTGTCTTCCCAATATATGGTATTTTTTTTGTATTTATTTGTGTGTGTGTCAGGTGGGGCTGGGGTGGGATTTGAAAATGACCTCGGTGTTTTTGAAAAAAAAAAATCCTGGCTACGGCCCTGGATTGTAGGCTTGAGCAACATTAATATAAGAAACCAATGGCACGGCCAGCTTTAGCCTCTTTCATTATTGTGCATTTTCCGAATCAGTATGCTTTACTCCAGAACCCGTGAAGATCCCTGTGAAAGACATGTGACATGTAATGTGACACCTATTAATTGCACTAAACTGGCTAAGGATCTGCACTTCAGCCGGTGAGGAACTCCTGATCAGCTGCTTCCATTCCAGCTCTGCACATTTTTCGTCTTCTGAAGAGCCCACAGTAGCGCATCATCACTACAACACAGCCTTTTATGGCATTGGTTCTGGCTTTGTTCACACAGCCGTTCGCAATTGTTCTACCAAAGTTACTAGGTCTCTAATCCGATCGTTCTCGAATCAACTCGGATGTGGGTTTGTATCTACACAGAAGGCACTTCTTCCGAATCCAACAGGCTTTACTAAAGCAATAGTTATGTAGCTTACTGCATTCGGGTGTTTCAAAAAATAAAATACATAATTTCCATTCTGAAACATCCTGTTGAGTATCAATGGCTACAGCAGGCTACAGCATACATGACCCTAGTTACCTGTGGTTGGCCCACAGCGCTACCCAAAAATCAAATATGGCCAGCTTCTCGAAGAGGAGGCTCTCATGAATATTAATTAGACGGGCTAAAATTGACCTGTTTCTGATATTCTAAGAGAGGAGCTGTAAAATATATTGAGATGTTTTTGGCACGAGTACCAAGAAATATATATTCTTAAGGACATCAACAGCAAAATAAACCTCCTGAAAGGTGCAAAATAATATGACCTTTTAAGAAAATCTAAAGAACATTTTATCAACAATGAAAATGGCACACTCACTTTAATTTTGTTTTTTTTCGCAATGTCTGGCATGGAGTTCTTGGGTGGAGTGCTGTTATACAGTCATGGTTGTTAATTATAGCATATGATTAGATGCAGAATCGCACTATCAACATGCAATTTAAAGATGCTTTCCCTGTCAAGACCCTTTCTTCGCTTGCAGGTGTTATTTCTAATTTGTGCAACAGATAAATTATGTGACCTTCCATGAGGAGAGAAAAATGTTTTAATTGATGTTTTGATTTGTATGTTACGTTCCAATAAGAAAAGAGCTCTGTATATCTCTAATTAACATCATTTCCTGAAATACAGCAAGCCTCATATTGGCATTTTATCTCCTAGGTTCTATGACTAAGCAAAAGGTATTGCTTCTTGTATTATTTAATTTTCATTAATAACTCTGAATGAGGGTTTATTCAGAAGTAGTCCTGTCCAAAATAAATGTGCTGCATATTGCATTATCAGAATATTTTTATTTTATTTTATTCCTTAAACGCCCAGAATTTCCATGTTTGAAATGTATTATGTTAACATATCTGACTAAAACGCTAGTTGTTTGTTTTAGTTATTTTGAGCCAAACCCATGGCAGATGCACCATCAGCCACTGTTGTCAGGACTATATGATATACATTAGCTAAGATGATTGGTATGGACTGCTCAGGATTGTGTAAGTTGGACTGTTCTTTGAGCAACTCCTATCAATCCTTCAAGTTTGTGTCTTTGAAAGATCCTCATTTGAATGATGCCGGTATGTTTGGTATATGCAATGTGTGTGTCACTCATGCTTGCAATACTTGTAGACTATAGATTCTCAAGCTAGTTGCTGATATGCAGTTTTGTTTCAAACCAGGTATGATTCATACCAGCTTCTGTTTTAGCATAGAGATGATTATGCCTATGTTCATGGAAAGTCCACAAGACCTAGTTCTGTATATATATTGTGCGTCTCTCTCATAACCCACTGATCTTTATTACATTAATAATAATATTGCAGCAAGACATTGCCAGCGCCCAATTCAGATTGCATCCCAGAGAGTGCAAACACAGTATGATAAATTCAGGCTGTTGTAATGTACAAAAACAAACAAACACTCCTAGTGTGAAACACCAGGGTAACAGATCATTCTGACCATCAGACTTTGCCAGATCCCTCCTGCAAAAAGAACAAAGGTCACTTAAACAATGGCTATGCACGGGCCTTCACTGGACAGTACTGGTTTGGATACAGAGTCACTTAAACTGAGTAATGGAAGACAGTTAAGGCTGAGGATATTAAACTTTGATCTAGAGCTATTAAGCTGATGGTGTTTGTGTTTAGGTTTAGCCTAGGTTTACAAGTCCCATTTTCCACTTTTCATGAATGAGATGCAACAAATGCTTAACCTTCAGAAAATGTTGGAGGTCATACCCAGGAGGTCAGACTACTATAAACTTAATGAGCTTTTGTTATTCACTATTTTAAATGAGGTTTGTGCAACCATTAATGATTTTAATACAGTTTAGAAGTCAATATGTGTGACATTTAGAAAAAAATGTTTTTAATTTAAATATATGGTTTTATAAAATACGTTCAAAGTCAGTTTGATCTGCGGGCAATTATACTGTACCGGTATCGCCTCCATTATGACAATACACACTCACAAGTACAGCTGGTCACGAAACTTATATTAAGTGACTTTTAACCATTGCAGTTTCAAACTTAACAACAATTGAGTGAAAATCTCACCGCTCCTTGACTAAATTACTTTGTTTGCTTAAGTTTAATCTATATTTAATTCTACAATAGTAAAGTATATGCAGTGTTTTTATACATTTGATTACTTTGTAAAATGTATTCATTTTATATATTTGTTCTAATTGTAGTTTTCTTTTTCTCCATCTACTGCTTCTGGAATTGGTTTCTATTCTTATTTAATTTCTCTGACTGTTTACTTCAGTGAGCTGTTTTTTTTTGTTTTTTTTTAATTCTAGGCTGTATTATTTTGTGATATTGACAATGGTAAAAAAGGAATTATGAAATTTCTAAGGCATCAAAAATTTTGATATTATAAAAACGTGATTTAAAGCAAAAATTAACTACACTACCAGTCAAAGTTTTGAACAGTACATTTTAATGATTTTTTAAAGAAGTCTTCTGCTCACCAAACCTAAATTATTTGATCCAAAGAATTATTTTTTATTTAAAATACACTGTGTTCTATTTGAATATATTTTAAAATGTAATTTATTCCTGTGATCAAGCTGAATTTTCAGCATCATTACATCATGCCTTCAGAAATTATTCTAATATGCTGATTTGTTGTTTGTTCATGACATTATTATTATTATTATCAATATTTAAAAAGTTGAGTAATTTTTTCAGGATTCTTTGATGAATAGAAAGATCCAAAGATCAGCATTTATCTGAAATAAAAGCTTTTGTAACATTATACACTATACCATTCAAAAGCCTGGAGTCAGTTATTTTTTTGAAAGAAATTATAGAAATTAATACTTTTTTAAATTTTTGCTTTAAAATTGAAATGATATAAAGACATTTATAATGTTACAAAAAATTTCTATTTCAGATAAATGCTGTTCTTCTGAACTTTCTATTCATCAGAAACCTGAAAAATTCTACTCTGCTGTTTTCAACATAATAATAATAAAATAATAATAATAAATGTTTTTGAGCAAAAATCAGAATATTAGAATGATTTCTGAAGGATCATGTGACTGAGATATGCTGCTAAAAATTCAGCTTTGAAATCACAGGAATAAATTACATTTTAAAATATATTCAAATAGAAAAAAATATTTTAAAGGTTAATGTTTTTGCTGTACTTTTGATCAAATAAATGCAGGTAGGAGAGAGAAAAAACACAAATCCCACTGTTCAAAAATCTTTGACTGGTAGTGTATATATTGTGCAGCATACATTGTTGACCAAGAAATAAAATAAACCTTGTAGCGATATAAGATTTGCACATTGCCCAACCCTAGTTTTTTTCCTTTGAGTAAGAGTGTTGAGTTTAATCTAAAACACTAAAACTAGTGCATAATTTAAGAAAATAAGATTTATTTTTCTTCCCAGCATGTTTTAGGTTCAAATGGTGTTACTTGGTTGCCATAAATCTTTTGGTGAATTGCAGGATGCAGCAACTTAAATTGTTTTGGAAAAATTCACACAGCATTTGGTTATTTCTAATAATAATAATTGAAGACACATTTTGGTGAATTGAACTCTAACAGACTGTTAAAAATTATGATAATTCCTTTTCATATGATTTAAATTGATTATTACTAAAGTAGGCTGTCCCATTTTAAGGCCTTAAATAGCCTAAAACCCACTTTAAGGAAAATACAGATGTTTTATTTTACACTGTCTACTTTCGTGCTAGCTTTAATTGTGTTTGATAACAATTTTTCCATCATGAGTCTATAATGCTTTTAAAATAATAATAATAATAATAATGGAAACCAAACTGTATTCATGGCAAAACGCCATATTCATTAATACTGATGTTTCTCAAAGTATTTTAAAACTCCAGAGCAGGCCCATTGAGTGAATACATCCACAGATAAATCCATAGGGCTCTTGGCCTTCTTCTTTACTATGTTTTCACAAAATTTTTCTATCTCTTTTCATAAGCTTAAAGCAGCTCTCTAAACTCCACTTTCACGCTTCCCAGACCGCCTTGGATGCTGGACAGACATGTAAGGGCTTGAACGTTAGTGGCATGTCTCCATTCTTCCTGCATTGGTTATGATGAATGGCTCCGGCAAGTGAGATGAGCTCCTGTCCTAAGTGAGCTCCACAGAGTGGAACGGGCAACTGAATCAAGGCAAATCTGCTACTGTCAGGATCCATTGAAGTGCTACTGCAGCAGATTTTCAACCCTGAGGCCTCTAGTTAATAGTGCTAGCTATTGGATTTTCCTCCAGTGGAATAAAACAGAAAAGGGAGGGAGGACTGGCTCAGTTCCTCTGCAAAGGTGGCAGTGCAGGTGCAGAGGCGTGTGGCAAGAAAACGCTCCTAACCAGCTATGCTGACTTCCATAATTCCCCTCACAATCTCTAAAACTGCACCGCAACCTTTCCTAAAAGAGACCAGCTCAATCAACTCCGGTAGACTTGTGGCAATTTCAGATCTCCATTCCATCCATCTGTTTCCTTCACTCTCTTGACCTCACTATGTCATGCCTGTATCAAGCTTTCCTCCTCTTCCTGCTGGGGAACCAGGTGAGCAAGAGAGAGGGCATCACATGGCTGTAGCATTAATTAATGATTGCAAAGATGATGTGAGAAAATCAGCACTCCAATTATAGACGCTGGAAGTGTGTGACATCTGTGCTTCATTCTGGTGTTGAAAGAATAATGTCTTGTGTGAGCTAGATGAGGCGGTGTGGAGGTAAAGAGAGGACAGAGAGGGAGCAGTTACAGACGAGGATGAGGGAGTTGCAGTTTCAGACAATGAAAGATACTGCATTTACAGCACGCTCCCGACACTGTAACTAAGAATCTGTCTGTTTCATTTCACTTGTCTAATCTGTTCATACTGCAGATGAGAAAACTTGTTGATCGGGGCATTTTTTTCAGTAAAAAGTTATTTATTTATTTAAAGGGATAGTTTAATCCAAAAATGAAAAATAGTCCATTGTTTACTCACCCTCCAGGTATCCTGGCTAACATGGCTTCCTTCTTTCAGACCTAATCCAATCAAGTTATATTAAAATTATCCGCCACTTCCAAGCTCTATCATGGCAATAGGTGGGTAGTTTCTTCATCAGTCCAAAACAAGTAAAAAAAATACATCCATCCATAATAAAACGAGCCTCACATGGCTCCAATGTGAATAGCCCTGTAGCAAATCGCATTTGTTTTTGTAAGAAAAATATCTATATCTAAACTGTGAGAATTCTTATTAAGTGCTTCTACTGGTTGTATTAATGAATCAGGCTCAGTGCGATGACGTTAGACATTTTATGCTACAATATGCTACCAGTGATGAAACGCTGGTGGGACACGCCATGGAGAAACCAAACAAACAACTGTCAGAAATTAGAAGTTCAAAACTAGAATTTGAAGAAAATGACAGAGGATTTCCAATATAAAACAAGAAGAGACTGGTTTTTCCTTTGCTGGGTCTGAAACCTTTGTCTTTCTGTTCTGTAAACAAAATGTTGGTTTTCATGAGGACTCACACCAACGCTAAATGTCAACCACCCAGAGCGGGTTTCCATGTACAACTCTTAGCACAAGCTAGATGTGTTTTCTATTACATTTTAAGGTGATTATTACATTTCAAATATGGATATTTTTCTTACAAAATGCATTGATTCACTACAGAAGGCCTTTATACACCTCCAGAGCGTGGAGGCACTTTATCATGGGATGGATGCGCACTTTTTTGACTTTTTGGACTGTTTTGACTGATGACGAGAAACACCTGCCCATTAGCTGCGATTGAGCTCTCGGAAGTGTACCAGGACAACTTTAATATAACTCAGATTGCATTCGTTTGAAAGAACAAAGTCATATACATCTAGCATACCTGAGGGTGAGTAAATAATGGGCTCATTTTCATTTTGGTGAATTATCCCTTTAACTTTATTTGAGTTTGTTTCTTATTTCTTTAGAAAAAATACTTTTTTTAAAAGATGTAAATTATTTCAACCTGAATCTGACTGCACATTTATTTTGCACATCAAGACAATTTATGAAGAGTTCAGATGCAAACCAGCTAATCCATCTGACATCTTTTCTTTAAAAATGCATTTTATCAGCTCAGATGTATAGATTTCTATGTGGGCACCGGCATTTCTGATCATTGAGGCTGGTGATGAAATGAAGCCTTGAAGAAAAAGTATTTGATGGACCTACAATATGTGTTAGGAGCATCTACTCTATCAGTATCATTATCTCTATTTTTGACCGAGATGGTTTCTTAGCTGGTTTTGTGATCTGAACTCTTTCTATATTCTGAACACACATTTTATCTTAATCTCTCTATCTTGTTGTTTCCCTTCTTCATTTTCATTATTTCCTCTCCCTTTGTTGCTTTTTAGGTTGTGTAATGATCAAAGCTTTGTATTTTTCCAGTAAAACTGGAGTGGGTCTGGCCACTTCTCAAGGCTGGGAAAGTCAGGAGAGCCAGCGAGGGCTGCCAGTCTTGGATGCCTCCTATACGCAGCAAAATCAAATGCATATATTCAAAAGTATACTGAGAGACTCAAAACAAAACCCAAAATAATACTTTTAATATTCACAACATTGGTGTTATGTTTTCAAACCCGGCCTCACGAGGAAGTCATGATGGTGAAACTAAAAAGAAATCGTAATGCTTTGCCCATGCAAACATGTATGACCCTCTCTACCTAAATCTAACCATAAATGTTTTGCTTCATCTTTCCACTGATCTTTGCATTTACTCCAGTCTGCCTATGGTCACATTTAAACCATTGGTCATAGTTTTAGGTGCTAAAACACTGATTACAATAAGCAAGAAAACTGCCAGAAATCATCCAGTCTATGTATGACAAACACGGGACACTTTTTTCCCACTTTTTCTTCTTTACGCGTTTGTAATGCTAGATTATTGAGAATGAAAAATTACTGTTTGAGTAGTTGTTAATTTTTTTTCCTTATGTAACTGGCTTTACTAGATTGAATTGTTAGACATGCTTGAGTTGGTAATTATGATTAAGGTATTCAACAAGTACAAATGCCCTTGCTTGTAGCAAGATGTTTACAAATATGGCGTTTATGTAGTTTAATGTGTTGACTCATATTAGTACATCAACAAACATCATCATTTACTCTATTAGCATACAGCTCTTTGTCAAGGGGCTAGAAGAGGCAGTGTACATCGTGATACCAATTTGTTTAATGCTTCAGGTGTTTAGGGGTTACGTAGATTAAATATGAATGATATTTTTAGTTATTAGGATGAAATTTGATTAAATCCTTGATTTTGATAATGTCAATTCCAATTATTTATTATTTATATTTATTTATTTTCCAAAATTGTTGATGAATTTTTCTGTTGATGAGTGTTGCTTGAATTTTTGCATTCTCTCATATCAGTTCTTATAAATACAGAAATTTAATTGTAGCTTTTCAAAAGCACAAACGTTGTAAGGCTTCATGCTAACTCATCTCTGCGAATCGGCGGCTTCATCTACAGAAGTGGAGTATGAGGGGTTTTTATGGATCTTTTCAAATCGCTTTCCTAATAATGTGGTATAGTAAAGTTCAGGGCTGCACGCGATGGTGTTTACAGTCTCAGAGAAACCAGCCTGTCACCCACCGAAGAGAGAGGTGGGTAGCAGAGCTTATTAGCATTTAAAGGGACATGCACCAAATCCATTACTGTGAACAGAGCCATGTATAAGGTAAGGGTGTTGTTTTTACACTACCATTGAGAAATGTTAACCAATGTATGTTATAGACTTTTCTATCAAGACCCTATCATATCAATCTCTAGGAAATGGTAACCTGGCGACCTCTTTAAAAGTGCATATGTAAATCCATGTCTATAAATATGGGTCATAAAAGCCGCGATGTATAATTGTTATACAAAGTGTCCAATCTCTGGCTTCCACCATATTTTTATAGTGCCATTCACTGCTTGTGTTCAAAGGTGATGTGTCAAACTTGTTGAGCTTCAATATTAATTAGTCCGGCTATACAAAAAATAATTTCAAAATGCACGGTATTAAAAAGTCTCATCCATATTTATTTCTAAACAATTAGCTTCATTATTAGCCTCTTTGTTTACAACTGGTACTTAGAATGAGAACATTAATTCAGAATCAAGCAGATCTTAATGTCAAATTAGGTCAGCATTGAGTGTAATTCGAGATAAACTTTAATTAGTCTCAGAAACGAACATTTTAATCATCCCTGTTTTATAATAAACTGCTTAAACTCATGTTAATTTAGCAACATATACTTAAATAACTCAACACATACATTAAAGTAGCCGTAAAAAATAGCTAGTATAGCATTTCCTTAGCAGTGTCCTTAATCTAAGCCTACTTACAACCCTGAAGCTTTTAACTTCACAGAAGTAGGCAGGTATTGCTGAAGCAATTCAAGGTAAACGCCTTATCAAATGAATGAAACGCTCTCATGGAATTAATTTATTACCATAGCAACAGTTCAAGAGGTGGATGCAATTCTTTGAGAAATGCAGGGATATAATGATTAAAAGGGGTGCAACAAGGCAGATTTCGTGAGATGTCTTGCAAAGAAAAGAAAAACATTTTGCCAGAACTGTCAGATGATACATGTTTGTAACATTAAGAGGATCCGGCAGTCTGTACTCTTGATACATCTCTCTGCTAATGGAGCAAGCATTTCAAAATAACAATATAGATAGATAACTATATTCGTATGGTTTTCTTGATTTGTATAAAGGTCACTTTAGAAGGTTTCCATCAAATCCTTTCTGAAGAGGATATCAGAGCGATTAATTACACTGATTATGAGCATATATGAGTACGAAGGTGTGTGTGTTATTAGAAACATAGTCTATATTCTGTATGATATCACACTCAAAACGAAAAATCTGTGCAACAATAATTTATTTACCCACAATGCTTGTTTCAATCACAAAGTTTTGTTTTATTAATTTATTAATTTCAGTAACATTATAATTTCAAGAAATTGTTGAATAAAGTATTTTTGTGCTCAAAAAGCATTCTTGTAGCTTTATAAAATTAAGGTTGGACCGGCTGATGTCACATGGACTATTTCCAATCCATGTCCTTGCATTACCTTTTTTGGCGCCTTGAACTCTGTTTTTCAGTTGCTTTGTTGTTCATGCAGGTCAGAAAGCGCTCTGATTTAATCAAAATATCTTAATCTGTGGTTCTTAAGATGAACAAAGGTCTTACAGGTTAGGAACAACCAGTGGGTGAGTAATTAATGACCATTTTCATTTTTGGGTGAATCCATCCCTTTAATTGTCTGATGACGTGATCACATAAACATTATCTGGTGTAAGAGTTTTAGTTTATTTACTCTTTTCAGATTTGTTTGCGCGGGCAGAAATACCTCACTACTCATTTTCAGCAGAACTCCATTCTGTGCTTTGTTTGCATTTACACTACTGCTGTACCGAAGGTATTTTGGCGCTTGCAGATATGATACTTGTTGCCAATATTAAAAGGACACTTGATCCGTAAGTAATTTCAATTGATTTACACATTGGGACAAAAAGAAAGAGGAGGGAAATCAGATCTGCGCAATGAGGCAAGATACAATGTGACTTTTTTGTATTAATGTGTGCAGAAAGAAGACTGAGGACTTCTAGTGTGTGTTTGTGTTTTGCTTTCACCTCGCTAGAGGATTCGTGAATCATACAAATAACATGCACCCCAACCCCAAATACCAATCAGTACATCAGACCTCCATTCCCAGCTGGTTTGTATCATCATCTAGTATTTGTAAATGCCACCCAAAGCAGTATGTTTGTGTGTACTGTAAGGTATGCTATATTTTAGATGTCCCCCGCTCTCTTCCTTCTAAAGTTGGAGGATCTACGTCTCTATATGGGGCGCATTAATTATAACTCAGTAGAGGGATCACCAGCTGTGGCAGCTCTCCTTAATTACATCACACGATGTGTGTTTGTGTATGATATGCATCCTGAAGGAGAGATTGAGAGATCAAGCTGCAATCAGATTCACGACTTTTGAAGGGCAGAGGTTAAGTCATAAAGCACATTCTGACTATCCATACTGCTTTTAATAACGCATCTTTCCTACAGCTCAGACTTTTTGCACTTCCATGCATTACCATCTTTTATTTGTTTGTTTATTTATATTTAAAGAGATAGTTTTACTCAAAATGAAAATTCTGTCATTAATTACCATTACACCCTCATGTCCCTTCCCATAAGACCTTCAAGCGCACTTTTCAGAACACACATTAGGATATTTTTGATGATATCCGAGAGCTTTCTGACCCTGCATAGACAGCAACACAACTACCACGTTGAAGGCCCAGAAAGGTAGTAAGGACATTGTTAAAATAGTCCATGTGACATCAGTGGTCATCTGATCAGTTCAACTTCATTTAACAATTTCCTGTCCTCTGTGTCAGTCTTCGCCATGTGTTCAAGAGACTCTTAGTTCACTCTTAGTTCATCATCTGTATTTTCTGGTTCAAATAAGTAAGGCTGGGCAAAAAAATTGCAAGTTATCCTCTGTCAAAATCTTCAGACATGTTTATAAAGTTTTTAGGTCTGGGCGATTATTCCAATTTTATCAGTAAATTCAAATTTAATGTTTTGCCATGCTTTTATTTTTTAGAAATTGAGAAATCGTGATTTTAAATACCAAAACTACCAAACGTTAGAATTAGACAGTTTGACAATATACCAATGATAACAGTAAAGAGAAAAGAATGATCCAACCGCATGTCATATCGCTCATATCGCTAGACACCATTCACACAAGAATGCGCTTTTGTGTTGACAAAGATGCGACACGGGCTGTGGAATAGGAAACACATTCAAAATATAGGAGTAAACTTCTTTTAACTTGAGCGCACATTTTTAGAATGCCGTTTCATGCATGAGACACTGCAAGAGACACAAATACAAGTCAAACGCGTCTGTGTTTACATGGGAAAAACAATGCAAAAGCAGCAAATTCAAATAAAAAATCTGGAAAGAACTATTTCTGTATGTCTGATATTTCATGTTTGCATCATGATGACAGACTGAAAGCTGCTGTTCATTGTTTCTACGGAACATTTATAGTTAATAATAGCCTACTGGTGACACACTCAGTTAATTTCAATGATCTTTCTCCTAACAAGCTGATGATCTGAATCAGGTGCTTTAAATGAGAGAGACATACAAAATGTGCAAAGCAGTGGGCCTCGAGTACTGGAGTTGAGAACCACTGCCTTAACATATAATATGTATAAGACAAGTTTGTACAAGATGTAGTTGTAGTTTATGCATCTTTTCTGCTATTCTGATATTTAACAAGTGCTTTGTTTAACATTTACATCATTTTGACAACTTCATGTGTGGTGCACCTGGAATAGAATTTTCTTTAACTAGAGGGTTAATAATGAAAAAGTTACTTCAATCATATAGCTAGCACTAACTGTTTTATATACAATGTGTATCTTTCTCTGCTTGTAAACAAGGCAGAGCACATTCGGGTTGTATGTCAGAACGCTGGCTCCTGCATCTCATGAACGTTGTGTTTACGGTTTAACCACTGATGTCACATGGACTATTTTAATGATGTCCTTACTACCTTTCTGGGGCTTGTCAGTTGTATTGCTGTCTATGCAGGGTCAGAAAGCTCTCTGATTTAATCAAAAATATCTTAATTTGTGTTCTGAAGATAAGCAAAGGCTGAGTAATTAATGACAGAATTTTTATTTTTGGGTGAACTATCTCTTTAATCTGAGGAGTTTTATTCTGCATACTACATGCATGAGAAATTTGCTGTATTATCAGCCTGAAATGCAACCTTACTTCCAAACATGCAACATCACCACCACATTTATCTGCTTTCTGGGTAAAATTGAGATTCAGTTGACATCTAATGTTCATGTACAATTTATGAAATTACATCAGATTAATTACATTAAATTAGACGCATGTCAAACTTCTCAGATGTCACTGAACTCACCATGCTGCAAACATTCCATGTCTCTGCACAGCAGGCATAAGTGTGTACCTGTGGCCTCATACGGCAACAGGAAGCGGAGTCTGCTGACTTCTGTTTGATCACTCTTGATTTCTCTTTCCTCTTAATTCTCCAAAGAGACTTTTAATTGCTTCATTAACCTTTCTGCAGCAGACCATTAGAATTATTTAGGGATAATTTTTCTCTGGCTTTGCTCACAGAGAGATCTGATGATAGGAATGCTGGGAAAAATAAATAACTTAAATCCCCAGGGGAGAAGATGGTTTAAAGGGTATGCTGCGTGCATGTTTATGGTGGGTCTGAGTGTGTGCGCTTTATCAGTTTTCTTCTAACCATCTTTCACCTCTCATCTGGCTTTCTCACAAGGCTCCTGTTGTTATACAGTTTAATGTCTACAGTCATACGTTATTATAAGTACAATTATAGTCTCTGTCTCTCTGTGTCACTCACTTCATTTAGCTATCCTATTTTAATCTCTATTCGAGTGTTTAGCGTGAGCTGTTTGCGTCAACATGTTCTTTCTTTTTCCATGTGTTAATCAAGGGCTTCGCTGTGCTAATTAAAGAAGTTAGAGAGTGTTTTTTTCTTTTTTTTTTTTTTGAGGCACCAACACAAGAATAGACAGGTAGAATATGAATCATTTGTAATAAAATTCTGAGTGTGTTAATGGAATAATAATTATTTTATTTTTTTCTTGGTATTGGTTGGATTACACCACCCTCCTCAATTGATTTCCCATTTTTCAAAATTGTGTTAAGCATTTGAATTTTATTTGTGATGACATTAGGGGGTCCATGACACTTTAAATAAATAGGAGCAGTTTGGCCAAAAGATGAGAATTACTCACCCTCATGTCATTACAAATTCAATCATTTTCTTTCGAGTCAATAGTGAGATTTTGTGATGATGCAGAGTCAGGCTTCACCTGTTGAATAATAAGCTGTTTTTACTAAATATTCAGTTTTTAGAATTTTAACTTTCACAACCATTTCTTCCCAAAAACTCTGAAATGTACAGAACTTATGTCGAGTTCAACTTTTAAGGACTTTACGCTGGTCTTTCTATTTGACCCACAGGCAACAAAGTCACACACAATACTGTGGTCCGTTCGGACCTGCTCTCCTTGGACCCGGTATTTTTGTTGCCACACTCTTAGCTCCTGTCGTGTCCCTCTATGGCTTTCTGTTCAAAAAAAGACATCTGTCACAGAGGACATGGGGACTGTTATCAGCTTATAATGGTTATTGACTGCTTGTTATGATTCTAGGCGCAGCTCCGCTCTCTTTAGCCCTGTTTTGTTCTCTGAGCCCTGAACTGCCAGCTGGTACAAAGACAGGCATGCGCCGTTGAGTTCCCTATGGGTTTCCTTTAGAAATACAACTCTCTCTATCTTCTGCACTTAAATCATCCCACCACCACGATAAAGAAAAGCAGCAGAGGAGAGCTGACGCAACCCACCATCATATCTCCCAGCCATGAAATTCACTGGAAAATGAGTGCATTATTTTTAAATATAAAAAAATAAAACACTTAATAGCAACATTCTCATTTTTAAACTGATTCAAGTTCATTTACTTGGTCATTTTAAGTAAATGTCTTGATCTGCCAACGTGCATCAAAATATTTTTCTGTTTTTTGGATTTTTACATTTTTAATGGAGCAGATTTTTTCTTTGAACTACTGGCAGTGCAATAGGAAATAGTACAACATAACACTTGGTACATGAAATGCAGCAAGGGTTACAATAAACCAACTGATCATTGAAAATAGAGGAACAAACTCACCTTGACATCCCAAATGTGACAAAATCAGTAACAGCTGTGTAAATAACACAGACAAACAGTGAATGTGACTGTTATTTTTTCCTGCCCTGGCCCATCCTGAAAAGCTGGTAAATGGAACTGAACCACAAAGCCTTTTTTGTTGTTGGTGTTGTATAAGCCCATTTTAACAACAACAAAAAGTGTATTAGTCGACTCTCCTGCTGTGCCTGTTGTATATCGTAATAGAAAAACTGCATCAACATCCTTCTGAAATTTCCTAAAAATCTGTTAGAACTTCTAAACAATACAAAAAAAATTACATTTTGTTCAGCCTTGTTTACTTGATCAAATTTTTACAGTGTAGAAAGAAAATGGGAAAATGAGAGAGATATAGGGAAAGAAGGAAACAGATAATATAGAAATATAACTTTTGTATCCAGAAGTGAGCTAAATCTGAAAAAAGTCTCAGTTTGGAGTGTCATAGTATGTAAAGACAGTATAAAAATAAAAACAAACATGACAAAATATAATAGAACCTATTATAATCAGTGATACTGTCTGCTGGATGCGACGTGATGTGAAACGGCAAATCCCTCTCAGTAAACTGATTCTGCTTTGTATTTCTGACATAATCCGAGTGCTCACGCTGCTTCTCAGACAAAAGACAAATGGATTTGCAATGTCCAATGTGGACAATCTTAAAGGGATAGTACACCCAAAACACAATCAGAACACAGATTAAGATATTTTTGATGATATCCGAGAGCTTTCTGACCCTGCATAGGCAGCAACACAACTACTACGTTCAAGGCCCAGAAAGGTAGTAAGGACATCATTAAAATAGTCCATGTGACATCAGTGGTAATTTTATGAAGGTTTGAGAATTTTTGTGTGCACAGAAAACAAAATAATGACTTAATTCAACAATTTCTTCTCTTCCGTGTCAGTCTGTGTGGTGCTGCTAACGCAGGAGCCGGCGTTCTAACGTAGAATGTACATCTCTCTTAGTTCATCGTCTGTATATTCTGGTTTAAATAAGTAAGGCTGGGCAAGAAATCGCAAGTCATCCTCTCTGTTGAAATCTTTAGATGAAGACTAGCCACGTTTACATGTTAGGTTTTTTTTTTTTTTTTGAATCAAAGCATGCAATCTGTGATCGTGTGCAGCTGCTGACGAACGTGAAAGTGTGCAGTCACTTTCTTATGCTCGCTGTTTTACCGGTTTCTCTTTCGCTTTTGAAATAAATCACATTTTGTGTATGTAGAATATAAGTGTACCCATTAAGCCCACCAAAATGTAAGTTTTTGTGTTTTTCATAGATATTGACATAATGTATAAGAAAAATCAGTTGTTAAAATGCAAGATTTATCTCTCATTTGAAAATGTGTTTATTAGTTAATGTACACTTTAGAATATAAAATTAAGATATTTTATGCATAAAGTCAAAAGTCTGGCATAAGCCCCACATCATGATTTATTCACAAAATATGTAAAACGATTGATTTTAAAGAAGTAAAACATCAATATATTTATTTATTGACACAGAAAACTTCTTTTACTAATGCTTGCTATCGCTCGTCACCTGTGCTATTAACATTTAACCCCAGGCACACAGGACCTGTAAGGACTGTAAAAAGGCACACTAGTCTAAACCATGTTTAGATCCATCTTTCATTTTACACTTAGCCTGTATAACATAATCTAGCTTCTTGTTTACTGTCTGCTTGAAGAAATCTTGCTCTCTACCACTGAACTGAGGAAGGTCTCTCGTCCTTGATGAGCATCAACTCTGATCTTGGCCTTCACTTACTCCCGAAAAAGAAGTTCTGTCTAAAACTGTTTTGTTAGAACAGACTTTTTTTTTTTTTTGCTGTGCCCTCATGGTAAATGCGAAATGCAATTTTTGTGGACTAAATATCTAAATATAGTTGTAAATTTTAAAAAACTGCATTTAAACTGCATTTTGGAAGTTCAAACGTGATAGCACCATTAAAGTCCACTATATAAAGAAAAATTTGGGAATGTTTTCCTCAAGAAACATAACATTTCTTATCGACTGAAGAAAGAAAGACATGAACATCCTAGATGACAAGAGGGTGAATATATTAGCTGTTAATTTATGTTCTGGAAGTGGACTTCTCCTTTAAGGTAGTAAATAAGGTAAGGTAAAAGGTTGGTAAGGTTAAAGCACACAAAGAACTTACCATTAAACACTTTTACTCCGAAAATTGATCAAAGTTTGTAATTATTCCTCATTGAAACACATAAGTTGGGCTTAAATGGTTCCACAGTGAATAATGGTGAAAAAAGACAATATTTTCTTTTCAAAAGAATGTTGATTTCTGAAGTTTGTCTTTGGGTGCCTTTGCATGAGGTGCCCTGAGACAGCATGCGCATGATCGGAGCTAACTCAACAATGTCAAATGTGATTGGTATGCAATAAAGAAAATGTCAGGGAATTAGCAAATTGTTGTATTGGTTAAAAAAAATGACTAGCAAATAATATGATTTTGCCTTTTTTTATTTGACTTCAAACAGGGTTTCTGCAGGTTTAATGAGAGTAAATTTAAGACCTTTTTAAAACCAACTAAAGAAAATTTAAGGAAAAAAAATTGAAGGGAAAACAATATAGCAATATGTTATCTAAGTATAGTTCAAGTTTTACTTTCACTTTCAAATTTGCAGCAATTGAGCATCTAGGAATTTCACGTTTTGAGTTTGTTTGAGTTTTCCCTCTTTTCCTCGCTTTCCTTTGGTTTTAAGTAGCTTGTAAAAGCGTTGTGCGCATTTTCACTTTTGAATTAGCGGTATTAACGTAACGTAACAAACTTTTATTAACAAAACAAATAATAATACACCATGTTATATGCCTAATATAAAATAATAACGTACACAAAGTTTAAATAGGTATACACAACTGAAAATGAGTAACCAAATAAATAAGAACGTAGAATGTTTATTAGCAAAACGAATAAGAAAGGTTGGAAGCACAGCTTACACCTTGATGTAACTTGAAATAAAAAGTAAATAAATTACACAGTTTAAATGGGGCAGTCGTGGCCTAATGGTTAGAGAGTCTAGTTCGATTCCCACGCTGGCAGGAATTGAAGGTGGGGATTGTGAATGAACAGCACTCTTTCCACCAATACCATGACTGCCCTTGAGCAAGGCACCGAACCCCCAATTGTTCCTCGGGCAATGGCTGCCCACTGCGCCAGGTGTGTGTTCACAGTGTGTGCTGTGTGTGTGCACTTGTGGTGGGTTAAATGTAGAGCACCAGTTTTGAGTATGGGTCACCATACTTGACAATACGTCGTGACTTTTACTTTCAAATAAATAAAAATCAGCAAACACTGTGGAACCAAATAAATATGAAACTCTAACTCTAATATGAAACACTTACTCTAACAACAATAATTAAAGTATATGGAATTTCCCCAGTTAGATAACAAAGTAAACATTTGCATGGCTGTTCCTGTGTTTATGTAAGTCCTACTGTATTTTCAGTGGATGACAATGAGACCTGACACCGAGTGCAGCAGTTTGACAGCACCCCCATTCTAGAGTTCAGAGGTTGTTTGGGAAAAGTTAGTAAGGATGACCCTTCAGTGATGCAAGTCAAGATGATCATTGAGTGACGGGAGACCTTGTCAGATCCTCCTCCGAATCAACTGGAATACTGCAAAACAAGAACACGGTGAACTGCTTGTTTCCCGAAGAACTTCAGGATCACTGAACATCTTTTTTAAGGCATGCTGGCAGGAAGTGATGGTACACAGCTGTCGTTCATAATTCCCCGCCAGCCATGTCCTGTTTCAGGTCTCAGCTTCCCGGGCGCCTTTGTTGTTTTATTTTTTGGTGACTGCTGTCCTCTGCCAGCGTGACACATGGAATCAGAGGCTCCCTTGTCATAGCTAATAGACAGTGCAAAAAAAGTGAACTGATGCAGACACGGCCCTTACCGTTATTTAAAACCTGTATTAATATTTTAGATGTGCGTTTCATTTTTCAGATACTGTTGGATGGAGTGGGTAAAATTCATTATCTACTCATGGTATTAGTAATACTTCAGCACATATTTAAGATCGTCTGTCTCATTAAGATTGTTTTGATCACATTTTCTGATAGATTCATAATTCTGTGTAATGAAGCCACTGCATTAAAGGATTCTGTTTGCCTCACGCAAGAATCAGGACTCATGAGGGAGAAACTTAGAAAGCATGAGAGATGTCAGCCTCTACGCAATCTCTCACGCAGAAATGAGAGCAGAAAGAAAATCTAATTGAGAAAAAAATGATTTCATCTCCGCGTTATCAAAAATGAAGCAGCTCATGCTTGAGATTGTTTGAAGTTGTTAAATGGCTTTTCACGTTCAGGGGAAAAGGACATTTGGCAGAGGTATTTGGCACTTGGCTCTTGTTTAATACTTATGATATAATTTGTTAAATCATTTTGCACTGATACTCAACTCAGATGAACAAAATAATAGGTCCATATAACATCTATATTTGTGATTGGCCTTGTGATAAGCAGATTTAACAAAACAATACCATAGAATATTGTCCTTTCATCTGCTGCTACTGTAGTAAGGTGATTTCTTTGGTGTTTTATGGCCTGACTTCAGGCCATAAAGGAAGGTTTCAGGGCTCGTAAAGAAAATGTCACTGTAATGACTTTTATTCGGGACCCCCAAATTTCATTCTTGGTACATTCTCACCCTATTTTGGAAATTATATTGCTTATATTATATTATATTATTATATATTATATATTATATTATATTATATTATATATTATATGCATGCCATTTTAGTTTGTTTTCTGATCTCTCATCTTTCAGCTCTGTCATCATGATGCATGTCTTTCACAGGATTCGTACCCAAGGTTTCCGCATCCTAAGTCCAATTTCTGTGCCAGCTGAGCTGCCGAGCAAGCTTGTTACTTCCGGAGAGCAAAACACATGGAGCTGTAATCATAACTGTGTACAAAAACGATTGCAAGTGGTTGCTGTTTTACTGCCTCTAGTGTTTATTTCTGTTAGAAGCTGCAATGATATGTATTGGTACGAGCGGAAAAGTTCCCATGGGTATGTTTTCATCATGAGATCAGGTAGCATATTTAAGGGCCTTTTTCCATGTTTTCTACAAAATGACACTGAAAATTGAGTGTGTATGAAGTCATTGGCATGCAATGCAATGGCAAGGCACAGGCCACTAAGTAAAATTGCTTATTTCTCTGGATTTAAACATCATTGAAAACATCTGGGATAATGCAAGTACCCAATAAAATATATAACACTGTTCTAGTGGTTTTTGGATATATTATTAAAAAAATCTTACATATTGTACCATGTTGCTCTGTTCCTAAGTTTATAGTGTGGTTTTAGAAGACTTGGAATATGCTACACAAGTAGAGTGGTCAACTTTTACCATACTGTTATGGTGCAGACAGAGTTTAGCCTTGAGTGAACTAATGGAATCTTCCAAAATGAGAGCCATTAGTGACATATTAGTGGTATAAGATAGTAGGACTGACCTACATTGCTTAATATTTACTTTTATATAGCCACCACCTAAATTTTTAATCACAGCTTATTGTTTTAGGATTTCCTTTTGAGCCATCAACCTTATTTGGTTGTTCAGTGAATGAGATTTATCTTGAGCTTGGATGCGGAAGGCCATTGCTGTATATCACGTTCAAACCAGAGAGTGAATAAACAGGGTCAAAATGTGTTTTTGAATACAAATCTTCAATTCCATCTGATATAGAATTCAGTTCATATATGAAGGCCTGTTATTGGATTGCTGCTTTTCTGAGAAAACAGAATCCTTTGAGCTCATGTGCCCTCCCTCTCTTGCTCCTCCGAGAACGTATCCCAGAATGCACTTCAATGAACTCTCGTTTCATGCAAACAGAACTGTTATCGTAGAGATGTGTGCTGGTTTTTCACACATTGGGAAACAGCATTTTTCCTTCTGTAGCAGAGCTTTCCCCCCTAGTCCTGGCGTTTGCCAGCACAAATCATCATCCAACACACAATCTCTACACGCAACACAGCAAGTACCTCTCCATGTGTCACTTCCTATCCTTAATCAGACGAGCCCCAGAATGCTTGTCCCACATTACCGTTGGAAAAAAAGGGTCACTTCTTGTGCTTACACAACCTGTGAACAGAAAACACATATTCTCTTTTTTCCTCTCTCATTTTCTGTCTTTCTATTATCACATGTGTAGAGAGACTGAGGTAATGCCAGTAAGTACAGAGCTGTGCTCGTCCCAAAAGTAATAACTTCCTCTTGAGCTTAATTAAGAAATTCACGCTATTGCTTGCATGCGAAGACAGCCAACACAGCCATGAGGGAGTTCAGGAAGGACTATGGAGGTGATGAAATGAAACTCGGCTTCCTCTCAGATTTGTTAGGTTGATGATGTGCCCCCGGCTGACGTCCGCATGTCTCACAAATCGGACACATTCACAGCATGTGTGGAGTGGAAAAACACTAGATTATGTGTACATTTCTATACGTTTCCAGTCTCTCACTGTACGCTCAACAGACAGACAGATTCCTGTCATTTTTGACAATGCTTTCGGGAAGGTAAAGAAGTCGTGAATGTGTATTGAAAGATTCCTTAAGGGTGTTGCCTGTTATGAATGGTGACAGGCCACTGTATTTTGTCCTACCTGGAAATCGCAGTGATGTATGCTTTGTGCTGAGAGCAGGAAGGGAGAGATAGATGGAGAGGGATCACAACTGATATGTTGTTCATATGCAGCGTCATCTTGTAGCCATATTCCAGGTACAACGTAAGAGGATTTTTAGCAGATGATAGCAGTGATTTCTGCTTTTACACAGATACTGACACTCTGATGTCTTTGAGTCTGATAAAGGCAAGTCTTGTGTTGTGTGATTCAGAGTGGATCAATCGTTCTTGTATAAAAAAAAATACCATCAAAGCCCTGAAATGTTTATCCTAAAATAACATCTTTAAAACAACTGGACACTTACTCAGTTTTGAATGAATGTGCGAGGACAACTAGTGTTCAAACACTCTGGAGCCAATATTATTTATTTCTCTGATTGTATGATTGTGCATTAATAATAGTAAAGGCTTTGTGTGTGTGTGTGTGTGTGTATGTGTGCACCTGGTATTTATCACGTTATGGGACCAAATGTCCCCACAAGGATAGTAATACCAGTAAATTTTGACCTTGTGGGGACATTTGTGAGGTCCCCATGAGGAAACAGGCTTATAAATCATGCAGAATGAGTTTTTTTTAAAAAGTAAAAGTGTGCACAGTCTCCTGTGAGGGCTAGGTTTAGGTGTAGGGTAGGTGTAGGGCAATAGAAAATACGGTTTGTACAGTATAAAAACCATTACGCCTATGGAATGTCCCCATAAAACATGTAAACACAACGTGTGTGTGTGTGTGTGTGTGTGTGTGTGTGTGTGCTGGTTGAGTTTTTGAGAGTAGTTCTCACCATGAATGTTTGGAAAGAAGTGAATTGTCACCTCCAACCATGTGTCTGTCTGTATAATTAATGTTGAGTTTAGTGAGAGGTGGCAGTAAATTAAGCATTAAAAGTATTTCTGAGAACTCGTGAGTCATGTAGGTGATGTTGAACTTCGAATGATTGTTTATCACTGCAATATTAATGAACAAGTACATGGTTTTCTGAAATTGCTAAACAATTAACAACCGAGTCACTCAAATACCTGTATGTATAGTAAATCTGTATGAGTATTAAGAGACAGGTGCCAAGTGATCAAAAGACTAATAAGACTTACAAAATAATCGCCTTTATTTTGAACTTCTTATTTTTTTTAAATCCTGTATCATGTATCATGGTTCCTTTAAGAATAGCAGTAATTAGTTTCAACATTGATCATTAGAAATGTTTCTCAATCAGCTTATTAGAATGATTTCTGAAGGATCATGTGACACTGAGTTAGTGTTAATTTTGTCAGCCATTTTTGGTTTGTTCTTAGTTTTTTTAATTAGCCTTGTGTTAAATGATACAAAATACTTTTTATTGCACAGCATAAATGAGTACACCCCCTCTGAATAAATATAAAATATGTATTTTCTTAATGGTCACTAATATAATTTAGGGAAAGATGGCAAAATTGAAATGTATTAAAATGTATTATGTATGTAATAAAAACAACAGAATATATGCCAACAATTTTCTGTAAAATAAGTAAATTAGCCAATTTTGTTTAAATGAAGAATTGCAGAAATGAGTACACCCTAGATTTAATTTAGCAAATGAATAATATTTTAGTACTTAGTATGTCCTACAGAACTTTAAGTATATTGCTCTGACCCTTCTTGGCACTGTGTGTACAAGTTTGTGACAAATTTGCACTTCTGTCCTGTTTAACTCTTGGTGGACACCTCCCTAAATGCCCTTTAATGGGGAGTGTTGCCCAGCTTGTCTCTACCGAATCCCCCACAGCTGCTCAAGAGCAATAAGATTGAATGATTGAAATACCAATGTCCACTGAAGGATTTTCAACTTGGGAGAATGAATGTAGGGAATGAGGGGAGGGTAGCATCTTCTGTTTCAAGTTTTTGTATTACATCACACAGTGGTTTGTGAATTCATGACAGCACTGACAAAGCACAACTCCCTCACACCTTCAGCACTCATAAATTCCTATAGAAGAGCTTTACTACCACTGAATGTCACTCTAGGAACCAGGCACTTCTCAATGTACTCCTCCTCTAGCAACACCAGAACATTTTGGATGCTTTTGGATCTCTTGAGACCAGAGTATGGATTCCCAGAAGTCTATATTTTTTAAATATGCGCCTTGGAAGAGGTTAAACGAGTTTATTGTGCTTTGGCTGCAGTAGATAATTCTGGTGTTGACAGCAACCATGCGTGTCACTTCTGCAGGCTGTGTCGTACTCCGTGAGATAAGATGTCAGTCTTTTCATAGCTTTTGCCAGCTCTGAGACACTTGCATGATATTTCGCCTGCTCTTTTTCTAGCAAAAATTCACTCATTGCTAAATGAAAACTTAATGTGAAGACCTGATTATTTCAGGAACCTTGTCACAAGTCCATTGTTTTTGAATGTCAGTGTTACTTCTTTTATGTTTTCACACTCAAAACAATAATTTGGTATTCCTCTTGTATCATTGTCCTCTTTTATGCTAAAAAATAAGTTACCTGGCAGTTCTCTCCCAAGTGGTTCCATTGTTTCCAGAATTAAGTCTGAGTATGATTCAGTGGACAAGTCAGGAAATTACTTGTCTTTAAAAGTTTTGGTTCAATTTACTTACCTGTTGATCAAAAATCGCCCTAAACCTAAACTTTTTTTTTTTGTAAGTTTTAAGTTTTATTTAGCAACTAAGAAAATCTTATTTTTGCTGAATAATTTTGACATTCTTCTATGGTAATTGATCAAGCAGGCTTGTTGGAACATTATATCTCCAAAGATATAACAACATGTCATCTAAGAAAATAGGAATTGCTGAATTTGTTACATTTTAGAGGGGGTGTACTCATTTATGCTGTGCACTGTATGGACCCTTTAGGTACAACGGTGTACCTTTGAAAAAGTACTGCCCCAGTGACAGCTTTCATAACCTTTATTTCTGAGAGTGTATAAATGCAGCTTTGGTGTGTGTATACATGTTATGTAAGACTGTAATTATTAGATTTTCCTGGCACAACTCGTAAGTGGTGTTTCACCCCCAAGTTTAATTGAAACCTACACCACTGCATAATAGTGTCTGTTATATTAGAGTAAAAGTGCTTAATGATTAATATTTTTGGCACCAGTGAGTTTTGAATAGCAATTCCTTAACAGCAACATCAGTACTAAAGGTGATGCTAATTGTAAATTGCATCCGGCATTAAAAATAATGCTATAAAGAGGGCACAAACAAATTAACATGTAACATTACATCGACTCTGAAGAAGGGAAATTATCTTTTAGGGAGGGTGAAATTACATCTGGCGTACAATTCAGTAATTTAATGTTTTATCGTGATTAACCGTTTGGTATAATGCACAATGAAAATTCCCATTATTGGATAATAGACTATATTTGATGCTTTCAAAATGCACTTTATCCAGCAGTCTATGGTTTAATTAGCAGCAGAGTTTCCCCTTTAAAAGCTCCCAGTTTCCCTCGCAAAGCGAATCATTTGCAGTGCCACCTGTCTCTGTGTGCATAGGGCACACCGTGTGACATTTAGAGAGCACACATCATACTCCAGAGATAGGACATTTTCTTTCAGAGGTGTACAGTTTGGTTTGCTCTTCACTTACAGCTGTGTCTATCACAACAGTATCGGAGCATTAGTCAGAAGCACCACTCACCTCGCTCTTCAAATGAAAGGTGATGTGGTCCTCTGTCAGGGAGGAGACGAATTATGCAATGTAGGTTCAGTTAAGGGCAAGGGGACCTGAGGTCCCTATTCTGTCTCCTGCTCATGCATGACTGGCAGCCAGGATTCAGGATTCGGACACCATTTTTATCTCATTGATTGGTTAAACAGCCCAACAGAAATAAATGTGGGTGTCTGTGAAGCACCAAACAGACAATAATTATAGAAAATCTGAATATATGAATGTAAATTGTGAATATTTAGAAGTAAATCAGAATTTTCAGATTTTCTTATAATATCTGAAAATATATATTTTTTATACATATGAATTAATAAAATCTTAATATATAGTTTTAAGTCGGAATATGTAAAGGTAAATCAGAATATAAAGATAAAAATCTTAATACATAAATGTAAATCATGAATATATAGAAATTAATCTGAATATATAATTAAAAATTGCGAAGATGTAGTTATAATTCAGAATATGTAAATATAAAATGCAACATGTAGATATATAATTCTGAAAATATAATTGTAAATCAGAATATATATTTAAAAATTCTGAAATCTTATAAAATTATTTATATATTCAAAATTTACACTTATATATTCAGATTTATGAAAATATATTTTCATTTACTTCTATATATTTACAATTTGCATTTATGTATTCAGATTGTATATAAATATTTCCTGTTTGGTGCCTATATATATATATATATATATATATATATATTAATTACATTTTTTTAATTAACAAGGATGCATTAAATTGCAATCAATCAGCATATGTGAATGATTTTTAAAGGACCATGTGACACTGAAAAATCATCTTTGCCATCAGAAATAAATTACATTTTAAAATATATTAAAATAGAAAACAGTACATTTGCAGTCTAATAATATTTCAACAATATTACTGCTTTTGCTGTATTTTGATTAAATAAAAACATGTGAGCATAGGAAAATTCTTTCAAAAACATACCCATACCAAAATGTTAAACATGTTTGCATAAAGTGAGCAAATCCTTCAATTTTACTTGCAAAATCTGTAATTTTACTGATAACATGTAATTTAAAATGTGGGTTATTTGGAGGTCTGTAACACACTTTTAGTAAATATTTTACCCACAAAACTCCAGCGATTTATACCTAGTACTAAGCCTTTCAGTCTTTTCCGAAATGTATGTTTAGTCAAGCTTTTCTCGTGAGAGGCTGTCTAATTCTGTGCTTTATGATGAAAGCCAAGTGTTACAAAGGCAGCAGATAAAATAGACAGAAACACTTGAAGTGGGACAGTGCGAATGAGAGAGAGGCTTGAAAGGTTGGGGTCCCAGCAGCTTTGCTTTCATCCTGGCACCTATAGATGAGCGCTCCATGGACTCCCTGGCATGTTTGTTTGTAAAAGAGGCTAATGCTCTTTAGCTGTGGGACTGGAGTTGTGGATATTTACCCCAAATGCTAATCAAGACAGAACACGCTGTTAGAACTGGACCAGAGCCAGGACAACATGGCATGGATGGATGAATGGACAGAGAGCGAGTGATAGGGGACAGAATGTATGAAAAGAGGGTTATGTTTAGACTGGATGAACGCCAGTTCAGAGTTCTGGAGAGCGAGAGAAACAGAGAGCAGGCATTTGAGATGCACTGTGAAAAAAGGGCTGTTTTCATAACACACAGAGAGATCCATTTTCTTGTCCTACAGCAGCTGGACACAGAAGACTGTCTGCCCACAAAGAGCTGATGGCTGAAGCTATTGAGACGCCGACCAAAGTAACATAAGACTCTCTATGTTATAAAAGATCACATTAGCAGCGGCTAATTTTCCTCACATAAGAGTGCTCTCTTTTCAGTCATGCAGACGCTTCACATGTCATGTGAGACGTTAGTTAGTTTAATCAGCACGGGTTGAAGTCCTCCGTCACAGCAGAGACTTCCACTGCCATTCCAAACATCTGCAATGCAGCAGTGCACAGCACACACCCGACTCACAGCAGCCATTGTGAGTGTGTGTGTGTGTGTGAGGAGATAGATGCCGTTTCTAGGCTCTAAGTGATGTTAAAGCAATGAGCCACCAGAGGCTTTGCTTTACAGTGAGTTATAGTGGATTATAGTTTTAAGATGCGGCAACAACAACATGATAACAGAAACCAATGTTGAATAAATACTTTCAGTTGTTATTAATAATTATCAGATTTATCTAAGATTAGAATTACTGTAGGCTGCTTGCGGTTGCCAGGCAACATAGCAACTTGGCACATTGATACTGGTTTGTCAGCAGCTTTGAATTTTGTAGTATTAATTATTAATGTTATAAAATACAAGAAAATCGGTATAGCCGAATATGACCTTGTTTGGTTGTTACAAGGGCACTGTCCTTTAGTAAAGATAGAAAATAAAGAATTTAGATAATTATAATGCTATTATTATTATTGTTGTTAATAATAATAATAATAATAATAATAATAGTAATAGTAATTTGAGTAATATTTGCAAACATATAGTTGATGTTTCATTGTGTTTTAGTTTAACCTAGATATTTAAACACCATCAACATGAGATCACATGACTTTAGAGCTGTCACTAACGATTAATTTGGTAATTCAGTAATCAGTTGATTATTCTGACGATTAATCAAGTAATCAGATATTTATAATTTAAAATGACTTAAAAATGACTTAAAATACATAATAGCAATGAGGCAATAATAATTAGTTCAAATAAAGTATAAAAAGCAATAAATTTATCACATCATAAACAATAGAACTAATGTACATTATGCATTATAACAAATGACTGCAGATGGCGCCAACGGCCTGACGATAGTTTTTACAGCGCGATCTAATCCTTTTGATATTGACTAAACATTTAATTCAAATGTTCACTTAATCTTTAATATTTAGCCATTTCTTTACGGCAGAAGTGCTGCAGCCACTGTAATTTCTTGAATATGTGGACATTAAAACGTGTAAACTCGTTAAAATTTACCTCGCAATCTGATGAAATGGCGTTTCCAGATGAACGTTATATTAAACCTAAACTCGCAGCGATATGCAGAGATAGAGTTTGAGACGCCCCACACATGTAAATGATAACAGTTCATATTGGAGCAGCATTTACTGTGAATGGAGTCACTGTGAGACGCACTTACGTAACCTACACGCAGGTAAATAATTTAAACGCATGTAAGTTAAACCTACATCGCATATATCTATTTAATTGAATCGTAGTCTGTGAATTTACAATAACATTATGCGTGTGATCTTTAAATGGGTTTATTATATCATGCAGCCTTGGAAAACGGTCTGCTCCTGCGTTCGAGTCCTCCTGGGATGTTCGTACTTCAGTGTGCATCATTGTGTTTTAGCTTTTTTCTGTTTTTATTCAATTTATGAAGGTGATGTAAACTGCATCATTATATATTATATGGCAATAATCCAATAATATCATATTTTGTATATGTAACTTATATAGTTTTATTGTACATTACAAAAAATAGTCTTTTTTTTTTTCATTTCAACAAATTTACCGTCAATAAAGACTCTGCATATCTACTGTCTTTGGCTGCCTCCATTGCGTTCGATACGTTTTTTCAATGACACGTGACACTGACGAAAATTTAGAGTTTCCCACTCGTAATAACGACTTTGTGGTGGCGTTCATGTGCATTCAACTCGTAAATACGATCTATCCGACATGACTTGAACGCACCATTAGTTTCGTGAATTCTCATCGCGATCATAGAATACGTCACTTCCGGTATTTTTCTGGTTACGGGACATTCTGACACAACAAAAGATATCCACAAGTTTCCTACGCCCCATGAGGCCTTGCGTCAAAAGTGGGAGCGTCTTCCGGTTCAGTGTAAACAAGCGGGACGTGACACTCATTAATTCAACAGCTGACAGGAGTGACAGGCAAATGAAGCCTCGTGAAGCACCGAGACTTTCCTCTGAGTGTTTCGGGAAAAGATTCAAAACTTCGAGAGTGTCGAAAACAGCGCGATCTGGTGGTTGTAAAAAATAAAGCAGCCAAAAGACTAAAGCTCCGTCGGAAGACGCATTCACCACAATTTCCATAGATCGGTCCATGTTATATGCACAGATAAAAGCCTAACAGTGTGTGTGTGTGTGTGTGTTTGTTTGTTGAATTTCTGACTCTGATTAATTAATTTACTCATTGAATAGTGCCATTAAATGCCAGGACGAATATCAATATGATGTAATATAAGAATAATCTACACATATATTAATTGCATATGGCATATATTTAATTTTCCTAAAAAAATTTGTATTCTTTATATTACTTGTATGACTGGGTATTTAAAAATGTAATTATTAAATAGGTCTTAATGGAAATGTACTCGCAAAGTAAGATCTGGGGGTTAAACTTTATGACATGAGTGAATCGCGCACATGACTGGACAGAAAGTGAGGCTTTTACGAAAGAGATTTCTAGATTAGCAAGCCTCGAATCGAGGCTTCATCTGGCATGACCTTAAACACAAGCTCTGATGTCTCGGTTCAAATGTCATTTCACTAGTTGACAGTCATTCAAGATTTAGCGATCCAAATTTGCTAATAACACAAATTCGAAAAGCATATGTTGTCCATAAGAACGTAATGGCATCTCTCATAAAGGTGTGCATCTTTACAAAGTAAGCAATGGTCTAAAAAACACTTAGCCTCTTCGCTAATTAGCACACAAAATACGATTAGCCTTTTTCACACTTCCGTGTTTCTGGCTTCCGGATTGGCGCTTGCAGGGTAAACGTTTTTCCGGTGACAGCAGCGGCCGTACTGAACAAGAGTAAGTTCGGGAATCAAAGTCTATTTTTACAAAATAGATACTATGATACTATGATATATACCGGTGTTTTACTCTAAAAATAGCAAACATTTATTCAAAAACTTTGTGTCAGCGTCTGGTCATCACAAATACTATGTTTATTTAATTATGAATGTTAGCACTTATAATACAGTACAGTTTTAAGTTTTGCCGTACTGTCTATTTGGTGCTGGCTGTGCATTATGACTCTTCACATCATTGTTTTTCGCGATTAATATTGTTATTATTATTATTATGAAAGTAATATTGTATTTTCTACTTGCTCTCCTTTGCATTATTAACTTTAGGGTGTAAATGTACTTTGCATAATGTGCCCAGGGATATACATAATAAAATAATATAATACTAAATAAGACATGACTCCGATTAATGGCTTTATTCCTTTTGGATCTGGATTACGTTGTTGTATTGAGTTTATGCATCATCCGGACTCAGAATTGTTTCATTTATTCTTGGGGAAATGTGCATTTGGATATAAACGCTGTCATAATTTACCATGATGTAGTGATTCGAGGGAAATGACTGAGTAAATTGAGAAAATACGCTTAAATATACCGGAGATGGAGAACAGAAACTATAGCTGGCGCTATGTTGCGCATATATTATATTGACGAGTACCGGTCTGAGTGCCCATATAAATTACAAACAAGTAAAATGTTGTTTCTTTGTTGATTATATAACAACTTGGAAAGCAGACAAAAAAGAAAAGGTAAAAGGCATTATTTGAGACAAGAGCATATTAATATAATAGGCACAGACCTGTAGCGGAACTGACTTTACCCTGCGCTGACGTCACTTCCGATTTTTGTGAAAAAGGCTAATTGGTATACTACGTCCGCCACCTTACCGGAAGTTGTACCCACGTTCTTTTTTACGTACCGAAAAAATGACAAGTCATTGTTTACTCATTTGTAATTTTTGCGCCCTCCTTGTGATTTTACAAGTGTTTTGTGGCTTTTAGCCTTGATCTAAACCGCAGCAACAAAGATAGATAGTTACATGGTTGTCATATTGTGTAACATTTGTCAGAATAATCACAGTACTTTTGACCAAATCATGTTTGAAGCCATCATTTTCAAGAATATTTCACACTTCCTCCCTCTTTTCACTGTCTCTGTCTGTATACATAGCTCAGTATCCTTTGGTGTATCAGCTTTGCCTGCGTGCCGTCCATCGATCGCCTTTACTCCACTGCATGACTGCCATTGATCGGAATATAAAGCAGGAAGAAGTGTGCTTCACCACAGGGCTACACGCACAGACACAAACACACCATGATACATATGTACCACACCAGCTGTGGTCAGCCTTTATGCCTGATAGGATGCTGGGTGCTTAGCAGATTTTATTGTGCAGATAAATGATGTTGCATAAGAGGAGGGGGTGAAGGAGACTTGCTATCTTTATTGAATAACTCAGAGTGAGGGCGCTATCATCAGTCCTACATCATACTGTGTGCTGATATGTGTATCAGGCTCCTGGGTGTGGCTATCATACAGGTATTGTACAGGATAAGGCACAACATGGATTCATGCGTATCTCTGGTAGCAGTGAGAGGATCATTTTACATCATTCACATGATAGCCACTGTCTGTTCTTATTTATTTTATTTTATTATTTTATTTTATTTTATTTTTATTCGGTTATTTTGTTTTATTTATTCATTCATTCATTATTTTATTTCAGTTTATTTTATTTTTTATTCATTCATTCATTCTTATTTATTTTTTATTTTGTTTTTTTTTTTAATTCTATTTCTGCTAGCAGTGAGAGGATTATTTTACATGGCAGCTGCTGCCTGTTTTTATTTTATTTTGCATGGCATACAATTAAATACAATAAAACAATAAAATAGAATAGAAAAAAATAAGAATGAATGAATGAAAAAATAAAGTAAAATTTTATTCTTCATTTACATTTTTTATTTTTTATTCATTCATTCTTATTTATTTTTCTTCGATTTTTTTTCTATTTTATTGTTTTATTTTCTTTTGTTTTTTATTCATTCATTCATTCATTCTTGTTTATTTTTTATTTAATTTTTTATTCTATTTTATTGTTTTATTTATTCATTCATTCATTCTTCTTTATGTTATTTAATTATTTTTTATTATTTTTTTACTTATTTTGATCAAGAGGATTTTTTAGGGTTACTTTAAAGACTTGTCTGAGAGTTTGAGATTTGTTGGAAATCTCTACTCTAAAATACAAGTTGAAAAAGTGATCCCCTCCAAAAATATAGGCAGCAATACTGTATATGTTATTGTATAACATCCTAATAATATTGTGTGAGAAAAATATTTCATGTGATATGATTAAATCAAATGGAAAATTCTGGAAAAGTAGTTTTTCCCCCTTTATACTATGCAGATAATCTTGCTGTTTCAAAAATGTTGTCCACTAAATAACACTCACAATTATGATTATGATTTCTTACCAGTTTTTAGAAAGCAAAATGAAATAGTAATATTATCTAATATGTAGATATAATTGATGTTACTACATGTGCTTCATTAAAAAGTCCATATTAACTTTGACAGCCCTAAAAGTGCATTTAATAAAGTCTTTTTTAGCAATTTGTCTCCATATTTTACAGACCTTCTAGCACACTAGTGACCCCTGGTGAGCATAATCTGGATATCACAGAATAATCTGTAAAATTATGATGAGAGACACTTAAAATCTTTGAAGCTTTGACTTTTAGGATCTTTGGAATCTAATTTTGAGATCTTGGCAAATCTGAGAACAGTTGAGATGTTTCTCTGAGATCTCTTCTGAGCTAATGGAGAGATCAAGTGAGATGATGATGATGATAATGATAATAATAATGATAATAATACTTAGTAGTAGTAGTAGTAGTAGTAGTAGTAGTGAGTATTTCCCCTTCAGGAAAAACAGGAGCAGGACGCTTCAGCAAAAGTTTCCTTTAAATGTCATTATTGTCTGGGAGAAACATTAAAGATATTAAAAAGATCCCATTTGTGATTTTCCCTTCCTGTGGGAAAATGTGTTCCCAGTTTCTATTGCTCTCTGTATTGTTTTCCGCTGAATGCCTCTTCTTCTGGTCACATCCATCATTCCTGTCACTTATTCCCTGTGTTTTTCCCTGCTGGCCCTGCACTGTACTTGCACCTTGGCGTGGCTACAGACCAGAGCATTGTGGTACAGGGGGACTTGGGGGCCATTGTAAATGACTGGCCAAAGTAAGAAAGTCCTGAACCTATCAGCCAACAGAGGGACCAAATGCACTGAGCGACCTGCAGAGCTATGGAATGGGAGGTGGTCGTCTTTCAGTGACAGGAAATTGCCATTGACCTCTGCATTCAGATGAGAAACGGAGGGAGAGAGACGAGTGAGATAGCAAGACAGCCAAAGAGAGATTGTCAGTATTGTCTGATATTTCTAGCCAACAACAAGTGCTCTGTAATGAGGGAATTCAAATCTACAAGGACAAGGCCAGAGCTATTCACTACATGAAGACTTTGATAAAACAAATTATTGAAGCCTCGGCTTGTAAACTTTTTTTTCCCGAAAAGATCTATATCAGTGAATTCGCGCTGCTGGATGGCTGAAGCTCCATCAGAGATTTGACATTTCGCCAGATATGAGTATTCATAGATAAGCAGCTATTTTGTTGACTTGCTTCTCTCATGTCACAAGCTTTTGATGCATTTGTTGACAGACAGGGAAGATCAAGTGGTTCAGCTTTAGAAAGTACTGGACACTAAAACAGACTCATGGATACTGGGTTCTAACAGAATAGTTCTTTTTAAAAGCCTAAAACTGTGTAACAAAAGATCTTATGCTTAATTATTTAAATGCAGTTACATTTTAAGGCCCTGACACATTCGGCACTACTCGGAGCCCACCAGGGGCGCTTTTTGGGCGATTGAGCATGTTGAATCGGCAACAGTCGGAGTTGGTTTTGTCAGTGAGAGAGAAAACTCTGATTGACTGTTGAGTTTAGCAAAGAAGTAATTGCATGAGAATAAAAGTGATGAAAGCGAGCAAATAATTCAAAATGGCACGGACAGATGCCTGTTCTAATTTCATGTCATCTTGTCACCTGAGCTTTTCAGTCCTAGGCAGCCCTAGTTTCAAATGACATATATAGAGTAGTGATACCTGCTGATTTATACAGTTACTTCCTCTCACGCAGGTGCATACCATACCTGCACAACTTTGTAGTCCAAACTCAGCTAACATAGGGTGAGTTTGCGTTAGACTTTAACATTGTCCGTCATTTTGACGGACAGGGTTGTAAAAATTCTGTTATAATCTATTATTACCCATAATTTTAATTTTCATGTTTTAATTATAATAACACATTTAATTGCTTTTTTTTTTTTGTTCACATTTTCATTTTTTAATTATGAACCTACAGGAGGATATTGGCCTATGCATTTATTTTGAAGAGAACAGATGAGCAGATGAGACGCAGTGACAGCGATTTTAATAGATTCTCCTTTTTATGAACTAATATCGATTCATAAATTTTATGCTGTTTATGCTGTTTTCAATTAAAGCAGAACTCCACTTCCAGAATAACAATTCACAAATAATTTACTCACCCCCTTGTCATCCAAGATGTTCATGTCTTTCTGTCTTCAGTCGTGAAGAAATTATGGTTTTTGAGGAAAACATTTCAGGATTTTTCTCCATATAATGGACTTCATTGGTGCCCCAATTTTAAACTTCCAAAATGTAGTTTCAAAGAGCTCTAAACGATCCCAGCTGAGGAAGAAGCATCTTATCTAGCGGAACGATTGGTCATTTTTTTTTTGGAAAATATTTTTTTAATATACTTTTTAAGCACAAAAGTTTGTGTAGCACAGGCTCTGGCATGCGCGTTCACGACACTACGTATTGAATCACGTCGAAAGGTCACGCAGAATTACAGACCCAGTGTTTTCAAAGCGAACGCGTAAAGACTAAGAAAGTGCAAGTAAGTTTGTAAACGCTGTTTACAAACAAAAAGGTTTACCTAAGGAAACGCTCACTGATGCTCCAGAAGGAAACACAATGCATTAAGAGCCAGGGGTGTAAATGTTTGAGGAGAAAGAAGAAGTATACTTTTTTTTTCCAAAATATCATAATTTTTCATTTAATACTGCCCTTCAGAAGCTACAGAAGATACTTACATGTTTCCCAGAAGACAAAATAAGTTACATTTACCCTGATCTTCAAATTCAAAAAGTTTTCACCACCAGCTCTTAATTGTGTATTGTTCTTCCTTCTGGAGCATCAGTGAGCATTTGAACCTTCTATAATAGCTGCATATGAGTCCCTCAGTTGTCATCGGTGTGAAAAGATCAAAATGATCAAAATCATAAGCCCAGAAATGAACATTCTGTCATTAATTACTCACCTTTCAACTGTAATTTTATGAAGCTATGGCTCCTGCGTCAGCAGCTCCACAGTCATGCGTTGTGATACTCTCACACAACTGACACAAAAGAGAAGAAATTGTTGAATTGTTCTTTGCACACAAAAAGTTTTCTCATAGCTTCATAACATTACAGATGAAACATTGATATCACATGGACTATTTTAATGATGTCCTTACTACCTTTCTGGGCCTTGAACGTGGTAGTTGCATTGCTGTCTATGCAGGGTCAAAAAGCTTTTGGATTTAATCAAAAATATCTTAATTTGTGTTCCGATGATGAACGAATGAGGGTGAGTAATTAATGACTGAATTTTCATTTTTGGGTAAACTATCCCTTTAAGCTAACATTACAGTGAGACGCATAAATCATCAGCTAACTCTGAGAGTGTTGTCCGCAGTTCTGTCAGTCCCCTCCGAGTGCTCTCTGTATTGCTGTTTCTGAGCTAATCGATTCTCTGTGACCTTCACTGTATGTCAAGCCGCCAGGCACTCTGGGGGAATGTCACATCTGAGAGACGGCATCAGCGCTTGGCCCTGGGGAATCCCATGCCTTAACACCCCACACCTGCCTGGGCCCACGGAAACAAACTAAGATAGAGGGGATGTCAGAGTCTAAGTAGATCTCCAATCTCTTAGACACTTGGCCCTATCTCACCTCCTGACAGAGGAAACTGACAGTCTGCAGGAAACCAGCCTCTGTGAATCCCAAGGAAAGGGCTCAGTAACGAAGCTGATAGTCTACTAAGCTGTTATCGATATCATCTGTGTTCTGAGGGATGACTAATGGAGATTTTGTTCACTGCATAACCCGTTTTTGCTTTGAACACAAAGCACATGCGCTTTGCATTGATTTCGACAGCAGCTTGTCAAAAGGTCTGGCTGTGCACCCATTTGCAGTTATTGGAAAATGAATGGAGTTTTTATTAAAAAACATTTGTAGTTTTATTTATTAAAGTCTTGAGATCCTCCTTGTGGACGTTCTATCACCTGGCCACCTGAACGCATGCCAAATTAGCCTCAGAGGAACTGGTGAATATCATCTACAGCTGATACTCAAACACTATTATTATAAATCATGCTAAATTAATGCTAATTTTTCTTAGTCATTTATTTATTTATATATTACAATTACATAAACATGCAACTAATCATGCTGCTCGACCCATACATAAATTCCATAAGCAATTCAAGCTTCAATGTGGACATTTTATTCCCTACTCTGCAGTCATTATCTGCGACTGGGGGCTTTTCTTACCAAATATTGATATATTTAATTAATTTGTGTAATTGATCATGACAACTGTAATTAATTTGACATATACAAGGTAGTGCTGTCAAATGATTAATCGTGATTAATTGTTTACATAATTTTTGTGTGCACTGTCACTGTGTATATTTATGTATATACAAATATACACACATGAATGTATATATTTAAGAAAAATATTAATAAAATATTTATATATAATATCAGTTATATGAATATAAATATATACATGTAAATACATATAACTATTTTCGAAATATTTACTGTATGTGTGTATATATATATATATATATATATATATACATAATAAATATACACAGTATACACACATATATTATGTAAACAAAAACTTAGTAATACAAATTTATTTGTATGACATTTTTAATCATGGTAACACTTTACAATACAGGTGCACAAATATGCATTAATTATTGCTCATGAGTTAAAATACAACTCATGAAGAACTAAACTATTTATTAATAATTAATGCATCAGCAACAAATGAACATTCTATATGATTCATAGATTAACTAATCAATAAATTGTTATTAGTTAAATGTGTCGTAAAGTATTAATTCCCTAATAGCATATTATATCAACTAATAGTGTAAATTCATGTAAAGTGTTACCAAAATCATGATATTAATGTTAGTAGTATTGCAATAATATTGCTTTAGGTGAGTGTATGCGGATTAAGTTGGATATACTGTATATCCAAATGTATATATAGATCTGTGCAATAATATAGTTTACATTTTGCAACAGTAATAAAAATCAAGCAGCTGAAATTTGCAATGTATTGCTTTACATGAGTGCACTGTATGTAAGCAGGCAAAGTTTGATATATATACAACTTTAAATATATCATTGGACAATATTAAAAACAATCAAGCTGTAAAACAGTCTGTATATATTGATTTACAGAAGTGTGCTTCTATGTATGTGGGTAAAGTTATATATACTTGTGGTTGTAGGCTGGAGTTATGAATTTGTTATGCGGTGATAATGAGATTTATGTTTTGGTTCAAATTTCAGTCATACTGCCCACAACTAAGCAGTTTAGTTGAAAATCACTGAATAACACTTATACTTAAGACATCGTACATAACTTTTCCATGTAGAAAATTGTTTAGTTGTTACTAATAATGTCCTTTACTGTGTGGTCAGTCTGGTTTGCTCACTGTACAAGGCGACCCTCGTCCACTTAACCAGACAGTGTCCTCCTCCTCTAGCTTTATGGTCTGCATCCATGGCAACCATTCCTTATCTCCATTATGTTCACAATATTAACGTCACAGGTAAGCTTGCACACGTTTTGAGGACTGCAATAAGTGCAAGATTACCTTATTATGTTGGCTTTGGCAAAGTGAACTTGGCATCATTAATCACAAAGAAGTCTTTTTTCCCCAAATAGTAGACTCCTGTATTAATTCTAAGAAGCCTGGGAGAATGATTACTTCATTGATCTCATTTATCATCCTTCAGTAATGGATCAGGAGCAAAACAAATTCATGCACACTGTACAGCAAGTAACAACAAGCTATACTCAGTAGAGCACTAAGGAGACATTTGGATGCATGTTTCAGAGAGGTATTGATGATGTTTCTCACATTATCTGGTAGTTACATGGTGATATTTGATGTTGCTTCAAAGTGTTTTGTTTTTTGGTGGCCATCTGAGGAGATGTCTTAGATTATAAAGTACAGTGAAAGGAGAAGCGTTGAAAGCTATTGATTTTAATGGTGATGAAATACTCTATCAAAAGACTTCAGAGCTCTTGTACTACTTGGCAGTGCTTAAAATGGTGTAATCCATACAGAAAGCTGGTAGATTGTGTGCTATAATATTAAAAAAACTGTGAACATACAGTAAAAGCAATGTAAATGTAATAGAGGATTGTTCTAATTAAATGTGACCCTGGACCACTAGACCAGTCTTAACTAGCATGGGTATATTTGTAGCAATAGCCAAAAACACATTGTATGGGTCAGAACTATCAATTTTTCTTTTATACCAAAAATCGAGGATATTAAGTAAAGATCATGTTCCATTTTTGAAGATATATCAAAACTTAATTTTTGATTAAGAAGCTTTGCTAAGACCTTCATTTGGACAACTTTAAAGGAGAAATCCACTTCCAGAACAAAAATTGACATATAATGTACTCACCCCTTGTCATCCAAGATGTTCATGTCTTTCTTTCTTCAGTCGTAAAGAAATTATGTTTTTTGAGGAAAACATTTCAGCATTTTTTTCCATATAATGGACTGATTTGGTGCCCCAATTTTGAACTTCCAAAATGCAGTTTAGATGTGGCTTCAAACGATTCCAAATGCGGAAAAAGAATTCCAGCCAAGAAAGAAGGGTCTCATCTAGCATAACAATTGGTTATTTTAATAAAAAAATTGTTCCGGTTCATGACAATTAGGGTATGTCGAAAAACTCCCATCTCATGTTCTCCCTCAACTTCGAAATTGTCCTATTTTGCTGTTTTACCTTTTTTGTTGCGGGTGTTTGATCTTCTTTGCATGTTCACTTTGCAAAGACTGGGTCGGTACTTCTGCAGCGATGTAGGATGATTTTGAAATGATTTTTGAAGTTGAGGGGGAAAATACTGAGTTTTTCGACATACCCTAACTGTCTTGAGTCAGAATACGCAGAGTTCAGGGAGAGAAAGGCAAGACGAGTGTTTAAGATTAAAAAGTATTTAAATTGTATTTTTTTTTTTAATGAAAATAACCGATCATTTCACTAGATAAGACCCTTCTTTCCTCGGCTGGGATCGTTTACAACCGCATTTGGGATCGTTTGAAGCTGCATTTAAACTGCCTTTTGGAAGTTCAAAATCTGGCACCATACCAGTCCATTATATGAAGAAAAATGCTGAAATGTTTTCCTCAAAAAACATAATTTTTTTACAACTGAAGAAAGAAAGACATGAACATCTTGGATGACAAGGGCATGAGTACATTATATGTGAATCTTTGTTTTGGAAGTGAACTTCTTTAAAGGCGATTTTCTCAATATTTAGATTTTTTCGCACCCTCAGATTCCACAAGATACAAATAGTTGTATCTTGTCCAATCCGAACAAACCATACATCAATGTAAAGCTTATTTATTCAGCTTTCAGATTATGTATAAATCTCAATTTTAAAAAATAAACTTTTATGACTGGTTTTGTGGTCTAGTGTCACAAATGATGACTCACCCTCATGTCATTCCAAACGTGTATGACTTTTCAAGTGTTTTTGTCAGAATGGAAGTCAATGTGGTCCAAAACAAAAATATAAAATATCATCTTTTGTGTTCCACAGAAGGTCATACAGGTTTGAAATGACAAAAATGATTTCGCAAAGTCTGCAAATATGTGGCATTATTCCTCATATTATGACATTTAGTCACCTGTTTGGTCTCTCTGACTCACTTGCCTAACCTTTTGCTCACCTGGCTGACATATTTGTCCCCTTAATCTGTTACATGACATAATTTTCCTCTTTTCTTCTTTATCCTTCAGCATCACCAACTCTACCGCCTTTGAAATCGGAGCATTTCAAGCCGTGTCAGGAGAAAGACTTGGCCTATTGCCTGAATGACGGGGAGTGCTTTGTCATCGAGACCCTGAGTGGCCCACACAAACACTGCAGGTATGACTGCACTTCCTGCTTCTGCTGTGGAAAGAAAGGGTCAGCCTAGTGTTCGCTCAAGAAATAAATGGAATCACTACGGATGGGAGGCACTGCGGTTGCAGACCGGTGACAATTCCATGTCCCATTTTCTGTTAGAATGATCCTTCTGGAACAATCTGCCAGTAAATCTCGCTCTCTCATTTTGTCTTCACCTTTTCCTCTCTCTCTCTTTCTCTCTCTCGTTCTTCTCCTTCCTCCACCTTTTTTTTCCTACTCTCGTGTCTCATTGCCCTCCTCTCTGGGACTCTCGCTGTTGCATGAAGCTCTTAGTCATGCTAACGATGACAGCTTTGTCATAGCCTGAGAGCTGTCTAAGGTCCCTTTTCTGCTAATTAAAAGTGGCACTTTGCAGAAGTTCATTAGAGGCTTGTTTGAGCTCTGTGGGCTTTTTTTCAAGGTTGAAAATAGAACTCACAAAATGGAGGCAGAGAATTTCTGACACTGACGCGTTCACCTTTTGTACGAAGCGTGGATGTGAACATTTCCTGGATGTGAGGGTTCACTGCTGTAGGTTTTGCATGAGCAGTCTTTTCCTCATTTGCCTAATGGAACACAGAGACATTGCATGTTTGAAACTGAAGTGCCAAGAAGGAGCAGAAGCCAAGTGTCCTCATTTTAATCAGTGGTAATTGGTGGTGTTGTTTTAGGTGGCCCATTTATTTGACTGAAGCTTAGCTAGTTCAAATGCTCTGGCTCTGATTAATTCCCTCAACGCTCTTCCCTCCCATCTTAAAGCCAAGGACATCCATGCATCTGTCTGTTCCTCAAAGCAAGGTGGTGATGGTCTCAAAGGATCGAATCACCAGAGAACGTGGATTCTATAGAAAGATAATGCTATTAAATCCATTTGCGCGGTAGGGCATTTCAGGGCATCTGCGTAAAGCTATTTAGTTTTTGTTAAATTCCAATTTTTATTGATTTTTCAAGTAGTCTGTGCATACCTGAATAGTTCATGGTTGCGTAAAACTGTGCTTTTACCCTTGAAATAACTGAAACAGGAAGTGACAGGCACTGATTTGTATTATAAGATGTATTTGGAGTCTTTATGGTGCTTTAGATGTGTTTTGAGACCCCTGCTGTTCAGCATGTTATATACTGCGGTTTCCTCCAGACTGTCCTTGATCCTATTTTTCTCCAGTAAATGCATCTAGTTCACCCGAAGGGTGTCTTGTTATTGTATTAATAGATTTAATGGTGTTTGGTAAGTGTGCCCTGAATTTTTTTTTTATTTTTTGTTTTTTTCCTAGATGTAATGATTGACTAATGGACCATGTATCATTATTTAGTCATTATATCTAAATAAAAAGCCTGTCTGCTTGTATCTGACTGCCCCTTTTGAGTCTAACACAGTGTGACGGTGGAGTTTTTGTATTAGAATTAGACATGCGGAGCTGCATCAGGAATCAACTTTTTATAACCCATTTTAGAGTTTGCATTAGATTGTTATGTGCTGCATTTTACATTTACTGGCTCTCATTCAACACAAAGCATTATGTTTGAACTGTGCAACCTTCACTTTCTCAATAAGCTCATGTTTGCTCTCACCAATTTGCTGAAGTGCTATCAATGTAAGGGTGCCATTGTGTTCAAAGATCTAAAAGCTGTGCTAAGTACCATGAGACTGTCCTCTAAACATGTTTGAGTTTATGATGCATTGGATAGTATGGCATACAGCCAATGGGTAACCAATCCAAAATGAAAACTGAGAATCTTCTGAATCTTGTTTCCTTGGCTGTTCCAAGTTGAACAATCCCTTTGTGTCTGTTGACCTAGATTCATAGAGCATGTGGATTTTTAGTTGAGCTGCCTCATCTGGTCTATAGACCTATATACACAGGAACAAGAGAATGTTAGGGCTTACATCGAAGTGATTACATAAATTGCACACGGTTGTGCGTCATAAACCAGCCATGTGTTTTAGCAGTTGTTAGAGGAGCTCATGACTCAAGCTGACAAATTCAAACTATAAACACCATATGGGGGACTCAAAGTGTCAAAAGTTCAGTGAGCGTCCCTCAAAAGTTAATATTTCAGTCTGACTTTAGTCAGCATCATGTTATCATGTTTAATCATCTTGTGAACCCTTCAGAATTTTCTATATTTCTGCATAAATATGACCCAAGTGATCATATTGTGTTATTATTAGTATCATTATTTGAATTCATTATTTAATTCATTTTTTTTCTAGAAGGTAATGTTGGTTGCCTTGTAAATTACATTGTTTACTTCTCTCTCTGTATCAAATTCAGCTTGTGGTCCCTCCCAGAGCATCAATGAAAGCAGAAAGATATTTTGGCTGTGGCTGAATTGTTTCTATTGCATTGGTTTCTTTTCCTGCGGGAATAGTCTCTTTATGATTCACTGTCTTGTCTTTCTATTACCTCTTGGAAAGATGTGAAAAAGCCTGCTTACCTGGTCTATTATTAAGATCTCTGAGACATAAACACACAGCCTGCACAAATCTGTGTGAAGTATGAATAAAGCACAATCTAAAATAAGTTAATCAAGAATTTTATTATTTATTTTTTTTTTTTGGATATATAATTATGTTATTTACAGTCAAAAGTTTTTGAACGGTAACATTCTTAATGTTTTTTAAAGAAGTCTCTTCTGCTTACCAAGCCTGTGTTTATTTGATCCAAAGTACAGCAAAAACAGAACATTTTTTAAATATTTTTTTACTATTTAAAATAACTGTTTTCTTTTTGTAATATATTTTAAAATGTAATTCATTTCTGTGATCAAAGCTACATTTTCAGCATCATTACTCCAGTCTTCAATGTCACATGATCCTGCAGAAATCATTTTAATATGCTGATTTGTATCCCCTTGTGTATGCCCTTATTTGGTCTTTCCTGTTCCGTTTTCATCTGTTATGTCATTGTTTAATCGATTACACCTGTCCTCGTCTGATTGGTCTGTGTATTTAAGTTTGGTTGTGTTCCCCGTTTGGTTGTCGGTTCTTGTGTTGTCATTCATGGTAATTTCTCCTAGTCTTGCTTGCGTGTGGATTCCCTGCTGTTCCTGTCCGTTCCTGTTCCATGTGTGGATTATTTAATAAATGTGCATGTTCCTTATCTCCTCGTCCCTACTCCTCATTCCCCGCACACGACGCCGTGACAATTTGCTGTTCAAGAAATATGTATTATTATTATTATTATTATTATTATTAATATTTTAAAAAGTTGAATACATTATTTATTTTGTCTACATTAGTACATTATTTATTTACATATTTTTTTAGGCTATTTATTTATTTATTTTTTTTTTTTTTTTTTCAGGATTCTTTGATGAATAGAAAGATCCAAAGATCAGCATTTACCTGAAATATAATTTTATATTTCCAATATATTTGTTTTTGAAGAAATTAATACTTTTATTTAGCAAGTATGCTAAAGTTGATCAGAAGTGATGATAAAGGCCTTTATAATGTTACAAAAGATTTCTATTTCAGATAAATGCTGTTCTTCTGAACTTTCTATTCATCAAAGAAACCTTAAAAAATTCTATTGGTTGTTTTCAGCATAATAATAATAATAATAATAATAAATGTTTTTTTTGAGCTGCAAATCAAATTATTAGATTGAGTAATGATGCTAAAAAATCAGCTTTAAAATCACAGGAATAAATGACATTTTCAAATAGAAAACAGCTATTTTACATAGTAAAATATTTCTAAATTGTACTGTTTTTGCTGTACTTTGGATCAAATAAATGCAGGCTTGGTGAGCAGAAGGGACTTCTTTAAAAAAACATAAAAACATAAAAATCTGTTCAAAAACTTTTGACTGGAAGTGTATCTAAGGCTTGAAACCCCTATATGTATTGGAAAGTTTTACATTTTATTTATTTATTTATTTATTTTTTTACATCTGCTAGTGTTTAAAAAAGAAGATGTTTGTGATAACCAAATAGGAATTGTTCAGATGTAAATTTTGGTGACGTTACATGAGTCCCATATTCACTGTGTCTCATCAGACAGTTTCAGAAATACGGAACAAGTTGTTTTTGGATCTTAGTTTCAATAAATGATCTTTTTTCACAGTGAACAAAGCTCTGAGTTCGGAAAGTTACAGCATGTTTTCATAGTGAAACTGAAAAAAGAAGAACAATAGCAAGTGTGAAATGGAAGGAAATCTATGAATCAGCCAAGCTGGCACTGCCAAAGCCTAAGTAAGTCACTGCCTACTTATGCTATCCTGGAGGTCGGCGCTGGATTTCTCCTCAGCTGCAGGATAGTGTGTAAGAGCTTGACTCTTGTTAGCGTTGAGACGGTAAGCCTCTACTACCACAGCAACACTGTAGCAATCCCACCTGTCAGTGTGCCGCCACATGGGGCTGAAACACGAGTTGAGACCTCACGAAGCCCCCTGCCAATATCACTGCAGCTGAAGGGCCATGTGTACACTGCTAAAGGCCTCCGGTCTGAGAGGACTGTTGGGAGGGAGCAAGATCGTGAGATTAATTTCAATAGGCTGTGGTGTTGTAAGGTTTTAAATTGGATGTGAATTTTGTGGTTACAGCTTATAGCCTGGAGCTATGATGCAAATATAGGGAGCATTTGCAATGGGTTTTGTCAGGGGAGGGATTATGAATGCATGCAAAGCAGATTTATTGTCAAATATGCATACAAACATTGTCTCATGAATAAGCAGGGAAAGAGAGAAGCCGAAATGGATGTATTATTGAGTATGCTTGTGATACTGATTTTATTGTTAAAACATCACAACTCATCATACGAAACAAAATGCCTGCCGCTGAAAGTGTAGAATCAATGAGAGGAAAATTCACAAAGATGGAAGCCATTTTCGTGTCTCTATCTTGCAATTTGCAATTCATTGATCTGGAACAGTGAGAGTTGGTGCTCCCCAGACATTATAAAAGGCTTTTCTCTAGTCTTTGGTCCGGTTCACCAGCAAGTAGCCTATTTTGTTAGACTAGGGAACATTACAACTGATACAGTGCTTCTTAACTGATAGATCAGCACCCAAAAATGGGTCTGATAGGGATGGAGAGCAGGAAAAAAACAATGCTAACTATACAGGCACCCACAGTTAGGATAGAAAAATTAATTTCTTTATATTTTAAAATGAAACAATATGTTATTTGAACATTTACAACTTCTTAAACCATTAATGTGGCAATATTTGTTTTTAAATTAATTATATAGAATTCCAAGTACCACAAAACCGCTCGTCCCCACAGCCTTGTACAGAGGGAAAGTGCTTTATTTTGAGGTCAAAAACAGGTTTTTCTGCATAGATCAAATATGTAATGTAAATGACATTTTAAAAAAAAAACTAAATGCTAAATAAATATTATGAAATATATAATAAAAATAGTGGTGCCCTAAAGTTGTGTCACTGGTGTTACTGTTTAACAAAAATTGTTTATTTTGAAATAAAAATCACACTGATAACATCACTTGACTTCCTTCTTCCTATTTTCTAAAGAAAAAGGCCCATGTTATGTCCATTGTCTCTTTTCAGTTTGTCAGAAATTTTCTCATTTATCTCATGATTTTAACATTAAGTTCACCTTAAAGAAGTCCACTTCCAGAACAAAAATCGACAGATAATATACTCACCCCCTTGTCATCCAAGATATTCATGTCTTTATTTCTTCAGTCGTAAAGAAATTATATTTTTGAAGAAAACATTTCAGGATTTTTTTTCCATATAGTGGCCTTCTGTGGTGCCCCAAGTTTGAACTTCCAAAATGCAGTTTAAATACGGCTTCAAACAATCCCAAATGCGGTTGTAAACCCAGCCGAGAAAGAATTCAAATTTATTCAAATTCAAATTTATTTGTATAGCACTTTTCACGATACATATCGTTGCAAAGCAACTTTACACCAAATTGACATTTTTACAATATATGTAGTAGTAGCTTGATGTACATATGGTATAGATGTGTGGTAAAGATCAATTAATGACGTAATCAAACAGACAAAGAACACTATAAATTAGTAGCAGAATTCGGTAGTGCTGTATGTTGTTTCGGGGTTGGTATCATCTGACGTCCTCTGTGGGGTTGGCATCATCTCTTCTTAAGTGTTCTGGATCCACACTGGAGCTTGTGAATTCCTAGTTACCATGGGATGTCAATCCCATGATTGACATCCCATGGCAAAAACAGAGAACAAATAGGAACATAATTAGCGTAGCTGCTGTTCAAACTAAGAAAAGAAAGATTTGTTAAACCAGAGCTAAAAGATTAATAATGAGCATTTGATCAGATATAACTGCAGGAAAAGTTTATGAGATGCATTATTTGAATGCTTGGCTAAAAAGATGTGTCTTTAATCTAGATTTAAACAGAGAGAGTGTGTCTGAACCCCGAACGTTATCAGGAAGGCTGTTCCAGAGTTTGGGTGCCAAATGTGAAAAAGCTCTACCTCCTTTAGTGGACTTTGCTATCCTAGGTACTACCAACAGTCCAGAGTTTTGTGACCTTAGGGAGCGTGATGGATTGTAGCGTGGTAGAAGACTAGTTAGGTACGCAGGAGCTAAACCGTTAAGTGCCTTATAGGTAAGAAGTACTATTTTATAGCTGATGCGGAACCTAATAGGTAGCCAGTGCAGAGACTTTAAAATTGGGGTAATATGATCATATTTTCTTGACCTGGTAAGGACTCTAGCAGCTGCATTTTGGACTATCTGTAGCTTGTTTATTGAAGATGCAGGACAACCACCTAGTAGTGCATTACAATAGTCCAGTCTAGAGGTCATGAATGCGTGAACTAGCTTTTCTGCATCAGAAACAGGTAACATGTTTCGCAGCTTGGCAATGTTTCTAAGATGGAAGAATGCTGTTTTTGTAACATGAGAAATATGATTTTCAAAAGACAAGTTGCTGTCTAATATAACACCCAGGCTTTTGACTGTAGTGGAAGTAACAGTACATCCGTCTAGTTGTAAATTATAACTCAAAAGATTCTGTGTATTTTTTTTAGGTCCAATAAGTAATATCTCTGTCTTATCTGAATTTAATAGCAGAAAATTATTGGTCATCCAATCTTTTACATTTTTAACACACTCTGTTAACTTCGATAATTCAGAAGTTTCATCTGGTCCTGTTGAGATATATAGTTGAGTATCATCAGCATAACAATGGGAACTAATCCCGTGTTTTCTAATAATATTAGAAGAAGGGTCTTATCTAGCGTAACGATCGGTTATTTTCATAAAATTAATAGCATTTATATACTTTTTAATGTCAAACACTCGTCTTGTCTCGCTCTGCCTCAACTTCAAAATCGTCCTATAACGCTTTTATCTTTTTTGTGAAGGGTGTTCTACTAGTTCATTTTGCAAAGACTGGGTCGGTGCATCTGCAATGATGTATTTTGAAATGATTTTTGAAGTTGAGGGAGAAAATACGATTGGAGTTTTTCAACATACCCTAACTGTCTTGAACTAGAATACACAGAGTTCAGGGAGAGCAAGACAAGATGAGCGTTTGAGAAAAAAAGTATTTCAGTGGTATTTTTTAATGAAAATAACCATTCATTTCGCTAGATAATACCGTTCTTCCTCTGCTGGGATCGTTTACAACCACATTTGGGATCGTTTGAAGCTGCATTTAAACTGCATTTTGGAAGTTCAAAATCGGGGCACCATATCAGTCCATTATATTAAGAAAAATCTTGACATGTTTTCTTCAAAAAACATAATTTCTTTACGGCTGAAGAAGGAAAGAAATGAACATGTTGGATGACAAGGGGGTGAGTACATTATCTGTAAATTTTTGTTCTGGAAGTGGACTTCCTCTTTAATAGACATGAAAACATTAAACACTAAACACTGAAAAGCTTTTGTGAACGTACTTTCCAAAAACCCAACGAGCAGCAGTGGGTGTCCTGTTAGTCAGTGCTTGAGGCATAAAGCCCCAAAGGACATTGATTCTAGCAGCTTTGCATGCCTCTAATACAAACATTATAAAGATTAGACGTTCCTTCCAGCCACTGTGTTGCTAATGTGCTACAACAACCGCTGTGGCCTTGAGCGTTGAAGGTAGACTGTGGTTACCCACTGAACTGGCCATTTAGAGAAAAAAAAGGATTATGTTAACCTTACAGCCCTGTAACCTCAGCAGATGTTTTGCAGTGCTTCCCTCTGATTTGCCTTTTTTTCACTAAATATGCTCCACTCTTTGATACACATAAGGTTTGCCTTTGAAGATTCTGCCACTGTGGATGAGCCAAGATGTGTCTGTGCCAAATCTGAGGCATAGAAAAGCCCTCTTCTTATCAGGCCCAACATGACCTTCCCATGCTGAACGAAGCACAACAGTAGGTTTCCATGTGATGTTCATTCACCCATGTTATGGAATAAGATAGCGATGATCTGATATCTGGCAAGCTAAAACTTATAACTGTGTGTCGAGAAAAGAGTTTCTTTCACTCCGCTTCAGAGCACCTCATCCATGAGAAGCTATCCTGAGACTCAATGCTCTGGCAGGTCAGATTAGAGGGATAGAGAGGAAAAGAGAGCGTTAGAGAGCTCAGCTGTGAAGTGCAAAGAAAAGTCAAATGAATCTGAATTAGTTTCTAGCACATTTTAATGCCAGTGTTATTTTCCAGAACTGGATAAAGGGCTGGCGTATCTGAACAACCGGTGAACTCCTATGATAAAACTGATAGTTCTGCAGTTCCAGCTGTATTTTATCGCTCGAGTTATAGTTACAGCTGTGACCTGTTAACCATATCACCGTATTATTTTTTTTTGTTGTTGCATAGCAACATTCTGTTATGGTAGGGACTACATCATCTAGCAAAAAAAAAAAAGACACTTAATTTGATTATTATTTTTTAAATTAGATGTGTATTTAATATCTTCATGTATTTATAATTATTTATTTAAGTTTTATTTATTAATGTCTGTAATATTTTAATTATGTGTTATTATTATTAATTCAAGTGTTTAGTGAAAATTTAATTTAATAAAAAAATACATTTATGAGTATATTAGGAAAGTGTTCTTTCACCCCACATTTAATTACTTTTTGCTGGATCATTTTTAATAGTTCTATAATAATATTTCATGTCATATTTCATTTTTTGAATTGAAAGTATCTGTAATATTTTGATGTCTTTAATATTGCAATATGTTATTATTATTTAAAATTTTTAGTGAAGATTTAATTGGATTTAAAAAATACATTTATTTAGAAAAGTATTTTTTACCCCACATTTAATTAATTTTTGCTAGAGCATTTTTAATAGTTATTAAAAATATTTCATTTCATATTTCATTTTTTTCAAATGAAAATGTCTTTATTATTATAATATCTTTAACATTTTAATAATTTATTATTATTATTATTATTATTATTATTTATTCAAGTTTTTAGTGAAGACTTAATTTTACTTTGAAAAGTACAATTATTAGTATATAGGGAAAGCATTCTTTTACCCTACATTTAATTACTTTTTGCTAGATCATTTTTTAATACTTATATAAAAATATTTCATTTCATATTTCACTTTTTTGAAATGAAAATGTCTTTAATATTTCGATGTCTTTAATATTGTAATCGTTTATTATTATTATTATTTATTCAAGTTTTTAGTAAAGGTTTCATTTAATTTAAAAAATACATTCATGAGTATATTAGGAAAGTATTTTTTACCCTACATTTAATTAATTTTTGCTAGAGCTTTTTTAAGTGTTATTTAAAATATTTCATTTCATATTTTTTAAGAAAATGTCTTTATTATTATAATATCTTTAACAGTAAGTAAGTATTCTTTTACCCCACATTTTATTACTTTTTGATCATTTGATCATTATAGATCATTTTTAATAGTTATTTTAAAATACTTTCATATTTCATTTTTTAAATGGAAATGTCTTTAATATTTTACTAATTTATTATTATTACTTTTTCAAGTTTTTAGTGCATATTTAATTTAAATTAAAATACATTTATGGGTATATTAGGAACGTCCTTTAACCCCACCTTTATTTACTTATTGCTAGATCATTTTTAATAGTAATTTAAATATTTCATTTAGTTATTATCAGGCACTCATAAAAGTTGGATGCGTAATAATTATCAAATATTTTGGAGGATAGATGAAGTATACTATGTCAAAATGAAGAACGTCAGCTTCTCATGTACAAGACACTGAAATTGCAACCTTTATGCTTTCTTCATCTGACATGATGGTTTGAAATGGTTTCTGTATCAGAAACAGCTTGGAAATTCAAGCAGGACTGGAAATGGAAAAAGTAAATATTCCTTAGCAAGCCGGAGAGACATAGTAAAGAGCCCTTCAGAAGAAAAGACAACAGAAGACATGAAACATATAGGAAAATAAAATTGTAAAGAGATCTTTGGTGAAGACAAGTGATATGGTGAAGAAAAAGATGAGCAATGTGGGAGGATTGGAAAGACGAAGTGCCAAATGATAGGAGTGGATAAGAGATGTTTTGCAAGGATAGAAAGGAAGGAAACAAGTGGTGAAAAGAGGTTTGGATGGCAGAGGAGCACTTCTGTTTTTAGAGGGCTCATTTTTTTCGCTCTTGCAGGTGAGCGTCTTCTTAACGAGGTTGAAATTGTTGGAAATTGAAGGCACTTGTAATTTCAATCACTCGTACAGGAGGCCGCATGCACACACTTGAATCAGAATGTAAATTCTGTTTCATAATTCATTTCAAGCACTTGTCGCATGTCAAACCGCAGCCTTACTCAAGCAAAACAACAAAAAAATCATTAATTTTCAGTGTCGAATGGAAATGCATGAGGATTTGTGAAGGGGAGACTCTAAAGCCTAAATGAAATGATTTTTTTTTCTTTTTCATTTTCTCTGCTACAGATGCATTTACCTCCACCAGCAGCCAGCCAATCAGCAGTCTCTTTTATTCTATAACATATGTGGAGTTTAGATATTTCAGTTGCTCCCACAAACTCTATTTCATGCAGCGCTGATAAAGTATCTAGTGGAACAATACAAACAGCAAGAGTGCAGCCTTGTCCTATAAAGCCTTGTTCTCAAGGTCTACATTTTCCTTAAGGACAGCAAGTTAACAGCAAACACTTATCTTGATAAATGTTAGAGATGTTTGTAGCTCTGATGTGAAGTGCAATCTACTTTATGCCGGTGGATAAATCATTCCGTTTTCTTATGCGTGTATGTTTCACTTAGCCAATGACAGCGGAATGAGAAAGCAGAGAATACGAGAAAAACATTATGTACTCAACCTTTGTGCACTTTGTCTCCCAAAGTGACAGCTCATTTCACAAGCATACTAGTAATCCAAGCACACCCTAAGGGCTCTGCCATATATATACTGCATCCTAATGAGTAGCATGCCAAATTGCATGGGGTGCAAAATTGAGGAGACGAATCGAACGGCCAGGGACTCTTATTATTTAATGATAGCTTTTTTTTAGAAACAGCATAAATGTAGTCTAAAAATTGGCAGTCTAACAATTGGCACAGTTAACACACACAATATGTAACATATTTCATTTTTTTAATGAAATACTACTGACAAAATTCATAATCTTTAACTGCATGTTTTCATATGAACAGCCCATTTGATTCACCTAAAAGAACCAACTCATTAAAATCATTCATTCAGGAATCGGATCACACTGGTTGTGCTGTATATTTTTGATTTACTTAGAAGAACCGACTCATTGAGTCATTTATTCATGAATGGAATTATACTGGTTGTGCAGTCTGTTTATGATTAATTAAAAATCAACTATGGTTAATCAGTTATATTGGTTATGCACAGAGATGGGAAGTAACAAAGCACTTCGTTACTGTACTTAAAGGAGAAGTCCACTTCCAGAGCAACAATTTACAAATAATGTACTCACCCCCTTGTCATCTAAGATGTTAATGTCTTTCTGTCTTCAGTCGTAAAGAATTATGTTTTTTGAGGAAAACATTTCAGGATTTTTCTGCATATAATGGACTTCATTGGTGCCCCGAATTTGAACTTCCAAAAATGTAGTTTAAATGCAGCTTCAAAGGGCTTTAAATGATCCCAGCCGTGGAAGAATGGTCTTGTCTAGCGAAACGATCGGTCATTGTTTTCGAAAAATAAAAATTTGTATACTTTTTAAAGCACAAAAGCTTGTGTAGCACAGGCTCTGGGATGCGCGTTCTTGAACGATTCGTTCATTTTGAATGGGAAGAATGAGTCGTTTTGGGGAATGATTCATTCAGTCGCACATGCGCAACATCCTATTAGGTTCTGTACTGGAATTAGTTCACCTGTTTCGAGTCTTCGGGTTTTTTGAGTCATTCGTTCATCTTATGGGGCTGTCACATGATGCTGATTTTTCTAAAATGAATGAAATGACTCGAAAAAAGATTCGTTCATTTTGCTGAACGAGACTCAAAGGTCAGAGTCGGTAAAATGATCCGAACTTCCCATCACTACTACGAATCACATTTAAAATCACCACAAGTTCATCGTCTATGTACTCCGGCTAAAAAAGGTAGAGTATGTCGAAAAACTCCATGTTATTTTCTCCTACAACTTCAGAATCGTCCAACATCGTTGTACCTTTTTGTTTGTAAACAGCGTTTGACGTACTTGCACTTTCTTAGTCTTTGTGTGTTCGCTTTGTTCTGGGTCTGTAGATCCGCCTACGTCCACGTAAACAAAAAAAGATCGTTTCGCTAGATGAGACCCTTCTTCTCCAGCTGGGATCGTTTAGAGCCCTTTGAAGCTGCATTTAAACTACATTTTGGAAGTTCAAAATCGGGGCACCAATCAAGTCCATTATATGAAGAAAAATCCTGAAATGCTTTCCTCAAAAAAACATAATTTCTTCACGACTAAAGACTGAAAAACATGAACATCTTGGATGACAAGGGGGTGAGTAAATTATTTGTGAATTGTTGTTCTGGAAGTGGACTTCTCCTTTAAGTAGATTTTTCTGGAATTGGTACTTCACTATTTATTTTTCTAACTACTTTTTACTTTTACTCCTTACATTTTTACACAAATATCTGTACTTTCTACTTATTACATTTTCAAACAAGGTTCATTACTTTAGTTTTAATCAGCATTTGGTGGATGACCATTCAATAAGAAATCTCAATAATAAATCATGGATCGGTTAGTCTTGACTGGCAACGCAACAAGTTTTAAATGTAAGTTATTTTGTATTAATGTGTCAATATGATGTGAGGTCCTGTTACCAGTGTGACTGCAACAGGTAGTAGTAATGGGTACTTTTTACATAAGTAGATGTCTGAGCCCATACTTCTTTACTTTAACTTAAGTAAAAAAGTGTAGTCAGTACTTCTACTTTTACCAGAGTATTTTTAAAAATGAGTATTTGTATTTCTACTTGAGTAAAGGGTGTGTGTACTTTTGCCATCCCTGGTTATGCAGTAAGTTTGTTATTCACTAAAAAATTCAGAATCATTCATTCAATTCAAGAATGATTAAAGTATAATCCCTTGAATCATTCATTCAAAAGATTATACTGGTTTATGTTTATGGCTCAGACTTATTAGAATCATTTGTTCAGGAATCAGATTACACTGATTGTGCTGTATGTTTTTGATTTACTAAAAAGAAATGGTTCATAAGTCATTCATTTGGTTGCACTGTATGATTATGACTCTCTAAAATGAACTGAATTTCGTAATTCGGTCCAAAATCTTATTGTTATAGCTGTGCATTGCTAAACACAATGCATTATAAATAAATAAATAATTCCTTTGATCAAATAAATAATTTGTTCAGGAATCAATTAACTGGATTTTTGATTTTCTAAAAGCACTAGCTCATAAGAGTCATTTGGGAGTCAGATTACACTGGATGCACTGTATCTTTTTAATTTGGTAAAAAGAACCGACTCATTAGAATGATTTAGGTTCAGCCAAAAATGCCTGTGCTGTCTGTTTTGTACTATAGATTCATTGGGTATTGCAGCACCACTGGAGAAGTATCATAATGGTTAATAGAACTGTATATTCTCAGTTCTCTAACTTAAGTATACTGTTATATAGCTATAGTGTAGCTGTAGTGTTGTAGTGCTATTGTGTTTTGATACATTTCTAGCGATTCGCTGAACTCTTACTCTCTCACAGAGAGCCAGAGAGCTGTGGTGGGATCTTTTGATCGTGACCAGCCCTTCTTTAAAGCCCACTTTAGTAAATAATTCTCCCTGATTAAGTCATGATTAGGATCACTCTGTTAATCTAGCCCCATTCTTGCCCAAGGCAAGGGTTCAGTCAGAATGCAATTTCCTTACCTCTTGAAGTTTCAATTGATTTGTGTTGACTCCATTGTTATTTCTAATTAATATGGTTTAACAAGATAATTGTGCAATTGTATTAGCTTGCTTTGCCTGATAAATAGCAGGGAATTTCCAATTAACATGCATGCAACCGGTACAATTCAAAGTGCAGTTCCTTTTTTCCGGCTATAAAGAGCAGGTCAAATATGCAGATCTTGCGTGCCTTTCACTACCTTTCATATTGTGTGTGTGTAGGAAGCTGATAATAAACAGTAAAGCCCTGAATCACTAAAAGTTTGTGTTTAAAAATAGTATGCACAGAAAGTGTCTGATGAATAGGGCCTGCTATGGAGCGCTTCTTTCAGATGCACAAAATCTTGCAGTTCCTGCAGGTGTCTCTTAATGAATATGTAATTTGGGGTACATGACTAAGGAAAATAAAAAAGGTGTCAATGCGAATATATTAAAAAGCAGAGCGATTTACCATGCCTGAAAGTCTTTTCCTGAACAACTATGTGCATAATCAAATAACTTTACAACAGGTATTAATCTAATATCTATTGAGTGACAAAAAAAGCCTTTGGATTGAAAAATATGCGAACATGCGAAAGTTTGGGAACCCCTTGCAGAATTTGAAGATCAAGGTAAATTGTGCTTAATTTGTCTTCTGGGAAACTTCTGTTGCTTCCGAAGGGCAGTACTAAATGGAAATAAATGATATTTCAACAAAATAAGAAAAGTTTGGACATCTTCATACTGTTCAAATGTTTTCACCCCCGGCTCTGAATGCATCGTGTTTCCTTCTGGAGAGTGGAAAGGGTTCAATATGCCAAAGACGCTGAAGAACTGAAGAATCTACAGGACCTGGAAGATTTTTCTAAAGAACAGTGCTCAGTTTAACTGTTTAGAACAAACAAGGGACTCATGAACAACCATCACAAAACAAAAAAAAAAAACAGTCGTAGATCATAATGGTAACCACACACGGCATTAATAACCAAGGGTTCCCAAACTTTTGAATTTCAACATTTTTTTTGTCTTGTGGACTATATGTAAACATCTTTTATGTAAAATATCTTACTAAAGACAGTACTAAATAAAAAATAACATGCATTTTGTATGATCTCTCTTATTTGGTTAAAATTATTCACATTTTCACAGATTCTGCAAGGGGTTCCCAAACTTTCGCATGGCACTGTATATTGCTGTCAAAGACAGCAAATTTACTATATTGTAATACTGGTAATGTGTGTGACCTGCTTTTTAAATATTCTCAAACTGCCTGGTTACCTGTTCTTTTAGGTTCTGCATGTTTCTTTTTTCACAAATTTGACAGGCCTGGTTGTACACCAGTGTTCAACAGTGGTTAAGAGAGTTTGTGGTTTGAAAAGTCCTGTAGTTTCTTCAGGCAGTCCTTCTGAAACCATGCTGACTTGAGTGTTTCCACCCTGTTTGCACAATTATTCTTAGTAAATAACCCACAATATGCATGCAATTTGTTGCACAAGAAACATTGAGAAGTGTAAGTGTAGGGTTTGATCAGAAAGAGTCACTAACATACATATTACATATCCACACTCACATCCACACATATTTACTGTAATAACCCTGCTTACATTTGCTGAATCTTGACAATTGAAACGTAGGCTTTGCTTACCTTCCAGTCTTACTGCTGTGTGCTTTTACTGACAGGCCGAGAGAGAAAATGAGAGGAGATGGAAAGGCGCATTACACATAAATAACATGAGAAACCTCTCTGTTAATGTGCAAACAAAGTAACCTAAACCCAAAGCTGCTAGTGTATATGAGAGCGAGAGAAATACAGTTTCTAAGCAAGGCATTCCTTTCAAGTCAAGAAGTTTGATATGCTAATTGCATGCAAATGAATGCAAATGAACCCTTCTTTTCCCCCAAATTCTTATTTCGTTTGTGTGGAACCATGCAAAAGCACAGTGATTTTCTTCTATAAATAACCAAACCAGAGCAAATGAAAACATAATTAAAAAAGTCTGGGCAGGCTTCCGTTGGCCGCCCAAAAAATACTCTTCAAACCTTGAAAAATGTTATTTGTTATTAAGAAATGGAGGTGAGACGGTCTGTGGCAACACAGAAAAGCAAAAGTAAAAGTAATATCATTAAAAAACAAAAAGATTTTAAAAAAGAATCACAAGTAGAGGAGTAATGCCAGTATAAGGGGCTGCAATGTTTTGCACGGCTAACCCCAGGCCAAATACAGTGATGAATGTATTCATTTGAGCTATTACTATTAAAGTAGTATGTCACTGAAAGGTTAGCCATGTCTGTCTCTGCTTGCATCTATCTATCAATCTATTTATAGTTCAGCGCACAAGAATGATATTGATTTTTTTGGAGTCTAGAGGGCATTCAGCATCTACCTATCCTGTCTTCTTATCTGGGAAGTTGTATTCCTCTTTCTTCCTGCACCATATAGATCTGTCAGTGTGTCTCACTTTGAAGATGTAATTGTTATTCTGTGTCTTACTGACAAGCAACTGCCTGCTAATCAGATGTTTTGTTCTGTGCTATTCTTCAACTGTAATGTATTTGTTTTCTGGTGCAAATTCAAATTGGTAGTGTTAACACTCTGTGATAATGTTTTCTTGTTTGTTTACTGTCATTTTCCTTTTGTAAATGGAGTATAAAATTTTAATTATAGAGCCAAGTCACCCATGTACTCTTTAGATATTAATGTGTACCTTAAAGGTGCCAATATGCATATATTTGGCATAAATAAGGTATAAATATGCCAGCTTTTGTACTTTTTTTCCCTGAGAGTATAAATAAACAAGAGGACCTATTAGGCCCCTTTTTACAAGATGTAATATAAGTCTAAGGTGTTCGTAGAATGTATTTCAGCTCATAAAACCCCTCAGAACATTTTGAAAACACCTATTTTGAGTAGAAGCAGAAACTGTTTATGTGCCTGTCTCTTTAAATGCAAATGAGCTGCTGCTCCCCGCCCCCTTTTCCAGAATAGGGTTGTGCCTTTACAGCTCATACTTCAGATACTCTACTAAAAATCATCTGTTTGGTTTTAATTATTATGTATGTGTCAGAGTTCTGTGTGCCATTTGGACTGTTTATGTTTGTTTTTCCCATTGTGCCCATATTTGGTTCTTCCTGTCCTCATTTTGTCATGATTAGTTTATTTACTACACCTGTCTGTGTCTTAATCACCACCCTTTATAAGTCTGCTTGTGTTTTGAGTTTGCTGTCGGTCCTTGACGTTATTTGGATGTGTGTGGATTATCGTTCTGTTCCTGCCTGTTCCTACTAAGAGTTATATTAAATTGTTATTTGTATCGTATCTCGTCTCTCGACTCATCGATCCAGCACGTTCCGTGACAGAAGGACCGACCTACAGTTTATCCCCGGCGTTTCCCTGCTTTATTTTCCGGTTTTTCCCAGTGTTTGTTTTTGATTTTTCGTTATGGATCCCGCTGTTCAGATCATCATCCTGGAGCAGGGGAACCGCTCTCTCGAGGACCACACCAGAGACTTTGTGCAACTCATTCCACTCACGCACTACCCGGACAGCTGCTTATGCACGTTCTATCGTGTTGGACTTAACACCACCACCAAGGCGCAGCTGTCCGGGGAGGGTCCTCGAGAGAGCATCGCCGATTACATTGAGTGGGTGCTGGCGTCCTGTAGATCGTCATGGACCATTGACTTCGTCAAGGAGGACGTCAGCCCCACTCCAGACCCAGAACCCAGCCAACCATCACCCCGACACGCGGAGTTTGAGCCCGAGCCCACCGCGGATGACGAGCCAGAGCCACGAGCGACAGAGCAAAGGATCGCCACAGAGCCAGAGCCCAACACGTCCGACCAGGTGCGAGAGCCGGCTACAACTACCGTAACGGTGGAGTGCTGCGTGGAGCAAGAGAGGGCTATGGAGAGCCCTGCCCACTGCACCACCGCTGGGGGTGAGCTTGAACTGAACTCTGGGGACTTGATTGACTTCTTTACTGAAGTTCTGGAAACTAACTCTGGAGATTTAATAGACTTTTCTACGGATATACCTACCTGTCATGATCTACCTGTCGGTATGGAATTCCCACCCACCCCCCCTCTTCTGTCTGTCTGGTCACCGCTGTCCCCTGACAGCCCCTCTGCTCACCCTCAGCCCACCACCTGTGCAGTGGGTGCGCCGCGGGTCTGCCAGCTTCCATCGGCGTCAGGGCTGGAGGATCCCTCATCTCCGCCTCCAGCCTCAGAGTCCAGAACTCCGCCTCGGCCCTCCGACCCTGCGGCTCCACCACGGCTCTCAGCGCCCTCGTCTCCATCGTCGCCCATCGGTCCACCAGCTCCACCGGGCTCCCTCGTCTTTCCGGCTCCGCCCTGGTCGGTCGTCGGCCCTTCATCACCTCAGGACTCTATTCCTCTGGCTGCGCCTCGTCACTCCGTCCCACCGGCTCTGTGGACCTCCTCCCTCCCTCTGGCACAGCCTCCATCCTCTGTCGCTCCGGCTCCGCCGCGGACCTCCGGATCTCCGCCTACGCCTCGGTCGCCAGAGCCTAGGGCTCCGCCTTGGCCCTCCGGATCCTCGGTGTCGCCCTGGATCTTCGGCTCTCCGTCTCCGCCTCGGGCTCCTCCGCCAGCTCCTCCGCCAGCGGCTCCGCCTCCGTCGGTCGCCCCCCTGGAGTCGTCAGCCTTTTCTCCACCATGGCTCCTCCCTCCGTCGGCTCCACCGTGGGTCGTCATGATGGCTGTGGTCTGGGTCTCGCATGGCTCCTCCTGCTCCGGGTCCCTCCTGAGTTCTCCCTGGCTCCTCCCTCCGTCGTCACCACCCTGGACTTTGTTTATTGTCCTCCTCCCGGAAGACCGTCCGCCACCAGAGCCTCCTCCCACAATGACTTTATTATTTCCACTCCCTTTCCACGCCGCGAGGTCGCGCCTTCCGGGAGGGGGGAGTAATGTCAGAGTTCTGTGTGCCATTTGGACTGTTTATGTTTGTTTTTCCCATTGTGCCCATATTTGGTTCTTCCTGTCCTCATTTTGTCCTGATTAGTTTATTTACTACACCTGTCTGTGTCTTAATCACCACCCTTTATAAGTCTGCTTGTGTTTTGAGTTTGCTGTCGGTCCTTGACGTTATTTGGATGTGTGTGGATTATCGTTCTGTTCCTGCCTGTTCCTGCCTGTTCCTACTAAGAGTTATATTAAATTGTTATTTGTATCGTATCTCGTCTCTCGACTCATCGATCCAGCGCGTACCGTGACAGTATGTCACGCTGAAATCATGTGTTTTAAAGCCATATTAGTTTAAAGTTCTGATATGTGGTTTTCTGAATCCAAACATCCGAAGCAAGCGCATAACAACGTAATCTATAAATCTTTAACGTTATTTGGAATGTCAAATTAACTTTCAAAAGGATGATTTACTCTATTTTGACATCTACCGTACATATCAGAGTTTATATCCGGACTGTGAACTTTTATCCCAGTACTTCTGTGCTTATTTGAATGTTTGTAACACAGAAATAGTGAACTGTGTGGTTGAAAATACTGTGAAACTGTTCATATACATCATTCATATAGCCTAAATGACAGTGGCTTTCTTTAGATCAGCGGCAGCACGAACGCAGATTTGAATGTTCAAATCACACTAGTATGATCGTATGCTGCATGGAAGAAAGGTTGAGGAATCAAACAGATGAATCATCGTAATTTAGGAATAGAATCACGTTGGTATTTGAATCGTGTTTGAGATCTTTAACGATCTGTTATATTAAAATGCTTTGTTATATTGGTGGTGACACCGCTATTGCAAAATGTTTAGCTTATCACAAATATTATACTTTGATTTTTCGACTTCTGATCACAAGTGTAGCCATTCTCTGGAGCGCTATGCACTTAGATTAGTGAGCAAGGTCCTGGCAGATCACTAGGTCGTGTCCTCGCAGATGAAAAAAAAAGAACCGCATATAGGAATCGTTAGACGGAATCGAAAATTTTAATTTCACAATAAGTATCCGATTCCTGACCTTAAGTATCCGATTCTGGAATCGGAAACGATTTTCGATACCCAACCCTAATTGTCACTTATGAAAACCAAATGGTGTCACCGTAGATGCAGATTAAAGTGTGGTAATATTATAATAAGATCTCCTTCCTACGTCAAGGGGGAAGGGAATTTTAAGCGGCTTGTTTTTTCGCATGCTTGCAGAGAAAGACTTACCAAAAAAGTTTCTGGGTTGGTAGATGAACCGATGACCCGATTATAGCACTTAAACAGAAAAAGTCTGATTTTCGTGATATGTCACCATTGAAGTATGTGGTATCAGAAAGTATCCCACTAGGCTATTTACCATTGTACCACAGCTCTAACATTTTCTTTCTTTTTCAACATTTTATATTGGTGTCTTTGTGAATTTCTTTCAATCTCTTCCTTTGCATGAAAGGTCTTCAGCTCTCAGCATTTTGAAATGAACTGTAAAGTTTCTTTCCCTCTGTAGTAAAATAAAAAGTGGCTCTTCTTAATAGCCGGGAGACATCGCAGCGCATTTAAGTATTCTGGGTTTATAGACATTTTGCTTTTGTAACGCTTCAACCTGTCAGCCGTTAAATGTTTACAGTTTAAAAGTTTTGAAAATCCCCCATGCAGGTGTTTGCCTCTCAACACCCTCTCGCATCATGTCAACATCTCTTAGCGATTCAGTGAGCTGTTGCCAAGGTACCTTGCACCAGAGATGTTTGTTTATTTGCTCGTTTTACTCTGAACCCATTATTTAGCTTGTTGAGAATAAGTGTACAGACAGTCACACACACACTTTTTCTCCAAGGGGCGTTTATAGAGACACTTTTCAACATCTTCAGATTATAACAGCATTTTTGCTAAAAGTTTTGACAACTTTAAACAGTTCTTAAACAGTGATACTGTGGGCATCAAAATTCAACCATTTAAATTTACCAACTGAATTGGAATTTAAAAGGGTGCTCAATACATTTCCTGAATTTAAATTGAATTTGAAACAGGGTGTGAAATTGCAGTGTACCTTTGTTTTTTTCCAAGACAAACTTTGAATGTTTACTTTTAATATCTAAAAAGCTTTGAAGACTGAATGTTTGAATAGATACATTTCAGTAGTCATTTTATGCCTTGTAAAACAATAAAACTTCAAATCTTTTAAAATACTGCTCATAATGAGGTTCTTTTCAGTTCAGTTTTCTACAGCAGTGTTAGTGTTAGTGATAACATGTTTTCATATGTGCCTGAGTACTATAGTAGTTCAGTCCTTAACATACTTGAACAGATGAATGCATAAGCGACATAATAAAAGGCTTGACCTTTGAGTCATAAAAGGCCCACAAAGCATTCCATTGCATTGCAATAACATCAAGAAGCTACATTATTGAATGCGTATGTATCAAAAGGACTTAGATAAAGAGAACTTGAATGGAATGGGAGCAACTTTACCTGACTCTAATTGGATGAAGCCCTTTAAAAGCCAAATAAATCATATTTCTATGATCCTCATGACACTAAGTGTTGATAAGAGCGCTGCCCTTTGCAAATATGCACGCTCTAGTTCTCTCTGCCTATTGCACTTAATAATGGAGCATCAGTGTGTGAGAATCTGAGCTGAGTACCCAGACTGCATGCAATATGCAGGACAATTTGGCGTATCTGGAAAGTTCATGAGAGGAAATGAAAGATGACTTGAGGCATTCCGGTAAATAAAATCTCGTTGCAATTGCATATATTTTCAACACACAAACCTGGGGATATCAGTGAGAGTACAACACAATAGCTCTGTCTAGTGCGGATGCGCTACTGCCTTCTGAATTTTGAAATCACTTTTTGCTTCTCAGAGGATTGGAATTGGAAGTAGTTGTGTGCGATTATTGAAACCTTCCACTCACTTCAAATGCAATCAGAACCATGATCAAACATCAGCTAAATTGGAGCTGGCAGACACCAATACCAAAGCATAATATCTTTATATAGGGACACGAGTGCAATTGTGTCGTTCTTTTTCATTTTGTTTTAGAGAGGCATCTGCTTTATTGCACTCTGAAGAGCTTTTGATGTAGTCCAGGATCTTTTCTGTCTTAACTCAAACCCGGGAATTCATTGCTTGTGAGTAATGGCAAGCATGTCACGCCGCTAGCCTTGGCATCCATCACTGAACCACCCCACAAAACCTCTCTATTCACGAACACGACAGGACATCAAGCGTATTCATGAGTCTGATTCACAGAAACGCTCTGTTCCTACCAACACCAACTGTATTTATCTAACTCTAATGCTTTTCTCTGCTTTCCAAAGCTATACGATTTAAAACTCTTTTTTCTGATACAATTTAATTGAACGGTTGACATGACAATAAAAAGACTGCAAAAGAAAAAAAACTCAAAAAGCATTTGTCTAAGCAGGTATTAGTGAATTTAAAACACGGAGACCAAAGCGGTAAAAGGCTTATTATTACCAGTGGCGTACAGTGGTGTTCTGAAAATGAGGAGGCAAAGTCCTCAATTTTCATTTTTTTTTTAATCTTTTTTTAAAATTAATTAATTGTAAATCCATGTCCCAGTCTCATTTTCTTGGCTAAGTGAACATTACTAGAATAAACACCACCAGAATAAAAATCTATTTTGTATTTTTACATTAACAATGTAATTAATAGGCTATTTATTAAAAACAAGTACACTGTCAAAAGTTTTTACCAGTTTCAACTTAAAAGCTTAAGTTTAGCAGCTGCCTTGAATCAACTTAAAGGTACAAGTCATTTTAACTCATTTTATTGTAATGAGTTCAAATGACTTGTAGTTTTTAAGTTGATATAACTTAAAATTTTAAGCCAAATTTTAAGTTGAAGATTTACCTTTGATTTCAACAAACTGATTGCACTGTAAAAAATAAAAAACACAATTTGTTGAGTCAGCTAAAAATAATGTTACCCTGCTGCCTTCAAATTTTAAGTTCAGTCAACTAAAATAAGTTTAGTCAACTTGAAATGTTAAGTTGTACTAAGTAACAACTTAGATATTTGTGTTTGCTAAACAGATGGATAAGTAACCCAGCTGCCTTACAATTTTAAGTTGATTCAACGCAAATGTCTAAGTTGTCACTTAGTATAATTTAACATTTCAAGTTGAATAAACTTTTTTTGAGTTGACTGAACTTAAAATTTTAAGGCAGCCAGGTTACAAATTATTTTAGGTTGACTCAACAAATGTTTTTTTACAGTGTGCTCACTAAAATGATCATGTTTTCAGGCCATTTGAAGTTTGATTTTGACTTGACAAAGTGGTTATATCTTAGTGTGTGAGTTGTTTACTTACTTTGTTTATTAGTTTTCTCATTATCGGCATTATATTGTTGATTCAGACTGATTTTCCAATGCGGAACGTGAACACGAGACAGGATTTATCACATGAACCAATCACAGCCGAACATAACCAGTCATATCCAGTCATATGGCTATGGAGGCATTGCCTCCTCTCACGTGACTTTCCTCCATTCATTCTCAGTTACCCCCCACTAAACTCACTGCAGGCTTTAGGGGGTCTGTTAAAACTGAGTGGACTCAGGGGAGGCGCGAGAGACGCGGACTCCCACTGTAACTTTACCTGTTGGTGTTGCTGTTAGACAGTTTTACTTTAAAAAAAATTTGATTTATAAGCTTTTTATGTCACATTTTGTAATATTTCCATTGTTTTATTTTTGTATTATGATTTTTTTTCTCATAAAGTTTTTTAAGGAGGCACTACCTCCCTAGCCTCCTTGGAGGAAACGCCCCAATACTTGTTTTGTTTTTCAATTTGGCCTCATATTTGCATCTTTTGGTTTGGATTTTTGTTTTTTGTTTTCCGTGCTAGTCTGCTTGACTAACATTTAAATGTTTTATATTTATTTAAATAGGTCTTTCAGTGTATAAAAATACTATTACATAAGGCATGCTTCATGCCTTGAGAAGATCAATATATTTTGAACAGCCCTTTTGGCCCCAATTTTTCTATGCCTTTCTGAGTCTGTCTATACACACATACAAACAATACACCAAAAACTACTGTTTTTGTTTCAAACATTTCCTCAAGGAAAATAAAAACATTTAAGGTTCCTCCATGCACGGGGAATAAATGATATTGTTTTGACCACTAACACTGCTGGGTAAACATGTGTGGCTCGATTCCAGATCTCTTTTTGGAATGAAAGTTGCTAAAACTAGTGACCTTGCACCTGTTCCTGTATAGCAGGCTGGACTAAGTTATATTTTCACAAACCTGCAGGCCAAGCAGACTGACATAATGGAATTTAAAAGAATCAACAGAGATTTGAGAAGCTCACAGAGGTGGCGCGATAGCCTGCAGACACGGTTGGAAAACAAACACACAGTTCCTCACCTCACATTGAAATATGGCTCATTTCATCTCACTGCTTTCCACATCTGTCATGACTTTTGTTTTTCTCTTGACATGCACAGGGCCCACTGCAATGGATTTCCTTGCCTGTACAGCACGTGGGTACAACAGTGTCAATGGTGTGAGACAGATTCCTGTGAAAATTTCGTATCATCACTTTTTCTGTCTTGCCAAAGAGTCTTCTCATTCATCATCTCTGTTGTTAACAAGGTTCAAAAGACTCTAGCCTGTCTAATCCAGTAGAGCTTGTGTAATAATATGTACAAATCAGAAGATAAAGACCCAATGAGAAGACGTGAAACAGCAGAAACATGTGTCCCTTTGCTTAGCTGGTGGAATAAGCTTGAAGTGAGAAACTCTAAATGTGCCTAATTACGCCTCTCTGTTTTCCTCACCCACTCTACTCTAAAAAGAGAATAATAGCTAAAATGCGTCACGTGGCAACAGTATCTGTTTCTCCCATTAAAAATACATTAGTAAAACAGAATGAAGAACAGTTACGAAATCTTGGCCTCACAGCTTCTGTCTACTTACTGTGTGCAGTGAATGAATGCACATTAAATTGAGGTTATACGTGCCTCACAAGCTTCTGAAAGAGTTCAGTTGTCAGATATCTGTCAATAAGTGAGTATTCTGAAGTATGTAATTCTTTGGAGGTTGTTCAACTCATAAGACCACTAATTACACACAGTTTAGATTAAATACTGCAAAGAATTAGGAATGTTGTACAATACATATAAAGCAGAACAAAAAATCTGTAGTTTTTACCCATTGGTAGTACATGAAAAGAAGCAGTCTTAATTATTCTGCCCTCCAAGGGAATTTAAACCATAGTTTACCGGCATTGAAAGCACTTATATCTCTCTTCACCAACAGTGCAACTGCTGATATAACTATAAAACCATTAGGTTTATTACAGAAGGAACTTCAATTTATACAGGAAATGGTAAAGGGATATTTCACTCTGAAATGAAAATTGTCATCATTTACTCACCCTCATGTTCTTCTAAACCTGTATGACTTTCTTTTGTGAAACATTTTTAGGTAGAGTATCAGGGACTGACTGTCTCAGTTAACATTTACTTTCAATTCATCTTTTTTCCATGAAAAATCAATGAAAGTAAACAGTAACTGGGTCTTTTATCCTGTCAAACATCTAATCAGACAACCAGATATCATGAGAAAATGTAACTATTTTACAAGGTGGTGATTTCATATGAAGTCATATGATGTGACTCATATGGAAACGTATGATACATAAAATAATAATAACAATAATAATAAAGCAGAAGATTTACACTGAAACCTAATTAGACAATACATAATCATACAAATTAGCCACCAATTTGCCAAAACACACAATAATTAGAAAATTTCCATTGGTAAATGACATCAGAATTTATTTTTGGGTGAACTATCGCTTTAAAGGGGACATATCATGAAAATCTGACTTTTTACATGTTTATGTGCTATTATCGGGCCCCTGGTGCATCTACCAACCTAGAAAATGTGAAAAAGGTCAACCCAGTAACTTTGTTTTGGTAAACCTTCCCTAGTAAAAAATTTATAGATTTAAAATGCATTTATTTTATACTTAGTATAGTTCAAGTCTATTAACATATTTACTGACATATCACTCGAGATTTAGTGATATAAAAATTGTAATTAAACTTTATTTAGAGTAATACTGGTGCACAATGCAAATTTTTCCTATTTAGCACAGTACAATTAAGTACAGTTGCAGGGTATTTTTATTAAGTGCATAATATGTAAATGTATTTGTAGTATGCACAGTATGAAATAAATGTATTTTAAATCCATTTTAGTATTTTTATTTTTCACTAGGGTTTCTCTGCAAGCATGTGAAAAAACGAGCTGCTCAGATTTCATTCCCCCGTGAAGTAGGAAGGAGATCTTATAATGTTACCACCCCTTAATCTGCACGTTTCCAGATTTTGTTTTTGCGATTTCTGTGTTTACCTTCACAGACATAACTGAGTGTGTTTTTAGAACTTCTGTGTTTTTACCATAAACTTGTGTGCATTTGATCGTTTAAGCGCGATAAGACATGAAAGAGTTTAGTACGCACATGCCGTGTGACAGCCACTTTTTGTGCGCGTGCTTCCGATATACCATATATGAGAAGTTTAAAATGATATGGCTTAATGACATGATTTTTTAAAACATGATAATCAAAACCAAACAGTTGTGGACTCAGTATCTGAGGTATGAGCTGTAAAGGTACAGCCCTATTCTGGAAAAGGCAGCAGCTCATTTGCATTTAAAGAGACATGCATGAAAATAGCACGTTTCTGCTTCCACTCAAAATAGGCATTTTCAAAACGATATAATAAAAGATCTGTGGGGTATTTTAAGCTGAAACTTCACAGACACATTCTGGGGACAACTGAGACTTATGTTACATTTTGTAAAAAGGGGCATATTAGGTGCCCTTTAAGGCCATGTTGATAATGAAGATATTTATTTTAAATGCAAAATCGCAACATCTCAGCTGGCATTGGAAGAATGTTTATGAGAGTGCAGTAATTATTGGGTAGCCAATGACCTAATGATGTTTGGAGAGTGAGAGCAGGCTGTAATATAAAATGCTTGCACTGAGCTGTTATGTTAAAGCTCTTAATGTATCATTAAATTGTTTTTTGCTCTCACTTTCTCTTAAGGGAGATCATGACTAGACATAACAGGAGCAGTATTACATTGTATGAGTATGCCTGGATTTGTCTGTATGTATGCTTGTGAAACATCTTGCAGTTTTTATAACTGTAGGGTTAAATTTTACCACACAAACAAACAAAAACACACACAGACTGCAAAATAAATAAATCATGAATTTATTTCTTTTGTTTGCCACAGCTGTACACATTCATGTACTAAAAAATGCAGTCACACTTTCTGTTACAGTACATGCCTGCGGTTCTTCTTACTGTGTATTTACATAAGTTACACCATCATTTTAAGTCTGTTGGTGTTACAGATTATTTTATTGTCCTGAAACAGCACTAAGAGAGCTGTAAGAAGCAGTCAAGAGGGGTTTTCTTCTGTTCACTGCTTGGTCGTAAGCTGCCGGACACTGGAGAGCTGCGACTGAAGGTTTTACTGTGGTGACAAAGTAACTTTATTACTCCCTATTAGTGTACAGCATGGAGGCTTATGGAGATGTAAAGGGCAGATCGATGCGGTGCGAGGTAAAGTGAATGACCCGCAATGAGTTTAATAAATCTAAACGTCTTCGAGGGACGTTCCACCATCCTGACCCATTAACTTGTGTGCCTAAACACCAGTGACTTCAAAGCTAAGGATTATACTCATATAGACTATTTTCTCTCCCTGTTGCGTAGTGGGGCTCTTAAGCACAGCACTGTGCCGTGCTCTGTCTGTATTTATAGTCACATACATGAGGTTGATAACATTCTTTATAGTTTAATATAAAAACCCATTTCACAACAGATGTCTGTGGGTAATAATTACTATACCACAGGCTTCTAGAAAGATGTGTGGATTCGTGTAATTTGCTCAATGCCTCTCAGGATATTTAATTCTTGTACAAACAGCACCATGTAATTATGACCTCATATACCAATTTATGCACCATTGTTTGTGTCATATTTTCCAAGGACTTATGGGAGCCTGATACCGTGTGTCACTAGGTTATTCCATGGAGAATTAATGTAATGAAGAGGGCTGATCTGTAAAAATGGTTTCACAGCAGTATTAGCTAAAGCTACAAAACAGCAGAGAGCTTATATAGTATACCTGCAGCAGTGTCTGTCAGCGTACAGAGGGCAGTGATGCTTACAAACCATAGCATCCAATGTTGTCTATTATATTATATTATATTACATTACATTACATTATATTATTCTAAAAAATGCTGGGTGTAAAATAACCCAGTTTTATTTACCAAACTATTGCTTAAAAATTACTATATTTCTTGCTTAAAATGAACCCAAAATAGGTTGTAAATTAACATTTATTAATATGTTCAGTAAATGAGCATTTATTAATAAGTCGAATGAATGAATAATTAAATAATAAACACTTTTAAAATTGCTTAATTAATTAATGTTCACCTTTTGGTTATTGTTGATGCCTCTAGAAATTACGTCTGATTTTTTATTACAACCTATTTTATTTTATTTTATTTTATTTTATTGATATTTCTTATCTCATTTGTTTCATGATTGTTCTTTACAAAAAAAAGTATGTTGCTTGCTCTCTTTTGTAGCATTCTGGTCAAATTTAAATTCTTCACTATAATAATATAATGATACGTTTATTTTATTTTATTTTATTTTATAGATATTATCTCATTTGTTTCATGATTGTTCTTTACAAAAAAAGTATGCTGCTTGCTCTCTTTTGTAGTATTCTGGTCAAATTTAAATTCTTCAATATAATAATATAATGATACCTTTATTTTATTTTATTATTTTATTTTATTTTATTTTAGACTATCATATTTCATTTGTTCCACAATTGTTCTGTGCAACAAAGTAAGTTGTTTGTGCTCTTTTATAGTATTCTGGTCATATTAAAAGGCATCAATATGACTGATTATAAAAAAGAAATACAAAAAAATAAATGAATAAATAAAACTATTTAGACCATAAAATTATTTAAAATAATTTATTTAGATGATACTACAGGAAAGACATTTTAAAAGGTTACCTATTATTTTATTTTATTTTATTTTATTTGCGTCATAGAAGTATAAAATAAAACCCTGCAGAATTCTTCTGTTCTGGAAGTATTTTGTAGATAACTTTAATCCACTGTCATAGCAACATGGGGGTAGTTACAATCAGGGTTTGAATGTGACATTCAGCCATCAGTCATTGTTTCTCGTTCATTCTAGAAGATGTGCTTCTTTTGATTGCTTCCCTGCAACTTTTTGTCCATTTCTCATTTTCTCTGAAACTTCTGCTGCACTGATTAAAGAGCAAATGTGCTATGGCTTGCAGAGATCACAGATTCCAGCCCAGAGCTTGATATGCCACACTCTTTCTTTCTCTCCCTACACTTCGATTCCTGTTTCCTTCATGTCTGTTACACCATGTCCGACAAGATTCTGGTGACAAGCAATTTGTTTGTCCACACTAAAAGAGAAAATGTGGTGCAACACATCAAGATCATAGCAAATCGGAATGGTGCGGATTGCGTACCAAAGAAGCAGAAAATGTGGTGTCGCTTATCCCAGCTATGGCTAGTTAAAGTAAAAACTCAGATTTACATGGAAGTAATTGTGTTGTCTCACTTATCACCTTATGGTTTCACACAAGTTTAGGACATGGTGTTGTTTTCTTTTTCATACCTGAGCTCTTCTAGTGCTATCTTTAATTAAAGAAGTTAGTTATGTTTCTGTAATTTGAATTGGACAAGCAGTGTTCCATAAGGTTTGACATTTATTATAACACTGGGACTTTTCACTTTTTGTATCAATATGCTTGTCTGGGGCTTCAGAATTGTGAGTGATGCAGAATGGAGCTATACGATTTTGCCTGGAGCAAAGAGTGTTTTTTTTTTATTTATTTATTTAAATACTAAAGTGTTGGTGATTTCTCTAGCTTCAGGATCGCTCAGAGCGGGGTTTCTCGTTTCAGTTAGCGTAGAGGGTGGAAAATAGAAAACCCGAAGTGCAGCTGAAGCAGCATTATTGCGATAAACGCTGTTACACCATTCATACACTTCATTCATACACTTCGTTCAGTGCTTGCGTTGCTTGGCGCAAGGCAAGATTTTTAAGTAGTTCTGTCAATCCATTAAAAAAATTAACTAATTGCACATTTTTTCAGAAACTAATCGTGATTAATCCAACCTTGCATTAAAGTTTTTAAATATACTTTTTTATTGCATTAATTCCACATTCAATCTTCAAATTAATGTAGAAACAACAAAAAGACAATATATATATATTTTTTTTTTCCATGACTGAAGGTATCACTGACACCAATATTATTGATGTCTCTAGAAAACTTTTTTTCCTAATATTTAACCATTGACTATAGCCATTCAACATTACAGTATAATTGAGAGCTATTAAATATTTATTTTTTAATATTTATTAGACTTTATAAATGTACATACATAACAACTTCTAATTTAAGTAAACTTATTACAATCTTCACATAAACCCATTATTTACCTGTGTCCTTCAGCAAGTAAGAAATTTACAGAAATATATACAGAATAAAGTCATTAAACACTAAATGCTAAATTAAATATAGATAAATCCTTGAAGCTAAAAAAGTTATTGATTTCCTCTTTTTTCTTTAGTTTTTTGATTAATAGACAACACAGCAGCTAGGTTATTAGGTTATTTGGCTGCTATTACTTTAAGAGCTGCCGCTGCTGAACATAACGCGAATCAAACACGCATCCTCATAGTTTAATTGGTACTTTATTGTGAAATGATACAGGCTACAGCGCGCAACACCACATTTTTGCATGCAATTGAAGCACACGTGCTGTGAGCACCGTATGACATACGGCCAGACAAACAGTGTTGCCAAGTCCGCAGTTTTCATGCAGAATTGAGCTACTTTAACACTGTTGCCGTGTGTTGTTTTTGGGTTTAAGCGACCCCAATAATGTCATATTTATACCCTGGAATTTGAATTTACCAAGGAAAACCCCTTTAACAGGGTTGCCAGGTTTTCGCAACAAAACCTGCTTAATTGCTACTTAATTGCATTCAGAGATGTAAAATACATATTTTTTGTCGCGGTTCCCCTGGTAAATTCACATTTCACAGGATAAATATGACATTATTGGGGTCGCTTAAACCCGTGGACATCAAAAACAACTCGCAGCTACAGTATTAAAGAAGCCCAATTCCACAGGAAACCGCGGACATGGCAACACTACCCAACAAGAAAATGTATATTTTACACCCCTGAATGTGATTTTTAATGTGGGACCCCCTCAAAACACGATTGGGGTGGTTTTGTGCTAGTTTTGAGTAGCAATTGGGTGGGTTTTGTTGTGAGAACCTGGCAACCCTGCTGACAACATCTCATCTGATAACAATTCACTGTTGTTTTCCTGAAACATCCTCGCCACCTGTACGTTTCCTGAGCTTGTTTGACTAGCGCCTAGCGCTGAAGTGAAGTTGGAAACAAAAAGTCTCCTGTTTGATGTGGTCGTAAGATGTTCTGTGAATAAATACTGAAAAAAAGAGACTTAAGCAGCAGTTATGAGTGGGATGGCCAACCCTAGTGGCGCCCTTGCGTTAAATATTTTTAACGCCGTTACACTGGAAAAATTAATCACCTGTGTTAACATGCTAATTTTGACAGCACTACCATGAAGGTGATAAAAGGCACTGGATCATTCTAGGCACAGTTGTGCTTTAGGGCTGTCAAACAATTAGTCGCATGCAAAAAAAAAAGTTTGAGTTTGCCTTATATATCTTTGCGTACTGTGTGTAATTATTAAAACTTTTATTTTGTATCATTTGACAGCCCTATTTTGCTTAGAATAGAATGTGACATTTGGTTTTTAACCAACAGAAATGAAAGAGAAGAGGCAGTTACCAATGATTACCAATGTAATTAGAGATCACAGGTGAAGCACACTTCCTTGACAGAGGATGTAAATAAGGATTCCAGTTGTTTAGAAGCCTGATATCATTGTTACGTTGTGTACCCCACTGTGTTTTGTTTTCAGATGTGTTTGTGTTTTTTCAAGCGAGCAAAAGGAAAGTTCTCCACAACTTCTTTTAAACCAGATACACAGAATGAAGCTCCTGAAGTCTCGTCTTTTAAATGATTGCAGAGATCCTGAAAATCGCTGTTCAAGGTACAATAGCTCAAGTCAGTTGCCTGGCAACTGCTGTCATAGCTTTGCTACCGAACATTGAGTAGAAGATGAAAGATGTTTTTTTTTTTTCTAATTAAACTTTAGCAGACATCATAAACTATAAACAGTAAACAGTAATGAGAGAGATGGGACGTTTTTAGGACTAAGTAATGCTCTTGAGCTTTATACGTGAGCGCTGCTCTTAAATGAGAATTGAATACGTTAGTATATGTACAGTCAGACTTGAAGCATTTACTATTATGTAGTCATCTTAAACTCAATAACTAGTTGTTAGCTGCTAGTATGGGTTCCATGCAACACATGCATAATAACTAAGCTCTGTTTTGTGTGAATTTATGTTTATTTGTGCACAATCACACCACACGTGCATTTGAGCACACTTTGAGCATGCTCTGATAGTCTGGGCGAAAGAATAAGAAAAGAAGTCAAGGTTAGAGAGTAATTAGAGTTTTTCTTTTTTTTCTTTTTTTTTATAACTCTCTAGCGGAGGACGCAATAAGCCTAAGGGATTGAAAGTGATTACGTGGCCATAAATGAACCTTGTAATGCAACTCAAAGAAAAGAGGTGTGAAAACATGTACTTGCTAACCTTGCTGGTCTAAAGCTAGGAAAGTTTGAAAAAAATCAAAACGCTGGACCAAAAGGAAGACGAGAGGGAAAATATGTTTGTGTTTGTGACAGATGTCCAATACTGTCTCCTCACCCCTGGCTCTGTGCTGTCATCTGCTCACTGACTACCAAATTACTTCGTCCCTAATCCATTCAGTTATTGGTTTCATTTTAAAGCCTAGTTAATTTTGACTTGCAATGCCCTTAATAAAACTGTGGCCCCCTAAGATCCCCCGTCTCAGTAAATAAGCCATTGATCGGCCGGTAAGGGTTTGCTGCCTAAATAAATATGGCTAATGAATAAATGATGAGAGGAAATTGGATGAGAATGACGAAGGACGTTCAGAAAGATTGCTTGTTATTGGTATTTTTTTCTTTTAAATAAGGTGTTCAAATATAGACTCTCAAGCCTTTTTGCCGTAGGCAATGGAAAAATATATAATCTGGAATTTTCAATATTTTTATATTTCATATTTGATTTGAGATGTTTCTGTTTTTTGTTTTTTTTCTTTTTTCTTTTTGTAATCAAAATATTTAAAACTAAACATGTTTGCTTGGATATATGTGACCCTGAACCACAAAACCAGTTTTAAGGGTATATTTGTAGAAGTAGCCAAAAATACATTGTATAGGTCAAAATCATCATTTTTCTTTTATGCCAAAAATCCTTAGGATATTAAGTAAAGATCATGTTCCATGAAGATGTTTTGTAAAATTCCTACTGTCAATATATCAAAACTTAATTTTTGATTAGTAATATGCATTATTAAGAACTTCATTTGGCAACTTTAAAGGTGATTTTCTCAATATTTAGATTTTTTTGCACCCTCAGATTCCATATATTCAAATAGTTGTATCTTGGCCAAATATTGTCCTATCTTAACAAACCATACATCAATGGAAAGCTTATTTATTTAATAATAATTAATAATTTTTGATGTCATTGATTATATATGATTTTTATAGATATATCCTTTTTTCTTTCAGTGTCCTCAATATCACTTTCCACTCTGTTAGTCTTACAGTTGCAGTGTCACAAAATAGACAGATCTTCCATGTTCTGACACATCATCAAACACTTCATTCTTAAGTTACATAATTAAATTTACCGAAGATGGTAGCAAAAAAAAAATCACAATTAACTTCACATTGACTCCCTCATGTAAGATGAATTTTGCTCTTTATATAGCATTTTTAATTAATTTTTTTGGAAACCATTGCACAGTTTAAAAGGCGCATAACAGGAATGACCCAGCAAATCGATAGATATTCTCAGTCATTCAGGTCATTGTAGAATACTAGCCGTGCTGTTTTTGAAGTGGAAAACATATCCGAATGCTCCAGAATAAATTCCTTAAGATATTCTTAGGCAGAAAATGAAGAAGAGAAGGAAAGAGAGGGCAGGTTGCTGCTCTGTCTTTCTTACTCAAAGTGTGGAGGGAATTAGAGGCGATTATGTGACTGTAATTGAATCCCTCTGATATGCAGCGTGGCCATTTCAGCTGCAGCCGTGCGATCGATATGCAAGGCTAATTTAATATTCATTTAATCCCCACCCCCACCCTACCTTTCATGAGAGCTTTATCTATATCTGCTGTTACACTCACTACTGTTTTTCCTCTTCCTCTTTTCCCTCACACTTGCACCTTTGCTGTTTCTCCCTTAGGCTATCGACAAAGCAAATGTTTTCACTGTTGAGCTACTTTAGTGCTGTTAAATTTATTTTTAAAATTCTGAAAATATTTTTTTTACAATTAATCATGCCCTAAAGAGAGAACGTTGTGCTCAGAAGTTTACATACCACTTGCAGAAAATGTATTTTAACAAAATACTAGGGATCATGAAAATTGTGTGTTATTTTCTATTTAGTACTGTCCTGAATAAGCTATTTCACATAAGAGATGTTTATGTATAATCCACAAGACAAAATAATAACTGAATTTTTAAAAATGACCCCGTTCAAAAGTTTATATACCTTTTAATCTTAAAACTGTGTGTTGTTTCCTGGATGATCCACGACTGTTTTTATGTTTTGCAATAGTTGTTCATGAGTCCCTTGTTTGTCCTGAGCAACTGTTCAACTGCCTGCTGTTCTTCAGAAAAATCTCCAGCTCCTGCACATTCTTTGTTTTTTTTAGCATTTTCTGCATATATGAACAGTGACTGTATGATTTTGAGATCCATCTTTTTTTTTATCTTTAAACAAAATAAGAAAAATCTACACATCATCATCCTGTTCAAAAGTGTACACCCTCTGACTCTTCACCTTTTGTAATAGTAGTGTATGAGTCCCTCAATTGTACCTAAATAGCTTGTTCAGAACAGTACTAAATACAAAATAACATGCTATTTTCATGATCCCTCGTGTTTTGTTAAATTATTAACATTTTGCATGTTCTGCAAGTGGTATGTGTATATATTATGCAAATATATAAGCTTACAATTAAATTTACGGCAAAAAAAAAAAAAAAAAAAAATTGGTAAGCTATGATTGACAATAATTTTCACAAAAATTGAGGTGACAGTGTTTCCAGTATTACGAACTGGCATATTGGTGCCTTATGAGTACATATTTCATTAATGATATAAAATACCAAGCTACTTAAAGCTATCAGTGTTTTACCTTAAAAAATATACTGATAACCCCCATTTTACGCATGGGATGTCACTCTTTTCATTGTCAAATTATACTGTAACTTATAGCTTTTTACTTGCAAAATCATACATTTCACAGTAAAATTACATGTAATGTGATTTTAACCTCTTTTTTTTCATCGTATATGGTAATGTAAATTGCAGTTAACCAATTCCCAGGTTTTTATAGTTTTTGTCTGTAAAAATTACAAATGCCTTCAAAGTCTGACTTGAAGTCAGATACTACACAGGGGTCTCAGGGGACAATTCTGAACAAGTTTTCAAGACAAGTTTGTGAACTACTTTTAGCATCTAAACAATGCTACACTTACTAAATGGATTCCTGTGGGCTGCAGGCCTGTGACAAACTAAACAAACATTACTGCCATCTACAGCCTCGTGTAATGTCTAAATTTACTGCTTTTGTCTGCAGTAATATATCTAATGTCGTGATTGGTTTGTTCATTTGCGGTTTCATCTGTACCATCTGCACCACTCTGTTTTCTTTCTCCTGCTCTCCTTCTCTTCTCCATCTCCACACCTCCTCCTGTTGTCGGCTAGCGGTACTGCTGTGGGATTACCTCCACGTGAGAAAGGACTTCCTCCTGTTTTGACATGGCTATTATTCTAATTACACCACCGAAAGGGACAGGGCCCTCTTCAGTCTCAAAGGGAATGAAAGGTTTCTGGGAGCCTTTCCTTTGGGTTGAAGCAAGCAGAGCACATCAATTTCACGTAGCAATCCTTTGAAAGCCCCTTAAAGAAGTCAAAGGCCTCTCCGTCCGTCCTTGCAATTAAAATCAAGCGAAGAAAACCAAGCTTCAATGTCACAAACTTTTTCCCATAGTGTCACTCTCCTCAGATGTGAGCCAAACAGCTATGGCCTTGCCAGGGTGAAGGGGTGTAAAATAAATATTTTATGATCCTGGCTCTTTCTGCAGCTATTATAGTATTGATCTAAGGAGTTTATCAAGTGGACTTTAAAGAGCTCTCTCAGCTGGGAATTCGCCTGAGACAACAGCACATTCTTCAGTCTCAGATGAAAGGTGTGTAAGATGGTTTGTTTCCCCTACAAAGAGCTGTAATATATCACGTTTCAAACACACAATGAAATGGAGAACAAATGACCTCAGCCTGCTGCCGTGCCCTCTATATGTAAGTGCCAACGTTGGGTTTCTGGCTGGGTTTGCCAACTTTTGAGCCGTTTTCGGAGTTTCTTGCAGCTCAACTTTCCGAACGTTGTCGCCATGTTTTTGACCTTGCCCTGACCTCAAGATAAGTTCAGTCTCTCTCAGGGAAATAGAGTTGACTTCTGTGCGTTGGACTAGTCACAGTTTTGACTGAAGGTCATTGAATCAATTATCAAGTAAAAGAGCATGTGACACTTACTGTGAACTCTCCGCATTCACATTTTTAGGGTTAATAATGTCCTTGTGGCTTGCTGTCATTACAAGTGTGCTTTCAGATTGATGAATTGTGAGCGCCGTGAACAATAAACTTTTCAATTTCAAGGGAATTTGGCCAACCAAGCAGCAAAATCACAATTGTGAACAGTAATGCGTCCATCCACTATGCTGATGTCTTTACTTATAAGTCTGTTGACATAAAGTGAGTGCCTAAAGCCCCTCTAAATCAGTCAAGTCAAATCTATATAGTGATTTTCAATATCTAGAAAATCATGCTGTTATGCCTTACACCGACACTACAGTGCGACGTGACAAAATCACTGAAACATCACAAGAAGTTTATAATCTAATTCATACTATAAATATTAAACCTTTTCAACATTATTTAAACTATATAATGAGTGACTGATACCATCTTTGTCATTGAAAACATTGAGTTTGCATTTTTAATGTATGTTTGCTTTCATTTTTTTTCAAGATCTGAGTTAAATTGTCTATTATTATCTTCAGTATTGCTATTAATGTCACGCAATATGATATTCAAATTCACATTAGACACTTTTATGATTGAATAAAGCACACTATCAGTACCTGAGCTTATAATTTCCATATGTTTGTATGTTGTTGTTCTAGCCGTGACATCGCAGAAATAGAAATAGTTTCTAAAATAGAAATTTCACGTGTTGCCGTCGTGGCTAGTTAGGACAAAAACTTTTAACGCATGTCACAGCATCATGTCGCGTGTAGTTAGGGCACGTTGTTATAATGCTTTAACATTTTAGCGTTGGACGATATAGCGATATATAACAATGGTATAAGTGATTCTACGCATTTTAGATCTGGCTATGTTGTATTTGTTTTGTTTAGCAGACACAGAAGTAGTACAGTGTCTCAGGCAAACTGAGCATTTGAATATAATTAACTCTTGCCCCGCTAGCATTTTTTAAAGCAGTAGCCAGCCACTGCCAGCATTCTTGATCATTTTCACTGTAATTTAATGGCCCCCAGAATATGTTGTTGTGTGAATATCTAAACATGCAATACATCAAAATAAAAACAGAGACTCTACTTTTAAACCAAAAATCTGTTATTCTAGCTTGAATCTATGTTTTTATCAACACTTGAATGTAGGTAAGTAAAAAAAGCAACATTTTGCGCAAAAAGCTGAGAAAGTCATGTTTTTATCAAATACTACATAATTTTCAGTACGATGATGAAAGTATAGATGCAGTACATCACTTCCATCAGCACCCACAACACTTGACAGTCCTTTACCACTTCCTGTAACGACATTTCACTTGGTAACATTAGCCAGTTTTCGTTTATATGCTGTTTATTGTTAATGATCGCATTATTTTTCAAATGCATCTGCTTACATATGAGATCGCTTGTTTCTGCATCTTCCTCGCCTGTGTTTTTGATCAGGGGATTCTGAATTCGTGCCCCCTAGCGTACAACAGTGGAAACCCAGAAAATTCTGTGTTTGGCAGGGAAGCGTTGCCTCATAAAGTCAGGTTGTAACAGAAGCAGCGTCTGTAGTTTTCACTGGAAGATCGAGTTATGACCTTCTGATTAAACATTACATATTTACAACAGTATATGAGGCAGTAAATAGCAAGATTTTGTGGTCCATGAGGAATTGCACACTGTTCAGGTGGCTCTCTAAGGATTTCATGTAGCCGACCTTATGGAGGCTGTTTTTAAAGCTGATTTTACTTTTAACATCAGCATTTTTATTTTTATTTTTGATGCAATTGCAGTCTCTAAGTCTTGTGTTTTGTATTTCAATGCCGACAGACACAACTACAGATGTTTTCATCTTTATTCACATTGCATTCTTGTTCTAGTGTTTTATGACACTAGTTTATGTTGTATTTTTTAATATAGTCACTCCATCTGATAAAGGTTAAAGTATTTTTACTGTAATACTGTATTTTTTTTAAAAAGTCGGTAATTTATAGAATTAAATTAATATTTGGCTGCAGGTGCGTCTACGTTAACTTCTTCACGATGGTTTCAAATGTGGCTCGTCTAATCAGATTTGAGACTTTTGGTAATATTAATGCATCTTTCCTCCCAAACACTTAGTCTGAATGAGACATTTAGCTTAATACTTAATTTAAAAAAGTCTCATGCTGAGTCAAATATGACTGCATAAAATGTTTTAATTATTCAGTATTGAAAGAGACATTGTGCTATAAAAATAATGAAGTATCCGCTAAAACAGCCCTCATAAAGCACTGATACAGATATGGGCTCTTTTGCTTTGCACGCCAGAAATAAACTGATTTCATATGCAGAACAATTATGAGGGAGAGAAGAGAACAGACCGGACAGTGAAGGTGGAGGAGTTCTTCACATGACACTAATATGACTTTGCCTTACGGACACATCTCCTTTACTGGCATTTAGAAATGAAAATAGAAATGTTCTGCTATCTTTCTTTCTAAATGCTCTGCAGTGTGTGTGTGTCTCTCTCTCTGTCCCTCTTTTTCTCCCTGAGTTGTTTGCTGAGAGCAGCCTGCTATAAAGTTGCATCACACTCAGCCATTAACATCAATCTTAAAATCTTCAAGATATAAACTCGAGAATCCTATTATTGTTTCCTCTTCCCCACCCAATCGCAGACAGATATGCTTACGCCAGAGCATCACTTTTTTTTTTGATATGAGCCTCTCCCACAGTATCAGATTTTAGGGACGTATTCCACTTCCCTCTGGGCTGATAGCCAACACAAGGCTTCTCTTTTGCTCACTTGCCACTTTATCATTGCTGGAGATGATATTTGTTGGAAATTAAAATCTTGGGAAGATGTAACATCAGAAAGCAGGAAATGAATCTGGAAGAATGCTGGTTGTATTCACATCTCTGTTCTGTCTGCAGAATTTTCAGTTCAGTTTAAACAGTAGAACAATTATGAAACAAATAAAAATTCTAAATGCAAAACTTGAAACGTTAGGCTAAATACAGTAGCGTGTTTAAGCACCATACAATTTCAATCAATTTCTACTTTAGAGGGGCCCCCGGGGATGACTAGCTTAGGGCCCCGTGGCCAAATATGTTATTGTTAAATATAAATATACAAATATATACATATACAATATGACAGCTTGTTTTCCTTATATGTTTATACAGGTTGAATGTTGACAGTAAGCTTTTGGTCAGCATTGTACTGAAGTAAAGAATTCAAAGTGAAAAAGAGAGATAGAAAACACACACAAATTAGTATGAGAATGGTGTTGCTATTGCCGCTGTGTTGACTAATCAAATAAATATATTGAGGCTGGTTCTAGCAAAGTTGGTGGTCCTGTTTAAATATTCATGTGCTCTTAAACAATATGACACCCGCTGCTGGTCTCTTTTCTTTTCTTTTTGTCTGATTTGAAAATATCCTTTAGTTTGAATTATTCAGCATTAGTTGTCTGCTAAATTGATTTTTAACACAGCACTTTACAGTATCTAAGAAACAAAGCCCTGGAAAACAAAACTAAAACTCATTTTGTTTGATAGTGGCTCCTATTGACTGGATGGTACAAAAGAACAAGTTATTTGGTTATTTGTTAAACTGAATAAATAACCCATAATAGCCTCACCCAACAAGCAAAACAGGTGCCAGACTACCCCAAAACTGCCCAACCCCAAACACCCAGCCAGAACCAGGCCTTTGTAATCTAAACTCTTTTGAATTCATGATTTAGAAGTAGGGCTGTCAGTCGATTACAATTTTTCTTAATCTAATTAATTACATGATTTCGGTTAATTAATCCAATTAATCTCAAATTAATCACACAACAAATTTGGCTAAGAAATTACTCTCAAAAGACAATTTCAAGTCATTGTTGTGTAAAGCATCAAACAGACATTACAAAAAGCAGCTTCAGCAAGAAGATTGATTAAAAATTGAATTTATTACACAGAAACATTTAGGCTGAAAAGGCCTAATGTAAACTATGGAAAAGAAGATAATTTGAGAAACATCTCAGTCTTTTTTGTCCATAAGATGCAAGTCATTATTGGTAACCAAAAAAGCTTTGTTACCAACAGTCTTCAAAATACCTTCTTTTATGTTCCACAAAAAAGGTTTGAAACGACATTAGGGGGAAGTAAATGATGACAGAATTACCTGCCAGCAGGTGGCAGTAAATGAGTCATTCACGATTCGTTCAAAACGCGGATTCATTCAGAAACTAAACACTGCTGTGTTGCTCAGAGACGCGCAACAATTCTGCTATTGTTTCAAAGGTAATATGTTCTCTGCAAAATTGAGCAAAAACACATAATATTGTGTTAATCCCTTCCCCTCTGTGGGACGCCTAAGTTTACTACACCATATTACAAATAAATCCTAATCTAATCATGACAAACTTTACATCTTACAGTCTTTTAGGTCTAAGTCTCCTAAATAGATATTTTACCATATTTTTGTGTTACAAATTATGTAGGAAAAGTAATAGATTAATATATGTCAAGAGTGCAACTTAAAAAATCGACATCATAACATGAGTTCTGACCTTTGTCACAAGACTTTCTTTGTTGCCTTTTTCCCTTTCACAATTTAGAAATCATAAGAAATTATATATCAGTGCAAAACTTAAAATCTCAAAATTCATCCTTTGAAAGGCATTTTAAAATCAGACATTGCATTACCATGGAAAATGTACATTGAAATCATATCACAAACTGTTTTCATTCATGAATTATAAAAATTTAAGTCTGGATAGTGCATTTTTATGTCTGTGTTCAAAAATGGGAGTGACAGTTAAAGGGTTAAAATATAACACAATTTCAACTTATTTACTGAACTGTTGTATAAAATCACAAGCTTGTGATAGATCGGGCTTGTGATAGACATTAAGCTTGTGATAGATCGGGACAAAATCAGCACTCGTGTCATATATTGCTCTTGCTGCCCGTCTGATATCTTGTGCTGTATATAAATATGAGACAAAACATAGGGGGCATTTTTGTTTGCACCAATATCTTGAATTTTAGGGCATAACTGCATTTCTGGAGTTGTTGCCCTGCATCATATCTGTCAACATTTTATATGAAGTGTAAGATGACGTACAGGTCTAGGGGCGGGGCCAGTTATTTTTTCATAACTAATTAAGTTAACGCGTTAAACTGACAGCCTTATTTAGAAGTGCTAACTGTAGTTAATCAAGATAACACATTATGCATATATAGCATTTATTTACACTATATTTAGCTGACTTTGTTACATTTTAGTGTTATAAGAATCTTAGAGGTTTGTCTTTTGTTACTCACTCTAATTTCATATCCAAACCTTGCTAGAAGACGGCTCGTAAAACAAAGGCTCGTAAATCTTCCTTCTGAAATTACAATACCTCATAGGCTCACTCACCTCCTGAGAGTGTGGTATTTTCATGCAAGATCACTGTTTTGAAACACAGCAGAGATACTTCTTCAGAGAATTTTTTCTTGAAGAATTAAAAGTTAGTGAAAATGATGCTGAACTAGAAGTCTTTGAAGGATCATTAAGTTTGCGCCAGGCTGCGGCCTTGTCAACAAAACTACAACAGAGATCAACTGGAGCCTCAACCAATTGCATCAGGACTGTCTTACAGACAGGCCGGACATGCAGGTGTTAGACTTAAGCCTAGTCCTAGACTAAAATGTAAGCCTTGGCTGACTGGTCAACTGAAAGGAACTCACACTGACTGGTCTTAAAATATATCAGTGCCTTTTTTTTCTCAAAACACACACCAGTAATGATTTTTTCTAAGCATGTTTATAAAAATTACGTAAATGTCCTAATTGAATTATGACCTAATCCTGGCTTAGTCTAAGCCCAGTCTGTCAAACCGGGACTAAGTATCACCCCTGTTTTACAGAGGTATGTCAGAATTAAGAAACTGATTTCCCTCAGGCTTTAGATCTGCTAAATATCAAATACTGCCATAACTTTATGCACTTAAGCTTCACTCTACTTAACCCTCCTAAACCCCTTCCTCTACCACAATATGTGTGTGTGTGTGTGTGTGTGTTTTAGACTAATTTATGTGTTGAGCATAGTTAATTTAGTTGTGTTTGTATCACAGTTGAAGTTATTTGTTGTTTTGCTCTTAACTGGAGTCCCTAATCATGCCAGTCACAGCCACATGCTGTTATAAGTGCGATGAATGAGTATTAAGATATTATCATTTATGGCCAAGTGAATAATACATGAATAAATTATCATCTATGGCCAAGTGAATAAATTTTACTGTAGTCTATAGACATTCTCACTAAACATTCACTGAACAAGTATTGGCAGGATGTCCGAGACTGATTCTGTCATCAATCCCCCAAACCAGTTACTTGATCCAAATACTTTTATTGATCATATTTAATTCATTACATATTTCCCATTTGGGTTAATTTGCTACATCAGAGGGCCCAAAACAACACTGGATCCCCTAAAACGTTCACTGCATGGAACACAGTGTTTCTGTTTTCTACAAAAGAAAAAGAAATATGAGGGTCTTTAATGCATTTCGCTGCATTTTTGACATGCACATCTGTTCTGGAGCATGTCAAATTTTTGGAAATGTTTAATACATATGGATTTATCCAATCATTAAATGAATCCATAGAAAACATTGTTTATGGTTGATTTAAAGTCTTTACTTTGTTCACTTGGGAAAGCACACCGAATCATCCTCCAATTTTGCCCATGATTACATTTCATTGTCCTTTCTAGCATTCAGTTTCCCTCCTCAGCACACAATCCCTTTGTTCTGCTGTTTGTTAATGCTCAGCCGGGCAGTGAAAGGCAGATGTTCCTGCTGTTCATGTAGCATAACTATACCTCAAAGCATTACTTGAAGGTGGTGCAGGGGGTGTTCCCTTATCCCTTCCACCGGCCTCCTGTGTCTCTCAACTCTGCTGAAACGGAAGGCAAAGTTCCCTATAAATAAATAAACAAACAAAAAAGGCTTTTTGGAAAGTTAAAAACAACATCTGCCTGAGTCAGCTGACAGCACAGGTGTTTAAAGTGATAGGACAGGTATCTGTTACCACTTGGCTGTAGATGATTATAGTTTTGTTCTCTGTATTTTTTTTATGAAAACAAAACAGCATACTGCAAATCTTGGGGGCCGTGCCTACAAGTAGTGCTGTCATAAGTGTTTGTTTTGGGAATGAAATGAGACAAAGAATGTTAATTTGATCATGTTAGCTCTCTTTTAAATACTGTTTTTCACTTTATTTTGCTTTTTCTATGACAAACTGTTTTCAAGAAACCTTGTAAACTTTGTCTACAGTGGGTTAATGCTGGAGATTTAAATTTTAAAACAATAACATTTCATTCAATTGAGGCAAGTGATTTCTAGGGATATGCCTGAATCCGATTACTGTGTTCGGAATGGAAATGACATCTACTATGGGACCCCTAAAGGTATATAAAAATATATTTCAGTGCTTTCACTCACAATATAGTTGGGTCATTACTGTATATAAATTGTGGGCATCAGGGAGCTGCTATTAATATGTGGGGCATTAAAATCGCTTTTTACTTTCACTGAGATTCGCAATAACACATACTCTACGTATACTACGGTGCAGCAGTACTTACAACACATTTTATAAGATTAGCCCCCAGTTTCACAGACCTGGCTTAAACCTAGTCCTAGACTAAAATGTAAGTCTGAACTGTTTTAACTGAAAGAAACTTGCACTGATTAATCTTAAATTAAATACAATATATCAGTGACTTTCTTTTGTCTCAAGATGCACACCAGTAATGTTTATTCTAAGGCTCGTTTATAAAAAAAAAAAAAATCCTTAAATGTCCAAATTGAGCTATGACCTAATCCTGGCTTACGCTAAGCTCTGTCTACGAAACTGGGCCTAGATGTTTGTCAGTGGTGTTAAGGCAAATCATTCCTCTCATCCTGTTAAAGATATATAAAAGATTAAAAGGCTTTTTGGAAGGCTAAAATCTGTTCTGAATCTGTTTATCACTGATTATATATCCATAGTTCAGTCATGAAACCAACTGGTTCTTCTAATGCCGTGACAGTAGCCAATCAGAAGTACTTCCTTATCCATTTAATCATTTATTTTGTTCCCTAGCCGGCAGTTGCCCTGCAGTGCAATTATGAAAACTCAAGAGATCAACTGGGTCTAATTTTTCTAATTTGTAACAACATGTTTCCCTATAATGTTTTATTTTAACTAAGCTGAACAAATCATAGTATTTGTTCAATAGCAATAACAGCAACTGCAGCAGATCTTGTCCACCAAAAACAAGCATATGTACAATTCATGCCCCATGCCATAAATGCTGGTTAGAAATCACTCAAAGAGTTGTCAGGACTTAAATATCTTTAAAGGGGTCATGAACTGCCTTTTATTATTATTATTATTATTATTATTATTATTATTTTGTACTGTTCTTTGAGGTCTGCTTATAATGTTATCAACATTTTTTACATCAAAATATTTCATAACTTAAAAGTAATAGGCTATTTTCTGTTCTGTTTTCTGCCATTTGAATAGGCGTGGTGGATTGTAGTCTCAGAAGTAAACGCCCACTGATATGATTGGCTAACAGTTGTGTATGTTTGACAGCCTACAACCTTCATATATGGAAGCTGCTGTGATTTAAGTTAAAAATGCATAAATACTCAGTACATATCAAACAATCTGTAATAAGAGACAAAGCAAAAATGTTATTTGCACTTGTGTGGTACTGTTGGATCCAATATAGTCAGCACAGAATTATCTTATAGTTTCAATCTTTCTGAAAATCCTGCGTCGAATTGTGCCGTGTTTGTAAATGAAGTAAATGACCAAGTTCTTACTGACGCAGTCTGGAACTTAATTAAAAATAAAGTTCATCCATTCTTTCCTAATGTTGGGAAGGAATGCCATACAAAGACTGTTTTTCCATAATGTGGTACTGCACAGCATCCTGTTGTCTTTGGAGCCATCTTTGTTGTTTGGTTTCTCCGTAGACCTGCGTTCGCCTCTAGTTATTTACACTACATGCACAAATTGGTGGGTGGGACTAAACAGACAGTGATAGAAGCAGGTTTTCATCTTCATCTACAGAAGCGGTGTTAAGTCACACTATTAAGTCATAAAAGTGGTTGTTTTGGCAGATTGGCTTCAATATAAGCTGTTTTTTGACTAACAAGAAAGTTTTAAGTTCTGAAACTTACAAGATGTTTTAATAGCACAATGACCTCTTAAATGTCAAAAGATCAAGGGAATTTTGATTTCTCAGTTGACCCATTTAATGTCTTTTTGTCCCAGAACAGCAAATTTGATTAATCATGATTGTGAATCTGTGTAAATTCATTTTTACCTCTTCTGTGTGTCTGCATAAACAAATTTAGAGTATAGATGTGGCTATAAACACAGCTCTAGGCATGTTTAACCATAATCCAGTTGGCTCATAATACCGAATAGGGGCTCCCGCACAGGAGTCGGGGGTGCACCTGCACAGCGAGTGCTGTGTGGGCATCCCATACATCCTGCTTTAGTTTTTGTTCCACAAAATAAGATTTCATGTTTTTCCTTTGGAAGATTACTTGTGTGCCCTTTCTGTGCACCGCACACATCACATTGTATTTTCTAAAACATTTCGCATGGCTAATGCAACAGTTACCTGTCTTCCTGTAACTATGGCAACAGCAATGTGGGTAATGACTTTAGCATGCTACAAAGGAGCTAATATTTTAGCCCGAGCATTAGCCTGCTTAAGCTGCTTCTCATTACATTACATTAGAATTCTCACGCTTAATGAGAGCCTGGGTGCTCCTACAACGCTAATCCACTTTCATGCCATCTCTCCCTGGGTGTCAAGTACTGACAGCTTCCCCTATTTACACGTAAATCAAAACATCAATTAATCCTAGTAATTAACAGCCCCCTCTGCAACAATGCTGCCTCTCAGCACACCATCACAAATCCTCGGCACGCTAAACCCCCGCAGACGAATGCAAATAAAACCCGTCCGTGGCCCAAGAGGTCATAGTTATGGGAGGATTTTGCTGTCTAAATCCTCCGCCGCTTGCTTGACCAGAGAATTGGCTTTGTATCCCTTGTCTCTGCCAATCAGCACAAGAGCTGTAGGTTTCTTCTCCGGGGACTCACAACTGTCCTCTATTATACTTGCTTTGACTGATTGTTTGGCCTTTATGGGGCTGTTGCCATGACTACAGAAAGTAACTACAAATCATAATTCTGTTGAGGAGCTTAACCTGTAAATGGACGTGCTTTCCTGTCATCTCTACTTTCTGAATCCTTTTTTTGTTCACCCTCTAGCCAAGGTGAGATGACTAATAGACCATTCTGTATGTTCAAGATTTTTGTCAGGGACAAGGCGCCAGGTGCCTGCTTCTTGCTCTGAGATGAAGAAAACAAAACAGTGAAGCTCTCTGACATGAATGAGATATATAAACATAATACAGATAAGCAGAGAAGATCCTTGCATTGCCTATTTGCATGTAAATAGATACTTAGGCTATGAGCGTTGTATACGCACAGTGTTCCAAAGCAGCAAAGAGGGAACTTCAGGAGACCTGCGGCACAAAAAAAGCGTATGATTCCATGCGTGGATGTCATTTATGATGGATTCGGAGAGTGGTAAGCAAGTATCACTGTGTGTTCGCTTACTCTTACATGCATAATGTTATGTCTCTGATGGGGTAATGGATGTAGTGTTGAATCTCATAACTTATATATTGAAGTTATGTTATACCCTGTAGCCTTTTTTAATGTTATGCCCTGCTTTAAAAGGGTCATTGGATGCAAAACTCACTTTTACATGTTGTTTGAACATAAATGTGTGTTGGCAATATGTGTACACAATCACCCTATAATGATAAAAATTCACCCAGTGGTATTTTATAAATCTTTATAAGTAATTTCGCCTTTTTCAAATCAGGCCATTCTCAGCTTCTTGTTTGTGTGACGTCACACCGACCAAGGTAGATTGACATGGCCGTCTTACCTTAGACCCGCCATTATCTTTTAGTCGCCATTGTATCGACTCCGGTGGAAGGGAAGACAAAAATGGCTCCTAAGCGATCGAGGTGTTTTATTGTTGGATGTAATAATGAAAATAGCAGTAGTTATTTACTCCCGACGTCCGCACTGCTGAAGATGCAGAGTATTAACGTTACTTTAGTTTTTGAAGGAAATGTGCCCAGCAATCTACATAAATGCATCAGTGTTTGCGCGAATCATCCGTGATCCAGCCTTACGTACAGCAGATGTATAAGAGTTTTTATGCATCTTTGCAAATTGCCTTTCTTAATAATGTGCTAGTTAGCAAGTTTCACGGCTAAATGCGGCTAAAGTAAACAGTACTGCTCGTCACCCCACAGAAGAGAGGGGTGGGGTGAGCAGAGCTCATTAGCATTTAAAGTAACATGCAACACAACAGCTCGCTGTAAAAAGGGCTGATTGTGACAAGGTAAAAAGGGTGTTTTTACACTACCACTGAGAAATTTTAACCAAACGATGTTGTTTATGAGTATCTTCTCATTAAGACCCTAACGATTCATATCAACTTGTGGAAAATGGACATCTGATGACCCCCTTAAATAACTGTCTAATAGAGAATAATCTGAATGGTATTGAAGTTAAAATTAATTTAAATTAAATTAAATTAAAAGATACAATAAAATAAACTAAAATAAAAAGGTAGTTATCTTTATTTTGTTGTAGTCTGACTCAATTTTTTCAAAATTACCTTTTAAAATTTTCATTTTGAGGTGGACACTGTCTTCCATAGACTCTTAAAGATTTTAAGGCCTCTTTTAAGCCCGATTTGCACCCTTGAACAATTGGAGGGTTTGGCCTGATTTGAGGCTTGTCGCAAACTTTTTTTTTTTGTCCAAAAAATCCTCTATTGTGTCCCGATCAAGACGGAAAGTCCCAGAACTCGAGTTGTAAATATCAAATATCTTTGATAGTTATGAGCCTTGATCAGGCAATGAACATGAGCAAGTGACACCTACCGAATGTTGCATGCTTCTAAAGCTAAAACTTGGCAACCGCAAACATGCCACGAAAGTAGAGTACTGAGAAAGAACATCACCCATATTCTTTTTTCTATTTTGTTTTTCACTGTACAACAGAACACCCGCAAGGAGAGCCAGCTGACAGTGTCTATTGTCCTCCATGTGTTTTTCTTCTCTAGTCACGTTTGATCTGGCGAGTCTCTGTGAGATCTTGTGTCACTGGGAAATTGTTCCCACAATTAACAAGTGTGTGGTAGAATCATCTAGTGTGCGCATTCAGAGAATTATAAGGCTAAAAATTGGTTTAATCTGTCTTCATATCTGTGCTCTACCATGGTTTTAAAATCTGTTAAGATTTGAAAATAATCTAGTGTGTCCCTGGCCTAAGAAACAATATATCTATCATTGGACAATGATATAGATCACTTGTGCACACTGGATGTGTTGCATTTAAAACAGATTGGCCCGTATTTCGCTTGGTGTCTTCATTTACAGCTACAAATCTCATCTGATTGACTAGTTGAAGCTGATAAGCACATTATTGGCTGTGTAGTGATCTGCGGCCTCTGAATTCTGTGACCACTGACATCATTAACTGTGTAGGAGCAGCTTCTTTTCAGATAAAGGGGACAGTAACAAGATGGTGGACACATTTCTTGAGGCTGATTTGTCGATAGAACACCAGCCATATGGTACAGAGGTTGTTTCCTTGGTAACCAGGTGGCTAGAGCAAATGGGGGAAAAAATCAGCAGAGCTGCAGTCCAGTGGCCTGGAAGGACCACAGCAGAGTATAGCACACTAATGAAGCCATGCTTAAATCAAGTGATATGATTTACATATTAAGTCAGCTGCTAATAATAGTAAAGTGGACTGGAAATATTAGAAAATATAAGTCGATACAAATACACTACCAAGGCTGCATTTATTTGTGAAATAAATTATATGAAATATTATTTCAATTTAAAATAACTGTTCTATGTTGATATATTTTAAAAATGTATTTTTAAAACCTGAATACATGACACATTTCTGAGGATTTTACATTAAAAAATTTGAAATGTTTTATGTGTATATAGTAGGGCTGCACGATAATGGTTAAACTAATATTCACGATTATTTTGATAAAAAATTATAATCACGATTATTAATAACAATTATTCTATCAGGGTAAATAACATTTCATGTGTCCTTTAACCAACCTGACTACACTGACTACATATACAATGACCTTATTTAACCAACTATAATAATAATAAAGTCATGTTTTTGAAATCTGTATTCACATTAGATTTTCTAAGTGACAGTTTGTTCACAAATAAGTCTTAAATCATGCAGTAAATTTGCTCAAAGGTCGTTAATACACACTGATTGCCAAGCCGTTTTCAACAAATTAACATTGTGAAAACTGGTAAAAACTTTATAATATAACTTAAGATAATTCCAATATATGTACTTTTTTTCCCATTGTATTGCCACAGGTAGCAAAAGCGCATTCCTTAAACAATAGATCTATTATTGAAACTCGGTGAAAGCTTGATCATGGCAGATTTGGTTACACAAGCAGCACAAATGGCTCGTGAAAAAACACACACTGGCTGTATGACAATTTCATGTAAGCAGAATATCGCTGTAGAAAGATTGCTAAACTCCGGCACATGTATTTCATATCATCAGCGCTTGTTATGCCATCAGTCAGCGTGCGCACAGGGTTGCCAGATTGCACAGATGAAGTAAAACACCAGCCAGAATGTGTATCCTTAAAGGAGAAAAGCTCTGTTTTGGGGATTAACCTCTTCACATCTGGCAACCACAAGCATGAACGCTAGCAAAGACTTGTTAGCAATGCAAGATAACGCAAATGCCAAATTAGAAACACGTTTTCAGGATAAATAACGAGCTGGCCAATATCGTGTCGATACCGCTATCGAGATTAAAATACAACTAATTGTGCAGCCCTAGTATATAGAGAAAAAAATATACAATTAAAGTTAGAGCTATCTTAGATTAAAGGGATAGTTCACCCAAAAATGAAAATTCTGTCATTGATTACTCACCCTCATGTCATTACAAAGCTGTAAGACCTTCATCCTGGGAACACAAATTAAGATATTTTGGATGAAATCCGAGAGCTTTCTGACCCTGCATAGACACAACTGACACAGAAGAGAACAAATTGTAAAATAAATTAATTATTTTTGTTCTCTTTGTGCACAAAAAGTATTCTCATAGATTCATATTATTACAATTGAACCACTGATGTTACATGGACTATTTTTTCAATGGCTTTCCTATTTTTCTGGACTTTGAATGTGTCAATTGCACTGCTGTCTGGGTCATAAAGCTCTTGGATTTCATCAAAAATATCTTAATTTGAATTCTAAAGATGAACGAAGGTCTTATGGGTTTGGAACGACGTTAGTACTTAATAAAAGAATTTTCATTTTTTGGTGAATTGAGCCTTTTACTCCAAATCTAAATAGTTGGCTTTTATATTATCACTGTTCTAAAACTTATAAAAATTACTTTGCTTTCACTATTTATTCAGGGTGCAGACTAAAATGATACAAATGCCTCAGATATGCGCTGCAATACAGATTTAACCTTAGCATTAACTTTGTTTGGCTGAAGACTATAGAAGACTTGGAGGGTCTTACATCCTTGAGATCGAGCCTCAAAACACTTGGCCTGTCATTCAGTGGGGATTCGATGGCCTTTTGCCGTGTTTGGCCAGGGCATGTGAGTCCAAAGCCTCCTCCACTCATCCATTACATTTGAAAAGAACTGGAAATCCGGCTACGGGGCAGCAATAGGACTCTGAGCTGCTTAGAGAAAACCCAATCTCTTTCTGCTACTTCAGCTGCAAAATGGGCAGTCTGAGATGCACTGCACACTGCTAACAGACCCACACAAACATGCATATAAAATATTAAACATAACAGCGGCTTTCTGTGCCAATAGCAACTTTTACTTCACCATTTGATTCTACTGTTACACTTTCATTGTACTGTATTTTTCATTAAACTTTTACACCTCGTTTGGAACGTATTTTCACACCGATACCAATAAATGCTGCTTTTAAATCTACAATTGTCGTTACTAGCGGGAGAAAACCGGGCAGCTCCATTAGTTCAGCCACCCACGTCGATACTGAGCTCATAGTGTTGTGCTCATAAAGGCATTTATAGGTGTTGTGTTATTCACTGTCTGTTGGATAGCTGGTGCAGGAATGGGAAAGTCATGTAAAGCGCTCACGCAATTCTGCAGAGCTTCTTATCGGGCACAGACTTCGCTGAAAGGAATCGGGCCATTTATTATTTAATTAAACCTGGCTAAGGTCATGCCGGTTCATTGGACAGAAGGTTATTTCAAAGAACGAGTGAGGAGGAATCTCCTTAGGGATACAGAAGGCCAAGGAGAAACCAAAGCTAAGCCATGAGCAAATGAACCTCGGCAGATGAATGTAATAGATTTTTTTCCAAGCAGACTTTGGAAGACAGGGATGTCAGTTTTAAGAATACAACAAAAGAATCAGACTTGTTGTTTTGCGTGTACTGAGCTGAGAGGGCACATGCCTACCAAGGGCAGTTTCATCTTGGTATCAGTCAAGGAGAATAAACATCGGTCAGCACTCTTTTATTTGCTTTGTCTGCTCACCTCAGTCTATTTGAAATAAAAAGGCTTTTGACTAAACAGTTGAATTACCATAGAACGTGCTGCTTTTTCTTTCAACCTTGTTTATTTGTTTGAAGGTTGCAGCCTTCATTTTTTGCCGTCTGCCTTTCAAAGTTCTCTGTGTGATTCCCAAAGCTCAGGTGAAACCAGCCTTTGCTTTTTATCTTGATGGACATCTTTGCGTGTTCAGCACTCTCTGGACATTTATTAATATGAAGTCCACTATATTGTGGCATATGGACCAATAGGAAACACTTTATTGCATGCAGTTTATGATTTGTCCCTGAGCCGTTACTGGCCTTTCTACTATATGTTGGCATCAACCCGATGGCAACAGGAAAGCAACAATTTCAGCAACAGCGGTTCTTTTATTTTTTTCTCATTATGGGGTATGGAGTGTAGAAAAACAAACGTGTTATTTTTCAGTCTTATTTAGGATAAATAAATAAATAATTGTTGTTGTTACTATTATTTAAATCTCGCACAGAAAGATTTTGGCGGCAGTGGACAGCCCTAGTATTTTAAGCTGCTTTTTAATACTGCTCTAATTTTACTTGCTGGCACTTCTCCCAAACAACTTTTACTACTGTAATATTTCCTGAGCCACTGAAAATGAATACATTTATTAGCAATAAGTCCCAGGCATGCAGTGTAAATTACCTTTGATACATTTGCAAAAGCTCCTAAAAGGCTTAGATATGAACATATAAACACGTCTAGCACCTTGGGATTGAATTGGAAGGAATTGATGGGTAACAAAGCAAGGGGGAAAAAAGCATTTCGTTTTATTAACTTTTTTATTCACGAGTTCTTTCTCTTAACTAGCATCTGTATTTATGTGCCTTTTGCTGAATTACTGCTCTGGAGCACATATAAAGACACAGCGCTGCTCTTGCCATTATGTCTGTAAATTTATATCAAAACATAGTAGTAGTTCTTGAAAATGCATGTAGGGTAAACATCCTGGCACCTCTTGTGTAAATATTGTGTACACTCCTCAAAGGCTTTGAAGAGTGTGCACACATTTTCCTAAAAACCTATTTCTTTAAAACATGCAGACTTGACAATTTTTGATCACTGGTTTTTTAAATATAATTGGCACAGTCATCTGCACTCATGTTACAATGAAAACAGCAGTCAAAGATTAAAGTTTCTATCACCATAAGCAACCAATTTGTGATGCACAGACAGCTTTTATCAGTAGTTGTGAAAAGGTGTAGGTGATTCTTGATTTCTGTGTTGTATCTAACAATGGCTTCGGTAACAGTGATAGCTCCCGCTATGTGTGATGGTCTCTAGAGGAAAGAGCTTTTAGTAATGTGTAAAACATTGTTTTATCTGTAATATGCTAAGCCACTTTGAAATATATTCATCAGATATAGTAGTAACAGAAAGTGTTTTATTTGAATAATAGTTCTTTATATACACTGTATATATGTACACTACCGTTCAAAAGTTTGGGGTCAGTAAGACTTGTAATAGTCTTTAAAGAAGTCTCTTATGCTCATCAAGGCTGCATTTATTGATTAAAAATATAGAGAAAAAACAGTAATATTGCAAAATGTTTTTACAATATAAAATAATGTTTTTTTATTTTAACATACTTTAAAATAGAATTTATTCCTGTGATGAAAAGCTGAATTTTTATCAGCTGTTACTCCAGTCTTAAGTGTCACATGATCCTTCAGAAATCATTCTAATATGCGGATTTATTATTAGAATGATCAATGTTGGATAATATCAACAGTTGTGCTGCCAAATATTTTTTGGAACCTGTGATTTTTTTTTTTCAGGATTCTTTCATGAATAACAAGTTTAAAAAGTACAGTGTTTATTCAAAATCTAAATATTTTATAACAATGTAAATTATTTATTATTAACTTTTAATAAACTTTTAATTATTAACTTAATACATCCTTGGTGAATAAAAGTATTAATTTCTTAAAGAAACAATAAAAATGTACTGACCCCAAACTTTTGAACGGTAGTGTATATATATATTGTTTTTATACGAATTGCTTACAAATTTATATGTGCTGTTCATTTTTTATTTTAAATAAAGGTCCCACTTTATGTTAGGTGCCCTTAACTACTATGTACTTACATTTAAATTAATCATTTGACATAATGCACTTATTGTGTACATACATGTTTTTACTAGTGTTCATTTTGTCAGCTATTTTCAATTTTAGTCTTAGTCTTAGTCCCGTGTTAAATGTCCTTGTTAGTTTTTATCATATTTAGTCACCCTAATCCTATTTAGTTTTAGTCAACTAAAAGTCTCAATATTTTTGTCTAGTTTTAGTCAGTGAAAACTTGACAATTTAGCAATAAGGTTATGTTTAATTAACCGTTAGTTCTTTCATTTTGGTAACCCTTTTTTTATTTAGTCCTAGTCTTACTCAAATGTACACTTTAGTTATCATATTTAGTCAACCTTGTCCTGTTTTTGTTTAGTCAAGTTTAAGTCAACGAAATGAATGAGCATTTTAGTCAATGAAATCGTAGTCACATTTTCTTCATGCTGTATAATGGTTAAACTGATGTAATTATTTTTGCTCAAAATTATAATCGTAATGATTTGAGAAATGTACTTTTGCGTTTTAATTATTGCACTTTCACCAGTAAGCACAAATCGATGGTTTATTTTACCTCATAGTGTACTGATTTTATTATAGGCTTTTTATTATGTAAATTAATACCAAAGACTTATGCACTCTCTTTGTCTACATTATGAAAACTGGTAAAACAAACAAAAAATATTATAACAATGAAATTCCAAATTGCAATAGCCTATGTTTTAAAACAACTGTTGTTGAGTATGTTAATTTATTCAGTGACCACAATCGCAAACAATATAGTCGAGAACTCATGACAGAACACAGACCGGCTGAACGACGCTTTCATTTAGATCACTAAACTCCAGCTTGTTTGTCAGTGTTTTCAGATTATTGTCTGCAGCACTTCTGCTGTGAGGAGCGAGCACGTGCACATGGTTGCCAGATTGCGTAAAATAAGCAAAATACCGGGCGTAAAATGTATACTTGTAACAGCGAAGCTCTGAACTCTGAATTTGAACTTTGAGCGTGTGAAGCAGTCCGCAATAACATTTTGTCTCCTTTTCTTTGATGAAAATAAAAAGAGGTTTTTGGTAATTTTTTTGTTTTTTTAAGTATATTTTAATCTCGTCTTTTTTCATCAAGAAATTGCATGTTGATATAGTCTTAGGCTATGTTCACACTTGGTGTCTTTTTTTACAAGAAACAGTTGACATGGATGCTTTTTTAGTAAAAAAATCTGCCAGCGTTGCAGCCGAGGGAGTCTTTTGTTGCTATAACAGCTGCAACAGTATGAATGTCGAGAAAAGAGGAAGCTCGCTCTTGCGCTGGTGTTTTCTTTTTTGGCATTTTTGCCCTTTATTTGATAGGACGGTATTTAGACAGGAAGCTAAGTGGGAGATAAAATAAAATAAAAGTCTATCTACCGGCACCTTCTACATTTTTTTTTGTTGTTATGGAAACGTCAGTTCTGGCTACTCGCTTGTCATTGGTCAGCTGTCAAAAAGGCGCTTGACGTAGGGCATTTCTTTTGGAAAAGTTGAACTTTTTCGTCAGCGAACATTATTTTTTGATGTAAGCAGCGGGAAAAAAGCAACGGTCTAGACACATTGTTGCTGCAAAGAAAAAGCAGGTATTTTAAGTAAGTTATACAAATGACCATTAGCACGCTGAGAACTTGATGGCTTATTCTGCCATTTGTGCATATGTAACCTTTAAAATGGAACTCTAAAACATTTAATGCATGAGACTCAAGGTTCAGGTTTTATTTCTCAGAACACAGTGTAATACTTTTTAAAAAAATCTTTAGATTGCATAATGGTCTTTGGCTTTCAAACAGCCAAATTATATAAAATGAAATAAAAGTATATAAATAAAAGTATTTAAAAAAAAAATCGTTAGGTTCATTTTGATAAGGTGCTTGTTTGTAGTCCTCACATTTCAAATGCAAATAGTCTCAGTTTAACTCATCAGTTTTTCAGAGGCCAGAGGCGCTTAGTGTTTGTTTACCCTTACTTTTATTTGCACTTACTTTTGTTTAATTATTCAAAATATGTTATATATTATTCTGTTTATATCAGGTCTATAATTAAAGTGTCTGCATATTAGGACACCGTTGGTTTTATGCATTAATTGTCCTGAACATGTTATTTATGAGTTCTTCATAATCTCTCTCTCTCTCACACTCATGACATGTCCTCTCATTTTCTTTTAATCATACCAAATCCAGAGCAGGTAAACAGACAGGGTGCTCAAAGCTCTAGGGAGAAAGACTCCTCGTCCTAGATACTAGAACTGCTTTCAGTAAACTTCCTTATACACACACAGATGCAGGGGTGACATTAGTGGGGAGGCAGTATGGGTATCAATTTAGCGTAGTTGTGGAATCCCGGATGTCAGTCCCGCTGCAATTTAGAGCAGTTAGCCAAGTCCAGGCCTGGTTCTAGCATAGCACCCATAACTGGAGTTCTGGCAATCCAGTGCATATTTGTGTTGGCGCTTTGGAAAGCATCAAAGTTTCTGTTTACAATGTGTTTTTGCAGCTTTGGGCAGTTTAGCCAATCACAGGCATTTCTGTTGGTTGCTTAAATGTAACAGCCAATGAGAGATGTTTAAGTAGGTCAGAATTCATTCACCGCTAAAATCGCTGGAACTTTTATTTAGTACAATTCTGCACATTTGTGAATAGTCTCATAACAAAGTGCAGGCACGGTGAAAGTAATTTAGAGAACTTCATTGGCAATTGCAAAATCAATTCAGTGGACAGCCACCCCAAAAGACATTGTCGTGGGTGCCTCTTAAACTCTGGGCCATATGCACTCTGTCCCCTGTTTTCCCCCCAGGTGTGATGCCCCTCTGGCCATATCTACCAGCATTTTCATTTCCAGTAACAGAAAGTTCATAAAACAGGAAGCATCGCAAGAGTCAGTTGTGTATGCACGATCCTTGTTGTGCACTGCTTAGGAATAGTTTAATTAAAACAGTAAAAAATAACTTGTGTCTCTGGTTTTTAGCAGTCATTGTGCATGTCCTTATTCCAGATGTCAGCACACAAGCAGTGGTAAATATAAGTGTGGGGCAGTATGTATTTGATTCCATTACCAGTACCAGATGTTCACCGGCTGTTTTAGAGCTGTGATAATGAGCATGGTATCAACAGAAGGGGAGACTCCTGCCCACTCAAATGGAGTGGATCACCAGCAGCAGACCGCCCACTTCTGGACCAGAGCAGATTTTGAACAGAGCTATTCCAGATAGCAAACCCCCGCACAGTTGGATCCATCTCGCTGGCGTCCAGTCTAACCTTCTATATGCTCATTCTGTCACTGCAGTCATTCTCAATTTTAAGCGTTTTCTCATGGCTTAATAACAAGCATCATACGCAACGCTGACCTCCGTGTGATTCATTGCAGAGAGAAGGCTGATTATTTGTAGCTAAACAGCAAGAAATCAGGAAGTCTACATAGTAAACAGTGAAGCCATTTGAGCTTTGAAGACATTTGAGCTAAGTCCTAGTGAGGACTTTGATATACTTCAGAAAGAAAAAAGTACTCAAAGTTGAAGTACAAAATGTTAGGGCTTTGGAATGCTCTTTGTGAATTTAAAATTGGTCAAGAACTTTGACTAAAAGAAAATTCTAAGAAGAGGCATTCAAGATTTAAACATCTTTCAAATAAAATTAAAAAAATAATAATAATAAATGTACACTACATTTCCAAAGTTTGAGTATTGATGAAAGAAGTCTGCAAGGTTATTTCATAAAAAATAAAAATACAGTAGAACACAGAAAATGCAAATTGTGAAATATTTTTACAATTAAAAAATAGTGGTTTTCTATAGACCAATTATAGGTTTGTAAACATTCGGGATGCGCATGCATCATGGTTGCAGAAAACCCCAGAGAGAATTATACGGATACAGTACAAAATAGTTCAATTTAAAAAGATTATAGATTATATTGATTCGTTGTCATTTTCAAAATGTTCGCCGCATATTACAAGAGCTTGTCACCTAATGATAAGCACTGTTGTTCAACAAAATTGACATTAGATAGTGGTATAGTCTTACAGATCTGAAAAAAGAATTACATTTTTTATGGGCGGAGCCTATCTGGTGACAGAAAATGACAGTTTTTTCAAGTGGCAGTCTATGAAGCCATGGAATAAAATAATTTAAAAAAGGTAATTTTGATATATATATATTTCAAAATTCTGAGTTGCTCAGTTGCTGAGTTTATATCCCACACTTTTTGCTTTTTTTCCTCAGAATTGACAAACTCTTTATTTTTGAGTTACATCAAGTTATAAAGTCCGAATTAGGACATATAAACTTGCATTTGCAAGAAAAAAGTAATAGGTTTAAATAATATTTCATGCTGTAACTGTAGGGCTAATACAGTACGTCCCTTTTGAACAGCATATGTGAATATTATGTAAACGTATTGTTTAAATCAAATTTATGCTTTAAAAGTAGACTAATCATAGCAGTTTTCATCTATAGTATGTACGTTTAAACGTATGCGTTTAGCTTCAAATGGCGTCCTTGACGACAGTATTCTATGAAACTTGCATTCCGATTTGACATCAAAAGGCACAAAAAACGTTTTTCTCTTATTCCATTAGATTTTACATGAATTTGCGCAGCTGCAAGTGATGTAACTGTGACGTCTACTCCAAATTGGTCTATTATACTTGAAAATGTAATTTGTATTGAAGTCTCATGATCCTTCAGAAATCTATCAATAATAAAATGTCTTACTATTAGAAAATCTATCTATCTATGTTTTGTTGTTAACACTTCCATTGATTAATGTTAGTTAATGTATAAACTAACATAAAAAAAAAACATTGAACAGTACATTTATTACAGTATTTATTAATCTTTGTTAATGTTAGTTAATGAAAATACAGTCGTTCATTGTTTATTCATGTTATTTCGCAGTGCATTAACTAATGTTAACAAGCACAAGTTTTGATTTTAATAATGCATTAGTAAATGCTGAAATTAACATTAACTAGTATTGAGTATAACATTAACTTAAGTATAACATTAACTATTAAATATTATACTCATAGGCATAGTGTGTATAAGACCGAAGGCTTAGCCACTGGGAATGCCACAAAAATGGACAAAAATGCCCCTGCACAAACAAATTAAATCTATTATGTCTGTTTCTAAGGGTAAATTAATAGAAAGTGTCAATTGCAGCATTAAATTAAGATCTGCTCATGTTGCCCCATAATTCTTTTCAGCCGTTTTTACAGTGTTGCACATTATAACCAATCACACACGATTCGTTGAGCTTAGGAATGCAACGGCCAATCAGAGGCATTCAGATGAGTCATCGCTAAAACTCATCAGTTGTATTGAGTGCGCGCAACTCTTGAATTCTCTCATCATAAACAACAAAGCGCAGATGTATGTATAATGTAAGTAAGAGATTAATTTCTAAGGGTAGACAGCTTCAGTGATGTTTTTTTGAAAGTGCTTAAACTTGCGACAGATCAAAGTTAGTAATAATATCGCTTTCTGTATATAATTTATTTGCTGTTTGAATAACCATGGAAATTAAACATTATAATTTATGATGTTTGTAGTTAATAGATTTGGCTGCATTTAGCCTTACACTGGAGTTGGTTCACCCCGTGGTTGTACTGTTATTGCTGTACTGTATTGTTGGCTTCCAAAATATTCTTCTATTTCTTCATGATGATGCCCCAAACATTGCTGTAGAAGGTAGTTCGCTCTCCTGACACACGTGACAGCTGCTGCTGAATCAGGCTTTTGGTGTGAACGCATACGGCCAGATGCACTTGATGTTTCAGAAGGGCATTTGTGTCCGATGCTTGTCATGGTGGATGCCTCCATGCGCCATCAGGTATAAAGGCAGATATTTTCCCATCACCGGGAGAGTCCTTCATGCCAAGTTTCTCTCTGTTTTTTTTCTGTTAGAAAGGCCCGAGCCTTCAGCCCATCAACACACAAGCTGGCACGTGAGTTATTGTGTAAGTTCCTGGCTCTAGTTAGGTAATGAGAAATACTCTCTTTTCTCTCTCCCGCTCTCTCACTCTCGCCATAGGCATCTGTCAGTGTTGGAATGAACAGGGACTCATCAGTGGAGTTCTCCCCTCAGAGGCCTGTACTAACATGGCCAGATGGAGCCTGGGCTCACTTGGCACCAGCCAAACCGGCACCCAGGCAATATGCAGGGAACTCAAGCATTTTATCCCCCCATTCTCCTTCTTTTTCTTTGTCTGACACACACACATTTTATTCTCCCACGTATTTCTTTCCCATCCCTTCTTCATCTGTGATGTTGGTTTACTACACCCCCAAACAGTTGTACAGTTCAAGGGCTTATGTGAACTCACACGACCCCCGCAAAAAAAATCCCTTTGCTTGTGACCTAAGCTAGTAACCGTAGTTTAAAATGTAGTTTTGTGCCTTTTTTATCTTAAGAAGGAATTTTTGCTTCATTTAAATATCTTAAAATGCATTTTGACAAGTAACCCTATGAAATAAGACTGATTCTGTTTGAGTTATATTTTTTGCTTGAATTAAACTAATGATGATGTTTTTTAGTTTTCTGATATACAAACTGTATAGCATTCTGAAGTTTGGGTTACAATTTTTGTGAAATTCTTTTTTGGTCATACTTTATTTTAAGGTCTAATTCTCACTATTAAAGGAGAAGTCCACTTCCAAAACAAAGATTCACATATAATGTACTCACCCCCTTGTCATCCAAGATGTTCATGTCTTTCTTTCTTCAGTCATAAAGAAATTATGTTTTTTGAGGAAAACATTTCAGCATTTTTTTCTCCATATAATGGACTGATATGGTGCCCTGATTTTGAACTTCCAAAATGCAGTTTAAATGTGGTTTTAAATGATCCCAAATGTGGTTGTAAACGATCCCAGTTGAGGAAGAAGGGTCTTATCTAATAAAAATAATACAATTTATATACTTTTCAATCTCAAACGCTCATCTTGTCTTACTCTCCCTGAACTGTTTTTTTCTGGTTCATGACAGTTAGGGTATGTCGAAAAACTCCCATCTCATGTTCTCCCTCAACTTCGAAATCGTCCTATTTTACCTTTTTTGTTAAGGGTGTTTGATCTCCTTTGCATTTTCACTTCTGCAGCAATGTAGGGTGATTTTGAAATGATTTTTGAAGTTGAGGGAGAAAATACGATTGGAGTTTTACAGCATATCCTAAAATGTCTTGAGTCAGAATACACAGAGTTCAGGGAGAGAAAGGCTAGACTAGCATTTGACATAAACATCTTGGATGACAAGGGGGTGAGTGCATTATATGTAAATCTTTGTTTTGGAAGTGGACTTATCCTTTAAGAAACCATTAGCTACGACTTTTGCCTCAATAATCTCCTAATTTAACAGCCTTAGTTAGTAAGGTAGTTGTCGAGTTTAGGTATTAGGTAGGATTAGGGATGTAGAGTATGGTCATGCAGAATATGTGCTTTATAAGCACTAATAAACAGCCAATATGTTAATAATAGGCATGCTAAGCAGTTTGAACTTCATATTCATCAAAGAATCCTGTGTCAAGCCTTCCACAAAAAATGATTAAACAACAGTTTTCAACATATAATAATAATTCACAGTATCACTGTTCTTCTGTATTTGTGTTCAAGTAAATTCAGTCTTTGTGAGCAAAAGAGACTTTTTAAAAAAAATCCTAAACTTTTGAACAGCAGTGTATTAAACAGTGCATGATGGAACAATAAACACCTTGATTGTGGCAAGTTGGACTTGTTTTGTTTTCAAGCCACAAGGATCTTGAAGCAAAGCTTTCCCTTATATTTTACTTTGCAAACAGGTCACGCTTCGATATCATTGAAACATAAAAGCTACTTTTTTCACAAAATGTTTGTAATTTGACACAAGGATGAATGGCCAGGATGGTTTTGGAAAATACCTTACAAGGGCCTCTTTCAAGGACCCTCAAGTAGTGTGTGATGTTTTTGAGAAATGCAGTCCACATAACAGACTGCTTTAATTTTCCACTCCTCTCTTCTCCCAGGACACACATTCCTTTTTTCTCTCAGTTGAAACCCTGAAGACCATGAATTTGCAGTTCTTATTTTAGCTAGGTACCTTAGGTGTTTGTGAGTGGAGTGTGTGAGTATATGTACATGTGCATGCATTTGTGTGTGTGTGCGTGTCTGTGTGTATGTGCTGAAGTGCCTGTAATTAATATCAAACCGCAGAGCCAGTCCCGAGGCAGGCTGGAGCAGCTGTGTAAGTGTCTTCTTCTGATGTTCTAATTATTTCACCCTCTCCTCTGCTTTGCACTGTCACCTTAATGAGTTTCCTCACTCTTCCTAGAATCAAATTGGAAGTCAAGAATAAGACTTCTGAAAAACTTTTTCACCTCAATGGTTAAAGATAGTAGATATAAAATGTAAGTAAAGCAAAAGTAATTATATATTATTAGTTATTATTATTATTATTACTATTATTACATTTTTATTTCAAGATAAATACAGTAATGCACATCAAACCAGGCTTTTTGTTACAGTGTATTCTGCTTTTTTAAAATCGATAGAAGAGTCACAGCAGCTGAGTTGAATAAATGCAATTCAAATAGGCCTACACTTAGGCCAGTGCATCCTTTCCCAGCATGCACTGTTCACTGGGGCATGAAAAATTATGCATTGTTTGTCAGCTCTTTGCCAGTTTTATTTGCACAGTTGTTGTTGATTTTGTTGTCACACAGTAGTTTGTTGACTTCACAGTTTAGGACATGTTTCCACCCAAACCCCAAATGAGTTACCCCAGTTTCTTTAAAATATGCATTGGGTTGAAGGGATAGTTCACCCCAAAATAAAAATGTTGTCTTTATTTACTCACCCACTCATTGTTTTCTCACTTCCATAGTATTTTTCCCCATATTGTGGAAGTCAATGGCTGCTAGCCAACTGTGTGGTTACCAAAATTTTCTCATTCTTCAAACTTATAATTGCAACTTTCATACAAGTTGAGAAATCTTTTTAAAACACAATTTATCTAGACAACTGATAAAATTGCAAATCATACAGTGTAAACTGAGCAAATTTATACAGTTGAGGTCAAAAGTTACATCTCGCAGAATCTGCAAAATGTTATTTATTTTCCAAAATAAGAGGGATCATACAAAATGCATGTTTTTTTATTTAGTACTGACCTGAATAACATATTAGATATAGTCCACAAGAGAAAATATAGTTAGATTTATAAAAATAACCTCATTCAAAAGTTTACATAAACATGATTCTTAACACTGTGTTGTTACCTGAATGACCCACAATTGTGTCTGTTTTTTGTTGTTGTTGTTGTTGTTTTGTTTTTTTTTGTTTAGTGATAGTTGTTCTTGAGTCCCCTTTGTCCTGAACAATTAAACTGCCCACTGTGTTGTTTTTGTGTATTTGAACCCTTTCCAACAACGACTGTATGATTTATCTATCTTTTCACACTGAGTACAACTAAGGGACTCATATGCAACTATTACAGAAGGTTCAAACGCTCACTGATGCTTCAAACGGAAACACAATGCATTAAGAGCCAGGGGATGAAAACTTTTTGAATTTGAAGATCAGGGTAAATTGAACTTATTTTGTCTTCTGGGAAACATGTAAGTATCTTCTGTAGCTTCTGAAGGGCAGTATTAAATGAAAATAAAAATGATAATTAGGCAAAATAAGAAAAATGTATACATTTTCATTCTGTTCAAAAGTTTACACCCCTGGCTCTTAATGCATTGTGTTTTCTTCAAAAGCAAAAGATGGATCTCAAAATCATACAGTCATTATAGGAAAGGGTTCAAATACACAAAAATGCTGAAAAACCAAATAATTTGTGGGACCTGAAGGATTTTTCTGAGGAACAGCAGGCAGTTCAGCTATTCAGGACAAACTAGGGACTCATGAACAACTGTCACTGAACAAAAAAACACAGCTATGGATGATTCAGGTAACAACGCAGTATTAAGAATCAAGCGTGTGTAAACTTTTGAATGGGGTCATTTTTATAAATTAAATTAATATTTTCTCTTGTGGACTACATGTAAACGTCTTTTATGTTAAAAACCTTATTCAGTTCAGTAATAAGTAAAAAATAACATGCATTTTGTATGATCCCTCTTATTTTGGTAAAATAATTAACATTTTGCAGATTCTGCAAGGTGTATGTAAACTTTTGACTGTATATGTAGATAAAAAAAAAATAAAAATGTTTTTTTTTTAATTAGATTTATTAAATTACTATAGTTTGTAATGAATAAACTAGAAGTAATGTCATGTTTTGTGGGAGGTGTTTTTGATGTAAGCTGTTTTGCGTTACCCGACTTGATGTAGTGTTCCAGATGTAATATGGCAATCTGTTACTTCTGCATTAAACATGTTTGAAAACGTTCTAATTATAATACGCACTTGGTGCTATAATTAGCATTGACTGAAACACTTTTCACAAGACTATTCTGTTACACACAAGCTATTTTAAGCAAATTTCTCCCTGCTGCTTGACTTAATGTGCTGAGGCTTCATTTAACAGCTATTGACATGAGACACTGAGTCATAATTATTCTCGTATAGCATTTGTGTATGCATGTATAATTACAGTACAATAAAAAAAAAAAAGACAAAAGGAGCAAAAATGTTCAGCTCTAAAGTTTATTACCATATAATTTGCACACATCATTGAAAAGGATGCTGAGCATGGCAAATCAGTAGGTATTTTTTTTTATTTCTGACCCAAAATAAAACTGATCGCCCATTTGAAGTATTATGCTGGGCTCCAGAATATGACACAGTTCCAAATTGTTATATTATATATAAAAAGTATATATCTGTCTTTTTTTGAAATCTTAAATCTTACAGTTTAGAATAAGTAAAACAAAAAGTTATTTTTAAGCATAATGTAACTTGATTTAACCTTTTTACAGTGTATGATCATGTTTAATTCTCTTATATCATGTTGAATTCTGTTTCCATCAATACAGCTTGCTAAATGTTTGTTCAAACGTGCTGCGATGTTGATCTGCGCTGTGATCATTGAAGCCTGCATTTGGATCATTAGATCATACCGATCTGACTGCTTGAGTCAAAATCAGTCCATCAAACAAGTACACCAAAGGGGTCAAGACATGAATGACTCGAAACTCAGATTACTACTAACATACTAGCATCACTTGAGATTAGAATCAACAAAATCCAGATTGATAACATCCACTTGATGAAATGCTCGACAAAAGTGGGATATTACATGGTACTATTTAAAATAAATAATAGAAAAATCTAATCTGATGAAAAAAAAAAATGCCAGTGGTTAGCATTATTTAAAAAGCAGAGATAAGAGGCCTGGTTATAAAGGTGTTTTAATGCTCTGGAGGCGGCTGGGCGATAAGCAGGGAATTTTAATGCTTTGCTTATCAACCTTTCATTGGCGTTTCATTTTAAAGGGGTGTATCAACAGTCACATCACACTTGTGGCGGCTTGAGCTCTTGCATGTATTCAGGGCTCATGCTGTGGTCAGGCTCTGTTACATGTTGGAGTGAATGTGCCAAGGCCTCGGCAGCCAAGCTTTTCACTCAGCGTTATACATAGAAAGGAGAACTGTACTGCCAGAAGCTACAAACTGAAAAGGGCTAAAGGTCAAAGCAGCTCGCGCCATACAATAAAAATATATATATAATTTAGACAGTAATATTGCGAAATATTATTACATTTTAAAAGAAATGTAATTTATTCCTGTGATGGCAAAGCTGAAATTTCAGCAGCCATTACTCCAGTGCCATATGATCCTTCAGAAATTGTTTTAACATGCAGATTTGCTGCTTAAGAAACACTTCAGATTATCAAAATGCACTTGTAATGCTTAATATTTTTAAGGAAGCTGTGATCATATTTAGTTTAGAATGTGCAAATATTAGTGTTTTTATCTTAGTCTTACTGTAACTTTTAAATGACATTGTATCACAGTTTATAGAATTATTTAAAATTGCAGCATGAATCTGATAAAATAAAAATAAAACCGAATGCCAGTGATCCCCTTGCATTTTCATTGAACAGACAGAGCTGACCTTTTCGACCTTAATTTGAATGTCCTCTTTCATCATAAATAAAACCTCTACTACTATACCGTCATGGTTAAATAGAGAACTTTCTTCTGTTTTAGTCATGTTTTATCTTGCCTAGAGCAATAAGTGAGCCTTGACTGCCATCGGTGCCCCCTCAAGGAAAATAGGTGCATGGCATTCCTGAGTACAGCTGAATTATCTATAATATAGGTATTAAAGGTTCAACCACGTCCTAAAACAATGGGCTAGCTCAGCATACTAAAATTGCCCTGTTGCAACAAATCCCTTAAGTTAAAGGGGTGATCAGATGCTAAGTTCACTTTTACATGCTGTTTGAACATTAATGTGTGTTGGCAGTGTATGTACAAATCTACCCTATAATGATAAAAATCCATGCAGCGGTTTTTAATTAATCTGTAAAAATAATATCCCCTTTTTCAAATCGAGCCATTCTCAGATGCCTGTCGGTGTGGCGTCACACCCACAGAGGCCGCTCCCACTATAGTTGATTGACATGAGCGATTTACCTTAAATCAGCCGTCACAGTCCGCCCTCTTTGTTTCAATGCTGGAGCAGGGATGTAAGTTAGACAAGAATATCTCCGATTGAGCGATTGAGGTGTTGTGTTGCTGGGTGTAATAATGAACATAGTGGTCGTCATTTACTCCCGACATCTGAGCCGCTGAAGATGCAGTAGATTACGTTTGTTTGTGAAGGGAATGCGCCTTCCGATCTACATATATCCATCTATGTTTGCGCGAATCATTCATGATCCAGCTTCACTTACAGCACAAGTGAGTATAAGGGTTTTTTATGAATCTTTGTGATCGCCTTTCCTTATAACGTGGTAGTTAGGAAGTTTAGCGGCTACATGCGGCTAATGTAAACAATGTCCTTCCACAGAGAGAAGAGAGGGGCGGGTTGAGCAGAGCTCATTTGCATTTAAAGGAACAACCACTTAGAATGAGATGATTTTTGCTGAGCTCATTTTGACAAGGTAAAAAGGGTGTTGTTTTACAAAACCATTGAGAATTTTTAATCAAAGTATATTAGAGACTTTTTATTAAGACCCTAAAGAATCATATCAACTTGTGGAAAATGGGCATCTGATGACCCCTTTAAGAAATGTATAATAATTGTAAGGGTATTAGAGGTTTACTGTATGTCTTGTGGAACATACAAAAAGATATTTGGAGAAATGGCTGTTTTTTCATCTTTTCTTCTTGTTCAAAACATAACTGTTGTCACTCTCCAAAAGTGTGTGGTTAACAACATCCTTCAAAATATCTTCTGAGAAAGTTTGTTGCAGCTGACTGCTGACCTTCAAAAGTTAACGGTTTATTTACAGTCATTCAGCAATTTTTACAGCTTAAGTAACAAAATCATACCGTCTGTCGTCTTAGCTCAGTCTCATAACTGTGGTAACGGTACTAAATAGCATGGCAGGGTTGAGTGTTGTATTTACCAGTGGCTCTTTTCATGCTTCATGTTGATAGAGAACTTGCTTTAAGCTTATCCCCTCCAGTATGGTTACCAAATAAAAAGAAAGAGGAAACATGTCATAACCTCATGTCAGTCTGTCATGGTGTTCAGCTATTTGTATTTACGCCGTAACAGAGATTAAGCTGCTGCGGCTAGGTAGATTTGAGCAAAGCTGCTAAAAAGGCAATATGAGTGTTTTCAACTTCGCCGTATGTTCTCTGTTGGATTCCTCTGTTGGATCTTTGATTTATGTTGTGCAATAGTCATCTCATTTTATTCGCCTCTTCTCACATCTGCCGGCAGCCGCTGAAATTGCATGTTAAAAGTTAAAAGAACACCTGTCACAGGCTTGAAGTTGATGGCAACATAAACACGAGTGCATGCACAGCTTGAGTCAAGCTGCTAGAAGAGGCCCTTACACTTCTTCAGGAAGGAAAAAGAGGAATTAGCTTTCTATGCATCTCCACTCGTGTTTTGAAATGAGGAGGGTCAGCCGAAGGTGAGCGTAAGAATTCTAGACAAGTCGAGCTATCTTTTATTTTCAGGATTGCTGACACCCGAATGTAAATTATTTAAGAAGGCCATGCCAACACAAAAGGGGAGTAAGAGAGGTCTCGGAGTCAACATGCATTCATGTGTACAAATTATATGCGGCGTATCTAAAGCCTGGAATACACTATATGACTTTTAAAATCTGTGCAGGCTTTAAAACACTAGGCATCTAGCCTACTTTGAAAATGGCTACATAAAAAGCATCATACACCAACCCACTGAAATCCAAAATCTGCGCAAAAGTCATGTAATGTATTCTGGGATTTACTTCATGCAAGACAGCACTGCTCACTATTTAAAGATACAACAATTGTTGCTAATCTTGGTACCGTGAATGTTTTGGTTTATAAACATCCATTCATATGTGATTAAAATAGGTTGTCAAGATGGCACATCCCTGCATAAGAGTAAAGCAACCTAAGGGGCTTTCACACCGCACGGTTCTAGGAACTTATTTCTAGGAACTAGCCAGCATGGTGGTTCCTAGAGAACCATTTTCTCCCTCAGGCCGTTTTCCTGGTTGCATTCGCTTTGGCAGCTGGAACTCTAAAGCGGCCGACAGCACCATTTACAAACATCAGCAAACAGGGAATGAAGGATGCCGTGATCGGAGCTGTTCTTGTTGTGTGTCATAGATTTTGTGATAAAGGAGATGGAATGTAAACACTCAAAAGCTCAAACTTGCCCAAACTTAGCTCAAACTATGAGTTTTCAAGTCATCGTTATGACGTCAGATGTGTCACTTTGTTCAGAACAAGATGGCGATTTACCTTTTCTACATAAAATTTAACGATTATTTACCTCTGCATGCATAAAATGCCGAATAAAGAATGTGCATAATTGTGTTTTTGCTTTTTTCTGTTTTTATTCAATTTATGAAGGTGATGTAAACTGAATCATTATATATTATACAATAATATAATATTTTGTATATGTACATTTTTTACATTTTATTGTGCATTACAAAAATAATCATTTTATTAATTTCAGCAAATTTACCATCAATACAGATGTTTCATATCTATATAGCCATTGGCTGCATCCATTGCATTCGACACGTTTTCTCACTGACGCCCCCAACTCGGAAACTCTTGGCTTAAAGAAAAGAAAATTTTTCCCACTCGTAATAACAACTTTGTGGTGGCGTTCATGTGTGTATCTATCCGACATGACTTGAATGCACCGTAAGTCTGGGACCGAGTCTGGGCACCCCTGTCCTATGACAACTTGCAGTGTTGCATATCATCGAGGCAAAGAAGAGAACACGGCACTGTTCTAGCTAAATGCTATTATCGCTGTTTTTCTGTTTTTGGAATAAATGTTTTTACATGCCTTTTTTAAAAATGCCGGGTAGCCGGTGTTTCGTATGCATTTGGACAATCAGCGTACATTTACATCACTGATAGTTCCTATAGAACTGTTTTAGACCCTACTCTGAAATAGGAGCCAATGTAGTTCTTCCAAAAGGAGTTTCTAAAAGTTCCTGTGGTGCAAACACGCCAAAAAGCAAGTACTTCAGCCAGTAGTTTTAGGAACTATGAATAGGTTCCTCTGATGGGAAAGCCCCCTATAGTTTCATTGCATAAATGTGCCTCTCCCTACATTTTTGCTCTACAAATGTACCTATACATATAATTCACTGCAGTTTCCAGCTGAAATTACAGTAAAAACTTTCAGCTTTCAAACAAATTCTGAATTAATAACAGTTTATTGATTAATGAACACTTAGTTTCACACGGTTCCTTACAATAGTATGTTTTGACATAAAAACACTGCATAGTGCTTTATTTGTAAACTAATTCAGTACATTTTGATGTTTGATCACATAACCTGCTACATATGTACAGCTTTTTTGATTTAGTAAACTTGCTTGGTAGCACACCCGGTACAGCATTGAACTTGCTTGGAGTCATGTGAATAAAAAGAATTAAAAAGTTGTAGAAACAAGCTGAAATAGCATGGTTGCTTTAGCAAATGCGTTTTATCTTACATTTGCGTTTAGGGTAGGGTGGTATGTTTTTTAAATGCAATAGAGCATTAACTGTTCAGTGCCACTTTTCAAACAATCAACGTAATAAAACACTGCCAGATTCACATTCATCTGTTTAGGTCAATCTGAGTGCACCACTCACTGGACATTTCACTTTGAAAGTGTTGCGAAACTTGTAATAGACAACGTAAAATCATTTTGCAGATATGTCGCCACAGGCACGTATTTTCCGGAGAGCCTGGGTTGTAGTAAAGGAGGCCTATTTCCCCGAAATCACGTTACGTATCAGTTCTTGAGCACATATAATGGGTCGGAATTACTTTCCCTTTTTTCCTATTATCCTCTAACTTTCATCAATGGAGGATAGTGCATATGCCAGCGTCTGGTAGGTTTCAGACAGCCAACATGAAATCAGACCCTCTCTTGGCAGTGTTAATAAGTGCTATTCGATCAGCACAGAGACAAGGTTATTGCTGAACCAATGCGGTCAAGAAAAAGAAAGAAAAAGGCTGAATATTGTGGAGAGGGATAATCATTTTACACTGAGATTGAAGCGCAAATATTGTATTAACATAAGTCAATTCTTTAATAAAAGCGCATTATAGCCACTTACACTGAGGTATGTAAGTCAATATTCTAATACTTATAATCTGATAGCACAAAGTCAAATATAAGAAATGAATATTAATGTAAACTTTTTTAGAGCTCCACCAGGCACAATAAAACAGACCTATTCATTTTTCTCTCATTCACATTAAAGAAAGGCCAGCCACAGAGATGCCCGAGATGTTCTTAGAGTTTCTCTCTCGTCTACATTTCCCAGCATACTGCCAGGTTGACCAGGGTTGCAAAACTACAGAGAAAATGGCTCTCTCTGAGAGCACTTCAGAGTACCTGTAACCTCTCACAGTTCTCTTCACTCAATTCAGCAGATCACAGCAGGTGAATGCTAGCCTCTGTGCTAACGATAATGGATACTTCACTACTGCACTGTCAGACTCATTGGATGATGCCGTGTGGATCTGTGATAATGATAATTTAAACAGAACAAGTTGGTTGCTGCGATGTCTGTTGGTCTTTGCTTGAGTGCAATTTTGGGGCTTGGGAAATGGCTTGGCACTTTAAATAACTTTTCACACCACTGAAAATCAATTGACTCTCCGTCTTTTTGTGTGCATGTTGAAAGTGGCCACAGGTATGATCATGTACAAAATGGTCAAAGGTTACAAAAGGGAAATCCATAGTTTCTGCTTTGTTTGGGGTCCAGGAAATTGGCTCTCTCAAATGTCAAATCTTCAATGCGAATCGATGCCCTCCCAGTGCTTTCAAAAGTTTGGTACGTAAGCCACTTCATACTTTGAGCAAACACTGCCTCACTTTCTGCCTCATTTAATTAGATGTCTGTTTTATAATTCACACTCTGGAAATATTGTTTACTGTTCAATTAAGACAAGAAAAGATCATTTTCAAAAGCCTAATTTGCTACCATCGCCTACGAGTTGTTGTTGTGCTGCAGGTAATCACAGCCTTGCTAATATTTGGGGAAAAACAGCACTAGTGTGATATTGCTTTTATGCAATGGTAATATTGAGTAACTTACATTTTAGACACACTATTTCCAGTTATTTTGTCTAGTTTAGCCCTATTTGGACAATAATTGTTTCTCAGGGGGATGCAAGTTTTCATCATTTACAAGGGGTAGTTGGTGATTTTATTGCCGTCCGAATACAGAATGACAGTGTTTATCTCTCACCACCCGCGTGAAAATCCCCAGCCGAATTACCTACTGTTTTTTGACAAACACCAAGGTCGTGTGGCAATTTAATTGCCATCTGAATCCATCTCTGAATTTACGAGAAGAAACCGATTTGAAATTTTATGTTTAGTACCTTTCTGACCACTGCTGAACACAGCACGGTAACTGTTGTACTTCGCTGTAATTTGCATGCATATTTATTTTGAAATGCTCGAAAGTATTTAAAAGAACAATACTCCATAACTGCTCCACCACAGCAAGTGGGAGCAAAAAGAGAAGCAAAGCACGTAAACATTCGAAATGGGTCTTTATTATGGCAGCAGCATGTACACAATGCAATTTTAAAATATGTATTATATACAGACACTCACATAACTATATTGCGTATAAATATATACAACTATAGGGCATCTATTTTCCCATTTTTAAACAGATGATTTAAATAATCAAATAATAAATAGGATTATATATTACAAAATATGCTTGGAATATATTTAGCATAATAATAAGTATTTTTAAAATGCATTTTAAACAATAATATAAATAAATTTGTAAATCAAATTCATTTTATTTATAGCAGACACTCATGTTATTGGTCATGTGAGCAGGGCATTCCCGAGTTCGTAGGATCTCATTGTATGAGTTTTTGTATGATTTTTCCCTTCGGATACAAAATTTATGGGAGGAGAGTATAGTACAAATGAATCACGTCATGGCATTTGCGGCATTTTTAGCGCCCAAAAAAGCATGTCCTAAACTATTTTGCGCTTGAAATGGCTGCAATTATTGTTGCTAGGAGGAGGCACTGCAGAGAACAGAGAGCGCGTGGTAGAAAGGAGAGGATTTTTTCCACATGTATTTATTTATTTGTAATGCCAGAAGAACACATTATCCAAACATATCGTTTGCCAAGCCATGTTATTTTTAATTTGCTTCAGGAAATAAAAGTCGACTTGGAAACCTCAACTAGGAGTCACGCAATACCAGCTCTATCAAAACATCATCAACATTTTTTGGCCTCCGGTTCTTTTCAACGTACTGTGGCTTCTTTGTGTCTTTATTTGCGACTACGCTCATTTGCGCTGTGCTTGGTATATTGTGTTGGTCGATAATTAAATGAGATTTGTGCATTCTTAGTAAATCATCCGCAGAAATTTTCCCTCCCATTGGCGCTGTTTTGTTTAGTAAAACTGGCCCTTACTCTTAGAATAGGGCTTTAGCTAACAAAAAAGTGGTGGTGTTTTCCATAATTTCCATAATTCCATATCAGATTTTAGCATGGTAATGGATGTGACTAAATGTATTTGGCCTTGGCGGAATAGATCTGCTACCCTGCTGAATTGCTGATGTTGTTGGTTTTTGCTATTGTTGTAGATTATTTCTGCTACTGCACAGCAAGTACAGGAAGGTGCTACTGCCAATACATCCGCCGATACGGTGCTGTGAGTTTTTAAGACATACTGCTGCTGCACAAGTACCATATGTAATAGCCCGTTGCAGATCTAAACAGGTGGAGCAGGGGAAAGTGGAGTGTTTCAGAGGAAATCTGAAAGCATGCTGTAATGAATGCTAACCAGCCATTTAAATATTCAGCAGCAAGCTCATTGGCTGCGCATGCAAAATAAACCAATCAGCTTGTGCCAAGTAGTTTAACACTACGAATATCATCAGTTTGCGTTAATGACCCATCAACCTGTGCCATTTAGAGTTTCAGTAAATATTAGGGCTGCATGATTATACCAAAAATCATAATTGTCGATTATTCCCTTAAAATTGTAATTGCGATTATTAATTACGATTATCACAATTTACATTGAATGATGTTTTGAATAGCTTTATACCATTGTTTGAGGCAACTGCATGGCACATTTTTATACATAGTTTCTTCTTTAAAAATTAAAACAATGAGAAAAAAAAAATTTAAGATAACCTGTAGGAAAAATACACACACTCTCTCTCTCTCACACACACACACACACACATATCGTAAGAAAGCAGAATAATGCAAGTGGATTTTTTTTTGTTTTTTTTTTTGTGGTAATTGTGCCTTTGAATGATTACATAATTGTGGCATCTGTAATTGTAATCACAATTAGAAATTCGATTAATTGTGCAGCCTTAGTAAATATAAACTATATTCTGGTCAGATCATTTGAAAGTTTCTTGTCTCTCATGGAATTACAGCTTATGTGTGATTGGTTTGACTTAGTGTGGATGTAAATGCTTATGCAGCAATTAAAACCAAACCACAAATCTCAAATGTCCATGTTGGCTAAGGTTATGATTTGCCTCTCTTTGAACTAACAGTGATGAATTCCAACATATAAACAGAACAGCTGAGAAGCCGGAGTAAACATAAGATGATTAAACACAGCAACTTGCTCTAAATCTCAAAATGCTTTTGTGAGTAGCCTGGGAACATACACCAGATCTAATTCCTTTTAATTAAAGGTTCTCATGATAAACTATCAGGTTGCTTTAATTGGTATTTATGCATGTTGCTTCTGTACTGTTGTCTGTTACAGTTCCCATTATGAAATTCTGAACTCCATAAATGGGTTCACATGGTTTTCTGCTTGTGATAAACACGCAGAAGCCTGATCATTAGCAGTGCATAGTTTAATGCGCATGTTCTTCTCACATTCTGCAAGAATCTGACAGCTGGAGGCTTGGTATTTATATTTATCTGTGCCTGTAAAGCTGCCTCTTAGTTAGAATGATCCACACCTCCTTCCAGCATCCCATCCCCCTCCCCCATTTGTTCCTGCTAATTAATGACTGCGGTGCTAATTAAAAGCCGGGCAACACTCAATACATTCTGGGTCCTTGAGAAATATTAACATTTTCATTCGCAGGTCTCGGAGACTAATGAATATTCCATTGCAAGATTTCCAAGGAAAATTATAGGGTTGGGAGGAGCATGAAAGTGACAAGAAGACACGTGTGTTATATATAACCCTATATTATGCAGAAGAAATGAATGATTTCACACAGGGGGTCCTGTAACATGACAAGGCCTTGTGGAGTAAAGAAAAAAGAATAGAACGGTTTGACCATAGCCTAGTCAATTAAAAGACCTTGTCACACTCTGTCGAGACGTCTTTCAGTATTTCATGTAAACGCAACACTATGCCATGTGCACAAGAGAGAAGAAAAGCTTTGTACGAAAGAAAAAGCCTCTGCTTCGGCCTTATGCTGAGCAACAGGAAGCCTCCTACTGCGTTAAACGTGTATCATCTTTCCACATAAATCAAGGCTGTGAACAAAATGTCTGTGCGGGGTGAGATAAAAGGAGGCAAGCAGCCCAAATGTGGTCTCTTGGGTACAGTTCCACACCTCCACCTCTTTCCATCCACTCCCCACATTTTAATTGCCACTGTTTGCCAGTTGCCACAGCTCGTACTGCGCCCATAATGACTGTTCCTCACAATGCTGCCATAGCACTTGATCTCTCTTTTAATGATCCTCCTTCTGTAAATTTGTACTGCACTAGTTTCTTATCTCACAGATCTTTATCAGCTCCACTTGCCTGTGGACACATTAATTGGGGAGATTAATTGACCACAGATCCTTCAGGCATGACCTATGCGCTATGTAAAGCACAGAGTCGCCCATTTGCGCCGCTGATTTGATTACTGACTCACAGCCCTCTATAGCTCCTCATGTGCAATTAGTGTAAAATCTTTACTAGCGACACATATGACAGTTACATTCAATTAGTCGAATACAGATTTCTACTGTAGGAGTGATAATTGTTAACATCGGATTGGACAAGAGTGTAAAAATTATATCACACTGATGCTATTTATAGGGAACACTGTCTATTATCATTTCTGTGTAAATCATTCGTAAAATCATGCTTATGTAAATTGGCACGTTTACAGTTTACGTAAGAATGGTTTTATGAACAATTTGCATAGAAATTTGTTCTGCTTGTGTTTCAAGAATGAGGCCCAGTGAATATTTGTTGCTGTTGGTACGCCTAGGATTTTGGGTTTTGACTGGGAAAAGACAATTATTGAAATGTATTCAGAATTATTCAGTTTCATCAGTTTTCCGTGGTTCTTCTGGTAATAAGGAAAAAAAAACTGAATGATTCGGATGTCTGTTCCATGAACACAGCAACACATTTGTAACAGTGCTTAATTTGTACATGACAAAAAGAAAGACAGTTACACTGAAAACAATTCACTTCAGGGAACTCAAGGCTTGGGAAATGTAGCAAATTATACAGGGTAGTTTAATGGGATGATCAACCAGGACTGGGACTTTCATTGTTTTTTTTGTTTTGTTTTGTTTTTGTTTTGTTTTTTTAATCACTTTGCATGTTGTGTTTGTGAGTTCCTGACAAACTGTGTGTCTGTCTATTTGTGGTTGGAATCCTGCAGATTACAGATTATTGTTACACCAGTAGGTGGCAACAAGTGCCTGTCTTTAAACTAATTAAATAATTTATCATTCTGGAGGAATACAAGCAGCGGTCTTTATTATGAATCAATTAGTTATTGATTCAACCAATTTATTCGAAGCACTGATTCATTCTGGGACAAACACCACTACTGTTTTAAGGTTGGGGAAATAAATCGATGCATCGTGAATCGAGAAATGATTCTGCGTCGATTCCGAGATTTTCTGAATGCATTGCAGTTCTCTCTCAAATCAATTTTGATCTTAGTTTAGATGACACTGTATACTTTAAAAACAGCCATATACTCTGCTTGCTTCCTGTTCCTTACACACACTTAAAGTATGAAGCGAATTACAAGGGTGTTCACAGTGAGCTATGTTTAGGTTGTGTGTTTATCTTGTGTCATAAAAGCATTCTGAGCCAAGATGTAATTACGTGACTCAGCCGAACTCGCAAGTGCTTTTCATCATAAGCATTTGAGTGTACAGTTAGTATGAGTTCGCTTCCAGAACAAAAACTTACAGATAATTTACTCAGCCCCTTGTCATCCAAGATGTTCACGTCTTCCTTTCTTCAGTCAAAAAAAATGTTTTTTGAGAAAAACATTTCAGGTTTTCTCTCCATATAATGAACTTCTATGGTGCCCCCGAGTTTGAACTTCCAAAATAGTTTAAATGCAGCTTCAAAGGGCTGTAAATTATCCCAGCCTATCAATGCTTGTCTAGCTCTGCATGAACTCTGTGTATTGCGGTTCATGACAGTTAGGGTATGTCGAAAATCTCCCATCTAATTTTCTCGTCTAACTACAAAATCATCCTACATCGCTGCAGAAGTACCGACCCAGTGTTTACAAAGTGAACATGCAAAGAAGGTCAAACAATTTTTGCAAAAAAAAGGTAAAACAGCGATGTAGGGTGACTTTGAAGTTGGAGGAGAAAATGAGATGGGAGTTTTTCGACATACCCTAACTGTCATGAACCGAAATCTGGAAGTGAACTACTCCTTTAAGAGATTAGAGTGCCAGCTGCTGTTTAAAAACTTAGCTCAGAATCTATTCCAGAGAGAATTGTGATGCATTCAGAATCGATCCATTAATCGATCCTTTTATCCCTTTTATCGTGACAGCCCTATACTGTTTTTTCAACCTGGTCTTATGACAAAAACATACCTGTGGGAACTTTTTCGCGAGACACGAAATGCATACCAATAAGTACGTATCACTGCAGTTTCCAAAAGAAATCAACACTAGAGGTGGTAAAACAGCGAGCACTTGTAATTGTTTTCGTACACAGTTATGATTATAGCTCTGTATGTTTCACTCCCCGGTGTTCTGACAAATAATGCTATCTTTCGTATTATGCTACCAACACTGTATTTTTAATACTGTAAGTGTAGGTTTAGGGTTGGGGTAGGTGTACACGACAGCGTAGCACAAATTGTCAGAACACCGGACGTAACAAGCTTGCTCGGTAGCTCAGCCAGCACTGTATGAATCCTGTGAAAAACATGACTCACGATGAAAGAGCTGAAAGATGATAGATTAAAAAACAAGTTAAAACGACAAAGTTAAAAAGTTTCCACAGGTATATTATCGCCATGAGACCAGGTTTTGTTTGTGATGCAATGGATCTACTACCCCTGATAGCGCACATACATCACAGAGACATCTATCTGACATCAGCAAGACTTATTTTTTACAGTGTTTGCTCATCTGCAATACATCTATAGGATGTTTCCCATCAGATGTCAAATAGACGTCTATTAGATGTCTTTAAGATGTTTATGATTTAGAATGTATGTAAAACTGACATCTTACAGATGTCTGTCAGATGTTTGTACACAGCAGATGATTTTCCAGATCAAGTGATCTTTAACAGAAATCTTGCAGATGTACATGTGCGATCTGGGATGGCTTTGTTTCAAATTATTGTTGTTGGCAAAGCAAAAACATTGTCTGAGGGCATTTTCACACCTGACTCAGTTGGTGCATTTGTTTCTGAACCTGGCGCATTTCCCGCTTGGTTCAATTCATTTCGGAGTATATGGACGCAGCAGTCATAATCGGATTTAAACCAAAATATTTGGCCCAAGATTGCCTGAATGAGGTAGCCTCAGCCCAATTGAAACTACCTCTGGAGCGGTTGCTTGTGCTAAGAAAACAATCTGACCCAGTGGAACAACAAACCAAGCTGTATTATAATTCATAATGAGGGTGAGCACATTTCTTACTTCAGTTGAAAACTAAAGAGCAGCTTTTATCATTGCTTTTCTCCAAAATAGCATTGCAAGAAGGCTGTCCAGACGAAGCTTTTATTCTGACTCTAGCTGTATTTATAAATTACAATTTGAGTTGTTGTCTTGGAACAAAACAGATAATCTACAGGTGTGAAAATGACATGGAAAGTAACTATAAATAGCTCAGAGAAGCTGCTGTTTCAGGCAAATACGCTATATTTATTTATGTTGTATGTAATATAAAAAGAGAAATGATTGGGTCTTTAAAATGTATTTATTTTTCAAATGGGAACTTGGAAAACATACAGCCTAAGCAATATGCAGCATTAAATTGAGCTCTTGATCCTCTGTAAAAGGATGAAATGTGCTGTATAACCAACAAAGGCTTATGTTATCTGTTGAGGCTCGTGCGCATGGCATATGCATATGCTGTGTTTGTACTCTGCCATTTAGAGCCAGGGACATTTTTCTTTGTCACATTGCTCTCCTGACTCAACCAGCTGAAAGCAGGATTAGCCTCCAGTGTCTTTGAAAAGTCAAGAAGTGAGGGAAAAATGAGGATAAAGTGATGACAGGATGGAGAGAGAGAGAGAGAGAGGAAGAGCGAGACAGGCAGAAACACATGGGCAGTTACATGAGCAAAAGAGCTGGAGAGAGAGCAAACAGCTTGGCTGGGAGGGACATGGCATACATATTTCATATATAAAAGACAAGCATTTCATTTCCATATTTAGTGAACACCGAGAGGACTTATTCAAGCAGTCAGGGCTTTGCTGAGGTAGAAAATCAGCAAACTCGCTATGCCCGTGTATTTCCAAATCAATCTACCGCCATCTGCGACAGATGCATGACATGGCACGTCTGGATTTCCCATCTGATTTCAAGAAAACCCTAGAACATTTTTCACTCTGATTGGCTTATCCACGTCTAGGAGTTTCATTTTTGTGAAATGCACAGAGACCAGCCTGGCCCCTGAAAAGTGTTTTAATTAGACTGGTGGTGTGACCAAGGGGTTTAAAGGAATATTCCAGGTTCAAATTAAATTAAGCTGAATCGATAACACTTGCGACAGTGTTGATTACCACAAAAATTAATTTCCAGTTGTCAATTTGCCTTGATTACAGTACAGTGATATTTTAATAGTATTCTTAGTATTTATTTATTTATTTTAAATAGCCTAAATTTTTGTTATTTTTCATTTTAATTTGACGTTTTAATAATGTCATTTTTTTAGCATTTAATTTTTGTTTCAGTTGTATTAGTAATTTTAGTACTTAGTATTTCTTATTTGTAATTTGTAGTTTAACAATTATATTTTATTGACATTTATACTGTATTTATTCCAGCCTTATTTCAATTAATAATTGCAATTGTTTAGTAGTTGTTTTAGTTAACAATAACAACAAAGCTTACAATGGAAGTAATAGGGCCAGTCCAGAAATGTTAAAATACTCACTATTTCCGAATGGCCAAAAAGTTGCTGCTTTTATCACCACAAGGAGCAAGCCAAGTACAGTTCTTAACCCTGTGGAGATTGTTCCTAAAAATCCATCACCTTCGATCGAAGCATCTGTTAAATCACTGTTTACTAACTGTCTTTCTTTTCTTTTTTTTTCCAAATCAGGTGTAAAGAGGGTTTCCAGGGCATTCGTTGTGACCAGTTCCTGCCCAAGACTGATTCCATCTTGTCTGACCCAAGTGAGTTCCTTGCATTCTGCTTTAATAAATCAGATGCATGCAAACGCATACATTTTTACTCTGCTACTATATGTCTGAAGTTAATAGAAAATACCATGTTTAGAGTCTATGTATTATACAGTCTTTTTGAAATTGTTTTGAAATGAATGTACAAGGCCACTGGCATGAATAGAGAGAAATGGCTATATAACTTTCAGCTTCTAACCCAAATGAATACTTAACCTCTGTGGACCATAATGCATTTATGCATTCATTTACCAATAACAACAAGGCTTTGCAGTTCGCAGTCTTACAGACACTGTTGTCATAGAAACCTTGTCATTACTAAAGTGTCATAACATTTTCATATTTTCCTGACGGGAACAGATTTCTTGATTTTCCCACCCACTCAGCTAATGGCTGTGTATTCGCATGGTTCTACCAAACCCGAATGTCTCTTTTCTGAATGATGTATACCATTTTATCGAATAAGGCAGTGATTGTGTGTTTGCATGCATACATTATGTCAGTGTGTATGTGTGTGTGTGATTGCATGTTGTGTGCAGTGAGTAAGCCCACTTGATGAGTCACAAATGGAGCATGATTATGAGGGGTTCTGTTTGTTGACCTTCTTGTACAGATCTATCAGTGCTGTTTTATATGAAGGATAATGAAATGAGCTGCTTAAGAATTTGCCGTGTGCACATGGTGATTGGTGATTCCCACCAGCTGAGAATGCAATACTGAATAAAGACCGACGCGTATACCGTACATCCACACTCATCTGCTCACATATCACAGGATAGCATTCACATTTTACATCCAGAAAAGGTATTGGTACAGCACATTGATGTGTTTTATCATATAAACTCTGCATGTATATTTCTGCATGTTATAAGATATAAAGAATATCATTCGGAAAAATAAAGGTATAAACTTATATGCATATAAATATATAATATGTATAAAATAAATAAAAAATGTCCTCAGTATAACAGATCAGGAAGATACATTTTCCTATGAAAGCCAGATTCCACCACTTGAGTAAAAAAAATTAAAAACTTTTTAGCAACTTTTTATCTCACAATTCTAACTTTTTTTTCTCAGAATTACATGATACAAACCTGCAATTCTGACTTTTTCTCAAATTTGCAAGATATAAACTTGATGTTCTAACTTTTTTCTCAGAGTTGCATGATATAAACTTGCAATTGCAAGTTATAAAGTCTGTATTGCATGGTTTAAACTCGCAATTGCGAGGAAAAAACTCAGAAGTGCAAGATATAACTTACAATTATGACTTGTTTATATCTTGCAGTTGTGGCTGTTTTTCTCAAAACTGCGAGTTTAAGTCTTGCAAGTCTGACTTTATAATAAAATTGCGAGTTAAATCAGAATTGTGACCATAACATAACATGTCTTTTTTTTTCCCCTCAGACTTGGACTTTATAACTCGCAGTTGCGAGTTAATAACTCACAATTCTGAGAAAAAAAAGCCAGAACTGAAAGATATGAACTGCATTTGGGAGAAAAAAGGTTTTATCTCACAATTCTGACTGTATTTGTCACACTTGACATTATATCCTACCATTATGACTTTATAACTCTAAATTAGGAATTTATATCACGCAATTCTAAGAAAAATGTCAGAACTGCGACTCTATATCTCACAATTTCAAGTTTATATCACAATTCTGAGACAAAAAGTTAGAATTACAAGTTTGTATTATGCAATTCTGAGAAAAAAGGCAGAATTATGAGATGGAAACTTGCAATTGTGAGAAAAAAGTCAGGACTGTGAGATAAAAACTCACAATTCCCTTGTTATTCAGTGGCGGAAATGTCTTTCCATATTTTCCTGATCTGTTACCTGTAGGCAATTTTATTTTTTCTTCAAGCTTCCATTCCATAAACATTTCTTTTTAGCTTCCAATTCTCTAAAGGAATTGTAAAAATCAGGTTACAGTGCAAGCATGCCCAGAAAATCTGCATTTAACAATTCCTCAATATGTAGGCCTGATTTTGAGCACTAGGATGTGGAGGATGCGGCAAACTGCCACTGACATACTGCCGAACTATTCAGAATCACTCCACCACTGCAATCCAATTCCAAAAACCTAATTTACATACAAAGGAAGGATTTTTGTGTTGAAAAGAATGACAGTGACTTCATTTAAATATTTCCATTGCAACTCTATTTTAGCATACAGTATTTACCAATTAGTTTGTAGATAGTTTATAAATAACATGCAGGTTTTTTGGGGTGCGCTTCAAACAAAGTCACCCCGTAGTATGATGATAATCATTCGCATGTGTGGCATTGTTCGTAAACAGCAGTTTGCTCTGGTCTGTTTCTGTTTCTTCTACTTCACTTGAAGGTTAATGAACAACACTGTAATCTTCTGAATGGCACCCTGACAGAGTTTGGCACAGATTTGCTCTACAAGTCTGCCAAGCCTTAGCCACTTCTTATCACTTTGGCACACAGACAAGCAGCCACCTATTGGGCAAACGAAAAATAGAATTAAGCACAGCAGAGTAACCAATTTCAGACATGTCACAATAGCAAATTGTGAATAATGAGTTTACCACTCAATTCAGACAATAATAGCTCTGTTGAAGGAGAATTTAGTGTCGTGACAAACGGCTATTGTGAAAAGCCGCACAGATTTTACGTTGGGCAGCTGGACATGAAACATCATTTTATACATGTGACCCTCCACATACAGGTCATATACAGGATGACTTACTGAGGTCTTAAATTTCCGTAATCTCACTGCTATCCCATCTGTTACTAATGTCTCTTCAGATTCACATGATCTTCATCAGTTCATAAACAAAAGTAGACAGGCTTTCAGTATTTAAAGTTTGAGATGCCAGTAATGGGTTCACTGACAGGGCAGACACACACATAGCCAAAGTCTCTCCTGTGCCATCGCTCTTAAAAGCAGCATTCAGAGAGGAGAGGGACACCCAGGGTCACCGTGTCCTTGAGTTACACGGCCAAGGCTTTCATCACACATCTCTCAACTTCTTTCCCTTTCCTTTGTGTCTCTATCCCTACAAACTCTAGCTGATTTTCCTCATGGCTAACCACTACAAAAAAAAAAAAAAATATATACATATATATATATATATATATATATGTGTATATATTAGGGACGTGATGAGATCTCTCTTTCTCTATATATGATGTTTGATAACAAAGTTGCTTACTGTTTACTCAACCAGATTAGATGTAAGGGTGAACTCGTGATATATATATATATATATATATATATATATAATAGAAATAAAGTAAATGATTTATACTTTTGGGCTGGATGAAGTTTTCTTTAAAAATTGTTCTTGGGAAACAAGTAATTTACTTTCAACTCTTATTTCAAAGGTCAACATGACTAAAAATTTTCTTCGTTGAATTCAAGCTAAGCTTGGAATGCTTGGAAAAATCTGTGATTTATTACCAGAGAACAGAATTTTAGCTCATCCCTCAGTTTGTGAAATAGAACAGGAAATGCATTTATAGTAATGCACTTACAATAAAAGCCTAAAAGGCAAGATAGCCTGAGGGTTTGAAAGCTGTGTATTTTTGTTAAAGCCCATGTATTAATTTTTTAGTTTGTCATTGCAGATGTAATGTTGTCTAAATTGTCTTTTTTTTTTTTTTTAGGTGGGGACACTTTTCTAGGTGGAGACTCTGTAGTTATATAATTTATTTGGGTAGGATTACAGTTTATGAATAGTTATGTGCCATCTGTTCCTGGTATCTTCACAGGGTAAGATAAGGTGAAGTTAGACTCTTCGTCCGTCTGCCTTTTTCTTGCATTCAGCCATTCCATTTTGTCTCACAACATCATATATATTCATCATAGCACCTGACCCAAGGTCAAGAAGACCATATATGCTGAATTATTAGAGTCATTTCCTGTGCAGCACCAAGGATCAAGCAGCCAAATATCTGCAAAGCAAAACACCACATATCTGTACACCAAGTAAATCATGAAGAATCAGATGTTCTTTTTGTCCAAGATAATGCCAGACACACTATTTGAAGTGTGCATGTAGTCTCTATCTGTGCTTTTTTTCATTGCGTTGAGTCTGCAAGATTAAAATCCCCCGTATGTAACAAATTCGTTTTCATCTGTAGTTTAAGCTGAATTGAGATAACTCTCGCTTTCTTGATGTACTGTCAGTTCCTGATCCGTTTGATGGAAAGACATATGCACTATAAAGGCAAAAAAAACTTTTTCACCTACAGAGTAGATAGGACGGGAAGAGGGGTTTTCTCTTAAAACATCAGAGATTTTATGTAAATGTGCTCTTGGAGTTGTAATTTAGTTTATCTTTTCACCCGTCTTGAACATCTTTGTTTCTGTACAGTTACCACACATTAAAAGCCAGTATTATTCACGCATTGATCATTTTTACAGTTTAGTCATAGTTTCTGCTTTTTGATGAAAATACACTTAATTTTTTTTTTTAAATGCCATTCATTTATAGTCAGTTTTACTGAGCAGTACAGATATATGCCACTCCTCTGGCTTAGAAATAAAAATAACTTTCCCATTATCTTGCCCCTTCAAGACTTTCGCACTTTGATGCACTGAGGGTTTCAAAATATTATTAAAGTATTTTACCTCATTGCTACAAAAATATTTCTCCTTGTCGTTTGACTTTTTCAGAACAAAAAGTGCACGTGTCTATTTTCCTTTTTCATCTTCGCACAAGCTGGGCAATGAGGCAATTGCCGCATCATTGGGGCAACATGTTAATGGATTGCAGTCTCTAGAGACAATTTACCTTATCGTGTGGGAAAGTATTATACAAGCGTAAAGGAAAATTTTATATTGATCGCTGCAATTCATCTGCTGAGGTATTTTGCCTGGTGCAACATGCAAAATATTTATCAAGGTCTGAGGTAATGCTTTCGGATGGGTCATTTACAGTGAGATTGAGATCTTGTCAGCTCTCTTCATAATGAAAAATATGTGAATTGTATGCTGATTTCTACTGCATATTCTCCGTGTTCTCTTACGTTACAGTCTCCTTGGTAACCTGCCATGTAGGCAAGGGGCTATTTTTCTTCTTTACGTATATTGGCTGAGAATAAAACGCATGTAGCGAAGCTAATTTTTAACCTGTTGCACTTCTATTAACTACCTGCCTGAAGACGGTCATCTTTTCGCATTTTCCTGTGCTAACTCAATTTAGCATCCATCTGGCAACAATTCAGGCAAGTGTCAAGAGTGTTCAATGCATCTGATTTACAGCAATCATGTACAACATGATTTATGCACTCAGGGTTTAATATACATCGCCGCTTTGTGCTGCGTACGTTTCTATTACTCTTGATTGACGGCGACCTATTAGCTCCCAATTTCACGCGCCTCCGAAGAGACCTGCTGTTTATTTGTGGAGTTATCTGTTTGTTATTGTTACTTTGAGGGCCTCCTCCTAATTTCAAAGCTTTACGAGAACAGATCCCTCATTTTGGTTGCCCAGATTCCCTGCTGGTCACAGTTTCTGTTTACTGAAAAGTGAGTCGGTGGTTATTAGCAGTCTCTTTGTGATGATGGCTCTGCCAAAGGCAGCAGGTGAGAGGGGGTAAGTAATTGTCAGACTTGCTGATTAGAGTGGGTTCTCGCAGCCTTTGGGCTGCTTATATTTGAATGATTTCGGCTACAAGAGCTTCTTGTCATCATTTCAGCCTCTTTGACTAGATGACAGTGTTATTGGCCTTTTGTAACTTTTCATTTAAAGGGCAAGTCACAGGCATGATTAGTTATCAAAGACAGTGGCATCATGTTCATACGTGATTCTCTGTGCGGCGGATTATGTAAATCGAGCCAATATAATTTCTCTGCAATCACCAGGAAATGTCACCCACACGCTATTAGAGGCAGGAATATGTAGATACCGTGGGATTCGATTCAATTTTGAGTCAAGATCCAATTACAAAATGATTCTTGATTAATTTCTCAATTGACATCTATTTAAAAGGAGGCATGTGTTCTTACAAGAAGCATAGAAAATATGTAAATATTATATTACATTTTTTGTATTATGTTTTATATTATATTGTACCTGAAGGTTTCTTAAAAACATTAAATGGACATTTTCCTATTTAAATTTTTTATTTATGTATTTATTTATTTGTTTATTTATTGCCATGGTAAAATAGAAATATAATATCTTTGGTCCAGTGAAAATCAAATGTCATTGTCAGTCAGACATGTCTTGCTTTCTGTGGCAATGCATGCAGATTGTCTACTTTGAAAATGGACAGTCAAACCAAAATTCTAAATTTTTCAAAAAAATTCTCGCATCATCACAGTTTATTCACTATAGTGTAGGAAATTGTAATAAAATATCACAAGAACTCAAGAGTTAAACTGTGTCAGAAAAAAATTAATCTTGATAATGTCAGATAACCTTGATAGAAAGATATGTAAGAAAACATGGTCAGGTCAAAGTGTCAAATCCAATTTTTGGTCCCAAATTTTTATCAGTATTACTGGTAGTCCGATGTAAGAAGAATATTTGGGTATAATATGTCACAGTTTACTTTATTTTGCTATCATCACTTACATAAATGATCCATAGGGTCCTGCACCCACTAGTTAAAAAATATCAAATATTATATCTGGTGTCTGAATCATTTTTAATTTGACTGTTGTTTCCCTTTAAAATCCATTTTTCCTTTTCCCACTAGATCTTGTCAGATAGATCTTGTCTTGTCTTGATCTTGGTGATTACCAAAATCTTTTTTTTTTTTTTCTGTAATGGTTAATCCACCAGTATGTGTAAGATTTTTAGTCACAGTAGTGTTTCTAATGCTAAAATATAATTATTGTTTTCCATGAATTTTAAAATTGACTAAAAATGTACTAAAATAGTAAAGCACTTTATTATTATTTTTTAATGCAGTTGCCCAATAACAGTCAATAAATACAGTCTAATAAATGCGTTAAACACTGTATCTGTTTAACAAATTTATTAGACCACCTGTCAAAAAAAAAAAAAGAAAAAACACAAATATTTTAGGAATCTGTAAAAACTAAATAGTCTTTATTCACACATAATAACCCAAAAAAATCCTTAATATTTTGTATGGCATCCTTTGGCCCTGATAACAGCTTGCATTCTTGCTGGCATTGTTTTTATGTACTTTTCCACAGTCTCTGTTGTTATTGACTGCATCTGAATTAAAAAATATTAAAGTGCCTTACTATTTATTCTGCCTTTCTTTTAAAACAGTACATTCAAAAATTCATTGATAAAATTATATTTAAGCATTAGAAACACTACTGCGACTAAAGAGCTTACACATACTGGTGGATTTACCATTACCATTGTTGTTATTATTATCAATTCTGAATATGAAAATTTGTGACTCAATCCAGAATTGCATCGAGTTGACTCTGCAGAATCCTCTACTTTATTCACTATCCCAGAAAGTTTAAAATATCAAGTTCGCTTTGTAACTAACGCTGTCATCTTGTCTCATCTGATCTGTTCAAGGTCTTTACACACGTCTGCAGCTTTTCAGATCTGTCTGTACTGGCATACCTCCTCCTCTCATTTCACAGTGCTGGGTTCTGTCAGTCCTCTGGCCTCCTTAGTGTCTAAACATTATGAGGCTCTCCTTTAATAATTCTTCCTAAGCCTCTCAATCTCCCCAGCCTCCCTTAGTCTGTCAATCAGCCTCATAGGCATCCTCTCCTCACCTTTATTCACAAGCCACGAGCACTTCAGAGTTATTACCCATAATTCCCTGGGAGGGGCACAGCATCATCCTTACAGTGACAAACAATGGGGAGCTGAGATAGTGCTGACAGGTACAGTCTGTCTGGCGGTTCATAAAAGACTTTTGTAACTCTGATGTAACATGAATAGCGAAGGAAAGTAAAGACAGAAGAGAAGGGAGGAGAAAAGGACAGTAATTGGTTCTATCCTGCTGCGTCTGTCCACCAGCTGTCTCGGCGTATCCAATGATCATTTCCACCTCAGAATACTGGACAAACTTTGCCATTTCACTTGTAATGGCAGCTGTTACGGCAAATGTCTCATTGTTACTGCTTAAGCTGATGGTATTGCTGACCACGAAGTGAGAAGAAAGGTCACGGCAGCGCTTCAGCAAAAGGCGTTATGCTTGTATGGCTTTAATGGCAGTGGAGTGATGGAAATGGATATCTTAATGGCTCATTCTAGCACGTTTGAAGACGCTAAGAGCGTCTGATACCCTCACTCAATATAAGACATACGTATGATTATATCAAAAGTGAACAAGCCATACTTGCTTCTAACTTTGTTTGCTCACACTGGAGTGCAGTTTACACAGGCAGCCTCTGTTTGTTGAATGTAACTCAAAATTTTCTGTGGATGACACTTTCAAGAGTATCATAGCATCAAACTAGATATCCTCTATATTATACCTGGCCTATTGCTTTTGCTGTGATCCTATTTGAAAACCACAGGCCACAAATCTTTTTACTCGCCCATATCCTTAGTATAGCTCTGGTTGAACATGACCTATGAGCCAGTGAGAGACCATTTTGCACCCGCTATAGTCATTATTCATGACTGTCGAGATCCCATGGCCCTGCCTGTTCTCATCGCATACAGCTGTCCAATTTAGACATTGCATTTTTTTTCTGTCTGTGTCATCCACTGGTATCTCATGAAACTGTCTCAAATGCTTGAGAAAGTATCCTTGAGACCGATTGTAGCTTTAGGCGACTAAACTGATGAGTCACCCACATCCAGTCTGCCCACAAAGATGTGTGTGTTCGTCGGTCCTGTGTGTGCATTTGCCTGCAAAAGCGTGGAAAGAGATAGACAGATAAAGTGCTGTTTGACATCAGAGCCTAATGTTGATTGGCAGCCGGGTATTACAGGAGTCCACCTGTAAAACTGACTCATCAGCTTTGGTGAACTTTTACTGAACTTTTTATTAGGTCTCTAACTTGAGCGTTAATAGGATCTGTTGTTCACACAACTTGTAGATAAAATCCTGACACCCTTCATGAAGTGAAATTAGCAATGCAGGTGCTTTGTGCTTCCGTTTATTTACTTGGAATTGGATGCACAAGATGTTTACCAGTAATGGCATTCAATAATCTCTGAGGCAAAGGCTCTCAACCTCAGGGTTACAGCCCCACATTGGCTCACCAAAGCTGCAGATGGGGTTTCAGAAGAATCTATCTATCTGTCTATCTATTTACATCTGACTAATTTTCTAATTGTCATAAGTCAACATCTCAGTAAAATGTAATGGGGATTCAAATCAAAATATGACTTTATGTTATGAAAAATGACATCGATGTCATGATTTCATACATGTCCACATGTACAAACACACTGTAGCATATGTATATACATGTATTTATCGGAATCATTAAAAATGTTCATTATTTTGCCAAAATAAGAGGGATTATACAAAACATGTTATTGTTTATTTAGTACTGACCTGAATAAGATATTTCACATAAAAGATGTTTGCATATAGTCCACAAAAGAATGTAATAGTTGAATTTATAAAAATTAGCCCATTCAAAAGTTTACATCTCCTTGATTCTTAATACTGTGTTGTTACCTGAATGATCACAGCTGTTTTTTTGTTTAGTGATAGTTGTTCATGAGTCCTTTGTTTGTCCTGAACAGTTAAACTGTCTGCTGTTCTTCAGAAAAATCCTTAAGGTTCCACCAATTCTTTAGTTTTCCAGCATTTTTGTGTAGTTGAACCCTTTCCCACAATGACTGTATGATTTTGAGATCCATCTTTTCACACTGTGGACAACTGAGGGACTCATTTCTGCATTCATCAACTATTACAGAAGGATCGAACGCTCACTGATGCTCCAGAAGGAAAAAGTACTGCCCTTCAGAGGCTACAGAAGATAGTTACATGTTTCCCAGAAGACAAAAGTTAAATTTACTCCAATCTTCAAATTCGGGGGGTGAAAAAAAAAGTTTTCACCCCCCAGCTCATAATGCATGTAACAACACAGTATTAAGAATCAAGGGGATGTAAACTTTTGGGTTAGGGTAAAGGTAAGGTGACTGAACCATTACGCATGGAATGTCCCCATAAAACATGGAAACCCAACATGTGTGTGTGAGGGATGCAAGGGTGTATAATGTGCAACAAAGGGTGAATATGCATTGTGTCGTGACTGAACACTCTTCAGCTGTGTGTACCATTTGCTAGCGTTTATTTTTGTAAAGTAGGATTCCACACTCCTGATCACATTACACTGCAGGACCTAATATTGTTCCAAGTTGGACAGAACAGCGGAGATGAGATGAATACGCTTTTAATTATCATGTCGGACTTTGACAAGCTGCAGTGCGACACAACCCTCAATCCTCCCATTACACAGGATGAGTGCCAATGAAGGGATGCCCACATTTTTTTGTTACAGCTACAGAGTCAATAATTATACAATTGGCTAAATGTTTTCTTATTTGTTAACACTTAATGTGTGTGTGAGATCTTAAAGTCTACAGTTTAATGCTGTTTATGGGTGAGGTTGTGGGATTGTATGTATCTTGGAACATAAAAATAGTTTGTAGACCTAAAACCCCTTAGAAATATTTCACTAGAATACATTTGCATCTGGTGCGAAAAAGCTTCTTTTGTTAGTTTTTACACCTCCATTTCACAAAGTCTTTCACTGTCTCACTCTTTCTCTCCGTCATCCTCTATTTCTCACACTCTTTCTCTTTTTTTGGAGCCACAAAGTCTGTGTGTGAAATTCAGTGGCATTCTCAGTGAAAGCAGGTGGGGGTTTTGGGTGAGCATTGTAGCTGGCCTTTCAGGAGCTTACTTTAATCTCTGATTTGTAAAGCAGGGTGGCAAAACACTTTCTCTGTCCAGCTGTGACCACTCAGCCAGGCCAGCGTGACCATTTCTGATATTTTCACTTGTAATTATTGTTTCTATTAGAGAAAAGGGCAAGGAAATCCAGCAAAATGAAAATATGAACAGAGGCAATGTGGGGTTTTTCTTGTTTTTCATTTGTTAATTGATTATGATTGTAAAACTGTAGCTGCGCCTTTACCAGCAGGCTTTCATGGTGTGACAAGAGCTGATTTCATGTCCCAGATGTCTCATACCACCACAGTTATTATGGCAAAGTCAAATATACTGACGTGTATATGTAGTTACTATACTTATCCGAGGCTTGGACGAAGTATTGAAAAATCTGACAGCACAATAGTACATGCTGTTATGCACAAGCTGCAAGATTATGAGGAAATAAGAATGTATTAAATTTCCGACATTTATGAGAAGGAAGCAGCTTTACGGGATGTGGAGATATTAGATTAGGCTTGGTTGTTATCCATTTTCTTTTAGAGAGTGATTGTAGTTTATGATCATCCCTAAAATGGCATATCTCATAAAAACGATCATGTTGCTTGTTTTGGAGTAGGAGCCCAACTGGACATCTGAAGTCTGCAGAACATCTTGAAGATATCCATTGCATTTTCCATTAATACTCACAGGAAGGGGTGATCAGATAAAGGCCACGGGTGACCTTTGTGTAAGGAAGAGACAGAAAAAAAAACTCTCTTTATTTTCTTTATACCATGTCATCTTCAGGAGGAAACCCCTGAAATTTATCATGAATGTGACATTTGTGAATAAGCACTCATTTGTAACACTTAAAACCCAGGTTTAGATGCTAGAAATGAATTATAATTGTGCTCACGTTTAGTCTTAGTTAAAATGTAGCTGATGTGGCTGTAATATTGGAGTTTTCATTATAATATGCACAGTAGTCTTCGACATGAATAATCACTTAGCCTGTAACATTTTATCTTATGTTAATCTATGCATTGCCTCCTAAGCTTTTAGTGTATCTCCAAATCTACAACTAATTAATGTTGGGCTGAAACATTCTGGTTGCGAGGATGCTTGAGTATTCCAGGGATGAACAACTGAGTGACTCTGAGACTGCTCAGGGGCTTTCTCTACTTTAGATGTGAATCTAAACTGATTTTATTTCCATGGCATTCTCAAAGCCACCCACTCACATGTGAAAGCTCACATGCACATATGCATCCAAAACTCATCCAGGCGTTGACTCTGATGTTGTTGGTGTAAGTAAATGGGGTTCAGCTGGTCGTTTGTAGCCTCGGGCTCTCTATGGGTAGGGAGTTTACGGTCTCTCGTGGGTTCATTTACATCTTCTTTTTTCAGATCAGGAGTGCAGAAATGTGTTTAGCTTTGTTTTAAAGATTCTACAGCTGAAATGTCTCTCTTTATAGGTAAAGCATTAACGTCAAGCTAGCAATGAACAGTCGCTCAGTGGGGTCTCATTAAGCCTCATTGAGTTGTATTGCTCAAAGATAAGATTAGATTCTGACACAACCACTGCATAAATCATACTTAAATCAAATCCCAGAAATGGTTGTTTTGTGTTTTATAGATTCAGAGCTATAATTCATGACTTACGGTGCACTGGGAGTTAACCTAGACAGAGAGCTGCCTCAGCTGTTTTTGAAGCTCACTTGATAACATTTACATAGTAAATATCTCTCTCAGTGTTTTATGCTCATCAATACTAGATTAAAAAAAAATCAATAAAACAGTAATATTGTGAAATATTATTACAATTTAAAATAACTACAGTCTTCAATGTGGCTTGATCCTTCAGGAATCATTCTGATATGCTCATTTGGTGCTCAAGAAACCAGTCAATCAATGTTGAAAGCAGGTGTGCCATCCATATTTTTGTGGAAACCATGACACTTTTTTTCCAAGATTCTTTGATGAATACAAAAGTGCATTTATTTTAAATATATTCTTTTTTTAACATTATACAGTATGTGTCATTTATTTGCATATTCAATCAATTTAACACATCCCTGCTGAATAGAAGTGGTCATTTTTTTAAATATTTTAGTGTACAGGTTAATAAAAAAATAGATTTATTTTAAATGTAAACATTTATTTAAACATTTAAAAATGTTCAAATCTTTTAATCATTCTGTTATAAATATTTTTATATTTTTTAGCATTTTTCATCTCTAAAGATAAAAGGAGTTTAGTCAGTTTTCACTTAATTCATTATAATATTATGGCATTATTATTATTATCATCATTCTTAAATACAGACTGATTAGTCTATTCAGTTGCACTGGAAATGTCAAAAAAGGTTCAGCAATGAGGTGTAAAGAACCTTTCGATTTAATCAGCCCTCTAATTCACCCATAAGACTGAGCAGAATGTGCATTACAGGACCTTCTAGTTGGAGCTCAGGGAGTTTGCTGCCATCTGGCTGAGGAAACCTTCCATTCGGCATCACATCATCAGGGAATGACAGGGGAGAACAGCAGAGCACTTCTAACTGAACATCAGAGGAAATGCAGTGAAATTCGCTGTCCTCCTTCCTGCTTTGTATTTAACTCACAGGAAGATTTTCCGTTCTTATCCTATGATCTCATTCGATCGTTTCTTTGTGCTTTGCATCTTTTATTCTTCTCACTGTGTGTGAATGTCTGAAATTGCCATCGATATCTGAAAAAGAGTTTCCTTTGGAAATCTTTGCCTTTCTATTTCCAGTTCCTTTGCTGTGTGATACAGGCTAGTATAGACGTGTTAGCTTAGACTGGAAGATTCTTTCTGTCTCACGTGACCACTGTGAGGTAAGAGGGTTGTTTGATATGCTCAGACCAGCATGGCCTGTATTTAAACTTCAGCTCAACATTTTTCACTAGTCCCATTTTCTTTGCACAGACACAGAAACTTTTAATGAGCCAGCGAGCATTTGTTGAACAGGTGATAGTGAAGATAATGGAAGCAACAACAGCCCACTCAAATATTAAAGTCTATATCTGGATTTCTTATTTTCATTATGTTATATCGTAGGAACTTCTGTGCAAGAGCTGTAAATTTTCTCTTATGGCAGATTTCGAATAGCCACCTGATGAAATGTGGCGACTCACAGGCTTTGAGCAGCTGTATGCTTAAAATTAAAGGTTACATTAGAATCGAAAAAGCATTTTACAGGCTGACAGCATGTGGTGGTACACCACAATACAATAAAACTAAATCACTCTCATTATAATCAGTTGTGTTGTTTACAGTGGCAGAGCCTGTTGCTGCTTTGATCTTGACTTAAATTGATTTATGTGAATTTTCAGCAATTACTCGAGATATCAGTATCACATGATCCTTCAGAAATCATTCTAATATCCTGATTTGCTGCTCAAGAAACATTTCTTCTTATAATCAATGGCTTAAAAGTTTTGAGGAAACCGTGATACATGATTATTTTATTAATAGAAAGTTCAAAATAATAGCATTTATTTGAAATAGAAACTTTTGTAACATTATAAACGTCTTTACTGTCACTTTTGATGAATTTAGTGCATCCTTGCTGAATGGAAATGTGTATGTGATCCTGGACCACAAAACCAGTCATAAGGGCCAATTTTTCAGAATTGAGATTTATACATCATCCGTAAGCTGAATAAATAAGCATTCCATTGATGTAATGTTTGTTAGGACAATATTTGGCTGAGATACAACTATTTGAAAATCTGGAATCTGAGTGTGCAACAAAAAATTCTAAATATTGAGAAAATCGTTAAAAAAAAAGTTAAAATTAAGTTCTTAGCAATGCATATTACTAATCAAAAATTAAGCATTCATGTATTTACGGTAGGAAATTAACAAAATATCTTCATGGGACGTGATCTTTACTTAATATTTTTGCCATAAAGGAAAAATCGATAATTTTGAACAATAAATGCATTTTTGGCTATTGCTGCAAATATACCCATGCTACTTAACGACTGGTTTTATGGTCCAGGGTCACATATTTGATTCCATATATTTACTATATTTATTTTACATATGTAGTATCGTCTGACTGTTTCATCAAGTCAATGTTGTTTTTCTTTAATTATATTTTGTATTAAATCAAATGTATATGCAGTTGTAGCACTGCTAACATTATAATTTCTGAGATAATGTGCAGCTTTGACACTTCCAGTAGACTACATCAAGCCACTGCGATGCAACCAGTGTTTGCTTCCTGTGATTCACGTCATGCTACAGAAGAGCTATTTACACTTTCAAATTTTTATTTTCTGTGTACTGAATCTTTAAAGAACCCAGAGACCAAAACGCTGTTCAGAGAACCTTATAGCCAGCTCTAGTGCCTGTCTTTGCTGACAATAAAGAAAGGGATGATCAGTACAACAGCTGAGGAGACACTATTGAACATCACAGAGTATTTAAAGTAAATAATTTATTCATTGTCATATTCAAGTTACATCTTTAAGGTCTGAAAGTGACAGTGTATAGCATTTGTCTGGGACAGGCAAAATGGAATCCACAGGAAAAATGGAATCCATCTTATTTCTGACAGGGACATGTCAGTGGAGGTGTGTCTGTCTGCTGACAAAATAAAAGAAAAATGAAAGGGAAGAAATGAAGCGCCTTCCTACCTACAGTAGTTGATTTAGACTCAGTGAGGTTGTGTGTGTATGTGTGTGAGACAGACTGGGGATGCTAGAAGGACACAGTCAAGGACATGGTTCAAGAACTCTGAAGGGCACCATCTCCGCTTGATGAGAGAGAGTGAGTAGGATGGCGACAAGACACCCCTGCCCCATCCCCCAACTCCAAGGCTGATTTTATTTTTTGATGAGATGTCAAGTTCTCCGTTACAAGGCGGAGATCTTGAAAGGTGTTCTCCTTGAGATAAAGCGATATCATCTTGTGATTGACATTGTGGCGACCCTTCAACCGAACCCCTTATCAGCTCTTGCAGATCTAAATATTGAAGGTCATGTTCTCTCTATCTAAATTGGACTGTACTTATTTTTATTTAGAACTCTGTCATTCAGCTCTTAGAATACATAAGGTAGTTCCAGCTCTAAGATCTGATTGGTTCTATAAAGTCTCTAAATTTAAATAAAATAACCCGTAGCAGATCTATCCAGGTGGAGCTGGGGAGGTGGAGGGTTTCAAAGGAACTTTGAAAGCATGTTGCGAAATGCTCTAGTGAATGCTAACCAGCCATTTAAATGCAAAGCAGCAAGTTAATTGGTTGCATATGCAACATTAACCAATCAGGTTGTACCAATTAGTTTAATGCTGTGAATATCGTCAGACCCATCAGTCTCCGCCATCAAGAGATTTATGACAGGACTTGGCATTTTTGCTGTAGTTCATAATTACTTTAAAATGTTAACGAGAGTCTCATTTTTAATTAATAAAATGGTGATTCATGTATTAATTACACCATCAACCTTCAAAACAAACATAAAAAATCTTTGCATGTCTACATGTTGCTAAGAAATAATAAATACAATATTACTTTAAATTGCTTCCCTTGGGTCAAAACTGAGCTAGGAATGTAAAATTTGTATGCAGATTTTGAGTGCGTCAGGAATAAATCTGTTTAAGACTAGGTTTCTCTCTGTTAGGGCAAAGCAAACAAACCTGCAGACAACCACAAAGGTTTACAGCCAAAAAAGTGTCATAATTCATAGCATTAGTCTGCCAGTATTTATTCCTATGTTGCATAGCACTAAGCCTCAGGATTTACAAGGCATTACAAGGCTATCGGGTGCAGTTACGTTTAGAAAAAGCGAGCACAATCACCCCACTTCTCCTTGATAGAGAGACAGATACTGCCGAGTTCCAGAAAGAGTGTTTAAACTTCCTCCATGGTAAGACAGATAAATACCTGAGACAGTCTCATTCAGTAGATTAATGTTTCATCGCTAGTCCTCGTCCCAGGTCGACTTCAGGGGACAGTAAGCACAATTTGAGGCACATTCCCAGTGTACCTGTGGACGAGGCAGTTTAATATGAGTGTTTTCTCAAGGACGACAAGAGAAGCATCAGTAGCCTTGTCCGTCTTCCTTCCAGTCTAAGGGACACAACCGATTTCATTTGAGATACTGAGCGGTGTGTAAAATCAGCAATTGGGTCCTGTAATATATGAGCCACTTAGGGTAAAACATGACTCTGTGCGTTTAGTCAAGTGGCTGGGCATTTATTCTGAGTAGCCAGTAACAGAAGGTGTGCAATTAGGGTGTTTGAGTCCTTGGTTGTTTTGAGGGCAGTTTCGAAGGAGAAAACCTCCCCAAAGGCTCGTAGCTTTAAACAAGCAGCTCCGAACAGGTAGAATGTCTTATTTTTGGCTCCGTCTGCATGTGTGCGTTTCAATAGGGGAAGTAAATGGGCTTGAAACCCCACAGTTTGCACCTGCCTCACAGTCTGTCTTTGCTCACATTATGACATCAAGGCACAGCCACTACTTTACGCTCCAGCCATATCGCTCCCTCACTTTTCCTGGATAGGTCAGAATCGTCGGCACGGAGCCAATGATGCAAAAAAAAAGCCCTATGTTGTTTGTTATGGATGGATGAGCATATCACTGTGGACCGCTCACGGTGTTACGTTATAGAGAATTGCACGCCTACAGGTTATGTTTATTTCTGTTGTGGATGCTGACAGTTTTTGAAGAGATTCTGAGGGAAATTTGATGAGTTTGTTGGCATTTCCAAACACAGACTCCCAAGGGCACCCAACACTCATACATCTTGACTGCAACTACCTTTTCCTTCCAAATTTAACTATGCCATCACTTTCCTGTCAGACTTCTGTTTCAGGTGGGAGGTTCTGAATCTTGAAGCAACATCTTTTATAGAGCCTTTTACAACCGTCCAAACTCAGAGTCAAATTAGCCCAATTTGATGGCATGCTGAGGAAGGAGAACGATGTGTTCACATAAATAAGAAATGGAGTGAAGTCTTAGAGTTTGACCAAAGAAAGCAGAAGTGGTATCTATATTTGTCTTTGTGTAAGAGCTTCGCTTCTTATCCTACTGCTGTCAACACATTCACAGATCCTCAGGAGATACAGTCTTATATTCTGACTTCATACTGTTTACTCCACTGCATTAAAGAGAGGCAAAAATAAATGTCATACACTCTTAAATCTGCGACAGAGCATACCTGAAGGAGCGCAGCTTCCGTTTCCTGAGCTCCTGGGAATTCTCTGGCAGAATGAAGATGTATTCCTGTGGTTTGATTTACAGGAGACATTAGAATATGCTGAATCTCTGTGCTTAGAGCAGAGGCAATAATATCATGAAATCAGCTTATGTTCCTGAATACTCATCAGGTCATTGGGTGTAAAATTCACTTTTACATGTTGTTTGAACATAAATGTGTGGTGACAGTGTGTGTACACAACAACCCTAGAATGATCCACTTATCCACTCAGAAAAATCCACTTTTTTTTTTTTTTTTTTTAAATCCCCATTAATAATAATCACATTCTCACATCAGGGCTGTTCTGAGATTCCTGGTAGAATGACATAGAATGACATAGGCCTGTCCAACGACTGTTGATTGACATGGCCGTTTTAACACAGACCCGCCCTGAGTAAACTGTGAACAGTCCGCCATTGTTTCGATGCCTCAAAAGAGGTAGGCAAAAATGGCTTCTAAGTAGGGCTGTCAAACGATTAATCGTGATAAATTGCATACAAAATAAAAGTTTAAGGTTGTCTAATATATGTGTGTGTGCTGTGCATAATTATTATGTATATATAAATACAAACACATTCATGTATATATTTAAGAAATATTTACAAGTATATGTAATTATTATAATTTTTATATAATTATATTATATATAAATAAAAATAGTTTGTACATATTTCTCTTAAATATATTCATTAATTTGTGTGTATTTATATATACATAATAATTACAGTACACACACATATATTAGGCAAACTCATGCTTTTATTTTGTACGCAATTAATTGTTTGACAGCCCTACTTCTAAGCGAATGAGGTGTTCTGTTGTTGGATGTAATGAACATAGCAGTAGTCATTTACTCCCGACATCTGAGCTGCTTAGGACGCAGAGGATTACTTTTGTTTCTGAAGGGAATGCGCCCCCCGATCTGCCTAAATGTGTCTATGTTCGCACAAATCATTTGTGATCCAGCTTCACGTACAGAAGAAGAGAGTATATGTTTTTTTTATGAATCTTTGCAAATTGCCTTTGCTAATAATGTGCTAGTTAGCAAGTTTACAGTCTCTCAGAGAAGTCTAGTCACTCAGGGGTGAACAGAGCTCATTAGCATTTAAAGGGACATGCACTGAAACGGCTTGCTGTAAACAGAGCTGTTTTTGATCAGGTAAAAAGGGTGTTGTTTTACACAACCATTGAGAAATTTTAACCACAGTATGTTATAGACTTTTCACCCTAAAGACCCTAAAGAATCATATCAACTTCAATCAAATGGGTATCCGACGGCCCCTTTAAATCAGGCTTTTACTGCAAAAATCCTTTTAAAGGGGACATTGGATGCAAAATTCACTTTTACATGGTGTTTGCATATAAATGTATCTAAAGCAGTATGTGGACACAAGCACACTACAATGATAAAAATCCATTCTCTCATTTTTTTAAACTCCATAAAAAACCTAAACAGTCTCCTTTGATTTTCAGAGCAGTATGACATCATACTGCTCAGGTCATGCCTACAACCTCAGTCAGTTGTACGCTGTCCACCATTTTCTCCACGCTCGAGCAGCTGTAGCAACAACAACGTCTCGCCAGCAATGCAGGTGTTTATTGGCTGTAAAAGTGAACATAAGAATCTTCATTTTCTTCTAGGACGCAGTAGATTAGTTTTTGATAGTAATGCGCCACTGAATACATAAAAACAGAAGAAAGGGGTGGGGCAGGGGTGATAGCGTTCCGGCACCACGCCGGATTTCCGGCGTACTGTGGCTGCGAAAAAAAAAAAAAATCAGGTTCGCGGATATTGATCTGTCATTTCTCTAGATCTGAGATGCGCAGGTCAGAGAGCAGCTTTAATGCTCAACGACTCAAACAATACACATACTAGCCGATGAGCCAGTCAGAAGTAGGGAAGGGGCGGGCCTTGTGTCTTTGTCAAATAGATTGATACAGGTTAAGGCAATGCTCCATGCGCGAAGGTGTTTTTAGCTCCCATACTGTACAATTGTGTGTCTCATACTGGCAACTCAAACCGTAAGTCATGGCTATGTTTATGAAGCCAGGGGAACACATTAAAGATATCGATAAAGGCATAAAGAATAAATGGCGCTGGGCTTGGATTGAGGATGTGGGTAGCGACGGAAAGCCCTTTGGAAGCTGGTGTCAAAAGCTCCGGCAACCAGAAGCATGCTATTGCACTGTGTGCGCAAGGAAACTGATGTATTGAACTAGCGGGAAAAAAGTGCTGTCACGGCACGAATTAGACCCTGTTCATAAAGCAACAGTCAGAGCACTGCAACACAGCTCACGGCAGATATTCCACCCTTAATGACCGATCGTGTGACTGATTTAAAAATTCGCTTGACCTGTCATTTACTATCGCCCACCCACTCGTCACTTTATGTAAGAAATTAGCGGAGGATAGACCCGCCCTGGCGCATCTGTCTGTCTCCAGGCAGCACGCAAGCTATCTTCTTACACAGGGCATCTCGCCAGAGTTTAAAAAACGTCTGTCTGAGAAGCTTAAGAATGGCATGTTTTCAGTCAACATTGACGAGGCCATGGACAAAAGTATGGATAAAATTCTTAATGTACTGGTCCGATTTTATGACGAGGATGCAAGCAGTGTGAAAACAGTGAGAAAGGTTTTTTGTTAATTCCATACTGTCTTTTATAGTATATTTATTTATTTATTATGGTTTTTCAGTTCAATGGTCCATATTTTTCACTATTTGCCTATTTTGGACCAAAGACTATGTTCAGAAAGGAAGAATTAAAGGGAGGGAGAAATGCTTTTTTGTTAATTCCACACTGTCTTTTATAGTATATTTATTTATTATGGTGTTTCTGTTTAATGGTGCATATTTTGCACCATTTGCATGTTTTGGACCAAAAACTACGTTCAGAAAGGAAGAAATAAAGGGAAGGAGAAATGTTTTTTGTTAATCCCATACTGTCTTTTACAGTATATTTATTTATTATGGTTTTTCAGTTGAATGGCGCATATTTTGCAATTAAATTTGTTAAAGAAAAATGAATGTGTGTCCTTTTCATGTCCTTTAGTTAATCAATTCCTGTGTACTTTGGAGTACTATTATTGCCACTTACTGACCTGTCTTGGTATGGGTGTAGCATCTGTAGCATTTACTTCCAGTGATTGTACTAAGATGGGCTAATAATGTCAATCTAGGCACTGAACATATTGAGAAGAAAATGTTGTGTTTTCTTGAATAATACTGGGGGCATAATGCAAATATGAAAATATCTAAAAAGAGCCACTTGACAATAATGATGATCAGGGTTATACATAGGCTGTTTATATATTTGGGCCCAGGGGCCAACAAGTTATGTGTTAAAAGTGCGTCGCATACATAGTACCCCCACCCCTACTCACCTCGGGGGCAAGGAAAAAAAGTTCAGGCTCAGGAATTTTTTTCACTATCAGCCCTGGGTGGGGTGAGCAGTAGCTCGTTATTAAGTGAACAGAGCTGTTTTTGACAAGGTAAAAGTGTGTTGTTTTACACGACCATTGAGGAATTTTAACCAAGGTGTGTTGCCATACCAACTTGTGGAAAATGGGCATCCGATGCCCCCTTTGATGTTTTAGTGTATGTACTGCAAGGATAAATAAAATAACAAAACATAAATTAATAAATAAAATGATTTAAGGGCACAATATGTACGTTTTCGCCACTAGAGGGTGCATACTCAAAACAAACAGAGAAACAAAGGCGTAGTAATAAGCGCAGGAACGATTATTAATGAAGGACGAGTGCGATACACGGCTCGAAAGCAGCGGAGCTTTTATTATGCCACAGTCGACCGCTTCCACTCTTTCCGGTCATGCATATGTGAGGTAAAACAGTGCTGTTTTATCATACTAGATACATTTGAGTGAGTTGAAAGGTCTGTTATAATGCTGTGTCTTTGGGGTTTCCATGTTTTCTACAAAATAAACCCAGAAAATCAAGGGTATATGACGTCATTAGCAGGCAACGCAATTCTAGGTAGAACTGCATATTTCTCTGGATTTAAACATTTAAACATTTGGGATAAAGTACAAAAGTCAGCTAAATATATAACACTGTTCTAGTGGTTTTTGGATATTTTAATAAAAAAAATCTTACATATTGTGCCTTTAATCTTGCATTGTTGGCATACCTGCTGGTCTGCATTCTGATCCAAAGCAAAAGAATGCTTCACGAATGTTACAGATTTTTGAATGAACTGCAGACATTGATCCACAATTACAGATGAAAGCGAAATTGTTTTATCTGCAGATGAATTTCAGCCATGGTTTTACTTTACATAATCTAACATTTTTTTGAACAAGTTGTACACACAAATAGCTATCGTAGCACTATCTTACGTATATAGTAACCCACGATATCTATGCATGCAATGAGAATAGAACGCACACAATGAATGTCTCTAACATCTTTTTTTCTCTCTCTCCTCTTTTTTCTCCCTCCCTCCTCCTTCACTGCTGCCCTCTTCTATCTTCGCCGGAGCAGTGGATCACTTGGGCATTGAGTTCATGGGTAAGAAAAAGAAAGCGTTTTCTTATTGGCAGAGCGATGAATCATGCTTACAGAGTTTATATGAGCCGAGGCGGCAGTGTATCTGCTTTGTGCAGCAGTGCTTTTCTTTTCATTGCATGTGTTTGAATGTGAACGTTCCTGTTATCTTTTTTGACTGTGCGCTGTATGTGGGCTAAAATGTTGTTTTCCCTTTTTGACTCTTCACAACAAGCAGCTTGTATGAAGATACCCCCAGAGTCGTCATAAACGCGTTCACATTTGTAGAGATGTAATACTTAAAGGCATAAGGTTGCTTCATTCACATTTGACAAGGACTAGTGCTTGCCTGAAGTTATTGTGCTCTTTACCAAAGCGTTGTGGTGCAGGGATGTGTAATTAAACTAGTTTTGTATCAAATAACCGCCCTGTGCACTTAGTCTAGTTTGTGGTCAGAGATTAGTAACAGGAGCAAATTATAATTGCACACTGTTGAGATCATAGGTGTCGCCTCACTGCCTTTCATTTGCTCTCAAACAACTCTTCCCTCTCCTCCAATCACTCGCCTGCATTCCACTGCAGAATTCCAGTGCTCTTTGGTCTCCTTGGAAACGGCATTGAAATGTTGAGAGGACAGTGACAGGAGACAGTGAGGGTGAATTCATATTGTTGGCACAGTTTCAAAGGTAACAGTCTCAGTGTCTGTCTGTAATAAAATGGATTGTGCATTTGACATTGCATATGTAGGCGAGAAGTTTGAATCTCTAGGATGTTTAGTTTTTGCACAAATACACAATTTATGGTTTGCATCACATAATTCAATCTAATTACTCCAGATTCTTTATTAGCCCATTATTAAGTGGCATTTCATATGACTTTAATGTGACCTCATCTTGTGCCTTAGAAAGGGAAATGTCTATCAGTATTTTGATTATAGAGCTTGGACGATTCCCAGAGCTGTAGATCGAAGGGTGAGGGAGGGGAACAGGCAGATGGATTTTGTTCACGTTGATTTCCAATTTCCATTGCTGAGGCCTGTAGCGCTCCTCTTCCAGAAGGTTCCTGATTGAGAGGAGCTGGCTCTTCGCTCACTTTGATATCTGGGTTTCGATTGTTTTCCCTTTTTTCTCTTTGTCCAGCCAAACTCTACAAGATAGATGCACTCTATCAGTCTGTCAGCACTGTTGATTTCATCAAGTTAATGACTGAACTGGTAGTTTCAATGAGCTCAACACACTTGTTCAACAAACTTTTTCCATGGCCACCACTCAAGTTTAAATTAATTTAATTTTATGATTCATTTCATTTTAATCTATCTGTCTATCTATGGCCTTGTGGACGTCATGGACATGCGCAGATGAAAGACCACGAGACCACATGAAGTGTTTCATTTGAGACCAGGCCTAGGTGTTTTGATTCTGTCGTCTGCAAAGGCTGAGATGTGCTTTCATGCCTTGCTTTATCTCACACAGCTGTGAGCATGACAGCTTGTTTAAGCCTTCGTTTTAGCGTTTATTTTCTATGTGATGGTTTGATAGTTGCCATGTACGCACTCAGAGCTCAGAATGATACCTGTGAAGTCAGTGTCACTTCCTCTTAGCAGCAACAGCAAAGAGTGGACTGCATTGATGAAAGAGAGTAGAGTGATTCCTGCAGGCCTTTTAAGACCACATACTGAGCCTGGCTTTCCCTTTAGTGAACATAGAGGACATAGATGACAGAAGGAAAAATATTGAAAAAAGGCACACGTTTTGAATAGAGAATGGAAATGTATAGAAAATGATTCCTGCAAACCTGGAAAGAGTTCAGAACCTATGAGTTTATGAATGCACAACAAAAAAAACATAATTGCATGTCTCAGCATTAATGTAGTTCTGATTTTTACTGGCCCTGTCTATAGTTTTAGAAGAAAAACTAATTGTGGATGATATTTGCCAAAAATAAACTACAAAGAAAGAAACAAACAAACTTTAAGCTGTGTAACTTTTGTCATGCATTTTGATGCACAACATTGATTTATATTTATGTATCATTGATTTAATCTAGATAATGTTGCCTTGGTGATAAGTTTTAATCAAATTCACTTTTTTTCTTTTAGTTTTAAAGGTATAAAAACATGGACAATATCAACAAATGTAAGATTCCATTTCAGTGGGCTGTCCTTATTGTTGAGCTCTAAACTGACAGGATATTTTCCTTTTCAAAGACTCTTTTTTTTGTATGCTTACTAAGGATAGTTTATACAAAAATCAAAATTCTGTCATAAATTACTTACCCTCATGTCATTCCCAAACCTGTTAGACCTTTGTTTATCTTCAGAACACAAATTAAGATATTTTTGATGAAATCCGAGAGCTTTATGATCTGCATTGACAGCAACACAACTGACACGTTCAAGGGCAGGAAAGGTAGTAAGGACAAGCATCTTAATTTCTTTTGTGTCAGTCTTTGACTTTGTGCATAAAAAGCATTCTCATAAATTCATAAAATGAAGGTTGAACCACTGATGTCACATGGGCTATTTTAATGATGTCCTTACTACCTTTCTGGGCCCTGAACATGTCAGTTGCATCGCTGTCTATGTAGGGTCAGAAAGCTCTCAGAATTCATTCAAAATATCTTAATTTATCTTCTGAAGATGAACAGGTCATATGGGTTTGGAACGACGTGAGGGTAGTTAATGACAGAATTTTCATTTTGGAGTGAACTATCCCTTTAAGAAACCATGATACATTTCAGTCGTTTGATGTATGCAGATGTATATTCTACAAACTGGCTAGGGGGACTTCACAAAGAATGAGTTGCGCCTGTTAATATCATCTCTGATTTGCATGTGCTCTCTGTAATGTTTTTACACCCTTTTCACTAAAGGAATTATTCAAATCGGGTAACAGCATAAAAACGCCTAAGAAATTAGTGCTGGGTTTGCATAGAGCAATTCCCCATTTGCTATGCTGTGATGATGCTCCAGACTACCACTGGCATAGTCTGCTGGAACTATATTGCTACATTGAATACCTACATTGCTATACAACTGCAATCCAGACTCCTAACTCATGCCTAGATCATCTCCATCATTTTTTAATTACCGCTGCCATGATCACAAGAAAATGTACACAAATGTCTTTTCTAAATAAAAATTGAAAATGTTTATAGTACAATGTTAATTATGGCAGGCAAATAGCGTGCATTCTATAATAAGCCTCATTTGCACAGAAAGGATGAATGTTTGCTCTGAAAAGAATAACTGGTTAATTTACATTTACAGATTTACATTGTAGGGGATCTACAGAAGTCAATTTTGCTCAAAGGGAATCATTTAAGATTGAACAGAATCTCCGTTTTACAGCGGATCAATGAATCGGTCAGTGATTCATTGAGCGAGCCGTATAACATCAACTCTACTGGATACTAATATCCAAAATATAGTGAAAACACTATTTCTTAGCACGGTAACAAGGTCGGCAGTTTAAGACATTAATTTATAAGCACAAAACACAAGATACTTCTCTTTTCAATATGAATAGGAATTTATTGGAAAAACCTAAGACATATAAACTAATCTAACACATAGACGCGCATTCACACATTCATACAAGTTGCAGAAAGAGAGAGAGATGAGGAAAGAATGAGTTTAGAAGAGTGAAAATGTGAAATCCCAAGTTTATAGCATAAGTATATGCAATTGCTTAGACCTGAACAACCATCAATCATTTAATTAACCCTCGCGTTGAGTTTCTTAATGAGGTTATTAAACTTTATATTAAATGCACCAGTTCAGCTAGAATCTGGAGGTTGTACTTGCGTTGCCTTTGTGTTAAGGGGTTTCCTTTGATGACGTCGTTGCAGAAAGGGGTTCCCCAAGGTTGCTGATTGGTTGGAAGTCCGTGGTCATTGGAAGTGATGTCTTGGGCGTTGGCTGGAGGATGGAGTTGTGTACGCTGGTTGAAGTTTTGAGGCGGGCACGAAGTCTGAGACACGGCTTAGCGGCAAAACTTAACTTAGAACACGAAACTCTCAACGGAAAGAAAAGATTAAAGTAAAAGAAAGAAATGTGACGATCTCCTCATGTTTTCGTTTAGAGGAGTGGCTGGCGTGCAAGCCAGGAAACGTTCAAAGAACGCAAAAAGCAACGGCAAAAATGATGGCAAAAAGCATGGCGAAGACCAATAGCTAAAAGCTAAAAGCAACGGCTAAAAGCATGGCTAGGAGCGATGGAAATAGCAAAAAGCCCAAACTAAAAGCCAAAATTTGATGGTGTCCTGTGGTTTTAAACTCAGTTTTGGACACATCCCAAAATGGTGTCTTGACCAATTAGATGTTGTCTTAACTCGGGATATTGCCATGTTTCTCCTCCCAAAACATAAATCAGCACGTTATCTTATCAGTCACATGGTCAGAATTTTCCCGCTCTTGCAGAGTATAATTTGGCCATGATTCCTATAACATGAATACAACGCATTTGACAATGAATTGATTGGTGGAAACATTCAAAGCATGAATTTTCAAACTCATACATACCAAACATGAATATAAACCCTTAAGCTATTCAATAGTTATTAAAAAGGACATACACAACGAGTGATTAGAACATAATAGACAAATGTGTGGGTGACATACATAGTAGGGAGTTATGCAATGGTCTGATGTTCATTCATAAGTCCTTTTAAGCATCATTTTGGTGCATATTTAGGTAAAATGGACAGTCTCTGCCATTCTGTGAACTAAGGGCATGTTCCAAGGAACAAAGGAATTTAGAAGGAACTTGGTCTGGTTCTTGTCTTGGGTGGGGGAGCACCACCCAACAAAGTTTCCTCATGTGATGGTCCTGATGTGCTGCATCTTTGACCATTAATCTTGGGTTTCTCGCCCCAATATTGACAATCTCCTTCCTGAATTGGGATTATCAATAATTGTGTTCTTCTTGTTTTAATGTTGCAAGTTGTTCAAAGCTGTGAAAGTTGGTTGGTTAGGCTTACTTCTGGCTGGCTGGCGCCAGGGTTTCCTGGACAGATTTATGACGTGGTCCTGGCCCCTTTGTGGAATTTGGCTCTTTGGTTTCAACCAAATGTTCTGATCGAATCTTCTATTTGTCTGATTCGCACTGATACCCTACAACATTCTATGCTGGATTGTGGGTGTTTTATAAATTATACACAAGGTTTCGCACCAGTATGACCCCAGTCCTTAGCAAATTCTCCCCTGGGTCTTTTTTATATATAGTAAACCCTTACAATGTTTTTTGCACTCTGAAAAAAAATAAATCCTGTATTCCGTGTGAAGGTTATGGAAATCTTAAGTGAAACACAGTTGTTCCAGGTTGGCTGTAAGTTGTGTGTGTGCATGAAGGGGCCAAAACCTTTGATGTGTCTTTGAGATGCCTGCAGCACCACTGAAATGTCAGGTTTCTCAATCATTATCCAGTTCAGTCGTGGTTATTAGGCGAGCATGGCTGGTTCAGAATATGCCTTGCTAAAAAGTGCACACTCAGGTCACACTTACACACAAACATGATTAACTCACAAGTGTGACTTGGGAAAAATATCATACTGCTGTTTACTCTTATACCTGACAGGTCAGAAAAAAAGTAGTACCCATATGTAGTGATGTGTAAAGATAAAACAGAAAGCCAGCAGACAGATTCCACTGCACTGCTGTCACTCAAGGGTGTGAGAAAACGTGTCAAAATACTGTCTAAAAACCATCAAAATCTAAACTGTTTGAAAACAAGAACTCACATTATGACTGTTTATTTATCTATTTATTTAGGGGTGTCTCTTTATAAACAAAGTGCATTTATAATGCCCTCTATAATACCAATAAAAGTTGTTAATGATTATATTTGATCAAAAATATACGGGTGCATCTCAATAAATTAGAATGTCGTGGAAAAGTTCATTTATTTCAATAATTAAACTCAAATTGTGAAACTTGTGTATTAAATAAATTCAGTGCACACAGACTGAAGTAGTTTAAGTCTTTGGTTCTTTTATTTGTGATGATTTTGGCTCACATTTAACAAAAACCCACCAATTCACTATCTCAACAAATTAGAATATGGTGACATGCCAATCAGCTAATCAACTCAAAACACCTGCAAAGCTTTCCTGAGCCTTCAAAATGGTCTCTCAGTTTGGTTCACTAGGCTACACAATCATGGGGAAGACTGTTGATCTGACAGTTGTCCAGAAGACAATCATTGACACCCTTCACACAAGGAGGGTAAGCCACAAACATTCATTGCCAAAGAAGCTGGCTGTTTACAGAGTGCTGTATCCAAGCATGTTAACAGAAAGTTGAGTGGAAGGAAAAAGTGTGGAAGAAAATGATGCACAACCAACTGAGAGAACCGCAGCCATGAGAGGCTTGTCATGGCAAAATAGATTCAAGAATTTGGGTGAACTTCACAAGGAATGGACTGAGGTTGGGGTCAAGGCATCAAGAGCCACCACACAGACATGTCAAGGAATTTGGCTACACTTGTCGTATTCCACTTGGTAAGCCACTCCTGAATCACAGACAACGTCAGAGGCATCAGAGAAGAAGAAATGGACTGTTGCCCAGTGGTCCAAAGTCCTCTTTTCAGATGAGAGCAAGTTTTGTATTTCACTTGGAAACCAAGGTCCTAGAGTCTGGAGAAAGGGTGGAGAAGCTCATAGCCCAAGTTGCTTGAAGTCGAGCGTTAAGTTTCTACAGTCTGTGATGATTTGGGGTGCAATGTCATCTGCTGGTGTCGGTCCACTGTGTTTTTTGAAAACCAAAGTCACTGCACCTGTTTACCAAGAAATTTTAGAGCACTTCATGCTTCCTTCTGCTGACCAGCTTTTTAAAGATGCTGATTTCATTTTCCAGCAGGATTTGGAACCTGCCCACACTGCCAAAAGCACCAAAAGTTGGTTAAATGACCATGGTGTTGGTGTGCTTGACTGTCCAGCAGACTCACCAGACCTGAACCCCATAGAGAATCTATGGGGTATTGTCAAGAGGAAAATGAGAAACAAGAGACCAAAAAATGCAGATGAGCTGAAGGCCACTGTCAAAGAAACCTGGGCTTCCATACCACCTCAGCAGTGTCACAGACTAGAGGCAGTAATTAAAGCAAAAGGAGCCCCTACCAAGTATTGAGTACATATACAGTAAGTGAACATACTTTACAGAAGGCCAACAATTCACTAAAAATGTTTTTTTTTTTAATTGGTCTTATGAAGTATTTTAATTTGTTGAGGGTTTTTGTTAAATGTGAGCCAAAATCATCACAATTAAAAGAACCAAAGACTTAAACTACTTCAGTCTGTGTGCATTGAATTTATTTAATACACAAGTTTCACAATTTGAGTTGAATTACTGAAATAAATGATCTTTTCCACGACATTCTAATTTATTGAGATGCACCTGTAGATATATTGTGAAATATGGAATTGGAAATACTTTACATTACTGCAATACTTTTCAGGATTCTTTGATGAATTGATGTCTAAAGAACAACATTTATTTGAAGTTTGTTTTAGCCTTGTAAAAGTATATATTGTCACTTTTGATTAGACGGCTCAATGTCTCAAAGTGATGTACTGAGCACTGAAGTATCCCAAGTGCAGTGGGTGTCATTAGTAGGATGAAAATCTTGTTGTCTAGGCTACATTTTGTATCTGTGGGCGACTTAATCAATGGCAGGCAAGTGTACGACACACTGGAGTTTCTCATAGTCCTGCACTATTTACCATGCAATTGAGATAAATTACCTGTTGCTCCCAAATCATAAGTGGAATTGCCTTAATTAGATACTTGAGATCACTGATTTGCATTTACCAAAATTGTATTTTTCTAGAATGTTTTCATCTATCAGTGATGAAGCTGGCCAGCGAAACATCATGTTTTACATGAGCATCATAATAATCATCATCATCATCATTATCATCATAATAATACTTATCCAACAAAAGTGCCTCTATTTGGATTTGGATATAACTGATCAAATGCACTGCATACATGTCAAAGCAAATTAATCTCTAATTGTGTTTTCTATGCAACAGGGTTTTCAGTTTGATGTAGAAATAAAATGTCTTTTTTTTCATTGTACAGAGACATGTTAGACAGGCCTTTTTAAGAGCATTCATCACATATGTAGAAGTATGGGTATTAATAGCAGGCCTGAATAAAAGAATGGATAAATTAACATAACACCACACTTTTCCTGTCCATCACTCTCTTCTCTTTGCAAGGATCGATGATATGTGAAAGAGGATGAGGTAATGTGTAGGAGAGGGCATGAAATGTAAAGAGAGGATGTGCTAATACCTCCTACCTCCTCTTATCTCTCCTTCTCCCTTTTTTATGCTTTTTGTATCCCAGGGTTTCCAGGCACTTGAATTATGTGATGGTGGACATATAATGGCATGGGAATAATAAGTCAGTTTGTGAAGCATGACGATGAATAAATAATGAAAGCAAAAGAGAAAACTTAGCAATGCTTGATTAGATTCACAAGATTTTGCACTTTCATTTATTGATCTTTTCTGCAAGTCAGTGGACTTATATGAACCTCTGATCCGTTGGATAATTTCTTATATCTATATTACCAAAGACACTGTAAGGGGGAGGAGAAGGACCACCCATGGAAATATGAAAGTAAAAACAGTATGATGGGTGTAGGATAAAATGCGAAATAATAAATAAAATAGTGACGAAATAGCTAAACTTAAAGTAAAACTGCAATTAAAACAGAAAACATAAACACATTCAAAATATCAATAAATATAATAGCAACTTTATACTGTAATAGTTATAATAAATAAACGCTATAATGCAATATAATGGGAGACCAGGCAGTGTTGTCAGTTTGACAAGTCATAAAGGAGCTGTGGTGATGTAATTAATTAACAAAAGCTGATTTTCAGAAAAGAAAGTTTTTTTTGTTTGTTTTTGTTTTTCATTTTTTGCCTAGCAATCATTGTGTTGTAGATACAATTATTTGAATTACATAACCTAAAGTAGCTGTTTTGATACTTTGCATTCATGCTAACTTAAAACCCACATGCTAAAACAGTTTGCTATGTTATGGCTGTTTGGGGTGGGGATAGCTTGTAACAGTTTATTAAAAATGTTATTTATGATCATTCCAAAGAGTCCAATTATCCAGTTACATCCTCTATTGAGGCAAAGTCATGTGAGGTTTTTGTTGCATATCAAGGGACTTATGTAAAATGTGTTTCCATCATAGTTTGTGTGCATCTTATTGGATAAAAACACTATCCACCTCAAATGAGCATGTACGTTTTTTTGTTCACGTTTAGAATTTATGCGCATCTTGACATTTCCATCCAGCATTTTTATGTGATATTTCAAAATTCACATAAAAATAGGTAGATGGCAAAACAGCTAGTGACTGAATACAACACACACACAAACAATAACAAACAAACAAAAATGAATACAGTATAATGTTTTTGCCACTTTAAATAGTTCACTTTATTCAAAAAAAACTGATTATTCTTTGTTCTTCAATCAAGTTTTTGCATAAATTGGAATTGTGGGTCTTATTTCAGCAAATTACTTCACACTGTTACATCTATCCCCAGCCTGTGTTACAACTCACCCCAGTAGAACTCTTTGTATTTGACATTAACTCACATAATCTGTGATTATCCAGTACATGAGTTTTAATTGTAGTAGACAAATGTGGCGACCATATATCAAAGCTTGAAAGATCTAGCACAAACAACCACTGAGTTACTGATGCTTAAACAAAAAGTGTTAATTTCATCCCCGGTCTACCCTAATGTATTTTCTTTTTTTTTTTAAAACATCATCAAACCTAAATTCATTTCAGCTTTTTGCCGGATTTTATTCCTGATTCAAAATAATACAACATTATTGAAACAGTATCTTGACTAATATTTTTGGAGATTTTATTACTTGCATATAAAATAACTGCGTAACTGCCTGGGGATGTTACTAAAATGCATTTAAAGGATTAGTTCACTTCCAGAAAACATTTCCTGATAATTTACTCACCCCTATGTCATCCAAGATGTTAATGTCTTTTTTTTCTTCGGTAGAAAAGAAATGAAGGTTTCTGAGGAAAACATTTCAGGGATTTTTCACCATATAGTGGACTTCAATGGGGATCAATGGGTTCAAATTGCAGTTTCAGTGCATCTTCAAAGGGATCCCAGAGGAATACATGTCTAGCGAAATAATCCGTCATTTTCTAAGAAAAATACACATTTATGTACTTATTTATATACACGAAGGCGGAACTACCGACCCAGTATTTACAAAGCGAATAAGCAAAGTCAAACGCCCTTTACAAGAAAAGGTAAAACAACGATGTCAGATGATTTTGAAGTTTGAGGAGAAAGTGAGAGTTTTTCACCCTACCCTACCTTTTTGAATTGAAGTACACAGATGAATAACTAACCGCGAGTAACTTTTCCAATATAGTTACGCAATGTGTGAAGACGCGCATCGCAGAGCTAGTGCATGATGAGCATTTGTGGTTAAAAAGGTTTCTTTATTTCTTTTCTTTTTTTTTTTTTAAGAAAATGACAGATGACTTTATTCCTTGGCTGGGAATGTGTAGAGCCCTTTGAAGCTGCATTGAAACGGCAATTTGGACCTTCAACCCTTTGGCCACCATTGAAGTCCGTTATATGGATAAAAATCCTCAAAAACCTTAATTTCTTTATAACTGAAGAAAGAAAAACATGAACATTTTCAGGAAACTTTTATTCCGGAAGTGAACTAATTCTTTAAGGGAGTATGATATTTCTTTGGGTAGCCATGATGACTTTACCATGTTACTTTCACCTGCAAAGTTAACAATGCTTTGAGTCTGACCTTGTAAAGCTCACGACTGTTTTATTAGTAGTCACATTCACAGTCATATAGCTGACACATTCATTATACTCCAGTGTGTTCAGTGTGAAGTTAGTGGCAGCTCTTGTAGAGTGTGTTGTGTCTGAGTATAATCTGATTGATTGCCTATTAACAGTTGTGAAGACAAGCGTGATTTACTCTTTCATATGAGAAATGACAGCTGCTATTTTTCACACTTAACAGTGTCCATTTAGGTTTTAACACTTGCCCTGTGCCATTCATCCCCAAAATAAATAATTAAATAAATAAATAACAGCATCTATTACTCGCCTCTTTTTAACAATTCAGTTTCACGACTCCCTGATAGTTTTTGCCGCATTGCAAACTAGCATTTTGGAAAATTAAGTCCCCCTAGTGCAACCAGCCATGTTTTATTTTCTTATTCAAGACCGCCTCTGTTACAGCAACAAATATTTAGTGGTGTGCTGCATTCACTGTCATTGTTTCTCTGTAGATGCATCTTCATATGTGCTATATGCTTGGTTTTGTATAGCAGCGAATGTTTTGTTCATGTTTTTCCTCCTTGTTTATTTTGTCCCAACAGAGAGCAAGGAGGTGTACAAACGACAAGTGATGTCTATCACATGTATTGCCATGGGGATCAGCTTTCTAGGCACCCTCTGCATGGCTCTCTACTGTCGGAACAAGTAAGTGGACCTCAGAATTAATCAAAGCTTGAGCTGTTCCCCAGAGCATATCATTTGAAAGAAGGGCACAATATAACAAGCTAGAGGAAAAAGTGACTGCTATGGAAACCCAGAAACATAATGACTGGAGGTGGGGACGTAATTACTTTCTCATAAAAGTACCCACAGCTCTACTGGCCACCTTTCCAACAGGAATGAATTAAAACATTTTTGGCCCATGGCATGCTTCGAATGCGCTGCTGCTGGTGCTTTTGCTATTCAGCTTTAATGGGCTTATTTCAAGTATTTTATTGAGACAAATATATTCACAATCATTATAGGCTCAAGATGACTGTTTTCCCCTTTTTAACTTCTCAGAGCTGCCCATTGTGTGTCTTTAAAAATGCATTTGTTAAAAGACACAGTAACTTTGTTCTAATGAGCTGCCACACTGCCTGCTTATTTTTAATTGCACTGAAATTTCATTTGTGTATTCAGAAACATTTTTTTGATCCCCCATCTTGAATATACACTGACACCTAATTTTAAAAGTGTGCTTTCTAGACATTTTACTAGTAATCCCAAGCTGTAAAACATTAATTACTCACCCTCAAGTCGTACCAAACCCATAAACCTTTTCATCTTCAGAATTCAAATTAAGATATTTTTGATGCGCATTCTGAAGTAGAACCCAGATGCGCTACACCTTGTTTACAAGCAGAAGAAGAAGTCTTCGTAAACAGGCCTGAAGATTTCGACAGAGAGGGTGACTTGCAGTTTTTGCCCAGCCTTACTTATTTGAACCAGAATAGACAGATGATGAACTAAGAGAGATTGACGTTCTACATCAGAACGTCCTGGATCAGCAGTACTTCACGCATACATCGTGGTACTCTTGTGAACGTGCGTCGAAGACTGACACGGAAGAGAAGAAATTGTTGAATTAAGTTATTTTTCTTTTCTTTGCACACAAAAAGTATTCTTGTAGCTTCATAAAATTATGGTTGAAGCACTGATGACTATTTTATCGATGTCCTTACCACCTTTCTGGCCCTTGAATGTGTCAGTTGCATTGCTGTCTATGCAGGGTCAGAAAGCTCTCAGATTTCATCAAAAATATCTTAATTTGTGTTCTGAAGATGAACGACGGCTTCACGGTTTGGAATGACATGAGGATGACAGAATTTTCATTTTGGGGTAAAATAACCCTTTAAATAATGAACAACTTCTACAACTGAGTGCATAAAAATTTAAATAAGTTTTAAAAAAGAAACTAGGGCTAGGAGACCTTCAGTTATTTTTGTGCACAACCACTGCTGCAACGGATGCGTTGCTACCTTATAACATGGCCAAATTTAAGTATCATATTAAGCAGAATAATTAAAACTCCTGTCTTTGTAATGGCCTCAGGAGAGTGTCTATGATGTTTAAAATGCTGCTTTTTGTAGGCTTAAGTAGGAAAAGGGTAATAATAGTTACATTACACTGAAATTTTGATGGATCTAATCCATGCGATTGAGTATATATCCATATTTCACCCATGAGTTGAGATAAGCATCAGTAAGATCAACTGACTGCAAGTCAGAGCTCCTGAAGCAAGAAGGGGTGTGTGCGGAACAGCCCAGCAATTTCAATATAACACATGATACAATGAGTGAGTGAACTGACAGAAGAATAATCAAACAATGATGTAGTGACATTTAAGTGCACCAGTAATTATTTTATCTCCCAGAAAAATAACTATGGGCTGTCTTAACTGTCAGAACATATTCTTACAGATGAAGGGTGATGTGTTTGCGTGTGAATGAGTCTGCTTATGTATGTAAATAAATATCCTCACAACCCAACGTATTTTGGATTCTAAACTAATTATGCTGCCCCCTACAGGAGAAGGAGGGAAAAGCTCCAGGCACACTTGAAAGAGAGCCGTAGCCAGAAAAACTACAACCTCGACTCTTCCAGCCTGGCCCCTAAACCCAGCCTTAGAACTCAGCAAGGCCTGCAACTCCAGAAAGTAAGCACCTTTGGCCTCTTTTATACTTCGCATTAATGTATGTTTTGTATCCAGATAGTATATGGATATTCTTGAACTGAATTTCATTCTAGTGTGTCTCTACTAGTGTGATCAGACTTTTCTTTTTTGAAAATGAGGTTTTCTGTGATGACTCATTGCCTATTGAAACAGGAAGCCCGGGGAGGACATATCAAAAGGATATTCTTTTTAAAGAAAATTCCCAAAAGACTTACTTTACGTCACAGCTGTTATCATGAACTAAACAAATACGACCCTAAACAGATTCTGCTGGCTGAAAGAAACTTTAACGGGTAATTTATGCAGTGCTTGATTACAAATAATTTGGCAACATTTTACAATAAGTTTCACTAGTTAACTACTTTAGTCAACATGAACTAAGAATGAACTTCTAACATTACAGCAAGTTGTGTACAAAAGTTGTGTTTGTTAACATTAGTTAATACACTGTGAACTAATATGGACTAACAATGAACAACTATGTTTTTATTAAGTAACATTAACAAAGATTAATAAATACTGTAATCAAACTTCCGGAATGAAAATTACCTGATAATTTACTCACCCCCATCCAAGATGTTCATGTCTTTCTTTCTTCAGTCAAAAAGAAATTAAGGTTTTTTATATATACTTTTTAACCACAAATGCTCATCTTACACAAGCTCTGCGATCCATGTTGGAAAAGGCACGCGTGGTTAGTTTTTTGTTCTTCGGTTCATCTAATTTTCTCCTTCAACAAAATTGTCCAACATCACTACATAATGTGTGAAGTCAAGCTTCTGCGGGATGAGCATTTGTAGTTAAAAAGTATATAAATTGTTATTTTTTTTAGAAAATAACTGATCGTTTCACTAGATAAGGCCCTTACTCCTTGGCTGGGATCATGTGGAGCCCTTTAAAGCTGCATTGAAACTGCAATTTGAACGTTAAATCCATTATTCCCCATTGAAGTCCAATATATGGAAAAAAAATCCTGGAATGTTTTCCTCAAAAACCTTGATTTCTTTCGACTGAAGAAAGAAAGATGTGAACATCTTGGATGACATAGGGGTGAGGAAATTTTTTATTTTTTAAGTGAACTAATCCTTCAATACATTAACTAATATTAAGTAGTTGAACCTTAATGTAAAGTGTTACCATATAATCTCAATTAAGATGCTGAAAAAATGTGATGTACAACATTTAACTGCCATATTTTTCAGTTATTTTTCAGTTTGTTTATTTTTCGGTACATGTTAGTTTAGATGTGAGGGATGTGATTGTTAAAAATGTTGAGAGCCACTGGACTACATGTCAAAAAACTCATGGAGTTATTGGAGTCAAGTGCTATCTGATTATGATCTGATCACTGAAAATTCATGTTAAAAGGTTTTCTGAGACAAATCCCATCACATCTCCTGCTTTTCCGCTCATCGGCAATTAGAAGCAAGAACAGCTGACGCTTTACATCGCTCAACTTATTGTAACGAGGCTCTGTCAGAGCTATTCAGGGTGTGCAAGTCTCTGAGGACAGACACACTAATAACGGTAGTCACGCTAGTCCATCATTGAGGGTTTGTGATTACTCCATCATTCCCTTCTTTCCAGCTCAGAAACTGTGCACCAGTCCATTGTCCTAGAGAATGTAGATAGTGTGTTACCTTCCCTGTGTCCTGTTGGGAGTTTTGGTTAATATTCATCACTTTCTCAATAAGTCCAACTAGCAGATCCATCACAGATAAGCCGATACAGGCTATTTGCATGGCAAACACAGTGGTAATTTAAATGTCACTCAAACCCAGTGAGATGTTTAATCGCTACAGCAATTGCACACTGTCAGAAGACATGCAAATGCCAGCCAAAGCAATCAAAACTAGTCCAGTGACAAGGATAGACCAGCTTTTGACACATGATGTTAGTTCTTTTTCCCATGACAACATCTTTTTCTTTTAGTAATCATAATCAATCATGCATTGAACATACAGTAGCATGGAGTGACTTTTGCATATCTGCATTAGAAACCTCTGGTAGGAATATCTGTGAAACTGAGAACATTACTGATGTAAGATATGTTTCCATCACATCTCAAATTCAGACCTAACCTTTGCCTCTAAATATATATTTCATAAGCATCTCTCTTTTTCTAGTGCACCGTTCGCTGAAAGTTCAGCCCATGGGCATATAAACAAACATTTATTAATGCACAGGTGACATGCAGCCTGTCTTGTCTAGAATGATATTTTAGGCTTGCGTGTGCCATGTAAATATGGATTTTCTGTTTGTTTTGCTCCTGTATACCACAAAAATTTGCTTATTATAGGTGTGAAATATTTGTTGAATTGCGGCTGACATGAGGCTGAGCAAGAAGAACAATTCACAGCTCTCTGAACCCTATCACATATAACACTTTTACCACAGAAACTCATCACTGGCATGACATTTAAAACAATTACTATCTAACTTTGGACAGATCATGCAGATCACACACACTCCAGTTACAGTAGGTGATGGTCTTGCATATCATTATGACTAAATTAAACATCCATTACACTAAAAACCCCTCCTAACCAGCAGCCTTATGCAACTCTGTTCAAAGCAGGTCCATCAAACACTTTTAAACACAGACATGTGTCAACACCCAAAGAGCTCATTATACATCCCATATATTCTTCTGCTGGCTGTATAACAGAGTCACGCTGTGATGAACTCACTTGTACAGCTTTCATATGTGCCATTATGAAGTCTGAGGTGGTCTCTGCGGTGCTATTTTGAAATAATCTTTTATAAATTACTAGTCTCAATTTTCAGATCTTTTGTACAGTACCTTTTTCTCCAGTATGTTCATTATCTTTCTTAACAACATATCGGGATGTGTAAACATCACATGTTCTGCCCACTGCATATCCCTCTTCAGATAATTATTCAATATCAATTCGCTGACCTTCTTTTCAGGAGTTTGTTGATTGTACGGTCCAAGATTGTGAGCACTTTTTGTGAATTACCCTTGATGGAACATCAGAATGTTTCATACAACAATAGAACCTGCTTGTTACTTGTACATTAGTCTTAATTAGACTTTAAAAACGGGAATTCGGGCTACATATAATATTTGTAGTATTTTTTTCTCTAAACATTAGGATGTTTTGTCTGAATTCAGCTGATTAATTTAACAGCTAAGTAGTCTATCCAAGCCTGTTTGTTTAAAAGCATTTTCTGGAAATGTAGGTGGCTGCGCTTCGAAAAAAGAAAGAAAATGCATCTTCCGAGGCGATCAGAAAGACGTGCTTTCAAAAGATTTCGGGTGAAGTCATTTTTGATTGCCTGAACAGGTTCTTTTGAGTGTGGTCAAAGTGCATCTCTAAGGGAAAAGAAATTGACTGCTTCAGTAATGATAGGCTTCTAGCTTTTCTAATACTAGTTACCTATGTGATAAAGGGTTGACCTTAAATTCAGAAATTACCATTTCTATCTTTGAATGAATCAGACAGCTTTTTCAAACCTGTTGCGGGAAATGATTTTTAGGACTTTTGTGGTGCTCTGAGTCATAACTGTGCCTTTGTGAAGCAGTGTGGCCATCATACTAATGCCACAATGTGTTTGGGTTTGAGTAAAAACAAAGTGAACTGACTCTTAATTTCATACTGCACTCCGGTGACTTCAAAAATGGACATTTTAGCAAACTATTCTATCCACCTTTTTCTTCCCGTAAGTTTCACCGGCCTGGCTTCAAGTCTCATCCAGCTATTGAACACACAGTTTTACCGTTTACTGCACGTTGTTATTCTTCTCGTTATGTACCGGAAGTCTTACCCATAGGCTTACTTCTGCACTGAGGAAAAAGATGGATACCTTTTATGAATATTTGGTTTGTATTGTATTTGAATTCACATTATTAGTCAGAAAGTCTTCCCAACACTTCCCCCCACAGCTTTATTTCTACTCTTTCTCTTGCTCCCTCTTTTCTTCCCTGTATACATCTTACTGTATACATGCTCCTTCCCACTCACCTGATCTTTTCAATAGCACATTTACTGTCAGTACAAGTCACTAAACATACAGCTATGCAATTCATGTTTGAATAGAGTGAGATATGGCTGTAACAAAACATAACAGCATACCATAACTGGTTAAATGCTTACTGTCGTCAACCATATATAAAAGTCCACAGTAATCATGAACTAGTTTTTGTTTTGAATTAAAGTGTTTCTGACTCACTTGAATTTCAAAACATTATAAAATTGTCCATGCTATTGCGCGTGGGTTACGTTCCGCATACATATTGTCAGCTTACTTCAGCCTATGTTTCAAAAAAATGTCAAGCTTACTGCAAATGTCATTTCTTTGTCATGGCAGTGTCAATATTTCACAGACACAAGAGGTTTCCTGCAAGCTACTGTTATATCACATGAATAAAATCCTGTAGGCTGGGATGTTACACGATGCATTTAAATCATACTGTAAAGATGCTCCTACTGCAAAATCATAATTTGCAGAGCAGAACATAATGAGTTACACACACTGCATATTTTTAAGCAATCACAATAAAGTTTCAATGTTCCCTGTAGCTCAAATAGTAGAGCATGGCGTTAGCAATGAAAAAGTCGTGGATTGGGTTCCAGAGGAATGGATAACTGTTGAAATGTATACTTTGAGTGCAATGTAAGTTGCTTTAGAATCTGCCAAATGTAAATGAGGAAAGTAAAAGGAAAAAAAAACAATATGGTCTCTTCTGCACTGCACATATTGTTCCCACACGAGTTCCATTATAGAAAGCTACTGGGACATTGCTTTGGATTTACATAGTCCTGAAAGTGCTATATTATCCAATTAGAGTGACTCTAGTGCCCTTCTCTGATCCCCCATCAGCCATCAGTTCTCTTCCTCCTGTACATTCCCTCTCTCTCTCTCTCTTCTCTTCCACTCGACACTGTGGAGTGAAGGTGGGATAGTGGAGGAGATTAAGTATCTCTCTGACATTTAGATCATCGTGTGCATTCTGCCCGAAGCAGAAATGGCTTTTTATGAGGAAGTCTTTCAAGGTGTGAAATTTAAATTGGATTTGTCTGCAGGTTCCATAGAGGTCTGTTGGATTATCTGAACATCAGTGGAACCCCCGGCCACTGACTCTTTGTCAAAGACAAGAATCAAGGCGAAGAGTCAAGGAGAAGCCTGAGCTCTTCTTGCATGCTGGATACATTATCCAACTGGGACTGAAAATGTGTTCATTAAAAGTTTAGATGACAGTGTATAGCGTTGCCTGCAGAATGTTTAACGTTTGTCTTCCTTTTTGTGTCTTTTGCAGTATTATAAACCCACAAGGTCCTCGCCACCACATGTTCGAGAGTCTGTTTTTGTTCAAAGCACTGCTGCCTCTACCAATCCACAGGGCACACTGACAGGAAAGCACCCCAGGTATGAATCAATAAGGGGGTCGAAAGATATTTTGACAATGATTATTGTAAAGATAAAGTATGAAATCCACATGTCTCTGTCAGAAAGCACTGAACAGAGAAATTAAATTTTCACCCATTACAGAGCACCCAGTGACTCTGGTGCAGTTAATGAATAGTAAGAAAATTATAATAATGCTAATTGGCCATACATACATTAATATGCATTTCTGTAATAGTGACAACATAAATGCCAAAGCAGCAGTATATGGAGATAAATTTCACTGGGAGGTCATGTAGTAATTTACCAGCCCAGTGCTTGTTATAATCAGTTCTCTGGTGCAATACAGTATGGCAGCTTCATGTTTTGTTTTTACTCACTAGGGCTGCATTTATTAGATCAAAAATGTTTTTTGTTTGACTACATTTTAAAATTTAATTTATTTCTGTGATGCCATGCTGAATTTTCAGCATCATTACTCCAGTCTTCAGTGTCACATGATCATTCAGAAATCATTCTAATGTGCTGATGTGATGGTTAAGAAACATTTCTTATTATTATCAATGTTGAAAATAGTTTTTAGTTGTTGTTTGTTCCATTCTTTGATGAATAGGAAGTTAAAAACAGCACTTACTTGAAATAGAACTTTTGATCAATTTAATTTGTGCTTGGTGAACAAAAGTAAAAAAAATAAAATAAAAAAAAAATAATAATCTTACTAACCTAAACTGACTTGCCAAGCTCCAAAACTTTTACAGAACATCCCATAGGACTGAACTAGAGTTTCCTGGGAACAGTGTGATTTTCAGTAAAATGTACTTGTTAAAGAGTCAGTTGGAAAGTTAATTGGATATTATTGTTACACTGGCCGAAATTAATTGTGACATTGCAAAGTGTTTTATATGCTGTTTTATAACTGATAATATTAATATTAACAAAACACAATCACAAACTCTAGTTACTATCAACACTACATAATGACGTGAATCAATACATAAAAGAAAAGTTAAATTCACCTTGGAGCTAACGTAGGTTTTACTGTTGGGATTGAGGGACGACACATTTAATCCACAGAATACGCTTCTCATGATTTAGGGATTTGGATAAAGAAATATGGTCTGTATCCTCTCTGGATACCTTGTGTCATTATTATATGTAACATAGAAGCTATGGAAGCCCACGTCTGCCACTGAATTAAAAATAAAAAAAGGTAATTGCTGTTACTATGAATTTTTATCTCACAATTCAGTTTTTTTCTCGCAATTGCGACTTGAGTTTACATGTCACAATTCTGACTTCTTTCTCAGAATTGCAAGATATAAACTCGCAAATTGCGAGTTATGAAGTCAGAAATGTGATATGAATTCGCAAATCTGGCTTTTTTTTCTCAGAACTGTGATGTAAGCCTGCAATTGTGAGTTATAGTGTGTATTGTGAGATATAAACTGACTTTTTTCTCGGAATTCCATGATATAAGCTCACAATTGTTAGTTATATAGTCAGAATTGTAAGATATAAACTCGCAAATGTGACACTTTTTCTCAGAATTACGTGATATAAACACAATTGTTAGTTATAAAGTCAGAATTGTGAGATATAAACTCACAAATCTGACTTTTTTCTCAGAAATGATATAAACTCGCAATTGTGAGTTATAAAGTCAGAATTGTGAGATATGAATCTGCAAATCTGACTTTTTTTTCTCAGAATTACGTGATATAAACACAATTGTTAGTTATAAAGTCAGAATTGTGAGATATAAACTCACAAATCTGACTTTTTTCTCAGAAATGATATAAACTCACAATTGTTAGTTATATAGTCAGAATTGTAAGATATAAACTCGCAAATGTGACACTTTTTCTCAGAATTACGTGATATAAACACAATTGTTAGTTATAAAGTCAGAATTGTGAGATATAAACTCACAAATCTGACTTTTTTCTCAGAAATGATATAAACTCGCAATTGTGAGTTATAAAGTCAGAATTGTGAGATATGAATCTGCAAATCTGACTTTTTTTTCTCAGAATTGCGTGATATAAACTCACAATTGTTAGTTATAAACTCAGAATTGTGAGATATAAACTCGCGAATGTGACTTTTTCTCAGAATTGATATAAACTCACAATTGTGAGTTATAAAGTTAGAATTGTGAAATATAAATATAAATTGCGAGTTTGTATTATGCAGTTCTGAGGAAAAAAGGAGTTTATATCTTCCAATTCTGACTTTGCAAGTTTATATCTTATAATTCTAAAAAATGGTCAGAATTGCGAGCTTGTATCATGCAATTAAAAAAAAAAAGTCAGAATTGTGAGATAAAAGTAACCTTTTCTGTTTTTTTATTCAGTGGCGGAAACAGGCTTCCACAGGAAGTAGCATTTTTAAGTATTTTGTAGTAATATTCATACAATTGCAATTAAAACTATCTAAAAACAAAAATTTATATTTTAGTTACAGAATGGTCAGTTGATATTTAGGTCTCTGGTCATTTTAGAGTCTAATGTTTTATTGAATTCATTCATTGATTAAATTGTTTTCTGATATGAATGATCTGTTGTTTTAAATGATGGCTGGTCCGTGTGTGGATAAGAGTTGTGGTGTGTGCTTGGGGTTTTATGGAGGGCTGGGGATGGTCTGTGATAGCACAGACACAAATCCTTTCAGCCTGGTTTAATCCTCATACTTTCCTCAATCTAAACGTTAAGCCGTGCTTCCACTCTCTGTTTTTGTTTGTGGCTCAGTGCACTCTTGCAATCATATATGTTTTTTTTTTTTTTTTTCTTTGATGACATGTAATTTGTTTGCAAACAGCCTTTGGCCCCCTGTCCCAGCCCTCCCTAACATCTCATGTCTTCAAATGATCATCACAATGTAACTGATTGCTCTTGACTCAGGGTAAGGAAGGATTTAAATATGCAGTGAATTATTGCTCTGTTGGAGACTCATCTAAAATCGAGCATGAATTCCTCTTCAGGCTATTTTTACCAAATAGTCAAATGTGTGCTCCTTACAGCCAGCGGTCTGATAGGTCAATTAATCTCTATGTTAATGTGGCCCCATTCAGTGGAAACGTATGTACAACATTTCTCTGTCGTTTGCCTAGCAGTATCACATAAATATCTAATTGGGAACAAGGTGACTCATTGGTAATGTGCTCCATTTTTTAATGATAGAGGAAATATATCTAGTAAGTCATTTGTTGTTGTTGTTTTAATGAAGTCTACAGGTGTGTAGATGAAAGTCTGAACTCCAGAGTCTGAACTTTCTCAGCAAGCTTTATGAAAACATGCACTGCTTTGTAAAACATTCAGCACAGCAGATGGAGACAGAGAGAAAGTGAAAGAGAGAAAGATAAAGCTGGTATAACATAAGAAAAGGACAGAAAGACAGGAACAGAAAATCTCTGAGAGAAATCAGATTTGAGATTTAGATTAGACAGATTAGAAAAGCTTTTTTATTTATGTATTTGTTTGTAAGTAAGTAAGTAAATATATTATTTTCTCTTTAAAAAAAAATAAATAAATAAATAAACACCTTATTTGGTTTTTGGTTGTTTTGTTTGTTTGTCGGTATTATTATTATTAATTTGTTTTCTGATGCTTTTAATTCTGGCGTAATCAAAGCCCCACAGGATATTATTATTTATCCCTCAGTAAACATGGGCTTGTCAGATTTGTATCCTTTCTCCTTGGAGATCAAAATGACCCTAGCAATAACACAAAAATACAAATCAAGAGATCCTTGAGTGATATATTGTGTTTCTTTTTACAGAAGCGGTTCCCTCTCTCATAGTCCAGATCAGAGGAGTCGTTCTGCTCTTCGGCCTGCATCTCGCAGAACACCACCCATAACCAGAGGATGTCTCAACGCCATTGGTGGGTCAAGAGATACTGGTCCGGCCTACCAACATCTCCAGGAAGTAGACAGCTCGGAAAGGGAGTCAGTGAGAAGGTTAGTCAGCAACATTCATTTGCTACAGGTCAATGAGCTTAATGCTAATTATTTAATGCTTACGCATAGTCCCAGCCAATGGATTAACCCAATGGATTAAACTCTGGTTTGTGATTCTCTGAGGGATGGGATGCATTAATGCACTGAAAATCGCATGCAAAGAGTGTTGTCCATGTGAGTCATTTCTAGTGGGTGACACTGACTCTGTCAGGACCCCTCTGTCTGCTCTTTCTATCCTCTGATTTATGAGTCAATCTGTAGTTTTAAACAACCACTTCTGCCAGACAACCCCCAAGGCAGAAGCTGCTCTTACACTTACTCTTTGTCACTTTTTCTGTTCCTCATACTGCATCTTTGATCTAAATTCAAGACAAGACGTTTTCTCCAGGTTCAATATATAAAGATTTATTTAATTGTTTGCTTGTTTCTGTGTAACAGTGATTCCTGGACCGCTTTTCAACAGCTGCGCTCCCCCGCTGCTGAATCTATACCACCACCTTTGAATCTTCTGCGTCATAGTAAAAAAATAAATTCATATCTGAATTGTGAATGTGAGTGCGCAGTCTGTGTTCAGCGTGATGCACTTAAAATAATGTATCAAAAAACATGAAATTTCTTTCTATCGAGCTGCAAAAATAAACAGAAACAATTCAGCTAGTTTATACAACACACTCTACATTATGGATTAGAAGAGAGGGATAAAATATAAAATGCAAATCAAAATAAAATTCTGATTTCTCCATGTTTCCTTCCCTTGGCCTTGAACCTTCTGCGTTTGCGCCAATTCTTGAAATACCCCAGACAATGCCACACAAGCCCCGCCTTGATGTGATGATTGACAGGGTGGGCGCGTGATCGGCTCAGAAGCATTCTTAAATCCACATAAACTACATTGGTCGCAGGCTATTTAATGAAAAACATCTTGAGCAAAAGTGTCAACGCATTTAAGAAAAATAAAAGATTTAAATCACTGTTTTGCTACCCTTTTGCTATACCTTTGACTCAGAATGCATTTCGATATTCACAATTTAAAGTTATTACATGGTATTATGATGAAAGTGCAATCCCAAGTGTCCTACCTGTGAGTCTAAATGTATTTTGGCAAAATAGCGTTTAAATGATAATTTTGCTACAATTTTTGCTTGGACCATTTCCCAAAATCATTCTAATATTCTGATTTGCTGCTCAAAAAACATTTATTTTTATTATGCTGAAAACAGCTTATTAGAATGTTTTTAGGTTCCTCTGATGAGTAGAAAGTTCAGGAGAACAACATTTATCTAAAGTAGAAATTTTTTGTAACATTATAAATGTCTTTATCATCATTTTTATCAATTTAAAGCATCCTTGCTAAATAAAAGTATTAATTTCTAGAATTTCTGACTCCAAGCTTTTGAATGGTGTATAATGGTGTATAATGTAACAAAAGCTTTTTATTTCAGAAAATTCTAATCTTTGGATCTTTCTATTCATCAAAAAATTCTGAAAAACAAAATCTACTCAACTGGTTTAAATATTGTTAATAATAATAGTAATAATAATAAATGTTTCTTGAACAACAAATCAGAATATTAGAATGATTTCTGGATCATGTGACACTAAAGACTAGAGTAATGATGCTGAAAATTTAGCTTTGATCACAGGAATAAATTACATTTTAAAATATATTCAAATAGAAAAAAGTTAGTTTAAATAGTACAAATATTTTACTGTTTTGCTGTACTTTGGATCAAATAAATGCAGGCTTGGTGAGCAGAAGAGACTTTAAAAAAAAAAATTACAAATCGTCCTGTTCAAAAACTTTTGACTGGTAGTGTACATTGCCATTTTGCATATTGCATTTCAAATTGAATATTGCTTCCTGTATGCTTCCATAATTATTAGTTGGTTCTTTGAAGTGAATAGTTTTTAGACTGTTTCATAAACAACTGATTCTTATGAGCTGATTCTTTTAAGTGGATTGATTGTTTGATTGATATAAACACAGCAATACAACAACTGACTCTTAGTTCTAACCCAGTTTCAATTGTTCAAAAAGACATATTAAAAAGAATGATGTGACAGGGCGCATAAAAAATTAAAAAACATAGTCAAATCTTTACTGAGTGATTTTAAGTTAAGTGAAGTACAAATAAATATCATGAAGCATACATTGTCCAACACCATAACCAGCTTTGGACTTGCTGTAACAGTCAGGTATACCCTTAAAAAAAGAAAAAAAAAGAAAGTAAATTAAAGAGATGAAGAGTAAATATACAAACATCAACACATAAAACTTTACTGCATGACGTCACCACTTGTGGGAAGGGCCCTGGTTCATGGTTCTAAGAGAGGTTCCAAGATTGTATGTCACTGGCAAGGTTGGCTTTTTAATGTATGATAAAATACATTTACCCAGAGTATATATTTAATAGCTTTGTGTATGAACCATAAAGCCCGTTTTATAATCGCTCCCAAGTTTTGCCATAAAGCCCGTTTCATAATTACTCCCAAGTTTTCAGTGGTGAGCATATGCCTTTGTTTCTATGCTGGCTGTAGGAGCAACAAGCAAGCTTGTCTGAGCTCTATTATTGAAGTTCTGTATGCAGGCATGACTCACTGAGACAGGAGGGCACTGGGGAGTGCTGCCTTTTCCAGGAGCAGCACAGCTAATAAAAACCACACTGTCATAGCCAATTAAACAGCCAGTGATATATCAATGGAATGGGCAGTCCTGGATGAGTTTGCTAGAATGGGCCAGCCATCAACTCTCACACACCATAGGCTATCCTGGCCCAGTTAGTCCTCATTTGCTATACAGGATGGCTTTGTAGTGTGGAAGACTCCACCTCGCCTTAAAATCTCCAACAGGGTCTCAGCACTGACCTATTTCCAGCCTTCCAGCCTGCATAACAATATTCCTCTGCCGGAGAGAGCTCTGTTTCCATAGAGACAGGCTGGGATACGGGACAGGAAAGAGAAGGAGAGAGTGGGAGCGAGACAGGAGAGGAGTGACAGAAAAAAGAGGGAGGGAGAGACAGAGATAGAACTGTTTTGCATATGACAGCAGGAAAAAAAAAAATCTTGGCCGTCTCATTCCTTCCGTCCCAGAAAGCTTGCTGTTATCTCACTAAAATGGCTTACGCAAGGAACAGATTTCACACAGTGTTATTGTTCCAAGTATTTTTAGATAGAAAGGTACCTGTCAGCCCCCCTCTGGGTTGTCTGGATTCCCTCGAGCTGAGTGCTTAAGCAAGTATATAGACAACATTTATAATTGCTTACTCATATTATGCATAAAACCATCCGGAGAACTTCAATTCCCAGTTTGCGACGCACCTCCTCTCCGTTCTTCGACACAAGGTTAGTTTCCCAGTAGCCGATTTCCTTGAACAAAGTCGGATTCAAAAGCCTGACCTCATCAGATGTGTTTCTCTCTTACGGCGAGTGTTTGCTCATTAAAGTGTTTTCAGTATGAGGCTTTCAGTATCAGGCTGTTCATTATACAGGGCCTCAAAACATGCCCCGAATATATTCCACTGCAGTGACACCCTTCGAGCTGTTTTCTTTTCAGCCTAATTCATTTCATGCAGGTATCTGAAATTGTTACATGATATGATGAGGAACAACAGCATTGCAGGAAATAAGGTTATAAATCATAATTTGCACAGAGCGCGCGGCAGTATCACTTCCTTCGGATGTTACCTACTAACCCTCAAAAGTGTTGTTTGCTGCATGTTTACACCGTGACAATTAAAATGAAAGGAAATTATCTCATTGTCTTTTTGTGAGATGCAGAGAGCATCACATTTATAAGACCACAGTCTCTCTTTCAATCTGGCAAGCCTTTAATCTGATTGACTGACTGTTGTTAAGAACAGCGCAATCTTTGTTTTTGTTTTGAGGACAAAATGATCAGAATTTGTGCATTTTGTGGCATCAGGTTTTTGAAATATATTTATTTATGAGCAGAACCATTTGTTCTCCATTTGTTGTTTAGAGTTAGGCGAGTGAAATTGTCTGTACTTATCAGTTTTGGATGGACATATTTTAATCACAAGTCAATAGAGAATAAGCTGAAGACAAGACCTTTTGTCATATAGTCAAAGTTCTAGATATGTGCAACTAGAGGAGAGGTGGAGAGACGTGCTCAGCGGCAGACAGCAGGAGTTTCATTAAAATCACATGAGTTTCTAACTGGCTTCAAAAGCGCTCTCTTTTCTGTTGACATTGAGGATTTCCTTAAATGATCACATTATACTAAATAATGATCTCTAATCTTCAACAAAATCTCACAAACTCAGGCTAAATCCATGCATTCTTAACTGTTTCTTGATATTTCGGGAATGAAGATCCATGGCTTGCTGAAATACTTGACAGTGCTGTCATATCTTCTGTTTTATAGAAAATAGAATCAGACAATTTGCCTCCCCTTGATTGAGGCTTAACTCTGACTCGGTCATTATCAGAAAAAGCAGTGCTTGGTTAAATATTGATGCTATGAGAAAAGCCATTCTTTGTCGGGGATTATGAATTATTACACAAAGATAATGAATCAGGGGAACAATACCGATTGCTCCTAAATTGAGAGATTAGTTTACCAAAGGTCTGGCTGGATGGAACTTCTGCTTTCATCCCTTTTAAAAGAATTTTGCATGCAAATCGTCAGAAGATTAACTTAAGAATGACTGCCATGGGAGCAGCAAGTTCTGAATCAGGAAAGCAGCTAATGCCCAGCTGAACTGAACGATTATGAGTCAGAGAAGACACTGGGCTACCAGCCAGATCAAATAACTGTTGAAAAGCTCATAACCTAAGATACCTGAGTATGTAATAATTGTTGTATTTCCTCAACATTTAATAGCCTCAACATGTAAAAAAAAAAATCCTTGCATTGTTTTATATGTCTCATTAAAAATGCCATATATTGTTCCCATTTATTATGTCAGACATTGTAAGACGCAGTGTCTGCTGTGATGAGAGAGTCAAATTCATGTTTTTATGTTGAAATGCGTTCTTGTTTCCTAGCAGAGAGCTATAAGTAAGCAATTTGTAGGTTAAAAAAAGGTGTACACAACAGACTCTGCACAGCAAAGAAAATGCTGACCTGTTTGTTTAGGCATCACAACCTGCCCAATAATAGCAACACTGATTCAACCAATGGTGCAAGTTTGAGGCAGGACTAATGGTAACACTGTACTACCAAGACAGTTCGCATAATTACTATAAATGGGAGAAAATGCAATGTGCAATATGGCAGAACAAGTTTCGCTTTATAAATTAAAAAGGCAGTCGGTAATCGGTAAAAACATTGCCACTGTATCTGCCTTTAGAAGCTTTGGTTCCCACATAAACAGTCAATGTCCTGACACTCGTACTTGGAACGAGAGGGCTGCACTGGGATTGGGATCCTGCTGGGACCTGTGAAAACCAAATGCTAATCTCGCAGGAGTGGCTGGTCTTGGGCGCCATGGGACAAGAGTAAAGAGAGATGACTGACAAGACCATGCTGGAGGATTTGCTATTCAGCAGATCCTGAGCTCATTTACAAAAATCTTATCTTGTAAGATATGATCCCTTTACACAGAGTATGCATGATCGCAAAAGTGAAAGTGAACAGCGAACAGCGAGCGTTCATTTAAAAGTGATTTCAAATAAAGCTGCAAGCAGCGATGACCGGGGTTCAATCGCTTTAAGACATATGAAAAAATACATTATTTAGCAAGCTTGTAACCACCTAAATCAATTTATTTATAAAAGCATTTTTGGCAAATTGAAGTAATTTACCATAGAAATATTATGTGTTTAATGGTTATGACTTTTATAGTGCTAGCTGTGGTCCGATCTGTTTAGAATCACCTGTCGCATGTGCTCACCAGGTTTTGTGAAGTTCTGAGGTTTTTTACAACTTTTAAATCATTTAACAAACCATTTTATTGACAGCAGTGGTTCTAGAGGTAAAGTTGTCCAGAATAAGGAGTTATATCATATGATACGAATATTGCGTGTATGTGAAAAAAATTGTGTAATGTACAATGCGTTTACACCCTTGAAAAATACAATATTGCACCCCCAGTGGCCGATTTCTTTAAAATTTCTCACAAACCTTTGGGGCTGCAAGTCAAACAGGCCCACCGAGTTTTGTTTCGATCAGTCTCCGTTAACGTTGGCCATGTTTTTTAAGAAACACAAATGTCCTTATAGACACTTTTACTAAAAGTGGCACTTTTTGAACGTTTTGGCATCCCTTTGCGACGGTAAATCGAAAGTTCTTTTTTTTTTGATAAATAATGATCTTCGCTCTTTAGAGAGTCTTCCGGCACAAAAAAAATCCAAAACACCTGAAAATTTTGTTGAGCTGAGGATTCCAACGACATAAGACACTTGAGCCTGCAACTGACGGTTTAGGAGTTATGAGCGATTTTGTACTTTTGATTGCTGTAACGCCCCCAATTGGGCCGATTGGTGTGAACCTTGGTGACGTTTTTGGTGGCGTGAATACTACCAACCAGTCTCTATGACTTACAGTTTGATCTGGACAATCAGTTTTACATGGAGATTGCTGATCCTTGGCCATTCTAACAATTACAATAGGGTTTCAGTGCTACGTGCTTGAACCCTTAACAGTACCCCACATATTGATAGTGGCTCCCTGATGCACAAAAAATATATACAATATTAAAATATTTGCAGGAGCGAGCAAGAGTGGATGGTAACAGTCAGAAATTCAGCGTAGCGGAATTAAAAAACAGTCCTGCACCGGGTTCTACTTGGGACTGCACATGTGCAATGGCTAATTCAACTTAAAAAATATGATTTTTAATGCTATTTGAGCGTGAGAAAGCAAATCAATGGGTCAGTTAATGTCAGATTTTGTTGCTGGATTTGAAATATTTAAATGTGAATTGGCAGTTTTTGAGAGTTCAGTATTTCCCCATTCAAGTAGACAGGTCTAGTTGGTCTTGGATGCCCAAAAAAGCTGCCTGGAGGTGTTGACGATATGTCTGCTGTGAACTGACTTTCCTTGAAAAGGGACTTTGCTGTTGACAAGAGTGACAGAGTATTTTGGAACCTGTTCGAACCAATCATTATTTTTGCAGTTCTGTTTGTTGATGCTACAGGCACAGAAATTACACACTTGAGCTTTATTCGGCTTTCAAAATATGTGTCCATCCTTCTTGAGAATTCAACAAACAATTTTTCAGTGTATCCCTGTCTTTTCCTTAATCTCCCTGCATTTCAGTCTGTCATCTTTTCCTCTGTCTTTGCAGGAACATCTCTGGCCCAGGTAACGACCTACATCAGGATTCCTTTTACAATATGCAAGCCTCACAATCCTCAAAATCTTGGAGCAGTCACTTAGACCACAGGTGCGCTAGGAGCCTCAGGTCGGGCGGCCCTAGCCAAAGTCCTCCCGCTCCCTACCGTCCCTGCTCTATCCCAATCATCCCCTCTGTCCACTCCTACCAGGATGAGGTCTCATGTATGCAAACGGCTCCTACTGACGGAAGCAGCCGTTCTAGTCCTCTGGAAAGCACAGCGGACGCTTCGGCTGCCAATCAACCGTCCAACGTAACGATGTCCAACCGAGCCGCTGGTAGACAGGAGGAAGTGGCCTCGCTACTCGACGAGGCTCAGGAACAGCTCAGAGCACTAGCACATGCCCAGAGGAAACAGGAGGACATCAGTAGCTCTGTCCCTCAGGGGGCCAAAGAGACTGTGTGTATCCTTTTAGCAAACGGGGGTGGACAAGGGGGAGTGGCCTCTTTTGGGCCCACGGAGACTCAGTTAGTGAGCCCCAGAGACTCGCACAAAGATGCCACAAAGCCTGGCCAATGAGGAGGGGTTGGACAGGACTAACCACAAATGTCCCGTGTGTCTTGGGGCTTCAGAATGCTCTGCCAAATTTGGGACACCACTGAAAGCTACGTTTGAATTTCTGAGGACCTGCTGTGGGTGGAAGCGTGGGAGAGTGACAGTCTCGAACATGTGAAAAGATAATTTATTTATATGCATTTATTTAAGGAGAAACTTCTACTTAGAAAAAGAAACCAAATAGTCTGTCATCTCCATGGTGTTTTTAACTGTATAAAATATACATAAATATATATAAATGGATATAAATATATGAACTCAAACTGGTGACCAAGTACAAAAAAGGAATATGGGAATGAAAAACTTTCTTTTGTAACGTATCAGCTCCACATCCATAAAGACTTGATCCTTGGTGGTTAAAAAAAGAAAATATATCAAAAAAAGGAGTTTTTCCACTCGTTTCACTCATTTCCAGTCAAGCTAAGCTTGTCCGACACACGATCTTGTGTTTTGCACCTGCAGCAGCTGTGTTTACTATCACCGTCCCAGTCACTGTCCTCTACCCTGCCAAGGAATATGGCTCCATCTGCCTCTGAAAACAGTGGAACGTGGATTACAATTGGACTAAACTTCTAAACGCTAATCGTACCCAGGCATGAGGTAACTGATAGTTAAGCACTGCCTCCAAGACATCGATTGGAAGAATTTGATGTGTCCGTCCGTTTGTGGAGCAATCTGCGTTTTGTTTTCTGTGCCTCGGTGCGTTCACTACTTCATTTGGGTTTGGATATGAGTAAAGATAAGCTAATGGAACAGAGCACATCGTACTGCACACCACCCGAGATGCACAAACAGACCGTCGGCACCTCTCTGGATAGGCCGAGGAGATTCCTGCACGGGATAGCAGAATGCGGGCTTGGCCAACACAAGGAGCTTTTGTGGTTTTTTCTTTTCATTCTTATGGAATTATCTGCTGCTTTCTGGGTAGGTGGGTGGGAGCAGCAGTCACTGAGTCTGTATGCTACCTTTGAATCGGGACATAATATTTCTGTGAATTAACAACCAAATGTGGTAAGAAAGAAGAATTAACAATGAATCTTTGGTGAAGCTGTTTCTTTGTTTCCAATGTTTTTTTGTTTTGTTTCATTTCGTTTTTTTATGACCCTCAATTCACACAATTGTGCATGTTGATGGTATTGTTTTGCAGAATCAAGCCATGATAGCCCCACAATGAAGTAACTGCATTATAATTGACCTGCATCTGCTGATTTCAACTCAAATCCTGGTATCAAAACGCATGAGTGGTCTGCTGAGTTTTATAGATCAGTCCTAATAGACCCATTTCTTAGAGGTGCTCAATGGCTGCATTATATTGAATTGACTTTGTTACGTGCTGTTGTTTCTCCTCAAGCATTTATTTAAGACCGCCACCTGTAGTTTGGTTTTAAGACCGTTTTTTTTCAAGCGTGTTGCATTTGTCCTCCATCAGAGGTTGTGTCTACCGTGCCAGCCATAACTCAAGGCCAAGATGAAATGAAACATCTCCTGGTAAAAGGTTAGCCTTTGGCAGAAAGGAGCTTTAAGGGCAGACAGATAAAGCTCTCACTTGATCTTATAACACCTTCCCCTGGCAAAAGCACTGACCTCATCTGTGAATTGCAGTGTGGCGGCATGTCTATCAAGATAATCATGCATTAGAAGTAATGTGGCAATATTGCTGTAAGGCAAAGACAGGATAGATTTCGATCTTAAAGCTACACTCTTTCTTTATTAACCTAATTCAATTTTAATAATATTCAAGATAATATCACAGCGCAACTATTTATTGTCAGGAAAGGAGCGTTCAGTTTGATATGAGCTTTTGGTAGACTGGTGACATTTTGTATTTTTTAAAACAACTAAAATGGTATTATTTTGTGCATCCTATTTTAATTTGTATACAGTAAATAACCAGAAATGCCACACATGATAACACATTGCTAAGTGATCTATAAAACAGCAGACTAATTTGTACCTGGGTCATAGCAGCAGATATATAAACTGTCCATCTGTTAAAACTCTTCATTTTCAGTTGAAATGGTGTGAGAAAGTTTCATCTGAGCCGGGCCATATTTTGTACACTAGTGCTTAAGTATATTAAATTATGTTTTTGCACAGTAATTACAATGTATGGTAATTTATGCTGTCATTATTCCAGAATGTTAGGTATGTGACGACGAATTAATTACAGAAGACGGTATACTGCAAGATAAGCTGCAACTGTGCGAGAAGGTGTAACACGAGCACAAACGAAACTTCATGGTTCTGTACAACAGCCCCTTGATGTACTTTAATGTGCAATTTCGAAATCGAGAAATGAAATTTCTGTTCATTCTTGTATGTGAGAAACTGCATTATTGCCCTCCCAATTGAAATAGTTTTTTTCTTTTCATTTAGTTCATTTTTTTTATTTTTTCAATAAAGATGAATCTTCAGTGTTGAATAATGATAGAACGAGTGTTTTCTTTTACTAAAAGAATTGGTAGTAAATATATAAATCATCAGATTAAAATAATGTCACTCTAATATTATTGCTAAACAAATATTTATTACTGTTTTTCTGTTTGTTTTGTACATTTCTCAGATTGCAATTCTCAAAAATACATTCAACCACATGCATAGTATAAAAGCTATTTCTCATTGTTTTGAACAAATTCCCCATGCTTTAGTTGTTCATGCAATTATATACAATTATCTCGTTTCCTACATTGTCATGCTGATCAAAGATTTTATACTGGTTCTGCTGAATAGTCCTGCCCTTCAAAACATCTAGGCGTTAGTTTATTAAATGCAAAGTGTATGTTGGGCATAAACTGTCAAGCATGTTTTCAATTTCTATTAGATTTTTCTTTTTTAGATGTGTCCTGAATTACACAGGTAAATCTTGAATTTAACTAATGATACTTTGAAGTGTCAGATCAACCAATTTTCTAAAATAGCTCATTCACCTCTCAAGCTCTGTCAGCTTGGATGGGGGCAGGCAGACCTACAATTTTAGGTTTCTCCAGAAATATTCATTTGGAAAGAATATATACTGTACCTTGCGAAAGTATTCATACCCCTTCATTTTTTTCAGGTTTTATGTTGCTCCCTTATGTTAAACTGCTTTAAATCACACAATCTACACTTTATACACCATAATGACAAAGCACAAAACAAAATCGTCACAACTTTGTAAATTTATTAAAAATGAAAAAAGTGCATTGCATAAGTATTCATACCCTTAACTCGGTGCTTAGCGGAAGCACCTTTACAGCCTCAAGTAATTTTGGGTATGATGCGACAAGCTTTGTACATCAGCATTTGGCAGTTATCTGCCATTCTTCTCCTCACCTCTTCACCTCTCGAGCTCTGTCAGCGTGGATGGGGGCAGACACACATTTTCAGGTTTCTCCAGAAATATTTGATTGGGTTCAAGTCCAGGCTCTGGCTGGGCCACTCAAGGCCTTTCACAGAGTTGTCTGTAAACCACTCTTGCTGTTTGCTTAGGGTCATTGTCCTGTTGGAAGGTGAACCTTCTGCCCAGTCTGAGGTTCTGAATGCTCTGGACTGGGTTTTCATTAAAGCTATCTCAATATTTTTCTTCTACTCTGCAGGTGATGAGCAGTGCCTGGTTTCCTTCAAACATGATGCATGGAATTGAGGTTCATCAGACCAGAGAATCTTGTTTTTCACAGTCTGAGGAATTGGTGGGGTGTTGCAGTGATGTTTGTCCTTCTGCAGGTTTCTCCTGTCTCCACATATGATCATGGAGCTCAACTAGAGTGACCATCAGCTTCTTGGTCACCACTCTAACCAAATTAGTTATACCCATTCAGTTGAATTTGCCACAGGTTAACTTCACTCGAAGCGCAGTACCTTTATACCAACGATATGAAGGCTCCTGAGCTAAATTTTAAATGAATACTTATGCAGTGGAATTATTTAAATTTTTTTATTTTTAATACGTTGTTTGTTTTGTTTTTTGTTTATTTTGTATGGAGTGTAGATTGACGTGGGGGAAAAAGTAATTTAAAGCAGTTCAACATAAGGCTACAACGTAAAACATGATAAAAAATGAAGGGGTACGAATACTTTCGCAAGGCACTTTAGATAGGACAACTAACTTTGTTATAATTTCTGACAATGCAAGAGCAACAAGGAAATGAACAAGGTCAGAAAGATGAAAGATGTGTGGTGGAAGAGTAGGAAGGCCAAACAGACACGTTTCCAATGAAACAAGTGGACCTTTCATCATGTTCTTAATCATAACCCTACAGTAGCCAAGGTTGGTCAACAGGTGCAGCCGAATGTTGGAAGAATAACCATTTTGTCAAGCCTTCAAGCATTTTGTAGACAGAACAAGTAATTCAACAATGTGGTAATACTTACCATTATGTTTTAATATAGAGTAGTCCAGCTGCACTTTACATTATACAGTTTATACTTTGTGCATATAGTGCTGGTCCCCCCTAACATATAGAGTTGCTGTGCGAGCTTATTTTAGAGAAAAATATGCTTTAGCATCTCCATCTTACTAAAAACTTACTGAAGACACTTTTGTCTGGAAAGAGGAAAGACTTTGTTTGTTTTGTTGTTTCCACACAGTCCAGTAAGATGTCTTCCACCGGTTGCATGGTCTAGAAAAAGCAAGATTTCATTTCAGCAGCCTTGTACATTCCCTGAAGTGTTGGGGAACGCCAGACCCTGATGAACTGAGACAGTCAGGCAGAGCGTGAATACCGTCTGAAACATGCGGCTATCATGAAGGTCAACAGTGACTGCTATCAAACAAAATCCTTAGTGTAGCAGCTGAAGAAACCATAAAGCGAAGGTTTTGTTGATGAGAGCATAACCTTGTTGTGGGTTCCAACATTTATTTCCTGGCTGAATAATAAAAACACACTCATCACTCCCAGAAGTTGCACTGCAGGCAGCCAAACAGAAATGAGCTGACATTTTTCTGTAGATGTTGATATCCTTGAGCGTAATATGTGTCAGAAGGATTGTGAATAAACTACACTTTTTAATCAATGTGTCCTTTAATTTAAGTCAGCATTAAGCCAATTTAAATGTCTGGAAATCTCAGACCACCTCAGGAAATTGAGCATCTACATCAGGGGTTGAAAACTTGGTGGCACAATGTTGGCACACCAACAGATACTCACTGCCACACAAGCGATGATAAGACAGATTTATATTTAGAAAAGTCAAATAAATGTGCAAGTCAAATCACTTCCTCATCATCTTGTTTTTAGTCATGAGCTCTACAGGAAAGCCAGTCACTCCCAAAACTGCATCACTCAACTCAACGCAAACCACTGGACAGCTAATGGTTATCTGATGGGTCTGTTTATTTTTTTTGTTACTCTCAGAATAATACTTTTTAGTAATGAGATGTTTTCTGCGGAAGAAAACATCTCGGGACAGATAAAATGAAACCAAGAAAACAATATCCTTAACAGTCCATGCGCAAAACAATGATAGTGACAGTCAAAATCAAATCATTAAAGAAAGAGATGCACTCAAAGTCATCACTACATAACTCAAGGATACAACAAACAATGCCAGTGAATATAAAGTTGTAAACAGTAAAACAATAAGGCTGTGATTTGCATGATTTATTCATACCGTGGCACATGCTAGGAACCAGTCCAACACCCAGCGCTGTGAGATATCCAACACACATTCATTACCCTGTCCCAGACAATACATCCATGGCAGCATAATCAAGTCTGAATGCACGAAATTTGTTTTAGTCAGTTAACATTAGGGTTACTTCGCATGTACTTGGTTTGTTCTTCACATAAAATCATTTTAACTCTCATTGCAACTGCCTTGAAGTCTGGCCACACATTTAAATACTTTAGAATTGCTATTATTGATTTTTTTTTCTTGCAGAATGCAAGGACAATAAAGCATAGATAAATAGATTCACTAACAGTCAAAAGTTTTTGCACAGTAAGATTTTTAATGTTTTTTAAAGAAGTCTCTTCTGCTCACCAAGCCTGTATTTATTTGATCCAAAGTACAGCAAAACAGTACAATTTTGAAATATTTGTACTATTTAAAATAACTGCTATCTATGTGAACAGATTTTAAAATGTAATTTATTAGTGATTTCAAAGCTGAATTTTTAGTATCATTATCATACTCCAGTCACACGATCCTTCAGAAATCATTCTAATATTCTGATTTGCTGCTCAAAAAAACATGTATTATTATTATTATTATTTTGTTGAATTTTTTTCAGGTTTCTTTGATGAATGGAAAGTTCAGAAGAACAGCATTTATCTAAAATAGAAATCTTTTGTAACATTATCATCAATTTTGATTCATTTAAAGCATCCTTGCTAAATAAAATTATTTCTTATAATTTCTATAATTCCCCCATATTATTATTATTAATATTATTGTTGTTATTATTATTATTAATAAAATCTTTCTTGAACAGAAAATCAGCATATTAGAATGATTTCTGAAGGAGCAATGATGTTAATGTAATGATGTAAAGATGCTGAAAATTTGAGCACAGGAATAACTTACATTTTAAAATATATTGAAATATGAAGAAGTTATTTTGAATAGTAAAAGTATTTCACAATATTACTGCGTCTGCTGTATTTTGGATCAAATAAATGAAAAAAAAAACTTGACTGGTAGGATAGATAGATAGATAGATAGATTGATAGATAGATGGAGAGCTGTTTAGTTCCAACAAAGTTTGTTTTGAAGGAAAATCTCATTCTCGAGAATAATTTAACATTTTGTCTTATGTGTTATTATTTGTCTTATTTGTCAGCTAATTTATCATTAGCTGTAATGTTGTTTGCATGTTAATTAGGGCTGGGTCCTGAGGTAACGAAAGTGACACTGCACATTAAATACTGTAACCACCCAGAATTCTTTATCACTATTTTCTCTGCACTTTTATTGAGTTTTTAAATACATTTCACAACCCAGGTGATAAACCTAATGGTGATACAGTTCAACTGGGATATTTTTAAAAACTCAATATATTTTGCAGCCCGACTATGAATCACCAAATCCTTCTGAACTGGGTAAACAGAACCTAGCAGAAAATCACAAAAAGCATCCACTTAGTTTCCAAAGCAACGATAGCTCCACAATTGTAGTTCCAAAGGGATCAGCACTCATACCCCCTTTTACACCAAACCACTTAGTGAAGTCATCACTCATGACTAGCTCTCAACTTCTCCCATTATTTGTTTGCAGATGATATTGAATTAGTTCTCTTTATTCCACCCTCTGACAACCAGATACCCTCATGAATCACTGCATGTCTGCCAAGCATTTCTGCCTGGATAAACACCCATCATCTGAAGCCGAATTGATCAAAAACCGAGTTGTTGTTCATCTGGCCAAGAACCACCCTTGCCAAGACATTGTCATTTCAATAAAGAACTCAGCCATCTCACCCACTCGGAAGCCAAGAATCTTGGTGTTACACTGGACAATAATCCTATTTTTCAGAAGTACATGATTCTCACTATCTGTATTAGGCTTATTACACTCATAGCATTTGTTTGTGCTTGCATTTTGCACAGGAAGCACTTCTTTTCCAGCAGGTTCTAGCCAAAATGCATGCTTGCCATCTGTTGATCTCTGTGGTCTTGAATATGATACTAAAGGACTTTTGTAAGATTCTCTGAATAAGAGAATCTAAATGCCTTTAATATAACTTAATTTCCTTAACATGCAAAGAAATAAAGTTTTGTGAGGAAAACTTTCTCCATGTAATGGACTTCAGTGAAGGGCAACGGTTTGAATGTCCAAATTGCAGTTTAAATGCAACTTCAAAGGGCTCCACATGATCCCAGCTGAGGAATAACGGTCTTATCTAGTGAAACGATCGGCCATTTTCTTAAACCAAAAAAACTTGTATACTTTTTATTATTGTATTATTGTATTACACAATCATGTTGGAAAGTAAAACGGCGTTTACAAAAACAGGTAAAACAACAATTTCGGACGATTTTAAAGTTGGAGGAGAAAATGTGATGGTGTTTTTCGCTCTACCCTGTCTTTTTGAACCGAAGTACACAGACAAGGAACTAACCACGCGTGACTTTTCCAACATGATCACATAATGCGTAAAGACACACGCGCGCATTGCAGAGCGAGTGCATGATAAGTATTTATGATTAAAAAGTATCTTTTTTTTCTTTTTTAAGAAAATGGCCTATCATTTCACTAAATAAGACACTTTTTCCTCGGCTGGGATCATGTAGAACCTTCTGAAGCTACATTAAAACTGCAATTTGGACCTTCAAAACATTGGCCACCATAAAAGTCCACTATATGGATAAAAATCCTGGAATATTTTCCTCAAAAAAAACAAACTTAATTTCTTTGCGACTGAACATGGGGGTGAGGAACTTATCAGGAACTTTTTATTCTGGAAGTGAACTTCTTATTTAAAACACTTGTTAAACAGGGCTTTAAAATGAATTCTGGAACAACTCAATTTAAAAGTTAATTGAATTTGATAACTATGAGTTGTATTAAGTGTCTTTGTGTACCTGTGGCTTCTCGATTATATTAATTATGGACAGGCCTCATGGGCTCTAGGTTTCCTGATTTCTTCTCAGAACAATATAAAGAAAGATAAAGAAGGGGTTTTACTATTAACCATGTTTATCACTACATATTGACAATACAACTGAAAAAAATGAAGATGGATGTGGTTTCAGTGTGTGCAATTTTGTGTGTAATACTGTTTTTCACTGAAGCTACATGCATAAATTAGACTGTCAGTGTCTGTGACTGCACCATCTGAAGCATTTTAACTCTAATGTGATCTTATTGAAGTGTTGCGAGAGCTTATGTACTTTTGCATAAAGACAATAACTTGTTACTTAATAATTGCACAGCAAAGCTGAAGCTCTCATGATGTCACACTGGTTTTATACTTTTTTAACATTTCAACAGCTTGACCTACAACATGCTCATGCTGCTTTTCAAACAGAATAAATGGATGCATTAGTAAAGGCACAATACTGGAACTCTCTGAACTAGCACATGAATAATGCATTGTTATTTCAGATCAACTACAAAATTCCAAGTGAGCCAGCTTTAGCTCCGTCTCTGAAAACTGAAAAACAAACACACCTTAAAGGGCTTCCAATTTTAAGTCTACAAAGATTTACCAGCATTTTAATATGTTCAGTAATTTCTATTTACAGGTGAACTGTGTAATTTCTGTGAGACTCCTGGCACCAAAGATAATTGCAAAAATAATTAGTTTTCAAACAAATTGCTTGGCTTCCTCTTACGTTTATTTGTTCAAAAGATACAGATTTTTGGCAGAGTGAGCCTTGGCTCTTTCCTGCCATTTGCAGTTCTTTGTAGTGGTAGGTACCTATGCAATGGGTCATGCTGAGAACCACAGAAATAATAGTCGTTGCAGAGCACTTCATTAGGTTCTTGCACTTTCATTGTGCTCCCTGGAAATTTACCTAATCTGGTGTATATATATATATATATATATATGAGATTGTAAGAATCCTGACCTTCTGTGCCCCTCTCATACTAACCTGAAAAGCAGACATGACATAAGTCTAGTCTAGAGAATCATAGGACATGTACTTGTACATGTTGTACTTTCTTATAAGGATGTGATTTTTGATCTTTCTGTATTTTAACTAATATTTTCACTTCTCCATATTTACCATATAAATATTGGAGGCTTCTCTTAATAAACTACCTTTGAGTGAATTGCACTTCTGTGTGTGGTCACTTCAAGCCTTTTGCTTTGTCAGTATTGCACAACCTCCTTGTGCTTATGCAACTCTCAATGTTCAAACAATAAGTCATCATAATCAAGCTAATTAATTACAGCATTATAAATGATTTCAGATACAATAACTAAAGTGTTCAATAATTTTTTAAAAAAAGAACTGCTATTTAAAAACAATTTGACATTTTTAATTACAAAACTATTCTTAATGCACTTGTATATTTAATGCATCTGTTAATATCGATGTTGCACAAAGAACTGCATTTGGAAAACACAATAGTAACATAAGCATAGTTCAAATATTTTTGAGTCAGCTACTAGTGTTATCTGCCATCATTTCCATTACTGATTTGATGTCTCAATATCTGTGGGCAGTCTAACGGTGTAAACCAAGTATTCTTTATGAATAATATTGAATCTGTGATGCAAATGAACCTGCTTATTCATAAGCTGTCATATGTAAATAACAGCATGGTTAAATGGTCCACTATAGCAGTTGCACAATGTAATTGAATTTGTGTGTGCAATCGCTTCTTTGAATATCTTAATACACAGCTGTCCAGAAGGACTATTTTAATGGGGTTTTTAGGAATATGCCACACTGGAAATAGACAGATCCCCTACGGCACTTGTTTCTGCATGCCATTTGTGTTTCTGAGCGTGTTTCAGCATACCAGTCAAAAGTTTCGAATAATAAGGATGTACAAGAAGTCGCTTCTGCTCACCAAGCCTGCATTTCTTTGATCCAAAGTACAGCAAAAACAGTAAAATTTGGAAATATTTTTTTTATTTAAAATAACTTGTTTTTATTTGAATATGTTTTAAAATTTAATTTTTTTCTTGTGATTTCAAAGCTGAATTTTTAGCATCATTACCAGTTACATAATCCTTCGGAAATGATTTGCTGCTCAAAAAACGTTTTTTATTATGTTGAAAACAGCTGAGTAGAATTTTTTTTCAGGCTTCACTGATCAGTTCAGAAGAACAGCATTTATGTGAAACATAAATCTTTTGTAACATTACAAATTTCTTTATCACTTTTGATCAATTTAAAGCATCCTTTCTTGATTTTTTATCATTTCTTTCCCTCCCCAAAAACTTTGGAATGGTATAGTGTATAATGTTACAAAAGCTTTTATTTCAGATAAATGCTGATCTTTGGATCTTTCTATTCAGCAAAGAATCCTGAACAAATATCTGTTTTAAATATTGGTAATATTAATAATAATAACTGTTTCTTGAACAGTTTCTTGAATGTTTCTTGAATCAGCATATTAGCATGATTTCTAAAGGATCATGTGACATTGAAGACTGGAGTAATGATGCTAAAAATGTAGCTTTGATAACAGAAATAAATTACATTTTAAAAAATATTCAAATAGAAAGCACTTATTTTAAACAGTGAAAATGTTTCACAATATTACTGCTTTTGCTGTATTTTGGATCAAATAAATGCAGGCTTGGTGAGCAGAAGAGACTTCTTTAAAAAAATCTTACTGTTCAGAAACGTTTGACTTGTAGTGTATACCTAAAACTATATACACATAACCCAAAATATGGACCCTGCAATTTGTGTCCATCTTCTGAGTAAATGAGTGCTGAAACATTGCCTGACCCAAAAGCACTCTCACCTTCCCAGACACAGAAATGTACTATGTCTCTACTGTGGTCAGAGAGGTCAACTGTGAACTAGAATCCTGGTTAAATCTGGCTCTTTCATGAAGAAAGACTTTATGAAACACCTTAGCACTCCGCACGCAGTATGTTACTCCACCAGTACATATCGCACCAGTGTACAGCAAAATTGAGAAATCAGGTCGCTTTGACCCTCCACCTCCAAATTGCCCACCCACCAGAGTTTATGTTTTTATGGAGTATGTCTGAGAGACCATCTAACCCTGTGGGTTCAGTCTACAGATAGCGAAGATCCCACTGCCGCTGGGATTGCACAAGCTCTTTTATTCTGCTTGTAGGAAAAATGTTGGTTAAATTAATAAACTTGAGGCTCTTGGAGTTATACTGTAGCTGTTCACATGCAGCAGGAGTTGAGCAGATTCCTACCACTGGCACAATATGTTCAAAATTTCACAAGTTTTATATAATTGTTGAGAAAATCGAAACATACTTGATTTGCTGGCCATAATTTCAAGGTTGAGATATGACTTGTAAATTTCCCCTGGAAAAAAATTAAAGGAAAACTGAACATTCTGTCAACATTTACTCTCCCTCAGCTTGTGTCATTACTTTATAACGTCCTCTCTTCTGATATTTTCCATACTGTACAGTAAAAGTCAATGGGGACCCCACTGGCTTTCACTGTATGAACAAAACAGTTTTCAAAATATCTTCTTTTGTGTTCTAAAAGTGATAAAATACTCAACACTTAAATGCTGCATAACATCAAGCTGATGTTCGGTCGACGGCCAACGGCAGGCCATCAGTGAGTGTCTGTCAGCTCAGTTTTTGCAGTATGTTCCGCACCGTCGGCATCGACCAGTCGGTGAGACAGATCATTCTGATTGGCTGTTCAGCGCAGTGAACCAGTGCGCGAGAAGAAAAGCAAGACTGAAAAGCGTACAAACTATGAAGTCAAGATGAGTCACACAGAAGGCTGTTCTACTTTAACCTCTACATTTCAATTCATGAATATTTTCATAACAACATGGCCTTCTGGATCAATGGTGATCAACATGATTAAAATTTAAAATGGTAAGCAAGTGCTGCTTTGTTTGTATATTCGCAGTTCCAGTTTCGGTTTTGGTTGCCACCTGCTGGTACACACTTATTTCCTCACACACAGCTATACAGTGTACACGCTTGCTGGCCATTGTCTTTAAGCCTAGATGTAGGTAACACAAGACGACAACACAGTTGGCTTTTGCTGCTAGCTCTTTGATGACAGCCTTGATACAAATGAATAAACATATACGTGAAATTAAAGTTTTGGAGGGGTGCCAGAAGAACTGTCACAGGAGTGACGTAACTTTGTGAAAGAGAATCTGGTTGTCCATACAGACACACTGACATCCTGCCATTCACAACTTCAGTACCAGGAACAGCAGTTCATTTAGATTCATAAAAGCACTGTTGCGTTTTTTTTATGGAGTAGCACAGAAAATGTCCCAAATACCTGACAGATATCACTGCAAGAGGTGTCCAGAGATATCACGCTTGTCTCTGTGACAGCCCTAGGCTCTCTAAAACTGCAAAAAAGAATGCGACCACAGGAAGCTATTGTTTAGCCGCTCACAAGACTTTGAGATGCTCTCTGGCTGTCAGTCACTTTGAGCATTCAGGTTTTCTGACAGAGAGAGGGCGGAGTCTAATTCACTCATGCCTGGTAGAAGTTAGCGAAATGACTAACATCACTTACAGCACTTACTGCTAACAAAATCACACATACAATTCACACCTTCTTGTTAAAGTCAGTGTCAATCATTAGCACAGAAAATAGACTTTTACAGACTCATCACCACCACCTTTGGATATAGAGATGAGTCCTACTGGATTCTCAATGCAGATGCAGGAGGATATATACCTGATCGAAGGGAGGTACATTCTTTGTTTTCAGATGGGGACATGATTCCCTCTTTTCTATTGTACACAGTAGGTAGATCGGCATTTCCCAAATGCAGTTGTTCCTCACAAAGGCTTTTTGCCTGCCAAGCACTGCTTGTCTGTTTGACGTCATCTATCTGTAGGTTCTTCATGCTTAATTGTATTTAACATGCACTTGCATTTACTTCAAATCTTATATATATATATATATATATATATAAAGTGTATATATATATATATATATATATATATATAAACTATTTTCTAAAACTTGAAGAGGGTACACTTTCATGACTGTTACACTTTAAGGGTTAGTTCACCCAAAAATTAAAATTGTCATTAATGACCCACCATAATGTAATTCCAAACTCGTTAGACCTCTGGCCATTCTCAGAAAACACATTAAGTTATTTTTGATAAAATCCGAGAGCTTTCTGACCCGCCATAGACAGCAACACAACTGACACATTCAAGGCCCAGAAAGGTAGTAAAGACATTATTAAAATTGTTCATTTGACATCAGAGTTCAATTGTTATTTTATAAAGCTACAAGAATAGTTTTTTTACATTTTCTCAATCATTTAACAAACAGTTTGATTGACAGCAAGTCTGTCATACGATGCAAATACCGTACGTAAGTCTGAAAAACTACGCAACATACAATCATTTACACCTTTAAAAATGTGATATCACCTCGCAGTGGTTGATTTCTTTCAAATTTCTCACAGACCTTTAGAGCCGTGGGTCAAACAGGGATGTCGAGTTTAGTTCCGATAGACCTCTGTTAACCTTGTTTAATAGGTGCTCAAAGTCCATCAGCCTATGGCAGCCATGTTTTTTGAGATACGTAAATGTCCTTATGGAAGTTTGTGGCACTTTGGACCAAGAGCGTGCATACCGATTTTCATATCGATAGGACAAACGGTTGCGTAGTTCTGGCCGTTTTCACGTTTTTTTTTCCTCTCTTATAGCACCACCAAGTGGCAAAGCGCAGCAACTTTTTTCATGTGACCTCAGATTCAGCTCTTACATATGCGTTGTGAGTTTGGCGAAGATATCTCATTCCGTTCAGTTATAGCCAAAAGTTTTGGCATCCCTTTGTGGCTAGGCGCTTGAACGCCTAAAAAAAAGTTTTGTGGCTCTTTAATGTGTCGTGACGTGTTGTGTCGTGTAGTGCCTCAGTTCAAGTGCCACATGAACCAACTGTCTCTTCCACTTCACTAGTTATAGCATGAAATAAACATGAATGCACATCAAAAGATATCTTGTTTCAACCACGGAAAGACGTCAATACACACCATTTTTCAAGTTCAAGTCCACCGTTGGTTGCTATCTGGTTTGTTTGTCAGACAAAAAATGGTAGCTTCGGTGTTATGATTGGTCAGATCGCCTCTGAATCCAACTCCCTGTGAAGGGTCAATTATGAAATGACATATAAAGATGTAGGTCACTTAAAGCATTCTAAAGTTTGTCAAGTCATCTTTATTTATATAGTACTATACACAACACAGGTTGGACAGTTCAGTTATCTAACTGCATTAAATACTACAGTACATTTCCATTTAATTGCAATTAACATTCACACAACGTCTGAAAAGATTACATTCAACTTGCACTTAAGTATAATTTTTTTATTTCTTAGTTCTCTTATTAAAAGTACACTAAAGTGTACTTCTTTACCACAAGGGGACAGTTCACCTAAAAATTAATCTTTAGTTATTATTAATGCACTTCCATGTTTTTCTAACATTGAAATGTGTTGAAGCTTTATTTTTAGGAAAGTTAGTGAGTATACTGGTGTCTAAGAGCAAATGCCTGAAGTCAATGCTTATCTTTTTCTCAAACACATGTGTTTCCTCATTTGTGATGTCTGCTTCCAGCCCGTGGCATTTTTCATTACATCCCCACTCGCCCAAGGGACTTGAAAACAGGGATTAAGAAAAGATGAAAGGCATCTTTACCAGTACTGTTCTATGATTTATTCAGCTCAGCTCAGCTCCATACTGCTGTCTGCTTGTTTAGCACAGAATAATGAGGCCTGTGGTCAAACACCGTGTTTAATTGCCAGGAATCAGGATCATGATAATGGTTTGTGCTTCACTGTTTATGGTAGTGTGCGCTTGGGGAGTGGACTCTTTTCTTGTTTGAGTGTTTCAGACTTGATACAGATGTTTGACAGCATGCAAGATTAGATAAGAACTGTAATAGTGTTGAATTAATCACTTAAAAAGTACAAAGATGAAGAGGATACATTAAAAAGAACTGCAATGTCGCAGAGCCATTCTTATCTATCAGCAATATTCATAGAAGTGTATTGTTTCCTGACGTTGCTTTAAAATGACTTCAGGGATGTATCAGTTTTATGTGATTCTCATTTAACAGTGACACTTTAATAACAAAAACATGTCTCTAAACTGCATTATTGGTGAAACTATGAGATATGGAGAAAATAAATAGCTGTTCTGTATGCTGCTAGTTTTCAAACATAAGCTAGTCACAGTGTGTGTGTGTTTGTGTGTGACTCTCGGCTCAGAATCCAGATCGATTACAACTGTTGATGCTGACAAATGATGGTAATTTCCTAACTGTCTCTGAACCATTATAGTGGTGATTATTTTCACAGTGTGGTCACCACTATAGAAACTGCAGCTTGATGGTGAAGGTAAAATATCACTAAAATCACTGATGTTGTATTTCGGTGAATGGACACCAGAGAATTCTGACTCTATGTTAATAAAAAATACATTTTAAATAACTGTAAAATAATGACTTTTCAGCAGTCATTTCTCAGTCACATGATCCTTTAGAAATCATTCTAACATGCTGATAAGCTGCTCAAGAAGCATTACTTATTATTATCAATGCTAAAAACAAAAGATCAGCATTCATTTGAAGGTTAAAATTCACATGAAATCGACATTTGAAAACTAGTTTTCCTGACCCCAAACTTCTGAACGGTAGTTTACAGTAAGTGTAACTAAAATTTGTATCCAATAGCTGAATCATAAGTACTTTTTGTAAGAAAAAAAATCTTAAAATGTTAAATGTAGCTTTTCATAATTGAATAGAAATTTTTAATTGAAGCATTATGCTAAATACTGGAGTACGGTGGCCAGAGTCTCAGACATTCAGTGTCTCTACAGGTCTCTTGCTCAGCACAATACTAAAAGCATCTTTAAAAGACAGATCAATAAACAGGTTAAAGTTCATACTAAATGTACTATAGAATTACTCAGCAGGTTGTTATGGGGTTTGCATGTTCAGCTGTAAAGAGTGAAATGCTGTAAATCATACCACCCACAGTCCGCGGAGATATGACAATGTGTTTTGTTTCAGCTTTTAACTGTCTGTTTTTCATTTTGATTCTTTTAGTGAATTATGCAGTGTTTCGTGACAAACGAACTAAAATTTGAGTGGATCTGAATAACAACAAACAAAAAGACTAAAGAACAGAACAAGAAGAAAAAAACAAACACACTGTGGCACGTAATGAGTAATAACACTTTATTGTTGCTCTAAAGTAAAGAACAAATCCAAAAAAAACTGTAATAAAAATGCTATATAGAGATCCTGGAGAATTATATCATCATAAATGTCTTGTTGGAGCGGGTTCTCCTAAAGCCCTTCAGCTTCAGCTGCACAGCGTGTGGTGATAGCAGGTTTTCTTTTGATAGCTTTTGATCTCTGAACACCAGAGTAGCTGTAGTGGGCATTAAGATGGCTACTCTAAAATGAAGTGTTTTCACAGTTTAAAGTGTTTCAGAGCCGAGTGGTTTACTGATCAACTGATTTGTGCAAAGGCTGGTCACTTGACTCTACACAACAGAAAGAGATTTTGGCAATATATTGATTAACTGCATATATATATAAAATATATATATATATATATATATTTTTTTTTTTTTACTTTATGCAAAGGCTGGTCACTTTGCCAGATTTTGGCAAAATATTGCCGGTTTCTCACAATGAATCAAATGAATATTTAGTTAGATTTAATCTAGTTATACAGTTAGATTTAAATGATTAGTTCACTTCCAGAATAAAAATATCCTGATAATTTATTCTCCTCTATGTCATCCAAGATATCTTTCTTTTTTTTAGTCGAAAAGAAATTCAGTTTTTGAGGAAAACATTTCAGGATTTTTCTCCATATAGTGGACTTCAATGGAACCAATGTTTTCAAGGTCCAAATTGCAGTTTCAAATTGAAGCTCAAAGTGCTCTACACGACCCCAGCTGAGGTCTTATCTAGCAAAACGATCAGTCATTTTTATATACTTTATAACCACAAATGCTCATCTAGCACTACCTCTGCAATGCACATATGTGACTTTATGCATTACACAATCACGTTGAAAAAATCATGCATGGTTAGTTCTTTGTGTACTTTGGTTCAAAAAGGTAGGTTTAAGGTGAAAAACTCCCATCTCATTTTCTCCTCCAACTTCAAAATTGTCCAAAATTATTGAATTTCCTTTTTTCGTAAAAGACGTTTGACATTGTTCGCTTGTGAACACTGGGGTGGTACTTTCATCTACGTCACACGTGGCCTTGTCAAAGTTACTACATAATGTGTGAAGTCAAGCTAGTGCAAGATAAACAAATTTTTAAATTTGAAGCTGCATTGAAACTGCAATTTGGACCTTTAACCTGCTGACCCCCACTGAAGTCCACTATATGGAGAAAATCCTGGAATGTTTTCCTCAAAAACTTAATTTTTTTTGATTGAAGAAAGAAATGAACAGCTTGGATGACATGGGGGTGATAAATGATCAGGAAATTTTTATTCTGGAAGTGAACTAATCCTTTAATCTAGAATAGTTAGATTTATGGTACAACATAATTACACCCTCCTCCTTACATTAGCAAAAATTATCAAAATTATATTCATTACAATTGTCGTAATCAAAATAGTATCTTCTCTTTTTCCATGGTAGCTGCAGTGTTTTGCTGTCATTGCTTATGAACAGACCTTTCTCTCCTTCCTCCTCACCTCATTCCCCATGGAAGTGGATCTGAGTTTAGTACAATCTTTTCTTCTCACACTGTGTGATATGAGTTGTCACCATAGTGACAGAACAAGCACGACCCGTCCACCACAGCCCAGCTTCATTACCAATAAATCCCCAGGGTGGCCATACAAAGATGACGTAGCTCAAGAAAGGGCGGTACAAACCTGTTTTCAATTTTATTGGCTCTTATCAGCAGTGATTGAAGGGATGTCAGGAGTAAAAGCGTGTGAAATAAACACAGTTTAGAAGGAAGTCGAGTTAGCCGAGATGCAGAAAACATGAAGGCCAGCATTCCTTTCTCATTAGTCTTCCTGGCATCCTTAGGGTGCTCTGAGCTTTACATATTTAAAGATTAAGCACAAAAGACATGCAGGCATTCTTCTACCAAAGCCTTACCGGTACCAGAGTTCATGTTAAAGTTATGTTAAAAAAATCCAAACCCGTTGTTCCCTACACCTCAAACTGCAAAGCACCTTCACTGCCTCAGGCAGAGCATTTTTTTTTTCTTGCTGCTTTAGTCACTGGAGGCTTTGCAAGGAACCCTGGGTAACTTCTGGAAGCTTTTAAAGTAAGTCGAATCAGGTACAAACACAACAATAAAGACGTTTGGAGGGGATCATTTTGAGTAGTGACCTCAGTAAGTATCTGTGGGTGATGCAATGCTTACATCAGGAGCCCTTTTTAAGAAGCACAATAAGAAAGTATTCTGTTGCTGCGAATAGCATCATAAATTATTGAAATCATGTTCCCCTTATCACTTTGGAAATAAACTCAAATAAATAGCTGGAATTTAAATGAGCTGTGCATATTCTAAATGGGATAATTTATAAACATACTGCATGCATCATGCATAAAAATGCTTGATTTTGACACTTTTAGATGTCCTTTACTGTCCCTGCATGCGTTCAGTACCTCATAGTGGACCAGGACCCTTATACTTGTTTCCTTTCCTCCCCTCTGTTTGTGTTGAAGCTGAAGGGTGAGAGATACAGAGAGACCCTATTAAACCATATGGAGTGGTAAGTTGTTGACATAATGGGGTGTGACAGACCATGGGCTCTGCTCTGATCTCAGGTCACCACATAGGTGTGGAGACATCTGTGGATGGTACACAGACACTGTAGTCAGCTAACCACAGTCGTTTCCATCAGCTGCTGAGCGAATTGTGCCAACGAGGTGCAAAGGTTGGACTTATGTGCTGTACGGAGATATGGCAATCTACACTAAAACTGCATTTCCACAATGTTTAAAAATAGTGTTGACTTGTTACAGTATTGCAACCGGATTGGAGTTGAATGGACGCTATAAAGGAACTGAAATTCCAAGTTGTTCACTTCTTGAAATTGCTATGATGTCATTGTCTTTTTGCAGGGATGATGTCACAAATTCTCCTCTCATGAGGTCTTCAACATATGCTGCTTCTAAGCCACGATACTAATATAAAAGAGCTGAAATGGAAATGTTTCTGTAGCAACTGCAGATTTGTTGGGCTTATAAAAAATGATCGCTTTAAATTTAAATATTTTCTATATTAAAATTCGCAATTAATATACTATATTCACACTACCACTCAGTTTAGGGTCAGGTTTGGTTTTTCAAGAATTTTTGTGTATTTCAACCCTTTCTAACAATGACTGATGATTTTAAGATCAGTCTTTTCACACTGAGGACAACTGAGTCATATGTAACTATTCCAGAAGGTTCAAAAACTCACTGATGAAGGAAACACAATGCATTAAGACCAGGAGGGTGAAAACTTTTGAACAGAAAGAAAATGTGTACATTTTTCTTATTTTGCCTAAATACCGTACTGTTTCGCTTAGTACTGCCCTTCAGAAGCTACAGAAGATACTTACATGTTTTTCAGAAGACAAAATAAGTTAGATTTTCCCTGATATTTAAATTCCAAAAATTTTCACCCCTTAATGCATTGTGTTTCCTTTAGGAGCTTTAGTGAGCATTTGAACCTTCTGTAATAGTTGCATATGAGTCCCTCAATTGTCCTCAGTGTGAAAAGATGGATCTAAAAATCATACAGTCATTGTTGGAAAGAGTTCAAATACACAAAATTCTGAAAAACCAAAGAATTTGTAGGACCTGAAGGATTTTTCTGAAGAACAGGAGTACAAAGGACAAACAAGACTCATGAACAACTATCACTGAACTTTTGAACAGGTCTGATTTTTAGCATTTATTAATGTCAAGATCATTAATCATTTATATAGTTGCACATCTTTTAATTGCTCTATCATTCTTCTGTTGACTTGATGATCCTATTGGATCAGTTTGCAGAAGCAGAAGTTGAGCCTTATATTTTAAAGAGGAGTCTGAAAATGACTCATCCAAGAACCCTGAAAATGATCATTTTTTCTACAAAAATTTATGTTTTCAGCATTTATAAGCAATATTTCATGAGCACCAAATCAGAATATTAGAATGATTTCTGGAGAATCATGATGACTGGAGTAATGGATGCTGAAAATTAAGTTCTGCACCGCAGGAATACATTAAATTTTAAAAATGTATTAAATGATCAAACAGTTATTTTAATTTATGTACTTACATTTCACAATATTACTGTTTTAAGTAGTCTTGGTGAGCATAAGAGACAATCTTACTGACTAAAAGTGTAGATTTCTGATACTTCCGATACTACTTTTTTATACATCTAAAATCAGGATTCATGACTTTACACAAGCATTGATTTATATATTCTTATACAGATTCTTTTTTTGTTGTTGTTGGCATAAAGTATTCCAAGTCTTTGCAGAAAAAACACCCATATATGATTACTTCTGCAAATATCCTTTTCATTTTTTACAGGCCCTAAGCAAGACTCCACTGAGAGTTCAGTGCTGCGGTCCTCAGTCAACAACGCAATCAAACTTGACACATTCTACCTGTCAGAGCTCTTCTCCCTGTGTAACTAAATCTTCAGGGATGTGGTCTCGCCTTCTGCATCACATTTTCCATTACTTTGTACTTTTTTCCTGGGTTCTCAAATCCCTGAGCGAACTGTCACTAATTTGAAGCAAGTCTGGAAAACACATCGAAATTATCTGAGAGATTCAGAAACAAAAAAGTGTGACAGAGTGGAAAATGCATGTCTGCTGTGTCAGAAAAGCAACCGCTTGTCCTCTTGTCTGAAAGTGAGTGACATACAGCGGAAATAAAAATATACACAGTCTTTCAGGATGACAATAAATATCAGATACAATACCCTAACATACAACCTGACCTAAGACTAAGTATCATATTCAGATATTCTGAATTACTATTGTATGCAGGGCAGAGTTCAATTGTATTGTTTGCTGGAACACATAACAGACAGTAAGCCAATGAATTCAGCATGGCTTGGATGCCAGTCACAGAGTTGAGTTTTTCAGCTGCCCCTCTTACTCTTCTCTATGAAGACCACATAGGTTTCTATAGCAACACAGCCTCACTGAAAGGCTTTTTGACTATTTGGACTTGATGTCAGGGTTATTTTGATTGTATGTAGCTCCTTAAAAGCATAACTCACTGCAAGACTAGCAAACAAGAGATTTGTTGAAGCCCAGGCATCGATCAGACATGCTAGAACTGATGAAAACATGACAATAATCATTAACCAGGTCAACCAATTCACACTAGATTTAGTACAGATTAGTATTAGTATTAGTAACTCTAACCTAAAAAGTATTTATGGATGCACAGCATGTATTTTTTAAATACAGGTTTGTTACTCAAAAAATGGAATTTATTATTTGTTCCTAGTTACTCCTTTCAAAAGTTATTCCTGAATGACAACTATTAATTTAGCTATGTCTATTAGGACTGTTTCACATCGCGAGTGTCAGTGGAGCGTGAGAAGCACGTTTTGTCACTGCCCATGTTAATGAATCAGGGTTAGGGTAAATGAACGCAGAGAGAGCAAAATAAACAGTCTTTTTAACCACATTATAATAATTATTTCTGTGTTACAGACATTTAAATAATAGAAGTACTGGGATAAAAGTTCATAGTTTGGGTATAAAGTTCTTTTGTCTACAGTAGTAGTAAAGGAAAAGTCCACTTCCAACACAACAATTTACAAATAATTTACTCACTCCCTTATCATCCAAGATGTTCATGTCTTTCTATCTTCAGTCGTAAAGAAATTATGGTTTTTGAGGAAAACATTTCAGGGTTTTTTTTTTCATATAATGGACTTCAATTGTGCCCCCGATTTTGAACTTCCGAAATGCAGTTTAAATGCAGCTTCAAAGGACTCTAAACGATCCCAGCCACGAAACGATCGGTCATATTCTTCGAAAAATAAAAATTTGTATACTTTTTAAGCACAAAAGCTCACGTAGCACAGGGTCTCGGATGCGCGTCCACGGGTCGTTCTTGAACAATTTGTTCATTTTGAACGAATCTTTAATGTGACTCGTGAAGAACGAGTCGTCTCAGGGAATGATTCGCTCAGTCGCGCATGCGCAACATCCAATTAGGTTCTGTACTGGAGTTAGTTCACCTGTTTTGAGTCTTCGGGTTTTTTGAGTCATTCGTTCATCTTATGGGGCTGTCACGTGATGCTGATTTTGCTAAAATTAACGAAATGACTCGAAAAAAGATTCTTTCATTTTGCTGAACGAGACTCAAAGGTCCGAGTCGGTAAAATGATCCGAACTTCCCATCACTACTATGAATCACGTCTAAGTTCATCGTCTGTGTACTCCGGCTAAAAAAGGTAAAGTATGGTGAAAAACTCCATCTTATTTTCTCCTACAACTTCAGAATCGTCCAACACGTTGTACCTTTTTGTTGTAAACAGCGTTTGACTTACTTGCACTTTCTTAGTCATTGCGCGTTCGCTTTGTAAACACTGGGTCTGTAGATCCGCCTACGTTCGGCATGACCTTTCGACATGATTCAATAATCAAGCTTTTGTGCTTAAAAAGTATACAAATTTTTATTTTTAGAAAAAAATGATTGATCGTTTCGCTAGATAAGACCCTTCTTCCTCGGCTGGGATCATTTAGAGCCCTTTGAAGCTGCATTTAAACTACATTTTGAAAGTTCAAAATCGGGGGCACAATTTAAGTCTATTATATGAAGAAAAATCCTGAAATGTTTTCCTCAAAAACCATAATTTCATTACGACTGAAGACAGAAAGACATGAACATCTTGGATGACAAGGGGGTGAGTAAATTATTTGTAAATTGTTGTTTTGAAGTGGACTTCTCCTTTAATAAAGTGACACTGACTGCTTCATTGAATTTTTTTTTTTATTATTTTGTTTAAATGAATATATGTTTTTAAAAGACTTAAGCAATGAACAGTTTGTCAGAACCACTAGTAAATTACATTATTTTGTTTAGTTTTCTAATCTTTTGTCTCCAGAATCGTGAGAGAATCATGGTCTCCAATTTATTAAAAACTCGGGATTCTCAATTTATCCAGAATCATGAAGCTCTTGTTTAAATGTTGTTTATTACTGCATATAATTCTCCCTATATATTTCATCATTGAGGACTTCTTAAGAAAAGTTTAAAAATCTTGTCTCATTCTCGTGAACCCAGTCTCGTGTCTCGTCTCGTGGGATAAGTGTCTCGTCACACCCCTACTAGCTATAATTTCTCTGCTACCCATATACGATTATATTTCATGATGTATTTTATCATAAGAAATCACATCAGTTTGTAAGAAAATGTTTAGTTTTCTAAACGATTTTTAATTATAGTAATATAATTTATATCGGGATCAGAGGGATGTGGATGTGCAATGCCACAACTTCCATAATGCCACAACTGATACATCTATGTTTAGATCATCTTCTTTTTTTTTGCTAGTCAAGAAAATTATGCAAATAAATCTAGGAATTATTAAATTGTCAAATCCATCAAAAGTAACTAAGTAACAAGCTGTTTTATCGATGGAAACTAATATTATTACTGAAATCTAATAAGTAATTAGTAACTGGTTACAGCAAAAGGCAATATTGTTACTAGTAATTAATACCCAACACTGCTAATTAAATACAATAAAATCATTCCACTAATTACATAGATTCAATATTCCATTAATCTGATGACCTATTAACCTTACCTTTTAACCTTAACATTTTATGAGTTTAAATATGTTCATATGTAAAATGCTAACATTTAAATGAGGTCAATTAGTTCACAATATAATTTTCATTACACAAACATACTCGAGGAAAATGTAGTGCCAGAAGCACACTTTAGATACACACACACATATATATGATTACTAATGACTAATCACAGTGATACTCTAGTGTCTGATTTTTATCATTTATTGATGTCAAGATCATTGATCATTTATATAGTTGCACATCTTTTAATTTAATCATTCTTCTGATGACTTGATGATCCTCATGGATCAGTTTGAAACATTTACAGAAGTTAGTATTTGAGCCTTATACTTTACAGGAGAGTCTTAAAAGGACTCCCCCAAAACAAATGTACTGAGATAGTCTTTATTTTGTCTGTATAAACTTCACACAAATCTTGTATAAAGTTAAATATAAATCAAATCAAGTTAGGTCAACTAATATTGAGTTCTCTGATGCAGAACTCTGATACACTGTTGAACAGCATCCTACAGCGCTAATGTTAAGTAAAACTCACATGCCATCTGTGCCTGTGGAAAAAAATATTATTCTACTGCTTGTTAACAGGGAAAGAAAGTGTGGTTCTTGTCCACTTTCAGTGGGAGTCTGTGCCAGATGGGAGTGGACATGTTTTGTTTGCTTCAGCTGTCAATTTGAGAAATAGCACCGTGCTATCAATTTTTATTCAGAGAGGATTTAGAGCTGGCACACTGGTGCTTTCTCACACAGTTCTTCAGCTGTTCCACCCTCTCGGTTAAGGCTGCAGGCAGGTGCAGACAGGTGTGCAGTCTCCAGGGGGTATGGCAGAACATCACTGTGTTTAGAGTGCTCTTTGGCTAATAAACTTTTATTATCCAAAATTGTGCATTTAGAGGTGCTAATATGGAAGACCGCCGATATCAGCATATTAGCACTTTTAGAGCACTTCTGAGCTGATAATTGATCTTGAACTTGACCCCTAAATCAACTGAAGATTAAATATAACATACTTCCGTATAACAGTGAAAGGTTGAACTTCAACCTTTCACTGTTATATGGTTCTATATTAGCTATATTACTACATACCTACAGTATGTGAATTAAGCTCTAGTCTGAATGATACATAAAGACGTATGGATCCAGATGGTAGCCACTTGACTTTTGGCCATACTGACACTCAGTTCTGGATTGAATTGCTAAATACTGCCTATAACCAAAAGGAATGAAGTTAATTAATTGCATGTACAAGTTCAATTTCATGTCTGTTTGACATGGAGACCCCCTGAGGTTTAATATAATAGTTTCTTAATATGACTCGGGATGATGGCACCACCCCGTGTGGGAGGCATTTTTTCCCATCACCCTGAGTGCCTAGATTTATTCAACAGGGGATTCTGCCTTAACCAGAAAAAAATCTCCTGCCAAGCCTTTTCTGCAGCAGCTGTCATGGGCAGCCGCCTCCTGCCCACCTACCGCATCTGTTTCTAGGGGCTTGAACTCTGTCCACCTCTGTCCTTAGAAACGGGTAACATCCATAAGGCAGCATGTCCGGAAATGAGAACCTGCTAAAAAACTACTGGATTCTACATTTACATATAAATCCATAATAGATTGAATCTGAATTCAACTGTACTTAAATGAACACTCCACTACACTTAAAAAAAAATAAAAAAATTTGGCTCATTTTCCAACTCCCCTTTCCAACTTTCCTACTGTTTTCGAATTCATTCAGCTGATCTTCGGGTCTGGTGGTAGCACTTTTAGCATAGCTTAGCACAGATCATTGCATCTGATTAGACCAATAGCATCTCGCTCAAAAATGACTATATATAATGACGATATTTTTCCTATTTAAAACTTGACTCTTCTGTAGTTACATTGTATACTAAGACTGACGGAAAATGAAAAGTTGTGATTTTCTACACCGATATGGCTAGGAACTACATTCTCATTCCAGCGTAATAATCGAGGAATTTTGCGGCGCAATAATATTACGCAGTGCCTAAAAGTGACCAGCACTAAGTTTGTGTAGATGCAGAGTTGCAGCCGGCTGCGTACGGCAGCAAAGTTCCTTGATTATTACGCCGAAATGAGAGTATAGTTACTAGCCATATCAACCTAGAAAATCAAAACTTTTCATTTTTCATCCGTCTTTGTACACGATGTAACTACAGTAGAGTCAGAAGTTTTAAATAGGAAAAATATTGAAAATCTTTGGTCAGTTTTGAGCGAGATGCTAATGGTCTAATCGGATTCAGTGATCTATGAAATAACATGAACAATGAACAACTGTATTTTTATTAACTAACACTAACAAAGATGAGTAAATAGTGTAATAAATGTATTGTCTATTGTTCAGTCATGTTAGTTATTACATCAACTAATGTTAACAAATGACACCTTATTGTAAAGTGTAACTCTAGCAATAAGATAATTATTTAATTGGTCGATATTAACAATGTATACTATTTTGTCCAAAAAAAAAAAAAAAACACTAACCATTTTAAATGCTACAATTAAAGTATGACAGAATGCATATTAATTTTGACATTTGCTAAAGATATATTTAACAGAATTTTTTACATTTCTTTTATTTAACTTTAATAGAGTGTTAGATGATGTTAAATACTTTACAGTGCCCCTATTATGGATTATGAAAGGTTCATATTTTGGTTTTGGGAGTCCCCAACACTCCACATGCATGCAAGGTAAAAAAAAAAGACTTTCGTTGTCTTATAATATGCATTTATTTTTACCTTATTTGCTCAACGACGCCCAAAACGTGAAAGTGAAAAAAAATTGAAAGTGACGACGTATTGTCAATTATGGTGACCCATAGTCGAAATTGGTCCTCTGCATTTAACCCATCACAAGTGCACACACACACAGCAGTGAGAAGTGAACACACACACACACACACTGTGAACACACACACACGGAGCAGTGGGCAGCCATTGCTCCAGCGCCCGGGGAGCAATTTGGGGGTTTGGTGCCTTGCGCAAGGGCACTTCAGTCATGGTATTGAAGTTGGAAAGAGCGCTGTTTATTCACAATCCCCACCTTTAATTCCTGTTGGTGCGGAAATCAAACCAGCGACCTTTGGGTTACAAGCCCGACTCTCTAACCATTAGGCCATGACTGCCCCATAGTTTGCTCGTCGATTCATTTCCTTCTTTGCATGATGCTAATCTGCAGTGTTTTGTCCGATGACCCAGCCTGTTGTGATTGGTCTACTGCGTCCAGCACTTCTGCAGCGATGTAGGATGATTTTGAAGTTGGAGTAGAAAAAGAGATGGGAGTTTTTCGAAATACCCTAACTGTACCCTAATAGATTTACCCTCACAGTGCAGAGCACAGTGTCTTCTCAACATGATGCTATCCACAGGAATCCACTACAGTGTTTGAGGGAGAGAGGGGGGGTTCCAGTTTTCCCGGATCTGCCCAAGTGGGCAGGCAATATGCTAATGTTTCATGTTGACTCGAATTGACTCTTTCTTTTGACAATAACTTTATACACAGGGCACTCTCAGATTTGCAACTTTGCAGGAGGTTTTCATTCACTTAGAGTTGTGTTACACATTGCATGAAATCCATAACAGGGGCAATTTAAAGAGCATGCAAAATTCAAAAAGCCAAAATTCAACACATGCCTCTACCTACATTTTTACAAAACTCCAAAAATGCATGTCATTGCTGTCTCCAACTAAAATAAACATTAGTGGCAATATCCTTTATTCAGCTATTTTATTTTCAAATGGTTCCTTACGCAATAATGTTAGGACCACAAAACACTTTTACCATAGCGTACGATTTGTAAACTAACACGTGTTGTCGTTTACATCACATCACCAGCTTCATATGTCTTTTCTGATGTGGTAGACTCACCTGGTACAGTATTCAGCTTGTGCTGTGAAGCACTCAAATATGAGTCCCATGAAAAGCAAATAATGACAAAAGAGCTTAAACACTTGTATAAGCAGGCTAAAATGGCATGGTTGCTTGAGCAAATGTGTTTTTATTTCACGTTTGCTTTTGTAAACACTTTCAATTAGGGTAGGTGGTACGTTATTTTAAAATATAATAGAGCATTTAGCATTTAAAATATAATAGAGCTTTTAGCGCCACTCGCCAGACATTTAATTTCCAAACTGGCAAGGAAAGGACAATAAAGTAATAAAACTTTACAGATTCTTGTTCATCTATTTCAGATAAAAATGAATGTAATTTTAGTACCACTCACAGGACATTTCACTTTGAAGTGTCACTGAACGTGCTACAAGGAACATAATATCATTTTGCAGAACTGTTGCCACAGGCATGTTTTTCCATTGAGCCTGAGTTTGGCTAAATTAAATATGTGATACTGGCCCATAATGATACATTTAAAAAATCTGTAATATCACAGATAACCGATATGGTACCCTAGTATTTATTAATAGTAAGCAGTTATGCTTGATTTACAGTGAGTCTTTGATTTTGGATTTAAGCACTCTCTGTACACATTTTTGAAAAGTCTTTTTGTTTGTCTTGTTTTAGTCTTTAAACCTGTCAAAAGGCAAATTGTCAAATAAAAACAACAACTGTTATGACTGATACAACAAAGCCACAGTGCCACGCGTCATGTAATTTGTCGAATCAATGACTAGCTATTCCTTCAACCCCAGTCTGCCAGCCAGATTCCCTGCCTCTGTTAAACAGAGAACAAGAGTAAAAACAAACCTCTCTTGATGCCCTTCATTTCCTTGTCACACTGCGGCCAGGGCCAAAAAGCACTGCATGGGTCAATCCTTCTGCCAACAAAAATGGTATTTCTTTTACCTTTCCCTCTCTTCTGACTCCTATTGAATATGTAAACATTGCCTTGTTTTTGAAAAAACCATCTATCCATCTGAGAGTGTCTGTCGTCAGTCATCACTCATCCATCCGAAGCACAAATTGGGAATGCAGAGTGTTCATTTACTTTTACAAGGTCAGATAAAGACAGAGCACAAAAGTGACCGCTCACTTTTTAGCAATCTTGGATCTGGAAGTATCTTTCCATTTCGTTTTCTCTATAGATGTTCAATAAAGAGTTTTAAGACATGAATAAAACCACCAACTTCTGATGAATCACACCAAATCCATTTTTTTCCAATTTAAAGTCGAAATTTGGGAGAAAAAATGGCAGTACTCAGGAATGTGGCTAATGTTGTTCTTCAATTAAACAACAATTATTTAAAAAAAAAAATCCAATCTCACTTACTTGTAGGGTCTCCAAAAGCATACAGTATATCATCCTATCCTATATCAACAACCTTGGAGCTCAAGGCAGGTCTTGAACGGTTTATAAAAATCAATTTTATAAAAATCAATTTCACTATGGAGAAAGTCAATGTGATTTTTACTTTCGGAACCCAGCAGTTGTACTGTCTTTTTATTTATTTATTTTTTTGGATCTGCTAAAATTTTGGCCATGCCCTACAATACAACACTATAAATAACCATGCGAACCAATCTGCGCCCTCAAAATCATTTTAATAAAACTGTTTCATTTTTCATTCAATAACATCTCCCCTTGCCTTTATGAGGCAGAGTTCATAAAATCATAAACTGTGTGGCACTCAGAGTCAAGATTTAACCCAATTTATGAGTAAAGAGGCCTATCTATCAGCTTATTAACTCTCGATTAGGTCAAAATATGAAACATAAATTTTGAAAATATGTATATACACATATATTAGAGGTTTGCCAAAAACGGCCACACTAAGGCTGCTAGGAAAGGATAAACATTTGTCATGATGGTCCTGTCAAATTGTTGCCTAGAAAATGACAGCACTTAGATTTAAATTTGAATTTCAGTTAAATTTAGATTTAAGCCAAAGCTCATTCCAACTCCAAAGTCATTCAACCCTCTTGCTTGAGTGACAGTCAAAGATTCAAAAGGAAACACATGACTCATATTTTACATGCACATGCATTTCCCATATAAACTTTTAATGTGTAATTAATTTTATCATTTTATTTTTTTTAGTTTTATCTGGCTGTGCCTTTCTTACCATACTTTTTTTTTTTATTCATCATGATTTGTATGCAGTTCTGTGTTGTTGTTTTGGATGTCACATTAATATCTCTCCATGTGGAGGGAAATGTCATAAGCAGTGAAGCCTGCGGTGCTGCTGAAGGGTGGTGTAAATCACAGACTCTTTGTAATGCATCTGTGTTCTTAGTTTTGAACAAGAAAGGGAAAGAGACCGCCGGTAACAGGGAGAAACAGTGGAAATATGAGCAGAAAGTTCCTAAGGAGACATGAGATTATTATTAAGTCTTTTGTCCAGAGCATGTCAACACTTTCGAGCATAAATTTGAATTTAACCAGTAATGTTAGTTCTCATGACAAAGGTGATACAAAATACTGCTGACGCCCAATTTTAGTTTTTGTTTCAGTGGGAATCCAAAGAAAAGGGTTTTATTTTTTTTTTACAAAGTTTTATTTCCAAGGTGTAATTTAAGAGCCACTGAGGTTTAATGTGGCATTTGTTGGCATTGTATGAATTTCTATCTAAATAAAAATGCTGTTGACAAAGGTTGCACAATAAAACTGCTATCGAAACGCCTTCAAGCTAAGCCACTGAATCAATATTGAAGCAAAGGAAAGTCAGTAAAGAAATCAATAGTTCTCTACAGGGAGATATACGTTCCTGTATACCCGCTAGTGTATGGATGAAAGTACACTTGTGGAACCCTTAACATGTGACAATTGTTGAGCTGAAACCATGCTAATGAATGATAAGTTAGTAAGAGTCAAAGGTGTCATCCTGAAGGAAATGGATAGACTCTTAAGGGAAAATTAAGTGTTTTTAAGTTCTTTCATCTCTTTAGTATTAGCTACAGTATGTGCACTGTAAAAAATGAAACATATGTACATGGTAACATATGTAATTCCATTATTCATAAAAATAATTTAACCAATTTTAACTTAATTTTAAGACAGTTTAATATAAATTAAGTTGAAATGACTTGTACAGCCAATTTGATTATACTTTAAGGAAGCAACTTAACTTGTTTTTTTAGTTTTAGGTTGAAAGTTTTTACAGTGTGATTTACTGATTTAGCTATTTGTTCCAGATAAACACTTGTTCTCTTAAATTAATCACGTAATCTGATAACTATAGAATTTATAATATATTAATTCAATTAAAAGCTTTAATGTATAGTTTAATGTGTTAAAAATTAATCAATAAAACAAATAATTGCGACTTTTATCTGACAAGTCAGACTTTGTTTCTCACATTCTGAAAATTACAAGATATAGTCAGAATTATGGGGGGTAGCAGAATTGTGAGATGGAATTGCAAGAAAAAAATTACCTTTTTTTCTCAGATTACAGTAATTCTGTTTTTTGTTTTGTTTTTTCCTTCTGCCATGGAATTAATTGTGGCCATGGCTCTATAGTGTACACTATTTCAGTCGCATTTTTCAGTTGATTATAATAAAACTTTGTGAGATTGCGATGAACTAAGATGAGTGACAGCTTTTAATGATTACTGAGGGAGTTTGTAAATGAGATATTGATTTAATACAATAGTTAAATAATAAAGAAGTTAATATTAAGTGACTTACATTGTCTGACTATAACACTATTGCCTGATTTTGTTTCATGTTTTTAAACTTTTCAGTGATTTAAATCATTTAATATTTCTATATATTTAACATTTTATATTTAAAACATTAATCTCAACATGAATTTATAAATTTGATTGCACTCATGCCACCTCTGAGCCTCATTAAACGTCTGTAAAAACACCTAAAACACTCTTCTGTGACACCTCTGTAGTACAAAGTAATTTTGTTAATACTGATTTCATTTGATTGGTATCTTATTCTTATTCTACTTATTCTTATTCTGTTGTTTTAATTAGAAATTTTTAAAAGCTTATAAAACATTTTTTTTTAATTGACATAGAAGATGACATTTTTAATAAAGTTAAAAACAACAAAGGTAAAAACAAATCTCCTGTAAGTCACTTTAAGGAGTCAAATATCACCTCGTAATTTTTTATCAGATTATTGATTAGAAGGTGCTCCTAAAATTATTCCTGATTGTGGCTTTTCTCTCACACAAAAAAGCCACAAAATATCTTTCTTGAAAATTTTCACAGTGTGATTTAGTAATTTTGTTATTTGTTTCAGATAAATACTTGTTCTCTCACATAAACTAATAATTATAGAATTTATAATATGTGACCCTGCACCACAAAACCAGTCATAATGGTCAATTTTTTTTAAAATTGAGATTTATACATCATCTGAAAGCTGAATAAATAAGCTTTCCATTGATTTATGGATGTGTGGTTTGTTAGGATAGGACAATATCTGGCCGAGATACAAAATCGCCTTTAAAGTTGTCCAAATGAAGTTCTTAGCAATTCATATTACTAATCAAAAATACATTTTTGACATATTTACAGTAGAAAACTTACAAACTATCTTCTTGGAGCTTGATCTTTACCTAATATTTTAATAATTTTTGGCATTAAAAAAATTATCATTTTGACGCATACAGTGTTTTCTGTGCTACTTATATTAACTCAATAAATATATTTAATGTAGTTAACCGTTTTTAGTAACTCGTAGTGTAACTGTGCTTAAAAAAAACAAATAAATAAAAAGATAATTGTGACTTTTTATCTCACAAGTCAGACTTTGTTTCTCACAGTTCTGAGAATTACGAGATATAAAGTCAGAATTATGGGGGAAATAAACTCAGAATTGCAAGAAAAAATTAATCTAGCAATTAGTTTTTTTCTCACAATTGTGAATTCAGATGTCAGAATTGTGAGGAAAAAAATCTGAATTGTAAGACAAAAGGTTGTGTGTTGGAAACCCACCAGACAAATTTAAACTGAGCGATGCCCAGCTGAGTTTCTGTTGTTTATTTTCTATTACTTCATTTCCACCATAAATTTCAATTTGTTCCTCCATTTGTTCTTACAGACTTTAATAAATGAGTCCAACTCCCTGTCTATTGTCATAAACCTGAATTGCAAGTATACAGATGAGCCCCACCTCAGAGCTCTTCACTGTCATCTTATTCTACCATATGCTCCAACTTTTTCATATCCCATCATTTATTCATTCATGTATTTTTGAGAGTAAGGCTCTCGGAGAAGTGCCATCAATACAGAGATTTTATCACTTTCTTGAAACAGGCCAGGCTGTCAGGAGCTTTATGAATGTTGCAGTATCTAAATGCCTAGACGTTGATGAAAGGCCCGTATGGCTCAGTCATTGATCCCCAGACGTTGTAACTTGCTTTAGATTAATGACACTATAGCCATGGGAGGACCCCATCTGCATGCCATTTCCATCTTGATGGGACTGCGGCATGACGACGCTATAGTACCTGCACGTGAGCTTGTAGGTAACGTCCTTTACTCCGCTTCCAAGGAACGACAGCAAAGATGCTTCAAATGCACTGGAAATCTGACTGGAGAGAGACAAAATATTTTTTTTTTTAAGAGCTTTTACTGGGGTAATCTTTGGTAAAGCTAATTAAAAGTTTACAGATACTCATGATGAGAAACTAATGGAATGAAAGAATAAACCATAGGATTATGCTTTTCTTCTGAAAGGAATTACATGCATAAGAGCATTAATCCATAAGAGCATTAAACCACCTCAACAAAATTTAGCAGAGCTGATAATTAATTCAGTATTGTTGTAGATTAATTTTACAACTGAAAAATACTAATGTAAAAATTGTTTATGCATTTGCAAATACTGTACAGAAACAAAAAAAAAGTACTAGATTTTTACTGTAGATTTTATAAGGGTGTTCTGAATGGTTGCGGTTCATAACAGCTATGCAGTCTCATATGAATTGTTTCCATTCTTCAGATGGCTGCCCATGCCTCTTTGCAGAAGACGTTTTCGACATTTACTGCACATTCTGAGTCTCAAAGCTCACATTGGCATTGTTATCCTCAGCATTTTAAAGACACACCTTTCAGCCCCCAACGGGCCTCCGTCCCCCACCGCAAACTGCTTAAGTCATAAGGCTGAGGAGATTGAATAGAACAGGGCAGGATCTGCTACGACCCAGGACACAATAGATCTGAGAAACCATGAGTTCAGTTGTTTCGACTTGAAGAGAAATCTGAAGACTGAAAAGGTCAACTGAATAAAACACAATAGGATTTTTCACCTGTGTCCCTGAAAAGATTGAAAAGCAGTTCTATTATACACCTATATCCTATGTTGAGTCCTTTCTCAGTCGTATTACTTTTCTCAAAGATCTGAAATAATAGTCTTGTGGCAGAGCCTTGTAAAAATGACACTGAAGTCAGAAAAGAAAGAACAAAATAAAAGGAAGATAAGAAGAGAGTCTATGACTAAAAACATGCACATATTTTAAGCTTTCTTGGACAGTCAATGCTTAAGAGAAGTATAGTAGAGTAAAGGAGGAGCTGCAAAGGGGTGCTGAGGGTTTACAGAAAATGTCAGAAAAAATGTTCCCTTCTAGTCAGAAATCACGAGATTAATCAGAAATATTCCATTGACAGCTACAGTTTTAAACTGAAATGAACTAAACTACAGTTGAAACATTCAGAGTCAGTAATTTTTTTCTTCTGACAGCAGTGTTTTATGCTTACCAAGGCTGCATTTACAGTTGAGGTCAAAAGACAAAAGAATCTGCAAAATTTTAATTATTTTACCAAAATAAGAGGGATGCATGTTATTTCTTATTTAGTACTGACCTGAATAAGAAATTTCACATAAAAAATATAGTCCACAAGAGAAAATAATAGTTACTTGAATAGCTTGATTCTTAATACTGTGTTGTTACCTAAATGATCCACAGCTGTGTTTTTTTATTAGTGATAGTTATTCATGAGTCCCTTATTTGTCCTGAACAGTTAAGCTGCCCGCTGTTCTTCAGAAAAATCCTTCACGTCCCATAAATTCTTTGTTTTTTTTTGAATTTCCATTGTGAAATTTTGTGCATTTGAACCCTTTCCAACAATGACTGTATGATTTTGAGATTCATTTTTTCACACTGATGACAACTGAGGAACTCGCATGCAACTATTACAGAAGGTTCAAGCACTCACTGATGCTTCAAAAGCAAAAACGATGCATTAAGAGCCGGGGGTAAAAACTTTTGAACAGAATGGAGATGTGTACATTTTTCTTATTTTGTCTAAATACTGCATTTTTTTCATTTAGTACTGCCCTTCAGAAGTTACAGAAGATACTTTCCGAGAAGACAAATTAAGTTAAATTTAGCCTGATCTTTAATTTTCACCTCCCAACTCTTAATGCATAATTTTCCTTATGAAGCATCAGTGAGTGTTTGAACCTTCTGTAATAGTTGCATATGAGCCCCTCAGTTGTCCACAGTGTGAAAAGATGGATCTCAAAATCATACAGTCATTGTTGGAAAGGGTTCAAATACACAAAAATGCTCAAAAAAAAACCTGTGGGACCTGAACGATTTTTCTGAAGAACAGCAGGCCAAACAAGGGACTCATGAACAACTATCACTAAATAAAAAAAAAAAAACAGCTGTGGATCATTCAGGTAACAACACAGTATTAAGAATCAACGTATGTAAACTTTTAAACAGGGTCATTTTCTTGTAGACTATATGTAAACGTGTATGTGAAATATCTTATTCAGATCAGTACAGTGCAAGGTGTATGTAAACTTTTGACCTCAACTGTATAAGAAAGCTGGAATATTGTGAAATGTAATTATTACAATTTAAAATAGCTGTTTTCTACTTTTAAGTCAATTTTAAAATGCAATATAAAAATTATTTATTGCAGTGTATAGTGACGTGCTATTCAAAGACATTTTATTTGACTTAAAAATACTTTGGGTTTAAACACCATCAATTAAACATAAAATAAAATACAAAAACATATAACAATATAAAAGTTAATTATTTACATTTGCAAACAAAATGTTTTCTTTATAAACTCCTGCTTAATATTTTTCTCACACAGTATAAATGGGTCTTTACACCTAGCTGCCTCTTTCTGTGTGTGTGTGTCCCTTGGCAATAATAACTTTAGCCCTGGAATAGAGTAGTCATATTGATGTTTGTAGTCACACAAACAATTAAAATGTATTAGTAAATCATTAATCTGTTAATACCACTACTTTCATGGGCACTGAAATCTATTAAACAAAGCCAGATCAGTTGCTAGTTACAATCACAGTTTTATTTTCGAAAGGTTCTGTTGAAAATCAACCACCACTAAGAAGATTAAAGAAAACTCTATAGTCCATGACACACAAATGGGCTCACATTACAATTCTGACACAATGAAATCAATAAATTAAAATGAAAAGAAAGCTGTGAAAGTTTCTGCAATCAGGGGTGGTAGCCACTGCTAATGAAGTGTGTTGAAACTTATGTCCAGTATAACTAAAAAGCAGGTATTCAACACAACTCCTTTCTAATTTGCATGTAAATAGCAGCAGGTCTTTGGCCTGCATCTGCCATTGGCTTTTGGTTAGCTCCTCTATGCATTTTCCTGTCCGTCCTATGTCAATACACTTGATGCACACATGCACACACACACACAAATCAATACACTCTTCTCTGCGATGCTTTGAAGCATACTAAGCTGTGATTACATTCAAACATACCATTGCTTGCAGGGCTGTTTAATGATTCATGCATATGCTACAAATGGTTAAACATATAAATCGTCTCTAAATAAACAAGACAAAAATGCATATGGTATGATTTGCCACATGCAATTTGTAAGGGATGTGCTATACGCCTGGTGAATAATGTGCTGACACACTCTCAGCAGGTTCCTGAATGTCGGGCGCTGCAGGAGTCCGACTGTCTCAGACAATGAGACTTCCTTCTGTGTGCTACTCATGCTACCGTATATATCTCCCCTCATATCCAATCCAAATAAAGCAGCCAACGTCTTATTCCCACTACATCATCTGCTTCAATAGGAAATAGGATATAACCCTCTCAGCAAAGTGGAAATTAGTCTCATCTATTCCTCCCACTCTCCAAGTGGATCTACGTTTATAAATTAGACATCATCATCATTCTGGCTGAAATGTTTTCCTTACCTCCATCTTTCTTTGAACAATGTATGATTCAGATATGTTATTCACAGACTAGTTTCATAACCTTCGCCAGTTTGACTAGAAACAAAGTTGTTTAATTTAACTAATTACAACTGCCAAAGTTTTCCGGGTTGGTGTCATCAGATCTCTGAGTTTGATTTGAGGTGCTTAACAGTAAGTAAACTAGCTGAATTATATAATGTGAGTGCAATAATCTGTGCATATTACTTTTGGTAATTGCTATTTCAGGTAAACTCACTTTCTAAACAACTCATAAAGACAAAACTGCTCTTTTTCATTTTGGTCAACAGATTTTTCCTGTCTAGGTGGGTGGTTCTTGGCCAGAATGAGCTGCAAACTAGACCAGACTTGATGCCGGTAGTCTATTTAAAAACTATTCGAAGTCCAAATTCCATGAGTTTGGAATAATAGTGTGAGTAACAAAGACTGAATCAGCAGATCCAAAGAAAGAATACAGTATACATAAAATTAAACTGTTGCACAACCTTCTCAAACAATGCACAACAGAATGCTGCGTGCCAATAATAATGGCGAACAGGATAAGAAAATACGCTGATGGTCTTTTTCACATATGCTTATATATACAGCGGAGATGAAAACTAAAGAACAACCTATAGTTACCTAAATTTCAAAGTCACTGCTTAGTCCTATTTAAAGTTATCCTAACAGGAGTAGAAGGGCAGTTTTAAAAAGTATTAAAAAAAACTTGACTGAGATGTTCGAAAAAGAACTCGGACCAAAATTTCGGAACACACAGATACCTCCAAGTTATTGATGTTAATTTGGCACCTGGTGCTAATTTCCTAATTATATGACAAACCCTATTTAACTGGCAGCATTCCTCCAATTATCATTAAGAGTGCGGGCCACTCTAACCTGACTGAAACCATGCAACAGGAGACGTACGATGATGCATGAGAAGACAGGATAAAGCAGAGAGTCTCAATGGGGAATCGGTTCAACACTGCAGCTGGAATTGCTTGCCAGTTCAGCGCACTGACATATAGTGAAACAGCACCTCTGGCGACCCGATTTTGAGTTATGACTCATGGTCCTTTGCCATTCCCGTTCCCAGCTCTCCACGCCTTGCTTTCCTGTCAATCTCTACTGTCCTGTCTATAAAAAAGCAAGAAAAAAGGCAAAAAAAAGAGAAGTCAGACTGAAAGCACACTTTGCAATGACCAAGCCTCTCATCAGCTAAAAGAATCAAATGGCTAGACTCACATTCGCTGATGAGCATCTTGTGTGGAGAGAGGAGAACTGGTCCAAAGTTCACCTTAGTGATGAGAGCGTTTTAATTTATTTGGGTCTGACAAGAATAATTTTGTTCAGCGTCAAACTGAGAAAAGACTAAAGCCCAAAGAAGTCAGTGAAAGGTGGAGGAGGAAGTGTCATGGTTTGGGGGATGTTTTCTGCAGCAGGAGTTGGGCTCTTATACAGCTACATGGCAGGGTGAATGCAAATGTGTATCAGAACCTCGTTCAGTAAAATGCAGTTCCTTCTCTGCAAGCATTTCCCAATCAGCCTGCAATTTTTATGCAAGATAATGCTCCCGTCACACTGCGAAACTGGTAAAGCAGTTCCTTGAAGGTAAGAATGCTGAAATAATTAAATGGCCGGGCCAGAGTCCTGATCTAAACTCAAATAAAAATCTCTGGAAAATCCTTGGCGACACTATGGAAGAGAGTGGAAGAAGAGTGGACCAAGATCACACCAGCAAAGAGTGAGAAAGCAGTGATGTCCTGTGGCCGCAGATGTGCTTAAGTCATTCAAAGCAAGGGCCTCTACACTTCCTGTTAATTTCTGACAGCTGTAACCCTCCAAAATTTAGTTAAAATCTTCTTTTGTTCTCTAATTTTGATTTCCAATGTATGTTCTCAAAATATTCTGACATAGATTGCCAGTGTTGTTATTTAGCATTTTCAAATGTTTTTCAGACTCGAGACCTGTGATAGATGTGAGATATTATGTTTTTTTCAGGTGGCAGTTGCATTCAGGAATAAAAAATAATGTTGACCTGACAACATTTTATTTTTAACACTTTAGGTTAAAGTTCAGCTGAGTATTAAGACATTCGGAAGAGCATTTCATTTTAGGAACCCAGGTGAAATAAAATAAAATAAAAGTGATGACAGCCCTCACTTCAGCATACTCGCTTTGAGCTAGTGAGAGACAGTCACTGAGACCAAAAGAGCATGTGACAGGAAATAGGGTAATAGAGATACAGACACTCTCATAGCCTCAGCTTTGATTCATTTTCACAGAAGGAGCTTTAAGCTTTTATTCCTGCTACAATTCCTGCCATACTCTTCACAAAAGTAGCTGTACTTTGCCAGCTTTCATATGTCCTAAAACGAAACAAGGAGTACAGCTGTGTAAGCAATTCATGGTGACATTTGCTAACATTTGAGAGCTGGTAGTCTTTGACTGAAAATATAAACATAGTGAATACTACAGATAATTTTTTACTACAGATAAAAAAAAAACCTGATAATTTCAGTCGTCAATATGGTAATTTGGCTGTAACGATTATATGAAAAAGTATTCAGTATTTTTAAAAAAACAAAATTCACATCTTGACTAACATGCCTGTTTTTTTACATTTAGATATCTCTATTCGACCGTTATGTTAATCATAAAAAAAAATCAATATTTTGTTATTTAGAAATTACTGTATCCACTTTTTTATTATAGATTATACCTGTACCAATGTTTTTTATGATCTACTAGGCTTTATCTGTACCAATATTGTTTATGCCAGGCCTATAAAGCTGTAAAATGACGCTTCACAGTTGCGCCGTTGGTGGAAAATTATATCAGGATATACTTTTTTGTACAAAACCTCTTTCAGGACTTTGCTGGCCAGCAGAAGTGGCAAATGCTCTTGACTTGCATTACTTATTTTTCGATACATCTGGATGTGCAAAATTAGAATTGATCAGAACAATGAAGGGAAAGCAATTACACAACTGTCTTGAGTCATCTGAATATAAATTAAGTACAAAATCAATGAGTAGTAATTGCAATATACTTTTTTTTTCTGGCTGAGTCATACATGCGATGTTGCAAACTGCTATTAGTAAGTTTGCCAAGCTGTTAACACTCCGCAGTCAAACGCACACATTAAATGTTTCTTCATATGGTCTGACTGGTGATCTTAAAATATTCATTTGCATGAATGTGTTAACACATCCTAACACATCCAGCACACACTCCTTCCAATCAAAAACAGCGGGGTGTATACAAATGTCTGTGCTTAAGAATCAAGCTGTAACAAAATCATACTATTTAGACATGGCCACTCCATGTGTTTTCTTTGATCGAATAGCTATCTGATCAAGTGTAAATGCTCTTTAAAATGTATTCAAGACAAACCACTTCAGACGGTGTTTTAAGATGCATTCCAGATGCAACTGGATAAATGTAAATGCATCTGGTTGTTAAAGCAACATATTTAAATTTTACTCCTCACAAAATGGCAAAAAATAAAGATGTGAGAGCACTAGCCAGATACCACAGCGGTACTGCAACACACATCTCCACAAATATGGCCTGTCGGAGATGAGCATCTCTCTTCAGCAAGCCAAAGCGCTGCAAATGAAAACTTACTGTTCGCCATTGCATCTTCTATCTTAAGCATCTTTGCATGTTCAGCACACAGTCATATTCAAGTGGTGAACGCTAAGTTATTTTACCAGTGCTGATGCCGCTGTCTCTCCTATTGTGGTCTTTGATCTTGAAATCAGCTGACGATAAATAAAATGCAGTGCATATCTGTTGCTTTTGGTGATGTAGAATTTACATACACCGGGGGAACTGAAGATTTGATTTATATTTGTTTTGCAGAGAGATTTATGTGGCCAAGTGTAAATGGAACAGTTTTAACACAGCGCTTGACATTAATGCTTGTGGATTATGTGCAGTAAAAATATTGAAATGTTGAGTTTTTTTTTTAATCGATAACATATGATAAGCAACACCACATGACCATGACTGCTGTTGTCTTGAATATCAGCATGACTGCAAATGTGACATATATTTTATACAACAGTTCAATAAAAATAGGGTTAATATTAGGTGACTTAGGTGACATTTTAGAATTAATTCCAAGCTAAGTAGTGCCCTGCATTTCAGGCCAAGCCCAAAGGGCCCCGTGTTTTTTACGACCCTAGGGCCGGCCTTAGGGCCAATTTTCACGTCACATAGCTCAGACATAGGCTGGGCTTCAGGCCTGTTTTAGGCTTATCCTTATTTTATATTTTAGACATCCACCAATTATGGTGATGAAAAAAAATTTCTCCGTTGGTGGGAACAACACAAGACTTCACTTTTGCGTTCACTTTCGAGACCGGCTCAGAAGGAGTTTAGTGTCTCCATCAGCAGCAGCACCGAGCGCGCCATCAGTGCAGATGGAACAGTTTCGCGTTGAAGCGCACGCAACGTTGATATTGCGAGTGCACACAAATAAAAGTAGACACTTCACATTTCTGAATGATGTATTACTCTTACCTTTATCAGCAAAATAGACGGAACATTTAAAATTGTTTCCACAAAAAAAAAAAAATGGTGCCTCCATGTCCTGCAAAGCGGCATTGTTTTATACTTGAACTGTTTTTTATATAGATTTTATTTTAGGCAAGTTATAATGATTTGAGAAGGCAAAAATGATCAAACAGACTATGATCAGTCTTCCGCTGGCCGCTTTGTCATTACTTTAAAAAAACAAAAACTTATATTTAACAAACAAAAAAATGCTTCAAAATGTTTTTCTAAATTAAACTTAATAAAAAACAAAAAATATACAATAACTATTACAATACAATAACTATTTTAATAGCTGAAACAGTAGTATAAGCTGTTGTGGGAGAAGGTGGATAAAAAGACGGGCTTGGGCGGAGAATTCTGATAAGCTGTCGGACAAGGGCCAGTCTAGGACTTGGGCATCTCGGGCCAGGCTTAGAGCCTAAATTTCAAGCCCGTGCAGGGCTCTAAAACAAAGAGAAGAACAGCAGGACATTCTCACATCTCTAAGCAACACAACACAGTTTTGTTACTGAAGTATTCAGTGTTTTTAAATGAATCGAGTGAGTCAATGATTCAATGAGCCATTCATAAGGGCAGTCATTCGCGAATGAATCAGCCATTGGAATGAATCGGTTAAATAAATAAATAGATGCACTAACATTAAGACATTCCCTTTGTGCCACCTACTGGCAGACTACATAAGTAAAAGTATCAATGCATTTTTAACAATATTTCATATTTGTATATATACTATCAAAATAAATACCTTCATTAAAACATCAATCTCATAACATCATTTACACAGTAATGTTAATGCATTCGTGCTACCTCTGAGCTTCACTAAACTGTCTGTGTAAATGCATCTAAATGTCACTTGAGACGCAGCTAATGTTTCCTCTGCAGTGGATTTTTGGTGATACTCATTTCATTTGATTGGTAACAGCCTTATAATGTCTTTGAATCTGAGATGAAAGATGGCACATACATTTAAATTTAGTCGTTTAGCAGACATTTTTATCAACAACAAAAAAAAGCAGCCATTTATAAAGGCAATAAATGTTCTGGAAGTCAATTTAAGGGGGCAAATATCACAAATACGTCTATGTAAGTAAGAGCTAAAAAAAACACTGATGAGAATATTAAGAGGATACATATGTGGTTACACACAAGAACAAGAATCAAGAACATTTCATTGTTTTTATTTTCTGTTTTTTTGATAACAGAGATTGCAGAAATTTGCTGCTAGAGAAAAAAATTAAAATGATAATGCAAAACAGGTTGTAGAGGTATATATAATTGTGATGATACTGTATGATGATACCAATGTTATTGTGACTTACAGACCTTTATAAACTTTGCAAGAGCTAACTTTATATGAGATGCTCTCAGAATCACAATTTTCTCTGCTGTCTGTGCACAGCTGTGCTCCGGTGAAGACCAATGGGTTGGCTGAGGAGATAAGAAAACAAGTGTGCAATCTCTAACTCCTCCAGCAATGGTCTTTAAATTGTTCTTAAACGGAATCGGGTTATTTTGCTTCTTCCACTTGTTCAGCCAACCCAGACCAATCCTCCGGTTTAATTTTTGGAGTCTATATTGACGTTTTCTTGTAGATGGCGTGAGCTAATTTCATGCTTCAATTGTTTCTTCTTCATAAGATCTGCCTTGAAGCAGTAATAACAAGGAATATATCAGAAACACATTACTTTATGTTTAAAAAGTACCAAGTAGCCATAGACTGCTTAAGGTCAGGAATTGTTTCCCGAAAAATAATTAAATAAATGAAAAACAGGCTTAGGCTTTTGAGATCAGATCTTACGACACAATTTTAGTATTCCTTGTCATATAAAAAATCTGTCGACCATGTCAACAATCAGCATCTAAATAGAATAAACTCTAAAATTGTTTTGTATCTGCACACTGAAACAAAAATTTAGGAAATGAAGAAAAAAAAAAACAAAAGTAAGTTTATCAGTCATTTTTATAACTTATCTAATTTCTTGTTTGTGTCCACAGAAGCAAAGCCAGATATCCACCTGCCACCTACAGTTATTACAAAAAGATCAGTAAATTTCAAGCACAGAACTTACATCTGCCATTTCCAAGGAAACTACTGAAGTGGGTGGACAGAATCTGATTTTGAAAGCAGATATTTCTAATTTTGCTCTTAGATAATGAATTTTGTGCTTTTTGATGTTAGTTTAAGGTTTCTATTTTCTGACAAGGTGAATAAATGAGCCTAATCATCCGGTATCTCAGAAGCCAAAAGAAAAGGGAACTCACATGACACAATAATTCGCTGTAATTAATAACACTGAAGTTGAACCTCGGCTTGAGACCTGGCCCCTGTGCCCAGGCAAATCAGTACAAGTGAACACTGCTCTCTCAAAAATCATCCACCCACAACAAACACTCATACTGTGTACCCAAAACATAGCACACATGCTGTATCCATCCAAAGTGGTTGTTAATTAATGGAGAGCAACTCCTGTGGAACGAGGACATTAAAACTAAAGCTAATATTGGGCTATCTATAATTAGCAGAGATAAGTCAGTGAGAGGCAAAGTCATTTGTCTTATTATACATCACAGGACCCCATTAGCTCAGCCTCATCAAACAGTGGCTGTGCTTGTGTCACCTGTTCTGTGAGAGACAAGCTCTTGTCAGAGTTTGGAAACTTGTTTCCTTACTAGGCCCCAAATAAAATGTTAATAATAATAAAAAACATTACCTAATATAAGCATATTATAGTGTTTACATGACTATGTGAGAGGTTTGAAAGTATTCTCAAAAGATTTTGCAGCCCCAGACTATAAGGGCCTGATTTAAACAACACAAAAACACATGCAAACTAGCACATTTCAAATTAGCAAAATATTGAATCTCTTATTTATGCAATTTGGGGCATGCCACCAAAACAATAACAAAACAGGGTGTGCCACTGGAAATAGTTTCGATTGCTCCCATAACGCGATTTATCAAGCATGAAAGTCATTTCAGAAATAGTAACTGTGCCTGCAAATGAAAACAACTGAAAGACAAGTATTAATCTGATTTGTGTTGTACCACATGCCTGCTGCCACAGAGAATACAAAGATGTATCCAATGCTGCCGGACTGCTGACATGCAATAAAGTGATTTGAAAATATTTCTCATGAGCATTTGGTAAGATGTTGCTCTACTGAAATGAGAAGTCCACTTCCAGAACAAAAAAGTATGGATAATTTACTCACCCCCTTGTCATCCAAGATGTTCATGTCTTTCTTTCTTCAGCCGATAAGAAATTATGTTATAATTTGGACTTCAATGGTGCCCCCAAGTTTCCAAAATGCAGTTTAAATGCAGCTTCAAAGGGCTCTAAATGATCCTAGCTGAGGAAGAAAGGTCTTGTCTAGCGAAACGATTGATCATTTTCTAAACAAATTGACAATTTATATACTTTTTAACCTCAAATGCTTGTCTCGCGATTACTACAGTAATCAAGGACTTCAGAATTACTAGGGCTACAGGGAGATGAGTTTTTTGCAGAAGGCTGCATCCTCAAACTCTGACGAGCTCAGTACAGAGTCATTTTCATTCAGTTTATTTTCGTGAATCAACATTCAGAAACATTTTCTGACATACCACCCAAGATATGCAGCCTTCGTAGAATGCAGCCTTCCATTTGAGAGGCACCCATAGATAAACTGTTGAACTGAATACAGCTCTGAATGAGGAGTCGATTCCGATGGATAGGATCAATTCCTTGATGGGATCGATTCCAACCTTTGGAATCGACTTGAGGAATTGATTCTTTCTGGAATTGATTCCCAGTCCTGCACAGAGCGTTTTAGGCACCATTTACACGTGGTAGGGAGCAGGTGAACATTTCTTTCGTACCAACTAACATTTTGAAAATACAAACATTTTCATGAATCTGACAGTTTACATCAGAACGGCTTTACGAACGATTTACACAAAAATTCGTTGTGCTCGTGTTTCATGAATAAGGCCCATTTTGTGTACTGATGTCTTTCAGCAGTTGAAATAAAATACGTTCTGATGTTCATTCATGTTTTTTTCATGCTTTAGGTAAAGAAGAAAAGACGCTCGGTTCACGTGTCATTGATCTAATAAGGCAATACACTGATCTGTCACGACACATTTTTTTTTTTTGAGACCCTGTTTTTTAATACCAGAAGTAAGCTGCTCTGTCTTGTCTGTTGGTGTGTTGTCAGTTTCCATTGCAATGTATTTTTCACTACAACAGAACATGATGTGTAGTGTTAGAGCAGTATTGTTTGCTGGACACAGCAACAGAAACATTTTGTAAAGAAAAGAAAAGAAAAGAAAAGAAAAGAAAAGAAAAGAAAAGAAAAGAAAAGAAAAGAAAAGAAAAAAGAAGGTGATCAGACCAGTCATAACGCTGAATCTCCCATTTTTGTCTGACAAACAAGTCAGACAGGAGAGTAGATTAAGGTCAGTGGAAAAAAATGTTTTATATTGACATCTTTCTGCGGTTGAAACCAGATACCTTCTGATGTTCATTCATGTTTTATTTATGCTATAATTAGTAAAGAGGAAGAGATGATTGGTTCACGTGCCGCTTGAACTGAGGCGCTACAGCGATCTGTCACTCCACATTAAAGAGCCACAAAACGGAGGTTATTGTTTGAATTTCTTACAAAATTTGAAAGCTGAGACTTTGTTTCATACCCAAAGTAACCTGCTTTGTCTTGTCTGTCGGTGTGCTTTCAATGTCCTCTTTCTTGCCAGAAGTAACAACACTGAAAACATAGAGTGGTGTGATTCTGCGTTCAAACAATCAAGCTGGCTATCTAAGAAAGGGAAATGAAGGATAAGAAGAGAGCAATGCTGAATGCTGAGGATGAAGCTTAAACTAAAGCTTTTCATCATCATCACAGGGTGACACTTACTGACGCACACCTGGAAGGGTCTTTGTCTCTATACTTCATTTGACTCTACAGTTTTCGACCATGAGATCCACATCCTGTGGGCATCATCTCACCTTGAGGAAATCAAAGGATTTATGGAAGGAACCTTGAGGGCCATAAAAACAAGACATGTTCATCAAACTCTTTTAAAGTTGTATTCAGACGAGATAAAAAAGTCTTCTAAGTGAATGCCTGAATGCTTTGTGGTTTCTGTTATACTTATTACTATGACTACAATTTTGAGTAAATGAAAATGTAAATAATAATTCTAGCTAACCTCCGGCTCTTCACAGCTCTTTAATAAATCAAAAGAACATGTAAGGTAATTTTGAATGCAACAGAGCAAAGTGGATTACTACAGGCAAAACAAAAGTGAATGAAAAAAGGCATTCTATAAGAGACATCTGAATTGAACATGCACGTAACGTGCTGGCTTTGGTTCAATGTGCTTCAGGGAACACAAGATATGTTTCAAATTCCTGTAAAACAAGAATGAAGAAACCATCCTATTCCTCAGTTGGGCCTTTTTCACTGCTAAAAGTATAAAATACATGAAATTCTGTTCAGCATTGGCTATATGGATGAAAAGTTAAAGTAACCATTATTTGTATTTACTAAACTAATAAAATAACTTTTATGATACAATTCATTGGTGTTTCTTACTCAATATATTATTTTAAAAATATAAAAAAAAAATGTAAAAAATTAAACGGAAAGAATATGTAATGATCCTTGGTAATCAACTATAGTGTCTTTAATTTGACATTTATGAAAAAAATTATAAATTCCACTACTGTACTTGAATTATCAAGTTTGATTTCTGATAATTATGAAAAAGAAGTACCAGTACTCACACTCAGGCTTAAGAAAAAAAAAAGAATAATCTGTAGTTTTGTCAAAGTAAAATCAATGCTGTGATGCTTAAATGAATTTAGGCATCACAACATATAACGTACAGTATGAAATCTAAGTATTCATTTTTAGACTAAAAATTTAAAGGTGGACAGCTAAAAATAGGCTCTTAAACAGTTAAACCCTTGAAGTTAGTGCTAGATTATGGCACAAGTCATCTAAAGGTGGAAATGAGTTTCTTCAATTAAATATCCAATATCAGCTGAAACCGATAAGTATTAGGGCTGTCAAAGGATTAATCACGATTAATCGCATCCAAAGGAAAAGTTCATGTTTGCATACTATATGTGTGTGCACTGTATATATTTATTATGTACACACACACATACATGTATATATTGAAAAATCAATTTATATGTATATATTTATACTTGTATATGTAATAGATTACATATAAATATTTTATATATAAATCTAACATTTTTACTTAATATGTACATGCATCTGTGAGTATATATATATATATATATATATATATATATATACACTACCGTTCAAAAGTTTGGGGTCAGTAAGACTTGTAATAGTCTTTAAAGAAGTCTCTTATGCTCATCAAGGCTGCATTTATTTGATTAAAAATATAGAAAAAAAACAATAATATTGCAAAATGTTTTTACAATATAAAATAATGTTTCTTATTTTAACATACTTTAAAATAGAATTTATTCCTGTGATGAAAAGCTGAATTTTTATCAGCTGTTACTCCAGTCTTTAGTGTCACATGATCCTTCAGAAATCATTCTAATATGTGGATTTATTATTAGAATGATCAGTGTTGGATAATATCAACAGTTGTGCTGCCAAATATTTTTTGGAACCTGTGATTTTTTTTTTTCAGGATTCTTTCATGAATAACAAGTTTAAAAAGTACAGTGTTTATTCAAAATATAAATATTCTATAACAATGTAAATTATTTATTATTAACTTTTAATAAACTTTTAATTATTAACTTAATACATCCTTGGTGAATAAAAGTATTAATTTCTTAAAAAAAAAAAAAAAAGAAACAATAAAAATGTACTGACCCCAAACTTTTGAACGGTAGTGTATATATATACATACATAGACAATAAATACACACAGTACACACACACATATAATATGTAAACAAACTTTTGGATGCGATTAATCCTTTGACAACTCTAGTAAAAATTAGTCATATCAATCAAAAACTAATATGCAAAAACCACGAACACTGCACCTTGAATGTATGCTTATATATGTGACTCTGAAAGAAGTTCATTGCATGTACTGTTCAGAGGAAGGCCATCCTTCAGGACAGACACAGAGGTACATCACAGCAGAGCCTTCGATTGACCGATGTCCTGACAGTGAAACTCATCTAAAATCCTAAGTGCATTCCCCATTCTCCCTCTCCTGAATCATAGGATCAGCCATAGGATAACAGCAAAGAGAGACATAATGTACAGCGAGTGACAGGAATACTGAGCAGACTGAACTCAGAGAGACACGGAGAAGGAAACATCAAAGCTCTTAGGCGAGAACTCATTCTAGTTTGTGCCTTTTATTTTGAGGGCTGATTAATTTCTCATACTTATGATTAAAACAAGTCCTTCTTGGAATGCAATCACCAGACAAAATCCATTGATCAAAGGCTCGTTTACAATCATTTACGACAGAGAAATCTGAGATGAAGTGCCATCTGAGAAGTGCCAAGGGTAGTGAAGCGGCTGCATGTGAAATTTACTGAAAATGATGGAACGCCTCTGACCTATTGAATCCTCAGACATTTTCTCTTCACATTCAGGTCACAACTAGGAGAGGTTACGCAGCGTAATCTTGTAGCTTGTGTTACTTTGTATTCATGATTTGTAGCTAAAGCTCAAAGGAGAAAAACTCAGTATCTGTATTCAGACAAATTATTTTGGATGAGATTACTACCACATAAAAGGAGTGGTTTATATATCTTCAATACCTAAATTGCATATGTATTATACTGTAATATTTTTCTATTTCTAATGAATAATAAGTAAGGCACAATGTCTCAAAATAATCCAGACGCAGAGTGCATATCAATAAATAAACATATGTGAACTTTAATTATTAATAATTATTATTTTTTATTTAATTATTTCATTTTAAAATCGTACCTGCATATCAGCTCTTATCCATAAAGCTTCTGCTGAGAAAAAAAAAACTGTTACGATGTAGCAACTAGCAACAAGACAAAAACGCCAACATTTTCTTAGGTGATTTTCACTATCGATAAATAAGATGCAAGAAAGCGACATTTGCCATAAAGTATGAAAAAAACATGAAAATAGCATTAGAGTATTAGCTGTAACGAAGCGTCAGCGGAGTGAGGATCCATCTGCAGTTTTATTTTAATCGTGGTCGTACAGGCAGGGTCAATCACCAGCAAACACAACAATATAGACAAGGCAAATCGTAATCCAAAAACGTGCATAAGGTCGGGGTAGGCGGCAGTCATTCAGAGAACAGTTAACGAGGAGAGAGTCCGTAGGCAGGCAGCAAAGGTTCACAAAGGGAATAAACAATCCAGAGTAATCCACAGAAAGACAAACACGGAGAAAACGCTCAGAAATGTTCACCTAGGCAAAACAAGACTTCACAACCCGGAAGAGACTGAGAACGACTTAAATAGCCACCTAATGCAGGTCAGGTGCAAGTGCAATCAGTACCAGGTACGTGAGTGGGATTTGTAGTCCAAAATGGGGTTAATATTCAGGAGAGGGGTCCCTCCGGTGGCGAGCAAGAGGAACTGCGGGAGTCTCATTTGTGACAGAGCCCCACAGCGAGCGGCTCCTGACGCGAGGAGGCGGATGACGCCGGGGTCTCCCACGTGGTCGAGGGGCCGGTCTGTCCGGGTGCATCCTATGGAACTCATTCACGAGTGAGGGGTCGAGGATGTCCTCAGCATTGACCCAGGATCGCTCCTCCGGTCCGTACCCCTCCCAGTCCACCAGATACTGAAGGAGCCCTCCCCGGCGTCTGGAATCAAGCAGGTCTCGAACCTGGTAAGCCTCCTCGCCGTCCACCAAGATGGGTGGGGGGCCCCAGTCACTGGCCTGCTCCTCCTCCTCCGCTCTCGGACCACCAGCGGGTTTGAGAAGAGAGACATGAAACGTAGGAGAAATGCGATAATTAGTGGGCAAGACCAAACGAAAGGAAACTGGTGTAATTTGTTTGATAATTTGGAAGGGACCCACGTACCTGGGACTGAGTTTCTTGCATGGGAGTCTGAGGTGAAGATCTCAGGTAGATAACCAGACCCATGGGCCTGGAGCATATCCAGGGCTGGGGTGGCGATGTCGGTCAGCTTGTAGCTTTTGTCTCCTAACAGCGTGTAACAAGTGTGTGTGAGCCTGGTTCCAGGTATCTTCACTTCTTTGAAGCCAGTGGTTGACAGATGGTACCTCTGTGGGTTCTCCTGACCATGGGAAAAGCGGTGGTTGGAAGCCCATTACACACTGAAAGGGAGTGAGCCCGGTAGAGGGTTTCTGAAGGGAGTTCTGCGCATATTCGGCCCACATGAGATATCGACTCCAGTCAGTTTGATTCTGTTGGCAGTAAGATCTCAGAAACCTGGTGATTTCCTGATTAAGGCGTTCTGTTTGGCCATTGGATTGTGGGTGATATCCTGAAGTGAGGCTAATGTTAACGTTGAGCTTTTGAAAGAATGCTGACCACACTCTAGAGGCGAACTGGGGACCTCGATCTGACACGATATCCTCCGGGAGGCTGTAGAAGCGAAATACAAAGTTGCAGAGAAGCTCAGCAGTCTCAAAAGCTGTAGGTGGTTTGGGAAGAGGAATAAGACGACAGGCCTTGGAAAAACGGTCTATGACGGTGAGTATTGTGGTATTGCCGCCAGATCTAGGGAGATCCGTGATAAAGTCTATGGCCAGATGGGACCAGGGTCGGTGAGGAACTGGCAATGGATGTAGTAAGCCCGATGGCGGTTGTCTGGGGGACTTGCTTGTGTTACAGGTGACACATTCATGGATAAAATCTATAGTATCTGCCCGCATGGTTGGCCACCAGAAGCTGTTCTGTAGAAGATGAAGGGTGGCGGCAACCCCTGGGTGACCAGAGCTGAGTGAAGAGTGGACATGTTGTATGATTTTCTTGCGGAGCTCCTGGGGGACGAATGTCCTGTCTGGGGGGCATTCGGGAGGGTTCCTGTGAATTAGCTTGGGCTAGTTCGGTCATGATGTCCCATTGAATTAGAGATTCTGGGAGAAGAGCCACCTCAGGCTCATTGGGGGTTAAACTGTCGTGTTGGCGTGACAGGGCGTCTGCCTTAGTGTTCTTGGAACCAGGTCGATACGTGACTGTGAACTCAAACCAAGTGAAAAAGAGTGCCCATCGGGCCTGCCTGGGGTTAAGTCTCTTGGCCGATTGTAAGTACTCCAAGTTCTTGTGGTCGGTGAGAACAACAAACGGGTGTTAGGAGCCCTCAAGCCAGTGAAGCCACTTCTCCATTACCGATTTCATGGCCAATAGCTCCCGGTTTCCCACATCATAGTTCTGCTCGGCTGGACTGAGCTTGCGTGAAAAATAAGCACAGGGATAGAGCTTGGGAGGAGATCCATGACGTTGGATGGATCAACTATGAATGGACGTTCAGGGTCTGGATGACGGAGAATGGGAGCAGATGTGAACCGTGATTTGAGTTCTGTGAAAGCCTCCAGAGCTGCAGTGGTCCATCTGAGATGAGAAGAATTTCTTTTGTTCATGGAAGTGAGAGGGGCTGCCACCGAACTGAAGTTCCTGATAAAGCGTCGATAAAAGTTTGCAAATCCTAAAAATCGTTGTAATTCTTTGAGGGTTACCGGTTGAGGCCAGTCCAGAACTGCTTTGACTTTTCCTTCGTCCATAGCGACTCCCTCGTGACTGATGATGTAGCCCAGGAATGACGTGATTGTTTGATGGAATTCGCACTTCTCTGCCTTGGCGTATAATTTGTGGTCAATGAGTCGTTGTAATACTGTTCTCACATGTTGCACGTGCTCTTCGTATGAGCTAGAATAGATAAGAATATTGTCAATGTAAACTATAACCCAGCGGTCTAGCATGTCCTGGAAGACGTCATTGATGAAGGATTGACATACCGAAGGACTGTTAGCTAGCCAAATATTCATAGTGTTCAGTGCTGGTAGAAAAAGCCGTCTTCCACTCATCTCCTTCCTTAATGCGAATGAGGTTATAGGCACTGCGAAGGTCTAATTTGGTAAAGTACTTGGCCTTGCAGAGTTGTTCTAAGGCTGCTGGTACTAGTGGCAGTGGATATCGGAACTTCACTGTGATGTCATTTAGACCCCGGTAATCGATGCAGGGACGCAGACTGCCGTCCTTTTTCTTAACGAAGAAAAAGCCGGCTGAAGCTGGTGATGTAGATGGCCTGATGAAGCCCTTCGACAGCTCCTCATTGATGTAATTTTTCATGGCGTCGGACTGAGGTTGAGATAACGGGAAGATATGGCCCTTAGGTGGTGCTGCACCTGGTAGTAGTTCGATGGAGCAGTCGCTGGAGCGATGAGGTGGAAGTTCCGAAGCCCCGGATTTGTTGAAGGCCTCTGCGAGATCGGTATATTCTGAGGGGAGGTTGTGAGGACGAGCAGGTTCACGCTTCAGAGTTACTGCTTGGACGGTGACTGGAGTGCTGTTGGAGAGACACTTGGTTAGGCAAGAGATGTCCCACTGAATGATCCGACCCTCCTTCCAGGAGATAAGTGGGTTATGTTGACGTAGCCAGGAAATTCCGAGGATGATTGGATTGTGAGGTGAGGTGATGACATAGAATCGTGTGTTCTCGGTGTGAAGGGATTCGGTCTGTAAGTGCAGGTCCACGGTGGTGTACAGGACCCTTCCTTCCCCAAGAGGACGTCTATCTAGCGCCTCCACTGCCAAATGAGAGTTGCAAGATATTACAGGAATTTGATGCTGTCGAGCAAATTCATGAGACATGAAGTTTCCAGCCACCCCTGCGTCTAGCAGCGCTAACGTAGATATGCTATTGCCCTCCATAGACAGTACCACAGGAACCTTTATACAAGAACTGGAGTGATAAGCTTGAATGCATGGACTCACCGTGGAGGAGTTACGAGGAGGCGGTCGCATGGGGCAGGAAGCCCTAAGATGTCCAGATTGGCCGCAGTAGAGGCAGAGATGCTGGCGAACACGGCGTTCACGTTCCTCAGGGGACAGATGAGTATATCCAATTTGCATAGGCTCAACGTGAGATGACAGAGTTAACGTGGGAGCGCTAGCTGATAGAGCTCTGATGGGGCGACGTGAACGAATTAAATTATCCACCTGGATAGCGAGATTTATGAATTGGTCCAATGTTTTCCCCTCGTCCCGGCATGCCAGCTTTGATTGAAGCTCTAAACTGAGTCTTTTGCGAAAGAGCAGTTTAAGTGTGCTCTCCACCCAGTCAGTTTGTGCGGCTAGTGTGCGAAATGTTAACGCATAGTCAGCCGCGGTGTCCTTTCCCTGGCATAACGCCAGCAGCTGATCATCCGTACCTTTGCCCCCCTCTGGGTGGTCAAATATTACACGAAAACGTTCCATAAAGGCATCAAATGAGGGGAAAGCAGATCCATCCTCTCCCCAAACAGCCGTTGCCCATTCTAATGCCTTGCCGGTGAGTAGCGAGCAAACAAAGGATATTTTACTAGCGTCTGTGGAGTACATGGCTGGTTGTTGGTTTACAAACAGTGAACATTGAAGAAGAAATCCCTTACATTTTGTTGGAGTTCCGTCGAATTTGTCAGGAAGGGCCAGGTGTGGATTGATCGATAGAGAGGAAGGTGGTGCAGTACTGACGTTTAGGTTCGGCTCGGTGGACGCTGGGACCGGAGGTGGCAGTTGTAAATTCTGTAGCGTCTTGACAAGCTCCTCCGTCAACGACGTCAGCTGCGCTAGCTGGTGTTGATGAATGGCGAGCTGGTTAGCTTGAGCGGATAATTCCGTGGATAACCGGGTCAGAGCTGCTGGATCGTGTGTCGGTGAAGTCTTCTGTAACGAAGCGTCAGCGGAGTGAGGATCCATCTGCAGTTTTATTTTAATCTTGGTCGTACAGGCAGGGTCAATCACCAGCAAACACAACAATATAGACAAGGCAAATCGTAATCCAAAAACCTGCATAAGGTCGGGGCAGGCGGCAGTCATTCAGAGAACAGTTAACGAGGAGAGAGTCCGTAGGCAGGCAGCAAAGGTTCACAAAGGGAATAAACAATCCAGAGTAATCCACAGAAAGACAAACACGGAGAAAACACGGAGAAAACACTCAGAAATGTTCACCTAGGCAAAACAAGACTTCGCAACCCGGAAGAGATTGAGAACGACTTAAATAGCCGCCTAATGCAGGTCAGGTGCAAGTGCAATCAGTACCAGGTACGTGAGTGGGATTTGTAGTCCAAAATGGGGTTAATATTCAGGAGAGGGGTCCCTCTGGTGGCGAGCAAGAGGAACTGCGGGAGTCTCATTTGTGACATTAGCAGACTAATTTATAAAGTTGCCACAGATAATGCAAAGTATCTCATTTTTTAAGCGGCCTTGGTTTCGAAAGTATTTTTCCCATAAGGACTTTTAAAAAGTTTTCGGGAAGAAAAGAGTTATAGGCCATGAATCAAACCAACCAGTGAATTGTAACTTTACAAAGTTTTATTTAAACCAAGTATTTAAAAATTGTCCAAAAGGACAATTAATAAAGATTCTTTAATAAAGAATGTTGTGAATAAACATTAAAAAAGATGAGTAGTTCGAGAGCATATAGGGAGATTGACAAATTGACTATTACATCATTCAAAGTGCATCATGTGAGTTTGATTGCCATGATTTTTTACTTCTTGTGATTCTGGTTATTTTGGGAGGTAATTGTAGTTTTCATCAGTAATTCCACTGTTAAACACAGTTATTTTAAAAATAAGTTGAAATAATGCAGGCTTATGCCTTCAACGAAAGGATTTACCATTGATTAACAACCTCATAGCTCACAATAGGTCTGTCTTTGAAGGTTTATAAGTTATTGTTCAAAATCAAATGCCCTATTGAGAAAATAAATGAAATTCTCCTTCCCGGAATCCCACTTGACAGAATCAAGTATTCCAGAGAACTGTATAACAAGTTCCTATAATCCAATCTTTAAAATGTGTCTTCAGTGGTTCCAACTGTTTTTTTCAAAAGCTGAAATGCGTAGATTGTGTGATTTAGTGTGCTTTTCCAGCTGGTTATTCAATAAAACTCATTACCATGCACCACCGCATACTTTTGTTATACAGAACTTGCACCATTTTGTGATCTTCCTCCACAGGTCCAAGTCTGACTAATTATAAGTTCTCTTAAACTGAATTATTACATGATATGGCTGAGCCACAGTGCCCGTGGTGACAAGTAGGGGGTCTCTGCCCTCCCAGAGCCTCCACTGCCTCATTTTCTGCCTCTAATTATGAAGGTGGGAAGGGAGGTTATTCAGACGCCCTGCTGCTCTCCATGCTGATGTTCACATACTGCAATAACCTTCTCTCTAAGACATGCAGGTTTCCACATAGCAACAGGGTAAATAAGACGTCCTGTTTGGGAAGCACACTATGGCATTCATGTTGGCTACAGGCGGTTGGCGAGCCAAAATAATTAGAAATTATTTTAAACTTGGATCAACACATTTCTGACATGTTAATTACTGATTTTATCAGCTCTGTAGACACAAACAGAGCCAAAAACCATGAATGTTACTAGTTTCAGCATAATTATGTTCTGTAGCTCCTTGATATGACATCAAGGTGGAACCAGATCCTGTAAAACCTTAAAGGGTTCATATCGATCTTCTGTAAAAAGTAAAAAGGCTGATGCACTCTAAAATATATTATAATTCTAATAAATTAAACCTGCCACCTTTCTTAAACCATCCAAAAAGAGCATTTATTGAAACTGAACAGCAAAAATGACTCATTCTATACTTAGTGATACATTCCTGCACTCACATTCCTGCACTCTTATAACCTGTAGCCCTGTCCACATTGAAAATTCACTGGAGCAAAAGCCTGGTCTTCAGGTATGCTCAATATCATACACAGATGTGAAGAGATTGTGAACAAAATGAATGTGAAGGAAGTTGAAAAATATAGAACATTACATGACAAGAAAAAAATATAAAAACGGAGTGTCTATTTACAGTTGCTGGCAGTGGCTATTTACACTAACTTCATCCATCAATGTGTGGTTTAACTAGACAACATTGCAAAAGACACTTGCTAAACAACGGCTCCAGTGGTGTAAGTGGTAAAGCGTGTAGCAGTAGCTTTTTGACACAAGTTCGAATCCGAAAACTCATTCTTCTCCCTTTTCACATCACATATCAGATCGGAAAGGCTTTTATTTCCAATAAAATGAAGGAAATAACCGAAAAGTGGAAACTAAAGGGCCTTATGGGTGTTTTATCGGTCAGGGTTAGGGGTAAGTATTATTGCACACCATTTTATAATGTACTACAATACTGAGGTGCAAATATCAATCATTAATTGCACTAAGTAGTATAAATAGCATCTAACTAATATTATTGCAAAGAACTAACTACTGCTATATAAAAAATTATATCGTCTGGGGAATTTAAACAGATAATTTAAGAATCTGGTATGTGTTTTATACGGCTGAGAAAAATACTGTTATAATCAAATTTTTCCCCAGAAATTAAAAATTAATTAATTCATAACAAAAAAATCATAAAGGCATTAGTATTAGAATTTTTATCAGTATAGTACTTAGTAAAAAGATGCCATTAAGCAAATACAGTTGAAGTCAAAAGTTTGCATCCCCCTTTCAGAATCATTAAAAATGTTAATTATTTTAACAAAATAAGAGGGGTCATAGAAAATGCATGTTATTGTTTATTTAGCACTGGCCTGAATAAGATATTTTACATAAAAGATGTCCACAAGAAAAAATAATAGTTGAATTTTTAAAAAAAATGAGCCGGTTCAAAAGTTTACATCCCCTTGATTCTAAATACTGTGCTGCTACCTGAATGATCCACAGCTGTGTTTTTTTGTTTAGTGATAGTTGTTCATGAGTCCCTTGTTTGTATTGAACAGTTAAACTGCCTGCTGTTCTTCAGAAAAATTATTTAGGTCCCACAAATTCTTTGGTTTTACAGCATTTTTGTGTATTTGAACCCTTTCCAACAATGACTGTATGACTTTGACATCCATCTTTTCACACTGAGGAGAACTGAGGAACTCATATACAACTATTACAGAATATTCAAACGCTCACCGATGCTCCAGAAGGAAAAAACATGCATTAAGAGGGGGGTGAAAACTTTTGAAAAGAATGGAGATGTGTACATTTTTCTTATTTTGCCTAATTACTTTTTTTTTATTATTTAATACTGCCCTTCAGAGGCTACAAACATAGTTATATGTTTCCCAGAAGACAAAATAAGTTAAATTTACCCTGATCTTGAACCTTGTGTAATAGCCGCATATGAGTCCCTCAGTTGTCCTTATTGTGAAAAGATGGATCTCAGAATCATACAGTCATTGTTGGATAGGGTTCAAATGCACAAACATGCTGGAAAAACAAAGAATTTGTGGGACCTAAAGGAGTTTTCTGAAGAACAGCAGGACAAACAAGGGACTCATGAACAACTAAATTAAAAACAGCTGTGGATCTTTTAGGTAAGAACACTATTAAGAATGGGAATGTAAACTTTTGAATCCGGGTAATTTTTGCGAATTCAACTATTATTTTCTCTTTTATGTGAAATATCTTATTTATGTCAGTACTAAATAAACAATAAAATGCATTTTGTATGATCCCTCTTATTTTGCTAAAATAATTAACATTTTTAATGATTCTGAAAGGGGGATGCAATCATTTGGCCTCAGCTGTATTTAAAATAGGAAATATTCAAATTACTGTCTGATTAATTTGAAAATTCATTGTAAAAATCTACTTATGATTACAAATTTCAATGTTAGCTACAATTAATTATGGTTAATTACTGAAATCTGTGCTTAAATCTAAAATTTGTAGCAAAAAACAGGACTAACGTTTTAAAGCCAAAAAAGGATGATATGACCTCTTTAATATTCATCGCATAATTCAGCTCTCCTCTCACGGTTATCACTGTTTTACACGCAAGACATCAAAGGCTGTTGATCACAAGACAAAATGAAGGAAGCCTGATTTGAATACACAGAAATGAGTTCAAATGGACCGCAATTGTTGAATACTGCATGAGATTAAGAGGCTCAGTATGGAATACAACCCAGAGCGAGAGAGATCAGATTAAAGGTTGCCAGATCAGTTCATTACAGTCACTTTTCATGTGAGTGAGAGGACACTCAAAATGCACATCAGCTCAACATGATGCCACTGCAAGTAACACCGGACCATCATCCCTCATCCACAGACAGAGAGAGAGTCAGTGTCCTGAAGATAAAGAGGGTTCGGGAGAGAGAAAAACAAGCATGCAGATGTGTGGGGTAACATTCAATTAAGTTTATTCACCACCACCAACTGGCTCGTTAATCAAGAGGAGATAAATATTACAGCACATTAGCTCCATTTATTCTACAAAATCAATTCTTCTCCAGACTATGTTTTCCTTTTCTTTCTGCTCCAGGCTAAAAGAAAAGACAAATCGCTACTGTTTAATACAAGCCTTTAATGCAGATGAATAGTAGTGTCCATCTCTACACAATTCTCCTGTCAGCCTACTCTCCATAAACAGCTAGCTGCTCCAGACGCTCCCATCTCTGCCAGAAATCTATCAAATACCACCGCAAAAGCACACGCACTAATGACTATTCACGCACACATCTACATATGAACGTTTATCTCAGTCAGTACTGGGGGGTAACTAACCTAACATAGCAAAGCTTCTAACTTAACCACATTTTTCAGTCGTGCTCCAACGATGCTTATTTTATATGCTACTTTGTTTTCACCCACAGCTTTGCAACCAAACTATGAGGCAATATTCATACTTGCTTTCCTAAAATGTTTTCTCTTCCATATGTGCTTATTGAGCATATTGGTTCAAAAGTCTAGGTCTTATATTAACTGCACACTGGATTGCATGCTTGCTGTCAATGAAAGGTCAAAAACAGCAGCTACACTGTAATCCAGGATGGCAGACTATATATAGTCAAATTTCAGTTTGCATGCACCAGTACTTATTTAATCCCATCATATTTTTCTAACATTTATTTATGCATAGAGGTTTCCTTAAATGACAGCACACAAGGTCATATGTTGGCTTCTCAGGAAGTAAGCTGGGAACAGTAAGGCAAACAGCAGAACTGGTAATGACATAATAGACTGAGAGCTGATGTTTGAGTTCAATTCCCTGCCCCATTAGCCAGGTAATGGCTGATTAAAATGAAGAGGGGTTAGATCCAAGGAGTCCCTCCCTAGTCATTGGGGCACTGCACTCCCAAAGGTCTGCAGCAACTATTGATGGAAAGTCATTAAACTGGGATGTGGTGAAATCCATACTCACCTGAAGGCTCATGAGATCATCTAATTGACTTAACTGAAGTGTAATTTCTAATGAAAGTTTATTGTCGGTATTCTAACTTATTTTGTGTTTCATGAAACATAATAAATAATACAGGTTTGGAATTTTCATTTTTTGGGTGAACAAACCATTGTACTACTTATGGACTTGAGCTCAGAGCAGAGATCAGAGTTTCTCTTTACTAGCAAAACCATTTTGTCTCTTTTATTCACTTTAACATTAGGTTCACCTTCTAGAAGCTTCTCTGAAGAGGTTTAAAGGTGGTGGATACCATACGCTTGGTCCTAACAGTCACTCACGTTCATCAGATACAGTCAGAATGAAACATGAAACACCGAAAACATGAAACAAACTATTAAATGCAGTTTGTTTAAAGGTGCTCAGCCTCAGAAAGACGGTGCAAACACCCTGACGATACTAAACACCCATATTAATTTATAATATCAACATCAAGGAAATTTCAGATATTCTGCAACTCAAGCATGTCGTAGGAAAATTAAGTTTTTTAAAAGGCTGATTGAATTGAACACAGATGGACTGAAAATGAAAAAGAATATTTTTAACTCACATCCACACTGTTAAAAATATTCTAACAGCCCAGATCTAGAATATGGTCATGCAGAATAAGGCAGTAATATGTGCATTATAAGTACTAATAAATAGACAATATGGTAGTAATATGCATGCTAATAAGCAATTATATACAGTTGAGGTCGAATTTTACATATACCTTGCAGAATCTACAAAATGTTAAGTATTTTACCAAAATAAGAGGGATCATACAAAATGCATGTTGTTTTTTATAGACATTTACATACAGTCCACAAGAAAAAATAATAACTGAATTTATAAAAGTGATCTGGTTCAAAATTTTACATATGCTTGATTCTTAATACTGTGTTGTTACTTGAATGATCCACAGCTGTGCTTTTTTGTTTAGTGATAGTTGTTCATGAGTCCCTTAAACGCCCCATCGTTCTTCAAAAAAATCCTACAGGTCCCACAAATTCTTAGTTTTTTAAGCATTTTTGTGTATTTGAACCCTTTCCAAAAATGACTATATGATTTTGAGGACAACTAAGGGACTTATATGCAACTTTTACAGAAGGTTCAAATGCTCACTGATGCTCTACTGATGTGAAGATCAGGGTAAATTTAACTTATTTTGTAATCTGGGAAACTTGTAAGCATCTTCTGTAGCTTCTGAAGTGCAGTACTAAATGAAAAAAATGTGATATTATAGGCAAAATAAGAAAAATGAACACACCTTCATTCTGTTCAAAAGTTTACACTCCTGGCTCTTAATGCATTGTTTTTTCCATCTGGAGCATCATTAGTGGGACCTGAAGTTTTTTTCTGAAGAACAGAGGGCAGTTTAACTGTTCAGGACAAACAAGGGACTCATGAACAACTAACAATAAACAAAAAACACAGCTGTGGATCATTCAGGTAACAACACAGTATTAAGAATCAAGTGTATGTAAACTTTTGAACAGGGTCATTTTTATAAATGCAACTATTATTTTCTCTCGTGAACTATATGTAAACATCTTTTATGTGAATTCAGGTCAGTACTAAGTAAAAAATAACAGGCATTTGTATGATCCCTCTTATTTTGGTAAAATAATTAACATTTTGCAGATTCTTCAAGGTGTGTGTAAACTTTTGACGTAACTGTATGTATACACACACACACATACACAGGGTATTCATTTATGCTTCAGTGACTCAAGGACATATTTTCTCATGTTTTTCTCTCTGCAAAATTCCACAAACATCCTTTCTACTGTCTCTCTTTCTATATGGGCTTTTTGTCTCAATTAAGCGTACTGAAATTCATCAACATAGAGCCTTACAGAAAGGTGATGTACAACTGCTTGATCAAAAAAAAATTATGGCTGCATTTGTAAATCTGACAGCTTTGGCCATTCCACAGCAATCAACAGGAGATGTCATTATAACTAAAAGTGACTGTGTCTGCTGTACTGAATAAACTGTTCAATGTGCAGTCACTGAAAGATGTCATTATGCAGCTACTTTTATAATCCATCATCCTAACCAACACTGGTTCCAGTAGATGAATGCATTTTAAATGTTAATACTAAGTTATATTCCATCATATATATCACAATCAAACTTGTTCAAACTTGTTGACATATACAGCAAAGAATTATTGAACTGCACAAAACAGAAGTTTCTTCCAGTGCCACTAAATATGTATACGCTGTAGGTAACATGGATCTACAGTTCACAAAGTCACGGAAAACCTAGAAATATCAGGGAAAAATCATAGAAATTGTTTAAGCATTTTATTTTGTTTAATTTTATTTAATTTTACCATTTTATTTTATTTAATAAAGAGAATGCCTTTAAATAACTAGTGCAACTATTCAATAAATACTTCACCCAAAAATGAAAATTTGCTGAAAATGTACTAACCCTGAGGTTATCCAAAATGTAAATAAGTTTGTTTCTTCCAGATTTAGAGAAGTCTGACATTGCATCACTGGCTCATCAGCGAATCCTCTGCAGCAAATGGGTGCCGTCCAAAAAGTTCTCTATCCGTAATATCCATAATACTGACAAATATACACAGATCAAGCACCATTTACAAGCAAAAACAGTCCAAATATGTCAGTAGGTTTTGATGTGGAAGGGGATGGACAGGGGATGGACTTTTTCACTGGGAGACTTGTATTTTGGCTGAAAGCTACAAGTCGAAGTTAAAATGCTTTCATGATGGATTTGTGTTTTGTTGTTGTTGTTGTTATTTGATTAGTTTTTGTTTTTATGAAGAAGCATCTTCTCGCTTCACAAGACATTTCCTGATGGACTGGAGTCATCTGGATTAGTTGTGGATTATTGCAATTTTTTTATCAGCTGTTTGGTCTCTCATTCTGACGGCACCCATTCCCTGGAGAGCATGCATTGGTGAGAGAGTTATGTAATGCTTAATTTCAGATTGTTCAGATATAGTTAGATAAAGAAACAAACTCATCTACATTTTGGATGGTCTGAGGGCAAGTACATTTTTGGCTGAACTATTCCTTCAAATTTGACATTTTTTCTTAAACCTATGCATTACATTTGTCCATTTTAATTTTAGCTATGTCCATGCTTCTTAAATTCTTTGCTAGACAGCAGAATAGAGCATGCTCAAATAATATGATATACTGACCTCACAACCCTATGGTAATGAAGCATGATCCTGTAGTAGTTGTGTGTTCAGCCATGACTAACAACTGCTCAGAATTCCCTAACAGGGCTCAGCTTTTCCCTTTGTACTAATACATACATTTCCATTTCCTTATAAGATAATCTTTTTCATGGTACTAATAGATGTGATGCTGATGCTATCTATTTGAAATACCCCCAGAACTCATACTTTGTTTTTCCTGCTTTTACCATGTTTGGAGAACTTAAAGAACTCCACTTCCAGAACAACAATTTACAAATAATTTACTCACCCCCTTGTCATCCACGATGTTCATGTCTTTCTTTCTTTAGTTGTAGAGAAATTATGTTTTTTGAGGAAAACATTTCAGTATTTTTTCCCATATAATGGACTTAGTGTTTCCCCTGCCATTATATTAGGGGAATTATTATTATGCCATTATATAATTTCTCCTCCGCTAAAACGCTGACGGGATCGCGGAGTCCATTCATAAAAACAGAATTTACTCTATAGCGCGGGATGCCGCAGAATTCGTCAATTTTTGGTTTAATAAATCAAAAGTAGGTCTCTCATTTAATTCTAATCGCGATATGGACTAGTGTCTGTAAATATTAAAACGCAACAAGACGGTTTAAATATGAGTCCTCCATGTTCCGTTTGGCTCTGTATGAATGAATGGCGGAGACACGGCTTTACTTACTATGAAGCGCACGTGACGCTCGGCCTCTGCGTCTCATTATATGACGACGTGAACGCATGAACTTAATCTCCAGAACTGCTGTGAGAGTCACTTCATGTAAATTTTAGAGTTTCATTTGAGAAAATTAGCATCATACCGTAGCGTATACAAACAAAAACAAACTGTCAATCTGTCAAAATAAAAGTACGGTTTAACAAGTAACAGAAATGTATTCGTCTTGTGTTACTTTTGTACAGTATAATGTAGGTGTTTAAATATTCCTATTTCTGGCAAATTTAATTAAACCATTAAATTCAGAAATAATAATAATAATAACAGAAATATTTAATGCCTGTATCTGATTATCAGAAAAATTAAAACACACAAGAATTTCTGAAAAAAAAAAAAGAAAAAAAGAAAAAGATTGTAGGGCCCTATTGTTCAAAATGCTGAAATTGAGATTTTTTTTAACTTAATTTTTCACAGAAATAAATGTTTTTGTTATTACACAGAGAGTAATGTACCGGAAACCTGGAATCCTAGGGCAAACACTGGGACTGATATGGTGCCCCAATTTTGAACTTCCAAAAGGCAGTTTAAATGCAGGAAGAAGGGTCTTATCTAGCAAAACAATCAGTTTAGTATTTAACAATTTAAATACTTTTTATTCTCAAACGCTCGTCTTGCCTTGCAGTCCTTGAACTGTGTGTATTCTGACTCAAGACAGTTAGGGTATGTCGAAAAATTCAGACCGTATTTTCTCCCTCAACTTCAAAATTAATTTTAAAATCATCCTACATCGCTGCAGAAGTACAGACCCAGTCTTTGCAAAGTGAACATGCAAAAAAGATCAAACACCCTTAACAAAAAAAGGTAAAACAGTGATATAGGTCGATTTTGAAGTTGAGGGAGAACATGAGATGGGAGTTTTTCGACATACCCTAACTGTCACGAATAGGAACAAAAACAGTCCAGGCAGAGTAAGACAGGATGAGCGCTTGGCATTAAAAAGTATATAAACTGTATTATTTTTTATTAAAATAACCGATCGTTACGCTAGATAAGACCCTTCTTCCTCGGCTGGGATCGTTTACAACTGCATTTGGGATCGTTTGAAGCCGCATTTAAACTGCATTTTGGAAGTTCAAAATCAGGGCACCATATCAGTCCATTATATGGGGAAAAATGCTGAAATGTTTTCCTCAAAATGGATGACAAGGGGGTGAGTAAATTATTTGTAAATTGTTGTTCTGGAGGTGGAGATCTCCTTTAAAGCCACTATAAAAATGCATTGTACATTTGTGTACATCATTTTTCCATTCATAATACAAAACTATAGAAAACTAATGCAATTCATGAATTGACTAATTAGGTAAACATTACAAGAGCATGCAAATTCAAATTAACAGCCAAACAACACGACAAAAACAATACTATTTGTCTGGAAATACTGTTTTGTGCATGTCAAAATGGAAGCCTGGAATATTTACTTTCCCCATTTACTTTCCTCTTCTGCTGGCTAAACTATCCCCCATTATTTCAGCAGGGTGTCTGTTGTCTTTCAGGTAAATGGAAGGCTTGTCTGTGAGACTGTAATGTGAGCCACGTCAACCGTCTTTGAGTCCCATTACGGTCATAATCACACTGCGATGGCTTCTTCTCTGTAACAGACATTATTGAGTGTTGTATCTAAGTGTTGTAAGTAAAAGAGTCGATGTCTTCCCAATTATATTGTCAGGCTGTGTCATCGTTTCAATCTGTTATTCTGACTGAAACATGAGAACACAGAAAATTACACTTGGAGCTCTCAAGCAATGAGAGGAACATCTAAACAGAAATCATGCCCAGCAGGAATTTCCAATAATGCTCTCATGCTCCAAATGGAAACAACAACAGAGATTCAGATCGTTTTTTGCTTGTCACTGTACTGACAATATTAGCATTAGCTTTTCGTAGAGTCAAGTAAGTTACTTCTGAGTAGTGTGATCATCAGAGTGAATGCTTTGTGTAAATTGATACTTTTAACTGAAGGGTCACAAATCAGATAGATTCCACCCCTTCATTCTCTTAGATGGGTTCATCAATAAAATTACCGCTGACAGTCGAGATGAGAAAAGTGGCTGTGCAAAATATGCAGCATAGACTCTTAATCACAGACGTTTGTGTCCTGTTAACATAAACATTCAACCATGCTTAATTAAGATGAATTGTGCATTGCTTCTTCTGGGAAAAAAAGTATTCTCCAAAATAGAGGCTCTCAAAATATGCTATTTTACTAAATCTAAAGCTCAGTGTGTTTAAAAATCTGGTTAAATATATATAGTTGCAATCGAAATTATTCAATCCATCATAGACTGCAGTACTTTACAAATACAAGCTTTTCTGAAGATCCAACTTTAAAAAAAATTCATCTACAACAATTTACTGGCATATTAAAAGTGATAATGTCAATATAAAATGTAATGTTGTGAGTTATAGGATTTTTTAATAACACATCTATGTCATAATTATTCAACCCCTTTTCAACATTCCTGTTTGAACTCAGAATTACCTTGGGGTGTTACACATACATATATTTAGCCTATGCATGTGCTGAAGTGGAGTAGCAAATTTGGTAAAGTTAACAGAGAACTCTCACAAAAGTTATATAGAGAAAATTTTGTTTTATTATATTAGAAAGTCTAAGGCTACATGAAGATTTCCAAGACAAAAAGTTCGTAGAGAGAACTTATTCTCTTTATTCCTTAGTTTAAAGTGTGTTGTACCAGTAAACCTTTGAGGATGTTAAACAAAAAAGCACAATATGATAAAATGTTTGATCAGAGCAGCTGAGAAAAACCTGCAATATACAGCCAAAGACTTGCAAGATGACCCGAGGAGGAAAAACATTTCAATGCAGTGTATAAGAAGAACACTAGACAAGTATGGTCTTCATGTTGAAGCATCTTGCCAAACACCACTCTTGACCAAGAAGAGCAAAAAGGCTGACTTGAATATGCTAAAATTCATTTAGATAGACCTGTGCAGTTCTGGAAGAATGTTTTTGGGGTAATGTGACCAAACTGGAACTTTTTGGATCTATAATTCATCTGTGTGTCTAGTGCAAAAAAGGCAAAGCTTATAAGCAGAAAAACACCACATCTCCATCATCAAACTTGGAGATGGATCAGTCCTGTTATGGAGTTGTTTTACAGTAGCAGGTAGTGGAAAACATGACAGTATGAAGGATATCATGGATTCTTTAAAGTATCAGGCCATTTTGGCAAGGACTGTGATGCCTTTGGTGCAAAGACTAAAGCTAATGATCAATGGACTTTCCTCCAGGGCAAACATCCCAAAGTATACATCCAAACCTACTTATGCTTGGATCAGGGATCAGTCATAGAATGTTCCTAAGTGGCCTGTTCAGTCTTCAGATTTAATTCTCATTGAAAATATTTGGTTGAATTTGAAGAAAGCAGTAGCTATGTGACCAAACCACAGATTATCAGTGATCTGAAAGCTTTTTCAGGCGAGGAAAGAGCTAAGAATGCAGTAGAGAGGTGACAGAAGCACTTCCAAGCAGCGTTTATTGGTGATTTTAAAGAATAAAAGATTCTGCACCAAATTTTACTTTTGGAGGTTGAATAATTTTGAAACTGAACATTTAGAGGAAATTTGATGTTTTTCATTACTCATCAACTTGTGTTCTCAGAATTTGTTTTAATAAACTTTCTCTGATAGTGTACTGATGCCTTTGTTGAACTGTTTTCACAAAATGTTGTTCTCTGCAGCAAAATGTCTTGCAGGTCAAGGGGGTTGAATAATTTAGATTGCAACTGTATATAGGCCTGTATTTTATATTTTAAAAATATATGTTTTATTCATATGCCTGTAAAACAATCAGGCTTGCAAAAGTCTACATCAAAAGATTAGTGGCCAACTTGTAAATTAGCTTTCAAGAGCAATCCTTTAAAGCAAAAAGGTTTATTTGCGTAATTAGAGTAATCTCTAAATGTGTGCCATGAATCATCGGTTTATACACATTCCGGACAAGCTTCGACTTAATGCTTTCTTCACTCTGCCTTTCCATTCATCTAACTGAAGGACATTTGTTCTACAATTGTTCCTTTCGAGAAAAAAAAGAAAGACTCTGAAATGAATCCTAAGAATCACACTTACACTCAACCATTAACGATTAGCATTCAAACGTTTGGGACTGACAAAAAAAATGTAAATCAAAACATTTAATCCAACTATTTGCACACTTTCTGATTGCAACCTTAAGATATGAACTTGGACTTGGATAATCATAACTGCAAATGAAAAGGAAAGTTAATGCTGAGAAAAGGTCAAGCATCATTTGTTTGCAGATGGCTTGCAGATCTGGTTTGATAAACAAGTGTCCAAATACCTTCTGGTTTTGTGGGGCCTCTGTGTAAAACACATCATAACAGAAAGATAGAAAAGTATCATTTGGTTGCAGTATTCCTTAACATTGTGTAAGCATTTCAAAGTATGAACTAGCAAAGCTCTCTAAAGGTTAAGAACAAGAGCTCATATTTGTGACTTATTCCATTTCTCACTAAGTTCCCTGTGGTTCAAAAACAGCAGGTTCAGACTACAGAGTTGTACAGAAAGCCAGTTCTGCCCGGGGTCTAAAACATACCTTTCTATATGGTCGCGCTCCCGTCCAGCTTCCGCTAGCAAATGTGCAGCCACCGCGGTGTCACAGCTGGTACATTACTGCTGTTGGAAGAACGCAGTGCACTACAGCCAAATGTCCACCGGCCAACCTGGTGCTCATATGAGTATTCTCATATTATTCTGCAGTTGTGCGAATGGTTGAATGACCATTCATTTGCCACAGTCTCTACTGACGAAAAGACAAATAACTAGTCGTATTTGATTGCTGAAGTCCTACAAGTAGTAGTAAATCAATATGTCACAAATTGACAAATTGCAAGCTATATTTCTATATATTTTGTAGAAACCACAGCAGAAAGTAAACTTTCGGCAGCAAGTTTCCTAATATGTATTCATTTGGCATAAAAATATAGTTTTTAAACAAACACGCACACTTTTTTTTTGCTTTACTTTAGAAATACTTCATTGCCAAAAGTATGTGGACAAACACTACACCTGTATGTGCCTGTTAAACATCTGAAGGGGTCATCGGATGCAGAGTTCACTTTTACATGTTGTTTGAACATTAATTTGTGTTGGCAGTGTATGTACACATCTACCCTATAATGATAAAAACCCATGCAGTGGTTTTTAATTAATCTGTAAAAATAATATCCCCTTTTTCAAATCGAGCCATTCTCAGATGCCTGTCGTTGTGGCGTCACACCGACAAAGGCCGATCCCGTGATAGTTGATTGACATGAGCACTTTACCTCAGACCTGTCAGCTGTAACAGTCTGACCTCCATTATATCGATGCTGGAGCAGGGATGTAAGTTAGACAAGAATATCTCAGATTGAGGTGTTGTGTTCCTGGATGTAATAATGAACATAGTGATCGTCATGTACTCCCCAAATCTGAGCCGCTGAAGGGAATGTGCTTCCTGATCTACATATATCCGTCTATGTTCGCGCAAATCATTCATGATCCAGCTTCACTTACAGCAGAAGTGAAGGATTTTTAATGAATCTTTGCGATCGCCTTTCCTAATAACGTGCTAGTTAGCAAGTTTAGTGGCTAAACGTGGCTAAATGCTGCTAAAGTAAACAGGCTTGTCACTCCACAAAGAGAAGAGAGGGGCGGGGCGAGCAGAGCTCATTAACATTTAAAGCAACCTCGACCAGAACAGGATGATTTTGGCAGAGCTGATTTTGGCAAGGTAAAAAAGATGTTATTGTTGAGCAAATTATCTGTAAATTTTTGTTCTGAAAATGAACTTCTCCTTTAATTCCAAAAACATGAGCAATAACGGGGATGGATTTCCCTTTGTTGCTATCAAAGCTTTTACTCTCATGGGAAGGTGTTGCAAAATGGATGTAGGGATTTGCTCACATTCAGACACATTCAGACACATAAGCATCACTGAGGTCAGACATTAGGTGATGGGTTCTGGCTCACAGTCAGCGTTTCAATTCATCCCAAAGGTGTTCACTTGGATTTATGTTGGCGCTTTGTTCAGGCTAGTCAAGCTTTTCTATGCCTTTTTACTTTGAAAATCACTAAGCTCTTTCTGCTTTTATCCGTTTTGATAAAAAAAACTGTTTGTCTAAGGCGATATCTGTGGCTCTACGCTTGATTTTACACACTTGTTAGTGTACTTGGGAGCAGCTCAGCCAAAATTGTTAATTGGAACAGACTTTTAACCATGTATTGTACTTTTAAAGGTGGTATTATGAGATGTAAATAGAGTGCTGATTGTGTTAGACACATCGGTTGTCATTTTGGGAGTTATTATGTACCTGCAAGTCTTCTGTGGTGTTGATTCCGTGTGGAAAAATAAAATGTTGTATAGCACTGTAGGAGTTTGGCTTAACAGAAATGTCCTTCGTTGTCAAGGACTCCACCCCAAAGGACCATCTTGGACAATTCACAGCCACTTAAACCAGAATACAGTGAGTGAAAAACAGTGTGTAAGAGAGAAAAATAGGCGGAGAAATTCTTCAAAACACCAATCATCTGACTTGCTGCACAATGTAGCAACACACACCCTATCAAAACAGTATGCTCAGTTCTGATTTACACTGCATGAGCAAAAAAAAAAAAAAAGCTACAATATTCATATATTATAGAACAACATCACTTTTTAAACAAAAAGCATTAGAATAACATGGAATTAATTATAACAGCCACTAGCAGTAGCATGAACTCACCCAACTCCTACCAAAGCAATGAAACAGTGGCCTCTTGTGACAAACACCCTGAACTGGAACCATGACAGGTCCGCTTCATGGTTCAAGGTTTCATCAATAGCACATAGCACACAGCTGTACTCATTGACTATATTTAAATATTATTAATTTATACTGTACTGCAGTTGTCATACACAATAAAAAAATGAAGTATTTTATTATAAAAAATGACACTGCAGCTTTTTTTAATGCTTCATCCTATAATATATTTCAAATAATGTTCGATTACCAGGGATCAAATAGCAAGAACTGATTTGTGCCAGGGTCTCTTCTTTTAGCATTTTTTTTGTATTATGTTTAGCCTGAGTCCTTTAGATACAGTATATCTGATACTTTATTCACTATTTGCTCTTAATGTTGTATTTCTCCTCATCTAAAAATGACTGAATCTACCAACATGACCGCTGGATCCACACAGAAAATATCAAAAATTATTTTGTAGGCTGCATTGAACTAGGTCTGTGAATCAAACAGGATAACATCCTTTCAATCTTCACTATCTGCCTTAGTTGCCTGTATTTTCTGGTCTTAAATTTTACCTTGAATAATAGTTGAAGTTAGACGAGCGGCTGGAGATGTGCAGGCTAAACAGATTCCATTTCCGTCATCCGTCGTAGCTGTTAATTGCGTGAGTCACTGTGGCTGAGAGCCTCAAAGCATCCATTCAATTTTCTGAAATGGTCTACCCAAACAAAAAGCACTCATTTATATAAAACCTTCAGCAAAATTAAACATACAGTCGAATCAGAAATGAACACGATAAATGCCTGACTCTGTTCATTCAGAAGTAGAATGTTTTCCGGCTACATTCGAGGAAAAATGCATCATTCAGCAATCTACCATGGTGCTGTAAGTGATGCCAGAGATGTGAAGGGTAAATTTTTCCTCTCACAAAGCCACAAGAGCCCCATCCACTCTTACCACATATCCTTGAAGATGATTGCATGCATATCTCATGTGCAGTCCAATTTATGTGTGGGAGCACAGGATTAAGGATGCGTCTTGTTTCTATGTTAGATATGTGAATACCCTGCCATCCATACTATTAAGTTAATGAGAAAATTGGGGACAAGGATATTGTTAAGCACTGCCATTTTTTGCAATTTATGTAATAAAAAGTAGGTAACTTATGGTGCATTATTATATTATATTATATTACATTAGTTGACTTCCACAATAAAGATTTCCTGATGATTTACTCACCCCCATGTCATCGAAGATGTTCATGTCTTTCTTTCTTCAGTCAAAAAGAAATTAAGGTTTTTGAAGAAAACATTCCAGGATTTGTCTCCATATAGTGGACTTCAATGGGAACCAGGTGATTTAGGGCTCTATGAAATCTATTTTATTTTTTCCCAAATTCCGTTTTATTTTTCCAAATTCCGTTTTTTGTTGTTGTTGTTTGAATTTTTCTCGACTCCTTTTTAATGGTTAAATTCAATGTTAGCAAAAAGCATGTCTAATTAATGAAGATCATGAAACGTATACAATTTCACATTAATTTATTAAAAGTTTAACAACTTTATTTTTTGGCAAACAAAGGGGATTTACTATTAAAATTAAAACATGGAAGAAATGTTGAGTGATAAAAACCTAAAAAATAATTTTTAATTCATTTTAGTAGTAGTAGTAGCAGTACTGTACTAGTTGTCTACTGAACAATAGTAATATATGTCTTCAAGTTAAACCGGACTTTTATTTTGACGGGTTGCCGTGAATACCTTTACAGTTCTGTGTGTATATGATATGAGCTGGTTTTACTCAAATGAAATGCTCATGAAGTGACTCCCAGATCAGTTCTGGATATGTTGTTTATGTATTTATGTCCTCATTTAGTGAGACAACAGATGCTGAAATCACAGCGAGCATCACGCACTTTAGTATGTTTGTAGTAAACAAAACTGCCCGTCTGCGCCATTCATTAACACAAAGACACGTGGAATATGCCGGATTTATATTTAAATGGTATTTTTGCTGCTTATTTTTTTACAGATACTAGTTATATTGTGGTTTGATTTAAATGTAATGACCTACTTTTGATTAATTCATCCAAACGTTGACAAATTCCGTGACATTCTGCATTATTTAGTAAATTCCGTTTTTATTATAGGATTCTGCATTTCTGTCCACGTTTTCCATACTGCGGAATCACAGGGCCCTTCTGATTTAGGGTCCAAACTGCAGTTTCAATGCAGCTTCAAGGGGCTCTACATGAACCCAGCTGAGAAATAGGGTCTTATCTAGTGAAACGATCTGTCATTTTCAAAAAATATAAAAATCAATAAAAATGTGTGTACTTTTTAAACCACAAATGCTTGTCTTGCACTAGCCCAACCTCATGTGTGATGCAGGCAGAAGTATCGAACCAGAATGTCGAACACCTTTTACAAAAAAAGGTACAACAATGACGTCAGACGATTTTAAAGTTGGAGGAAAAAATAAGATGGAGTTTTTCGCTCTATACCCTTTTTTTAACTGAAATACACAGACGATGCGCTAACCACACTTGACTTTTCCAACGTGATTACATAATGCATGAAGTTGCGGACGCGCTTTAAGAAGCAAAGTATATAAATTTTAATGTTTTTTGGAAAATGACCCTTATTCTTTGAAGCTGCATTGAAACTGTAATTTGGACCTTCAAACCGTTGATCCCCATTGAAGTCAGCTATTTGGAGAAAAATCCTGGAATGTTTTCCTCAAAAACCTTGATTTCTTATCGACTAAAGAAAGAAAGACATGAACATCTTGGATGACATGGGGGGTGAGAAAATGATCAGGAAATTTGTAATTTCTAATAATGCTTAACTGATATGTGTTAACCAGATACAAAAGAATAGCAATATTCATTTGATTCAAATGCTTGGTTTAGATGCAGAGACACCAACTACACTATTCATATTTGTGACCATTCACTCATTTGCCATTAATTCTCCCTTTAACATTGTCCAGGCAATTTCCCCACTTACAACAGTTACACAAACAGCTTTTACCCTGGGTCACAATTACCACACAAGCCTTTGGTTCCCAGCCAGAGAGTCATATGTCAAGCCCATTATGGAGCCTGTGATTGAGGTTTCATTTTTTGCATCAAATCCAAAAGTGTGCCTTGGAGAAGGGCTGGCAATTTGAGTTGTAATTGTAGTCAAGATCCGTTTAGTCACCGGAAAACTGCAATTACCCTCGAGATGTATCCGCCTGTGTAAATCTGTCTGCTCTTTCCGAGGCATTCTGTGACCATGGGAGGCTTGTGTCGGAGCTGATACACATGCAGTTATCGCTTTCTGTCTAGTTGTGAACATACAAATACCCGTAATGACTTAAATATTTTATTGCCAAAAGTCATCAATCCTTCTTGTTCTTGTCTGTTTATCCTACAGGAAAAACAACTCTTTGTGGTAAATTTGGTTTGCTAAGTGATGTCTCTCAATTCAGAAGTGGCTCTTCTTGTTCCAAAAAAGATGGAAAAAATGTTCTGCAAAAAGCAAGCGGTAAAAAGAGGGATGTGAGAAAGAACAAACTACCTGAGACAAATTACCTGAGAAAAAGTTTTTAAGACTTTCTGGGACTTGGCGTTGCCCGGTCTGAAAGGGTGAGAATGCAATATTCCACCCATTGTTCCTGCTCTCACAAATCAATTTCTGCCGAGGGAAGACGAAACTCGTTTCCATGATCGTTCTACTGAAAAAGTAACAAACAGATCAGCAGTCAAGGTAACAATAACAGTACTCTTTTTCCTGTTTAACATTTCATAAGTTTCATCTGACCAACATCAATTCACTTCCTCTACTCTGAAAACTGCATCTCTTTTTTTTGGCTACATACATAATTCACAGACATCACAGCACGATGTGTTGGAAATCTGCTCAGCCAATTTATTTATATAGCGTAACCCTATAAAAGTCATTAAAACAATAAGCCGTATTAAATAATTTTATACATTAACAATGTAAAGCACTGAAATAATTGAATTCATAATGAACACATCAATGAACGCCACCAGATGTCCACAGGAAGCTTCAGGCCTGCGTTGCAAACCGATCACCCCTGTAATTGAAGAATGTACTCCATACTTCATTTAAGATTTCATCATTTGCTTCACAGAAACATAGACAACCACTAATAGACATCTCGAAAGCCTCAGAGAGAGCTGTCAGAAGAAATATACCCCTTCATTACCCTCTTCCAATAATCAGTTCTACCACCTGTTAGGTGCCAGCCATGTACATTAATATTCCTTGTCTCCTTCTTACAGTTTCAGTTACTGGCTGAATTATACACCAGACATCTCATCCAGAACGAAGTCCACCCACTGGCGGTCTGCCACCTTCATGAAATCAGTGTGAGTCTGTGCAAAGTTCTAAAAAATAATAAAAAATACACTTGAAGATGCTAGCCTGACCTCCTGAAACCCTAAATGGATTCAGTCTGTTCCTTCACTTATTTTGGTAGGAATAGTCTAACCAACATCTCTTATTTTCACAGTTTCTTGAACCTAAGTGGGTTGCACGTCATCAAACTGACCACATAGCATGTGTTTTGCTGAGCTGTCACTACTACAGTGATGACTTAGAGGGCTTTCTCAAAGAAAGTGAACTGGAGCCATCAGTTCACCTCAATGAAAGCTCCTTTGAACCAGGTTTATATGCAATACCATTCAAAAGTTTGGTGTCGGTAAGATTTTTGTATTTTTTTTTTAAAAAAGGTCTTTTATAGGCTGCATTTATTTGATTAAAAATAAAATAAAATAAAATCAATAATACTGTGAAACAGCTGTTTTTCCAATTTCTTTGATGAACAGCGAGTTCAAAAGAACAGCATTTATATTACATGGAAATACTTTGTATTCCAGGCTTAAATTAAAATGCTTGCCGAGACAACGCAGTTGTTAGAAGATCAGATGATTTACATGAAACAGAAGGTTGTCATAAAACTCACAGCTACAATATTCCATCAAGATCAAGCGAAGGAAATGCAGACACTGACAATTCACAGTCTTATGATAATTATACTGCACTACAAAGACAAAAATGGAGTACCTACACATTTTGTCAAAACTGAGTTTTAGATTATATTATGTTCTGAGTCAACTATGCTCAGATTCAGAGAAAATGAAGTATGAATTTATTTAAATTCAATTAAATTTCAAAACCTTTGAAGCAATATCTCAGTTTCAGGGCTCACGTAGTTACTACATTGTGCCTTACTAAAGAAGTATAACTATCCAGTGGAATTTTTTGTTCGTATTTATGAGGTGCACTCAATAATTTATGCTTATTTATTAAAAAATTACTTAAAATGCTCTGAACTCACATGAGATGAAGATTCCAGTAATATCTACTACTAACAATAAATGTATGTTAATATTAATATATTTACTTCATATTACCCAGTGGTCAGGGCAGTGTTGGGAGTAACGCATTACAAGTAACGCAAATTACGTAATATTATTACTAGTAAAGTAACGCATTACTTTTGAATTTCTAAGAAAATATCTGAGTTACTTTTTCAAACAAGTAACGCCAGTTACTTTTTTCCCCATTTATTGATTGACAAGTCTCCTGTTGGGAGATGTTAAACATGATGTTACTGTAATCTAGACTAAATGTGAACATGCATTAATTCATCTCACTCACAAAAAACAGATTCAGTATTCTTCAAAATGAATAAAAACAGTGAAATGCAAACTGCATTCACTGAGTGATCTGAGTGATCTCCTGCATAAATATACTTTTCTTTCAGCCTGAGATGAATTCATTTCACTTTTGGTCTAAAAGGGCTTTTACATTGTTAATTGTTTTATTGTTTTATATTAAAAACAAAGTAGCAAGCCCTGCCCAGATATAAAAAGTAACACAAAAGTAATGAAACGCATCACTTTCCATAAAAAATAACTTTTTCAGGGAGTAATGCAAAATTGTAATGCATTACTTTTAAAAGAAAAGTTCCCCAACACTGGTCAGGGTCTGTACAAAGCATAAAATGCATCTAAACAAAACAAGCAAACCAAATGATAAAAAAACAAAAGCAGTATACATACTACAAACACAACATCTCCACAATCCTTTGTAGCAAGTGTAGGCTACACTACTCTAACCCTACGAAATTAATATTTTTATTAAGTAAAAATGTGTTAAACTGACAAATGTGATAGTAAAAACTTACATTGTTAGAAAATATTTCTATTTTGAACAAATGCTGTTCTTTTATTCTTTATTTATCAAAGAATCCTGAAAAAGGTATCACAGATTCCAAATATTAGGCAACACAACAGTTTCCAACACTGATAATAAATCAGCATATTAGTATGGCTTCTGAAGGATCATGTGACACTGAAGACTAGAGTAATAGCTGCTAAAAATTTACCTTTGCATCACATATTATTTTAATATATAATATATAATATAAATATAATTTATTCCTGTGATACAAAGAATTTTCATTAGCAATTAACAGTTATTTTAAATAGTAATACTACATAGTAATATGAAGGTTCTTCATGGGCATCAATGGTTCTAAGAACCTTGAACATCCATGGAATCTTTCAAATTCAGAAATGGTTCTTTATAGTCAAAAAAGGTTCTTTAGATTTTTACAGTGTTCTTCAAAATGGTTCTTTTAGGAACTGTTCATTGAAAGGTTCTTTGGGGAACCAAAAATGGTTCTTCTATGGCACTATTGCAAAAACATCTTTTTGGAACCTTTATATTTAAGAGTGTATTACTGTTTTTTCTGTATTTTTGATCAAATAACAACATTAAAACTCTTACTGATCCCAACCTTTTGAATGACCATTATAAAGTATCTCTAGAAGATGATGATAAGTAATCTGCATTATAGTTTATTGCAAAATTGCAGCTACATGAGCACTGATCAATGACAAAGTGAATATGCACATGCTGGTGAGATCCAGTATAAATGAGCACCATTATGAGCAGATTATTAAGGTGCCTGTTGCAGTCAGGCTGAATAAGGATGAGCAGTGAGTGCATTTGAAAGGACAGTGGCCCTGGGGGTGACCCTATTAAAATGGCAATCATGCAGACCTGTCCTCAATTCCCTCTGCTTGCTTCTCCTCTCAGAAGACAGCACTTTTAGTTCATATAAGTCAAAGATTGAGCCGGGACAGCATCATATTAAATAATTATTCGTCTATAAAAATCAGTGTTATATAATGGCTTTTTAAAAGGAGGAAGGAGTTCCTCTCTTAGTTTAAGACGAGTGGGAATTAGGATCACCATTCTGTCATTTCTAGCTCCACTTAATTTTTTTTCCAGTGTCTTTTTAATGGTTAGGAAGCTCCACGAGGATTATGGTCAATTGCCTGTCAGAGGGGAACGTATGAGGAAAAATCTCTTAAAATGACCTGAACTTGGTTTATTTCATAAAGATTTCGACAACGACCTGATCGCCAACCTTCTCATGCTTGGATAAGGCTGACACCACTGTCAGTATTTTGTTCATTGACTTATATAGAACCCTTTTCATCACTCTACCTCTTGAACTTGGGATTAAACTCAGGTTGATGTAAGTAAATCTTCCCACAGACTAGATCACAGATTACCTTACTGAAAGGCAGCAGCTCATGACGCTCAAGACTTGTGTGCTTGAGATGTTGTGGTGAATAACACTGGAGTTCCACAGGGCTCGGTCCTGGTCCCTTTTCAATTCACTGACTACGTGACAACATCAGCTCTTGGCATCTGCAGAAGTTCTCTGGTGAAAATGACAACATCATCAGTACACTTTAAACAAATGTCTATCATTTCTCTTACAATAAAAATATCACAAAGACCACATTGTTATCAACCACATGAAAGTGCAATACTAAAAAAACTTTTATTTTTTGATGTTTTTATGCAAAGCAAAACTCCCATCTATTTTTTTTTCCAACTTCAAAATCATCCTACATTGATGTTTTACCTTTTTTTGTAAAGGGCATCTGATCTTCTTTGCACGTTCACTTTGTAAACACTGGGTCATTGCTGTCATTATGCAGCAATGTAAGATGATTTTGAAGTTGGAGAAGAAAATGAGATGGGACTTTTTCGACCTACCCTAACTGTCTTCAACTGGAATACACAGAGTTCACGCAGAGCTAGACAAGATGGGCATTTGAGGTCAAAATGATATAAACAGTCATTTTAAACTGCATTTTGGAAGTTCAAACTTCAGAGCACCATAGAAGTCCACTATATGGACTTCTAATGTTTTACTAATTGAAGGTTTTCTAATGTTTTCCTAGTTGAAATGTTTTTCTCCAAAAACTATTTCTTTACGAATGAAGAATTAAAGACACGAACATCTTGGACGACAAGGGGGTGAGTAAATTATCTGTACATTTTTGTTCTGGAATGAACTTCTCCTTTAAGTCCCCTTTAAAGTTCAGGTACAAGTCAATTCAAGTCAATTCCAACATGGGCTGGAGCTATTAATTTTGAACTCTTAAAGTGCATTTTTCCCCAATTCTTCATTTGTCTTATTTTTAAATATCACAATAAATAACATATCGTGGACTTCAATTCGCAATATTGTCACATTGTGAGATTTTGATATCATTACATCCCTATATAGCACATATATTTTCTTATCAATATAAATGTTATCTGGGAATAAAATCCATTCAAAAGAAGAAGAATTTCTGCAGCAATAATTTGGTACAGCATAAAAGCAAAGATCAATTTGTATGTTCAAATGTATGGAAAAAATATGTCTATTTCACACTTTGGCTGGCCATAGCCTTCTTCCTAAGAGACAGACATTTGCATTGAGCTGACTACTGATGGTCAAGATAAATCTGTTAAACAGAGCATCCTACACACTAATTATCCCCCTGCATATTGGAGCTGTGATAACTAGCATACTTGTGACTCTTAACATACTAACTCTGACCCAGATGCATAATAATAACAGCTTCATATATTAATGTTGTTTATCTGTTCCGCCTTTGAAACAGATAAAACGGAGAGTGAACTGTGCGGATTTGCAGGCGTGGTCTTCTCCCTAGTGTCTATTTTGTTCATTGAGCCAAATGACAAGAAAGAAGACAATAGGCTTTGTCTATTACATGCCACCTCAAGGTTTAGAGAAGCCGGTAATATGGCATCCAGAGCGTTTTATGTTCAGAATTAGGGCACCTCTGTGGTTTCATTAGGGGAGGGGGCAGGATGAGCTGCTCTGGTGAGACTTCAAATAACTAAAATGAACACAAGCCCAGTCGCACCATTATGAAAGCGTGTCAAATCTCTGAAGCGTATACTGCATTGCCATTTAAAGGAACGTCAGGGATTCAGCAATACACTAAAGCAAATATTTGTTGTCAGAGAAACATAGAGAGCATGTTCAGATCATATGCTAAAGGTTTTTAAGATTGCATCTTTTTCATCTATTAAATTCAGACTTTTCCACATTTCGGTTTTCTTAATTCTTTCTCAAAAACAAAAAATATCACTCTGATAAATTAATAATTACATTGAAAACCTCTTTAAAGAAATATTCAATAAAAAATGCTTGCTTTATGTATGGGGTGCAACAGGGCTAAAGGCACACCCTAAGAAAAAAAAATGTGCTTTTCACTGCTCCCAAAGTGTATGATTGCAGAAAAATATGCAAGTATAATAAATCATACAAGATTTTGTATAAAAATCTTACAAATGCGTGAGATGGCAAGGGGGGCCTTTTAAACCACACACGGGGTAAAAAGGCTCACCAGCGTGGGGTAAAAGGCATACAGTATTAATACACGTTAGCAAAAATAATGTTTTTTTTAAATAATGTCTAAGTTAATACTTGTTCAAAACAATCACTTCAGCAAGGTTTGTACTATTTCCTGATAAATAAAAGAATTCATTTTTGTTCAGTAAATATACTGTTATATACTGTTAAAATATGTTAATATAAAACATATATTTTAAATTCAGAAACAAAATCATTTTAAAAAGTAAAGATTCTGAAAGCACTGAAGGAGATCCCATAGTAAATTAATATAGATTTAACGTAGCAGCAACAAATGATATTTTATTATATGATACGATTGATATTATGTTTTTAAATATGATGGTTTCATTCTAAACATGGTGATTATTTCTAAGATGGACACCCAACATAATATATGATATTTACCATGTGAATCTAACAATGTCATGTTAACAAATGGAAAAGTCAGCCTTCTATTAATTATCATGTTAATTATTGTGCCTTTTAGCCCCAACAACAGAGGCACTATTTACCCCAAATACCATAATTTACATATTCTTTCGTTATTTAAAAACTGCTGCTTTAATTATCTTAAACAGAACTGAAAATCATTAAGAAAACCTTTGTCTCAAGATATATAAAATTTTTTTAGTGATTCTCATTTGCTACTTAAATCTACAACATTTTAAAAAATATATTAGATCAAGCAAGTACAAAATCCAATTTGGGTTGCTGCCCGCGAAAACGTCAAAGATGAGGCAAATCTGCACAACTTTAGCCCTGGTGCCTTTAGCCCCGGTGTACCCTACGTGTGTATGTGCATATGTAATTGTTTTATTTTCATATGTAATAAAATACAAAAATACATTATTCATTACGGAGAAAATCATGCATTATGCAGGATTAAACTCTATGTATTTTTACAAGATAAACTATTCTAGGCTCCAGTGTGCTTTATAAAGTTTATGAATTCTATTTTAAGCTGTACTGTTGCTGTACATTTAGAGAGGTACACGTGGCGCATATAAACACCCACGCGAATCATGAACAGTGGAAAATGTTCATCTCTGGACATTTCACTTTATTTGTCAGAGCAGCTTATGAAGTTGATTGATCTTTAATGTGTAGAAAAGTACTAGTATGATAAAACAACACATTTCTATCAAAGACAGATTGCTATGATTGAGGAGAAGCAACCTCCAGTAATGTGGCTTCTTGTACCACACAAACAGCAGGAGGAAGATTTTTTTGTGAAGGGGAATTTACTTTGACTCAAATTACAGGCACCCCTGCTGGTTGGCTTGATCGTCTGAGGCTATATTTATGAACATTACATAAATGCTTGTGTATATCCACACAAACCCCTCACAAATGCATATAATTTTACAGCGCATATGTCGTATTCTGAACCTTCTCCACCCAAGGCAATGCATCTCTTTGACACTCAAACAAATCTCGATGTCAATCCACATGTCTCCACACTTGCACTTAAGCTTCTGTAATAGAGCCATAATGCAGCGTGGAAAAAGAGCGAGGAGGCGAGAAAGAGATCTCACCACAGGGACACCTGTCATAACCCTAGCAAATCTATCTGGACCAGTAAAGAGCGGCTCAAACGGCCAGATTGATTGCCGTCTTCCTCTCTCGCTGCGTGTTTGATCCAGTCCTTTAATTCCAATTCCCTCTACTTGTTGTATCTGATCCATACAGCCTTCATCTCTCAGCCCAGTGCGCAACAGATGCGATCAGTGAAGACTCTCATTGTTGTGTTAATTTATGTGCTGCTGTGCATAGCCCAAGGCAACGTGGGCATTGCAGGTGGGCTGTGCGTATCTCTAAACACGAAAGAGATTGTGTCCATGAGACTGTCTGAGGGAGGATGTATTTATGCTGCGGTTCACCATTAAGCTTTCCCACTCATCTCTGATTCCTTAATTACAAAAAAGCAGGGATTTTATTACCATCGGTTAGATAAATTAGCACTCGAAAGGAATAAGAATAGAAACTAAGAAAGAAAGACAGAGAGAGGCGGATGGAAATGTGGGGGGAAAGGGGTGACGAGTCACAGGAGAGAAGAAAGCAACATAAAGGAGAGAGAATACAGCCAGGGAGACAGAGTGAGCATGAGAGAGTGTGAATACGAGACTGGCAGACACCATTAGTCAAAGCCTGACAGCAGACTGTGACCGACAGGTAGACCAGTGCCAAGCAGGCTGCGGCAGCCTTGGCTTTGATTGGTCCTTCCCGTTTGGATGCCTTGTTCTTGATTAGTGTTGTTTTGAAAAAACAAGTAATCTCTAATGGCTGCCTTAACTTTGGTTCAACACTGCCCCCTGTCTGTTATCATGTCACATGACTGTAGTGTGTGCAGGCACTGTATGCTTTCTTCAAAAGCATGAAAAATAGAGCTAAGGTCCAAGGGGAATAGGGTGCTGCAGGAATTATGTATTTTTGTAGGCCAAGAACAAGCATTTTACTACTTCCGCGTACATCGTCCTGAAGTCAATGGGTTTTTGGTTGATGTAAGGTCTGTGGTTAACAGCATTGTTGGGAAGGTTACTTTGGAAATGTACAAGGCAGAGCTGGGTAGTAACTGATTACATGTAATCTGGATTATGTAATCAGATTCCAAAAATTAATTACTATTAGATTAAAATACATTTTAAAATACTCATAATCAGACTACAATTACTTTTTATGGATTACATGATTACATATTTACACAATAGCAATAAATTATTCAGAATTTATTGATTGTCCCTAATTGCTATTTTTTATCTTTTTTTTATTGTCCTTTGTAAAATAGCCTACTGCTTATATACATTCAGAAAGTCTTCAAATTTTGTGGACATTCACACAAAGACCAGTTATTAGTCAGAAGGCAATATAGCATTTGACAACTGATTTACAAAAATTATTTCAGGTTTAAGAAGTGTTTCAACATTGCATCAACTACTGCTGAACACATTTGTATGACATAATAAATCATACAAGATTTTGTATAAAAATCTTACAAATGCGTGAGATGGCAAGGGGGGCCTTTTAAACCACACACGGGGTAAAAAGGCTCACCAGCGTGGGGTAAAAGGCATACAGTATTGATACACGTTAGCAAAAATAATGTTTTTTTTAAATAATGTCTAAGTTAATACTTGTTCAAAACATTTTTATGTGAATTATCACTCTGTAGGTTATTTAACCATGCAATTCTATGTCTTTGGAAGGCTTTTGTCTTTCAAAGTCATTCAAATTCACAAACTTTTTTGTCATCTGATCCTCTGTCACCTAATATACTTACTTGAAGTACCCCTGAGATTTTAAAATAAATATTTTAATGATTAAGTATCACATTTGCATGTTCACTGGTTTGCTGGCGTTGGTTAGTGGTCACATAACATGCAGGTATTCAATAAAAATGTTTTTTTTTATTTATTTTAAAATTATTTATTTTAATTTAAAGTGCTCATATTATGCCTTTTCAAATATGACCTTTCATGCAGTGTGTCATGTAGCTGTATGTGAACATAAACTATCTGCAAAGTTGTGAAGCCGACAGTGCACGATAATAGTTATCTATCAAAGAGTCAGCTTACAATCGCCTGAACGAGTCATGAGAAATTCGAATCTTTTTCTGTTACAGCTAAACAACTTGCCCTCCCACAAACACAGTAAAATTTCCATGTGGTTTACGTCATGTCAAGAAGTTGCTGTATCCTACGCTATGAGAGTAAATTTGTTTTATATTCACTTCCAAAAGATGAATCTACAAAGATTGTATTTTCTAGCGATCGTTCAAAATACATAGTTGTGTATGTTATGTTGTGTAACAACCCTGCACATGTCTTGCTAACCAGCTAACTCACACTTCAGTAGTTGTTGTTCAGCTGTGGGCCGACTGTAGTCAAAAAATTTGTGATTGATGCAGCTTGACTGGCTGTCTGTCTCATTAGTTGGAGTAATGATAAAGGATGGCGCACAAAGAGGCTTTCACACCGAATGCGGATAGCGCTGCACTATGAAACCCATTCATTTCAATTGCTTGATTCTTCGAACTGCTTTGTACAAGTCGCTTACGAATCATTTAGAAATTAGGTAAAATTAAATCTATTTTTGGAGAAAACTAAAGTGTTTTTTGACCTTGCATACATGTAAACCTGTTTTAGGAGACTCATAAAACAATATTAGCAACCTTAAAAATAGCATAATAGGAGCAATTTTACATTTCTTATGATTTAAATAATTAGCTTTTCATTAAACTCACAAACCCCTGCAGTTCCTTCACAAACACCAGTTTGGGAAACCTCGACGTAATATAATGTTTAATGCACTTCATGTTGTTAATAACAAAAAATGTAATACATTTTTGTCAATACGGTACAAGATTATACTATTTAAATCAATGTGATAAACAAGTTAGGTCAAAAGTAATCTAAAAGTAGTCTGATTATATTACCTAAAATGTGTAATGTAATGGATTACTTTACTAACTACAATTTTTGTCATGTAATTTGGAATCAGTAACTAATTATAATTTGCAAGTAATCTACCCAGCTCTGGTAATAGGTTACAGATTACAAATGCAATATTTAAAATGCAATAAGTAGCGTAACTATTTCAGTTACTTTATTGAAGAAATGTAACACAGCAACCACAAAATCAGTCTTTAGCACTTCTTTTTACACTCTGAGGTTAAATAGAGATTTAAAATTATAAGATATAGTTTAATAGTTATGACACTAATGATTTTTGAAATCAAATCCTTTCATAGCTACAACATGAAACACTGGCATCTAACAACGCCTATAACAATATATACATAAATCCAAACAGGAAATAAAACAGTTATCAAATAAGCATGTGTCCTATTCTGTGTCCTAAACTCCTGAAACATTGGTGTCCCATAATTTAGAGCAGTCAATGCAATTTGGGAAAGAAATCAATCATATCTGTATGTGTGTGAAATATTCAGATTTGTAATTTCATTACATGTAACTAGTTACTCCCCATCACTGGTTAACATAAGCTCAAGATATTTTTACGTTTTATTCTACAACATAAAATACATCAGTAATACCCCTTTGGGATTTTTTAAAGCTTTTTATTGTCTTGTCAGTTGCCAACAAGTGGCTAAATGGGACTACAAAGATTGTCAGGGACATTAAATGTCAACAACTTGTCTGCTTTTACAGCCTCACTGTGCTTATAATTGTACTTTTGCAAACTATTCTAACTCAAACTTTAAAGGAAAATGTTTTTACATAAAGTCTGAAATAGTTGTTTGGGTTTTTTACTTCTGTTGACTGTATTTAGGCTTTAAAAGTCATAAATATGGTATTTATTAGAAGTTTATTTCAAGCTACTTGAAAAATCCTATTTGTTTTTTGGTAGAGGGAACCAGGGTGACTCTGATTTCCAGGATGGCCTACAAAAATGCATCATCACTGCAGCACTCTATAATTGACAAGAGAATTTTTTAAATTAGATTACAAACTGCAAAAAGTTCGGCTGACTTTTGCAAAGAATATTCTTAGCTATCAGTTCATCCAAGCTAATAATGGGAATTTCATTAAACCTCTGAAGGAGAAACAAGAGGGTTTAGACATAAATCCCTCAGTCTAAGGGATCTTACTTGTACTGAGAACTTCTGGTGCCAGTGGCCCACAAGTCTAGTAGCACTTGATCGATTTCATCCACTCATGTCTGGTGATACACACACATACACATAAAACCTACAGATGGTATAACACACTCACCCACACATTCAGTTCTGCTAGTCCATATCTCATGTGTCATTACAACTGAGAAAGGAGCTAAAACAATCTGCCTTGATGCCTGGGGCTTAAGCTTGCTGGGAGATAAATTGACTTTTACTGAAGTACTGAAGAGGAAAGCGCTAGTGTGAGAGTCCAAACTTTTAGTTGTATCCACAAGAAAGTATCATTTTGTTTTTAAGTTGTCTGTATTTATAACATTCATAAAGATGGGAAATGAAAAGGCAAATGTATATAGGGCCATTTTGTGTCAAATCAACCACATTTCAGAAACTTCCACGCTCAAATTTTTGGTTTTGCTAATATTTTTTCTAAGGAAAGATAAACATGTATAGTGATGAAAGCCAAAATATTAAGTGTAATGGATTAATATTTACTGAGTAATCCAATAAAATGGGTAAAATTAAACAAAATGGAAATAGAGCCTCATTGAGATGCCCATATCTCTGGGACTGAATAATGTTGGGCACTGAAAATTAAGATTCCAAAAGAAAAGCTAATTAAGAACTAGAATTTAAAATCATATTGCGATATCTTTAATACTTCTTGAGTTATGCAAATTAAAAAAAAAAAAGAATATTTCTGGCACTAGACAGGTATATTCCATCCAATTGTCTTGACAGAAGGAAACAAGATACATCTCTAGTTTCAACATTATTTGTTCTTCAGACATTCCTCTTTAAAAGAAAATAAGTCTCATATTTTTGCTAATTGACCTACATTTGGTTTTTGACTGCTGAAAATGTGTACAATTTAACGATATACCCCATATTTAACTTCTGATATCTCTGGACCCGAACAATGTAGGGCCTTAAAAATGAAGATGTCAAAAGGAAAGTTTGTTAAGACCCAATATCTAAAAGAGAATTAAAATATCTTTAATACTTCTTGAGTTACAGACATTTGAAAAGTGCTATCCCCCATTTTTGAATGGCCACCTTTGGCACATAATGTAACATGAACTGCTGAAGTCAACCGATTTTAGTAATAGAACTATCAATCTCTGTGTAAAAATAACATTATGATGCTGCCATCTTTCTGAAGTCATTTTTACCCCCTTGTAATCTTTCTCTGAATCTCAGGTGAAAATTGCCACTTCTGACCCCTCTCTACAGGCAAGTGGATTACTCAGTAAATATCTATGACATTTAATATGTTGGCTTTCTTCACTATACATATCTATCTTTCTTCAGAAAAAATATTAGCAAAATCAAAAATTTGAGCCGGGGACCTCTGGTTGAATTGACACAGAATGACCCTATAGTATACAGTATATTCACAGTATATGAATCAAAGTTTCATGACAAGCAAATTAGAAATATGCTTATATTGTTGCATAAATACATTTAAAATATATTATTATTTTATGAAATATCAGAGCTAAGTAGTTGCATGAACATGCACAACTATTTAACATTCATCAAAGCTGTATGAAAAAAAAACTCAAGGCTCTTTTGAAAAGGAACAATAACCTTGACACAGAAAGATAAAGGACAGAGAGAGAAAGACAAAGAGAGAGAGAATTATGCACCATGTGGTTATTTGTGGTGCCCAGCTAAGAACATTAAAACACTAAAACACTATTCAAATACACCAACACACCTTCAGACATTTCTCCAGATGTACAGATACAAGCTCAAAGTCACAAGGATGAAGGATACTTCACACAGATACAAAGAAAAGTTAAGGAATGAGCAACATAAAGATACAAATTAATAATTCATGCCAGACAAGACTTAAATTAGCTTAAATAGCTTAAAGAATAAGAATGAAGAGAGCAATGGGCCCAGATGAACCCTAGATAGGACAGCAGAGAGGTTTCCAATTACATTAGCAGTATCTCTCTCTCTGGGTGCGTGTCTATTTGTGTGCCGAGGTGAGAGAGCAAAAGAAAGCGAGCGAGAGAGATCCAGTTGCATTATAGGTTGACAACAGCCCTTGTTCATTCACCTGTGGGACACTTATGACCTTCAGTGCACATCGGAGGCCCGTCACAACATAGATGCAACCACGCAAGCCCTCATCATGGATCTGATGGGACGCTATACTGCACCACTGTTTTCACCGGCAATCAGCTGGCTGTGCTCAACTCTTCAATGACACAGCAAGAAGCTCCATGCTGGCAAGACACAGAGGGATCTGAAGAAGCCAGAGCAGGTCAGTAAGATGAATAATGCAGAAAAAGAGTGACCTAGGAACACAGACAGCAGAGTGCTGACAAATACTAGCTTTTGTTTTTCTGTGTAGAAAACAACTGTTGTTTATGAGACATGTATTCTTTTTTACAAGTATTAGGATGTTGAGAAAATATTTGTATTCTGTTATTGATTGAGCACTTGAAAAATACACCACTGTTTACAAGTTTGGAATCTCTAAAACATATTTATGAATTTGAAGGAAACCCATATTTCTTTTTAACCAATGTAACATTTAATTGATCAAAAAAAGCAGCAGTACAACACAGTTCTATGTTAATTAAGTTTCTACACACATTTATACAATTCGATCATTATTAAATTAGACAATGAAAATGCTGTAAATTGTTGTTGCTCATTGTTAGTTCATTATACCCAGAGCTGGGTAGTAACAAATTACATTATTAAATCTGGATTAAGTAATCAGATTCCAAAAATTAAATACCTGTAATAAGATTATATTACATTTTAAATTACTTATAATCAGACTACAGTTACTTTTTTACTGATTACCTGATTATATATTATTCACATAGTCACATGACATGCAGGTAAACAGGTATAGTATTTCATAGTGCTTTATTTTGATTGTTGTCATTTTAAAAAGATTTATTTTAATTTTACTTTTTTAATTTAATTAGTTATTAGCTGTTCATTATATCCACAAACCCCAGTTTGGGAAACTTTGACATATGTGAACCTGGACCACAAAACCAGTCATAAGGGTCAATTTTTGAAAATTGAGATTTATACATCATCTAAAAGCTTATGATAAGCTTTCCATCGATGTATGGTTTGTTAGGATAGGACAATATTCGGCCGAGATACAATTATTTGAATACATGGAATCTGAAGGTGCAAAAAAAATCTAAATATTGAGAAAACTGCCTTGCCTGTTGTCCAAATGAAGTTTCTAATAATGCAAATTACTTAGCAAAAATTAAGTTTTGATATATTTACAGTAGTAATTTTGCAAAATATCTTCATGGAACATGATCTTTACTTATATTTCCTAATGATTTTTAGCATAAAAGTAAAATCAATAATTCTGACCCATTCCATGTATTTTTGGTTGCTACAAATATACCCCAGCGACTTAAGACTGGTTTTGTGGTCCACAGTCACATATTGTAATGTTTAAAGGGACAGTTCAGCCAAAAATTAAATTAGCCCATTATTTACTCACCCTCCAGGCATCCTAGGTGTACTTCCTTCTTTCAGATGAATCCAAAAAAATATCTTGCCACTTCCAAGCTTTAGAATGGCATAGACAAGTGTTTCTCTTCATCAGTCCAAAACAAGTCCAATAAAATGCATCCATCCATAATAAAAAGTGCCTCACACGGCTCCAGGGGTGAAGAAAGTCCTCCTTGTAGTTGTTTGATGTTTTTTTCTAAGAAAAATATCCATATTTAAAACATAAGAATCACTTTAATCTAGCTTGCCCCGACTGGTCGTATACGGAAGCAGCTTGGGGCAGATGACGTAAGCACATGCGCCACTCAGAAGTGACGAACGTGGATGTGCAAGGGAGAAACCAAAACAAAACAATGGTTGCAAATTAAAAGCACAAAACAAGGATTTATAAAGAAGAATATCTGAGGATTTCAATATAAACCAAGATGAGACAGATGGGAAAAAAAAAGATATGGTTTTCCTTTGCTGAATTAAGGAAACTTTGCTTCCTTTGCTCCTGTAATCAAACGTTGGTTTGTGTGAGACTTGAAACATGCGCAACGCCAACGTCTTACATCATCCACCCGGAGCTGCTTCCGTGTACGTCCAGTCGGTGCAAACCAGATTAAAGTGATTCTTACATTTTAAATATGGATGTTTTCTTACAAAAATGCATCGATTCGCTACAGGAGGACTTTTTTCACCCCCCAGAGCCATGTGAGCCACTTTTTATTATGGATGGATGCACTTTTTTGGACTTGTTTTGGACTGATCAAGAGAAACACTCATCTATGCCATTCTAAAGCTTGGAAGTGCCAGGATAATATTTAATATAACTCCCATTGGATGCGACTGAAAAAAGGAAGTCATAAACACTTAGGATGCCTGGAGGGTGAGTAAATAATGGGCTAATTTTCATTTTTGGGTGAATTATCCCTTTAATGCACTTCATGATGTTAATAACAATGAATGGAATATATTTTCTTTGTATTTTTACATCAATATGGTATAAGATTATACCAGATCTGCCAAAATGACAGCTTTTGGAATGTCTACTCTGTGATGTATTAGTGTAGATAAGCACCGCCTCCACAGAGGAAGATTGACATCACATCCTGTTTAGCCCCGCCTCCCGATTTGCGCATAGCATTTACCAGAGAGGCGAACATGCAGGTCTACGCAGTGCTCTGCAGTGCCAATTTGTGGAAAAAAATAATCTTTGCATTGGTGTCTTCTGATCTCAATGTCTGGAAAGTGTGGATGAATTTCATTTTCAATTCAGCTCCAGACCGTGTCAGTAAGAACTCGATCCTTTGTTCACTTCATTTTACTGAGGATTTGTTTACCCATAGTATCGTTTTCTTATCTCAGGGAACCAAGGTACTTTAGTAACCCGAAGAACACAATTCAACACAGGATTTTCAAAAAGATTGAAACTAAAAGATGATGCTGTATTGACTATATTGGATCCGACAGTGATGTCGCAACAAAAGATAACTGTTTTCATTACGTGGTCACTATTGCTTTGTCTCTTCTTACAGATTGTTTGATATGTATTGAGTTATTTATGCGTTTTAAACCTAAATCACAGCGGCGTCTATCTATGAGGAATGAATGATTGCTGTTAGCCAATCATAGGAGTGGACTTTTACTTCCAGGTCTACAATCCGCCACGATTCAAACAGAGCGTTCTGCTGAGGGGGGTTTAAAACAGGACAGAAAATAGCCTATTACTTTTAAATTTTGATGTAAAAATCTTGATAACATTATAAGTTGACCTCAGAGAACAGTACAAAAAAAAAAAAAGAACGAAGGCAGCTCATGGCCTATTTAATTCAATGTGATAAACAAGTTAGGTCAAAAGTAACCTAAAAAGTTATCAAAAAGTAGTGATTATATTACATAAAATGAGTAATGTAATGGATTACGTTACTACAATTTTTGTCATGTAATTTGGAATCAGATACAGACTATGTCTAATGTAACAAATGTAAGTACTTACCAAAAGTATTGGTAAAGTATTACCAATTAAAAATTATTACTACTTTGATTTAAATAACTACTTTATATATTATTAAATCATTACAGAAAAAAAAAACTCTAGAAACTCATCAGTCTGTTGTTCTTTTGAGAGAGGTTCTTTCTTTTGAAAGAAGAAAGGAAACTGCATCTAACCAGTATGAAACCGGATGTATATGGCCCAGATGTACAACAACAAGAGCACAAGCACATCAGAGTCCCTGGTTTGAGAAACAGAGCCCTCATGGTGCTCAGCTGGCAGACTCATTGAACAGTACTCACCAAAGACCAGCTTCATCTGCTGTAGTGAAGACTCTGAGATGCTGGCCTTTTAGTAAAAATACAACATCTGACGCTGGCAAATAAAAAGAAAAGGGTAGAATGAGGAAAATAACATAAAGACAGATGGTAAATGAACAGAAAAAAAGTGGTATGGATGGGCGAGCTGTTCCAGAAACAGTTCTAAGAAGTGCACCATTATAAGCCCATAACCAATATGTTATGTTCCACACAGGGTATTGAATGAAACCTCAATATTGTTTTTAATAAATTTGTTTAATAGAAATAGTCATCTATAACATTATAAATCACTTGGTCATTTGGATTGATTTAGGACATCATTGATTAACAACGTATCAATTTATTACAATTTATAATGAATCCAAACTTTTGAACGGTATATTTGTGACTTGTATTCTGTATACAACCTGCAAAACATTTTGCCACAACTACCTCAGAAATTCTACTAAAACCAACACATAAAAGTCAATATAAATAAAGTGGAAACTGTGTTACTGTCTCAGGGCATTTGTTTTTGAAGACTCACTTACGACTTATAGGTGTAAAACGGTGCGGGCTGTTCCAGGCGAGCATGCTGATATGGTAGTTAACTTTCCACCCTGTTTGACTCTGAGAATTCTGCTCCAAATATATCTGGCAGTTCTCCCAGCGTGCTCCTGGAGAGGAGATTTTGGCAGTCCAGAATGATGCAACAGATCTTGAGAGACATGTTTGTAGATCCAGAGCTTCTGGCTGAACTAAATGAGGAGCAGAGGCAGATTCTTTTCTACAAAATACGTCAGGAACAGGTACGACGATGGACGGAGCGTGAAAGCGGAGAGGAAAGCTGGGAAAGACCCCTGACAAAGGAGAGAAATGGTGAGTCCGGCATGGCTACCTTTCCTAGGCCTTCCTGTAATCAGATTAAATCTGCCATTTCTGGGTCCAAGCGCTCTGTTAGATCCCAAGAGCAAACAACAAACAGTGCTAATATACACTCATGATGTGCTATTGCAAAAAAAAAAATCATGATCCTAACCTTTATATGATACCGAAATCTCAGTTGGCCAGACACCAATTTATTTCTAATGAAGTGTTAAAATATTGATGTCCGAGACGCCATGAGAAAGCTTTTAAAAGCTTAGCTTAAATGTGTGCTATAAATGAATAGTGCTCAAAAACGGCTGTGGGGATAGTATTCTCAACTGAAACAGAGTAGAGATTTGGATGCAGAAACAGTATTCAGTGCATCGCGACTTAAAAGGGATATTTCACCAAATAGTAGCTGGCCCTTAGTGACCTCCAAAATTTTTTCCATACTATGTAAGTTAATGAGAACCAGCAACGTTGTAACCCACATTCTATTTAAAGTTTCTTCTTCTTTATTTGTATATTGTAAAGCACCTTTTTTCTGCAGCGGCACAGTTTTGATAAGCAAAAAAATTGGTTTTTTCCCAATAATTACACAGTGCGTTGTCAGAGTTGGTATTTTGCTTGTATGTATGATCATATACTTGCGTTTAACATTTTCTGATAATTATGTTCAAATGGAGTTAGCGAGATTTTTGACAAGTGAATGACAGGAGGTATGCGTTTTGTCCATCATTAAAACAGCCGCATCTGAGACAGTAAATTCATCACATTATGTTTTTTAGCAGTTTAAAGGTTGTTAAGTTTATTGTAGCTGGATGCTTAGTTTTTCTTGTTGTTTAATACATTTGGCCAAAATCTCATGACATAAAAGTTGGACCGCTATGCACAGGATATTTGTGATTCTGGACCACAAAAACAGTCTTAAGTAGCACGGGTATATTTGTAGCAATAGCCAATACACTGCATTCGTCAAAATTATAAATTTTTCTTTTATGCTAAAAATCATTAGGATATTAAGCAAAGATCATGTTCCATGAAGACATTTTGTAAATTTCCGACCGTAAATATTTAAAACCTTAATTAACTTCATTTGCACAACTTTAAAGGCGATTTTCGCAGTATTTTGATTTTTTTGCACCCTTAGATTCCAGTTTTTCAACTAGTTGTATCTTGGCCAAATATTGTCCTATCACAACAAACAATACATCAATGAAAAGCTTATTTATTCAGATGAATTATAAATTTCAATTAAAAAAAATTGACCCTTATAACTAATTTTGTGGTCCAGGGTCATATTTAAAACATAAAAGTATATTGGCTACAACTAGACGGCAAATGCTAGGACTCTTCTCTGCTATTTAAACACATAAAAAAATTTATAGTCAGTGTTTCTTAAGTAAAGAAAACACTGTACTTATTCAAACATCAGCTCTTTATTTACCCTTGCGTCGCAAAGAAGTAGACTTCAAACTGCACGTCACGGCACTTCATTATGAATAGAGGTGGGTGGAGTTATGAGGTTTGACTGACAATTTGAGGATCCAATGGCATTACGAGATTTAGTCAAGTTCTTCTGAATGCTTTTCATTTGTTAAATATTTGTAAAACCCACATACAGACATAACAATGAGCAACAGCACTGATTTAAAATAATAATAACATAATATAATAGAGATAAGAAGTTTTTGATCATTTTCCACAGCACACCTGACAACCTGTCACGGCAGCACAGTGGTTGGGAAACACTGTTGTAAAGGATCTCAAATCTATCACTTCTTAATTTTCATGATAAGAATTTCATTCATTTTTGGAACACAAAAGTCATCTTTGTAGACTTTCAATGCCCATCCACTGAATGTCTACACAACTGAAATTCTGTAGCATGAAAATCTACAAAAACACATTGTAGATGTATCAAGTAGTTTAATCCAACTCATCTAAAGAGATATGATCACTTTAACAAATTTAATTTAGGGTTTTATTTACTAATAAACATTGATCAATACATTGAGCTCATCAACTAATGTATGTTAAACATGGTAAACAAGTCAATCTTTTGGTTGTGCAGACTTTTAATGGATGAAAATTATATATAAATACATTAATTTGTGTTTCAAAAATGAACAGAAGTTTGGAACAACATCCTTTTAAAAATATCGCCTAGTCTGGTTTTCACATCTGTCTTTATCACTGTCTCCAGAAAACAGAAAGAGTATTCAGTGGCTGCAGGGCAGAGACGGTGAGGTGTGGGTCTGGGTAATGGGGGATGCCCCTGGAGACAAACCATACGAGATGATTGTCAAAGAGCTGATGGAGGAGAGAGCCAGGCGACAGGCTCAGTTAGAAGCCCAGGAGCTGTGGTGAGGATTGTGAGCTGAACACCAAATCCATGATGTTTATCTGTATCATCCGAGTAGCTTAGAAACTTGTTTCATTCCCAAAATAAAAACATATAATATGAAATCTTTTGCTGTAGAGGTTTAGCAATTTAGCATCATGCTTCAGGGTGCCACATAGAAGATTTATTTTGTTTATACAGAAAAATCATGTCATTCTTCCAAATATGCCCAAGGAAACAAAAAATACACTGGCATGAAAGTTAAATCAGGTTGTTTTCAGTAATGTTCAAAAAGATTTTCCACCTTATTTTCTGCCATTTTCCAAGGCGGAAGAAAGAAGAAGAAATAAAGCAAAAGTTCAGAGATGCCATCACAAAGGAAAAAGCACGCTTAGTTGCAGGAAAGTGGAAGGAAGAAGCTGAGGACAGGAAGGCAGCCAAACAGGAGGAGGAACGTATACAGGAGAAACTAAAGGTGATTGATCAACAAACCCCTCGAACTTCTAACAGCGCTGCAAAATGAGAATGCACTAATTGGCCTCAGCAAGACAAAAACGGTTGCCAGTGTTCCACAAGGATCCAAATCATCTGCTAGAAAGTTAAGGGACTAACTTAGCAGTGGGAGTCACAACACAATCCAAGTGATCAATTACTTGTAGGAGACCTGCAATGATGTCCACCTTTAGGGTTTAACATTTGTTTGGTGGATGTTGTTTTCCACCGAACTCTCTAAATTATTTAGGTAAGTGTGCGGAATGGCTGCAGTATGCGGAGGTGGGCCCTCTGTACTTCTGTTCTCTCTACCTCCCTTTGAAAGACAGAGAACAATGAGGAAAACAACCAGGCAATCAATACTCAATCTGAAACCAACAGGAGGGCAACTTGCTGCATCAATGACAAAAACTAGGGCCGAGTGCTTTTTTAGTTCTCCAAAACAGTCTATGTATGTGCTTTTGTTTTGTCAGGTTAGTCTTAGTCGCTTCCCAGTTTGAGGCTAAATGAAATGGAAAATGTATCACACACAGCTGGAGCTGTTTTTTGTGAAAAGTAGAAGTCATGTTAAAATGTAAAAGGGTCAAATGTGAAAACACAGGAAAATGAATAGGAGCAATCTTTACTTAAAAATGCATTAGATTTTCAAGAAACTTAAAATCTAAGAAACGTATATACATTATATTAGGGGTGTAACGATACATGTATTCGTTTAGGGCCAGTTTATCAGGAAGTGATCGTTTTGTTCTCTTTGACTCGTTGGATGGAAACTAGGGCTGTCAAATGATTAATCGTGATTAACTGCATACAAAACAAAAGTTTGCCTATATGTGTGTACTATGTGTAATTATCATGTATATAAATACACACAAAATAATGTATATATTTAAGAGAAATATGTTATTTATGTACAAAATATTTGTATTTATATATAATATAAATGATATAAAAATAATAAATAATAAATACATACAGTGCTGCTTGAAAGTTTGTGAACCCTTTAGAATTTTCAAAATTTTTGCATAAATATAATGCAAAACATCATCAGATTTTCACACAAGTCCTGATAGTTGACAAGGTGAACCCAATCAAACAAATGAGACAAAAATACACTTCGTCATTTATTTACTGAGAAAAATGATCCAGTGTTAAATATTTCTGAGCTGCAAAAGTATGTGAATCTTTGCTTTTAGTATCTGATGTGACTCCTTTTTTAAGCAATAACCGCAGGTAATGTATTTTGTAACTGCTGATCAGTCCTGCACAACAGCTTGTAGGAATTTTAGCCCATTCTTCAGTACAGTAACACCTGAACCCTGTGATGTTGTTGGATTTCCTCCTATGAACTGCTTGCTTCAGGTCCTTCCACAACATTTCAATTGGATTAAGGTCCAGACTTTGACTCAGGCATTTCAAATTAACCTTGTTCTTCTTTAACCATTTTTTGGTATAATGACTTGTGGGTTTGTGGTCATTGTCTTGCTGCATGACCCACTTTCTCTTTCAATTTTAGTTCACGGACAGATGTCCTGACATTTTCCTTTAGAATTTGCTGTTATAATTCAGAATTCATTGTTTCATCAATGATGTCAAGCCATTCTAGCCAAAAGGCAGCAAAACAGGCCCAAACCATGCTACTACCACCAGATGGAATAAGGTTCTTATGCTGGAATTAAGTGTTTTTCTTTTTCCAAACATAACACTTCTCATTTAATGTTTTATTTTGGTCTCATCCATCCACAAAACATTTCTCCAATAGTCCTCTGACTTGTCCACATGATCTTTAGCAAACTGCAAACCGAACCAGTGTTTTTTTGTTGTTGTTGTTTTTTGTTTTTTTTTGGAGAGTTGTGGCTTTGTCCTTGCAACTCTGCCATTCATACCATGGTTGTTCAGTGTTCTCCTGATGATGGGCTCATGAAATTTAATATTAACCAATGTGAGACAGGCCTTTATATGCTTAAAAGTTACCCTGAGGTCCTTTGCAACCATGCAGTCTATTACAAGTCTTGCTTTGGAGTGCTCTTTGTTGGTCGACCACTCCTAGGGAGGTTTTATAACTTTTCCAGCCGGATGAGCAACAAGAACTCTTTTTCTGAGGTTCTCAGAGATCTACTTTGTTCATGCCATGATTCACTTCCACAAACATGATCAGACTTTGACAGATCCCTGTTCTTTAATTAAAACAGGGCATACACTGGCACCTGATAGTCATACTATTGATTGATAACACATCTGAACAAATAGACTCTAATTTCAACTTACCATTAACTGCTAATACTAGAGATTCACATACATTTGCAACTCTGGATTACATTGGATCATTTTTCTCAATAAATAAATGGCAAACTATATATTTTCATCACATTTGTTTGATTGAGTTCTCTTTGTCAACTTGCAGGACTTGTGTAAAAAAATCTAATTATCTTTTTGGTCTTATTTATCCAGAAATATAGAAAATTCTAAAGGGTTCACAAACTTTTAGGCAGCACTGTATACTTGTAAATATTTCCTGAATATATACATGAATGTGTTTGTATTTATATATATTAGGCAAACTCAAACTTTTATTTTGTATGCGATTAATCGCAATTGACAGCCCTAATGGAAACGGTGTTTATTTGCAAATGTTTTATGCGATATTTCAATTGTGTGTTTAACCAAGTTAAATTCGCAACTTTGAATGGATACCCAGCTACTGACATAACGTCCTGTTGAGCGCATTACTTGAAAAAGATATACAAACATTAGTAAGCAGTGAAGTAGTTTTGTTGAATCACACTTTTTTCATTTATGCCTTCCAAAAAATATCAAATTTTATTTGTATTTTAATGCATTTTTGAAATTATGTCACTGACCCAAAATCTAGATGCATCTGAATGCAGGTCATTTGGAAAGTCAAAAACATGTCAACTTTTTTGGAACGTGACGGCAGGAGTCGATTAATCTTAAAGAGGAGATAAGGTCCTAAAGACATCTCCAGTGCTACGAGATTAGTTATTCAGAAGTTGCACTGATGGCATTATCTTTTCAAAGAGGAAGAAAAAGAATGTGGCAGAACGTAGGAGGAGTCGGGGCAGACAAGTGTGGCGGCATGACCGTTTTTCAATATTCACACTGCAGATTCCCAAAGAGGCCTTGATGGTTAGCTATGATTTGCGGTCTGGTAATGAGACCTTCTAAAGAAACTTGTCAAATATTAAAGAGCTCATTTATCACAGCCCACATATCATCCCTCTTACTGGAAAGTGCTGAGTCATTAAACTCTGAAGTGTTTCTCTCACAATACTCCTTACGAAATCTTTAAAAAGCCACACCGTAAGGAGAAGTGTGAAAAGAAAATGGTGGAACCTTACAAAAGTTGTTATAGTTAGATGTGCTTCAGTTATATGAGGAGACAATTCATTATAGAGCAACAATGTCAGCAAACTCAAAGACAAAGATATCCATTCTAAACTGAATGAGCAATATTTTCCGTAGCAATTATCATGACCCCAACCGTACATAGACGTCTTTTTGGACTCTAGTGGTCTAGACAAGGAGTGTCTGTTTTCAGATAACACCTCATTGGTAATTACCTTATGCCAATAATTACACGGCTTAAGTATCTCAAACAACCACGCTGCCACATGTTAGTGTCCTAGAGGATTAATTATTTAACCAAATGATTTCCATTTCAACACAGCTAATGAGCCACTGGTGCTAATTCATTAGTGCTGCAAGAGTTAGAACAACATACTGAGGCTAAGTAAGGACTGAGGTGCATATGATTTGTCAACACTCTCTCTCTGTCACAAAAAAACTGTGTTACTCTCACACAGAAACAAGAGGAAGAGGAGAGACAGAGGGAAGAGGAGGAGATACGACGTGCAGAGGAAAAAAGAGCAAAGGAGCTATATATGTCCCTTGAGCAAGAACAAAAAAAGAGTGAACAACGTGACAAAGAGTGGGAGGAACAATGTGAGTGAAGATGTTATTTCTTCATAACCAATTTCATCTGACAAACCCCTTCTTTTGCTTATTATGTGTGTCTCTTCATAACATCTACAAACATCTCTTCAGATTGTTGTGTAAATGTGAAAACAAAATGTTTTTAAAAAATTAAACATACAAATACCTGGGAACCTGATAAATACCAGTTACCATTTATAGAGAGAGAGAGAGATATAAGTTAGTCAAGCTGTTTTGAACATGTTAACTAGTCAATCTAGCCAATGTTCTACCTAGTATACAATTGTATGACAACTAGTTTGTTGCTACAAAGACAGTCTAACTTAGACTAACTTTTATAAGCACTTTATATGAGTTATATAAGCTGGATTTTTCAGCAAAGGTGCATGCAATCTGTTCTATTTTCTCAGTTTTTCTCCGTTCGACCATCTATTCTTTCTACGTCTTCCTCTTTAGTACGTCGCTCCAAAGCAGCTGATGAGGAGATGACAAGAAAGGCTCGCTGGGCAAGAGATGAATATAAGCGCCAGTCTCTACGGGCCATAGAGAAAGGCCACGTTGCTGGCCTGAGTGGCCACTTCCAGAAACAATCCCACAGGAGACACAGTACTTTCATTGAACCATCTGTTAGTCCTGTTTCCAGCAATGAAGTCCGTCCTAGGCCCAGCCTTCAACGTGCAGAACCTCCTCTGTACCGGCGCAGACAAAGCCGCAGACATAGTACGACAGCAACACAACCACTAATGGACAGGTAGCCATTTTGTAGAGAAATAACTTGGGGTGTAACGGTACATGTATTCGTCACGGTTCGGTTCATGCAGTCAGACGACGAATACAGTCAGTCATAAGCGATCAATCCAGAAGGTGGCGTGCCACAACAGGAAAGAGCATAAGAAGAGACAATCTACACACCAACTCAAAACTAAAAAGGCGACTTTAGATGGCACACAAGGGCTTGAAGAACTGCCCGCTTGTTTTAAATCAAAAGTGTGGGAAAATTTTGGTTCTAGAGATGCACTGGTCGACCAGCAATAAATTGGAACCAGTTTTTAGGCTATTTTGGGACAATCTCTGTTCCAGAATTGCACACAAACTGCATCTCAGTCATTTCCCAAAATTTGTTTACTGTTTGCGACGCTTGAAATATAGGAAGACAAATATGTGGGGGTTTACATGAACATTTATAGGAACTGACCGTCTTCAAAAATGTTTTGATGTAATATTCTTTTTCATTTACCTCCATATAATGCATATTAAAGTAGTGCTTATAAGCACAGCTGCTTTGTTTACAGCAGTAACCAAAGAAACTCTGTATCGCTGCTGTTCCATAAGCGCCACTTGATGTCAGATAAACGCATTTGCATATTAATTCAATCCATCTGCTGTTTTTGTTTTGTGCAGGTTTTGTGCAGGTCAGACCATTCTGTTTTTGCTCTAAATTTTGAAATTACACAATCTAATTCAAATCAAAAACAGCATTTACATGTATGTAGCACTACAGTCTATTCAAAATAAATGATAAAATACATTTCCTGTTGTACCAAATTCGTTGTATCAAACCGTGACCCAAAACCAAGGTAAGTACCTAACCGTGACTTCCGTGTACCATTACACCCCTAGAAATAACAGTATGTGACACTGAATACAGATTATAGGGATGCACAATATTATTGGACCAATATTGGAATCGACTGATAATGGCTTTAAATGTAAATATCAGTATCGGCCCAATATGAAAAATTATGCCGATACATCTTGCCGATAAGAGAAATAACTTACATGTTCTCAGGGTGTGCTAGTGATTAGATCACGTCAGCAGTGTGGCTCATTCTTGAAGCAAAGTTTTGCCTGAATGGTGATTAGATTCACTGTTTTGGAGCTGCATTTAAACTAAGAATGCATGTGCAGAATGATGCATTCGGGTGTGTGATAGAGTAAACAGTAATTGCACGCTGTAGTGGCAGTGTCCTAATGCCCATTCAGTAAGTTTTAATTCCCTAGGGGGTGCTGTTTGCCTACTTCTAATAAAATGAAAACAAAATACACAAATGACATTTAGACACTGTTTCTGATTAAATAAAGCAGTGACTGATGTTATAAAATTATGAGTATGATTTGATTTAAAGGTCAGAAGCTATAGCTTGCATGAATTAAAAAAAAAAAATCACAAACATGACACGACATGTAAATTAAATAATTTTATATATACTGATTTACTCTTTCATGTGTAATATGTTATTACACATTATTATTATTTTATTTTTAACATTATTATTTTTATTTTAGCATTATCATTATTATTATTTTTAAACAAATTATGAGCTCTAAAAGATTTTCAGAGGTTTTGCAACTCTTTTGCTTTAGACCATATACAAATGTTAAATCTTAAAATAAAATGTTAGGTTACCAGTGCCTTTTTCTGAAAAAAAAATGCAGCAATTGATATAAAGTTTATATATATATATATATATATATAGCTTCAATGTACTGTCATTATAAAAGAACTTCATTATTGTTCATTTAATTCTAACAAATAAGTTCTTGTTAAAAAAAATAACCAAAATTACAAATATTTGGCTTATAATTTCAGCACAGGAGAGACTTGGTGTCGTTTCCAAGCAAAAGGAAATATATCAGTATCGGCATCGGCTATCAGCTAAAATGAGTTTAAAAATATTGTGCATCCTCAGACTATAATTTATTCAAAATCTATAAGCACATGTTTATTTATTTGAGATTGAGAATTCTGGCTAATACGGATTATTACTAATTATTTTCAGTTTACAACCAATAACCAATTAATGGCTAATATTAAAATAAATTTTATTATCCATTCGGCAGATATATTTTCAGGCGCTGCGCCTGCTGCACCCATGGAACTGCAGCAAAGTTCCTTGACCATTATGCCAGAATGAGAGTATATTTCCTAGTAATATCGCTCTAGAAAATTGCAACTTTTCATTTTACGCCAGTCTTAGTACACGATGTAACTACAGAAGAGTCAAGTTTTAAATAGGAAAAATATCAAAACTCTTTGGTTATTTTTGAGCAAGATCCTAATGGTCTAATCAGATTCAATTATCTATTCTAAGCTATGCTAAAAGTGCTACCGCCAGACCCGGCGATCAGCTGAATGAATTCGAAAACAGTAAAACTCAACTGTTTAACTCTAGGAAAATGAGCCTATTTTCAAAAAAAGTGGAGTGTTCCTTTAAAAAGCTCTAATATCATACAACAGCTCTCCATATAGAGACCATATAACCAAACCATAGGCTGGTGACTTTTCAATAGGATTATGCACCAGATCAAGAACTGTGTAATTCAGTAAATTAGTGCTTTTCTTTCCCATTAGCCCTGCATGGGTGCGAACACCACGGCCCAGTTCCAGGGAGATGGTTATTCTCTGGTTCACTGAAGAGCAGAAACCAAAACAAGCGGGATATGAAAGGAATGGCAATGCAATTGCGCAGTGGTTCCACGGTAAGGTTTCTTAATGACCTCTCTGGTGTCTCCTGTTATCCGATACGATACATTAAAATCCATGATCACTTGTTAAATTGTGTGCAACATGCATAGCTTGCCAATGTCAGCATTAATTGCAGAATGAGGCTGATGACTACTGTCCCATAAGCGAGTGGAAAACATGAGTAGTTTAGCTACCCAGACATATGTTAGCACCTCTCAAGCAGATAACAGAGCTCTGCCCTTTTACCCTCTTGTACACACTGTCACCCAGATCCACAAGGAGAGAGAAATAGAGTGTGGATTATGCAGCCCTTGTTTTGAAACCAGAAACTAGCCGACCAACAGATGGAGAGCGGTGGTGTGTGTGTCTGCATCTACTTGTACACGGACAGACAGTAGAGAGAAATTGAAGGGGAGTGCTCAATAATTCAAAGGCTTTGCTAGGCTAATTACTGGCGTGAGTCCTGCAGCTTTGTCGTGTAAGAATGGGTTACAGTGTGTGACTCCTGGTTAAATGACAAGAGAGCAGATTAATGGGCTCGTGAGTGTCGGAAATTCCAGCGGAATGTGGGCCGCACATCAGTCTGTGTGATTCTGAATAGATGCGTCTAGATAAGAGGATAGACGCACACTCATTCATACCCTTACTGACACACATACACAAGCCACGGTGTAGATTTACACCAACACTGCTGGTACAGATACATGGAAAAAACATACTATACCACTTTCTACCTGACATCTGATGACTCTATTACAGAGATAACAAGGAATTACAATGGAAACAATGCTGAAATACCTACACAGCTATTCTTTAGTCATTTCCCTTGTGGAAAAAGAAGTTTGCTTAACTGTACTGAATGTGCACTTGTAGTGTACTTCAAATCAAAGTATGTTTTTAAAAAGCTACTTGCCGATAATATAACATTAATTTCACGAGTTCGCCTGCCCATCCAGTCCTAATGGGCAATGGTAAACAAACTTGGCTTGCTGTCCTTAATGGAGGCTCGAACCCGAGGCTCGGCTTGAGCACAGAGTTCAAACCCCCCCCAATGCGATATTACCTAGAGGGAGAATAACAGAAACAGGAGGAGGAGAAGAACGGAGGCTGGGACGGTGCAATGAGAGCTGCTTATATAGGCTTGTAATGATGATTGACAGGACTGAATGATTAGGCTCCTCCCGAACCTACGTTTGGAACTTCATTTAATGCACTCGTGACTATGATTCTTAATACACTTAAGTACACTTTTAAAAAAGTGCACTTTGTAACAACGTCAAATTTTGTTTTGGGGAGTTTGAATTAAAGTAATTAACAGCAAATAAAAGTCTTCCACCGACAGTTTATTGTGATGTCTATGCTGAAGGTATCATCTCTCGAGAGGATTCAGAGACACTGCTTATAAATGCTGCTGAAGGATCTTACTTGGTACGGGTCAGTGAGAGGATATGGGGCTACACACTGTCCTATCGCACAGCCAGTGGTTTCAAGCATTTCCTTATCGATGCTTCTGGGGACTATTACAGCTTTCTGGGTGTGGACCAAAACCGTCATGCCACCCTTGCTGACCTCATCGACTTCCACAAGGTAAAAGAGCAGAATAGTGTGTGACATATGGGTTAATGGATTTTTACCTCAAGAATGCAAAGACAAAAAAAAATCTTTACAACACAGACCGCAATACATTTAAAATAGCTGATATGAATCATTCACAATAGGCCAGCAACATTTAGAAAATAGAGTCAATATTGATTTTCATGCAGGTGGCGCAAGTTTGTGCCTTTTTCGCATCATTTCCTACTACCATTCTCTTCTGTGTACTTTTTGAGATCAAAAGCTGAAAGTTCTGTTATCATTTACTCACCATCATGTTGTTCCAAGTCATGTGACTTTCTTTTATGATGTCTGTCCAGACTGCTCTTTTCCATTCTATGAAATGGGACTGACGAGGATCAAGGAATGTCAAGCTTCGAAAAAACAAAGCACAACAAAGGCATGATTAAAATACTCTATACAAGGCCGCTTAACCTACTAGTCAAAGTAAATTCATAGTGTGCTTCTATAGTCTTTTGGACATTTTAGTGTCAAACAAACTGGGGCAAAATGATTCACAAGCTTGTGTTTTGATACGATTTTTACATTGGTTCAATATTGATTATTTTGGATATATATCAGGTACAGTACATGCCAAATTTACTCAAGGAAAAAAAAATCTCTCATGAGAGAGATGAGAGTCTGTTGTACTACATTACTATAATATTGAAGGGTAAATTTAACTAGTACATTTAACTAGTACCAGGTACATTATGTGCCAAATATACATGAGAGACAGTTGTACTACACTACAATACTGGAGGTTTAAATTAACTGATTTGTATAAAAAAAAATACTTAAATTACACTCAATTAAGTTTTTATAATAATAAAGTTACAATTACTTAATTATAGCTCTACTCCAATTCGTTTTCTTTCTTTTTTTAAATTTATATAAACATTTGGTGGCTGTTTTAAAAACTTCAAATTTACTCAAAACATAAATTAAACACTGAAAGACTGTAAAATAATGAATATGTTATATGGTGCATATACTTAACAAAATGCTCCTCTCTAGTGTTAATTTTTCTAGCTGACAAACGATTTTATGGTCACCGAATGTTTCTTCTGAGGTAACCCTGGTGAAAAAAACAGCATATGCTGGTAGGTATGTTTTGATGCTGGAATGCTGGTTAGGTAGGATTTGATGCTGGTTTAAGCTGGTCCTTTGCTGGTTTATGCTGGTCCTTAGCTAGTTTAAGCTGGTCATGTTGCTGGTCAAGGACCAGCATGAACCAGCAAAGGACCAGCATATACCAGCAAAGGACCAGCTTAAACCAGCATCAAAACCTACCTAACCAGCATCAAAACATACCTACCCGCATACGCTGGTTTTTTCACCAGGGAAATGTAAGGTTAGGCCTATATGACATAGTTTACAAGTTATATTGACCTTTGCGGTTGAAATAACCCTACTGATTGGGCGATTACGTGACATATGATACAGATTTCGGTAAACTGTACTCTTTGTTTTAACATACCTTTGTGTGTTTATTTACGGTAATTTCGCACTGAAAGTGCTATTAAAGCAGAGGAGATGATCAGTTCACGTGGCTTCGGCCTTCCGCTTCTCTAGCACTGAGACGTTACAGCGGTCTCTCACTCCACAGTAAACAGCGGGAAAATGGCATTTATTGTTTGAATACTGTAATAAAGTGGACAGAATTTGAAATCTGAGATTTTGTTTCATATCAAAAGTAACAAAGCACAATGTTAACTGCGAATTATTGGATATGAGGCGAGCTACAATGTTCCGTTCATTGATTGAAAACAGGCTAGACTAATCGATTCTTGGGATTTAAGAATCGATATCGTTTCGTAAAAATCGATATTGTTCACCCAGCCCTAATGGATACTGTCCTATACCGACCTGAGCAATCATGCGTCTCCTTTTGTATGTTGTTTGTTTAGAATCGCAACTTGCAATGATTCGTGAATTATTTTGAGCCGGTTCTTTTTTCATGAATCGGTCAGGCTAACTCTGAATCAATTGAACCATTTGCTTCGCAAAATGATTCACTTTTTCGAAGCTCTCGAAACACCCCACCCTAGCGACACCTGCTGGTCAATAGTGAAACCAATTACAAATGTTTTTATGTTTTTAAGAGTCCAATCTATTAAATGTAATATTGTAATTATTAAATACAATTAAATACGAAGTGTCTGTATAATTTGTGTTCTTTTAATAATTTGCAGTGCTTGTTTTATGTGTTTTAGATTTAGCTAAATTATGCCAATTATAGAACGAATTAACTATCATTCTGCTTTTTTGTGTTTTTTAAAATTAATTTCTGCTGAACCTATATTATATCTGACCCAAGATGACTTTTGTTAGACACTAGTTAATAATTTCAATATAGAAGGTTTGCACTTACAGTTTGGTCAGTTATCCGGATGTGTGGCCATATTGGAGATAACTCGGATGTAAACAACAGCATGGATTGCACGGTTAATGTACTACTGAATACGTTGTTCTGTTAATTTAAACTAAAGTAAATAGGTGGTAAAGCTACATAACGAGCAGAATTAATTAAGATATTAGCCTAATATTTCACCTACCTGACTGGAAATGATAAGAACGAACACCAATGTTGCAAGATTCTTGCCCTGGAAATCTTGGTTCAGTTTGGCCAACCACAAATGCCTTTTGTCCTTCAGACAGTTTTTTTGCACTCTTCTCCTTGATTAGTTAAAACTTTTGGCAGTCTATAGTACTCCAAGTGTTTTTCCTGTTCCGTCCGATTGGTACTGCCCAAAACATGACAATAATTTACTATTTTCAGAAGCAATAATCAGCAAAATATGCAGGTTTCGTTCGATTCAGTGGCAATATGGCTGATTGATGACATGTTGCAAAAACCCTCTATTTTTATTGATTATCTAGATTTTTCTTACGCACATCTATTGTCTACATTTACATCTAAGCGTCAATTTTGGGAGTCCTGTACATGGACTCAGAGATGGAATATTTTTGTTTTTTAAAATCTTTGTTCATGTTCATCTGAAGAAAGAAAGTCACAGCGCGACATGAGGGTGATTAAATTACGAGAAAATTTACATTTTTGGATGGAATATCCCTTTAACAATATGAATCGGTTTGCAGTTCAGTAGGAAACATTCTAAAAGTCCAGAGACACACTGAATCGTTTGCAGCTTTTTGTTATTAAACAGAAAACAAAAAGCACTAGAATTACAAAAAATGTTGTTACAATCAAATGAGACAAACTTGCACACCTTCCTGTCATTTGCCAGTAATGAAAAACGTATAAACGTATTTTGGAGTAAATAAATGATGGCAGATCTTGCCTTTGCAAATAAACCATGCCTTCAGTTGTTTGGAAACTGACAATTACCCTGGTGAAAAAATAGCATATGCTGGTATGTTTTGATGCTGGTTTAAGCTGGTCCTTTGCTGGTTTATACTGGTCCTTGACCAGCAACATGACCAGCATAAACCAGCAAAGGACCAGCATAAACCAGCAAAGGACCAGCTTAAACCAGCACCAAAACCAGCATCCCAGCATCAAAACATACCTACCAGCATATGCTGTTTTTTTCACCAGGGGTACTTTCTGTGCAGCCATTTAGTGTTTGTAACTTCAGATTTTCCTCATTCTTCAGAACAGTGTTTTTACTCTGTAGACGCCCTGATGCCCAGATACATGACAGCATGTGCAGGATTAAAGTTTGGTCAGTCTTAAAGTTTCTGAATCCCTAAAAGGGCTGTAACATCACAGCATTTAAGGAATGGATTAGGAGTCAGTGCTGATTCCTGAGTCAAACATTATAATGTAATCTGCACTAAAGCAACTTTCAATAACTGAAAGCTTGGCTTGGTATCTCCACAAGCCACGTATGCCTTCAGCATAGCCTGTGTAACCATGGATACATATTTCACTGTCTGGAACGCTGTCAAAGTTGGAGTCAGATGCTGTGAAATCTCTGACATTAGTTACATGCAAATGCAGGCGACGTTGTACAACTGTCAACAAGCGTTCCCGCTTCACGCCTCTGCAATATGGTAAAAATAAATAAAAAACACTGTAGAGAACCTGTCTACATATATATGAAAATTACGAGTTTAGCTCAGATAGAAAAACATGCAGAATTCAATGACAATCACCGAATGAATAAAAAAGCAACTCAGATTTACACCGCAGCGCTGGAAACAAGAATGCCCTCACTATTTCAGGCCACATTCGACACTTGTTTGAATATGTAAAATAGACTGAATGACACGTAGCATGCTCTTTTTTAGCATAAGATTATTTTCAACCATTTGTGTATCAGAAAACAGACTGCGAATCTTGTACTTGTTCTATTAGAAAGCACAGTACACTGAATAATGGCAACATCTGGCTATTCTCAGGAGGAAGTCATCACAACTACAGGGAAAGAGCTGCTGCTGGAGGCCTGCAAGCGAACTGGGCCCTCTGTGGACTTCGGAGGGCTTTTCCCATGACTCCTAAAGACTTCAAAGGCAAATCTCTGCAGGGTAGCTAATGTAGCAGGGTGTTCACTGCATTTCAAAGAGCATGGTAAAAAATAAACAAGACTTCTGGTCCTCATGTTCTGCCTCTGAGTTATAGTGCCTTATGATCAGGCCTTAATGGAAAGACTTTTTTTCTGTGCTAATTTTTAAGGAAAATGTGTAAAAATGTCACACTTTTTTGCATTTTCTATGCTGATTTAATGAAAATATGAAGATATAAAATGTGTTAAATAAAGAAGATATCTTAAATCACATAGAGTTGTGTAAAAGATTTTGAGTCTTTTTTGCATTTTCTTTGATAATTTTCAGGAAAATATGTAGAATTCTGGTTTTAAACATGGTAAAATGTTTTAAATTAAGCAGATTATACTAATTATGTAAAAATGTGTAGACCTTGATGACACTTTTTTGCATTTTCTGTGCTGTTTTAATGAGAATTTAAAGAATTCTAGTTTTGAACATGGTAAACTTGGTTAAATGAAGAAAGTTATACAAATTCTACAGAGATGTGTAAAGCTTTTTGAGTCTTTTGCATTTTTTGTGCTGATTTAAAGGAAAAATGTAGAATTCTGGTTTTAAATTTGATAAATTGTGTTAAATAAAGCATATTATGCAAATTATGCAGAAATGTGTAGACCTTTATGACACTTTTTTGCATTTTCTGTGCTGATTTTTAATTAAAATACAAGAAATTTGGTTTTAAACATGATAAAATATGTTAAATAAAGCATGTTAAACAAATTATACAGAGATGTGTAAAGGTTTTTGAGACTTTTTTGCTTTTTGTGCTGATTTTAAGGAAAAATGTAGAATTCTGGTTTTAAATTTGATAAATTGTGTTAAATGAAGCAGATTATGCAAATTACATAGATATGTGTAGACCTTTATGACACTTTTTTGCATCTTCTGTGCTGATTTTTAATGAAAATGTAAAGAAGTCTACTTTTAAACATTGTAAAATGTATTAAATGAAGCAGGTTATACAATTTATAGAGATCTGTCAAACTTGTTTAGAATTTTTTTGCACTTCCTGTGCTGATTTTAAGGAAAATATGTGAAAATCTGCTTTTAAAGTTGGTAAAATGTGTTAAGTGAAGCAGGTTATACAATTTATAGAGATCTGTCAAACCTGAGATTTTTTTTGCACATACTGTGCTGATTTTAAGGAAAATATGTGAAATTCTGGTTTTAAACTTGGTAAAATGTGTTAAGTGAAGAAAATTATACTAATTATATAGAAATGTGTAGACTTTTATTACAATTTTTTGCATGTTCTGTGCTGATTTTAATGAAAATTTTAAGAATTCTAGTCTTAAACATGGTAAAATGTGTAAAATGAAGCAGGTTATACAGTTTATAAAGATGTGTAAAAAATTGTTTTGACTTTTTTGCACTCCTTCTGGTGATTTTAAGGAAAATATGTAGAATTCTGGTTTTAAACATGGTAAAATGTGGTTTAATTTAAGCATATTATACTAATTATGTATAAATGTGTAGACCTTTATGACACTTTTTACATTTTCTGTGCTTATTTTTAATGGAAATATGAAGATTTCTACTTTTAAATATGGTAAAATGTGTTAAATGAAGCAGGTTATACAAATTATACAGAAATGTGTAAAACCTTTTGAGATTTTTTGCATTATCTGTGCTGATTTTAAGGAAAATATGTAGAATCCCGGTTTGAAAACCTGGTAAATGTGTTAAGTGAAGCAGATTATACTGATTATGTATAAATATGTATAACAGTTTTTGAATTTTCTGTGCTGATTTTAAGAAAAATATGTAGAATTTAAACCTGGTAAAATGTATTAAATGAAGCAGGTTATACAAACTATGTGCAAATGTGTAGACACATACTGTGTTTTGCATGGATACGTGGTTTTTGTATATGAAAAACCATTAGCGTTTCTGCTCTTCTCTGCAATTATTATTACATCTAAGTCAAATGCATTCATGTAGTGTAAGCATAAATGTATCTGAAATCGAATTTTTATTTTCTGTTCCTTAAAATAGGATGTGATGCAAAAAGCTCTGTAAATAAGAGCCAGTGTGAGCACTGAAACAATGCATCCAAAGAAAGTGTGATAAGGGAAGGTCTGATATACAACAACAGGAAAAGACTGTTTCCTCATTCCATCCTTTAGTTGTACTGTAACTTTTTCCATGAGAGAGATTGTGTATCTTCCACTGAGAGAAATCAGATTTCCTATACTTCTGAACCAGCAAAATATGTGCACATCACCCTACAGAGGGTCAATGGTCTTTTTTTATTTGTTCGCAATATGTTCCCACTCCATCTGCCCTGGCAGAAAAAGACTATAATGGGACTTTTTATTAGGACGGATTGTCAAAGGTGTTCAATCTAATGTAGAGGTGACCGTGAAATAGCAAAGTTATCGAGATCCCAGTTCTGCTTTATCGCCATTGAGCAAGACACTCCAGATTTCTCCAGGATGATTGTGCTTGTAATTAGTGTGCTGTAAGTCACTTTGAATGGGAGAATGCCACTACTAAATAATATGAGAGACGGTTTAGTATTTGTACGGGCTGAAAAGTCACACAAGCATTGTGGCAAATGTACCGCACTGCAGGTTTTCTCAAGAAGTGGACCTTTCTGACCTGAAAGTCTGATAACCCAGAACAAAGTTTGCATTTTAAAGGCCGGTTTTATGTTACATTGTTTAGGTTCTTTTTTTGTCCCTGCTTCCCTGCCAAAGTCAAAGCTACTGGCAATTTTCTAATAGAGCCCTGGGGAAACGTTCCTGCTTTTAATTGCTCCAGTCATTCTCTCACACTTCTACAACACTCACAATGCAACAAAAAAAAAACGTTATTATTTGAATTGTTTCTTTATGTTGTTATCAGTGTGAAAAGATATTCGCATAACACATTTTACTTCTATAATATGATGCATTTCCAAAGCGAAATAGGATATTTAACAATTACAAAATGTAGGACAGGACTGGATTGTGAAAGCTGGCATTACTAGAAATAAGAGGGATTGTCAGCAACCGAATAAAGTAGTTTCTAAAGTGGGAAAGCTATTACATTTAAATTGGTTTTAAATGTTCACTGTTTAATTGTGCACAAAAGAACAGAAATTCAAACCATTCAAAGTTTGGGGTCATTAAGATTTTAATAATTTAATACTATTTATCAAGGACACATTAAATTGACCAAAAAATAATCTTTCAAATATATTCTGTCCTTTTAGCTCTTTCTATTCAGTAAAGAATTCTGAAATTGTCAGATTATAAGAAATGTTTCTTGAGCAATACATCACCATATTAGAATATTTTCTGAAGGATCCTGTGACACTGAAGACTGGAGTAATGATGCTGAAACTGTAGGAATATGTAGGAATACATTACATTTTCAAATGATTCAAACAGAAAACAGTTATTCTAAAGACACAATATGTAACTTTTCGCCGCTAGGGAGCGCATATTCAAAACAAATACAGAAACAAACGCGTGTGGAATCATGGGAGTTGTAGTCTTCATCCCCACAGCTGATGCAATCTGTCGGAACTCGAGCAGAAATCATGTCCATTGATGTGCTAATCCATTAAAGACTTATTAAGGTCACTGTAGTATGAAGCAGGGTGGGGCTGAAAGCTGTGAAAGTGAAACTACGCCACTGGAGCGATATGAGCGCGATACACGGCTCGAAAGCAGCGTAGCTTTTATTATGCCACAGTCGACCGCTTCCGCTTTCTCCAGTCATGTGTATGTGAGGTAAAACAGCTCTTTTATCATACTAGCTGCATTTGAATGTGTTTTAGGTTCTGTTATATAAAAGGATTCAGGTTTTAGGTTCACGTCTAATAAAATGCATAACATTAAAGAAAACATGGGGTTTCCGTGTTTTCTACAATTCTTTTTTTAATTGAACAATGTAACACATTCAATACAATTCAATTAAATTCCAACAAATACAAAAGAATTTCAAATGCTAGGGGGAGATATAAATATCTTAGGAATACATTAAACAATTCACAAGCTTGCACAATTCGAACAGCTTTTTGTTTCTTTGAGGGCAATATGTACTCCATAATGCTTCACTTCATTTTTAAATGCTATGGATTTTTTCCTGAAAATGTACATTTATGTATATGACATTTGGCCATTAAAATAAAAAAAATAATAATAAAAAAACATCTTTCCACTGTAAAGTAACATTTGCGTCAACACTGTCAGCAATAAAATCAAGTACATTTTGCCAAAAAAAAGATACATAAGGGCAGTGCCAATATAAATGAACAGCTGTCTTTGGCTTGTGCTTGCAAAAGCTACATCTTACATCTGTATCTTTTTTAAATGTAGTTAAATAAAGTTTAGCAGGGTACATTCTGTGAAGGAGTTTAAAGGATATCTCTTTAACCTTGTTTGTTAAGAGATAGCGACTAGAGACTATTTTCCAATCAACATCACTCACAAATTGATTCCAATATGCTATTGCATTTGGTTTCGAAGCAACATCCTTCTGGAAAAGAGCTTTTATTGATCTGTTATAATTATTACAATGATAGGAGAAACATATTTTACCTATAGGGGAGTGAAAGGGTGACAGTTGTGGGAATTGCTGAGAATTGAATCTTTTTTGCTGTTTAAACAACATACATATTTTAGGAGAGATTGCACCAAAAATAGTTATGAATTCTTTTGGTGATATAGGAAAATTATATTTTGCTAAGAATTGCTCATGTAAAAAAAAAGACCATCTGAATTAAATAACTGGTCTACTAAAATAATGTTATTTCGAAACCAGTTTTCAAAAAAAAAAAAAGTATAGACTTTAGTTTATATAAAATATCCTTAATATTCCAAATAAAGTAATGATGTGGTGAAAAATTGTGTTTGTAAATCAAATTCCACGCTAGGAAAGCTTTATGAAATGCCGCAAGTTTCACAGGTGTTTTGGTAATATCAAAATTGCAAACAAGGAAAAAATGTATGCCACCCAAATTAGATAAAATATGGAGAGGTATCATATTCCAAATAGAGGTTGGGTACTTAAGTTGTCTAATCCAGTTGATATGTTTTTTACAAAATAAAACCGGAAAATCAAGGGTGTATGATGACACTGGCAGGCAACGCAATGACACGGTCTGTTACACTAGCAAAATGCATAACACTGTTCTAGCAGGTATTTTAATCAAAACAATCTTACACATTGTGCCTTTAATGTAATAATTTTACTGTTTCACTATATTTTTGATCAAATAAATGCTTGGTGATCAAAAAAAAAAAAAATAAAATTGTTAACGAGAACTCAAGAATTCCTTTTTATTTATAAGTTCTCACTAAGCTGTCTGTATGTGTTGTGCAAAGTGATGAGATTTAATTGGCAACAAGTTTTACATAATTACATTTAAATATGAATGGGATCTGGATTTTAAATGCGATGTCAAAATTTTCAGCAAAACAATACATATCAGCTCAAAGTTAGTATGAACTTTATCATCCAGCATATTTCCTTTAGGAGACAGATGATAATGTGGCTAATAATGTAAGACTTTTTTATTGAATATAAAAATGAAATAAATTCAGAAAATATTTACAAAGACAACAAATATTCAAATAACATCTAAATCAAACAAAAAAAAACATCCCTTCATGAAAAAGGGGGCTCTTGCAGCAAGATCAGGGAAACTGTACTGCATTTTAGTAAATACTCTATCAAGCTTTAACACTACACAGTGGCACAGACAGACACTCCAAAAAGGGACAAAATAGTGCACTCTCAATTAAAAAGATTAACTAAACGCTTTTTTTAAAATAATTTCTATTTTGCATTGAGAATTTGAAAGGTCATATAGAAGTATACTAAGACAGAACTGCAAAAAGATAAGTCTTTGGGTTATAGAAAAGAGTGAAGACAGGCAGGTGTTTGCATTTATGTCCGAATGCATATGTCTTGGCTACTCCAAGTGTGAAGACATGATAATGTTATATTGTTAATGTTACGCATTTTAAGTAGTTTGTGCTATAATGGCAGTTAAGTTTTAAACTGAAAATACAAAAAAGTAAATATTCTTCGAGTACCCGTAAAAAAGGCTAAGCGTGGGTTTGATTCTATCCAGCTTAAGAATGGTACAATACATATGTAATCTTCAATGCCAGAGAAAAGGCACAATCTGCATTTTTGTATAAAGTCACCAAGTAAGAGTAGAAAAAGGAGGTAAATGTTGGCATTTCAAGGCAATTATAAGCCGTAACTCCAGTGACTTACAAAGGTCTGCACAGATCCATACGATGTGCGCATTTATAAATGCGAACATTTAGTTAAAATGGTCACTAACAGTCTGGACAAATAATAGCGCATATGAGGTGTTTACAGTAAAATAAAGGACACATTGATGCATCTCTTTTAGACTCGCTGGCATTCGACTTCTTCCCAGCTTCCATTTACATGCGAGTACTTCCGGTCAGATCCTGATATTTTTTTCTTGACATTAAACACAGAACTTCTGTCTGCAGAAATATTAAGTCACAAATACAACTAAACTCAACAAACTTTAAAGATATGTATTTACAGCAGTTAAAACTGCGTAAAAATTGTTCTCTTTCATTACACTTTTTACTATGAGAGGCCAGTTATTCATTTAAGTCTTAATTTTTGCATGTTTTATCTAAGGAATAATAAACATGCTTTTAAAAAACATCCTACATGTGTTCCAATTTGTGCTTTTGTACTAATTAATTTTGTTCTCCAAAAGAAAAGAGTACACAAGATTTTGGAGTGCGTGCAAGAGGAACATACAGATACATTTTAGTAATCAAAGCTTGGTTGACGACTTTGTTATTACGTTTCAGGTTAGTTTATAGGTAATGACCCATCATGTTGCCACCATGTATTCCCAGCTTGGTTAATAGTGGTCCCAAAAATACAAATGTTTGGTTAATGGTAGTCCTATGAAAAGATTTGAAAAAAATAAAAATCAAATAAAAATAGGGAGGGGGCTGGAGGTAAACTTGAAGAAGAGAGAAGGCACACGTGTGACAGTATCCAAGATAACTCAGGCAGTTACGTATTCAATACGTGGTCTATAAAAATGCTGAAAAGGTGGTCCAGTGAATGGTCCAGAGTCTCTTCTTTACAAAAAAGACGCTGAAGAATAACAGGTGGTTCATGTCTTTTTCTATACATTGCCCTTTGATCCCTTTCAGTTATGTGAGCTCAGTAATAATTAAACTTGACTTTTTCAATGTCTCCGATCAGCGTCCTTGCCAAGAAGATTCCCACCATCTAAAAGCAAAATAAGACACAACATTACACTGAGAATAACGTAAAAACACATACTGTAGAAACGCAGACAAGACCTACAACTTCATTCTAACAATTCTATCATAACTTGTCTAGAATCTGAAATACTTTAACCATTTGAATAGTGGTTTGCTTCTTTGTTGCTCTGTGAAAATAAAAGTGCTGAGAGTGACATCTAGCTGTAAAACACTTTCCTCACAGTAATTTTTTTTCTCAAGTACATCCCATACCTGTAGCAATGATATGACTATGAAGACTCCAGCCACAATGTAGAGATTGCGTGGAAGCCACTCCTCTAAAGCCATCATGCATCCTTTGACATATATGGTGTTGCTCCACTGAGACTGAAATATAAAAACAGCATGTGTTATGTTTTACAAAATAAGTGACAGTAAATGTTATGCAATTCATTAAAAAGCATTTTATTACATCAACATAGCAGCAAGTGCACTGTGCAACACATTATAATATACAAGGTTATTCTCTGCAGGTATTCTGCTATTTCCCTACTATAAATGGAACACAAAAAGAGAATGATTAGGAGTGGAAAGCAGAAGACCAGAACAACTGTACGAATGCCCTCAGAAGCCGGGTATCTGTCCAAAGTTACAAATTGAACTTGTGTGCAAAAATCAGAATATCGCATAAAACATTTGCGAAGAAGCACCATTTCCTCCAACAAGTCAAAGAGGACAAAATCGTCACTTCCTGATAAACTGACACTATACATTACTAAAAAAGTAGGAGAAACCACTGAATACAGTAATTTTCATATATAATAAATTACTTGCGCCTCAGAGCAAGCAGACGAAACTAGAGGTCGACCGATATTGGATTTTACCGATACCGATAACTAGGCTGGACCACACTGGCCGATACCGATTAATCGACCGATAGTTTTTAAAATGGATACTGAACAGAAAATAAATAGTTTTAAAAAAAAAGTACCCTACTGAATCATACTTTGTAAATGAATAAAAATATTAATATTAATTATATATTGATCATTACAGTTAATTCATTGTTCATTAATGTTAACAAAAAAATTTAAATGTAAAAAAAAAAGAAAAAAACTAAACATTTTAAAATATGTCAGTAAATGCTGAAATTAACAAGGAACACTCTAACAAGGAACAATACTTATATTCTACAGCTTTTATCAATCTTAATGTAACAAATGGACTCATATTATAAAGTGTTACCATTACATCAACAATCAAGCTAAAGATGGCCTTCTTAAAATATCTATATAAAGGCCACAGTATTGAAACTGCATACATATGGATATTGTGTAATTTCACAATTTAACTGCTTCTATTCTAGAACATTTGTGGTCATCTAATCAAAATATAAAAATGTGTTAGTTACACAACTGTCAAAAGTGCAGCGCCGCGTCTAGAAGAACTCGCAGCTATCCGGTATCACACACACTGGACAAGTTGCGTTCAATTCAAGCGGCGGTCTACAAGACTTTATTTGATCACCAAACGGGCAAAAGTATACTGCTGTCCTTTCTCCACTAATGCAGCATCTAGTCAACAAATTCATTGCTTAGTAAATGACATGAAAACATGCACTACAGTATACTGTACACACCGTTTCATTGTCAAAGTTTGACCGTAACAAATTTAGATGCTGTGGAATGAAATTGGTCCACTGGTTAGATGGGTTTTGCTGTCCCATAGCGCAAAGTCACGACTTTTTTGCTGCGTATGGAGGAATTTATTCTGCAGATGAGTTTCCATCTCCCGTTATTCGCATTAACCCTTTTTCGCACAAGTCAAAAACCACCTCAAGTGAGCGTAAAAACTTTTTTGCAAATTAAGGGTTTTTTATTCAAAATGTGGCATTTCCATCAGCCGTTTCTGATGCTTCAAAATGCGCATAAAAACAGGGTGATGGAAACATAGCTAGAGAAACTGAACTTTGAAAAGTTTAATTTCACAAAATTTACTATATTTTCTGGTGTGCAAAAGCTGACAAGTGATTTCATTTATTAAAACATAAAATCATTCTACACCTTTCACAGCAGAACTTGTCAACAATGGCAAAGAATGAAATGCCTGTCTTTCTAGTACAACTGTTCAAAATGCACTTACCGGTGAGCCAGATTTTCTAACATCATAACCACACTGCGTATTCAACACTGTATCCTGAAAAAATAAAAAAAATAAATTTAGTAAAGTCATAGGTTCATTCAAATGAGGTCCATTTTCACTGTTATGGAAGCCCACTTCCGCCACTGAATACCCCCAAAAAAACAGTCAAGAACTGCATGATATTAACTCTTAATTTAAAGTTATAAAATCAGAATTGTGAGATATAAACGTGCAAATCAGACTTTTTTTCTCAGAATTGCTTAATATAAACATGCAATTTTAAGAAATAAAGTCAGAATTGTGAGATAAACTTACAATTTTGATTTTTTTTCTTAGAATTGTGAGTTTATATCTTGCAATTCTGACTTTATTTCTCGCAGTTGTGAGTTTATATCAGGCAATTGTGAGAAACAGTCAGAATTGTGAGTTTACATCATGAAATTCAGACTTTATAACATGCAACTGCAAGTTTATCTCTCACAATTCAGAGAAAAAAAAAATCTAAATTGCAAGAAAAAAAAAAAGTCAGAATTGAGATACAAACTCACAATTGTGAGAAAAAAAGTCAGAATTGTGAGTTTTTAAATCTAGCAATTCTTACCTTATTTCTCGCAATTGTGAGTTTATATCACGTGATTCTAAGAAATATGACTTTATAACTCACAATTGCAAGCTCATATCTCATAATTCTGACTTTTCAGAATTGAGAGATAAAAAGTCCCAATAACCTCTGTATATTTTTTATTCAGTGGCGGAAAAGGGCTTCCAAATACTGTAAAGTCATTTACTATAGAAGGAAAAAAAAAAAAATCAAGCACTGATAAATTTAAATCAAAGTCATAACCTGTGCATAGGAGGCAAGGTTTTAGGGTTAGTGTTAACTATTTCTGGCTGTTTATTAATACACTAGCAGTTAATTTGTCAATTGAAAATACAAAAAATAAAATATTCTTTGAACACATGTTAAAAAAAATTCCTCAAACTGAGTCACATAGGTTTGGAATGCCATAAGGGTGAACTACTCTTTTAAGTGTTTAATACATGCAGTGAGCACAAAGCCACCACAAGCTGAGGGAATCTTCCCCATGCTTGGCCTTCGACTTTAAAGCACAATGGGTTCTTTAAAACAGTATTTTTCATGACAGTGCAGCATGCTGAAAAGATCTCTTTATTCTGTGGAGGGCTGCTGTGAATAAGAGAAGAACCTACAGCAGGGTCGCTGATGCAGCAGGAAAAGGGCACTCCACATCTCTCTCTGCTGGGGTTATCCGTTGAGCAATTAAAATACACATTTAGATTCCAGTCGTTGGGGTCTTTAGCTCCACAGCAATGATTCTGCAGGGGAAAAAAAAACATGTACGTTGTACAGTTTAGCATAGTCACATCTGTGCACATGTATTAGGAATTAAACTTCTCATGGCCAGCTTTTACCAGACTTTCACAAGCACTAAGCCATATGCTTCATCAAAATCCCTCAAAATACACCAATAATAATTTACGTTTTAGTAAATGTAAGAAAGCTAGTGTCCACTACTAGCTCCAAAACTGCTTTAGAAGTCATTAGCATCTACGGCTCTTTATGGTTTTGTTCAGGTTAAATAATGCTTGTTAATTAAACATTAAATATTTAAGCAAACATTTGCAAGACGACATGTAAAAGACAGTAGTGCAGTTTAATGGAAACCATTTCACCTATAATATGTACGTAAGGGTGTGCGATAATGACAAAAATGACATCTCAATATTTTCTGGAATTTTGTTGATACTGATAATTAGATGATATTTTGCTGAGTGTGTTATTGTGCTGGTACCTTGGCAGGTTTAGGACTCCTGTGAACAGCTGACTCCCAAAAATTTTTGATATTCTTCATATTCTGTGCAGTGGTTAGTTTGCAGGAGTAACAGAAATGTACTTTTCCAATAAGTTTAAATTGATTTTTACCCTTTATGGGCATTTTACCTTTAAAAGGCCAATATATGCAGAGGTGGCACAGAATCTGCATTTGATTTGGCATTCAGATGCATTTACACAAAATGTTTAATGCAGAACATGAATGCATTTAACCTGCAGCTACAAATGTATAAATGTTTTGATGCTTTAAAAACAAAATATTCAATAGTGATTTTTGAAATGATTTGGGGGAAAAAAGGGAAAATATACTTTAAATTTAAACCTAAAGTTGGCAGCAAATCACTGCATGAGTGAGTCTATGGGCCCTATTTTAATGATCTAAGCACATGGTCTAAAGCACACGGCGCAGGTGCACTTAGGGCGTGTTCAAATCCGCTTTTGCTATTTTAAGGACGGAAAAAAAGGGCCTGGCACATGGTCTAAAAGTGCTGTCCCTATTCTCTCAATGATTCATGGGTGTGTTTTGGGCGTAACGTGCATTAAACCAATCAGTCTCTCATCTCCCATTCCAGTTGCAGAGCCAGTTGCACTCCACCATGGCGGATTTGCTATTTACACTGTGTAATTTGCTAGAAAAAAGACTGAACACTTCTTCTGAGAGCAGGGCCGGTGCCAAGGGGGGGCATTCATGGTCCGAGCCCCCTTAAATGAGTTACTGTGCACCCCCTCTCTATCTTCTCCCCTCCTTGCTGAATGTGATTGTTTTTTTGTTTTTTTTTGAGAGCAAAAGTGAAACCAAAAATTTAAAAATACAGCAAAAACTGTTGTGTCTAAAATCAAATCACTTAATATTAATTTTTTGTTTATTAAACTGTTCATCAAATCAGTTTCATATTTGCAATTGTGCTCACATTTGGAGGAAAGAAAAAAAAAAAAACACTTAACTCTTCTTGTGATGTTAACTACATCACATGATATAAATATAACAGACATAAAAGTCACGCAGTATTCTAACCAACATCATGTGTATGCGTGCACTCTCTTGGTGTGTTTTTGCGATATACTCAATTTCAAATCACATATCTTTTAAACACCAATTACGTTATTATCATAGATAATATATATTGCGCACCCTTATACATATGTGGTGGTTGACAAGTTTAATAAGTAGAAAACATTCATTTTATTTAATGTAAATTAGTATATACCAGCTTCTGGAGAGAGTCGATCAGGTTCTGGAGGTCAATGTCTTCCCTGTAGGCCTTCACATTGGCCAAGAAGAAATCATTGATCCACTCCCTAACTTGTCCCTGGAACACAAACGCCAACACTGCAGCCGTCAACTCCAGGAAGAAGATGAAGCCAATGACTCCAGAGAACTGCAAGACAAGGTCAAGAAGCAAGACGAAAAATCAAAGAGCAGCATTTGACTGTAGAAATAGAATGCTCATTTTCACATCTAGGAACTACCTGCATTAATACACTATAAAGGAGAATTCTTCATTTAGAACTGATCAGCATATGTGATGGCCTTAGTATCACATTGAAAGTGTGAGTACTTACAAACTTAAGAAGACAGATGTTTTCCCTGAGAGCTCCAACACACCCAGCAAATCCCAAAATGAAAGTGACTGTGCCCACAACCAACACCCCCCAAACTGGGTCAAAACCATGTAGACGTGTAACTTGTGTCAGATCTGATAAAACACCCTGCGGACAAATAAAGAAACAACTTACACTGGTTGTTTTTCCCTGAGCCACTAAAACACATTCACAGCTACATAACTCAATGTTCAATGCTGACTACCACTGAAAGGTTTGGAGCTTTTTTTTGTTGATTTTGAAAGAAAACTCTCATTCTCAGCAAGGCTGCATTTATTGTATCAAAAACTGGATCCGTATATTATTAATATTTTGAAATAAATATAGGGCAGCTGTGGCCTAATGGTTAGGGAGTCGGGCTTGTAACCGAAAGGTTGCGGGTTCGAGTCCCAGGTCCGGCAGGGATTGAAGGTGGGGGGAGTGAATAACCAGCGCTCTCTCCACCCTCAATACCACGACTGAGGTGAGTCCCTTGAGCAAGGCACCGAACCCCCAACTGCTCCCCGGGCGCCGCAGCGATAGCAATATGGCTGCCCGCTGCTCCGGGTGCGTGTGTGCGTGTGTGCGTGCGTGCGTGCGTGTGTGTACCTGGTATTCATCACGTTATGGGGACCAAATGTCCCCACAAGGATAGTAATACCAGTAAATTTTGACCTTGTGGGGACATTTGTGAGGTCCCCATGAGGAAACAGGCTTATAAATCATGCAGAATGAGTTTTTTGAGAAAGTAAAAGTGTGCACAGTCTCCTGTGAGGGCTAGGTTTAGGTGTAGGGTAGGTGTAGGGCGATAGAAAATAGTGTTTGTACAGTATAAAAACCATTACGCCTATGGAATGTCCCCATAAAACATGTAAACACAACATGTGTGTGTGTGTGTGTGTGTGTGTGTGTGTGTGTGTTTGATCACTTCTCACTGCTGTCTGTGTACACTTGGATGGGTTAAATGCAGAGCACAAATTCCAAGTATGGGTCACCATACTTGGCTACACGTCACAACGTCCTGTCCAATTTAAATTTACTTTTTTTCTATTTGAATACATTTTAAAATATAATTTATCCCTGTGATGGCTGAATTTTCAGCAGCCATTACTTAAGTCTTCAATGTCACATGATCCCTCAGACATCATTATTCTAACTTTACAAAAAATAATATAAAATCTTTGTATGTATTCGTTATGTAGTTTAGGTCACTACATTCGTTGATGATATCAAATAACTAAATACAGCATAGGAAGTCTCACAAGTGTCTACTTACCTTTTCACTCCAGGCCCAGAAGCCAATTGCAATGAATGCTGTTCCAGCTAGCTGAGAACCAGAAGAGATTCAGGAAAAATTAAATAATTAAATGCTGCATCAGAACAGTCAAGTTCAGACAAAACAAAAACGTGCAACAATTGAGTGTGTGGTTAGAACAGACAATGCAAAATATGACTAAAGATATAACTAATGTCTAGAACACCAAGAAACTAGAAACTACAATACTGCTTGCCAAAATAAGATTTAAATACAAAAGTTTGGGGTTGGCAAGATTCATTTCTTTCAAACAAAATCTTAAACTTTTGAACAGTAGTCTGTATGAACAAACAAAAGATAAAAAGCTTTATTTATCAATATAGACTTCTAATTCATATCTGAAACAGGTCATGAAATATTCACAACACAATGTGCAGTAATATCCACAAAAGCCTGTTCAGCATTGAAAACAGGAAAACGGGTTAGAAGCTGAGTGTTATCTGAAAATCCTCCCATGCTTTCCACAGAGGACACCACAAACTACTGCACCAATATGCCAGTGTTAATCTGTTTCCTGTTGACGTATATATATGAAAACCTGACGCCATCAGGCTGACTTTTTCTCTCGATACACAAAGTTTCAGTTTTGGGTGTTCACTTCCTGAGAAATGACCCACGCAGTAATAAAAAACACAAACATAAAGTATGAAACATCTGTGCACACAGTGTAAAATGAAGTGGAACAAACAAACATGAAATTCAGGGCCAGTCTACAGATGTTATCTGAGCAACAGTGGCAGAAAAGATAGAAATGTTATCTAATGTTACAACTGGAAGGGTGGCCATTTAAACACGATTTGCAGTAATGGGCATGTTTGTATGTGTTCATGTATGGCTTTACACTCAAATAAAACATTTGCCATCAACTTCAATCAAACATCAACTTACCCAAAAGATAATGTTGTAGCTGAACATGAGGTATTTGTAGCAACAGCTAACCTCTGCATTTTCATATCTGTAATAGTGCATCTTCTTCTGTAGCATAAAGGGAAAGAACATTTGAGACAACCACAGTAAAACATCTAGAGAGACCTTTATCACATATTAAAATGGGAACTAACAAGTAGATGTGCGTAAGTGTCAAGCAAATTACACCACATCCTCAAGATTAGAAAATTGCACAAGTGTTTAATTACAAAAGTCTGAGTTCACCATATGTCATGTTGCTGCCAGTAATACAGATCTGAGTCTGTGGTTCACTTCCTGTGTGCATTTACAGAAACAAAGAAAAAGAAAACTTTCCTAAAAGTTGTTTTAAGGAAACACTCCCTCCTTAAGTGATTAAAAAATGTTTATAAAACGTTCATATTTTGTGTTTAACTGCATGTCATGTGACCATTAGCTGACACCAGAGAACCACGAATATGTGGTTCAATTATTAAAACATAAATCTCAATGGGTACTAGCAAACATTTGAGCCAGAAAGGTTTGGGAATGCCTTCTTTACTGCATCTACTATAGCAGCTACTGTAACGTTACTTATACATTCAGATATTTGTAAATATGGCTCGCAGAGCTGGATTTTCTAAAATTACTAATAAAAACAGCTGGTTAAACATCTCGGGTTAAAGTGTTATGCAATCATAATCATTCCTATTTGCGTTACCTGTCAAGCAGTACCTACCAACAGCTGCAAGCTGATATTTTCGGAAAAACGCCGAAGATGTTTCAGTTCTGATTTTTTGGGGAAGAAATTCCGTATGTATGATTGGGTTTTCGTTTGATTATCACATCAGGTATGGCCTTAAAATATTTTAGTGCCCCAGAGACAACAAACAATGAATTATATCCATCCAGTAATCAGAAATCGCTAGCGATTTACACACACAAGATGGCTCACAAGCTCTGTCCCCCAGTCCTTCTTCCTCTTACTAGTTAGCAAAGTGGCTAGTTCATTAGCAAAGTTGTCAGCTCACTTTTTAAAACCAGTTGGCAGGGCAACCCTCAGTCTTCCACAACATTTAATGCGTTTAGGGCATTTTAGAAAGTTAATTGGGAACACTGACAGTACTGTGATAATATGATACATTATTTTTCTTATAAAAGCAAGAACAATGCCAACAGCTAGATATCTCAATATGGCTAGCCAACCAACTTTACCACCTCACGACTTGTCAAAACATAGCATTTAATCACAGTTACCTCGGTGTTTTAAATATACAATGTTCTAAAATATAAAAAGCTACAACGACTAGTTAAACTAATCTGCAGTTTAATTTATTTACGAGAGAAGAGTAACGTTACGTGAGCACGCTGTATCTCTGCGTAAAACGCAACACTCGACAATTCACGTCCGTTTAACATATTTACAATTCAAAAGAACAAAGCAAAGTGGGCTATTGGCGATCTTGGCAAAAGATTTCATTCCATGTTAGGAAATAAAAATAAATAAGCAGTAATAATATGCAATCTAAAAAAAAGGCTTACCTCTTTGTTTATGTCACACAACGCCTCCGCCTGGTAGTTATAGTTTGAAAAAAAACTACTTACACCCACCCCATGCATGAATGCAAGACTTGTGTATGTGTGAGTGTGAGAAAGACACGCCCGGTGCACCCTGCATTCATCTCGGAAAGTAACGATCACTCACTTCAAAACAATCAAATCTCTTTCACGATTATTCACTAGGGTTCTGCTTATCTCACTCACTTTATTAGACAAGCAGATAAGTACTGAACACCAGCGGTATTTTATAAATATCTAGTGTTTTATCTGTATCACTTTTAATATTTTTTATTATTTTTATCTGTTTAAACTATAAGCTAAACTAAAACAGCAACGATAGTAAATATAGCTGCAAGCAACGATTACTGGGGTTAAAGTACTTTAAGGCATTTATGATAATGAAAAAATACATTATTTAGCAAGCCTGTAACCACCAAATGAATGATTTAAAACAGCATTTTTAGCAAATCCAGGTCATTTATCATAGAAGTATGTTTGTTTTTGGGGTTACGTTTTGTTACAGCACCAGCTGCGGTCCGATCTCCCTAAAACTTTGCATGCTTGTTTAGAATCACCTGTCGCATGTGCTCAGCAGGTTTCGTGAAATTTTGAGTTTGCCTTCAGGTTTAATAGGATTCTAGGTAAATTTAAACAAGCCCCTCTTTTAAACGACTTCCCAAAGAGTAAATTTCAAGATTTTTCGAGAATTATTGGCTTAGAAGTTCTCAACTCCCCTTGTTGAAAAAAAAAAACAGCCTGCTGGGTAGGTAGGTTTTGAAGCGGGGATGCTGGTCCTTATAGACACTTGTGGCACTTTGGAGCAAGACCGTGCACAGCAATATTCATGTTGATAGGACAAATGGCTGCGTAGGTATAGCGATTTTTCCCCCTCTTGTAGCACCACCAAGTGGCCAAACTCTGCGGATTGAGCTCTTAGATAAGTGTTCTGAGTTTGGCAAAGATATCTCATTCCGTTTAGGAGTTACAGGCATTTTACTAAAAGTGGTCCTGCCGAGAAAAAAAACTCCAAAGCCTAGTTTGAAAAGTAGGTTTGGCAAAAAAAAAATCCAAAATACCCTAAGATTTCGCCAGGCACACAGATCTGAGGCGTGTGTTTTGTCTGGCTCGAGCCAAGGATTCTAGCGACATAAGACACTTAAGTCTGCGACTGACGGTTTAGGAGATATTAGCGATTTCGAACTTTTGATCGCTGCAGCGCCCTCGTCAGGCCGATTGGGGCGAGCCTTGGTGACCTTGTCTGTGGTGAGTACTACTCCGTCCAAGTTTCAATTCTCTACGACTTAGGGTTTGGTCTGCACGAGTTTTAGTGGAGATCTCTGATCCTTGACCATTCTAACAATTACAACAGGGTTTCAGCGCTATGCACTTGAACCCCTAATAATAATGTATGTTCTAATATCTCATAAAAATCCTACTTTGTGTAAAATTCAGGTTGAGGCTAATTAGCTCCTGTGCTATATGTATAAACAGGAAAAGACAAGAAAGTGTTTGCTATTGCCCCTCCTCTCTCCTTCTCTCTATCACTTTTTATCTCTATCCATATAACACACGTACACATATTTCCTTGCTGTAACACACAGAGACACAGCCAATGCAGTCTCTTCAGGAGGAAATAGAAGAATCACAAGAACCACTTCCTCATCCTTGTTTATTCTTTTGACGTGTTGTTTGAATGAAAAAAGACAAACATCCACAAAATCACACATCCTGCTGTAGGAAACCAAAACACTAACAGAAAATAGTAACAACACAAAACACAAAAAGGAAGAGAAAACAGATCAGTACATCTTTTATTCAGTTCAAAGACACTTTCAGTTCTTTGTAAATGATAAGGCTTTAATAAATGTAAACACACACGTTTTAAAAAGAGAGAATGTCCAACAGCACATATTACTCCATATTCCAGTCCATTCTTTCAAGTCCAGCATGTATTGCGTGGGAGTGAGGACCAGAAGGTTCTGGTTTATGTCAGAGTTTGTTGACCATGCTTTTGGAGAATATTTCTACTGTCCAAAAGCTCCACCTGTTTTCACCATGACTTGTATTGTTCTGAGAGAGACAGGAATGTTTTCAAAGAAGGGAGTAGAGACATCATAACCTAGGGGAGAGAAAGTTCTGTTGGCAGATGTACAAGGACTGTAGATGGAAAAAGTGTGTGGAGACATCTCCAACAGATAATGGAGGCATATTTCAGTTACAACCAGGGAATCATGAAACCACATGAAAAGCCCTTGTTCATCATACTCCTATAGTCCAGATGTGAAACCACCTTGTGACATTGTTATTGGGTCTCCGGTGTTTTTTCTTTGTTTGTTTGTTTGTTTGTTTTTTACAATTCCAAAGTTTTTTTATTTGTATATTAACAATCCAAAAGTACAATAAATATGTCTTGGTCATGCACGCTTTTCTACTACAGCACAAAACCACATTAGTGCCAGTTCCACCCTTTTTGAAACCAATAGTTTGATCAAAGAGCTGCAAGCAGGTCTTCATCATTTAATGCAAATCACTTCCTCTTCCTGTTACATTAATCTTTCTAAAAACACCCCAACTGCTGTTATGATACTGAATATCACATTTTCAGCAAACAATTAAAGTCTCAAATAAAAACTGTTTAAAAATAAACACATTAAAAAAATTTTTTTTGGTGTCTGACTTTTTTAAAATTGTTTCAATCAAGCCTGAAAGCAGTAATCAGAGTGGACCACTTGTGTTCAGATTGTATGTTGCTTGAACACACTTTTTAATTTACCTCAGAAAAAATATAGGCTAGTATTGACTAGCAACAGCTGTGAAGTGTCTTGCTGAGGAGACTAATATCTCACATTTTTTATGGATGACAGGCCCATTTCACCCCTCATTAATCAAACACATCCACTTTGATAGTCGAGACTGACTATCATTCGGCTGTAGTCTAAATCCCATCAAGTCTGATTGTTAATTTATGAGAAAAACACAATGTAAACACAGACTTTTCATATATATTTGTTCTGTGTACAAATACCTGAATCTATAGACCTTCTTCATCAAGAATTTTGAGCATTTATTTTTTTTTTTTCATAGAATATCTTCCTTCTTGAAAGATCTAAGGATCCTCAAATGCGAACTGTGTGTGTTTTGTGTCAGGGTGTTGTGTAGCAGGCAGGCAGGTAGACGAAGGAGAATGTAGTTTTAAACAAATGATTTTAATAATAATAGAAAACAGGCAGAACGGGATGGCACACTACTAATAATAATGACTAAGAACGGACAAATAATGACTGAACTGAATGGGGTATAAATACTTGGACAACTGGGAGGAAATTAAAAACAGGTGCAGGGTAATCAATTAAAAACCATAACAACAGATGAGGAACAGAAACAGAAGGCAGGAGAACAGGGAAAATGGAACAAAAACACAAAGAACACGTGACATTTTGCTTCAAGAGATCAGCCATACATTTGTTGCTTTTACTTTTTTTGTATGCATTTAATCATTTTATTATTCTATTTAAAGAAGTCCACTTCCAGAACAACAATTTACAAATAATTTACTCACCCTCTTGTCATCCACAATGTTCATGTCTTTCATTAGTCATAATGAAATTATGTTTTTTGAGGAAAACATTTCAGCATTTTTTTTTTCATATAATGGACTGCTATGGTGCCCCGCTTTTGAACTTCCAAAATGCGGCTTCAGACAATCCCAAATGAGGTTGTAAACGATCCCAGCCGAGGAAGAAGGGTCTTATCTAGCAAAACGTTCAGTTATTTACATAAAAAAATACTTTAAATACTTTTTATTCTCAAACGCTCGTTTTGCCGTGCAGTACTTGAACTCTGTGTACTCTGGCTCAAGACAGTTAGGGAATGTCGAAAAACTCCGCCTGTATTTTCTCCCTCAACTTCAGAAATCATTTCAAAATCATCCTACATCACTGCAGACGTTCCGACACGATCTTTGCAAAGTGAACATGCAAAAAAGATCAAACACCCTTAACAAAAAAGGGAGAACATGAGATGGGAGTTTTTCGACATACTCTAACTGTCATGAACAGGAACAAAAACAGTCCAGGCAGAATAAGACAAGACGAGCGTTTGGCATTAAAAAGTATATAAATTGTATTATTTTTATTAAAATAACCGATCGTTACGCTAAGTAAGACCCTTCTTCCTCAGCTGGGATCGTTCGAAGCTGCATTTAAACTGCATTTTGGAAGTTCAAAATCAGAGCACCATATCAGTCCATTATATGGGGGAAAATGCTGAAATGTTCTCGTCAAAAAACAATTTCTTTACGACTGAAGAAAGAAAGACATGAACATCATGGATGACAAGGGGGTGAGTAAATTATTTGTAAATTGTTGTTCAGGAAATGGAGTTCCCCTTTAATAATAAAATCATTTATAATAATAATTTAAGACTTATTAATTCTGTTGATTCATGTATTTATTAGCCACTTATATTATTATTTTTCCATTGTTGTTTAGTCTTATGATTGTGTGGTATCAAGGGATATTTGTGTTCATGAGTAAGACATAAGAGAATGCATGATCTAACATGTTGGCGTAGTCGGCAGGATGAAATAACATAGAGCTGTCAGAGCTGTCAGGATGTTTCTCGCATGACCAGAAGATGGAATGTCCCGCAGTGGGCCAGTAAGTGAGGACGAGGATGACTCCTGCAGGCGCTACCATCAAGATGCATGTTTTGATGTGTATATATATGCAGTCAGGCTGTCATATTCAGCACTGTAAAAAATCCATAAAAATAGGGTACAATGTACTTTTTTTATTATCACAGGTGTTTTACCTGTATTTGAAATTTGCATTGTTTTTTACAGTTAACAGAAATGTAGGTGACAGTAGGTGGAAGTACAGAGTATTCGTATTAAGATACAAAATCATCCAAGATGTTCATGTCTTTCTTTCTTCAGTCACAAAGAAATTAAGTTTTCTGAGGAAAACATTTCAGGATTTATAGTTGGCTTCAGTGGGGCTCAATGGATTGAAGGTTAAAAATGCAGCTTCAAAGGGCTCTAAATGATCCCAGCCAAAGAATAAGGGTCTCATCTAGCAAAACAATCAGGCATTTTTTAAAAAAAAGATTACAATTTCTATACTTTTTAACCCCAAATACTTGCCTCGTCTAGCTCTGCCATGTGCACGTGTACTCTGTGTAATCCGGGTCAATACTTAGGGTATGTCGAAAAACTACATTGCTGCAGAACTGCCAACCCAGTGTTTACAAAATGATCTTGCAAAGGTTTAACGCCCTTTACAAAAAAAGGTAAAACAGCAATGTAGGATGATTTTGAAGATGGAGGAGAAAATGAGATGGCTTTTCGACAGGAGTGCACAGAGTATGCATACGCAACACAGAGCTAGACAAGACGAGCATTTGAGGTTAAAAGGTATATAAAATGTAATTTTTTTTTTAGAAAATAACCAATCGTTTCACTAGATAAGACGCTTCTTCTTCGGCTGGAAAAGCCCTTAGAGCCCTTTTAAGCTGTATTTAAACTGCATTTTGGAAATTCAAACTCACATGCACCACAGAAGTCCACTATATAGAGAAAAATCCTGAAATATTTTCCTCTAGAAACATAATTTCTTTACAACTGAAGAAAGAAAGACATTAACATCCTGGATGACTAGGGGGTGAGTAAAGTGAACTTTTCCTTTAAGCAGCACAATTGTTTTCAACATTGATAATAATATTAAATATTTTTTGAGCAGCAAATCAGCATATCAGAATGATTTCTAAAGGATCATGTGACACTGAAAACGTAAAAATCTTACCAACCCCAATCTCTTGAACTTGAACTTGAACTTATTTGATTTAGAACAGAAAGCGATGGTATCAGAAATATTTCACTTCATGTATGACAGAACTTTGTGTTGTGAAAGATTATTCAGAATCTATTTTGATGAATATCAAGGTTTTCTATGACTGTGTCATCTAATTAAAGTAAAAAATAGAAATAACATCATACAGAACAATTGCGTAAAAATCTGACATTTGAAAGAACATACAGGGAAAAACATCTTTATTTAAATGCAAGTGCAGCAATTAAATGAAGTTAATAAAGATGCCTGTAAACAATATACACACTGCTGCATAATTATACTTTTACAATGATCATCAAATAAATAGCAAAAATGAAGATAAATAAGATTGAACCCCATTTAATTAGTCTGAAAACTCCCAGATCTCTCAGGTTGTTACTTTGAGAGCAGATAAATATTACATTTTTGTTCATGTTTTCAGTCAATAAATACATTGAATAAATAGTCATAAATAGATCGCACACAGCAAAATTCAGCCGTAGACATGGTTGTCCTCAGACGAGTGGCTATTTTGTCCTTCACCTTGCCACCAGTCTCCTTGCAGCTCTCCCAGGATCTCTTGTAGGGACAAAGCCGGCAGTTCAGGCAGAGGCCCGTGGTGAATCCCGCTTTCCTGTTGGCTCTCCATCCTCTGAACGTCTGGGTTATCTACACAGAAAGAGCTGGAAGCTGGAGGAGTGCCATCCAAACCAACTTCCCAGCAGCCCGAGTCTGGGGTAACAGGGGTCAGCGGCTGAAGACTGTGGTGTTTTTCAGACGGAGAGTAAAAAAAGCCTTGGACGGAGCTGGGATTGCAACCATAGGCATCAAGGTGATATGGACTCCACATGGAGCTCATAGGTGAACTGTCATACCTCGCAGCCCAGTTTGGAGGCATCTGATGCTCTGGGCTTAATAGAGGAGGGCTGCAGTGAGCGTTCATGGCTCTGGCCTGATGGTGTCTGTATGAAGGGGTGCAGTAGCCGGAATCGTCGCCGATTGACATGGAAGATGGAGTGTCACATCCGTAAAGTCCATCCCTCTCCATTTCTTCCTTAATATGATTAGGGTACGCAGGTGGTGGAGTGCATATAGGCCCAGGAACTGCACCAGACTCGCCGCCGTCCCTGTTAGAAGCATGTGGTGAATTCTGCATCGCACTATATGGTGATTCAGGTTGCCACAGTGGCTTCTTTCCACCCTTGCATTTCAATGTGCGAGCCCTCCTATTCTGGAACCATACCTATTGTGAGTGGAGACATCAAGATAAACAGGGTCAGACTCATAAGAATACAGTTGATAGATTAGACTCAACAATCTAGTGCATACAGATAAGAGCTTCCCTGTCTAAAGATTCAGGTTAATCATTATGAGAAGACATCCAGCTACGGTGGCATATAGTCATGATGGTTATCAGTGCCTGGTATGTATGTTGTTTACAGGCTGTACGGTTTCTAAACAGCAGATAAACACAAAGACGCTTACGTCATTTCAGATATTGATGGTGGTATCAGTGACAGCAAACAGTGTGTTTTCACATAAGGCCTTATTAGCATATCACTTCACCTGTTTTTATGTCCATCTGCTGATTTTGTAAATGCATAAGACATACAAACAAGGAGAAAAGGGGGTTGTTTCCTTATTTAGATATCGGGTAGTTCAACCAGAAATTAAATTATTATAATTTTGAATATAATGAAAGTTAGCAGTGTCTAAAGTAGTTTTAGACCCCCACTCACTTTCATTATATGGATAAAATAATTTAAACATTCTTCAAAATACATTCTTTTATCTTCCACAGAAGTTCACACAGATTTGTAACAACATGAGGGTGAGTAAATGATGACAGGGTTAAATATCTTTAAATTCCACTGAATTACGCGTGTTTTTATATGCAACGTAACCCACCTGTATGCGAGACTCTGGCAGTCCTGTAGTTTGGGAGAGACTTTCTCTAAGGCTGATTCCTGGGTAAGGATCTGTCTCAAATGTGGCACGAAGAAGCTCAACGTGTTCCTTTGAGAAACTTGTTCTTTTCCTGCGACTTGCACTTCTTGCTACAGTACCGCTTCCAGATATTTTAGCAGACGCGTCTGAAAAAGAAGATAAAAGTTTTAAGTTAAACATAGTGTTATCAAAATTTTCATTACTAAATTGCACAAACTCATTATACATTAGAAACACAATGCTAACATCACCTGAAAGCTAAATAAATAAGCTTTCCATTGATGTATGGTTTGTTAGAATAGGACAATACTTGGCTGAGATTCAACTATTTGAAAATCTGTAATCTAAGGTTGCAAAACAATTAAAATATTGTGAAAATCGCCTTTAAAATTGTCCAAATGAAGATTTAGCAATGCATAATACTGATCAAAAATTAAGTTTTAATGGAATTACGGTAGGAAATTTACAAAATATCTTTATGGAACATGATCTTTACTTAATATCTCAATGATTTTTGGCATAAAAGAAAAATCGATCATTTTGACCCATACAATGTATTTTTGGCTATTGCTACAAATATACCCGTGCTACTTAAGACTAGTTTTGTTGTCCAGGGTCTCATATGTAGAAGAACTGTAACAGTGCTTGATGGTTAGTTTGAGACTGAGAAGCTTGTAAAAAATAACCTTTTATGAGATTTTACATATTAAAAGCTATCCATCAAAATTTTCCCCAGTAATGCTTACCAATACTGTTGTCTTTCCACATGTTGCGTCTTTACTGGTTGAATCCTGGAGGCCAAAAAGGTTCCACAACTCTCAAGCTCCCAGTGAAGGTCTGTCTCATTTGATGCTCCTCAGGGATATGATTTCTGACCCCTGCAGCAGTGTTTTATACCTGTGCCCTCTAGTCCCTATCCCATGACCCCCCTTTCACCCCCACCTCCCACATTTAGAAGTGCTTAGAAGGGCCAGCCCAAGACATTAAGCATTCAAACACACCTTTGTCAAGAAAAGGTCTTTCTAAGAATATTAAGCATTCAAAAAACATCTTTGTCAAAAATGTCTTTCTAAGGACTATATAACGTTTAAAAGCTTTCTTTTGAGAGAAAAATTACTGAAAAGTCTTAAGTACAACCAACTTCTTAAATTACATCTAACTGACTTACAAATCAAAGTGAATTTCATATAAAAAGAAAAAAAATCTTACCTTAACTTATTTTGATAAATTAATGGAAAAACATATAGTACATTTATATTATTCATATATAAATTATAAATATTAAATAGTAAAGACTTCTATAAATATTAAAGAAGTTGATAATCATTTTTATAAAATAAAAATTCTTTTTTATACTGTAAGTGGTTGAAAAAAAAAAATCAAAAGCTAAAAATTTGTTAAAATGTTTCATTTTTTTCAAAAGTATCTGTATATTTGTGACCCTGGACCACAAAACCAGTCTTAAGTAGCATGGATATATTTGTAGCAATAGCCAACAATACATTGTATGGGTCAAAATTATAGTTTTTTCTTTTATGCCAAAAATCATTAGGATATTAAGTAAAGATCATGTTCCATGAAGATATTTTGTACATTTCCTAACGTAAATATATCAAAACTTAACTTTTGATTAGTAATATGCATTGCTATGAACTTCAATTGGACAACTTTAAAGGCGATTTTTCTCAATATTTAGATTTTTTTTGCATCCTCAGATTCCAGATTTTCAATTAGTTGTACCTCGCGAAATATTGTCCTATTCTAACAAACCATATATTAATGGAAAGCTTATTTATTCAGCTTTCAGGTAAATAAACTTCAAACATTTTGACCTTTTTTTTTTTTTTTGTGGTCCAGGGTCACATTTAAGATTTTTATATACAAAGGCTAAAAATAAAAAGAGACTGTATTTTAATACAAAACGTTTGTTTTGGCACATTAATCACACATATTGTATAGAATTACACTTTTTGGAAAAGCGTGTAAATAGATGGTGTCTTTTCCTTTAATTGCTCTCCATTCAAGCATTGTAATCAATATAACAATAGACTGGAGAAAATATTAACTAACAAAGACATTAACAACATGCTTAACATGAGTTCAAGCAAAAGGCTGTGAATGGATATCTCTTTGTGTCATCTGATCTCTTTTCAGAAGGAACATAAAAGAAACATGTTTGGAAGCCAAGGAAAACAAGGAGAGCGATTTGTGGAATGATTAATAGGACAGTTTGCGTGTGTGAGTACTGTCACTCCCTCTCTCTGCTCCAGAGGATCCAGAGGGGATAACAGTCGTTTCAAAGTCAAGGTGGCTGACAAGCTTGTCAATGCAGATGAGCTGTTTAGACATGCTGTCGAATTAAGCCAAAGGGACCTTTCATATAAATACGAAATATAATAGATGACCAGTTCATTTTGATGGTTTCCATCCGATAAACCCAGAATGAATCAATAAATAATGTCTATATAAGACAGGATAAATATAACCATCAATAAATTATGGCATCCGCTTAGCTACCAGAAATTAAGTGATGTTTGGACTGTTTTTGATGAAGTTCAGGTTCATCTTATTTGTATTCTTAGATCATTTAGTAATGGTTACTGAATATAATTTCCATGTAAAAGATGCAAGTTTTTGTTAAACAGTTTTATCATTAAAATTGTTTTTCCCTTATCAGAAAATCTCTAACGAAAAGTAGAGCATTACATCCCCCCATTAATCAAACACACCCTCTTAGCTGATACTGCATTCAGCTGAAGTCTAAATCCAATCAATTTATGTTATTTTAAGATAAATGTGCAAATTTAAGAGTTTTCATTTATTTGTTTTGTATACAATTGCCTAGCAACATTACACTACTCTACAGTTATACACTGTATTAATGTTCTTAATTGGCACCTGTGGTTCCATAGAGAATCTTTAACATTCATGGAATCCTTCTATTGTACAAAAGGTTCTTTATAATGGAACAATCGTCTTCGGATTATTTAAAGATTATTTGCACAAAAAAAAAATGGTTATTTTAACAACTTTTCACCAAAATGCCTAAAATGGTTATTGTACGCCATTGCCGCTAAATGTAACTTTCTGTCTCTCCCCTGTTTGAGCTCCTTAGTCCAGCAATCCTATAGGCAGAACGGTAGGTGGCAGCATTGAGCTTCAATAGCATTAATACTGTTGCATGATTTTTAACTGATACACAGTTCCAAAATGAGATGCATTCAATAATTACAGATAACACGTTCACTGCAGTTTTTAGCAGTTGGTTTTAGGGAAGGAATAAAATAACTACCTGTAAAAAGAGAAAGTCTCTCTCTCTCTCTCTCTCTCTCTCTCAAAAAAAAAATGGATTTAGCTGGTTTTGCATCTGAACTTTTCATATATATATATATATATAATGCAGAGTACTGCAATGATTTGTAGTACAAAATTCGGAAATGAGTTTTAGCATTTACGCTTACATCGTCAAAAAGTCTAGGTGTTTAGTTAAATGCCTGAAATACGGGCTGTGGTTAAAAACAAGTCAATTATTTTCATGTTTTATTCTAAAACATAATATACATCAGTAATACCTTGGGTATTACAAGCTTTTACTTGTCTTGAAAAAGGCTAGCAAATGGCTCAAGAGGTTGTCAAGGACATTAAATGAAGTTCCAAACGTAGGTTCGGGAGGAGCCTAATCATTCAGTCCTGTCAGTCATCATTACGAGCCTATATAAGCAACTCTCATTGCACCGTCCCAGCTTCAGTTCTTCCGGCATCCCTCCACCTCCCCTTCTCCTCCTCTATTTCTGTTATTCTCCCTCTAGGTAATATCACAATGGGGTGTTGAACTCAACGCTCAAGCTGAGCCTCGGGTTCGAGCCTCCATTAAGGACAGCAAGCCAAGTTTGTTTACCATTGCCCATCAGGACTGGATCACGCTGAACTCATCTACTCATCAGTCCGCCTTCACAGTCTCATTGTGTTTATAAGTGCGCTTTTGAAAACTATTTTAAATCACTTTTAGGAATGTCAGGTAACTGTGATGTAGGTCATTTATAGCCTATGTTTAGCTTTTTTACTTCTGGTGATAAAAAAACAAAACAATAGACACCATCTCAAAAAAAAAAAAAAACTGGTCATAATGGGACTTGTATTGGTCTTATTGGAAACTGTAATGAACCCTGTTGGTTTCTAATGGTAATTGGTCACCTTCTATTGGTGACTTGTTGAAACCAATAAATCCTAATGGAATATGTCCCAAAACACACTACAGAAAACCATTTTAGTGGTTTTAATGGTTAAAAGGTAATGGTTTTTAATGGTATTTGTAGTGGAAACCATTAGAATTTTCTGTGATGGTTCTATTGTTTTTCAGCAGGGTATTTAGGTTTTAAAATAAAAGGTGTGTTCATTTGTGTAGATTGTCATAATGAAAAACCTGAAAAAACTTTGGTTGGTCACAGAGCTTATTTTCTGCAATAATCCAAAACCAATGGGAAAAATCCTTGGATTTCTGTCAGTGGAATCAGGGTAGTGCTAACATCCTGGTTGGTCTTTAAAACACATCACTGAAGCACTCTGTTCTCTCGTCATTGTGAATTTGTAGGTGGCAAAAGCAATAAACTGTCCATACATAGGCTATGTGTGGTGTGTTATGGTAGAACCAGGTACTGAAGAGTTAATAAGATCTCAGTTTCACAGCATCTCCACTGCCGTACCCTTGAGCAAGTCACTTAACCTATGGTTCCAGCAGGGCGATGAGAAGTGTCACCTAAATGGCAAGTTACTGATTGGCTAGTCATGAAAAATATAGGGTCAATGTATGACCGTTTAGTGCCCAACCACATTTTGGTCTGTTAGCGGAAAAATGGGCACAGTAAATTTCCAGACAGTGTTTTCATCTACGGTTATTTAATATTAAAACCCCTGAGACTAAAGAATGTGATAAGGAAATCATTTCTTTAGAGGCTCCCAGAGTCCTGTCCAACTACAGCAGCCGTCTATCTTTTACCAGAAAAAAAAAAAAAGTGATCGGACCAACTGAACTGAAAGAATGAAAACAAGTAAATGACACCAACCTACATCTAGGTTTACACCCTATCACAGGGCTGAAATATTTGAACTTCCTGTCAACAACAAAAGTATGTATGCGTTAATGCATAAAATATGCCAGCTTAGCTCAGAAAACCAGTCAGCTGACACCATCTGTCTGTGAAAAGAATGAGACACTCCAGAAAAAGAAACTACAGCAACAGTTTTATTTAAATGACAAACATACATTAAAAAAAACAATTACTTCATATCAGCTAAAACATGTACAGATGATCAGGTAGGAGAGATAAATATTTACATTCTGCACCTTTATTAGTGTACATTTACATCACATTTCTCTCCATTCGTAAACTATGCCTTGTAATGTAGGCTACATGGCTGCCATCTCCAACATATTTTAAGACAAGACATATTTTAAGTCATAAAATCTCTTTTAACAATCAAAATGTCACTTCAACAGAAATATACAAAGGTAGACAAAGCCGTTCACAGTCTTGAACAGAAACAGACCAGACCAGCAGAGAGGAGAAACCTGACAACAACAAAATCCTGGACGGTAGAAGCAACATTTCGGATGATACCATGTTGGAGCGCGTAATTCCACTGAAAAATCTCAAAGGATTGTTCTCTACTATCACATAATACAATATTTTTAAAAAGATCATTTAGATGAAAACCTTATCATTGTAGTTTCAGTGGAAAAATAAATACCCAAAACAACCGTAACATTAATTATGTCCCAACTGTGACTGTTATATACAAGATAAATATATAAATACAACGGTGCATTAAATTAATGACTCAAGTAACAAACACCATTATAGGGACGGTTAACGCTTCTGTCAAGCACCAATCCAGTACTCAGTACAGTCAAAAAAAACCAGGAAGGAACCATTTCTTTCTGACTCTGCCCATGGGTTAATCAAAGGTGAATCTAACATCAATCGTGCCTCAGCTGGTTTTACACACTGTTAACTTCAATGAATGAGAGCTGGAGTGAACTCACGACAGAAATATGCACAGAATGAGAGCGAGAACATGGGTGTCGTCCTTCCAGAGAATTCCAGCCAAATATGCCCAATTTAAATGGCTGGGAACCCGTCCAACCTGTCAGCACAGATAATTCAAGTTTCTGTGACATCATGAGGTAGAAACACTGAACTAGTATGCAGCAATACCCACACACCCAGGAGAGCATGTACAGAATGGAAGAAAATTTACAAAGTGTTGGCAAATTAAAACATGAAGATGTACATTTAAATTAGGAATCTTTTGACAAATTGCACACTTGTTCTTTGACTACGAGCACAAGGATCTTGGCACACGCTACAACAAACAACATATGTTTCAGCTGGGTTCAGGCCATGTTATTAAGTCTGCAAAGAGTAAACAAACATGGACTTTTGAAGATTAGAAAATGTGAGGGGAAAAAGTCACAGAGGACCCATAGGATTCAAATCAGCCTCCAAAAATGTCTGGAACCATTTAAGTTCTCAACAGCAAAATCAAAAGTTAAATTTAACGCACTTTGCACCTGAAACAGCATGAGACACGGCTATTACAGTCTGGCTGTTGTTTAGAAGAAACACATACACCTTCATTATTCACCTTGCTTTAAAACATTAAATAAATATGTATTTGAACAAGGCAAACCATCAGAAATAAAAATCACACATTCCAATAAAGTTCAGGGCTGCATATCACTCAGTTTTGATGCTTGCGGGTTTTGAACCCTTCATGTAAGACTGATAAAAGAAAGCAGTGAAGAGGAGCAGATAGCTGAGATACATAAGTGAAGCCCACACTATGTTATCTATGTAAGAAGGGCAATCCCCATCCTGCATCCATCGGTACACTAGCGCACTTACTGCCAGCCCCATGGCCATCTGAGCAATCTGGGAGGAAGTAATGATGATGGCGCAGGGTTTTGGCACACGGAGTCCAGCAGCTCGAGCCGCGTAGTAGCTGTACATGAGCGCGTGCACAGTGTAATTCATGGTCATGAACCAGCCACCACCAGCGACCTGGTCTTTGTAGGAATACCAGGAGTACACCAGCACGGTGATGTGATGGTACCAGTGCAGGAAGATCAGCCGCTGCTTGCGCAGAACGATGAACATGGTGTCTCCTGAAAAAGTGAGGGTGTGTTAGAATACAATTATCTGGCAAAATAAACAACTAGAGAGATAATTAACCTAAAAATGAACATTTTGTGGGTCAATTTTTTGGTCGGTAAAGTAAAAGTCAGTGAGGTCCAATGTTGATTTGAACCCCATTTATTATAACAAAAATAATGTCATACTCTCAAAAATAAAGGTTCCAAAAGAGGGTTTTCACAATGATGTCATAGAAGAACCATTTTTGATTCCTCAAAGAATCTTTCAGTGAACAGTTCTTAAAGCAATAAGCCCCAAGAAGCCGTGGTTTGCAGTGGATTTATAACGGCTAAGGGGAGTTGTTAGGCACAATGCAAGCAGAGCCATTATAAATTCACTGTAAACCACGGCTTCATGGGGCTTATTGCTTTTATAAAAGTGTTATTCCATACACGTAGTAAGGTTTCACAAAATAAAACGGAGCAAATAAAGTGCAATGATATTAATAAAAACATTATTTATGCGCCAAACAATGTAGTGCCAATCAACACACAAATGTAAACAAAGGTGTGTGTTTGTAGAGTAATTTACAATAGCTTCGGACACAGTTCAACCAATCAGAATCAAGGAACTGAACTATCCTTTTTTTACACCTGTCGTTTACGACCCTTGAAAATTGAGACTCCTGAAAAAGATGCGGACTCCGTTTTCGTTGAAAAACTCTGGAGTTGCATTTCAGTGTAAATGGATTAAAACGGCAACTTTTGAAAACGATGGTGTGGCTGCCCACATTTGCTCTGCGTATCCTTGACAAACGTGTAAACAATAACACCATGCTTATTATGAATGGTCATGTGACAAGCGTTTTCATTTGTGTAGTGTGGACAGAGATCGTTTCTGAAATGCAGTGAAAACGGCAATGTAGATGAGGATCATTTACATTTTAAAACACTGGTTTAAAACGAAAACGTACTAGTGTAAACAGGGCTTTAGTGTGAAGAATATAAAAAAAATCTAAAGAAACTTTTTCCACTATAAAGAACCTTTTGCCCAATGAAAACAATCCATTGAAGGTTCTTCAGGGAACCACAATGCCAATAAGGAACCTTTATTTTTAAGAGTGCAGGTTTGGAACAACATGAGGGTGAGTAAACGATGACACAATGGTGCTTTTTCCTGAAATAAATGAACAAGAAAATGCTCACCTAGCTCTGGGGCCTTGCTCAGCACAAAGGCACAAGCCCAGAACTTGCTTATTGGTCCATAGTAGAAGCTCTGATCGCAAACAGACTGTTTAAACCCACTGGTTCTGAGAATGTACAACATGAAACAACCAGTTCTCACCGCTCCAATGATACTGAAAGAGAAAAAGCATGATTTGTACATGAATATCATCTGTCATGACTGTGAAAGCATGACATTTATGGTAAACAATTCAGGCCTCTATAGTGAAATTTGGGGCGGGGAAAAAAGACTTTGGGCATGTCAGACAGAATCGTCGCTATAGTAGCAGGCAGTTTCTGTGTTAAACAAATCAATATCAAAACATTCACTAAGTGGTTAAAGTCCGTTGCTGTGGGAGATCTAAAAAGCATGTGACCAGAGGTCACTGCTGCCTCCCAATCACAATATTCCATTGTTCTTTCCACAAGCATGCAAACAGTTACTTTGAGCTTGCTGTCATGTCTGTCCTCTTTTGAGATGGGACTAAGACGCCTTCCCCCGCCCAAATGAAACCAAACCCAACTTGAAACAATAGCCACCAAAGACTTATAACATCATGAAGTGGTAAATCTCACAAACTTGTCATCGGTATGCATTTTGGCACGCTCATGTTTCAAACAGCATTTCTGAAGCTAACAATAGATATTGTTTCCTATTGGTACAACCATGCGTTATGTAACTTAATATCCAACAACAAAGTAAAACTACAAGGAGGTGTGAAACCTCCGTGACACCACAAGATGCAAAGGAGCATCACGAGAATCATTGATCACGAACTTTAGTTTTTGAGTATTGTGACTGTCTGGAAAATGAAAGTCAGTCCTACTGAAATAAGAGACAAAATATGCGGTTTCATTTTAAATGCCACTCTGGGAACCAAATTTAATGTTTTTATATATTTTATTTGATTTAAGTTTTATTTTAAGCAATAAAAATGTTGTTTTTTATTGTTTTACCTTTAGTTAATTATAATAACCTTTATACATAAGCACTTGCGTAGACAATTTTTTGTCCAAAAGTGTGCTGAATCTGACAAAACCACCTTTTGTGACCATCTTCATGCGTAAAACTGTATAAAAACGTTTTAACAAGCATAAAAATGCAATTTTCTCTCAGGGCTAGGTTAAAGTATTTAAAATTTTATAGAAACACCAAGAAGTCCATGGAATGTCTCCATTTAGTTTGTAAATGTTTGTGTATTTAAATATAAGAATTGTGTATATAAATAAAACAAAGAGGGTCAGCCTAATACTCTTTAAACTGAACATTAGTTTTTACTTACCTAAAAATGGCCAAACTGAGGGACCACAACAGTAACACTCTACGTAGATCAAGTTTTTGTCTTTCCTTCATTATGTGCTGCCCACCAAACACGAGCACAACATACACAGCACCGAATAAAAACGACTTTTTCCTGAAAGAGACAAAACAAAACACCAGAAAACTTATTTATACTGAACTTTCAAGCAGTGGTGGCAGGTGTATTAATACAGATAAATGTATAATTCAATCAAACACAATTCTTACCAGTTGTCCTGCATCCATTCAATAGCAAACCTCTCATCAAAGTGACGCTCGAAATCATACTCAGTCAGAGGCAGACGAAATTCAGTACCATTCATTTTTGAGTCACGTAGGCTACAACAAACCGCGATATAAAAGTGAGGATAATTCAGTGAAAAAATTGCTGGCCGTTCTGATTACCGTCCGCTCGACAGGGCGGCCACCAGTTAACTAGTCAACCTCAAACACACACCTGTGCACACACCTGTCCTATGTAAATCAGGGTGGAGTTTATAGTGAGGTTTAGGGAGTGACTCCCAGCCAATGGCTGGCTTTGCATTTCCTGAATGAAATACCAGTTTTCGCGATGCAGAAAAAGAGCAGAGAGTCTTTATGTAAAAAATGGCAGTGTGTATACAAATGTAGATAGAGCGAGAAAAGCTGACTGACGATGTCTTTAGTGTTTTAAGACTTGTAACCCAGAGCTGTGATAAAGACTACTTACAATTCGGTATGCAAATAATAGCGAAACCATCGCTATAACGAATATAAACATTTCATCAAAATGATAAAATGTATAAAAACCTAAATAGACTGTTGTGTGATATCAAGCTTCTATTTTTATTTTATTTTATTTTATTTTTTATGAATTATTATTGTTATTTAATCGACCACGAATTTGAACGAATGCCCTAATAGCGAATGCAAAAAAATAAATAAATAAATAAAAAATAATAATAAATAAATAAATAAAATGATCCTGTATGGCAAAGTTAAAAAAGACCTATTTTTCTGAATGTTAATTGTTTTGAGTGTACTAATCAGTGAATCAACAGGCGAAATAGTCAAAATAAACGATATTATTATTTAGGATTGTTCAAAAAACGTTTCTTCTTTGCTTTTATAGCCTTTGAATTGCTGTAGGCTTAAAATTGCACATATTCTAATGAACTGAAACTTAAATTCCGAATTCCAACAAATAAAAATATGTAGAAAATACAAATTATAAATGGTATTGGTATTTTGCATACGATATTTCTGTTTATATTTCGCAGGTCTCTGCACCTGAGGGCGCTATTGCTATACTTATAGCTATCAGAAGCACTCAAGAAAACCAAAATGAAGGGTAATTAGAATCAGATTTGCACTACAAGACTTGCTGTAATACGTTTTATTTATTTATTTTTCTATGGAAGATTACATTATCATCGTCAAAAGAGAAGTTACAGAATTAGTGTTTCAGTTGGCTAAATTTTATTTGGGCAACGGTTTATGTAATCATTCTGTATTAAGATATTTTAATCTTAAGATTAAAAATGACAAAACGTTAATAATGAGACTGAATTATTATTATGATTATGATTACTGTTGCTATACTGGTTTGACAGAACCTGTGCAGGTCTGTCATTGCGCTCTGTAGTTCCCCTGCCAATCCTGTAGGTGGCGATGATTGCGCTTACAGTACAGTCAAAGCACAGAAGAAGTATGGCGCCTGTAGGAGAGTGATATTTGCTACATGATTTTAAATCCTTAGGAAGTCTTTATTTAAACGATTTTGTTGGCAAGTAGCAGTCCTGGTTTAGTAAATTCATTCTGTTTTCAGACTGACCGAGCGGCTACGATGAGGATTTATCATTCTTTACTCAATGCTGCCAAGTTTAGGAAAGTGTTTGACTTTGGTGAGCGAGAGGTGGCGCATTGGTTCCCTGGACATATGGCTAAAGGTGCGTTATATATACTGAAAACCACTAAATCTGTTTAATTTAGTGTTACAGTTCTTTGAGACCGAGGCCATAAATGATTTATTAACAACGAGAACAAGTGCATTTTAATCATTTAGCACCAATCAAATATAAACATGTACTGTAGGTGTCTAAAGCTATTCTCATGTTTATTAGAATAGAATCTTAAGTTTCAAAATGAATTTTGTTCTACAGAATTATGCCCATCATTGTGACTTTCTCTTGTTAGGACTCAAGCAGATGAGAGCCAGTCTAAGGAAGGTTGATTGCATCCTAGAGATCCATGATGCTAGAATATCCTTTTTATTACAGAGAATGTAGTCTATATTTTGAGTGATTAACACTTAGTGTTTTTCAAAGACCTTCTTTAACTGGCCAACATACCCTTTTCTGGAAGAAATCCTTCATTTCAAGAGAGCCTTGATGTCCGGCCACACATACTTGTACTGAACAAGATGGATCTGGCAGACACGTCAAAAAAACAGGTCTTATATTTTTATGCATTTCTTAAGTGTTTTGAACTTCAGGAACTCAAATGATGTGCTAACGAAAACAGGATTTAACAGGGTTTTTTAATCTCACCAGAGCATTCTAAAGCAGCTTGACAGAGAAGGTGTGAGGAATGTTTTATTCACAGACTGTTTAAGACAACGAGATGAGAATGTAAAAAAGGTGAGCAGTGTCAGACATTACATCAGATATTTCTAAATAAATGCTCTATTTCTAAATTAAAAGCTGGAAAACCTAGCACATTATAATTTTAAACATTCCGTCTTTCACTGTCTGATGTTCCAGATTGTTCCTCTTGTGACAGAGCTGATAGAAAGCGGGTCTCGTTTTCACAGAGAAGAGGTGAATTTCAATTATTTCAGTGGCTTATATTTTGCTGTCAAGTTTTCTGACTTTGTTTTTTAATCTTTGTGTAGGACAGAAGTTACTGTCTTATGGTCATTGGCGTGCCAAATGTGGGGAAATCGTCACTGATTAATGCTTTAAGAAGAACATATTTGAAAAAAGGTATTTATTTTATGCTTTGGAAAAAAAGCAGCCACTTGAATTTGACAAACAAACTGATGTCCAAAACATTACGTATTTTTATTACTGTCAGGCAAAGCTTCAAAAGTAGGAGGTGAACCAGGAATTACAAAAGCTGTCCTGACCAAAATTCAGGTATCAGATATAATCATTCAGTGGGTTCAATAGGGTGAATGTGTTTGCACAAAAATGTATATAAAATTTTGTTTTACTAGGTCTGTGAGAGACCCATAATTCATTTACTGGACACCCCAGGAGTCCTGCCACCTAGAATAGAGAACATAGAGACAGGAATGAAACTCGCTTTATGTGGTAAATCCGAAAATTTCAGAGAAATAATGCATATTTTAGTGTATAACTATTATACGGTTATTATTGCAAGGTGATGAATGTGTCTCCTTTTCAAACAGGTACCATTTTGGATCATTTAGTTGGTGAAGATGTCATTGCAGATTATCTGCTTTTTTCACTAAACAGATTGGAAAGATTTAGGTAGGTTTTGCAATAGTGTTGGGCGATACGCTCAATTTTCATATCGTCCTATCCTCAGCCTGTGAGATCGCCCATACACGATATTATCATGCTAATTTATTTAATTAATTGCTTACTTAGTTTCATTGCGGGTGTTGTGCCCATTTTCGACCGCTGCCAAATGAATACCCCCTATCGTTGAAATCGCTACCTGATTTGCCTAATCCTAACCACTCCCCCACACCTAACGCTAAACCTACCAATACTAGGGGGGTAGTAATCTGGCGGGGGTCAGAATTTGGCATAACACCGGTGTTGTGCCGAATTCCGACCCCTGCCAGATTACTACCCCCCTAGTATTGGTAGGTTTAGGGTTAGGGGTGGGGTTAGGATTAGGCAATCAGGTAGCAATTTCAATGAGAGGGGGTAATAATTTGGCAGGGGGTCGAAAATGGGCACAACACCGGCAAAAGAACCAACACCAGCATAAGGCTAAAAGCAGCCTAATGTTTTTAATATGACTTATTTTGTGTTTAACATGATAGCAATTTAATAGAAACATTTAAGTTACTAATGCTTACATTTCTTTAGGTATTCTAATACCAGCTACAAAAAACAAGCAAAGAACATTTAGCCTACGTTATCAAAGAACACCTTTGCTGACTAGCCTAGCCTAGCGCGAGTTTATGCACTTTAAAAAACACTCCCGCTACCATAAGTGAATACAATAGTTACATCACTGTATGATGAATACATTTCTTACTCCTAATTCCACTGCACGTCTGCGGCACGAAGGGCGGCATTTCCCCCCAAAACGAGTTACTGCCCCACTTTTCCATAGTCTTCCCTCCTTGCTGACCGAGATCGATTTCAAAGTAAAACCGGAAAAACAGCACGCATAAGAAAGAGAGCGTCAGCAGCTGCAAGTAACTGTATGCTTCCCACCCGAAACACCCCCTTCCGCTCACCATGATTTGTGCCTTTGTGTTTATACCAGCCACGGATAATTTTTGATGGATAATAATAATAAACGTCTTGCTGTCGTCAAAGGCATCAGCAACAGGCGATATCTCTGATTATCGTCGATACACGATACTATCGTCTGTCGGCACAACCCTATTTTGCAATGCAAATCAGTGGAAAGTTTTGGGAAAATCTACAAGCAGCAGCCTTTAATAATGATTGTGACAATTTCTTCTGTAGTTATGTTGAAAAGTACAATCTTGAAGAGCCTTGCGATGATATTCAGCACGTGCTGAAGTGTATAGCAGTGAAGCTCGGCAAGACCAAGCGTGTGAAGGCCATCACTGGAGTTGGTGAGTCGATTCATTCAAGTCGCTCAATTTTCATTTTAGTGATTACACACAATAAATCAACCTTACTTAATCTTCTTAAAGGGATAATTCACCCAAATTCTGTCATTAATTACTCACCCTCATGTCGTTCCAAACCTGTAAGGCCTTCGTTCATCTTTAAAACACAAATTAAGATATTTTTGATGAAATCTGAGAGCTTTTCTGACCCTGCATAGACAGCAATGCAGCTGACACATTTAAGGCCCAGAAAGGTAGTAAGGACATTGTTAAAATAGACTATGTGAAATCATTGGTTCAGCCTGAATTTTATAAAGCTATAAGAATACTTTTTGTGCACAAAGAAAAAACAATGTCCTTCTTAATTTGTGTTTTGAAGATGAACAAAGGGCTTACGGGTTTGGAATGACATGAGTAAGTAATGACAGAATTTTCATTTTTGGGTGAACTGTCCCTTTAGAATATTGAAGAATTCACTTTTAAATGAAATATGACTCATTGATTGTATTTAATCAATAACACATCAATTGTTTAGGCAACATCACAGTCCAGTTACCAGACTACAGTGCAGCAGCCTACGATTTCATCAGAGCATTTCGGAAAGGAGAACTTGGGAAAGTTATGCTTGATTAACAGTGTTTTAAGTAGCTGATTTGTAACTATTGCAATGAAAGCCTGACATTACTGTATGTATGTTCAAGATTGGACACTGAGCACAAAAGAGAAGCACTTTTTACTTTTAATGTTTTAATTAAAAGGTGGTGCACAGGGTATTTTGGCCACGGCTTTTTATTTATTATTTAGTTATCAGAAAAGGTGCATTAAATATATTATTTTTCCTCATTACTGCAATTGAAAGTTTGATAGTGTTTTATACAAAAAAACATCTTTAATTTCTTTTTAAACACTTGTGCACTTAATACATACTGCATTCACATTGTTTCAAGGGTTATCAAAAATCTCTACTAGAAATACAAAATTGTTTAAATACATCAAATGTTCAAAGCATGACTAAAGTAGAAATGTAAAACGAGGACATTTTCACACCCAAAGCAATGGAAGTACAGGTACAGCTAGAAATACAGTTTTCTTATTCTAAATGTGTTACAGCAAACCTCTTCAATCTACGTACAATTATTAATTAAACAAATATTATTAAACAGACAAAGGTTCATATAAAAAGGTTCACATAAATCTCAAGAACAGTGGAGTTTGACCAACAGTGCAGCAGCACAACAATAACACAGTTTTTTCGCCATCCAGTACATGATGTAACCAGCATAATTTAAGTAGTCTATAGTTGTATAGATACTAATGCTCCTGTTGAAGCAAACTATGCAGTCTAACCTTTCAGATCCTATTCCTAAAATGTCTACTAAACTAAATAGAGGTTTTGCATCTTTCATCTTCTCGTATCTGTTTTGTTGTGCAATAAAGTACACATTTTTAAACATAGGTGTTGCACAGTAACATACATAAGCAGCTTATTAAGCTGTGCTGAACTGTCTTAAAACTGCCTCAAGGGGCAAAGTAAATCACAAAGTTTATTGGTAAGAGCAGAGCAGAAAGTCTAGTGGTAGTGGAGTCGTGCACTATTGCATTTGATGTTCTGGCGAGGTAGAGCTCCCAGTCTGTTCTGTTACTGTAGTAATCATCTCCATGCTCGGAGCTGTCATCCGGTCGACGTTGGGCCGACGCGTACCATCCTCCCGCTCCCAGCGCCACCGCAGCCCCAGCCGCCGCTGCCGCTGCCACCCGCACAGCAGGGGATCCTCGGGTTCGGGATGTACGGCCTCCTCGGGCGCTGCCCCGCGCTGAACCCCTGGCTCCTCCCCTGCCGCCTTTGGATATCACCTGATCACACAGTAAGGCAGAAAGCAGGAGAAATATCCAGCAGGTGGCAACAGCCCTGTTCATTCTGGATTACCCTGGGAATGGAAGAAAAGCATGGAGATGATTACGAAAAAATAAATCCTCTGAATAAATGTAAAAGCTCTGCTGAACTTCTTTGTATCTGCTTATTTTACCCAGTATTACAGTGGCTCCTAATACTATTCTGACACATTAACCCTCTGGGTTCAGAGGGGTTTTTGGGGCCCTGGAGAAGTTCTGACATGCCCTTACATTTGTGTGTGTGTATTAATGGCTAAAGTCTGATTACACTGTAATCAGCACAAACTGGGCTACAATAATATGTGAGCAGCATATGTGTACAAGTTTGTAGTTTTGAGAATACAACATTTATGCGTGTCATTTTTTAAAGTCATTCATATTTAAAATGTACGAATGCCACTGGATTATAAGTGGTTTTCAACCGGGAGGTTCAGGACCCACTTGGAGCCCTCAAAATGACTTCAAAGGATTTCAAATGGGCCAAACTTACAAAATTTGAATCCAATATACAGGTCCTTTTCAAAAAATTAGCATATTGTGATAAAGTTCATTATTTTCTGTAATGTATTGATAAACATTAGACTTTCATATATTTTAGATTCATTACACACAACTGAAGTAGTTTCAAGCCTTTTATTGTTTTGATATTGATGATTTTGGCATACAGCTCATGAAAACCCAAAATTCCTATGTCAAAAAATTAGCATATCATGAAAAGGTTCTCTAAACGAGCTATTAACCTAATCATCTGAATCAACTAATTAACTCTAAACACCTGCAAAAGATTCCTGAGGCTTTTAAAAACTCCCAGCCTGGTTCATTACTCAAAACCGCAATCATGGGTAAGACTGACGACCTGACTGCTGTCCAGAAGGCCATCATTGACACCCTAGAGGGTAAGACACAGAAAGAAATTTCTGAACGAATAGGCTGTTCCCAGAGTGCTGTATCAAGGCACCTCAGTGGGAAGTCTGTGGGAAGGAAAAAGTGTGGCAGAAAACGCTGCACAACGAGAAGAGGTGACCGGACCCTGAGGAAGATTGTGGAGAAGGACCGATTCCAGACCTTGGGGGACCTGCGGAAGCAGTGGACTGAGTCTGGAGTAGAAACATCCAGAGCCACCGTGTACAGGCGTGTGCAGGAAATGGGCTACAGGTGCCGCATTCCCCAGGTCAAGCCACTTTTGAACCAGAAACAGCGGCAGAAGCGCCTGACCTGGGCTACAGAGAAGCAGCACTGGACTGTTGCTCAGTGGTCCAAAGTACTTTTTTCGGATGAAAGCAAATTTTGCATGTCATTCGGAAATCAAGGTGCCAGAGTCTGGAGGAAGACTGGGGAGAGGGAAATGCCAAAATGCCTGAAGTCCAGTGTCAAGTACCCACAGTCAGTGATGGTCTGGGGTGCCATGTCAGCTGCGGTCAATGCAGCTAGCTATCAGGAGATTTTGGAGCACTTCATGCTTCCATCTGCTGAAAAGCTTTATGGAGATGAAGATTTCATTTCTCAGCACGACCTGGCACCTGCTCACAGTGCCAAAACCACTGGTAAATGGTTTACTGACCATGGCATTACTGTGCTCAATTGGCCTGCCAACTCTCCTGACCTGAACCCCATAGAGAATCTGTGGGATATTGTGAAGAGAAAGTTGAGACGCAAGACCCAACACTCTGGATGAGCTTAAGGCCGCTATCGAAGCATCCTGGGCCTCCATAACACCTCAGCAGTGCCACAGGCTGATTGCCTCCATGCCACGCCGCATTGAAGCAGTCATTTCTGCAAAAGGATTCCCGACCAAGTATTGAGTGCATAACTGAACGTAATTATTTGAAGGTTGACTTTTTTTTGTATTAAACACTTTTCTTTTATTGGTCGGATGAAATGTGCTAATTTTTTGAGATGGGATTTTTGGGTTTTCATGAGCTGTATGCCAAAATCATCAATATTAAAACAATAAAAGGCTTGAAACTACTTCAGTTGTGTGTAATGAATCTAAAATATATGAAAGTCTAATGTTTATCAGTACATTACAGAAAATAATGAACTTTATCACAATATGCTAATTTTTTGAAAAGGACCTGTATATCCATTAGCCTAATTTTAAAAGTGTGGTTTCTAGAATTGGAAAGGTCATGCACATTTAAAGAAATAGTCATGGGGCATTTGAATATTGTTGTGGAAAATATGGGGCCTTAGAGAAAAAATGTTAAGAACTACTGCATTAGATAAAATATTTAAAACTCCCAGTAGTATTTGGAGACTTTGTCATATTTTGTGGAACGGGTGCATACTTTATGTGATAAATTACACCTGCTAGTACACCTCTGAACTTGAGTGAATGTTGCAGAATTAAAAAATTTAAAATGCTTTAGAAGAAAACAAAAATTAGCTTATCTTTACATTGCATTTCATTTTAATGTAAAATAATATTTACTTATTGTTTTCTTATTTGGTTATTACCAGAATTTCATATGCAATGTGTCACATTCATTTTACATTTTATCTAAAATTTACTTTATTTTTGTAAACAGTTATGTCATGTAGATGCCATTTATGTATGTATGCATGTACGTGTGTACCTATCTGTCTATCTAATAATTTTTGTGTCATGTGTTTTACCCTGATGGCTTTGTGCGGGTAAACTGTTTTTATATTTTATTGTCAGCGGATTTATTATGGTAAAACAATACATTAAATAATATATTAATACAATAACCTTTAAATAAAAATAACTTGCTGTTTCATTCACAGATCGCACCTGGATTAATATTTTTTTCTCAAATACAAGGACATCCATGCATTAATGAATCGACAGTTGACACAAGTTGCTTGTCAAATGTACCTGTTTAACAAAGGTTGCTATTTTGTTAAGTTTGCTCGGAGATTACTGTGTCTCCATATGTATATACATATACTATTAACAGACACCAAAGAAAAACATACCGATGATGGCAAATGAACTCATATTTTTAATAAAATTAAACATTAAACTGTCTTCGTTTTAATATCTTCCTTTAAAATCTGGCATTTACTGTCGAGTGTTTAATGAAGCGATGAAATGGTAATAAATCAGGCTATTCTCCAACTAGGTCACTAGAAATACAGCCATTTACAGCTCACAATATCTGCTAGAGAGGTCAGAAGACTATATTTCCTTAACCTTGTGTTATTCTTACTATACAAGAAACACAATACAGTATATGACCAGAAAAATGCGATTTACACACATCGTTCGCTTTGTCATGAATTCAAAATGGTTACGATATCAATAATTCATTTTGGCTTTTAGAACACGTTAATTCAACCCATTGCCATTTGCAGCCTCTATGAGAATAGACACAGATATGTAATAATATGATGGTATTCAGTCAACATCCACTGATGTTCACACAAACGCAAGGCGTTTCAGAGTGTCGCGACTGTGTCTGTGTAGTAGCATGTGTATGATTAGGTTTATGGATGCTACATCTCTGCAACAACCCGTCATTATGCATGTTCAAATGTTTTAATCCTTAGCCATATCGAGGTACTTACCTCCGTTTGTGCCCGTGTCCACAGAATATCCCACGGTATCTCACTATCATGTGTGAGATCAAATAAAATGCATGCGTTATGTAAGGCAGCACTGCACGTAGTGTGTGCTGCTGCTGAAGATGAATTAAAACATGGCAGGTATAGTCATCAGGTTTGCTGCTGTAGTAAAAAAAAAAAAAAAGCCTGTGTGCAATGTTAAGAAAAGCAGCTGAATGCATTTAGATGAGTATTATGCTGTTTAAATGCTTTTCTAAAAGATTGACTATAGGATTTTAAAATGCTTGTCACACAATGTGGAAATCCAGTCAATGGACATTAGCAAATTCAAGAACTGTAGCATTAAATGTAATGTTTATTCATGTATAAATATGTAAGTCATGGAATGGTCTCGGGACACAGCCAATGTTCTGGAACTGTTCATTAGATTTTAAAACCACAGACGAGACAATCTTGAACACAATAAATAAGTACAGGCATTTTCATCGTATTTTTCCCGTAAGAGCAGGCACGGTCATTTGTAAATTTAATGTGTCTGGCTTCCAGTCTCATCCGCTTCCAGCTGTTTTTAGCTGTACAGAACAACTTTCTTCTGCATTGAAAAATAAGGTGGATAATGGTGGGTTTGCACTTACGTCACGATTTGGTCACTTACCCAGATGCACGGCCATATCAGCGATACTCTGATGTGAACAACAGCATGGATTGCACAGTAAATGTACTACTGAATACGTTGTTCTGCTAATTTATGCTGTTTAAACCATGGAAAAAATGTGTGGAAGCTGCTAAGTCATATAGTGAAGGACTTAGTGAGCAGGAAAGTGCACAATATTTTGACAAACTAAAGTTAATAGGTGGTAAAGATATGTACGAGCAGTATTAATTAAGATATTAGCTTATTATTTTACCACCTGATTGGAAATTATAAAAACAAACATGAATGTTGTTAAGATTCTTGCCCTGGAAATCCTGGTTCAGTTTGGCCAACCACAAACGCCTTTTGTTCCTCAGACAATGTTTTACACTCTTCTCCTTGATTTGTTATAACTTTTGCCAGTCTATAGTACTCCAAATGTTTTTCCAAGTAGTACAGCCCAAAACATGACAATAATTGACCATTTATAGCAGCAATAATCAGCAAAATTTGTGAGTTTCATTCGGTTCAGTGGATTTGTATACATTCAGTGCCACCAATATGGCCGACTGATGACACATCTTGAAAACACCCTATAGTGTGTATCTGATCATATTGTATACACAATCCAAATTCATCTTTTGAAGTTGTTTTGTAAATGTTCGAATGATTCTGTAAGCTTTAATTATGAATTTGACCTTATTTATTAAGGTGGTAGCACATTCAGATGCCCGTATTGAGACTATCAGGATGCGCTACTCCTCTATCCACCTTATTTTTCAGTGTGGAAGTAAGCTGTTTGCTGGTAATGTGTTAGACTTCTGGTTCACAAGCCGTTGTAGGGAAATAACAATAAGAATAACGAAGTGCAGTAAACTGTAAAACTGCACTACAAACCAGTGTGTTCATAATTAAGATAATACATTAAAATAATATGGTAAGACACACCAGTCAATATCAAGCAGTAAACAAGCTGTTTTGTACAGCTAAAAATGGCTAGACGCTGATGAAACCAAAAGACAGACGCATTAAATTAACAAATGGCTGCGCCTGCTTTTAAAGGAAAAATAAGGTGGATTAGAGCAGCTTTATTAAGGCACAGCAACCAAATGCAGCTGTTGCATGCAGTAGCCAGAGTCAAGTTCCTCACTAAAGCTAAGCAGGTCTGAGCCTGCAAAGTACAATGGTGGGAGACCATTTGTGAAAAACTAGCTTGCTGCTGAAAGTAGTTTTAGTCCAGCCAGCAGGGGGTGCTCATTCCCTGACACGTACTGTATATGGAGGAAAGGAAAGGACATGACGTGTTGTCAAGTATGGTGACCCATACTCAGAATTTGCACTCTGCATTTAACCCATCCAAGTGCACACACACACACACAGTAGTGAGAAGTGATCAAACACACACACACACACACACACACACACAGACACAATAATACACACACACACACAGACACAATACAGACACACACACAGACACACACAGACACACACACAGACACACACAGACACACACACACAGAGCACACACACACAGACACACACACAGACACACACACAGACACACACACACACACAGACACACACACACACACACACACAGACACACACACACACACAGACACACACACAGACACAATACCACAGACACACAGACACACACACACACACACAGACACACACACACACACACACACACACAGACACACACAGACACACAATACCAGCCAATAATAGACACACACACACACACAGACACAATGCTGCATACACACAGACACACACAGACAACACACACACACACACAGACACACAGACACACACACAGACACAGACACACACCCCCAGAGCAGTGGGCAGCCATATTGCTATCGCTGCAGCACCCAGGGAGCAGTTGGGGGATCAGTGCCTTGCTCAAGGGACTCACCTCAGTCGTGGTATTGAGGGTGGAGAGAGCGCTGGATATTCACTCCCACCACCTTCAATCCCTGCCAGACCTGGGACTCAAACCTGCAACCTTTTGGTTACAAGCCCGACTCCCTAACCATTAGGCCACTTCTTATGAAGCGTTAAATCAGCCCCTGTAAAAAAGAGCGTGCTTCAGATGAGGCATTAAACCGGCCTCCTGACTTTCTGTAGTCATTAATTCCCCCACCTTAATTATGAATTTGACCCCATTTATTAAAGGAGAACTCCACTTCCAAAACAACAATTTACAAATAATTTACTCACCCCCTTGTCATCCAAGATGTTCATGTCTTTCTTTCTTCAGTCGTAAGGAAATTATGTTTTTTGAGGAAAACATTTCAGCATTTTTCTTCATATAATGGACTGGTATTGTGCTCCGATTTTGAACTTCCAAAATGCAGCTTAAATGCGGCTTCAAACGATCCCATATGCAGTTGTAGACGATCCCAGCCGAGAAAGAAGGGTCTTATTTAGTGTAACAATCGGTTATTTTAATAAAAAGAATACAATTTCTATACTTTTTAATTCCAAACGCTCCTCTTGTCTTACTCTGCTTAGACTGTTTTTGTTCCCGTTCATGACAGTTAGGGTATGTCGAAAAATTCCCATCTCATGTTCTCCCTAAACTTCGAAATCGTCCTATATCACTGTTTTACCTTTTTTTTGTTCCTCTTTGCATGTTCACGTTGCAAAGACTTGTCGGAAAGTCTGCAGCGATGTAGGATGATTTTGAAATGATTTTTAAAATTAAGGGAGAAAATACGATTGTTTTTCGACATACCCTGACTGTCTTGAGTCAGAATACACAGAGTTCATGGAGAGAAAGGCAAGACGAGCATTTGAGATTAAAAAGTATTTAAATTTTATATTTTTTAATGAAAATAACCGATCGTTTCGCTAGATAAGACCCTTCTTCCTCAGCTGGGATCGTTTGAAGCTGTATTTAAACTGCCTTTTGGAAGTTCAAAATCAGGGTACCATACCAGTCAATTATATGAAGAAAAATGCAGACATGTTTTCCTCAAAAAACATAATTTCTTTACGACTGAAGAAAGAAAGACGTGAACATCTTGGATGACAAGGGCGTGAGTACATTATATGTGAATCCTTGTTTTGGAAGTGGACTTCTCCTTTAAGGTGGTAGCACGTTCTGATGGCCGTATTGAGCTTGTCAGGATGCGCTACCCCTCTATTAGAGCAGCTTTATTAAATGTTTATTTTGCCTGTAAATGTATGAACATGGATGATGAGAGCACAAACATGCTAGAATAATAAGTGGTAAGGCTGGAAACTAAAGAAGCCATGTTGTAGTTAATATAAAGCTACATAGAAAGCTTTCATGCAATAGTTAAAAAACATCAAAACAAAAAGTGTTTACAATTAAGTGCCATATTGCTTTTATTGTTACAGTAGAATACAAAGACAAAACAATGCTGCTGGTGAGACATTTAATTTGCTTTGACAAATAACTTAACAAACTATATTCTACTTTCAAGTGTCAAAATGTGTTACTCCGAATACAATTATAATCCCTCTTCTTTGTTATTTTCCAATAAACAGTTATGTCGTGCTGCTAATTTTCTCATTAAATGTGAAATTATATTATTCAGAAATATATTTTTTCAAAAATATGTACTGACAAGTAAGGACTAAAATAATTAGCTCACCTGCTATATCTAATATCTTACTATTTACATATTACTAATATTATTGTTCAATATTAATATACACTACTATTTTAAAAGTTTGGGGTCAAGATTTGGGGTCATATATATATTGAAAGAAATGAATGCTTTTTTTCAGCAAGGATGCATTAAATCGATCAAAAGTGGACAGTAAAGACATTTATAATATTAAAAAAGATAGGTTTCAAATAAATGCTGTTATATAGTATTCTGATCAAATAAATGCAGTCTTGGTGAGCAAAATAGTCTTCTTTCAAAAACAAACAAACAAAAAAACCTTACAAACGCTATATCTTCGAACAAATGCGTATTGTAAATAGTATTTTACTTTTAAAACCAGTTGCAGGTACTGTATTTGTGATACCCTCTGTCTTACTGTCATGCTTTGACCAGCAGGTAGCGCCACAGTTACTGGATTCTCTTACCTCCATCACAGTGCTTCCACAGAATTAAACAATAAAAGTTTTTCATTGAATGGATATTTCCACATAGACTAATGCAACACAGGAACTTAGTCATAATCATTATGTTTTGCTGATGGAAAACAAAAAACAAAGAGCAGTTAACTATTATAAAATAACCAACAATCTTTCTCTAAATTATAAAAAGTTCTTAAATCTACTGTGCAAACTACTAGAGCAAAAGTGAGGTGTTAAAAATAAAGGAAGACATGATTTATCTGAAATGTATTACCCAGTTCTGTAATTTTAAGGACGGAAAGTTCTGTTGCTAAAAAAAATCCCTATTTTCAACATTTACTTAGCTGTCAAATTTATTCCCAAGAGTATTTAAAATGCCTGTTTGGTCATGTAGGTTCTTTAGTCCACTGCACTGGTGGTGCGAGAACAGCAGACCGGACGGCGCAGCAACCCCAACAGCCCCTTTTTTCTCCTCTGGGTCGATCCTGAGCTGTGCTGGGATGTTGTCGTGTTCTGGCGTGTGAGCTTCTCCGCTATTCCCTTAGTCTCTTTGATTTGTATCTCTAGATGTTTCTGAATCGCAAGTCCGAGTTCTTCAGGATCAACCGAGGCTCCGTACACTTCCCAGGTCATGCCCTCGGCATCCCATTTCACCTCCCTCACTGGAGACTTTTGACTCTTTGATGAAGCTTTGCCACTCGCATTCGTCTTCTCCTTAAGCAGGCACACTTCTGGGAACACATGCTGGGGATGTTCCTCTGAGTCCTGTCCCACTTGCACTCCTACATCTCTCAGTTCTTTTTCTGCGGTCATGGTCCCCACTTCCCTCTTGGCCTTTTCATCCACCCACTGTTGGGCGCCAACTTGACGCAGCGGAGCAGGCCAAGAGCAGTCCAGATTGCAGCAGCGAAGGAGACGCTTACCATCCAATCCGGTCTCACTCACAGAAGACATGAGCCGAGGGAGAGCGAGCAGGTTTCCTGCTGATACTTGGCCCTTGTAGTTCTCCTCCATTCCTACTAAGTGTGGAAGCAGCTGCGCCGGGGCAGGAATTGGTTGCGGGTGGCAATATGCCGCAAAAGTGTCCTCGACGGCGCCGTGGTGGAAGTGTGAGTTACAACAAACAGCTTCTTCGAATTTGGGGCAGGTGGGCTCTGGAATGACTTCACAGATCTGAATGAAGCCATGCCTGGCTGGTTGAGTTGGGCTGCCCGATCCGCTACTTCCTGCTCTGGTGGACGTGGTCACCGTATTGCTCTGCTGAAGTGGCAAGGCCTGTTTACACACTAAAGAAGGAAACGATTGTGCACAAACATCCTGGTCTCGTCCTTGGCAAAATGATGCACCTGTTTCACAGAAGAGAGGAGAAGCTGTGGCCTCTTTAAAAATCTGCAAGCTGTCTGAGTGGCTTCTTTGTATTGATAACAGACTGTGCTCTTGTAGGTCTTTGTGAGGAGATAAGACATGTTCCTTGTGCACTGTCAGTGAACCCCTACACGTGTGTTTATTCTGATGGTTCACCGGCTGTAAACACACACCGTCAGACACGTGGGACTCAAAAAGACAGTGACCACTTGTATCAGTGACTACTTGTATCTGGCTGCTGTCCTTGAGGTTTTTTGGGGAGTACGATGCTTCATTGGAGCTCTTCAGGGGTACTTCTTCAGGCTTCACCTCTGCTGAACTACACTCAACTGTGACAACAGGGTTGGAGGGGATTGTGCCTCCTGGTGGGAGTGACACAGTGTGACCAGCCTCAGCCATTGGATATCTGCTGGAATTGAATGGGAAAAAGGTGTCGGTTACACTTTATTTTGTTTGTCCGCTTTAGAAATTCTGTTGACTGTAAGTAACTTTGGAACTACATGTTAACTGACTCTCAGAGTGTGAGCAGACTGTTTGGGACCAGAAAGATTTTTATTGTTTTTAAAAGTCTCTTATGCTCTTCAAAGTTCCATTTATTTGATCAAAAATACAGAAAAAATAAATAATATGAAATATTATTGCAATTTTTGCAAAACAGTTTTCTATTTTAATATACTTTAAAATATAATTTATTCCTGTGATGCAATGCTGAATTTTCATCAGCCATTACTTCAGTCTTCAGTGCCACACGATCCTTCAGAAATCATTCTAATAAGATGATTTATTATCAGTGTTAGAAACAGTTGTGCTGCTCAATTTTTTTTTTGGAACCTGTGATACTTTTTTCAGGATTCTTTGATGAATACAAAGTTAAACGGAACAGCATTTATTCCAAATAGAAATCTTTTCTAACAATATAAGTCTTTGCTATCACTTCTTATCATTTTAACACATCCTTGCTGAATAAAAAAAAAATATTTTCTTTCAAAGAAAACTTTGACCCCAAACTTTGAACGGTAGTGAATAGTGTTACAGAAGTTTTCTATTTCGAAATAAATGCTGCTCTTTTTAACATCATTTTTGATATTTTAACTTAAATATTAAGCAGCTTAACTGTTTTCAAAACTGATAATAAATCAAGCATTTTAGAATGATTTCTGAAGGATCATGTGACACTGGAGTAATTACTGCTGAAAATTCAGTTTTTTATCACATAAATAAATCCTATTTTAAGGTATATTAAAATAGAAAACCACTATTTTAAATTGCAATAATATTTCACAATATTACTATTTTTTCTGTATTTTTAATCAAATAAATGGAGCCTTGATGAGGAGAAAAGACTTCTTTTAAAAGCATTAAAAATCTTACTGATCCCAAACTTTTTAATGGCAGTACACAGTGTACTTAGTTACTATACAAAGTTACTTAAAAAGCTATGTAAAATAGATTGGATTAATTGAGTTACTTAATTAAATGAGTTAACATATGTTTCACAAGGAAGCATTAAAGTAACAGTAAAACCATTTTTAATATCACTAAAGATTTCTAATTCAAATAAATGCTATTTTGAACTTTCTAAAAAATGAAAAAAAAAAAGCATATTAGAATTATGTTTCAAGGATCATATGACACTGAAGACTGAAGTAATGATGCTGATAATCATCACAAGAATAAATTTAATTTTAAAATATATTAAAATAGAGAAGCTATTTGGACTGAAATAATTTTATTTAACACTTTTATAAATTTGAGCTCAAATAAATCTAGCCTGGGTAAGCTTAAGAGACTTCTTTTTCTTTAAAAAACATAAAATCTTACAGCCCCCAAACCTTTAACCTTTGGTCAGGCTAGACCAATACTGTAAGTTTGTGGCAAAACTACCTGTTTGTCTTAACTATTTGCAGATGAGGGGCGGGGCGGGTAGAAATGTCTAGCAAACCAGCTACTTCTACCGACAATGGTCTCAATCCCACAGGAGTTGCTCTCTCACTCCACAGTCCCCATATGCATGCTTTACAATATGAATGTTGTTGTTATTCTGAGAGACAACAGCATAAACAGTGTGAAGAACCAGCAACCAAACCAAAAACTTTTGGTTCTTTTGGTAGAGCTTTCTTAAAGTGGGTCAAAGGCTGTTTTTAATCCCATTAATCCAGTCTTTGTTTTTGATATTATTTAGATATCATGTCAACAGGTGAGAAAATTATCTACTAGCAAAAAAAAAAAAAAAAGATCCGCAACAAACATCAGAAATAACATTAATACATGTTCAGCATTTAAATTTGATTTATATTATTATATATAATATTTATATAATGTTTGTTGAAGTCTCTTAAATGAATCATATTGAGTTCTATGTCACACATGAAAGGACTGTGCCACTTAGACACTGTGGGATGAAACAGCCTCTCATTATTAATTCATTAAAGGCCCGAGTGTGTCTTTCTTCCATTAAATCCAAAAATACCTGTCAAGGTGAGAACTCCATCCTGTGAATCTTAACCCATCCACACACACAAACATCAAAAACAATGGCAGACAGTTTTTTCAAAATAAATGCTTACCTTGTGTCCCAGTCACAGATGAAGCTCCCTTTGATGTCCTCTCTGCCCCGTCTTTACCCGTCCACTCTCTCTTCAATGGTCTCTGCGGTCATCCCAGACTCCCAAGAGTGCAGCGTCAGTCCAGGTCCTTATAAAGGCAGGATCCGTCGGCACAGTTCTCTCCGTCACACGTCACCCATCCTGGCCCTTGTCCTCTCCTTCAGCATCCCCACTCCAGCAGTGAAAAAGATGGACGGAGCTTCGGGATTATACTCGTCTTTCATCTGATTACAAACCAGCCTCAGTCAGTCACATCTTCAAATCCCCAGGCAGGAGGGTGTGTGTACGAGAGAGAGAGAGAGAGAGAATGAAGAAGGAATGTGCGTCCCTGTGTTTGTGTGGGTGTTGTGGGGAAAGACTATATGTGTGATGTGGTGGAGGACTGAAGGAGATTGGATACTGGAGGAGGAGGAGAATATGGAGATGAGGAGGTGCAGGGGTGGTAAAGCCGCCGGCGTTGATGCCACTTCATGCGTCTGACAGAAAATATAGGGGAAACACTTGAATGAATGTGAAGGAAATCAGTGGCTGGACAGCCAAATTACCTCTCCCCTTCACACTTGCTTCTTTGAAATGCCTTGAAATGCCCTCAGTCTGTTGTGAATGTTCATACGCACACAAACACAGTGGAAATGTGTTTCTGTCTTTCACCTCTTTCTTTATAAAGAACTGCCACTCCCTCTCTAGGTCTCTCTGGCTTAACCATCATTCTCCCCCTGTTGCTATGGAAACAACATTTCTCAATGGGGCTGAGATGAATCTTCTTTTATTTGTGATACCGTGATATTACGTATTGTCTCTCTATACTATTATGAGATCACTGCAGTGAAGTGTGAATAATGAACACTGGTGCCTCTGACAGTCATTTGTGGGCAGAGGATTCATTCAACAGTTCATTCACCGGTTTATTACTTGTTTCCTGGGTGCTCTAGTTAACAGAGGAAATATAATTTAGCACCCGTTTTGAAATATTTAGAGCTTTCTATGTAAATGTTACCCTCCAATATAATGTCACCTTCATAACATTGTTGACAGTTTGTCATCTATCTATCTATCTATCTATCTATCTGTCTGTCTGTCTATCTATCTGTCTATTAGGGCTGGGTAAAAAAATGGATTTTAATCGACTCAATCGAATCTTATTTTTATGAAACAATATCGATTCCTAAATCCTGTTTTTAGTTAATGAATGGATCATTGCAGTCTGCCTCCCATCCAACAAATCGCAAGAAGGTTTGTACTTTATGTTTGATATGAAATAAAGTTTTAGATTTCAAATTATTTTATAATTTATATTCTATTACAGTATTCAAATAAATGGCGTTTTGGCGCTGTTTAATGTGGAGTGACAGATCGTTGAAGCACCTCAGTTCAAGAGAAGCGGCGGGAAACGCACATACAATGATAATCTCCATGATCATAAACATGAATGAATGTCCGAAGGTATGTTAAAAGAAAGAGTACAACTTACCGAATTCCTATCCTGTCTCATTTTATCGCTCAGTCAGTGTTTCAACCGCGAAAAGACGTCAACAGCTTGTAAACAATGTCACATAATGCCACATTTAACTACCTCAGAAAAAAGCATATTTGGTGACCATAAAGTCGTTAATCAGCTGGAAAAATTATGAGCATTTTGCTAAAATATGCACTATGTAACATATACTCATTATAATTTTTACTGTTCTTCAGTGTTTAATTTATGTTTGAATAAATCCGTCAAGTTTTTATGACAGCCACCAATGTTTATATTTTACAAAACGAATTGGAATAGAAATAAAATTATGTAGGCTGATTGTAACTATTATTATAAAAACTTTATTGAGTGTAATTGAGCATTTGTATACAAATCAGTTCATTTTAACCTTTAATATTACAGTAATGTAGTTCCAATTGACACTCATATTTTACAGCATTAGTTGAGAGATTTTTCCCTCTTGAGAAATGTGGCATGTACTGTACCTGATATATATCCGAAATAATCTATACTGAATGGGAAATTGAATCACAAGCTAGTGAATCAGAATCAAATCAAATGTCAAAACCCATCCCTACTATCTATCTATCTGTCTATCTGTCTGTCTGTCTGTCTGTCTATCTGTCTGTCTGTCTGTCTGTCTATATATCTATCTATCTATCTACCTGTCTGTCTGTCTGTCTTTCTGTCTATCTATCAGGGCTGGGTAAAAAATATGGATTTCTTGATTTTAATCAACTTTTATGAAACTATATCGATTCTTAAATTCCAAGAATTGATTAGTCGAGCCTGTTTTCAGTTAATAAATGAAATTGTAGCGTGCCTCCCACCAAATAAATCGCAATAAGCTTCATATTTTGTTACTTTTGATAAAACAAAGTCTCAGATTTCAAATTCTGTTTTTTTTTTTTTACAGTATTCAAACAATAAATGGCGTTTTGGCACTGTTTAGTGACGAATTGCTGTAGCGCTTCAGTTCAAGAGAAGCAGCAGCATAAACTGATCATCTCCTCCACTTTAACCTGATACAGCAAGAAATAAACATGAATGAAGACACAAAGGTATGTTAAAAGAAAGAGTACAACTTCCCGGATTCCTATCTTGTCTCAGTTTATTGCTCAATCAGTGTTTCAACACCGCTAAGAAGTCAATAACAGCTTGTAAACATAACATAATGCCACATTTACCTTAGAAAAAAAAATTCGGTGACCATAAACTCGTTAATCATCTAGAAAAATTAGCTCTAGAGAGGAGCATTTTGCTAAATATATGCACCTTGTAACATACACTCATTATAATTCGTCAAGTTTTAATGACAGCCACCAATGTTTATATTTCGAAAAAAGGAATTGGAATAGAATTATAATTATGTAATTGTAACTTTATTATTATAAAAACTTAACTGAGTATAAATTAAGGATTTGTATACAAATCAATGAATTTTAACTTTCAATATTATAGTAATGTAGTACCAACTGACACTCGTGTATATTTTACAGCATTAGTTGGGAGATATTTTTCCTTAAGAAATTTGGTACTGAACCTGATATATATCCAAATAATCGATATTGAATCAAAACGCAAGCTTGTGAATCAGAATCAAATTGAATCATGAAATCTGTGTCAAAATCCAGGCCTACTTTCAACGTATCTATCTATGTGTGCAGGGGTCGAGAATCCCTAAGATTTAACATCTGGACAGGGGTGTGGCCATAAGCACGCAGATTAAATACAGAAACGGACTGAAAGAAAGAACAAGCCACAAAGAAGTGGACACCAATCATCAGTCTTGTATAAGGATTGATGCTTCCTTTTGTTAGAGTGGTAAAGATGGATGTGGCCACTATTGATGTGTCCATTTTTCAAAATGAAATTGGGCATAGCTTGTGCTGCTGACACAATTTTGAGGGTTTATTGACAACTCACATTATAGTGCAACATCACAATACCAAGCTGTGCTGCGGCAAAATGAGTGATCTGACCTTATTTACAGAGAGTTTCAAATTCTGCTCTGTAAGACACCTGAAAAGCCGCTACATGCTCAGAGAGTGCATTCTGAGCTGCATTGTTGATAAGAAAACACTGCTAGCCCAGCAATGAAGGGCAAAAGATAGGAACAAGGTTAAGCAATGTAGCTGTGTCTAATAAACAAAGAAACTGCTGACAGCCATTCAGTGACTCAGTATGAGAAAAATGTACTTTTTACTGATTAAACAAGACTGGAAAAGAAAGAATCTCAAATAAGATGCTCAAAATACTAAATGGGGTCAAATTTAACTGAATGATACAAATTAAGAATTGAGCTGCTGTACTCATCTTGATCTTTTTTAAGCAAACCTATTTATGTATACATTTATATTATGTGCACAAGAATTACAGTCAAGCAGGAGAAAGCATATTAAACTCAAATGACCCAAAATTTGCGCAATAAAATCTTTAATTGGTGATCTTTGTACTAAAGTGCACCCGCACAAGTTATATGCAAATTAACAAAGAGTGTGGCACTTAAATGCATTTTTTAAATGCAAGTCTGGGAGAAAGTATCAACATAAACACTCAGAAACACTGTGTATTGAATCTACATTATTCAAAAACGGAGCTCCAAAAGTATCTAAATCATACCTAGTGCTGAAACACAAATATTATACAAAATGTAACTTAATTTTCTCCATTCGAAAAATAATAATTTACACTGACCATGATCATTTTCTACTGACCTGGCATAGCTGCTTTGGTGGTCCTGGGTGAGTTTTTTGTGCCAGTCTCAGGTGTCCTTTAATGGGACTCTGAACTTTCTCTTATGAAAGATAGTCCTTCAGGCATGAGTCATGCCTGTTCCAAAGGGCACTATTGTTCTCTGTTTTTTCCCTGGAGCATTTGTTCCTGTCCACTGTTCACACGCCTACCTGAACTCCAGTCACACCCACACCAGCATGTTTACACTTTCACCTTTGGATGTTAAAGTGTCAATACCGACCCTAGAGTCAGTACTGCCGCTCCCTATAGATCTAGTTTCAGAAACATTATAGATGTGTTCTGTTGGTAATGTCAGACTAATTCAAAGTCCCCCTGTAGTCAAAATGTTTATACCTTAAAACTGATCTTTGATCATCAAAATGACATATTTAAATGTTTTTTTTTTTTTCGTGTGAAAATAATTTTCTAATGCCTGAAAACAGCTGGAATTTAACTCTACCCCTTCCCTCATTTACTATCTGTGGATCTATGAAAATGCAAATTAGCCCCGCCCCCACGTAGTTACACCAACCACGTAGTAAACGCAATATAATGGCAAAACACGGATAATGACTGATAAAACTATACTTTTACTAGCGGACAACTACAGGGGATACTGTAAAATTTGTTAAAGTTACTTACATGATGATGTTGCGCCCTCAAAATGCCTTGAAGGCTCGAATGCAGCCTAGTTTGTGATTCCAGTTCGCGCCCACGAGCATATGCGAGTAAAGTGCAGACGCCAGTGCGGGAGAGGTTCGTCTGACTCCGGGCTACTTTTACACTGTTTCCGCGGGTTATTTTTCAAGTTAGCGGTTAGCTAACTTTATATTTAATGCTCTATATGGTCTGTTAAATGCTCTATTTAATATTTGGTTTTGTGCTGTTAATCTAATTGGTATATTTTGCATGCTAATGATCTCCTAATGATAGGAATCTATCCTTTGACGTGATTGGTTACTGAAGTTTGTGACGTAGAAAAAGAGGGCTGTTTCAAATCGTATTTCTGGGACAGCCTTTGGAAAACTACAGTTTTAAGGATAAAATACTCAGCAATGGTGTTGATTAATGAACTGGCACATGGTTTGTCTAAAAGCGTATTAAAAACACCACATAGACAAATGAACAACATAGAAATCTTGATTTTCACTACAGGGGGACTTTAAATTTATTTTTAGTTCAGAAAAAATGATTTATTTGTACTGCAGTGTAAGTCTCCTGCAGGACTGATGCAGGAGATTATGGAAACCATAAAAGTGTCCTTTTTTGATTTTCTCTCTCCTTCATCATTTTTGCTTTCTTATTGAGGTTAATAATGCTGAAGGATCAGCAGATTAACCTCTGCATGTGGTCATACTGTAATGTTCCACAACAGCAAACATTGATTAAGTTGTAGATTAAAAACATAGGATGATCTTGCTGAGATCCATAGATTCTGACATTATAATTCTTGAAAGAAGCGTTACAGTGTTCATTTGAACCTGTTCTGTGTTTTGGGTGTTTGTAGTGCTTTAGATACAGCGAGGACAGATTACAACCGCATGAGTGTCACAGCTGCAGTTCTCTAATGAATCACAAGGAGAGGAAAACCAGCCCAGCTGTCTTCCTTCAGTGAATGTAAATCAGCATGTTCATATCTCACTTTTGAGGTTGAGAATCAATATTTGGTCAGTACTTGAATTACCTGGTAATTCCTGTTAAGCAGTACCCGGTATCAGCTCTGTAAATTTTAAAACAGGAATATACCTGTGTTGCAATTTAATGTATACCTATAAATGGTTTATGCAAGAAAAGAAACAGAATTCTTCTAATAAAAGGGTGAAAATTAAGGAGGGAAAAAAGTTAAAGGAGTAGTTCACTTCCAGCTCTGGCATGCGCATGCATGCTCTGTGTAATCAAGTCAATACAGTTAGGGTATGTCTAAAAACTTTCATCTCATTTTCTCCTCCAACTTTAATATCGTCCTACATTGCTGCAGAAGTACCGACCCAGTGAATGTGCAAAGAAGGTCAAATGCTCTTTACAAAAAAGGGTAAAACAGCGATGTAAGACAATTTGAAGTTGGAGGAGAAAATTAGATGGGAGTTTTTCGACCTACCCTAACTGTATTGACCCGAATTACACCGAGTATGCATGCGCATTGCAGTGCATTTGAAATTAAAAAGTATATATATATATATATTTTTTTTTTTAGAAAATGGCCGATAATCGGGTGCATCTACCAACCCAGAAAACGTGAAAACGTGAAAAAGGATCAGTAACTTTGTTTTGGTATGCCTAAGCATGTGAAAAACTAGCTGCTTAGATTTCGCACACCCGTGACATAGGAAAGAGATCTTATTATAATATTACCGCTCTTTAATCTGCACGTTTCCACCCATGGGGGCTGCCATTCTGTTTTCGCAAGCGACAACAGTGTACCAGTTCTAACGCCATGGCAAAAGTTTAAGCAAAGCATGATATCTTTTCTTTCATTGGCTGCACAGACGAGTGCAGAGCACTATTTAGAGTCCCAGACCCAAAAGAGACAAGAGAGCAGTGGATTTATTGATTTATTTACAGTATATTTACTGTAGTTTATGCTGCTGCCACACAGATATAATTTAAACGTGCGATTTCTTTCCCAGCTGTTTACCTTCACAGACATAATCAACTGTTTTTGTTTCTCAGGTGTGTTCTTAACATAAACTTGTGTGTATTTGACAGTTTAAGTGCAGTAAGACATGAAAGAGAACTTAGTTTAGTACTCACATGCCGTGTGCTCATGTGCTCGTGTTTCGGACGTGTGTGCTCGGAAAACCATATATCAGAAGTTAAAACTAACATGGTGATGATTTCAGCACGATAGATATGATAATATGATAGATATGATAATCAAAACCAAACAGATGTTTTTTATCCGAGGTAGAAGCTTTAAAGGCACAGCCCTATTCTGGAAAAGGGGGAGAGGAGCAGCAGCTCATTTGCATTTAAAGAGACATGCACGAAAACAGCATGTTTCTGCGACCACTCAAAATGATCTGTGGGGTATTTTGAGCTGAAACTTCACAGACACATTCTGGGTACACCTGAGACTTATATTACATGTTGTACAAATCTAAATAATAGGTCTCCTTTAATATTATATATTTTTTTTAATTTATCAGAATGGAATATTTCAAAGTGACACAAACATACCAAATGTGCACTCGCAGCATAATGTTGTGGCCATAATGGCATTGTCTGTTGTCTATAGTTTAGTAATGAATGCAGCTTTCTGTTGGTCAGTGTGGCGAAATTGTGTGACCTGCTTGAACATGAGCAAAATCAGAGAGCCTTTTTTATTGATTGATTGATTGATTGATTGATTGGTTGATAAAGTAATACAAGAATAATAGGACAATCTTTTCACAGCACGCATTCCATGCAGCAACTGAACATTGTATTGATGTGTATGTGCGCCACCAATGTAACAAATCCATAACATTCTCCCGATGCTCCTGATTGTTCATACGCACATACAAGACAATGTTATAAAATTTCACTGTTAACAGATACATCCAGAAACATTGGATAATGCTGTTTTGCACATAATAATGTATTTTTTATTTGTTATATGACACACAGTGTTCTGTTTTGATTGGTTTGGAATGTTTGTGTTTTGGACAGTTGAAAAATTATGGTATTTTGGAAAATTATAAGGTTTAGTATAATTAAATCGAATAACTGAATGTACACTCTTACCAATTGTAGGTCAAATTTAGCTGAAACATAAATGGAAGAGCTGGAACGGTAACCAAATACTGTAGTTGCTGTTAGCTATTGACTACCATAGTATTTTTTTTTCCTACTATAGTGAGGTTGTTTAGTGAGCAATTGCTGTAATGTAGGAGGTGGAGGTCCACTCTGTGGATGATGGAGGGACACACTGATTAGGCTCAGCTGGGTGTTGTGGCTTGTGTAATGTGGACAGATGAGAGTGGATGAACTCTGGGCATGTGGCCTGTTGTACCAATCTCCTGCGGAGACTACCCATATGTTTCACTCGGCACAGCTTCTGCAAAACATGCCCACCGTTTGTAATGCAAACATGTACACAGAAAACGATAGTGGTTCCCTCAGCCATCTTATTCATTTGTCACATGAGAATAAAGAAACGACTGTCTGAATGTTACACAGTTTATACATCAAACAAAGCACTTCAACAAAGGAAAAAATAGAAACACTGTAACTGGTATTCTGACTTCATTACACAAGTTATATTAAAATATTAGGTTTCCATGAATGGCAAATAATCAGATTGTAGACAGTAATTGCCATGAAATTAGACAGCACAGTGATAATTACTGAACCGATTTCCCAGCTTTTTCTTTAATAAGGTAATGAAGGTTTGCTCCCTAAGGCCACTGAAAAGAGCAGTGCTGCAAATAAGTGTTAATACACACTGTTTGCAAGAGCAGCTAGCCTTGTGGTCAAAGTAGTGTTTCTGTTGACTCCATCTAGTGGTCATATAGAAGACTTTTGCTTAAATGACTGCTCACCGTCGGTTCATTACAGGAGAAGTTCACGTTCAGAATGAAAATTTCCTGATAATTTATTCACCCCCATGTCATCCAAGATGACATCCAAATCAAGTTTTTTGAGGAAAATATTTTTTCTCCATATTTTTTGACTTCAGTGGTGGCCAAGGGGTTTAATGTCCAATGCAGCTGTAAAGGGCTCTACACGATCCCAGCCAAGAAATAAGGGTCTTATCTAGCGAAACGATCGGCCATTTTCTAAGAAAATAGAAATTGATATACTTTTTAACCACAAATGCTCATCTTGCACTAGCTTATATGACGTGGCTTATATGACCTAAATGTTTTGTCCAATTGCAGTTTTACTTTTAAAAATTGGTTTAAATGCATTACAAATATGCCATATATATGAAGTGCCTCTCCTATGTATGGACCCACTTTAACTTTTCAAAAAAGATTCGTTGTTTGTAATTTTTCTGTTATTCAAAGTGTCAAAATATCACGTGGTGCGACTGTCAGGCCATAACTGTTGTTTTGGAAACGTCTTTGAAATTACATTAAATTTATTCAGATTAATTTTCTGCACTATTTGGCATGATTTCCAAAGTGTTTTGTAATCCTTTATAAAATTGCAAAGCATTTATATTTATATTTCCATCATAATATACAAACAGGCTTTGTCCGATGATTTCTTTTTTATGAAATATCATGTGGTGCGACCATCAGGAAACTACCAGTTTGGAACTTTTATGTTAAAATCCATTCAAAGTGTAACGCCAAGCCAGCAGAGGGAGCCCTCACCCCAGGACTGCCTGCTCGCTCCCTCTGCTGCTTCTACTGCTACTTCCTGTTTGGCAGTATTTAAGGACTCACCATGTGCTCACACAGTTGCGAAGTATTGCCAGTGTAACCTGCCTTACTGAGTGTGTATATTACTCTGTTGGATTACCTGTTGCTGTTTTGCTTTGTCTCTGGATTACTGAGTTTACGAATCACCCTTGTTTGGATTGTTTGCCTGTGTGGACTGCTTTCAAGGTTTGACCCCGTATATGCCTCATGACTATCGCTCTCTGGATTACCCCTGTTGTTACGTTTGCTGGATTGGACTGATTACTTGGTATTTGACCCACTGCTTGTATAAACTCTCTGCTGCTTGGATCACGTTTGTGTTGTATGTTATTGGACTGCTTTCCGGTATTGACCCTCTGCCTGCTTTAGTGTACTCTGCTTTGTGCTAATAAACTTCCGCATATGGTTTCAACTTCCGCCTCAGCGTCCACGTTACACAAAGATAGGACTTTGCCTCATATAGCAATTTGCCAATGACCCATGGAAGCATCAGGCAGGTTTCTAACTGTCTTTCAAATTTGGAAAAAAAACAACAACTTTGTAACGGCTTGTACACTGCCCTCCAAAAGTTTGGAAACACCCCTGGCAAAGTGTGGTTTTGGACAATATCAGGATTCATGCCAATATTGTTCAAAACCCCACTTTTCTAGGGTGTTTCCAAACTTTTGGAGGGCAGTGTATGTAATTACTACATTTGGATATCACAGTATGACCTCAAAAAAACAATGAATATTATTTCTACAAGTATTTATTGTTATTATAAATTTCATAGTGACCTTTCGTGGGAAGGTTGTTTAGGTGGGCAATTCTGTGCTTGTAAATTTTGACTGAATTTGAAATATCATGTGGTGCGACCACTGCAGAGTGTTTTCCATTATAGATTTATGTCCCAGATTGGCAGTTTTTGTGCTTCAGTTTTGTTTTATGAATCGTTTTTTTATATTAAAGTTTTATGCAATTTACAGAAAAATAAGTCTGCTAACTATAGGAAGGCAACTCTAAAATTATAAAACAAAAATATGAGATCATTATTTACAAAAACTCAAAATAAATGCTAATACTTTGTTTCTAAACACTTTAATTACTGAGAGCATCTAAAAAAATGTTAAGCATGTTAAGTAAATGAATTAATTTAAATATAAATCATGGTCGCACCACATGACATTTTTTAAGGCTATGGCCAGTTCATCACAAAAAAAACACTAAAATCACTTAAAACAACTTAATTTAAAATTTTAATAAGAATTTATGTGTACACGACATTCTTAATGTTTGAACAATTACAACATTACTATTTTTTTGTATTTTAAAATGAGATATATATAGATATATATAGAGATATATATATATATATATATATATATATATATATATATATATATATATATATATATATATATATATATATATATATATATATATATAGGGTTGTTTCCTGAACATCACAGTGTAAAATAAACAGACAATCTCTGCTTTATTTTCACTTTATTGCCAGAAACAAGCTGTTCTGGTAAACCGTACACTTTACACACAAAAATAGTCTATGTATTTAAAAATGTAATCAACACCCATTAGCGCAGCTATGAAGGACGGATAGAGATTGTGCTATTTGTCAAGCTGTGAAGAGCCTGGTGATCTTCGGTGCTGCACGAAGCCTTCTAATTGGGCAGGGCTGAGCCACCTCACACATTCAGCTTGTTAAATCTGAAAAGTCTGTCATTGCCCTCAGGCCATTTGTCTCTGGAAATACACAGGCCACACACTCACAGACATGGTTCAAAACAGTACTTCCGCTGACACAGTAGTCACTAAAATTGCTCTGTTTTGTCGATCGTTTGGAGTCTGACCTTGACAGAAATTGAGCAAACAATTTTTAAGACATGGATACAAAGATGCAAACACAACAACAGCATTTACACAACACTGCTAGAGTTATCAATGATGATTGCTCTTTTATTTAGACTTAGGAAGCTCAAGAACTGTCTTGATATGTTTCTGGCTATTGCTTTCATGATATGGAGATTCAGTTTTGTGCTCATGGCTAGCTAGAAATAAATGATCAACATGATCAAAGAATCTGCATTAAAAAGCCCTACACCAGAGAACTAAAGTTGTAAGGCCAGCTATGATATGAAAATAGACGTTACAACCCAAGACATACTCTTTTCTAACAATATATATGTTTTTTTACATTCAACATTATATAACTTTAAGATGAAATATCACTTCAGCAGTGTTAATGTACTTTGATAAAAGAAACCACAAGACAAATACAACACTACTCGTATTAAGAGCAGTGCAGTGCATTGGTATGCAACATAAAAATTAAATGTTTGTTATTAATTCATTTCCATGGATAGACAGCAAGCTCATAGATAGATAGAGCGGCTTTGCTAGATCTAGCACTCTTATAATGGAAGTCCATGGAGAGTATATTTGCACATTTGTATGCAGATATTTACTAATTTATTTTCCACTGAACACTTCAACACTTGTTTCAGCAGGGCAGCACGTTCATTACTGATGGATAGTCTGTCACCCGAATGTTCCTGTTCCTAGGACAGCTGACAACAAATGACATCTATTATGGACAAACTGACTTCCTCCTACTTTAGATGATGAAATCGCACCACATGTCTCTGAAGTGAGTGGGGTAAATTTATATTGCTTTGGTCTGACTACATGCCAAGCTAGATGGAGTAAGTGTGTGTGTTTCACTATCCTTATGGGGATGAAATGTCATAAAATATCCCCACAAGGATATGTGTAAGTGTGTCTGGAAGATGACTATGCAAGTCTAGGCGGTCTCAGAAAGAACAGCCATCACTGTGTCAGCCTGCTTAGCCAGCTTTGTGCTGGTGTGAGCGGACAGTTTGGACAGGGTGTCCCTCAGGTTTAGAGACGTTATCTGCTCCCGTAACATGCCTGTAGGAGAAAAAGAAGAGGGTAAAGACATACATAGTTTAGTTCAAAATTAGGGCGTGCTATATTCACATAATGATGTAATTTCAATCTTCACAGAGCGTTTGATTAGTTAGTAAACAGGAAACTGAGTTCAACAAATGTGTCACATTAGGGCAACTGACTAGAGTTGGCAAGGCTGCAGATGAGGCCTAAAGCGCTGAATTTGACCTCCACGGCCACAATAGGGTCGTCTAGCATCTTCTGCAAGGTGGGAAGGAGATCTGCATCCCGAAATGGTTCTTGGACTGCCTCTGCGCAGAAAAGAAAGTGGCACATATATTGGAATGTCTATTTGCACTATGGCTATTTAAATTTACTAACTTTGCTGGATTTAACTTTGACACAATTCAGGTTCGAATCTGCCTTTTTCTACTGGCATTTTTCTCCCTTTTCCTATTTCATATCATTTGGTTGAGGTGTTGATTTTAAAGGAGAAGTTCACTTACAGAACAAAAATGTACAGATAATGTACTCACCCCCTTGTCATCCAAGATGTTCATGTCTTTCTTTCTTCATTCGTAAAGAAATGATGTTTTTTGAGGAAAACATTTCAGGTTTTTTCTCCATATAGTGGACTTCATTGGTGCCCGTGAGTTTGAACTTCCAGTTTAACTACAGTTTAAATGCAGCTTCAAAGTGCTCTCAATTTATTTACCGAAACGATCGGTTATTTTCTATAATTTATATACTTTTTAACCTCAAATGCTCATCTTGTCTAGCTCTGCGTGTACTCTGTGTATTCCGGTTCAAGACAATTAGGGCATGTCAAAAAACTCTCTCATCTCATTTCTCCTCCAACTTCAAAATTGTCCTACATCGCTGCAGAAGTACCAACCCAGTGTTTACAAAGTGAACATGCGAAGAAGTTTAAATGAAGATCAAAATTTCAAAATTGGAGGAAAAAATGAGATGGGAGTTTTTTTGACCTGCCCTAATTGTCTTGAACCGGAATACACAGAGTTCACGCAGAGCTAGACTAGACGAGCATTTGAGGTTAAAAAGTATATAAACTATAATTTAAAAAAAAAATTAGATAAGACCCTTCTTCCTCGGCTGGGATCATTTAGAGCCCTTTGAAGCTGCGTTGAAACTGCATTTTGGAAGTTCAAACTCGCAGGCACCATAGAAATCCAATCCTGAAATGTTTTCCTCAAAAAACATAACTTCTTTACGACTAAAGAAAGAAAGACACAAACATCTTGGATGACAGGGGGGTGAGTAAATTATCTGTAAATTTTTGTTCTGGAAGTGAACTACTCCTTTAAGGCAAAGCATTACAAGCACAATGATTTTTACATTTTAGTCTATTTTTGACTAGTGGAAAGAAAACATCCAAAACAAACATTTTAAGAGTTAGTTTACCCAAAAACAGAAAATTTGTGTTATTAATTACCCACCCTCATGTCATTCCAAACCCGCAAGATGTTTGTTCATGTTCAGAACACTAATTTAGATATTTTTTGATGAAATCTAAGATCTTTCTGACCCTGCACTAGCAGCAACACATCTGGCATATTCACGGCCCAGAAAGGTAGTGTGGGTACATTTAAAATAGTCCATGCACATCAGTGGTTCAACCCTAATTTTATGAAGCTAAGAGAATACTTTTTGTGCGAAAAGAAAACAAGAAGTATTCTCGTAGCTTCATAACATTACGGTTGAACCACAGATGTCACATGGACTATTTAAACAATGTCCTTCATACCTTTCTGGGCCTTGAGCATGTCAGTTGTGTTGTAGACTAGGGACGGTCAGAAAGGTCTCAGATTTCATCAAAAACATCTTAATTTGTGTTCCGAAGATGAACAGCAGTCTTACGGGTTTTGAATGACATGAGGGTGAATATAACAGAATTTTCATTTTTTGGTGAACTATCTCTTCAAGTGTTTATTAAAGTTGTCTGTCGATTTACATAGAAATACATATCTTTAAATATGGAGGATGGTTCTAAGTTATACATTAGTCTTACCAATGTCTATTGCAGAAGCAATGGCCAAAGCAACTAAAGCCTCATTCTGCATGATGACGTGCTCACTGGTTGCCATTGAAATGAGATGCTGAACTCCATCTGCTTTAATGACAGTGTGGATGACTTCCTTTAAAGACAACAGAGGGGGATATTTTAGATAAACAGACGCACTGACTATAGTTACACATACTTTGTGTGTCTAAAACTCACAGGGTTTCGGCTGTGTCTTATGAGAGCTGCTAAAAGACGGTTGGCCTCGCCTCTGACACCAGCGTGATCTTTAGCCTCGCACCACTCCATGACCCGTGCTAACAGAATCTCATCCTTCCCTAAAACTGAAGCTGCTTCTTCTATGAGAGAGGTGGCGAAAAAAAGAGTACAGTAGAAATAAAAAGAGAAAATATGCTAATAAAAGTAGCTGTTAATACATTAATACACAAATAAAAAAGAGATACTGTGGCAGCACTTTAAGGTTTGTTTACCTCTGCATTTAGTTACTCAGATCACCTTTGTTAAGGGAAATAATCACTGGAGTACAGACAGTAATTTAATGTGTCAAAGCCCTTGCAGGCCTTTTGTCTGCATACAAGGGTGTCTAAAATAACACACTTCACTGAAGGGCTGGAAATTACAGCCTCTACATACCCTACATTTGAACAACAGTTTAACAGTGTAAGGGGAAATGTTAATTCGTCAGCCATCATAGTCATTTGGCAGGTAATTGTATAGTTTAGCAAAGCTTTTGTATAAAAATGACAACATGCTGTTTGTCATTTCCTCCTCTTCAACACCCAAATGAATGTGATTTTTACTACCACTGGGACGGTCACATTTATTCAGTCTTATCGTTGTATGCATTTAAGAGTCAGTTTTCTCTAAAGCGACTTGCATTGCAAGTTCATTTTATATGTTTATGCAAACAATTCACATAAATGCAGTTTCCTTGAATCATTACCTTGGCCATCCACCATCATACGCAAAGTGCCCAGCAGTTTGAACTGGACGGGTGGCATGTCAGAGCGCAGAAGGGTCCTGATCCTCTCTGTGACTCCATCCTCCAGCATACGCACCTTATTGGAAGCTATATCAGGAAAACAAAGAGAGCAAGATGACAGATTTAACCACAAAAAAGTGTAATAGAAATAATATAAACCTGCTAAAAAGTCCAGTCTGTACTGGCTACTGCAGTTTTAATGCTGTTCTAGCTGGTGAACCAGCATAACCAGTATGTTCTTTTTAGTGAAGCTAGCTGAATGAGGAAGACTTGCTGGTTAAGTTGATTAAGAAACCTGTTGGAAACACCTGCACACTTGCATCCCATGCTGGGGGACAAAATCCAAACATGTCCCTGCACTAAACAACTCTATATGCAGGTGATAACCCATTTTGTATTTGCAAAAGGTTGCATAATGATCGTTCAAAGGGTTGGGTCAGTAAAATTTCTGATCCCACTTTATACTTAAACACTACGTACTTACATAAAAAAGTGCAATGTATTGTGTATCTATTGTATTGCAAAACACTTTTGCTGTGTTTTGGGTAAGGTTAGGGACAGGTTTGGTGGTATAGGTAGGTTTAAGGGTGGGTTAAGGTGTAAGGGATAGGTCAACAGTGTAACTATAAATGTAAATACAGAAATTAATTACAGATGTAATTACATGCAGGTATTGTATTTTTTTTAAACATAAGTACACTGTGAAAACATGTATGTACACAATAAGTGCATTGTATCAAATGCACTTACATTTGTATATAAGTGCATTGTATATAATGCACTTATCACCTAATATAAAGTGGGACCAAGACATAAAAATTAATCAAAAGTTACAGTAAAGACTTTTACATTGTTACAAAAGTTTCTTTTTCAAAGTGATGGCTGGAATAATGGCTGCTGAAAATTCAACTTTGACATCAAAGGAAAAAAAAGTGACCCTGGACCACAAAACCAGTCATAAGTAGCATGGATATATATATAGCAATAGCCAACAGTACATTGTATGGGTCAAAATTATCGAATTTTCTTATATGCCAAATATCATTAGGAAATTAAGTAAAGATGATGTTCCATAAAGATATTTTGTAAATTTTCTACTGTAAATACATCAAAACTTAATTTTTGATTAGTAATATGCATTGCTAAGAACTTCATTTGGACAACTTTAAAGGCAATTTTCTCAATATTCTAGATTTTCAAATAGTTGTATCTCAGCCAAATATTGTCCTATCCTAACAAACATCCATACAAAAGCTTATTTATTCAGCTTTCAATTTCAAAAAATTAACCCTTATGACTGGTTTTGTGGTCCAGGGTCACGATTGTATTTTAAAATATATTAAAATAAGAAAATTAGAAAAAAAAAATTTTAATTGCAATAATTCACAATATGTAAAAGTGTTAAAAGTATAAAAGTGTTTTTACTGTATTTCTGTTCAAATAAATGCAGCCTAAATGTTAAAACCTTACTGACCCCATACATTTAAAAAAGTAGTGTACTATGAAAAGAAAAGTAGAACCTGGAATGGCAAGATTTCTAAGTGCACTGAGGCCAGCGTGCTGCACAGATACATCTCCCTCTGCTACATGCTGCTCCAACAGGTCCAGAATACGAGGAACAACTCCTAATTCCAACATCTTTACACAGTTGCTGTCTAAGAGCAAAAAAAAAAATCTCAGTAATTTTAACTGCAATAAAATTTAAGTCATAAAGTCAGACAAAACCTTTATCACACTCCACTACAGCTCCATGTTCATCTCCTCACCATTTCTGGCAAAGTTAGCAATGGCCAGGGCTCCTGACAACTGCAGCTCAGTATTTGATGACTGCAGCCAGGACAGAACATCCTGATACACCATCCCCGTCCCTTCCCCAAAACACTTCTGCATTGATTCATCTGTAACGAAAGGCAGATGATTCTTGCACTGCACTGTTGGCATATTTCATTAGACTCTCTTATTTTCTAATGTTGATAGTCAAATAGATTGACAATAAAATAACCTAAATAAAAACATTTCATTGTAATATGATGCTAGTGGTGAAGTAATAGAGAGAGACGTACCTCCCAGTAGGAGAGATACTATGAGGTTTGAGGCCACTTTAATGCTGCAGAGGTCATGTGTGTCAGAGCCACCCTGAAGAGTTCGAATCATTTCAGAGAGAGCCTCAGGCACGCCTGCTTCCACAAACTGCAGTTTCAAAGCATCTAAAAGACATGAACACACAGTCACAGAGGGATTTGCAAGAACATTTTTAGTTCACTTCTAGACATCATCACACTGAGGAGTGACAGGCAAAATTTCAACCAAAGTACACTTATATGAATAATGTTGTACAATTCAGGCTCATGTATAGATCTGGTTTTAATATTATGCAGCTCACCACTTTCTCCCAGTGACCCAAGAACCTCTAGTATGAGATGCCGGCGTTCTGCGTCTGGTGCCCGCTTCAGCTGATAGGTCAAGACCTCTGCCACACCCACCTCCACCAGGGCCTCTCGTGCAGCATCTGATCAGAGTCACAAAAACACAATCAGTCACTAGATATTAGACATTTGTGACTGTGGACCACAAAACTAGTTATAAGTAGTACGGGTATATTTGTAGCAATAGCCAACAAAACATTGTATGGGTCAAAATTATACATTTTTCTTTTATGCCAAAAATAATTAAGATATTAAGTAAAGATCATGTTCCATGAAGATATTTGCTAAGTTTCCTACCGTAAATACAGTATATTTTTGATTAGTAATATGCATTGCTAAGAACTTCATTTGGACAACTTTAAAGGCCTTACTTTGGACAAATATTGTCCTATCCTAACAAACCATACAATAATGGAAAGCTTATTTATTCATCTTTCAGATGATGCTTTCCAAACCTGTAAGACCTTCGTTCACCTTCGAAACACAAATTATATTTGTGATGAAATCCGAGAGCTTTCTGACCCTGCATAGGCAGCAACGCAATTGAAACGTTCAATGCCCAGAAAGGTAGTAAGGACATTGTTAAAATAGTCCATGTGACATCAGTAGTTCAAACGTATTGTTATAAAGCTACACAAATACTTTTTTTGTGCAAAGAAAACAAAAATAACTTTATTCAACAGTTTCTTCTCTTCCGTGTCAGCCTTTGACACATTTCATAACATTAAGGTTAAACCACAGAAGTCACATTGAGTATTTTAACGATGTCCTTGCTACCTTTCTGGGCCTTCAAAGTGTCAGTTGCATTGCTGTCTATGTAGGGTCAGAAAGCTCTTAGATTTAATCAAAAATATCTTAATTTGTGTTCCGAAGATGAACGAAGATCTTTAAGGGTTTGGACCAACATGAGGGTGAGTCATTTTTGGAGAACTATCCATTATTGTTAAAAAAAGAAAGAAAGAAAAAAATACATTTTAAAACTGGTGTATTGCTGCTCAGTGTGACAATGTCCAGTCAGCTAGTGTTTTTATTATATATGATTTTAAAAGCTTCCCTGCTCTCTATTTTTGTCTTACCCACATCAGCAAGGTTGCAGAGTGCCAGCAGGCAGACGTTTACCAGCGGGTCATTTTCAGGATACTGCTGCATTATGGCCACCAGCCTGGGGATTACACCATTCTCCACCAGCTGCGTTTGCTGCACAGCTGAGAGAGAGAGAGACATAGGGAGGACGGGTGAGTGGGCACACAAGCACAGACAGCCAAGAGAGGAACGGGCATTGAGTGCTATAGAAGATGTGAGAATATAAAAAAGAAAAGAGCACAGGGAATGAATAGTAATTATTCTGAATGTGTGTAATGAATGCTCAACATGAATAGGCTGTCAAAAGCCAAGCCTCAACAAAACAAGTGTGGAATATTTATATTTTAACTTTATGTTTAAAACATCTTGTTAGGTAGGATGTTTTACTCATGGGACTGATCATAGACAGCATAGCCAACTTAAGGAACAACTACCAAGCCATCTTTTAAATATGAAATTTAACATAAACCTGGATAGAAGTGCTGGTGCTTTCTAGTAGAATACACCAAGACAGAGAAAACTAGGCCAGGAGATGGCAACAGAGGAGAAAGACAATCCAAGGACTTATAAAGACAAACAAGACATCTTTATACCAGATGCAGACCAATAAACCTCAATACCAGGAGAATTGCAGGTTCAAGAAGTTAAAGGATGAACAGAATTAAGATTCTGACATTTACTATTCAAATTAAACTCAGTGTTAAGAAAGAAAACTGTGTTAGAACAGAAGTAAAGAAGCTGAGTGGAATTGTGCAGCCAACTGGATACACATCAAGACTGTTGGTAAGAAATACGATCAGATAGACTGCTACTATCCTGCTCCAATGCACTTACTATTTTCAAAGCAGATACGTCCAATTGCTCGGCCCGTGTGCAGGAGTTGGTCTTGGTCTGGGCTGTTCAGTAAAGGCACTAATGCGGTCACCAGACCTGCTTCAATACAGCGCTCCCTCACAGCAGCTAGCACACAAACAAACAAAAAAATAATGGTTACAAAAAGGATTTTTTGCAGTAGTGCCACTGAAGAACCACTTTGGGTTCCACAAAGAAACTTTCTGTGAAAAGTTCTTAGAAGAAACATTTTTTCTTAGTGAAGAACAATCTGAAGAACCTTTTCCACTATAAAGAACCTGTAATGTAAAGATTCCATGGATGTTTAAAAGAATAATTCACCCAAAAATGAAAATTCTGTCATTAATTACTCACCCTCATGTCATTTGAAACCCGTAAGACCTTTGTTCATAATCGGAACACATATTAAGATATTCTTTGATAAAAAAATCTGAGAGCTCTCTGATCCTCCATTCAGGGTAATGTAACAGAAATGTTCCCTGATGTAGTAAGGACATAGTTAAAATAGTCCATGTGACATCAGTGGTTCAAACGTAATTTTATAAAGCTATGAGAATACTTTCTGTGCACACAATGTGGTACTCTCAATAATGGCGGAGGACAGTGATGCGGAAGAGTAGAATAACATCCTTATTTTAGCATTCTTTGAACACTTAAAGTATTCTCGTAGCTTTATAAAATTATGGTTGAACCACTGATGTCACATGGACTATTTTAACAATGTCCTTACTACCTTTTGGGTCAGGTTGGTTTCAGTTACATTGCTGTCTATGGAGGGTCAGGAAAGAAATTATGTTTTTTGAGGAATACATTTCAGGATTTCTCTCCATATAGTGGACTTCAATGGTGCCCACAAGTTTGAACTTCCAAAATGCAGTTTAAGAAAAGCTTCAAAGGGCACTAACTGATCCCAGCCAAAGAAGAAGGGTCTTATCTAGCAAAACGATCGTCATTTTCTAAAAAAAAATTACAATTTATTTACTTTTTAACTTCAAATGCTCATCTTGTGTAGCTCTGCGCAAACTCTGTGTATTCCGGTTCAAGACAGTTAGGGTAGGTCGAAAAACTCCTCGATCTCATTTTCTCCTCCAACTTCAAAATCGTCTGACATTACTGTTTTACCTTTTTTTGTAAAGGGCGTTTGATCTTCTTTGCATGATTACTTCGTAAACACTGGGTCGGTACTTCTGCAGTGATGTAGGGCAATTTTAAAGTCGAAAATGAGATGGGAGTTTTTCAACCTACCCTAACTGTCTTGAACCGGAATATACAGAGTTTACGCACACCTAGACAAGACGAGCATTTGAGGTTAAAAAGTATATAAATTGTCAGTTTGTTTAGAAAATGACCGATCATTTCGCTAGATAAGACCCTTCTTCCTCAGCTGGGCTCATTTAGAGCCCTTTGAAGCTGCATTTAAACTGCATTTTGGAAGTTCAAACTCGCAGGCACCATAGAAGTTCACTATATGGAGAGAAAACCTGAAATGTTTTCCTCAAAAAACATAATTTCTTATCAGCTGAAGAAAGGTAGACATGAACATCTTGGATGACAAGGGGGTGAGTAAATTACTTGTAAACTTAACCCTTTTTTAGTGCTACTGATGAAGGGTTAATCCCGAAAACATTTTACACTCTTTGCACCATTGCACTTCTTGCACTTTATTTGTGGCCTCTGGACAATAAACTGACATGAACAGTTTGGCCTATTTTTCGTGTGCGGATCTCATTTGTTTTTTATGTTTGAACCATTTTTGGATCTACACACCGCCAGGTTTTGTTGTACTCTATTGGAGTTGGGCTAGTGTCTGGTGCTACACTTTTCTGTGTCTTCACTTGGTCTAGGTTTATCATAGTTTTTCATGTAATAGTTAATATTTGAATGATAGATTGTCAGTGTAAGAGTCTGGGACAAAGGTAAAGCAATAAAATCTATAAATAAAAGAGCGTTGAAAAGAATTTTCCCCTTGAGACATAACAGTGGCCAAAGCTGAAGAAATACCCATAAGCAACAGATTGTATTATAAATCTCGTTTACCTTCTCTGGCCATTTCTGCCACCAATAAGGTGACCTGAGAGGTGAGGGGACTCTTCTTCCTCAGGACTTGAGCTAGTATGGGCAGAACACCACTGGACACTATTTTCTCCGCTGTTCCTTTCTCTGGGGATAGAAATAGGTGTTATTTTTTTTTTTTTGCATGTTTGTAATTTCATATATTCATATAAATGTATGTGCATATGTAGGTAAAATACACAGGTGTGTGCTCTGTTTTAAAGCCTGGATATCACCAAGGCTTTAACAAAGCTTCTCTATTTTTCACTGATGTCAAATCAATTTTAGACTGCATTTTCTTCCTGATAGCTCATCCTGTTGCTTCACTTTTTCTTTTATCTCCTCCCTCAGGTTTTGTACCGTGCACTTCAGAGATGCTTTGACACCGAGGCCATAGAGTAATCCGTTCAAATTCAAAGCGGTAGATGAGGATCTGCTTTGGAGACAGAGATACTAGCAGGAGGAAATTCTGTCATTAAAACATGTTCTCCTCAAGAAAAATATCCAGAAGGGCCACGGTGGCAGGTCAAACTGTCAGAGGAAGCCTAGCTGCCATGGTAACATCTACTTTGTGTTCTTTTGCGGGGGCTGCTTTTCCATTTTTAGATGCATTTGCGATCTGAAAGCACAAGCAGTGTGCCAAGAAGGACAGCTGGTGCAAACTAATTTGCGAGAATGAGCAGAAGATGGGGAGTGAAATAGAGAAAAGGAGAGAAAGATTAATGAGATTAACTCGTTCCCTCCTTCGCCTTCCCTCTCTCTCTCTCAAATGTAAATGCGGATTACTTGTCTCCTACTTGTGCCCCAAATCTGCTAGCAGGAAGATAAGCTGACCCTCTGCTGCCCCCTGCATTGGATTGTCTTCCCACACACTCACACACACACATAGTACTTCAAGAAGGCAGAGGCAAATAGCAGCTCACAGCAGGATGAGTGTGTAATGAGTGTGACGCTAAATGGTGCCCTCACTCAGTAGGGCTTCTAGAAACAACAGACGTCACTTTCACATGCGATCACGGCTTTTTACTGGCTCTCATAAGGGTCATGGCACCATGATTGGATGTTGAAATAAACAAACATAACATATATTAATAGATATGAATGAGAAAACCCAACAAGTTTATGGAATGATTGGTTGACAGATATATAATTAGATCGAGGTGTAGTTAATTGGTGTAAACTCACTCTTCTCTAATAGGAGGTTGAGCAGAATATCCAGATGAGGCTTCAGCTCCTCCTCCACCAGCTCTGTGCTGACAGTGATGCCTTTAAGGGCCTCACTGAGAGATTCTGAAACACAAGCATAAGCATCATCACATCACCAACAGTGCCGCACAACATTTCAAACTAACAAGACATTTTTCATGATGATTCATAACCATCTCAGTTCTACTACAGATACAGCTGAGTTTATCTATGCATTCAGTGAATTTTATCACGCACATTATCAGACTAAAATATAAAGAAGAAAACTGAATGTCTGTATTATGATATTATGGATTTTTGGTTGATAGTGGATATTTATTTATGCATGCTAATTTTAGATTACATTTAAACATTTACTTTTAAGGCAGTTGCAATTAAAAGCATTCCCTTTTCAAAGCAATCACGCAAATGCTGGTTAGATATGATTTGAAGCATGGCTGCTGGTTTAACCTGGTCCTTAGCTGGTTTAAGATGGTCATGTGCTGGCCCTAAGCTGGTCCTGAGCAGGAGCTAATTGCTTCCCAGATAGCACATGTATGTCTGCAAGATGTCTGTTAAAGATCTCTTGATCTGGAAAGCATCTGCTGTGTATAAACGTCCGGCAGACGTCTGTAAGATGTCAGTTTTATATACATTCTAAATCAAAACATCATAAAGACATCTAATAGACGTCTATTTGACATCTAAAAGGAAGCGTCCAATAGACATATTGCAGATGAGCAAACTACGTCTTGCAGATGTCTTGCAGATGTAAATGCAGACGTCAAACAGATGTCTCCGAGATGTACGTGTGCTATCAGGGTTAGGACCATCTTAGGAACAGCACATGACCAGCTAAGAACCAGTTTAAACCAGCTCATGACCAGCTTAAACCAGCTCAAACCATCAGCCATGCTTTAAAACATACCTAAGCAGCATATGCTGCTTTTTTTCAACAGGGTTTAAAGCAATTTATTAAGTCCACAAAATTTTATTAGTCGCTTACTTGCAGAAAAAACGGATGGTCTATGTGATTTGGACAGGACATCCAAACACTTGCATATCATTCATCAACCTCAAATATGGCTTATCATCTGAAATATGTAAGTAGTAGCAACTTTACCTGCCTGCTCAATCTAATGTTCATGTAGAAAAATGCGCGCTATATTGTCTGTGCGGAGTGTGGAAGCTGAATAGTAGCGCTCACTGCATGACAAATGGAGGCGCCGGAGTGGCGCCACTTGCTCTTAAAATACTTTGTCATTTTTGCTCATACAGAGAAAAGTAATACAACTTTCGAATCAGTAAAGAATCTACGTTTATTTGTGTGCACTCAGAATAACAACAAAACGTTGCATTTTGTAAAATAATGAAAGCAAACAGGATGCGCTTTCTGCCATCTTGGTCTCGTGAATTTTAGCACGTCAAGAAAAAAAAATTACGCAAGACTTGCCTTGCAGACATGAAAAATATATCTATAGAGTGCAAAATGTCTACTTTCAAATGAACCAATTTGAATGGTAAACAAATATTCTTCGATTATGTAATCCGTATGAAACATGCATCTTTAGTCGAGGGCAGCCCTAGTGACATTTATTTGAGTAAATAGCTTCTTAAGAAAAATGTAGGATGGGAATTGATTCTGTCCACTGGGAATTGATTGGATGGTTGTTGATACTAATTGCTGCAATTTCATGAGTGACAGGCTGCTGGAGAGGAGGAATTATCATCCCGTCTTCACACCAATGCACAAGTTATTAGAAAAGAGATGTCATTGCAAGAGAGAGGGAAAGTTAAAGGATTAGTTCACTTTCAGAATACAAATTTCCTGATAATTTTCTCACCCCTATGTCATCCAAGAATTTCATGTCTTTCTTTCTTCAGTCGCAAAAAAAAAAAACAAATTTTTTGACGAAAACATTCCAGGATTTTTCTCCACAGTGGACTTCTGTCCCAGATAGCACACATACATCTGCAAGATGTCTGTTAAAGATTACTTGATCTGGAAATCATCTGCTGTGTACAAACATCTGACAGATGTCTGTAAGATGTCAGTTTTACATACATTCTAAATCATAAACATCTTAAAGACATCTAATAGATATCTATTTAACATCTGATAGGAAATGTCCAAAAGACATATTGCAGATGAGCAAACTACGTAAAAACTACGTCTTCCAGATGTAAATGCAGACGTCAAATAGGCGTCTTCGTGATGTATGTATCAGGGAAGACGTCTCCAGGATATATGTGTGCTATCAGGGATGGTTTCCAACGGGTTGAAAGTCCAAAATGCAGTTTCAGCGTAGCTTCAAAGGGCTCTACATGATCACAGCCAAAGAATAAGGGTCTTATCTAGTGAAACAATCTGCCATTTTCGAAAAAACAAAACAAAAACAAACTGATATACTTTTTAACCATGACGGAATCACACACACGTGACGTAGGCAGAAGTACCGACCCAGTGTTTACAAAGCGAACGTGCAAAGAAAGTCATACGCCCTTTACAAAAAAATGTAAAACAATGAGAAATTTGAGAAATTTTCAACGCGATTACACAAGAGCTAGTGCAAGATGATTGCATTTGTGGTTAAAAAGTAAATATATTTTTAAGAAAATGTTCTTTCATTATATATTATTCCTCGGCTGGGACAGTAGAGCCCTTTGGAGCTGCATTGAAACTCCAATTTGGACCTTCAAAAAAAAACTATTTCTTTGTGACTGAAGAAAGAAAGATACAAACATCTTGGATGACATGGGTTAAAATCAAAATTGAGCTTTGTCATTGAGTTGTTCAGTCTGTGGATCAACACATCAATGTGATTTCCAAGGCAGATGAAAATTAATTCCCATTAACCATAGTAAATACTGCACAACATTACAGGTCATACACTATCTGCAGTTTTCCCCTTTGCACACACTCTGACGGACATTCCCTGGGCACGGGAAGCAAACAGGGCCAGAATAAGAGAGAGAGGCGATTCTGTATCTCTTCTGTAAGTAATCACCCCTGATAATCCCTGGTAAGCAGAGTGAAAATAGACATAGAGGAGGGCTATCATACCTTTCCCTTCCCCAATCCCCACACTCCTTGTGATCCATGGGCATAATAGATATGTCCCGCAATATAAGCCCCTTCCATTATAGTTGTAAAGGGCAGGCTGGAAAGCAGCAGTGCGTATGAGAGCTGGGCGGGGTTGAGGATACCCTGGGGTTCTCATTAACTCTGGGTGTCTGGCTCCCAGCATGCTCTTATTTAAACACCTACACACTGAGGATACACCTCTTAAACAATGGGGTTCGGCTCACCTGGAGGGTTAATCGCCATTCGACTGCTCTAAGAAAGTGTGACCTTTAGATGCAGACGGTGTTCAAAGTTACACCTTAACAACTTGCAGCAGTAGCTCAAAGAGGATTTACAAAGAGGAGATTTGATTCACTTACCTACGTCTGCCATGACCACAGGTCCTCTGAATCTCTCTCTGTGCGTGTCTCGGCGGCGTGTGGTTAGAGAGGCAGCCCTCCACGAGGCAGGATGGACGGCTCCAGCCTTGAGATTGCCTGAAGTCAGTGAAGCAGCCGTGCCTCTCCTTTACTCGCCTCTCCTCTGCTCGGCTCCTCACCCTTCCCGTTTGTGCTGATCACACATGCGTATTCCTCTGGTCCCTCGCTGTCATTCACTCCCTCACTTTCACTCTGTGCCTCTCAGTGACGCCGCATCCACTTGGCTAATTCACATGCCCTGTTATTTCTGTGCGTGTGTGTGTCTCTCGCTCTCTCTCTCGCCGATGCAATCCTCCCCACCCTGGTCCTCGGCTCTCTGGCAGTTTGCTTGCTGCCTCTCCCTCCTTCCCTCCCTCCTCATAATACACTCTAAATCCTAAAGCTGCTCAAAGCTCATCAGTTGACAATTAGCCCGGGGAAGACGCTGAGGCTGACACACTACCCTCAGTTCTTAGACGTGTTTTGCTTTGCAGTTGTACGCTCCTCCATCTTTGGGTAGTATTACGGCGCTAACATGAAATATGAACACTGGATCTGTGGCCCAGGGGGTATGGCAGCTATTTATCAAGATATTAGTATGGCTTTCTCGGTGGGGAAGACTCATTTAAAGGGATAGCTCAGCCAAAAAATGAATGTCTTTATCATTTAGTTAGTTTATATCATTCCAAACACTGCCGACTTCATTTCTTGTGTGAAACACAAAGGGAGTCGTTTAGCAGAATGTCCAACTGTTTCTGTATAATGAAAGTTGACGGGGATCAGAGATGGTTGTGCAGCTTTTGTGCAGCTTTTGTGCTTTATGCCAAAAAGAGAGTTTGGTACGGCATGAAAGTTAAGAGCCGTTCACACCAAGAGTGTTAATGATAACTAGCCTATATTTGTGTCCAGACAAACAGATTTTTTCTGTGAGCGCACTACTGTCATGTCATTCGCCCTTTAAATCCATGAGTGCTTTAAAGTTGTGGATTCTGATAGGCTGTCAGTGTTTTTATTGTTCAGCAGATGTACAAAAGGCCTGTTCACAACTAGGACATAAATGGCTCTTTCCACCAAGTGGTACGGTTCCATACACTACAGTACTGTACGATTCGGGACGGAACAGCTTTATCCAGCTTGTGTTTCCACTGCCTTACTTGACGTGGTGTATGCTGGAGAGTAGTGCTTGACGTCATTCGAATAAGAAAGTATATTAAGTATATTAAGTGTGTGAAAATCTAAATTATAAAATACACTATATTTTTGTGTGTGCCCACTACCACAAGGAGACGCTTCATTCCCCTTGTGTTGTCATTTCTCTTAGCACACGCAAGTGATAATTCTGTCAACCAATCAGAATTCTGCGTCTAGCGCCCTTTTAGGTACTAAACAACTTTGCTAGGTACCCCATTGAATAATTACCAAAAAAGTGGTATTGTACAGTTCGCTATTTTGAAACAGAAACTACCGAACTGTAGGGGAGAGTGGGGTAAGTTGAGCCACCCCTTGTATCTTGGCAACTGTACACTTTTACTGTCATGTGACCATGTATTTTGGAATCACACATCATTTCTGCCAGACTGTGAAAAGGAGAAACACATGGGAGGAGTGGAAGGCCCCCGTTTACTTTAAAAACTGTTTTTGGCTTGTCAAAGTAAAATTTTGTGTAAGGCCTGTTACATCAAAACAAATTTATACAGATCTAAAAATATTTATGATGCATATAGGTGATTTAGCAACATATAAAACCATGCAAATCATTTAGCTAAATATTAGCCTGAATTGGTAAGCCAGCTATTTTTTTCCCCCAAAATGCCAGCTATGGGGCAAAGTGAGCCAAATGCTGTGGGGTAAGTTGAGCCAACACTTAACTTACCCCATCATAAGGCACTGAATTTAAGTTAAATCTGATTTTAAGTGAATGTAAACTGATCTCACACACACACACACACACACATGTCTGGTTTATTATCCTTGTGGGGACTCTCCATAGGTGCAATGGTTTTTATACTCTCCACACTGTATTTTCTATCCCCTTACCCTAACCCTACCCCTAAACCTAACCCTTACAGAAAACTTTCTGCATTTTTACTTTCTCAAAAAATCTCATTCTGTATGATTTATAAGCTTTTGTACCCATGGGGACCTTAAGCCAGTCCCCACAATGTCAAAAATTTCAGGTTTTACTATCCTTGTGGGGACATTTGGTCCCCACAATGTACCAAAACAAGTACACACACACACACACACATATATACACATATTATTTGTAGTTTATTTGATAGGGACAGTGTACAAGTGCACCAGATTCTTTTCTGAGAACCAGAAGATGCTTTTCATCACATTATAAATCTTTTGACTAAAATGTTTATTACGTTCAGTGACATTTATTCCTTCATTCTAATTCAGTTTTTATTTAATTTTACTCAACAAACTCTCTGTCTAGTCTGTTTTTAAGGTTAAAACGTTGTTGTTCAACAAATTGTTTCAGAAATGCAAACAATTAAAGACTGAAAATTGAACTTAATTTGACTGGTTTTATTTCTTTAGGTTAGCTTTAAGAAAAGAAATATGATTGTTTGTAAAATGAAATTTGATTATTAAGTTAGTTTTTAAAAGAGGTAAATTATCTTTAAAATTTCACATGGGTTTGAATCAGACTCATTTTACCCACTGACTCAGGTCAGCTTACCCCTAACCTGGGGCAAATTGAGTCACAGCAACACTTTTTTTATAAGAAGCCATAATTTTAGCGCCCTTTGTCACAGATACATTCTGATTGTTTAAAATGAAAGGAAACATCCTGAAATTACTTTAGATACTTTCATTGCCTCATTTTTCCTTATCTTGAGGAGAACATAAGAATGGCTCATCTTACCCCACTCTCCCCTACTGTAACGTTACTGAACCGTAGCGCTCTGTGAAAATGAGCCATAACTATACCAATAACTAAAAGTTTTAATAATCGTAGTGCTGGGCGATATACCGGTTCAAAAGGTAAAATGGTTTGAATTAAGCACAGTGTGATTTTTTTTTTTAAACGGCATACTGGTACAAGTGCGTCCAAATAAACCAACTATACACTGGTGTTAACAGAAGCCAGAGACACTGAAGATGAATGCAAATACAAGAAAATACTGTAGCCAGCAGAACAGCTCATATAATGTATATTAATGTAGCAGCGCTGCTTTGTTTACTTTCAGAAGCAATCAAGAAAGCACTGTATTACCACTGTTCCATAAGCGCCACCTGCTGTCAGAGAGTGAATTTGCATTCTGTCTGCTGTTTCAGTCTTGTGCAGATATGTTTTATGTATTATAATTTCATAAAGCTAAGGTCAGACCATTCTGTTTTTGCTTTAAATTTTGAAATGATACAATCTAATTTACATCAAAAACTCTTCATGGTGCATGTAACATGTTTGTTTAGATCGTGATTAAAATGCCATGGTTCTGCAATTGTTTCATGCATTCTGATTCAAACAAATGCACAGTTATGGAAAAAACTGTGTTAAACCGTGAAACCACCGAAATCCTAAGAAAAAACATTATACAGATTTTTGGTCAAACCGCCCAGCACTAACTAATCGTTTCAATTATGAAAATAGGAAAGTCCATATCAACTATAACAATAACAACACAGAGAATCTGTATTGTGAAATCACTTTCAGAACAGTTCAGAACAATCAGACAGGCAATCAGAATCCCCCAACTTCATAGTTATTGCATTTGATGTGGACAGCCCTTACGTAAATGATAACACAATATTAATTTTTGGCTGAACTGTCCCTTTAAATCTCGCCATGGCCCTCTGAAATGTATCTGTGAGTGTTTAGTGACTGTAATAAAATATTACTGCAAAGGGAAATCACATCTGAATCAAATTAAAACAGATGACCTTAAGGGCACATGATACAAATGTTGTTACGAATATAAGGAAGGTGTTTTGATTTAATTTTGAAGCTTCAGCCAAGCAGAATTAAAACAGATGTTAAATATTAACTGTGTTGAGGGACAATAATAACATTCCTTGTCTACAGTATAAGTTTTGTCTATATATATATGTATATATATATAATTTTCTCATTTCAGTGTAGGCCTAACCTGCAGTGCCATGACTTGCATGGGAATGTAACATTAGAATAGCAAGTACCATCAGCAGGGGACAGCAACAATCATCATGAATAGCAATTTTAGAAGACACAAATCATCAAATCAAAATTAAAAGTTGTAAAAGAACACATCCAAATCTAATAGTCTGTTACCCTGTATATTTATTTAGATGGAACCAGTACTTTGATTTACAGTGTACCATGATACTAAACAATTACTATTGTATGCCCATAGTGTATACAAAGAATATCATGGTACAGTCCAAAATAACATGTTAGTTCCATTGTACTTTTGACACTAACAGTGTTATTAAGTTCCTTAGAAAATGTAAAAACCAAATGTTTATCTTTCATAGAGAAATGAGTGGCTGCACCTCAGTGTATGCTTCAATTTAGACCAACAAAGAGCTCACATAGTCATTTCTTCAGTCATTTCCATATAATGGTTTGCAGCAGCAGGTGGCAGTATGAGGCTGTCAATTTACTCAAACCACTTGAGAAGAAAATGTAGCTTTTTGTTTGGTCCAAAAAGAATTGTTAACACTTTCATAGAATGTTAAAACAAAATTGCAGGTTGTCATGAATGTGATGTAAATAGATGCATGACAAGATATGATCACAGTCATTTACACACAGGCTCACTGTGAATATACAACCAGCTATATTTAAATGTGCTTTAGTTCAAGTAATAAAAATGACATTTAGCATATTTAAAAAATGATTTGTCAACAAAGTAATAAATTGTCACTAAAACATGCATGATGAGACTTCAGGGCCTCATGATGACGGTATTCATTGCACTCGAATATCATTAGTGTCAAAGGCCTTTACAGACACATGTTTGGGCTCAGTGAATGATTTAAAATTGCTCTTATAACAGCTAACCCGAATCCAAACAGACTAAACCTGACAGCAGAAAATAATCAGGGAGCTCACATCTGCTTAAACAAAGGGTCTACTGACACTCTTACTGAGGCCCTTCCTTCTAATAAATCTCAGTCAGGAGATCAAGGGTCAGAGCTAAAAGTTAAATGTCACACTAAAACATCCATCTGACCCTAATGCACGAGTAAAGGAATTCAGTTTGTGTTGTCTAACCACTATTGGCCGGTTCAAGAAGAACACATCTCCATATTAAAAATATATATATACTAACATTCAACATTTGGAATTAAAAAACGTAATACTTCTATTCAGCAAGTATGTATGAAATTGATTAAAAGTGACAGTGTTAATGTTAAAAAAAATTAAATAACTGCTGTTCTTTTGAACTTTCTATCATAAAAAGTAACCAAGAAAAACGTATCACAGTTTCCACAAAAATATTAAGCAGCGCAACTGTTTTTAACATTGTTACTTCTACTACGACTACTAAATGTTTCTTGAGCACCAAATGAGCATATTAGAATGATTTCTAAAGAATCATGTGACTCTGAAAACTGGAGTAATGGACTTCATCCACTAACAACATTTACACAAACTAATTCATTACGACAACTCTTACCCACCAGACTATCATCATGGTAAATGTAATTAAGACTATTATGTGAAGAGCGCAATTGAAGCCACCGTGGAACAAATCAAATCCCAATCACAAAAGTTGGCTTTTATATGATATTTGATGTCACATTTATGAACATTTCTGCTTAAAACAGCTTTTTTCCCCTTACAGACAGCTCACTTATGTTTTACATACTGTACATATTTAGAATATTCGACAGCAATCATTAAATAATACATTAAACAAATAAACAATGCCAGTCACTGATGCAATAGCCTTGCAATATACCGTGAAGGAACAAAGTCAAAAGATGCGGGATGGAGGTGAAGTAACTGCTCTACAGAATGCACTGTTGACCAGACAGACTTCATTAGCTAATGGATCTGCCTTGCATTAATCAATTCACAATTCCAGACAGTCCTCTGAGAGACCAGACTGTCTCTATTCTCCTCTCTGGTTCTCTCTCTCTCTGTGACACACACATATACACACGCTTTTGTCCTGTGCCATTTATGTTTATTCCCCATGGACAAAACCTTAATATCTTCTCACCCTCATATTGTCTCACAACATCTGTTTACTGTACATGTGTAAAATTACATTCAGGGAATAACTGAATTAATCAAACAGGGACAAAGAGAACATGCATTTGCCATAGAGACAGCTCTGAATTAAGACCTCAGAGATGCAAAACAATCCTCTTTATTGGAGTAACACAAACTTTGCACATCTACTGTGTTTTTACAGTACATGCAATTTTCGGTATTTGTACAGTGTATGCTTGCATGTTCTGTCTCTGAGTCTCTGAATGTCCTTGTTTGGCAGATGGGGTGTCATGGCTGTTCTACAGGGGGTCTGGACAGAGAACCCCCGTGTCTGTGGCACGGCATAATGTGCCATCTGAGAAAAAGGCCCATCAAAAATTCATCATCTTCATACACTCATGGGGCTTCTACTCTCCTCAGGGAACGTCTCCCATTATCATAACACTGAATATAAAAGACTGAACGATAAGACTATATTTATGAGTTCCATTTGACAAAAAAAAAGGTGGAGAGAAATATATAAAATCAGATGACATAAAATTAAGAATATTAAGAACAGCAGGCTGTTAAAATAAATAAAATAAAATAAAATAAAATAAAATAAAATAAAATAAAATAAAATAAAATGTGACCTGTCACATTAACTAAGATAAATGAAAATTATTAATATAATAACATATAATACAATATAATATAATATATAATATAATTAATGTAATAGCAGGCTGGTAAATCGGTCACATTAAGTAAGAGAAACTAAAATTATGAATATATAATAAAAGAATAATATAATATAATATAATATGACAGCAGGCTGGTAAACCTGTCACACTGACTATGAGAAATTGAATTTATGAATATGATATAATATAATAGAATACAAAATAATACAGTATAACATAATAGCACGCTGGTGGGACCTGTCACATTAACTAAGAGAAATAAAAATTATTAATATAATAACATATAATAATATATAATATAATATAATAATATAATAGCACGCTGGTGGGAACTGTCACATTAACTAAGAGAAATAAAAATTATTACTATAATAACATATAATATAATACAATATAATATAAAATAAAATATAATATAAAAAAAAAATATAATATAATTAATGTAATAGCAGGCTGGTAAATCTGTCACACTGACTACGAGAAATTGAATTTATGAATATAATATAATATAATATAAAATAATACAATATAACATAATATAATAGCACGCTGGTGGGACCTGTCATATTAACTAAGAGAAATAAAAATTAACATATAATAACATATAATATAATATAATAGCACGCTGGTGGGACCTGTCACATTAACTAAGAGAAATAAAAATTATTAATATAATAACATATAATATAATATAATAATATAATACAATACAATATAATGTAACATAATATAATTAATTATTAATAGCATACTGGTGGAACCTGTCACATTACCACACAAATAAAAATAAAAGTAAAAATCAGGAAATAATTAAGAGAAAGCAAGATAAAAGCATTATCAGAATTATTTAGTCAACTGTTACAAGTGGTTCACAGTTTGATCAAAATTCTATAAAGCTGAAAATAATTATTTAATTTTGTTTAATTCCTCTATAGACACATAAAGCTTAAACCTCAAAGTCTTCATTAATTCCTTTTCCCCTGACTGTAAGTCACACAGTTTAATGTTTAATGATATTATATTAAGCCTTCCATTCTTCCTCCACATCACATTACACAGCCGCTGACAACCATTAAACTCATTCTAAAATTAGAGTGAGGGATTATTATTGAATTATATCCAAGAAACTTCAACAGCTTGATTCCCACAGCAACCTTCGCTATTCTTTTTCATATTATCACTGAATATAATCCAAGAGCAAATTGCATCATCACCTACCATGACCCTATGATAGGCTTGGATTAACCTATTATCACTTGAGTCATTCATACAAACTCGCTAATATGCTTTAACTAATGTAGTAGTCAAGATTTTTGGCGGGATCATGTGATGAAAGAGGGTCTCAAAAGAGATTCTTACAGATTACAGGGTCGCCTTACAGAGCAGAAAGGTAGGGCTACAAATACTCAGTGCAACAATGAGGGAGGAGAATGTCATGACCTCGAGTTGGTCTGGTATGTTTGTGCAGTGTATGCAACTCATTGGGCAAGCACAGCTGACTAAAAAGACAAAAATATAAAGTGAAACATGGTGGAATTAAAGGAAACATGGTTCAGTTGAATGGTTAGTTGACAGTGGTATGGTGACAGATAATCATTTTAGTTTTATATGGGCATTGGGGTGTTCATAGATTAGATTTTATGAATGTATTTCACAGTGCAAAAATACAAGACTCTTAGAGTCTATATTTATAGACTAACTTTTTCTAGAAGCAATTAGTTAAAAAAAAGAGATTTTCCTACAAGAGGAAATGGCACTGAAGTCCTGATACAAACCAAACTATCAATGTGTTCACAGTCCAAAAGCCCTAGTTCTAAGAGGAAAAAAGCAGCTTTGTCAGGAAGCTTCAAATAAATTGTTTCAAGGAATGATTTATAATTGAGAGCTTGAGAGAGAAAACAGTTTCACCAAAAAGAAAAAACCTTCCTTGGAAAAACTTTCTGTGTATAGGCCATTGAATTTAGTTCAGTCAAGCAAACAGGAGTGGGAAAGGTCAGAGTTCAGGGCGGGCAAGTCTTTGTTTCTTAGGTATTGTCCATGTCAACATATTCTGTCAACTATACAGACAAAAAAACACTGCGACTGAAATCAGAGCTACACATACATGCACTGCAATTTGATTTTGTTTTATAAAAATACATAATTCTACCTCATTTCCACAGTCCACATGTTGTGTTTTAACTTGTCTGTAGCTCATGATTTGTAATTTACCTCAGAGTTGAACTTTGCTAATATGAAATCCAGAAATGGAATTACTTTACAAATTGTAAACAGTCCTGAACATTCCAGGAACACTTCCCAATCTAAGCATGTGCAAAAAATCAGTCGGTTTATGATCCTTATAGTTGTTCCAGCTGGCTGCAAACTCAAGGTAGCTCTGTAATAAACAAGCAGAGACACAGTCAGAATACCAGAGCAGATATGAGGACGAGCTGCCATTTAATGGAATGCACAGACCAGTTGCAGTTCATCGGCTGTGACAGTACCCTGAAGGTGGGGAAAGACAGGTGAAAAATGATCAAAATGATCAAAAAACGCAGATAATTTAAACATACCTTACTATGTTGCATCATTCACTGTGAGCAAATATTGCCTTATCTTTATATTCAGTTAGAGTTACACTTGGACAGAAACCTTGCATGCGAATTCTTATCTCTCCACTTTGACATGACTTACGTCTAGCCAATCCATCATAATCTAGCATGCTTTAAAAAGTACACTGGTCTGATTTTACTGCAAAGTTGGAGACAAAACAACATAATCATTGAAACTTTGTCTCTGCATGTTTATAACTCGAGCTGGGTATATACGCCAAGTTTCCGTTTGATAAGCCTCATTAATTTAGAGGTAGAAACATTACATAATTTCAAGTACTTTTCATGTAAGCAGCAATTAACAGGATCAGGAGGCATTTTACATATTTGTGTTGTTACATTCAGTCATATCCCTGCAACAATGTTTTTAATCAGCTTAATATTTAATCTGAATGACCTGTTTTCTCTGAGAAAACAGGAAAGGGACGCTTTGGTTTTTCTTAATGTAGAGAAAAAAAATTGATGTATATGTCTGTTAGACTGGAAATATAAGTACTTTAATTGTTACATATCTTCATATGTAACAATATGTTAATTTTCTCTCCACTGGGTTTCATCTTGGTCAATTAACACTGAAAATCAAGTCTGTTCTAGCTTGTCTTTGGCTCTCACGGGACCCTGTTGTGCCTTAAGTGTGTAAAAACGTCCTGAGTAAAACTTTTACTGGAAAACCTGCATCACCTAAAGGCATCCTGTCCTGATGTTTGCAGTTAAGCACATGTCTACTTCTTGTTAAAAGTAAATGAGTTAATCCTTAAGTTTGCACTAGGTCTCAGCAAATTTCAGAATTTTAAGACTTGTTTTCCTTTCATTTCACGAGGAGATTCAAATTCCAAGTGAACCAGCCTTAGAAACAACTCTGATTTGCACAATATTTTTCTACTTACCTGCATTCCCAGTATAATTAGCCTTGGATTACTATAGCTCATAATATCTTAAGTACAATAATCACTGAACAAACTGTGGTTGTATGTATATGAGGAGCCAAGAAAAGAAACGCAACTCACGATGCTTTTACGACAGTGTCAGCAGCGGTAACCATGACATCAGGCAGAGAATGCTTTCCGGCAGAAAATGGCGGCTTACATGAGGACGTGAAGTAATAAGTACTCGACAATGACATTTAAGTCAATACTTATGTTGTAGTATTAGACTCAGTTTCACGGTTGTTTTTGGATTTCTTGTTTGTACCGTCTCGGGAGGAGACATTATAGAAAGGCGATGAGTGGATTTGTGATGCAAGAGAAGGTTGTTAAACTGTTAAGCAGGCAGAATGGAAAACCCGTTTTGAAACCCATCAAACCTCTGGCGCTTAAAAATGAAGTCGCCAGCCGCAGGCTGAAGAAAGGAGGTTAGGACTTTTTCTATTTAAAACTTATGCGATTGTATGTGTAACGTTACATAAACTGTTCGGTGCCTGTTAGATTCTTGGCCTCAACTACTGGCCTGCCTTAGGTTAAAAAATGTTACAACATTTACCATTTACCTTTACCCTTGTTGTTTATTAACAACCTGCTTATGTGGTATTTTTGAAAGATTACGTATAATATTTGTAAGTACAGTGTAAAGGTTCTCTGTTTAGCCTTTAAAAGCCATTAATATAAAATATTAATACTTATTTAAACTGAACATTTTAATGAACCTTTCACAAAATACAAAAAGAACATTTAGAAAATGTTTATGTCATATTTGATACATCAGGCTTTTATGACCCAAGTATTATTGACATATAGTGAGACTAAATGTAACCCTGAACCACATAAGAACCAGTCATAAGTGTTTATACATTATCTGAAATAAAAATCGCCAAATAAGGTTCTTGGCAATGCATAGAACTAATCAAAAATTAAGTGTTGACATATTTATGGTAGAAAATTTACAGAATATCTTTACTTAATATCCTAATAAGTTTTGGTATAAAAGAAAAATAATTTTGACCCATACAATGTATTGTTGACTACTGCTACAAATACACCCGTGGACTGGTTTTGTGGTCCAGGCTCACAAATAACACATTTTCAGTTTGGAAGACACCCCAGTTTTATTCAAAAGCCAAACTGAGCAATTACATGTAATTTGATGTAGATGTTATTATTTATTTATAAGCGAGAAAAATGTGATTATGGTCAAAGCTCAGTAGTTTTAATTGTGAGGCCAAAATATATAATGCTATGTAATGCAATGTACAAATACTTTAGTCCAGTAAATGTTCATTTTGAAATAGTAAACAATATAAAATGTATTATTACATTTAGTTTAGGTTGTTAAAGATTTTACAGCAAAATTATGTGTACCACCACCTGAAATTAGACAGTTGTCCAATTAGTAAAAGGCCTTTGAAATTCGACACTGAAGGCTTCCATTGCATTGTTTTGCTAAACCCTTACATGGTGATACACACTTCTTTGTTACAGAGGCCACCTGTGTAACAGAAATGTCATTGCTGATGGCTTGCTGGAAACTGAGCGACTTCAACAACGCAGTCTGCTCTAAAGAAGTCTCGGCCTTCTACACATGTGTTGAAAAGGTAAACTACAGGCTTCAGGAAATCCTCTGTAAAACAGACTACTAGTAGCTGACAGTAATTTAACATCCTTAAATAACATGGTTTTGATGAGTACATGGGAATGGGTAATTAGGATGAACAACCAAATAGATTTTCCCTGCCATTTCCTAGTTATGGCGAACGCACTTCCCACTTTGCAGTGCAGTTTCCTGCTAGACGTTTAGTCTTTTTTTATTTCCCTCATCTGTTGTTTCAATGCTTATTGCATCCTTACGCATCTAGCAAGATCATGTTTCTGGTTGGAATGACTTATCTTAAAGATCTGAATAGAAATAAAGTGCATGTAAAATTTTATTGAACATTGTTTCCTAATTTTACTTTTTACAGGCGCAGAACAATGCCAAAGGAAAGCAGGGAACCCAAGGTCGACTTTTGCCTAAAGAAGCCAACACCTTATTAAAACGATTTCCGAACCTAAGCAGTGAAATCTAGAACCGGTAACACAGATTAGTCAAAGAATGGACACTTTTATTATCTGAGCTGTATAGATGGGGACTTTAATCTGAGTGTATGACTGGGTCGGGCAGTTGATGAGAACACGGTGTGGAAAAGGTTTCTAAAAAAGCGCAATGAAGCTGTCACTAGGACTCAGACTCTGCCAAAAGGACATCAGTGGATGCTCACAAAGCAAATGAACTGCATTCGCAAGGTTTCGAAGGCAATTTTGGTGATTGCTACATTACTGCACTCTGTAGATCATCTCATCAAAACAGTACAAAGGAAAAAAACACTCGTCCCTTCACACACCACTTAAAGGGATAGTTTACCCAAAAATAAAAATCTGTCACCCTTTACTCATCTTCGTGTTTTTATTTTTGTGTTCAGCAGATGAAAGAAAGTCATACAGGGTGAGTAAATGATGATTGGCTTTTCATTTTTGGGTGAAGAGTTCCATTTAATAATTTTGTAATTTGTGTTATTGATGTTTGACTATAACAATGTTACCTCTCAGTTAATCTGAATGTTATTGTATTGGTTTTTGGTATTACTTTTCTAAATCTTCCACGCATAACTGTTCAGTGACCTGTAAAACCCAGCAGTTTATTTATTTAACTTTTTTTTTTTTTTTTTTCTTCCTGTTTCATTCTGTGTCCACAATATAATTAGTCTCAGCCATTTTCAACTATCAGAAAATGGAGATCAAGGGAGAAGTACTTAGTGCCGGATCACGTTACATGCCAGGACACAGTGTATTGAATCTGACCACAAGAGCTCTACAATAAAGACAGAAATAACTCATTATTGAACATATTAACTTACAAACAATTCACTTTCTGTTCAGACGTAGTTTTTCATGTTTTGAAATTTGCTAAACATTGTGACCATGAATTGGTTTAGTTCCCCTAATGGAGTTTTAACCATAGGCATCCTGTGATAACACAGCCCACCATTTCCTTAGGCTGATTATCTACAGTTGTCTGCAGTGTAATGTGTTTAGATCCCAAAGGAAATGCTGTCTGCTGTAAGTCTAAACTTTGCTCAATCACGACTTTGTAAATTTACACAGTTGTCAACAGCACAAACTTCAAAAATGAAGTAACAATGAACAGCCCAAAATACTTTAGGATAAGACTAAAAGAGCTACAGCTGTGCAGAAAGGTGCTACCATGTCTGTGCCTCCTGATTTAATTTAAAATACTTCATGGAGACTGCAGTGATGACCTTTGACATTAACCTGTTATATTTACTAGGCATTTGATTTTATATACAGTAAGCCATTCCAGTCTCCAGCATATACCCCAGATTAACACCCCAGAACAGAGTGTGGATGAATGCCAAGCAATGCAGCCACACCTCTGGGTATCAGATAAGACAAAGCAACTATTGTTTGTTTTTATAGCTCCTTGATGTCTGATAAAACATGGTGGTTTTGATCAAATCTGCAAATCCTTACATTTTAAGTATGATGTACAGTGATATTTCTGAATGATGTAAAGAGCAAGTTATTTCTTTTTATGTATGTAGACCAACTGCAAACTGATCCTATAGATGAATGAATTTAAGCATAGGAGAATTGTTTATTATATGAATAACACATGTAGTTAAGCTTGGGTTGAAAGGAAGCTTTGATCTTCTATTATTTATATTATGAGTGATTCAAGTATTGTTAAACTTCTATTGAAGCTGTATGAATGGTGGACAATGTGGAATGAGGTGTATTCAAGTGTCTGTGTACACAGGTGAACAATGCAAGAGAAGGTGAGCTCAACGATAATATGATTTTCGTAAAAACCAAGACATTTGTAAGATTGAAGTGGTTAATAATATCCGCCTTATCAAGACATGCCCTTTGTCCTATGTTAGGGAGTTTTCAGGAGTTATGGAAAAGAACTGGAATTCCTTGCCTATCTGTTTCATATTTGCTATGTGACCGCAAAGGTCTGTGTTTTCTGTTTTTAAGCTTTAGGGGCATTTTTTGACTGTGCTGTACAAGGGTATGTTGAGTTATTAAAAAATCCATTTAAAAAGCATTTCATGCAGGTAATAACTAGATTTCTGTATATACAAATGATGGATGTTTCTGAATTATAATAGATCCTGTCTGATACACTTTCATGACAATTCGTAACTATTTTGGCAAACTGGTGGCCATCTCCATCCATACAGTCTCATTTGTACATTTTTGTATGATCTGCTTACACCCCACTGATGGTTAAGATTAGGGGTGGAACTTAATGCTTACTTTTTTCTAAAAATTGTATGTTTCTGTACAAATCGGACTTGGATTTGGGGACTTGGTTCTATTCATCAATTAATAATTAGATTCTGGTTGCTGCACTCAAAAATGGAGGCAGATGAACATTTTAAGCAGACTGACTGGAGAAGTACTGTACACGTCACCAGAGAGACATCTGTTGTTTTCACCAGATATTCGAGTTATGATATTTTGATGATTTCGCTCAAAATAAAAAAGAAACTTGAATTGCAATGGACAGATAGCTCACAGTAAGATCTATAACATGCATTTTGAAGGGTAGACTTTCATTCTGTCAACTTTAGTGTTATTCTAACATTTTTTACATTATTTATTTATCCTCGTCATATGTAATAACTATTAAAAATTATTCCATTTACAAACTTTGGTCTAAGTTGTTTGGCCTAATCCTTTAATGCTATTTATTTACTAAATTAGCAGTAAAGCAGTTTTCTTTTCTCCACTGTATTTATTTTACCTTTGGCCCGTCAAATAAACGTAGGCAAAATTTTGGCTTCTTTATAAACTAGTATAATAAAAGTGTAAAAACTTGTGTGTTTTTACTAGTACGAATGACGATGATTACATTCACTATCGTCATAAGTAGGTCTATGTAATTAACAGTTACTAGTGAAATAGCACTACTAGTAGCCTAACATAAAAACAGATGCTAGTTTAAAGTAATAATTGTTAAAACGGCTTGCCATAAGGGGCCAACCTCTCCGCACCGTGATCCATAAATGTTTATGTCCTACAATCATCTGTAACTCGTACCCTACTGTGGTGACGGCTGCTGGAGCGGCGTCTCTTCTTTCAGTGTCACCTCATAGTGAATGCAAACCTCAGTCAGACCTCAACATGGCAAGGGTGTCAGGCGTGTCGTTGGACTTTTAGAACTTTACATGATGTTGTTTTCTTCTGTCTCCTCATTTTCGACATTTCTTCTTCCGTACAAGCATTTGTAAACATTGTGAGGCGGGAAGGCGTCCCACTTTCTCTGTGTGCCCGCGGACAGCGATGATGGGACAGCTGTGCTGGATGTATTAGTCAATGACAGGATGGACATCAGGAGGATCCTGTCTATTGCTGCTGTCCTTCGTTTCTCTATCATTGTCTACGGCGAGGTATGTAAACGGAGTTTTTTGCTTTATTGACACATTAGTTCTTAGTCAGCTAGCAAACAGTCAAACTGGCTGTGATTTATCCTGAAAAAATTAGGAAGAACTCCCGACGTGATTCTGGGGATTTACTACAGAGGAGTTCAGACGGCGGCAAAAAAGCTGGTTTATAGGATAAATGTACTGAAAACAAATTTTCCCCACTGTACCAGGCTATAAAACGGCACTGTACATTTTCTTCTTCTAGTTAGTAGTTAGAATGGAAGTCGACACGGAAATGAATTATGATTGTGCGTGTTATGACGCTTTGACGCCTTCACTTACTGTTTGTGATATTAACGCCTTGTATCACGTGAAAGTGTGTGGTAGTTGTTACAGTTGGCATTATCTTGTGCAGTCTTTGTTATTTTTTGTGGCTGAGGTTACTTTGCCCGGAATATATTTCAGTACTTTAAGAATCTAAATAATAACGAGACAATGAGGGCGGCTTCATGCATATTGTGACCGTGCAGCAATAGCCAAAAATAAAATTGTATGGGTCAAAAGTATTGATTTTTCTTTTATGCTAAAATCATTTGGATATTAAGACTATGTTCCATGAAAATATTTTGTAAACAAAACGTAATTTTGGATTAGCAATATGCATTGTTAAGAACCTAATTTGGACAACTTTAAAGGTGATTTTTTTTTTTTTTTTTTGGAACCCTCAGATTCCAGAATTTAAAATAGTTGTGTCTCAGCCAAATCCTGTCCTATCCTAACAAACCATACATCAATGGAAAGCTTATTTATTCAGCTTTCAGATTTATATAAATATCATTTAGATGTCCCTTATGAGTCTGTTTCCATAATATCTTGAGTTATTTATTCATATTTTTTATTTATTATTATATATCTTCTTGCAATTAATACAGAAATGAAATGAAAATGAAATTAAATAAACCAGCCTAAGCTGGTTTCCTGGTTTTAGCTGGTTTAAGATGAGCTTCAGCTGTTCTGCTATAGCTTTCCTAGCCTGACAAGGTGAAAAGTGTCCAATAGACCAGGCTGGTTTAAGATTTCAGTAGGGATATATTAATAAAATAAACAAAACATTCATGAAAATAATAAAACATAACATAATACTCCCTAACTACCTTCACTTGTGAAAATATACCTATTAATAGGCCTTACGTATCTTGTGCGGGATAAATATACCAGAAAACTAAAGCTTAACCATTCTTCGTGTCATTTGGGATTTTGGTATCAGACTTTGTAATATTGTCAAGAATATCTAAAATACTAAAAATTGAAAGTTTTTCTCATGAGAGCGTCTTTAGATCTGTACAAAAAACAAGGATCACAGAGGGGTGTAGTTTATTAGGACAAAAGGACAGTTAACGTGTGCTTGATGTTTTTTGTCTGTCTTTGTTACTTCAGTCTCTTGTATCTCATTTGTACTTAACCCCTGTTGAAGGGAACGAGCATCACACTTTACTCTCATCCTGACTGCAGTACAAGCGAACGATGGGACAAGACTCTTGCAGTGTAGTCAGATGAGAGAAAAGCATGATGCTTGTTCCCTTCATCACACCCAGCTCACACAGTAGTAGTCACGTAATAGCTTGATGGTCATGAAAGTGTTCTTTGATCTTAGTTGAAGTACTGCTAAAGCAAAGCTTCTCTACACTATTAACTCATGTCTTTATGTGACTTTTCCTCGTTGTAAAGCAACGGATACCTTTGATAACCTTCCTCCAGGGTGAAAACCTTTGACTAATAAGGCTTGCAGCTGGTTACTGGGATCAAAACAAAACAAATGGAATTTCTAAAATAAAAATAAGGCTTGTATCCTATTAAATCATGACATTTTAAGTCATAATTAGTGCTTTGGTATTATTAGTACTTTTCATACTGTAAATATATCAAAACTTAATTTTTGATTAGTAATATGTATTGCTAGGCAACTTCATTTGGGCAACTTTAAAGGTGATTTTCTCAATATTTAGATTGTTTTTGTTTTTTGTTTTTTTGTATCTCGGCCAAATTTTGTCCTATCATAACGAACCAGACATTAATGGAAAGCTTATCAGTTCAGCTTTCATGATCTCAGTATATGATAGAGGACTATTAGCAATTTGTCACAGAGCCAACAATATCAATGCCTTGTTTATTAGAATGCTAAATTAGCAAACAAGCTAGAATAATGTTCAGAGTGAGTGAACGTCTTGAAAGTTGTGATGGTGTCAGCAGCTCAGGTGGAGGTTGACAGCTCATTCCACCAGAGAGGAACAGAGAGGGTGAAGGTTTTGAAAGGTGACTTCGTGCCTCATTGTGAAGGAACAACAAAGCACCACTTGATCAATGACTGTAGGGAAAAGGGAACAAAACACCAATACCAAATGCTTACCCATTCATTTACCATGGCATTTAAATGTTTCTTTAAGGTATTTTAAAGAACGCTGTGTTACATGGCCAAGAAACTACATGTCTCTGGTACCTTTAGTACATTTGTGTTAGCAAAAGTAGTAAACTGACTGTTTTTACCCTGTCTTCATAGGCAGGACAAAGCGCTGTGTTCCTGAATACACTGCAGAGCTCAGGTAGGCACTCACTGCGTTTACAAGTCTACATATATATTTTTTTTTACTATTTCTTAAAGGGATAGTTCACCCAAAAATGACAATTCTGCCATTATTACTCACCCTCATGTCGTTCCAAACCCGTAAGACCTTCGTTCATCTTCGGAACACATATTAAGATATTTTTGATGAAACCTGAGAGCGTTCTCATTACTGACCGACCGATACTGATTTTTTTATAACTGATACCGATACCGATTATTTGCATGTTTATGTGCCCGATAACCGATATGCAGAACCGATATTTATTTACTGTTATAAAGTAAATAAATGACTGACTGAAGTAAGTCCTTACTTCACTTTGATTTTTCCTCCTTAATCTTCATATTACAACAATAAAATCTTTTTATTTATATATAATTTTATTATTTATAAAATGCAACACTAAGCAAAACAAATGTAGAATGTCTAATGTTTTCAAATGGAGAAAATATATAAAGGACAGGAGTCATATCAACTTTATTTTAAACTACAGTTTTAGTAGGTTTATAAGCTGTTTAATATAAAGAGTGAAGAATAGCTCACTGGATAATGTTAATTCACTAAATAATATTCTATGAAATATTGGAATATAACAAACAAAACATAGTATTTAATTGCATTTCTAAACTGGTATGTTATATGAGAATCACTAATATTTTGTAGTTCTAGATTCTGACAAAACGCTGTTTACACAGAACTATACTCAAACTGCGATCGCTCGCGATAATAAATTGTATATTGCGAGTTGTATATATTTAGATGTGTATTAGCAAAATAATGGTTATATAGTAAATGTTAATATAAGTTAGGGCGTTTTAAACAAGTGAATCTTGTTAAAAGTTACATACGGTCGCTGTGCTGGAACATTGAGCATCAACCCGGTGAGTGAACAGCAAAATGAAAGCGACTTCACGAGTTTAATGATATACACGACAGAGAGAATTAAATTAACTGCTTTTATTTCCATTTTTATTTCCATTCATGGCTGTATTATTTAATTCAGGCGAAGTTAAGTCTTTATTGGGACAGGACTTGACAATTATTTTAGCCGACTCACACTTCACGAGACTAATGATGAGCATATAGACAACACAGATTCAGCGTTTTCATTTCCAACATGTGCTCATTCATGGCTGTATATTATATTAAATTCAGACGAATGTACGTGTTTATTAGGACGGATCTTACGTGACTCTATGAGTTTGTCTATTTCTTAGATCCAAAGCTGCATAAACTAGCTTCATATTAGGCATTTATGTAACACATCTAATATGTGCATTAATGGCTGTTATGTTAAATAAAGTTTACTAATTACAGCTAAGCAAGTGCTTTACCTATGCATGTCGTTGTTGTCTCGTCTCCCCTCTGACGCGCTGAAATGGCGATCCTGCCGGTAATTCTCAAAACACCCACAAGATGGCGGCGTTTATCGATGAATACGATATTACAAAACCGATAACCGATTATGGCAAAAAGCTTAAATATCGGGAAAAATATCGGTAAATTGATATATCGGTCCATCTCTAATTCTCACCCTGCATAGACAGCAACACAGCTGACTCGTTCAAGGCCCAGAAAGGCAGTAAGTACATCATTAAAATAGAAGAGAAGAAACTATTAAATAAATGAACAGAGGTCTTACGGTTTTGAGCAACATGAGAATGAGAATCAGCACTATACCAGCATCTCTTTTATGTAACCATTTGCTTGAGAAATTAAGTTATTCACCTAATTTAGACACATACTCATTACTGGTAGCGGCTAAAATGTCAAAGTATTTTGTTCTCGTAAAGAGCATCTTCTTCAGTGCCAAAAACCACATCCCTGCTTGGCGCTATATCTAATACAACATTAACCAATGCAAAACCACTCAGCTGTCAAGAGATATATTCGTCAATGGCTCCCTACGGCAGACTTAAAGAAATACTCAACCGCAACAATTGCTCCTTAGATAAGATTGCTATGGAGCGAAACATGATATTCAATGTGCTGGTAATATAAGTGAAGCACAAACACTTACTGATGACAATGAATGGATGTGAAACAACTGTGGCATTGATAGGCTAATTTGAGATTGAACACCCCACTGTTTTTGCTTAATGTACGTGTCATATTCATATTCCGTGAACTTTAATGGTTTCCTTGTCTTCCAAGCCTGGACAGGTTTGTGCGCTGACAACCTTAGGGCAGGATGCTGAAATATACTCAACCTTCCCACAGAACCGTCAACCTACTCCCAGTTCATGCTGGGGCAGTGTGAGATTCCTTTATGATTGCCTCATCTGTAGACTTATTTTACTCAGACCAGCAGTCTCTGCTGTTAAACCTCTTATATTTAGTCTCTTGTGAGACCACCAGGAGTCTTGTCGGTGGTCTTTATCATACTCTATAACCGTAACACCATGGGAAATATGACTGGAACTCTACCCTGATGCTATTTCAGCAAATTGCTTTACTGTATATCCAGACCGACATACAGTGTGAAACCTGAGCTCTCACGAGACGAGACATGAGTGTGTACAAGAAAAGATTCAGGACTGTTGAACTATTAACCTGCCAACGTAGAATGGAAACTATTTATAATGCCTAAACATAACATTAAATCGGTTGTTATCAAATGTTATGGTGTACAGAGGACCAATCATGCTAAAGCCATTAAAAGACACATCCAAGATCAAATATCTTCTCCACAGCTCTCAGTTTTTGCTCTGTGGTGTTTTATCATCGACTACACGCTGCATATATTTATGATGCTATTGAAAAGATTATAGAGCGTTCACTTGTTTCTTTCATTTTTACATTTTTAGTAATGAACTATATATATATATATGTATGTATGTGTATATATATATATATATATATATATATATATATATATATATATATATATATAATATGTACTACCAATCAAAAGTTCTTGAACAGTAAGATTTTACAAAACTTTACAAAAAAAAAAGAAAAGTTTTTAAAGAAGTCTTCTGCTCACCAAGACTGCATTTATTTGATCCAAAGTACAGCTAAAATAGTAAAATAGTAAAATTCTATTCTTTGATGAATAGAAAGTTCATTTTTCTGAAAAAGCCTTTTGTAACATTATAAATGTCTTTATAATCACTTTTGACCAATTTATAGCATCCTTGCACAATAATATATTAATGCTCAATATATAATATTAGTTTCTATCATTTCTGCCCCCACAAAAAAAAAACAATAAAATAAAATAATTAAACCGACTTCAAGCTTTTGAATGGTATAGTATATATTGTTACAAAACCTTTTTATTTCAGATAAATGTTGATCTTTGGATCTTTCTATTCAAAGAATCCTGAAAAAATGTACTAATAATAAATGTTTTTTGAACAGCATATTAGAATGATTTCTGAAGGATCATGTGACACTGAAGACTAGTGTAATGATGCTGAAAATTTAGCTTTGATCACAGGAATAAATTAAATTTTAAAATATATTAAAATAGAAAGCAGTTATTTTAAATAGTAAAAATATTTCACAGTATTATTGTTTATGTGGTATTTTGGATCAAATAAATGCAGGCTTGGTGAGAAGAAGAGACTTCTTTAAACAACAATAAAAAATCTAACTGTTCAAAAACTTTTAACTGATAGTGTATGTAATATTTAATTGTGCTTATTTTGCTCATTCTCATTTTTTTAAAATTAATTTTACATTTAGATGACCTTTGGTGTCATCTAACACTCACTTAATCTTTAAAAACATGCATCATTTTATAATGTGAACATTTATATAACATTTATATATTATTATGAAAATCATGATCCCTGATTATTATATTTGAAATTGGTTTTGATAGTGTTTTTTTTGTTTTTGTTAGATACCCATGGCATCGTCTTCTGCTCCCTCTGCCTGATTTAAATCAAGAAAATCATAACTGATGGACATTTAAAAATATCTCCCATTGGAAATCCAATACTGTTCTTTGATTATAAACATACTTTTTAATAAGATCGGGAACGATACTGTGTCAGTTTTTTTTCAGTACATTGTTTACAGTTATATTTGGAATAATGTAGACAGAAGAAAAGGCCGTAATAGAGTTTCTGTGTTACTTCAACTCTAATGTGTTTATCTTGACCATCAGTCTTAAAGTGCACTCGTCTTAGATCAATAAGTGTATGCTAAAACAATCTACACAAGCAAAGACAGGATTAGGTTACGTGTAGATATGTATACACATGCAGGTGTAAATACTTTTCTAGCGTTACATTTTTCCGTTAATTTTGGCACATAATGCTCAGGGTATGAGATGGTCTCAACTCCTTCTCCCTGAGGGTTTAGCACCTGCTTCTAAAGAGAGACTAGGGCACGTTGGCCTCTGTTTGATCCTGCATAACACTATCTAATAGCAGACCCATAAATTCTCAGAAGCTTTGAGTGAGATTTCTAACATTTTTTTGTGGTGGATAAGGTTCCCTTTGGTAAAACCGTTTGATTTAATCTGAAATTATGTGTTTTGCTTCTCAGTAAACCTCTAATTGCCTTAAAGAGGGTCTTCCGTGACTATTCTTTAAAACCTAATTTCATTCCCTTATATAAATGCCTCAAAGCACCCGCTGAAGTGACTACTTCTATTTAAATATCCTTCTCCTGTCTAGGTGGATGGATTTAACATCTGTCTCTTGCTTGCACTTGGACGGTGGGCATAAAGCCCAGGGCTTTCTCTCTTTCTAGTCACATTTCCAGAAATCCAAAGGACAGGCTGGCAGCATATGCAGGACAGCATAAGAACATTGCTACTAAGTTATGAATCGCTGTATTAAATGATAGTTTAAATGCTTACAAATTAATTTAACAGCTCACAGTAAAGCATGAAATTGGATTGTCGTCATTACTGTGTTTCTGGCCGCCTGCAACCTATAAAATTTATTAGAGAATGCTTTCTCGCAAGAGACTGGACTAGATCATGTAATTTGCTCACTGTGGCCCAAAGTCACAGTATTTCTGTTTAATTTAATGGGTTTTTCATTATAATAATTTGGAAAAAGGATCTGCCTGATTATCTGGATGCAAGCAAGCAAAAGTAAATTAGTAATAAGAATCATTCAGTAATGTTGAGGTTGAAAATATACTGTGTGTCCTTGTAATCCATAGACATTTGTTTTTAAAGTAAAAAAGTAATTTAAATATGTAAATATATAACTTGTAGTATAATGAAATATTAGAAATCATGAAAAATCTTACTGTTCAAAAACTTTTGACTGATAGTGTATGTAAAATTGTGCTTATTTTGCTCATTCTCATTTTTTTTTAAAATTAATTTTACATTTAGATGACCTATGGTGTCATCTAACACTCACTTCATCTTTAAAAACATGAATAATTTTATAATATGAACATTTATATAACATTTGTATATTATTATGAAAATCATGATCCCTAATTATTAGATTTTAAATCGGTTTTTGATCGATTTTTTTGTTAGATATCCATGGCATCGTCTTCTGCTCCCTCTGCCTGATTTAAATCAAGAAAATCATAATGAATGGAGGTTTAAAAATGGCTCACATTGGAAATCCAATACAGTTCTTTGATTATAAACATACTTTTTAATAAGATCGGGAATTATACTGTGTCAGGTTTTTTTCAGTACATTGTTTACAGTTATATTTGGAATAATGTAGACAGAAGACATTTATATAATGAAATATTTAATAAATATTCTTAAATATTATATACAGTATAAAATAAATGTAATATATTTAGTAAGAATATTTTTAGAATATTATTATTATTATGCAAACACACCCATACACACATTATATAACGCATGTTTGGATGTGTGACTCATCCTAGTGGGTCTTCAGGGGTCTTGCTGTTCCAGCAGTGCAGTAAGCCATCATTAGTGTCTCACACTGCTGTCCTCACCCTCTGAATCAAGAGGAAGCACTGTAGGGGTTTTCAGTGATAGTGAAAAGTTACAGAATAAGAAAACTAATAAGACCACCTTAGGTTTACAATACTGCAGCTTTAAGATAACACAAGGTTATTTTAGGTCATGTTTTAGCATCTTTTTCTTGCCAAGAATTTTAAAATGAGTTGACATTATTTGGAACTACATTAAAATTGCTCCGTCAAGGGCATTTCTCATAAATGGAATGTTGAATTTTACTTATAACTTGTGTGTGTGTGTGTGTGTGTATTTCCCACAGGTCCTCTGTCCTGCTCTGAGGGCTTCACTGAGCTGGGTTATTACAATGGATCTGTGTCTCAGACAGACTCTGGCTCTTCCTGTCTAAAATGGGCTGACTTTCCAGACTACATGCTGCAGTACCCCAACCGTGGACTGGGCGACCACAACTACTGTAGAAACCCTGACCGTGAATCCAACCCCTGGTGCTTTTTCAGACAGAAGTCAGGAGCCATTGGATGGGCCTTCTGCGACTGCCACCAAGGTGAGCCCTCCTTATTGGCCTTTTTTTTTACATTTAGACATATTTTTCCAAAGCTTTATATTCATTTTAAAGGGATAGTTCATCCAAAAATGAAAATTCTGCCATTAATTACTCACCCTCATGTTGTTCCAAACCCACAAGACCTTTGTCCATCTTCAGAACACAATTTAAGATATTTTTGATGAAATCAGAGAACTTTCTGACTCAGACAACAAGCAACTACCACGTTCAAGGCCCAGAAAGGTAGTAAGGATATGATTAAAATAGTCCATGTGACATCTGTGACACATAACTGTAATGTTATGTGCGCAAAGAAAATAAAAATAATGACTTTATCTAGCAATTTCTTCTGTTCCGTGTCAGTCAGTCGATGACACACAAAAGTATACTCGTAGCTTCTTAAAAATAATGTAAGAACCATTGATGTCACATAAACGGTTTTTCACAATGTTCTTATTACCTTTCTGAGCGTTGTGTGTGGTAATTACTGTCTATTAGGGATGCAACAATACAGTTAGTCCACGGTTCAATACGTACCTTGGTTTTTAACCACAGTTTTCGGTTTGGTTCGGTTCGGTTCGGATAGGGTTTTTTTTTTGCATCTAATTAACAGCAAAATACTCCTGTAAACCTCTGTATGCTGGAAAAATGTTACATGGATTATTATATGTCTGCTTAATATTTCTTTTGAGAGAGGTATTATTTTTCCAATTTTTACGCAAAATGGGATGGGTTTCATTCATAATGGACACTAGGGGGTGCCCTCGTGCAGAAAATCCACATATGCGTCAAAGAGATAACACACGTTCCAGCCAGGAAATCTCTAATATGGATAAAGGCATCGCTATTGCTGTAACTGAATAAAAACAAGATATAACGTTAAACGTTTTGAATGATGAAATGTAAGGACAATAAACACTCGTCTGCAATAATATATGGTATATCTGTGTTCTTCAAGCCATCTCGGGTATTTTCATAATGATTAAGTATATTTGTAAGCCATTGCTAATCGACCTACAGTATAGAATATATTGTCTGCCTCATTCTATGATAAGAAGCCACAAAAGGTCACAAAAGGAAGTTATTTCAAACACTCGACTGATGCTGTGAAGTAAAAATAAGTTATAATATTCTCTTTTGTTGGACAACAGGTTTAGAAAGGCTTATTACTGCACTTTATTAGAAGGGAAGATGCTCTGCAAGTGTTGCTTTTTCAAATATAAAAAAGGCATTTCCTCATCTCAGCATGTGAAATCACAGGCACACACAAAGCAAATTTTGAGAGAAATAAAACAAGGAAATTATTTAAATGCAAAACCCAAAAAAACCCAATTCACATGCACGTATTGAACCTTGGATGTCGTACTGAACGGTTTAATATTATATTGAGTATTGTGACATCCCTACTGTCTATGCAGGGTCAGAAAACTCTCAGGTTTAATCAAAAATATCTTAATTTGTGTTATGAAAATGAAAGAAGATCTTACGGGTTTGGAATGACATGAGGGTGAGTAATTAATGACAGAAGTTTCATTTTTGGGTGAACTATCCCTTTAAGAGCTTTTTTGTATGACTTTGAGTTTTGAGTTCAAAGTGAAAAACAACATTTACAAAACAGCCAAAATGTGACTCTAGTCTAGCCTCATTTGACCTGGAAAAGTTTTTACTGGACCATGGTGTTTATTAAGTGAATGTGTCTTGGTGAGTATTTGTGTCATAACTGTCATATTAGTGTAGGTGGTGTTGTACAGAAGCTGAGTGACGTTTATTACTGCAGTCAGAGCACACAGCCACAGTGTGTCCGTCAGTGAGCTACAAGCAGTCAAGGATTCTCTGTGTCCTCTCTTTTTATTGTCCTCTATTCATCATCCCCTCTGTATGCGTTTGTTGTCTAATAATCAATCAGACTCACATCACTCATGCATGTTTGTTACTCCCATTCGGAAAATGTCTGTTCTGTCTCTGGATCTCTTTGTGCTAGTCTGTCATCACCTGGCTGTGTCTGTGGTGTTGAAATCTGTTGGCCTTATCTCTGTGAGATGTGATTATCTCTGTCTGCCTCTCTCCTCTTTTTCCTTTCTATGTAATAACATTAAACACGGTTACAGACCCAAACAATTAGAGTGTGTATTTAAATTCAGTGTCTGTGTGAGCATGGCATGTGGCAACAAGACGATAATTTGTGAGGCACAGAGTGTTTCTAATCTGATCATTCTGTACTAATTATAGAGAGCTGATTCATAGAGTCTGTAAATGTAAATGGGGGGAGACGGGGGTAAGCTGTGCCACTTAAGATGTCCTCTAGTCAAGGAGAAAGAAGACGGAAGTGAAAATCTAATTATATTTTAGGATGTCAGCTCTCTGCTGAAATAAAAGAAGACAGCAACTGCAATGTAAGACTGTAAAATTAGGATTTCTCAAAAAATATGTCTGTTTATACAATGTGCCAATTTTTTAATAATTTTGTTGCATATTATTCCATAAACCTCCCAAAACAACATAAATCAGCCAATAAACCAGCCATATATAATATATTATAATATAATATTAAAATATTGGAGAGAGATTTACAATTTAATTATTAAAATAAATTTAATGATTTGAATAACACACACACACACACACACGCATAACAGTCCAAACAGTCTTACAATTCTAAATTCTGTTAGAACTTTAACAGTTCTAAATACTTTATCATTCCTAAATCCCTAAGTATGTCTGATTCTGCATCTGTTTTTTTTTTTTTCAGGTGAGGCCCGGTTGGTGGGGGGTTCATCTAATAAGAGTGGTCGTCTTGAGGTATACCTGAATGGCCGATGGGGAGCGGTGTGTGACACCCACCTGACTGATCGAGATGCCAGTGTGATCTGTAGACAACTGAAGCTCGGGTATAAGCTGCAAACTCCATTCATTATCAGCAAGAGGCTCTGTACTAATAAACACCCAGCATGTGCTGTCATTTAATTACCTGCTAACTCCCAACAGTGAAATCGGCACTGCGCTTCGGCATTCATATTTCGGACCCGGTTCTGGTCTTTTTCACTTTGAGCGTCTTGGCTGCCATGGCAATGAAGATTCTTTGCTAAAATGCCGGAGCAGGAAATATGTCTCCAGTGACTGTAACCATGGAAATGAGGCTGGAGTGGTGTGTGCAGTACCTGAGGGTAAGTTTGTTTTATTTGATTGGGGTATCCTGAATATACATACATATATATATACACACACACATATATATATATATATATATATATATATATGTAAAAGAAATGCAAGTAAGGAAAAGTTATCTTTGTTGCATGCTCTCAGTTTCATTTCTCAGAGTCCCAGTTCATAAAGCAACAGCTGAGCTTCCTGTATCTGCTGATCGTACTCTCATAACTATATTTTCAACAGTGTTATAGTGTGGAAAGGCCTTCTGTGAAGCTAAATGAAGACAGAATTCATGGGAGACAGAAGTAGGGTCATAAACAGTGTGTCTGTTGTAATGGGACGGTTTGCTGGAACAGGGTCAGGTATATTTAGAGAGAGCTGTGAATTATTCACACAGAAACATTAGGAAGGAGAAAGCAATCTGAGAGCTCTGAGACTTTGCCAAGAGTCCTTACACATGTCCCCATCCTTTACCACACACACATACATGATTCAAAGCATTATGCCATATGTGAGAAACCCTCTTGTAAAAGGGATTCCCTACTGAAGCATATAGAAGAGTTTTAAGCGACTGCTTGTTTGACTAATTATTTAATCTTGTGCATCCTCTACTGCAGTGAATAAATTAATGAAATATCAATCGATTGGACTTTTGTTTTGTTTAGGCAATGGTGCCCCCCTGAGGCTGGTGGGAGGCCTTGAGGATTTCGAGGGGCGTGTGGAGGTGTACCATAATGGGAGGTGGGGTACTATCTGTGATGACGAATGGGATGATATTGATGCTGAAGTGGTTTGCCGACAGTTGGGATTGGGGTAAGAAATCTGTATCATATGTATGTCCTACAGTAGGGGTTGCCAATTTTTTTGATGCCAAGGACACCCAAATATTATGTTATGTATAATTTTATACTTATACTATACTTTCAATTAAATTATTTTATGTTAAAGGTGTCATGAACTGCCTTTTTTTTTTTACTTTATACTGTTCTCTGAGGTCCACTTATAATGCTATCAGGATTTTAAATCAACAAACATCATAATTTAGAAGTAATATGCTATTTTCTGTCCTGTTTTGATCCCACTCATTGGAACGCTCTGCTTTTAATAGGCGTGACAGATTGTAGACTTGGAAGTAAATGCCCACTGCTGTGATTGTCTAATAGTTGTGTATGTTTGACAGCCTACATCCATCATAGATGGACGCTGCTGTGATTTAGATTAAAAATAGAGATGCACCAATCGACCAGCCAAGAACCGGAATCAGCCAGTTTTCCGTTTGAACGGCCGGGACCAGTGACTGGCCGGTCAGTCTGCCAATTCCGAGCCGGTCATTTTGACGTCACACTTATGGTGACTGATAATGTATATGTCGTGCCAGATGGAACCAGAGGCGGAAAACCGGCTAATTCCGGTCCCTTGCCGGTCGATCGGTGCATCTCTAGAAATTAATATCATAAGTGAGTATGTGAGAGAGACTCATGTATAAATCAAAACAAATGAGCGCAACAGCACTCATAGAAAGTTATAGATGCATAGTGTGGTAGAAAAAAATATTATAATACATGATTTTGGTATGCAGCATTGCACTACCAAGATGTTTAACCCGAATATCAACGCGATTGCAATGTGACACTGATTTTATACATTAGTAGTTCAATAAACAAAAAGTTAAATTTAAGTGACTTACATTGACTCTTTTTGCTTAATTTTGCTGACAAAAATAGTTGCAATCAAAGTCACAGCAGAACTGCTGCGTGTCTCCCAGCAACACAGCGGCGTTTTGTTACTGAATGAATACACGCTTTTGAATAAATCAAGTGAGTCAGTGATTCAGAAACCCATTCATAAAAGGCAGTCACGCTCCTTTCTGAATGAATCCACCGTTTGAAAAAATCTGTTGAATGAATGACTATCATTGCATTTTTCCCAACATTTCTTTTTTGCATGTTTAAAAAATATTTAAAACATTAATCTTATACAATTATTTATGCATTTGAAATTTTGCAGTGTACATGCATTTATAGAGAATATCTGTAAGTTAGTCCAGATGTATTTATTTTTTTTGCATTGAATTATAGTTCTCAATTATTGTTCTTAGAATGAAAATCACAATCTGCAAAAATCGGTGGCCGCATGATAAATCAGAAATCGGAATTAACCAAGAAAATTGCGTTCAGTGCATCTTTAGTTAAAAATGCATGAATACTCAATACATATTAAGCGATCTGTAATAACAGACAAAACAATAGTGACCACATAATAAAAACAGCTACTCACATTTGTGTGGTGTGACATTATTGTCGGATCCAATAAAAACTTTTAGTTTTTAGTTTAGTCACACTATCACCTCATAAAGTGGCACATTCCATAGACTAATGCTGGGTACACACTAAGATCTTCAAAATGTGACAGACCACAAAAATGTGGACAAAAAATCCTAGAATTAACCGTTTTGCTTCTATAGTGTGTGGTGTGCCGCGATGTGACAGACAGCACACCACACACCAACAGATTTTAAACCAGAGTCCTCTGGGTTCCCCCCACACATCAGGATTTCTGATCAGCATGTTGAATAATTACGATTCACGATCGGGGCGCTTCCGACGTTATTCCAAGCAGATTCAGTCACTTTTAACACACCTCACACCAAAGGATAATCTGATAAGATAATCTTTAGAACCGCCAAGTTAAAAGGGACATTACCTAAAATCAAATTGCCCAAAATCAGCCCGATTATGTTGTGGTGTGTACCCAGCATAACAAGAAAGTTCTAAAACTCACAGAATGTTGTTATAGCACAATGATCTCTTATATGTAAAAAGATCAAGGGAATTTAGATTTTTCAGTTCATGGTCTAAAGCAAACAATATTTCAACTATTGTTTCTACCTTCTTTTAAAGTAATGTTAGATGTATGAAACATTAAACTGATTGTATTTTTCGATGAAAAAAACTGTAGTAATATCAAATTCAATAAATGTTTTGTGGCTTTCCATTTGAAAAACTCTTGTCTTATAGATGAGTAGAAAGATCTGCAGATTGATCTATTGCAAGGTCTTCTTGTTGCTTGAAAGCTTTTGCATCATTAGCATGTTACTAAGCTGTTTGTTTAGCAAAAGTTAGAAACACTTTGCACAAATGATTCAGCTAAAAGCATTTACAAGAACTGGGAGACACTGATAATGCCATGCACAAGGACTGTCCCTTTTACAAACACAAACACGCACACTAGCACAGTGAGTGAACTTTATTAATATAGATGAATGGATGGAGCGTATGAAAGATTAATGGGGTGCAGGGATTCACTCCACGAATCTGTAGTGGGATAGAAAGCAACTGATTTTACCCTTCACTATCTGTGTAACATACACTTTTCAGTACATCAGTCCTCTATACATCAATAATGATGATTTTGAATGGTTTTTCAATGTAAGTATCATTACAAAGTTATGTAATAAAAACAAATATAGTACCATATGCAATAAATAGTTTGCTTGAACTGTTTTCAAGACTGATAATAAGTGTTTTTTGGGCACAAAATCAGCAAATTTCTGAAGGATCATGTGACACTGAAGACTGGAGTAATAAAATTCAGCTTTGCCATCACAGGAATAAATTACATTTTAAAATATAATAAAATACAAATACAGATTTTACTGTATTTTTGATCAAAATAATACAGCCTTGGTGAGCATAAGAGATGTCCTTCATAAACATTAAAACATCTTACCAACCCCAAGCTGTGTATCTTAACTTTAACTTGCTTTGATAGGAAAATGAATCACAGGCATGTGTTTGTTTGCAGTGGTGTACCAAAGGCGTGGACATGGGCGCACTTTGGGCAGGGCACTGGGCCTATCGTGTTGGATGGAGTGCACTGCACTGGAAATGAGCTGTCCCTGGAGGAATGCCCTCATGCGCCGTGGGGCCAGCACAACTGTGATCACATGGAGGATGCTGGAGTCTCATGCAACCCGTTTACAGGTGACAATGACACGAACTGTGTCAACTATGTCTTTAAACTACTTTAGGGACCAAAGTTTTTTTTTTTACTTTTATCACTATTTTATTAGTGTGTATAAGTGCACTGATTAAACGTAGACATGCTAATGCTGCTGTAGATGGAGTGTTGCGTCTAGTAGGAGCTGATAGCCCATGGGAAGGACGCCTTGAAGTTTATCACACTGGGGAATGGGGCACAGTTTGTGATGACAACTGGACCGGACGTCACGCCCAGGTGGTGTGTCGACAGCTGGGTTATCGGTAAGCTGTTTATTTGGCTTGGTTGATAACATAATTCTTGTATAAAGTGCTACTTTGAAGTAATTAAATATTTGTAAGTTTGATTTGAGCTCATTTGGAAACCAGGAAGTTTGTTTCATTTAGCTTTCCGCTTTGTTACTGCAATACTGCTGTTTGTCCAACAGAGGGCGAGCTGAGGTAGCTCCAGAAGGGATGTATGGAGAGGGTACAGGGCTGATCCTGCTAGATGAAGTGAAATGTGAAGGGGGAGAGAGCTCACTGCTGGACTGTGCTCATAGCGAGTGGGGGCAGCATGACTGCTCTCACAGTGAGGATGTGGGTATACGCTGTGAAAGAGAAGGACAGAACAATGAGATCCCTGAAGTGGCTCCTGTCAAAGGTGTGTAAACTTCATGTAAAAACATTTATTAGTGTTATCATCATCAAGAGCACAATACACAAACCAGATGTTAAGAAACAAGTCCACTTTACACTTTTAAGAGCCCTCCAAAACAAATTGGATGCTAGAAAGCATCTTTTAAAGTATAATGACATGCTTATACATGTGCATAGATATAATGAAATGCATAGTTACATGTACGTTATAGAAAACATGTTGTATGTTGATATGGTTAGGACATGGTTTAGAAATTTTTGCACTTATCAGAAAGTGGTTTGTTGATCTATGACATACAGCAAATCTTTAACATAATGTGCTTTTTTATTTTCTGCAATCTAAAGCAAGGCTCAATATTTTTTACTTCAGAAGTGGGAGTGGCAATATATTAAAGTAATTAAATAACACGGTTATAATGTTAAAAAATAATATTTACAAAAATTTAAATAACTCATTACTTCATTACCAATGATTTGACATGACTTTTATAGTCAATTTGTAATTTGCAGGGATTTTTAAATTATTTTTAACTCACAAAAAGCAATTTCTACCTATTAAAACTTTTTTTTGAGTTTGACATAACTAGAAAAATGAACATGATTTAAGATTTTATCAGTTGGCGTGACATTTCCAGATTCTAGAAATCAGAGTTTTAAAAATTCCCTCATATATCCAGGTTTTTCAAGACATGATAACTATGGTTTTTAAATAAAAGCTGATGTTAAAGGGATAGTTCACCCAAAAATGAAAATTACCTCATGATTTACTCACCCTCAACCATCCTTGGTGTAAAATATGACTTTCTTTTTTCAGACTAATACAGTCAGAGTTATATTAAAAAGTATCCAGGCTCTTCCAAGCTTTATTATGGCAGTGAATTGGAGGTTGAGATTTTGAAGCAAAATAAAGTACATCCATCCATCATAAAAAGTACTCCACAAGGTTCCAGGGAATTAATAAAGGCCTTCGAAGTGAATCTATGTGTTTGTGTAAGAAATATATACATATTCAAAACTTTATAATCCATAATCTCTAGTTTCCACTAACTGTATGTGCTTCACAAGAGAGTGGAGTTTCAGCGGATGATGCGAGGCATTTAAACAGACTTTTTTTTAGCTTTAGCAGTATAGTGTGATATGTATATATTATATTATATACATATATTTTTTAAAATATTAACTCTTTTTTGTCATTTCTAATCAGGCACTAAATTCTAATATTGAATACTAAGACTGCTCATAAACATTCTCAGCCAATGATTTGAGATGATTTTGCACAATATCACCCTTTTAAAAAAAGATAAGGAATTTACACTGTAACTTTTTTCCAATTCTTAATTCAATTCTTAATGCATCACTTTTCCTCCTGAAGCATAAGTAAGAGTTTGAACCTTCTGTAGTAGTTGCATATGAGTCCCTCAGTTGTCCTCAGTGTGAAAAGATGGATCTCAAAATCATACAGTCATTGTTGGAAAGGCTTTAAATACATGAAAATGCTAAAAAAAAACAGAATTTGGGATCTGAAGGATTTTTTTTGAAGAACAGCAGGCAGTTTAAACTGTTGAGGACAAACAAAGGACTCATGAACAACTATCATTCAGTGTTAAGAGGTCATTTTTAGAAATTCAACTATTGTTTTCTCTTGTGGACTATATGTAAATGTCTTTTATGTGAAATATCTTATTCAGGTCAGTACTAAATTAAAAAAAAAACAAAAAAAAAAACATGCATTTTGTGTGATCTCTCTTATTTTGGTAAAATAATTAACATTTGGCAGATTCTGCAAGGTGTATGAAAACGTTTGACTTCAACTGTATATAATTCACCGCTTATCCAGATATATAGAGGTCCATCTTTCCTGTGCTGTTTCTAGTTATGCTATGGTTCCAGGTCCCCTGGTGAGGTTAGTGGATGGCGAGAGCCGTAAGGAGGGCCGCATAGAGGTCTTTATTAACGGCCAGTGGGGCAGTGTGTGTGATGATGGTTGGAATGACATCAACGCTGGAGTGGTCTGCAGACAGCTAGGATTTGTGTAAGCATGTTTCATGCTTTCAAAGAAGATAAAGACACTTCTCAACATCTTCAGTCACTTTGTTCCTCTTTCCCCTTTTCAATTCAAGCGGGGCCTCGAAGGCCCGCTCCATGGCTTATTTTGGTGAGGGTCAGGGACCAATTCATCTGGATAACGTGAAGTGTGTTGGTACAGAGGCTTCACTGGGAGAGTGTTCAGCTGTAGGTCTGGATGCCCATGATTGCAGGCACAGTGAGGACGCAGGGGTCATCTGTGACTACACCGCTGAAACTGTAAAGTACAGAAGCATGAACAAACAGGAATGTGGTTTGAGACCCAACACACAAAGGCGCATGAGAAGGATCATTGGAGGAGATAAGTCTCTGCGGTAATGGACGTTTTAACGATTCACTTACATTGTAACATGCACTGTTTTTATTGTTTAGAATGAAAATATAGGCAAATGAAACCAACATGATTGCAATGACACTTCTAAGAACTTAGCACATGTGTTTTAAACCATCTGTGACTCTTATGTAGGGGAGACTGGCCATGGCAAGTATCTCTGTGGCTGAGGTCTCAATCAAAAGGCACCCATCCACTTTGTGGGGCGACTCTCATCAATTCCTGTTGGGTTATTACTGCTGCTCATTGCTTCAAGAGGTGAGGAGAGACTCTACTGACATCTAGTGGCTATACAGAGAAATTACAAATGCTTTACTGACAGTTTTGGCAAAAAAAAAACAAAAAAAAACATGTTGTGCATGAACATCTTTTTTTTTTTTTTCAGGTTTGGTTCAGACCCCTCCCGTTACGTGCTGCGGCTTGGCGACTACCACACAGAGGAGAGGGATGACTTTGAGCGCACTCTGTCTCCTGAGCGGATTGAGATCCACAGAAAGTACCGTAGCCAGGGCTGGGAGTATGATATTGCCTTACTGAAGCTGAAGGGCACAGATGGGAATTGTGTGGCCTTTAACCCGCACACTAATGCGGTTTGCCTTCCGCCTCAGAGCAACAGGAAGGGCAAGAGGCCTATCGCCTGTGTCATCACCGGCTGGGGAATTACAGGTACTGCGAACTCAAGCATGTTTAGAGAAATACATTTCTGAATGCACTTATGATGATTAATAGTTTCCTTTTGAAATGGAAGACCTAAGCTAATAATTCTGGCTAATGAAGAATATATGAGTAAAATTTAAGAAAAGAAATCTTTTTGCAAAACAAAATATTTTGCTAATATATGCAAAAATTACAATGTTAAAAGAGAAGTTCACTTCCAGAACAAAAATGTACAGATAATTTACTCACCCCCTTGTCATCCAATATGTTCATGTCTTTCTTTCTTCAGTCGTAAAGAAATAATGTTTTTTGGGGAAAACATTTCTGGATTTCTCTCCATATAGTGGAATTCTATGGTTTCCCTTCAAAAATGCAGTTTAAATGCGGCTTCAAACAATCCCAAATGCGGTTGTAAACAATCCCAGCCAAGGAAGAAGGATCTTATCTAGCGAAACGATCTGTTAAAGTGACAATTTATATACTTTTTAACCTCAAATGCTCATCTAGTCTAGCTCTTTGTAAACTCTGTATATTCTGGTTCAGGACAGTTAGGGTAGGTCGAAAAACTCCCATCTTATTTTCTCACTTCAAAATCATTCTACATCATTGCAGAAGTACCAACCCAGTGTTTACAAAGTAAACATGCAAAAAAGATCAAACACTCTTTACAAAAAAAGGTAAAACAGTGATGTAGGTGACATACCCTAACTGTCATGAACTGGAATACACAGAGTTCACGCACAGCTAGACAAGATGAGCGTTTGAAGTTAAAATGTATATAAATTTTACATTTTTTGTAAAATATAACTGATCATTTTGCTAGGTAAGACCCTTCTTCCTCATCTGGGGTCCTTTGTAGCTGCATTTAAACTGCATTTTGGAAGTTCAAACATTGAAGTCCACTATATGGAGAGAAATCCTGAAATATTTTCCTCAAAAAACATAATTTCTTTACTTCCACATAATTTCTGCACGTCCACAACTTCACGCAAAATCACATTGGAAAGGTCACGCTCACAGTAGGGTGAAAAACTCTTTTTCTCTTTTTAAAATAGTCTGACATTGTCGTTATACCTTTTTTGTAAAGGCCGTTTGACTTTCTTTGCACGTTCACTTTGTAAACACTGGGTCGGGACTTCCACCTACATAACGCGTGACCTTTCCAACGTGACTATGTAATCTGTGAAGTCAAACTAGTGTAAAATCAGCATTAATGGTTAAAAAGTATATATTTATTTTGTTTTAGAAAATGATAATTGTTTTGCTAGATAAGACTCTTATTTCTCGTCTGGGATCATGTCGAGCTCTTTGAAGCTGCATTCAGACTACAGTTTGGACCTGCCACCTGTTGGCTCCCATTTAAGTCCACTATATGAAGTAAAAACCTGGAATGTTTTCTTTAAAAACCTTCATGTATTTGTTGAACTAATCCTTTTATATTTTTTGTGAACACAGTGATACATTTTTCAAGATTCTTTGATTACTAAAGTTGAAAAGAACAGCAGTTATGTTTTTACTGTCACTTTTGATTACTTTTAAATTTAATGTGATTATAGGCACTAATTTTTCTTTCTTTTCTTATATCTTGTATTAGACTCTGAGTATTCCCGAACACTGCTGCAAGCCTGGGTCCCATTGCTGCCCTCTTGGAAGTGTAAAAAACGATACGGCAGTCGCTTCACCAGCCGCATGTTGTGTGCCGGCAGCTTGTCAAACCATCGTCGTGTGGACAGTTGTCAGGGTGACAGTGGGGGGCCACTGGTGTGCCAGGGCAACAGTGGCCACTGGATGCTTACAGGAATCATCTCCTGGGGTCACGGTTGTGGCGACCCCACCTATCCCGGTGTATACACACGGGTCAGCCGGTTCATGAAGTGGATAGAGAAAGTCACTCAAAGCACTGGCAAAGCGTGATGTTACAGTGTTCACATTAAAACCACTTATCGCACTGTATAAAATATATATTATGTAATGCCTATGAAGGGATCACCAGCTGGCCATTAGGTTTAAAGCTGGTTTAATCCTATTTTATGTGTTGCACATTTTACATACTTGCACCATGCCATTTCAATTCCATTTCTGTACACTTGAACGTTTGTGAACGTGCACAAGAACATGAAGCCACATGTTTTTGAGGGACAGCTGCATTAAGTGAGCAGAGTTTTCCGGGATTGAAAGGTCTTCAACGGATAAGCCTTTGTAAAGAAGTCATTTTGCACTAATCTGCATGTCGTATAAATGGAGCGTCTGTGGGAGGTCTGTGTTCTGGTCTGGCTCTTCTGGATCAGGTTCTTAAAGCGTTGCTTCACCCAAAAATGAACATTTTAGCATTAATTACTCAACATCATGTCATTTCAAACCTGTAAGACCTTCGTTCGTCTTCAAAACACAAATGTTTTTGATGAAATCCGAGAGCTTTTTGACCCTGCATAGACAGCAATGCATCTAAAACGTTTCCAGGCCCAGAAAAGTAGTAACATCGAAGCTATAAGAATACATTTTGTGCAAAACAAGAAAACAAAAACAACTTTATTCAACAATTATTCAACAAAAATATCTTAATTTGTGTTCTGAAGATGAACAAAGGTCTTACGGGTTTGGAACAACATGGGGGTGAGTCATTAATGACAGAATTTTCATTTTTGGGTGAAATGTCCCTTTAAATTAGTTCACATATTGCACTTAAACGTGTTTTGTTGCGCTGGAGTTAATTAAGATAAGGAACGGCATGCGTATATGTAAAGATTCATCAACATTCCACTTGTATGTTGGTTATTAGTACTCTTGTTGAAAGTGTATAGGGTACGACTACCATTAGTTAGCGTATAATTTAATTTTTCAAGGGGATGCAGAAAACCAGTCCCAGAAAATAGTATGTTCAGTTTATTTATACTTATAACAATGCAAAGATTTTTCTTAAGCTCCTAGCCAACAGATAATGTGATAATATTAGTGATATGAAGCATTGGACTTTTATTATGGAGCCCCTAAGGAGACATGGTGATGAACAAAATAAAAGATGAGAGCAAAAATTATATATGAATGCTGTTGCGTTCAGTTGCAAACTGTTTATATTTTCCTTTGAAAAACTGCATGCACTTGCCAAACATTTGTAATTTTTTTGCAGTTTTTTTTTTTTACATTTCCTTGTGAAACTTTGCATTTGCTCGCTGAACGTTTGTGTTTCTTGCAAGATTTTGAAGTTTCCCAAGATACTTTGCATTTCATGGAAATACTATGATGGGAGGAAATACTACTATGATGGGAGCAAGCAAATGCAAAGTTTCTTGGGGGAACACAATACTTGTTGTGAAAAAAACAGAAGTTTTGCAAATTAACGCAATGTAATGAAGTATAATTTTTCTCTTTTTTTTCCATCATCATGTTCCTTTAGGGGCTCTGTAGGGTCACACTTCAGTTTGTGGACCAGTTCTCAGTATTAACTAAATATTAACTACTACATTTGCCTCAATAAACTCCTAATTTGCTGCTTATTATTAATTAGTAAAGTAGTTGTTAAATGTAGGTATGGTATATCTTATGGTATATTTTAGGTATATCTAAAATATGGTCATGAATATCAGAATAAGGCATTAATATGTGCTTTATAATAAGCAACTAGTTAATAGTGAGAATTGATCCCTAAACTAAAATGTCACCCTCAGTAGTAAATGGTTTTAAAATAAAACACTAGCATGTACAGTTGAGGTAAAAAGTTTACATACACCTTGCAGAATCTGCAAAATGTTAATTATTTTATCAAAATAAAAGGGATCATGCAAAATGTATGTTATTTTTTTATTTAGTACTGACCTGAATAACATATTTCACATAAAAGATGTTTATATATAGTCCACAAGAGAAAGTAATAGTTAAATTTTTAACAATGACCCTGTTCAAAAGTTTACATACGCTTGATTCTTAATACTGTGTTGTTACCTGAATGATCACAGCTGTGTTTTTTTTTTTCTTTGTTTAGTGATAGTTGTTCATGAGTCTCTTGTTTGTCCTGAACAGTTAAACTGCCTGATGTTCTTCAGAAAAATCTTTCAGGTCCCATAAATTCTGTGGTTTTTCAGCATTTGTGTGTATTTGAACCTTTCCAACAATGACTGTATGATTTTGAGATCCATCTTTTTACACTGTGGACAACTGAGGGACTCATATGCAACTATTACAGAAGGTTCAAACATTCACTGATGCTCCAGAAGGAAAACTGATGCATTAAGAGTCAGGGGTGTAAACTTTTGAACAGAATGAAGATGTGTACATTTTTCCTAATTCGGCTAAATATCATATTTTTTTCATTTAGTACAGCCCTGCAGAAGCTACAGAAGACAAAATAAGTTACATTTATCCTGATCTTCAAATTCAAAAAGTTTTCACCCCCGGCTCTTAATGCCTTGTGTTTACTTTTGGAGCATCAGTGAGCATTTGAACCTTCTGTAATAGTTGCATATGAGTCCCTCAGTTGTCCACAGTGTAAAATGATGGATCTCAAAATCATACAGTCATTGTTGGAAAGGTTCAAATACACAAAAATGCTGAAAAACCATAGAATTTGTGGGACCTGTAGGATTTTTCTGTTTAACTGTTCAAAACAAACAAGGGACAACTATCACTAAACAAAAAATCACAGCTGTGTGTCATTCAGGTAACAAAGTATTAAGAATCAAGTGTATGTAAACTTTTGATCTTTTTTATAAATTCAACTATTATTTTCTCTTGTGGACTATATGTAACGTCTTTTATGTGAAATAGCTTCTTCAGGTCAGTACTAAATAAAAAAAAACAAAACAAGTATTTTGTATGACCCCTCTAATTTTGGTAAAATAATTCACATTTTGCAGATTCTGCAAGGTGTATGTAAACTTTTGACCTCAACTTTATATAGGGCAACAGACTTGAAGGTAAAACTTCAAACTATGCACAGTTATTTCACACATGGTCAGAATCTGCTGCTGAAAGTATGATATGTCATCTGTTAACCTGTTTCGGTCAGTCATTATATTACATTGAAGTTGCGTTGAAGGGGCTTGAGTAATATTATGTTACATTTGCATCCTGCAGTGTTCAGCCAGGTGTTTATTCAGGTTTACTGGTGTATTTATTTACAAAACAAGAAGACATAGGCTTACAGATTCAATGGTTCTTGCTTTGATTAATGAATTGAGCTATAGCAGTGGTGCTGTTTTGTTCTAGTTGGAGTCCCAGTCAAGCAAAACTGAAATTAAGCAGAGACAAAAAGACAGATGGAGAAGACCAGTTTAGTAATTAGTCAAGTTTACTGATGAAGCCAAACTTTAAGTACAATCCATGTAGTCCAGTCGGCTTAAATGAATTACACGCTTCGGTTCTTGATATATTCTATTAATAGTCTGTTATTATTCAATCCCAAACAGAAACATTATGTAATTATGTAAAAATGTAAAGGCTGCCAATATGCCACATGTAGCCTTGGTTAAAAACTGGTTTAGCAAAACTGTGAATAGTCAAATGGTTAGACACCAAGTTGGAAAAAATACATAAACAGATTTAAACGCATGACCTTGTCTCTTCATTATTTTTTTGTTATGCAAAATGGTGATGGGAAAACAAAATAAAAAAGTCAATGAAAAATGCATAGCGTTATATTTAATATATCTATCTATTGGAATTGTCATTTTTGAGGAAATATTAAGGCTGTCCTTTAATATGGACGTCACATAAAAAATGTATATTTTTGGTATTGTATATTTTAGTAAATTAATTAATTAATTGTATCAATATATTAATTTTAACAATTAATTATTTTGCATTGTATATTTTATATAAATGTAAATAAAAACAATTTTAAAACAGTCACTTATTTTAGGATAAACAGGTTCAAAATTATTGCAATTTTTGTCTGTTACATGTTGCCATATATTGCATTATAAAGGAAATAATTTTTGTAAAATAAATAAATGACATAAAAATATATAAACATCACTGCACTTATTAGATTTGTAGTTAGTATTATGTAATCAAACACATAAACTGTCGATTTGGTTGGCAATAAAAAAATAAAATATATAATAAAATAAAATAAACTGATGTCCACTGGAATGGACACTAGATCTGAAAGGTTTTTAAAATCACTATTTGTGTGATTCCATCGACGTTAAACTCAGACTTACATCGCTCAGAGATCAAGAAGGCTCTGTCCAAGTCATCACCATGCATTCGTTCATTGTTATTAACGTATTTGAACGTAATATCCCACATCAGTCCGAGACACTCATGGCAATCTGTTGCACAATACTCATTTGTTGATACTTAAGTATTACTGTAAAACAAACAATTGAAATGCATTCTAAATGAGTACCAGACCTACATACCTATGAACAAAATAACTGGCATATAATGTGTTATGCAAGACAAAACGCTTTGAAACGAGAGACTAGTGTTTATCTGGCTTTAATGTGGAGCGGAAGTGCGGATCAGCTGATGCTGGAGAGCCATCTTCATCTTCCCGAGCAGCCGAGAGGAGAGGAGGGGGACAGGACAGAAAGAACAGTGGGATCTCGACTCCAAATTGTCGGTTTAAAAAAACATTTTGGATCCAGAGATCGCTGGCTGCCTAGAAACGGAGGACTAGAAAAGAACCGGCTGGTGGCACATGAAGACAAGCGGATGACAAGCTTTTACACACAAAGGAGAAGACATAAATGAGGCAGCTAGAGGTGGCATAAAGACAATTTATTATGTTTTCCACGGATGGACGTTTGTCCTGGTCGAGGGGTCAAATCTGCATTTTAGTCGTCTGATTTTACTACAAACCCACATAAAGGCACAATGCTGAGATAAAAGCACTGGCGAGTCGTTTGTTTTGGGTCACCAGTGGATCGACAAGACTCCGATTAGGGACCAAGGGTTTTGTGCCAAAACATCAAAACAGTGTTATTCCGTCTGGTTATGTGTAAGGATAAAAGCACAGGTCGTGTCAGCGCTTATTTTGACAGTTTTTGAAGTGTTTGGGATTTCGGGCTAGCCGGAAAGCTAGCAGGCTAACCGACTAGCCTTTTGGAGTTAGCAGAGCTACCTCGATCGAAAGAAAAACAACCGCGCCGGGGTTGTTTTGGGTTAACACAGGTTTACTATTGTGATATGGCCTTATTTAAGAGTAATAACCCCGCGGAGGGTCAATAGGTTTATTTGGGGACCTGGTTTTTCTTCAGCGCTCTCTTGTTTTGTTAGCCGTAGAGCAGCTGTGGGACTCGAGGCTCAGCTGATAGGACAAACAGAGGAGAGGGGGTTTAAATGAACATTTGAGTGAAAAGAGCTCATGTTTGCTTAAACGCCCTGAACTTTACGAACATGTTTACATGCAAGTGAGTCACTACAGTTGCTGTCAATTAACACCACTTGCTATGTAGTTTGAAAACTTATGGGCAGTCAGGAGCACTGGAGAAGGGCTTATTGATTTCAAAATCTTATTTCAGAAGATTTAAACCTCAACAAAAGGTACAATCATACATCTCTGGAGTGCTTTTGTCCTGGAAATCCACACTTGACAATGTAAGACAACACTTATTTAGGTTTTAAAAAGATTGAGAAGTTTATTAAAATCTTAGCTATGGGTTGTGTCAGTTTTTTCAAGAGCTAGACCCCTGAGTGTCTCCAGCGGTTGGGGTCTAAAAGCATGGATTAACTTCACGTAACTGCACCGCAGTCATGTGTAAATCCTCCATTTGACACCCTAAACATATATTTTCAAGAAACACAGGCTTTCTTGAGGGACTTTGCAGGGCCCCTCACACTGTGTTTGGGTTGAGTGTGAGTTTCCCCTCCCCCTGAGCGAGTGTCACTCTCTCAAAACAACAGAAGCGCAGAGGCACGTTCAGTTGAAGCTTTCAGGTCTCCACACAGCGGATGTGATGGAACTGATGTTCGCTGAGTGGGAAGACGGAGAGAGGTTCTCCTTTGAAGACTCGGACCGTTTTGAGGAGGACTCCCTGTGCTCATTCATTTCAGAGGCGGAAAGTCTATGCCAGAACTGGAGGGGATGGAGGAAACAGTCTGCCGGCCCAAATTCACCCACTGTGAAGATTAAAGGTAATGGAAGATTGTCTTCATGTGCTGTGAAGTGGTTTATGTCCTGTCATTGTAATGTGAGAACACTGTGCCTTGGCATGGCTGCACCTTTGACCTTAGAATGTATTCTTAACTTATAGGCAACACTGTCATGTGACCTGTGTGTACAAAACTACCAAGTTTAACAAGTTCTTCCATTCATGGGCCTATTTGGTCAAATTAGTTAACCGTGTATGTATTGGAGTGGTATTTTTACTCATTTTGGTACATGTTGAATTAGTGGAGTCATGTCAAAAATATGTTTGTTTGTTTTTTTTTTTTTTTTTAATGAAGTTGCGCAAATTCTATTTCATTATAATAAATATATATATTACTTACATACAGGTTCATTTAAAAAGAAAAAAAAAAACTTTTTTAGATATCTATGGTCATCAAAAGGACATACTGTTCTCTATGATAAGGTTCAATGGTGTAACATGTAATTTTCCATTTTATCTCTAAATGGCAACTAAAACCACTACAGCACTTTCATAAACACCTGTAGTACTACAACAAATTGTTTTGCAACTTTAAATGAATGGGTTTGTTGCCTTGATGTTGTCCATATTGACCGTTTCAGACACAATGGTGATTTCATTTGTGAAATATGCATTGAGGTAAATGTTTCTTTAAAAACACGTCATTCATTTATTAATAGCAAAAGTTGTTTAGAAAATATGCAAGATATCAGGAATTACCAAAAGTGGTTGAAATTAACCCGGAAAGGAGACACAGTTTGCTTAATTCCTTAAACTATTTAAATAGTTATTGCTAGAAATGTTATTGCATCTGTATTTAATGATGTTTTTTTCATAATTTCTTTAAGTAGGTCTTTAGATTTCTTGTACCTTATTAGAAACAAACATTTGTGACACTGGACCACAAAACCAGTCATAAGGGTCAGTTTTTTTTAATTGAGATTTATACATCGTCTGAAAGCTGAATAAATAAAGCTTTCCATTGATGTATGGTTTGTTATGATAGGATAATATTTTGTTGAGATATAACTATTTGAAAATCTGGAATCTGAGGGTGGAAAAACTAAATATTCCAAATGAAGTTCTTAGCAATGCATATTACTACTAAAAATTAGGTTTTGATATATTTACGGTAAGAAATGTACAAAATATTTTCATGGAACATGATCTTTACTTAATATCATAATGATTTTTGGCATAAAAGGAAAAATGTATAATTTTGACCCATACAATGTATTTTTGCCTATTGCTACAAATATACCTGTGCTACTTAAGACTCGTTTTGTGGTCCAGGGTCACATTTACTGTAAATTTTCAATGTGACTTTGTTTTTGACTTGAACACCACAGGTGTGTAAAATGTCTTAGGAGGTCAAAAGTAAAGATACAATGACAGTTAATCTGAAAATAAAAATTCAGTCATTTAATCACCATAATATTGTTCCAAACATGACTTATTTACTTCTGTCCCATGCCAGGAAAGCCAATTGGATCCAGTGTTGTTTGAACCTCAACATTCTTCAAAATATCTTTTTTCAGTTCATTTTTTTTTTTTCTTTTTAGCTCTGGTTTAACTCACATTTCACTCTATGAAAATATTATTTTACAGTATCCTTCCATTTTATTCCTCTCTAAGCTGTAAATCTCAAGCTTGGATATTGCAGCATAACTGTGATGTGTTAAAATGAAGTTTGAAACACGTCACAGTCACTCTGCTGAAACTCCGGCCCACTAAAACTCCCGTGCTGTGCATGTGTAGAGAGAGTTGTCAGTTGTAAAGACACCGATCTGTGCAGCTGCAGATCCGTGAGCGGAGTGTGTAGCATTTGTTGGATGAGTTAAGGGAGTTTGGAAAGGGAGGCCTTGTGTGGTGTTTAGATTGAGAGTAAGCGAGCGAGCGAGTGTTGTGGGGGGTTGGGTGGAGTTGAGCAGCAGAGGGCTGTAAAAAGAGCTTTGTCTTGTGCAGGTCACTGCCTCAGAGTAGAGGATTGTGGTTAAACAAAAAAAGCCCCATTTGATCAATCTGCATAATGCTGCTGATCTTGCATAGCCCAGTTTGAGACACCAAATCCCCCTGGTTTTTGTCCGAATCGGTTCTAGAAGTAAATCAGTGGTGTTTCACGTGCCCGTTTTCTTGGCGCTGGAACTGAGGGAACACGATCGCTCAGACGTGGCTGTTTATATAGCACTCTGTGAGCCGGGTGTCTTTGTTCTGTGGTTGTTGGGCAGCGGGCGGTAGAGTTTGGAGCAGTGGGACAGAGACTGTCTCACCTATTCACTGCCTCACAAAAGACAAAGCTGTCTCGCAGCCTGTGCTAACTCCTCTTCTGTTGGTCACCATGGTTTAGTCAGCCAAAACTGGGTATGAGTGTGCCACCTGATTCATTGGGATCCCACTCACACTTATGCACATATTGTTGCTGAGCAGCTGTTTGTTGGCAGTACCTTTAATGAGTCACCTGTCCCCTGTGAAGTCGTTGTCTCTATGACACCCACTGTCTGTGTGTAACGTATTCTTGTATCTTTTTGTGGTCTGTGTAAGTCATCTCTAGAGTAGTTTAGTGTCTCATCTTTTGGAGGTTGGGTTTAGATTATGTGGGTGTCTGGTAATGGTGTGGTTTGCGTCTACTATTTGATCGTGACATTTGTTTTATTACTTTGGTTGACAGCCGAAATACCAGCTTGTAGGTATAACAGTAATGGTAAAATATCAAGTTGCAGGTTGGCATACTTTTTTGTGAAGTTACTATTGTAGTGTTCTTATTTATAGTACTTGACAGTTGCCCTTTGTGGTTGGCTGATTTAACCCCTAGATAAAACAATGCACAACTTGACCCATTTTTAGTAGAATGGTCACACTTTGTGAAAATGGACAGCTCTGCTAAGTTTACCTCAGAAGGCTAAAATAGATGTATATGTTATGTTTTAAAAGAATCTTAAAATTTAGCTTTCGTTTAGTGGTTCAGTAGTTTCTGTTGAGTAACTTACATTGTATACACAATATTGGAAGGTTTGTTTTGCAAATGGAAAAGTTTCAAATGTCAATGCAGAAAAATGTTCTTTAAACATCGAGCAACAATTCCTGAATGAATCAGTTTTTGAATAAATCAGTAGATGAATCTGATGATTTGCTCACGGTCTTGTATTTCATTCCTAAATGAATCAACGTGTTTGAATGAGTCTGTTGAATGAATCATTCAAGAGTGTGAATTTAGTGTGTGTTAAAAGCACTGAGTTTTGGCATGTATCAGACTGCCTGTTGTGTTCACACATGCTCTTCAGTGGCCAAGACCACAAATGTTAAAGTGCCCCTGTTATGGATTATGAAAGGTTCATATTTTGGTTTGGGGAGTCCCCAGCAACAAGTTTACGTGCATGCGAGGTCAAAAAACACATTTATTGTCTTATATGCATTTATTTTTACCTTATTTGCTCAACGACTCCCTAACGGTTCGTTAAAACGAATCATTTGTCCAAACCACTCCTTTGCGTGATGCTAATCTGTGGTGATTGGTTTAACGTTACTGCGTGCAGCAAAATTCAAACACGGAACGCCCATCACCTTTACACTAGCCCACAACTCGGTGGTAAACAACAACACCCAAACAGCCATAGTATACGCGTCAACCCAACGCAGAAACGTATTGATAAAGCACTGCAGCTTGTACACCAACGTATTGTTTTATTCTTTATCAGAACTTCAAGCAATAACAACGACAAACATTCACTATTCATCAACACATTTCTAGACAATAGCGAGTGAACAAATAAAGCTATCAGCCGGTTAGCCAGAGACCTACGAGCTGCGCGGAGCGAACACAACAAAACACGTATTTTGCATGATACAGAGTAACATTACATGAGCGCAACAAGTTTTAAAAAAATTACTCCACTTTCAGAATAAAAATTTCCTGATAATTTACTCACCCCCATGTCATCCAAGATGTTGCACGACATAACACACAGCTACATATTTTGAACGATCGCTAGAAAATACAAACATCAATTATTAATCACCAGCAAGCTGGTCCAAATAAATTGGGTACTGATCCATTTAAGATTTAAGAGCAAGCCTTTGTGGGCGGGCAAGTTGTTTCGCGATGTAGAACGTAGGCAGACATTATGCAAAATGTTACTTTGTGACGTATGGCCGTAACAGAAAAAGATTCGAATTCCTGACGACTCGTTCAGGCAATTATGAATCGACTTGTGAATTTTTTTTTATTTTTTTTTTGATAGACAATAACTTTGTGTATCGTGCACTGTCGGCTTCACAACTTTGTAGATAGTTTATGTTCACATACAGGTACATGACACACTGTGTGAAAAGTCATATTTGAAAAGGCATAATAGGAGCACTTTAATATTGGGTCAAGCCTGTAAAGACAATCACTTGTTTTGTTCTTTCTGTTTCATTGTAAAGTAACCTTTTTATTTAAAAACAGTAAGACTTTTCAAAAAACAGTAAGACAGTCCACACAAAATGAAATGCTCATCCTCAAGCCATCCTAGGTTTATATGACTTTTTTATATATGAATTTTTTATTTTTTTTTCAGACGTAATATTATATATATTATATAGTCAGTGTTATATAAAAAAAAAAAATTGTCCTGGCTCTTCCAAGCCTTATAATAGCAGTGAATGACTGTTGAGATTTTTGAGCAAAATAAAGTGTGTCCATTCCATCTATTGTGAAAGTACTCCACATGGCTCTGGGGGGTTAATAAAGGCCTTCTAAAGTAAGTTGATAAATTTGTGTAAGAAAAATATCCATATTTAAAACTATAAACTGTAATCTCTAGCTTGTGCTAACTGTCATACGTTCACGAGAGAGTGGCGTTCCAGTGGAAGATGTAAGTGCAGGGTAAGCTCCGTCGAGAAATAACGAATGCGGAAGCATAGATGAGATGGCAAAACAAAACACCGGTCACAAATTAGAGGTACAAAATGAGGATTTGTAAAGAAAGATGTTGGAGAATTTCAATATAAGCCAAGTGGAGACTGGTTTTCCTTTGCTGTAAATAGGCTTGTTGCGATAGTCAGTGTTACTGGTGTTAAGCTGCAACACCGGTTTCGTCACTTGCCCACAGTGGTAATAAAAATCATTTAGTTCAGCTAGAGAACAGACAGTACAATTAAAATCTAAACGCAGCTGCTCAATGCAGTGTGGCGAACAACAATCGCATTACAGATCAGTGTCAGGAGTCCGATTTCATTTATCACATGAGGAGAGTGAGTCGAGCTGACGAGTGAGGTGAGAAAGGCAAGACGTTGGCGAAACATTTCAGAACGAAATACAGAAGCGCTTTTTTATTAAATAGTTTGGATTTTGAAAGGCCTTGACTGTTGCCGTTTATCTAAAAGGTGATTTTTGCAAGCTCATTGGAAGAACATTCGTTTCCTGTTTATTTGGTTCCACCATGTTTGCTGATTTTCTTAGTTTTTCTGTATTTAAACTTTGTGGAAGTTTTTTGTTATTTTACTTAAAGCCTATACCATGGTGTATTTTTATTCATTTTGTTAATAAAGTAATTATTCAGTGGTTAATATAAGTGAGTTTGTCATACTGTTTTGTTGTTGTCCATTCAATAAATTGATGCCAAATTGACGCAAATTCGAAAGTGAAAGTAAAATGCGCACTGTCATTTACAAGCTATTTAAAAGCAAATATTATAAAGCTTGGAAGAGCCACAACTTTTTTTTTTTTAATACAACTCCGATTGTATACATCTGAAAGAAGAAAGTCAAATAAACCTAGGATGGCGTGAGGGTGAATAAATCATAAGATAATTTTCACTTTTTGGTAAACTATCCCTTTAAGGGCTGTACTATAATACTAGAATAGTCAGGTCTAAAGTTGTTATTAAGCACAATATGCAGTGTAGTCATAATATAATGTGTTGAAAACTGTAGCATGGCTTCATGCAAGATCTCCATGTGGCAGTTATACAGTGTTATTATAGTGACAGTTTATCAATGCAGTGTCTGCGTGAATGTAATATGAGATTCAGCTCAAAGGTGACCGAGTGCAGTGGATTACAGTCCCAATGCCTAAAGCTCTGTTATGATAATGACCTCCTGATGTTGGTGTTCGTTTCAGATGGATCTTGCTAATATCTAATGAGATAAGTATGTCACTACAGCCCTGCGGCTCAATGTAGAAAATAAAGTTTCATTATATCCAGTGCCACTGAAACCTGTGTTTGAGTTCACTTTAGGCTGTAGGCACAAATATTCAGTTGCTCTTGAAGGAGTGTCTTTTAGTCTTGAGTGTTTTTTTCATTCTTACGGCCTGGCCACTCTTATCATTTTTTTTGGAGGAAATTGGTGACTTGAATCCAGGACCCTGCAGGATACTGGACCCCCTTCCCACCCCTCTCAGCGGACAGCATTTAGTCCCAGTTGGCAGCTGTCCTGTTTTCTCTCTGTTTAGCTTTGAGTGTATATGAACAGTCTGGTCTGGTGAGGTCTTGAACCTCACTTCTAAGCCTTGTTCCCTCCATTTCAAAATGAGACGATTGAACCTCAGCCATCTATGTGGCTATTGTTCAGCTATTTGCTGTAATGCCAAGTATTTTTGATTGTTTAATGTAGAGTGGCTGAGACCGGAAAGTAGTGATTTTATCGCCCTACTGATCAAGGCCTGTTCACACCAGCATGAAAATTTGGTTGATTCGGTCTGGTTCTGGATTCATCGTCTGCTATTTACTGTTGCTTGACAAAATAGTCAGTTTATGGGCATCACCAAGTCATAATTTTATGTAACCGCAGAGACTCCACTGAGGCTGGTAATTTGACTCTTTGAGCATGTAGCTTACCTGCGACGGAAACAGTAACTCTAATATCACTTCTTTTCTTAGATGGACAAGTCATCCCTCTGGTGGAGCTGTCTGCCAAGCAGGTGGCGTTCCATATTCCATTTGAGGTGGTGGAAAAGGTCTATCCTCCTGTTCCTGAGCAGCTGCAATTGCGGATTGCCTACTGGAGCTTCCCAGAGAACGAGGAGGACATCAGGTGACATTCTTGTGATTGTTAATATATTATCAGCATTTGCTTTTGAATGCTTGTGATTACCTTTACAATTAATTGGATTACCCAGCAAGTTATCAGAATGTCCTTTAACATTTGGAGTTTGACAGGATGACCTGTTGAATGCTGTTTAATTTCTTTCTTCCCTCTGCCGTTGCAGATTATACTCCTGTTTGGCCAACGGCAGCCCCGATGAGTTTCAGCGTGGAGAGCAGCTCTATAGAGTGAGGGCTGTGAAAGACCCTCTGCAAATAGGTGAGAACTTAAAGACATCCCACATTTGCCATGTCATAAGTGGTGTGTTTTTGACCAAAAGCTGTTAAAAAGCTGCTTTGCTGCATTAAACACTTTCGACATCAAGCTTAAAATAGTTTTTAGGATGCAGATTTTAAAATAGCCTTCAGAATAAGCCACCCTTGTGTGTTTAGAGTCACTGATGTGCCATGTCTTCACATGGCCTGAGAGAAAACCAAAGACATGGCACATAAGGCTAAGTGTATGTGTGAGTGATTTGTGCTCAGGCTGTGTGAATAAACGCTGTTGTTGGAGGCAGTGGGCCGTACAGCAGCAGAGGGAAATCATGATGCAGCTGGCCCAAGCCTGACCTATCCCGTGCACACGCACACACCCTCCAGGGGTCTGCCCGCGTGCTTATTCACAGTGTTTAAACTGCCCGTTGTGTAGACAAAAGGATTTAAAAAAATAAAACGTATCTATAAACCGTCAATTAACTGATATGCACTACCTTTTAAATTTTGGGGGTTGATAAGTTTTGCCGGGAGTTTGCTTGACAGGCGGTGTGACCAATCATAATGCAGAATCCGCCGTTTGGTTCGACAAACAAACCAGACAGGAAAGTTAATAGATTAACGTCAGTAGAGTCAAACTTGGAAATGGTATATTGATGTCTTTGTGTGGATGAGACAGCATACCATATGATGTTCATCCATGTGTATTTCATGCTATCATGCTAACTTGCAGAACTGCTAGAACTGAGGCTTTACAGCCATCTGTCACAGTAAATTATATTTATTGTTTGAATTTCATTAAAAAAATTACAATTTGAAAGCTGAGACTTTAATACCAGAAGTAACCTGCTATGAATCTGCGAGTGAGTAATGATGTTATTGGCCCAGCGGCACATGAACAGATAATTTCTTCCTTTTTACTAGTAGTTATAGCATGAAATGAACATGAATGAACATTAGAGTTATGTTGTCTCAAAGGCAGAAAAACGACAGAACACCATAGTCCACTGGCGTTAATCTAACTCAGCTGTTTGGGTTGTTTGTCGAACAAATTGATGGATTCTGCATTATTATTGGTCAGATCGCCTGTCATTCAATTTCCTGGCAAAGGTTGAAACCCTGCCCTATTTTCTAGAAGCAGTTTCACTCGTATATACGTCACAATAGGGAAGAAAACACTATTGCAACTTCCGTTAGTGACTATTGTAACACTCCTATTTGGGTTGTTTGTCAAACAAAGTGGTGGATTCAACATTATGACTGGTCAGATCGCCTGTCAATAAAACCTCTGGCGAAGATTGAGTTCCCGCTTTACTTTCCAGAAGCCGTTTCACTCGTATATACGTCACAATAGGTAAGAAAACACTATTGCAACTTCCGTTAGTGACTATCATAACTCTCCTGTTTAGGTTGTTTGTCGAACAAAATGGCAGATTCTGCATTATGATTGGTCAGATCGCTTGTCAATCAAACTCCTGGCAAAGGTTAAAATCCCGCCCTACTTTCCCAAAAGCCATTTCACTCGGATATGTCACAATAGGGAAGAAAAGACTATTGCAACTTCCATTCCGTTATATACCGAATTTAAGATCTGCAGTTGTTTGCATGGTAATAAATGGGATGTACAAAGGAAATGACATCGTATAACGTACATTAATGCCAATATATTGTTCACCTTACTCTCTGGATATTTCCATTTATGTAGTATTTTGCATGTCAAAGTACATTTTTTATTTTATTTTTTTTTGTTCAAGATCAGCTAGCAGTGAGTTATTAAACGAGTCTGATGCTTCAGGGTAAGATGTGTCAGTAGTTCTAAAAATAATAGTGATCTTGCTGTTTAATCATCTTGCCTTTTGAAAAGGTAATGTGCCTGGTTCCTTTGATTTACGTGTGTTTCGCTCACCACTTTCTGTTTACTGTGTGGTAGAAAATTTTTTAGGGGGGTTATGGTCAATTATACGATGCTGAAAGTTTCCTTGAAGCCAGAAAAAAACATCCTCCTCTAACTGCCCTGGCCAATCAGTGACCACCCACCACACTGACCTCCCAACTGCCCATCAAGGCCAAATCAAATGTTTTCACTTACTCCACCAGAGTGGAGCCAGAACGGCCTGACACAGAACAGCTGCACCTAAAAAGGAAGTGATTCCAAAACTTTTCCCTTTGCACTTTGTTTAACCTCATAGTGAGAATACAATGCTAAATCTCCAAGGATCGGCCTTCACACAAGATGCCCAAACTCCTTGGTTGCTGCTGCAGACTTATTAGTCTGTTCAACAGAATTGCTGCATTGCCTTCTGGGATATGAGTCAGGTAGACCCGTTTAGTCACTTAATTGTTTATGGTGCATGTGAGGTAAATTATCAGTTAAATGAGAGTTTTCAGTGATGTATTTTACATTACTGTCCAAATACAGTCCAATATTATATTCTTTCATGATGTGTGACTGGTGACAACCCAGTGACATTTGCAGTCATGATGTGCTTATTGGCCTAGGAAGTGGTTCGCTAAATTAAAGAAAGACACTGTTTTATACAAATGTTTTTTTTTAAATCAAGATTGATTATTAAATTCTTTGGGCCTTTTGTTTTAGCCGGGACAGCTGACAGGAGAATGTAGGTCAGGAATAAAGGAATAGAAGGGTGCTTTTGGCACTAACAGGTAGACTGAAAGAAAAAAAGAGGCGGTGTAGTAGAGTTGGCTTGAGGAGACCGTTGAATTTGGAACAGGAGCTATAAGCTGAAACTGCCCACCACCCCCACCTCTGCTCTTACTGGCCAGAGGAGCGCTGGCCGCTGTCCAGTGGTAAAAGCTTTTGGCCAACCCCCTACACTCAAGTCTACACACACATTGGACACTCTTTCTTTCTTTCTCTCTCTCCATCTCAGATGTCTTTCATTTCCTGTATGGTTTGTGTACAGTGCAATTGCTGTTATATCATTTAGTCTTACAGTCAGCAAACTCCCTCAGCGATTTAAACATTAATGTTTCCTAATTTTTCCTTCAAAACTCCTTGCATTGTGTGCAAATATAATAATGTGAATGTTTATAAAATGTATAAAATGTTTTGTACAGCATGCAAAATAACAATAATAATACAGCATGTTCAGAATAATAATCAAACCAAATACAAAGCCAAAGTTTTCACAACAATCCCTGTATCATTCATCTATTCATTTTAATTCTTTTTTTTTTTTTTTTTTTTAATTTAATATTGAAAGAAGAATCATGAGAAAACAGCTCCTTTTTCGTTTTTTAAATTTTTTCCAGAGAAACGAAAAACAAGAATTCAGCCTGAATTTTCGTTTTTCGTTCAGGGGGAGCAAAAACAGCTTGAATATCCGATTTTTACATGTGGGCGGGAACGAAACACCCCCTTTTTTGCTGATTGGTCAGCCGAAGATCAAACCATGCTGCCGCCAGTTCTTCCGCAGTTTCGAAAGTAAATTCCAAAGTAGTTTATAGGCTATAATAATCTAAACGTCAAATAATCTTAATGCAGACTATTAAAAGTAGATTCGTCAGCTGTGTTATGGTTCATGTATGTGGCATACGCCAGAAAGATGTTCTAGGAGAGGAAATCAGAGCATTCTGTTGTTTTTTCTAATATTTTTCAAAGCGATGAATTTTGCTGTCATTTTGAATTTACACAAATAAAAATACCCTTTTTCCTTTTCGAATGATGCTTTCTTATCTGTATGACTGTAAATGACAGAGCATTAAGTTGTTTCCTTAATGGAAAGAAATTCAAGTGATGGCACTGCCGACTCGCGCGCTCACACAGCATATCAGTGCACTATTCATTATCAAAGTGAAACACAGCCAGCCAAACAAATAAAAAGTTATTATGCTTAAATAAATTTGTCTGTTGTACAATATCCTATAGGCTAAAAATTATTTTACCTGCATATTGGGACCTGACTGCAGAAACCTTCTTTGCAAAAATGTTTTAGCAGGTAAATCGTGAACAGGCTATGGAAACTTTGAACTGAATGAGAGATGCAAGTCCAGCGTCTGTGCAGTTTTAGTGTCGCTTCAAATAAATGCCTTTCACTAGGGGTGTGACGAGACACTTATCCCACGAGACGAGACACGAGACTGGGTTCACGAGAACGAGACAAGACGAGATTTTTAAACTTTTCTTAAGAAATCCTCAATGATAAAATATATAGGGAAAGTAGTCTTTTATTCAACTGAAAAAGACAAAATGCAAAAAAATTAAGGTGCATTTTGAACTTTATGAAATTAAACTATAGTAATAAATAACAGTTAAACAAGAGCTTCATGATTCTGGATAAATTGAGAATCCTAGTTTTTAATAAACTGGAGATCACGATCCTCTCACGATTCTGGAGAAAAAAAGATTAGAAAACTAAACAAAATAACATAATTTACTAGTGGTTCTGACAAACTGTTCATTGCTTAAGTCTTTTAAAAACATATATTCATTTAAACAAAATAAAAAAAACAAAAAACATTCAATGAAGGAGTCAGTGTCTCACTTCATTAAGACTTGTTTGACTATTGAAATCTCCTGAATGAAGGATTCAATGACATGTTTTAAACGGAAGAGGATAAGCGTTACAATAGATACACGTGTTAAAATACTTACGTTTTGATCGCTACTGTAGACAATAAGTGTTTATACCCAAACTATAAACTTTTATCCCAGTACTTCTATTATTTAAATGTCTGTAACAGAAATAATGATTATAATGTGGTTGAAAAGACTCTTTCTGCGTTCACATTTACCCCGACCCTCTGATTTATTAACATGGGCAGCGACAAAATGTGCTTCTCACGCTCCACTGACACATTTGCGATGTGAAACAGTCCTAATAGACATAGCTAAATCGTTGTCATTCAGGAATAAGATCGTGTGGGTGTTTGAATCGACACCTCGATATTTTAAGGATTAATAGTGCAGCTCTAATGTAAACACGGCAAAATGTTTTGCGAGGATATTGTCACGAGATCTCGCGAGATCCGACTGGTACATGAGATGTCGTCACATCCCTACCTTTCACCATTTAAAATAAATATTGTTTGTAACTGCACTATTGTTATATAGGTTAGCATATTTTTTGTGCGAGAGAACGCACAACGACTTGCTCATGACTTTCACGTTTATTAATGCGTCGTTGCTTGAGAAAAAGATTAAATGTAGCTCCAATAAACACGTTAATTATCTGTTCAACTGCAGCAGCAGAGGGCTATTATTCTGCGTGAAACTTCGGAAGAACTGACGTTCTGAACTGACATAGTTTGATCTTCAGCTGACCAATCACCAGAAAGGGGTGTTTCGTTCCCGCCCATGTGTTGAAATCGAATATTCAAGCTGTTTATTTATTTTTCCACTCCTGAAGCGAAAACGAAAAATCAGGCTGAATTCTTGTTTTTTGTTTTTCTGGAAAAAATGAATGAAATGGGGGGGAAAAAATGCAAAAGGAGCCATTTTCTCATGTTTCTTCTTTCAATATTAAATCAAAAAACTAATGGACAAATGATACATGGATTCACAACTGTATTTGTTTAATGTGAAATGGTTTTGAGTTGAAATGTGTTACCACAGGCTGACAGGCTATTATTCTCTCAAACAGGTTTCCACCTCAGTGCCACAGTAGTGTCGCCCCAGGCTGGCCAATCAAAAGGAGCCTACAATGTGGCTGTAATGTTTGACCGCTGCCGCATCACTTCCTGCAGCTGTACCTGTGGAGCAGGAGCCAAATGGTGTGCCCACGTCGTGGCCCTCTGCCTCTTCAGAATTCACAATGTAAGAGATTTTAGATGCACGTAATGCCCTCTGGTTAGGGATAGAGAGTATATTGTTTGTTTGTTTATTTATTTATCTTTTAAATATTAAACAGTTTTGGAGGTTTTTTTTTTTTTAATCCTGACATGATTTAACCATACATATTTCTCGCCTTAAAAATAACCACAGAAGCTGGCATGGTGTTAAATACACACACAAAAAAGAAAATTTGGATACTGAAATTGGATATTTAATTTGTGCTTGCTTCATTTAGCCTATTTTTACATTTGGGATCATTAAGACGTTTGTTTTGTTTTGTTTGTTTTTTTTTTTTAAAGAGGTTTCTTATGCCCATCCAATTTCCATTTATTTAATCAAAAATAAAGAAAAAAGTAATATTATGAATATTATTGCAATTTTAAATGTAGTTTTCTATTTGAATGTACTTTAAAATATTTATTTTTGTGATGCAGAGCTGAATTTTCATAGGCCATTGCTCCAGTCTTAAGTATCATATGAAAGCATTAATTTCTTTCAAAGGAAGAAAGACAAAATTTACTGACCCCAAACTTTGAACGGTAGTGTATATTGTTACAAAAGATTGCTATTTTAAATAAATGCTGTTCTTTAAGGTTTTATTTATTAAAGAATCCCGAAAAAAGTATTACAGGTTCCAAAAAATAATGTTAAGCAGCACAACTGTTTCCAACATATTAGAATGATTTCTGAAGGATCATGTGACACTAGAGGCTGAAGTGATGATGCTGAAAATTCAGCTTTTCATCACAGGAATGTATATCACATTTTAAATATATAAAAATAGAAAACCACTATTTTAAATTTCAATAATATTTCACAATATTAATGTTCTTTTCTGTATTTTTAATCAAACAAATGCAACCTTGATCAGCAGAAAATACTTCTTTTATTTGTTTTATTCATTTTATGAAATAAAATGAAATTTAAATAACGGTCTTAAAGGAGAAGTTCACTTCCAGAGCAAAAATTGACAATCTATTTACTCCCTTGTCATCCACGATGTTCATGTCTTTCTTTTTTTGCAGTCGTAAAGAAATTGTTTTTTGAGGAAAACATTTCAGGATTTCTCTCCATATAGTGGACATCTGTGGTGCGAGTTTGAACTTTCAAAATGCAGTTTAAATGCTGCTTCAAAGGGCTTTAAATGTTCCCAGCTGAGGAAGAAGGGTTATTTTCTAAAATAAAAAAAAGACAATTTATATACTTTTTAACCTCAAACGCTCGTCTTGTCTACCTAACTCTGTATATTCCGGTTCAAGACAGTTAGGGTATGTCGAAAACTCCCATCTCATTTTCTCCTCCAACTTCAAAATCATCCTACATCACTGCAGAAGTGCCGACACAAAGTGAACTTACAAAGAAGCTCAAACAGCTGTTACAAAAAAGGTAGAACAGTAATGTAGCCTAACCTCGACTGACGCAGAGCTAGACAAGACGAGCATTTGAGTTTTAAAAGTATATCAATTGTCTTTTTTTTTTGTTTAAAAAAAACGATTGTTTCGCTAGATAAGAACCTTCTTCCTCGGCTGGAATTGTTTAGAGCCCTTTAAAGCTGAATTTAAACTGCATTTTGGAAGTTTAAACTCGGGGCACCATAAAAGTCCTCTGTATGGGGAGAAATCCTGAAATGTTTCCTCCAAGAAACATAATTTCTTCACGACTGAAGAAAGACATGAACATCTTGGATGACAAGGGGGTTAGTAAATTATCTGTAAATTTTTGTTCTGGAAGTGAACTAATCCTTGAACATGAAAATAATCATCTTGGAGAGATTTTTAATGTTTTTCAGGTGTTTCTCTTTTATTTTTTTTCTTATTTCCTTCGAAGTAAACAATCTACAATTGCTGCAAAATACCTTAATGCGTCTGGAATTTAGTCAGAGCGTAAAATAGAAAAGCATATTTAATGTGCTTGTTTATGAACTAACACTGCAAATTCATTTGTAACAGTTGAAAAACGTCCCTTACGGTTTGGAGAGAAAAAAAATGCATTAACAAAAACCAACTACTTAAGGCAACAGTTCTCATTGTATCTGAGAACAGCATATACACATGCATTTAAATGTGCACAGTGGCCTGGTTCAGATGGACATATCTGTGGGGAAGATTTTGCATACCGCACATGCACGATCTATCTCTAGGTTTCTATCTGTGCGGAGTGACCGTGGGCGTGAGAGCACTGAGAAGCTTTTGATTAGGTTTGATGCCTCCCTGTAGAGGCAGGAGGGTGGAGGGAAGGATCTGCACTGCTGTGATATCCCACCCCCCCGTAGGAGGGCCTGCCACAGTCAGATAGACCCAGCGGCCCGGGCTGTGGGTGGCGTTTTTGCATTTGCATGTGGGCTTTGTCTTCTGTTTGCTGCCGCTGGGGGAAATTATAGCAAACTTATTTTGCATAAACTTTTTTTCTTACATGTTTGGTTGTAAATAATAATGTAATAATGATGCTAGAAATCCACTGCATTTATAAATTATGTTGTAAAATTGGAAAAGGAGAGAATAAGAAACAGAATAAGATACTGCAACATGACACTTGCCCATATTTGTAGGTTAGGTGGCTTTTGGCAAATAGCTTTGAGTATGTATCATTTTAATGCACTTACTCTTATAGTGCAGCCCTGTCTGCTGCAAACAGCTCTGGTGTTTATTCTACAATTATGAGTTGAATAAACAGTATATTCTTAGTTCTGCTATGCAACGAGACCTTTATCAGCCACACAGGAATTTCAGTAATTCACTTCTCTTAAGATTTAATCTTGCTATAGTATCTCTTCATTTGCTGCTTTGTGCATTGAGGCTGGTGTCTAAGGAGGTTACCTATCATTTCCTCACATCACAGCATGAAGTTCAAATGCTTCAGGCTTGACATTTAGCCCACCTACTCAACAGTATCACAGAGATTGTCATAAAGTATAATGCATTCCTGCTTTTTCAAAATTTTTAGTAGAACAAGACAAGAAAGATACCTGCCATTGGACTAAAACAGGCATTGATACTACTGGATTATGATATTATATATTTAGTTGCCAGAGAGGCATGCATTAGTGTTAAACTATGTCAATGTCAATCATTAGATCTCTCTGTTTTTATCATCACTGTGCCCTTTAACTATTTGAGTGGGCTTTTGTGGTTTTTTTTTTTTTTTTTTCATGTGTGGAGAGCTGTCAGACTGTCCTCACAGCTAAACTTGCATCAAAACATCCCACCATCCTAATTGTGCTGGTAAAAGCTGCTTCCAACTTGCATTGAAAACTAACTTCTACTTAACTACTTAATCTAACTTAAATGTGTTAAAAAATTATAAGTAGTCTTAATTTTGACCAAAATGAACATAATGTCCCCTAAACTGCTTTAGAATAGTAACCACCAGGGTAATTACATAGCAACCCTTGTCTGGATTGCAGTCTTTGAGATAATGATAATTTTAATGACTTAATGCATGTATTTATTTTTTGGGCAGCACTTTTCATGCTTGCCATTTGCTTGAGTTGTCACATATAGCAAGAACCCAAACCTAAAACCGTTTGCGGTGTCGCAATACCCACATTTTGACAGGATAAACACTGCCATAATGGTCAGTAGGGGTTTTCAAACTGGGTGATGCAAGGGGGTGCTAGCGGTTCCCTGGACAGAAAAAAAAAACAAGCTTAACACTTACCAAATGTCATATTATTTTGATTTCAATCTGCTTTTGTTTAGTGATAGTTGTTCATGAGTCCTAAACAGGACTACTGTCCGCTGTTCTTCAGAAAAGTCCTTCAGGTCCCACAGATTATTTGGTTTTTCAGCGTTTTTGTGTATTTGAACCCTTTTCAACAATGACTATGATTTTGAGATCTTTTCACACTGAGGACAAATGAGAGACTCATATGCAACTATTATAAACAATGATTAAGAGCTATTCTTTTGAACAGAACGGAGATGTGTACATTTTTCTTATTTTGCCTAAATATCATATATATGTACATAAATATATAAATATCATATATAAATACATATATATTTTTTCATTTAGTACTGTCCTTTAGAGGCTACAGAAGATACTTGCAAGTTCCCCAGAAGACAAAATAAGTTAAATTTACCCTGATCTTCAAATTTAAAAAAATTTCACCCCCCGGCTCTTAATGCATCGTTTTTCCTTCTGAAACATCAGTGAGCGTTTGAAACCTTCTGTAATAGTTGCATATCAACTGAGTCCCTCAGTTGTCCTCTGTGTCAAAAGATGGATCTCAAAATCATACAGTCATTGTTGGAATGAGTTCAAATACACAAAAATGATGGAAAACCAAAGCATTTGTGGGAACTGAAGGATTTTTATGAAGAACAGTGAGCAGTTTAACCGCTCAGAACAAATAAGGGACTCAAGAACAACTATGACTAAAAAAAAATAAAAAAACAACTACAAAAAAAGCTGTGCATTATTCAGGTATTAACACAGTGTTAAGAATCAAGTGTATGTAAACTTTTGAACGGGGTAATTTTTATAAATTCAACTATTTTTTTTCTCTTGTGGACTATATATAAATGTCTTTTATGGAAATATCTTATTCAGCTCAGTACTAAATAAAAAAACATGCGTTTTGTATTATCCCTCTTATTTTGGTAAAATAATTAACATTTTGCAGATTCTGCAAGGTGTTTGTAAACTTTTGACTTTAACTGTATGTAATGAACAAAAAAACTTAAAAGTTTTTAACAATTAAAATGTAAAGCCTTTTTATATTTTAGGGTTCCCTCAAACAGATCTTTTAGCCTCAAGAAGTTTGAAAACCACTGACTTGCAATACTTTTGGTAAAATGTTTTCAGATGGTTTCTCATAGAGTTCGACTCTTAGCCACGTGGCTAATCCCGCACTCAGTTCTACTGGGGTGTTGTCCAGGAATCCTAAGTGTTTCCGTCCTCCTTATCCTCCTCAGTGCAGTTCTCCAGGTCCATTCTTCACCCACCCTGCTCTCCTCCCCATCCTCCATCTACCAGACACGGCCAACACATTTGACTCCAGTAGCTCACGATGCTGCCCCACGGGATGCTTCGCATTCTCTTTAATAACCTCACTATGAGCTAAAGAGAGAATTAGCTCTGATCGGCTCAAAGCGTGTCTTTCTGGAGCTCATATATTATGTATGGGCCATTTGCAAATGAGGGGTTTCTGCTCATGGTGGAGACACATGCTGAAGGAGAGAGTACCAGGTGATGGCACACTGGGACAGCCACCTGAAGGCATCAAAGCCTCCAGACACATTAGAAATGCATAGAGTGTTTGCTAATGAACAGCCTGCTCCTGGTTTAGTTTGCACTAGTGAGTGGGATTTAAAGCACTGAAACTTGATTTTAGTTATACATGTCTGCCAATGTCAACCTCAGATATCAGTGATTCTTGGCATGTGTTTGTTTATAGGCTTCTGCGGTGTGTCTCAGAGCACCTGTGTCAGAATCCCTGTCCAGATTACAGCGGGATCAACTCCAGAAGTTTGCACAATACCTCATCAGTGAACTCCCACAGCAGGTGAGACATGCAATATTTATTAGTTTTTATAAATTGTAGAGATGGCCTCATTGCTCATGGCTTTTCTGAGCTCCTAAGTTTCTTTGTACGGCTTTAAATAGCTGTGATGAAGTGCACACAGTGGCCTCATTGTCCTTATTAGGGTGTGATGGCTCAGATGTCCTCACAGTTCGGTTTGTATCATGGTTCTGTGGTCATAGCTTTGGTGTGGTTCTGTAAACACTTATGAGGTAGATAACAAATAATAATTTTTAAATTGCAATATTGATAGGATATATGCATGCTGTAAGAATCACTTATGTAATTGTTCATATATAAATTAAAGGGGTCATCGGATGCTAAGTTCACTTTTTCATGCTGTTTGAACATTAATGTGTGTTGGCAGTGTATGTACAAATCTACCCTATGATGATAAAAATCCATGCAGCAGTTTTTAATTAATCAGTAAAAATAATATCCCCTTTTTCAAATCGAGCCATTCTCAGATGCCTGTCGGTGTGGCGTCACACCGACAGATGCCGCTCCCACGATAGTTGATTGACATGAGCGATTTACCTTGAATCAGCCGTCACAGTCCGCCCTCTTTGTTTCGATGCTGGAGCAGGGATGTAAGTTAGACAAGAATATCTCCGATTGAGCGATTGAGGTGTTGTGTTGCTGGATGTAATAATGAACACAGTGGTCGTCATTTACTCCTGACATCTGAGCCGCTGAAGATGCAGTAGATTACGTGGGTTTGTGAAGGGAATGCGCCTCCCGATCTACATATATCCGTCTATGTTCGCGTGAATCATTCATGATCCAGCTTCACTTACAGCAGAAGTGAGTATAAGGGGTTTTTTATGAAACTTTGCGATCGCCTTTCCTTATAACGTGATAGTTAGGAAGTTTAGCGGCTAAACGCGGCTAACGCGGCTAAATGCAACACCGTCTTTTCCACAGAAAGTAGGGAGGGGCGGGGTGAGCAGAGCTCATTTGCATTTAAAGGAACAACCCCTTAGAATGAGATGATTTTTGCAGAGCTGATTTTGACAAGGTAAAAAGGGTGTTGTTTTACAAAACCATTGAGAATTTTTAATCAAAGTATGTTAGAGACTTTTCATTAAGACCCTAAAGAATCATATCAACTTGTGCAAAATGGGCATCCGATGACCCCTTTAATACATATTTGAAAAGATGCTATGTATATAGTGTGTGTGTGTATATAAAATATATTAATATTTGGTTGTGTGTGTGTGTGTGTGTGTATGTATATATATATATATATATATATATATATATATATATTACATCTTTTGTATATTTTTATGCATCTTTTTTTTTTATAATTTTTTTTATTAGGGTTGTCAGTTTACCGCGTTAACTAAATTAAGTTAAAAAAAAAAAAACATGATTAAAATATTTGAACTCATTCATTTTTGTACTTTACTGTAAAAAAAATTCACCTGAAAGTGTTCGTGGTGACTTAAAATGTTAGTTTAATCAACATGAAATGTTAAGTTGTACTACATGAAAACAAACCTCAGATATTTAAGTTGAGTAAACTTAAAATTTTAAGCACAACACACTTTGCAGCACAAACACTTTTTAAGTTGAAACCTTTTTTTTTTAACAGTGTAAAATTCAAGATATTGTTGTAAAAAAAAATGCCCCTGCATGTCTCATATTTATATATATCATGTATCACACGATATCACACGGGCAGCAAGAGCAATGACACAAGTGCTGATTTTGTCCCGATCTATCACATGCTTAAATGTGACTTTATACAGTAAATAAGTTGATATTGTGTTATATTTTAAACATTATATTATGTGTTTTGCTCAGTTTTGCAGGGAACATATTACCTTTGAAGCCATAGCAGAATTGTTGCACGTCTCAGACCAACACAGTGGTGTTTAGTTTCTGAATGAATCCGCGTTTTGAACAAATCGTGTGAATCAATGATTCAAAGGCTCATTTATTAATAGAGCCATTTACTTAATTTGTCAATGAATCAGCCGTTTGAACAAATCGAATGAGTAAATGACTCAGATATTTACTCCCACCTGCTGTAGATTTTTTTTTTTTTTTTTTTAAAGATTTAATTTGTTAGGATTTTTGTTAAATGTGAGCCAAAATCATCACAATTAAAAGAACCAAAGACTTTAGTCTGTGTGCATTGAATTTATTTAATATGCGAGTTTCACAATTTGAGTTGAATTACTGAAATAAATGAACTTTTCCACAACATTCTAATTTATTGAGATGCACCTGTGTGTATGTATGTGTGTGTGTGTATATATATATATATATATATATATATATATATATATATATATATATATATAGTTTTAATAATAATAATAATAAAAACATTATTCACCCAAAGTTCACCCAAAAAAATTAAGTTCATCATTTACTCACCCTCATGTTGTTTCAAACCTTTCTTTTGTGGAACAGAAAAGAAAGTATTTTGAAGACTGTTGGTAACAAAGATGACTTTCATCATATGAACAAATAATAATATGTTTCTCAAATTGTCTTCTTTTATGTTCCATAGTTTACTATGTTAGGCCGTTGCAGCATAAATGTTTGTGTAATAAATTTTATGTTGATTCAAATAAAATACTTTTTTCTAAAGCTAAATTTGTAATGTCTACTTGATACTTTCTCATTTAACACAAAAATAGCTTTACATAATCTTTTGTGGGTATTTTCACAGTCAAATTTATATTGCAATTAATTAGATTAATTAATCGACACATCATGTAATGAATTCAAATTTTAATCGGCTGACAGCCCTAATTTTTATATTAGATATGTGACATGTAAATGTTTAATATAGTGTATTGATGGAATCTCACTTCCTTTTCTTTAGTACCATCATCTCAGAACAAAGCATTTTTCTTTTTTTCCCTGATAATTTGTCTCTAATGATACATTAATTTCTGGCTTTGTGATTCGCTTTGTATTCGTTTTGTATGTGCAGATCTTGCCGACAGCTCAGCGTCTTTTGGATGAGCTTCTGTCCTCCCAGTCTACCGCTATTAACACCGTGTGTGGAGCCCCGGGTATGGACTGACCTACAAACCACAATTTATTAATTTCTAAATTTCTCATTTTCTGTGAAGGCATGTGGACCTTGTAAATCCTCATTTTTCTTTTGTTATGATTGGTTCAATAGATCCTACTGCTGGCCCTTCAGCCTCTGATCAGAGCACCTGGTATCTAGATGAGTCCACCCTCAGTGACAACATAAAGAAGACCTTGCACAAGTTTTGTGGCCCATCACCTGTTGTGTTTAGGTAAAAACAGCCAGTCTGGTTCTACCTATAGCACAAATTCCTGACATCATCTATGTTCTGAAGAAGAGTTTTCCAATCAGGCATACACTGATTCCCTATGGGGTGTTTTTTCACTGATTTTGCTTTGTTAAACCTATAAAACAAACTTTTGACTTAAAAAAAATTAAAAGCAAGATCTGATTTGTAATGGTTTAACACGTTGTTACTTTTTAAAGGGAGACTGCATAACAAGTGTAACGCTGATTATTTTTTTTTTAATTTGTGTGGATGAAGATGAACAGCGAACAGATGGATGAACTAAATGTTCTTTTTCCCACTTGTTGTTCTCAGTGATGTGAACTCCATGTACCTGTCATCCACTGAGCCTCCGGCAGCTGCAGAATGGGCCTGTTTGCTGAGGCCCCTGCGAGGTAGAGAGCCAGAGGGCATCTGGAACCTTCTGTCCATCGTCAGAGAGATGTTTAAGAGGAGAGACAGCAATGCTGCACCTCTTTTAGAAATCCTCACCGAACAGTGTCTCACCCATGAACAGGTACAAACCTGACTTGACCACGCTTCACACACCAGGGTGACGGTTTCATGTGTACAAAATTGCATCATCCTGATGCAAACACCTGTCACATTTGTGCCAGCATTTAAACCATAGCAAATTCATAGGAATGTCTGTAGCCAAACATTTTTGTCATTAATTACTCGCCTGACTCATGTCTTTCCAAACCTGTAAGACCTTTGTTTATCTTCAGAACACAAATTAAGGTATTTTTGATGAAATCCGCGAGCTTTCTGACCCTCCATAGACAGCAAGGGAACTACCAAGTTCAAGGCTCTGGTACACTGTGCAAGGACATTGTTAAAATAGTCCACGTGACATCAGTGGTTCAACCTTAATTTGATGAAGCTCCGAAAACTTTTTGTGCAGAAAGAAGACAATGTTTTTTTTTTGTCTTTGTTTGCAAGTAGAGGAATGCACATGCATGCCTTGTGGTACTCTTGTAAACATGTCAAAGACTGACATGGATGAGACGAAATTATTGAATTAAGTTGTTATTTTTGTTTCTTAGTGCATTTTTGTAGCTTTATAAAATTGAGGTTGATACACTGATGTCACATGGACTATTTTAACGATGTCCTTATTACCTTTCTGGGCCTTGAGCTTGGTAGTACCGTTGCTGTCTGTGCAGGGTCAGAAAGCTCTCGGATTTCGTCAAAAATATCTTATTATCTTAATTTTCATTTTTGGGTAAAATAGCCCTTTAAATAGTAATTTTTTTTTTCATTTGGGGGAATTGGATAATATCCTAAAACTTCTATTAAATATACAGTGCCTTGCAAAAGTATTCATACCCCTTCATTATTATTTTTTTATTTTTATATATATTTTTTTTATTTTATTTTGCAGCCTTAAACTGCTTTAAATGACTTTTTTTCCCCACATCAATTTACACTCATACACCATAATGACAAAGCAACAAACAGATTTGTGACAACATTGCAAATGTATTAAAAATAAAACACTGAAATAGTACATTGCATACGTATTCATACCCTTATCTTGGTACTTATTTGAAGCACATTTACAGCCTCAAGTCTTTTTGGATATGATGTGACAAGCTTTGCACATCTGCATTTGGCAATTATCTGCCATTCTTCTCCTCACCCTTCTCCATCAATTGCTCAGTTTGGCTTAGGAGACCAGTTCTACGAAGAGTCCTAGTTGTTCCAGGCTTTTTCCATTACGGATAATGGAGGCTACATGCTTCTGCAAACGTTCAATGCAGCAGAATTTTTTCCTGAACTCTTCCCCAGATCTGTACCTTGACGCAAAGCCTGTTTCTGAGCTCTACCAGCAGTTATTTTGCTCTGATATGCAGCTGTTAGACCTTTTCTGAAAGGTGTGTGCATTTCCAAATCTTTCTTATTCAAATGAATTTGCGACAGTTCACCTCCACTTGAAGTGTACTAATGTCTACAAGCGATATGAGTGCTCCTGAACTAAATTTCAAGTTTCTCAGAAAAGGGTATGAATATTTATGCAATGGAACAATTTCAGTTTTTTATTTCTAATAAATTTGCAAAGTTGTTACAAACCTGTTTTGTGCTTTGTCAATATGGTGTATGAAGTGTAGACTGATGTGGAAAAAAATAAATTTAAAGCAGCTTAACATAAGGCTGCAACATAAAATGTGAAAAAAAAAATTAAGGGGTATGAATACTTTTGCAAAGCACTGTGTTCTGGTGTTTGGAACAAGTGAAATGTTTATTTTGCACGTTTTTTTAAAGGAAATTATACGTTATTATTAAATGTTTTCTAATGACGGTCTGCTGCTCTCTCTCTGTACTTCCTCCAGATCATTGGCTGGTGGTATAGTGTGAGGACGTCAGCCTCTCACAGCAGTGCTAGCGGGCACACGGGTCGCAGTAATGGCCAGACAGAGGTCGCTGCACATGCGTGTGCCAGCATGTGTGATGAAATGGTTGTTTTATGGAGACTGGCAGTGCTAGACCCTACCATGAGTCCCCAGAGGTGAGCAAGTTGGTACTAGTGATTCATATTTGTTGTGACTTTGATCTAGATTACCTTGACTTAAAGATTTGTGGCTGTGTTTGTCAACACTAGGTAGGGTAATGCTCTTTCTTTTTGTTTTCTTTTTTTTCTTTGTGACTCTTTAGGCGTTTGGAACTTGCTGCCCAGCTAAAGCAGTGGCACCTAAAAGTAATAGAGATCGTGAAACGGGGGCAGCACCGCAAGTCTCTTGACAAACTCTTCCAGGGCTTCAAACCAGCTGTGGAGTGCTGTTACTTCAACTGGGAAGTAGCCTACCCTTTACCTGGCATCACCTATTGCAGTGCAGATAAGAAGAACGCCTCGTTTTGTTGGGCCAGGGCGGTGCAGCAGCAGCGGGGTGCTAAAGGTGGGACCAGTGGTGAACCAGGTGAAGGAGCTCGCGGTGGAATGTCAGAAGGTGCTTCCTCTGAACACAAGTCACGGAGCAATTCCCATCTTCCCCAGCAGGAGGTGGCTGTTCGCCCTAAGGAGACCATTGTTGGCAAGAGGAAAGCAGTGTCAGGTGTGAACAGCGGAGGCATGCTGGTTTGTCTTGGTGGAAGGGTATCTCTCTCAATTCAGGATGGAGGTAAAAGCATGTATAAAGCCAGCAGCTCCTCCCCATCAGCTGGTAGTAAGGCCAAGCTTACACAGAGCAACAAGGGTTCATGCGGAAGTTCGAGTGGCGTCAGCGGGAAGCACCCCAGCGCTAAACGGCGAACTAGCAGTGAGGACAGCTCTCTAGAGCCTGACATGGCAGAACTGAGTCTGGATGATGGCTCCAGCCTGGCGCTTGGAGCAGAGGCCTCTAACACCTTTGATTTCCTTCCTCCTCCACCAGAGATGTTGCCCTCACCTAGCCCTCTTCTCCGAGAGCCACTCAAATACAGTGGTAATACTTCAAAAGAGCGTGCATTTGAGACAAAACGTGTGCTGCCCTCTGCTGCTGATGCCCATGCCTGCTCCATTGCAACTCCTGTAGTGGTAGCTATGGATAAAGAGGTGGAAGTTGAGGCAGATCTGGATGAGAACGGAGGAGACGAGGACCCCGTAGATGATACTCAGCCCTCTGCGTCGCTCCCCAGCAAGGCTCAGCGGGGCCGTAGAGAGGGAGATGGAAGTGGTGCTTCAGGGGCAGCAGGACCTCAGGCAGCTGAGGCAGCAGCAGGAGCAGATGCTGTGGGTGAAGATGACTATCAAGCGTATTACCTTAGCGCTGCATCAGAAGAGGGAGCGGATAGAGGGGTTGCAGACAACAACCATGAGGAGGAGCCAGACATCTTTGCTGGCATTAAACCTCTGGAGCAGGAGGGCAGGATGGAGGTGAATTATTTATTTATTTATTTTTTTTTATTTATTCCCTTCAAACACATTATGTGTTTAAAAAGTGGAGTCCAAAATTAACACTCAGCAAGAGCTAAACGTGACACGGGTCAATTTTTTGTTTTTTTAAATTGAGATTTATAGATCATCTGAAAGCAGAATAAATAAGCTTTCCATTGTTTGTTAGGATAGGACAATATTTCACTAATATACAACTATTTGAAAATCTGGAATCTGCAAAAAAAAGAAAAAAAAAAGAAAAAATCTAATTATTGAGAAAATTTGCCTTTAAAGTTGTCCAAATGAAGTTCTTAGCAATGCATATTACTAATCCAAAATCCCAAAAAGGTTTGATATTTTTACACTAGGAAATTTACAAAATATCTTCATGGAACATGATCTTTACTTAATATCCTAATGATTTTTGTCATAAAAGAAAAATCGATAATTTTGACCCCTACAATGTATTTTTGTCTATTGCTACAAATATACCTGTGCTACCTAAGACTGGTTTTGTGGTCCAGGGTCACAAATAAACTTAGTCTTAGTGAAAAATGTATCTTGTTGTTGTGTTTTTTTTTTTTTTTTTTCTCCATTTGGTGACACATGTAGTCTATTTTTTTGTGTTAATTCAACAAATTATGTGTATAGATAAATATTTTAACGAGAGGTTGAGATTTAGAGAATTTATATTAAGGCTGGCTGTTTTATCATTTAGATTTTTATACTTTTGTGAGTGACAAATTAGATGCATGTACTGTTGTAAATACATAAAATAATGGCTGGTGTTGCAAAAAGCTTTAAATTATTATTATTTTTTTTAAATTCAGATTTAACTTTAAAAGATTTTCAATGGTATAATGGTGTGTTGCAGATACTGTTTGCCTGTGCGGAGGCGCTCTATGCTCATGGCTATAGTAATGAAGCGTGCAGATTGGCTGTTGAACTTGCTCGAGACCTGCTGGCTAATCCGCCCGACCTTAAGGTGGAGCAGCCACAGACAAAGGTACCAAAACACTTCTGAAGACAACTTCAGCGTTGTCCCAAAGGTTTCAGCTGTGACATAAAATCATGCTTGTGCTCACTTTTGAAAATGAATCTCTTCCTGTCTTGTTTAGGGTAAAAAGAGTAAGGTGTCGACCAGTAAACAGACGCAGGTGGCCACTAACACCCTGTCTAAAGTAGCCTTCCTGCTGACTGTGTTGAGTGAGAGGCTGGAGCTCCATAACCTGGCTTTCAACACTGGCATGTTCTCCCTGGAGCTGCAGAGACCGCCAGCTTCTACTAAAGCTCTGGAGGTAAAGCAGAAATTACATTTATCCCATAAACCTGGTGATCTGCTTGTATGACAATTTAGGGTCTTGTTGGGGATGTGACTGGTTTGTCCGATATAGAAAGTCTGTAATATCATAATATCATTATAGGACACAAATTGGATAGAGTTTAGCAGGAATTACACTTTAAGACTGCATTGTAATGTTTTGATGCCTGATCTTGGAGCATTTTGAGGTCCATAATTCTGAGCTACTGTGCTTTTGCGTTAGGTGAAGTTGGCATATCAGGAGTCAGAGGTGGTGGCTCTGCTGAAGAAGATTCCTCTGGGTCTCGTAGAAATGACTTCCATAAGGGACCGAGCAGAGCAGCTCCGTGATGGAAACTTCTGCGACTATAGGCCGGTTCTGCCCCTCATGCTGGCAAGCTTCATATTTGACGTACTCTGCACCCCTGGTAAGTCACACATCTACCTTTTCCCACCATATTAAAAATGCTCTTTAAAAGCCCCAAAATCCCTGTGCTCATTTTAAATTTTTTTTTTTTTTTTATCTTTTCACTTGCCTGTTGCAGTGGTCTCTCCCACGGGCTCTCGACCTCCTAGCCGGAACCGTAACAATGAAATGCCTGGTGATGAGGAGCTGGGATTTGAGGCAGCTGTAGCAGCTCTTGGTAAGAATTAATTTTATATATTTATATACATATTTATATATTTATATATTTATATATATATATATATATATATATATATATATATATATATATATATATATATATATATACCAGCAATAAGGTGTTATTTTATTTTATTTTTTTTCCCATTCTGTCTGTTTCAATGGTCTCTACTTCTCTCTCTGTTTTTAAGGTATGAAGACAACAGTCAGTGAGGCAGAGCATCCTCTGCTTTGTGAAGGCACACGGAGAGAGAAAGGAGATCTGGCTCTAGCACTGATGATCACTTATAAAGATGACCAAAGCAAGCTTAAAAAGGCAAGTGTATTGGCGTTCTTCATGTAATATACACCAATCAGGCATAAAATTATGACCACTGACAGGTGAAGTGAATAACACTGATTATCTCTTAATCACAGTACCTGTTAGTGGGTGGGATATATTAGGTAGCCAGTGAACATTTTGTTCTCAGAGTTGATGTGTTGAAAGCAGGAAAAATGGGCAAGCGTAAGGATTTGAGTGAGTTTGACAATGGACAAACTGTGATAGCTAGACGACTGGGTCGGGTCAAAGCATCTCCAGTACTGCAGCTCTTGTAAGGTGTTCCCAGTCTGCAGTGGACTGTATCTATCAAAAGTGGTCCTAGGAAGGAACAGTGGTGAACTGGCGACAGGGTCACTGATGCACGTGGGGAGCAAAGGCTTGCTCGTGTGGTCTGATCCAACAGACGATCTAATGTAGTTCAGATTTCTCAAGAAGTTAATGCTGGTTCTGATAGAAAGGTGTCAGAATACATAGTGCACTGCAGACCAGTCAGGGGAGCCCTGCTGACCCCGTCAACCACTGAAAGTGCCAACAGTGGGCACGTGAGCGTCAGAACTGGACCACAGAGCATTGGAAGAAGGTGGCCTGGTCTGATGAATCACGTTTTTTACATCATGTGGATGGCCGTGTGCGTGGCTTACCTGGGGAACACATGGCACCAGGATGCACTATGGGAAGAAGGCAAGCCGGCGGAGGAGGTGTGATTCTTTGGACATTTTCTGCTGGGAAACCTTGGGTTCTGCCATCCATTTGGATGTTACTTTGACATGTACAACCTACCTAAGCATTGTTGCACACCATGTAGGCCCATTCATGGAAATGGTATTCCCTGGTGGCCTTTTTCAGCAGGTTAATGCGCCCTGCCACAAAGCAAAAAATGGCTCAGGAATAGTTTGAGGAGCACAACGACTTTGAGGTGTTGACTTGGACTCCAAATTCCCCAGATCTCAATCCAGTCGAGCACATGTGGGATGTACTGAATAAACAAGTCAGATCCAAATTAAAGCAGCATGGGAGTGTGAGTTGGGAGAAAGCTTTGAAGAAGAATGGTGGCTAGGTGCGCTACATAGCATACGTTCTAGTACAATTTGTGCTCGTCTTAGCCTGATACAATTTAAAGTATTTCATAGAATACATTTCTCTAAGGCCAGGTTATCTGTCATCTTTCCTAATATCGAAGACAGATGTGACACATGTCATGCATCTCAGTGTAATTTGAGTCATATGTTTTTTACCTGTCCTATGTTGCAGAATTACTGGGTTAATTATTTTACTATTATGTCTAAGGTGTTACAGGTCAATATAGATGTATGCCCTGATTTGGCCATTTTTGAGGTAACGAAGATTTGGTCTCAGTTTAATTCTAAACAACTTAATATTTTAGCCTTTACTTCATCATTAGCTAGGCGCCGTATTTTACTCCATTGGAAATCTAAAAAGCCTCCAACTGCATCTCAATGGCTTGTGGATACTATGTTTTTTTTTTTTTTTTAAATTGGAAAAGGTTAGATGTTCTGGGAAAAGTAATTTCTTTAAAAAGTGGCAGTGTTTTATAACTTATTTTAAGTCTCTTAACATCTTGCCTTCTATTTAATAAATGCACCCCCACCCTTATTATTATTATTTTTATTTATTTGTTTATTTGTTTATTTATTTATTTGTGTAATGTACTTCTATTTAATTATTTTATCCTGTCTTTTTTAACTAACATCTTGGTGCCGGATACCACAGCCCACCTTCTCGGGTCTAGTGGAGTGTCATGCCTCAAAGGGTTAGGACAGTTTGGCAGCAAAAGGGGGGCTGACATAATATTAGCAAGGTGGTCATAATGTTATGCCTGATCGGTGTACATAAGCTAGGCTTCTGAAGCCATGTGATGGCATAGTTTGTGAAACGTACTTGAATATAAACTACCATTCAAAAGTTTTTAAAAATGTCACTTAAGCTTACCAAGGCTGCTTTTATTTGATCAAAAATACAGTAAATCAGCAATATTGTGAAATATTAATACAGCTTAAAATAACTGTTTTATATATTAATACGTTTTAAAATGAAATTTATTCCTGTGATGGCAAAGCTGAATTTTCATCTGCCACTACTCACTTCAGTCAGCGTCAGAAATCTTTCTTATGTGCTGATTTGATGCTGAATATGAGAGAAATTATGAAATGATCTATCTGAAGTATCTTACTGCCTTTTGAATTGGAATGTATGTAATTTATTCATGTTAGCTATCCCTTTAGGAGCATCCATACATATTCTGAGAGTCTTAGCCATGATATCATGTTTAAGATGCAGAGAATGCCTTAAACAATTAATGTTTGATTTCATCCTTGTGTAGATTCTGGACAAGCTTTTGGATCGTGAGAGCCAGACCCATAAGCCTCAGACTCTGAGCTCGTTTTACTCTAGCAAACCAGCCACCAGCAGCCAAAAGAGTCCATCCAAACACGCCACCCATGGTGCCAGCGGAGCCACGGGGGGAGTGTCAAAGCACACCCCTTCAGCTACATCAGCTGCCGTGCAGGGTGTGACCGGTGGGGGAGCGGCAGGGCAGCAGGGCGGTTTAGTGGGTGGTGGAGTTCAGAGCGCAGTGACGGGAGATGGCATCGCTGACAACAGAGATCAAGGTGAACCACATCCACCAACGTATCATGAGTAGACACTTCAATTTTAAAGGGAAATTCACTGCCGAAATGTTGTCTTCGTTCCCTATTGAGTTTGTAGTGACCCAAATTAATTTTGACTCTCGCATACTTTTTGTTTTGGCAGAGGGTGCGCAGTCAACCTCCTGTGAGCAGCAGAGCGAAGCTGCACCCTTCAAGCCTGAGGGCACTGTGCCCAGTCGTCTGGCGCTGGGAGGCCGTGGGGCATACGGCACACGCTGCTGGGGGTCACCTGTACGACAGAAAAAGAAACATACCGGTGAGAGACAGTGGGTTTGTACTGTGGGGATGCAGCACCTGTGTTTTTTATTTTTGTCACAATCACAGCAAAAATTCATATTACTCATTTACTCTCTAGGCTTTTTTTAAAAATTGCTTCCAAACATAATATTATATTATTTATTATTATTCTGTTTACTTTATTGTGTTTAACTGTGCATGAAGAAATTTGAGTGTGTGAAAAGGTCATGTTTTGTCTGATGTGTTTTCTCAGGCATGGCAAGCATTGACAGCAGTGCTCCAGAGACCACCTCAGACAGCTCTCCTACCCTCAGTAGACGTCCACTTCGAGGTGGTTGGACAGCTGCTTCCTGGGGGAGAGGCCAGGACAGTGACAGCATTAGCAGCTCTTCCTCTGATTCACTTGGCTCGTCGTCATCCAGCGGCTCACGCAGAGCTGGAGGAGGCGCCAGAGCCAAGAGTACTGACACCAGCAGGTGAGTCAAGCCTGTGCCCTTTTTACCCTCAACTGCCCCTTTTGAGGATTTGGTCTCATTTTTTGGAGGGGGTACTTGTATATTAGTATCTCTTTTTGAGCTCTTAGCAAACAAATGACCCTTCGCAAACAGCTTGATTGGCAGGCGATCTGACCAATCATAATGTCAAATCCGCCATTCTGTCTGACGAACAAATTAACTATAGTGGACTTAAACTTAAAACATTGTGAGTATTGTAAGTAAAGAAGAAAAGGCGATTGGTTCATGCATCATTGATCTAATAAGGCAGTATACTCATCTGTCATGACATATTAAAGAGCCACAAAACGGCATTTATTGTTTGAATTTCTTAAATGACAACATTTTAAAGCTGAGACCTTATTTCATACTAGAAGTAACCTGCTCTGTCTCATCTGTCGGCGTGTTGTCAGTTTCCTCTTTGCTCTGCGATGTATTTTTTTTTTTACTGTTTGATAACGTGATGTGTAGTGTGAGAGCAGTTTGTCGGACATAGCAACAGTAATGAAGGAGGGCGGGTTTTTGCAAACGGTTAATTAAATATCTCATTGAGTAGCTGTTGATTGGCTGAATCAGCTGATTCTCTGATCCCCAATGTCTGCAATTTATGTCTTTCTGTCTTAGGTATAAAGGCCGCCGGCCTGAATGCCACGCTCCACACGTGCCCAACCAGCCATCTGAGGCAGCTGCCCATTTTTACTTTGAGCTGGCCAAGACTGTGCTGATTAAAGCTGGTGGAAACAGCTCCACCTCCATTTTCACTCAACCCTCTGCCAGCGGTGGCCATCAGGGGCCCCACCGCAACCTGCATCTGTGTGCCTTTGAAATTGGCCTGTATGCCCTCGGCCTGCATAATTTCGTGTCTCCTAACTGGCTGTCAAGGACGTATTCCTCACATGTGTCCTGGATTACAGGTGAGAGATAATTGCGTAATCTGCAGGGATCACACAAACTTCAATATGATTTATGACTACCCCTTGAAATGCAAATGTAATCTTTAAAATTCATAAACCTGGCTCTAGAGTATAAATTCAGAATTCAGAGTGTACTACAGTAGTGTGTTTCAGTATATTTTCTATCCATTGCTATCTATCCATATATGGGCTATAATTGGTGCAAACTGCTGTCCCACAACCAAAAAACGCATTTAAAAAGCATATATATATATATATACACATTTTCTTTGTAAGTTATGAAACTTCATGTAAAAAAAAAATGTGTCCCATGTCATTACTGAAACCGCGTATGTTTTAGTCCATTGGCTGAGACTGATTTTAAGTACATCCCTACATTTATGATCAGGAAATATTTATGTATCCCTCTCTCCCATAGCTACATGGTGAGTAGATAGGCCCTATCGTTTTGAGGTAATTGTTAAAAAGTATAAAAAACACTTTTTGGGAGTTATTCCATAACATTTAGTTTTTAAATGTGTACAGCTGTTCAGAACTCAAATAGGTAACCGTGTGCTGATTAGCATCTTTGAGCTAGCTTCAGAAGTATCTAAATTTGTCACTACCGAAACAGTCACAACCAAAACATCATGACTGAAACGTCATCATTTTGTCAGTAGTGACAAAAGGGAATACACAATCCTTTAATTGGAGGAAATAAACAATTTTAATACAGTTACGCAAATTTTTTAGCGTTTTAGTATGTAGTTAAAATTCTGTAATGTGATGTGTTCGCTACCAAAACATTACTGTCACTACCGAAAATGTGCAGTCACTACCGGAACATGGGATGTTTTGTCAAAAGATGTTATGATAGTGTTTGGTTCAATGCATATTTAAACTATTGAATCCTTAACTTTGAAATCAGTATGATCAACTTTTTTCCTTTTACAAGAAAAACATGGATTTAAAATAGAACATATGTCATAAATCACACTTGAAATATTGTTAAAATTCTAATCATTATTGATTTACCTATAAAGTAATAAAATAAAAAATATATATTTACGTGGAAGAAGCAAAGAAGAAGCAAAATCTTAATATGTCAATTTAACCCTTTTTATTAAATGATAAATTACTGTGTTTGGGTCGTGACAAATTTAACTTTCTGAAAATACAATATGAGCATTAACTGCACAATTACTAGAAATGCGTACCTTGAATATTATACAATTTGCATACATATAAAATTTGTGGAAAACTCTGACTTTCAAACTCTGACTTCTGTAGAATGGCCCATATTTGGATGCATAGATATGGATAAAATGGGTGGATAAATGCCGTTGCTACAGTTTTCTAGAAAATGGGTCAACAGGCAAATCTGCCTGTTGTTTGGTTTTGAATTCTTTTGTCTTGTTTTCACAGGCCAGGCCATGGAGATTGGAAGCGCTGCCCTCAACATCCTAGTGGAATGCTGGGACGGGCACCTCACGCCTCCAGAGGTGGCGTCACTTGCAGACCGTGCATCACGAGCACGGGATCCCAATATGGTGCGTGCAGCGGCAGAGCTGGCTTTGAGCTGCTTGCCTCACGCTCACGCCCTCAACCCCAATGAGATTCAGAGAGCCCTGGTGCAGTGCAAGGAACAGGTATTGTTCAGCACACCCTACATTCATTGTACATCATAATCCACACATTTTTACTCTAATCATCTAAGAACACCATTCTGTATTGTTCTCTTTTCAGGATAATGTTATGCTGGAGAAAGCTTGCATGGCAGTTGAGGAGGCTGCAAAGGGAGGCGGTGTTTATCCTGAGGTTTTGTTCGAGGTGGCTCACCAGTGGTATTGGCTATACGAGCAAACAGTGGGTGGAGGCTCAGGGGGCCAGCGAGAGGGGTCTGGCCGCTGTGGGGCCAATGGTGGAGCAGGAAGAACGCCACCCGAGGGAGGCTGTGGTATCCTGGATAACGTTGGAGCCTTGGACTCAACAGGTGTCGCAGCTGTGACTACAACAGTGACGGCAGCCGCCGTAGTACCTGTCATTTCCGTCGGCTCCACCATCTACCAATCGCATGCACTGCCGGGCTCAGCCATGGCACACACGCAAGGCCTGCATCCCTACACCACCATCCAAACCCATCTGCCCACCGTCTGCACCCCGCAGTATCTGGGTCACCCCCTTCAACACGTTCCCCGTCCTGCAGTCTTCCCCGTGTCTGGAGCGGCCTACCCACAAGTATGAGCTCTTTTTTTTTCCCTTGTGATATGATTTATAGGTTTAATTATCTGTGCTTAGCATTTTTATTTCGGTTTGTAATATTATTTGTCTGCATTTAAACTAAAGGTGATAAATACTAAATTTAAGCACTAATGCAGACTCATACTTGGCAGTCAGTGATGCATAGCACAACATTCCTAGCAGAATATAAATGGAGAGAGACTCCTACGAGTTTGATTATGTGTATGATGATTTTTACAGTTTTTCCCCTTGGATTAACTTAATTTTGTGGCTTTTAATTTTTCAACGGCAGGTGTATGACTCGAGGAAGGCGTATCAACCTGGTTTTAAGAGCATCTGTTTGTCTTCTCAGGGAATGCACCCTGCTTTTATTGGTGCTCAGTATCCGTTCTCTGTGGCTACTGGCCCTCATCCTCCTATGGCAGCGACTGCTGTCACTTTCCCTGGAGTTCCAGTGCCGTCCATGACTCAGATCGCTGTCCACCCATACCATACCGCAGAGGCAGCCCTGCCTCTTAGCACTACTGTGGCAGGTGAGGACAAGAAGTTAGATTACAGTTCCATCTTCACATAAACACAATTTTTAAGCATATTTTGATGTTATGTAGTATAATGCAGAACAAATGCAAAGTTATTCACTTTTGCAGCAACTTGCAAGAAATGAATAGTACTTCCATCAGATGTTTAAAATGATGTATTTTTACATAAGAGAGCCAAATGAAATCTTCCAACAACTGTTTTATTCTACGTAAAGGCGATTCGTCTTAGTGGCTGCCATGTTGAGATCACTTGACCAACTTAAAACTCATTTTTATCTCAGAAAGCCCCCTGCTTCAAGTAGAATTGAGTGGGGAAAAAGATCAATCAGTGCATCTTTCTTTGAAGATTTGGTTTCGATCCACAAAAATTCAAAACCAATGGACCATTTTCACAGTCTGTGATGCATTTCCATAATTATTAACATTATAGATGTAGCTGTTTTTATTTAAAAAAATGTGTTCATTATAACCAGTGTTGGGGGAAAGTTACTTTTAAAAGTATTGCATCACAGTATTACATTACACCATTAAGAATAAACTAACTGTGTTACTTGGTTACTTTTTGTGAAAAGTAATGCACTGTTACTTTTGGGTTACTTTTTGTCACCTTGGCTGAGCTTGCTTATTTATTTTCATAACAGAACACTAAAAAGTTTTATTTTTGGCTACTGTAAAGGCCTTTTCACACCAAAAATAAAAAATAATAAAGCTCAGGCTAAAGGGATTGCCTTTGGTCTACACCTCATTCCCAATTTCTCTCAACATGGGGACAGAAGAGGTGTCAGTAAATAAATGGGAAAACAAAGCAGCTCTGATATTTTCTTATAAAGTGAAAAGTAATGTTACTTTACTAGTTACTTGGAAAAAAGTAAGTTGATTACGTAACTTGCGTTACTTGTAATGCGCCAAGCCCAACACTGATTATAACACTATACTTCCTTGTATATTACATTGAAATTACAGAAATGTGTCAAAAAGTTTTTAGGATATTATGTAAAGATCACGTTCCATGAAGATATTTAGTAAATTTCCTAGCGTAAATATATCAAAACGTAATATGCATTGCTAAGAGCTTAATTTGAACAACTTTAAAGCTGATTTTCTCAATATTTTGAATTTTTTTTTTTTTCTTCTAAATTCCAGATTTTGTAATAGTTGTGTCTCGGCCAAATATTGTCCTATCCTAACAAACCATACATCAATGGAAAACTGATTTATCACTGGTTATGACTGGTTTTGTGTGTTCCAGGGTCACAAATGTAGATAACACTGTTGCATGAGTATTTCTAATACAGCGGCTGAGGAAATGATGGCAAAATTGACATTGTTCTGTCTTCTGACCACTGTAATCAGTCTGTTGATATTTTTGCCTTTTTTAGAAAGCCATTTTTTTTTCTTTTGCTATTGGAGCAAAAACAGAAAATGTTGCTTACTGAAAGTTCCCATTGTGAAACAATTGGCTAGGTGCACATTTACTACTTTACTACTTTGCTTAGCCATTCAAGATGGACAAATCCTTTGTCAGCAAGCAGTAACCAATTTTGTAATTTCCTCAGAATCTTGCGCATAGAGCATTTTGTCAGGAAACCTAATGTCACAACCTGTAAGACAAAATTGCTTTTGCGTGATAGAATAATCAGTGAGAAAATATAAAAAATTAATCATTTTAGATTTGGGTTGTGACTCCTTGAATCATGCATCTAATTGTGAGATGCCCAAGATTTCCACTCATAGTTATTGGACACTTTCAGTTGTGGATTAATAAATCCGTTATTATTTATTCATGGCTCATGTTGCTAGCAGAAGATTTCAAGTGTCTTACAAATGAGATACACAAGCAATTTGTCACAGAGGCAACAATATTCATAGTATACAGTGTCAGGTTTAGTATAAAGCTAGAGTAATAAACAAGCTAAAGCAAAGGTGAAATGCAGAAAAAGAAGAGATTTGTGTGTGTGTGTGTGTGTGTGTGTGTTTGCAAAGCTCTACAGTGGCACTGCTAATGAAAAGACCACACTGCTAAGTGTGAATATAAAATTCGAGGCCAGTGAAACAATTTAGCGCACCTTTACAGTTCTTAGCAGTTCGCTGGAGCACACTGTGAACATCCTCTCATTTTCTTCATTTTTTTTTTTTTTATTTTGCCCTGCAGGAGGAGTACACTCAGGCTCCACCATCCAGGCCATTCAGGGGGCTTCTCTTCCAGGACTCTCGTCCCAGCCGGCCTCGCTGGTCAGCGCCCCCTTCCCTGTAGAAGACGAGCAGCACAGTCAACCAATCAGCCAGCAGGGCCTGCACTACCTCCACTCGGCCTACAGAGTCGGTAAGGACGCCTGATTTCTAATTACATAGAACCTTTAGGGCATGGCTTGCCTGTCCTTATGTTGCTGTTTTGCACCCATTAGGATCCATCTGGTCCTGAATTGTGGTGATTAATTATCAAGAGAGGTGAGGGAGAGATCGGTTGAGTCCATGTTGCAGGACTGACAAAGAACTCTCACAGTGAGAAATATTAATTAAGGCATGATTTCCGTTTTATCAGTACTCATAAGTCCTGGAGATTAGGACGTTGGGTGCATGTGTCAATTTAATACATGAGCAGTACAGTGGCGTACAGAACAAAGTGTTGATGGTGAAATCTTCCTGTCCTCATTTAGGCATGCTGGCGTTGGAGATGTTGGGAAGAAGGGCCCACAACGATCATCCAAACAACTTTTCCCGTAGCCCCCCGTACACCGAAGACGTCAAATGGCTGTTGGGCCTGGCTGCACGTCTTGGTATGCCCACATATCTTTGCAATATGTCTTCTAGGAAAGGCTAGTTTTCTAAAGTCCTGTTTCATTTCCTGTTAGCTGGAAGTAGACTGTAAATAATGTGTTGGCAGTTTACCTTGCCTTCAGCGGACAAGAGAGGAGAGGTGATTCAACAGCAAGTCTCCAGCAGAGTTATTGACATCCTCATGTCTTTCCTCTTACTCTGAGCTTTATCCCATGCTGATCACAGCATGTTGCCTGCTTTTATGGACTTAAATGTTACAATTGAAAATGTAGAAGCATTAAGTTGGGCATCTTATGAAATGACAAGTTTATATCTTGTTGCTTTGCTAATGGTCCCCACTGGAGTGCATGAATAGCTTAAGCAGATGGTAATGACATAGACCTGCACTTGCTTCCTTTAAACACTTTAATTTTATTTGCCAAGCATAAACTAGTACATACTGTGTGAGTGAACTGACAGCAATTTCCCCTCCATTACCACTCCACCAGCTCTCCGACTTTCAGAAATCACACTTTTTGATCCAGATGCTTCACTTACTCTGGTCTGGAGCGTGTGGTGGAAAATAAAAGTTGGTTTTTAATAGTAAATGTCAGCACACTTAAATCACAACTTGACAAATTAAATTACAGGGCTGTTGATTTATCAAAATATGTGATGGTGTAATTTTGTTAATGGCACAATATGTAAGATTTTTTGATTAATATATCCAAAACCCACTAGAACAGTGTTATATATTTTGCCGAATTGTGTACTTACATAATCCCAAATGTTTCCAAGATTGTTAAAATCCAGAGAAATAAGCAATTTTAACTAGTGTAACGGACCGCGTCCTTGCGTCGCCTTTTGCGTAGATTTTCTGGTTTTATTTTGTGAAAACCATGGAAACCACAAAGACACTTTAATATGTTACGCATTTTATTAGACAGGTGATGAACGCACAGAGTGGCATTATAACACTTCAACACAATCAAATGTATCTAGTATGATAAAACAGCTCGACTGTGGCATAATAAAAGCTCCACTGCTTTTAAGCCGTGTATCGCGCTCGTCCTTCATTAGCAATCACTTCAGTGTCTTTTCGCTTCCACGACTTTCAGCCCCACCATGCATCATACTATGGTGACCTTAATAAGTCTTTAATAAATTAGCTTATTCATGGACCCGACAGATTGCATCGGCTGTGGGGATAAAGACTACAACTCCAATGATTCCACACTCAATCACAGCGTCATCAAATTACGCCTTTGGTTCTTTGTTTGTTTTGAATATGCGCCCTCTAGCGGCAAAAACTTACATATTGTGCCTTTAATGCTTTCAGTTCCAAGATTATTCAATTGAAGCACATCCTCATTTCTAATTTATCTTTTTATTTGAACATTTTTGGTTTTATTTTTGCATTGAAATGCAGAGAATATTATTACATGTTTTTTACAAGCAACATTTTAATGTATTTGGATTTAATCATACTTTCAGCCCACAGCCTTTAGTAAAGTTTTCATTTTGGCCCTTTGTAGTAAAATTTTTCGCAAACTGCATCGAAATGCAAATGTAATACAACAATATAAGTTTAATTATATTATAAAACAACTTACCTCACATTTTATGGATGTAATCTATAAAGACGCAGTCTTCCTCAGTTGTTTGCATTAACATTTCTAGCACTTTAATGTGTTTAACTTGTAGGTGATATTTCACTTCCTGAGCTTCGATGATAATTACATTTCACCATACAAAGAAACAAATCACTTTACCACTATAAAATATCCGGTCTGGATTTGATTAATGAATAAATTATTCATAAAGATGGTCATTCTCAGATTTACTGAGGTGTTATGCCATAGCTGCAATCCCAAGATGTTCTGTCTTGGACTAGGGAAAGCAAAGCACCGATGGTTGTACATTGATAGTGCTTGTTGCACTGATAATCAGAATAATCAATTCTAATTAAATTAAAAGAAACTTAAGAATTAAAAAAAAGAACACAATGCATTAGAGATTAATTCCATGTTTTCTTATTCTTCTCCCTCAGGTGTGAACCACGTGTACCAGTTTTGTGTGGGGGCCGCGAAAGGTGTTCTTAGTCCGTTTGTCCTGCAGGAGATCATTATGGAGGCTCTGCAGAGGTTAAACCCTGCACATATCCACGCACACCTCCGCACTCCTGCGTTCCACCAACTCGTGCAGCGCTGCCAACAGGCCTACTTACAGGTACAGACTCACAAATCCCTAAAATCCAGGCTGGAGAACTAATCACGCTGACATTATTACTAATAACATTCCTAATTGGATGAAATACCAAAATAAATCTGTACGCTGACGATAATGATGATCCAGAAGGAGCAACATATTCTTCCGCTGACAGAAGCAGTGAAAATTACACTCAAACACATGAGATGATCCGTCACAGCTGACATTTTGCATTGAATGCGGCGCAGCCATCTCAAAGTTCGTTTTCAAATTCGTTAGACTTATTTTCAAGTTTCAAGTAGAGAATTTGAGAAGGGTTTTAGAGCATTCGAGTGGTGCCGAGGCTGGATTGTGACGGCGTTGTCGCCCACACTGAATATAAATTGTGCATGAACAATTCTGGAGTGTTAAAGCTAGAGAGGGAAGCCTGAGTCTGTTCACAGGATGGAGCATACTGATGAGAGAGCATCAAACACACTGTGACAGCCCAAAGCCAAAAGCGGCTTCCTAGAGAAGCGGCGCACACATGCTATCTCTCCCTCGCACACACAGACACGCTCTCACGGTTACCTGCTAGCCGGCTCAGAGGCTTTATTTTGCCATTTCAAAGAGGTTTCAAGTTGTTGCGTGGGCAAACGACGCACGTGTCTGCACAAGTGGCCGCTTTCGTAGTGGCCTTAAATTTTAAAATGCCCAGATCAAGTGGAGACTACCATATGTCTGCCACTGTAAATCTTTGCAAATGAATGTTGGGTAAATGTGAAAGGGAGACAGTGCCAGCTCTAATCCACTCTCTCTATGCGTGGATAATGAGATGAGGGACCGAGAGGCTGTACTCAAGCAGAAACCTACCCAGACTGTCACTGAGTCATTTCGTACGTCGCTGGTGGGAAATGCACTCCATATGCTGCATGTCCCTATAAACATCCGGGGACTTGGCGCTTCATAACCTGTTTACGTTTTATTAAAACAAGTTCAGGTTGGTGTCATCCAGTAGAGAGATTATTCATGAATTTATCATGTCGCCCATGTTTAACCACAGAAAGATCAAAAAGGCATGACCGTAATGAAATGTTGTTGAATGAGGAGTAAACACTTTTAGAGCTACGAATTAAACTGAACTTGAAACCCTAGAGCAAAGCAACATTTATTTAGTTGTATTTATTTATTTAACATTTATTTATTAAGTATAAATTCTTGTATTTATGTATTCATCAGCTTGCAAACTAAAAGCGTGAATATGAAATATTGATCTGAGTTCGTTAAGTTGTTTTATCTTGTAGAAGCTTAAAGCTACTGCTAAGAAAAGTAGTCAGTTACTCCATAAAAAATGGCCCTAGCAACAATACAAACATTAAACAATATTAATGTTATCTGCAGTTGAAGTAACTTATCTACCTTTGTTAAATTCTCTTTCATCCAGCTTTCATCTCTGAAAAGCTCTGTTTATTCTATTCGTTCCAACGACAACAAAAATTTGATCTTTCATTTAAAATTTTATGTTGTTTTTCCTTTAAAACTGATTTATTTATTTTTTTTCCCCCTTGAATATCTTGTTTCTAGCCTTTTTTGGGTTGAAATGGTGACGGGGGGAAAAAGATGAGATGGGAGGAATGAATTGTATTTCAGTGGTTTTTAAATTGCTCGCAAAACTTTAAAGTTCTTCCTAGAAACATTTTGTGAGCAAATACAAGATTTTGTCAAGGAAAGCAAGAAGTACAGACATTTAAATTTTTCCTTGCTTTTTTTTGTTGCTTAATCTGCTTATTGAACTTTTATAATAATAAAAGGATACAGGAGAAAAGAAACAAATATTTTTCTCTCACTACCCCAACTAACAAATTTACACACTAAAAATTATAGTGTAGGTCAGTTATGTATAGAATAAGCTTTGAATCAGAGAAAAGTAAAAGTAAAAAAACTTCAGCAAACAAAACAATATAAATATAAATTACACTACCAGTCAAACGTTTTTGGACTGTAAGATTTCAGGCTCACCAAGCCTGCATTTATTTGATCCAAAGTATAGAAAAAACTACAATTTTGAAATATTTTTACTATTTAAAATAACTCTTTTCTATTTGAACATATTTTAAAATATCATTTATTCCTGTAATTTCAAAGCTGGATTTTTAGCATCATTACTCCAGTCACATAATCCTTCAGAAATCTTTTTAATATGCTGATTTGAAGCTCAAAAAACATTTATTATTGTTGAAAACAACCGAGTAGAATTTGTTTCAGGTTTCTTTGAATGGAAAGTTAAGTAGAACAGCATTTATCTGAAAGTCTTTTGGAACATAATAAACGTCTATACCAGGGGTGCTCAATCGTGCTCCTGGAGATCTACCTTCCTGCAGAGTTTAGTTCCAACCCTGACCAAACACACCTGTCTGTAATTATCAAGTGCTCCTTCAGATCCTAATTAGTTGGTTCAGGTGTGTTCGATCAGGGTTGGAGCTGAACTCTGCAGGAAGGTCGATCTCCAGGAGCAGGATTGAGCACCCCTGGTCTATACCATCACTTTTGATCAATAGAAAGCATCCTTGCTAAATAAAAGTATTAATTTCCTATAATTTCTTCCAAGCTTTGAATGGTATAGTGTACAATGTTACAAAAGCTTTTTATTTCAGATAAATGTTGAGCTGTTGCTGTACTTTGGAACAAATAAATGCAGGCTAACAAATAAATGAGCAGAAGAGATTTCTTAAAAAAAAAAAACAAAAAAAAACATTAAAAATCTTACTGTGCAAAAACTTTTGACTGGTAGTATATTTACAAACAATGCACGTACTTGTACTTAGTACACTTTTTAATCAAAATCAAGTCACGATTATAAGGATATCCTAATGATCAGGTTAACAGACAGAGAAATTTGCATAATTAAAATAAAAAAGTAATAAGTGTCCCAAATTTCAGAAAATGTGCCAGTATAGCTCCATCAGATTTTTCCCCACCAGAACTTTTGTGTTTCCCAGAGAAACTGTGTAGTTATCTTTTGTGACATTTTTACATTGTCAGTGTTGAAAACAGTTGTGCTGCTTAATATTTTTGTGAAAACTTTTTTTTCAGGATTCTTTGATGAATAGAAAGTTAAAAAACAGCATTTATTTGCAGAAACTAAGAAACAGTTTTACAGTTTATCTGGGCTGTGCAACAGTTTTGTGAGCAAACGCAAATGCATTAACAATTTTTCCACTCAAAAATATTCTGTAACTAAAATGCAGAACTAAAATGACTTTGGAACAGTCTCCATTATTGAACGAATGTATGTCCTGCCTGCTTAATTTACTGTCTGTTTATGTTTGTTCCAGTATATCCACCACAGGCTGATCCATCTGACTCCTGCAGACTACGACGACTTTGTGAACATCATCCGAAGTGCCCGTGGGGCGTTTTGCCTGACGCCAGTCGGCATGATGCAGTTCAACGATGTGCTGCAGAACCTAAAGAGGGGCAAACAGACTAAAGAACTATGGCAGAGGATCTCGTTGGAGATGGCCACTTTTTCACCCTGACTGCTCTAGAGATCAGCGGGGACAGAGACGCCCAATCAGCTATTCAATTCAGCTATCTTCCCCACAGACCACTAACACAGCTCAATCCGACACGCAGCTCTCTCCGTTCCCCTCGATAGGAAGTGTAGCCATGACGACTTCCTGTACAAGCCCACTCACATGACCGAACATTTAGTCTTTCAGGCCCTGAAGTCATGAGAAAGTGGTACTGGGGCGAGTGAATTACTCCAGTCAGTGGGTCCCTCCTTCGTCGAGTTGATGATCCCAGTGTTGTGTCTGATTTTATTTTTTGTTCTCTCTTTCTCTGTTTTTTTTTTTTTTGTTTTTTTTGGTGTGTTCAGTCGAGTAACTTAATGGCTATCTATGTTTTATCTATGTGTCCTAACATCTTCACTGATTTCTATGCTTTGCGATCCCCTGAGTTCATTTAGATGGTTAATATGGGGACAAAGGTTTTCACTTGCTATGTTGATGTTTGGTTCACGTTTAAACAAAACCACTAAATGTCAGACTCATACTGCAACATTCCTCAACCCTGGAGAACAGAGCCTCCATCGGTCATTAAGGATTTCAACGTTGGATAGTGGATGGCATTGTAAACATGAGGAGAATAAAAACAAAACTTTGTTAAAATAATAAAAGAGACATTTATTATGAAACAATAATCAAAGTACGGGTGAGGATTCTTCAATGTTTTTGTTTGATCTTTTGTTTTTAATATTTTGTATAGTGTGGTGTGTCTGCAGAGAGCAGGATGAGGAATGGAAGAATGTTATTGCTGACTGCTCTGCGAGTTCCTTTTTCCGGTCAGATGTTGGTGGCTTGAGTGCTGGAACAGAGAAGTCTGGCTGGACCAGATTACGCAGCTTTAATTTGTTAAATTCAAGACATCAGCGGTGACTTCAGTCGAAAACAATTCGGGCTTCCTGACGTTTAAAATTGGGTTCTTTTTATATTTGAATTCCAGCTGTTTCCGACAACGTTAATAGACTTTGGTGTCTGTGCGATTTAATATTTTCAAGGTTTAGTCCAACCACGTAATCTCGTTTTTCTGTTCTCATTTTAAAATGGGTTAACTGCTCCCCTCCGTCTAACGTTAGTTGAGTGGTCTATAAATGTCACTGCCAGATTCCCGTGTTTCCAGCATCGGCCCCAGCTTGGAACTCGCTAGTGGAGAGTGACTGAGTAGAAAATGTACTGTGATATTTTTGTATTCTTCAAGTGTAGCTTGGTTGGAAAAAAAAAAATCAAACAAACAAACAAAAAAAAAATTCTATATAAATACATATAAATATATAAACTGTGCTGATTGCAAGAGGATGTAATCTAGAATAAATGGGGAAAAGAGAAAACTAAATTGGAACAAAGCAATATTAAAAATGTAGAGTTTACTTAATAAAGATAAATCAAAACACTAATAGAGTTTATCTGTGTCTCTTTATGTGGTTGTAACCATTATATACACTACTGTTCAAAACTTTGGGGGTGGTCAGTAAAAATAGTGATTTATTATTAAATGTATTAGTACTGTCAAACGATTAATCGCATCCAAAATACGTTTTTGTTTACATACGTGTGTATTGCGTATATTTATGCAGATGCATGGATATATTTAAGAAAAAAATGTTATGTAAAATGTATACACGTAAATCCATATAAATATTTTCAAAATACTGTATGTGTTTATATATACATAATACATATACGCAGCACATGCATATGTAAACAAAAACATTTTAAAATTAAACGCGATTCATCGTTTGAGAGCACTACAAATTATATGTAAAATTAACATTTAAAGTTTTCTCTTTTTATTATAAAATGTAATTTATTCCTGTGATGGTAAATTGAATTTTCAACAGCCATTACTCCAGTCTTCAGCGTCGCATGATCATTTAGAAATCATTCTAATATTTTGATTTGGTGCATATTCTTAAAAAACAGCTGTGGAATTTTTGTAATGCATTTAAAACAAATATTTAGTAAAATTGTCTTTGTCACATTTGATGTATCCTAACTAAGTAAAAGTAACCTCATTAAAACCTACCTCGACTTGCAGCAGGGAATCAACGTTGCACCGAGTCACTTTTAATCGCCTGGGGGCGCTAGAAGGTTAAATATCAAAACTGCTGAGATTTTGTGGTCTGTCGAGAATCCGATTGGTTTACATGCGGAACTGACATTCACAAACTAACATTCTTTGCGCATTCAATCACAGTTCGTTTTGGTGCCAAATGAGATTTGTACATGATTTGTGCATTACTGCTAAACTCTACATTTAAACTTACAGCAAACAGTGTGCTTTAACAACTTTACAGCAAGTTCAGATAGGACGTACTTTAAAAACACAAATGTGTGTTTTAAAGATAATGCACGATAAACTCACACCGGTCCTTGTTTGGGCCCCTACCTGAAAAAAATCTGCTCGGAGGTGCACTCTGTTGGAAACAAGTCTTTCGAATGTGACTACAGTGCGGGGGTTTAAAGTGGACAAATGTATCCCTTAAAGTGTTTTAACACATGTTTTGTTCTACCAACTCTATTTTTTATTTAAAAGCTTTCAACACATTCAACTCAAGCTTTACTTTTAAAAACACATCCAGCTAATGTCATGTGAAATTGTGAGTAGTGAAAGGTTTCCCCCCATCCGACGGACTATTTTGGTTCGTTCCAGAGTTTTCGGTAGGTAGAGCGTCTCGAGCCAACAGCAGCATCATAGCCGAGTGAAGATGGCGGCTCAGAGAGTGATGCTGTCAAAGAGAGTTTGAGTTCACCGCTCGTTTTTAAACTTATTAAACCTTTGAGGACCCCTTACGGATAGCTGTATCAAAGGAAACTATATCGGTGAGTCATGTTTTGTGTTTTCTTCAAAACAAGCGCGGTTTTGCCTCTTTAAAACTGAAGAAATGCTACGGCTAGCCGCGCTAACCTCGTTCTGAGGAAAATCAGAGGAGCGACTTCTCAACGTGTTTTAATTTAAACCCCATTTAAATTGACCCACTGCTGTATTTTTAAAAACGACGACATTTAGCTCTCTCCGAGCTCGGGTGTTTGTAAAAAGACTAGGGTCTAGCTGCAGAACAGACTGTTTGAGCCGCGGTGGAGTTGAGTTTTGCAGTTTAGTGGAAGTTTTGAATTATCACTGATTTTCATCTACACATCCAGCAAGTGATCACGTAGTATTAATATCTGTACACATACACAAATCAACGCTTTCCTGCTCTTTACACAGTCTTAATATGGAGTAACAGGGTCAAAGTGTGTGTGAGCGTGTGCAAGTTTGAGTATCAGAGCAGCTGGGACAAAAGCAAAGCGGGATGCTTGTTGCTTTTAAATGCATGTGTTTCTATAAGACTTTATGAGCAGAATGAGTCTGCGTTGGCACCTTCACGCAGTTCATAGAAAATCCGAGCTGCTCTGCCAGCTCATGCCATAGAGACTCGTTTTGGGCAGTAATGAATTTTGCATGGGCTTCAGTCAATGCTCTGTTCTCTTTTAAAGGTGAGGCGAGAATATCTCGTGTGTCAGCCTGCAGTTGCACAGCTGTGTTGCTTTTAAAAAAATCTCTTTATAATGATAATTCAGTACGTGTTGGTCTTGCTGAACGTTAACAGAATATGCTGTTGGATTTGTAGTACTTTGAACTGTTTGGGTGTGTGTGTGTGTTTTTTTTTTTTCTTTTTTTTTTGTAATTTGGTTGCATGGTGGGTTGTTTGGGTATTTTTGAACATATCTGGATCTTGCGTTGAGAAAATATGCTTCTGTATTTATGGGTTGTTGACACATAAACTCTATTTTCATCACCAATATTTTAGTTTAAAATGATGTAGGGAATGTGTATATCTAATGTATCTTCTCTACCATCTTTAGGAGGTTCTGAAAGTGCAAAAATATTTATTATTTTTCTAATGCTGTTAATGCTAGTAAGACAAGAATTTGCAACATGCCGTTTAAAACCATTTCGGATGTGTAACATGTCACAGGACCAAAACAACCCTTGTATATTTGCGTGGCATATGTAACATGTCTGTATCATGTATCTGCTTTTTAAATATTGAATGATAAAGAGGATTTCAATCATCATTGAGCATTTTTATATATGTTTAATGATGAAATTTGATAACAGATGAAATGTATCTCAGTAACTGAAGTGATTCAGTGATTTTTAAGTAGCTTTAAAACTTAACACACTTCTTGGCTTGTCCTTTTTTGCCCACAAGGAATTTGGAGACATTTTTATGAATGATCCTAAAATGTTTTTCTTTATCCGGAGGCAATTTTGGATTGAAGACTTGTAGATCAAGTAATCAAGCTTTTTACAACCAACAGAGTCTCTTGAGTTTTTGTTTGTTGCGTAATATGTAAGATTTCTGTGTAATGCATTGTGCTTGTTGAATATTAACTTATAAAACATGATGTTCAGTGATTCTACCAGTCAAAAGTTTTTGAAAAGTAAGATTTTTAATGTTTTTTTGAAAGAAGTCTCTTTTGCTCACCAAGCCTGCATTTATTTGATCCAAAGTACAGCAAGAAAAAGTAACATTTTGAAATATTTTTACCACTTAAAATAACTGTTTTCTATTTTAATATATTTTAAAATTTAATTTATTCCTGTGATTTCAAAGCTGAATTTTCAGCATCATTACTCCAGTCACATGATCCTTCAGAAATAATCATTCTAATATTCTGATTTGTTGCTCAAGAAAAAAAAAATATTTCATTATTATTATTATTATTATTATTATTATTATTATGTTGCAAGCAGCCGAGTAGAAATTTTTCAGGTTTCTTTGAATAGAAAGTTCAGAAGAACAGAATTTCTGAAATAGAAATGTCTTTAACATCATTTAATATCAATTTAAAGCATCCCTGCTAAAAAGTATTAATTTCTGTAATTTCTTTCCTAAAAACAAAAAAATACTTTTGCAAGCTATTGAATGGTATAGTGTATAATGTTACAAAAGCTTTTTTATTTTAGATAAATTCTGATCTTTGGATCTTTCTATTCATCAAAGAATCCTGAAAAAATGTTTTAAATATTGATAATAATCATGATACATGTTTCTTGAACAGCAAATCAGCGTATTAGAATGATTGCTGAAGGATCATTTGACACTGAAGAATGGAGTAATGATTCAGAAAATTTAGCTTTGATAACAGGAATAAGATTTTTTAAGTTAAATTGAATTAAATTTTAAAATATATTCAGAGAGAAAGCAGTTATTTTAAATAGTAAAAAATAATTCACAAATTATATTACTGCTTTTGTTGTATTTTGGTTCAAATAAATGCAGGCTTGGTGAGCAGAAGAGAATTCTTAAAAAAAACATTTAAAATCTTAACTAAAACTTTTGACTGGTAGTTTGTAAAATTTGTTAGTGTAATAATTAAAGAGATTGGATAATACATGAAATTTATCTTTGTGACGTGATACAGTGATAATTGGGTCAAATTGCTTTCGAATTAAACACAATCCTTGGCTTTTTTTTTTGTAGATATTTTTATGAATGGTCATACAATACGATTTTCTCTGTCATATATGGCAAAAAAAATATATATATATATATATATGTATGTATATATGTATACGTATATATATGTATATGTTTTTATATGTTTTATTATATGTATATATAATATTGTATATATATATTCTCACAGATCAAGCAATTTAATAATGGCTGTAAAAAGCTAGTTTTTACACTCTTGAGTCTCTTGAGCTTTTGTTTGTCCTCTTTTCTCTTTCTGTTTCTTGTGCAGAGTAAAAGTTTAAAAACAGGACGAATATATGCCATGACATCACCCATAACTCAGTTCACTGTGTCCCCAGGTCCATGACCCAATTATCATTGAATTGTGAGTTGAAGATGAGTTTGGTTCTGTCCCAAGAACATTATAAATGTCTGCGGTAATTTGCAAATGAGTGTTGGGCTTGGTGTGGCTCTCATGCTGAGGCTTTTTTTGGGTGTAACAGAAAGTGGGACAAGGCTTGGATTATGTTTCAATAGAGCCAGAGAAGAACCCAGAATCCCATTAGATTAATGACTTCAAATGACCAGGCTCTATTCTTTAGCCTCATCTCCCTAAAGCTGGTATTAATTTCACTCCTGTATCTTAATTGCATGCATATAGTATTTCTCGCTCACTAGTTCAGAATGACCTTTGGAAAGACTGTTTAACTGAACTTGCAGCCTAGGTCTGTAACTTTATGATCACATGAACGTTTTTGTCATGTTAGTGTTAGATAAAAGCCTTGCTGCGTCCACGAAATGCACCTTTTTTGCATAGATAATGCATAGAAGTGTTTTTTTTTTGCTGCAGTGCAGTCCACTGAGTCTGTCACTTTCCACTAAAGAACAGAACAGAGCAGAATATAGGGGATCTGATTTTTTTTTCAGTCCGTTTAATCTTCAGGGAGCTGAGTCAGGTCCTGTGCAGCACTGGGAAATCAGAGAGGGATGTCGACACGGAGGGAATTCTGCAGTTTGATCGAGCCATGCAATGAAAGAAGCACTTAAAGAATGCTTGAGGAGATGAAGAGTTCTTCTCTAAACCGATAGTCATGTAGACAGCAGAACTGATAATAGCAATAACACCGGTAATAATATGAATCCTGTATTTTTTTTTTTTCCTCAAGAACTGACTGTAAGTGTTAAAAGAATTGTTTCAGTGTTGGAGTGAAAATAACTGAGGCCGCTGTACACTCCAATACACTGTAAAAATGATTTTCAAAATTGTAAATAAAACAAAAGGATTTTTCACACTTGAAAAAGTTAGCCCTGGGTCATTCTAAACACCCGCAAACAGAATATTGTTTCATGTTTCATGCTGCTTATACCCAGGGTTAACTATTAATCCTGGACATTCATAAGTGGATATTTCACACTGTACAGTCTTATTTGCATATTTCGGTGACAGAGTCATTAGTTGGACAAACACAAAAGACAGCATGTTTACATAAAGGTTTTAGCGTTGTGCATTCTCATATTATAAACTGTCAACTGTACTATCATGTTTCAAAATGGACTTTGCAGACTATACAGCTAAGAATGAAACCATCTCCACTTTTTCATGTTTTCCATCACCATTTGACCTTTCCCCACCTAAACTCTGAAATGACTGCTTATATGTTAAGCAGTGTTTCAATTAGGGCTGTCACAATTCCTCAGTTAAATTTGACTACTCGATTATAAAAAAAAAAATTCTCAACTGCATTTTGCCTGTGTTGATTAACCAACAAAGTACTGGCAGTGATGCTTTATTAGACGTAGCATTATTAGACTGTTTTGTAACGCTGCACGAAATATTAAAGCAATTTAAAAATGATAGTATAAGGAGTGCCCGATGGCCCGGGGCCAGCGTGAAAGACGCTCGGGGCAGTTGACGAATCTGTCACTGCTGCGTCAGCACGAAAGTTTATTATTTATTCAATTAAAATTTCAAGCGATCACATAGAGACGCGTCTCTGACGGACAGAGCCTACAGAAGTATGTTAAAACACCCGATTTGACGAGTAACTATGAAGCTTTAACAATGATTAATCTATATTTATACAGTGGTGTACAGATTCACCGATCGACCAGACATATTTCAACTGATCTCTGTTCCAGGCTTGCACACGAACTGCTTACAATACATTTTCAAAATGTCATGTGTCTGGAAATATTACAAACTCTTTAAACATCCGTTAACAGAGGCCAGAGACGCTGAAGACGAACGCAAAGAGGAAAAAATACTGTAGCAGGTAGAGCAAGATCACGGTTCACAATGCGCAAAATATTGGAAATATTATCCTAAATATTGATACGGGTTTTATATTAATGCATCTCTGAGGGGAACTGACTGTATTAAGAAATGTTTACATGGCGTTTTCTTTTCATTTGCCTTCGCATTTGCATTTAAAGTTGCGTTCATAAGCACAGCGCTGCTTTGTTTACAGCGGTAACCAAGGAAACGCTATATAATTTTTCCATAAGTGACACCTGCTGGCAAAGACTAAATTTGCGTTCATTTAGTCCGTCTGCCGTTTTTCCCTAAAGCATCGTTTTATTTGTAATAAATAATTTTTGAACTTTATATTTGTTAGGCTAGTAGGTTTTGCTGTGATATCGAAGTTGGAATTGAGAATTGTACAATTTAATTAGTATGTAAAATTTAGATGTCATATAAGCTTATTTATTAAAATAAAAAGATAACATGAATCAAAAACAATGATAACAGCAACTATTTTTATTTTTTGTGGCAGGGCCAGTAAAAATTTTGACCGGGCAAGTAAAAATTTTAACCACTGTAGAAAAAAAGTTAATTCCCCTGAAAAGTAAATAATTTATAATCCTACACCAAAACAGGAGAATGCATCATCTTTCTAAATATGCTAACTGTTCATCACGACTTCAAAATAAGTTTAAACCCTTGCTCTGAGTTTGCATGTTTTGATGTCCACGTTTATCTTTAAGAAATGACAGTGGCTGTAGCATTTCTGAAATGAAATGGCTAAAAATTAAAGATAACGTGGATGTTAGAGTTAAATGTGGTTTAGTCTGTATTAAACAAGGATTAGATCGCGCTGTGCGTAAAAAAACAACAAAAAAAACAAACAAACAAAAAAAACAAGTCTTTTGATATAATACATAATGAACATGATAATGATTATATTGTTTTATTAAATTTGGCATTTTCACGTGTTAGTTGTATGATTACTTGCTTTTGATATTAATTTTTTAAAATGAATTATTATTGCCTCATTGCTATTATATATGTATTTTAAGTTATTTAAAGTCTATTGTTTGTTTAGGTCTATTTTTATTGCCACGAAAAAAAAAACGGAATTACTCGATTAATTGTCAGAATAATCATCGTTATCGATGATTATCGTTAGTGAAAAATGTGACAAATTTTACATTTAATATTTTAATTGCAGTTTCTTTGTAATTATTTGTGAAATTTACTGGCAATTTCTGAGTGAAAAATTGTTTCTACACCGAATATTTTTTTTTTGTGTAGAGATTTTTTTCCCCAACATTTAAGCTACTGAGATGTTTACTTGCAGTCTATAGTTGTCAGTTTAGTATGTTTGAAAGACTTTTGTTGTAGCTTTGATCGGGTGCGCTGACTGAAGCCCTGAGAACGAGCCCAGAGCGGTCTGCTGAAATAGTCTGCTTCATGTACCCATGCAGAGCTTCTTTTAGCCCTCACTTCACTGAGTCAAGAGGCAGAGGCAAACGAACGTTCATCCAGTCTTCTTCTGGTCTTTAACAACAGATCAGTATGCTGAGCCTAAATAGCTCTTGTTATTAATAAAAAAAAGGATGCTGCAGGGATCGTTGCATGGCAGGGGTCAAGAGGTGCAAGTATTAATGGCATGCTAGTTTAATATCAGATCAGTTCTGAGCTGATTGCCAGCCCAGCAGAGATATAAGCGTCCTTCATCTACAAGCCTGTGGGGCTTCAATTAGCTTTGTGTTATCTTCACAGGTTATGGCATTGAAGAGAGCAATCTTTTTTTCTTTTTTTTTTTTTAATCTAGTGGATGATGAATTATGAATGGTTATAATTTAAGAGTGGGAGTATGTGGCTCTTTTCACAGGCGTAGACTAAGATTCTTTTGGATATGCAGAGCTATTATTTATAAATATGGATTTGTTGCTCGATCAGACCTTTTGACAAAGGCTGTTTTTAGGCTATTTGCTTTTTGAGAACTCTTTGTTTCTCTTCACCTGTTTGCACACCTCTCTAAAAGAGTTGCATTACCCCCCCCCCAGCTTCCTTTATGTATTTCTGTTTATCTGCCAATTGCCAGCAAATCTCACCTGGTTTGAACCCTATTAGATGGATTCTTTCTGCTTGCCACAAGATATTATGTGTCCTGACTCGATCTATCTGTCCGCACAGCTGTGGATTACAAAAAATTGCATCGCCTTTCTGTCTGTTTATTTTTTTGTTGAAGTTTCTCCAGGGATAAGATTGGGTGTGACTAATTGAATAGCTGCGCAGGGTAAGCACAATTCTCCTCTCCTGAATGTAAGCCTCATTCGCCCGGTGCTGATTCACAGGTGAGGGGGTTGTGTGGCGTTTCATTTAAACTTGATAATCAGGAAGGCCTTGTGCTGGACACACATTATCAAGCTGCCCTTCTGGAGAGAAACCTTTGTCAGAGAGGTGATCTCCATACGGCCTGTCTCCGGTGGTTAAATCATTGCCAGAAAACATTATAGTGTGTCATTTATTGTGAGCATTTTTTTATGTTCCTAGGATTAAAGTGGTTTGGCATACATGCATGAGGCATGGTTGATTTACATAATTATTTGATATTGCCTGATTTTTACTTAAGATTCTTACTTATTCTTACTTTTGATTTTGACAGTTTTCGGCTTTCGAGTGCTATGAGAAGTCAAACTAACTTGATTCAGTTAACACCGTTTTTTAACAACAGGTTTTTTTTTGGCTTAAATGCTGTAGACCAGACCTGGTGCACTTTGAGAGATCAAAATTAAAAGATGCAACCTATTTTTTGTCTCAGTCTAAATTGCATTTATATTTAAGCCTAATAATACTTTTATATTATTAGTTGCAGTAGCAGTACGAAGTAGTATTATCACTAAGACTGTAAATATTACTATTGTAATACAGCTGAACAGAAAAATATAAATATTTTATAATGCATATATTATTTAATTTTACAATAGGAAAGTTACTGCACTTTTAATTTCTTTACTTGGAAAGGTAATCCCTTGAGTTGTTATTTTGGCAGAATCCTGCTGTTTCAGTGAACACAGGTTTACAAGTGTGTCTCATTACAAAACTGGTGAAATACTGTAATTATCTGTCCACAAAAATGTTGAAAATTATGCAGATGTGAAAATAATGCAAAACTGGTGCCTGTTGCATTCCCAGATGCACATTAAACTCACAGCATATGGAGAGATGGAGTTTGTTGCTGTGAAACATGCAACACTTTGAAACATAGTGCTTTTGCTTTTAGTTTGTTTGACAATTTTTTTTTTTTTTGACAAAGTATTGGAACAAAACACAACATCAAAGACATTTTATATTATTATGTGAAGTGTAAAAATATTTTAGGTTCATAACAAAGCTGGCAGGACAGAGGAGACTGTGGCAGAGTATAGGTAATTATTGGAAAACACTGGAAAGGTTCCTTGAAAAACCCAAAAAGGTTAAAAGGTTGCATGCATGTTAAAGGTTGTTTGTAGTAGGAATGCACGATATTATCGGACTGATATCGGAATCGGCCGATAATGGCCTTAAATGTAAATATCGGCATCGGCCCGATATGAAAAATTATGCCGATATGTCTTGCCGATAAGATGAATATGTTAACTCACATGTGCTGAGGGTGTGCTAGGGATTAGATCATGTCAGCAGTGTGGCTCATTCTTGAAGCAAAGTTTTGACTGAATGAGGAGAAGAATCACTGTTTTGGATCGCTGCATTTAAACTGAGAATGCACATACAGAATGGTGCATAGCAATAGCACGTGCAGTGGCAGCAGTGGCTATAGGAGAAAGCGCGTCGTTGTTCCATTTGGGATCATTTACTGTTGCTGTTTCATATTCAGTCACTAGATAGCTAAATGCACATTTTAAATGGTTTTATGGTGCTCTTTGTTGTATTTTGAAACACAATGGCTATATTTGCAAATGACATGATCTGCATTTAAAATAAAATGATCCCAAAGGTAATTACGGCGCGCGGTCAGTGAATTCTCTTTCTCCGGCCGCACAACGGCAAAACACGCTGTTGCTCATATGAAACATTTTTAGTGAATATTATGACACAAGTGAGGTACAAAGCGTTCCTTATAAGATAAATAATTGGTTAGCAAGCAAATGTTAGTAGCGACCATGCTTTTGGATTCATGCCGTTCGAGCCCATACATTTAAAGCCATAAGCGGCTATGTGTCCTGTTTTCCCGGTTGGTCACGAATTGCCACAAACTTAATATTTATAGTTTCTTTTCACAAATCATCACCGTCTCACCCTTTAATTTCGCAGGTTTATTTTCTTGTCATTTACTTTTAATCCATGTTGTGGTATCTTTTATGGTGGTAAACTGCGGGTGGGAAACAAAACATTTGTGGCAATAAATTAAGAATTCGTTAATATGACTTTTTAATTCGTTCCCTCATTTTACAAATTAATAAATTAATAAATCGTAGGAACGAATTAACAAGTTGTAGGAAAGAATTATGTCCTGTTCTGTTCGTGTCCCGCAGCCCTGTCAACGCGCAGTGCACGGTATAATACAATTATTAGAAATTATAATTAAACATGACATAGTGAATACATTTCTATTACTTTCTTTCCATGCTGAATGCCTTTGTATTAAGTTGAATGACTTTGTATTATTGATTAATAATAACATTTTAGATATTTTTTTTTTTTTTTGTTTTGTTTTGTTTTTTGAGAATGTGCAAGTTAAAATTTGACTTGGTCACATTTGTGCGAGTGCATGATCTGCAGTGCTGAAGCGTCTGCTCCATACAGCGGGAGTTACAGAGTTACAAAGCCGTGGCATATTCAGGATTTCATTGATCACGCGAAGAGTCGTTTTCGTTGTGAGCGCTTCGGGTGTAGAGCCTGGTTTGTATTTGTAGTGTCAGCACGAGCGAGGTGGTGACGGCAAAAATGACGCGACTATTCAGGAAACGATGGCGGACGGAGGATTTGGTTTTCAAGTAGGGTAAAAGACCGCTTGTTAAACCAGAGAAGGTAAACATGTTGGTATTCTTGTGCAAAAAAAAAAAAGTGTACTGTTTTGCCAGTTGGTCACGAATTGCCACATAACTTAATAATATTTTTCTTTTCCCAAATCCTCACCGTCTCACCCTTTAATTTCGCAGGTTTATTTTCTTGTCATTCACTTTTAATCCATGTTTTCGTATCTCTTACTATGATAAATTGCGGGTGGGAAATAAAATATTTAGTGGGAATAAATTAATAATTCGTTAATACTACATATTAATTCGTTCCCTGATTTTACAAATTAATAAATTAATAAATCGTAGGAACGAATTAAGAAGTTGCAGCAATGAATTATGTCCTATTCATGTCCCGCAAAGCACCCTTACAGTAACCCAGTTTAGTTCTACTTTTCTTTTTGTTTTCGTTTTGAAATGTTGTTTTTAGATTGCGAATTCGAAAGTGAAAGTATCCGAAGCTGGGCGTATAACATAGCAAAAGTGAACTTAATTCACAAAATTCAGATCATAAATAATGCTAACCTACTGATGAAAAAGAAGGGATTGAATGTAAACCACTCATTACTATTTATTTAATCCTAACAAATAAGTTATTGTTAAAAAACTAACTTTCCAAACAAAAGGATATGTATCGGTATCGTTATCGGCCGGAGTGAGATGAAAAATTATCGGCATATCGGATATCGGCAAAAATCCATGCATCTCTAGTTTGTAGAATCATGTTTTCCAACAAAAGATCTTTATTTTAATGAGTAGATGACCACTACTGAGTTGGTACTGGTTCAAGTTAATGTTTTTTTCCGTAAAGGATTAGTTCACTTCTAGAATAAAAATGTTCTGATTATTTACTCACCCCCATGTCATCCAAGATGTTCATGTCTTTTTTTTCTTCAGCTGCAAAGAAATTGTTTTTTAAGAGAAACATTGCAAAATGGTATATATAGTGGACTTCTGTGGTTCCCAAGGAGTTGAGGGTCCAAAGTGCAGTTTCAGTGCATCTTCAAATTCAAGAATAAGGGTCTTATCTAGTGAAAGGATCTGTCATTTTCTAAGAAAAATACAAATTTATATACTTTAACCGCAAATGCTCCTCTTGCACCAGCTCGATCTCACGCATTAAGTAATCATGTGCACGTGACGTAGGCAGAGATACCGACCGAATGTGCAAAGAAAGTCCTTTACAAAATAAGGTAAAACAACGTCGGACAATTTTGAAGTTGGAGGAGAAAACAAGATAGTTTTTCAGCATGTGACTTTTCCCAATGTAATTACGTAATGCATGAAGATGTGCATCGCAGAGCTAGATGAGCATTTGTGGTTAAAACATGTATACATTTTTATTTATTTATTTATTTTAAGAAAATGACAGATCGTTTTGCTAGACCCTTATTTCTCAGCTGGGAATGTGTAGAGCCCTTTGAAACTGCAATTTGGACCTTCATCCCATTTGAAATCATGGAAGACCACTATATGGAGAAAAATCCTGGAGTGTTTTCCTCAAAAAACGTAATTTCTTTGTGACTGAAGAAGACATGAATATCTTGGATGATATGGGGGGTGAGCAAATTATCCGGACATTTTTATTCTGGAAGTGAACTAATCCTTTAACAGATATTGTTTTCTTTTCATCAGGCTCTTAATGATTTAAGTCCTCTCTTGGAAAATCTTAAGGCAGACAAGGTCAGATTTCTCCGTCTGTTCTGAATGTCAGGCTGTCCAGCTGTTTGAGATGTTTGACTTCCTCTGTAGGGCTTTAAAGTAGAACATTCACAGTAGCAGTCAAATGGGTCACGCGGGTTTAGCGGCCTGCACTGTGCTGTCCAGCAGCTCGTTCAAGTGATCCATCCTGTGCCATGCTGCTATCCAATCTTATCACACATCTGAGGAAAAAAAAAAACAGGGAGGTGGAATATGTCACTACTTGTAGCACTTCCATCCATCTGACTGTCAGCGCTGTATGTTGTGTATTTTTGAGGATTTTTAGATTGAGAATATCCAGACTAATACAGTAACAAATAATCTGATGTGTATACATGTGTATCATCGTCCACACTAGAGTCCCATCGGAAATGCACGTTAATGAAAGTCTGCCGCAGACCAGTATTAATCAGTCAACACAGACGAAAGGGGTGGGTAGTGCACCTCTAGAATGCTTTTACCCCTCAGGTTAAAGAAATGGTAGATTGATTCAATTATCTGTAAATGAGAGATCAAAGGACTCAGAAAAACAACATTTTTGAAGTAGCAGCGGAAGATTAGTTGTTCTAATCTCTTCAGGGTTTTTCTGCCTTCCCATCAAGAGCTCTTGTACGCTGTGGCTGCTACAAAGAGCAGCGCTTCTACTCTTTCAAGATGAAACCCCTCTCTCACTTCAGTCCTCATGCTTTACTTGAAGAGGTAGTCTGTTTGTCCGTCTTTTAATTGAAAGTCTTCCTTAATGCAAAATGTTTTTTTGTTTGCTTTTGACGTTTGTAAAAGGTTTTTTTTAAAAGGTCTCTTTGTCCACATTACCTCAGCAGAAGGGTCTTGATATTTTGTACGGCTGCGTGCATTTACTGCCAAGAATGCTGAGGCATTGAACATTCTTACCATACTGCCTCAATCATTGAGTTTGAGCAATCAAGCAATAGCTGAACTGATTTGAATGCACTAAACTTGTCGCTTCAAGGTCAGGTATTCCGCTGAGATTCCTTTTAATCATTTCATTGTAATAAATGGAGAGATTGAATTCAGTGAGGCAGCTGCTTTTCATGTTTTACTCCTCGTCTGCTTGTCCTGAGTGAAATGACGTGTATGTCTCTGTAGTTAGCGTGCGTTTTGGCTTCCAAAGTTTAATCTTCAGCCTTTTTTTCTGAGTGGGTGTCTTTTAGGAATGGGTAACACTATCTCTTTTTCTAAATCGTACATGTCGCAATGCATCACAGTTGGAGCGGCATGGAAACTTCGCTTCACTTTTGTCTCATACGGAGTCTATGAGAAATGCTTTTAGCATTTGAGCTTGTTTAGATGACCTATTTCTTTATTAAAGGATTAGTTTACTCCAGAATTACAATTTCCTGATAATTTACTCACCCCCATGTCACCCAAAATGTTCAAGTCTTTTTTTTTTTTGCTTAGTCGAAAAGAAATTAAGGTTTTTCAGGAAAACATTCCAGGATTTTTCTCTGTATAGTGGACCTCGGTTGGGACCTGTGGGTTGAAGGTGCAAATTGTTGATTATTCCCTTGAAATTTTAATTGCAACTATTAATTTAGATTATCACAATTTACATTGAATGAGAATAGCTTTATACCATTGTTTGAAGCAACTGCATGCCACATTTTTATATATAGTAAAAATTAAAAAATAAAACAATGAGGAAAAAAAAACCCCTTAAGATAACCTGTAGGAAAAATGCACACTCTCTCTCTCACACATACATACACACACATCTTAAGAAAGCAGAATAATGTAAGTAGATTTTTTTGTTTGTTTGTTTGTTTGTAATTGTGCCTTTGAACGATTACATAATTGTCATCTGTAATTGTAAACACGATTAGAAATTTGATTAATTGTGCAGCCCTACATAGATGTGCATCGCAAAGGTAGTGCAAGGCGAGAATTCAGGGTTGTGATCGTGTAGAGCCCTTTGAATTTGGATTTTAAACCTGCTGATCCCCACTGAAGTTAACTATATGGAGAAAAGTCCTGAAAAGAATTAGTTTAATTTAATTTAATTTTTATTAAATTATAGTTTAGTATTCATTAAGCTTGTACATTTCAAACACAATTTCCCTAATCATTACATTTCCTTAATAAACCTTGGGAAACCCTGACATGATATCAAGTTTCATCTGTTATTTTGGACTCTAGTGACGCTCGATACAGATTCTGTCTAATCTATAACTAAGGGTTATGTTATTCAGTCTTCTTCCAAAGGGTAACACAATCCCATGACTTTTATATTCCTCCTTTTTTTCATCTGAGTTTGTATGCCTGCTGACGGCTTCATTTTCCACACTTTATTTCTGTAAGGCTTCATTTGATTCCGGATAATGTTTCAAGAGTTAAATCAATTGCTGTGCGCTTTTCCTGACTGCTGAAATACAGAACATTATTACTCAGACTTCACACATGCTCAGCATTTTGGTGATGCTCTCCTCTTTAAAGTGATACTTATGTCTATAGGCTCTTCAAAGGAAAGAAATCGATAAGCATTTGCCGTTGCTTCACGTTTTCAGAAGAGCATGAATCCTTGAGACAGTACCGTGGCTGTGTTTCACAATATATTCTGAGTTGCCATGGCTAAATAAGAACACCACACAAAATTTTAGGTTGCCTGTATTTTGGTTAGTGTTTTACCTTTAGTTTGTTGTGGCAGTTGGACTGCATGCAAGGCCCTTGTGATCCTTTAGAAATTTTTCCAGAGCAGTACCATGCACAACCTTGTATTTGATGGCTTCCAAATACCTAAAACGTTTCTAAAAGCAGTGTAGAAAATAGGAATCTTGCTAAATATCGGAAGTGTCCTTCAGGTAGACTTGTTAGATTGTTCAGACTACTAAAAACTAAAATTTTGTACCAGTATGTGAATCATTTTTTTGTTGTGTAAGTGCACTTGCACCCCTAATGTTTTTTTTGGCCACAATAAAAATAAAAAAATTAGGAGCATACATTTTTTTCCAAAACTGCACTGTTAATTAAATAACATGCATATACAAAAGCAGACATTGAAAAACTGAGTAAAGAATTACTACAAAACAGGATATGCTTGCTGTATGACGAAAGGCATTTTGTCTGATAAACATAGTTTAATATTTTAACCTCATGCTGATACAGCATCCTGAGTAATGCTAAAATGGCCAGATGTGCAACAGTTATAAGAAAATGCATAAGAAATGCAAGAACACTTCCTGTGTGAACACTTCCTTAAATGGTAACAAACTTCTCCCTCACTTCCTCTGTTGACTTGGATGGAAAATGAAAAGCCGTCAGTAATGCTGTAAAGTGTTAAAGTGTTATCACAGGAGTGCAGGTGACCTGGATCTCAGCACTGCAAACATGGTTCCAAAAGAATCCAAAGCCAAAGATGATGCAATACATCTTCTCTGAATTTAGTTGATTGTGTTAAGGAGCATTTTTTGAATGCTTGTGATCAAACTGTAATAGCTGTTTGCTTTGTTGTTTAGCAGATGCTAGTTGACTTGCAGTGTAACAATTTCAGGGACAATCCACCTGGAGCAATCTCAGGTTAATTGCTTTTCTCAAAGGCATAATGGCAGTGGAGTGGGTTTGTAATCTCTGTAATAACACCATTAAGTCTTGCGTCAGATATTAAAGAACATTTTGCTGTACAGCTTGGCAACAGTGCCTTAGTCATCCCACCAGACGATTCGACAGACTCTTGTCACTAGTGGGTAGTTTTCTGGGAATGGGAAAAGGAAATAGATTTGTTTTTATTTGTTTGTTTTGTAGAGAATGCTGAATAACTTTTATTTTAGGTGAAATGGGTCAGTAAGGATCAGTAGGGGAACACACTGAATAAACTTTTGGATGTTTGAGGACCTATATTTCCTGATAATTTACTCACCCTATGTCATCGAAGATGTCTTTCTTCAGTCGAAAAGAAATTAAGGTTTTTGAGGAAAACATCTCAGGAGTCCAAATTGCAGTTTCAGTGCAGCTTCAAAGGGCTCTACATGATCCCAGGCAAGGAATAAGGGTCTTATCTAGCGAAATGATCAGTCATTTTCTAAAAAAAATTGAGTTGCACTTAACCACAAATGCTCAATGCCCAATGTCGTTCAAACAAACGTGCCAACTGAATGCTATGAAAACGATTTATTAGACCACCTGTCATAATAAAGAGAGAAAACAAATATTTTAGGAATCTGTCAAAAAATTGTTTAAATCTAAAAATGTTATGTTATTCGTTAAGGACTGTAGCCTGTATAGTGAGCATAGTTTAAATCTTTACATTAAAAATTGAAAGAATAATACAGATAATAAAGACAAATAAAAACACAAACTCAGTGTTAACCAACAGGTGAAAGGAATGTTCTGCAGGAACACACATTCACTTTGATCAGTCATGTCTATGTCTTTTCTTTATCCTATAAAACGTGGCTATGAAGCATCTGATATTTATATTCAGACATGCTGATATCCCTTTACAGTTCCGACTCTCATTAAATACGTGCACTACATGTTGTCCTTTAGATCTAAATTTAGCATTCAACAACAGATATTTCAGCACAATGAAAGTTTTTGCGCTGAGTATTAATTGTCTCCCTCTCTACTGTGCTCTGTCTGATGTGCTCATTAATTAAAGATTTAAACATAACACAGACTGTCAGGATGGACTTTTATGCAAAAACGGAAATGCCCGCGTGACCGCAAACTGAAAGTTTTTGCGCTGAGGATGCAAACGCATCTGTGCCTGACAGGTCAAGTCATTGTTAAAGCATTAGCTTAAAGCTTAAAATAAAGAATTCTCATGTTTTGGGCTACTTGGATCACGTACTTCTTCCACAGCATCTCATTGTGTTTCCTCCACTATTTTTAGATTCATTTTGTCCATAGAAATACGCTTTTTCGATTTTATCAATTAGATGTTGCATCCCTAGTTGTTTTATCTTTTTATTTATTTATTTATTTATTTATTTTTGTAATGAGCATTTGACTTTCTTTGCTCATTTGCTTTGTAAATACTGGGTTGGTTCTTCTGCCTATGTCACACATGCGGGATTACACAGTGCGTGAGGTCGAGCTAGTTCAAGATGAGCATTTGTGGTTAAAAAGTATATACATTTATAGATAAGATAAGATAAGATAAGACCCTTATTCCTCGCCTGGGTTCATGTAGAGCCCTTTGAAGCTGCATTGAAACTGCAATTTGGACCTTCAACCCGTTGACTCCTATTAAAGTCCACTATATAGAGAAAAATCCTGGAATAGTCAGTGGCGAGCTGTGTGGGCAAGTGCGCCGACATACAGTGCCTTGCGTTACAGTCGTCCCAGGTTCAAATCCTGGCTCGAGGACCTTTCCCGGTCCCGCTCCCCCCTCTCTCTCCCTCTTCACTTCCTGTCAGCTCTAAACTGTCCTCTAATGATAAAAAGACAAATATGCCAAAAATAAATCTTAAAAAAAAAATAAAAATAAAAATGTTATCAGGAATTCTGGAAGTGAATCAATCCTTTAAGTGCCATGGTGAAATATTTTTAATTTTAAGAAAGAGGTGTTTATTTTTTTCCTTTTAGGTATAAAATCAGTATAAAGTGAACATGGATTTGGTTAGATGTGATCATTAGAAGTTATGGCCAGGTGCTTTATTCATCAGTGCAGTGTTGCAAGTGTGTTTGCATGGTGATGCTGGCAGAGCAATAGGGCTTTCAATCAGTGACTTTTTTTTTATTTTTTGTATGTGTGCAACAAATGTTTATTACATTAAAGTTGCTACATTTATAGAGGGGTGGTGAACTGTGCTCACCAAATGGGAATTTTATGACACTATGCCTCCACAAGCTGCAATTGCTGTATGTGACCTTAGGAACACACTAAGACATTTTGGACAAACTGCAGCTTGATCCCACGCAGTAAACAATATTGCCTGGTTTAGCTTTGATTGCTTGTGTAAGCAAGATTTATCAGTATACCCAATCCTGTCTTACTGCTTGTTTCCAAAAAAGTGCATGCTAGTTATTAGCAGTTTTATTAGCAGTTTTATTTTCCAGTCTGGCTTTGAGCTATAATGTGCATGCTTAAAATCCTGGAGGAAAAAAAACGACTTGTCTGCACATAAACGAACCTCTTACTTCATCATTTGGGATTTGAATGAATGTTAAGGGAACGTGTGTTAAGAACAGGTGGCTTACCTCTTTAAGACAGAGAGACCTCTCAGGCACCTCCTTGTAAATAAATTTGCCCTGGCTGGGTAATTTTTGATGATAATTGCATACAAGAACACACAAAGATGACTGTAAAATGCTTGGATTACTGTAAATGATTTTAAAAACGTTTTTGTTGTTGCACTCTGGAATGTGAGAATACATCTGTTGACTTCATTTATCCTCATTAGAGACAGACTGCTTGCAAACTCTGTTGTTGTTAGTGAGTCATATTTCCAAATCTTTGATACAAGGCTCTGCACTAACATGCTTGTTTAAAAGCACTTATGCCCCCCAAGTGTAATTATTTTTAAGCACGGCCAACGTTTTTAGGGAGTGTAATGTAACATACACAATATATATACAAAGACAAGTATTAAATATCTGAATTAAGAATTGCCATAAAATTCATACGTAAGATATTTTTACTACATGACATGGGTTGAGTAATTTATCCTTATAAGTAGATGTCTTCACAGAAAGTTAAAATATTTTACTCGACCGGTGTCTGGTTATTGTAAATACTTCATAATAACTTTCATCAGTTATTTACAAAACCATTATATAATGCTTCATTATGTAACAGAACATTTAAATATGAGCGTTTTCATAAAATGTTAAAGGAGAAGTCCACTTCCAGAACAACAATTTACAAATAATTTACTCACCCCCTTGTCATCCAAGATGTCTTTCTGACTTCAGTCGTAAAGAAATTATGGTTTTTGAGGAAAGCATTTCAGTATTTCTCTCCATATAATGGACTTGGTGCCCCGATATTGAACTTCCAAAATGCAGTTTAAATGCAGCTTCAAAGGGCTCTAAATGATCCCAGCCGAGGAAAAAAGGTCTTATCTAGAGAAACGATCGGTAATTTTTTTTCCGCAAAATAAAAAGTTGTATACTTTTTAGGCACAAAAGCTTGTGTAGCACAGGCTCTGGGATGCGTGTCCACGATGCTATGAATTAGTAATGGGTCGTTCTTGAACGATTCTTGCATTTTGAACAAATCTTCAATGTGACTCAGGAAGAACGAGTCATCCCGGGGGGTGATTCGTTAAGTCGCGCATGTACATCATCCTACTAGGTTCTGTGCTAGAATTAGTTCACCTGTTTTGAGTCTTCGGGTTTTTCAAATCGTTCGTTAATCTTATGGGGCTGTCAGGTGATGAACGAACGACTCAAACCCGAAAACTTGTCAGATAAGAAGTGAGGTGAGCTAATCATAGACTAAAGACCCAGGTAAACAATGAATTAATCTTAGAATTGTAGGTTTGTCTTGTTTGTAGTGTGATGAACGTTTGTGTAAGCAGTAGATGTGTTAGGGAAGTAACACGTAACATTTTAATTATATTTTGCTAAAATGAACTAAATGACTCAAAGATTTGTTCATTTTGCTGAATAAGTTCATCGTCTGTGTACTGAGTCTGGCAAAAACTCCATCTTATTTTGTCCTACAACTTGAGAGGAGGACGTCGTTGTACCTTTTTGTTTGTAAACAGCATTTACAAAGTTACTTGTACTTTCTTAGTCTTTGATCGTTCGCTTTGTAAACACTGGGTCTGTAGTTCCGCCTACGTTCTGTGTGACCTTTCGACATGATTCAACAGTACGTAGTGTCGCGAACGTGCATCCTGGAGCCTGTGCTACACGAGCTTTTGTGTTAATGTATAAAAAATGTTTTCCTCATGGTGGGATTGTTTAGAGCCCTTTGAAGCTGTTTTTAAACTACATTTTGGAAGTTCAAAATCGTGGCACCAATCAGTCCATTATATGGAGAAAAATCCTGAAGTGCTTTACCCAAAACCATAATTTCCTCACGACTGAAGACAAAGACATGAACATCTCGGATGACAAGAGGGTGAGTAAATTATCTGTGAATTGTTGTTCTGGAAGTGGACTTCTCCTTTAATCAAAAGATTGTATCTAATGGCTTGTGATTTGCATTATAATGCAGTAAAGTTAGTTACTAGTGAAAGTAACATGCTAATATATCAGCTTAAACTACCTTTATTTTTTTCACTTTTTCATATTAATTGGAGTATGCTGTAATTTATTTTTCATGAATATTAATTATGTGAACACCTTGTCTGAAAAGAATACGCTCTTACGTGTGTGCTAATCAAATGAGAATAGACGAATCCTACTTGTATGAGGGCATGGTTCATGAATATTAATTAAGCTACTTGATTGAATGCTCCTGGAAGGTTAAACATTCAGGTCTGCATGACCTAATTAATGTTCTTGCACTATGTTCTATTTTTACATCAAAGCATTCATAAAGGACACATTTTTTTAAAACGTGTAGAAAGTTGTTTTTGATTAAAAGAAATAAATAAATAAATAAACTGTAGGTAGTAAACTATATTTAACTCGACAATCCTTCTCTAATGGCATGAGATGCAGTTTAAAAAAACAACAACATTGAGACCAGACAGAACAGCAAGAGACATCTGTGCATGTTTACAATGACCAACAACTGGAAGCATAGAGAGAATACAGAGCACATCCTGTGTGAAAGCCTTTTAACTGTGAGCCATTCACAGTGTGATCAACGTAATTTGTTTGTAAGGTTAGGTTTGTAAGGATACATTGGAAGGAAGTTGTTTTATGATGGATTTTTTAAAGATTTTGAGTTTTACTGTGTTGTTAAATCTCACTTGCACCAGTGCAGCAAAATTATTTTTCACATTCACAAATGCGAATGAAATGCTTGACTGTAGAGTCCTGTAATAGCCCATTCACTATAGTATTCTATTCACACAAATAATGGCCTGCTGTTTTGAAATCATGAACTCCTGCACTGTTTTTATTCTTTTTTCCTTTGTAGGTTGTCCTTTTACAAATGCGTAAAAATGATTAAACAAAACAGTTAAATTGTGCTGAGGAACTGGTTCTTTTCAAAGTAGGTTTTGTCTGTCTACCTGTCTGTATATCTATCTGTCTCTCTATCTGTCTCTCTATCGTGCTTTCTCCGTTCAGTTTTCAGTGCTTTTTGCAGTATTTTCTGTATTGATTTAGATCAAATTACTTTTTCATTCTCTCTTTGAGGATGCCATTATATTTGCATTTATGCATTCAGCATACACTTATCCAAAGTGACTTGCAGTCTATTCAAGGTATTCATTCTATCAGATGCATTTTCCTTGGGAATCAAACCCATGACCTTGATGTTGAGCAATAGACTTTTTCCGACATTAATTCTTTCTTTGTTCTCCTCTTTTTATATGTAAAGTTATTTTTAATACAATGTAAATGATTTATTTGATGTGAATTGCAAAGTATGACTTCCCATTTACATCCAAACCATAGCTTTATACATTTAGTCCTAAAGTTATTATCCTTATAGTGAATCAACCTTAAATGATTTCACCAAATTAGCTTAGTTCATAAAACAGCACAGCTTTTTAGTAAGATGCGTTCATGTTTGATATGATCTGGAAGCATGACTATATTTTTAACATCATGAAAAAATATGGTAGACTCTCTTGCTCTTTTGTGTGTGAGGGGGAAAAAAGAGAGCTCTTAACCTAAGGATGGTGAGTCGGGTGCTGCACACTAGAATTGACAGTGCGACAAATACAGCATGCACCCATTGATATGAATAGTAATAATGCGCTTTAACTACAGAGAATGAAACTATCAAGTGCTCAAAGCGTTCAAGTGTAGACGAGCGAAAATATCTGCGCTAACCTTCTTCTTTGCCTCCAACATAAAGGGATAGTTCACCCAAAAATAAAAATTACCCCATAATTTATTCACCCTCAAGCCAGTCTAGGTGTATATGACTTTCTTCTTTCAGATGAATACAATCAGAGTTATGTTAAGAAAAAAATGTCCTACCTCTTCCAAGCTTTTGATTCCAAGATTTTAAAGCCCAAAAAAGAGCATCCATTCATCATAAAAAGTGCTCCACATGGCGAGAGCTGTCTGTCAAGTCAGGAGCACTATACTGCATCATTATACAAACAAGTAACAAGTGAATTTTGCAAAATGTTTTTTTTTTTTAGAGATGATAGACAAGATGTTACAGAATAATAATTTAATGAAAACCCAATTTTGAACAAAAATTGACATTCAACCTATTTTTTGAATTTCCTGAAAACGTCCCAGCGCAACATCCAACAGGTTTTCCCAGATCGCATCACATATTGAAATTTTTCGTTTTGCTCTCTCCACTGCGCTTTCGTGTTCGTCACTTCTCAGTGGACCTTGTGTACACCTACACCTTTCTTTGTGAACGTGTGTACGACAGTTAGCAGAAGCTTGAGATTGCGGTTTATGAAGTTTAAAATATGGATATTTTTCTTACACAAATACATCGATTCGCTTCAGAAGGTCTTTATTAACTATCCGGAGCTGTGTGGAATAGGGCTGTGCAAATAATCGGATGCAATTATTATGTGCATCTCATCAGTAATGCCGGTTCTGTGATTAGTCGTAAATCTCCATCACGTGCTATCAGATGGAGCGGCGTTTACTACATAGAGCCATAGTTCACTAATAAGCTACGCAATATCACGTTCATCATCGGATATGTATCGCCTCCGATAATAAACGTGATGATGCGTAGCTTGTACTTTTTATGATGGATGGATGCTTTAAAATCTCAACACCCATTCACTGCCATTATAAAGTTTGGAAGAGCCAGGACATTTCTTAATATAACTCCAATTGTATTTATCTGAAAGAACAAAGTCACATACACCTAGGATGGCTTGAGAGTGAGTGAATCATGGCGTCATTTTCATTTTTGGGTGAACTATCCCTTCAAATACTAGTGAATGTAAGCAAATGTAACAATTTATCAGCCAGTGGCTAACAATAGGTTTTAGTTGCTTAGCATAAAAATTTGTAATATGTGAGTAATTTGCTTGCATTGTAGAGGGTTGCAAATCCACAGCCACATCACAACAGTGCTATTCAGTTTTTGCTTTTGCTTCACTCAACAAGACATGGGCACTGACAATAAACCTCTTTGTTGTATGTTGCTTTTTGCTTGTTACATTGGAGTATTCTCCTTCAGAGGTGTCCTTCAGAGATGCTATCTTTTCTGTTCAAAGTGCTGTATTGTATATCTGAATTGAAACAATGTAGTACTGTTTAACAGCCATTTCATTCTTCATTCTGACAACAGATCCACTTGGGCTTTTGTGGATCACCTGATGATCATTACTTACTGAAACAGTAAGGATTTTATTTGCAGGCCTAAAAGTGAACCAATAGTTTTTTTTTTTTGTTTTTTTTTTAAATATACACTCTAAAAAATGCTGGGTTAATAACAACTCGACTTGGGTTATTTGCACATGCTGGGTTATTTTGACCCAGCTGGTTGGGTTAATGTTTTTTACCCAACATGCTGGGTTGTTGTATTTAAGTCAGCTATTGTTTAAAAATTATTATATTGCTGTCTTAAAATGGGCTGGAAATTAAAAAAATCACACACAGAATTGCTTAAGGCAACAGCAATAATCAAAAGATGAACATTTATTATTAAGCAAGAACACATAAACAGAGATAGAAGGTTAGAAGATAGATAGAAGGACATATTTTAACATCAAATTAAATTTAAACTCAGTATTATATCGAATAAAATCCATTTATGTAATGCAAGGCAAAAGCTGTTCAAGTGAAGCCACCGCTGCTGACACAGCTGACTGACATCTCGTCCTTATGTCACGTTGTGTAAAATAATATAATTGACACCACAGTAAAGACTTTAGAAATGAAATGTATACCAAAATTATTTCGCTAAAGAAGTGCACAAAATCAGCGGCGCTGAAAACCGCTCTCTCCTGTAGAGGACTCGAAAAGCCCATGCTCTGACTGTAACTCAGCAGCTGAGTTGTTTTTTGTTTTTTTGTTTTTTTGGAGACAGGCTCAACCCAGTGGTTGGGTAGGTAAAAAATAACCCAGCAACTTAGTTACAGGAAAATTACCCAGTACCTGGGTGGAAATTTTAAAAAATAACCCAATAAAATGACCCAACAAGCTGAACCCAGCATTTGGGGTTAAAAAAAAAAAAAAACAAGCATTTTTACTGTATGAATATTCATGTTATTCAGTTATTAATTTCAGTGGAAAAGATCGAAATTATAGAGCTGTAGTGTAACTACGTGACTAAAAACATGTTTATGAACTCAGTAATGCTTTTGTAGTTTTCAACACATACTAATGCTTTCAAGGCATTTTTTTTGTTATTTCAATAAATCTGTCTGTGTGCCTGTTTGATAAAATTGCTGCAAATTCTGCTGATGTGTCAAAAAGGCAAGAGACTTGTATTTATATTTATAAATAGACTTATTGCAACTGGCCTGAAAGTGTTTGTGGAGCCCTGTCTTCCCTTCCACTGGCTGTCAATTTATTCAGGGAAGAAAATAGGCTATTTGTTACTCAGGCCACATATTGCCCCGGTATAACTGTTTGGTATAGTGGTAATCTGTTAGTGTCCCATGTTGCTGTCAAGCAATTTCGTAATGCTTTACTCCTGTTTTGTCAGTGCACAGCTGCCCTGCTGGATCGACGCTGAGTTTGGTGGTCATCCCACAGCCGATGACAGAACACGTCCTTTGAGATTTCCAACCTCATTACCTGAGGTGTCTGGGCCGAGCAAATGCACTCGTTTTAGCCGGCATGACTCAGTGTGACTGAGTGACTCAGTGTACTTGCTGTTGAAACATTTGAGAATGTTGCATGTTGTTTTTCTTTTATTTTTCGCTGCGGGTTTCCTTCAGACCCGCATTTGCTTCTGTTAGGCACGGTGTCTGTGTCTCTAAGTCCTCTCTGTCCGTTTCTCTGTCTGTCCATTTCTCTTCTTCTCTCTGGTGTTCCTGTTTTGTAGTGCGTGTCCTAGCAGAGCCTCTCGGCTGATCGGGCTTTGTTTCAGACTGAATGAGCGCAGTGTGGAGGCAGGCTGGCGGATAAACAGCAGGATCTGCAACAAGCAGTCACAGCTCGCTCTCCCACTTATGCTCTCTCTCTGTCTCATTCTCTTTCTCCCTCGCAGCACTCCACAGGAGGGAGAGAAGCGTGATGAGCTTCTCTGTTTACTGGCCTCTTCCTCTCTGTTGAGTAGCATGCATGTTTTATTACACTGCCATCAGAAGCACAAAACAAGCATTTGTGTGCAAGAATTAGCCACTCCTCTGAGAAAATTCACCATCGTTTTTGTGTCCCTCCGCTCTGCATGCGTAATTTCGACACCGCAGGTTTTTCATTTCCCTTTTCGTCTGTTTTGGTATTTAAGCCAATGCCGACTCATGCAGGGCTCATAGTCTTTCGGTAATACGATTGTATTCTGTGCCCCTCATGGATATCGTTTTGGAAGGAGTTCTGCTTCTTGGTCTGGACCATCACCAAACACGAGCAGAAATTCCAGTTGGCAGACGGATGAGATGAGAGATGCTATTAGCCAATGACAAGATACTCTCGCAATGCCTCTTGGCGGAATAAACTGCTTAACTTCTGTTGCACTGCAAATGAAGAGAAGCACTCATAACACACTCGACTGTTTAAGATCCTTATCACTCAAAGATTAAACCTTTGTTCTGTCCACTATAAGTAGTCTTGACATGATTAAAGTTCTTGTGCTATAAAAAGATAACAAGGGCCGATGTATTGTCTTTTACTGCTCAGCTTGTTAAAGTCAACCAGAAACGTAATGCATTTTACTTGTGTAAAGTGACTTATTTCAGAAAAATAGTAGCAAGACTTGATTTTTATCCACTGTGACATGATTGGATGATAGAAGTGGCTTGTATATGACAGGTGGTTTTGTGGTTAGAGGTTGAAAAAATTACAACTTGTTTATGTCAGCATAACAGAAAAGTCAGAGGTAGAGGTTATGAAGACATTTTTGTGTCTTTGGAATAACATTTACTTTTTGTTGTCTCATCGTTATCCTTTCAGTAATTTAAAAATTTGTGGGATTTATTCCATCTGAGTACTTTAAGTCTAAATAGTTTATTTTTTTGGATAAAAGTGTTAATAATGTTACACTCTAAAAAATGCTGGGTTAAAAACAACTCAGCACTGGGTGAAATATGGACAAACCCAGCAATTGGCTTGTTTTGACCCAGTAGCTGGGTAAAATGTTTAACCCAACCTTCTGGGTTGTTTTATTTAATTCAACTATTGCTTAAAAATACTGTATTTCCTGCTTAAAATGAACCCAAAATAGTAGTTTCCTTAAGATTTGATTTATATTGATTCTTGGGCTCACAATTCGATTTTTTTTTTTTTTAAAAAAGGATTTTTCTTTTTAAAATTTTAATCATGATTCATGATTTTTCATTTAAAAAAAAAAAAAAATTCTGTAAAATGGACATCAAAAGCACCAGTATTTTGATACAAAAACACACTTGTATGGTAGTCCTGACTGGGCGATATAAATTTCCTCTAAACAATAACACGAGTTCGATAAATGTCCGATATAATGTTTATTCGGCAAAGGTGGAACGAAAAAGTGCTGGTCATTTGAAGCGTGCCATATGGACTTTTTATCCACTAGGTTTAAAGTTCAAACGACGGCACGAGTTTACTACAGCAGATGCGTTTACTCACTGATGAGTCTTGGTCACACGAGCACTAAACAGTGCTGTGAGATCCAGTGGGAAGTGCTTGAATTCAGTAAAGAACACAAATAACTCTGTTTATAGCTAGATGATACAGTACTGGCAAACGGAGAGACACTGTGTGCAACGATACAGTCAGAAGGCTTTTTCATCTACAAATCACCATCATTTACCATAGATTTACTGTAGTAGCATTAACTAATTGAATGTATTGAAGGAGGGTTAATGGAATGTACTTTTTTTTTTTGGTGATTTAAGCTATAGCATTTATGCTTTTATACTAAATGTATTTAGACTAGTTTTCATACAAATGCATAGAAACCATGTTGCATTTTTCCATTGTATTGAGGTGCTGTTTTTGTGTTTTGTACTATGATTATCATTATCTAAATGTATGCTATTATGGAAAACAAATGATTAATAAAAAAAAAACTGAAATAGTCAGAATAATTCAATTTCACCATATAAAAATGAGATTGCTACAATTTTTACTTCTATTATTGATTTTGATAATGAACATAAATCTATAAATCTGCATCCCAACTCAAGCTAATACATTTTTTTTTTATGTATATTATTAATATTATGAGGCAACACAAACCTGTTTCTTGATTTTAAACCATATTACTCATCAGAACATGTAGAACTAAGAAATAATTTTTTTTTTCTTATAAATTAATTAATTTTGGTTAGGAAAAATGACTGGGAAAGTATAACGAATTTAAAAACGTGCAGTGTTTGTCACGTTCTGACCATAAAAAGTAATTTAAAACCACATTAACATTACATTACATTAACATTACATTAACCATCTGGTTTTTACAACTTTCACATTGGAGCAAAAATCTGCCTTTAAACTTGAAAGAAATAAAAATGTGACATTTATCGTGGTAATTATCGATATCATCTGATATGAAAAAAAAATTCTCTTAATTAATTAATTTTTTTGGACCATTTTGCCCAGCCCTAAAATGGTACTATGGAACCCCTAAAGGGGCATAGATAATTGGGGCAGCCGTGGCCTAATGGTTAGGGAGTCGGGCTTGTAACCGAAAGGTTGCGGGTTCGAGTCCCAGGTCCGGCAAGGATCGAAGGTGGTGGATAACCAGCGCTCTCTCCACCTTCAATACCACGGCTGAGGTGAGTCCCTTGAGCAAGGCACCGATCCCCCAACTGCTCCCCGGGCGCCGCAGCGATAGCAATATGGCTGTCCACTGCGTGTGTGTTCACGGTGTGTGTGTGTGTGTGTGCGTGTTTGATCACTTCTCACTACTGTGTGTGTGCACTTGGATGGGTTAAATGCAGAGCACAAATTCCGAGTATGGGTCACCATACTTGGCCACACGCCACGTCCTTTCCTTTCCTTTTCCTTTAATTATATCATTGGGTAATTATACTTTATATAAATTGTGGGCATTAGGGAGGTGCTATTAATATGTGGGGTATTAGAATTTTTTGAATGTGCATTCACTTTTTGCTTTCACTTTTAAGATTCGCAATCATGTGTACTCTGTGTTTACTACAGAGCAGCAGTACTTACCACGCAAATCATTCGCCATCATCCTCTCAGTCATCTCTTCTTGCTCTATTTACGTGGTGAAATTTTATGTACTGTAATGTAACACGTAGGGATGCTCATTTTAACCGGTTAACCGTTAACCGACAGAAAGAATTTTGACAGATTAATACAATCAGTTAAACGGTTTAAAACGTCTTTTTTTTTCAGTAATTCAGTAATCAAAATATTTTAAAACATTTTCTGGATGGTTAAAATAAAATGAAATTGCATTTTTGAGAGAAAAAGATAAATCGCGTAGGCCTATAACGTTAAGTCGCATTTTATTATTACATTCAGAAAGACCTGGTGTCGACGCAAAATATTTACAATACACTATAAACATAGGCTAGGCTATTTTAGTTCCCCTCACTCCACAAAAAATCCTTTCAATTTAACAGTATTTAGAAAAGAACAAGAATGAAAAATATAAGAAGCTAGGCGACAAGCCAAAACGAAACCATTTAGGCTAAAGCGAAACTGAAACTAACATTGGGTCTCTCATACGACACAAATCCAAATGTCTCCGTATTCAAGATGTATTTGAATGCTAAAATATTATTTATTATGTAAACCTGGTTTTGTACTTCTCGCATTACAATATCCACATAAAAAATGTTTGGCATAATATCACGGCAGTACGTTGATAACGATTAAGCAGTGTGATTTTTTTTTCCCCATATGTTTGGCTGATTGTGTGTGCGCGTGCGGCGCCGGCGCAATCACTTGATTTTTTCCTTCTAACAGGGGAAACGACTCTTTACAGATAATCGAAACTGTAAACGGTTTGCTGTTTGTAAAATAAAGAAAAATAGGATGCCGCTTTCAGCCGTCTTCCTTTCACGCAGCACAAAAATGAACCAAAATTCTGCATACTAGCTACTTGTTGCACTTTTTTTGTTTGTTTGTTTTATTAAGTAAAAATATTTATCTTATAGGCCTATTCATTCATTATATATATATATATATATATATATAGTTTAGCTTTATGATGTTTTTCTCCATTCGCAGAAGCGCTGCAGGTGATGCGACGTGTCCATGTGAATCCTCATGTTTTGTTGTTTGCTGCTTTTTGCGCATGTAAAATTAATCCCGGAAAACAAATGTTGGTATTTTAACGGGTCACAGACACTTATCCTTTCTAAAATAATTAAATTCTAATTTAAAATAATCTTGTCGGTTAACGGTTAATAATCGGTTAACAAGCGTCGGCTGTCGGTTAGGAAAAATAACCGAAATGAACATCCCTAGTAACACGCAGTCACTAGAAAGCGGCTAACCAAAGAACACGTTGTTTGTTTTGCGTGCCCTTCTAAGTACGGATTCATTATTCGGTCACATCAAAACGTCAATAAATAATATAAAATTTTTGACTGCTGCAAAACAACCAAATCTTGCTGGGTTTATCCATATTTCAACCAGTTGTTTTTAACCAAGCATTTTTAGAGTGTATGTTGGGCATTACATTTTAATGTCATTTTGTGGACTTGATTAAGATTTGTATGGTAACAAGTATTCTTTGTGTTATTTATTTATTTATTTTTTTTGCTATTATGTGTAATGTAGGACTGACGGACAGAACCTGAGACATTCCCTCATTCCCAACACAGGGACTCCTTGTTGGCCCTTTTGCTCCTCTATTAAAGCACACTTAATTAGTGCCATGTAAACAAATGGGACTTGCTGGGCTCCTATAGAAATGCAGAGTGCTCACTGAACGCAGTCTAATTTGTGTGTATGTGTGCACATAGTAAGGTGAGCGGGGACTTCGATTCAGGCTCTGGGCTTTTTTGGCATGATTTACATTTACAGATTGTGCACCTGTAGAGACTGCTGTTCTCTGATGTTGAGAGTTGAAGCATACATTTCCAAGTTTAATGAGCTCTTGTATTAATGAGCACTGCATTATTGCAGATTCAAGGTTGTGGAAAATGACAATAGGAAAAGTCCTTTTTTTCTATGCTATGTTGTCTTCATCAAACTTGATTTTTCAGGGATTGAAAGGATTTGTATCACGTTTAATATTTGATTGATTGTGTATTTGTGCTGTTTAGTCATCAGGTGTCACCTGCTTTATTTGATTAAATCATAATCATGAATCCCTTAATCCCAGATGTTTTAATTGGACGTGATGAGTGAGTAATTGATAGGCATAATCTGGCATGCATTTGGTTGTTTACACGCTACCAAACCGGGTTGTGCCATGTGCTTTGATAATGTTCCAAGAACCGATTATGAGGGAGAATAATTCAATGCGCTAATCGTTAAAAAAATTGAAGAAAAAAACAAACAAACAAAACAACATAAAAAAGAAAAGCATTTTCACAAAGCATGGGATTTGATTAAGCATTGAGCATTTTTGCATCGCTAACAGAGGCAGGGCTTGTCACTGTGGTTAGTTTGGACTGTTTCCTTTCTTCTATCCCCTGCCAAACCTGACAAGATTTACTTCTGTGAAATGAAACTGATTGCTACATGCCAATCTGAGTTTTTCAAAAACAATATGCTGAATGCCTCTGAACGCCACAAAACCATAAACACAAACTCAGGAAGCATGTAGAAAAATTGTATTCAGCGTTTTGTTCAAGACTCGATCACACACTTTTTAAAATGAATAAATGACTTTATTTAATTGTGAAATTATGAATTTTATTTTATTTTAAATTTATTATTTTTAATTTTATTTTATTAGAATTTATTTTAATCTTTTTAAATTTTATTTTATTTATTCATTTTTAATTAGATTTTTCTTTTGTTTTTGAGTGTAACAGTACTTACCCAGCTATTTATTTATTTATTTTTAATTTAAGTCTTCAATGTCAATTATGACAATTATTTAAGTCTTCAATTCTAAATGTTGCATTCATGCTCTTAGCTTGTACTCTTATCACATAAGTGGCAATTTTCAGGACAGGGGGCTAAAACAAACATTACATGAAGTACACCACTGTCTGTGGAAAAACAATGCATGAAAACTACAAATATTTTTCATTAATGTCTTTGAGGTCGCTGAAGAGCTGTAAAGATCAAGCCAGTAAACCCTTTTGAGTGTAGTGAATGTGATTGTTACAGTGCTGTTCTGAGCAATATAATCTTACAAAGCGTCTCTTGTTTTAATAGGTTGCTGCTCCTGACCATTTAACAATGGAAACTCATGTTCTTCCAGAGCCTCTTCATTTCACAGCCCACACTGCACCTCTGTCATTGTGAGAAATTCAGTCTAAGGTAGGTTTTCTATCTATATATATCTATATATATCTATATATATATATATATATATATGTATATGTATATATGTATATATGTGTGTGTGTGTGTGTGTGTGTGTAATATATATATATATGTATATGTGTGTGTATATATGTGTATATATATGTATATTGGATGGTAGATATCGGATTTGTCACAGGAATTAATGTTTAACTTTTTCACATGCCTCTGAGCTCAGTGTACACGGCTGTAGCAGAATTCATGGCTTTTATAAAGAGTTGAGTATTTATCATGCTTGCGTTTAAGATTTCATTTGGATTGTGAAAATGTTTTGCATATAGACCCACTGAACTATCATGTCTTTTTGAAACCATACTAGGACATGTTTTTTTTTTTTTTCTTACTTCTTTAAATACCAGCAGGCTGCATTGTTCTGGATGAAGAAAGGGTTTGCATGCATGGACCATCAAAACATTAATCCTCCATATTGGAGTGTCATGTAGTGTCAGTGGTACCAAATGGTTCTTTTGTCACTTCTGCTTATTGTAGGATCAGTCAGTCGCTGGCCGTCCTTTACCCAGCAGGGTGCCGTCCTGGCTGGCGCTCTTCTCTCTTGAATCCAAACCCTTAGTTCTTGCTGTTTTGAGGCACCATTGTTGAGAGATTTTGGCCAGAATCTCCAATTAGAGGACTGTTCTCACTAGCTCTTACATTAGAAATAACCCTTCCCTGTCCTGTTGTCCCTAGCTCTTTCGTTTGAAGGGAGCTCAGAATGAGGTTATTCAGCAGATCAACTGGTGGACATTTGTGCAGCTGTCACAGACATGACAGGGAGGTAGCGGTGTGACTCTGCTGTCCCACTGTTCGTGTAGCCAACCATTTATACATCAGCCTGGGTGACTTGCAGGTGATGTCTTGTTTCCTTGAAGATCTGGCTGACAATGCAGCAGTTTTTATGCTTTTAGAATTAAAGCGTTGATAATAGAGCTGCACGATTCTGGATAAATTGAGAATTATGATGTTTTTTGGTTCAAATAGAGATCACGATTCTTCTACGATTCTGAACTAACCAAAATATTAACTGCCTCATTCTATTCAAAAATGTTTCATTAATTTGAATTATTTAAAAAAAATTGTTAAATGAATGATTCAATGACTCACTCATGAATACTTCAGCATTTTTGAATGAATTCCTTGAATGAATGATTCAGTGACAAATGTTAAGTCACTCGTCACCACCTAATAGTGAAACAATGTAATCAACAAACATTATTTGAAGCGCCAATTACTTTCAAAAGATGATTTTAATCACTACCATAGACATCAGTGTTTACATCTGAACTATAAACTTTTATCCCAGTAAAATATGTGATAATATGAATGACTGCAACACAGAAACTATACTTTGTGGTTGGAAAAAACTGTTTGTGAAGCCATTTCATACTGGATTTGCATGTTCCGGTATGATCAAAGGTTTAATAAACAGATGAATTATTGTTATTCCGAAATAAGATCGCACAGGTGTTTGAATTGATATCGCAATCTTTTAACAGTTAATTGTGATCTAGTTGGTAGATTTAGAGTGTTTCAAAGGTTATTGGATTACTAGTAGGGCTGGGTGATAATTTTCAATAATCTTAAAAAATATATCACAATTTCCAAAAAATATTAAACGGATAATTCACCCCAAAATGAAAATTGTTATTTCTCACTCACTTTCATGTCGTTTCAAACCCGTAAGACCTTTGCTCATTTTTGGAACAAAAATTGAGATCTTTTTGATGAAATCCAGGAGCTTTCTGACCCTAACTTTGATAATAATAAGATGCTAAATAAGCATCAAATCATCATATGGGTAGTTGACAAATAAAAATTGGACTGTGTCCTATGGTGTGACATAGCAAAAATGTAGAAAAAAATTAACATACAAATAACATGAGAAATATGTGTCTTCATTCTTAGTTACAAATAGCATGAGAGAGGTTTATCTTTAGTGTTAGAGTTAGTGTTGTTTTTACTTTTTTCCATAGGACACATTAATACGTCAGCTACCCACATTAGAATAATTTCTGAAAGATGATGCAACATTAAGGACTGGAGTAATGGCTGCTGAAAATGTTTAAATATTTAAAAATGGGAAAGGTATTTTATCATTTATTTATTTACAGTATTACTGTATTTTTGATCATACACAGTTTTATTATATTTTACTTGCATTGTAAATTTTGAATATGCTTTGCAGAAATGGCCGTTTGGTTGAAATGATGGTTTCTCTGATTGAATGGAAGTCATATATGTCAGTATACTGAAAAAATATTGAGGTTATTCTTAGCGCTAGAAAGTAGTCATCTTTTGGTTTTGAACTTTGAAGAGAGATTTTGCCACAAACAAATTAAAGTGCATAATCCAAACAAACACTCATACATGTGCTTAATTCTGTTGAGGTCACTGCATGCATAATGTGAGCAGATGAACATGAGAACATATACAGAAACAGACAGGCTTATTCAGAGCCGTCTGAGGTCACAGTCTCGTTAATGTTTTGTGTACTGTACTGTGCTGTGGAAAAATTTTAAATCTGCAAATTTATTTTTCATACAGCAGCACGGCCTTGTGAGTTTTTCTGCTAATTGTTAGTGGTCAGGCGCTGCAAGTAAGAGATTGTTTTTTCTAATTTAAAAATGGAGTGTTTTGTTTCCCCACCCCCATCTCTCTGCTCTCAGTAGGAAGTCCGTCTGTAGCGGCCTTTTCGCCAGCAGGTGCGTGCCACACTATAGTGTGTGTGTGTGTGTGTTGGGACAGTGTGTTATACTGTGGAGAATAATGGTCTTCTATTGAATTCATCATCCGTTCCTTTCCACATTGGAGGAAAATAAGATTAAATAGGTGGCACTGGATGTCAAAAGGAAACATAAGGGCCCTCCTCCTGTTGTGAGTCACACACTGGGGGTCTGTCACAAATCCCTCCATCCAATTTGCCTCCCTGCTTTTAACGGTGTTTTTCAGCTTGCAGGGCTTTTCCATTCAGTCCTCCTTTTCATTTTCAGCCAGCAGTGTGTTTCTCCCAGAGGTTTTAGATTTTGTTTTCCCTCTGCAAAGAGAGCCGAAATGCAGGCCGTGTTACCATGCTCCTGTTTAATAACCAGAGAACGAGTTATAATACCACTGCAAAACTCACCGCAGCCCTATAAAAGAAAAAGGAATGTAAATCTGTGGAATTGAGTTTAGAGCATTTCTTATAAGTGCTGGCCTGTGTTTGTTCATGTTTGTGTTGTCTTGAAGATGATATGGTAGAATGGCCTAATAAGGGCTGATATTTTGCGGTTTCATATATTTTTCTTGATGTTATGTTTAAAGCTTCTTTTTGTTTTAGCCCCACATGAAAGTTCTTATTTTAGTACAGCTAACTGACGTAGAGCCCTTTGTTTTCCACCATGCGGAAAAACAAAGTTTGTCCAATTTTGGATTAGTACATCAAACATAGGTCAGTACACTTAAATGAAAATGTGATATGAACTAGTTTGTAGGGCTGTGACGGTCGCAATGACAACCGCGCCACTGCGGTCGTCGGTTACCACCGCGGTGGTCCGTTGCCACCGGCAGTACTGCACGTGACGTCACACAATCTATAACAAGCATAAAATGCAGTGTTTCTGCAACAATTATTCTGCCGTGGCCATGTTTAGTGTCCCTTCCGGCAGCAGCAGCCAGCACAAGTGCCTTCGCAGCTGCTGGAAGAGATCCACGTTCATACGCACACAATGGGCTAAAGCTTGCAAAGCTCTGGAAAAAGTAATTACCGTGAATGACATACTTGAATGAATTATTAATAAACTAGTGTTTTCTAAACCAGTGTTGCAAAGATGGCGATCCTGACTCGCCATTTGCTCATTGGACGCACCTTTAGAGAGAAATGCATCTCTACGGGTTTTATAATGAAATAGTTTTTGTTTTAGATTTGAATTTTTTAATTTTAAAGTAGCAAAGTCATAATTTTAAGCTTTCTATAGATATGTATCCTGACTGTAAGGCAAGTATTCGCTGAGTTTCGTTTCATTTTTGTGCAGCGCTCCTGTTTAACACCGAGACATCAGAAAGCACATTTTATTTGTTTTCTTTATTTATACAGAAGCACAACATTTTGCTGATATTGTGAGTGCATGCAAATAAAATTAGATCCTTTACAGTTCCAGATGATATATTTCGCTTAACTTTATGACCAAAGATTACGGTGTATTTGAATTTTTTTGCAAGTGATTGCATGTTCTGCATGCCTCTGTGTGAATGAATGGTGCAGATACACAGTTTTGTTTACTACACACATACTGAGGTGCGCGTGATGCTCACTGTGTTTTCAGCCTTTGCCGCCTACCTATATGAGTACATGAACAAAAATAAAAAATATTGGACTGCTCTGAGAGTCACTTCATGAGCATTTTACCGTTTCTTGTGAAGAAAAACCAAAATATCATATACAAATAAACTTCACAGCAACCTGTCAATATAAAAGCTCGATTTAACTTGAAGAAACTGACAGAGATCTATTACTTAATGTAATGTACTAGTAATGAAAAAAATTATTTAAAAAAATATTTTATCAGAAAAATTATTTACCAGAATTTATTTTACCAAAAAAATGTAAATACACAGCGCAGTATTTCTGAAAAAAATAAATTAATAAAATAAATAAATAAATAGTAATAATAAATTATTTTTTTATAAAAAAAAAAAAAAATGTAAGTGGAAAAAGAATTTGGAAAAAAAAAAATAAAATAAAATGTGGGAACAAAAAAGATTTCCGAGGGCCCTATTGACGCTAAGGGTGTTTTCATGCCTGGCTCATTTGGGAGGCTGTTTTGGAGCCTGGCACTTTTTCTTGCTTTAGTTTACTCTGGTTCGTTTAGGCAGGCTTACATGAATACAGCAATCAGGCTCTGAAAATAATCAGTTTATCAAAATCATCAGAGATTGCTTAAATGAAGATGTCTTGGCCCACTCCTGAGTGGTTCACTTGTGGCGAGAAACCAATCCAACCCAATAAACCAAGCTGTTACGTAAAAAGCAGCAGTGTGTGATTCTGTGGGTGAGCGCTTTACTTGGTGCAGTTGAAAACCAAAGAGCAGCCCTTGAGCTTAAACTGTTGTGTAATTGCTAACTTTTTGATGTAACAGGTGACCAATCTGACCAATAACAAGTCAGTTTTACTCACGTATGACTTGCATAAACATTTTGTTATGCTTTGAAGTGTTGCCTTGTCAAACGTGAACAAACCAAGAAGAAAATGCAACATTGCAAGCGTTTTAAGTCCAAAGCAAACAATTTCCTCTAATATGTGTACTTTCTTAACAAACCGTGTTGCGTAAATACTGAAATGTGAGTAAATTATGCATTTAAGAATATAGTGCTCAATTAAATTTAAAAGTATTTGTTAAAAGAAAAATGCCGGCATGGTGCATAGATTAGGGTCCAAGCAGTGAACCATCAGAAAATGTGGGGTGTGTGTGTGTGTGTGTGGCAATACTTCACCGTAGACTTGAGGTTAGTATGGTTAAAGCTTCTTCTGTGCGACTGGAGCGACACTGAAACAGGCTGCATTTTCACTCTTGTAAGTGCATAGTCTGTGTTATTTATTTGCTGCAGTTTCAGTCAAATTATGATAATATGATGGTTTCAGTTTTGACATTTAACACCCATTCAAGTCTATTTTTTATGAATTCAGGTTACTCAATTACAAATATAATTATTAGTGACAGCCCCACTAATGATATATAATTAAGTAGTATTACACACACAAGAGTGTTGTTGTTTTAAATATAAGCATGCCTGAATTTCAGCTGTAGGCACAAGATAACTTTGTGAATGGAAAGTATGGTAGCTTTTGCATGCACAACTAAGAATAAGCACTGTTCATGAATTAATTCAGTCATGAATTAATCATTTCCAAAGAAGATTTCTCTCAACTTCAGGTCTATGCTGAAAAAAAAAAAATCAATAGACATGCAGTTGAAATGCATTTAATTCATTTAACACTGGTTTAAGAAATATCTGATATTTTCCGCCAGATATTTTGAGTCTGCTTCTGTGTGGAATACCTTTAAAAGTACTCCACTATGTACATGAGCAGCTTAGAGGGAACATTGATTGATGCCAACTTCATTACCTTAAAAAAAAGCTTCATTCTGTATGTGTACATGCACACCGCTTTTTAATAGTATTTTGGCCTACATGTTTTCCCCCTAAATGGCCCTCAACCTGAAATGAGTTTGCTACCTCTAGTCTGGATGCCATGTCATGATGCAATATATACATTATTGAGAATGTGTCACGATGTATCAAAATACTGATTGTAGCACAGCCTGCTGGCGGCCTGCTGATTAGTTGCCTACAGTGGCTCAGTATGGAGGTCACTAAGCATGAGAGCATGAGAGCAGGAGACCGTAGCCATTTTTATGCTGTTCTCATGCCAAGTCATTTTTCATGTGTGTTTTGGTTCAGGCCCTCTGGCTTTTTACAGCACCTCTGAGGAATTGAGTTTGTGCTCCGCCTCCTCTGTTTTTTCCGTATTATTTCTCTCTCCGCTTCTAGCTTGTGTTGTCACTTCGAGTGCTTTGAGTTTAAGTCCAGGAGGGAAGCGCGGCTGTGATTTTTGGCTTGCGTGTCTTGATGTAGTTAGTGAGGTTTCGTGTTTTTTAACCTGCTGACCTCACTGTGACCCTGCTGTGTCTATGGAGACCACTCCAGCTGTAAGAGGTTGTGGCAGCACAGGGCTTTGTGGCTGCATTCCAGCGTTGACATGTCTGCACGCGTAGAGACACCATTACAAGAGCCTGGCCCCTGCTGAACATTATGGGATGGTAACTTGGAGACTGTTTTCAGGCAGCTTGAGCATTTAAAGAGGATAAGGCTAATAGATGATCTGTACAATTTTCTATATATGAATACATGAGCGCATAGGCCTAAACATAATCCCTAGAACTGATCTTAGAGTCATTTCATGAGCATTTTACCATTTTTTTTGCGGGGGAAAAATACTATAGTCATATCATATGCATCACATAGACTCACAGCAATAGCGATGCCTTTTATCCACATTAGAGAAGCTGGAACGGAACGTAATCCGTGCTACTTCTTTGAGGCGTATGTGGATTTACTGCACGAGGGCGCCCTCTAGCGTCCAGTATGAATGAAATCCATTCTATTTTACTTGGAGGAATCGAAAAAATAAAACCTCTCTCAAAAGAAAAAATAAGCAGACATATACTAAACCACGCTTTTTTCAATGTACAGAGGTTTAAGGCAGTATTTTGTTAATTTGTTGCAAAAAAAAAAAAAAAAACACTGAAGTGGTAAGATATCAGAACCGAACCGAACCGAAAACCGTGGCTAAAAACCGAGGTAAGTATTGAACCGTGGACTAACTGTATTGTTGCACCCCTAATATTTAGGAACTCATAGTATATCTCCCAGAGTTCATAGTTTGTCTCAGCAGACTTGTGGAAAACATCTTAACCCAATTCAAATCTGGGGATTTCAACCTCTAGCATCCAGACCCCGACCTGTTCATTACCATGACAACAACTTAGTCACCATGACCACGGTTCTGCACATTCTCCATCACACTTGCTGGAGTCGGTGTCTGTGAGGGACAGAGGTGTAGCTGATACAAACACACAGCAGGTTATAGCAGCTCACAGTGTTTAATAGGCAGGCTGCTATCTTCCTTCAGTGACGGGATGGATTGTTTCACAAGACTAGACTTGCCCTCGTAGAGTGAATGTTTTCCTTTATTGCCATTTCATTTTCCTTCTCTCCATCCCTTCATCTCTCTATAGCTCCCTCATGCATTCTCCTTCATTCACGTTATTGCATTGTCTTTCATTTACAGCTATCCGCCTGCCATTGTTCCTATCTTGCACTCTATTCTTTGGTATTCTGACCCTAACCGATCGTTTTTCCTTCCGTGAATATCCAGGAAGATTCAGAAACATTGTGAAAAGAACCTGATCCTAAGTCTCCTAATGTCTTGCTAATGGCTATAGACCTTGCTCACTGAATAGGCTCTTGACTCTGGACAGCCTGCCAAGAAGGGGCTAAATATCAGTCTGTTATCATTCCCTTTTTTATTCTTTCTTGCCTTAAGTCTCGGTCCTATCCTCCAACTCCAGACTGCTCCACACCACTGTCGTCATGCTGTCACTTTCATCCATTCCTCTTATGAGTCTCCTTGTCTCTGTGCCTTAATCTTTCTCTTTAGTGCACACATACTTTCTCTTGCCTGGCTTTTTGCAGCTTTCTGCCACGCTTTCCTGGTCTCAGTGCCGCCGTGCTCCAGTCAAGTGCTCTTCAGTCCTAAGGAGGCTTCTACACCCTGCCTGCTGTCCACTGGGCTTAAGTGGGGTTTAGTGCTCTGACCTGACTCATGATCAGGCCCTTTAGCTCAAACAGCAAAAGGACGGAGAGTAGACGAGCAGATCCTACACCATGGCAAGAAAAATTCTGCTCATTAATTAATCATGAAACTTGGAGGGGTAGAAACAAGGTGAAGAATAATAAAATGGATGGGAGTAAAAGTAGTTGTAGCCATTCAGATCCCTGCAGATAATGATTAGGTGATTTCCAGGTTGAAGGACGTGTTTGCTCTCCTCAAGCTCTTGTCGTTTTCTTTTTCCATTCGTCTCTGTTTCTTTTCTCAAGGCCTTAATCGCACTATGACCTCCTCTTGCATTAGCCCTGCCGCCTGCTTTAAACCAAGATTGCGTTCTGGCTTTAAAAAGCCTAATAATTCACGGTTCATAGCGTCTAATCAGTTAATTATTAAATTCAAACCATCTGTAACATGCTCTGATCTCAGCCCATGCGCTGTGGAGCGTGGAGCAGCACGGCACTGCAGAGTCAAGAAGCTGAAATGAAAAGGATGGTCCATATGGTCGAGATTCAAAATGGCTCCGCTGGAGGCGTCGTGATGCTCGAGCTCGGTGCCATGCTGTTTCCGTGAGGCAGAGTTTCCAGTATCCTGCCAAGATGCCAAGGATTCACTGTCTGTGAAGCTGGCTGTGAACCAGCAGTAGGGTTTACTGTACAAGATTATGCTGGAGAAGGTGAAGATGGTGCACGGTGTCAACACTCCTGCTGTCAGCCATCTTAAAAACCGATCCTGTGTCCTGTCCTCTGTGTCCTTCCACCCATAACCTCTCTGGCCGGGGCCCAAATGTCACCCTTAGCCATTTTTAGAGTCTTGTGCCGTATTGTGCAGTATAGTTTATCGGGTAGTGTTTATCTAGCTGTCTAAGTCCACAGCAGTGACAAAATTCTACACCAAAGTGGCGTAGCGTCCTGTCCACAAGTCCGTCAGGTTTGCCGTCGTCATCGAGTACCAGACTGACTTGATTTTATTGGGGAGTGATAGTTAAACTTCTTAGATTCACTGTTCTGATTTCATGGTTTTGTTTCTGTTTCGTATGCTTTGTACTTTAGTATTAGAGGCAGGGCCATAACCATCGACACTGAGGTGGAGCTGAAGATGAATTCCAGTTCAGTGCTTCAGTTTAATAATGAAAGAGTGCAAGAATGACTTAAGTACCATTAAAGGGTTAGTTTGCCAAAAAAATAAAAGTTATTTTATTAATTGCTCACCCTCATGTCGTTCCAAAGCTGTAAGACCTTCATTCATCTTCAGAACACAAATTAAGATATTTTGATTAAAATCCGAAAGCTTTCTGACCTTGCATAGACAGCAACAGAACTAAAATGTTAATCGCACAGAAAGGTAGTAAGGACAATGTTAAAATAGTCCATGTGATTATCAGTGGATCAGCTGTAATTTTATGAAGCTACGAGAATACTTTTTGTGCGTAAAGAAAATAAAAATAACAACTTTATTCAACAAAGTCATTACTTTTGTTTTCTGTGCACACACAAAGTATTCTCATAGCTTCATAAAATGAAGTCTGAACCACTAGTGTCACATTTTGAACATTTTAACGATGTCCTTACTCCCTTTCTGGGTCTTGAACGTGTCAGTTGTTGTCTATGCAGGGTCAGAAAGCTCTCGGATTTCATCAAAAGTATATTCATTTGTGTTGCGAAGATGAACAAAGATTTTACGAGTTTAGAACGACATGAAGGTGAGTAATTAATGACAGAATTTTCGTTTTTGGGTGAACTATCCATATTAATGGTAATTTAATAATTGACAGCTGTTTTATGATAAAAATGGGTGAGAGGTAATCCAATGGTTTGAGTCAAATTATGTCATGGTGAATTGAAAATAGCCATTATTATTTCATGTGATTTATGTAATTGGCAATTGTATGTAACGAGACAAGAAACATTAAGAGAGCCGTTTTGGCATATTAGGCATATGATTAACATTGATAGTGTGTTTTTAAAATAATTTTAAAAAATATTTTAAAATAATACATTATTTGAAAGACTAATATACAATTTTAAAAATTCTTTTAAATCTGTTTAATATTTACCTTACGTTTGTGACATTCCACCCCCATATCCTCCACCACAGTGTTTAGAAAATTGCAGGCTGTTAACCAATATTATTACATGGCTCCATGGAATACTCGAGCCTGACTGATCACTCACAACATTCCAAGGTATGATATTCTCAGTTAACACAGGGTCATCAGGGTAACTGCCCAGAATTTTTTCTCATGGGAACTTTGCGTTTGGCTGGCTAATAAAATATTAAAACTCAATTCATTATTATGAGTATAAATATTTAATTAATTATATCATCCTGGTATTGCAAACTCGCTCTCTCGTTTCATACAAAAATGCAGCTGCCGTCTTTTTGCGACGATTTTCTACACTGTAACGGATTATAAGATAACTAACAAACTAGTAAGACTTATTACAAGGCTCCGTGGAATACTTGATTCTGATTGGTCAGTCATCACATTTCAAGTTATGTTATTCCCCAATAACAACCGGTAAAAACTAGTAACACAGGCTCATCTGGGCAACTGCAGTTGGCGCCGTTTGCTTGCTGGGAACATTTTTTCTTTGTGGAAGCTTTGCGTTTGGTTAGCCAATAAAAATATTAAAACTCAATTCAGTATTATGTGTGCAATTATTTAATTATGTCATCCTGGTATCACGGACTCGCTCTCTCACACAAACTAGGACAATTTTTTCATGTCTAATTATTTAATTTTGTGGCAAGCAGCCATGTATTAAGCATCTTAAGCATCCCCGTCTGGATGTACATTATCCCTTACTTTTTACAGATTTTAAATTTATTGCTAGTTTTGAAGCATTAGCAAGAAGCAAATGCGTGCTCAAATTCAGCATGACTGCCGTCATGTTACATCACCTATGTTTAGATTCAGATTTGCATATTCTATCATATTGTTCTATATTTGTTTTTTTTCTGTTCTATATTTGTTTCTTTTATTCTTCTCTCTAACTGTGCTGTGATAGAATTAGTTATTACTCTTGAAAACAGCCTTACAATGCATGCACATTTAATATTAATATTTCCAAAGCTGATGTTAGACATGAGATGAACCGCTATACAGATATATTTTTGTTACTGTTGCCCACATTTTAATATAACAGCTATGCTCTGGAATGACAGAGCTTCATCCCTATTCTTACTTAGAGATTTAAGGCATATAAAGATGAATTTGCCAACCAAAGTTTATGCACTTTTGTCCTGCAGGGTTTTATAGTATTGATTTATGGCGTGCGTGCATGCTCACAGCAGCTGGGCTGTGCAGACTAATGTGAGGGCGAATAAGACTAAATATTTGCTTCTATCTTCAAGTGTGTGTTAAGGCATAAAATACATTTAGTGACTTAATGGCATCAGCTTCTCCCTGAGACCAAACACCTATTGGCTTGCGGATCAATGGCTGAATGATGTGACGTTTCTTTTTCTAAGCTTGTGTATGTAAACATAAGTGTGCACATGTGTCAGTTTGTACCTGTAAATGCTGTCAGTGTTGGCTTTTATTTCTTACAGAGCTCTTGAGATGAGACGCAGGTTTCAGGAAGTATTTATGTAACGTTGATAGGCTTCCTTTTTCTCTCTCTCTCTTTCTATGCCTCTCTGTGCTATAATAAAAGCTGAAAGGGAGGAAACTTGGCAGGAGCTCATATTTGAGACTGTTTTTGTCTCCCTAAGGACATTTCCTACTCGCTTTTCACAGCTGGAAAAGACATTGTCACTTATATTGCTGACTGCGTGTTAAAGATAAGGGCTTCAGAACGACCAAATTAAACAGAGGGGTTTATAGAGAGTGTCTCCGCTTGAGTCTTATGGACAGCACTTCCGCTGCGTAGTAAATCTCGTCAAGGCTTCTGCTTTTTCCTGAGTGCTCGGGGTGCGGGAACCTACTGATTAAGAATATGTTTACACAAAAGTTGCGGCTTGACGCAGTCTAGAGAGTCATTGAAGAAAATCCTTCTCACAATTATCTTGTGGAGCAGGGTGTTTGTGGTTTGTGTAGGCCAACTTGTTGCTTTGGATAAAGAGCATCTGTTAAAAAAATCTTGAGCCAGTTCCTCTTTGTTAGTAAAGGCTATGAAGCTATTGAGAATTTTGACTTGATTTAGACTTAAATACTGACTCAATATGGCAATTCACCAGCAGTTTTGCTGTTGTTTGTAAAGCTTGAAAGGGATATTTCACCCAAAAATAACAGGTGTCATCATTTATGTGCCCACATATCGTTCCAAACTTCCTCCAAAACAGAGAGAAGTGTTACCTTTTCTACTCTAAATAATAAAATTGAAAGGTGAATCCAGGCTGCCATACTTGAAAGTGACTTGATTTGTTGTTAAAAAGTATATACATTTTTAGAAAATGACCGATTGTTTCGCTAGACAAGACCCTTATTCCTCAGCTGGGATCATGTAGAGCCCTTTGAAGCTGCACTGAAACAGTTATTTGGACCTTCAACCCGTTGGCAGTCCAATATATGGAGAAAAATCCTGGAATGTTTTCCTCAAAAGCCTTTCCGACTGAAGAAAGAAAGATATGAACATCTTGGATGACATAGGGGTGAGTAAATTATCAGGAAATTTTTATTCCGGAAGTAAACTAATCATTAAAAAAAGAACAACATTTTTTTTTGTGAACTGTGCCTTGTAATTCGAACTCCAATGACACATTTTTACCACAGGAAATGTCACTATTTCCTGAGAGTGTTACAATAATAATGTGAAGGGGGAATTTCATTCCATTTGTTCATCCTACTATGATGGTCACAGAAAAAGCCCCCCAAAATTTTTATTTGTTTATTTTATTTATTTTACTCTTTCTCAGCGATCTGATCATTTCCTGGCGTGTTGTTGCGTGTCTCGTTGTGGATTAGGTGAAAGGTTTAAATTTATTGTGTCTCTCACACTCTCGTTCCACATCCCTCGCTTCCCCTCCTGTCATCCGTGCTCACATCACTTTCTTTATTCCCCCCTGCTACTCTGACATGTCTATTCAGCTCACTTTTTCTTTTCCCGGCCTCCGCTCAGTCTCTCCCTTGTGGTCTTACTCCCCTCTGTCTAAACCCAGCTGTTGTGTTAATAGTTTTCCTGCCGCCTGGAGAGCCAAGTAATGAGATTCCATTTGGAAACCAAGACCTTTCGGCTTGAAGAGACGTTTATGTTTTTTATTTATTTAAATGTTTGTTCCTTTACTTGACTGGGCAGCCTCTCAGCTTTGCTTTGACCTGTTTTCTTTTTTGCCTTCTCTTCTTTCAACCACATTTTTGTGCCTTTGGTTGGATGCTTTTAATGTCTTTTATTCCTTTCAGTGTCACTCAAGGTTTTTTCTGTCTTTCACATGCCTTTTTCTGTTGCTTTTGTTAAGCTTTGATTCAAGTTGATTGTTTAATTGCTATAAATCTATATTGATTGTATCCTGGAACAAGTGTATGAAGAAGATATTGTTGTGGTTGTCTTTCTACAGCTTTTTTTCCTGACTCCCTCTCTTGAATAACAGACTTTATTGAAGTAACTCCTCTATATGGCTTAAATTGCTTAAATTGCTTTTTTATTTTATTTTATTTTTTGTCCTACGTTAGCGCAGATCAGGTGCTCAGATGCAGTGGACTTCCACCGAGGCCCCGTTTTAGACTGATCTCTCTCTGCTGATCTGATCACAGCTGGTTCATGGTTCATAAGCTCTTGGTTTGATTCGATTCTTATTCATTTAAAGGAGGTTCACTTCCAGAATGACAATTTCCTGATAATTTACTCAGCCCTATATCATCCAAGATGTTCGTGTCTTTCTTTCATCAGTCGCAATTAAATTAAGGTTTTTGAGGAAAACATTCCAGGATCTTTCTCCACATAGTGGACTTCTATGGTGGCCAACGGGTTGAAGGTCCAAACTGTGGTTTCAGTGCCGTTTCAAAGGGCTTTACATGATCCCGGCCAAGGAAAAAGGGTCTTATCTAGTGAAACGATCTGCCATTTTCTAAGAAAACGACCTCACACACGTGAAGTAGGGGAAAGTACCAACCCAAGAGAACGTGCAAAGAAAGTCAAACAGCTGAAATGAACACTAGAGGCAGTAAAACGGCTACAACTTTTATTCCTTTTCACATAAAGTGTGATTACAGGGCAGATATTTTTGTGCAGCACTTTGCACAATACTATGACCTCAAAATACTGCTGCCACAGTGGATGATTTGTAAACGAATACATGTTGATGCTTGCATCACATAGCCAACTCTGTCCACCTTTTTCTGAACGTGGAAGTCTCGCCCGACTGGAGTGGTGCTTTGCATTTCTTGCGCACATTTTTATATGTAGTTATATTGAAGAAGTTTCAATTCAGCTGTTTTTTTTTTATCTCGTTTTAACATGGATTTTCATGGAGATCCCAAAACACCCAAAAAGTTAAAATCCCTTATGGCACAGCTCATCAGTTACTCTGGAAAAAGGTGAATATGTAAAGCTATTCTGATTTTAGTACATTTGCTTGATTGCTCACCTGGTGCAGTGTTTCACAAGTCCCGTGAAACATGAGTCATGATAAAAGAGGTCAAAGACATGTAGAAGCAAATGTATTTTCATCTCACATTTTATCTCACTATTGGTTATGTTTACTATAGAAACTGCAATACTGTTGCCAGCTTCGCATTCATTTTAAATAAAACTCACACTTAGCTCTACTCACTACGCATTTTACTTTGCAAGTGTGGTTAAATATGCAAGAAGCAACAGAATATCATTTTGCAGAAATGTCACCACATGCCCACATTTCTAATGAGCCTGGGTTGCACATTCACCTTTACAAAATGCATTCACAATGATTCAGGAGCAGCAGCATAAATTCAGCAGGATGAGAAATGTGCACCTGTCAATCAGTATTGAAATTGTTCCAATGAATATTGTGGATTTTAATTGGAAAATTAATATTTTAACTGTCCAGGACAGCGTCGAAAGATCACTCATTCACCTATCAATCAGTTATTGTGCTAAACCAAGATTTTTTTGTACATCTCGAAGACTCCAAATCTAAATATATAGTGTCTGTCAACTTTTTGCGTTTCATCAGAAGTGAAGAGAAGCCTCCTGATAGTGTTCTCTGGACAAAATCCAAAATTACTCAGTCACGAAAGATGTATGCTAATAGCAGGTGAGCGTAAGTCTGTTTCGGTTGAATGCTCCGTTTCATGTGGTCATCTGAGATTGATGTTAATACCAGATGTAAACAGGGCCGAGCCAGTCTCCTGTCTTACGTGTCTGGCCGCATCCGTCTCCCACTCTCCCCCTGCCTGTTTTTGGTCTTCATGTGGAAGCAGGCCTTGCCTGCTCGTGCGTGGCCTGAAGGTGGAAGTGTAATTTCCTGTGGCAGACAGGCTGGGAACAATTGGTGGGGGGTGGTTGAAGAGAAACAGGCTGTGAACACACTGCCCTACGATAACTCAAAGAGGCAGGCTGCTGCGTGGCTGCCGAGACAAAACCGAAGAGGGAAAAATGAATAGCTAAGCCACAACCACCACTTCTCAACTTAAACTCCCGGCTCTTTCAGGAGGGTTTGTGTTCAGCCAGGCCTGAGAGCCGGGCTGTTGTGTTTTCTCAGGCTGAAAGTGGGGAGCACAAGAGGGGTACATTAGTATCGCCTCATTGCCATTTATTACGCTCCTCTGTTCTTCTGGAGCGCCTTCGTAATATGGAAATAATTGAGCTCTGATAGAACAAATGCCAGGATAGTGTGTTTTTGTGTGTCTGTCATTCTTTAGTTCCTTGTGCTTGTGTGTTTCATAGTGTGATGATCTCCATCAAACATAACAGAAGCCTAAAGTGTTGTGATGTTGCAGATTTGTAATCTGATGTAATCCAGCTTTCACATGGCACATATGATTACTTATGCATGCGTTTGTCATTTTATTTGTTTAGTTATGCATTCATTTTGTTATTTATTATGTGTTGGCTCTCATAGATGGTTTTGTTAGTCATTCTTCCGGTAAATTTTTGGGCAGCAAGCCCACATCATGAGTAGCATCTGGACGGTCGTTCCCCATAGAGAAAGAAATAGTGTTTAGGGCTGTCTGTTCCGCACTAAACCAGATCACTCTCCTTGTCTCGAAGGATTAAATCCTGTTCGTAGGTGTTGTGTCCATCTGACTGTCCATCATCGCCCACTCTATGGGTCTGTTCCAGACCCTAGCAAACAGTATTCATCCTAACAGAGATGAAGCATTATCAGTGACTGATTGGGAACACTGTCCACAGGAAGTGACTCGCACAAATAGGCTAGCGCTTCACGTAGGAAACTTCCTGAATTCATTCCAATTGAGCGCAATAGTGGGCTTCCGGAAGTACAAAATACCATTCACTTTCTTCATGGAGGAAATGATTTTGAACGATAACTTTAAAGACAGACCTACTTTAAGCTACAAGGTTGTTAATTGCTGCTATCCACCTTTTTGCCGTAAGAGCGCGGGCATGGCCATTTGTAAATTTTATGGGTCTGGCTTCAAGTCTCATCCGCGTCCAGCTATTTTTAGCTGTAGAAAACAGCTCAATTTGCTGCTTGATATTGCAAACTGGTGTGTCTTACCATCTTATTGTAATGTATTATCTTAATTATGAACACACTGGTTTGTAGTGCAAACAGTTTCACCTTTTACTGCGCTTTGTTATTCTTCTCTTTATTTCCCTATAGCGGATAATAGGGATGCAACAATGCAGTTAGTCCACGGTTCAATACGTACCTCGGTTTTTAGCCACGGTTTTCGGTTCGGTTCTGATATCTTGCCACTTCAGTGTTGTTGTTTGTTTTTGTTTTTTTGGAACAAATTAACAAAATACTCCCTTAAACCTCTGTACACTGAAAAAAGCGTGGTTTAGTATATGTCTGCTTATTTTTCTTTTGAGAGAGGTTTTATTTTTTTTATTTTTAGACTAAATAGAATGGGTTTCATTCATACTGGACGCTAGAGGGCGCCCTCGTGCAGTAAATCCACATATGCGTCAAAGAAGTAGCACTGATTACCTTCCGTTCCAGCTTCTCTAATGTGGATAAAGGCATCGCTATTGCTGTGAGTCTGTGACTGGATAAAAAGATATAACGTTAAACGTTTTGAACGATGAAATGTAAGGATAAACACTCCTCTACAATAATATATGGTTTATCTGTGTTCTTCAAGCCATCTCGTGTATTTTCATAAGCCATTGATAATCGACATACATAGAATATGAGCATAGAATTTATTGTCTGCCTCATTCTGTGATTAGAATTCACATCGGATCACATAAGGAAGTTATTTCAAACACTCGACTGATGTTGAGAATTAAAAACAAGTTCTAATGTTTTTTATAACTTTTGTTTTTATAACTCTTGTTGGACAACAGGTTTAGAAAGGCTTATCATTTCATGTCATTAGAACTGAAGATGCCCTGTGTGTGTTGCTTTTTCAAATATAAGCGGGGGAAGCGTTTTCTCATTTCAGCACGTGAAATCGCGGGCAAACATACAGCAAATTCCGAGAGAAATAAAACAAGGAAGACATTTAAATGCAAAACCGAAAAACCGCAATTCACAAGCGCGTATTGAACCGTGGAGGTCGGACCGAACGGTTCAATATTATGAGAATTGCGACATCCCTAGTGGATAATGAACTTGAAGTCTCACCCATAGGCTTACCTCTGCGTTGAAGATAAAGGTGGATATGCTTTTGCTGAAGCTATCAACCTGCATTATTTCAAATTTTGTCATTCGGCACCTTTTGTCTTTTTGTCCAATTTTCAAATACTTTTTTGCTTAAAATTAAAGTTTTGTAATTGGGATGCACAATATTGGATTTTTGCTGCCACTGCACATACTATTACTGTTTACTCATCACACACTGAATTCATCATTGTGTATGTGCATTCTCAGATTAAATGCAGCGATCCAAAACAGTGCCTCTAATCATCATTCAGGCAAAACTTTGCTTCAAGAATGAGACACACTGCTGACGTGATCTAATCGCTAGCATGCCCTGTGCACATGTGAGTTATTTCTCTTATCAGCAAGACATATCGCCATAATTTTTAATACGGGCCGATGCCGATATCGGTCCAATAATATTGTGCGTCCCTATTTTGTAATGTAGACTTCAATTATCCCCATGAAAAATACTTATTGAACAACGGTTGCAAAAAAAAGGGGGGTGGACACTATTGCACTCTATATTCTCTAATAATCATAAAACATATAGCACCCACACAAATATTGGGTATAATTGTTAATTGGATTGAAATTTTTGAGTAATTTTAGTACTGTATGAATTAAGTGTATCTGTCATCGTTCGTTGTTTTTTTTCAGAGCTTGTTGCAGAGCATTATGGGATTGCCCTCTCCCCAAGGATGCTTGTGATGTTGCATTAGATTTTAGTCAAAACGAGGTATCTTGGGAGACAGTATAATTAAGTTGCCTACCTTTTAAAACAGCCTTTGTGCCACAAACCTGTCTATGATGCCTTGAAATGTTTTTAGGTTTTTTGAATCAGTATCTTTCCTGCTACAGAAGAGCAGGAGACAAATCTGTGCTTTGATTGAGACATCTGTATTATAAATCTCTGCTGCTTTTTTGACAGCCTTCTGTTTGTGAAGGAATAGTTCACCCAAAAATGAAATCTCTGTCATCATTCGCTCACCTCGTCTTCCGAAACCCATACAATTTTCTTTCTTCCGTGAAACACAGAAAGAGCTCTTGCACAAAGGGCTCAAACCAGAGACTGTCAAGCTCCAAAAAGGACAAAAAAAGCCCCATACAATTGCTATGTGAGAGGAATATATTGATATTTAAGTTGTTGTTCATTTAAGTGTAGTGTAATTCTGAAATGTGACCCTGGACCACAAAACCAGTCATAAGGGTCCAATTTTTAGGGCCCGAGGACGCAATTGGAATTGCTCAGTTTCTTCTTCTTCAAAATGAATTGCATTTTTGAAGGCCTAAACATGCTCAGATTCATGAAGCTCTGCACATGTGCCAAAAGTGGTAAAAATTGACATCTGATAAGGCTTTCAGAAGTGGGTGTTTCAAAATGGCTCAGTAGTGCCACCTATAAAATTTCAACAAAGTGCCCCTTGAGCTACATTTTAGCTACATGTACAAAATTCACTAGACACATGTAACACACGAGAACCTATAAAAAAGTCCCCCAGTACGAAGTCCGAAACCCCAAGTCTGTTATTTTGAATTTTCTTAGCAGGTTTTGTGCTGTTTTTGCCAACTCCTCTTAGAGATTTAACCAGATCAACACCAAATTTGGTCAGTGTAATCTAAAACCTACTCTAGTAAATTTACAAAATATCATCATGGAACATGATCTTTACTCGATATCCTAATGATTTTTGGCATAAAAGAAAAATCAATAATTTTGACCCATACAGTGTATTGTTGGCTATTGCTACAAATATACGTGTGACTTACGACGGTTTTGTGGTCCAGGGTCACAAATGTCCTACGTGCTTGTGCATATTCAAACCTTAAGGTGCATTACACACATTTTTAATATCAATGATCTCAAGTAACAGAATATATTTGTGGCAGTACCCTTTTCACTTCCGTATTTAGTCTTCTTTTAGCCTTTATCATGGCTATTTTTTCCTTCAGGTCACCCTTGTAGTAGTTTGATGTAGGCTGTTAAAGATTGAAGTTGTAGTTTTGTCAGCTCCCCGCCTCTCTTCTATCGATCTATTGGGAAGAACTAACTGTTTTACCCTTTTGTTTTGCTCACACGGAGGACCCAGGGAGGATGTGTATTAATCCTAGGTGCTACCTCTAATAGAATTATCAACTCCTGGTGTTGTGCACGCCATAAATCTTCACCCTGCTCGCTGTCTTCCTCTTGTCAGAAAGTGCAAGAGTGTGCACTTCTCCTGCGGTGCACTTTCCAAGTGGCGTTTCATATTTATTTCCCCTTCCCCATTCTTCCCCGTGTTTTTCTTTGTAGGCAGGGGGTGGTTGTACGACATAGCGTGTGCTTTTCAAGCGATTTTTGTGTAATTTTTTTTTCAACTGAGGATGTTCCACTTTGAGGTTTCTCTCGACGTATACACAGCGAAGCAGGCTTTTAACTCTGCTAGCATTGCATTCACTGATGTTAAATGTTCTTTAATAGCAGTGAATTATACATAAAGATCAGCGCATGTCCACTGCAGACCTGCTAAATAATAGCCCTGCTTTTTGGGCATTAAAAAGGCATGGCTCTTAAGTGAATGTCATAGGTTGATAGTGGATGAGCATTTAGCTAGATCTTTCCTGCTCTAAGGTAGATATGCCAGACCTCCATGTCCCGTATAAAAGCCCCTGTCCCACATTTGCCTTTTAATCTACGTTGGATCTGCATAGGATGTTTGTACAGTCCTGACACAATTCTGTGAAGCCTGCGGGCCACGGCAATCAGTCATGAGGATCTCCCTCTTGTTATTAGTGTGGGACTGCAGAGACGTTTGCTTTTTATCAGATACACAGGCCTGAGATCCGTCTTATGCCCAAATGTGCCTATTCATCAGTCAGCGCAGTTGCATACTTGGGGCTCATTTGCAGTCAAGCGAATTTATTTATCTTTTTGTAATTTCAGACATGTATAAACATGCTTTTTTTTATTCTCATTCGTTCTTCACACATGCAGCTTAAGTTCTTCCGCCACAAAGCTCTTGAGAACAGTAGTGGGGAAATCTCATATTGAATGTACGCACACACAAAAAGCAACGGGTCCTGCTTGTGCTAACCACTTTCACTTATAGATATCAGATCTCAGCTGGCCCACCAATCTTGAGTGGGAGGATCCATCTTATTAACTGTCTTCTCCTGCTGGGACTCGATATGCAAAGGAGAACGGGAATAGCTGAACGCAGAGGTAATGCGGAGAGACATGCAGGTGCATTTGACCTTGCATTTGAAAGCAACATCTTCATTAACAAACCATCAGCCTGTCTCCAAACGGCATGTTCTTCTGTTTCTTCAAGAGAAAGTTCATCCAAATTAAAAAGTAATTTACTCACCCTCATTTCGTTTCAAACCTGTATGGCCTAATATCTTCTGTTGCAAAAGGTTGAAAGGACAGTTGAAACAGGTTTGAAATGACGTGTGTAAATGATAGAATTTCCATTTTTGGTTGACGTGTTCCTTTAACGCTGTTCTCTGTACACAAACCCAGCGATGGGTTATAATGAAAGGCTTGTTCCTTTAGATGAGATGCACACGCACGCTGCTCGTGTGAGTTTTATAAGCAGCGATGGATCAGCGGCCTGTGCCGCTTGAATAGATCCCACAGCAGAGAAGAATATTCCAGCGCTGATTCCATTTGCATTAACTCAGGAAAAACCAGCACTTTCCCTCCACGTGTGATTCACAGGTCAAGGTAATGCTTATATCTCGCCAGTCAGCGGAAGAACGGCAACAACAGGGGTGATAGAAAATGCACACACAAATACAGATACAAGCAGAGGTGCAGAACACTCTGTACCACAAGATAAATTAACTGTTTTGATGCACTTCCTCCTCTCTGCGCATGGATTGTGGCTGTGCGGTTGGGGATACTTGTGTGTGAGAGAGATACAAAGAGAGAAAGCGTGTCTGTGAGTGACCTTTAGTGGTTTAGGTTCCATCGGGGGCAGATTAATTACTCTGTAGCATTAGCATGACGGGCCCTGTGCTTGTCAGCTCGCAAATGTCACCTCATGAACTTCAGCCGCTCTGATTAGAAGTGAATGTACTTGCTTAATAAGAGATTCCCTTCCCTTTTTTTTTCCATTGTGGAAAGTTTTCCCTCCCGTGGCTTCAGTTAACTTGTCCCTTCAGCACTCTTGAACAGTGACTTGAATGGATAAAAATGCCTCTGTCGAGGATTGAAGGGTACAGCTGTGCCAGAGTTGCCATCGTTGTGTGCGACAAGATGGTTACAAGCACTCTAAAAACAGCGGTCGATTTGTAATTGGCACAGTGGAATATTGGGCGGTACCTTGCGTTTCATTTGAGTCAGGATAGTAATTCTGTGCAGCGTAGTCAATCTGGGCCAATTGCAGCACTCTGTACTCTTTTTGGAGAGGATTTGTGTGTATACTCACAGGACGCGTTCTTAGAGCGCAACTGATAGGATGAAGTGAAACGTAATGTGGTCTTAAAACTCCTTTTTAAAGGTGACTTATTATGCCCCTTTTTACAAGATGTTATATAAGTCTCAGGTGTCCACAGAATGTGTCTGTGAAGCTTTAGCTCAAAATACACCACAGATTATTCTGTAAACGGCTATTTTGAGTGGAAGCAGAAATGCGCTGTTTTCATGCATGTCTCTTTAAATGCAAATGAGCTGCTGCTCCCCGCCCCCTTTTCCAGAATAGGGCTGTGCTTTTATAACTCATTCATCAAATACTCTGCCAAAAACTATCTGTTCGGTTTTGATTATCATGTCAGTAGCGCTAAAACCATGCATTTTAAAGCTGTATTAGTTTAAACTTCTGATATACGGTTTTCTGAGCACACACATCCGAACCACACACACAGAAATCGGCTGTTACGCGGCATGTGAGAACTATGTTCTCTTTCATGTCTTATTGTGTTTAAACTGTCAAATACACACAACTTTATGTTAAAAACACACATAAGTTACAAACATACAGTTGGTTATGTCTGTGAAGGTAAACAGCTGGAAACGAAAACGCAATAGCGGTGCCGTGGGTGGAAATGTGCAGATTAAGGGACGGTAATATTATAATAAGATCCCCTTACTATGTCGCGGGGAAGCGAAATCTGAGCGGCTCGTTTTTTTCGCGTGCTTGCAGAGAAGGCTTTCCAAGACAAAGTTATTGGGTTGTCCTTTTTCACATTTTCTGGGTTAGTAGGTGCACCAGGGACTCGTTTATAGCACTTAAACATGGAAAAGTCATATTTTCTTGATGTGTCCCCCTTGAAGGGTTAGCTCACCCCCTCATGTTATTTTAAACTCAATTTTTTATCTTTGAACCCAAATGAAGAGAGATTCTCATAATGCCATTGAAAGTCTATTTCACCAAAACTTTGACCACTTTCAAATAGGGTGGGGCGATAGGACCCAAATCTTCTATCACAAAATGAGTAATTTTTTTATGGTAACAATATATATCACAATAGTTATTATTTTTGCTTTAAATAAGGTCTTTATGATATACATATTTTTGATATCATGGAAATGTCATAATTCTTGTCACCAGTGCCAATATCACAAAAAAACTAAAAAAAAAAAAACAGTAATAAAAATAAGAACTGCTGCATACATTGTTTAAATCAAATGTATAAAAGCACCGCATATTCTTCACTTCAAATTAAATATTTCTTCTTATTAAAGTGACCAAAGTGATTTGGTCATGAGCAGTGAGAGATTTTCTCTTTAGTTGTTTGCTTAACATGAATGACAGACAGCAGGAATATTAGACTGCTGTCACTTTAAGAGTTGTCTGGATCCAATATACTGTTACATGTGTTTTCTCTCTCAACTGCTTTCATTTAACCTAAATTACTGTGTTTATGAGGATGCTTGCAAAGACAGGCATTTTGACACACAAGTGTGTGTATTTAACCATTCAAGGCCTGTAAAGTAGTGTTGTCACGATACTGGAATTTCTAACTTCGATACGATACCTTGAAAAATATCGATATTCGATACCATTTTCGATACCATGAAAACTGCCACAATATTAAGGGGTACTTTTTTTTTTTTTAATTTAAAGATAAATATAACAAATCTAGAACATGACAATGAAGTATATTTTACATGAACAAAAATGTTTTGAGGTACTACTCTGCTACAGCCCCGTTCAGCTTCTTAGCTTCATTTGAGTTTGCTTCATACTTTCTTTGCTGTTCAAATACAGCTGGTAGTGTAGGTTGTGAGCATGTTGTTTTTGTTGCAGGTCGAGTCTTATCTTCTTTCTGGTGCCAAACTTTAATAAACTTTTTTTGTTTTGTTTTGTTTTTAGACCACACTTTTAAAATGAACTGAACTATCTAACTAATCTTAGAACTTAAGCTAATGGTAATAGATATTTGTTAACATTAGTTAACATGAATAAACAATGAAAAATACTTCCAAAACATTTATTAATCTTAGTTAAAAGTTAATTTAAACTAACGTTTACTAATACATGAACTAATTAAAATCCAAAGTTCTATCTGTTAATATTTTTTCATTGGACCAGAGCTAACATGATCCATTGTCTTATTATTACTTACCGTTGTCAAAGATTAAAATATACTGTAACTAATGCATTGTTCATCATTCATAAATGCTGGTTAATATATTAAAATTATTTGATGAACAGATTTTAATGCCAGACTCACATATAATCACCGATCCACGCATGCAAACGTACGGGCATCACACGCGAAAACAATGCTCAGTTGCTCACTGGATTGACATCAAGACAAATTGCAGAATTTAAGTAATAATTTTTTGAATAAAGTTAAATAAGCACAAGTTGATTTACATTAAATGTAGTAACAGAGCTACAGCAAGCGATTTTTAGTGCTATAAATCCGTTTGTCCTTTGAAACTTCCATGTCTTCATTGAGAGTGTGGGTCATGGTTGCTTAGCAACGGCAGACGCCACGGAGGCGCAAGCTACAGAGCGCTTTGGAAAAAAGGAGAAGTTGGTTTTCCACGCGTTTTTAGGCGCGATATGTGAACGGCCCCTTACGCTATTTAACCAGAGCGAATGAGACGAGACAGGCACTGCGGTCACGTGTGGTGTTTGTCAACGCGCCTTTGGAGAGAAATGAAAGTGACAGCTCGGCTAGTATCGGTATATCGATACTTCGGGAAATTAGTATTGGTACCGTTCAGATATTTCAGTATCGATATTTATCGAAATATCGATATTTTTGACAACACTACTGTAAAGCGACAAAAATAACTCCCGCGCTCAATGAACACCGTCTTCACATGCACAAGCCTTTCTGACAGAGCTCACAAACAGTCTTTCAGACAGCTGCTGATTGAGTTTTAACAGTTTAAAATCACTTTTTAAACTGCAGTGCTTAAAAACGTGTGTAAATGATACATTTTCGTGACCACATGGCACACCAACATCACGTGAGGCTGTAACTACGATTGTTAGTAGTTGAAAATCTCTACCGGTTGACAATTCTTCAGGTTAATAGTGTCTGGTATATCGCACACCCTTACTGAATTGAAAAGTGTATGGCAAGCACTGATAGCACACTTGTTAGTTTAAAATATACTGTTGACAAAAATGAGAAAAATGTCACTTAAATATATAAAAACTATTCAAAAAACAGTTATAGCATTTAAAATAATCAAATTATAGTCAATAGTATCACAGTGCATTTTTGAGTTTGCTTGCATTATGCGTCTGTGCTTAGAGTGATGTGTAGTAATGCTTATTGCCCATGTTCATCGCATCACATTTGAGAGTAGATTTTATCAACTGCAAATGCAAGCTCTCTCTGCCAAGAAATGCAATCAGCTGAAACTTACTTTGATTAAATCTTATTTCTCACACCTACTTGTTTTTGCCAGTCAGTTACTGTTATCAAATCCTGTAGAGTTTCAACTTCGTTTTCTTATTTTCGTTGCATTTCTATGGAGCATGTGTCTATATCACCTGAGAATGATCAGATGCAGGGAGCTGTGAGAAAGAGGAGCTCTGGAGAGCGTGTAGAAACGCTGGACTCAGTCTTGTGTAACTCCTCTCTGCTGTGCTGATTTGCTACATACCGCACAAGTAAAATCCCATTATGATAGACTACTAATCCTCACCTGCTGGCAGACTGCTTACTATCACTCTCGCTTGCTCTCTCTCTGTCTCACACAGTCTTTTTCTTTCTCTCTTCCATTCTTGCAATATCCCCAAGTGGGAGACTCTGCTTTACAATAGGATTAGAAACACCATCCGCAGTGGAATCCGTCACGCGGAGTTGTTAGTGTTGCTGCCGGTGTGTTAATTGGAAGATAGATCACATGGGCAGCGGGAGGTACAAACAAGATTGACAGTGTCTAAAATCTGAAGAATTTTTTTTTATAATGTCCAGTGAGATGTTTCTTTATCGACAGCACTAGATCTCATCTGTAAATATGACCGTGAACTTCCCTCTCAGTGATATTTTCTTAACGTGTAAGAATAAAAGTACATGGAAAAGGATCCGCAATCCAGTGTGCATGCATAAATAGGTGCATAACATGTATGAATGATTCATAGCTGAAGCCAATAGCATTGCATTATTTATGTACAGTGTCGAGCAGCTGGTCAGCTCATCCGTGAGGATTGATGTTTGACGTGCAGGATGCAGAGAGCCGAAGTACTGAGACTCAAGGGGTTAAATGCCAAGGACCAGTGGCCCCCTGATCCCTCAAGTTCTTGCCCACTAGGACATCTCATGCAGGCTTGAACAATAGAGCTCTGCTCCTTTCCTGAATATAAAACTGCATGCGTGAGGATTCAGAATGATGTGTTGGTGTTACTCAAGACTGAGTTTCATATTTCTGCTTTCTCATGAGGAAAATGCGGGTTGTTGATAACTTTGTATTTGTAAAGCAGATGAACCTTTATAAGTTGAATTTTCATAGTTTCATTTCAACCTCTATGTATGAACTTTATTTTAAATGTTAACACTGTCTTAAGCCCTGATAACTGAAAGACGCATACTCAAAGTCAGAGGTTTATTTCAGCTTAAGAACTCATTTAGTGTCTTTTTTCCCCTCATTTAGTTTGAGAAATACAGGATGAAGGCAGGGTGCATAGATGTAGACCTGAACAGCAGGGGCTCAATTTGTGGAGCTTCGAGCTGCATCAGTAATGATCCTTCTCTCTCTCTCTTTTTCTCTGTTCAGGTCTTTGGCTCAGCTCATGAACTCCTTCCAGTAAGGTAAGCTGTAGATATGTCTAAAACCATGTGACTTCATGTGCTTACATTATCAGATTAACCGGATTTGCTGCTTATGACCTTAACCTTTAAATAAAAAAAAGTTTATGCTTAAGTGCTTATAATTAGTTTTGTAGACTTATACAAGTTGTGTATATGCTGGGGATGCATGATATATTAGAACCATGCTGGTTATTGTACATTGCTTAATTTTATGGGTTTTTATGACTATTTGTTGAATAGGGAGTTCGGAAGAACAACATTTATTTCAAATAGAAGTCTTTTGTAGCAATGGAAGTCTTTACTGTCACCTTTGATCGCTTTAATGCTTGCTTCCGGAATAAAAGTAGAACGATAGTGGGTTGTGTTGAATCAACCAAATTTCTGAAAATTCCCCAACTCAAAGTTTTTAATTTTAACATTTTTTCTGTAGAAAGGTGAACATGTATAGTGATGAAAGCCAAAATATTAAATGTCACAGATGTATATGTAATGAGTAATCCACTATTTTATTGAGGGGTGTCAAAATGACAGTTTTCACTTTGGAGCCAATTTACAGGGGTGTAGAAATGACTTTAGAAAGCTGCCGGCATCATCATTTTATTTTTACACAGAGATTGGTAGGTCTAATAGTAAAATCTGTTGACTTTAGCCATCTTTGTTTCATTATATGCCAACAATGACAGTTCAAAAATGGAAAAAAACACTTTTTTACCTGGCTTTTAATGTCTTTTATTTAGATAGGACAGTTAGAGAGATGACAAGAAAGCACTGGGGTGAGAGAGGGGAGCGGGATTGGCAAAGGACCTCGAGACGGGAATCAAACTCGGGTTGCCATGAGAGCAATTGCACTGTATGTTGACGCACTAACCACAAGGCTGTTGGCACCAACCAAAAAGCACTTCTTGTGTTTCTTGTCAAGTTTGCTTGCCTGTAACTCAAGAAGTATTAAAGATAATGCCCCTTAATACCCTTTTAGATTCTGTTTTTTAACAAGCACTTGTTTTGACATCTTCATTTTAAAGGCCCTCGATGGTTCAAGCCCAGAGATATGGAAACCTTAATGTGGGTCCTTGAGTAAGTTGGTAAATTGTTCACATTTTCAGTGGTCGAAAACATATGGGTCACTTTGCATACAGCTGATACTTTACTTTTAAAGAGGCATGTCTGAGGAACAAATAATGTATGGTTCAGTCCCATGCAAATTTGAGGCAGAAAAACAAAAGAAGTGCTTCTTGCCTTTTTTGAACTCTCACCATTGGCATATAATGAAACAAAAATTGCTCAAGTCAACAGATTTTACTAATAGAATTTTACTAACTAGTCTTTGTGTCTGCATGCCTGTAACACAAGAAGTATAAATAATATAAATAGTATAAGTAAAATAATTAGGGCTGCACAATTAAACAAATTTCTAATCGTGATTACAATAACAGATGCCACAATTATGTAATCGTTCAAAGGCACAATTACAAAAACAATCCAGTTACATTATTCTGCTTGCTTAAGATGTGGGGGTGGGGGTGTTTTTCCTACAGGTTATCTGAAGGTTTTTTTTTCATAGTTTTAATCTTTAAATGTACTTTTTTTTTTTTTTTTTAAATAAATAAAGTCAACAGAATTTGCTAATAGAATAAACCAATCTATGTGTAAAAATAAAATAATGATGCTGCCAGCTTTTTAAAGTCACTTTGACCCTCAAAATGACTCTGGTTTGTCTTTCACAGAAAAAATATTAACATAATTAAAAATTTGACCTGGTTGAGTTTACACGGAATGACCCTATTGTCTTTGATTGCATAAAAATATGAACATGTACTACCATTTTACTTTTGAAAAAATATATTTTAAAAAGATGGTGCATGCTCATTTCCTCTATTTTAACTGTATTTACTTTTGCAATCATCTTGCTAATTTAGTTCAACATTAATAATTTAACAGTATTCAATTTCATCTTTAACTGATCTCATAATGAACATTAAATTTAACACTGAGTGCTATCATATTTTTTATGATTTAAAAAAATATAATTTTAATATCAACCATCTATTGTTATCTGTTATAACCTTAAAATAATTATCAACCAGAATTTTCATATTGGTACATCCTTATATGCATATCATAAAAACAAGAACAGATAGTGATTATTTGTGACATTAATTCATTCAGAAATGGAGTGAGTGCAGTTTTTGTCATTTTATCACTAAGTTTGCCTGCATTGAAAACAGAGATAGAAAAGCTGTAATAAATGTAAAACAGACACACAGTGAGCTACGGTAGTGGGAGGAGTAGTCGTAATGGGGGGAGCAGCCATCTATATCAAAAGTGCGCCATGGGATCCTTTGATACGTTCATGCTATAGCAGCATAAACTCAGGTCCCTTTGATATATTCATGCAGCAGCAGCATAAACTCTTCCCTCCATCTCCGATTGCTCCCAGGCTGAATGGAAAATATCACATCACATTTTTTGCTACTTTGAGGTGGTTTCATCTGTTCAGGCAACGTCTTGTCTCTGTAGTCGGAGTTTGAAGTCTCTGCAGTGTAATAGAAGTGCAGAGATTGTTTAAATCTCTTCCGCTCATATGTTGAAACAGCGTTGCGATGACCAAATTTCTCTCTCTTCAACCTCTCTCCACCTTTCCTCCCATCGTATCTCTTCTCGTCCTCTTCCAACTACATCTGACACCTCTCTTACCCCGCTGAGGATGTCTGCTGTCTCCATCTGCCAATCTGTTTTTTTACAGGAGAGGATGTGATTGAAAAAGACACATTTGTAAAGAAAGGCCATATCGTATGTTTAGCTCATTGCTGCTTTTTTTTTTCCCCCCTCTCTCTCTCTTTTTTTTTTCTTTCTGCAGTAGCTTCTAATGTGGCTGTGTAATTTATGATAGGTTCGGGCAGTGCTGTATTATGCCCTCTCTGCCATCGGTAGCCTACGTGAACGCCTGCAGAGACTCATCTGTGAGGAGCATCTAAATATGAAACAAATGAAATGCAGCAGCAGGAAAAACAACATCAGGACTGATGATTAATGCGATTTACTCAGCCAGCAGACCTGTAAGTTTCCTCCACCGGTCCCTCGCTCAGTCACTCACTCGCTAACCGTAGGACAGACCTCGTGTTTTAAACTGCCTCCCAGATGGGCGGCGAGTGTGAGCGCAGGTTGAAGGTAATTGTGGAGCTGCAAATGGATTTCTGTAACACAAGCTGTAGTGCATTTAATGTAGTTTGATCCACGTGCTCAATCACAGGCTGAAGGGTGACCTCCAGCACGGGGCCATTCTGTCTTTGTGTTTACCCAGGGCAGGGTCTCGCCCCTTCCCTCTCCTTCTAGCCTCCGGCCCTCTGCCTCACATCTCAACCAGAAGCCGCCGGTCATGTTAGCTCTGTCGCACCGAATCAGCTGCCAGCGAATGCGGATCTTCTTCGTGTCTTGTTCCAACATTCATGACTGTGTACTTCTATTGTCTCCATATGGCAGTGTGCTAATAAGCAGAGCCTCATAGATGGGCTCGATGCCCAACGGACTCATCTGTCCCAGCTTGCTAATGGCTTAACTGGATTAGCCGGTTCCCCACGCAGCCTGATCAGAGCTCATAATGCTGATCACCTCCATTGATCCGATTGATCAGGCTTCTGCTGAGAGCGCCGATGCGAAAGCCACTGTGCTGTTACTTTACCTAACGCGTCCTGGGGGGATGCAGACACAGACTGTCGCTTTGCACATATGGGCCACCTGAGGATACACGCGAGGTAATGGGATGGATGTAGGGGGAAAGAAGCTAAACCGAAGGCTGGTTTGAGACAGATGGAGTGAAACTGAACCTGAGACACAGCGTCTGGTTATTGATGGGCACTTCCTGTCATCAGTATTGGTCTCTTGTCGTCTTAAACCAACATACGGCCCTGTTACTAATCAGCTGAGATAAACTGGAAGCACACAATCAGTCCCGCATTGACCCGGCAATCTCTCATCCAGGATTTGTTTCGAAATATATAAATACGCTAATCAGTGCATCTTGTAGAAGACAGCTGTTTGGGTTCTTCGTTATTTCGTATTCTACCAGCGTTCCTGCTTCGGTTTCAAAGTTTACTTAAAGTCCTTGCTAGTTTCTCTGCCCAATTTGCTAATGAAGTGCGATTTTTAGAAGCTGGGATACAATCCAAATGAGACCTTTTCCCCCTCGCTGTTTTGTTTTTATTTTTTTTTTTTAATCTTCACCCTACTAGCGTTCTAAAATCTGAGACGTTCTGCATCAAAACTTGCTCTCCTTGATGAGGCGCTTGCCAAATTCATTTCCTGCCTGTTCTGATTGATTAATTGATGTTGTTAAATGGCTTCTTTGGTAATGGCTTTTCTGTATGGCTTCCAAAGCAGTCTGTCGCGGTCCCTTATGGCCAGAGCAGTTCTGTCTTTTCTGTTCGGTGTGGTTATTAGCGTGCCGTGTTACATCACCGGGGCTGTGCCAGAGCTGACATCACTCAGCTGTGCCCTAATGGAGCAGGTTGGCTCTGTTTATTTGGTTTAAGTGCAGGTCAAGGCACTGTGTAGTTTTGACAAGTTGGACGCCTGCCTGCATCCAGCCATGGAAAGAAGGGACTCCAACTCAAGTGCTTTGGCTTCTCTGTCCCGTTGTATTTAGGCAGGTGGTGTCCATTTCGTTGATCAGCCTTTCAGGCTGTGTTATGGCTGGCTGTGCTCTTGTGGATCTTGGAGAGAAGGAAACCTGGCTTAGGTCAGACTAGGTTCACACAAGTGACAGGTTGTATTAATCAAGTCACTCTCATTCGGGTCCACTTAGTTTGTTAGGTCAGTAGCACAGTATACTCATACCTCAGCTTAATTAAGTTCAATGAAATTCTTGTAATTATTATACATGTAGCAATAATGTATACATTTTTTTTCAATATGAATTACCTATAAATGTCATACTCGTAGCATATGGGTGAAGTTTTATATGATCAGTAAATTAAAAGATGAGAAGCAAATATAAAACTGAATGAAATGTTTATAAATGTATATTGTAAGTATAATAACACTTTACAATAAGGTTCATTAGTTAACATTAGTTAACTAATTAATTAACATGAGCTAAGAATAACGTAATGTTAATTTTAGCATTTACTAATGCATTATTAAAGTCACTAACATTGGTTAATGCACTATGAACTAACATTAACAAACAATGAACAACTATTTTTAAGAACTATCTTTAACAAAGATGAATAAATCGTGTAGTAAATGTAATGTTCATTGTTCGTTCATGTTTAATACATTAACTAATGTTAACAAACGACACCTTATTGTAAAGTGTTACCTAAATATTACTGTGTATTATAATTGTATATTATCATTATTTTATATTATATTAATACTGTTATTAATGTTTAATATTATAAAATGCTGTAATTTTTATATTTTATAATAAATAAAAGATTTACTATATATTTATGCATTCATTATAGTAAACACTTAATAATTAATCATTGAGAATGGTCATACCATTATATTGCAGTAAGTTGCAGTAAGTTTTTTTGTGTGTATTATTTATTTATTTTAGGGCTGTCGAAAGATGAATCGAATACAAAATAGAAGTCTGAGTTTGCCTGATATGTGTGTGTACTGTGAAATTATTATGTATATGTAAATACAAACACATGTATATATTTAAGAAATATTTACAAGTATATGTATTTATATTTTTATATAATTTATATTATATATAAATAAAAAGATTTTGTACATAACATATCTCTCAAATACATAAATTAATTTGTGTGTATTTATATATACATAATAATTACGCACAGTGCACACACATATATTAGGCAAACTCAGACTTTTATTTTGTATGCAATTAATTGCGATTAGTCTTTTGACAACCTTTATTTATTTACTTTTTAAATAGTATTGAACTTTGAGAGTTATGACTAATCATACAGTATATTATATGTGACCCTGGACTACAAAACCAGTCATAAGTAGCATGTGTATATTTGCAGCACTAGCCAACAATACATTCTACATTTAAATTATACATTTTTCTTTCATGCCAAAAATCATTAGGATATTAAGTGAAGATCACGTTCCATGAAGATATTTTGTAAATTTACTACCGTAAATATATTTCAACTTAATTTTTGATTAGCGATATGCATTGCTAAGAACTTCAAAGACTTTTTTTCTCAATATTTTTATTTTTATTTTTTATTTATTTATTTTTTGCACCCTTAAATTCCAGATTTTCAAATAGTTGCATCTCGGCCAAATACTGTTCTATCCTAACAATGTAATCAATGGATCAATGGAAAGCTTTTTCTATTCATGTATATGTATAAATCTCAGTTTCAAAAAATTGACCCTTACGACTGGTTTTGTAGTCTAGGGTCACATGTAACTTTTTGAATTTCTGTGCAATTAATTAATTTCCTTTTCTTGTCATTCCAATTTAAATTGCAGTTTAGCAAATGGGTCAGTTTTTCATAATTTCCAAATCAGTTCATATTCTAATTCGCAAATTGGTCGGAAGCCAGTTGTTAAATTCTGAGTTTTAGCCAACTCTAGTAGCAACACCCTGGCAACCACCCAGAACCCCTTTGGCATCATGACAGTAAGTTTTACGTGTGCAAGCACTGCTCGCAACATATTAGCATCTAGATTACACGGTACTCCACGACTATATGCCAGTTTTTTGTTTTCCTGCATTCTATGTAAATAGAATGCTTTAGGCAACACTTCCTGCAGATGTTTAAGAAATGCATTGAACATTCAATCTATACTTAGGTTTTTCTGATGGAAATGGAGCCCTGAAGCTTTAACTTTCAGCAAATTCCACCACACCTCTTTGCCATAAGTCACACGCTCACATGCACCGGCTCCCTGCCCCGCGCATGCCCGTGATCCTGCCGTAATGAGTGTGCACCCCCGCCTGCTGAGGTTCTGTCTCATTAGCTTTGCACTAATGGAGCCCTACAGGTCTGGCCGCCCCGACTTCTCCAGCACCAGGGTAACAGTAACCCATCATGATGGCTATTGCCTGACGGACAGCTGGCCGGCTGACCTGAACTGAGACTTCATTGCCAGGGTGAATTCATATCGCTTTCACTGCTGCTGTCATTACTGGTGACTGTGCATGAGGGGGTAATTTGTATTTGGCTTGCTTGAGAATTAAGAGCAGCGATGAAGAAAGAATGAGAGGGAAGAAAAGGAAGTCATCGGAACCAAGGCCTCTAGGGTTGCTGCAGTGCAGATGGCCTTGTCAGAGAAGAAACTGTCATTTCTCTCTTTCTCTCTCTCTTCCTCTTTCTCACTTGGTGGGGTTGAGGCTGGACATTTGTCAGTGTCGCCCACTGCCCTGCTCTCCCTCAGCTATCACCACAGAGACAGGAAGAGGCCGTTGGCAAAGCCCAGACGTTGGGTGTGAGCTGAATCTGTCTTAGTCAGTTTGTGTGCGTACGTGCATGTCCGTGCTCTGGAGTTTGTTTGTGTGGAAAATGGTATTTGTTGCATGCAGCAGACCTGAGGAAAGACGACGTTTTGAACTCGCTTTTCAAGTTGCGTTCATCTCTAGCAGTGCCTGTATGTTAAAGGTAGGAAAATCAGGGGGCGATCGCATGTGTGCGTGTTTGTCTGAAAAGCTAAGATGGCATGTTTCCAGGTACTTTGAGTTGAGACTGCGAACAGTGCACGTCTGGGAAAGAAAACATTCAACAAGCTTCATGCAGACACGCAATCACTGCATCAACTTAACGTTCACAACATGACGTTACAAGACTTCATCAGTGTACCAGCTGCTCTCTGCTACACCTTTCAAACTACTCACTTTTCTGTTTTAAATGTATGCTGTTCTTTTGAACTTTCCATTCATCAAAAAATCCTGAAAACGCAAATCACGGGTTCAACAAAATTATTCAGTGCTAAAAAAAAAAAAAAAGTGTAAATTTTACGGTAAAAAAGTGGCAGCTGTGTGTGATCTTGCTACCAAAAAGTTGACATCCCCCTTTCAGAATCTGTGAAATGTTCTTTTACGAAAACAAGAGGGATCATACAAAATGCATGTTATTGTTTATTTAGTACTGACTTGAATAAGATATCATAAAAGATGCATACATATAGTCCACAAGAGAAAGTAACTCACTGATGCTCCAGAAAGAAAAACTACACATTAAGAGCCGGGGGGTGAAAACTTTTTGAATTTAAAGATCAGGGTAAATTTAACTTATTTTGTCTTATGGGAAACATAACTATCTTCTATAGCCTCTAAAGGGCAGTACTAAATGGGGGAAAAATATGATATTTATGCCAAATAAGAAAAATGTATCATCTCCATTTTGTTCAAAAGTTTTTACCCCCTGGTTTTTAATGCATTGTTTTTCCTTCTGGAGGATCAGTGAGCATTTGAATCTTCTGTAGCAATTGCATATGTGAAATATCTTATTGAGGTCAGTACTAAATAAACAATAACATGCATTTGGTATGACCCCTTTTATTTTGCTAAAATAATTAACATTTTGCAAATACTGAAAGCGGGATCTGTACTTTTGACCTCAACTGTATATGTTCCTTTTCGCTGCCAAAAACTGTATTTTACCGTAAAAAATTATATGAAATGTCTAGTGTAGTTTTTCACCGTATATAGTAGGGGAACATACCATTAACTAGTTAAACGTTTTTTACTGTACCATTTTTACAGTCTTTTATTGTTAAAATCATGCTCATTTTTACACTGAGAGCAACTGTTTTCAACTTTAATAATAAGAAATGTTGGTGCAGCAAATTACCATTTTAGAATGATTATGTGACACTGGAGTAATTTCTATTGACAATTTAGCTTTGGCATCACAAAATAATTACATTTTAAACTATATTAAAATAGAAAACTGTTTTTACTGTATATTTACTGTATATCAAATAAATGCAGTCCTTGGTGCGCATATGAGATTTCTTTCAAAATGTTTTAAAAATGAACGCCCCTATACATTTGAACAGTAGCGTAGATGCATGTTGTTAGCCACAAGTGGTACTCAACCACCTTTACACATTTCAGTGTTTTTACTAAAGGTACAAAGGGCAAATAATGTAGAGGTGCATGCAGTTTGACTTGGACTCTAGAAGGCACATAGTGACGATGAGAACTGTTGAGTCATTTATAGAGAGGCCAACCGTCATTGACTTTTCCCACCTCAAATGGAGTAACCTGATCTGATCCTAGAATGTGAATCCAAAGCCATTGCAATTTGAAGCTGTTTTTTTTCCATCAACTCAACTTAACACCAGCACAACTCCATATTTCTACCAGCTTTACAATTGCAACTTTACACCAACAGCACAGCTTTACCTTACCTTGTCACTCCAGCAGCTGCTCTCAGCGGGGGTAACCAAACACTAGTGCACTCCCTCTCCTCCACATCAAGCTCAGGGGGAATTTCAGCAGTGCGTCAGTCTAATATGACTTCAGTGTTTGGTGTTTATGCTCAGTAGACTGATGTTTTTTTGCTTTGGAGTGGATTAGGACTTGTCTAACAGAATGGCATGTCTTACAGCAGATAGCGAACCAGCTCGACATTGTGTTTTCTGCTCTTTTCAGTGTGAAGGGATCCTAACAGATGGCTGTTCTGACTTCAGATCAGTCTAAAGTTTAGCAGAAATAATACAGCCGCTCGCTGCGTTTGCTCGTTGACTTTCCCTCACTCCTTCTTTACTTTGTGTGAGCAGCATATGGAGCGTGTAGAGAGCAGGAGCGAAACAGAGCGGATATGTGAGGTTGAGTGATCGCTCGGCTGTGCTGGAAAGCCGAGAGCCGTCTGTAATGAGTGCCTGCAGCTTAATCGCGTACAGGAATGTTCAGGATCCGTTTCCACCAGAAGGACGCACGGAGTAATGAAGCAGCCAGAGAACGAGAGAAGCAGAATGCATGCGAGGGCCGAGAGAAAAAGGAGGAGGTAATGGGGAGAAGAGACGCCCAGAGGGAGCGAAAATAGGAGATGAGGGTGCGGGAAGTGTCAGAGCTTCTCTGGGGAGTAGGAAGAATGGAGGAGGGACAGATTAGAGGAAAGATAGATTGAGAAAGGCTATCTGAGATGTTTCCAGCAGTTGGCTGTCTTACCAGGGCTTTTTTTGAAGGGTGTAAACACAGCAATGATAATGGCTTCAGGCTTGCAACTAGAACGGGATGAAGCCCAGTCCATGCTGACATGGATAATGTCTGCAAGCTGCCAGATGTTTCTCATGCCTTGATCCCTCAAGCATTTTGGTTTGGTAGAAGATGCTATCATAAACGTGACACGTAGGCAGTCAGGTACACGCATACGGTCAGCAAGTAACGTTTACTCACAGAAACCCAAACACAGATATAAAGTAAACAGACCCATGGGATTGCAGCTCTGGAATGAAGAATAAAGATTTTTAAGAATTTGACAAATCTGGTGCAGATTCCACTTAATGATTAATGGACAATGAACGATTGCATTAACATTTTTAAGATGTCTTTTCTTTATAATACTAAACAAAACAGTATTATTTTGAGTATTTTTTTAATTAGCATTATTATTGTACTTTTATCTACATTAACAATTTGAAGCCACGTTGTTACTGGTATTAGATTAATTGATTTAGTTTAAATTTTGCATTTAAAATGGACTATAAACTCACTATTTAGACCAAAAAGACGACTGATTTAGAAGTCACGAATCCTGTGAAAAACATGACTAGCTAAGAAAGAGCTGAAAGATAAGAGATCGAAAAACAAGCTAAAACGGCATGCTTGTGATTGCGTTTTAGCGCCACATTCGCTTTTGTTCATACTGTTGGGTAGGTTTAGGTGTAGTGCTGATGGTACTTTATTTTAAAACATCACCGAGCATTACAGTTATAGCGCCACTCAATTCAAAACTGCGGTGACACGTACAGTACAAAACCAACGTGACATAAAACAAACCATATGTGCGTTCATCTGTTCCGGGGAAAAAAACTGAACACTCGTTTACCACAACTCACTGGACATTTCACATCGAATTTGTCACAAAATATACACGGTGGTATGTATTTCGCGTCTTGCGAGAAACTTCCCACAGGTACGTTTTCATCATGAAATCAGGTTGTTTATGTATTATCTTTTGTATCATTTTGTACCATGTAAGTATTTCTCATCACATTCATTTCAGAGTGCCAGCTCACAACTCTGCCGAGACATAATTTCTTGTGCAGTGGAACTGCAGATTCAGCAGCAGCGCAAAGCGGTTAGGAGATACTGTCATTTTAGTATAGCATTCAGGCTAATGCAGACCTTCAAGAACAGCTAACATAAACAAACACTGTAAATCATCATTCAGTTGCAGTCATTTGTACAATAAAGCATTCTTGAACTTGAAGAATGACTATGCCATTCCCATCCAGACGTGATGATCCTAGTGCAGAGAGGCCATGCACTTCTCAGTCACCATCAAACAAGAAAGATTGTCTGTTCCTTTGTTTGTGGTGGTGGTGGTCATGCTCTCTGATGTGGTCTATGTGTCCTTGTTAGCAGCAGACGTGCTGTGCCGATATAGCAGTTTGTCTGTCTATCTATTCATCTTTCTGTCTGACTGTCTATCTCACCATGTCCACCCCCAGAGAGTCTGGGATTTTCTGTTTTCTCCCAAAATCAGTGTCATGAGACCCCAGCTTCCACTGCTACTTTTTAAATGCCTCAAGGGTCATTTCTAATAACATATTTTTGTTTTAAGTCAGCAGGGTCACATGTTTGTTGTGGTATTCTTGTGAACATGTATCGAAGACGGACACGAAAGAGAAGAAGTAGTTGAAAGTCATTATTTTTGTTTTCTTCTCGTAGCTTCATAAAATTGTGTAAACCACTGATGTCCCATTGACTTTAATGATATCCTTACTACCTTTCTGGGTCTTGAACATGGTAGTTGATTTGATGTATATGGAGGGTGAGAACTCTGTCAGATTTCATCAAAAATATCTTGATTTGTGTTCTGAAGATGAATGAAGGTTTTGTGCAGAAGGGGAAAGAGCTAAAAATATATGAATGAGGAAGTGTTTTGAGGACTTGGGTTACCGCTTACTGTCCAGCCATTCTCTAGCAGTTTCATTTGCTGTTGAACACAGTTTGTACATCTGATGACCAGTCTGGTTGGTTTCAAGCAAGCTTGAATGTTTGTCTCAGCATCTGCTGTACATGTCTTCCAAGTGTCTGATGACGTGTAGCCTGTTGGCTTACATCTGTGGCTTTTGTCATAGATCCTTACAGGCTGTCTGTCTTCTGTGTGTGCTGTGCTTTAGGGTGTGTTGTTGTAGTTGTGTCTCGCTGTGTGCAGGAAAATACAGGATTATATGATCTTATTTGATATCTGTTTCTTAGGTGTTATTGTTTTTGAAACCCTGACATCTCTCCTTCATTTGATCTCTTTCTTTCTCTGGCTCTCTCGCCTGCAGGCTGATGATCGTCATCAGGATCTGCAGGTTGTTTTAGTGGCGATGACAGTCGCTCATTGTGTTGTGGAGCTGGTGAGAGATAAGCTGCAGCTGAGAGAGCAGAGCAGGGATGTATAAGGGACAGTAAGGGAGTTATGGTGGGAAAGGTTGTATTGTAGATTCAAGATTGTGTGTCACAGAGCATTGGAGTGCAAACTGAGAAATAGAAAAAGTTTAAAGAGGTCATTGGATGCTTATTTTCTGCAAGTTGATATGATTCCTTAGGGTCTTAATTAAGTCTATAACATGCTTTGGTTAAGATTTATCAGTGGTAGTGTAAAAAACACTTTTTACCTTCTCAAAATCAGCTCTGTTCAAAGCAACCTGTTTTGTTGCATGTTCCTTTAAATGCTAATGAGCTCTACTCACCCCGCCCCTCTCTTCTGTGGGGTGAGGAGCAGTACTGTTTACAGTATAATACAATAGTTGTTTCCAATTGCTGCAAAATCCTTTCTGAGAAGTTGTGTAAAATAGTTGTTTTCCAGAAAATAGTTAAAATTGCATTGTTGAAAGAAAAAAATAATGAAGTAGTCATCGATGTGTAACTATAAACATGTATTTTAGTTCCATTCACTACACAACAAATCTCTTAAAGGCGACATTGGATGTAAAATTCACTTAGTGTGTAGACGCAACCACTCTACAATGATAAAAATCTGTTCTGTTTTTAATACCCAAAAAACCTAAACGGTCTCAATTGTCAAGCTGTTTTGGTTTTCATACTGCTCAGGTCCCGCCCATGACTGTTGATAGACTGTCCCATATTCCTGCCCTCAGCCAATTGTACGCTGTCCGCCATTTTTTCTCCATGCTGGAGCAGCTGTGGCGACAACAGTGTCTGTGTTTTGTAGTTTAATGTAAAATTAAACATAAGAGTCCTTATTTTCTCCCGACATCAGAGCCACTGAGGACGCAGTGGATTGTTTTTGATGGTAATGCGCCACCGAATACAAAAAAAAACAGAGGAGAGGGGAGGAGTCAGCAGTAGCTCATTATCATTTAAAGAGACATGCGCCGAAACGGGTTGCTTTGAACAGAGCTGTTTTTGACAAGGTAAAAAGGGTGTCGTTTTACCATGACCATTGAGGAATTTTAATCAAGGTATGTTGCAGACATTTCATGAAAACCCTATAGAATCATCCCAACTTGTGGAAAATGGGCATCCGGTGTCCTCTTTAAATTTAATTGGTATTTAGAAAAGAACAAGGATGAAAAAATAAATCACATCGGTGTTTACTATAAACATGTATTTTAGTTCCACTCCCTCCACAACAGATCTTTTACATTTAATTGGTATTTAGAACAGAGCAGGAACATAAATTATAGTGCAGTTGATTATAAACAATAATTATTGTAAACACCAAGCCTAAACCAATTAATGTAATATTTTCCATCCATTGAAATGTTTACTTGTGTGTGTTAATTTAGTTTTAATATTATTGTTTTTGTTTTGTAATTGTAATCTTCTGTCTGTAGTTCTGATGTATGTTCAGCATAAATTATTTCTATTCATAATTTTAATTACTATTAACAATAGTAGTGAACACGCACTATTGGGTCCTTTTGACCACAGGAAGACGTTCTGTGTGAACACACTCAAAAGAACACATCTGAAGCATTGATTTCCTAAATATTGACCCGTTGATCCCACAACCCACCAAATAAGTATTTTGAAACTGTAGTTTGCACATCTGGTGTCCTTAAGTATTGGGCTGCATACTGTACATGTGTACATGTCTGATAGCAGCTGAAAGTGTGAGACTGATTGTTTGAGATGTGAATGGTGTCGCTGGTAGGGAATTGGCGAGTTCTGAATCTGTTGCCAAGTGCCACTGAGACAACCAAGCAGATGGAGAGGGGAAGACGCTCTGTTAGAGCCGTTAACCACAGGCCAAACCAGGATGGGTGTGTGCGTGCGTGCCTGGCATTTTTTAGGTGGTTGATCAAGAAGGTGCACGCTGCAGGTTCGCTCTCTTGTGTTCGCACTAACGGCTTCTCATCTGTCTTTAAGCTTCACTCTCACTCTCTCCCTTAATGAGACACCTTTCTCTTCTCCAGTGCTGCTCTGCTGGAGAAGCAGAGATGCTCCAATTACTGGCCTTTATGAAGGAGAGCGGTTCAACAACAATCAGCTTTGTACCGCTTAAGAGGCAGGATGCTGATTTGTTACCTCAGGGGTGCTCAGACTTGCTTCTGGAGGTGTTCTTTCCCAAAGATTTCTGATCTGACTCTAATCAAACACACCTGAACTGGCTAATCAAGGTCTTTGGGTTCAGTTGTAAATTACAGACAGGTGCTTGCAGCAGGACCGGAGCTAAACTCCGCAGGAGTGTTGATCTTCAGGAGCAGGATAGATCACTGCTGTCTTGGCTGAAACCAAAGGCACCTGCCTTGCAGCCTAGGAAACGGAATAGGCTTCAGAAAGGCTTTGAATTTGAGTGATTTCTGTGATAAATTAGTGAATGTTTTATGCCTTCAGACACTTATAAATTAATTTCTGCTTTCAGTTGCTCCATCAAATGCCACGTACAGAATGTAACGTAAGAACGTACAGACGTGCCTTGATGCCTCACAACCTTTTTGCACTGGCTTTTTCAGGTTTTGGCAACAAGCCAAGAGTCTGCAGAGCACCGCAGCCATCGTTAATAAGTCTCTGTCTGTTAGGCCGCTGCGTGCCGTCTCTGAGCGATGCCGCTATCAGCAGCAGCATTGACTTATCTCATTCTCATTTGAAACACTGTCACTTGTCATTCTAAGAGTAATGGCAGTACTATAATGAGAGAGGGTGTTCGCCTCTCAATCAATTCTACCCTAATTAGTGTTAATGCAACGCCCAAAAAGCCCCATAGCTCTCTTCATCCCTGCCAGTCCTCCTCCTCTCCCCCTTTTCTCTGTGGTCATAAGGCGATCGAAACAACATCTTCATCACTTCTGCACTTGTACATAATGTAACAATAGATATTGTGTAGTCTCGCTGGTGTCCTGGCCTCTGTTCTAGTTATGGCTCACAGCACCACAATGGCCAATTAATGTTCCCTGACACAATCAGAGCATTTGCCTCATGAATTATGGGAATGGTGTGGAAACCAATCACAACTCCCTCCCTATTTCCTTCTTGTTGCTACAGATGGCCTTTAATGTGTGTGATAGTTTTTTTTTGCAAGAGCAGCGTCTTGCATCACATAACACAATTTACAGTCATATAACAATATATTGTGATTGATTGTATTGATATGTTTTGCGTCTTGCAGGGGAGTCCCTCTATGTGTACAACATCAGAGTGATGTTAATATAGTACTGCAGAGTAGACATTGACCTTCAGCTTCAGGAAATCACCTGCTTCCAGACAAGATGCTCCCTGTGGTTATTAGGAGACATGATTTACGGTTAGGTATAGGGATGTAACGATATCAAAATCTCACAATACAATAATATAATATACATTAAAAAAAAAAGACAAATGAAGAATTGCAAAATTTTAAAGAACAATTTTAAAATACTCCATCTAATGCACTTTGAGAGTTCAAAATTAAGAGCTCCAACCCATGTTCTTAACTAAGAAAAAGTCAGTGAATCAGTAAATTGACTCAACCCTCTTTTTATTTGTGATATACTGTCTCAATCTAAATTACATTCACACTGGTGTTTTAGGAATCCAAACAAATTAAAATATAATAAAAATAACAACAACAACAATTACAGTAATAGCCATATATTGTAAAACAGCTGCACTGTAAAATAAATGAAAATGAGTATTATTTTTGCTTTACACTACAGTAGGGAAATTACAATAATACTTTCCTAATTTCTACACTTGAAAAAGATATTTTGAATTTAGTCTGCATTTAAACCGCTCTCTGTCAGCAATTCATACTGCACTTTTAAGCTTTTATTTTGAAGGAAAACTCCAGCTTCAGTGAAAACAGGCTTACAAAAACTCATCTCACTACAAATTTAGTGAAATGCTGTAATCATCTGGCGTGAAAATAAAGCATAACTGCTGGCCTTGCTTTCCCAAACGTGCGATAAACTCACGGCACCTGCAATAAACGAGTTCACTGCATTCACTGTGAACGGAGCCATTCTGAGGCGTGGAAAACAACGGATCACAAGCTGATCGCCTGAACAAAGTGCGTGCTTTGCTTTGAAGTGCGAAGGGAAAACTTGATAAAGGGATTAAGCTATATTGTGCTTTAGGTTTTAGTTCATTTGACAGATACTGTGCCGAAGTTTATGTTAGAATATTTTAAAATTCTACACTTTTTTCCCAGAAGACCGATATCGTTTCATATCATCATGTGACCAGGATAATATCAAGACAGTCGCGATACCGTGATACCATGATATTGATAATTTTGTTATATCCCTAGTGTTCACACTTGTCATGTTTGTTTCGATTAAAACAAACTCTTTTGCAATTGCTTTAATGCGGTTTATTCAAGTAGGTGTGAAGCTGCTATCCGAACCCTGGTGCGAACCAAACAAGCCGACCAAGATGCTAAAAAAAAAAAATGGGTCTCGGTCTGCTTCCAAACAAACTGGAATGAAATATGAACACAACATGGACCAAATACTACTAAATGAACCAAAAACAGGATGTAATGATAAGATGCGACGCATCTTGATGATTTCACGAAGGGAACAAGGAATGTATCCAACACAAAATGAGCAGAGGGAAAACGTGGAGCAACGAAGAGGTAAAGTACATTTTATGAGCTCTTAGTGAGTTCACAGGTGGTGAAAATAAAATCATATGTGCACGCTTAGTCCAGCAGAGGTAAGGTTTGTTCAACTTAAAGTGGCGATGAGCAGACCGATCAGTGAATGGGTATTTTGATGTCATGCACTGGTCTGTGCAACGCTGCTTTAAGTCGAAAACACCTGGGGTGTTCGGTGATTTCTGTCATTAAATATACGTCATTCAACCCAACCAATCATGTTGTGAACGTATCTCTATGCCTTTAGGTTCAGTGTCTTTAGGTTCGCTGTCAGAAATGCCAGTGTAAATGCTAAGCGGACCCTGACCAAATGTATCATTTTCCTTTTTGGTCTGGATCAAATAAACCAAACTACAAGTGTGAACGCACCCTAAATATGCCACACTCTTGGAGTTTGGAGAAGTCTTTTATGCTCAGCAAGACTGCATCAAGAATGCAGTGAAAACAGTAATATTCTGAAATATTTTTGCAATTTGAAACAACTGTTTTATAATTTAATATATTTTAACGTAAAAAAAAATGTCAGCATCATTTCTTCAGTGTTCAGTGTCAAATGATTCTTCAGAAATAAAAGTTTTTTTTTTTTGTTTTTTGTCTTTAGCCATAAATATACTGCATCTGTTGTTTACACGTGGGACGGATGTTTGTCTTTTGTCTGCATTGCTGTTGTTCACACGTCAGCACCAAAGTGCTGTTAAAACTGTAATGTAATGTGCCATATTGTTAGTTAGTAAGAGTCTAAACTGCTGCAGTAATCAGTCTTCATCTGCTCAAATGAAAAAAGTTCTATTGTTTCAGTGTGTCTAATTTGACAAGTTTCTTCTCACACACTCTTAAAAATAAAGGTGCTTTAAATGGTTCTTCACAGCGATGCCATAGAAGAACCAATTTTGGTTCTACAAAGAACCATTCAGTCAAAGGTTCTTTAAAGAACCTTTCTTTAAAGAATCTCTTTCTTACCCTTTTATAATCTGAAGAACCTTCTATTGGCGCAAAGAAACTTTTGTGAAACGGAAAGGTTCTTGAGATGTTAAAGGTACTTTATGGAACCATTTAGACAAAAAAAGGTTCTTCTATGGCATCTTCTAGCACCTTTATTTTTAAAAGGTCAGCATACTTAGCACATGCTTAAAACTACATATTACATATTACAGGGGTTGTATGGTTATGAAAAACCTGAAAAAGTCATGGAATTTTAAAACGGAATTTAAAATCTCTATATAATAGAATTATGTTTAATCAGATCCTGAATTTCGTTGGGGGATTGTGTGTATATCGCATATTTTTACTCTTTCCCGCAGCTTTCGAGTTGATAATGAGGCAAATTCCTGCAGACATTTATTCAATATAGCATGTAGGTTAGATGAGTAAATAAATCCACACAGAATATCAGATCAAATTAGAAATTTTTCAAAGTAGTCAACTCTTTCACTCTATCAAAAGCGTCTGCACTACAAGAGAGCAGCTGCACACTGTGAAACAATACTTTCGCTCATGTTTTGGGACAGTTGAAAGAATTGTCACCTGCATATTTGGGTCATTTTTGCTTGGTCACAAAAATGTATCCTTTGCACATATTTTTAACTCTTTTTAAGCCACTCGTGCACTCCAGAGGCATTTTCTCACAGTCACATCCAAAGCGTATGCGTATAAAGACGCTTCACAAGTACCAAAGTGGGTTATTATGCGCAGCTTGTGGCGCTCACCATCCTGGTGAGTATCCTCATAAGCACAGTCGTTTTTGTCTTAAGTGAGTGTAAACGGTTGTGAAAGAAAATGCATGTGTATCAGTATTTGCTTAAATGTCAGACTTTCCCAACTTAGTATGTGCTCAAACCATTGATCTTTTCTGACAGTTTTGTTAGACCTGATGTGCTGGCATTTTGAGAAACGGGTCATTTTGACATATAACCTGTAAATAGAGTTTATATGATCTTATGTGAAGATTTATGCAAGGCTGAGTATAAATGAAAGTGTCTATGTTGCTTATTTTAAGGTGAACAAAAACATCCATCTCAACCTTTGAGCCTAATCTGAGCGACTGCCTGAGACAGAGAGCGCCGAATATCTTAAATGATTTGAACGGCATGTCAGATCTGTACATAGTCAGCCTCCATTCGTGTATCTCTCCATCTCTATCTCTGCTGCTTCCTCCTTCAGTGTCACAGTTTGAATTATCTCCCTCCACGGGAACATCTCAATGTGTTTGGCTGTGAATGCCAAACACTCAATCACTGTTCTGTTTCCTTCCTCCTCTGGTCTCTAAAGTAATAGGATTCCTCATCCGGCATGACTCGACTCTCGCTGGCCTAATTGGAGCAAAAAAAGATGGCAGACGGTTTACAATCAGACGGGAAATGCTCAAGCGACGTTCCTGAAATAGCAGGTTCACAAATGGAAATTAAGACTCAAATTTACTTCAGGCCAAAAGCGAATTGGTCTAGTGCATGAATATAAATGCGCTACAGTAGACGAGGTGATATGAGCTTGAAGAGATGGGCTGATCTGCTGATGAGTCGACAGCGGTTATTATGCCCTGATAACAGTCCTCGTGTAAAACATTCACACGGCCGTATTGATTCTGCCGTCACTGTAATGAGGAGAGACAGTTACTGTGTCTCATTTCGCTGTCTAGTTCTTTATGACGTGAATCAGTATGTGGTGAATGCAAAATCGGGCACTAGCAGAGACCTTGATCCACTCAACATTAGCACAATGATGACTCAATTTCCTCTGACATGATTATGTGGTTGCGCATTAAAATGTCTTTAAGCAGCATCGCTGTATATCACATCATGGACTGATATCGTTCTGATATGATTTGTTTGTCGCACATCTTCATTGTAGCTATTAAAAAATAAAGTGCCATCATAAAATATGTTACATTCAACCTCCATTTTGGTTGTCTTGAGAGACTGGAGAAAACGTAACATTTCCAGTAAATGCATATAGTGAGTAGCTAAAGCTCACTTGTTACTGTGGATTGTGTGATTTGTTCAGAAGCGAATGTGTCAGTACCCTGGAGCGATTTTTGGCAATGATATGGTCCTTGAAATGTCTGATTCGCTGGGCTTTTCACTGACTGTACGCATAAAAATATGTAGCACACACAAAAATGGGACAAAATAGTACATTTTTAAATACATTTACCTTGTCTTTCAGCACTGTTCAGTAAAATAAATATATATACATTTGAAAAACTATGCGCAAGTTTATCGAGGACAAAAGCTGTTTTAAACCTAAGCTTTAAGCATGGTCACACTAAATGTTGATTTAAGTTAGTTAATAGAAGTTAATTGATAAATAAAATGTATTTTTGACCTTATTTTTGATTGAATTAATGACATCATTTTTACACAAGTTGCCTAAAACTTTTCAGTTTCAGAGTGCTGTAGCTATGCAGGTAGGTTTTCAAGAATCTTGGAGACAGTTCTTCTGAATTGAGTCTGTCTTTTTTGTGATTCTTCATGTAATCCCAGACACACTGGATGATGGTGAAATCAGGTCTCCGTGTGAAGCATACTGGCTGCTGTCAGACCCTTGTGCATACAAAAATCTCACTTTAATGTTACAATTAATGGCAAAAGCAATGTTGGCTAATGTAAACTGATATTTCCTACTGCCACACTACAGCAAAGGATACAGATAACAGACAGAAAATCATATTTTTGTGGGTGAAAATACTAGAATACTAGTAACATAAGTGCTGTTTATAAGTTTATATATTTAAATTCAGTTTGTTCATTTAAAATATTTTAAACTAGCTTTAATGTTTTTTTTATTTTCTGTTTTTATTAGAATTTTAAAGTTTTAGTAATTTTTGTTCTAGGTTTTTGTATTTTTTTTTATTAACTTTTTTATTAAATTTGATTTTACTTTAGTTTAAGTCATTTTATTACTCCAGCTTAAACTTATTCAGTTGGTAGACAAAGCAACACATTTATTTTATTTTGTTTTATTTTATTTTATTTGTAATTTTTGAAAGTTAGTTTTATTGCCTGTATGTCTGTATTTTCTCCATTGCTTAAAGTAAATAGCCAAAATGGCCCTTTTACTGTTTGTTCTGTTCTTTTAAATAAAAAAATTAAATTAAACATTAGAATATATTATAGATCCCAATTTGAGCACTATGTATAAATGTTAATAAATGTATTAATAGAGCTGTTGTAGGGTAATTATTATTATTATTATTATCATTATTTTTGTCTTACTTTATTTAACAGAGCAACAGTAAAATTACGATACTAACATTTATGAATGTTGGAGTTTCTCATTTTTTATTTTGGCGGAAACCCACAGGAAGACCTCAGTGCTTCTTTCTGTTGACAGCAGATTTATAAATGATTCTCATTACGAATTTGGAAAGATGTTTGTCACACGTATTGCATTGTCACATGCCTTTAAAGAGCTTTTTTGCTGTTTTCGGCCGAACATTCGGTGCATCCCTATTATTTATTTGCAAGTATATAATCTACGGATGTGGCTTTGATCACAGCGCTCCATGTGTGTTCATGTTTTGTGTGGGTGTCCGTGTGAATTATATCTCCACTGGGTCTCTGCTTCGTTCCCACTGAGTGGTTTAATGAGACAAGAGGGGCCAAACCCCATTGTGCATGACTGTGTATCTCCACAAGAAGCATGAATTAAGCATGACTCCGCCAGCAGCACTCCGGTGAGTTTGAATCAGGCAAGGAAGAAAGCAAGTTACTCATCATTACCTTCATGTTTAAGCCTCCCTGTCCAAAGCTGCCCATTTTTCTGTCCCTCGCCTTATTCTTCCATATTTGAAACAAGCATTTAGACAAAGCATTCAGTCTCTCATTAAGTGCCAGTGACTGTCTCATCCCTCTTCTCATGAGCCAGAGCTTCATTGCTTAATCCCATCATTTAAAACTTGTGTGTGAGCGGAGCGCAGCTTCCTCTGAGTGTGTCTTGCTGCAGGGTAATGCTTCTACCCTGATGCGATCTGACACACTGAACCGCTGCGTCTCAACTGCCGCACCATTACCTCCACACAGAGCGCTCAGTCGCCTCCCGAAGAAAGAGATAGAGGAGGGAAGAAATGAAGGAACTTCCCTGAAGTTTGGAGGACAGAAATCTATTGTTTTCATGTTTTTTTTTCTTCCCTCCGCTTGTGAAGCTCCAAGTCACTCACCGTTGTCTTGTGAATAACAAGTTGTCAGTCTTTAATCAGCATGTTCCATAAATTTTGGCTTCGGGTGTCATCTTGATCTTCGTTCAGTGGAATCAAAGTGTTTGTAAGTGGGATGCGTCATCGCAAAAGCCCCGTGTATGTGCGCTCTTGCAAGTGTGTCTAATGTAGCAGTGAGTCAACATGTTCTCTCCGGCTCAGAGATTTCTCAGCGGGAAGTCTCGTCTCCTGAGCAGCACTGCATTAGAGAGGAGCAGATCAGCGTGGTGCATTTAACCCAATAAGCGAGCTCAAAGTGAGCAACCACCCCTACCTCTTTCGCTTTGATGGAGAGAGACAGAGAACGAATGAAGGAGAGAGAGAAAGGTGGAATTTGTAAACTCAAATATTGAGACTTTCATATTGTTTGTGCTTTTCTAAGGTAGTGGGTGAACACTATATTCCTACTAGTTTTCCTTCTTCACATTAACATACAGAGTCCTTTTAAGTGTTAATTTTGTTAGTTTTTATTATAGTCTTAGTCCTTTGTCAAATTTACTTAAATTATCATATTTAGTCAACATTGTCCTGTTTTTGTTTGGTCAAGTTAACAGCCATTTGTACTAAACAGAGCAAATTAGTTTGAGAGCATAATTCCAGAACAGCACCAACAGGAAATTTCTGTCAGTGTTTTACTAACACTGTGCAAATTAAAGAACACAAATGCAATATCTCATTTACATGTCGACCTATGCAATATACCAAGTGCAGTGCAAATTAGTGTAGCTGCAAATAAAGAATAAAGAAATAAAGAAGCCACAGTACGTTGAAATTAATCGGAGGCCAAAAAATTAAGGTTTGCTAGAAGTTTTGATAGAGCTGGTATTGTGTGACTCCTAGTTGCGGTTTCCAAGACGTCTTTTATTTCCTGAAGCAAATTAAAAATAACATGGCTTGGCAAACGATATGTTCAAATAATGTGGTGTTCTGGCATTCCAAATAAATTAATACATTATAAATTAAAAATCCTCTCCCTTCTACCACACACTTAATTTTCTTTGCGGTGCCTTCTCCTAGCAGCAATAACTGCAGCCATTTCAAGCGCAAAATAGTTTAAAGGGGTCATTGGATGCTAAGTTCACTTTTACATGTTGTTTGAACATTAATGTGTGTTGCCAGTGTATGTACAAATCTACCCTATAATGATAAAAATCCATGCAGTGGTTTTTTTAATTAATCTGTAAAAATAATATTCCCTTTTTCAAATCGAGCCTTTCTCAGATGCCTGTCGTTGTGGCGTCACACGATCTACATATATCCATCTATGTTTACGCGAATCATTCGTGATCCAGCTTCATGTACAGCAGTATAAGGGTGAGTATAAGGGTTTTTTAATGAATCTTTGTGATCGCCTTTCCTAATAAAGTGCTAGTTAGCAAGTTTAGCGGCTAAGCGTGGCTAAATGCGGCTAAAGTAAACAGGCTCGTCAATCCATAGACAGAAGAGAGGGGCGGGGCGAGCAGAGCTCATTTGCATTTAAAGTAGCCTCGACCAGAATGAGATGATTTTTGCGAAGCTGATTTTTGGCAAGGTAAAAAGGGTGTTGTTTTACACTACCATTGAGAGTTTTTTTTTAAACCAAAGTATATTATAGACTTTTCATTAAGACCCTAAAGAATCATATCAACTTGTGGAAAATGGGCATCCGATGACCCCTTTAAGAGATGCTTTTTTTTGGGCGTTAAATAATGGTGCAAATGCCAGTAATTTGACGAGTGCAAACATTAGGAAATAAGTAATAAAATATTTTTGCTCAAATTTATAATCTCATGGATTGTCAATTGAGAAATTTACCTCATCTAGTGTACTGATTTATTATAGGCTGTTTATTATAGAAATTATTGTCAAAGACTAAGGCTGCATTTACACTCGCACAAAAAATCAGATTTTTTTGTTTTTGCTCACATCTGATACTGATCGGAATTTGTTGCTCACATGTAAACACAAAAGATCCGAGATTTGTTTTCACATCCAAACTGGGCAACTTTCAAATGTGGATTTTAATCATATACATATCCAATATCTGGACATCCAGCCTACATTTATACACACACATACACATCTCCCTATGCGAGGACGACACGTTTGTCCATAAAGATAGCATTTTAATGGTGGGGTGCTGTATGTGCTTGCAGTTTACTGAGATGGAAAATTTATATAGGTAATAAGTTGCACATTCAAGAGCTGGTTTTCAACCCCTGCCCCATAAATTTTACAAATGCAACAGCTTCACTTTTAAAAGCTACATTATATATCTCAAGTTTCACACTCGTTTGTGCGTTCTCTCTCTCTCTTGTTAATTCATTCGAATTCATTAATAAATATCATCTTGGCGCTACTTTTTCACTAAACTATTATTGTTATACATATACTATTACTGTTGAACTATTATTACCGTTATTTTCCGGTCTTTATCTGTTAAGTGAAATTTTGTGTCTACGATGTGAATAGTGCAAACACTGACAATTTGGAAAATGTAAACGGTTACCAGTTGTGTCTAAAGTGAATGTAAACAGGCAGGCCAAAAAAAAAATTTAATGTGGTCAAAAGATCAGATCTGTCCATTAAGACTTGCACTGTAAATTCAGCATTAGGCTGATGATACATGGGGCAACTTTTTGAGCAATTTTTGATGTGCAGCTTTTTTTGAGCAATGTTGCTTGGGAACTTTACTATTTAGAATTGATCATAAATTTATATCTGGATAATTTAGATCCGTCGTGGGCCCTGTCTCTCACCTGGTTGCCCGTTGACTGCAGTATTTACCAAAGTAGCCCAGCAACATTGCTCAAAAAAGTTGCCCAGTGTATCATCAGCCTTAGATGTGCAGCGAAAAATCATTTGGGTGCCACACCAGACACGACAGTCACAGCCAATCAAATGCGCGTGTGGGGGGCTCTTTTTGGAAGCACACTGCACTTGCTACAAAATGTATACATTTATAATCTAATTCATTAATGTTAAATATTTTTAAGATTATTTAAATGAACACACTGAGTGACTGATACCATCTTTATGGAATATGCTTGTTGGTTCGCATTGAGTTCATCTTTGCTTTATTTACAAGATCTGTGGTAAACTATCTGTTGTTGCTTTCATTATGTCATGCAAAATGATATTTAAACTCAAATTAGACATGTTTAACTTTGAATAAAGCACATAATCATTACCTGAGATTATCACTTATATTTTGTATGTTGTGGTTCCAGCCACGGCGTCGTGGAAATAGAAACCATTTCTAAAATAGAAATTTTTAACATTTTTAACAAAAAGATACCTTTTATCGCGTCGCGAACCAACAAGTATTTTCCATGACGAAGATGGTATTAGTCACTCAGTATCTAGTTTTATAATGTTAAAAGGGTTTAATATTTATAAATTAGATTATAAAATTTTCCATTTAATTGGGAGTGCAGTGTGGCTATCGCTTCCTAATGGCTGTGATATTTCAGTGTTTCTGTCACGTTGTGCTGTTGTGTTGCGTCTGGAATCTTGTCGTGTTTGCAAAAATTAAGCAAAACAGAGCAGAAAATGTATCCTTTTAACAGATAAGCTCTGGTTTGGGAATTTGAACTCTTGATATCTGGCAACCGCTTACATGAATGCTCACGTAGGTATGTACGGCAGTCCACAATAATATTTTGTTTCCTTTTTCGACAAAAATAATGAGATTTTTTTTATAGTTTTTATTTTAAATCATTTTAATCTCGTCTTTTATCGATATTGAATGTTGAGAGAGTCACAGCTGTCATTTACTGACCTTACTGTCATTAGAAAAATTGTCAGCGAATATTTTCGTGAACGAATAATTTACATACATTAGGTATGTTGTCTATTTTTGAGTATGGTTTCTAATTTAAAAAGAAATAAGAAAATGTTGTGAAATGCTGAAGATGGTGGTGTTAATTCTCATATATGCACAAGCCAGAAGACAGGGCTGTGGAAATTGGGTTAGCTGTGTATGGGTTACAAGCGTCATTGGGGAGGGTGTCGGCAGATGGAACCCCCCCCCCCACACCCCCCTTGTTTGAGTGCCACATTTTTCTCTGTATTCACCATAAAAATGGGGTTATTGCTCTCCAGCTGAGAAAGCAAGATACGGTGCTTGTCAGTGCAGCATTTCATTTACTCAGAACCAAAGCCTAAAACCTCATCTTAACCTAAAACCTTTTTGCTGTCTTGAGCACTGCTATTTCCCAAATCTAGAGATGTGGTGTACTTATTTATCTTTGCTTTGTGCACTTTTGCGTTTGCACAACAGCAGCGCTGCTCATTTAAAAAATGCCAGCGTTTTACTATTAAGACCCTTTCGCATGATTCATCTTGATGTTCCCTATTGCATTGAGCTACAGCGTTACCCCCAGCACCGTGCTCAGGTCAAGCGTTGTAATGTGACGCTTAAAGTTCAAACAATTCCAGTTTTGACCCTGTTTGCTGCTGACCTTTTGAAGCATAGCCAGTTATTACCAGACAATTTGCATGACATATTGTTGCCTAGCGCCTGTGCAAAAATCATAAGATAGAAAAATATCTTGATACATCAGGTTGTACAACACATTAGAGGTGCATCTTGACATTCAAAAAATAATCATCATATTGAATACATTAGTTATTTATTTGGATTTAATGGTAAAATTGCCCTTTTTACCATGAAAAGGCACTGTAATAACCATTAGCAATAATACACACTTTTGTAACTGGTTACTTGTATAGATTTAGAGCACACACATATCTCAGAGTGAGCTTTACCTCTTGCATTTACTTGGATTATTATTAATCTGCCTTTAAAGACGCTGCCCTTGGGGACCCAACATTTGGCGCTCACAGCCTCCGTTGGAGAAAGACAGCAGGGAGTGAAAACCTCCATGAATATTTTCATCAGGTAATCCTTGGTCTCTTGGGCTCACCTCCCACTGCACTAGTCGTCCTCTCGAGTTGCATGCGTCTGGTCTTTGGTTTAATCCAGCCGGCCTGTGATTAGCCAGGGCCAGTCGCAGCATGGGGCTGGATTAGTCTCCCGCCCCGTCAGACGCTTGCCCCATCAGGCCTCCGCCTCGAGCCTTGTCGTGGAGCTCTTATCTCTCCCAGATGCTGATTATGGGCTGTAACCGACCACACTGGCAACATGGCCGCGGGGCAAAGGAGAAGGAAGGATCTGTGCTATTGGAATAGGACTCGGGTTGTTAAATTGGCATTAGAGACAGACCTCCACCTTAGCTAATGAGGGGCTTGGAGAGGTGCTTATTGTCCTTGTTGGTTTATTGGGTCAAATTTCAGTCAGACAGGGATTCCTCAAAGGCTCAAAGCCCACTATTAGCCAAGTCTCAGGGTATTGCACTCAGTCTTCAGTTGTTTATACGGTGAGGTAGATATTAGCTCCTCAGCTCCCAAAACGCTAAGTCTGACTTGGAGGTGGAATTCAGGTGACTTCCAATAATAAAACCTCACACAGCCATTCGTTGGATCTCATTAAACCCTGCCGTTTGTGCCGTGTTTGTGTGTGTGTGTAAAGTGCAGGCTCTGTCTTTGGACGAGTATTGCTGTCTGTGTGTTCAGCCTCGAGCACAATGGTGTGGAGGACACGTTTCTCAGCTCTCCTGTCCCACCGCCTCTGGACACCACGCCTGGTTGGCCTTGTCAGTGTCACCGACAGATGCGCCTGGAACCTTCCACCTTTATTTATCTCCGTTTCCCTCTCCTCATCGCTCTATCCCACTCTTTTGCAGTCTTTTTCCTCCCCTTTTTTTTCCTGTGATCTGTGATCCGTCTCTGATCTCTTTCCTCTGAATGACCTCTCTTTTGGCATGATATATGTATGTGTGTGTGTGTTTGTGAACATAAAATGTGAGTGTGGTAAATGAGCCAGAACCAGAGAGAGGAAATGCAAGCTCTGTGACTTGCAGGTGTGAGTATACAGTAATGTATGCTGTGTTTGGATGTTTAGTCAGTGTGAAATGTGCTTGAATCTTCACAGTTGCACTTGTTTCTTCAGATATGGGCAATTTTGGTCTCGCTTTGGTCTATTTTAAACATTTTAAATGTAATTTATTCTTGTGATTTACCCTGTGAATTTTCAGCAGCAATTTCTCCAGTTTTTGGTGTCTCATGATTCTTCAGAAATCATTCTAATATGCTGATTTGATACTCAAGAAACATTCAAAATAACAGCATTTTTAAAAATATAAATATTTTGTAATGTTACAAATGTCTTTACTTTTGGTCAATTTAATGCATCATTTACTGAATAAAATAATCAATTTCTTTAAAAATCTAATTTTTTAATCTTATTTTGATCAAAAAATGAATAAAAACCCAGTTTTATACTAACAATGCCTAAAAGTGGATATACCAGAGATTTTCTTACTACTGGGAGATGAGAGGGTCTGTTTTACTTACTATTGGCAAAAGCGCATTGGTCAACTTAGATCACATGTTCCTTCATAACCAATCACATTACAGCCTTGACATCATTGAATTTCACTTCAGAGTTGTATTTCACTCAATCGCCGTTTACGGAAGCCATGAATGGGAAGTGCCGTAAGCTGAATCCCACCTGTTGCAAAAACTGATTTCTCTTGTAAAACGAATTTTTTTTTTTTTTTTGTGTATACTCAAAGTATTGTTTAGCGTAAAACGTGTTGAAAATTAGCCGATAAGCGATCGATTCATTAAATGAGCTGTTTCCTCTAAAAAGCTGTGTACTCAGCATAGTGAAGCCTCCATTGACATCCATTCAAAGAAGAGAACCTCTGATCTCATTTCCCAAACAGTAAGCGATAGCCGTTGCACTTTTTTTTTCTTAAGGTTGCAAGCTTGCCTTCTGTTGGCTTTGGATATACAATCAACTGAGTAGAACTGTCATATCAAATCATCTAAAATGATATGTTGTGTTTGACAGCATTCTCTAGGTGGAAAAGAACATTCTGAACATATTTGGAATACTTTGGCTGACTTCTTTGTTTTGATCAGACCTAAATAGTTACATAATCATTTCACACTTTTTACATAATTTGACAATTTTTTTTTTTTTAAATTGTTCTTCACACATTACATGTCATATTTCATCTCAAGTATGTTCTTCACTGATACTGTTGTCACCTTGGCAACAAAATATTCAAACTTTTGATTAAGTGCCTTTGTATCACAATATTTAAGTGCCTATAGTTCAAGAAAATCCTTTGTGTTTTCTCCCTTCTCTTTGTGAATTAATACCATTATTCTTGACAGTGTCCAACCTTGACCAAGGTGACACTAAATGCTTTTGCTCTTTACATTTTAGCACCATTTTAGATCTTAACATATAGCTGTTCTTTGTTCGTAGGATTAAATGAACCATCCATCTTAGCTAAAAGGACATTTTACCCTCTGTTCTTTCATCACCCCGTAACCAAACTGATCCAGTCAGATCAATAGCTCTGCCCGATCCCAAGAGCCCCAGTGAAAAATTTCTGTTTGAGAAAAGGAGGAGCGTCCTTTCTACCTGCACAGCTGACTGAGCTGCCCATTCGTCTCGGCTCCTCTGAGACGTGTTCTCGCTCTCTTTTTCTGTCTGCCCTGGAGAGTTTGAGGAGAGCCGTGGATGGCGAAGCCGAGCAGTTGGTATCATGTCTCATGAGAGAGAGTGTGTTTGTGGGATTCTGCCTTTCTACTTTCTGTCTTTGTTCCTCCCTTCCCTCTTCTTCCACGACGCAACGAGTGCTTTATCTCCAACTTCTCAGCTGGCCCTTTTGTTTATATCCCGTCTGCAAATTAAAGCAGTGTCACAGACAATGTGTGAGCACTCACCAGTCTAAAAATACCAGTCGGCTGATTGGAAGCGCAGCTCTGAAATAAAGTCATTAAGTCGCTGTGAATCACACGGGAATGTGCCGGTGGATCTGGAGCACTGCTGGACTTCTCAGCAAAGCATTGATTTAAGCGGGACTCTGGCAGTCTCTAATGGGAGTAGTGCAGTTAATGGAATGTTCTGGGATGAAAGGGCAGGTCAAAGGAGGCAGATAAAGATGAGGGGCGGTCAGAAGGTCAAGGGTCATCCATTGTCATGGCTGTTTGATGAACATCTCTGTCTTTATATGTTCTTTGGGTTTCTGCTTCTCTGTTTTCCAGTAGTTTGGAATAGCTTTGATGTGGTTCTCCTTCATTATTTATGTCTTAATTATTATGGTTAATGTAATGAAGCACAGACTTGCTTCCCCAGGGAGAACGTTACAGTGTCGGTTAAAAGACACATGATCTCTGCATAGATATCCTCAGGGTCTCAGAGAATCCCTTTACATAGTTTCGTACAGATCACACTATGAAGGGCTGGACCATATATTGCATATTTCCAATGCTTGTAAATTAATGTGTTTATTTGTACTTTTCCTAGAGATCATGTTGCTAGGTTAGTTCTTACGACTGGTCCTCAAAGTTTATCTTATCTTTTTGATATTCATTCATTCATTCATTCAACAGTTCTTTCTTGTCCTCAAATATGATTGGATGAGAGCCTTTTCCAGCAGTGCGATATTCTAGTGATAACAGAACTCGAACTGTTTCGTTGTTTGTATCACTTCGCTTTCGGTATGTCTCACAGCGAATGTCATGGTGGATGCCCAAATGGCTATTTTATAATTTTATAAAAAATATTTTAGGTCAAAATGTAGTTGTTTAGGCTTCAAACATGTGGTTTGTTATTGTTATTAAAGATAACTTGTATTTGAAAATTTGCTTCAATGTTTTCGGAGATGTGAGCTCCAGGGCGTCAACGGCTGTTGAGCACTAATGAGCTTTCAGTGAAGCAATTCTGCGTTCCTTTGTTAATTCTAAAGTGATGTTTTCGAATTAGTAACCAAGGCTTGGGTTCAACTGTTAAACTGTCAAACTGAGATTTGAAACCGTGGTGGAAGGAAGTAGTTCCGCAAAAAGGAGGGTTTTAACAGACACTTTGTTGTCTCCTTTCTTTTTATCTACACACTTATGGCATCGAACTGTTGTATAAATGCAGTATCACACTCCTAGCTGTGTGATATTGCTGTTTACAGTGCCTTGAGAAAGTATTCATACCCCTTCATTTTTTTTCACATTTTATGTTGCAGCCTTATGTTAAACTGCTTTAAATTTACTTCTTTTTTTTTTGTTTTTACACATCAATCCACATCAATCTACACTCCATATACCATGATGACAAAGCACAAAACAGGTTTGTAGCAACTTTGCAAATTTATTAGAAATAAATCAAAATTATTCCAAGTATTCATACCCTTTCTGGGACACTTGAAATGTAGCTCAGGAGCACTCATATCGCTTGTAGATGTTACTATACTTTGAGTGGAGTTAACTGTGGCAAATTCATTTGAACGAGTATGATTTGGAAAAGCACACACCTCTCAGAAAAGGTCTAACAGCTGAAAATCAGAGCAAAAACCAAGCCCTGAGGTCAAAATAACTGCCTGTAGAGCTCAGAAACAGGCTTGTGTCAAGGCACAGATCTGGGGAAGAGTTCAGAAAAAAAAAAATTGCTGCATTGAAGGTTTACAGAAACATACGTAGTCTCCATTATCCATAATGGAAGACGCTTGGAACAACTAGGACTCTTCCTAGAGCTGGCCTTCTGGCCAAACTGAGCAGTTTATGGAGAAGGGGCTTGATTATACTGGTGATCAAGAAACTGATGGTCACTCTGGTTGAGCTCCATGATCATGTATGCAGATGGGAGAAACTTACAGAAGTACAAACTTCACTGCAAAACTCCACTAATCTGGTCTTTATGGCGGTGTGGCCAGACTCAATCCTCTCCTCAGTGAAGACACATGAAAACCCAGTCCAGAGCATTCAGAGCCTCAGACTGGGCAGAAGGTTCACCTTCCAACAGGACAATGACCCTAAGCAAACAGCAAGAGTGGCTTACAGACAACTCTGTGAATGTTCTTAAGTGGCCACAGCCTTGGCTTGAACCCATTCAAACATTTCTGGAGAAACCTGAAAATGTCTGCCAGCCCCCATCCACGCTGACAGAGCTTGAGAGGTGAAGAGGTGAGGCGATGAATGGCAGATAATTACCAAATGCAGATGTGCAAAGCTTGTCGCATCATACCCAAAAAGACTTGAGGCTGTAAAGGTGCTTCAACTAAGCACTGATTTAAGGTTATGAGTACTTATACAATGTACTTATTTCAGTGTTTTATTTTTATTAAATTTGCAAATTTGTCACACGTCTGTTTTTTGCTGTGTCATTATGGTGTATGGAGTGTAAACTGATATGGGGAAAAACTAATTTTAAGCAGTTTAACATAAAGCTGCAACATAATGTGAAAAAAAAAAAAAAAATGGAGTATGAATACTTTTGCAAGGCACTGTATCAACATGCTATGATTTAGCTGTGATTATCTACAGCCGAATCATAGCTGTGCTGATATACAGCAAAATCGCACTGTTACTCGTTTGATATTGCTCACATATGTGCATATTTGTACTATTCATTTAGTGAATAACGCAGTCCAACTATATACTTCTTACTTAATCTTTTTAAAATATATCAGAAGTGTATTTTACTGCTCCCTGCAGAATGTTTGCCTGCAACACAATACCAATGCTCACTCCTCCTCCATTCACTGTCTCTCCCCACCTACACGAGGGTCAAGCTGCTTTATGACCCATGGTTGTGCTGCAGTGCCCTTGAGCAAGGTATTTATGAAGAGCCTCCATGGATACCTGGTTGTTTAAGTAGTTATGAAATCCACAAATCTCAAAGGGATAATTCATCCAATGGGAAAAACTCTGTCATTGTTAACTCATGTATTTTGAAACCTCTATGATTTCCTTTGTTCCATGTAACATAACAGGAGAGATCATTTTCTCTTAATCTCATTTGCATGTGTGGACATTCAAACCTGGAATTTCAGTATTTTTCCAAATGTTTGAGGTATCGTAAGGCACCAGTTTTGAGTGTACACAAGCGTGAATACGTTTCAGAGCTTATTTTTATGTACTTTTTATGTTTTATGATTTTTAAGGGCAGATTTAACATTATTGCGGAATATTTCTACTGAAGAAGTCATACATGTGCAACATGAGGAGCAATACAGGTGACAGAATTTTGGCTGAACATCTTTGGACATTAGAAATGGGAACTTTTGGACTTGTTTATTCTTTAGGAAGATTGCTTCTATGTAAATAATTTTAATTGTTCAGGACCTACAACTCATCTAAATTCTCTGATAAGCTCCAAACTTCTCTGTCCCTGAGAAAGCTAAATGACATATATAAATATAAACTCAAACTCTTTTTTTTTTTTTTTCCTGAATTTATTGAGACCTATAAAATCTATTTGCAGATTTAGATTCCTGGCAGTTGGAAACAGACGACTTTGGTGAAGGCGGAGGTTGTTTTCTCCTTGGCATGCACTGGGAAAAAACCTCCCTGCCTCCAACAATAAAACTCACAACATTTGCAATGAACATGTTGTGATGTTCCATAGAGACTAAATGTTCATTTTTTTATGAGCAAGGATGCTTCTGTGTTTTATCAAACAGTAAGCCCTGCAACTGAGACGACATAACAAGCACATGAGAGCATAAGAGCCAGCAGAGGAACGTGTACAGGTCCATGTGGGATCTGTGCCCACAGACTCACCTCTTACATGCTCTTTTATGAATTACTTTGGCTGATTTCCATAAGTGCTTTCAGCTGTCATTTAGAATGTTAGACATAGTTTTCTAACATTTTATGTACACTGCCATTCAAAAGTTTGGGGTATGTATGTATGTATAAAAGTGAAATATTTTGAAAAATTGACCCTTATGACTGGTTTTGTGGTCCAGGGTCACATATTTTAATTGTGTTATTTTTTTTTTTAATTAATTGTTTTCTTTAGAATTTTAACAAGTATTTATTTTTGCATTCAGCCTACATTGAGCTAGCAGTTTGAAGAATGGATAGATTGATGGTTGGGTCTACAGTGTTTACAGTTATGTACTATTGTACATCTTTCAGGCAGATATGTGCAAAAGCTGTGTCCAGTGCAGAAGAGAGTGACGGTGTTTGTCAGGATAAGGAGATTATATAATGACAGGTTCTCCTATTTGCTTTATCTCCTCTGTGTAGCAGAGATGATGAAATGCCTTCAGAGAGGCTGAGTGGTTCTTCAGGGATGTGTGAGAGAGCTCCACCGGCCATATCTGTCCCGTGGTGATGCCTTTCTATCAGCCATTTTATTATAGGATTTAAACAAATCGTTTCTTTCACTTTCACATATCACACTGATGAATTTAAAGTGTTTTCTGAGTGCGCTTTATTGTCCCTCCCTTCGCCTCGACTCACAGAGCTGATTTATGATAAGATTTATAATGAATCTCTTCCTCTCTTCAACATCTTTCGTACTTGTGGCTTGGTTTCAGGTATGATTAAGTCATTCACTGTCACCAGATTGGCAGCCGTGTTACGCTACGCCCGCCCCCCGGTGTGGCGCCGATCTCACCCCTGCAGCCCACAAATTAAAAGCGGCGCTTTGGTTTAGAAAATGTCACAGCATCTTAAAAGGGTATTTAACTTATTACATTGCTCCTCCCTCCACTCATCTTTTGTTTGTGAACTATGCCCATGATTGTGAGCGTTGCCACAGCAGCACAGCCCTCCGCAATCTTCAATATGATCATTTTCTAATCTTCTCCCTGTCCCTGCACATGGGCCAGTGTCGACGTTGCACCGCTCTCACACGATTCCCTGCCGGAGCGATGAGTCACAGCCATCCATACGCTGTTACACACACCATCCCGGCCACCCCGTCTCACACACACGCTTCCCACTGCTGCTGCTGGCTTGAAGGTGCAGTGATGGAGAAATGAGAGCTGGGTTTCTTTGAAAGGTCATTTTAGATCTCTGTGGGCTTCTGTGTGCTTTTGCATGTGCACACTGGCAGTTGGTGTAAAACTGCATAATGAGAGCGTAGATGGAGTTTGTCCTGTTTTTGCCTGATGACAAGATGACATGAGTGTCTCCATTGCTGTCAAACACTCAGCCAATCAGCAACCTGTCCATTTTAGCCAATTAATTAGCACCCTGAATGAACTATAGACTGTTCTGTCATGCTGAGATGGGTGGACATTGTGTAGAGGTGGGTTATGGCAAAGGACGTGTAGATGGATGGATGACTCAGACTGTGTTTAGAATGGCGTTCTTCTAGTGTGCTGCATGCTGCACAGTTTAAAAATTGACTGTTATTTACTATGTTTGTCACACAAACTCATTACATACTAGGGCAGCCCGTAACTGAAGATTTTTCTTTAATCAACTAATCATACATTTATTAATAAACCATTTAAATCACAGTAATGAGCCTTTAATTGCCTACATAGCTTAGTAAGCGTTCAAGCGCACATAAAGCTGGCCACAGCACATTGGCAGAAGTTATAATTATGAATGTATCAGGGAAGAACAGTAAGAAGGCTGCATTAACATTTTAATAATTTATTGATAAACCAGTGCTTTCTTCATTTTCGGCTTAAGAGATGAAGTCAGCAACACCGACTCATCATCTCTGCAGTAGTGGAAGCGCCTGTATGCATTTTTCATACGGATTGCATGATCTGAGAATATTTGTTTTACATTTGAATTGGTTCATTTAAAAGTAGACATTTTACTCTCCCTATGTTTTTTTCATGTCTGTAAGGCAAGTATATTGTATATTACTCTTATCTGTATGACCAAAAATGGAGTATTTTAAGAGCAAGTGACTATTCAGCTTCCACACTCTGTACAGACACTTCAATAGCACACATTTTTGTAGGTTAACATTAGATTGAGTGGTCATGTAAAGTTGCTACTAGTTACATATTTGAGGTCGATGAATGACAGGCGAGCATTTGGATGGTCCTCCCCAATGTACTGTGTTACCACAAAGACCAGTCGTTAACGATCTGTCATGACTTCGCCACTTCCTGTGGATTTTTTAAAAAAATATTTATGCGACTAATAAAATTTTTGTCGATCAGTCAGCTTTTAGATGGTTAGTCGACTTTTAGGGGGCAGCCCTATTACATATCCTTGTTTAATTGAGTAAATTTGTGTCCAGTTATGTTAAAGAGAATGGTTAGTTGTTGAATTTTATTGAATTTTATTGTTATTTTAGGGTGTCCAGATGTCCCAGTTTTCCGGGGACAGTTTTTGGTGGCGCTGTGAGCTATACTGATTACTAGTTGCACGCCATTACTGTAGCTATGAAGAACTTGAACAAGAGTAGAGCACTATTATCATCAATTATAAAAAGAGACACCATCATTAGTTTCAAGGTTGTCACATACTAACTATATGTGTTAAAACGAAGTAATACTGTTTGTGTGCACTTTATAACAAGGCATGATAAGATTGCGGGATTGTTTTGCACACAGTATTAAACATTCCTAAAACTTCCACTTTATTCAATAACTTCGGGGAAAAAAAATAATTTGAAAAGTTGTAATTACTTTATACTAACAGTCAGATAAATGCAGTCAGAAAATGTAAAAAAAAAAAAAATAATAATAAAAATTGTTAAATATGGTTTTATTTATCTTTGGATATTTATTGTCTTTATTGTTTAATGTTTTTTTTGAAATCATACTTTTTTTATAATCCTATTTTGATCTGTTTACTATTTGCTATAGTTACTATTTACTTTTTCATAGACATAGTGTGATTTTTGGTGAATTGTAGGTGGGTCATTCCTTGTCAAATCAAACAAATTTCAAAAACTTCCCCGTCTCAAATTTTTTGATTTTGCTAATATTTTTTTCTAAGAAAAGATAAACATGTATAGTGATGGAAGCCAAAATATTAAATGTCATGGATGAATATTTACTGAGTAATCCACTATTTTCTAGAGGGGGATCAAAATGGCAGTTTTCAGATTTAGAGTCAAGTTACAGAGAGGTAAAAATGATTTCAGAAAGATCATAATGTTATTTTTACACAGGAATTGGTAGGTCTGTTGTATTTAGGAATCTTTGTTGCATTATGTGCCAATGGTGACCATTGAAAAAACGGTGAAACGGCACTTTTAAAGTTTTTCTCCAAAGTTTGCATGCCTGCAACTCAAAAAGCATTAAAGATATCTTGCCATTTTAGATATTGGGTTTTAACAAACTTTCCTTTTGGCATCTTTATTTTTAAGGCCCTTTGAGATTTGGTTTCTGAGATATTGGAATTTCAGTATGGCTCAAGGAGTAAATTGTTACAGTTTACACATTTTCAGTGCTCAAAACCAAAATATTTGAAAAAAAGACACTGCTTTTTTTTATATATAGAGGAATGTCTCAAGAACAAATAATGTTGAAACTAGACATGTATCTTATTTCTTTCTGTCAAGACAACTGCATTGAACATACCTGTCTGAGTGCAATAAATATTATTTTTCCAAAGTTTGCATGCCTATAACTCAAGAAGTATTAAAGATATCACAATATGATTTTAGGTTCTAGTTGTTAATTAAGTTAACAAGTTGTTTTCTTTTGAAATCATTTCCAAGGCTCTACATCATTCAGTCCCAGAGATATGGGGATCTCAATGAGGCTCCATGTCCAGATTGTTGAATATTACCCATTTTAAGTGGTCGTAAGCCAAATGTTGGTCACTTTGTATATAGCTGATACTTATGTTATTTAAAGAACAATGTCTGAAGAAGACATAATTTTAAAATTAGAATTGTATTTTGTTTTCTTTTTCTATTTGAATGGGTTCATTTCCCTTTATACTGTAATGTACTGCTGTAATACTGAGTGGTGCAGTAGCAGGATAATCGGGAGCCAAATTCTGTTAAATATAACTGAACAAAGCCAAGGACTGCACAGGAAACAGAGTGAAATAAATGGGAAGAAGAGACATGTAGTGAGGGTAGAGTTGGGAGATTGCTCACTGTTGCTAGTGGGAATCCTCCAGCACTGATAGTCATGCTTTGTTTAGTTTCTTTATCAATATTGAATTAGTCAGTGGAGAGTGGAACATGGCTCTCGCTGGGACTTTGACACTGTGCAGAGGTTGCTTTGTGTGTATGAGAAGGACAGATGGGATGAGTGCTGTTTAACTACACATCATCTTTTGTAATCATTTGGATTAAATGATGTTGTTTTTGTGGTTGGATCAATGACGTCCATCTTCTTTAACATCAGGTTGTTGATAATCCATGTCCATGTTAGGAATGTGCAAAAGTACACATTTAATTCAAATCAACTAGTCGTCAGGTTATCTGAATGCCTAGTCGACTAATGTGGTCTGGTTTTGGGTCTGCCTGACCTCTGACTCATTTCTTAATGGGGGCATTTACATACAACAGCTAAATTCAGCAGCACAGAACACAGGGGTCTTGAGACACATTTGAAAACTCAGACTATTTTTAACTTCTACAGCACTTTGTCTTGCAGCGCTCATGGCGGGACACTCAAACAACGTGAGACGCAACACAATGACTGAAGATAGTCAGACTGCATGTTTATGGCTGTAGCGATGGTGCTTTAAAAAGGATGAATACAAAATTGCAACACTCTCTGAGGGTTTTACAGTGCAACAATACAACACTGTCAGAATGCTAATTAAAACATAGGCACTAAAAATATCACAAAGAAAATCTAAATAAGCCAATCAACTAGTTGATAGATGATTTGTCAAAACTGTGACCCATCTCTACTCCCATGTGCAGGCATGTCATTAGTTGACATCCTGGTTTAGGTTTTCCTTTGTTGGTCCTCTGAGAGATCTTCCACATCTTTCTGAGATACATTAAACATTAAACTCTCAATCTGCATCAGTAAGAACAAAGGCTCCTTCCTGTGTACTTCCTCTGTTGTCTTTTCTGCCCACCCTCCTCTGTCTGTCTCCACGTGTCCTTGTTTTCTCTTTCGGCCTCCTGTCGTGCAGTACCAGCCAAAGAATAAAGCTCCAGCACAAACAGCAGACGCATGCTGGTTGTTATGAAGATCACCATGAGCTCTCTGCTTTTGGAAGCCAGATCTGAACTGTAAATCTTTCTTTCACTCTTCATAATGTGAAACATACATTTCTAGATACAAGTGTGTCGCTTAGCACTTGCTGTGTTTGTGTATGTGTGGTTATGGGTCAGGATGGTTGACTAGATATCAGATATCTAACAACCAGCTAGTTGATTAGGGAGTATGATTTTTTTTTTATTTATGCTTTTGAAGCAAAGATTTGGGATTTGCAATGTCTCCATGAATGTTTTAGTATGCTGCGTGTTAACTGTCTCCGGAAAGTTGCATGTCTCAATTCATTGTCTTTAAAGCACCGTTTCAACAGCCATCAAAGCATCGCTTGTGTACAAATTCACCTCCAACAGATTTAAAATGATCTCTATCAAGTCTCAGATCGCCTGCTGTGAGCAATGATCTGTTATTATGTAGAATCCACAGGTGTTGTGGAGAGATTAAAGGACAGTATTTTCTTGCTGATTCTTTATGGTGTGGCACTGGCTCCCAGGTGTGTGTCAGAACACATTATACCCCAAAACCAAATGGAACAAAAAAGAAATCATGTCTTTCATAAAGATTATTCACTATTATTATTATTTTTTGTGTGTGTGTGTGTTTTATGTTTACAGACATGTTACATTATCCCCGTAATTTTTATTATATGTCTCATGCGAATTATTGTTTTTTTTTTAATTATTGATGTCATAAATATCATTTTTAATACCATAGAAACTTCATCTCAACAGTGTCAGTATCACAAAACTAACACTAGCCTAATGAAAACAAACAAACAAAAAAAAACAGGCTCACTAAAGACAAGTAAATCAGTTAAATAAGTATAAGAAGATAACTAGAAGCAATAAGACAAAAACACTACAGTTTAACAAATAAATAGGAAATGCTGCAAACATTGTGCAAAGTAATCAAACGTATAAAAACACAGTATGTTTTTTTTATTGTGTAGGTTAAATTAATGTGTTTACGAGGATCCTTGGCAAAGACGGCATTTTAACACATACAAGTGTGTGTGTTTAACCGTTCAAGGTGTATAAAACTGCAAAAAATAACTCCATTCAATACTCCCGCCAAGGTTGCCAGGGTCCGTACAAAGTGCTTAAAGTGCTTGAAGTACTTGAATTTGAGTTTGGAAAATTCAGGCCTGGAGAACTCTTGAAAATGGCAATATTCCTGAAGTTGTACTTAAAGTGCTTGAATTGTTGAAAGACAATGTTTCTATGAAATAAGTATCTAATTTGATGTGGCGCACATCTTTTCACGCAAAATTCATGCAATTCAAACATACCTATTTCAGTTAATGCCAGAAAACAATCGATATAAGCAAATAGTAGTACTGACAGTGTTGTAAACATGGCTGAAGATGCGAAAAGAGGAACAGATGACCCAAATCATTTTTGCTGGAACCGCTCAGATTGATTCAAACTCGTGACTTCAGTCATTTATTTGTAGCGATTCACTTGCAAAAAACAGATCAAATTAAAATTAATTTTCATATTTCGACATCACTTGTAATGATTTTAAAAAGCACGTAGTGATGGGTGAAACTGAGCTTTTTGAAACTCCAGATCAGTTAAACCATTGCGTCACAAAATGCTTCACTATTTTGAAGCGTTCCAATCGGATTGTGTATCGCGAATCATTTGATTTAGGTTGGAATTTTGTGTATCTCGAATCATTTGATTAAAATCAAATTCAGACCAGGACTTCAGAGCGCGTATCACGAATCAGTTGATCCAGATCAGGACCTTGGTGCGGGTTCACAAATCATTTGTTTCAGATCAGGATTTCAGAGTGATTTTGTGAATCTTTTGTTCTAATTTTTTTTTTTCTTAAACAGTAGAAAACATCAAAATACTAATGCAGTACAGTGTAAAAAAAAACAAAAAAACTAAACAAAAAAAAGTGAGTATACACAAATACAAATCCCTTAAGTAAAAAAAAAAAGTGGTTTTACTAGTTAAAGTGTAGTATATTTGTAATACTTTAGTAGCAATATTTTGCATGTGCTTCACTTTATTTTTGCCCTTTTTTTTTATTAGTACATTTTTATCTGTTTCTCTTTTTTTAGAATTTGAAATAAAAGACATTATTCAATTAGTGAGATCTCTGATTGAAGTCCATAAAAATCTGAAAAGTTGTGCTTGAAAAGTCCTTGAAAGTCCTTGAATTTAATTTTATCTGTACGAACCCTGGCTCTCTTCCATTTTCCGACTCAACCGGACTTGTCAATAAGCTCTTTGCCAACTGGCTTGCGTAAGAACACGTCATGTAGGGCTGCACGATTAATCGAATGCGTTTATGAGGTGCGCTTAGTCAGTAAAGCCGGTACTTTGATTAGTAGTAAAGCTCCATCACGTGCGTTCAGCTGGAGCGGCAATTAATACACAGCCATAAATCACTGACAAGCTACGCCAAATCGTGCTCATAATCGAATGCGATTCATCTGCGATCATGAGCGCGATTTGGCGTAGCTTGTCAGTGATTTATGGCTGTGTATTAATTGCCGCTCCAGCTGAACGCACGTGATGGAGCTTTACTACTAATCAAAGTACCGGCTTTACTGACTAAGCGCGCCTCATTGAACGCATTCGATTAATCGTGCAGCCCTAACGTCATGCTGATTTTTTTTGCTCAAGTTGCAATTTTTAAACTTGCGCGGAAGACACGATTGAGGTGGATAGCGCATTTCGCATCATTTGCGCCGCCCCGTGCGACTTACCCTCTATTTGCATCTTTGCATTGACTTTGTGTGTAATCTACTCGCACAAATAATTACATTTGCATTTGGTGTGAACACACCATTAGAAGGGATCCCCTGGTAAAAATTGCACTCTGGGGGGTAAAATACGTGTTTTTGTCAGGGTTCCCCTTGCTACATATAACGTTTTTGGGGTTGCTTACACCTGCGACAACAGTGTCAAAGCAGCCCAATTTCGCGGGAAAATCGTGGATTTGGCAACACTGACTCCCGTGCTCACGAAATGAGTTATCTTTCACTGCTGATTACCTTTCAAAGTCTTAAAATCACTTTTAAAGCACAATGTTTAAAAACACATGCAAATGACATGTTTTCGTGACCGTATAACAGAGCAACGTCATGTGAGCATGTAACCGCGACAGAGACAATTGTTCAAAATGTCTACCAGTTGACAAATTTCTACCGGTTAACAGCGTCTACTGCTATGTTGCCCACCCCTACAGTATATTTGGTGTAATATTTGAGCTTTGAAATTTCAGCCTGCACATTAAAGAACATGATGTTTTGGGAAATGAAAGGTTTCAGTTATTCAGCCTATAAGTGCTGTGCTTAGCATCTATAAATCCTGAAGAAATGCATCTGTTCAGAGTCTGGTGGACTTGGCAGAGTCATTTTATACATGATTTTTCTAGTACTGACTTGTCAACTAGCCATTCAGTCAGTTCACTGACTAGTTGATTAAAATATGTATGTACATGTCTCATCCACTCTTTGCCTTTGGCGAGCTTCAGTGTCTGAGATCAAATCCTCCATTAGAGAGTCATTAAAAGATTTTACCTTCACCTCTTTTTGTAGGATTTTTTTTTTTTTTTTATTTCCTGGATCTCTCTCCTGTCTGTTTGTGAATGCAAGCGTGACTGACTGTAATTGGTCAAGGGCTGGGTTCTTATCTGTACATGGTTTGTCAATACATGTACATCAGCACACACAAAGCACTTCAGTGATGTTCAGATCATAGTCTAGGAGAGAAGAGTGGACCATCTGAGACAGAGACGCCTCGCAAATGAGAGAGTGCAAATATTGACTGCAAAAGTGACGCAACTGCGCAGGAGTCATCTATCAAACCCTCACCGCATGTCCTCTCTGTCCTCATTACAGGTGTCTGAACACACTGTGAGATTCACACTCTTCCACCCAGGACAAATCAACTAATGCACTGACTGATTCATCAAGACCAGCTGCAAGAAGTAAGTGTTGTTTTTGTTGGTTGTTTTGATGACTGATGACAGAAATAATCCTGAATTTGTCAGTCAGCAGTAAATAATTGGCCTAAATTTATTTATTTATTCATTCTTTCATGAATCATTTCATTCATTCTTTTCGTCTGGGCTGGTTTCCAAGGCGTAAAAAATACAGTAATACCACAATAAATACAAAGCCTGCATTTATTTAATCCAAAGTACAGCAAAAACAGTACAATTTTGAAATATTTTTACTATTTAAAATAACCATTTCTATTTGAATATATTTTAAAATGTCATTTATTCTTGTGATTTCAAAGCTTCAAATTACTCAAGTCACATGATTCTTCAGAAATCATTCTAATATTCTGATTTGCTGCTCAAAAAAATATTTATTATGTTAAAAACATAATAATTGTTTGTTTCTTTGATGAATAGAAAGTTCAGAAGAACACCATTTATCTGAAATAGAGATCTTTTTTTAACATTATAAATATCTTTATCAACACTTGATCAATTTAAAGCATCCTTGCAAAATAAAAGCTTTCATTTCTAAAAAAAGAAATTATAGTGACACTCAAGCTTTTGAATGCTATAGTGTATAATGTTACAAAAGCTTTTTATTTCAGATAAATGCCGATCTTTTAGATCTTTCTATTTATCAAAGAATCCTGAAACAAATGTTCTATGCCATTGTTTCACCCATATCTCACGCCTGAAACTTTTAGCTGATTTCTCTCTTATTATACAGTACACATCTGATGTTGAAGTAATAGTTTGAACCTTGTACATCGCTCGTTTTTATCAAATTTATCATCATTATTCATTAGCACCCCATATCAAAACAATCTTCACCTCTCACTTCCGAGCGGCTTGTCGGCATGGTAACAGTCTTAATTCCACTGCGGTGAATGAAACTCACTCAAGTGTTTTCTGTCAGTCCTCCAGAGCAGCTATCCAATCCTCAGTGTGACTGATCCGCACAAACGCTTCATGCTTACCCAGAGGGCTCAGAAAGTCAGATTTCACTTAGGCGAACTAGGCTTTTCTTTGAATCTACTTAGTATGCGCGTGTTTGAATTGTGTATTGAGCCTTAGTGCACCTCTTGAGCTGGTCAAATTTAAATGCAATTGACCCCAGAACCAAGAAGAGCTTTTATATGTCTTCCTCGAGCGAATGCACACCCACGCACACACTTCCAGGGCAGGTTATGGGCCAGACCTCCGTCGAGAATACAAGCTCTCTAGGTCTTTGATGTCATCCTCTGTTGGTGCGAATATGCAGCTGGATTCCCATTAACGCTCACCTGCGTAGACGCCGGAGTCTGCGTTTTATAAGAGAGACACAAAGAAACCACGAGTGCAGGGAGATTATCTGATTCCTGTGTAAAACTATCTTGATTTGATATTGTTTGCTCAGTTGAGATTGCATCAGTGTGCGTATTTGTCGACCTTTGTCATCGTCTGCCTCTCTGTTTCTAGTTCTTATTCACTCTGCTGCTTTATTTTCAATGTATCACTGACAGCTTGCGGGATCTCAAATAATGAGAGTGACTTGGCACAGTAAGAGAGACTTTATGTAACTGTATGAAAAGACACTGAGAGCTGCCTTCTGTTGTTCGTCGTATACTTACAGTCTCTTTGTCTATGCTGTGAGTAATGCCAATAACCCATCCATTGAATGGGGTATAAAAGAATTGATTGAAGCTGAATAGCATTGATTGGAAAGCTGGCAGAGAGAGATGAGCGCATTACTGTATAGAATCAGGTGTATTGTGCAACGGGCGCTCGATGTGCTCCTCGTCCTCCTCTGAACTCTGCTCAAACAGAATATGCGCTGAATTGCTGAGCGCAGCTCTGTCACGGTAATGACACGGGCCTTCGTGATCGATGACTCTCTTAGCCAATTGGAGAGCTGTCATTTTTTTCCCTCCCCTGGTGCTTATTTTGATTTAAGTTTAGACTGTTGAAAATCAGTCTGAGGGAATGAGGTGAGTTTTCTTTCATTGCGACGCAGAACTGGATAAAAATATTTTCTCACTAAATACAGCCTTAATGTAAATTATGTGATCTGATATTGATTCTTAACATCCCCAGATGCCTTTTTATAGTAAACACATAAAAATATTTACTTTTTTTTTTTGTTTGTTTGTTTTGCTTCATAATAGATTTATACATTTCCACTTTGTGAATCTAAAAATAATCAGACACATTTCAGTAATGAATAGAGTGGGTATTGTTGCTTGCCATCTTTCATTACAGTCAGCTGTTGGTGAGTAACTCTGCAATCAGCTTGCACCACTTGGCTGATTGACGTCAAAAGCGTTTTTATAATACAATTTCCTGTTTCAGCAGCTGTTGTTATTAATTCTCAAACTGCATCAATAAAACTAACAAGTAGCCTATGTTGTCTAAAACATTGTCTAGTTAAAGATCTGCTGAAGAGTTTTGAAACACATAGAGTTATTCTAGGTAGTGATGTAATTTCACCTGAAACAGAGACATATCAAGCAGCCCTGCGCCTTTTTAAATAGCCAGTAGTGTTTTGTTTATATCACAGCTTGGGCCAGAGACGCTGAGCTCCATAAAGTTGCATTTGACAATGTATGACAGCCACAGTCTAATAGATTCCCCCTTTAGATTCAATATGAAACTGTTACTTAAGCAAAACCGTGAATATAATGATGCTGAGGAGGATGTGTAGTTTGAAAAGTGTGTAATTTATGTTGGTGCATGGCACCAGTGTTATCTCCCTGGTCCCCTATATAGTGCACTATGTGCCACAGAGGAAGTACCAACTCTGTGAACAAGCGACCAATTTCTGCCACAGCTTCAGCATCTATATAAAATTTACGGAACGGGACGCTTCGGATTCTAGAGAGCATTTGATTGGACAAAGTATGATGAGAAACAGAAGTGAAGGGTGATGTTATCAAAAACATTGATCCATATTGGCGGAAGTTAGAGATGGAAAGTTTTGAATGCTTATATCTTCTAAAAGCAAATTTTGTCATTGTTTTGACGTATGCTAGCTTATAGATAACCTTAAGGCTAACAGTCATACTACAAAACCCAAAACTTTTGATTTTGATTTCAATTTTGATTTCATGGGGACTTTAAAGGGTTGTGTCGACCAATAAAGAAAATTTAATTAGGGGTTCAAGTGCATAGCGCTGAAACCCTATTGTAATTGTTAAAATGGTGACGGATCAGCGATCTTCACGTGAAACTGATCGTGTAGACCAAACTGTAAGTCATAGAGACGTTAAACTTGGAGTGATTGCAGTACTTACACCGCCTACAACGTGACCAAGGCTCGCCCCAATCGGCCTTACGGGGTTGCTACACCAATTAAAAGTACAAAATCACTCATAACTCCTAAACCACCAGTCGCAGGCTCAAGTGTCTTATGTCGATGGAATCCATGGCTCACACTGGACAAAATGCAAGCCTGCTGAAATTTTTGGTTATTTCACATTTTTTGAAAAACCTACTTTTGCAAACTAGTCCTAGGTTTTTTGCCCGATCGGAACCAAACCAATGCAGAAAGATTCTCTGGAGAGTGAATATTAATAATTATCAAAAAACAGTTGAACTTTACACTCAGGGACACCAAAACGTTCAAAAGGGGTTGGGCCACTTTTAGTAAAATGCCTGTAAGTCCTGAATGGAATGAGATATCTCTGCCAAACTCAGAACACTTATGTAAGAGCTCAAACTGAAGTCAGAGTAAAAAAAAAATCGCAGAGCATGGCCACTTGGTTTTTATATAAAAACATAAAAATGGCTATAACTGCACAACTGTTGGTTCTATCAACATGAAAATTCGTGTGCACTGTCTTGGTCTGAAGTGCCACAACATTTGCGTATCTTAAAAAACATGGCCGCCTTTTGCACTTGTTAGACAAGGTTAATGGAGGCCGATCGGAACAAAACTTAGTGGGCCTGTTCAACTCACGGCCCCAAAGGTCTGAGAGAAATTTGAAAGAAATCGGCCACCAGGGACGTTATCGCATTTTTCAAGGGCGTACACATTTGTATGTTGCACATATGCGTGATATTCATATACGATAGGACTCCTCTTTCCAGAAAACTTTGCCTCTAGAACCACTGCTGTCAATCAAAATGATAGATTTCTGTCCCTCCAATTTAAGTTCATTTGACCAAAATGTTATAAAGTTACAGTAAAAGTATTCTATATAAACAGAGGATCAAATGTGCTGGCTTGACGCACATGTTTTGCATTGATCGCTGTAAATGCCTAAATTAAATTTGTTCATCATATAAAGCAATAATGTCTTTTCAAAAGAGTTCCTATGAATTTAGAGTGAATTTCTTTTATGAACTTTTTGAAGCTTTTTGGTGGAATGGGCTTTCAATAGAGAGACAGAAATCTTTCAGTTTTCATTAGATGTCTTTATTTTTGGTTCAAAGATGAGCAAAGGTCTTATGGATTTGGAACGACATGAGGATGAGTAATAGATGACTGTTTCATTTTTTTAAGTGAACTTGCCCTTTAAATTTCCACTATTACAAATATAGTTGCAGGAAAAAGTATGTGACTAACACCTAAAACCTCATCTCATTGTTTGGACTCCAGGTTAGCAGACTCCAATTAGCTTTCGGAAAAGTCATTAGCCTAGAGATTCACATACTGTACTTTCCTACCCAGTGCTGTGAATGTGTGCAAAGTGTGCCTTTTTAATCAGTTCATGCAGACTGTTTTTTTAAGTTGTTGTTGTCTTGACTTAATTGAAGATCAGATCAAATTTTAGGACCAGTTTATGCAAAAATCACTTTTTTCACGCACCCCTGAGCTCAATCTGCATATCCCTATGGGTTACAGCTATAGAGATGTTCACAGAAATTCCTTATCAACACGCTCTGTGTATATGTGTTTATGTAGTGATCTTGCTGATTGTGTTGTCTGTGTGGGTGTACAAATGTGTGTGAATGCAGACATACTCTCGCGAGTGGGCATGTTAGTGTACTTGAATGATTGTCATTATTCTGCGAACTCGGTATTCTGTGTGTTTAAGAGAGAGAGGGAGTGAGTATAAATGCTTCAGTGTCCTGCTCTGTGAAGCTGCACAGTGACAATGCTCAACAAAAGCCTGTTCCTCGGTGTGTCCGTATATGTGTGTGTGGTCCCAGTAGTACCATCAGCTCTGCCAGGAAGAGAATCGTGGCCCCTGAACCTTACCCCCACCCCCCTGTCTCCTCTCCTGTCCTCCTTCCTGCTCTGTGCCAATTAAGCGAGCACCTTACCAACTCTGCGTACCTCCAGAGAGACCTTCTTCACCTAGACATTGACACCCAGCGTGAGGGAGAGACGTTACCTCATATCGAGGGCTTGGTCGGCAAGATGTTGCTCTAAAGGTCCATTACAGATTTTGATTTGTCTAATTCAGACCTCCCCGTAAGGAAAGATTCATTATTCAGAGTGGCCTTGCATGCACATCCCCTCAATTGTATAATGCTGTCTGCCTGTATTTGTGTGGCGGAGAGAAAGAGGCTGAGTTTAAAGGCAAGTTTGTGCTTGTGGGGTCCTCCAGGACTTTTGTGTTGCACGGTGGGATTGATCACGGCCTGAATGGAGGATACTGGCAAGCATCTTCCTCAGACAGATACAAAGTGAAAGGATAACTGCAGAGAGGTTGTGCCAGAGAAATTTTAATTGGAGTAAAGAGGCTTTCTGGTTTTATTGTGGATGTGGGAGGGTCCTAAACCCGGGGCCAGGAAAACAGAATGACAATGCGGAGTAGAGAAAGAAAGTAAGGTCACTCTCAGATACACACGTACGCCCCCCGTTGCTTTTTCTCACGCCTACTCACACAAATGAAGAGTTCATAGAGCCAGCGTTTGTCACTGATTGGCCAGCTGTGACAGCATGGCTTCGTATTGAACCAAAGGGAGCTGAGAGTTTTAAACCACATTATTTTTTTTCCTCGCACTGTATAACTGAAGCACCTTGGGTAGAGCATGTGGGCGGTTTGTGGATGTGTAACTTGACAGCGAGAGTGGATCTATTGTCAGTTGTCATTTTGCCTCTCTCGATGTCTTTGCACAGTGTGACCAATTAGAAAGCTCTAAATACCCATGTCACGATGACACTGCTGACAGGAGCCTGTCGTGATTGGCTGCTGTGACATCTTGCTCCGAAAATATCGATTTTTAGCCTTCCCTTCTCCCTCTATACACTTAACACACACACATACTCAGAGACACACACATCTCTCTCCACAGTCTCTGCTTTCTGTCTTTACACAGCAGCAGAAAGCAGTTGCCGGGCCTGTTCGAAGCACTAAATTTGGTTTCATATTGCATGAATTATGAGAGTGACTGCATTGTATGACCAAAGAATTTTTAAGAGCCCCTTTCACACATACAGACTTTACTGGTAAATTACGGAGATAATGTGTGAATAGGGCCTTTTTAAAAACACCCGTAAATTCATTCTGGCAATTTACTGGTATGAGTAGTTATAACATTAACAGTAAGTTACCGCTAATGTGCTTTGTGTGAACACAGAACGAGATTACCGGTATGAGCATGTACTAGTTCCAGTGTTGCCAAGTCCATGTTTTCCCATGGAATTGGGCTACTTTAACACTGTTGCTGCGGCTTGTTTTTCATGTCCACAGGTTGAAGTGACCCCGATAACGTAATATTTAGCCACTGGAACGTGATTTTTAACGGGGGAACACATCCTACCCAGAAAACGCGATTGGGCTATGTTTTGGCTCGTTTTGAGTAGCAATTGAGCGGGTATGGTTGTGAAAACCTTGCAACCCTGACTACTTCAGAAAATGTTGACGTAAGACGTCTACTCTGGGTCAATTCGTAACGCTTTTACTTCGTCTCCACCTTCTGATGTTAGCAACATTTTTTTTCTTGTAGTTCTGGAGTTTGGTTTGAAGTTGTCTAATACAATGTTTTTGGGCCAAAAGCAGCTGCATGAATTTCAACATTTGACACAAACATGAAAACATTGACAAAAACACTAACTGCTTATACTAACTGCCCCTCCATGTTTATAAACATGACTCATTTCTGGTTAATGATGTCACAGAATTTACCGGTATTTTAATACTGATGTGTGAATGGTGCTTTACTGGTAAAAAGACAGAACGTCATTACATGTACATATTTGTATTTACCAGTAAAGTTGTTCCAGTAATTTTATGGCAATTTACTGGTATTACTGTGTGAAAGGGTCTATAGTGTCTTTTTAAAAGATAATTTAATTAATGTCTTTTATGAACAGAAACTGTTTTCCCCCACATCTTTGAAGGGATGAATGCAGTGGGTTAAAATGGCAACAAAAATAAAACATTTAATCATTAAAGATGATATGCAAAGTATTTATTATTGTTATTTGTAACTATGGTTACACACAGTACTCAAGGTTACAGCAAGTTAGAGGAGTGGATTGACTATGTACACATGCATCAGCTATATGAACCATTTATTTTAAAAGATGAGCTATTGTATTTTATACTATTAGCTATTTGTATTTGTTAATTGTTTTTTACATGTATATATTTTTTTATAAACCTTTTACAAAGATCTTTTCATAGAAAAGATAAAAAACGATCATAGGGTTGAATAGGGCCCTATGAAATCCATTTTATGTTTTATGATCCGTTTTATTTTTTTCAAAATTAAAGTAGTAGTAGTATCATCATTATGTTAATGTATTTCTGTCACAGTTTCTTCAAGTTAAACTGAACTTTTATTTTGACAGGTTGCTGTCAAAGACTTGAAGACTTAAAGTTTCTGTTTGTATATGATACAACGAGCATGTAGTAAAGTGATCTATACTATACCAAAATGATCTATAAGTTCTCGTCTTTTTGGACTGTTTGCGTAGTGCTTTTGTTACAGAAGTAGAAAGGCAGTTACTTTATATGTCAGCCACCAGTAAGACCTCCTGCCAGATTTCAGCTGAGTGCCACCATGACGATTGTAGGTATGTGTTCTCCCTTCAGCAGAGCTCCTTCAGGGCTGCCTTTGATCAGAGCTGCCTGTGAACTCCTCAGCGACCCTTCCTGCTCCCGCTCCAGGAGGACGGCCATTGCTAAGGGACACAGTGCCATCAACCCTCCGCCCCCTGCTGCCTCGTCTGCACACCGCCAGACATCAGAAAGCATAAAGATAGGAGGAAATAGCATCCCACTCTTAGGGCTTTTCAAGATGACTGGTCTCCTCTGCTCAGGGATGTGCTTGGTTAAAAGCCACTTCACTCACATTTGAAGGTTATTCAAGAAGTTCTAGAAGTTTTTGACTGCAAGTGGGAAGAGAGGAACTTCTTTTGAGTGTGTTTTGATGGCACGGTTTCACTTTATACTATACGGAAGAGTTGCAGGGAAAAACAACCACAAGCTTCTCGCTTTTATTTTAGGCAAGTACATTTTGGAAATGGGAAGTAAACAAGTTCTCTTTGTATAACAGACCAGACATTAAGTTAAAGAACAATCTGAGAGTTAATGGTACATGCCAACAACAGCAATTATGTTGCTGCCAGAAAGCATTGCTTTGAGCAACAAGGTGAGGTGCATTAGTTAGTTTGTGCAATAGATTGTGGCAAACTCATTACAGTTTTTCCACCAAAATCTATTTTGCAACAATACTGCACAGTGTTATTGCATTAAAAGTTGCTCATACTAGAATGCTAATGAGGCTAAACTCTCTGATGTACAGAGCATTTAGATATATAAAGGAATTTATGGCAGGTTCTCTGTACCCCAACATGTAAGAAGTATATAACACACACACACATAAAAAACTGCTCTGCTCGACTTGGTCCTGAAGGCCATCTTCACAATACCAGAATTCTCTGAAGTATGGCAGCCTGTAAATGGGATTTTGGACCCCTGTAGTAAATGTGTTTCTGTGTACCATGTTGACCTCTATCTGGTCAGGAGTGGTTGATAGAAGAGAGGAAGTGTGTAGGTTGTGTGTCAGAACAGGTGAGGTCACAATCTACATCTGCAGTCTCTCTGTCCCAGATCTGCCACCAGGCCTGTGCTCACAGGTCAAAACTCAGGATGGCTTTCCTCTCCCTCATGTTTAGCAAGTGGAAACATGCTGTACTCCAAAGACTAGTGCTGTCGAATAACTTACAAAACGCTGAACGCATCAAGTATGCAAAAAAATACCACACACGCTTACTCCTATCATTATTTAGTTACAAGTACACTGGGATTTGAGTTCACAATGAAAATCTAGGATTTAAGTAAAGCTGGAAATAACAAGTCTGATCATTTAAAAATAAAGCAATAGTAGGTTTTAGAACTGTAAAAGTGCCATATCATGAAAATCTGACCTTTTCCATGTTTAAGTGCTATAATCGGGTCCCTGGTGCATCTACCAACCCAGAAAATGTGAAAAAGACTTGGTAAGCCTTTTTCTGCAAACATGTAAAAAAAAAAAAAAAAAACCAATCCGATTTTATTTCCCCCATGGCGCCTTTATTTTGTTTTCACAAGCGACAACGGTGTACCAGTTCTAACGGCATGGCGAAAGTTCAAGCAAAGCATGCTAACTGTTCTGTTGCTGGCTGCACAGACGAGCACAGAACACTATTTGGAGTCCCAGCCTCAGAGAAAACGAGTAATGGATTTAGTGATTTCTTTCACACCAGTTTTCCTTCACAGACATAACCAACTATTTTTGGAACTCAGTTGTGTTTTTAACATAAACTTAACACGTTTGACAGTTTAAGTGCAATAAGACATGAAAGAGAACTTGATTTAGAGCCCAATTCTGGAAAAGGGGGTGTGGAGCAGCAGCTCATTTGCATTTAAAGAGACAAAAAAGCAAGTTTCTGCTTCCACTCAAAAATAGGCTCTCTGTGCTGCTTCTGTAAAGATAGATGTCGTCATCTCCTATTATTAATATTAATAGCTAGTTCAGTGGCTGCGACATACATAAACCTACCAATATCCATTGCCATGACTTATCACGAGAGGAAAAAATTACGTTTTAGTTGCATAACATCGGTTAATGGAAACATCGTCATTTTGCAACAGTTTTTAATCAACGTTTATAAAACAACGCAAAAGCTTTGCGCAAAGTAAAATGTTCCGGTGTTCTTGCTTTGAAGCACAAGATGCTATTTTCAAATCTTGAAACATCATTTGTGACCCTGGACCACAAAACCAGTCTTAAGTCGCTGGGGTTTATTTGTAGCAATAGCCAAAAATACATTGTATGGGTCAAAATTATTGATTTTTCTTTTTATGGCAAAAATCATTCGAAAATTAAGTAAAGATCATGTTCAATTAAGATATTTTGTAAAATTCCTACTGTAAATGTATGAAAACTTAATTTTTGATTAGTAATCTACATTACGAACATTATTTGAGGAATTTTGAAAGTGATTTTTCTCAATATTTAGATTTTTTTGCGCCCTCAGATTCCTAATTTTTAAATAGTTGTATCTCGACCAAATATTGTCCTATCCTAACAAACTATACATCAATGAAAATGCATCAATGCTTATTTATTCAGCTTTCATATAATGTATAAATCTCAATTTTGAAAAAAATGACCCTTACGACTGGTTTGTGGTCCAGGGTCACATTTGTCACTATAGCCAAACATTTTAAAGATAAAATCTTCAGAGAGAGTTAAGATCTTTTTTTCTATTTAACTCTTTACTCAAATGTTTGTGGTGAATAATATTCGGTTAGAAATGCCAAACACTATGCAGATATTAATAATTTCCACACTATTAAGCTGCAACCTTAAAACATCTTAATAAATGTATTAAACTATATTGAGCTCTGTAGCTGTAGTTGGAAGAGACCATTCAATGATGCCTGTAACTTGTTCAACCTTGACCTTGCCGCTCTTCTGGTTTAATAAAGAGCTAAGCTTCGGCCAGCACACTCAGAACTCTGTGTTCTCATATGAGAGGCAGCCAAGATAGAGTTAAATTGTGTAAACAGGACTCGACTCAGCTCTCTCTCTATCCTCCTACGCTCATTCTTCACTTTCTAATGATGATGCACAACTTAGCCTATCACTCTCTTCCTTTCCCTATCATATTTTCTTAGTTAAATCCCATTTACTCCAAGAATCATAGCTATCTGGAGCTGTGACGAACGGCACTGATAATGTTTGGTTTCTAAGCACGTACTGCAGTTATGTCATCTGTTGCTTTAAATGCTCAAGCTCTTTAAAGCAGGTTGGATTCTGATTGGCTGTCAGTGTTTTTATCGGCTGGGCAAAAAACATTCTGAAAGTGTTGCCAGCAATATAGCTGCTCTACTGTATATCTTTATCGTTATAGTTATCATCTTTAGTTGATTGTCCATGTCGGAATCAGTCTTTTAAGTGTGTTCACACTAACAACGATTTGCAGTGACAGAACCGTTTTTAGTGGGCGTTTTTCATTTTGCCATCTTGATACCATTGGATATAGCATTCGATTAGGAATGCCTACTAGTACCACCAAACATTAAATGGCCATCACACCTTTTCACACCATACAGGAACTTCTTTTGGGTATTTTAAGATCAGAAAGGCCTGGAGGTCATCCAGAGGACGGGGTAAGCCAGACAGGTGGTCAGATTCCTCCGTTCTGCCTTCAGAGCAGGCACGTGTCCCCCATCCCACACACGCACACATGGTGGGTGGCCGGCTTTGTTGGCCTCTGCAGCATGCAGGAGCTGGAAGTTTTTTCTCTAAACAGCCATGTGTGGTGCTGCAGGGTGGGAACAACTTGATCTCGAGGTAAAAGGAGCTCAGGCGTCCTCCTTAGCTTGATCCTTGTCGCTGCAGCTTTCCTGCTTTCTCAGCTGGATCAGGCCCCACCCCTCTGAAAATCTCCAAACCAAATTCTTGGCCAACTGAAATATACTTGCAATTACCAGCCTAGTCACAGCGCAGTTAGCATGTGGCAACTAAGCCTGCATATTCTCTTTCACTCACACACATACTCTGACATCGATCACACGCACTTCTGCTTCATGGCAGTGCTCCAGAGCTTGGATTAGCAGGGATGATAGGCATGACATTCTCACCGACAATGTAAATATTTTGACACGGCCTTGCCGATGCCAGTGGGCACATCGTGGCTGCCACCTGCGCGAGAACGAGGGAGAGGCGTGTCTGACTGACTCCCTACTGCAGCACAATCTCATGACGAATAGACCTTCTAATGAGGTGCCATTTTTAATCGTTAAATATTTATTCTGCGTTAATGAGAGAGATTAGCCCTCAATATTTTCAGCGTGGGAATCTGCTAATAGAAGTTCTGTTTTTCTACCCTTTTCCTCTCTCAGTAATGAAATGCTTTATCTGCTTCCCTCCAGCCTTTTTACCGTTGCAGTGGTTGTTGTCGTTTCTAACAAGATCTGGTCTTTCTAAGTTGTTTGACGTTAAGTCATCAAAGAACGTCAGTAAGTGTTGATGAGGATTTTTCTAGTCATACTTTACGCATGAATGTCACACGTGTGTGGCCGCTCATCGGAAGTTGTTTCCTCAGCTGTTGAGGATTCATTTAGAATTTAATTAAAGGAGAAGTTCCCTTCCAGAACAACAATTTACAGATAATGTACTCACCCCCTTGTCATCCAAAATGTTTGTGTCTTTCTTTCTTCAGTTGTAAAGAAATTGTTTTTTGAGGAAAACATTTCAGGATTTTTCTCCATATAATGGACTGCTATGGTGCCCTGATTTTGAACTTTCAAAATGCAGTTTAAATGCAGCTTCAAACGATCCTAAATGTGGTTGTAAACGATCCCAGCCGAGGAAGAAGGGTCTTATCTAGTGAAACGATCAGTTATTTTTATAAAAATAATATAATTTCTATACTTTTTAATGTCAAACGCTCATCTTGTCTTACTCTGTCTGGACTGTTTTTTTCCGATTCATGACAGTTAGGGTATGTCAAAAAAATTGATTGGATTTTCTTCCAAAAACTTTCAAATCATCCTATGTCGCTGTTTTACCTTTTTTGTTAAGGGTGTTTGATCTTCTTTGCATGTTGACGTTGCAAAGACTGGGTCTGTACTTCTGCAGCAATGTAGGATTATTTTGAAATGATTTTTGAAGTTGAGGGAGAAAATATGATTGGAGTTTTTTTTTTTCCTTTTTAAATGAAAATAACCGATCGTTACACTACATAAGACCCCTCTTTCTCGGCTGGGATCGTTTGCAACCGCATTTGGGATCGTTTGAAGCTGCATTTAAACTGCATTTTGGAAGTTCAAACCCAGGGTACCATATCAGTCCATTATATGGAGAAAGGTGCTGAAATGTTTTCCTCAAAAAACACTATTTCTTTATGACTGAATAAAGAAAGACATGAACATCTTGGATGACAAGGGGTTGAGTACATTATCTGTAAATTGTTATTCTAAAAGTAGACTTCTCCTTTAAAAATGCCTTTCGAATTTCAGTTCAGTTCTTGATTTTGAATCGAGCAGAGTTGCTTTTTAAATGCAAGTACGTCAAATTAAAATCAGCTGAAATTCAGTATAGATTCTTAAGGCATAGTTCACCCAAAAATAAAAATTTTGTCATTACCCTGTTGTTCCAAACCTGTAAGACCTTCGTTCATCTTCACAACACAAATTAAGATATTTTTGATGAAATCCGAGAGCTTTCTGACTCTGCATAGACAGCAACGCAGCTGACATGTTCAAAGCTCAGAGACGTAGTAAAGACATCATTAAAATAGTTCATGTGATGTCAGTGGTTCATTCGTAATGTTATAAAGTTTTTGTGCAAAAACAAACAAAAATAAGACTTTATTCTCTTCGACGCATGTTAATGTGCACTCACGAGTGTAGGAGTCAGCGTTCTGATGTATAACATGCATGTGGTGGTAGTGCCATTGCGGTCTATGCAGGATCAGAAAGCTCTCAGATTTCATGAAAAATATTTTAATTTGTGTTACGAAGAAGGACATCCCTTTAAAATGTGTATAACTAGAAAAGTAAGGTTTGTCAGGACAAGCTTTCAGTGTTACCTTGAGTGATGGAGAGATTTTAAATAATTTTTTTCTAGAAAATCTTAAAGTATGAAGGTTTTTAGGCTGTAAACACAGGCAGATATAGAGATGACTACATATTAGAACTTGTGTATTCAAAGGAAACCACTTCTTCAACTGACCTTACAACAGATAAATGATAAATAAATGACCTCCTTTTTTTGGTGAATTTCCAACATTATGGTAAGATGATGTTGTGGTACATGTAATTCAGATACAAGGTATCCAGAGAGGCAAGTGAATGGAGTTCCATTCGTTCAGTTCCTGAAACCAGCAAGTAATCATGCACAACTAAAAATGCAAATTGAGAATGATTGTCCAAAGCAAAACATTTCTTGGAAAAGGAATGGTAGAAAACAGTTTAATGGATGCTTTTAGAAAGAGGAATAATAGATTTAAATAATGCTTATCGTTCTAAACATTGTCTTCCCGCATTTCTTTTTGTTGTCCGTTAATACAAATGCTACCTACGTGTGTATATTCCTTTAGGAAAAACAAAACAAAAAAAGCCTAATTATTTTCTCCATTTGCATTTTCAGAAAGCATCTGTTATACACACTTATGTATATGTATATATGTCGACTGTTTGATTCCTTGAGTAGATTTCCCCTCGTATTTTCATGATCTACTTTTATATTTAGTATTGCAGCTTAACAGTCTGATACAAAAGCTTGTGCTTTCTGTTTTGTTTGCTCGATGATAAACTGCATCTAGAGTAATTTATTCCAAAATCATCAGGTACATCAGCTAGACTTGCAAAGTCATTTTGTTTGACGAATATACACAGAGTACCCGCCCTTGAAAAGTGGTAAGCATGGACCTCACTTTTTGTAAGGTCAATGCTGATTTTATTCACAGCACTGGCTGTCACCATAATACACCCCATGCTATCCTAAGATGCCAGCTCTTATAAAAACAAATGTCCAGATTTGAAGACTTCCTCTTTAAGCTTGTCCCAGTTGTGTTAGTTATTTAGTGTCTTTGTCCTCTCCAGTTAAGTCTGGCTCGCTAATTGCTGTCCTGTAATCCCACAATTAACAGAGACTGTGCTGCAAGCATTATCAGGAGATCAGCGGCCAGCGACAGTGAACCCTGCCGGAGCTCTTCAGTATGCAGCTCACATCAGTAAATCAGCTTAGTTTGGGTAATTCCTTTTCAGTCACTCATAATACATTCTGTTTTTGCACTATTTTCAGAGAGGCAGAGAGAGAGAGAAGCCGGCGTTCTCAAAAGCCAAACACAAGCGGCGCTTTATCAGCTCCGCCGCCCTCATTCTCACGTAGCACTCTGAGAAATGGACGGGTAAAATAAACACTTTAAAGACGTAGTTTAGCCACACTTCACATGCCCAATTGAAGTCTGAATGGGATGAAAAGCAGCAAAGCACTTTTATCTCCGTCCACACTAAAAGAAATGCATAGATTTAATAGACAGAATTCTGCTTTATTTTTTATTTTTTTAAGTTTCGCTTTCTTTTTTTCAGTTTTTCCCTCTCAGCTGAGATTAGAAATGCCATGAAGAAGACAAATGGTGGGGGGAGTTTTGTCCTTTCTTCTTTGGTTTTGTTCTGCCTGTGTTTCATGCACTGGAGTGAGTCTATTTGGTGTGTTATTCATGGTGAATAATCAGAGGGGGGCAGCGGCCTGTGGAATTTGACGGTCAGCATTGTGGTGTTTGGGTAGCGAGGGCTTGACCCTGGGGTTGAGAGGCTGAGGAGAGGGTCCTCGCATGGTCCCCCTTCATCTCTTTGTCCCAAACGATTGCGGTTCAGAGAACGAGCATTGCTGTTGTCACCCTGCAGCCGCCTCAAATTCAGGGGTTCGAAATTACAGCTCAGATAAAGCCACAATCTCCAGCTGTTTGTAAAACATTTCCTTTGATTAAAAATACGCTGAGCTTTTTTTCCACCGTCCCTCACAGCTTGTAAATTCTATAAATAATTTGCATGTTAATTGCCCCACAGGACTGAATCCATCTAAAGATTTTTTTCCTGCTATTGAAGCGTTTTGTTATTGTAGAAGCAGTCTGAATTTTTTCACTTGAAAATTGGATGTAGCAGGTAAGCTGCAGGCTCATTAAATTTCTCCACACATAGTAGCAGTTTAAAGTGCTCTTTTTTTTTACTTAGTATTGATTGAAGCAGTCTAGTTTTCTTTCAGGTGTGTATATATGTGTGTGTGTGTGTTTCTACAGGCAAGACGCCCATGATGCCTAGGGGCCTGCACACCTGTGGCTCAAATTCAGTGTGACCTTGGGTCCTAATGATAGCCCCCCACTCCACTTTGCCCAGAGACCTTAATTCCCTTCCCTTTTGTGTGTGGCCCCCTGCTGGTCATTTTGTGCACTGCACCATCAGTCCTGTAGGCTAATTAGGACTTTTTGCCAAAACAAGCATCACTATTTGCTCATAGTTGGGGTTAGAGGTTGAAAAAGGCACTTAACCACAAGTATTAAAAATAAGTGTGTAACATGTCCTGCACCATTTGCGCTACAGAAATGACTGAAATCATGTGGTTTGTTGAGTAGAGTTGCACTAATTTAAGACATAAGACTTTGGCTGTGGATAATATGGGTGAGTAGACTTGCATTTAAGTAGGGACCTTAGCCATATCTAGGGTCTAGTACATTATAGATACTTCATTGGCCTTTTTTGATTTGGGTCATTAAAAACAAAACACTCAGAGGAACTTACCAATTGTGTAGAACTAGCCTGACAACCACCCACATAAATGTAAAAGTAGTTTGGTATAAAGTGGTATAGATGCATTTACTTTCCATCTGCTGTTTTGATCGAGTTTGGATCTGATTTCTGTTAGCGGTCAAGATACAAGACAAAGGCAGATTGAGTTGTTCTGCCGTAATTAGGTTAGAGCAGAAAGAAACTCGAGTGATGGAAATCTGAGACCCCACATGGTCCACATACAAGCTTAGCAAGTATGGATTAGGGGTCAGAGGTCAAATTGGTCATGGGTCAGTGAGGCACGGCAGTCTTACAGGGATAATTTATGCAGCACCACAGGAACTAGCTCCCTCTTGTTTGGTAATTTTGCAGTGTACACTTAAAGTGCCCCTGTTGTGCCATTTTTAAGGTTCCTAATAATGTTTTGGAAGCAGCGCTTTCGCGTCAAACAGCGCTTTTGTTTTTTTTCAAAATATGTATTTAATATCACCTCATTTTCCAGTGATTCTCAAACGATTAGTTCAGGAGCAGTTCAAAGCCTCTCTAAACCTTTGGTCAGATTGTTCAGTCTGTTGTAATTTGTTTACTGCGTACGGCACATGTCAGAAACGATACAGCCATTTTCATAGTTCCGTATTTTGAACGCTTCATTGAAAGTATAAACACCTAATTTTCCAGAGATTCAAACAATTTGTTCAAAGCTGTTCAAAGATTCAGTGTCTAAACCCCTCCTTTCTGCAAGCCTACTCTGCTCTGATTGGTCTGTTGCGATTGGTCTGTCGCTTACAGGTCAGAAACGATACGCCCATTGTCAGAGTTGCGTATTTTGAATGTTCCATAGAAAATATAAACATCTGTTATTTATCATACTTACAAGTTGTGATTCAGTGGAGCCAGCTGGTCCAAATAGACTGGGTACTGAACCATCTTTCACGTTGAACTCCCCGTTATTAGAGAAGCAGTCGTCAGTAAAATGACTTGTTTGAGGGCGGTTCAAGTTGTTCGTGGCTGGCCAATGCAGAACATGTGCGCACATTATCCAAATGTATTACACCGTGAAGTGAAGTGGGATTTGAATTACTAACAACTCATTCAGACTCTTCAGAGTTCTTTCTTTTGGGAGACAGTAACTTTATTTATCGTGCACTTTTGGCTTTACAACTTTGCAGATGGTTTGCATTTACATATAGCTACATTACACACTGCATGAAAGACATCATTCGAAGTTGCATAATAGGGACACTTTAACACAGTGCCATCAAATGGCAAACCATCCCTTTCATGTAGATCCTAGTTTGTCATAACCAACTTTGAATAGCCATATGTGAAATGTGATTTTGCTAATCTTTCAGTGTGAATAGACAGTTTAGCAACGGGAACTATTTTTTGTGAATGTGTGTGTCTTTTATGTGTACGTGTGGCATATCTTTAAGGTGATAACGTCCTTATGCACCTGTTCACGCACTGTCTAATCAGTCATTTTTCTTGCTCTCACACATGGTATCACATTTACTCACTCCTCCATTTTGCCCTCATTCTGCCCCATTAACACGGTTCTATACTAGCAGAAAAATCTCAGTGTCACAGGATATTGAGACAAGACTTTACATTTTGCTGCTAATTACAGAACAACTCTAATAAATTTCCCACTTCTCTTCATTTCCGTGCCTCTCACACTTCAGGAGTACATTTTCATACCAACAGCATTTTAATTGCAAGTCACTGTGTGTGCATACTGCCGTTCAAAGTTTTGGAATAATTAAGAAATGCTCACCAAGGCTGCATTTATTTGAGTAAACCATTTAAAATAACATTTTCTATTCTAATATATTTTAAAATGATATTTTTTTTCCTGTGATGGCAAATTTTTCAGCAGTCATTACTTCAGTTCCAATAAAAACTTTTTCAACACTGATAATAAAAACCTAGATTCAAAACCGTGCTTAAAGACGTTATCATTACGAGGGAAAATATAATTCTCTCAAACATGCATACGCTGCTTTAGGATGTCAGTGTGGCTTTATTAGTTAGCAGTGACATTTTGCAGCCTCTCTTGCTTGTTGCTTATCTACTTTCTTGACTTGTCTTTTATTCCTTGTTCTTGTTCTCTCTGCATCTTATTTCCTCTTTTAGTCACACTCCCCCATTTCATTTCCTCCTGTGCTCATGTGTACCATTGCTCTGTAAGCATGTTTGTTTATTGACAAGAGCAGTGTAATAAACACAAGATATGCATGGCCATCCTGATCATTTCCTGGTCGAGTTCAGCTCTGAATAGTTGATTTGCATTCTCTGACTCAAATGCGAAAGCTATTCTCTTGAGATGAGAAATGCTCAGTAGTAATTTCATCCCTGCTTCAACAGCACATGCCATGTGAAACCATTCTGCTCAATGATTCAGGGCTGCCGTTCCCTCGCTCTCATCCTGTTGCTTTACCGTACAGGTAATATAATGTTGAATTGGATACATTGACCTTAGTATATCTTTATGACCTCATGAATTGCAACATGTCGTGATGGAAACCTGCTGTTTGTGTGCACTTGTGTGTATGTTTTGAACTGATGGAGAACTGGTCAGTGAGGTTAGAGTGCTCCCAGGCTAATAATAACCTAGGTTTCCGTATCAGGATGTGTTCCTCTGTAGGGTTCATTCTGAGGTTGATAAATTTAATGCAGCTGAGCACTTCGCTGCTATTCTCCTCTTCTCTTTATAATTATTCTTTGCCTCCTCTCAGACAGGTGAATTACCACTTTAAGATTCTCTGCATTTATTATTAGCTTTTGGGGGTGGAAGTGAAGGTCTGTTTCTCGTTTCTGGCGTCTTACGCGCTTTCTCTTATTTCTTTTATTTTTCTCTCTTAGCTTATTGTCCGTCCTAGACAAGGTGCCTTTGACCAGAGCACAGGCTATGCTTGTTCATCTGTGGGAAAAACGATCCTTTAAGTGCTAGACTGATTTATAGTTACAGCATGGCTGGCATTGATCATGTCAGAGACTGATAGCTGGCTGTAAGCTGACAAAGCCTCGGTGGGGAGAGGAAGGAGAAAATGTGCCTGCAATCCAATGATTTCCGTCTTGAAACTCAATCTGACTGTAACTTGCTCTCTCCTGTGGAGATTAGTTAAGATATTCTCAAGTTTACAAACAGTGCGTTCCACAGTTTTACAGTACCCGTTATCATGCTCTCATTAGGTCTATGCGGGTTCAAAGTTCACCTTTTAAACTGTCCCAGTCACTTATCTGTAAGGCCAGTGATCTCTCTATCCCACCTGTAATGCTATCTTATTGGAGGACAATGGCTCCAGGACTATTTTAGACTTCATGGTAATGTAACTATCCACATCTGCGGTCACACTAATAGCAAAATCACATGACTGCTTGGAAGTATAAGAGTTTAGACCAACAACCACCCTTCAGATATGCTTGCATCCCACATTTTACGTGCTCTTTAAAGGTACTTGATGGGTCAATATCACTGTAGGGTGTCTTTTGGTGTCATGTACATGAATAGCTCATTTGCGTGAAAATGACTATGAAAGGATGTGTTATATTAGGCTAAGTTTTTATATTCATAACAAAAGCATTACTTGGCTCTTTAGGTACATTTTATAGATTTTTTATTTTTTTTTCCTGTTGTTGTTGTTTTGTGTAGGAGGATGTGTGTTATTTTGCTGTGTCCCATGCACTGCTCATTAAATTTGAATGAGAGTAGAATATAGTCAAATCATAAAATTTTACAGTTTTGTTCTCCTGTGAATATTTTGTTAAATAAGAGATTACTCAATTTGAGTGTATTGATCATTTGGTAATAAACCAGTATTTTTATTTAATAAAAAAGAAGAGTTTGTCCATGTCGCTTGAATGGTTGTCCACCCTGTCGTATTGGGGGATCTGCCACTTTAAGAAAAGACCATCCCCTTTAGAGACATCAGGATAACAGATTATTTTTTTTGTCTCTTCAGTGGAATTACAACAGCTGAGTTGAGAAGGTGGTGACTTTTAAACGGACACATTTTCTTTTAATGAGTTGGTTTATTTGCGAAAGCTTGGTTTATTTGCGGGGGTATATAAATGTGTATGAGAATGTAGTTATATTATTCATTATTAATTATTATATTATTTTTTCGAAGTTGAATAAATGTTTCATTGCCATATTTTGTCATGCTTTGTGTGTTCTGCTTTGTGTCTACCCCGTCATGTGCTGGTCCACGCTGTCATCTTGATATTTTAAAATAATGTTTTAAATAATAATTCAATCATATCTATATAATCCAGTGTGTTCTATAGCTAGGTGTGGGGGCAATAACATGCAAACAAAAGTGGCATCCAAATATTAGTTTTCTCCAAATAAGAAAAAAAATACATGTGCAAATTGTATGATTTAAAAAAAAAAAACAAAAAAAAAAACACATGGTTTACATAAAATCTATTAATGTATATATAATTTGAAAGCAAATAACCCTGTTTAGGAAAGGAACATTTATACCTTTCAGAAAATATAATTTGCATCTTAATATTGCAATGAAAATGTATTTAACAGGAATATATATGTACATGACAGGGTGGGTATATCTAATGGTTTATTCTTCGAATAATGGCCCATAATTATCTAAAAAAAAAAATGTGTGGGAGCTCAGCTAATGTGTTTATATAGTAGTTGAGTGTCTACTATGATGACATAAAGTGAATGGAAAATTAGGACCAAAATTTTTGAGTATTGTGAGGGTTGAAAGGCACTCTATAGTGATGTTGACTTTAATAATGTTTGAACTGATTGCATCTCTCCTCTTTTTTTTTTTTCAGGTTCTGACTCATCCTTCCCAATGGTGAATGTGCCGTCCATGCTGGGCCTCTACAGGGGGCAATGTTCACCATCCCGCCCCAGTGGTGAACACCCTCAGAGCATCCACTGCTGAGGCCAGCGGGGCAAGTGAAGCACCGGCCTCGAAGCACTCCAGCAAAACCCAAAGAGCACTTTTGCACTGAGAGGCACATGCTTATTTGAAAGCTCAAGTAAAAGTCGGCCGCAAAACAGCTGATCCTTTGTCGAGTGGTGGTGGAGGAGGAGTGTCGAGAGTGATCAAGAAACCCAATCCTCTTATCCCAGGCCCAAGACGCCAGCCCGAGACTGAACGCACTCAGGGAACGCAGAAAGGGCTGACTGACCTCATTTGGAGGACCGGGGCTAGAGGCATCAATCAAAGCGGAGACACACGTCATGGGCTATGGGGGCCATGGTGACCTAGCATAAATGGCTACTCCTGACCCAAAGTTTGTGCCGGTGTCTGCTGCTCAACCCTTTTCCTTTTTCCTTCTCTTTTCCTCTCTGTTGTCCTCCTCACGCTGCAACGGCCAGGCTCTCGGCCTCCCCTCTGCCCCCCTCTCTTCCCCGGTCCCGCTCTTGCGCTGTGGCCATGGGGCTGTGGAAGTTAGTGCGGGGTGTCAGGCAACTCGAGCTTCACCGCCTTATCCTGGCGCTCATCATCTTTTGCCTGCTCTCCATGGCTTTCCTGGCCTACTATGTCAGCAACAGTCCTAAAATCAAAGAGGCTCCCCCTTTGCCCTTCAGTGACTGTGGTGGGGTTGTTGCGGCTGCAGCAGGGGGGCAACGGGCACCTCTTTTCCTGCCTCCTTTCACAGGCCGGCAGAGGACGGTTAAAGCAGTGGACAACTCTCGAACAGAGCCTGTGGTGCTGGTCTTTGTGGAAAGCATCTACTCTCAGCTTGGACAAGAGATTGTGGCTATCCTTGAGTCCAGTCGCTTTCGTTACCACACTGAGATTGCGCCCAGCAAGGGGGACATGCCTACGTTGATGGAGCGTGATGTTGGCCGCTACGCCCTGGTAATTTATGAGAACATTCTCAAGTATGTCAACTTAGATGCTTGGAACCGTGACCTGCTGGATAAATACTGTGCTGAATTTGGAGTCGGCATCATTGGATTCTTCAAAGCTAATGAGAACTCGCTGCTTAGCGCCCAGCTGAAGGGCTTCCCGCTGTTCCTGCACTCTAATCTGGGCCTACGGGACTATCACATCAACCCTGCCGCCCCATTACTGTACATCACAAAACCCAATGAGGTGGAGCAAGGCCCGCTCCCTGGCGACGACTGGACGGTTTTTCAGTCTAACCATAGCACCTACGAGCCTGTGCTCCTGGCTGTCACAAAATCCTCAGAAGCACTGGCCAATTTGGGCCCACACAGAGCCCTTCATGCCACTGTAGTTCAGGACCTTGGCCTTCACGACGGCATTCAAAGGGTGCTGTTTGGCAACAATCTGTCGTTTTGGCTGCACAAGTTAATTTTTGTGGATGCCATAGCCTATCTGACAGGGAAAAGACTCTGCCTGTCCTTGGAGAGGCATCTGCTGGTTGACGTGGATGATATATTTGTGGGAAAGGAGGGTACGCGTATGAAGGTGACAGATGTGAAGGTGAGTGTCTTTTCTAACTTAGTTCATTAAAGGAGAAGTCCACTTTCAGAACAAAAATTTACAGATAATGTACTCACCCAATTGCCATCGAAGGTGTTCATGTCTTTCTTCAGTCGTTTTTTTTTTTCAGCATTTTTCTCCATATAGTTGACTTCTGTGGTGCTTGAGTTTGAACTTCCAAAATACAGTTTAAATGCAGCTTCAAACTATCCCAAATGCAGTCGTAAACGATACTTAGGAAGAAGGGTCTTGTGTAGTGAAATGATTGGTTATTGGTAATTTATATACTTCATGTCAAACGCTCGTCTTGTCTTACGCTGCCTGAACTCTGTTTTTTTTTTTTCCAATTCATGACAGTTAGGGTATGTCGAAAAACTCCCATCTCATGTTCTTCCTCAGCTTCAAAAATTGTCCTATATTGCTGTTTTACCTTTTTGTTAAGGGTGTTTGATCTTTGCATGTTCACTTTACAAACACTGTGTCAGTACTTCTGCAGCGATGTAGGATGATTTTGAAATGATTTTTGAAGTTGAGGGAGAAAATACGATTGGAGTTTTTCGACATAACTGTCTTAAGCCAGAATACACAGTATTTCAAATTTCAGACAGAGAAAGACAAGATGAGCGTTTAAGATTACAAAGTATTTAAATTGTATTTTTTTAACTGAAAATAGCCAATAAGCTAGATAAGACCCTTCTTTCTCGGCTGAGATCATTTACAACTGCATTTGTGATCATTTGAAGCCGCATTTAAACTGCATTTTGGAAGTTCAAACTCGGGGCACCATAGCAGTCCATTATATGGAGAAAAATCATAACATAATTTCTTCACGACTGAAGAAATAAAGACATGAACAAATTGGATTAGAAGGGAGTGAGTACATTATCTGTAAATTTTTGTTCTGGAAGTGGACTTCTCCTTTAAAATGAATATTCTGTCTTATACTCACCCTCATGGCGTTCCAAACCTGTATGACTTTCTTCCGTGTTTTAGAATGCCCTGAGGGTGTGTGAATGATTTTCATTTTTGGGTGATCTAACCCTTGCTCAGTGTTGTTTACCTTTGAGCATTTACATTGATCTCTCAAACTCTTCATCTCAGCCGTTGATGTAACAAGCAAAACTTGTGTTCTTAAAACGGGTTACATAATGTTTTGGCTAAGAGCTAACCTGGTACACAGATGATGCTTTGAGCACGGTAGTTTCATGGAGAGTCGAGGCTAAACACCTAGTACTCAAAAATAATGTGCTTGTTAGAGCAAGGGATAATTGCTCTCCTTGGACAATGTGCCTATTAACCTCCTATTTATTAGCATCGTTGCCAAAGGGCTGATTACATAGATGTATGAATCCCTCCCAGTTCTCATCATGTGGTTCGGTAGAAGCTTTCGGCGTCCTACAGTATGAAAACTGCAATGCTTCCCATAGTCTCTACACTTTCAAAAGCCATAAATGTTGCAAAGATAGACACCACCCAGAGGTTGTCCTCTTTGAAACCAGACGAAGTGAATTAACAGCTCTAATAAGAAATAATAAGGCAATTAATGTCCCATTTGCATTGACAACATGAAGATGTTTCTTTAGCAGAAGAAATCTGCCTTGTCTGTCTGCTTACTGAATCAGTCAAGCAGTTAATTAGCCCACCATCAATTATACTTGAAGTTAGAAATTGGCAATTTTAAATTTAATTTGCTAAAATGGTGAATGGATAGACATGTGACATCAGAACAGATGTGAAATGTTTCTCATATGTTAGGGAAATAGCTTGCACAAGAATACATATTCAGTCAATTATGTATCATTACTCTGCCTTATGTCATTTCAAACTGCTTTGACTGACTTACAAAAGAGGAACAATAACATGGCCACCTTCTTCAATATAATGAACGTAAAAGCTATAAAATTACGAAAGTTTGTAATCATTACAGAAATTGCATTTTTAGGTAAGCTATTCCTTTTAAGTCTATCAAGTTGTATAGCATGAGTGGGATTCATGGTCATTCCTTGGAAATATTAAAACTTACCTTAGAAAAAGGTTTTCACTATTTTAGTCCATCCTCAGGAAAAACATCAACTTGCCTTTTTTGTGATAACTAATATTGTGGTGATGCTCTCAGTGCTTTTACTCAATTTCATTTTCAGAAATTTCATTTTCAGAAATAAAATGTTTGTATAACACCTGAGGGTGTCCATCCTTTACCACGGTATGAAAATCACTGTATACAAGGGTTAGTTCTCCTAATAATGAAAATTCTGTTATTAATTACTCAGCTTTCTGACCCTTCAAAGACAGCAACGCAACTACCTTGTTCAAGGTCCATAAAGATAGTAAGGACATCATTAGAATAGTCCATGTGACATCAGTGGTTCCACCATAATTTTCTGAATCTACGAAAATACCTTTTGTGTGCAAAGAATCAAAAATAGCGACTTTATTCAACAGTTTCTTCTATTCCATGTCAGTCTCCACTAGGGTTGTCACTAATGATTATTTTGGTAATCGAGAATTCTGTCGATTATTCTGACAAATAATCGAGTGATTGGATAATTATATTTAATTTTTTTTGTAGTAATAAAAATAAACCTAAGTGAACAATGGCCTTTAAAATTTAATAAAATACATATGTAATAGCCATGAGGCAATAATAGTTAGTTCAAATAAAGCATCGAAAGCACAAAATCATATGGTTTTATTGAACAAAGCTGTTAAAATAGATAATGTAAACAAAAGACCTACTGTACATTAAGCATTATAACAAATGCCTTTAGAAGGTGCCAACTACCTGATGATTGCTTTTACACCTTACTGCACGATTCGAATGCGTTTAATATTGACTCAACAACATTTAATTCAAATGTCCACTTAAAGTTTAATATTTGGCCATTTCTTAATGATAGAAAAGCTACAGCCACTGTCATTTCTTGAATATGTGGACAACAAAACTTGTAAACTCGGAGTGAGGGTTTAAACTTTTATTTTGAAATCACAATGAACAGTTAGCATATTAAGAAAGATGATGCATTCTTCTGTGTTTGCGTAGGTTTATAAATGATTTACCTTACAAATCTGATGAAATAGAGCACGTTGCATTCCCAGATGAACGTTATAATAAACCCAAACTCATAACAACATACAGAGGAGTTTGAGACGCTCCACACATGTAAATGATAACAGTTTGTGTAGCAGCATTTACTGTGAACAGAGCCACTCTGAGATGCATGTACATAACCTGCATGCATGTGAATAAAGTGCATATCTTAAACCTGCATCACATATATTTATTTAACTGAATCGTAGCATTTGTGTGGAATGTGGAATGCGCCACTTCCGGTATTTTGCAGATTACACAATAAGGGCAAAATGCAATAAAGGGTTTTTTTTAAAATCGAATACTCAAAGAATCGAGGAATCATTGCAGCCCTGGTCTCCGCTGCGCATTCACGAGAGTACCACGACGTATGCATGTGGTGCTGCTGATGCAGCAACTTGGATGCGCTGCTCCTTGTTTACAAGCAGAAGACAACACACACTGTACATAAAACAATCTTTGTGAACATGTCTGAAAATTTTGACAGAGAGGATGACTCGCAATTATTTGCCCAGCCTTACTTATTTGAACCAGAATATACAGATGATGAATTAAGAGAGAAGGATGTTCCACGTCAGAACACCGCCTCCTGCGTCAGCAGCACTATACGCATGTTTTCTTGTGCACGCAAAGTATTCTTGTAGCTTATGTTTCTGGGCCTTGAACATGACAGTTGCATTGCTGTCGATGCAGGGTCAGAAAGCTCCCGAATTTTAGATATCTTAATTTGTTTTCTGAAGATGAACGAAGGTCTTGCAGATTTGGAGCGTTTGTTTTTCAACGCAATTTGTTTTTGCAGACTGAGGGATGAGTCAGTTATTTTCTGTGGTAATCAACAACATGCCACAGATGCTGTTGATAGGCCACAACTTGTATTTAGCCCTGAACATCTCTTAAACCCCAGCCTGTTACACAGCTGGATTTATTTATTATTTACTGTTGAAAAGGGGGTTGAAAATGTAAACAGCATCTCATTTCCATATGCCTTCCTTTTACAGTCATTCTTAATCATAATGGTTACAGGGGACATTACCTTGGAGCAAGGACACAGTTTTCAGTTCCATGTTCTTCTATTTTCCAGAGATAGCATAAGTGGCTTGCGGGAATATGTGTGTAACACAGATTATCCACCCACAGAGCCGTGTTTATGTTGTTGTTTTTTTGCCAGCGTGTATGGTGATGTATGCCATGCCACGCGGCCTCAAGCTGAACAAGTGGGCTGTAATCACCTCAGCCAGTGGTACTGCATAGAAAACTCACTGTATCTAATGGTGGACTAATCGCATCTATTCTTACTCCATATGTTCTTTCAGAACAGAAGCTTATTTATTTCCACCTACTCACTACTCATGCATATATGATGTCCCTATGTACACTGCTCTATATGCTGATGTATGTACATTGTACTGTATGTATGGGACAACTAGATTACTTAAAGGAGAAGTACACTTCCAAAACAAAGATTCACTATAATGTACTTGCCCTTGCCATCCAAGATGTTCATGTCTGTCTTTCTTCAGTCATAAAGAAATTGTTTTTTTTTGAGGAAAACGTTTCAGGTTTTTTCTCCATATAATGGACTGATATAGTGCCCCGAGTTTGAACTTCCAAAATGCAGTTGTAAATAATCCCAGCTGAGGAAGAAGGGTCTTATCTAACAAAACGATCAGTTATTTTCATTAAAATAATACAATTTAAATACTACTTAATCTCAAATGCTCATCTTGCCCTTCTCTCCCTAACTCTGTGTATTCTGACTCAAGACAGTTAGGGTATGTCAGAAAACTCCAATCGTATTTTCTCCCTAAACTTCAAAAATCATTTGAAAATCATCCTACATCGCTGCAGAAGTACCGACCCAGTCTTTGCAAAGTGAACATGCAAAGAAGATCAAACACCCTTAACAAAAAAGGTAAAACAGCGATATAGGGCGATTTTGAAGTTGAGGGAGAACATGGGATGGGAGTTTTTTGACATACCCTAACTGTCATGAACCGGAAAAAAACAGTCCAGGCAGAGTAAGACAAGACGAGCATTTGACATTAAAAAGTATATAAATTGTATTAGTTTTATGAAAATAACCTATCGTTACCTTCTTTCTCGGCCGGGATCGTTTACAACTGCATTTGGGATCGTTTGACCATTATATGGACAAAAATGCTGAAATGTTTTCCTCAAGAAACAATTTCTTTACGACTGAACAAAGAAAGACATGAACATCTTGGATGACAAGGGGGTGAGTACATTATATGTGAATCTTTGTTTTGGAAGTGGACTTCTCTTTTAAGAAATTTTAACTTGTATATTTGTTGCAAATAGCGCAGGTCATTGGGTTACTGGCAGAATCATGTTAGTCTTCATTGAAACATCACCAAAAAAAAAATACACATCATGATTGTTTTTTGTCTTAATGTGGGAAATCTTCCACACATGTATGAGCAGATGGAGTTCTGAAGAAAAAAAACATTGGAAATCCTAAATAAAATTCTGTTAGAAGTAAAATATGGAGTGCCACTTAAAAATAACAAGAAGGAATTAATTATTTATTTGTATTTTGTTTTGATTTCACAGTTGTGAATTTCAGCTTCTTGACAGTCAAGCTGTACTTACAGATTTCATGTCACAGTCGAGTGTCAGCTGTATGGAAGAAGAAATGATCTGTAAGGGAATGACTGTTTTGCCCATGTCCGCTGTCCAAATGTGATGTCTTTGCCAGATGCGACATTGGACTGGCTTTGCTGTGCATCCGGTCACTCTATCCGCAGGAGCTGAATCTTAGCAACCATCTTGAGTCCTATTCTGTTAGATTAAGAAATAATCAGACGGGCTATGGGAAGAAAATAGGATTCAGGTATAAAAATGATTCAGTAGTGTTGCTGCAGTGCTGAGCCAAGTCTGTTGTGACAGCAAAGGTCAGTGGTGACAAAAGCTGTGTTCTGACCTCTGGCCCTTCTGTCTTCTGGACGTATAGTCATTACTCATTGAACGAAGTTATTGATTGTGAAAGGAAAACTACATTTTTCTTTTTTAAATAAGTAGCATTAAACTAACTCTTCTTTTATCAATGTGTCAAAAATGATTCACACTAGTGAATCTGTCCACCCTAGACATCACCCTGTAATCTTGGATGGGTTGCATATTGCCATAAAAACAGCAGGATTATGCCGACATGCTGAGCAAACACACTCAAAGCAGAACAAATATTGGATACACTCATACTCAGGGACACCGACGGCTCTTAAATCAGCGAAAGATGCCATCTCTTCATTGCGAAGCGGCAGTCTTCTCTCCCCAGCAGCACGGCTTGATTTGTGATACCGCCGCAACTATCGGCACGGCTTTGTGTTAGATTTGTGCAGGAAGTGACACTATCTCTCCCCGCCGTCTGATTCGTGCTGGTACAGCGCTGTAATTCGCTTATACCCTGTATCACTCTCAGGGCTTGAAGGGCTTGATGGCAGGATCATTTTGTATTTCAAGCCTCACAGCGCCGTCATTAGCTAGATGTGCGCAGTGATGCTAAGTTATGAAATGTGTTCATTTCGCAAGGATGAGTTTAGATTGATGTTAAGGCTGCGGCTTCATTCGGCACGTCTGACCTGCCCGTGGGTAGAGGAGATTTGAATGCAAATGTATATTTCACATCCCACTCAGTCTGTCGATCTGGCCGACGGCCTGAAAGTTCCTCTTTTCGTTCACAGGGCAGAATTGGCACCACACTGCCCTCTATTGGTGGCTTTAGCTCATACATTTGTTAGTGTGCAGGGTACCACTCTTGCTGTTTATGCCTTCAAGCACAGCTCAGAGTAAAGTCTTGTTGTTTTTGTTCTTTGGCATATTACTAATCATACTCCACAGATTTAAGGGAAGACTTTAACGTGCTATTAAAGTGATAACTCTTCTTCCATTTCAAGGCTTTGCTCAGCACACAGAATAAACTGCGGACACTAGTTCCCAACTTCACCTTCAATCTTGGCTTCTCTGGGAAATTCTACCATGCAGGTACTTTTTACCTTTGTCTTGTTTTTTAAGAGACTTTGCCGTTTGTATACCACAGGAGAAATCAAACTTTTTTCAGATTTTATTAATCCAGCAAAGTTCTAAAACGTTATGGTAACACTTTATTGTACAGTTTCTTAACTAGTTGCTTATTAGCATGAATATTACAAGAGTATTAGCCATTTATTAGCACGAATTAGACACATATTAATGCCTTATTCTACATGACCTTATTCTACATCCCTAATCCTACCCAATACGTAAACCTTACAACTACCTTACTAACTATTAATAAACAGCAAATTAGAAATTTATTGAGGGAAAGTCGTAGTTAATAGTGAATATGTGTACCCTATTCTAAAGTGTTACCAAAGATATTTATTGCCAGTAGTTGTAAAATTTGGCATCTGAGTTTTTTGGGGATTTTTTTTTTTTTTGGAAAGAAACATATTTACCAAGCCTGCTTTTGTTTAAAAATACAATGATATAGTGAAAGATTATTTACATTTAAAATAACCTTTTTCTATTTTATTATACTTCAAAATTTAATTTTTCATATTCTTAAAATTGTATTTTTATTATGTGATGGTAAAGCTGATTTCAGCAGCTGTTACTCCAGTCTTCAGTGTCACATCATATGTTTGATGTTTTTTTAATATTATAAATGTCACCTTTTTCATTAACTTAAAGCATTAATTCTCTAAAAAAAAAACAGTTTGGGACTTGTGTTAGAGTTATTTTGAGTGTAAAATATTTTAATAGAATGTCCAATTTTAAATTATATTAGCGTTTTTACTCAGAACATATACTAAAAGACATTTTTTTTTTTTTTTTTAAAAAGTCTCTCCCGGACAAATTTTAGAATTTTTATCATGGAATAAATTGAAAGATTCTATATGATTTTTACCAGTACTTTTGTTGTTACTTGTATGTTTTTGTTTTTGAAAAATTTATATTATTGTAAGTGACATTGAAACGATACTGTTTATGTTTCCATGAATATAGCCTTTGTTGCTGATACAACATTCAAATATAAATAAATAATTTCTTTCAAAAAAAGGAGGGATCTTGATGATCCCAAACTTCTGTACGGTAGTGTAGTTGCATAGGATAAATATCCTAGGGAAATTTTAGCAATGAATGTTACACTATTGTTTTTCATAAGAGAACTATCTGATGTTAACACATTAACCACATAAAATACATGCATGTAAAAAAAAAATTATTGTTAAAAAAAAATTGCAACTGAATAACAATCTGATTTCATTCAGAATTCAAACCTTTTTTTCTTGCTTGGGCTATAAAAACAAACAAACAGATTTTTCCTAAGCTCTTTTAGGCCTAAAAGTCTTTACTATTAATCTTTAGCAGTACGTATATGTGTTTGTACAGGTACAGAGGAGGAGGATGAAGGCGACGACATGCTGTTGCAGCACCGGCATGAGTTCTGGTGGTTTCCACATATGTGGAGTCACATGCAGCCACACCTCTTCCACAATGTCAGTGTGTTGGCAGAGCAGATGAGACTCAACATGCAGTTTGCACAGGTTTGTTGGTAAAATTATGCATCTTGAAGCTGAACTGTTTAATTTCTGTGCCAAAAATTGCACCAAACAGTATTGCAAACATAATATTACCAAACACTCCACACGTCTACTGTTGTTCGGAAAAACAGATGATCCCGCCTCCACTGGCACTTCATTGGGTGAATATCTTGTAAGTGTTTACACTCTTCAGCCAACCTAGAAAAGACTTAGTTAAATATTAAACTTGGATAAGCGAATGCATTTTAACATACAAAAAGTCACACAAAATTAGATCTTCGATCTTTTCCATATTAGTTTTTTCCCTCCATTGGTTGTGTTTTCCGACAGGGGAGCTCGCTTTGTTCCTTCATCATTGTGTTACTATTTACAGCCATTATTGCTGCTGTCGCAGAGGTGCGAGTATCGATTCTCTGCCCGCCAGCTTTATCTCATGTTGGTATTTCATTATAGATTTGTATTAGCACTTTTCATTGGATCGGTAGGATTCTCTTTGACCTTGACTCGGTGTGCATCCGCCGAGGAGATTGTGAATTTGGCCTGTTGAAACGAGCCCACCCCGGTGTAATGATGGTCATTGGAGTGGGATATGGACCGCAGGCAGGCAGACAGACAGCGAGAGGGACTGCGCCGTGAATACTAACCAGCTCTTTCCTCCTCTCGCTAATCCTTCTGTCACATCCTGTCTTTAGAGCAGACACTGACATATGCCTTCTCCTGCACTCTGCTCAATGGAGAAGACACAGCTCCTTCATCAAGGTTTAATGAGCCTGCAAAGGGCCGTCCTTAACCGGGGCTCGTGGATCTCTCAGTTTGTACTCACACACACGAGCAAGAAGGAACACACACGTGGAGCTTAAAGTGGCACCTTGGTCTTGAAGTAAAGCCCCTTTGCTCATCTGACGATGTGTTTGTCTACCACCCTCCTGTGGCTTTAGAAATAACTACGCCTCTTGACACACCAAGTTAGATTTTTCTTCTGCAGAGAAGCATAATCAAAAGCTTCTCGCTCGCGCACACCCTGATGACATGTCTTGTTAACGGCATCTCTAATGCGTCTCGTATCGACTTTTCTCCTCTGTTCTACTCCCGTTCGCCCCATAAGTCTTGGCAGTGCAATTCAGAGTGAATTTCAAGTGGCGAGCTGCTTTGTGATTGATCATCATGAGCGTTTGTTTGTCTCTTGCCATTACAGGAGCACGGTATTCCCACAGACATGGGGTACGCTGTCGCCCCCCACCATTCAGGGGTGTACCCTGTACACAGCCAGCTGTACGAGGCCTGGAAGAGCGTATGGGGGATCACAGTGACCAGCACAGAAGAATATCCACACCTGAGACCGGCACGCCATCGCAGGGGCTTCATACATCGTGGCATAAAGGTGAAAAAATTGAGCTCACCATAATCAAATTAAGCGATAAATAGCTGTTTCATTCCTTCTTGGAGTATGGTTGAAGCAGAGCTGAATGCTGTCTATACAGGTCTCTCACCTTCTTCTCTCTGCAGGTGTTGCCCAGGCAGACATGTGGCCTTTTTACTCACACCATCTTCTATAATGAGTACCCTGGAGGCTCTCGTGAACTGGACAAGAGCATACGTGGAGGAGAACTCTTCCTCACCGTCCTCCTAAACCCTGTGAGTTGCATTGTGCTGTTTTCCCTTCGATATTTGTGTGTGTGTTTTGTGAATGGGAGTGTGTATATTTTTCTTTGTGTGTGTTTGTTTATATTTCCCAAAGCCTTAAGCGGTGACAGAGTCCTGCCCTTGCACTCTGTGCTTTTGTTTGTGTTCGGCCCTATCGCCTGAAGTGTTTGTTAGCGCAGCAGCTGGAAAAATAAACTAGATTATGATCTTCAGAATGAAAATAGTGAATGTTTCCAAAGCTTTACTTAAAAAGAAACAAAATTAAATTATTTGTAACACTCTAACATTGTCCCCACCTTCAGATCAGCATCTTCATGACTCACCTGTCTAACTACGGAAATGACCGGCTCGGTCTCTACACCTTTGAGTCTCTGGTGAAGTTTGTGCAGTGCTGGACTAACCTACGGCTACAGACTCTACCTCCTATGGAACTAGCCGAGAAATACTTCCAGATCTTTCCAGAAGAGATGGACCCTCTGTGGCAGGTAAGGCAAAACGGCAATAAAGGCTAGAGGTCGACCGATTATCGGCACCGATGTTAAGCATTTTTATGGTTATCGGAATCAGTCATTTTCAAAACTGATTTTCCGATAAAAATCATTTAAAAGCATTTAAAGAAAGCCCTTGTTATTCTTCATTTTTATATAATTTCGTATTTTTACACCATATATATCAGTTCAAAATATTGGTTATCAGTCTACTTGATATTTAATAATCGGTATCGGCACAGGCCTGAAAAACACATATCGGTGAACCCCAATATGTTTATTTATCATTTTTTCATTATTTTTACAATGATAAAATAGTGTTATCGATTACAGTTGAGGTCAAAAGTTTGCATACACCTTGCAGAATCTGTTATTTGACCAAAATAAGACAGATCACACAGCTGTGTTTTTTGTTTTTTGTTTTTTTGTGTGATAGTTGTTCATGAGCCGCTTGTTTGTCCTGAACAGTTAAACTGCCTGTTGTTCTTTAGAAAAATCCTTCAGATCCCACAAATTCTTTGGTTTTTCAGCATTTTTGTGTATTTTAACCCTCCAACAGTGACTGTGTTATTTTGAGATGCATCTTTTCACACAGAGGACAACTGAGGGACTCATATGCAACTATTACAGAAGGTTCAAATGCTCACTGATGCTTCAGAAGGAAACACAATGCATTAAGAACCAGGAGGTGAAAACTTTTTCAATTTTAAAATCAGGAAAATGTAACTTATTTTGTCTTTTGGGAAACATGTACATATCTTCTGTAGTAGGTCTGCAGTACAAAATGAAAAAAAAAAAAAACATGATATTTAGGAAAAATAAGAAAAATGTACACATCTTCATTCTGTTCAAAAGTTTACACCCCCTGGCTCTTAATGCATTGTTTTTCCTTCTGGAGCATCAGTGAGTGTTTGAACCTTCTGTAATAGTTGCATGTGAGTCCCTCAGTTGTCTTCAGTGTGAAAAGATGGATCTGAAAATCATACAGTCATTGTTGGAAAGGTTCAAATACACACAAATGCTGAAAAACCAAAGAATTTGTGGGACCTGAAGGATTTTTCTGAAGAACAGCAGACAGTTTAACTGTTCAGGACAAACAAGGGACTCATGAACAACTATTGCTAAAAAAAAAAGCACATCTGTGGATCATTCAGGTAACAACACAGTATTAAGAATCAAGTGTATGTAAACTTTTGAATGGGTCAATTTTATAAATTCAACTATTGTTTTCTCTTGTGGACTATATGTAAAAAAATTTTATGTGAAATATCTTATTAGGCTCACTACTACATAAAAATAACATGCATTTTGTATGATCCCTGTTATTTTAGTAAAATAATTAACATTGTGCAGATTCTGCAAGGTATATGTAAACTTTTGAACTAAACTGTATATAATAATAATAATTTAAACTATTAGTGAATGGATGGAAATGTTATGTAAATTCATTAATCAAATAAAATGTGAGATGCATAAATATGGAAATGGTGTATTCATCTTTTCATCCATTCAGAACCCCTGTCATGACAAGAGACATAAAGACATCTGGTCCAAAGAGAAGACCTGTGATAGGCTGCCCAAATTTCTGGTCGTTGGTCCTCAGAAAACAGGTATGCCTTTCCATACTCAAACCTTAAATCTTACTTGGGTGTCCGAATAAATAAATTGTGCAAAATACATCCTAAGATATTGCGTTTGATATTATTTCTGACCACAGGTACCTCAGCTTTGCACTCCTTCCTGACCCTTCACCCCGCCATCACCAGCAACTTCCCCAGCCCGGTCACCTTTGAGGAGATCCAGTTCTTTAATGGCCTGAATTACCACAACGGCATTGACTGGTAATATACACGGCACAAATTTTCACTCCCAGCCAGTGTAGCAGAGACAAATCATTAGTCATAATAAGTTCATATCACGCCTCCACTTTATTATATCTGTACTACTCTCTAGGTTTCATATTGAATTTTTAATAGATCCATTATTTGGGTACAAGACAAGCCCTTTGCTTAAAAATGAATTTTAATAGTGAGATGACATTACAGTTCTCTGTAATGGAAGACTAAATAAATCGCATAAATAAATTTTATTGGATGTCTTAATCTCTCACAGGTACATGGACTTCTTTCCCTTCCCCTCGAACGTCAGCACAGACTTCATGTTTGAAAAAAGTGCCAACTACTTTGATACAGAGGTGGTTCCAAAGAGGGCTGCCGCATTACTGCCCAGAGCCAAGATCATAGCATTGCTTATCAACCCAGTCGACAGAGCTTACTCTTGGTATCAGGTACTTCACAACAGCTTCTCTCATTCTCCCTCCCTCTTTTTCTAATATTGTGTGGTCTGTAATAGATGTAATAGCCCAGAAGTAGTAATCATTTAAAGCTCCTGTTCGCAATTGTTTTTAATGGAGTAGCACTCAGAAAAATCTCTACTAAATTACATAGTGATAAATCACACTTCTTTCTGGAAGCCGTAGACTTTAGAACCACTTTCTGTTAGTCAGTCATTTTGTGCTGTAATAGGGCAGCCCATATATGGGCAGCAGGAAGCCAAAGTTCTTGTCTGAAGCAAGATAGCATTTATCTTAATCATAAACCCTTCTTTTTCACTATAGAAATTATGACATGAGTTGTGCGTTTTTTATGTCTTGTCAGCATCAGCGAGCACACCAGGACCCTGCTGCCATTAACCACACCTTCCACGAGGTCGTAACAGCGGGTCAGTCTGCATCTAAAGAGCTGTTGACGCTTCAGAGCCGCAGCCTTAGACCTGGGACTTACGCCACACATCTAGAGCGCTGGCTTGTGCACTACCAGGCCAGACAGGTACCGCAGTTATTCTCATTTTTGGTGTGTTTGACAACTATTATTTGAAATTTGTAGGTTTGAATGTAGTTCTCATTTCTAAATTCTCTTCTAAGCATTGCATTACGGAAGAATACTTAAATATTTTTAAATATATTCATTTAAAAAATAAATATTTTATATTAGTTTTCATTTATTTAATAATTTATTTGTAGTAAAAGTGCTTTTGTCATTTTTACTTTAAATTCAACAAATATATATTTTTTTAAATTAGCAATGCCATGTTATCATCATACAATAATCTGTCATTTTTAAATAATCATTTAGTTATAATAGTTATTGTTGAAATAATGTAATTATTAACAATAGAATTAACAGGTTTTTAATTGTATAATAAATGTTAATAATTTAGTATTGTTACTACTGCTAATAATAATAATAATAGAATTAATAGTTCATTAATTTATAATTGTATTATTAACATTTAATTTGTAATAAGAATTACAGTAATAATCCAATTTATGTTGTTTTTTTTTTTAGATAGATTAATAAAATGAATAATAATAATATTGTATATTGTATAAAACAAACTAGCGGGTAAATAGGTATTAATTTACACAAAGGCAAGTCATTTTATCAGTTGTAACATTTTAATATTTTGAAAATATTTCAATTTAAAAAATACAATTTTATATTAGTTTTCATTAACTTATTTTTAGTAATTTGATGTCTTTTTTAATTTGATGTAATTAATGTCATTTTTAAATAATCATGTAGTACTAATAGTTATTGAAATAATAAATTATAATTAACAACAGAATTAAGTTTTTAATTGTATAGTAAATCTTAATTTTGTACTATTACTACTGCTAATAATAGAATTAATAATTTAATTATTTATAATTTATTTATTAATATTTAATTAGTAATGAGAATTACAGTAATGATCATTTAATTTATGTTGCTTTTTATAGGTAGACTAATAAAATAAAAAAAAATAATATTGTATATTGTATAAAATTTAAAATTAGCGTAAATGGTAAATAGGTATTCATTTAAACATATAAAGGCCATTAATTTTATCAGTTATAACATTTTAATACTTTAATCTAAAAATAATTTAATATAAAAAATATTTTATATCAGTTTTCATTTATTTCATAATTTATTTTTAGTAATTTTTGTGCTTTTGTCATTTTCACTTTATATTCAACAATGTATTTCTCAAAATATCTCTGTAACATTTTTTAAAATTAGCATTGCTATGTTATCATCCAATAATCTGTCATTTTTTATTATTTATTTAGTAATAAGTTATTATCGAAATAATAGAATTAGAATTAACAATAGAATTAACAGTTTTTAATTGTATAATGTTAATAATTTAGAACTATTACTACTGCTAATAGTAGTAATAATAATAATAATATAATTAATGATTGTATTATTAATATTTAATTAGTAATAGGATTTACAGTAATCATTTAATTTTTGTTGTTGTTTTTTCTAGGTAGATTAATAAAATCAATAATAATACTGTGTATTGTATAAAATAAAAACTAGCGGGTAAATGGTAAATAGGTATTCAAAGGCAAGTAATTTTAACAGTTATAACATTTTAATATTTTGAAAATATTTTAATTAAAAATATATATATTTTATATCAGTTTTCATTTATTTAATAATGTATTTTTAGTAATTGTGTGTTTTTGTCATTTTCACTTTGTATTCAACAAATTTTTTCTCAAAAATATCTCAGAAACATTTTTAAAATTAGCATTGCTGTATGTTTTCTGAGCTCTTTTTTTTTTTGTTTGTTTTTCACACTCCTCCACATTAGCTCCATATTGTAGATGGCGCCCTGCTCCGGTCTAACCCAGCCCTGGTGATGGATGGCATCCAGCGGTTCCTGGGGGTCACGCCTATCTTCAACTACACCCAGGCTCTCGTGTGAGTCCCTCTGTTCACCTCACTGTTAATGAACACTTGTATATAGTTGTGAATAATTTAAAAATGTTTATGTAAAACTGTGTGTTTATGTATCGCAGCTTTGATGAGGGTAAAGGATTCTGGTGTCAGAGGTTGGAAGGTGGGCGTCCTAAGTGTCTGGGGAAGAGTAAAGGCAGAAAATATCCAGAAATGGCCCCTGAGGTAGATGATAGTCTCATCTCTTCTCTCCTCCCTCATAAAACTTTCTTTCTCTCTCTCTCTCTTTTTGAATGTTGCCAGTGGCAAGGACACACTGTTACAGACGTGTGACTCACCGGCAGTGAGAAGTGATGGGCTCAACCTCACACAGATCAGATAGTGTCATATATCACTGGAAATGTTTCAGCTAGTAGAATGCAGCAAGCATGTTTGTTTCATAGCAAACAGAATGAAACAACACACTGGGAGTCTTGACGTTTTGAAGTTCAACAGTTTTTAACAGTTTTCAGAAAAAGTCTAATTGTTGATTTTGTCTGGTGTATAGACCAACATTAAACAAAAAAAAGGACAAAATGGCAGTGGAATGGAGTGAAAAAACACATGATGAGTTTTTTTGTTTTTTTTTATTATTTCAAAATAAACATTATTTCACATTATTTCTATGAAACAAATTGAATGTGGCATAGTAAAAAAAAATATATACAGGTCAGTTAAAATCAGCTGATTCCACTACCTTTTTTATAGATTAATAGAATTAATAATAACTGTATTGTATAAAACAAAATCTAGTGGGTAAATTGTAAATAGGTACTCATTTAAAGGGAAGTAATTTGATCAATTATAACATTTTAATCTTTTGAAATAATAATTATACATAATAATTTATAGAATTCATAATTTATGATTGTAAAATGTATTATTATTATTATTATTATCATCATCATCATCCAATAATCTGTCATTTTTAAATAACAATTAATTAATAATAGTTATTATAGAATTAGTAATATAATTAATTATTTATAAATGTATAATACATTTTTATAATTTAGCACTATTACTACTGATAATAATAATAATAATAATAATATAATTAATAATTCAATCATTTATAAGTGTATTATTAATATTTAATTGGTAATAAAAATTACAATAATAATAATATAATATAATGTTGTTTTTATAGATTAATAGAATTAATAATAATATATACTGTGTAAAACAAAAACTAGCAGGTAAATGGAAAATAGGTGCTCATTAACACAAAGGCAAGTAATTTTATCAATTATTACACTTTAATATTTTTTATTAATAATTATAGATAAGAATTAATAGAACTAATCATTTATAATTGTAAAATGTATTATTATCATAATATCCAAAAAGCTGTCATTTTTAAATAATCATTAAAATGTAATTATTTAGATAGTATTATTGTATTATTGTTAACTGTATTATTATTTAAATAATAAGAAGAATTACAATAATTATCATTTAATTTTTAATGCTGTTATTTTTATAAATGTATTAATGGAATGTATTAATAATAATAATGTTTACTGTATTTAATCACAACTAGCAGGTAAATGGTAAATAGGTACTCATTTAAACAAAGGTAATTTTATCAATAAAAATGTAGATATTTTTAAAATAATTATAGATAAAAATTCATAGAAATAATCGATTTGTAAAATGTATTATTATTAGCAATATCATCATCCAAGTAATTTTTAAATAATCATTTAGTAATAATAGTTATTATAGAATTAATAATAAAATAATAATTTATAATTTTATAATAAATTAATGAATTAGTACTATTATTACTGCTAATAATAAATGTAGTCATTTAATAATTTATAATTGTATTATTAATGTTTAATTAGTAATAAGAATTATAATAATTGTAACTTTTAATGTTCTTGTTTTTAATAGATAGATTAATAGGATTAATAATAAGATTGTATATTGTATAAAACAAAAACTAGCGGGTAAATAGGTACTCATTTAAATAAAGGCACTCACAGTTGTTTTATATTTGAACATAATCATGGCTGTAGGCTGTTGTTTGTTAGGACAAGCAGCAGTTATGAGTTGCAGGCTTGTAAAAACAGCTGTTTGTGTCTCTTTCCCAGACACGTGCCTTCCTGACGGAGTACTACCGGGAGCATAACCTGGAATTGTTACGGCTGCTGAATCGGCTGGGTCAGGCGTTACCCACCTGGCTCAGAGAAGAGCTCCAGAGCACCAGCTGGAGCTGAGAGGACGTCTCGTGCACCTCCAGTGTCAGAATGGCTAAAAAAAAAACAGTGTCCGCTCACTACAGAGGTACCAAAACCACTCGGTTCAAAACTATAGTAGCAGATGAAATGGCTGACGGCTTTGAGTGGACTGCAAACTCCAGCCTCTCTCTGCTGCCAAGGTGCTCACTGTCTGAGATGTTGAAGATGAGGGAATGCTAGGAAATGTAGTCCCTCCTCTTATCTTAACGACAGACCTGCCTGTCAGAACCAGAACGCACTACCAGTGTGGACAAGCATGAATTTATTGGTGACTTAAGTGCGTTAATACGCACTAGTACTCATACAAAAAACACACACACAGTCTAGCCTTGATCATCTCGTCTGAGGAATGATTGTAAAACATTGTACATTTTAAAGCGTTGTATATTTTGGGTCCGGGTGGGTGGGATTGTGACAGCGTTTGTGTACAGCCAGAGCTCTGTTTGACTAGGACGGCTAGAGAACGTCAGATCCGCGGCCCTTCTCTTCTCCTCACGCACAAACGCACAAAGCTGGGTCAGAAACCAAACAGTAAGAAAGTATATGCAATCGAGGGAGCATCTGTTCAATGTCCAGTCTCCCACTAGAGTCCAGTGGAAAGCTTTTATTTCAAGTGTCTTATTAGGTGTATCCCCGTATTTATCCTATACATGCACTTTCCTCTACACTACGCACACTGAAGTGTGGATGTTACTGTAGACGCTGTGGCAGATGTGTTGTATGTCAGGAGCTGTGAAAGCGGGAGAGGAGAAGGGCTGTGCTGTGATTTGTGGTCTGTCCTACACAAGGAGGAGCTGCTGTCTTGTCTTTTTTGTAAAAAATGTATTTTAAAAACTCCCAACGCTGTATTATCTCTAATAAACACTTAGAGAGGTTGGATATGTTTGTGTGGATCATTTCATTTGAAGGTAAAGGTGAAAATGTTTTTGGCACCTCATTCGATGCCATTCAGGGAGTCGCTGTCTGCTTTCTGATTATTAATTTTATAGTATTTCAGCTTGGGGAAAATTTATAACAGTGCTTTCCGTTTTCAATTGCAGATTTCATTAGACATACGCTGTTGTTGAAAAGCGTAGGGTCTGTTTTGTTTTTTCTTCTTTTTTAGTAGAAGCCAGCTTATGCTCACAAATGCTGTTTATTTGATCACATACAGTAAAACAATATTCTGAAATATTACAATTTAAAATAACTGTTTTATTATAATATATTCTCTGTTGTAATTTATTCCTGTGATGGCAAAGATGAATTTTCAGCAGCCATGACTCCAGTCTTTAGTGTCACATGATCTCTCAGAAAGATATTAAAGCTGAATAAGTAAGCTTTCCATTGATGTATTGTTTGTTAGCACAGGACAATATCTGGTTAAGATACAGCTATTTGAAAATCTGGAATCTGAGAGTACAATCAAATTAAAATATTGAGAAGTTGTCCAAATAAAGTTCTTAGCAATGCATATTACTAATCAAAAATTAAGTTTTGATATTTTTACAGTAGGACCTTTATAAAATATGTTCATGGAACATGATCTTTACTTAATATCCTAATGATTTTTGGCATAATAATAATTTTGGCCCATACAATGTACTGTTGGCTATTGCTACAAATATACCCGTGCTACTTAAGACTGGTTTTGTGGTCCAGGGTCACATATGATGATTCAAATAACATGATACTTTTTTTCAGTTTTATTTGATGAATAAACACATAAAAGAAAAAAGCATTTACTTGAATTTAGGGGAGGGCAATATGCCCAAAATCTTGTATCAGTGTCAATATCACAAAAAACTAACACTAGCCTAAATCTTAAGCCTAAAACAAAACAAAAAACAAACTTGTCCACTGAAGACAACAGTCAGCAATTAAATAAGAAACTAATTACAAATTATATATAAGTAATCAAATTTATAAAAACACAATATTCTTCACTGTGTAAATTAAATTACTGTTTACAAGGATACTTGCAAAGATGGGCATTTTTTTTTACACATACAAGTGTGTCTATTTAAAGGGTCAGTTCACCATAAAATGAAAATTAATTATTTACTCACCTTCAAGGCATCCTAGGTGTATATGACTTCCTTCTTTCAGATGAATCCAATTGGAGTTGTTTTAAAAATGATCCTGGCTCTTCTAAGCTTTATAATGGCAGTGGAGATGGGTGTTTCTGTTCAACAGTCCAAAACAAGTCCAATAAAGCGCATCCATTCATAATTAAAGAAAAAAGTGCCTCACACAGCTCCGGGGGGTGAATGAAGGCCTCCTGTAGCAAATCGATGTGTTTTTGTCAAACAAAAATATCCATATTTAAAAGAAAATAATCAACTGTTAGTTTGCGCTAACAGTTGTACACGGAAGCCACTCTGGGCAGATGGCGTAGGATGTTGGCATTGTGCCACTCAGAAGTGATGAACGTGTTGAATTAGAAGTACAAAAGGAGGATTTGTAAAGAAAAGTGTCTGAGGATTTCGACATAAACCAAGAGCAGTTTCTTTGGAAACTTTGCTTCCTTTGCTCCTGTAAACAAACGTTGGTTTTGGCGAGACTCACAGATGCATTCACTACGCATACGGGGCCCCATTTATAAAATGTTGCCTAGAAACCATCCTAAATTTGATCTTACGATCATTTCTCAAATATGCGTAGGTGTGATTATGGTTTAAATATGGATATTATGTATGCAGCAGCTCTTCTGGGTGGATTACGTCGTAGGACGTATGCGTTGCGCATGCACCTGTGAGAAGTGATGAAAGCGGAAGCACAGGGTAGAGAGCAACACAAAACAATGGTCACGAGTTAGAAGGACAAAACAAGGATTTGTAAAGAAAAATGTCGAAAGATTTCGATATAAGCTGAGAGGAGACTGTTTTTCCTTTGCTAAAGTAAGGAAACTATGCTTCTGTTGCTCCTGTAAACAAACGCTGGTTTTCGCGAGGAATTTGCATTCCAAGGCTAAATATAACGTTACTGGGGTCGCCTCAACCCGCGATAACAATGTTGAAGTAGCCCAATTCTGCGGGAAAATCGCGGACTTGGCAACAGTGACTTCTGCGTCTTCACGTGCCCGTCTCTCAGACAGCGTGTGCATATGACGAAATGAGTTCCCTTTCGCTGCTGATTGCGTTTCAACAGCTTAAAATCACTTGTTTTTTTTAAACAGCAATATTTGAGTTTTCGTGACCACGTACCACGGCAACGTCACGCGAACGTGTAACCTCAATAGAGACAGCAGTCCAAAATCTTTACCGGTTGACAAATTTACCGGTATATCTCCCACCTATGGAAGCCCGTTTCCACCACTGATTAAAAAATAAAAAAAAAAGGTTGCGACTTGTTCTCTCACAATTCGGACTTTCTCAGAATTGCGTGATACAAACTCGCTATTCTGACTTTTTTCTCAGAATTGTGAGATATAAACTCACAATTGCGAGTTATAAAGTCAGAATTGTGAGATATAAACTCACAATTGCGAGTTATAAAGTCAGAATTGTGAGATATAAAGTCGTAATTCTGAAAAATCAAAAGTCAGAATTGCGTGATACAAACTCCCAATTCTGAGAAATAAAGACGCAACTGCATGATATGAGAGTTATAAAGTCAGAATTCTGAGATATAAACTCGCAATTCTGAGAAATTAAGTCAGAATCGTGAGATATAAACTAGCAATTCTGTGAACATATCATAACATATCTTTTTTTCTCCTCAGAACTGGACTTTAGAACTCGCAACTGCGAGTTTGTATCTCATAATTCTGAGGGGGAAAAAAAGTCAGAATTGCGAGTTTATATCATGCAATTGCGTTTTTATTTCTCAGAAACTGGAGTTTATATCCCGCAATTCTGACTTTATATGTAGCAGTTCTGACTTTATATCTCACAGTTCTGAGAAAAAAAGTCAGACTTGCGAGATGTAAACTGCGAAATTGCGAGAAAAAAAAGTTAGAATTGTGAGACGAAAAAGTCGCAGTTACCTCTTTTATTTTTTACCATACCCACCCCTACTTGAACTGGAAATCTACAACAACAACAGCAAAGTCGGTCTTACCCCAAGTGCTGGACGGCAGTCTGTTCCTAAAATCTGTTTAGAGATTTTAGTCTTTCTTCATTCAAGTAAAGAAGCTAAATTTGTTTGAGAAAATAACTTCCTGTGAGTGTTTCCACCAAATTAACTTTAAAAGGGGAGATAATTCTGTTTAGGGAAGCACAGAAAATGTAATATTTTTATATTTGCTGCTTAAAAGCAGAAGAAAAATGTGTGTACAGTCATATTGTGTCAAATAGTGAATTCATTTTTAGCCTAGTAGTAGCCTAGCTCAGCCTTCATTTCACTAACTTCAAGCAAACCACATTTCTCTAACCACAGATCACACTACTGCCTAATGGGCTTCCTGTGGAAGAGTTGAGAAAGCGTGTTTGTAAAGAGACAGCCTATAAATGTGAGTGAAAAGATAAGTTCCTTTTCAAAATGCACTATTCATACGCGTCTGACGTGCACCTGTCATTAGTTGTGTAATACACAATGTAATTCAGTTTCATTTTTGAATCTAGCAGGTTTTAGCATCTCCTCAAGTTACGTTCTAGTTGTCATGCCTTTTCTCTCCACATGGTGGAGCTATAGACTTAAGCGAGTTGGTGGTGACTTAACGCTCTCCTCATCTCACATAATTCATGCATACACACGCTGTACACCTGGAACATTTCCACTCATCCATTTATTAATAACACATGAGCTTTAATGCTTAATGGGCTGCTCAGTGGGTGTCTGGCCACAAATGGGTTTACACCTCTATTGAGTGTGTTTGTGTATTATTCATGTATATTTAGTAGCAGTAGCATAACAAAAGAGACACTGGTGTCCAAAATGACTTGCTAAACAGGCTGTCAGTTTTTTTTAAATGATGTTAATGATTCCTTTTTAATTTAATTATCGTACTGAGAAAGTTCAGTGTGATTTAGCACTTTAAAGCGATAGAAATTAAAATTCTGTAATCATTTACTAACTTCGTTCTTAACCTATACGACTTGCTTTCTTTTGTGGAACACAACAAAAGATCTAACAGTGTCCTTCAGGCTTTCATTGTATGGACAAAAAACCTAAAATACTGTATATTCTTTTGTGTGAACAATCTAAAAGGTTGGTTTACGTCACAAGTCAGACCTGACATCTGTTAGTCTCGCATAGTAAAATTTGCTTTAAATATATTGTTATTTGTATATTTATGCTTATCTAAAGAAAAAAAAAATGTAATAGTGTGTTTGTTCACCACAGTGCCTAAGGTAAAATCTATGCCTGAAGCAAAACTAGTTGCGCTAAATCCTTAATGACAATTAATTGCTTACTACACTGTGAACAGGCCTTCTTTTTTCCCCTCTCTTTCCCACTGGCTGCTTCCTCCATTTTCTGTCCCTGCTCTGAAATGGCTGTGAAATTTCCCGCTTGGGCGAGACTGTCGTCTGTTTTGGCTTAATGTAGGAAATTGACTCATTTTGTGGCATTGATTTCCTCTCTGCTACATAGAGGAGATCGCTGGCAGAGCAAACCTGAGAGCGGTCGATAGCCCTTCAGAGGGCCGGATATGTGCGCCGCACCTCTCTTCTCATTCGAGAGAGAGAGAGAGAGCACACTCGTGTCATTGTTTGTTTCCCCCGTTTCAATTCTCACAGCTTTCGTAATCTACTGTTGTTGCCTTTTACCTACAGAGGTGTTTTTGGTGTAGCTGTCGTGTTCACAAAGTCACATGATTTATGTGGTCTGTCAGTGGTCGTCTGGCTTTGGTAGAATTCAGAGGCCGTTAGTTCAATGTCACTAGCTTCTCCTTTGATTTACTGAATTGGTAGGGTTCACAACATGACACTTTTACTCCAAATACGAGCCCAGGCCAGGAACATTGGTGCGGTTGTTATTGATTTTGTCAGTGGAATGGAAGGGACACACTGTTGAAAATGTTAAAAAAGGGTTTTAATCATGAGAAATCCAAACTTACTTGATCTTCTGGGGCTTTATCGACTGCATTCTCTTTAGGTTCAGAAGATCAGCGCTTGTCCTTTCCATGCACACTTCCACAGTGAGCATCACTTAGCCTGTATAGAGGACAGTCGGCCTTCACAGCCTCTGTTCTGGGAACTCATTATCAGGTAAACACCTTTCTGTGGTTCTGAGGTAATTAAAGGATCAATAAAACAACATGTGAGGTTTGCCTCATCAACAATGCCTAACCTGCACTGATGCTTGTTTTGGGTCAATATCACCCACGGTTTATGTCTGAGGCAAACTGTGAGTCCGGAAAGAGAAGATCCTATTAGTTGGGTGTAATACTCTTACTGACCAGGTGGTGTCAACACTGTATTTCCTTTTTTATTTTATTTTTAAATTGCCTTGTATTTTTAATACATTTCATTTTCTCCATCAAGAAAAACTCACAGTGAACCTTGTGACCCTAGACCACAAAACTAGTCATAAGGGTACATTTTTTGGAAATTGAGATTTATACATCATCTAAAATAAATAAGCTTCTGAATAAAGAAGCTTTCCAATTATGTATGGTTTGTTAGGATACAACATTTGGCTGAGATACAACTATTTGAAAACCTGGAATCTGAGGGTGCAAAAGAAAAATCAAAATATTCAGAAAATCGCCTTTAAAGTTGTCCAAATGAAGTTCTAAGCAATGCATATTACTAATCAAAAATTAAGTTTTGATATATTTACAGTAGGAAATTTACGAAGTATCTTCTTTGAACATGATCTTCACTTAATAAAAGAAAAATCTATAATTTTGACCGATACAATGTATTTTTGGCTATTGCTACATACATACCCATGCTATTTATAACTGGTTTTGTGGTCCAGGGTTACATATGATGTATGCGAAGTAATACTAAAAGTATATTTCTCTATAAACTAAAAATCTCTTTTAACATTTTATACACAAACGCATTCTGTAGGTTGGTGTGCTAGAGAAATGTAACATGGTCCTGTTACAGGACAGCAGTGTTTACTTTCAGACGATTCAGCTCCGCTCACAAAATTACTCAGACATCCAGAATGCCACCCTAGATCAACAAACAGAGAAGAGCTACAGAACGAGTTTCATTTATCATTTACTAGTTTTTAAAACTTTAATTAAAACTTTAGCTGGAAAAAAAGGACCTTCTGGATGGATTATAACAGCAAGCATTCTCTATCAATCTGGCTTGGTTCAAGTTGAACGTCATTATAAGGAGTCACCAAAGGGTTAGTCAATGGACAAGCGATTTGGTGGATTGGGGTTCACATTATGGATGCACTGGTGTTTTGCTTCTGCTTGGCGCTTGGACTAATACATGCTACGGAGGACAAGGTTCTCAAACTACGCAGAGTTCCCCCACATATTGTTTTTGTGATGGTGGATGACCAGGGTTACAATGACATTGGGTACCATGGCTCGGAGATCCACACGCCCGTGTTGGACCAGCTGGCCGGCGAAGGGGTGAAGCTGGAAAACTACTATGTTCAACCCATCTGTTCCCCCTCACGCAGCCAGCTTATGACTGGACGGTAAGAGACCCACTATTGTTTTCCTAATGCCACTCTTTTGTTAAAACACTGCATGAATCTTACTGTATATACTACTATAAATTATAGGGATAGTTCACCCAAAAATGCAAATTCTGTCATTACTCACCCTCATTTTGTTTCTAACCCATAAGACCTTCATTCATCTTTGAAACACAAATTAAGATATTTTTTATAAAATCTGAGAGCTTTCTGACCCTGCATAGACAGCAACACAACTGACACGTTCAAGGCCCAGAATGACAGTTTTGACGATTTTGACAGAGAAGATGACTTGCAATTTTTTTTGCCAAGCCTAACTTATCTGAAGCAGAATATATAGACATGCAACATGGTACTCTAGTGAACACACATCGAAGACTGACACGGAAGATATTGCATTGTTAAATAAAGTTGTTATTTTTGCTTTCTTTCTGCACAAAAAGTATTTTTGTAGGATCATAAAATTAAGGTTGAACCACTGATGTCACATGGACTATTTTAACTATGTCCTTACTACCTTTCTGTCTATGCTGGGCCAGAAAGCTCTCGGATTTCATTGAAAATATCTTACTTCGTTTTTCGAAGATAAACGAAGGTCTTATGGGTTTGGAACGATATGAGGCTGAGTAATGAATGACAGAATTCTCATTTTTGGGTGAACTATCCCTTTAAAGCCAGTGAAATTATTGGTATAGACAAGGGTTCCACTGTCTTGCTAAGTTTAGCTCGAACCCTAATCAAGACGTGTGAGCAAGTTAATCAAGGTCTTTAGAGTTACTAGAAAGGTAGGTGAGTTTGATTAGGGTGTGAGCTAAACTGTAGGGCAGTGCCAGATTTGAGAAACCTTGAAAGAGAATCTGTTTCTCCATCACAATCACCGTCTACCATCTATTACTTCAGGTATCAGATTCACACCGGCCTTCAACACTCAATCATCCGTGCACGGCAGCCCCTCTGCTTGCCCCCCGACATACCGACGCTCCCCGGGAGGCTCCGTCAGGCTGGCTACAGCACTCACATGGTAGGAAAATGGCACCTGGGTTTTTGCAGGCCCGAGTGTCTGCCAACAAGCCGTGGCTTTCAAAGCTTCCTCGGATCGCTGACGGGCAGCGGAGACCATTTTAGCTTCCAAAGCTGTGACGGTACAGAGGCCTGTGGGTTTGACCTGCATGATGGAGACCGGCCGGCCTGGGAGCTGAGTGGAAATTACTCAACAAGGCTTTACACTGAAAGGTGAGAAATGGCAACCATTTGTGAACCAAATACTGTGTTGAGTCATGTAAGCTTTTGTGGTCATTTGGATTCTTGTAGGGTGAAAGAAATCCTGAGAGGTCATGACCAGCGGACGCCCCTGTTTCTATACGTGGCCCTCCAGGCCGTGCACACGCCATTGCAAGCTCCTGGGCATCTTCTCAGACGCTACCAGAACCTTGGCAACAGACCTCGGCGCCACTATGCCGCGATGGTGAGCGGCGTAGACGAGTCAGTAGGGGAGATTGTCAGTGAGCTGCGGGAGCGAGGCTACTACGACAACTCGGTGCTCATCTACTCTTCAGACAACGGGGGCCAACCGCTCTCAGGAGGCTGTAATTGGCCCCTACGTGGCGGGAAAGGCTCCTACTGGGAAGGTGGAGTTCGAGCTGTTGGTTTTGTACACAGCCCACTTTTGAAAAGGAAGGGAGTGGTGAGTCAGGCTCTGATTCACGTCTCCGATTGGTACCCAACCTTGCTATCTCTTGCAGGATACAGACAATCTGATTTGAGTCACTTGGACGGGCAAGATGTTTGGGGTGCAATAAGTAGCGGGCTGCCCTGTCCACGAACTGAAATCCTCTTCAACATTGACCCAGTGTCCCGCAGGCATGGAGAAAGCGACCCAAGGCTCTTACATCTTAATGGTTTTGGCATCTGGGATACAGGAGTGCGTGCAGCCATCCGAGCTGGGGACTGGAAACTTCTGACAGGGAACGTAGGCGACGGAGACTGGTTTCCTCCGCAGACGATGGCGGGAGGTCCGCAGCAGTGGCAGGGGATGGAAAAGAGACGGGACCAGCGAGGGAAGTCTGTCTGGCTTTTCAACATCACTGCTGATCCCTATGAAAGGGTTGATTTGGCAGAGGCACGGCCTGAGGTGGTGAAGATGCTATTGACCCGACTTGCTGAGTACAACCGGACTGCCGTGCCTCCTCGCAATCCACCTGACGACCCGATGGCTGACCCGCAACTTCACGGAGGGGTGTGGACTCCCTGGCTCGGTCAGGAAGAGGCAGGAGATGAAGGGGATAATGAAGAACCAGACAACATCAACAGAAAGCCCAGATCCAAGAGTACCTGCAGAGTCTGTAAACTCAAGGCCTTGTTCAAAAAGGTCGGTACCCGTATGCAAAGGGCTGCTTTGTTCTTGTAGTCAATTTGTGATACACTGGCACAGTGTGAAAATATGAGCAGTGACTTTTAACTGTTTATGTCCTTCCTGTGTTATTATGCAGAAGTTAAAAATGACACCTACCAGCAATGAGTATATTAGGCACAAGTTCCCATCTGTATGATGCAATGGATTTAATGGAACAGTTCAAATCACCTACTTTTAATGGAACTTTAACAGGAACAGCCTGAATTTGATCACATGTGATTCCACAAGCACTTAATGTAGATATCGTTGGATCTTTATTAGATGATCCAGTTATATGAATACAGAAAATGCTGTAAGTAGCAGCACTGATTTAATAGGAAATAATACAGCACTTATATTGTTCTTCACTTGCTTATGGACCAGTGTTCTCTTATCCACCCCCTGGTTCACTTTCTCTCATCTATCTGTTCTTTCTCTGACATGCCTCTGCTTTGCACTCCTCCTCACGCCTCTCTCATTCTCCTACCTTTTGCTTTAATGCTTGCGCTGTATCCAAATCTGCTCTGACATTGCCCACCACAACCAGAATAACACACGATTCTTCATTGTTTCTGCGCTTTTTCCTCCACCTGTTCCTCATCCTCTTGCATTCCTTCTCAGTTTGAGTAGATCAGGTCAGTTCAGACGTAGAAGCAAGAACATCAGAGCAAGTAAAAGAGCGATAAAGTAAGTTCTTTTATGTAAAACGAGGGCTATTTGAGGAGGAGGAAGATCACTCTTGGGTATGAAGGCTGTGCGCTTTTATACGAGACATTCTTGGCCTGTTCATCTCCCGGTTTCAAGAGACTTAACACAAATCACAGGACGTGATGAAACGTGCTCTATATTCGATGTAATGCATATTTCAAAATAACAGTTTAGAAATATTTTCAAAGTTTAACTCTTTCCTTGCCAAACACAGAATTTTCCTTATATTTATGAGATCGTTTCATTGCCAAAGACAGAATTTTTCGTTATTTGTTAGACAAAGCTTAAAAGAGAAGTCCACTTCCAAAACAAAGATTCACATATAATGTACTTCACCCCCTTGTCATCCAAGATGTTCATGTCTTTCTTCAGTCGTAAAGAAATTATGTTTTCTGAGGAAAACATTCCAGCATTTTTCTCCATATAATGGACTGGTATGGTGCCCCAATTTTGAACTTTCAAAATGCAGTTTAAATGCGGCTTCAAACGATCCCAAATGTGGTTGTAAATGATCCCAGCCAAGAAAAAAGGGTCTTATCTAGCGAAACGGTTATTTTCATAAAAATAATACAATTTATATACTTTTTAATGTCAAACACGCGTCTTGTCTTACTCTCCCTAAACTCTGTGTATTCTAGAAACTCTGACCGTATTTTCTCCCTCTCCCTCTCCCTAACCCTAACTTCAAAAATCATTTCAAAATCATCCTGCATCGCTGCAGAAGTACTGACACAGTCTTTGCAAAGTGAACATGAAAAGAAGTTCAAAAACCCTTAACAAAAAAGGTAAAACAGCGATATAAGACGATTTTGAAGTTGAGGGAGAAAAGTTTTTTGACATACCCTAACTGTCTTGAGCCAGAATACACAAAGTTCAGGGAGAGTAAGACCTGATGAGTGTTTGACATTAAAAAGTATATAAATTGTATTATTTCTTATGAAAATAACCGATCGTTTCGATAGATAAGACCCTTCTTCCTTGGCTGGGATCGTTTGAAGCCGCATTTAAACAGCATTTTGGAAGTTCAAAATCGGGGCACCATAGCAGTCCATTATATGAAGAAAAATCCTGAAATATTTTCCTCAAAAAACATAATTTCTTTAAGACATGAACATCTTGGATGACAAGAGGGTGAGTACATTATTTGTAAATTGTTGTTCTGGAAGTGGACTCCTCCTTTAATCGCCAAACATGTACTTTTCCGTTGTTTATGGGACACCATTTCACTGCCAAACACAGAAATTTTGTTATTTATGAGACAAAGTTTCATCGCCAAACACAGAGTTTTCCATTATTTATTAGACAAAGCTTAATCACCAAACATGTAATTTTCCGTTATTTATGGGACAACACTTCATCGCCAAACACATAATTTTCCGTTATTCATGAGACAGCGGTTCCCCGTCAAACACAGAAATTTTCCCTTATTTATGAGATGCTTTATCACCAAACATGGAATTTTCCGTTATTTATTAGATAGTGCTTCGCCAAAAACAGAATTTTTGGGGTTTCCATGTTTTTTCCCCATATTATACGCTTGGGGGCGCTATTACACATCTCCTGAATGAGTCCAGAATCTCCTGATCAAAAACACAGGTGAGGAAGACGCAAAAATCTCATATGTAAGCAGATGCATTTTTAAAAATAATGTGATCATCAACAATAAACAGCATGATAAATAAAAACTGCCTAATGCTACTGAACGAAATGTAGATCCAGGAAGTGGTAAAGGACTGTGAAGTTTTGGGGGTGTTGATGAAAGCGATCTCCTGCATTTATGCTTTGATCATCGTACTAAATGTATGATCCAGATGTAGTCTTTAATTCAAAAAAAAAAGTTATTTTCTCAGCTTTTTGCTCAAAATGTTGCTTTTTTTTTTTTAACGAAACTTACCTACATTCAGTGTTGATAAATAAAAAAAAAAAAAGAATGCTCGAATGTAGAATAAAACAGATGTTTTGTTTAAAGGTAGAGGCTCTGTTCTTTGTTTTGATGTATTGCATGTTCAGACATTCATGCATCAAAATATTCTGGGTGGCCATTAAATTTTTGTGAAAATGATCCTTTTTTTTAGTGAAAAATCCTGGTGGTGGCTGGCAACTTTTTTCAGAAATGCTGGTGGGGAAAGAGTTCAATTTTACCTCTACATATATACGGTTTTACTCTAATTGTAGTTGTGACTCAGTGTCTTCTGTCAGCATTCCTACAAAAATAGTCCATCCTTTTGATTTGTTCACACATTCATGTGAAGTAAACGAGCAGAATGTTCACCTAAGTCCTACTGTAAGAAACATTCCACTGTTGGAATATAAGGAATCTAGAGCAAGGTAAAAAGTCAATACACAGTTAAAAGATAACGTTAGTACATAGTTAAGATAATGCGAAACAGGTGCTTACCTTAAAAGCTACAGAGCATGAATTACTGTGTATCTTTTGTTGGAGACTGTTGTTATTAAAGATTCATTAACCATGATTCAAACTGACTGATCTGCTACTACTTTCCAGGGAATTGTTATTGATGAATAATGTGATGCTCTTTTAATGTTACATCGATCGTTGGCCCAAAAATAAAAATGTCATAATTTACTCACCCTTATGTCAAAACCTGTATGCTTTTCTTCTGTGGAACATAAAAAAGAAGCTATTTTTGTAAAATCGATTGGGCATCAATTGTTTAGTTATCAGCATTCTGTGAAATATCTTATCTTGAGTTCAGAAGTAGTAGTTATAGATCAATCATAAAGGTTTCAGAACGACATCATGTAAATTATTACATTGTTTTCATTTTTGGGAGAACTATCCCTTTAAGGTGTGATTACTTTTGCTCCAAGCTTGTGAAATTATTACTTAACCTACTTCAGACACACCTTTACAATCTCTGATGTATATACTTATCTTAGGTCATAGTACAGAGAACATTTTCATTTCCTGCTATTTTTTGCCCATTTAAAGAAGTCTGAAAGTCTGTACCTGGATGAATTATTACAACATAACTGTTATTCCTTCTTATGAACGTAAGTGTTATAATTTCACCAATACAACAAAAACACTTCCTCCTCCTGTTTATCTCTGAAAACGACTCAAAACTGCATCAACCCACTTTGGAAAGACTTCAGCTGTGGTAAGAATGCACAATGGGCTGGTCCAGAGAGAGAGAGAGCGATCCGAATAACTCCCTCACTCTGTGTATGAGTCATCCTGAACACATGCTGAGTTTGGCATCTCTTAAAGGTGCTGTGAGTGATTTGTTTATGAAATACCACGCATAAAATGTCCTTACTACCTGACAGATACAAGCATTCTGGTTAAAAAAGGGACTAGGGCTCCAAAAGATGAAACATTTAGGGGCCAAATGATGCTTTGTTGCCAAACTGCAGTCATTTAATACAGATGGTTGCTCAGAACGACGTTGTCCATGTTCACAAGCTATTGCAGTGGTTGAGAAACAAAACCAGCTAGTATAAACCAGAAGACCTAGAGTACTAGTGTGTGTATATAGAAACTAAATACGTATCATTAAGTGCACTGAATAAATCTGAGTCCACAGCTTCTTTCTTTACATTTTAATCACAAGTTATATAAAATGTTTTTCAGGCTTATTTAGATCTGATGCCATCTGAATGTGTGCCACATAAATGTCAGTTTGTTTTATAAGAATATTTCTGGCTGTCAAATGTTGCATTGTTCATGTTTCCAATATGCCATACGTCTGCAGTCATACTCGCAAACAAAACTCTCCTGAATTGATTCAACCTTATACAATTGAGACTCACTCACTTTTACACTTTAGTCTTTAAATTTTCATCGTAAACTGCATGAAGAAAGGCATGAAGTGTATGTCACTGTAACGGTCTTTAATTCATTTCCAATTGGACATACCCAAATCACTAATGTGCTTGTGACTGGTTGTGAATCTTTTCTGATTGATTCGATAAAAAGAACCAGCTCATGTGAGTCATCTGTTGGCAAATCGGACATAACTCATTGCTTCCGTTGTTATTCAATAAGCACAAAACAGCAAAAAGATATACTGTAAAACAGCGGGGCAAGAAAAACTGAGACACACTTATAACTAGGGCTGTCATGATTCCTTTCAATTCAAGTACTCGATTTAAAAAAAAATCTAACCCTAACCCTAACTGCATTTTACCCATGTCGAGCAACTGGCAAAATCTTGCAAGTGGCGTTTTCCACAGACGAGAATCCATTATTAGATTGTTTTCCAACGCTGCTTGATATATTAAACCCATTTAAAGTCATAATAAAGCATAATGCTATTGTGAATTCACAAACAGTATAATTTAATTCAATAAATATATGCAATACAGATTGGTTTTAGAGGGGTTTTGGCCACTTCTGTAACTGGTCAGGCTGGGAGACCAATTTGACCATCTTAAAACCAGCTACTTCCAGCTTAAACCAGCCAACCAGCTTAGGCTGGTTGTAGCTGTTTTTTTTTTCACCAGGGAGTTCACAGTAAATGCTGCTCCACACAAACTGTTATCATTTCATGCGTAGAGTGTCTCAAACTCCATTTCTGCATATTGTTGTGAGTTTGAGTTTATCATAACCTTTATCTGGGAACGCAACAATTTTCACGTTTTGATGTCCACATATTTAAGAAATTACAGTGGCGGTATGGCATTTCTGTCCTAAAGAAATGGCCAAATATTAAAGATTAAGTGGACATGGGTTAGGGTTAGGGGTGTTCAGTTAGGTCTATTTTTATTACAAAAAAATTATAATTATCTGATAACTCGATTAATCGTCAGAATAATCAACAGATTATTCGCTTATCAAAATAATCGTTAATAACAGCCCTACTTGTAACTACCTTTTTTTTTTTTTTTTTCAACTGTCAATAATTGCAGGTGTTTGAATTTGTAAACATCAGGTCGCTGACAAGTCTTTAAAGGCTGGGGTTTTGGTGAAAGTGCAGGTTGTTGAAGGTATGGGGGTGGTCTAATTCACAGCCGAATGTGGCGGAAGTTAGCAAAGTCGCTTACAGGATCTTAAATGCATCTCGCTAAGAGCAGTAGTGGATTACACATTTGCTTCACAAATCAATAAAGCAACACAATCATCGCAGGCAACTCATTAAAGGCAAATTATAATTCTTAAGATGGCAATTGTGCTAATGTAATGACATCAAGTGGAATACAATACATTTACATTAAGCCCAACAAACTCCTTTTGATATTTTAGCCCGTTTTGTGACGCTTCACTTGATCTTCAATTACACAGATGAAGTGATAATGCGGTCAGAGCTTGACAGTGCTGATAACTCTTGCATTTTACTGTAGCTCAATTTTAAACGTATTACACTTATAATTTAAGCATGATCTGCAAATATAGTCTGTAACACTTAAAGCAGCGCACTTTCTTGAGGAACCAATGCTGTCTGGCAGCAAGCCATCCATCCTCTGCTGCTGAGCTTTTGCAGAGGACTGAGTATACCAAAATGTGGCTTTTCCCAGCATGCAAAGACACATTCTCATACACAGCAACAGCACTACGGGAACACTGCAATTAATAACCACCCACCTCTACTCCGCTCTAATTAAGCTTTCATATCAACCTGCCTCTGTGTAATTACAGTCCCTGCACTTCTTATGCATTCATTTCTAATCGGACTGTTTTGCTCCACAAGGTTGACCATGAAAGAAGAGACAGCATTTGCAACCATGAGACAGTAAATTGTTACATTCTCTTTCTAAGAAGTGATAAAAGTCCACATAATGGACTAATATAATGGCTAAAAACATACATCATATGAGTAAATCTGTTTGTAATAATGTCGCAGAGTAATTTATTTTTGTCTGTGCATGCACACCTGCAAATAATAAATGACTGTCTTTGCACCTGTTTTAAATGGCTGTTTTTTCTATATAGCAAAATGTTAAAAAAGAATACCATAAGAATAATAATAAAATTTGATTTATTATTTAAATATATGATTGATGTGTTTATTTGCTAACAGGACTATTGACAAGATGATTGTGTGCTAGTGTAAAAATTAACCAAGGCTATGTCTGATTATGTTCTGACTTCATAAAAACTGCAATGAAACATCTGCTTTAGTGTTTCGGAATGCAACGACACACATGAAATCGTGCTTGTGTAGCTGCACAAAGTATATTTCGGACCTTACATGGCAAAGCAATTTGCATAAGCAAAAGTTTAAAAAAAAAAACTAACTTTTGCTTTCACTTTCTTCCAGAAAGTAGAGCTAGTTTTTCAGGGATAGATTAAAGTGTGTTTATCGAGTAATATTACTATTTCAGATTGTGATGATATCTGTCAAGAACAACATAGAATAGTGAACCTGGGTGAAACAAGACTGCAAATTGCCAGTGCCCTTTATCCAGCGAAATATTGAATCTTTTATGAATATGAGCTAGGGGGACTGTAAAATCGACATTTTAATGATTCAGCTTTCTGTCAAACATGTGCCAAAGAACAACAACCGGCTAAAGCTGGTGGCAGTCCAGCACCTAATAAGTAATTTAACCAAAATAGTAACATAGGCCTACATCTCTTGTAGTTTTTGCACAATTTAATAAAATTCTATCCAACTTATTTTTAATGTAAGAGCACATGTGGCCATTTTTTAACTTCTGGTTTTTAGTTTCCTCAAGGCTTCTAGTGTAGCTTCCAGTCAGGAGGTGTACAGGGAGTGTCAGTTAAGCTGCTTATGTTGCGAAATGGTATTTGTTATCAAATTATTTTATTATTGTAATCATAAACACACTGGTTTGTACTTCAAATATTTGTACTGTTTACTACACTTTGTTAATCTAGCTCAGGGGTGCCCAACCCTGTTCCTGGAGATCAACTTTCCTGGAGAGTTTAGTTCCAACCCTAATCAAACACGCCTGTCTGCAATTAGCATGTCCTCCTTAAGATCCCAATTAGCTGGATCAGGTGTGTTTGGTCAGGGTTGGAGCTGAACTCTACAGGAAGGTCGATCTCCAGGACCAGGGTTGAGCACCCCTGATCTAGTTAGTAAACCTGTAGCGGTTAATGAATTATACGTCTTGGAACAGGATCACAGGAAAAATCCGCATTAAAAAAAGGGTAAACATTAAAATCAACTCTGATGTGTTTTGATAAAACTTCTACATAACTAAATTATATTGTCATAATATATTTACTAAGGTAACATGGGTGAATCGTCTATTATTGAAGCTTACTTTTACTTTGCTAAATCGTTGATTCACTCCACATGCAGTTATCAACAGCTCTCGGCTCATTACGAGTTGACTCTGACATGTTCGAATCAGATGCTGAGTTGTTAAATCCGATTCGTGAACGAATCGTTCAAACCGGTTTTGCGAACGTATTCAACCGATTCACTGAAAAGATCCGACTCCAAAGAACGATTCGTTCACGTTCAGACATCTCTACACGAAAAACACCGCAGCAGCAGTCAATCCATTCAGCAGGAGCGCGACGTCGTTTTGTCGCGTCGCGTTCTCAGACTGTGTATGTCACTTCTCGACGTCGACAGAGAAAATCTCGCGTGGCTGGCAGCGCTCTCTCTCTCCACCTCCACCAACACACACGCGCCACTTACCAGCACCTCTCTCTTTCTTCTCCCCCACCTCCTCCTTTCTCTCTCTCTCTCCCGTTCTCTTTGAGTGAGCGAGAGATCTCCCGAAACCTGAGCGAGGCGGTCCCGGAGACACCAGAGAGGCGATATCCTCGTAAAGCGCAACATGGCTACAATTGCAACCTCCACCAGGTTTACAGACGAATATCAGCTGTACGAAGAGCTCGGAAAGTAAGCGACCGCACCGCTGCATTTGTGTGACGCGTTCCACACACTCTCTCTTCACTCACTGCATTGTGTCTCATGGTGTTGTCTGTGTCTAGTTCAGTGGGTTGACAGCAGCCTTCACACACACAGGCGTATCGGTTTTGCATGTCAAAAGCCAGCTCAGCCCGCTAACGTAAAGCCCGAACGAGTCGATTTGATCAGTTCGGTGTGATTATTCAGCCTCGGCGTTCACTAAGCTCGTTTCTTTGTTTATCTTTAGATGCGTTTCCTAACATCGTGCTGGCGCGCGCTACAGGGTGCTTTCGGAGCCTGCGTGTCGTCGTGATGCGAGATGCAATAGTTTATCGACACTTTATCGACATGCGAATGGACATTCGTTAGAAAGGGAAATACTTCAGTCTGAGGTGCTCGGCTTTGTGATTTGCGTCCGCGTTTCGAATGCACACCCAAACTTTTACAGCAGCATTCAGTAGCATTGATCAGATATCACTGATGACCGCTGCCGCCGCGCAGGCTGATAGTACGGTTTGCTGCAGACTTGTGTAACGATAGTTACCGAAAATGCTGCTGTTTTGGGCATCATATATCGCACCGTCATTGGGCGATCTGTTACGTTTGTTGTCAGCTGTTGTCCAGCCGCCAAAAACATCAACGTGAAAATGAAGGAAGTGAATTGGCGTTGCACGATTCATGAATGAATCGTTCTGTTGAGTCGAATCGTTTTAATGAACTAGTTGAACCTGTATACAAAAGCGGTCTGAACGATTCTTCGCGAATCGTATTGAATCTTTTTAAGCGGTTCTCGAGTCAACAACGAATAGCAGAGATGTTACAAATAAAGCGTACTAGAAATATGTGTACCATGCGATTGTATGACAGTTTTATCAACACACAAAACAGAGTTGGCTTTAATAAATACCTGTAATCGTATTTTAATAAATAAACATTAGAAATAAAATATACCTACATATGACTTTATTGAAACAATTGAGAACATCTAATAAGCTACGTGATGACAAAGATCTACTGAATCATTTTTTATTGTATTTTTGGTTGGTTGTCGGTTAAATTTGCTGTCAGTTGTTGCGTAGCCGCCAAAAAGATCAACAAACAAATGAAATAAGTGAATTAGCATAGTGTAATTGGTCAATAAGTTGTTCCATTGAGTCAGATTTAATGAACTAGTTATTCAAACCTGTATACAAACCCTGAAGATTTGTTCATAAATTGTACTGAATCTGTATAAGTTTTTGTTGAGTAAACTAACTGTCTCATTGAGCCAAACTGATGAGTGAAGTAGAATCCTTTGGATTCACTAAACATGCAAATTGCTTTAATAGTCAAATAGCAGAGACCTTACAAAGTAAACATACTGGAAATATGTTTGTAATTAGACTGTATGACAGTTGTGTCGTGGCCTAATGGTTAGAGAGTTTGATTCCCGCACCGGCAGGAATTGAAGGTGGGGGAAGTGAGTGATCAGCAGCGCTCTCTCCACCCTCAATACCACGGCTGAGGTGAGTCCCTTGAGCAAGGCACCGAACCCCCAACTGCTCCCCGGGCGCCGCAGCAATAGCAATATGGCTGCCCACTGCTCTGGGTGTGTGTTCACTACTGTGTGTGTGCACTTGGATGGGTTAAATGCAGAGCACAAATTCTGAGTATGGGTCACCATACTTGGCCACGTGTCACATCCTTTCCTTTCCTTCCTGTTTAGTGAACTAGTTGAACCTGTATACAAAACCAGTCTGAACGATTCTTCGTGAATGAAATCTTTTTAAGCAGTTCTCGAGTCAACAACTCGTGCAAATTACTTCAATAACCAATTAGCACTGGAAATATGTGTACCATGTGATTATATGACAGTTTTATCAACACACAAAACAAAGTTGGCTTTAATAAATACCTGTAATGGTATCTTGATAAATAAACATTTATAATAAAACTTTAAAAAAAAAACCCAGCAATATATACCTATGTCACGTCTGGGGTGTTGGGGACCACATGATGACAAAGATCTACTGATTTGTTTTTTTGTTTGTTTGTATTTTTTTTTTTGTTGGTTGTCGGTTAAATTTGCTGATAGTTGTTGCATAGCCGCCAAAAAGATTAACACACAAATGAAATAAGTGAATTAGCATAGTGTAATTGGTCAGTCAGTTGTTCCGTTGAGTCAGACTTCATGAAGTAGTTATTCAAACCTGTATACAAAACCTAGAAGATTTGTTCATAAATTATACTGAATCTGTTTGAGGGGTTGTTTAGTCCACTAACGGTCTCACTGAGCCAAATTGATGAGTGAGGTAGAAGTAAAATCATTTGTATTTACTTAGCATGCAAATTGCTTTAATAGCCGAATAGCAGAGATCTTACAAAGTAAACATACTGGAAATGCAATTAGACTGTATGACAGTTTTGTTAACACATTTAATAGTTTTTTAGAAATAACTGTAATAATAACTTCGTAAATAAATATGTGACCCTGGACCGCAAAACCAGTCATAAGGGTACATTTTTTTGAAGTTAAGATTTATACATAATCTAAAAAGCTAAATTAAGTGTTCCTTTGATGTATGGTTTGTTAGGATAGGATAATATTTGGCTGAGATACAACTATTTGAAAATCTTTAATCTGAGGGTGCAAAAAAAATCAAAATACTGAGAAAATCGCCTTTAAAGTTGCCCAAATGAAGTTCCTAGCAATGCATATTACTAATCAAAAATGTATTTTTGGCTACTGCTACAAATATACCCGTGTGCTACTTAGACTGGTTTTGTGGTTCAGGGTCACATATAGTAAATAAAATTTCATCAAAAAAAAAAAAAAAGGTGTGTCAGACATGTTGGAGTGCTGAATTGCTTATTGGACCTGTTCTTCTTCACAAACTCTTAGAAAGAATTGATCAGTGTAAATGATTCAGATTTCCCATCAGTATTTTCAAGTATCATGTATCACACCGTCATTAGGCGGTTGGTAACTTTCGTTGACAGCAGTTGAACAGCTGGCAAAAACGTTGGCACACAATGAATGAAGTCGTAATGTAATAACGTAGTAATTGCCTTAGTGCTGTTTTGTTTGTTAAATGTGCAATTTAGCATTTGGCTGTTGTGGCACATAACTGTTAATAAAGTAATAAAGCTGCTGTTTTTGTTTTGTTTTTAATACCGTGCATTAAACGTCCATTTACCTGACATATATCACTCTAATAGGTGTGCTGAGAAATCACTTTTGTCTCCGTAAACAGGAAAACAGTTTTACATGCCTGTACATCCTAGCCAATCAGACAAGTTGGAGACTGCTCTTTGCCAATAGTGTGAGTTTGGGCCTGGACTACCTATTTATCCAAACTAAAGGGGGGTGCTCACCCTGACAGCGATTGCCATCTTGAGTGACAGCAACTGTTAGCAAAGCGACTAGCTGAGCAGAGCTTACTGGAAGTTAACAGCACAGTGACTCCACAGCTTCCCGCGAATTAAACGCTGTCAGTGTGAACGCACCATAATTGGTAAGGGTTTAACTGGTTAGCATGTTTCATTTAGCCCCTGCTGTTAGACACCATACCTACACCACACTGCTGCCAAAAAGCATCTTTGTCCATTCAAAAGTAGCTGTGTGCTCTGAGTACGGTTTCTCAGCCAACATTAAAACAGTAAATATTTTAGTATAGTGTAGTAGATGTTTTAGCAGAGCCCAAATCATTTTCGGTGAGCTCTTAAAAGCCTGAAATGGACATATTTTCCATGTTTCCAGCACACGATAGCTGGGTATGAGCAAAGATGGCATTTTTGCAAGTATGTTTTGTGCGAAAATCATTTACAGCAGCTTTAGTGATCTTATGCACCCATCACATGTCCTTATTGAGCAGTCATTAGTCTCTAATTAATCATTCTAAAGAATCTTGCAATATAACGCAATGCAGGTCAATGACATAACCTCTATTATGTTGCATATTTAATGCTGAATTTTTAGTGCCAGTGTTTTGCTATCCAATAGAGTGCAACAGCAGGGTTCCCGAAGTAAAAATCATTTTCTCCATAGCACAAAAGCAACTAAAATTTTTAAAATATATCAGTAAATGCTGAAATTAGCACACTCTAACACGGAGCAATACTTTTATTCTACAGCTTTTATCAATCTTAATGTTACAAATGGACTCATATTCTAAAGTGTTACCATTACATCAACAATCAAGCTAAAGATGGGCATCTTTAAATAGCTACACAAAGGCCACAGTATTGAAATTGCATACATATGAATGTTGTGTATTTCACAGTTTAACTGCTCCTATTCCTGAACATTTGTGGTCATATAATCAAAATATAAAAATATGTTAGTCACACAACGGGCAAAAGTGCAGCGCCGCGTCTAGAAGAACTTGCAGCTATCCGGACGCGTCGCATTCAATTCAAGCGGCGGTCTACAAGACTTTATTTTCACCAAACAGGCAAAAGTATACTGCTGTGCTTTCTCCACTAATGCAGCATCTAGTCAACAAATCCATCGCTTAGTAATGACATGAAAACATGCACTACAGTATTCTGTACACACCGTTTCGTTGTCGATGTTTTAAATCCACCTTTGAAGAGTCTCGCTCTGTGCAGCGCGCAGTGTCACGCGTTTAAACAAACGGCACGTGCTGTCAGAGGCCGGTCTTGTGCTGTATAACAAGGACTATAGCGACTTTGCTGTATAATGACAACCTTCTCAGCGGCTTCAGCAACGGATCCAACCCGAAAAAAAATATCGCCATGGATTTTTGCCGATAACCGATAGTTCGCCAATCAGCTATTCGTGCCGATTAATTTTCAAAAACAGTACATTGGTCGACCTGTAATTTTTTCCGTATGTATACAGTCAACACCTTTAAATAAATAGTTTTATATTTCTCCACATTCTTTTATTTGATTTTATTTGCAGTGTTTCATGAGATTGTACACTACCAAAGTTTTTGAACAGTAAGATTTTTAATGTTTTTAAAGAAGTCTCTTCTGCCAAGCCTGTGTTTATTTGATCCAGAGTACAGCGAAAAACTGTACAATTCTGAAATACTTTTACTATTTAATGTAACTGTTTTCTTGAAAATATTGGGAAGGAATATTAAGGTTTCTTTGATTTTCAGGTTTCACCCTTGCTAAATAAAATTATTAATTGCTATGATAATTATAATAATTATTTAAAAAATAATAATAATTATACTGACTCCAAGCTTTTAAATGGTATAGTGTATAATGTTACAAATGCTTTTTATTTCAGATAAATGCTGATCTTTGGATTTTTCTATTCCTCAAATAATCCTGAAAAAAATATACTCAGCTGTTTGAAATATTGATAATAATAATCAATGTTTCTTGAACAGCAAAACAGCATATTAGAATGATTTCTGGATCATGTGACACTGAAAACTGGAGTAATGATGCTGAAAATGTAGCTTTTTTTTATATATATATATATATTTTTTTAAATATATTCAAATAAAAAACAGTTATTTTAAATAGCAAAAATATTTCAAAATGTTACTGTTTTTACTGTACTCTGGATCTAATAAATGCAGGCTTGGTGAGCAGAAGAGACTTCTTTGCTAGTGCTAGTTCTTTACTCGTTGCTTGGATTCACCTCGTAGCTGGCTGATTTAGTTCATAGCTTACAAGTCCTAACCTTTTGTAATATCCCTGTGGGGAAAAGCAAAAACTTTATTTACGGAACCAATGTTGCTAAAATGTGGATGGGCACTGTTGCACGCCTTTTGCTTCTTACGTATCATTATAGAATACGCCATGTTTTTCGTTTAAATTAGATTTCAGGCTTGCTTGATTGTGTTATTATTGACATGCATTGCTATTTCTTTCAAACAGGGGTGCCTTTTCTGTTGTTCGGCGATGCGTAAAGAAATCAACCGGCCAGGAATATGCTGCTAAGATCATCAACACAAAAAAGCTGTCAGCAAGAGGTAAGGTTGTGCTTTTGCTGCCCTGTTTGTGTGGCTCGTGTATTAGATCTGCATCACTGTCTTCGTAGAATGTTCCTAGAAGTAAGGTTTCTCTTTATGATATGACCGGACCTGGTCACATATGACTGATTCTCATGTTTTTGAATGGCAGACGCCGAGCACACTCTAATTTGAAGTATCTTAACCTGCCACAAATGCTTAACAGGAAGCACAGAGATATAATGACATTAGTCCATCCATTCCGCATCAAGCAGTCTGAACGATATTGGTGATTTGTCTCTCTGTGGATGGGTCTGTGCTCTGATCTCAAATGCGTAACCACTAATGCAATGAACCTGTTGATGCAACTTCTTTCATTCATTCTCTCAGTTATCTCAGTTGAGTCACTAATCACTGTCAGTATCATCAGTGCTAATTATGCTGTTGGTGAAGATGGTCAGGATATATGAGCCCCAGTTACTGTTTCTGCTGCAACGCAAACAAAAGCACTGGATCTATTTCGGGGACCGGACACTTTGTGTACCTGTCCTCTTACGGTATCAGGTTGGGCTGTCTTGGGTTGATTTAAATGAAATGGATTTTAATTAAATGACTCTTTTGAGTTGTCAGCTAGGCATGGGCATGATTACTCAGAGGTGGCAGCAGAGACTGATCATGATAACACGTTAATTTCGCTAACTTTATGTAACTTTTCACACCGACTGAAGTCCTTTAACAACTATATGCAAATGTGCCAAAATAGAGCTTAGTTTTCCATCTAATGACTTGTTTCGGTGACATTTTGGGTGGACGTTAAATCTCTTGCCCTTTGTGGCTGTTTAAGGTGAGACTCTGTGAATGTGCGAATGGACGCAAGAGCTGGAGAAATGATTGTGCTGTGACTGTCTGTAGTCCTTCAAGCTGAATTACAACAGATCCTGTTCTCATTGTGTGCGTATGTGTATGCTACGGTCCCCATGGATGGCCGGTAAACAACAGATTTATTTAAAAGATCCTTGGACAAAAAAACATCAGGTAATTAGATCAGCGTAGTTTGGCGACTCTTTTAGGCTTCCTTTCAAGAATCCTGGCAACAGTTTTTCTTCAAACTCTTCATCATGTTGGCTGGCACTGCATTAAAAAGCAACAGTGCTATTCATCCGCTGGGGCCCACACAAGTGCCAAAGCCCCCTCCTGCGAAATCTCCCCATTCCCTTGGCCTTAATCAAAGCCCAGAGAGATCTCTCGACATGCCAACCTGTTAACGGACACAGAAGCTATTATCATCTGTGAGTCATCTTTCAAAGGCCAGGATAGTCTGCAATTACTCAGTCAAAGGTTGTTTATACCTTATACTACATAGAGTGCAGAACACTCCTGTTGTTTTTTTAATAGCTGTGCTCCAAATTACTTATCAGATTCATATTCACATTTTCTTAAAATTGTAGTTTAAGATTTCAGTTTCATATTAGCTTGAATTTATTTGAATGTGATGCTTCAATTTCTTAGTACCTGTTTTGCATAAAATTCAGATTAGTCCATTGAAATGTAAAGGTAAATATTATGTAAATGATGAGCGCTAATAATAAACATGAACTTACCTCTTGGTTATTTTTATCTAATACCCCATCTTTTGCTTTTGCTGTGAAATGCTTGGAGCATCATGAGCTAAAAATAAGCAATAGTTTTATCAAGTTTATTAATCTAGGTTAATGTTGTTTTCTACACACGCTAGATTTAGATTTATATCATCTCACCCTCATGTCGTTCCAAAACCATAAGAACTTTGTTCATCTTTTGAACACAAATTAAGATGTTTTTGATGAAATCCGAGAGGTCTCTCACCCTGCATAGACAGCAACACAACTACCACGTTCAAGGCACAGAAAGGCACTATAGTAAGCACATTGTTAAAATAGTCCATGTGACATCAGTGGTTCAACCTTAGTTTTATGAAGCTTCGAGAATACTTTTTGTGCGCAAAGAAAACAAAAATAACGACTTTATTTAACTATTTTCTTTTCTTCCATGTCAGTCTTTGATGCGAGTATGTGGGAGTACCACACATGAGAATCTCTTTAAGTAGAAGTTAAAATTATTAACTTTAGATTCATGAACTCTACAACTATGCAGAATTACCCATGATATCTAACGTTATAAGGTACATTATATCTAGTGCACTTTAATTGGATAGCGGCTGATCTGAATGCTTTCACCAAAAAGATCAAGTTATGGCATATATTATTCATTCACAATAAGATCAATAAAATACATAGGGAAAATCGACAGTAAATTTCCATTTCATTGTGATTCTGTTAATATGAAGTGTTTTTATTAAAGGAGAAGCCCACTTCCAAAACGAAGATTCACATATAATGTACTCACCCCCTTCATGTGTTTCTTTCTAACGATCGTTTATTTTAATAAAAATAATACAGTTTATATGCATTTTAATGTCAAATGCTCGTCTTGCCTTACTCTGCCTGGACTCTTTTTTTTTTTCGGTTCATGACAGTTAGGGTATGTTGAAAAACTCCCATCTCATTTTCTCCTCCAACTTCAAAATCCTACATCCTACATCACTGTTTTACCTTTTTTTCTAAAGGGTGTTTGATCTTCTTTGCACGTTCACTTTGTAAACACTGGATCGGTACTTCTGCTGCAATGTAGGCTGATTTTACAGTTGGAGAAGAAAATTAGTTTTTTGACATACCCTAACTGTCTTGAACCGGAATACACAGAGTTCACCCAGAGCTAGACAAGACGAGCATTTGAGGTTAAAAAGCATATAAATTGTCAATTTTTAGAAAATAACAGATAGTTTCGCTAGATACCTTTGATTTCCTTCAAAAATTAAATTTAACCACAGTGTCCTCAGTGGCTTAGATGGAGGGAGTCTATGGAGACTCCGATGTTTGTTGGTGCATCCCAAAACACAACACTTGTAATACCTCTTTGGTGCCAACATTTTATATATCCAGTAATGACGGATTGCTGCTTCTCACTCAGAGGTGTGTTTATGCTAACAGTGCAGAGATCATCACAAATAGGTGGGATGTTTTTCCTACAATGACGTGTACGTAGGAGGAATCTGAAATTGCTTGTTCTGAGAGACTGTTCATCATTTATTGTGATTCTAAAAAATTAGTGGGAGGATTTTTACCATTACAAGCTGGTTGTTTTCACACACTGTGGCCACACACCTGTGTTCGAACACCTTATAAAAGTGATTTTTGCATCATTTTTTGCAGGTCCTCTTTAAATTTCAAATAATGTTAGTTGACCCTTTGACTGACAGGTGATCTGAGTAATCATAACGCCAATTTTATCTGACAAACAAATCAGAAATTAGAGTAGATTAACGTTGGTGTACTTGAACTTAAAAAATGGTGTATATTGACATCTTTCTGCTGCTTGAACTGAGGTGCTAAAGGCAATCTGTTATGATCTGTTTGTTGTTTGAATGTCTTACGAAATTACAAAATTAGAAAGCTGAGACTTGTCATACCAAAAGTAACATTTTCTGTCTTGTCTGTTGGCATGTTGTCAGTGTCCTCTTTGCTGTGCAATGTATTTTTCACTGCGTGAGAACATGATGTGTGGCGTGAGAGCGCCGTGGCTTATCATTTGCAGCGGTAACCAAGGTGAGTGGGTCTTTGCTAAGGGTCAGTTGCACATGATACATTTGAATCTGGTATAATGAAACATTTCATGTATGTGTAATGTTGTATTTTAACACATTTTTCAGAAAAAATTAATTTGTATTCGTCCACTACCCTGTTAAAGACCTCTGATGTAACATATTCCTACACAGTTCTGTGGCCGTGTGTGGTTTGACTGAACATACAGTGCTAATGATAGCGTTCTTGCTTGTAGCACATGTGTGATGGTGGTCAGTGGTGTGATCCAGGGCAGTGTGGAGCCTGTGGCTGAGACGCAGGCATTGCGAGCATGCAGTGGTGATGTCAGGAGGTGCGTGAAACACTGTTGAATAATTGAGGCACACAGCCTGCCTTGGCTCTAAGTGGAAAAAGACGCTAGGACCTTCATCGCTTTCTGCCTCTCTCGCTCTCCCTGACCTCCCTAAGATCAGCTGCAGCATCGCGGCCTTGCTGTATTATTGGGGCCCTGGAATGATTCCTCGCTGCTCGCTGGAGGGCGACTGGCAGAGGACTGATAAACGTAACAGCACTGCTGTGGTGAATCTTTAATGGAACAAACTGTGAATTTTTAATGAACTCCAGCCAAATGGTGTGTGTGCACATAAACGGGAAGAGAGTGTGTTTTGGGATGCATTTAAAGGAAAGGCACAATTGTGTACATGTTTATGATCTCTGTCTCAGAGGTGTGAAAGGGAGGGAGAGATGATTGTGCACTCTTATGTTTTTTTGTTTTTTTAATGTGCTTGTAAGTTAAGCGTTTATATATGTGTTTGGTTTGTATATGATGTTATGAGATTCTCTCTGGATCACTCTTAAATTATGCTGAATAACAGCATCATGAGATTTTACATTAAAGCAAAAGGTGACAAAATGTTAATATTAAACTTTTCAGTTACATGGATAATATAGTTTGTAATGAAAACTTTATGTTAGTAGTATTTCACAGAATGAATGCCTTTTCACTAATGATAGACTGATTAATCTTCCACTATTTAGCCATCTTTCTTGATATTACCATCTGATGTAACCATGTCCACATAAATAAACATGTCTGCTTTACCAATGTATACATTTATGTATTACTAAAGATTTTAAAGAAGCTCTAGCTTCTCTTCAAGGCTGCATGTAAACAAAAATATAGTAAAAACAGTACATTTTATTACAATCTGAAACAACTGTTTTCTATATTGATTTTAAAAATATATATATAATCTATTCCTGTGATGGCAAAGCTGAATTTTCATCACCCATTGCTCCATTCTTCATTATCAAATGATCCTTCAGAAATCATTCGAATACACTGATTTGGTGCTCAGGACACATTTCGTCTTATTATAGATGTCCAAAGCAGCTGCTTAATATTTTAGAAAAGAGGATAGAATTGAGAGTTTGCACTTACGTCACAAATTAGTCAGTTACCTGGATCCATGGCCATATCGGAGATACTCGGATTACATGGTAAATGTACTATTGAATATGTTGTTCTGCTAATTTATGCTGTTTAAACCAAGGAAAAATGTGTGGAAGCTGCTAAATCATATAGAGAAGGAATCTATATGATATAGTAAGCAGGAAAGCGTGCAGTATTTTGACAAACTAAAGTTAATAGGTGGTAAGGATACGTAAGAGCAGTATTTATTAGTTTAATATTTCACCTACCTGACCAGAAATGATAAGAACAAACATTAATGTTGTCAAGATTCTTGCCTTGAAAATCCTGCTTCAGTTTGGCCAACCAACGCCTTTTGTTCCTCAGAGAGTTTTTTTACACTCTTCTCCTTGATTTACAGTCTATAGTACTCCAGATGTTTTTCCCGGTCCGACTGATTAGTACAGCCCAAAACATGACAATAATTGACCATTTTCAGCAGCAATAATCAGCAAAATATGCGAGTTTGGTTCAGTTCAGTGGCATTGTTTACATTCAGTGCCACCAATATGGCCGATTGATGACTCGTCATGAAAACACTTTATAGATTTGAACAGAAAGTCAGAACAAAACAATATTTATTTGATCTTTAGTAAAATTATAAATGTCTTTACTGTCACTTTTGATCAAATTTTCACCAGTTGTCACTACAGCTGCACGAATAATAGCTAAAAGATTGCCATCTCAATTCGAACACAGACAATCTTATTTCTAAATGACAAGAAGTCATACGGGAAAATTCAGATATTTGTGTTGCGCTTCACAAACCGTCTTTTCAACCATTTATAGTTTGGAAATAAACACTAATGTATATGGTAGCAATAAAATGATCTTTTGAAAGTAATTGGTGCTTCAAATAACGTTTGTTGATTACATTATTTTGCCACTAGGCGTTGACAAGTGACTGCTAAAAATGTGTTTGTCATTGAATCATTCATTAAAGAGATTTCATTCAAAAATGCCAATTCATTCAGTAATTAAACAAGTGAAGCATTTATGGGTGAGTCATTGAATCATTCATTTTTTTAAATAGTCCATTCAAATTAATTAGACTGCAGCACTTAATATTTTGTCACAGCTTCTGGTAAATTGGTGTTATTTTGTAATGTTATTTTGTTTAGTTCAGAATCGTGCAGCTCTACATGTCACTAATTTTCACTAGTTGTCTCAGATTTTGGACTGTGTAGTGTATAACAGGTGTGAGAGGAGAACCTCTAAATGCTCTTTGGTGAAGAATGAATCTACATAGTCTGTGTCACCTCATACTGTCCTTGCTGTGGCACTGTGGTTCCTGATTACCATGGCATTATATTTACCTCTGTACACAGTAAAGCACTGGATCAGTGTGTGTACCAATCTCATGTCACACCCTTCTCAGATGCCTGGAGTTTTGCTTTGATGGTGTCACCATGTTTCCTGTAAACTTAGATGAACTCATAGCTAATATTTAATTACGATTGACCAGAAAGGGGTATTTGAAAGAAAAGCTGCTTTAGGGATGGGTTGTGACGTTTCTCAGTATTTGCTCATTATCACTTGTTGTAACCTTAATTAAACAGGATTTCTGTTGTTTGTGTGATTTGACCATATGTAGACAGATTATAAGGAATGCTGTTGGATTCGTGGAGATGAATTAATCCTGAATTGACATATTTGTGTCTAAAATGTAGCTTTAGCTTAGTTAGCTCATGACATAACATACTGAGGAAAGAACAGTTGCTCTATGTTATATTTAACTAAAAGTAGGAGGTAAATTTGAGTTTATTTTTGATTTATTTTCTAGTGATCAATCATAGAACCAGCAATTGTGTAGCCAATTCGATTATTTATCTAGTTTGGGACAGTTGAATATGGATATATGAATTAAAAAAATGGCAGTTTTGTTAAAACTAAAAATAATGCAGACATCAAGACAAATAAATTTTACCATTATATAAGTAGGTGCAATTCATTCTTTGCAAATATTTTGCTGGTATGTTCAGATCATAGAGAAATAGAGCAATGATGAAACTGGTTTCCAGCTGCAGAGAACAACAGGGTTGAGGAAATGTTTGGTTTGGTTTGATTTTGAAAAACGTGGAACTGAATCATTTGGATGGCCGATAATTGTATAGCAAGGAGAATCATCTTGCAGTAACGCTCTTGTGGTTTCTCTTATGTTTCTTAGCAGCTGAGAGCATATGGAAGCCATCATTTCACTACCTAGTTTAATGTCTTTCTCAGAGGAAACCCAAGCATTTTGTCTTAAAAGCAAAAGACTACACTGAAAGTGAATTTACTATTCAATTATTTGGGGATAAAAATACCCCAAACTATGGAGTCAACAAACCTAAATTAACATTCTTAGTTTTTCTGAGTTAAGTTTCAAAGATGAAGTCAGTAAATGTAACATTTCCAAGTTTGTTGTTAGTTTTAGTTTAGGTGCCATGAATATTTACAGCACTTCTGTATGCTTTTATTATGACCCTCCTGCTGATTTTCATGAGATTTTGAGGAATTTTGGTGCCGACAAACAATAGTTTGTATAGATTTTCATTTAAGTGTCTGAGTTCCAGCATTAGGGATTTTTAAGATGATGGATTACCATCTACCACCAACAAATAATGAGCCACTTCGGTCACACAATTAATATCAGCACAAAAGCCCAGCTCCCTCTTTCCCATAACCAGAACACAAGCCTGTCATGTTATTTACACCACAGGCTCCGTTCATTTCAAATGAGCATTGCTCTATTTTGAAAGCAAATAATATATTCTCTGATATGCATATGACTGTACCATGTGGCACACTGTACAAACATTGACACAGATAAACACCATTATTCAGGTGGCTGACTCATTGTTTGCAAGGCCTAAATAATTTATTAATATTTCAGCCGCTATCGCCAAACTGTGTAGAGAGAGCGCTGAAAGAGTCAGGATAAGGCAATCAAAACGTTTGACCTGATAATCTTTACTGAGCTGAGAATGAGAGGAATGTATACAGCATTAATCATTTCCTGTTATTGACAGCATTATGTTTTTCTACGATAAACACAATTTTAAAAAAAAAATAAGAACCACTGGCTTAATCTTGTTGCTCTCTCTTTTTAAGTAACTTTACATTTCTTATGCTGTAACAATTGTTATGCTGTAACCCTGGCAGAATTGAAAAGGAAGTGATCTCACAACAAGGCCGTCTATTATTCTCTCACTGTCATGCAGTGGTCATAGAGATTTGTCCTACCTGCTTTGTTTTAACTGCTGGGAATCTGCAGGCGTCTAAAGCACGTAACAGGATAATCCCTGACGGATCGGGGGGAGACGTAGTGACACCCTGGATCAGCAGATGGTCTGGTGCGGGACAGACTCGCGGCTTAAGCTCACACTCTTACACACAAGCACGTCAGAGCACAAACCCGGCGCCCTCCACTTTACACTGAGCTGCTACGCTTATCCCTTTTTCCTAGAAAGAGTTGAGCAGAAGGCCTGTGAGTTTGCATACATTGTAAACATTGTTTCCGTTAGCAAGTGTTTGGATGTTTTGGGTTTTAAACTCAGCTACCTAATGAGTTAATCGAGGGGTGAGAACCAGAAAGGCGCAAGTGACATTTCACCAGCTTTACAGGAGGGGCAAAACAAAAATTTACCATAGTTTGATTTGACTTTGTGTACTGATTTCAGCCGCTTATAATAAAAATTTGTACACTCATGGATGATAGTATACTTTTGCCAGTAGAAAGAGCTCATCAAGAGCTTTCATTTGATAAATATATCTTAATTTCACCCAAAATGTCATTTATGCCCTTCTGGTTCTCACCCCTTGAGATAACAGCCGAGAGCCTTAGACATGATTGTTGTGGCACCGTTTATCTCTCCATTTGGAATATGAGTGTGTGAACACTGTCTTTTTAGAAATTCATTTGATTACATCAATAGGACAATTCCAGTTGGCAGTTTTACTGTCCTTCATTTTGGACAAGCTATGATAAAAGCAAACACTCAAAGCACACGTAACATACACTCCCTTCCTAAAAAATGATTTTTATCTTGTAGTTGAGTTTTTTTAATCTTTTGAGTGGGTGGATGGATGGCAGAGCATGTGGTGGTGGTGACAATAGTGTTCGTGTTGGTGGTTGGACTGCTCTCATTCCATGCCTTTCCACAAACATATGCAATTGAACTTGGAAATCAATCACAGGAGTTTTGAACTGAAACCACTTGTATAAGCATTAGGGATGTGGAAGAGCCGTTACAATTGACTAGTGTGGTTATTTAAACTTTTTATGTTTCTGGGATATTTAAAGGGATTGTTCACCCAAAAAAAATGAAAAATGTGTCATTAATTACTCACCCTCAGGTCATTCCAAACCCGAAAGACCTTTGTTCATCTTCAGAACACAAATGAAGATATTTTGAATGAAATCCGAGAGTTTTCTGACCCTGCATAGACTGCAACGCAACTACCACATTTAAGGCCCAGAAAGGTCGTAAGGTCACCATTAAAATAGTCCATGTGACGTCATGGTTCGGTCGCAATTTTATGAAGCTACAAAAACAAATTTTGTGCGCAAACATATGAGTGAAACAGACTATGAAAATGAAAAAATGTAGGATGGTCACTTGGGTCTAAAATTGCATGGTCAAAAAAAAGAAACATGAATGGGTTAAATCGTTCACATGTGTTTAGAAAATAGGGTGAATTTTCATTTAATGCTGACTTCATGTTGACAATACAGTATATTCTCCAAAACCAGCTTTAAATGCAGAGACAACTTTAAGTAATTCAAGGTAGGCTGATTTCGTGAAAACATATTAAGAAGCACAAAACGTATCACCATATGGCATTGTTTTGTGATTAGCTCTCCCTCTAAAAAAGTAGACCTTCGGATTATACATAATAACAGGAACGTTGTTCACAGCAGGCGATTTGAAATTCGACAGCAATTGTCTCGAAGCCGTTTATTATTGTAGAAAGCGGTGTATTTGTTTGACACACTGTGCTTTAATGACTGTAGCGTTGTTGCTTTAAAGGCGGTGAATACAGAGACGCAACTTTTCAGTGTTTACCGTGCTGACAGTCTAACAACATGCTGAAGCATAACATGTTGTCACCATGCTCAGAGAGAAGTTCTAAAACACTTAAAACATGAAACTATATAATCTAGGAGCTCACTTATCAAATAGTCAGTTGATGGACATCTAATCATCCATCCTAAATCAAAGATGGGGGCCTTCATCGTTTGACCTTGACCTGAAGTTAACAGTTCTGCGTATCCACAACACCAGGCCTGATGTACAGTGAACACAATCCGTCTCAGACTTACTGAGCTGAGAGAGAGGAAGCCAGCAGGCTTGGCTCTTTTAGCTTAGCTCATGCCAAGTTAGTAGTGAGTCTGTCCTTTTCTTTTATACTGAGAAGTTTCAGCTTCTTTCTGCTGCTGCTCCCCATGTGGTTTATTAATGTGCTGCAGATAAGACTCCCTGCCTATCTTATTAGGGAATCAAAAGTACGATTGTCCGTTCTGCCTGTGTATTTCTATGGCATTACTGGTGTTGTCGCTGAAGCACCAGCAGGCATACACAATGAGCAGTTTTGCTAAGTGTGAGATCATGATGATTATGATAGATTATCAAGACCAGTAGGCTGCAGTAAACATTGTTCCCCTTTTTAAAGACTTAATCTATTTGTTGAATATTTAATTTTGGGTTTAAATATTTCTGTCATCACAAACCTGTATTATTGTCTTTCTTCTGTACTCTCTGAACTGCTCTTTTTCCATACAATTAAAGCACACAGGGGATGTCAAGGTTGTCAACTTACCTTGAATTGTAAAAATACCTTTAACTGTCTTGTATGGCTTTTGACTTTTAACTTGTAATACTGTATAACAAGCCATATGGACTAGTTTTATGGTGCTTTCAATGCTTTATGGTGCTTTCAATGCTTTCAAAATTGTCTTGATCTTTTGACCTGTTTTGTACTATTAAAAACATCCTGTAAGTTTCAGAACTCAAAACTTCCTTGTTAGTCTTAAAACAGCTTATATTGAACTGGTTGTGGAATGTGCCACTTTATGATGTAATAGTGTGACTAAACCCCGCCTCCACAGAAGTAGAGCAACACCTGTTTCTACATCACTGCCTGTTTAGCCCCACCCACCGATTCACACATGTAGTGTAGATAGCGAGAGAGGCAAACACAGATCCAAATGATAAAGATACAACAAGGCACTGTTCAGTGTCACATTGTAGGAAAACAGTCTTTGCATTGCCTTCCTTCTGATCCCAGTGTTAGGAAAGAGTGGGTGAACTTTATTTTGAAGTCCTTTGTTCACTTAATTTTACTGCAGATTCATTTACATACAAGGCACAATTTGACATAGGATTTTCAGAAAGATTTGAAACTAAAAGCTGTGCTGATTATACTGGATCCAACAGTAATGTCGGACCACACAAGTGTGATTAACTGTTTTTATTACTCGGTCTGTTATTACAAATCGTTAGATATCTACTGAGTATTTGTGCATTTTTAACCTAAACCACAACGTCCACCTATGAAAAAATGCAAAACTGTTAGCCCATCACAGCAGTGGGCATTTACTTCCGAGTCTACAATCCACCACGCCTATTTAAACAGAGTGTTTCAATGAGGGGTTCAAAACAGGACAGAAAATAGCCTGTTACTTCTAAATTATTGTGTTTTTAATGTAAAAATCTTGATAACATTAAAAGTGGACCTCAGAGGTCAGTACACAATTTCCAAAAAGGGCAGTTCATAACCCTTAATTATGCTTTATGGAACTTGACAGTCCCTGATCACTGTACACTTCTGGATCAGTGTGAGCATTCTTTAGTTTTGTATTTTACATTCTACCGAGGAAAGTAAGTCATATACATTTTGAACAACATGAATGTGCATCAGTGTTGCCAGGTCCACGGTTTTCCAGCGGAATTGGGCTATTTTTACACTGTTGCCGCGGGTTGTTTTTCATCTTTGCGGGTTGAGGTGACCCCAGTAACGTAATATTTAGCCTCTGGAATGCTCATTTTACCAGGGGAACCCCACCAAAAAAACATGTAATTTACCCCCTAAACGCAGTTTTTACCGGGAGACCCCATTCAAAACGTGCTTGGTGGGTTTTGTGTGAAAACCTGGCAACCCTGGATAGAATATGTGTTTTTGGTGTGAACTGTTTAAGTCACACTATTGAAGCCATACACAACAAATTTTTATGTGTGTTACTGTATTATAGCTGATAAAGCTGTTAATTTTTTTTTTTTTTCTTTTAAAGTGGTAAAACGCATGAAGCTAGTCTGGTGTCTATTGTAACAGCCACAATGTGTTTATCTACTGAATCTTTGTTTCCTCATCAGCAGAAAATGTGTCAGCAATGCATCACAATTCTTCACAATGAATTTTGCGTAGTTTAACAACATGTAGTGTCAAACAAGCTGTGTGTCCTGGTGTGTGCGGAGCCGTGTTGAACACTGACGGCAGCCAGCCCTGCGACGTGCAACAGCTGCAGCCGGTATGACGCAGGGTTTGTCTGTGATCAGAGAGGACTTGCTCACGTAAACATCCACACAGTGAACAAATGGGATAGCCAGTAGATTTTGGTTTGTGTGTATACATGAATTTCCATACATATGTGCATCTACATCGATGTTAGTCAAAATGTGAATTATTACAGAGATTGAGTGTTTTGTCACTACTATCAATTGTTTATTTGTTCACAATCTTTGTTTGACATCACTCAGTTATTTTCAAGTGGACGGTAGGCCTCAAGAGCACACAAACTGTTTGACTTTTCCATTAGCTGTAGAAAAAGTGCCACGCTCACCTCCTGAGACAGACTGAATGATAGAGAAAAGTGGAGGAAAGCATATGGGCGGAAAGAGAGCTCAATGAGGGGGAAAGAGAAGTCAGGTAAGGGTTACCATGGCGGCTGGAGAGGATATAATGTTATAATAAACGCATGTGTATACAGACAGGAGCTCTGTGCGGTGGATTAGTTGTACGATGGCGAGGGATCAGACGTCCCTGCCAAAGCACCTTAAGCTGTTTTTAAAAGTGACACAGAGCCTATGGCCTCTGTCTGTGGGAGAGTGTGTGCTACCTGGAGGACATCTTGTATTTGCAGAAATTTTATTGGATGGGCAGGCTGAGATGTGGTGTTTCATTGGGAGCTGTTTTTGGGTGTTTATTCTGGCAGTACAAAGCCTGAAAAGCTATGTTGGTTTGAGCCAGAGAACCAAACTGAGCTGCTTTCCTGCATTACTGGAGTGCCTGTCTCACTGAAGTCATTTTTATTTGCTCTTTGACTGTTTGGCTCACAGCGCACTAGTGTAAACGTCACTTGCGTTGAACTAGTGATAAAGTGTCGTAGAGGAATGGATTTAATTAAAACACACACACACACACACAAACACATGCACACACATACAAGATTTTCCTTTTTTTCTTTCATTCTTCCTCATATATTTACACACATCTCTCTAACACACACACACTTTTTCCTCAGGCTTTGCTGCTCTTGGAGGGCCTGTTTCGTTTTGAATCCACTGCATTAATAAGATGTGACTGGATCTGGTTCCAGGTAGAAGCGGTTTCCCTCTGACTGTCGCTTCCAGCAGTGTCACCCTGTCCAAATCACTCTGTTTACCCCAGGCAAAGAACTGTCTCGCACCCTCTCCTGCCTTCAATGACTTCAGACTTTCTGGTCTTTTAAAACATAATTAAGAACCTTGAAAAAGACCTTTTAATCAATATTCTAGATATATCTTGATCTTGGCATTTGAAACTTCTTAAAGGAGAAGTTCACTTCCAGAACAAAAATTTACAGATAATGTACTCACCCCCTTTCTTTGGTTGTAAAGAAATTATGTTTTTTAAGGGAAACATTTCAGGATTTCTCTCCACATAGTGGACTTCTATGGTGCCCCAAAGTTTGAACTTCCAAAATGTAGTTTTAATGCAGCTTCAAAAAGGCTCTAAACGATCCCAGTTGAGGAAAAAGGGTCTGTCATTTTCTAAAAAAAAAATGTGTATATTTTTTAACCTCAAACACTCATCTTGTCTAGCTCTGTGTGAACTCTGTGTATTCCGGTTCATGACATTCAGGGTAGATCGAAAAACTCCCATCTCATTTTCTCCTCTAACTTCAAAAATATCCTACATTGCTGTTTTACCTTTTTTTTAAAGGGCGTTTGACCTTCTTTGCGTGTTCACTTTGTAAACACTGGGTTGGTACTTCTGCAGCGATGTAGGACAATTTTGAAGTTGGAGGAAAAAATGAGTTGGTAGTTTTTTGAAGAGAAATCCTAAAATGTTTTCCTTAAAAATAATAATAATAATTTTTTCCTTTAAAAGGGCATTTGAATTACTTTTTAATTATTTTGAATTTAATAAAACACTGTAAAAGTAAACTTTATAGTATATAATGATCTAGGCATGTTTCTCAATATTTAATTACAAGGAAGGAGCAGGAAGAGTAAACAATAATAAGCTAAATTTACCTACTGCATGTTTTTAATTTTGTGCCTGGGTTGAGTGTGATATGTCACTTTTGAAAGAAAACTTGCTGTGTCGCAGCTGAATATATGAGAGAATTTAAGTACTGTAGTCCATTAGTTCATTATTAATCAGCCAATATTTGGCCATTTTTATCAGCCTGCCAGTGTCCATTTGGCTGATCGATAGAAGTTGTCCGTCAAGATTCTTCCTCAAATCAGTTCTAGAATTGTCTGACAACAGTGCACATTTTATACATTTTGGGTGAATATTATGTAAAATAAGTGTTTCAGTAAATTTATGTTTTGTGATTTTAAATTGCTTCTTTGATCTCAGGATCAGTATTAGCATTGAAAACGCTTATTGGTTGATTACTAGTGTTCATTGTCATTCTTAAAGGGGGAGTTCACCCACAAATCAGAATTCAGTCATTAGTTACCCTCCTGTCGTTCCAAACCTGTAAGACCTGCTTTCATCTTTGAACTACAAATTAAGATATTTATGATGAAATTTGAGAGCTTTTCTGACCTTGCATAAACAGTAAACAGTAATGCAACTACCATGTTCAAGGCCCAGAAAGGTAGTAAGGACATTGTTAAAATAGTCCATGTGACATCAATGGTTAAACCTTAATTTAATAAAGCTACGAGAATACTTTTTGTGCACAAAGAAAACAAGTTAGCGACTTCTCTTCCGTGTCAGTCTTTGACGCGCGTACAGAAGAGACGCAGGAGCTGGAATGAAATGTCAGTTCTTGCAAGACAGCATAAGAAGTAAACAAGAATATCAGAAAGGGGACAGGACTGGACCGATTGGGGCAGGACATGTCAAATAGATGGGCACGGTTGTGACAAATGAGTCAAGTTGATGATGACACTGGACCATGTTGTGTCTGTCGTCACATAAGAAAAAGAGAGGGACGGAGAGCGAGACGACAGTTAACAGACTTCGACCGGCATTAGCCCATGATTTGTAAACAGTGAGGACACTAAGGTCAGCGTTGATGAGCCAACAGAGGATGAAAAAATAAAGCAAGCGGACAGAACGAGTGCAAAGGCCGTAACAAGGGCACGTCTCTGGGGTGCTGAGGAGAGGAGGGCTGTGAGATGATTATTAGAGAGAAGAACGACCAAAAAGGAAAAAGCGGTTTCCAAAATTAATCAGCTGTTGTGCTGTCATTGTACAAAAACTATTTATTAAATATTATATGAAATATAATGTAAAACGGTTTCTATAAAAAATAAATAAATAGTCAAATGTTTTTGAACAAGAGTTTTAACGCTCACCAAGCCAAAGTACAGCAAAATGGTACAATTGTGAAATATTTTTACTATTTAAAATAACTGTTTTTTATTTGAATATATATGTTAAGATGTAATTTATTCCTGTGATCAACGCTATTATTATTATTATCAATATTTAAAACAGTTGAGTAAATTTTTTTCAGGATTCTTTGATTTGAAAGATCCAAAGATCACCATTTATCTGAAATAAAAAATATATATATATTTCTGATAAATACTGTTCTTCTGAGCTTTCTATTCATCAAAGAAACCTGAAAAAATTCTACTCTGTTCTACTATGATTTGAACATAATAATACAGATACTAATAATAATAATAATAATAATAATGATAAATGTAAATCAGAATATTAGAATGATTTCTGAAGGATCATGTGACTGGAGTAATGATGCTAAACATTCAGCTTTGAAATCACAGCAATAAAAATAACATTTTAAAATATATTCAAATAGACAAGAGTTATTTTAAATAGTAAAATATTTCACATTTTTACTGTTTTTGCTGTACTTTGGATAAAATAAATGCAGGCTTGGTGAGCAGAAGAGACTTCTTTAAAAACATTAAAAATTTTACTGTTTAAAAAACTTTTGACTGCTAGTGTGTGTGTATGTATCTATGTGTATATATATTATTACTGCTGATTTGGTACTCAAGAAACATTTCTTATTATAAATGTTAAAAACAGATATTTCTGACCCCAAACTTTGACTACTTAGATTGACACTTAAATATGTTGTTATTAACTTGCTTTCAGTACAACAAGCCAATCACAATTTATATAATGATTTCTAACCAGTCTTTAGAAAGCACTGTGTTTATAAGATGCTTATACGTGAAAAATAGCCCAAAATATTTTGTATACTGTATACTATTTTGAATACTGTATAACTTCATCTAATAGGTCTTGATTGACCAAGGGGTTAGATTTATGTTTAGATCATCGCGTCTATGATAAATCCAAGCTATTGGAAATCTGCCCAGAGCTTGCGTGCTGTTAGAAGAGACCTGATCCTGGCCCAGATGCTATGTGCTTATGTCACAGAGTCCTCCCTGAGGCCTCTGACATTTTCTCCTGAGATTCACCTGCTGAGAAATGACCTCGCACAACCCCTGCTTCTTTGTACTCACAGATTCAATCTTTAACGTCACTTGAGCCCTTTCATCTACCCTGACGCTGATCTGAAAAGAATGCGAACACAATGACGTCCACCCATTGCCTCAAGTGGCTTAATAACTGTCTCTGCATGTGTCTCTCTCATCAGAGCTCAGTGCAGTGCACAATAGCTCACCTTTTAGTTCATGCAGGGGCATATTTGTAACTGTCTAGGCCGTGATAACCTGTGAAACAGAGTCTATAATGTCTAGTCCGTGTCGGAGCAACCCTACTATCTGTTCAGATTCTGGGCTGACTGTGCTCTTAATAAGCACCGATACGTACAATATCGTGTCTCATGTCTTTGACATAAAGGGATCTGTGTGAGCAGCTTGCACATATGTGCACACATTTGCTCAATGTGTTTTCAATGCTGTAGGACTCAACTAAATGAAATTGAGCCATTTCATTTTTTGCTATGTAGCATCTGTTTATAAATTTGAAACAGAAATGAGACTTGTAGCATTGCATAGCACCCATTAAAACTGTACAGTGGTGGTACTGTTTTAATTTAGATGCATACAGTAGGGTAAATGTATATCCATGATAGCATTTCCTTTGCATTTAACTATTTTTGTGTTAAGCTGTAACTGCAAGTCAGAAAGGCATGAGGCAGCAGGTTTCCTTCCCCTTTTGCACTCCTTTGCTTAATTCTACGTGTTTTTTTTTTTGCACTGTGAGCTTGACCACAGAGGTTTACACCCTCCCATGGGTGCATTTGAGGTGACTGGCCCATCATGCATCTGTTCATACTTGTGCTGCTTAAGTGTCATCATTGTATTGACTTGCTTACAGAAGTTATTTGGTTGTAGCCAATGCTAGACAGGAAAGAAACTAATTGATCTGATATTTTGTATTGTTTAAGGAACCTGGAAAGAGTACCTGCAAACATTCATAAAGAGCTCCAGCTGTGTTTTATTGACTGTGCTTTAAAAACTAATCTATATTTATTGTATATTATAAAATGCACTGTTCTGATTGGATGAGCTATGTTGCTGTCGTAGAAGCTGATCTGTTACTGCATGCTCAAGATTAATTTATGTGATTGTTAATTGCCTGGCAAGCATACACAGACTACAGTTAGAGCAATGAACTGTTAATTTGTGTGATTAATTTTGATGTTCCGTTCAAAAGGTTTGGGTCAGCAGGGCTCGAAATTAACTTTTTTACTTGGTAGCACTGGTGCTCCCAACTTCAAAAAGTTAGGAGCACCGAGAAAAATTTAGGAGCACCAAATGAATATTAAGGAGCACCACAACTGCCAATTGAGCAGAACGGCCAGTACTCGGCCCAGCATTTCTTTGTAGTAATGCACTGATCTTGATTCTTCATGGCCGATTCTGATTGCCGATGTTTTTACAAGCAAATGGGCTGATTCTGAAAGCCTTTGTTTAATATTTATTTAGAGAATTAATGAAAATATGAGTACACGAATAAAATGTTTATTTTCTCGATTACATGTAGAGCAATTTAAATTAGAGGCAACCTCTGCATTTTTAAACAATCTACAGTATAAATAACAAAAATAAACGGCACAGTTCTTTTTTTAGTCGTATTAAGTGCAAACAATAAATGCAGCCATAATCAAAGTTAGGCTAGTCTCTCAATATTCAAAGTGCAAATGGAGACCGAATTTGTCAAGCATGATACAGAGCTATAGACAACTACACAAACTATTATAGCCTACAGCTACAAGTTATGTTATGTAGCCTAATTTGCCCACGTTGGGGAGTCGCTCTCTAAACTTGGGGTATTAAAATTGCTTTTGAAGGCGCGTGCGCGTTTTACTTTCGGTTTCGTTTTAAAGATGGCGCTAAACTCTCGGCGGTGCTGAGCGTGCATTCTACAATACATTACATTAATTTAACAAAACAATTTGAAAGTGGGGGGACACAATCGGGATTTGAAAAGTGTCCCCAGTGCAAATTACGCCCTTGCGTGAGTGGAATTCTAAAGCTGAGTTATGATTTGATGTGAATGTATGCCGCGTTGTACAGTATATTGAGACGGAGGCGCCAGAATTGCTTCTGACAGAATGTGCGCTGTAGCACGAATAGTATATTTCTTCAAAAGCAGATTGTGGAGATATTTTAATTGTCCACAATCAAAAATCGTCATATCACACACCTCTGATTTCAATGTAGTTTGTGCAAATCCGGAAGAGGTTGGTTGAGAGAGAGAAAAAACGGCCTGTTCCGAGTTTCAGCGGAGCGCAGTGTCAGTGGCAGGGAGTGATTGACGGCTAATATCTAAATTCTGCATTAAAGTTAAGAATGTAAAGATCAAGTTTAACTGGTTATGTAATGTTGGAGAGAACGGCGATCCTGTCACTGTATCAGCTCACAGCAGTCTGGGCAGTAGTTAGGCTAGCGAAAGTTTTGTAAAGGAATGAAAACAAGTCGCACCACAACAATTTCTCGCACTCGCAGACTAAATTTTGGGAGCATATGCGACCAAAACGGTCGCAATTTCGAGCCCTGGTCAGTAAGATGTTTTAAAAAGAAATTAATACTTTTGTTCCCCAAGGATGCATTAAATTGATCAGAAGGGACTGCAGATGTTTTTAATAAATTATTATAATTATCTGCAGTCACTTTTGATCAATTTAAAAGAACAGAATTCTTTGGAATAGAAATATTTTGCATTAATGATACTATTCCAAATAAATTAGATTCTTTTGAAAGTTTCTTTATATCTAAGAATCCTGAAAAATGTATTGCCATTTCCACAAAAATATTAAGGAAGTATTGTCCACATTCATATGTGCAAAAGAAATTATTCTTAAAGGATTAGTTCACTCCTGAATAAAAAAAAAAATTCTGATAGGTTACTCACCATCATGTCCAAGATGTTCATGTCTTCAGTCGGAAAAAAAAAAGCTTTTTGAGGAAAACATTCCAGGATTTTTCTCCATATAGTGGACTTTAAAGGGGATCAATGGGTTGAAGGGTTCAAATTTATAATATGATATTATGATAATTGAGCATTATACTTAGTAATTAGACCTTTAGTAATCAGAATAACCATGTATGAATGCATATTTGTCTTGTTGACTGAGCTTAGGACTGGTGGTAGTGCTTGAGAAATTGTTTGTGTTTCTAAAGAGAAGGGAAAAAACTAAAAATAATACTGATAAAATAACAAAACTACTACGAATTCTACTGCTAATAACAATATAAAACGCCCTAAGGATTAGTGAGCTGCTGGGTTCATGAATATTAATCACGTGGTCGGCCAATGATTGCTGTTTGAACATTAGTTCCACCTACTACCGGAGAAACTGACAGTTCTTAAAAGCTGAAGAATTCCAAAGAAAGTCCTTTATTTTGACAGGAAAATACAACAAAGAATATCGTTTACATGTAGCGCGTCAATTCTGCAAAGTAACGGCTAGTCATGTGCCTTCACACTAGAGTTTACGGTTCATCAAGTACAGGTTTGCTGCGCATCCATCCAGATGAACTGAAAAATAAAATTATTATAATATTATAATAAATTATAGTAACGCCACATTTTATTGTTAGTAATTGTAATGGCGTAACAGGGGAAACAGTAATTCGTTTGATTACTCATTACTGAAAAAAATAACGCTGTTAGTAACGCCATTTGTTTATAACGCCGTTATTCCCATCACTGTCCTTTAAGCACCAAATCAGCCTATTAGAATGATTTTTGAAGGATCATGTGACACTGAAGACTGGAGTAATGCCTAATAAAATTCAACTTTGTCATAAAACAATAATATTTCACAATATTATACTTTAGAATATTTTATATAACACTGTATCATTATATGGTATTACAAAAACAGATTTTCACCAATATTACTGTTATAAATGTTATTGTACAAACAAATGCAGACTTGTCTTAAAATCTTGAAAAAACATACTTTTGTAGTGTATTATTAAGTAATGTAAGTAATGAGCATTTGTGACTTTTATTCTTTTTATTTTTAATGTTTCTTGCAAAAGTACACAAATGATAGTTTTAAATTGTGTTTACCCATCTCCACTGAATTTACTTTATTGTATTGTATTTGATCTGTGGAGTTTTTTTTTTTTTTTATAACAGTTGCTGGTCTGTTATCAGTTCATCACATCCTGTCATGCTCATTATGATATCAAAATTTTATGCTGATCCAATCTCAGGACACTTACACACCTGTTAATGTTTCATTTAGCGTTTATATCAGTCATTTCATCACTCCTACTTTCTAAATCTCTCTCTCTTTTCTCTCTGGGAGTCGATGACATCATGGACCTGACCGCACAGTGAGAAAGCAGCACTTAGCCCAATTGCATTTTAGAGATGGTCACTGAACAACACATCATTTATTTATCTCTTCAGTAATGGGATAAAAAGAAAGAAAACGAGAGAGCGCCCAAAAGGAGGGGCACGAGTGGGGAAAAAATGCCATTTATCTTTCTAGAAGCCTTTATCGTTTGCATCAGATCCCAGCTATCAGTGGATTTGTGTGTATTTCACTTCAGACTTGATTTATAATGCAGAATTGCATGGGGAAGGTGCAGCAAATGATAAAAACAAGAAGTTTTATAACAGTGTTTTGTTTATGTGTGTTTTGTTTTCTCAACAGCCGTTACATGCCAGCAGTCGTTGTACGGCCATCTCTCACGCTTAGATTAACTGTTCTTTAGGGAGCCGCGGCAGGGCTGAATATTAAATGTCCTGCATTAATTCTGTTAGGTAATAAAGACATCTGCTGCCGTAAACCGTACGCACGCGTGCATCACTCACAGCAGTCACCGCTCACTCTTTCAGAAGGATGTTTATTTGGTCGCACTTCTCAGAAGAGCTTTAAGCCACCCGTGATCCTACACCCACATCCATTTCTATATGATGAAAACATCATCACTTAAAATCTGAAACCTGTCTGTGTGTGTTCATGTGTGCAACTGCTCATATAGTGTAGTGGTAATGGTTTTTTAGATGAATGTTTGACACTTTAAGATTGAGGTTGATGTCATTTCAGAGAATCATGCTTTGGGGCTGTCAGAGGGATTGAAGGCTTTTCGGGTAGAAGATACACATGCATTCACAAACTCGTCACATTGTGGCTGAACACATACATAAACACTCTGGGATATTCATACTTTCTGCATATTTTTTTTTACATTTTGTCAGATTTTCTTTAGTCAGAAGTCTGGCTCATTTCAAATGAGTAGCACACACTTGGACTAAGGACATGTTATGTGTAAGAGTGGTGTGTGTTTATGTGAGACTGATCTGACCCAGCAGGAGTGCCTGCATTCAGTTCATGATTTGAATTCCTGCTAGCAGATCCCTGCTGTTGCAGATGACTGTGTGTTTGAGTGCACGCGTGCATTCTTTTTAACTAGGGTGTTGTCTGGCGTCATGTAGAAAACTAGTTATGAGGCTTGACTTTTTTTCCATCAGTCACTCTCTTAAGTATGCACAGTACCAGGAACCGACATCCCTGCAGCCATCTTGCGTAAAAAGCCCAGCTTTTTCATACTGACACTTCTCAAGTCTCCCTCTTTTTTATATCACATGATCACTTCTCTATCCTAAAGGGTTGTGCGTAACATTATCGTTTATGGGGCGAGAATAGCTATTTATTTGCATTATGTATTTCTACTGCTAACGCAGTTTGTGTGTGTGTGTGTCCGGTGAGTTCCCTCTCATGAAACTCTCTAAAGGTTTCCCTAAGAGGCTATGACCTTGTATCCTTTTAGAGGTTGATGCTTATTATTCCAGGATGTGCAGTTATATTAATCTTAGCTGCTTCCTTTATAGAGTGGACATATTTACTTCATGCCCATTACATGTACGCTCAGTCATTAACTAGTTTCTTGCTAAGAATAGGGCAACAGGCTTGATATTGATTATATGTCTTTGAACAGTTGAACATTTGAACAGTTTGAACATTTGCCTTATCACAGGTACCGTTTACACCTGGGATTCATATACGTCTCAGGGTTATTTGATTACATCGCTCTTTTCCATGTAATGAAAGTAAAAAGGGGCTGTCAAGCTCCAAAATGAGCAAAAAGCACCTTAAACACATCATGAAAGTGATTTATATGACTTGTGGACAGAAAAGTGACAGTAAAACATTTAGAATGTTACAAAAGTTTCAGATTAAGTTTCAAATTAATGCTGTACTTTTGAGTCCTGAAAAAAAATCATGGTTTCCACAACTGTTTTTAAAAGGAATCCTGTGTATTAAGACTTGTATGGCTTAATATAACTTAAATTATGTCTCTTACTGAAATATGGTGTAGAAAACTCATGAAAGATTTACGTTATTTAAAAAATCCACACCGTTTTATACATATTTCAGACTGTGGGGGCGCCATTATTTGATGATGTGAAACGGTTGCACTCTGTGAGCTACTGGTGCTACCTGTTGCTTTTTTTTACTGCAACACAACTCAGAATAAACAATTCTGAAAATAAAATACTAACACAATGCCACATTGTGTGGCTTTTGGTTCAGTCGAAGGGCAACAAAAGAAGCGATCCAAGTCTTCACTGCTTTCCTAGTGATAAGAAGAGGTGAAAAGAACGGGAAGATGCCTGTGGACAAACAAAACTTCTTAAAGACATGTGTCTTTGTTCTCTCCGCTTTAGCCCTGATGCCTTTGAGGCTTTTAGTAGGTCACAGCTACTGAAAGAGCTTACAACCGGCAGAGACGAGAAACGCTAGATGCCATCCTGACAAGATGTAAACTTGCCGACGCTTGTCATGGCGCCGCAGCCACAAAAGGAGTTTCTCAGTGAGATTTCACTCAATATCCGGGGTCATTTAGGCTCCATCCATCGCCACCTTTCATCTTTCAGTAGCTGTGGGCATTGTATTAATATTTTATTTTACAAGATTTGTATCCAAGTTGTGTTGAGGTAAAAATAGAAACAGGTAGTGCCAACAGTATGTATAAAACAATGTGATTATTTATTTATTTATTTTTAAATAACGTACATCTTTTCTACAACATATTTCATTAAGAGACATTGTATTAGCCATACAAGTCTTAATACCCTGGGTTTCCTTTAACATTAATAGTAACAAGATGTTTCTTGAGCACCAGATCAGCATATTAGAATGATTTCTGAAGGATCATGTGACACTGAAGACTGGAAAAATGTCTGCTGAAAATTCAGTCTTCATAAGATTAAATTACATTTTAAAATGTATTAAAAAAAACGCTTCTTTTAAATTGTAATAGTATTTCACAGTATTACTTTTTTTACTGTATTTTTGATTAAACTTCTTTCAGAAACAGAAAAATATCTTACAAACCTAAAACTTTTGAGCGGTAGCATAAGTGGTTCTTCACTGATAATGTTTGTGGAGCTGCGGGGATTAAACGTGTTGAACTATTCTTTCTGTGTTTGATCCACAGATCATCAGAAGCTAGAAAGAGAGGCCCGGATCTGCCGTCTGCTCAAGCATCCCAACATAGGTGAGTCTCAACAACTTGATTGTGCTGAATATACTCATGCAGGGGTTGCAAATTCCAGTTTGGCATGCGACATGCTTTAAACCGTTCTCCCTTCAATAATTGAGAACAATAGTGTGTGTGTGTACACAGTGAGACATGCTGTACAAACATGCTAGTCACAGTAAACCCAAGATTATTTGCATGGCATGAGAAAGTATGTGGCTGACAAGACAGTTCACACAGACAAAATCTCCACCTCATGCAAAATCATGGAAATAGCACAGGCATCATCCCTTCAGGCTCCCTTCAGTGTGCGTGAACAGCACAATGCTGTGGTTGACAGTAAAATGTAAGTGGCTAAGATGTTTCAGGATGTTGGCATTGGGCATTGACGGTAATTAGAAAATCATCAGGTGCACAAAAAAATTTTTTTTCAAAAAGCATTTGTGAGGAATTTGGGGATTTTGAAGACTTTTTGTAAAACAACATGAGTAAAACAAAATTGGTACTGTTTAAGAAAATTTTAACTGTGTTTACATGACATACACTACCAGACTATTTAAAGGGATAGTTCACCCAAAAATGAAAATTCTGTCATTAATTACTCAACCTCATGTCATTCCAAACCCGTAACACCTTTGTTCATCTTTGGAACACAAATTAAAGACATTTGTGATGAAATCCAAAAGCTTTCTGACCCTGCATAGACAACAACGGTAACTACTACGTTCAAGGACCACAAAGGTAGTAAGGACATTGATAAAATAGTCTATGTGACATTAAACCTGGATGTGCTGCGGATTGTTTACAAGCAGAAGAATGCACAAGTATGTGTTAGTGTTGCATGATATACCAGTACTAAAAACGTATTGCGATACCCTGCTTTTAAAAACAGTACTATTCAGCATTTTACTAGTACGGGCACTTTAAGAATGCATTTTAATAAGAGCTGTATTTCCTGAGTAAAACACTGCGATGAATAGATCAAAAGTAGCCTAGGTTAGTACACTTCAGTCAAACGCGATGGACCAGTGTCTGTGAGCATTAAGCTGCAAAATACTTAAACTGCATGAATCCTGCATGTTTTGCGTGTCTCTGTGTTAATGCATGGTGCAGATGCGCAGTTTTGTTTACTACACACATACTGAAGCGCATGTGATGCTCGCGGTGTTCGTTTAACTTGACCGTCAGAAATATATAACTTGATGTAATGATGGTAGTACTACTAGTAATAAAAAATATTATTAAAACAATATTTAAGGAATATTTACCAGAAAAATGATTTACCGGAAAGTTATAAATACACAACAGTATTTTTGGAAAAAAAAAAAATAAATAACCTATAATAAATGAATTCTATAACAAATCTAATTATCCTTATAAATTCATTAGACATGCTTTTGATTATTAAAATCTAATGAAACTATTAACACAGAATCCAGAAAATTAATGGAAAACACAGATTCACAAAAACAAAACTGAATTTAAGAAGAGTAAAAAACATATTTCACAGGGCCTTAAAACGTAATTTTTGTTAAATTGCTGTTAAATTCTGCAAGTTTCATGATTTCAATTAATTGGACATGCTTTTTGATAAATATTTTTAATGTAACCATTAAAATAGAATCTAGAAAAACTAAAGTGTAAAAAATAAAACAGATTTTCTAGGGCCCTATTTATTTCATTTATGTCTTTGTTTTATTGTAGAGTTGTCCTTTAGTTTGTTACTTGCATGTAGGTTCTTATTATTAATAACAAAGATAAAATAACAAAAAATCTAAATAAGATTTGGCTTTATCCTTTTAGCTAACTTACAGTATAGCAAAGATCTCTACATACCTGTAGACTTGGTAGTTGCTCGCCATATAATCTGTGTAGTGGCACTGGCATGTGATTTATTTTTTTTTATTTTTATTTTTTTTTAAGGGGGGATGAAATGCTTTGTTTTAATAGATAAAATAACCATGATCTCCATTTGGATCATCTATTATTCAATCTATTAGATATGTTTTTGTCGTAGTATCATTTCAGTAGTAGTATCGTGACTACTACTATCGTATTGTATTAAAGGCAAAATTTTGGCATCGTGACAACACTAGTATGGTACTCTTCATTAACACGTGTCAAAGACTGGTACAGAAGAGAAGAAATTGTTGAATAAAGTTGTTATTTTTTATTTCTTTGTGCACAAAGTATTCTCAGAGCTTCATAAAATGATGGTTGAACTACTGATGTCAAAAGGACTATTTTAATAATGTACTTACTACCTTTCTGGGCCTTGAACGTGTCAGTTGTGTTGCTGTTTAGGCAGGGTCACAAAGCTTGTGTTCTGCAGATGACCGAAGGTCTTACAGGTTTGAAACGACATGAGGGTGAGTATATAATGACAGAATTTTCATTTTTGGGTGAACTGTCCCTTTAACAGGGATAAATTACTTTCCCTCACAAAATGAGGTGTCAGACATAATGTTCAAGCTGCTCCTTTCCATACGAAAGTGATTTAAACTAACAGGCTCAAAAACAGAAAGAGGATACAGCATAAAAGTATGACTTTGGCTATTTCAAGTCTTCATATTATAGCTGTATGTGAGGAGCAATCTGAAATGTAAGTGATTGTTCACTGATAATCACTTCCTAGTAGCCACAATCGTTTATGTGACACAGTCACCAGTGTTTTTTTGTATCAGTGATATTTAACCTCCAAAAACACATCTAAAATATGAATGACTATAGCTTTAAGTCAAATAAAGGTTTTTTTGATACTTTAAAGTTGCTTTTTTTGTCCTTAGCGGCATAAATCATCAGTTTCTTGTAATGCAAACAGAAGCTCAAACATTCTGCTTGACGTCTCCTTTTTTGTAGCCCTGTTTTTCTTCTTTATAGGAAGTGTTTGTCCTTTCCCACCTTTATACTCTCTGGTCTATCCTCCCTCACTTTTTTCTTTCTCATGTATTCCCTCCTTTCCATTCCCAGCGGCCTGAATCTGTCTTTTGTACATTTTATTGTCTAGCCATCTTGAACGGCCCTTTCTTCCTCTTTCTCTCTCTCTCAGGTTGTCATGTTTTCTGCATGGACTGCCAATAAACTTCAAACAAAAAGAGCAATCAAGTGTGTGTATGAGAGAGAGAGCGTTCTTAAAGAGCACATCACCTATGGAGGCAAAGACTCGAGAGACTCCTTTTCTTTTGTCCTGAACATACACATACCCAACACATACAGGATAACTTACAGCCTTTGTACATGTTGTCAACAAAACCCTTTTCCAAAAAACCAGCAGATATGAATGCGCGATTGCCGCGGGCCCACGGACGCGCAACATAAGCCCTGTCACACACATAACCCACATGCATCTACATACATTCTTCATGCTATCTCACCCGGAGCTACGTCTTCAGGCATACATTTTTAGTGTGACAGTATGTTAGAAAGGAACAATGCATCCCTGTGGAGCTCTTCAATAGAGTGTGAAAACCCACACCCAGCACTGGTGTTATTTGGCAGCAGTTTCTTTTTCCGCTAAGCAAAAAAACCTTACCTACCAATAAAATAAAAGATGTTGATTTATGTGTCCGGTACTGGCATTCGAAAAAAATGTTGAGCTGTTTGATATCACTGGTATCCAGGGAACATGAAAACCTACTAATAAACACAGTCTCTTTATGGGTCAGTCAGAGTCTTCTTTCCTTATGGTTAGTTCTGTGTAGGGCTGTAACAATACAGATAAAGATAAATGAACAAAGATGCAAACGTTTTCAGATCTGTAAAAGTAAATGTTCAGAAATATAAAAAAAAGTGATCTGAAAGGTTGTTTTTTTAAAAAAAGTGTCTTGTGTTCACAAAGGTTGCATTTATTTGATTACGCAATACGATAAAAACTGTAATATATTTTGAAATATAAGTACACGCTTTTGAACTTTTAAATGGTATTGTGTGTATTTTACGTATTTATTTTATTTATTAATATATTTTGTACACATTCACAGCTTCAGACACATATACATGCAACATGGCTAAAATTGTTACTTTTTCCGCATTTTAGTGCTATACTAGTAAAGTATAGCACTAGCTCAAGTCAAAAACATTAGGGCAATAAGTTCACACAAATCGGCTCTATCCACACCTCTTTCAGGCCAACCTGTTAAATTCACTTTCCATTCAAACACTGTTCACAGCACCTTCAGTCTTAATTGTGTTAAAACACAGTCCTCCTGTCAGAACGTGTGTGTTTGTGTCAGCGCTGCGGGTGATCCTGGGTGGATGTGGAGATAATATAATTCTGCTTTGCCCTCTCTGCCCTCATCTAGCACAGCCACCTCCCTCGCATGGCTGAGATTAATGCACGCTGTCATTTACACGGACCCACACACAATGAGAGCGAGTCGGGGGTCTCTTAATGGCTGCGTGTGTGAGATCTGGCAGGTGCACTGTTTCAAATCTGTAACTACCGATGACAAATTCATTACCTTCAATCAGGATAATAAATGTTCCTTGCCTTAGTTTCAATGCCACTGCTCCCTCGGTAATGCAGAGGCTGGAGTTCCTTCTCTGAGACGAATGATGTCAGCTGTGATTCTTTTTTTTATTTAAAGTGGGCATGAAGTTCAAATGTGTTTTTGTAGCTCGGCATTATTGTGCAAAATTTATCTTAATATTGCCTTTAAATATGACTTGTTGTATGTACACTACCAGTCAAAAGTTTTTGAACAGTAAGATTTTTAATGTTTTTAAAGAAGTCTCTTCTGCTCACCAAGCCTGCATTTATTTGATCCAAAGTACAGCAAAAACAAATTCTGAAATATTTTTACTATTTAAAATAACTGCTTTTTATTTAAATATATTTTTAAAATGTCATTTATTCCTGTGATCAAAGCTAAATTTTCAGCATCATTACTCCAGTCTTCATTGTCATGTGATCCTTGAAAAATCATTCTAATGTGCTAATTTGCCATTCATTTATTATTATTATTATTATTATTATTATTATCAACATTTCAAACAGTTGAATACATTTTTTCAGGATTCTTTGATGAATAGAAAGATCCAAAGGATAGCATTTATCTGAAATAAAAAGCTTTTGTAACATTATACACTATACCAAAAGCTTGGAGGTTTTCTTTTTTAAAAGAAATTATAGAAATTAATACTTCTATTTAGCAAGGATGTTTTAAATTGATCAAAAGTGATGATAAAGACATTTTTTATGTTACAAAAGATTTCTATTTCAGAATGCATTCTTCTGAACTGTATATTCATCAAAGAAACCTGAAAAAATGATACTCAGCTGTTTTCAATATAATAATAATAATAGTAAATGTTTTTGAACAGCAAATCAGAATATTAGTATTATTTCTCAAGGATCATGTGACTGGATTAATGATGCTAAACATTCAGCTTTGAAATCACAGGAATGAATTACATTTTAATATATATTCAAATAGAAAACAGTAGAAATATTTCAAAATTTGACTGTTTTTGCTGTACTTTGGATCAAATAAATGCAGGCTTGGTGAGCAGAAAAGACTTCTTTAAAAGACATTAAACATCTTACTGTTCAAAGACGTTTGACTGGTGGTGTATCGTTCACAGATAAAACAATTGCATTAAACAATTGCAAAAAATCAAGATGATGGGCAAGGCATTGATTGTTAATTTCATTCAGTACTAAAATAGTTCAGTGTCATTAAAAATGTTATTTAATTTTGAGGGGGAAAAAGACTGATTAAAAAGTTAAAAATGTTAATTAAAAATGTAAATAGGGAAAAAGTGTGAAATTAAAATATGAAGTATTTCCCCCTTACTTATACATGTATATTTATGCTTATTAGAGTACATAAACACTGTTATATTGCAAAGTGTTTTTTAACCAGGGGACTGGGGCCCACTACAGAGCCTCAGCAAACTTCAAACGGGGCTACAGGGTGACTTAAATGTATTCAAAATAATAAGTGATTATTGATTGATTAAAATAATATAACTCTAAATTAAACAGGTAGAAACATATGTAAACTAAAATTTCTTTTTTTCCCCACAGTAACTACCGTTTTCACTGAAGAAAATACATTTATGTCTGAAATTACAATATGAATTGTGGTTAATTAATTCAGTATGTACATACATCCAGTACTTCTAGTTCAGGTTCTGTTAATAAAAAAGTTTGACACATAGTGCGGTTGCGGTTCGGGCATCCCGAGGTCGAGTCCTGGCTTGCGTACCTTTCCCGATCCCATCCTCCCTGTCTCTCTTGCTCTCTTTCTCTCTCTCTTCCACTTCCTGTCTACATACTGTCCTATCCTAATAAAAGGCAAAAAATCCCAAAAATAAATCTTTAAAACAAAACAAAACAAAACAAGCAGCTTCGTCATAATTACAGCAGAAACTGTACACTGAAAAGTATCCTACCCTATGTGATGGACAGCCTTTGAAATTTGTGTAGACAGTGCGGGCTTTGAAGTCAAAAAGGACTACTGTCTTATGCTGAGTTTTAAATTTTTAAGACATTTGTGGCATTTGGAGTTGCTCTTTATGAACGTTTCAAATGGGTCAGTTATGAGGTTCATTTCAGCTAGGATGCTGCCTTAGAAGGCATCAGGCATCAAGGTTGGGATTTGTAATAGAGCTAATGAGGATGACTTCATGGGCAGGTCAAGAAAAGGATAAAAGCTCCTTCTGTTCATCCTGCTTATGTTGTTTCTCTGTCTTACCTCATTCTCTCTTTCTGTTTTCCCTCAACAGTACGTCTCCATGACAGTATCGCAGAAGAAGGCTTTCATTACCTGGTCTTTGACCTGTAAGTATCTGAGTCAGACACTGTGATCTTCCATCTTACGCGTGCTGTAAAACAGGATTGACGCCTGTGTACTCACACTTTCCACTTCCTTTCAGCCTTGTTTGGCTGTAATTAACTGTGTTAATTAACTGTGTTAATTATAGGAAAATGTAATCGAAGCATGACGATTAAACTTTATTCTCTAGCCAGTAGGCTCATTTCTCTGTACCATATAAAGCCGTTTATTTCTGAACTCCTGCTTAAGTTATGTTGACATCATGTTAAACTATCATCGGAGTCTGAAGTGTTGATTGTAATGCATTGTGTTTAAGAGCAAGACATACATGTAAGTGTAAGTGTACGTGTGTGTGTAGATTGTGACTGTATGGCCCTCTCTCAGGGCTCTTGTGCTATTAGGACTCTGATAGCGCTCACCCAACACTCAAGTGCCGGCCCATGGTGATAAAACTCTCCATTAGCCACATACTCCTACAGGCCTCGTGCTCTTTATAGTTTATAGCTGAATGGAACCGCTGTGGGTTCTCTATACTTGAGCTGTTGATAAAGCCTGTATTTCTTCCTGTAGTGTGACTGGTGGCGAACTGTTTGAAGACATTGTCGCAAGAGAATATTACAGTGAAGCAGATGCAAGGTAAGTTTAAAAATGCACCTAAAATCAGTTTGGGGTCAGTAAAATCTGAATGAAATATATGCTTATGATTAAATTGACAGTAAACACTTACATGTGGAAAAAAATAACAAAAGATTCAAAAAAATATATTTACCCAAAAAATTTAAATTCTGTCTTTAGTTCATCACCCTCATGTCGTTCCAAACTGTAAGACCTTCGTTCATCTTCGGAACACAAATGAAGATATTTTTGATGAAATCCAAGAGCTTTCTGACCTTGCATAGACAGAAACGTACTGTAACTACCACATTCAAGGCCTAGAAAGTTAGTAAGGACATTGTTTAAATAGTCCATGTGACATCAGTGGTTCAACAGTAATTTTACGAAGCTACGAGAATAATTTTTTGCGCAAAGTAAAGTAAAAGAAAAAAAAAGAGACTAGTTTATTCTTCTCTGTGTCAGTTTTTGACACACGTTCAGGACAGAATCATGAAACATTTGTGTGCTGCTGACTTTCATCGTCTATATATTCTGGTTCAAATAAGTAAGGCTGGGCAAAAAATTGCAAATCATCATCTTTGTTCGAAATCATCAGCCATGTTTATGAACAGTGTTGGGAAGGTTAGTTACCCTATTTAAGTAATTTCAATTACTTTATTAAAGCAATGTTACTGATTATAGTTGATTACTTTTTGATTTCTTTTCAAAATTTCAAAACATTTTTAAACATTTAAAGCAAGCAGAGTTAATCTTACAGTAGTACCAACACTGATTACTGTCAGACCTTCAAAATCTTCATCACTTAAATTAAGATTATAATAATTTAATTTTAAAGCACAGCCACCACAAAATCAGACTTTAGTACTTTTTTTTTTACTTTGAGATTGTTCTGAGGATAAATACAGATTTAAAATCATAAGATATAGTTTAATAGCTATGATACTGTTTTTGAAATTAAATCTCTGCATAGCTATGACAGGAAACACTGGCATCTAACAATGCCTTGGGGGAAAAAAAATAATTTAAAAAATAAAGCATATACACAAACCCATGTGTCCTATTCTGTATCCCAAAATCCTGAAACAATAAGCATGTGTCGTGGTGCTCTCATGAACGTGTGGCGAAGGCTGTTGCATAAAAAAGAAATTGTGAAATAAAGTTATTTTTGTTTTCTTTGCACACAGAAAGTATTCTCATAGCTTCATAAAATTAAGGTTAAATCCCTGATGTCACTGTTTTAACGAAGTTATTAGTACTACCTTTTTTCACTTTTGAGTGATCTCTTTAAAGGGGTCATCGGATGCCCATTTTCCACAAGTTGACATGATTCTTTAGGGTCTTAATGAAAAGTCTATAATATACTTTGGTTAAAAATTCTCAATGGTAGTGTAAAACAACACCCTTTTACCTTTCCAAAATCAGCTTTGCAAAAATCATCCTGGTTGAGGCATTATATGCAAATGAGCTCTACTCGCCCCACCCCCTCTTCTCTCTGTGGATTGACGAGCCTGTTTACTTTAGCCGCATTTAGCCGTTAAACTTGCAAACTAGCACATTTTTAGGAAGGGTGATCGCAAAGATTCATTAAAAAAAACCCTTATACTCACTTCTGCCGTAAGTGAAGCTGGATCACAAATGATTCGCGCGAACATAGACGGATATATGTAGATCGGGAAGTGCGTTCCCTTCACAAACAAACGCAATCCACTGCATCTTCAGCGGCTCAGATGTCGGAAGTAAATGACGACCACTACGTTCATTATTACATCCAGCAACACAACACCTCAATCGCTTAATTCTTGTCAAGCTTACATCCCTGCTCCGGCATCAAAACATGGAGGTTGGACTGTTACAACTGATCTGAATCCACTGCATGGATTTTTATCATTATAGGGTAGATTTGTACATACACTGCCAACACACATTAATGTTCAAACAACATGTAAAAGTGAACTTAGCATCCGATGACCCCTTTAAGCAGTACAACTGTTTATAACATTGATGATAATTGAAAAAAATCGGCATAATAGAATGATTTGTATAAACAATATAATATGTAATATATACACTAATGAGATATTTGTGGATTTTTAATGCAAATACTATGGTACATCAACCTCTATTACTTTTTGTAACCATCACTGTACCATAGCACCACCACAGTGCTTCTGTAAGGCCACTGTGAAAATACGCTGCCCTTTGGTCCCAGACAGCGAGACAATCATTAAATGCCAGGGTTACGCAACTGATTATTAAACATGATATTTTTATTTCAAATAATGTCAAACTATGTAAATACTCTTCGAGCTTTAACAGGGATGGTAGCTGGCCTGAAATGTGGTGTTATTTTTAACCTGCTGCCTGGATAGGCATCCCCTTAAATTAAAGCTGACTGTTTGCACTTCAGTCCATTTCCACTTCATATTCGGCGCTAAGCCGGAACAACAAAATTAGTGTCACTTTGCAATTACTTTTGGAAGCCGCTCTCCAGACTTACAACATGAAGCCTGCTTCTGAGAGTTTGCATCAAGGGAGAACAGAGAGAGTTTTCTACTGGAAAGTGCCTCTGTAATGGGATGGAATGGAATGCAGTCCACAGATTTTGCCAAATTTGGACACAAGAAATGTCTTCCTCGCCATCCTTCCTCAAGAGAGCTTAAGGGAATATCTAATGGGCCGCTTTCTTTACTTGACCGCCGTTGCTTTTCTTTCCACAAGCTCTCTCGCTTCGTTTCTCTCTTTACATAAACCGAATCATTCGGATGTGTATTATTTTTCAAGTGTGCTACCAAACAAACAAACAAAAAAACCCTCAGAGAGATGTTATCCCCACCCAACTTGCCCTTTGTCCTCAGGTCACGACCTTTTGAACAGGTTTCGGAGCTCAGTAATGAGCTGCTCCACTCGCTGCATTTATAAGCATTCCTGCTCCACCGGTGCTTGTTATTTCGGTCCCCTTGCTGTCTATGGAAAGACCTCTGCAGTGCAAGTCTGTCAGAGTAACAAATGTAGTATTACTGGGATATATATATATATTTATATATATATATACACATATACACACACACACACACAGACTGTTGTTCAAAAGTTTAGTGTTGGTAAGATTTTTTCCTTTAGTTCTCACCAAGGCTCCATTTATTTGATCACAAATACAGGAAAACTGTAATATTGTGTAATAATGTTACAATTTTAAATAAAATGGTTTCTGTGTTAAATGTTATATATATATTCTGTGTTAAATATATATACATATACATACACACACACATTCAGCTTCAGGAAATTTGTTTTGGCATTTGGATGACATGGTGAATGCATTTTCATTCCCATTCTGGAATGCTTCTCTGGCAGCTTCGAGAACCACAAAACAAACCAGAATATTTATCTGTTCATGCAAAGCTCAGTCTATCTGCACAGGCCAGATTCTGCAGCTGGATTTCTTGCACCCTAGTCTTCTATCTGGAGTTAGATCCTTGTGCTAATGCCTGGGTTTCTCTCCCTAATCCAACCTTCTTTTCCTCCCCACTGCTTTCTGTTTCTCCCACTCTCTGTTTCTCAGTCATTGCATCAATCAGATCCTGGAAAGCGTCAGCCACATCCACCAGCATGACATTGTGCACAGGGACCTCAAGGTGAGTCATGCCGTCACTGTGGCAACGTGCCAATATGGGAGCCTGCGTCATCCGAACCCTCCTCCTCCTCTTGGCAACCCTGTGGCGTCATTTGCACACACTCAGACACGTGCTTGCAACGTAAATGCTGTTTGGTCACGAACTTGTCACTGAAGAACGTGTGTTCCGTTTGATTGTGTTATTTCATTCTCTTGACGTCAGAGCACAGCCGGTCGTCTGCAGCCAATCCTGAGGGGTCATTTGATAACAAGCACAATGCAGAAAGCAAACAAAGGAACGTTTAATGGATGATGGAAAGATATGCTCTTTAAATGTCATCATTCAATCTGAGCCTCATATTGGATTGAAACTGAACTAGTGTTTCTAGGGCCCTATGAAATCCCTACGTTTTTTTTTTCCATTTTTAACATTTTAATTTTTCTGGATTCCATTTTTAAAAAAAAATCTTTTAATGGTTAAATATTAATACAAAAAAACTGTCTAATTAATTAAAATCATGAATCTGACACGGTTTAACGGCAATTTCTTAAAAGTTTAACAAAAAATTACATTTTTAAGGCCATATGTTTTATTTTATTTTTTTTTAAATTCTTTATTTTTACCAAATTCTGTTTTCCATAAATTTTCTAGATTCCATTTTAATGGTTTCACTCAATTTTAATAATAAAAAGCATCTCTAATTAATTGACTTTATACATTTATATATATGTATTTATAAATATAAATATATATATATATATATATTTATGTTGTGTATTTACATTTTTCTGGTAAATAAATTCTGGTAATTTCTTTTTCTTCTGGTAAATATTGCTTAAAAATAATGTTTTAATAATTTTAGTAGTAGTAGTACTATCATTACATTTAAGGTAATATATTTGTCACAGTTTCTTCAAGTTAAACCAAACTTTTATTTTGACGGGTTGCTGTGAAGACCTTTAGGTTTCTGTTTATATATGATATGACGATAGTTTTTCTCAAAAGAAACATTTAAAAAGCTCATAAAGTGACTCTCTAGAGATTGTTTGTGTTCATGTACTCATATATTGAGGCGGCAGAGGCTGAAAACAACGTGGAATATGTGTGTAGTAAACGAAACTGCGCATCTTCGCCATTTATTCACTCAGAAACAAGCAGAACATGCAGGATTTTTATTTAAATAGCATTTTTGTGGCTTAATACTCAAAGATGCTAGTCCATATCGTGTTTTGATGTAAATGTACTGACCTATTTTTGATTTATTCATCCAAAGTTTGGCCAATTCTGTGACACTCCGCGTTATACAGTAAATTCCATTTTTATGACTGGATTCCGCGATTCCGTTCATAGGGCCCAGTTTTTCCTTTTTGCTTGTCAGATTTTCCATTGTGTATCCATATCTTCTTAACAGTAGATGTAGATGTAGTAGAGTCTGTTTACAAGGTGAAATTATGTTTTTTTTTCTTACAATAATACCTGATGAAGCACGTAATAGATCAGTAGCATGTGGACAAAAATGTGTCTAACCGCACCTGCCCAAAAAAAACAAACAAACAAACAACTGAACCATTACTTTCTAAATTAGTTCACCTCTTTAAACGTAAAGGCAGACAGAGGAGTACTGGAGGCAGACTGGTTACTATGGAAACCTGTGTGACGTCATGGTGGCTGCAGAGTCATGGCATGATGGTGAGCGTGTGTGTCATTTTACCTCCTTTAATTCATTGGCGAGAAAGAGACACAACTGTTGAAGACAGACAAGGAGGAAAAGGAAATCTTATGACAGGCACTGGGACAGTCAAGCAGAGAAAGTGTGTTTAGGAGGGAAGAGAGAGACTGAGTCTCTCCCTAGTGTTGCAGGACTGAGGGGACAGAGGGGCTGATTTAGATTGAAGGTTTAAGGATAAAGTATGCTAATGTTTTTGTTAACTAAAACAATTTTAAAAAATAATATATTAATCCATAATATGACGTCACAGAAAGTCTGTTGTCTCCAGCCCACTATAAACGTGTTGGGGCAGTTGTTGCAGGATGACTGTGCTGTGTCCGGGTCAGGGCTGTGCCTGCAGCATTCAGAGGCAGCAGGGTGTGCAGGACAGCGGGGCAAAAGAGCAGCTCACCCCTGCTCTCGTAGCATGAGATAACAAGCCCTCCTCTCTGTCTCTTCATGAATTATGCAGCTCAGAGCAATGAGCGTGCTGTCACAGCTATCCATCCGCTTTACACACACACACCAGTAAGATACAGACACCACATGCAATCGCTGTCGTCTTCTCCCACACACGTACGAGCATGCGCACATTTCTGTCTTTCTCACTTGATGCACACTATAGTTGGAGTCTGGATGTCAGTATTCCTACAGTGTGGTGATGAAAGACTCTCCTCATAGAACATGCTGGATACGTTTACGGCCTTTTATGCAGATCACAGCTGATTAAACTCAGCATCGGTAGACTTGATCGTCACCTTTAGCATAATCATGCACAGAATAAATGAGCAGCCGTATGGGAGTGAATGCCTGTGGATTGCACTTAGTGATTTTTTTTTTTTTGGCTCATGCTACTGGATATTTCATATTTGTATTAGGGCTGTCACGATTGCTCGATTTAATTCGAGTACTCAATTTAAAAATATGCTCAACTGCATTTTGCCCATGTCGCAATGTTTTGTTATTGTGAATGCACACAAACAAATGTGTGGAGTCTTTATAGATTTGAAAAATGTATTACTCTTATCTGTATGAGCAAAAATGACAGAGTATTTTAAGTGCAAGTGACTGCACTGGCACCTCCATCTGTCATGCCGTAAGCGCTACTATTCAGCTTCCACACTCCACACAGACTCTTCAATAGCACATGTTTTTCGGGTTGACATTAGATTGAGCAACCATGTAAAGTTGCTACTATTTACATATTTTCAATGATTTGCCATATTTGACGTTGATGAATGATAGGCCAGCGTTTGGATGTCTTGCCCAGTGTACAGTTAACAATCTGTCCGTCACAGACTGCGTGACTTCGCCACTTCCTGTGGATTTTTTTTTCTCTAAGTGACTAATAAAATTTTGGTCAACAAAGCCTCTTCTCGTCGACTATTAGGGGCAGCCCTAATTAAACCCATTTAAAAATCATAATAAAGCATAATATTATTGTGAATTCTCAAATGCTACAATTCAATTAAATAAATATTTTCGATGCAGGTTTAATATGTATGTTTTGATTATTTACATGCATGTAGGTTATGTACGTGCATCTCGGAGCAGCTCTGTTCACAGTAAATGCTGCTTTACACAAACTATTTTTATTACTACAGAATTATTTAGTAATATATAAGTTATAAGTATTATAAGTATTAACTATTTCTCTCATCTAACGCTCACTTAAAGTTAGAAAAACACTATTAATTTAATAGCACTGTTAATGCAAGTGTCAGAATTAATATCCCTATATTTTCATACTGTGCACTATAATTTAGTGCTTGTAACATTCAGACGAGTTCTGTTAGTGTTGTTTTTATTTAATTTAGGTGAAATAGTATGTAGTAGCAAAGGTGTGTTCACATTTACAATCGTCTGTGTAAAAATGTAAGTAAAATTATAAAATAAAAGCTAATCCAAATTGTTACTAAATTCTATAGTAGTGTATAAATAATACTTTTAGCGTTCAAAAGCAAGTTGTGTTACTTTTAATCCAGCCACTTGAACAGGAATTTTGCGTGAGGGTGAACATTTTCTCCATGCAGATTTTGAAACAAGTTCCAATTTATCATGTGAATCTGCAACAGAAAGCTGCTTTGTTTGAAAGTGACTTCTGTATGAGCTGTGTTTTATACATCACTACACTATTCACAATAGTGAATGTGACAATAATGCCCTGTGAAATTTTGCCTTAACACATGACACAAACTCAGAACTGACATAAATGGCACACTACAGCTTTATTTTAATGTTAATATCACAATATCTCCTCCCTCACTTTATTTTTTCTCACTATTCCTACTTTCTTCTCTCCTACCCTTTTCTCTGTCATGTGTCCTCCTTCAGCCAGAGAACCTGCTGTTGGCCAGTAAGATGAAGGGGGCGGCAGTGAAGTTGGCTGATTTTGGCCTTGCCATCGAGGTGCAGGGAGATCAGCAGGCCTGGTTTGGTAAGACTCCTCTGTTTTTCCTTCTACTCACTGGTAGCCTCATCTCCTAAAGGGATTTGGCTTGAAGCCATTCTAGATCGTCCTGTTGCAAGATTGAATTCAATTCCACAGACCAAATTAATTTCTCTGGTTTTTAAACAAATATTCAAAGCCCTGAAAATGTATCTGCTCATTTAGATGGCACTGGTGCTTGTAAACTCATTCTGAAAGCTGACTTTCAACCGGCAATGACTTTTCTTATTGCTCTGTTTGCTTTCCATGGTGTGTGTGACTCTCGTGGGACTAGAGAGCTCTGGAGAGTAGCCAGCTTGTGTTTTTACTCTGTGCTCTTGGGAAATATGGAGTAGTTTTCTCAGTGTTTACTGTCCTTTTTGAGTCAAGACTACTCACTTGAACCAGGTCAAGGGTCACAGACGATAAAGCCAGTGGACAAATTGGATTAAGCTTGTCTAACATCATGGGAATTTTTTTATAAGCTTTTTCATATTTCACAGCCTTAAAAGAAAGTGCATTGTTTTTTTTAGGTTTTAGATTTTACTACAACTATTTTTGTATTTTAGTTAATTTAATGGGTTAGTTCACCCAGAAATGAAAATTAGCCCATTATTTACTCACCCTCAAGGCATCCTAGATGTATATGACTTTCTTCTTTCAGACGCATGCAATCGGGGTTATATTAAAAACTGTTCTGGCTCTTTCAAACTTTATAATGCAATGGGCAGGCGTTTCTGTTCTTCAGTCCAAAACAAGTCCAATAAAGTGCATCCAGCGATAATAAAAAGTGCCCCACACAGCTCCAGAAAGGTCTCCTGTAGCAAATCAATGTGTTTCTGTAAGAAAAATATCCATATTTAAAACCTAATAATCACTTTAATCTAGCTTGTGCCAACTGGTCATACACAGAAGCAGCTCTAGGCGGATGACATAGGACATCAGCGTTGCACATGCGCCGTTGAGTCTCGTGAAAACCAATGTTTGTTTACAGGAGCAAAGGAAGCCAAGTTTCCTGGCTTTAGCAAAGGAAAACCAGTCTCCTCTTGGCTTATATTGAAATCCTTTGACATTTTTCTTTACAAATCCTCATTTTGTACTAAATTGTGACCGTTGTTTTTTCTTTCTCCACTCTGCGCCTGCATTCGTCACTTCTGAGCAGCGCAACATCGATGTCAGTTAGTGCAAGCTAGATTAAAGTGATTATTAGGTTTTAAATATAGATATTTTTCTTACAAAAATGCATCGATTCGCTACAGGAGGCCTCTATTCACCTCCCAGAGCCATGTGAGACACTTTTTTGTTATTATGGATGGGTGCACTATTAGACTTGTTTTGGACTGAAGAAGAGAAACACCCACTCATTGCATTATAAAGCTTGAAAGAGCCAGAACAATTTTTAACATGACTCCAATTGCATTCATCTGAAAGAAAGAAAGTGAGTAAATAATGGGCTAATTTTCATTTCCGGGTGAACTAACCCTGTAATGCAAACTGAAATGTTGTTGCTTTATTTGTAATGCTCAGAATTTGGTCATCATAAAGAGATGGTGTTGAAGATTTTGTGATTTGAAAACTATGCATGTTAGATACAAAACGTATATAATCACGCATTGCAGGTTTTGCCGGCACCCCTGGATACCTCTCCCCTGAAGTCCTGAGAAAGGACCCCTATGGCAAACCAGTGGATATCTGGGCCTGTGGTAAGATTTTCACCTGTTTTATTTAGATTGTCCACATTAAAATTATTCCTAGTCTCTCTTTGTTTTAGTGTCTTATAGTGTTGTGTAGTTGTTCAATTTTGTCAATAATCAGTGTAAAAAATATGTGATATTTTGGAAGTACTAGTACTAGTATGAAGTTACCAATTTGTGTGTCCTGGGCAGGTGTGATCTTGTATATCCTGCTGGTGGGTTACCCTCCTTTCTGGGACGAGGACCAGCACAAACTGTATCAACAGATCAAGGCTGGAGCCTATGACGTGAGTAATCACACTCACTGTTTGCCTTAATGAGCTTTCACTGCTTTATAATCTAATGACTCTGTTTTAGATCTAATCAGACCTGAATATTTGTTCACATCCACATTACCACTCAAAAGTTTGGAGCCGTTGTTCGAAATAGAAATCTTTGTTAGTGTACAAGTGTGAAAGAAATACTTAATGTTTTCACATTGCATGTCTTTTTAAATTCCAAAATGAACCTTTGGTTGCGCCAGAAGACACTGTTTTAACTTTCGAAAAACTACTCCTCGCTCCAGGCAAAATTGTGCAACTCCACTCTTCACTTAGCCCTGCTCACATATCTGATGTAATTAAAGCAGGCGTTTACAAAACAGGCGTGTCGAACAAAAGGTCTGTTTATTTAAAATTGTGCTTGTAACCCACTTTAAGCGGCACTCAGCTCAACCAGGAACAGAAAGTGAAAGCCCTTTTATTAGACCTGTCTTTATTGCCCATCAGCATGTTGACAGAGATGCTCTTATGGCCGTCCCCATACAGAGATTTCAGTGCCACTACATCAACCCAGAGTGGCAAACCCAGATTGAAGTCTTTGTTAATATTTAATTGGTTGGGATAGAGAGTAGAGTTACTCAATAATAAATGATGCCAGCCCCCTCCTCTAGAGCTCAACAGAGGAACATACAACTGAGGAGTCTTCATCATTATCATCATCATTTCCTCATACCCCAGAGGAAAACCAGTTTAAAGTGGGATATTTCCTATTAACACTATTCTATATAGCTTAGGTTACAACAATCTTGCTGATGGCATCGTGTCATATTTTTTTGTCAGTGCAGTGACCAGCTGTAGCTCAAAGCTGCTGTTTTCTAAACAATCTAGCATGTATGGATTCACACTAATTTGATTTCATTTGTGCTTTCCCCATCCCTTTTAGTTCGTATAGGCTCTCTAAGTGCGTTGGAGTATAGCATGTTTGTAGCGTTTTTTGCATAGTGGCATTGTCCATTTGCTGGAGTGCTGCGTCGTGGGAGAGATGTGATTACAAAAGCCAGTTTTAGTTTCAGCATTGTCAGCCTTCCAGGTGGAAAATACCACTTTTCCATCCATCACTTTAGCTGCTCTTCTTTAATCTTATTAACATCCATTACAAGCCATGGAAGCCATCGATTGTGTGTTTGTCCATGTTTGTATAGATCTGAGCGCTCGTTTCATACGAAAGTATGAGACTAGTGAAAATGCTGCTACTTTTCATTGTTTCCTGATGAAATACATGTTTTCATTATAGTTTATATTATCAGCATCAGCGTAAAGTTAATTTAAAGGATTGGTTCACTTCCAGAATAAACATTTCCTGATAATTTACTCAACACCATGTGATTTAAGATGTTCATGTCTTTCTTTCTTCAGCTGAAAAGAATTTAAGAATTTTTTTTTCTCTATATAGTGGACTTCAATGGTGTCCAATGGGTCGAAGGTCCAAATTGCAGTTTCAGTGTGGCTTCAAAGGTCTCTACACAAACCCAGCCAAGGAATAAGCGTCTTATCCAGCAAAACAATCAGTCATTTTCTAAAAAAAAATGCTTTTTAACAACAAATGCTCATCTTGCACTAGATCTGCAATGTACATGTGGATTTTCATGCATTACATAATCATGTTGGAAAAGTCATGTGTGGTTAGTTCTTTGTCTGTGTAGTTTGGTTCAGCAAGGCAGGGTACGGCGAAACACTCTCATTTTCTCCTCCAACTTCAAAATTGTCCGACATTGTTGTTTTACCTTTTTTCTGTAGCCAGGCGTTTTGACTTTCTTTGCTTTGTAAACACTGGGTCGGTACTTCGGCCTACGTCATGCCTGCATGATTACACAATGCATGAAGTCGAGCCAGTGCAAGATGAGAATTTGTGATTTAAAAAGTATAAATTTAAGGGGTTTTTTAGAAAATGACCAATTGATTTGCTAGATAAGACCCTTATTCCTTGTCTGGGTTTGTGACGAGCCCTTTGAAGCTGCATAGAAACTGCAACATGTTGGCCACCATTGAAATCCACTATATGGAGAAAAATTCTAAATGTTTTCATCAAAACTTTACTTTCTTTTCTGCTAAAGAAAGAAAGACATGAACATCTTAGATGACATGGGGGTGATTAAATTATCAGCTTTTCACAATACATATCCTTTTAAAGTAGCTACAGAAATATGTTTAAATGTAAAAAAAAATTTAATTGGGCCTCTCTTTTTTCATCGTAACATTTTTGTTTTAATTGTTTTAAAATCTTTGTATTTCCAGCTTTCAGTGAAACAAACCACATGTTTTCACTGTAGACCTCACTTTATATCAAGAACTTAGTAATCTTCTCTTTCTCTTGTCCTTTTATGTCTTAGTTTCCCTCTCCAGAGTGGGACACTGTTACCCCCGAGGCCAAAAACCTCATCAACCAGATGTTGACCATCAACCCAGCGAAGAGGATCACGGCTGACCAAGCGCTCAAACATCCATGGGTCTGCGTAAGTAAACTTAAACCCCCAGCATTTTTCATTACATCTCTCAAGGCTGGTTTATATTGTTGTCACTTAGCTTTTCACAGTTATGTTCAACAACTGGCATAATGTCATACAGATTACACTCCAGTCTGCAATGAAGTAAACATCTGCTAGCCTGTTTGGTTGATGAAAAACAACAAATGAGACTTTATATCCAATTTGTATTATATACAATCTGTTATAACCTTAATGAATAAAGATTTGTCCTAAGGTCTGACGTCTCTTTCCCACTTAGCAACGCTCCACTGTTGCCTCCATGATGCATCGTCAAGAAACCGTCGAGTGTCTGCGCAAGTTCAACGCCCGCAGAAAACTAAAGGTCTGACTCATTAATTTCCAACACAATAAGGTTCAATATGTTAACATAAGGTTATGCATTTGCTAACATAAATAAAGTACAGTATATTTGCACAGCATTTATATCAAGGTTAATGTTGTTTTTTTACATATACTGATACATTTTTTACATTTCAAGTGTACATTTAAATTAGTGCTGTCAAATTAGCATGTTAATGGAGGCGATTAATGTTTTTCAGATTAATGACGTTAAAAATATTTAACGCAGTTAACGCAAGGGCGGGGCTAGGGTTGGCCGCCCCACTCACAACTGCTTTTTTTCTTGACATTAAGTGCATTTATTTAGTCACAGAAGCTCTTTATGACCACATCAAACGGGAGACTTTTCAGACGCGCACCAACTTTACTTTAGCGCCAGGCACTAGTCAAATGAGTGTGGGAAGGGTACAGGTGATGAGTGAACTGTGGTCAGGCCATATGTCAGTAAAAAGAAATTTACCTGTCTTGTCAGCAGTTAACGGTGCTCATAGCACGTGCTTCAGTTACATGCACAAATGCAGCAGAGTGCGCTGTAACCTGTATAATTTCATATTAAACCACGAATGAAACTACGAGGATGTGTGTCAGATCTGCGTCACGTTAAGCCACATAAGCTAATAACCCAGCTGCTGTGATGTCTATTATTCAAAGAACAAAAGAAAAAAGAGGAAATCAATAACCTTTGTAGCTTTAAGGATTCATCTGTATTTATTTTAGTGTTTAGTGTTTGATAACTTCAATTTCTGTATATTTCCTACTTGCTGAAGGGCACAGGTAAATAATGTGTTTATGTGAAGACTGTTTTAAGTTCACTTAAATTAGAAGTTGTTATTTTTTTTAAGCCTGATAAATGTTACAGTTGATAGCTCTCAGTTATACCGTAATGTTGAATGGCTATAGTCAAAGGCTAAATATTAGGAAAAAAAGAATTTCCTAGAGACATCAGTAATATTCAGTAATATTGGTATCAGTGATACTCACCTTCAGTCGTAAAAAAATATTTAACAGATATTAAAGATATACAGTCTGTGTTGTTTTTACATTAATTTGAAGATTGAATGTGAAATTATTGCAATATAAAAGTATATTTAAAAACTCTGTGTAACAGAAATTTTGTGTAAAATGTAAAACTGTGAATTCATACATGAACCTAAATTAATAACAATGTTAGTTTGACACCAAATGAATTAGCTAATGTTAACAAACTCAAACTTGTTTAGTATTACTAAATGTATGATTGTTTGAAGATTTAGCAATGTTAATCTTTATTCTAATTCTAGATGAGATACTAAATTAGCATTTGTGTTTTCTGCAGGGGGCCATTTTGACCACCATGCTGGTGTCCAGGAACTTCTCAGGTTAGTGTCTTATTTTCTTTAGACATATGAGTGAGACTTGTGCTCATAAATTGAGGGATCAGTATGTTACGCTTATGTAGTTTCTTTTGAAACTTTGATTTTGTAATCTGGCCCCACTTTCCTGACTGCATAGAGAGGCTTTTGCGCTTTGCTTTAGGTTGCTTTGTTAGGATACAAATTGGGTAAGTTTTTCTAGTGATACCGGAAAGGCTGAGCTTCTTCCTTGAGTCAGTCTCTCCAAAACGACATGCTCTTTTGTCCACTAGTGGGTCGGCAGCACACCAGCCCCGCCACCCCCACCACCAGCACAGCTGCACTGGCACAAGAAGGTACGTGAGATGGGCACTAGGGGGTCGTTGCCCACTGTCAGCCTCCGCATGTGACCAAGGGGAGCCTGCTATACCCTTGCGAACGCACGGGCACTGAAACTCTTCTGAGAGGCCATTCGTTATGCAAAGAATACATTGCACACGCTCCAGGGTTTGGGTTCGTTGACTGAATTTAGTAAATTTAAATTCCAGATTGATTCAGTAGAATGCATATCTTGTGATTCCTCAAATGAATGTGAATTGACAGATAAAACAAGATCAAGTTGAGAATTCAGTCACTCTCAACCCTGAGACGCATTCGTATCCCTTTGTCCTTTATGACTTTTGACTAAAATCTAGGATGGATGATGAAGTCGACCTTTGCACTGCACTGAATGTCTTTACAAAAGTACTTGTCAGAAGATGTTTTGTGTCATTGTCAGCAGATTGGGATGGTAAGAAGAGTATAAAAAAAAATGTATTATGTCTTCCAAGTGGTGTCTCTCTGGAAACATAATGCATTATGGGTTTGCACTCTTGGTGATGGTCCAGGGATGCTCCGGTGGAGGTATTTCTAACAGAGTCACCTTAAGGAACAGAGTTGCATTACACATTTAGTTCCCTTGTTTTATCACGATGGTTTCTTAAGGTGGCTCGTTCTCCTTATATACCTCACAGTCCAAAGTCAGGTCGGCTTTTGGTCAACCGACCGCACTGGTATGAAATTGTGGGTAGATGCTGACATGCATTTTCCTGTAGGAATGAATGTTTACGTCATGTATGTATTAGCATGCTCTTGAGGGGAAGACTTACTGAGAAGAAACACTGTATTGAAGTCTTCACAGTGGGGATCACTGTGGCCTGCTTCGAAAGTACCTTTCAGCATGTGTTCGGGTGTCTTTGTGCATGGAGGACCCGAAGCAACAGGATCCACGTCTTGCTTTTTGTTCATTTCTTAGTTTCTTGCCTCTCTTCATATACGTCTTAATGAAAGTGGCATGTCTGCAAATGCTCTGCCAAGTGCTTCTGTTGCTTTACAGTGATACTTAGCAGTTGCAGTGGTTTATTTAAACCTCAGAAGTACATGTAATTTAATAACCAGAGGCAATGTATCAGCCAGGCCATTTAATAAGCTGCTATTTGACTATTTTGAGAGCTTTGGCCAATGACCATGCCAACTTATGACTCCATTTTAAGTGTTTTGTTGCAGTGTGAAATGCTGTAATGTCAATTTTGATCTATTTAATGCATTCTTGCTGAAAAACTGATTAATCTAATTTAACGTTTGAACAGTAGTGTGTACAGGAGCACTTTACTGGCCATCGTCCATCCTGCTTTCTCTATTGGAAATGGCTTTGACTATTTAAAAAAACCTCTTATTAGTCGTCCACTAATCTTTTTATCTCATGCTAAAGTAGTTTTTGATCCATTCCATACTATCAACAAGTGCAGCACACAAACTCATTTGACCCCATTATACAATTTTAATTACGAGACCAGTTTAATTAGGAGCACAACAGCTGAACAGGTCAGAAAAAAAGGACTTATCGTCCGACCACTCAGTTCTCTAATGAATCAGCAGTTCAGCTCTAATGTGCTAGAGTGAACTGAAGCAGACGTTGGCATTGGTTTGTCAGATCTGTATGGAGTCTTGTGGAGGAAAAATGCCTTCAGTGATGACACCAGGCCAGACAGGAGATGCCTCTGCACAGCATGGGCCCAGCATGAACAGAAAATCTTCCAGTTTTGCTTTGATTTGCTTGATTATTTTGTTTGCCACAGCTGTTTTTCTTTTTAATAATCTGTTGATTGATTTATCTTACCTTTTTCCCTTTTTGCATTCTTTCCTACCTCTATCTGCTTTCAAAGGTAAGGGAATTTGAAGATCCTACTTAGAGAGTCTACTTGTGACTATCTTTGTATTTTTTGTGCATAATGTGTTGGCATTGTGTCTCATTATATCATGTTTCTGTTTATGAGAACACAGGGTAAGATGTGTTCATGAAATATGTTTCATATCAAACTGAGGTTGTCTTTCATCTTTCTTGTTGACATGTTATTTGGTACCAGAGCTTTGGTGTTTGTTTGTTCACTGGGTTATAGGTGTCATTTCACTGCCCTATGGCTGGTTATTCTAGTCGTGTGACTTGTTTTAGCCAGTGTAATTTTGGCATTATTTATGTATTATTATATCCACTTTTTTCTTCTATGTGGAAGTAAGCTAATGGGTGAGACTTCCGGTTCATTAGCTGCTATAAGGAAATGACGAGAATAATAACAACGTGCAGTAAACGTTAAAACTGTTTGTACTACAAATCAATGCATTTATAATTAAGATAATACATTAAAATAATATGGTAAGATTTGCAATATCAAGCAGCAAAACAAGCTGTTTTGTACAGCTAAAAATAGCTGGACGCGGATGAGACCAGAAGCCAAACCCATATAATTTACAAATGGCCATCCCAACTCTTACGTGGGGAAAAAGGTGGATATTGTATATCTATTATAGTATTTATTAATATTTTGAATTTGCTTTTATTTTTTTTATATTTTCAGTTTTACTTTTAAGTTTTAGTAATTTTGTTACATGCTTATCATTTTTATTAGTTTTATTAGTTAATTTTATTTGTAAATTTCATATTTTTTATTTTATTTTATTTCAAAACTATATTTAATATTTTTAGCTAGCAATACCAATACTGGTTTCTTCACTAAACAAGCAACATTCAGTTTCTTTAAACCGCATTTCTAAGTTATTTTTTTGTATGTTTGCTTTCTCTCTCATCTTTTAGCTTGCAAAAGTTTATTGAACAAGAAGTCCGATGGCGTGAAGGTAAGCCCCACACGCATTTTATAAATCTGTTTTTCATTACTTTCAGTAAGTTCTTGAATCAGCATTGTAATCAGAAATTATAATGTTTTTGTATCATAAACAAATGCCCAGTTCTTCTCCAGTTTTTATGTTTACAAGATTTTTCCTGCCATATTTATTTTCCTTCTTTGAAGGACATATTATAAACAGAACTGACAGTCAAGCTAACCAGCAAATGGTTTGCATAAACCAAAATGATTAAAAAACTCTGTTTCGAATTTAAAATGATTAGCTGCTTACATTTTATTAGGCTGATATATTTCAGTGTGACCTTGAATAATATCCCCCAAAGGGGGGACCATTCTTGATATTTGCTAGTCCTGAGTCATGGTAAAATCTGTTGAAGCAGAGAGACTTACTCAGCCCTGTGCCGTCTCTGTGCATGCAGTGAATCGTCAGCCTTTCACCAAGCAACCGAGAAGCAAATACTTGAAACAAGTCTCGTCAATAAATCGATTTCAGCAGTTTAACACTTGTTGCTACTAAACACCTGTCACATCATACATGGCTTTGCAACTTCTTGTGGTTGTTTATTTTTCCTCTCTCTTTCTTCTCTGTGGGATCTAACTAGGAGCTTTATTTTTTTTCTGTGTTCACTGGCCTGTTTTTTATGCTTCCCTGTTTTGCCCTCCTCTGTTTCACCCTGTTCAGAAAAGGAAGTCAAGCTCCAGTGTTTATTTGATGGTGAGATCTGTTCCGTGTCTCTCCCCTTTTTCTGACTCTCCCTCAATACTTTCTCACTCTCTGGCTCTCTTTTTTTCTTGGTTGAGATGCTCGAGAGTTTGTTTGGGTCTTTTTTTGTCTCATTGTAGGAGTCATAGGATCATCGAACATTAACAGAGTCATGTTCACCTGTTCAACTCTGTTTTATTACATACACATGCTTATATTGTAAGCCCATTCTCCTTGAAGTTCATTCTTCATTACCATTGCATCTCAGTGCTTTTTTGGTGAGCCAGACCAGGGTTTTGTCTGACAGGTTTCTCCTTGACCTTAGTTTGGTCTGTCTTCGGCAAGGCCTTCATGAAGCCTGTGAGCTTCCTCCAGCTCGACCCTCTCTGCTTTCATGGCCCTTTAGAATCAGTAGCATGTAGCCACTGATTATAGCCAGGGATGAAGTTTGTTCATAGTGGACAAAAGGCTCTTACGTGGTGCTCTTCAGTAGGCAAGAGAAAATTTAAACGCTACTGGAACAGACTCAGACAAACAAGCCTTTCTCTCACTGGAACTCCCCTTTTTCCCACAGTCCATAGTGCGGCAGGCGATTTCTGTTGCCATGGCAATAGCTGCAGTGGCTGTGACATCAGGTTTGTCCTAACAAAAAATGAAGAGCCCCTCTTACAACTAAAAAAACTGTTAAATCGTTTTTCTTTCTGTTTATCTTTTTGAATTTCATTTTTATTGTGGTTGTAATGATGTTTAATTATCCATATGGATTTCAGTGAATTTTCCCACCTCGAAGAATAAATACATTTTCCTCTGTCGTCAAGCAATTTAAAGTAAATTGCAGCAGCAGCAGTTGATGTCTGTGAGTTAGCCATGGCAGTTTTGTCACAGGGGATGCTCAGTTCTACAATTTTATTATCTAACAAACATCATTGAGACGTTTGTGCATAAGTTGCCATTTCTCACGTCTTGAGTTTCTCCATCAGGTCTGGACATATGCACACCCTGATCGCAGTTTTACTCCCCTCTCGGCATTCATGGTCTGTATAATCAAGTAGACCTGGTCCATTTCCACTGAACTATCTGTGGTCTTGAAATCTAATAATAAACTTAAAGGTCAGCCATTCATAGTTTAAAGGAGACATCAGATGCCCATTTTCCACAAGTTGAGATGATTCTTCATGAACATACTTTGGTTAAAATTCCTCAATGGTCGTGTAAAACAACACAGATTTCACCTTGTCAAAAACGGCTCTGTTCACAGCAACCCATTTTGGTGCATGTCTCTTTAAATGATAATGAGCTCTGCTGACCCCGCCCCTCTCTTCCTTTTTTTTGTGTATTTGGTGGCACGTCACCACCAAAAACAAAACACTGCGTCCTCAGTGGCTCTTATCTCGGGAGAAAATGAAGACTCTTATGTTCACTTTTACATCCAACTAAAAAAACACCTGCACTGCTTACGAGACGTTATTGCCACAGCTGCTCGCGCATGAAAATGGCAGACAGCGAACAACTAGCTGAGGGAGGAAATATGCTAATATTGGACAGTCTGTAAGCGTGGGTGGGGTCTGAGCATGATGTCATGCTGCTCACAGAAAATCAAAATGGCTTGATAATTAAGTTATACTTTTTAAAAAGTTTTTATGTTATATTTTATATCAATATGAAATATTCTTTGTTAAAATTTACATTTTTTAGCAATGGGGTGATACAGAGGCAGCAAGTTTCATTCAATGAAGACTGAATGCACAAACAGAGCAGTTTCTTTAAAAAAAAAAGTATCTACTTTTTCTTTATGGCTTGGGATGAATGACTTTTGGCTACCGTTTTGCTTCAGTCTGTTTGATTAGTGTTTGTTAACCTGTTGAATTTTTCTGTAAGGATTCTTGACCTTTCTTCTCAAGAATCGTCTCTGTTTTACCGCCGCCTCTTTTCTTTCGTTCTTATACACATTTTTCTTCCCATAAGAGTGGTCGTGGCCATTTGTAAATTTTATAAGTCTGGCTTTGGGTCTCATCCACATCCAGCTATTTTTATCTGTACAAAAAAGCTTGTTTTGCTGCTTGACATTGCAAATTGGTGTGTCCTACTATGTCATTGTAATGCATTATCTTAATTATGAACACACTGGTTTGTAGTGCAGTTTTAATGTTTACTGCACGTTTTTATTCTGCTGGCTATTTTTGTATAGTGGATAATGAACTGGAAGTCTCGCCTATAGATTTAGTTCCGTGTTGAAGAAAAAGGTGGACAGTCAGACTTTGTTTTTTGTTTTTTTTTTAGTCATAAGTTGTACCCTGCATCGATTCACAGAGTCAGAGGTCCAAGCGTAAACTCTTCTCGCTGAAGCTTTTCACTGCATGCACTAGTGGACTATCAGGGTCTTGTGGCTCCATGACAGTAACATTGCCTCTAGTTGTTACTGTGCCAACAAAATAGTAATTTAAATATTTCTATAAATACCAAACTTTATCTCTAGCCTTCACACATTTCTATGATTCTGATGAGTTTTTTAGCACTGGAGGAACTGTTGTATCCGTCTTTATGGATTTATTCAAATACAGTATGTGGAATGTATTTACACATTTATCAAAACTGTAACAAATTCTTTTCACATAGATGTTTGAAAGATGCTTACATATTTACTTTATTATTATTATTATTATTATTATTACTATAATTAAGTAATAAAAACTAAAAAAATTTACAAATAAAATTATACAGAATCTGCAAAATGTTATTTTACCAAAATAAGAGGGATCATACAAAATACATGTTATTTTTTATTTAGTACTGACCTGAATAAGATATTTTATATAAAATACATTTAGATACAGTCCACAAGAGGAAAATACTGAATTTATAAAAATGACCCAGTTCAAGTTTACACGTACTTGAATGATCCACAACTGTTTTTTTTTATCTTTTTTTTATGTATTTTTTTTTTAGTGATTGTTCATGAGTCCCTTGTTTGTCCTAAGCAGTTAAACTGCCTGCTGTTCTTCAGAAACATCCTTTAGGTCCCACAAATTCTTTGGTTTTTCGCCACTTTTGTGTATTTGAACCCTTTCCAATCATGACTGTATGTTTAAAATGACAGCTGAGGGAATCATATGCAACTATTACAGAAGTTTCAAGCGTTCACTGATGCTCCAGAAGGAAAAAACGATGCAATAAGCCAGGGGTGAAAACTTTTGAACAGAAGAAAGATGTGACTAAATATCATATTTTTGTCATTTAGTACTGCCCTTCAGAAGCTACAGAAGATAACAAAATAAGTTATCTATTAAAAAAGAGTTGGCTCACATTTGCCTAAAGGAGTCGTCAGGATTTCGAATCTTTTTCTGTTACGGCCACACGTCACGAAGTAACACATTTGCATAATGTCCGCCCACGTTCTACGTCGCTAACAACTTGCCCGCCCATACATGTCCATGTGGTTTAGGTCACATGGAAATTTACAGTACATTATACGGAAGACGCTGTATCATACGCTGTGAGTAAAACGGTTTTATATTCACTTCCAAAAGATGATGAATCTACAAAGATTGTATTTTATGGCGATTTTTCAAAATACGTAGTTGTGTATGTTATGTTGTGTAACAACCCTGCACATGTCATGCTAGCCGGCTAAATCACGCTTGTGTAGTTCTGTTGTTCAGCTGTGGACCCACTGTAGTCTGACAATTTGTGATTGATGCAGCTTGACTGTCTGTCTGTCTCATTAGTTGGAGTAATGTTAAAGGATGGCGCACGAAGCGGCTTTCACACCGAATGCGGAAAGCGCTGTGCTATGAAACCCATTCATTTCAATGCCTTCCGCCCTGCGAGGACGGCTTGTGTCGGTCTCGACCAAAGCGGACGCGCAGTGGAGCGCGCACGCCGCAGATAAAGTTCAAATGAGTTGTTCAAATGAACTTTTTCCGCTGCGCTCTGAAGGTCTGCACTGAACCCAGCGGCCAGCGCAGCGCTTTCCGCGTTCGGTGTAAAAGCCGCCCTAATGCATTATACAGTGTTGACGTTTACAACATAGAGGTGTGCCCGGTTCGCTTACAAAAGCAAATTGCAGCACTTTCCACGGTAGACCGTGTTAACATGTCGATCAGCCACTTCAGTCGTTTCATCATCAGACTCTAGCTGGAATTGTTATGGCAATGGGCGTTTCGTTTTCCGACACGCTGTACGCGGTAGACCAATCATAAAGGACTGCGCCATCTGACCAATCACAGCAGTGAGGGCTCACGGAAAGGAGGGGTTTAGAGAGACTGATTCTTCGAACTGCTTCGTGCGAGTCGTTTAGGAATCATTTAGAAATGGGGTAAAATTAAATGAAATTGAATGAAAACTGAAGTGTTTTTTGACCTTGCATACATGTAAACCTGTTTTGGGAGTCTATTAAAACAATATTATCAACCTTTAAAATGGCATAATAGGGGCACTTTAATCGTTGCATATGAGTCCCTCAATTGTCCTCAGTGTGAAAAGATGGATCTCAAAATCATACAGTCATTGTCGGAAAGGGTTCAAATACACGAAAATGCTGAAAAACCAAAGAATTTGTGGGACCTGAGGGATTTTTATTTTTTTATTTATTTTTTTTTTTTAAAGAACGGCAGACATTTTAACCATTCAGGAGAAACAAGGGACTCATGAACAACTATCACTAAACAAAAAAACCCAGCTGTGGATCATTCAGGTAACAACACAGTATTAAAAATCAAGCGTATGTAAACTTTTGAACAGGGTTGTTTTTATAAATTCAACTATTATTTTCTCTTGCGGACTATATGTGAACGTCTTTTATGTGAAATATCTTATTCAGGTCAGTACTAAAAAAATAACATGCATTTTGTATGATCCCTCTTATTTTGGTAAAACAATTCACATTTTCGCAGATTCTGCAAGGTGAATGTAAATTTCTGATTTGAACAGAATACTGTGTACTTTGTAGAATTATTGAACAGGTGTAACAATAAGAAACAACCATTTAAAGGAAGCTTACTGGCTTCTTTTGTACAGCCACTGTGTTTTATCTTTGTTTTTATCAAGAACTGTAATGTGATTTTACCGATGCATAAGAATTTCTTCATTATTTTTCATTTTGTAATATTATCCACCATCAGTAGTTTAAATCTGTGTTTCTGTATAATCAGTAAACCTCTCACAAAACAAATCACATAGTTTTCTTTCATTAATTCAAGTACAGCTAAAAGTGCTTACTTCATGAAAGTGTATCTTTACAAGTGCTCTAGGGCACATTACATGAGTGTTCTGTTACTTCTAAGCAGATTTACCCATACAGGTCCCGTTACATGCTGTACTGTGGTTTTTCGACGTGTCAAGTATGAGCTGAGGCTGTCGGTTCTTGAATGGCATTGAACAAAAATCATTTTGTGTTGTCATTGTTTTTTTGTTTTTGTTTTGTTTTTTGTTTTTGCCCCAGCCACAGACAAACAACAACAAAAACAGTGTAGTAAGCAGCAGCACCAAAGACAGCAGCATATCATCCACTGCACCAATGGTACCTCATCTTAACTTTTTATTTCCTTCACTCACAGTCTTTCCTTTTCTTAGTCCTTAAGTCTTTGTTTAGCAAAAGGCTTTATCAGTTTGTCCCATACCTGTTGTTTTGACTTCCACCACCCATCGCTCAATCCACTCAGATGAAGATGTGTGACGTTGCTCATGGTTTTTGATGAGTTGAACTAAAACATCTGGTTTGTGCCTGTGGATTTCTCTCTGACTTCCTATTTTACCCAAACAAACTCGCAGGAGACGTTTGACAGCTTAACACACAAACCCTGTACTTTATAAAAAAACTTCAAATAACTTTTCTGTTGGTGAGATAACACTTTTTTTAAGCTAGTGAAATGTAGATAAACCCTAGTTGCACCTTCACTTAATCTCAGTCGAGTCTCCAAGGGTAAAACAGGATCATTTTTTGTCAGGAAGCAGAGCTGTTCTGTTTGTTATGAAGATGCAGTCCCTAATTTTGCATTATGGGTAATTGCTCTTTTGATTGATGAATAGCTGTTACCCAGTTTACAGCCATCAGAGGACATGAGACATCTAAAAGCCTGAGATCATTACGTATTATCAGTATAAAATATGATTAAAAACAATTTAAATATCAAAATATTGATATCTGTTCATTTCAGTATATCTCAGTGCTTGTTTTTGTCCTTAACTCCATATTCATGTTATGTCAGTTTCTTTCAGTGTTTTAAATTTTCAGTAAGGTCTCAGACTTGTAAACACTACAGTGTCCCTGTCCTCATGCTACACTCACCACCCAGACCTTGAAGTTGCTCGGGCTGACAGGCGATGAGGGGTTTTGTCTGAAATGCATCGGAGGGAATGAAATTGTAATTGGCTCTCAGCATGTAGGGACTGCATCTTCAAGTCTGCATTGACAGGTTGCTTATTAGAGGGTGTTGTGTTAGTGGTGGTGGAAATAAAGTAGAATCTAGTGCGCTAGACCGTTTGTTTATATGTGGGGTGTGTGTGTGCAAAGGTGGGCTCAATGCTTTGTGTTTTCAGGAAAAATAACATATTGTGGCATTGAAAGCTAACTGTTTATGTGGTGTTAATCATTTCTGTTATGTCTGTGTGCTGTTGGTGACTGGGGTTGGTCTTGGAGAGAGACTCGTCAAGCTTAATGACTACTTCCTTTTCCACTGTGTTTCTGTGGTTAACTGTACCCAATCCTTGCTTGCATATCCATGCATCTTCAGTTCCTTGATATAATATCCTTCTTTACAAAAATTGTAGTTATTGTATACAGTGGCCTCAAAACGTATTTACACACCTAGCTCACACTTAAACGTATGAATGCCATTGCGTATGTTATTTATTTACATTGAATATTTATTTGTTTATTTACATGAATGAATTAATTTTTAATTTGTTTTTTTTTGTTGTTGTTGTTTATTTATTTTGATATTTCTGGTTATCAAACATTAGTGTCACATGATGACCAAACTATAGCATTTATTTTATTAGAATATTGCACAATCCACAGTTATTATTTATAAAACTCAACAAACACGCAAATAAATACATGAATTGAATGGATTTATTTTATTTTTATTTTATTAATTTATTGTATTTCTGGTTATGAAACGTTATCAGTCTTATTTATTAATTGATTTAATTAACTGATTGTCAAACGTTACCGTATCATGTACATTATGTAACAAAACACCAAACCAAGTGGCATTTTATTTTAAAGAAATATAGCACAATTATTTATTTATTCACTCATTATTTTTATTGATATTTCAAACATTAGATTAACATGATATAACAAAACACCAAACCATGTAGCATTTAAATATATATATATATATATATATATATATATAGCACTTTATTTATTTATCTATCTATCTATCTATCTTTCTATTTATCATTTATAAATTCATTTTTATTTGTTTATTTATTTTATTGATATTTCTGGTTGTCAAACATCAGTGTCACATAATATAACAAAACACCAAACCAAGTAGTATTTATTTTAATGAAATATAGCACAATCCACATTTTATATATTTATATATAACAAACCACCAAACCAAGTGGCATTTTATTTTAAAGAAAAATAGCTGAATTATTCATTCATTCATTCATTTTTTTTCATTTGTTTCTTATCTTTTTTTATTATTAGAATTTTATTTATTGTTATTTCCGGTTAGCAAAACCAAGTAACATTAATTTAAAGTACCAAGTAGCATTTAAAGAATTATAACACATTTTATTTATTTATTTATTTGTAAATTGTTTGTTTATAAATAAAAACAAAAGCAAATGATACCAAATATCAGTTATTGTATTGTGTATTATATGTGACCCTGGACCACAAAACCAGTCATAAGGGTACATTTTTTTAAATTGAGATTTTTAGATCATCTCAAAGCTGAATAAATAAGCTTTCTATTAATGTATGGTACAATATTTAGCTGAGATACAAATATTTGAAAATCTGGAATCTAAGGGGAAAAAAATCAAAATATTGAGAAAATCGCCTTTAAAGTTGTCCAAATGAAGTTCCTAGTAATGCGTATTACTAATCAAAAAGTAAGTTTTGATATATTTATGGTAGGGAATTTACAAAATATCTTCATGGAACTTGATCTTTACTTAATAGCCTAATGATTTTTGGCATAAAAGAAAAATCGATCATTTTGACCCATAAAATGTATTGTTGGCTGTTGCTACATACATACCCGTGCTACTTATGACTGGTTTTGTGGTCCACAGTCACATATTGTTTAATTATATGAAATTCATATTTTAAGTGTAAAATAAGTGTCAAAATGCATTTTGTGGCCACTGTATACATAGTATTAACTTAAGGAATTCAAGTGCAGAATTTTCCAATATCAGTGTTTGATGTACATTCTGGCTGCTGACAATCATGAGAGTAGTGCAGTCTCATCATGCTAGTTGTGGAGTTTGGGTCCCTACACCCTCTTACCTCAGCCCTGCATGGTAAACTCTCTCCTGCCTCCCCCAGGAACCACAGACCACTGTCGTGCACAATCCAGCCGATGGCATCAAGGTAAGCCACCTCTTTTAGCTCTGCATCGAACACCAATCATTTGAGCCACTTCCTAAAACCACAACCCCAAACCTTCACAAATATCACTCAAATGACGGGGGCTTGCCCTCATGCTGGGTTGGCTGGTTTGTGCAGGGCTTGGTGTGTTCCTGTGAGAGCACTGTTTGTGTGTGAGGGTGTGCTGGGGTGTAACTATGCTTGCGGGTGGTTATTTATGTGTGTGTATTTGCTGATTAACAGTGTGTGCACTGTATATTGTTCCACACGGTTTATAGACCCTGTCTGCAAACCTGCATTGCTATACTTGTTCTATTCCCGTCTTCCCACCATCATACAATCACCCCTCCATCTTGCACATTGTCTCTCTCTCGTCACAGGGGTCTACAGAGAGCTGTAACACCACAGAAGAGGAGGACATGAAAGGTAGGAAAGGTACTCTATCAACTCCTCATGTTCTCTGCATGTCTTTCTCTTGTTCTCTGGGATCTACAGAATGGGATGTGTGTGTACTGGTGCAAATATTCATTAAAAAGGTCCATTAGTTAGTGTAATTAAAGCCCTGTTTACACCTGATATTTAGATCTGTCCTGTGACAACAATAGTTCTGTCTTAGATCTTTCACCAAAACATTGCTTTCAAGACCATTTGTACCTTTTGCCTAAGTGTGTCAGTAGGGAATATCAGTTTTAGATTCCAAACATTCCTTTTGCAAATTGTAATTATCCACTTAGATTTTTGTTTGAACAAGTAGTCCGACATCAGATGGAGATATGAGCTCCGCATTTTTGAGTCCATCTGGGATTACATGAAGAGACAGCAATTTAACTGCAACTGAGAATTGTGCCACTTGGTCACACCAAGCTTATAGAATAACTTCAGTTTATTCATGGGATCCCATAGGATTATTGTAGAAAACATCCTCACATTTTTTCAAAAGTAGGCCTACTTAAAGCGATAGTTCACCAAAATTACAAATTGGTGATTTTGTATCAAAATGTACATTATGATTTATATGGAAACATATTATTTTTAGAAGAAAACGCAATCATGAAGGTTCACCCCTAAACCCAAGCATTATTGGCTTAAAGAAAAGTTCACTTCCAGAATTAAAATTTCCTGATAATTTACTCAGCTCATGTCATCCAAGATGTCCATGTCGTTCTTTCTTCATTTGCAAAGAAATTAAGTTTCTTTTTGAGGAAAACATTTTAGGATTTTTCTCCATATAGACGTTTTTCCTAACGCGGAAGTCAGCCTGACTTTTAACCTGAGGAATGCTTTGCATTTCCGGTCTCCAGTGTTTCTGATCAAATTAGCGTATTTTCCGAGTTGATACTCAAATGTTAAACCTATTAAAATGCTTTTAAAAAGCACATGGCCCCATAGCACCATCACTTTGCAATGTGACAGTGACCGTCATTTGTCAGTACCTTGCTCCTCAAACTTTAATGAGTGTGTAGATGACACAAAGCTGCCGACATTATCTACATTAAAAACAGATGGGCGCTATTTGAATGGGTTCCTATGGAGACCAGAACAGAAGAGCATCCAATCGAAAGTTAGAATTCGTAATGGCGGCGCTCATCGGCACTCAGGAAATATGATCTATAGTGGACTTCAATGGTGGCCGACGGGTTGAAGGTCCAAATTGCAGTTTCAGTGCCGATTCAAAGGGCTCTACATGATCCCAGTCAAGGAATAAGGGTCTTATCTAGTGAAAGTATCAGTCATTTTAAAAAAAGGACTAGTCTCGTCTTCACGCATTGTGTAATCACGTTGGAAAAGTCACACATTGTTAGTTCTTCGCTTGTGTACTTCGGTTCAAAAAGGTAGGGTGGGCGAAAAACTCCATCTCATTTTCTCCTCCAACTTCAAAATGATCCCACATTGTTGTTTTACCGTTTTTGTAAAGGGCGTTTGACTTTATTTACGCATTCTCTTTGTAAACACTGGATCGATACTTTCGCCTATGTCAAGTGTGCATAATGCGTGAGGTAAAGCTAGTGTAAGATGAGCATTTGTGGTTAAAAAGTATATAAATTTGTATTTTTCTTAGAAAATGACCTGTCATTTCGCTAGATAAGACCCTTATTCTCGGCTGGGATCATGTAGAACCCATTGATCCCCACTGAAGTCCATTATATGGAGAAAAATTACATATAAATATATATATATATATATACATAAATACAGTAAACGGAGGCCCAGACATTTCCAGACATATATGTGTGTGCTGATCATTGTTTATTTGTGAACAAAAAGCTGTTTTTTATGTATTTTACATGGTGTTTATACTACAAATTCAATGTTTTTGGACTGCGTCTGAATGTGACTGCAGTGAAAGGATGATGAAATGCTTTGGACAGACTTAATTACCAGGTGTAAACGGGGTTAAGGGTTGTGCACTTTGCCAACTCTTAAAGAGAAATAGTGGTAATGAGGGCCAGAGGGAATAAATATTATACAGATACAGGCAGAGAATGATTGACAGTGAGATTAATTCCTGTGCGGTGAAAGGACCTTCATGGCATGATAATTGCTTTGCGTGTATGTTGACAGCCAGCTCGTCAGCTGTAGAAACATTGCTGGTCACTACAGCAGCGGCTATAGTGTAGTATAAGGCACCAAAACAGGGTCAGACTGACTGATTGCTATCATGAATCAGCACAAGCTTTGCTATGAAAAGGAGCCGTGCTGTGAATGCCAGAGTTACCATGACACTGATGAATTACAAAGTTTTGTGTTCGTATAATGAATGTCCACAATATCTGAGGGAATATTCGTTTTACAGCACTGACATTTAGAGACAACAAATACCCCTTCTGGAAATCACAGAGCCTCCGGTCACATGGTGGTTCATTACAGCACAGCAATATTACATAACTCAATTATACACAACCCTTGCATCATTCATCATCAGATGAGATTTTTTTGTTAAATTCCAAGTTATTCTAAGCTTTAATATTGTCTTTTAAGGGCCGTTAGATAATGAAACGTTTACTTTAACGCTTACTTTAATCACTTCTATTCAATCTGGGAAACACAAGCAGAGGTTTAATGGGTCAGTGGAGCTTTAGGATCATTCATTACTTAACACTAATCTAAGTGTGATGGTTAGGCAGTATACTGGGACCTAACCCTCAGAGACCAGAGCTTTTTTTTAAAGAAATAAAGTATTTTATAAGCAAGGATGCATTAATTTGATTAAAAGTTACAGTAAAGACCTTTATAATGTTTTGAAATATTTCTGTTTTAAGTAAATTACCTTTTGGGTAGTTTTTCCCCACAAAAATAGTACACATCACAACTGTTTTCAACACTGATAATAATAAGAAATGTTTCTTGAGCAGCAAATCAGCATATATGACACTGGACAACAAAATCATTCATAAGAGCACAGGTATATTTGTAGCAGTAGCCAACAATACATTGTATGGGTCAAAATTATTTATTTTTCTTTTATGCCAATAAATCATTAGGATATTATGTAAAGATCATGTTCCATGAAGATATTTTGTACCGTAAATATATCAAAACTTAATTTTTGATTGTTAATATGCATAATAATAATAATTGTTAATAATGCATAATAATATGCATATGCATATACCAGATTTTCTGATTTTAAGTTTCAAAATATATTTTAATATAAAGTATTTTAAATTATAAAGATATTTCAAAATATAACTCTTTTTTTCTGTATTTTTTATCTATTAAATACAGTCTTGTTAAGCTGAAAAGGTTTGATTTATATCAAACTGTTTATAACACAAACTGCATAAAACTTGTCATGTTTTATCCATTTTTTGTTTTGTTTTGGTTTGTTTTGTTTTGGGATGAATTTTGAAAAATGTTTGACAGTTTTCAACACTGAGTTTCAAGATAACAAAGTTCACCTGTTTTACTTAGTTTTATCTCACAGTTCTTTCAAGAGTGGGACTCTGAGGGTTAAACCTCACAAACCATTGACTTGCGTCATAGCAGAGAGGCCCAAAGATCTCACATTCTATACCAGGGTGAAAATATGTCCTGGACAGAGAAGTCTTTCAGTGTAAATACAAACAGTTGTATAACTTGTCCCTGTATAGAGGTATTAGAGACTTAAAGGTTTAGACATTTTTATTTTTTTGCACAACATTACCCTTTATATTAATTGCTTTTTGCTCTTAAGTTGCATGGACATTTGTTTAAGCATGTATTTTTTTGTGTACTTTATTGTGTGTGCCATTGGTATTTTTAGACGATCATGCAAATTGTGTCATCATTTCATATATAAATATAGCACAAAAGCCAAGCTGGAAAAAGTCTTGTGGTATAACTCACCACAACAAATGTCACATTTTTTCCCCCCTAATTGTCTGTGTCAGTATCGGTGGGCGGGGCTAGCAATGACAGTGCAGTGGTGAGCCAGTGCAGTGCCTCCGAGGAGCCAGCTCCTCAGCCCGAGGCCTCTCCCCCCTGCCCACCACCCAGTAAGTCAACTGCTACAGCAGTGACCTTATCAGCTGTTTCTACAACTCCCTATTGGACTCATCTGATCTCTACCTCACATATTCTCCGTTCCCGCTGTTGCCACTGCTATAGAGTATCTCACCTTTCTAACCTTGTCATTAATATACTACAAAATAAATCTGGCTGTGATGGACTCAGTGGAATTCTGCATTGTTAAATACCATAATTTTATGCTTTTGTGTCATTACGTCATACATGGGGGACATTTATGCTGTTCAAATGTGATGCATAAAATATATGTATATATGAGTATATGAGTATACTGAATGCTAAATGCTACGTTCACACTGTCAGTTTTAGGGATTGACAGCTGCATTTACTTACAGGTGTGAGTCTCGAAATGTCCCGTTCACACAGCAGCAAACAGTGGCGTCTCGAATACTGTCTGTATGAACGTGCAACAGGAATCAAGCCTGTAGTCCGTACCAGTAACCATAGCAACAGTGACCAAAGTAATATCAAACATGGGGACCTCCATAAAACTGAAGTCTTATCATTTTCTGACACAAGTGTCCAATCGAGCCGCGTGTTCATCCATTAAACCTTCATTAACCGACAGTTAAATTTGGGTGGAGAGCGTAACATTTGAACCGCGTCGCGAACACAAATCTGACTGGAGTGGCTCATTTCTCCGTCACGGTGCGTTTCCACTGGCACGTAGCGAGCGCGGCGGAGCTTAGGTTTTCCATTCATTTCTATGGAAGGTGAGCGTGAACGCTCACGGGGTGCATTGTGGGATTGAAAGCGGCACGAAGAAAGCGTTGACAGGGGCTGAGAGCGTCAAAAAGGTTGGGCATTCCTCAACTCTATGCAAATCACTAGCGAAAAACGCCGGGTGACAACCAGTTGCCGTGAAAAGTAGTTTCCGAGTCTTTGCGGAACTGGTGGATTACTGAGCTGAAATTACATATTATTGAAAAAGTCTTCCAAAAGTAAATGCACTTTATATGCAATGGTGCTAATACAGTGTTTAGTTTGCGAACCGCCGATAAAAGAAGTAGATGAAACGCAAAAAGGGTGTAAACATTGTTTTCAGAGGCGTGCTCTGCCCTTAATTTGACACGCCTCAAAGCAAAGCCAGCGGCACTGAGCGCAGATTTGACGCTGTAGTGGAAAAGCACCATTAAGGACTCAAATAGAAGACTGACAGCCTATTCTGCTGCTGTGTGAACGTGGCCTTTATCTGTGTCTGTGTGATGCAGGAAGGTTGTGAACGTGTGGATTTAGTCGTTTCAGTAAATTCACTTATGTACTAAGTATGTTACTAAGTAAGTTCTAAGTTAGAATGTAAGTTACAGTGCGTTTTTGTAGTATATGAAGCTTTTTTTTTTTTTATCTAAAAACAATCAAGAAAAATGTGATTCCTTATGATGTGACCCCTTCAAGACATGGCAAGTTAGATTTATTTCAGGCTTGCTTAAGTCATTGCATGCTACAATAAAATGCATGCTACATGATCTGCTGTAACTCACATTCTGCGCTTATTAGCGCAATCAAGGACAGAGATTGTCACCTAATTTTGAGTCTCTCGCTGTATACTATTTTGCCCTTTACTTGTGTACATCCTCACCTCTGACATGGAAAGAATTGCACTGACCTTCTCAGCCAGAGTGACCTTTTTATTTATTTATCTGTGCGACACTGAATACTTTGAGTGTGACAGATGAGCAGAGGGCCCGTGCTGGGACTGTACACGACAGACATCTCTCAACACATGCACATACTGTGCATAGATCTACTCAGTGTTGCTATTACTCCTCTTGTGTTCTTCATTAACTCCTACTGCTGTATATAGATTACTGCAACTATCATAACACAGGCTGTATCGTTTTCGCATCTCTATCTGTTTTGGCTGCATGTTGAGTTCAGCGACTGCTCAAACCACTGAACCAGACTGCTGCAGGTTTCTGTTTAAAAAAAACCCATGAGATCTGCCACCATCTGCTGGACTGTTAAAACAAACACTACCAGCTCTCTGCTTCAGTATGTTACAGTATTGCTACTGTAATCCTCTAGATAGCTTTCATACATATTTATCAGTTCTGCCAGTGTGTGTTTTCTTTTCATTAATCAAATGCTGTAATCATCTAATTACTGAATTTATTTCTGCAGTGTTTTCTGTGTGACATGCAGTGAATAGCAGTGCAGTGGTTTAAGCGTTGTTTGCAGTAGCTTGTTATTTTATGTTTTATATGATATAATCTTAGTCAGTGGTTCTCAGCCTTTTTGTCTTGAAGGGCCCCTGTTGTCCAACACAATATTACATTAAAGGATGTATAACATTTTATAGGATATTCCATCGTAGGATGGTTTACTTAAAGGAGAAGTCCACTTCCAAAACAAAGTTTAAATGCAGATTCAAACGATCCCAAATGCGGTTGTAAACCCAGCCGAGGAAGAAGGGTCTTTTCCAGCGAAACGATCGGTTATTTTCATTTAAAAAATACAATTTAAATACTTTTTATTCTCAAACGCTTGTCTTGTCTTGCTCTCGTTGAACTCTGTGTATACAAGGGGGTGGTGAGTACATTATATGTGAATCTTTGTTTTGGAAGTGGACTTCTGCTTTAATACGGAGTACTTTTGAAAGTCATACCCTCCCAAGAGCCCCTAGTGGGCCCTGAATTCCCTGGTTAAGAACCACTGATCTAGATGTTTGAATTAGTGACTGAGATGGTTTGGAACAGAATACTAGCTTACTACTAACTGAATATTGTGCAGTATACACATCATTTTTAGAACTATTTTTAATGTAAAAATACAAATAGAAAAATATATCTAAAAGTATAGAAGTACATCATTTTAAGATAATTTTGTATAATATTTCTTGCGTACATTTTTGTAGACAATTTTGTGATCAGATAAAGAGTGGAAGTAAGGTAGTATACTGTTCTGAAGGCATCATGTGTCTTCTAAGTAGTGCTCATTTTGTTTTTCATGCTTTTGTTTTGCTGTGGCCTAGCATTTCTTTGTGCTTAGTTGCAGCTTTGTTTATTTGTGCCGTTGTCTTGCAGCCGATCCACCACATGATGTTAAGAATGTTGCTTGGAACAGTTCAGGTCAGAGCTCCTGTCCTGATTTAGAGCCTGCTGTACCTGCTCCAGCCTCCACAACACCAGGGGGCAGCAGCGTGCACAGGCAGCAGTGTAAGTCTTAGACTGTTGATTTAGTGATAGACATAATGACGGTTATTTATTTTTTTTTCTGAATGTAAGACCTGACATTCCCTCTGGCTTTACCAAAGTCCTTGCAGTAACAGTCCTCTAGCAAAACACGTCTGTTCTAAGGGATTATAAGTGTTAAATGTTTGTTTTTAACGGTTGGGTTGTGGTTTCTAAACTGGTTGAAATCAGAAGTGTTTAATAACCATTGAATATAAGTCATTCAAGACCCCGGCTTGTGCCTAGGAAAATAGTGCTTATCTTGAAAGAGAGCAGCCCATTCACAACCAATGTATGCTGAGCTGAATGTGAGATTTCAAGAGCAGATAGTTAGGAACAAAAAGTTGGTTTGCGATTTTTAAATAATGGTTGTGGATAAAACTTGATTGTTCCTTTTATTTCTCCAAACACCAGCACGAAAGCAGGAGATCATTAAAATCACGGAGCAGCTGATTGAAGCCATCAACAACGGAGATTTTGAAGCTTACACGTAAGTACTGTTTTATATGCTGTTTCCACCTACCATACCACTGATTAAACAGATTTGCTTGCGCTGAGCATTTTATGGATTTTCATAATTTTTGTTGGCAGATTTTAAAATACTTATCAATTAAACTAAAATCATGCTTTCTGAGGTACAACATGCATGAGTGATGATTTCATACATTTCTGGAATAGTTTTCTACCAAACTTTGAGAAAGTACACAAATAATAGATAATAAACAAAATCTATAAACATTAATACAGCAAATATAACAAATAACATATCTTGTGTGAAAAGGAATAGTTCACACAAAAATGAAAATTCTGTCATTAATTATTCTCCCTCATGTCATTCCAAATGCATAAGACTTTTGTTCATCTTCAGAACACATATTAAGATGTTTTTGATTAAACGTGGGAGCTTTCTGACCCACATAAACAGCATCGCAAATGATACGTTCAAGGCCCAGAAATGTAGTAAGGACATTATTTAAATAGCCATCAGTGGTGACATCAGTGGTTCAACTGTAATGTAATGAAGCTTCAAAAATACTTTTTGCGTGCAAAGAAAACAAAAATAACTTTATTTCCTTATGACAGTTGAAGCACTGATGTCACATGGACTATTTTAACAATGTCCTTACTACCTTTCTGGGCCTTAAACGTGTCAGTTGCGTTGCTGTCTATGCAGGGTCAGAAAGCTCTTGGATTTTATCAAAAATATCTTCATTTGTGTTCCAAGGATGAACAAAGATCTTACGGGTTTGGAACGACATGAGGGTAAAGTAATGAGAGTAAATAATGACAGAATTTTCATTTTTGGGTGAACTAACCCTTTAAGTAACAGGTACAAAACTCTTATTTACAATTACGAAATAACGTTGCTGGTAATCATCAATCATCAGCATTTTGGTGGGTATCATATTTGAAAATGCACATGTTTGCTTATGCATGAAGCATTTAATGAAATATTTAGTTTAAATAAACAGCCTATTAAAATTACAAATAAATGAGTTGTTGACATTTTCTGTGGCATACAAGTCACTTTTGTATTAATGTGCAAATACCTGCATTTTAAGTAAGATTAAGTATGTCAGTAGGTAAAATTAAACATTCTAGATGTTTTGGGGTATTGAGTCAAAACTGAATAGTGGTTTGCAATGTCATCTCAGTAACCTTTACTGTTTCAGGAGGATCTGTGACCCTGGCCTGACCTCTTTTGAGCCTGAGGCACTTGGAAACCTGGTTGAGGGAATGGACTTCCATAAGTTCTACTTTGAGAATTGTAAGGCCCGTGCTTTTTAATGTACTAGTGTTCAATTCAGTTGTATACATTTGTTGTACCTATTCAAACATGCTTTCATGCTCTATGGAATTGTAAGTTGTCAAAGTCAACAAATTCAGTTGAGTTAAGGCAAGGATGTCCAATCCTGCTCCTGGAGGGCCAACATCCTGCAAAGTTTAGCTTCAACCAGCTCCAATACCATCGCCTGGAAATTTCTAGTGAGTTTGAAGACCATGGTTAAAAAGAGAGTTCACAAAAAATAAAAATTTTGTCATTAATTAATCACCCTCATGTCGTCAAGACCTTTGTACATCTTCGCAACACAAATTAAGATATTTATGATGAAATCCCAGAGCTTTCTGACCCTGCATACACGGCAACACAAAGGTCCTACGGGTTTGGAATGGCATGAGGGTGAGTAATCAATGACAGAATTTTCATTTTTGGGCGAACTATCATTTTAATTGATTCAGGTGTGTTTAGTTGGGGTTAGAGCTTAACTCTGCAGGATAGTGGCCCTCCAGGAACAGGTTTGGACATCCCTGAGTTAAAGGGTATTAAAGCTAACCTGTTAGGCTTATTTAACTAAATATCTCTTTGCCTGTTGCCAGTGCTGAGTAAGAACAGTAAGCCTGTGCATACAACCATCCTGAACCCTCACGTGCACCTGATTGGAGAGGACGCCGCCTGCATCGCCTATATCCGGCTGACGCAGTACATGGACAGCCAGGGCCGTCCACGCAGCAGCCAGTCGGAGGAGACACGTGTGTGGCACCGCCGCGATGCCAAGTGGCTCAACATCCACTTCCACTGCTCTGGAGCGCCTGCCGCACCTCTACAGTGAACCACACAGGGCAAAGGTACTGACTGACAAACACCTTAGTGTCAACACAACAAGTGAAACATTATTTAGTATTTTTGTATATTCTCTCCCTTAGCATGCCTGAATACTAAAGCTGATTGGAGCATTTCTTCTCCGTGCACGTCTTGCCGCCTGGAGCCCGGCCAGAAGAGAACCTCTTGAAGTTTTGAAAACGCGAGGGAAAAAATTGACACAACTAAGAAATATATTTAAAAGTGGCCACCACTTCAGTCCAACTCTAGCTAGATGTGGGGCGGGCGGCCACGGCAGCAGCCCTGCCTTCTGGATGCTGCATGCTTCTAATGCCCACACGGGGCGCTGTATTGTCTTTACCCATAGTCCCATAATGTCTGCTGCCCAACATTCGGAAATGGTGTTTAAAGTATTAATAATATATTGTAAAATACTGAGATCTTCACTTGTGTAATTAACAGCTGGTAGAGATGAAAGTTAGAATCAGAAATGTGAATCTTCGAAAAGCACACGCCGTTTTAAGGGGAAATGGTGTGAGTTTATTATGTTTCAGAAAACATTTTTTTCTGTCTAGTTTTTCTTTTTTAAGCAAAGAATGTGACGGCATGGCATATCAGAGGGAGCAAAAAGTGTATCAGACGTTGAAGCACCAAAGTGTAGACTCTAGATGTTGAGAAGAGGATGTTTTAATGTTGCTTTTATTTTCTTTCGAATTAAGGAACGGGGTCAGGGACGATTTTTTTCTAGCTTTCTGTCGTGTTTTTGTGTTTCTCTTGGTTTTTATCTCCTGAATGATGCTGTATTTGAAAGTATTTTGTGTTTTCAAGACTATTGTTTTAAAGTGGGACACGATTTAATATAGTTGTGCATAAATAGATATTTATAAAGAGAAAGGACAAAACAGTTTGTGGTGTCCGGCGGGGAAAAAAAAAGGTAGGGAGATGTATGTGTTTGAGTGTTTGTGTACGTACAAATGTTTTTTCTTGGGTTCAATATGCTTGTTGCTACGTAGTGTTTTGCGTAAATCTTCTTTACACACTTCCACATGAGGCCTAAACTCAAGTTGGGTTGGTTTAACTTGCCTTCCTGTACGTTTGCACCCATAACCACCCGGCTCTCTGAACCTGAAGTTGCAGAACTCTCACTTGCTTCGATTCGAGTTTGTTACACGTCTCCTGGTCCCCAGGGGGCGCTAAACACTACACACAACACGCTCATAGCCCCTGCCCTCCCTCGCAGAGTCACTCGGCTCACCCTTTTAGGCTTCCAGCTGCTGTGCATATCATTTTTTAGACTATTCGCATGTCGAAAACGGAAAACGTGAAATGGCCTGTACTGTTTTGCACATAAGCTTGAGACTCTATGCTGTTCTGTTCACGTTTGTGGACTGCTTTGCAACTTCAGGTTATGAAATCCATCCATAGCGGTCCATGCTCTAGAAGTCACATTATCCCTCCATGAGTGTCTGTACACTTGGTTCTGATGCTGTTTATGTTGTCTTATCATCATGCCATGTGACTTCAAAAGACTTTTTTGAATTGATTGTGGTTTGCTAAGATCACCTGACCATCTATAGGCAGGGATTTGAATGAAATGACTTGTTGAATGCAGTTCCATGCTGTTTTGGGGTCCATTTTGTGGTAGAATCTGTTTTTGGGTATGTAGTTTTGTTTTATTTTTTCCAGTATAACCTGTAAATACTAACGCAGATCATTGATGAGGGATGACTCGAACGCTTAGCTCGTCTTCATCCAGATGCACGTACATTCACCGACTTTCAGTACACAAAACTCACATAGTTACAGTAAGCACGTGGACACATTGTGCTCCCTTTAAAGCTTATCTGTGTGACTGTCATACATCGGAACACCGTTGTTGACCGTGTTATTATGTAGATCCTGTGTGTGAATTGTGATGCCTAGGGGATTTAACGTTCCCCCTTTTATTATGTGCTAAGCCATTTCTCGTGACATTTTACCTTTTCAAGTTGGGCTAACGTTGCACCCAACTCTGTGTTCAAAAAAGGGAGGAAAGAGAGTACTCCTACCCTAAAAGGCATCTTGTTAGTGAGTTCAAACCGTCTGGCACTGTGATGTCTGCCATACCTTCATACTGCGCTCTTTGTTGCCCCCTGCTGCAGTGTGTCTTATAACAGTGTGTTCAGCCCTAGTCTCTGGTCACTTCTATCACTCATAGTGTGTCGTCTCTGATACGCGAGTGTCCTTGTTTAAAAAAAAGTGCAGTTTAGTCAGTGAAACATGCATTAAAAAGTAAATGGTTAAGAAATGTTTCCAGATGCAGGAGATTGTAGTTCTTGTATTTCTTATGACTGTTAAATGGACGCCTTTGTATGCGAAGTGAATAATTTCTGAACTAAAAAACTCCCACATCTGAACCATATATGCAGTTGAGCAGAAGGAAAATATGCATGTGTAACTTTCTGGTAATAATTTTCACTGTCTGTGTTACCTAAAATTGAATTATGTGTATATTACCTGCATCTTCAAGGTAAATGAAATGTGGCTCTGAGATATGGTTTCCAATGCTAAAATCACATGCTAATTTTGTAAAGAAATCGACTAAAAGAGATTAACAAAGCTTTAGCTCATTCTTGTCAGTTTTTTGCATTGTAACCATATATGATGGGACTACATATGCGTATACTCTGAAGTTTAATTGGATGCTGGATTTTTGCATGACCATACAATTAATAAAACTATGAATTTAAATCTATTAAGTGTTTGTTTGAATGTTGTTAAACCATCATAGCTTTTTGTTGAAACATTTGGAAGTATTTAATAAAACATAATTTCAACATCACTGTCTTTTGCTCTCCTGCTCAGCGTGCGTTTTAGGTAGACATGAATGTAAACATACGACCTGCGCTTGCACATCCATTAAAGGGATCATGAGATGAATGACCAAATTTCCCTTGTTCTTTTGACATAGAAGAGGTCTTTGTATGCTTAATACAGTCTGCTAGTTTCATAACTTAAAATGTCCTCATCATTAATAAAAAAGCATTGATGAAATAACCCTTGTTTGGACTCAAGGTGCAAGGTGGAGTCACGCAGGCGCAGTCGTTTGCATAAACACTGCCTCCAGAGCAAGACATCGACGAATAGTCATCTTCTCATTATAGGTGTTTACTTGAATACACTGAATGAGAGTTTTGCTTTGCGTCAAAAACAAACAGAAATTACAATCGCTGCTGCTATCTTGTCTACACTGGATGTAGTATACAGATGCACATTCGCTTTCTGACACAGTCCACACTTGAGTCTGTCGTCAATAGAACAAATGGCGTAAAAAGAACATTCGCATTGACACATTTGGTTTAAACAGCTCGTTCACGTTTTTGTACAGATATCAAAAAGGATCCCAGCCTAAAGGAACAAGTGGATAGTTTATTTGTAATGGCATCCTGAATCGTGTCCAAAGATTGTTGGACTTAGGAGGATGTTGTTTTGTAACAAAGAAACGTTTGTTGAAAGATGAAGCAGTACTAGATCTGACTGCAGCTGCATCACAAACGGTAAGTAAATGATTTCATTAAGATTTGTATGGAAATTATAGTTTTATTTTGATCATACAGTCAAAACATGCAATAGTGAGGGGGCGGGGCATTCATACTGTTTTCTATGCAGTGATGTTAGCCAATCATAACAGTGGCGGATTACTGACAAGTCTTAAAGGACACGCCCCCTGAAACAGGTCGTTTTAGAGAGAGGGTCAAAATGAGGGTTAAAAATAATTTTTCCACATACTTACTTTTTGTGTAAAAAACTTTAATATTATAAGTAAATCTCAAGTAGTATTTTTTTTTTTTTAAATCTATGTCGTGGCCCCTTTAAGTACTGATAGGAGCACTAGAGGCACATGTCTGCACCTTTGCGGTCACATGGTATACCTGTAACTGGTAAGTTGTAATTCTAAAAACATTCCGAGTTTACAAGTTGTAATTACGAGTTCAGGAACACGTGAGGGCTTTGGCGTTAATAGAGTTGCCATAGAAACACATAATTCAGATAGAGTAGAATGTCACGTGTTTTCATCTCGGAATTACGGCATGGCATGCAGCATAACATTGCTTACAGCAACAATGGCTGAAAAGAATTAAATTAAATGTGTCTGGCTTCCGGTGTCATTTGCTTCCAGTTATTTTTGGCTGTACAAAACAGTTCATTTTGCTGCTTGATGTGGCAAACAGGTGTTTCTTACCATGTTAATTTAATGTGTTAACTTAATTATGAACACACTGGTTTGTAGTGCAAACATTTTACTGTTTACTGCATTTTGATACTCTTTTCGTTATTTTCCCACCCGGGCTAATGAACTGCAAGTCTCGCACGTTCACAAAAAAAAAGGCTTACTTCCACATTGAAAAATAAAGTTGGATAGCGGAACTTCGCAGTTGCATACTTGACTTATGAATTCTGACATTTTGGAAAACGATGCTTGAAATTGAGCTTGCACAACTAGAAGCGTCCACGTAGGCTACCGTACCTGCGTGAAGGATTTTAATGGTCATTGGTTTAGAGCTTTAAACGGAGAAATGTCTTTATTTATTTATTACATTGCAGAAATGTCTAAGAAGTAGGTATGTAACGATATAATCAATATCGTGATATCGCAATAGCAAAACCTTTCGATATTACCGTGGTCAATATGAAATGATAGGTCTACAAAGGTGTAGTTTTTAAAATATATTCAAACTTCTTAGTCTAACATAAACGGTCTTTAAAATTGTGTTTTGGGCCATTATGCTTTGACACAGTGTCTGTCAAACTAACTAAAACAGAAAGCGCAATATGGCTTAATCCCTTCATCAAGTCTGTTTTTGTTTTGTGTTTCAAAGTAGTGATGGGAAGTTCGGATCATTTTACCGACTCGGTCCTTTGAGTCTCGTTCAGCAAAATGAACGAATCTTTTTTCGAGTCATTTCGTTCATTTTGTTCATTTTAGCAAAATATAATTAAAATGTTACGTTTTACTTCCCTAACACATCTGCTGCTTACACAAACGGTGATCACACTACAAACAAAACAAAACTATAATGCTATAAGAAACAGAAAATATTAATTCATTGTTTACCTGTGTCTTTAGTCTATGATTCGCTCACCTCGCCTCTTATCTGACAAGTTTTCGGGTTTGAGTCGTTCGTTCACCACCTGACAGCCCAATTAGCTTAACCAACGCAGTCTGAGCCGGAAAGAGAATTGATTAGTTCATCTCTCGAGTCCTCGGGTTTGAGTCGTTCGTTCATCACGTGACAGCCCCGTAATGTTAACCTATGCCGCCTGAGCCGGAAAGAGAATTGATTAGTTCATCTCTCGAGTCCTCGGGTTTGAGTCGTTCGTTCATCACGTGACAGCCCTGTAACGTTAACCTATGCAGTCTGAGCCGGAAAGAGAATTGATTAGTTCATCTCTCGAGTCCTCGGGTTTGAGTCGTTCGTTCATCACGTGACAGCTCCATAAACTAAACCTATGCAGTGTGAGCCGGAAAGAGAATTGATTAGTTCATCTCTCGAGTCTTCGGGTTCGAGTCGTTCGTTCATCACGTGACAGCCCCATAATGTTAACCTATGCAGTCTGAGCCGGAAAGAGAATTGATTAGTTCATTTCTCGAGTCCTCGGGTTTGAGTCGTTCGTTCATCACGTGACAGCCCCATAAGGTGAACGAACGACTCTAAAACAGTTGAACTAATTCCAGTACAGGACCTAATAGGATGTTGCGCATGCGCGACTGAACGAATCACTCGCCGAGACGACTCGTTCGTCCCGAGTCACATTAAAGATTCGTTCAAAATGAACGAATCGTTCAAGAACGACCCATCACTATTTCAAAGCGCGCACACACATTGTCAAGGCAGCTCCTCATCCGGTGTTTTCTTGCTCAGAATGAATGAATGAATGCAGTGAACTCGTTTATTGCATGTAGAGTTGAGTTCGCGTATAAGAACGCAACAGCCACCAGTTATGGTTTATTTTCGCGGCAGATGATTACAGCATTTCACTAGATTTGTAGTGAGACGCGTTTCTGAGCCTGTTTTCACCGAAACTGGATTTTTCCTTCAAAATAAAGGTTTAAAAGTGCAGTATGAATTTCTGACAGCTAGCGGTTTGAATGGGTAACGTTACTTGCAGTCTAAATTAAAAATATCTTTCCAGTGTAGAAATTAGGAAAGACGTATTGTAATTTCCCTAATGTATTGTAAAGCAAAAATAATATACCTATGAAATATTCATTTTTATTTATTTTGCAGTGCAATTGGTTTACAACATATGGCTATTACTGTCATTGTTGTTGTTGTTATTATTATTATTGTATTCTAATTTATTTGGCTTCCGAAAACACCAGTGTGAATGTACTTTAGACTGAGACAGTATATCACAAAATAAAAGGAGGGCTGAGTACCCTTTAAAGTTCAGGTACAAGTCAATTCACTGACTTTTTTCTTAAGTTTCTTAGTTAAGAACATGGGTTGGAGCTCATAATTTTGAACTCTCAAAGTGCATTAGATAGAATAATTTAACTTTAAAATGTACAAAATGTTCGTTTTTTCCCCCCAATTCTTTATTTGTCTTTTTTTAAATAGTGCCATAAATATTGTATCATGGACTTCATATCGTGAGATTTAATATTGTTACATTCCTACTAGGAAGCTCTTATTTCATCTGAATTACAGCCGTCCCCCAGCATTCTTATGCCATGCTGCATTTATTTGATCAAAAATACTGTAAAAACTGTAATTCTATAAAGTATTATTGCAGTTTAAAACAACAGTTTTCTGTTTTAATGTATTTTAAAATGTAATTTATTCCTGTGATGGCAAAGTTGAATTTTAGGCCTTCTCTAGTCTTCTTCAGTGTCACATGATGTTTCAGAAATCATTCTATTTATTCTATTTAGCTGATTTAGTGCTCAAAAAACATTTCTTATTAATATCAATGTTGACAATTGTGCTGTTCAATATTTTTGTGGAAGCCAGATGTATTTTGTTTTCAGGATTCTTTGATGAACAGAAAGTACAGAAATTTATTTGAAATAGTAATCTTTGGTCTTAATGTCCTTCAGACCTGGTGTGTAAATGTGTAAATCCTGTATGTGTCAGTAAGTCTCTTTTAATTTCCTACTCAGGACAGGCATGTGCGTGCTTGTCTAAAGAAAGATTGATTGGCCAAGTGTCCCAGTTTGGACGCCAGGAGGACAGGTCTGCTGTCAGTATGTGTACAGACACAATGCTAAAACAAACTAGCTCTATGATTAATCCCACACTATTAGAAGGTCCTGATATAAATAAACCTACAAAAGACTAACCACCATTTAATTCGCTAACCACTATTTACTAAAAAGAAGGTTCAATTAAATACTATACACTATATTTCAATGAAAGAACATTAATAAACATTATAGTAACATCTAATTTCTTTCAACTTCAGACTTAAATCTACTTGTCGCTATTCTGAAGTTGTTAAAAAGCTTGACCGCTTAGCAAGAGAGGCAAAGGGCTATTTTTATATCAGTAATGTACGCCCCGTCCCTTTAAGCCAGTGCTGTGAGTGACAGCACAGCTGTGATGAACTCGCTTCTACCTTTATCCAACACAAGATTCCACTGCACAGGGAGACGGCGGGTATCTTCTCTTTCCCCCTCTATTTTAACTTCCTTTATGGCTGCGCCCCTATCACCAGCATCCAGCTCAGGGTGTGGGAGGGGATCCATGTGTGCTCGTATTCGTGCAAGAGCAACTAGAAGGAACCCTAGGACATAGTTGCAGTAGTAGTTGTCTTCTCTAAGGGGGCCCTGAAATAACATGGACCGTACGTACTAAGGGCCCCCAGGCCAAGAAACTGACTCAAAGACACAAGCATAAACCACACAATGGTGGCTGAGGAGGTTATCATCACCCTATCCGGAGGAGCACCATGGGGCTTCAGACTACAGGGAGGAATCGAGCACCAAAAGCCTCTGCAGGTTGCCAAGGTATGATTGCCGGGAAACACAACAGTGAACGTACCATGTCTCACTTTAAGTTTGTTATTGTTATTTAATTTCACAATTCTTCAGTTTTAAAGTAATGCTTAGAGCCGCCTGAAGATGTAATGGACACCAGAAGCATAGGCCCATGCACTCTAAGTGTGGTGTGGAACTGATCCTCTACCAAAACAGCCAAATGATTCATAGAGCTGTGAACTTTCAAGTATCATTTGAACTGAACATTCACCCCTTTAACCTTTGAGTCCTAAATAGCTAATGTGCACTAATTGTACATTTTGTAATAGTAACAATGCAAGAGCTAGAGCAAGATTACCAATAACAAGAAACAGTATGTAAAACAAAGCGCAGCTTAAGTATTTGCCGTTTATGGCTGTGTGGTATTTATGACTTGTGTGATATTGGTTTCTGCTGTTATTTTGTAATTACTCTGTAAACAGCAGATAGTGAGCCTGTTTATATTATAGATCATAAATTAATATATAACTAAAGGATGTTGACCTTTATGCTCTCACATATACTGTAGCTCATGACTTAACCTTTAAAGATTCAGGTCATATTTAATAATATTTGCCCTAATTGAATGTAATTTGGTCCATTGTCACACCATGCTTGTCAAGTCTCAATATTATACAAATAGACTTTGTTTACTTTATACAGGATATAATGTCTTGCATATAACATTTATCAGCTAATGGTAAAGCAGCTTATTCTTGTTGATTATATGTTTAGTTTACGAAATAAAAATGGCCCTGGTTGTGTATTTTACTTTAATCTGACACCTAATTGATAATTCAAACCATTAGTAATGATGAACTATTATAGACTATTTTATATATACAGTATGTACCTATCTATCTATATAATAATGTTATCTGATCATGGTAGTTTAATGAATCCACTAATCTTGGCTGTCATGAACCCATGATTTTTATTGGGAGCTAGATGCTTGTCATCAAAACTGAGTTAGATTAAACTAATGATATGGGCACTCCCACATATTAGTGACAGGGCAGCTTACAGATCCCAGTTCACCACTTGGTCCTGAATATAACCTTTGCATGTACAGCTGTATCCTAAAAACTACAGGCAACCAAGTACAGGATTAGAATCGGATGGATAAGAAGATCGCTGGCCCATATGCATATTGTTTTAGTCTGTTCTGCACAATCAAAGGCCAAAGGAGCACTATAAAATGTCCTGTTAACAGTATAGTGACTCGAGAATGTTACATTTCATTAACCCATCTCACTTTCTATTTCTAGTCTAAATGTAAGTATTTATAGGCTGATTATTGCATCCTCAATAAGACGTGAACCTGTCAGTGTGAACAAAACCACTGAAATCTGAGCCTGACCTGCTGTGCTGAGTAAGATGGCAGACAGGACAAGGGTTTGAGCAATGCCATTGCAAGGTCCAATTGATAAACAACACTAACACAGGCACATGGGCAGCATCTGTTAACTGTCTGTGCCAGCCTACTGAGTGTTTTTCATCATTTCAGTCATCATATTATCCAAAATCCACCACTGTGCTTTCACGATGCTTTACATTTTCGGTGTAAAATTAATACATTTTCAGCCTATGAAAATGCCATAGTTTAATCACTTTACAATGTCACAATGACCATGTTTTTGTAGTAACTCACCTTTTATAGTTTAATGTTGGGAAGATGACATGAAGCGGCGCAAAGTTAGCTCCATTTATGCAAAGCATACAGCACCAGACACAGACAGTTTTGCTGCTATGCAAAATTCCTAAAAGGGGTCATCGGATGCAAACTTCACTTTTACATGTTGTCTGAACATGAATTAATGTGTGTTGGCAGTGTATGTGCACATCTACCCTACAATGATAAAAATCCATGCAGTGGTTTTTTTATTAATCTGTAAAAATAATATCTCCTTTTTCAAATCGAGCCATTCTGAGATGACTGCCAGTGTGGCGTCACACCAACAGAGGCTGCTCCCATGATAGTTGATTGACATGAGCATCTTACCTCAGACCCAGCTTAAATCAGCTGTAACAGTCCGACCTCCATTGTTTTGATGCCGGAGCAGGGATGTAAGTTAGACAAGAAAGAATGAGCAACTGAGGTCTTGTGTTGCTGGATGTAATAACGAACATAGTTGTCATCATTTACTCCATCTGAGCCACTGAAGATGCAGTGGATTACATTTGTTTGTGAATGGAATGTTCCTCCCAATCTACATCTATCCGTATATCCATCTATGTTCACGCGAATCATTTGTGATCCAACTTCACTTACAGCAGAAGTGAATATAAGGTTTTTTTTTTTATGAATCTTTGTGATCGCCTTTCCTAATAATGTGCTAGTTAGCAAGTTTAGCGGCTAAATGCGGCTAAAGTAAACAGGCTCGTCACTTCACAGAGAGAAGAGAGGGGTGGGCTGAGCAGAGCTCATTAACATTTAAAGCAACCTCGACCAGAACAGGATGATTTTTCCAGAGCTGATTTTGGCAAGGTAAAAAAAGGTGTTATTTACACTACCATTGAGAAATTTTAGCCAAAGCATGTTATACACTTTTCATTAAGACCTATAAAGTATCATATCAACTTGTGGAAAATAGGCATCTGATGACCCCTTTAAGCTTATTGCTGTTACTGTAGCAGCAAACAACAGCACACTTTAACCCTGTGCACATTTTTAGATTTAGTTATACTGAAAAAGTTACAGTTTAATTGAGTCCCTGTTTTTAACATTTCTATAGACATGGTGACACTCACTGGTCACTCAGGAAAATGGTAGATTTTTAAAAAAAACAGCATTTTAAGTATTGTGTACAATGTTGTACAGTTTTCACTTGCTCATCCCATTTGATATATTAATGATCCCTGGTTCAAGTCCCAGTTGTTCAAGGAGGCCTTTAAGTATGGAGTTTGCATTAGAGGTCTTCACAGGTCCACTTGGATCCAAAAACTTGTTTCTGACCTGAGACTCAAGCAGATTCGGATCCAAACTTTCTCATTTCTGGTAATTCCGTGCTTTTTCCAAATGTACCCAATAAAACCTGAATTCTTTTAAACTGTCCCTTTGATAACACACGTACATCTCGGAGACGTCTATATGACGTCTGTATTTACATCTGCAAGTTGTAATATTTAGAGTGTTTGCTCATCTGCAATACATCTGTAGGACGTTTCCTATCAGATGTAAAACAGATGTGTATTAGATGTCTTTAAGATGTTTATGATTTAGAATTTATGTAAAACTGACATCTTACAAACGTCTATCAGATGTTTGTACACAGCAGATGCTTTCCAGATCAAGTGATCTTTAACAGACATCTTGCAGATGTATGCAGACAAAAATATAAATTAATAATAATAAGGGTTTTTTCTTTACTGACTGCAGGGGTGCAGGCTGTCCACACACATCAATGCCGTTCAGGTCCAGTTGGGTTCGAAAATAAATGCTATCGGTTCGGACTCAACGGGCCTGTCTTTGGTTGGGTTTTTCTTTCAAAAAAATAATTAATGCACATCTATTTGGGCCGGGCACGGATTTTAGGAACGGAGAAGACCTCTAGTTGGCATGTTATCCCTGTGATGGTGTATGTGCTGTGGTCACCTAAAGACATTTAGGTGAATTGGAGACACTCAGATGAATTTGAGACGCTCATATGACCAAACTCATATGCCACTCTTTTTGATTCCTTACAGATCTGCTTTTAAAGATGGGAAGAATTTGAAATGTGATATCACTGCCTCGGTCTTTGTTTTCTATGGAAAACATTCAAGGCCATTTTAAATGACTTCTCAATCTATTCATACATCATCAACTGTTACATTTATCCTGTAGGTGCGTAAGCGAAGTAAAGCATGCCGTGCCGGACTTCGTGAGGGAGATGAGCTGGTATCCATTAATGAGAATTCCTGCGGGAGTCTGTCGCATGCCCAGGCCATGAACCTGATCGACAGCATGCCAGGAACGCTACATATCCGGGTTAGGAGGTAAACCATCCTTTACTTTTCTGATGTTAAAGTGCGTGTTTAACTTGAGCTGAAAGTCAGTGACTGTATTAACTGTAGTTAGATCTCCAAGCCAGGGCTGTTGTGAGTTACTGTTTCTGACCACCCCTGTACTATTTTACCCTTTTACATGTTTATCAGGGCACCGGCTGGCTTCCAGTCTGTGGTTCTGGTTGCTCGAGCTCCTTCTCCCCGCATTGATAAAGAGTACCGTGCTGCCATTAGGGCCATGTCTCCATCCAGCTCCCGACCTCACCAATCAAGTGTACGTCAGATCCACCGCGGATCCCTGATATCCCCGACAGGACGCAGTGGGTTGACCTCCCCGCCGGGCAGTGAGGCCTACTATGGAGAAACAGACAGCGATGCAGATGTGGCTGCTCACGAGAGGCAACGCAAACCGAAAAGACGTAGTCCCAGCAATTCACCTGGCAAGGCCGGTCGAGCCTCACCGGAGGGAGCTGAGACTTCAGAAATGAGTGGGTATGACAGTGCCTCGGATGCCCAAGTGTACAACCTTTTGGGGTCTAATGAAAGAGAAGATACATTGCCTGGTGTAGCCTGCAGAGAAGTGATTTACCAACCCCCTCCGCATGGAGCCTGGTCCTCTCAGACCTCCACCGAGACCTCATCCATAAGTACGGATGACCAAAACCCACGAGAAGGGCTGATAGAAGAGGACAGTGGGTTCCAGGAGCCCAAAAATGTTGTTCCTCTTGTTTCTCCGGAGAGAGCCAAAGAAGCTCTTATGCTGAGCTCTCGTGCTCAGATGGTGCCCATGGTTGGGCCAGTTGACAATCCAGTGGATGAGGAACTCACACTAACATACATGGATAAAGCAAAACAAGCAAGTGAGTATATGAAGATCATTGCTCTTATGATTGACTGGCTTCAAATATAATGTCATGAACACCTGCTTTGCTTTGTAAATGTGTTTTTGAAATCACAGCTTGTGATTGCCTGCATGTAAACCCTTGAAGAGATGAGGGTTGGTCATGAATCTTTTAGCCCACACCAGTGTCTATATTTGTCCTGAGGCTCACAGGGTTGATAACCTGAGCACTGCTTTGCATGAGCTGGCATAAGCATCTCCAGCTGCTAGCTTATATCAGGTGACAGTGCTCCTCACAGGCCTGCGCTCATTCCCTCCACCTAGATCCTTAGCTGAAATACTGCACAGTCTTTGTTAGTATTCTCAGTATTGTTTTCAGACATATACAGAAGCATCTGGCTGGAATTTAGAGTCAGTAAAATGTCATCAGTGCAAGTCACAAATTAACATACCTCGGAAGCTAGATTAGTGTTCATAAAATGAGATGCGTACAATTAGTTACACAGGTTTAACATTCCAGTGCCCAGACACTGCATTACACTGGTATGACACTGATCCTGGATCGCAGCTGCGGAATGTGTGTTTGTTGATCCCAGATCAGGTGGTAAACAACACATTGACATACGTGTTTATGGAGAGATTACTTACTGTGGAATCTAATGTGCTGTCAATACTAAATATGCATGTGAAATTTAGTGAAAACGTTAGATTCTACAGATGGTTACACTTCACAATTTACGTTAATTCATTAAATTAATTCATTTTAGAGTAAAGTCTTTTTCTCTGTTATAATAATAATTAGGTTTAGAGGTTAGTTTAGAGGTGAGACTTCGGGTTCTGTGCCATAGTACCATTTTAATAAAGTGTACAAGCATCTTCACAGCCACTGCTATTTGAAGCAGTGTAATTTCAAGCACCAGCATAAATAAACAGTCATAAATCTAAAGACAACCCTAATCTGTACTCCAAACATTCTCATGCTCTTCTCAGGGACCACAATTAAGCACTGGTAAATAAAGCATCTCCCCATGGTAGACAAATCAACTTGGCAGCAAAATGATTATGTGCTTTTTCTCTAATTGCTGTAGATTCATATAATGAGTGGTCACGGTTGCAAAATGCATTGATTGATACACAGTTTTTATTGGGTTTTGCTATGAAAACTTTTTTTGTCTTTGACATGCAACTTTGCAGTACCATATGAAAAACTGGATCTTATCCTGTTATGAGATCTTTAACTCTCCTATGTTAACAGAGGAGTTTAATTTAGCAAGCGCATGGACACAAAAGTTTTATTTTTCAGTCAGAAATTCATTCATAACTCAATTCTGTCTCAAACTTTTCATGTTATGCAGAATTGAACCGTGGCGATACAGTCATGGACAAACAGGTGAAAGAGGCTCGGTCCAAGTGCCGCACCATCGCCTCACTACTGACAGATGCACCAAACCCTCATTCAAAGGGTGTTTTGATGTTTAAAAAGCGCCGACAACGCTCTAAGAAATACACATTGACCAGCTTTGGAAGTGTTGATGAGGACATGAGGCAGGACTCTCAAGAAGAAGATGGCATATTCCCTGGCAGTGAATCAGAATTTGATGAGGAAGGTTTCTCTGCTGCACCCGACCCCACATGGGACAGTGACTACCTTGAGATGCTGGAGAAAAGATCTGCTTCCAGAGGTCAGGAAGGAGAGGGTGGTGCTCTCAGTCCTGGTCTGAGTGATACATCTGGGAAGGGGGCGCAGTTGTTTGAGCAGCAGAGGAGAAGGGCTGAAGAACATGCAAAGAAAATGGAAGCTGCACAAGAACATTTACAAAGCCAAATGCGGGGCATTGCACTGAAAGAGACGCAACCAGTTCCTCAACTACAGACACCGCAACCACAACCAGAGCCATTGACAAAGCCTAATGTCCAGCCACCACCAGTTGCTCCGAAACCTGCCAGACCTTCAAAAACACTTTATCATGAGGTTCCACCAGCAGAGACTCAAAGCCTGATACAGATGGGCACACCTCAAGCCACTTCCACTGTGCCTGTTATGGTTAATGGAGATACTTCAATCACAGTGGCACCAGCCCCCGCTGTGTTGCCCATAACTAATCTCTCAGTACCTTCTGCAGAAACTGTGATGCCTCCACAACCAGCTCCTCTACCAGAACTTCCTGCTAGCTCTGTGTTAAACAGAACTGCCCGACCTTTTGCCCCAGGCTGTGTTACCAATCGGGCAGCTACTGCTCCTGTTGTGTTTCGCCCTACAGTCAGTAAGAAGACACCCAGACCTGTTTCAGTGGCTGTGCTTGCACCTCCATTCTCTGCAGCATCAGAAGAACATGCCATGGGTGTTACCCCTGCCTCCTTCGTTAGCCAAGTCACAGTGAGTCAAATGAGTGCTGTTGTCCCTGCTGAAATAATACCCACACAGGCTTTTATACCTGGAAAGTCTGTTCCTCCACCTGCTTCTGTATCCACGGAATCATATTCTCAACCTGCTCTTCACTGCTCCTCATTGGAAAACATCCAGGTTGCATCAGTGCCACCTCCCACAGTTCAAACCCAAGAACCTACCTTTCCTGTAGAAGCTGAAACAACTGTTCCTCCTGGAATCCCTGTGACTGCTATGGCTCCTGTTATGACTCCTCAGGCCACTGAGATACCATCCCAACTCTCTTCCGTATTGACTTCTGCAGTTTCTGAGACCTCTTCAACTGCAACTCAGCTGTCACCTGTAGTCTATCGTGAAAAATCCTCTGCCGCCTCTGGCCGCACTGGCATTCTCCAAGAGGCCCGTCGCCGTAGTGCCTACAAGCCGATGTTTAAAGTACCTGACAACAAGAAAAACTCCCCCAACCCTGAATTATTGTCTATGGTGCAGAACCTAGATGAAAGACCCAGGCGTGGATATTCTGAAACAGAAAATATTACTTACAGCATTGATGACAATAGACCAAGGGTGCCACCGCCTGTGGCTCCTAAGCCAAGGGTCATCCCAGAAATATCACAGATCCCTCAAGCGGAGGGAAGAGGTGCAGAGCTATTTGCTCGTAGACAGAGTCGTATGGATTTGTTTGTTTTAGACTCTCCACATCTGCAGCCTGCACCTCTACAACCCCAACAATCCCAATCAGTCATAGACTTGATCGAGCCACATCCAAGCCAATCTCAATGGAAGTATTCCCCTAATGTTCGCGCTCCTCCACCGATAGGATACAACCCCTTGCTGTCTCCATCCTGTCCTGTCGGGGTGCAGCGTGGGGGTGCCAAGGTGTCTGAGGGAAGTTCCAAAGGAAGTAAGGGTAGCTACGGTGTCCCAAAAGAAGGTATCAAAGCCTTAGACTTCATGAGGAGGCAGCCTTACCAACTGAACCCTGCAATGTTCAGTTTTACTGGTGGCCCTAGCACACAGTCCTTAGTTTCCTCCTACCAGAGGCAACAAAGGGAAGGCCACACTCTGACACCACCCAAGCAGATCCCAGTAAAGGCGGCACGTGTGTATGAAATCAAGCGATTCTCCACTCCCACCCCAATGTCAGCACCAACTCTCAACCCCACAGTGATTGTACCTCGCTCACATACAACACTTGGTGAGCACATCTCTCGGTCCGACATGACGTCCCCTCTACCTGAACCTGTACCTGAATTAACTTCGGCACCTTCACGAGCCCCAGGCCTCCCAGAGCTCCCTAAAATTTCAGCTGTGCCGATCCCTCACCCCACACCGTACTCACCCCCAGCTCCCATGTCAAGTATGTCAAGCCTAAGCTACTCTGGGCTTCAAGCTGCCAAACAGTTTAAGAGTGCTCCTGAGTTAAGTTCCCTACCACCAGACCCCTTAAAGTCTCCTATCCAGGTTCCCAAACCCCGTTTTATTGCAACGCGTGTGGGCATTCAGCCCCGCGTCTGGAGGCCTGGAACCCTTCCTCACTGATAATGTAACTTTACATATGGAAGAAGCTGAACCATCTGCTTCTGTTGCAGTCTCAAAATTCATACTTTTCAAATATGATTTAAAGGAGTAGTTCACTACCAGAACAAAAATGTACAGATAATGTACTCACCCTCTTGTCATCCAAGAAGTTCATGTCTTTCTTTCCTCAGTCGTAAAAAAAAATTTTTTTTTTGAGGAAAACATTTCAGGATTTCTCTCCATATAATGGAATTCTATGGTGCCCCTGAGTTTGAACTTCCAAAATGCAGTTTAAATGCAGCTTCAAAGGGCTCTAAATGATCCCAGCCAAGGAATAAGGGTCTAATCTAGTGAAACAATCTAAAAAAAACTTTCTAAAAAAAAAAAGAAAGTACAATTTATAGACTTTTTAACCCCAAAAGCATGTCTTGTCTAAGTCTGTGTGAGTCTGAGTCTGCTGTCTGCTCTGTTTTTCTGGTTCAAGACAGTTTGGATATGTCGAAATACCCATCTCATTTTTTCCTCCAACTTCAAAATCATCCTAAATCACTGCAAAAGTACCGACCCAGTGTTTACAAAGTGAACATGCGATAAAAAAGGTAAAACAGCGATGTAGGATGATTTTGAAGTTGGAGGAGTTTTTCGACATACCTTAACTGTATTGAACCGGAAAAAACAGAATCCACGCAGACCTAGACAAGGCGAGCGTTTGAGGTTAAAAAGTATGTAAATTGTAATTTTTTTTAAAAACAATAACCCATCGTTTCACTAGATAAGATCCTTGTTCCTTGGCTGGGACCATTTAGAGCCATTTAAACTGCATTTCTGAAGTTCAAACTCAGGTGCACCATAGATGTCCACTATATGGAGACAAATCCTGAAATGTTTTCCTCAAAAAACATAATTTCTTAACGACTGAAGAAAGAAAGACATGAACATCTTGGATGACAAGGGGGTGAGTACATTATCAATTTTCATTCTGATAGTGAACTACTCCTTTAATCTAACTTGAAGATACAAAGAAATTATATTCTCCATTTCAGATGAAAATATACTGTGGAGTATATTTGTTGGGGTTTTTTGAGAGTGTTTTCCAAAACTTCACAGAATTTCTGCTAAATGTTCATCAATATGTTTAAACCTTCAAATCTATTTCTAAAACTCTCTTTACTTTCTCAAAGCATGTTCCTGTTCTTGTAAACAATTGTGAACAATTTATCTATGCTATTCCAAAGAAAAACATTGTTTGACTTCGAAAAAACATGTAGCTTGCTATTCCTCTAAAATGGCTAAGTTGATGTCACTTAAAGGATGTTAACCAATAGCCAAATAGCTACTTGGGCATTGTTTTAGTGAACTTACATTCGGTCTGGCTTACTAGTGATGTGTAATGCCTAGTATTTCTGAATCCAGTCGTTTCCTAATGGATAACATGTGTCATACTTTTTTTTCTCATTGCATATCTTGTTTCATTTATTCATTAGAATTAGAGTGCAATGCTAGTTCATGTTGACTTTAAATCCGACATATAACATTGTAAAGCTGTGTTTATTTGTCAGTGCCAGCTAGACAATGTGTTTTTGCAGTGCAGTGTTCCCAATTTTATAGGGATACGGAAAAATACATTACGACATGTCACCAGAAAAAACTATTCATATGGGCTGGACTGAGGTGTTTTGAAATATTTTTTCAGATTTCTCCATAATGACACACACATATGTGAGATCTGTCTTTTGACAACTTTAAAATACTAAAGTGTGGACACTTTGTGGATCTTGGGTGTACACCTTGATCTACTTGACATATGAAAGCTGAGGAAAAAATATATGGATAAAATATATGGAAAAAATACCTAAGAAAAGGCAGGCTGAGCCTTTGTTTTGCTGTATGCTCTTAGGTCAATCAGAAATTATATATCTCCTGGCAGAGCCTGAACTGAACAGGTGCATAAGGGTCACAGCCTATTTGTAGGAGCAAAGTAAACAGGAAACCAGGCTGGTTACTCAAAATGTGCTCTGACTTGATTTTTGGTCCTTATATCCGACTATTGATAATAGTAAACAGATGACGGTAATGAAAACTTGAGTTTTTATTATTTATAGAAACATATTTAAGTGGTCAAATCAGCAAGTGTTGGAAAGGTACGGTGTTGGAGAAAGACGTGGGCTGTCTTAGCACTGACGCAAATCTGTCTTGTAAAGACAGGCGTGAAAAGTGCAAAGCTAGCACTGTCTAGGATTATCAGAAGGTTAATTAGCCAACTGGCTTTACTGGAATTAGTCAGAATACTCAAAGCATCATGAAATATTTGAATGGCATGTGTGGCAGTAAGGCTGATGATTTCGGGGATGGGGTGTTTTCGAATGTGTTCCCAAAGTCCTCAAAACATGGTAATGTCTTAAGAGAAAAAAAAATCTAGGGCTTGTAACATTAAGGGAACAAAGGATAGAGGTTTAAAGAAGGAAAAACTGTTTATATCAATGTGAATTAGATATACAGAAAGGATAATGATTGTAGTATTGGCAGGTGAGAATATTTCATTTTTAAAAGGTCTCTCTTCTTTTTTTTTTTTTAATAAAATTACATTTAGAAATTGAAAGAAGCTAATATAGAGTAGATACAGTGTTTAAAATCTGAGCCACAGCTTTGTTTGTTTTTCCAGTTAGTGTCATTGTGTTTTATTTTATAGAGTAAATCTTTACATTGTTCAGTGCTTTTAACTTTGGTTGTTGTACAAATCATTAGATCAATGTGTCTGTCTTGGTAAAATCCACTTTGTGGTTAATGTCTCTGGTGATTTTGTTTGTGCAATGCTTATGAGCTCAGCTGAACTTAGGATCTAAGTAATTCTAACTGAAAGTGTCTTGTATTTCTAATACAATGAATAGTTTAAATAAAACATACCTGAAATTTCACATAATGTCTCTGTCTCGTGGTAAGTGACAAACCAATGCAATGTAATGCAGACACAATCCCAATGTCTCATGTGAATGCACTCAAACCTAATAAAAAAAATAATAATTTTAAATTAATCTGATTAAAAAGGCAAAGCTCATTTAAATGTATGTAATTCTGACTCTGACATGTTTCAGATTCATTCTTTTGAAAAAAATATTATCAGTGTCAAAGTGTTCCTTTTAAAAAGATTAAAAACATGGGGTGAAGATAACTAATCACCACATGGTGGCGCTTATGTCCCACTTTTCATAATAGAAATAAGGGTAAGTAGTGAAATGTGACTGCATATTTTAGTTTTTTTTTTTTGTAATCTTTTTGGAGATTTGACAAAGACTTCTATTACTTTTCTACAGTTCTAACAATATTTTTCTTTCTCTAAACCTAAATCTTCCCCTAAACTCCCTCACAGAAACCTTTTTTGCATGTTTTTAGATAATTTTTAGATAAATATCATTTTTAATACACACACACACACACACATATATATATATATATATATATATATATATAATTTTTTTTTTTTTTTTCCTTCCCTTATGGGGACTGATGGCAGGTCCGTACACTTGGTCCCCACAATCCTGTACACCTTTTCTTTCTTTCTTTTTTCTTTTTATCAAATGTAAATTCATGTCTCAGTCACATTTACTTGGTTACATAAACATTACTTACACTATTAGGAAAAAAATCTATTATATATTTTTACATTTTTACACAACAATGTAATCAGTATTCTGTTTATTAGAGCCAAGTATGAATCTCATCAAGTTAGTGTTTTACATTTATTTCAAAGTAATAACTCAAGGCATAACAACTTAAACTATATATTTTAATTGTGTACTTATATTCAGCTATTCTTTTTAATAGTTAACTTTTAACTATTTTTAACATTTTCGGATCATCAGTCATCAAACCTCGTAAATATTGGTCACAGACATGGAGATTTAGGCCACGTTCACACAGCAGCTGAATACGGTTATCAAAACCCTATTTGAGTCCTCAATACGGTTACGTTCACACACGGTACGGTTATTTACGGGTGTGACAACCGTATTCTATAACCGAACTCACACCCGTAAATTTTCAGGACTCACAACCGCATTCTTGAAACACACGCGCTGTGTGAACGGAACAGGACTGGACAACTAGTTGTCACTTCATAAAGTGGGAGAGAGACGCTCTACCGCACAAACGCACGTCGAAGGTGTGTTGTGTGCGTTAAAGTGTGGTTTCGGTAACTTACAGTGATGGAGAAATGAGCCGTTTGTCATTTTAAAGTTTTATATCCAGTCTCCACCGGAGCTGCTCCCTCCCGTCAGTTTTGTATTCTGCGCAAGGCTCAAATGCTCCGATCGCCACTCAAATTTAAAAGCTGCTTTTGGTTAATGATGACTTTATGGATGAACTCGCGGCAGGACTGGACTATTGTCGTGTCAGAAAATGTTTTACAGTGGTCGTCATCTTAGATATTGCTTTGATCTCTGTTGCTATAGTTACTCATAAGGATACATGCTTGACTCCCGTTGCACGTTCATACAGACGATATTCGAAAAGCGACTGTAAGCTGTAGTGTGAACGGGACACACTAAAAATTCCCACAGATCATGTTTTCATGACATTTAAAGTCTAAGTTTGAGGTAACAAAGTGGTTATATCTAAGTGTGTGCGTTGTTTACTTACTTTTTAAAATTAGTCGTCCTTTTAACGCCATCATTAATATTCATTCAGACTGATTCACGAAAAGGGAACACGTAGGAACATAAGAGGCGGGATTTTGTCGCTTGAACCAATCACGGCCGAACATAACCAGTCATATCCAATCATATCGCGATGGACTCACGTGACTTTGCTCCATTAATTTTCAATTACCCCCCACCAAACTCACCACACACTGTAGGGGGTCTGTTTTTTTTTTAAATATGTGTGATTTATACACTTTTAAATGATATATTTTGTAATACTGTCGTTGTTTCATTTTTGTACTACAATTTTTTTTCTCATCCAGTATTTTGCCTCCTCTGAGGAAATGCCCCTCAAACACACATACACTCCTGCAGATCTCCTGTTTCCTTTACAATTATTATAATTTCAAATGACAATAAATGTCATTTATATATGCCCAAGTGTATAATAAACAGTAAATGTGTCTTCTAAAACTCAGTAGGGGTGAAGTGTGGTATTGCACACTGCTGGGTGAGTGGACTACATCTGAAGCTGGCACCATTCTCATGCATATGCTGTCCTCCTATATTTAGGCCTGATTATGTTCAGGCACTTTTTATGGCTGCTCCACGCTTTCCCTGCTTAGATTCCATTTATGAGTGGATCCTTCCTGAATTGACAAAGATAGAGAGGATTTGATGAGTTCTCAGGTTCATACGGGTGCAAATGATGTGGGTGAGAAAAGCGATATAATAAGCATTGTCTCTGACACAGGTGGGAAAATGTCACCTGAAATATATATATAGACACGCACACACAAAACAGTACAGTAAAGTTCCTTTTTTGATTACAGAGGATAACTGTGCTCATTGTAAGTTAGACTCAAGCAGTTACATAAAACTTGGGAGACTGCAAATTCGTGAATTTGCCAATAATTTTCTCATTCACACCACAGCTATTTAGAACCATGTAATCTTACTGTAACATTGGCTGCCCTGTCCAACACCGACCCCCTCGGAGTGCTTAAATCATTATCATAAAAATAAATTTAACATGGGGTCCACTATTGGATTTAAAAATATGAGAATCCTCTCACAAGTGGAAGGTGATTAACAAAAGAAGAAAAAGTGCAAATCTATCACAGCCCTTTTGCCCCGTGAAGCTATTTGATAACTATGTGCAATCACCCGGTCTCTCTCCTTCTCTCTATATTTAGCCAATGAAGCATCTGCAAGAAAGATATTAGTCTCTTGATATTCCCATCAGCAAAGTGCTGTGCTGACCAAACGGGCCCCCGTTTACCCCTCACTCCCCCTTCTTACCCGGACTCTCCCTCCCCCCATGAAGATCTGCCATCCAAGTCCTGACTGGATTTTGCACGCCTTGGGTTCTTGGTCCAGCCACAGGTCAAAGGTACCCTGGAATTGGTAAACTTCTTAGCAACCAACCTTTTCCTATTTTCACTGTACCTTTGAGACCACTTCCTGTAAGCAGTCTAGAGCCTTGGTAAGTGGATTATGTGATTTTGTTCTGTCACTTTACTAATCGCACACACCGTTCAACTAACAGCTGCATGACGGCAATGACAACACTACCAGCAGTAGGCTAACTCCTGTTGCTGGTGGAAAACCCACTCTAAAAGTTTGCAATCCCTGACGGCACATTCTCATTTTAAGTTTGGATTGATTGGTATAATCAAGTTCGAATGCTCCAGCGTCTTTTTGCTGCCAGAAAGTGGGAATGTGCTAAACACTCCCACCCAACCTAGCTGACGATTTTATGTGGAATGCAAAGCCTGTACTGTCCAGCTGGGGGAACTTAAGCCCTGTGGACCCCAGCTCATAGTTATTTTACAGGGTGAGTCAGTGCGCCCCCCTCGTCTCACCGCGCATGGTGTCGTTTCAGTTTAAGGGAGATTTCCAATTTCTACAATGCATTAAGTAACATTACGTGTGTTTATGTCTGTATGTTTGTGACCAATCCTGAGTATCTGACAATAAAAACCAACGCCACGACTCGCCACTAAAAGGTCTTGCTTTATAAATAGCCATACTGTATTGAGTTACAGTCAAGTCGATGCAATGTTTGCCATTAACAGAGCCTTAAAAAATAGTAGATACACTGTGTGCAGGAAAGCTAATGAAAGAACTTAAAAGATAGGCCTAAACTGCAGTTTACCTGCACATCCATGTCCAGACTTGAAGAAAAATGGAACATGAAAATTAAATATAGAGCTAAAACTGGATATTCTTCAGTGTTTGATTAAAATCTGTAAATAGAATTGTGAAATGTGGATGGAATATTTTTGAGTAAGATAAACCAACTTATAACACAAAATTACAGAATTCATATGTGACCCTGGACCACAAAACCAGTCTTAAGTCGCTGGGGTATATTTGTAGCAATAGCCAAAAATACACTGTATGGGTCAAAATTATTGATTTTTCTTTTATGCCAAAAATCATTAAGAAATTAAGTAATTATCATGTTCCATTAAGGAATTTTGTAAAATTCCTACTGTAAATACATCAAAACTTAATTTTTGATTAGTAATATGCATTGCGAAGAACTTCATTTGGACAACTTTAAAGGCGATTTTCTCAATATTTCGACATTCCATATATTGAAATAGTTGTATCTCTGCCAAATATTGTTCTATCCTAACAAACCATACATCAGTGGAAAGCTTATATATTCAGCTTTCTGGTGATGTATAAATCTCAATTTCGAAAAATAGACCCTTATGACTGATTTTGTGGTCCAGGGTCACATATATTAGATGAATCAGTTGCTAATGTTTATTGATGTCTGTGCTGTTGATGTCCCCCCTGAATTATATAAAAACCTGTATATATACAGTGTATTATACAAACAAGTGGAAAGTGAAAAGCAAATATTTCTTCTAATTTCTTCTGCAATTCCAGAGTTTGCTCTCTGGTTAGGTTCATAGTAACTATGTCTGGAAACTGTGAAAATACCACCCTGAACGAATCAAACCTTGTAGTGAATTATATGTGTGTGAGGAATGAGGTCATTCATATTTACATTGAGCAAGTGTCTGTTCTTTATTATTCTTCACAGACTGTGTCATATGCAGAGTTTGCTTAGACCACAAAAATGAAACCTGTTCATTTATTTTCAACCTGGAACTACTTTAAACTACTGCACAAAGACAAGACTGAGGTACAGTTTAGTATATGATCAAATTTACTCTGATCTCTGTTTTCCCAGTCTGGAATCATGCCTCTGTCAGGAACACCAGCACCACCCAACAAGAGGAAAAAGCTCTCCAAGATCATCACTGACCTGTCACACATAACCCAAGATGGTAAAACACCCACAATTTCAGCTTTATTATTGATTTGTTGCGTAATCACTCCATACATCCAAACATATAAGATGGGTTAAAAAAATGCCACCTGAGATAATACTATTTAATTGTCAGGGAAGTTATGGTTATAAAATAATGAAAGGGAATTACAGTACAAAACTCTTTTCTGATTTAATATACACTACCAGTCAAAACGTTTTGAACAGTTGTGAAGATTTTTAATGCTTTTCAAAGAAGTCTCTTGTGCTCACCAAGTCTGCATCTATTAGATCAATATTTAAAACAGTTGAGTACTTTCTTTTCAGGATTCTTTGATGAACAGAAGGATACAAATATTAGAATTTATCTGAAATAAAAAGCTTTTGTAACATTACTACACAATTCAAAAGCTTGGAGACATTATAATTTTTTGGAAGGTGTTAAAATAATACTTGTATTTAGCAGGGATGCTTTATATTGATGAAAAGTGATGATAAAGACATTTATAATGTTACAAAAGATTTCTGTTTCACAAATGTTGTTCTTCTGAGCATTCTATTCATCAAAGAAACCTAAAAAAGTCTTCTCAGCTGTTTTCAACATAATAATAATACATGTTACAACAAAATATTAGAATGATTTCTGAAGGATCGTGTGACTGGAGCAATGATGCTAAAAATTCAGCTTTGAAATCACAGAAATAAATTACATTTTAAAATATATTTAAATAGAAAACAGCTATTTTAAATAGTAAAAATAGTTCACATTTTTACAGTTTTTGCTGTATTCTGGATCAAATAAATGCAGGCTTGGTGAACAGAAGAGACTTTAAAAAAAAAAAAACATTAAAAATCTTACTGTTCAAAAACTTTTGGTAGTGTATTTTCGAACATAATTTTTTCAGAATTTTCAGCAGCGATTAATCCAGTCTTCAGTGTTACATGATCATTTAGAAATTATTCTAATATGCTGATTTGGTGCTCAGCTATTATCAGTTATGAATAATAGTTATTATTGTTATCAGTGTTAAAAACAGTTTTTTGCTCCTTAATATTTTTGTAAAAACAGAAACTTTTGTCAGGATTCTTTGATGAATAAAAATGGCAAAAGAACAGCATTTATTTAAAACATTTGTAACATTAGAAATCTTTACTGTCTCTTTTGATCAGTTTAATGTGTCTTTGCAGAATTTTTAAAATGGTAATGTTTCACAGTTCCTACAAAAAATATTAAGCAGCACAACTGTTTTCAGCATTAATAATAGTAAGAAATGTTTTTTGAGTACCAAGTCAGCATATTAGTATGATTTCCATAAGATAATAAGGATGACTGGAGTAACGGATGCTGACAAATCAGATCTGCCACCTAAGGAAATATAATGTAAAAATTACATTATTATTATTTTTTTTAAAATAATATGCTTTTAAACTGTAATTATATTTCGTAATATTATTTACTGTATTTTTTATCTAATAAATGCAACCTTGGTGAGCATAACAGACTTCTTTCAAACACACACACACACACACACAAATATTCAAGTCAAATTTTAGAAATCCTTGGTTATAATAACATGGTTAGCCAATTTTCTTGGTCTGGGACTAAATAACAGGTTTTTTTCATATAATTAGAGAGTGTGTTTGTTTAGCCTTCTTAAAAGGTGAGAACTTGTCTTCTTTGAAAGATGTCATTAAAGAGATTAGACTATGAACATGCCGTAACAGACAATATACAACCCGCTCAACCGTCTGCATCGGCAGCCTGTCTTATAAGGTGTCACTTGTTTATTAGATACATCATCGTCATTTCAGGGCCTGTCACTAAGGTTTCATGCTTCTGGATTTAATATGTTTTAATGAGGAGCAATATATCAGCGACCACATGTATCTTGCAGATTTCATAGCTGAAATGTCAGCTGTGTCTGTGATTATTACCAGAGCACCACTCCCTCCCCTTCATCATTATAATCATGGGACATTTACTCCACTGAAAGAATATTACATAAGTGTCTCCAGCGGAAATTAAGTCTAACTGATATGTGTTTTTTTTATGCTTTTGAATGTGGGTGAAAAATTGCTGTTGCGGAAGAATGGAGAGACTCGTGCGATCCTGATACGTGCTTACATGTTTTTCTTTAGGCAACTTTATTTTGATAAGAGGAAACAGTTACTTATCTCATGCAGGGATGTTAAATCTAATACAGGAATCGACTTGATGAAGTTCAAATGATTTTATTGTTTATGTTAATACTGTTTTGAACATTTCCAAGGAACTAAGGGTGATTTTCCAGTACAAACAGTGGGTGGCAGGATGACTAATAGCTATTTAGTTACTGTTATGATTATAATGCAGGAAAAATAGATACATCTGTATAAATATGAATGACGACACTTGATACTAGAGAATCAGAGATACATTGTTTTTCTTTCCAAGCATAGTCTGATAATACAATGCACAGTTAAAATACAAGTGAACCAACTGAGTATTACAATGCTGATTTCACTTTATACTAACATATATTACATTTACTAGTCTGCCAGATACTTTAAAGCTGAAAACTGTTTGTGGTGTCTTGTCAAGGACTTTGATTTTTTTGTTTATTAGTGAATAATGTCTCTTTTTGTTTTCTAGAATATGAATCAGAGCCTGAGGCCTCAGAGTTCGACTTGGGGAAAAAGATCAGGGCACCCAAGGATATCATGCTGGAGGAACTATCCCTTCTGAAGAACAAAGGCTCCAAGATGTTCAAGATGAGGCAGCTTCGTGTGGAGAAGTTCATCTATGAGAACAATCCCGACCTCTTCAGTAGTGAGTCCATGGTAAGGTGGCCTAAGACCTATCAACATCTGTATGTTTGTTGTCAAATTATTTGCATTAAATGATCATTATTCCCAAATCTCAGATCTTCTGTATGACAGTGTTCTCCAGTCATTCTATTCTAATTCTTCATTCTGGTCAAGTTCTTATTTAAATGTAACATTCCAAACGTGATTTAAATGCTAATTTGGAAACTCTTCCACTAAAGGACAACCTCCAGAAGTTTGTGCCCACCCTGGGCGGCCAGATGATGGATGTTGGTGGCCACCTGATTGGTAGGCAGATGGTTGGCGTGGCTGGTGGGGCTGGTCAAGCACCAGTGCCTCCTCCTAAACCTGGAAGCTATGGCAAGGGAGCAGGAGGTGGGCTGCTAGCAGGTGGGCTTGCTGGAGGAGCTGGAGGTGCCGGAGTGGCAGGAGGAGCAGGGGGGAAGGATGGTGTGTCAGGAGATGCCTCACAGAGTGAGTAGGAACCCAGATGGAGACCTTTATACACTAGCCAGCTCACCCACACTAGAAACTGCCATGGAGACTCACCACAGAACTTGCGTTAAACAGAGTTATTATCGTTAACTAAAAATAAAACTACAGTGTCTGCCAGGACATTATTTATTAAATTTATGGGCATTTACTGTAAAATTATGGACATTTAAATTCAAAATATTAATAAAAGCTATATTACTATATAAATAATACTACAAATAATAGTGCTTCAACTTATTTAAGATGAAACCGAACTAAAACTGAAATAAAAACTTAATAAAACATAAACAGTAATGTTTAAAAACAAAAAACAAAAGCACATGAAAATAAATAAACAATTATTAAACAACCATGAAAATTAAAAATATAAAATCTACAAATAAAAGTCAATGAAAAATCTACTAGTATATTAATAATACTAAATAAAACTTTTGTCTAGGGGAATTTTCCTGTAATACTCACCCTCATGTGATTACCATCCTGTTTTTTTTTTTTTTTAATTATTGTACGGCAGGCCTTTTCCACCACTGACTAAAAAATTTAAAAAAGTAATTACGACTTTCTCGCAATTGCAATTTTACGTCTCGCAATTCAGAATTGCGAGTTTATATCTCGCAAATCTGACTTTGTAACTCGCAATTGTGAGATATAAACTCGCAATTCTGACTTTTTTCTCAGAATTGTTAGAAACTCACAATTGTGTGTTCTAAAGTCAGAATTGCAAGACAAAAATTTACAGTTCTGAGAAATAATCTTGAAATTCTTGTCATAAATGAGTCATAATTCTGAGAAATTATGTCAGGATTGTGATATTTAAACTTGCAATTCTGACTTTTTTTTTCAGAATTGTGGGTAAGTAACCCAGCTGCCTTAAAATTTTAAGTTGATTCAACTCAAATATCTAAGTTGTCACTTAGTATAATTTAACATTTCAAGTTGAATAAACTTTTTTTAGTTGACTGAACTTAAAATTTTAAGGCAGCCAGGTTACAAATTATTTTAAGTTGACTCAACAAATTGTTTTTTACAGTGTATGCCTTTAACTAATGGAACACTTTACTAATATACTAATGGAATGCGATTACTTTCAATCAGTTTATATTTCTCTATAGGTGAGGAAAGTTCTAAGGCTTCTTTGGAAAAGGCAAAAAAGAGGGCCGCATATGTGAAGACGTATGTTTCCCCTTGGGAACGGGCTATGAAGGGCAATGAAGAACTTCTAGCCACAATGAAAGCTCAAATGCCAGGACCCTCCTCTTACATGGAGCTGCGCAAATATAAGTGCTTCAACAGGTGGAGTTGAATTTCTCAGTATAGGCTGGACAAACTTCCTCTCCTCTTTTCCTGTGCATGCAACATTTGTAATTTTTCAGACCTGTGGTTACCTTAATTGGTCTATCTCTTGCTAGGAGTGCTTTGCCCTATGGAGGTTTTGAGAAGGCTGCTCAGCTGATGACCTTCCAACTGCCAGACATTGAGGTGGCTGCTGAGGAGCCTGAACCTGCAGTGGTGTACCATCATGATATCGGCTCACGACCCTCCTTTAACCGTACACCCATCGGCTGGGGGGGTAGCGCTGAACCAGGCAGCATTCACATGGAGTTGGATACTATACCATTTGAAGTGGAGACTGACGACCTGTGAACCCACAACCCTAAAAAAAACAAATGTATGCCTGTTCTAATTAACCTGCACTCTAATAACCAGACACACACACCTATGCACACAGTCACAATACAACAATCCATCAGGAAGACATGTAAAATGTGAATGGCAAACCTCTCTCACTGTTCATGTAACTTTGAATCTAAATCTGCCTCTGAATGTGAGCTTTAATCAAAGAAATATGTATGTATTTGTGGAGAAATTTTATGCATGAAGCATATCAACGTAAATGAAGGTGTCAGATGGAGACTGAAGTTTTGACTCGCTTGTTATTTTGTCAGCATGTTGCACTTTAGAAGTGAACAAATGAGCATAATGTGCCTTGGGCAACAATGTCCCGTTAGCACTCGCAGTGATGGACTGTTTGGCACACGCTGCTTTTTTTTCTGTCACTTAGATAAAGGTAAACATTTGAGACTGCATAATCTGCAACCTTCCTTTAAATAAGAAAACATCCCATATTACCATTTCATTATAGTGTCATTTACATGAGTAAATACTGATTATAGTCATGATCATCATGTTTATAATAATGTTGTGGTGCATCTTACACAGTACTGTTGTTTCTGCTAAGGTAAATGACTATTATTACATGTAATATGAGCACGTTATGCATATTAATATACTAATCATATCCATGTCTTCACAAACATTAATGCAAAAAATCCAACATACAAACTCTAAACTACTGTCTTCACACCACCACATGCCCATTCTTAAATAAATGATTGACTGCTTATAGATTTGTTGCCGTCTTTTGGAAATATACTGTGTCGCTTGTGACTGTAATTAAATTGGGAAGGAGAAAGTGGGTCATAAGTATATTTGCCTATGCTTTATGGCATTAATACTAACCACAGCCAGCAGGTTGTATGCAATATTTCATGAGGACTTTCATAATCACTTGTATGAGCCAGTTCTTTCTAGTGAATGAAAAAATGCGCAGTGCAAGTGTTCAATTCTCGAACAAATGACTTGCATGAACCAGTTCTCTTTAAAGCCTTAAAATAAATGTATAAATAATAAAAACAAATAGCAGTAATGTGACTCTTCTAGTGACAAATCTACCAAACATATAGGCTAGTTTTTATTTTATGTCTAACTCGAAATAACAAAGAACTGTTGCTTAATTTAAAATAAAATTAATTTGAATGAAATATGTTTGAAATTTTAGTACAATCTTGTACACTCTAGTACATTGCATAGAAAGAAAATTACAGAATTAAAAGTTGCTAGAGTCTGCAAACATAAAAGCATTGTGCTTTTTTCTGAAATGTTAGCCTATATTTTTTCATGTCTTCATAATGTGTCTTTTTCCAAAAAAAATTGTATGCAAGCTGTATAATATCCAAGGTACACATTTCTAGTAATTGTGCAGTTAATTCCCATATTGTATTTTTTAGAAAGTTTTTTATAATATTTGTCCTCTCATCAAATTTGTCACTACCAAAACACAGTAATAATAATTTAACTAGAAGGGTTATATTGACCTATTAAGATTTTGCTTATCTACATTGAAAATATATATATTTTTTTTGCTATTTGTTTTATAATTTCACAGGTAAATCAATAACAATTACATATTAAATAATAGTTCAAGTTCAATAGTTCAAGTGTAATTAATGAGATCTGTTGTATTTTGAATCCAATTTTTCTTTGTAAAAGGCAAACAGTTGATCATATACTGATCTCAAAGTTAAGGATTCATTAGTTTGAACATACATTCAACCAAAAACTATCGTAACACCTTAGTTGATAATTCAGTATACTTTAACTAACTAAAACACTACTAAAACATACTAAAATACAAAATTGCAAAACTGTACTAAAATTTTGTTTATTTCCCCCAAATGTGAGGACTATGTGTTATTTTTTCAGTCGTTTTGGTAGTGACAATAATACCCAAAAAACAAAGATGTCACTAATGAAACTTCACCTAATCTTTCGGTAGTGACTGTTATGGTAGTGACAATTTGATGGGATAACACCCAAAAAACAAGATGTCACTACTGAAACTCCATCAAATGTTTCACTAGTGACTGTTTCGGTAGTGACAACTTAAAATAACACCCAAAAAACAAAGATGTCACTACCGAAACTCCACAACAAAGATATTACTGCTGAAACTCCACCAAATGTTTCGGTAATGACTTTTTCTGTAGTGATATACTTTTGAACCAAGCTCAAAGATGCTAATCTGCACATGGTTAGCTAGCACAGTTCTGAACAGTTGTACACATATAAAAATGAAATGTTATGGAATAACTCCCAACTAAGTGTGCTTAACTGCAGAAAATAGGAGTTCGGTAGTGATGTTCCTTAAAGTAACACAAAGATGTTTCAAGCATTTGAACACATTTATCTCAAAATGATCAGGCATATGTATTTACACATTGTAGCTATGAGAGAAAGCAACACAGGAATATTTCCTGATCTTTTAGGGGCGTAGTTAAAATCAGCCTCGGCCAATAGACTAAAACATACACTGTTTCAGTAGTGACATGAAAATTGTTTTTCTTTTTTTGAACTTTGAACTTCACTTTTTAAAAGAATCAAAAAGATCATTTTAAAAACAACAATGGAAACTCTGGTGAAAAAAACAGCATATGCTGGTAGGTATGTTTTGATGCTGGTTTAAGCTGGTCCTTTGCTGGGTTATGCCGGTCCTTAGCTGGTTTATGCTGGTCCTTGACCAGCAACATGACCAACATAAACCAGCAAAGGACCAGCTTAAACCAGCATCAAAACATACCTACCAGCATATGCTGTTTTTTTCACCAAGGAAAATATATATTTCAATATCATTTTCATAAATTGAAATTGAGGAGTTAGGAATCGGGACAGCCAGCTCCCAATTGAAAGTACCCAATAAATAATGAATTTAAATATATGAATATTATTAATATTTGTAACATTATTGTAGATTTCAATAGATAATAGAATGATCTTAGTAAACATCTAAGATTTGAATACTTAAATGCTTTTTAAATATGTTTTCTAGTTGTGGGACAGCAGTTTGCACCAGTTCTGTAGAATGGCCCATATATTATTCGTCGTTAAAAAATTCACGTTTCCCATTCGTACTTCTGAACCCCTTACAAGCACCCCAGACTCCGGCCCAGTCTCCTTGTCACACTCCGTCGACACCTGAGACGCCAAACATCGCGAGAGTTGGTTGCCTTGGCTGCAGCACACAGTGACGCTGAGGGATGTTTAAGGTTTAGCGGCAGAAAATAACAGATTTTCACCCTGCCGACCAGCCAGGGGGAGGATGCATACTGCAAGGTAAGGAAACCCTCCTTTCACCATCCTATCGAAGCAGTGTCTGCTCCTCCGACATGAAAAAAGGACAGAAAAGACGTTTCGCTGTGTGAGTTGGGAAGTTAAGACGTAGCTGCTCTTCCACAGGCATGTGCTGATCTAGTAAACAAACACAGGGATGCATCACTGTCAGAACGAGTGGATTTATTCATATACGCAGCACGGCGTATTTCAAATTGGCGTTTTCCGTTTTGGTTATGCTTCTCCGTTAGGATTATATTGTAATATAGGTATAGTGCGAAGGAGACGCTATATCTCACATGCTGTAATGTGCTGACGAAGCTCTGCACAGTGTGCGTTGTGGCGAACACAACGCTGCGCATCTAGAAGTTCGCCACGTAGTAAAATAACCACATGGTTGTGCCTCGACCGTGTCGATGCATGCATCATTCTGTGGTGCATGGCAAATTACGCATGCGTTTTTAAATGTAGTATTTTCTGTAGCGATTTAATGCAGCCTACATCACAGAAAAAGGGATGTTTTATATTCGGAGGTGATTTATTGCTGGCCCCGTCTTGTGCGTTTTAACTTACCCAGCACAAGACCATATGCTCCTCACCATTTTCAGTGACGTAGCGGTTTCTCATCTTTTCAATACACTTGATTGTCCTCTAGCCGCCAATGTCATCTGGTGGCGTTTCAGAGGCTGTGCAGGTGAGAAGCAGAGAGAGTGAGAAGTGTAGGTCATTCAGGTGTGCTGAAAGTCTATCTATCAGTCTATCATCTATGGTTCAGTACTTTTGGATTTGGAGACACATCTGCTTAGAGATCTATTTATTCCTATCACCTACTGTTCTGAGGAAGTTACAAGATCGTAAAATCATAATAGCTTTCATAAACTTTGGGTTTTCTTCCTATACTGAGCGGAACAATTGGAGTTTAATGAGTTGGTTCATTTGCGTGCACAAAAATCAGTTCGTTTTCAGTGTGTGATCTTGTGTTACATAAACAAGGAGGAGATGTCTCTATTAATACAGCGGAGAGGAGTGATCAAAATAGACACCCCTCCATCCGAACCTTCCCTTTCACCCCTTCTTTAGCAATCTCTCTGTGAAAAGTAAATAAGAGCCCTGGCATGCATGCGAAAGAAGCCTACTAATTGTTATGTAAAATTTAGAAATGAATAAATTAACATACTGATGGTCACTCCTCGAGGGCCTACGCTCCCATGTATTCATCAGCAGACAGAGCCTTCAGTCTGGCTAATTGGTTGGGGGTGTATAGGATTCCTGTAAATTTCACAACATGCTTTTAAGGGCTTACGACAGGAAGGGACAGAAAAGCCCTTGAGGGTAACTTTTATTAAACTTCTCAAGGTAAAGGAACATTTGAGCTGAGTGGGGCACATTCATGTGTAAATCAAAACTCTGTCTTCATTTGATATCAGCCCAAGTCTTTTCCTTGTGAGAGCAGTTTTCCTGCTTCATCAAGCCCCCAGTAGAGTCTGGCTGCAGATGTGCACTCTCAGCTCACATGCACTCCTTTCTCTGTGATGGTATATGCATTTACTCTATGCAGGGAAAACACAAATAAGCTGCAGTCTGTTAATGCCAAACAGAATTTGACAACAGATTGTCATAGAAACGCATAATGATTCTGCTATTTCATACTCTTCCATATGTATAGCAAATGATAATTATTCTCTCTGTAGATGCACTCGTAATGATGCTGTCATGTTTTTTTCAGTTGCTTTAATCAGTGTTGGTCATGATGAACCAATCACAGTCATTTGTGATGAAAGATACGTTATTTAATAAATTAATAAATGGCTTGGAATAAAATGTCTTTTTCCAAAAAATTTGTATGTATCCAAACTGCATAATATCCAAGGTACTCATTTCTAGTAATTGTGCAGTTAATTCTCGTATTGTATTTTCAGAAAGTTTTAGAATATTTGTCCTCCACCCAAATTTGTCACTACCGAAACACAGTAACATGTAATTTAATTAGAAGGTTTATTGACCTTTTAAGATTTTACATTGTAAACATTGTAACACTGTAAATATATTTTTTGCTATTTTATTAAAAAAAAATCAGAGGTAAATTAATAATTAACAATATTTCATAGTAATTTAGGAATTTATTGTTGTATTTTTGAATCCAGTTTTTCTTGTAAAAGACAAAAAAGTTGATCATACTGATTTCAAAGTTAAGGATTCATTAGTTTGAATATACATTGAAACAAAAAATCATAACATCCTTTTAATTCAGTATACATTATTATTATTAGGGCCCGAGCACTGCAGTGCGAGGACCCTATTGGAATTGCTCTGTTTATTCTTCTTCTTCTTCTTCTTCTTCTTCTTCTTCTTCTTCTTCTTCTCCAAAGTAAAAAGTCTTTTTGAGGGCCTAAACATGCTCGAAAACTCATGAAACTTTGCACACGCATCAGTCCTGGCGAAAATTTACATCTGATATGGTTTTCAGAAGTGGGTGTGGCAAAATGGCTCGATAGCGCCACCTATAAAATTTCAACGGAGTGCGCCTCGAGCTGCGTTTCACGTACATGTACGAAACTCGGTACACAGGTGTAGCACACCAATACCTACAAAAAAGTCTCCTGGTACAACATCCTAAACCCAACAGGAAGTCCGTTATATTGAATTTCCTGTACGATTTTTGTGCAGTTTTTGCCATTTTCAGGCCTCGTACTTTAACGAACTCCTCCTACAGTTTTTATCCGATCATCTTCAAATTTGCTGAGTGTTATCATAAGGCCCTTGCGATGTTAAATTGCGAAGCTTTTGAGTTTTCGTCGAGGGGCGTGTCCGTGGCGGCCTGACAAAGTTCGACGTGTCGCCATGAAAAAGGAAGTGGCTGTAACTCAGGCAAACAATGTCCGATCTGCCTCAAACTTCACAGGTGTGATAAGAGTCCGATCCTGAACACATGTCAGTGCCCATATTCAGTTATAGTCATAGCGCCACCAGCTGACAACAGGAAGTGACATGTTTAACACTGTTACGGACTCCTAGCAACATATTAAAAAGCATTAGCAAGTTTTAAATAGGCTAGCAACATGCTACAATCATGCTACAACATGCTAGCAACACTTAGCTAAGAGCTAATGCATGCTATTAATACAAAGAAAAAGAAAATTGCTGTAACTCATGCACACAATGTCCAATCTGACCCAAATTTAATATTCAACATGCTACGAACATAGTAAAGCATGCTAGCAACACTTAGCTAATATGCTAAAGCATGCTAATAATACAATGAAACAGGAAGTTACTCTAACTCAGGCATACAATGTCCAATCTACCCCAAACTGAACATGTTTGATAAGAGCCCTGATCTGAACACATGTCCATGCCCATATTCAGTTATAGTCATAGCGCCACCTGCTGGCAACAGGAAGTCACATGTTTAATACTGTTGTGGATGCCTAGCAACATTTTAAAAATATCAACAAGTGTTAAATAGGGTAGCAACATGCTACAAACATGCTATAACATGTTAGCGACACTTAGCTAAGTGCTAAAGCATGTTATTAATGCAATGAAACAGGAAGTTACTGTAACTCAGGCATACAATATCCAATCTGCCCCAAACTTAACATGTTTGATAAGAGTCCTGGCCTGAACACATGCCCATGCCCATATTCAGTTATAGTCATAGCGCCACCTGCTGGCAACAGGAAGTGAGATGTTGCACTCTGTAATGAACGCAACATTTTAGAAATATCAACAAGTGTTTAATAGGGTAGCAACATGCTAGAAACATGCTATAACATGTTAGCAACACTTAGCTAAGTGCTAAAGCATGTTATTAATGCAATGAAACAGGAAGCTACCGTAACTCAGGCATGCAATGTCCAATCTGCGCCAATCTTAACAGGTAAGAGTCCTGGTCTGAACACATTTACGTAACAATATTCAGTTATAGTCATAGCGCCACCTACTGTCAACAGGAAGTGACGTTTAACACTGTGATACACTATTAGCAACACATTAAAATAAGCCACTGAGTGCTAAACTGGCTAAAAACATACTCAAACATGCTAGCAACACTTACCAAGTGCTAAAGCATATTGTTAAAGCCACGAAACAGGAAGTTGTTGCAATTCCTGCAAACAATGTCCAATCTGCCCCAAACTTCACATGTTTGATGAGAGTCCTGGCCTGAAGATATCTACATGCTCATATTCAGTTAAAGTCATAGCGCCACCTGCTGGCAACCGGAAGTGACATGTTTAACAGTGTGATGGTCTATTAAAAGCACAGCAAAATATGCCATATTGTGCTAAACATGCTAGAAACACTTTCTACATGCTAATGCATGCTATTAATGCCATGAAACAGGAAGTTGTTGTAACTCCGCTATACAATGTCCGATCTTCCCCAAACTTCATATGTTTGATAAGACTCCTGGCCTGAACACATTTAAAGGCCAATATTCCATTACAATTATAGCGCCCCCAGCTGGCAACAGGAAATGACTTGTCTTACACTAACTCAAACATACCATGTTCAATCTGCACCAAACTTCATATGTTTGATAAAAGCGCTGACCTGAAGACGTCTACATGCCAATATTCAGTTATAGGCATAGCGCCACCAGCTGGCAGCAGGACGTTTGGCACATCTAAATGACTTTGATTATATTCCTCCTAAATTTACTATGTTAAAAGCATAGTGCCCACCGTTCGCTGTTTCCCTAAAGCCACCGGTCGGCGGTGAGCCCGGGTGCGAGGGCCCGTTCATCGCTGCTTGCAGCTTTAATTATTATTATTATTTATTTTTTGATTATGTTTTCCCTTTTGTCACTACCGAAACAGTGACATGCTGTGGTCGTGACTGTTTTGGTAGTGACAAATGAATAGAATAACACCCAAAAAATCAATAATGTCACTACCAAAACTCCACCAAATGTTTCGGTAGTGACAATTTTAGATACTTTTGAACCTAGCGCAAAGATGTTAATCAGCACATGATTAGCTAGCACAGTCCTGGACAGTGGTACACATATAAAAGCTAGATGTTATGGAATAACTTTTAAAATAGTGTGCTTATTTGCAGAAAAAAGGTGTTTGGTAGTGACGTTTCTTAAAGTTAAAGTAAACACTGATTTTTCAGACTTTTAAACACTTTTACCTCAAAATGATAGGGCCAATCTACTCGTCATGTAGTTATAAGAGAGAGTGGCACATAAATATTTCCTGATCATAAATGTAGTTAAAATCTGTCTCAGCTAATGGAGTGTTTCGGTAGTGACATGAATAAAAATTGGAAGTTTCATAATTTACAAAGATATAATATATAATATATATATAACTTCACTTTTTAAAAGAAGGTTGAAAGTTAAATTTTATAAGTTGAATAAGTTGAAATTTAGGGGTTAGGGTTTGGGACAGCCACTTCCCAATTGAAGTACTCAATAAATGATGATTTTATGTATATTAAGCTTATTCATATTTTAAATTTTATTGTGGGTTTCAATAGATAATAGAAGGATCTTAGTAAACATCTAAGATTGGAATGCTTAAATGCTTTTTAAATGTGTTTTTTGGTTGTGGGACAGCAGTTTGGACTAATTCTGTATGCCCCAAATGCAGTAAGACAAAAAAAGAATTTGCATGCATCCCAAAGAAGAATTTTGATTTTTTTTTTTTCTTTTTTAAGCATATAATTAAAACAGCTTATATGTTTATTTTTATGTTTGTGTAAATAAGCATTTCATAATGCACTTTGAGGAATTTATAATAAAAATAATACTTTTTTTTCAGAATAGTCTGCAGCCCAGTAAAACGTGTCATGGATGGTGAGGAGATTTTAATGAGACTGACACTGCTGCTGGCATTGCACATGTAGTTGGTTTATTGCTTTTCAGTTTGCGAGTCTCACAGCAGTCAGTATAAATAATCTTGCACATTTGGAGTGTCATCGCCTGTCAATATTACACAATATCCTAACAGAGCCAAACTAAAATGAAATGCATATTACAGACTTAAATCCTAAACAGATTAAGTAAACACCAATAAATAATCACATGTATAGTTATGATTTGATAAGTGGCGAAACTCTTCTACGAGAATAATGCAGTTTGTTATTTTCAGCAAATGCATATGACAGATAAAAAATGCATATCTGCAGCCAGATCCTCATTACTTCTAATTTCACAGTGATATAAATCTTTTTATGTAACAGCTTTGGTCATTTACTAATGGACAGTTGCCCTACAAACTATTTGAAGTCACATTTAAAAATGTATGAATTTTATTGCATTGGTAATAAAGTATCAAACCAACATTTGGGGCTTAACTGTCCAAATATGATTTGTAGCCACTGTGTCATTGCAGGATTTTAATGGCTCTGTGTTGTCTAGTTTTGTCTGCATTGCCCTTTTGTTTCTTTTTTTTTTATTAATTGTGTTTGTAGAAAATGTTTTTAGAAAGCAAAATGGAAAAAGATGAATGCTTTCAGCGATCCAGCTCTCTTTCGAGGGCTGCTCACACGCACCTGCCTGTTTCTCATTAAATTCTGTCTGCTGGCCTGTAGCTGATAGTGAGGCCCTCCTCTTACATGTAACCCGTGTGACAGTCTGGATCCATCATTATGTAACAGTCTATGAAGCCACAAGCCTCTTGGTCTACATTTGGTCCTTTAAAAAACTTTTTTTTGTAGAAATGCATATAGTGAATTTGAACAGTTAAGCAACACTTAATCATGTATGAATGTTATTTTAAACTCTGTGACATTCATGTTCAAGAAAGATGGCACAAGCACAATGTGCAAGCAAAACAATTAACTAAAAGAGACAGTTTATTAAGTTTTATTAAAGGGGTCATCAGATGCAAAGTTCACTTTTTCATGTTGTTTGAACATTAATGTGTGTTGGCAGTGTATGTACAAACCTATCTTATAATGATAAAAATCCATGCAATGGTTTTTAATTAAAAATAATATCCCCTTTTTCAAATCAAGCCGTTCTCAGATGCCTGTCGGTGTGCCGTCACACCGACAGAGGCCGCTCCCACGATAGTTGATTGACATGAGCGTCTTACCTCAGATCAACTGTGCAGGATGCAGGAGCAGGGATGTAAGTTAGACAAGAATATCTCAGATTGAGCGATTGAGGTGTTGTGTAGCTGGATGTAATAATGAACATAGTGGTCGTCATTTACTCCCGACACCTGAGCCGCTGAAGATGCAGTGGATTACGTTTGTTTGTGAAGGGAATGCGCCTCCCGATCTACATAAATACGTCTATGTTTCGCAAATCATTTGTGATCCAGCTTCACTTACAGCAGAAGTGAGTATATGGGTTTTTATGAATCTCTGCAATAACCTTTCCTAATAATGTGCTAGTTAGCAGGTTTAGCGGCTAAATGCGGCTAAAGTAAACAGGCTTGTCACTCCACAGAGAGAAGAGAGGGGCGGGGCGAGCAGAGCTTATTAACATTTAAAGCAGCCTCGACCAGAACAGGATGATTTTTGCGGAGCTGATTTTGGCAAGGTAAAAAGAGTGTTGTTTTACACAACTATTGAGAGTTTTAACCAAATTATATTAAAGACTTTTCATTAAGACCCTAAAGAATCGTATCAATTTGTGGAAAATGGGCATCCGATGACCCCTTTAAGTTTCAAAAATGTTTAGACACCTTCTGGTTATCAAATGTAAGCGGAACATGTTCATGGTTAATGTGCTGATCTACACCTGTGGTTACTCAGCTAGGTCACCTGTGTGAAGTGACTTAAGACCAGGTGGTTAAACTTAATTTAAAAAATAATTCATAAATGTTAAAATAGAAAAGGTCAGGCATCAGTTGCTTGCATATGCCATTTGATTCGGTGCAATAGCATTCAAAGTCTGGGGTAATATTTTTAATGAAGTCTGAAAAGAAAACAATAAATGTATGAAAACTGTTATCCATTTTAGTATTGTGACTCGGGACCACAAAACCAGTTATAATGGTCAGTTTTTTGAAATTGAAATTTATATATCATCAGAAATAAGCTTTTCATTGATGTATGGTTTGTTAGGATAGCACAATATTTGGCTGAGATACAACTATTTGAAAATCTGGAATCTGAGGGTGCAAAAAAAATCAAAATATTGAGAAATATCACCTTTAAAGTTGTCCAAATGAAGTTTTTAGCAATGCATATTACTAATCAAAAATTAAGTTTTGATATATTTACGGTAGGAAATTTACAAAGTATCTTCATGGAGCTTTCTTACAAAATATCTTCATGATCTTTACTTAATAATGATTTTTGGCATAAAAGAAAATTTGATAATTTTGACCCAAACAATGTATTGTTGGCTATTGCTACAAATATACCTGTGCTACTTAAGACTGGTTTTGTGGTCCAGAGTCACATCTGTTAAAATGTAATTTATTACTGAGATGGCAAAGGTTAATTTTCTTCATGCGTCACATGAAATATTTCTTCATATTATTATTGTTATTAATGTTTGTGCTGTTTAATATTTTTGTGGGAAAAAATGAATAGGAAGAACATTTATTTAAACTAGAAATCTTTTGTAACATTACAATTATTTTTACTGACACTTTTGTGGTCAATTTAGTGCGTCCTTGCTGAATAAAATTCATTCTATATTAATTTTTAAAAAAGTCAAACTGACCTCAAACTTTTGAATGCCTGTTAACATTTGTGTTTTGTATTAAAGTCCCAAGGTCTTTTAAAGTGTGGATTTAGTATACTTTTTGTGACTACATTATAGTATTTTCCGCATGTTGTGCAAAAGTTTTTTTAGGTTATGTACTGTTTTATACCTGAAAACACTAGCAGCAGTAATTTAGAAGACAGTATTAACTGAGAATTATGGATGACCCTCCTACAAATGTCACCGTGTAAACATTTCAGCTGATTGCTTCCCCTGTAAACATTTGTTTTTTACAGCTGCTTCCTAAAATGACTTGTTTAGGTCAGTTACCGTAAAAAACCTGTTGGACGTGAGCCGGCCTTAAAAGGCACAAGAGACTTCCACAGTCTCTCTCAAACATAATTAACAGAGGCCCTGCGCTTTTTAATCTGCTGGCTGGTTTATTTAATGTCTCATTGTGGGGTGCATGTGAACTATTTGCTGTTCCCATAGAAAAACTCCACAGTAGCTTTAACAAATAATTGGATTTGGAGGCACCGAACTGAACGTTAATTGAAGCTGACAGTGTATTTGACATACAGGGTCATTACACAGTGTGTTTAAGCCATGACATGACCTCCTATAGGTCACTAGGCTGGTGAGGGAAGTTATGGTGTTTACTGGGCACAATCATGGTGTCTGAGGTAAAAAGACTTAATTTGTTACAAAAACCGTTCGACCTTGTTCTGAATAAGCATCTGTGAGTCATTGAATAGGATTTTTTATTTCTTTTTTCACTCCACTCCTATTCTTTCTCTCTCTCCCTCCCATCTGTTTCTGCTTAAATATCTGTGTGTATTATTGAAAAAGCTTGAGTCACGGACATTCCTTGAAAACCATGAAATTTCTACACAGCCATGAAGACATGGAGTTGTGGGCTGCCGTAAGGAAGTCTACACCCTGTATGCCTAAGCCATCTAAAAATGAAAGACTCCTGAGGACTTTACTTAGCTAATAACTACTGCACTCTCTTGCTGATATGAAAGGAACAGCATAACCCAAATGATTTTGGCCCAGACAGGCTTTAAATGAAAACACAATATCCACATTCTTATCTCTGGCATAATAATTTCATGGTTGAGGCCACAGTGTTTATAGATGATAAAAGAATAGAGACGCTTCAGTGGCCAAGTTCAAGGGTGGAAACATGCTAAGAGACAGAAATTCTGAGAAAGGCACCCATTTGGAGCTTTGGACTATTTTTAACCCTCCCCCAGAATTCCCATGGGAGCACAGCACCCATTTGTGAATGGCTGTGAATGCCTGCGTGTGCCAGTGGCACTGTGCGTGTACTACCGACCACCCGAGGAGACGCAGCGCACGTATTGACGGATACTGTTGTGCAATCCTAATTTAACCCCCACAAGCCCCTGTTTGAGGACATTTTTGTTGCATAGTGAGCGACTATGTAAACAGGTCAACCATGAGGATAACTACTGATATGAGGTTGGATTTGAATTTAATTGCCAGTGATAAAACTGTTTCTTCACTTCTGGACAAGGTTTACAACTTTTATTTATATTATTTATCCCTCAAGCATGTTTTATTAGATTGTGCTGGTTTTAACCCTGTGAAAAAACTCTTTTGAAGAGATTCTTAACATAGTTAAACCAAATGCAGTTTTAGAGTTTTTAGCAAAAATCTATGTAAAAACCTGATACAGTTTAGCCATAATTTTTTCTCAATATGAAAATACAGAAGCTGGCATGGTGTTAAACACAAACATGTGTATATACTTATTTATGTATATGTGTATATATATGCAACAAACAAACATATTCACTGTAAAAAAAACAACAAAAAAAAAACCTTTTAAAAAAAATTAAAACACTTTATTTCATTAACTGGTATAATGCTAGTATGCCAACCTATGGAATTAATGTTTTATACCTTTATAATACACTGATAAGTACCAAAAACAGATGGTGATGAGAAAGTCACATGATGTACTAAAGCTTGTCACAAGCAGCTTTTAAATACTAGCATATATAGAAGATGCACAGTGTAATTCACACAAACACTAAACATCATCATGGTAACACACATGAAACTGAAATAATGCAATAAACATTAATAATACAATAAACTTTAATTCAACAACATTAGATGTAACATACCACCATAATGTACATGACATAAAAAGCTAAGAAGAAACAGGAAAAAATGTGAAGTGCAGGGAATTCTGGGAATGTCAGTTTACGGTTATTCACTGTTAATCTGACATTCTTTTTCACCGTCATTGACATGTAATGATTTTTGACAGGCCAATTTTACAATGCAAAAAATAATCTCTATTGTAATTGTTCAAACATTAAGAGTGTTGTGTACGAATAAATTCATATTAAAAATTTAAATTAAGTGATTTTAGTGTTTTTTCATCTAGATGTCATAGCCTTAAAAATGTCATGTGGTGCGACCATGATTTATATTAAAATGAATTAATTTCCTTAACATGCTTGACTTTTTTTTTTAGATGTTCTCAGTAATTAAAAGTGTTTACAAACTAAGTATTTGCATTTCTTTTGAGTTTTTGTAAATAGTGTCATAGTGCAGAAAATTATTCTGAATAAATTTAGGATAATTTGAAAGACATTTCCAAAACAGTTATGGCCAGACAGGCGCACCACATGATATTTTGACGCTTAAAATAACAGAAAAATTACAAATAACTAATCTTTTTTGAAAATTTAAAATGGGTCCATACATGGGAGAGGTACAACATATATATGCCATCTTTTTTGCATTTAAACCAATTTTTCACTGAAACAATGCAATTGCAATGCAGACAGAAAATTTAGGTGTCAATGTATAGGTCAAAAGCCTCTAAACCCACCTGACGTATTTCTTTAAAATTAGCATTTCTTTCTGGCTACTTTGTATAGGTTTCTATGTAAATACTGGTACTTCTGATTGGGCTGAGGCTGGAATTTAGCGAGTTTAAAGTAAAAGTATTTGATGGATGTTTACTATGTGTCAGGAGCATTCACTCAGTATCATTATCTCATTTTTGACCGAGATCTTAACTCCTTATATGTATGTATGTATGTATATATATATATATATATACAGTATATATATATATATATATATATATATATATATATATATATATATATATATATATGTATATGTATATGTGCCACTTAAAATTAATTGAATTTAGTTACACAATTTATGCATTATACTTATGATGATGTTCACTGGATTGCCAAATTGTACTATTATATTTTTTATTATTGTATTATTTTCATTTTAATGTCTATATAGTTTTTATTTTTAAGTTAAGTTAGTTACATATTGCCTTAGCTGAAATTATTTTTTTAATATTTTATTTTAGTTTAGTTTATTTTATTTTAAAGAATTTTTGTCATTTTATTTTTTTCTATAATAACCCTGGTTGGGATGGGTATATGTCATTACCAATATGAAAGTCACAATAAGAGCAATGTTAATGGCACCCAAAATTATATTTTATTTTGCACAAGAGCTTTTATGATATATCTTGAGTTCCGTTGGTTGAATGTCTTAATGTGAATGACAGTTTAAGATTACTGATGACAGGTTCTTAATGTTGAACTGCTTTGGTTTTAATGATGTCTAATTAGCAGATCTCTGAGAAAGGCTTAGCTCCTAATAACAGATTTTCAAGACAAATTAGTGATGAAATTAGACCCATACACCCTTTCGCTGTCCATCCAGGCAACAGTGCCACTTTATTATGACAAAGAGGATTACAGCCAAAAATATCCCATATGGCATTCATTGATGTTTCTGGCTATGACTGACATTTCAGTTGCTAATTTTAAGTGACATTTTGGGGTTTAATCTTCTAAGCATGTGGACCTGCTAAATGGCTCAGAATAATAAGCTTCTATTAAAGCTAATGCTTCTAAAGTTTGTCTCATTTAAGAATGTGTCAGATGATTTAAAAATAATTAATCCTGAGGCATATGCAGTGCAACACAAAACAACAAGACCTCACATGATTGATCATACTTGGCTGAACAGATCTGTATTCAGTTTTAGATAACTGTCTCAAGACATATTTGTTATCTGAGTGAGGTCATATTTGTCTAAAACACACTGTTTGGCATTGGCTCACATGACTAAGTCTGTCCAAACAGATAATGTTCTTTATGAGTTGTCACATGGGTTGTACCCTGTCTGTCCCTTTAAAGGCAGGAAGGTGGGAGGAGCTTCCTGAGGAAACAGGTGTGTGCTGATAGGGATGATGTCATTGTTTCAGAATCACCTGGAAAAACCTGCATGATTGTCAGCAAGATATACACATTACAGCTGCTCAGGACCGGATCACAGATGTCTGCCAGACAGGCGATGTAAGTACACAGACTCCGTATAAAGCTTTATAAGGAACTCCTTTTGTCAGCCCGAGGGTTTGTTTTACAGTTTTACATGCACTGTACGCCAGAGAGCTGTAGCTGACAGGTGCGAGTGTGCCGTTTTAAACATTTAGAGGCTTCATTCAGGCTTTTCTATCTTTTAAGAGGTAATTCTAGAGGGTTCTGTTCATGCTGCAGGACAATACTTTAGCACTAGGCTGTGTATGGAAGTCATCAGAGATTAACAGCTTCAGCTTTTTCCTTGGAGTTGTGACCTGTAAAGCTTTTAATTTTGGACAGTTTTTGTCGCTGCACAGATTTATTTAAGCTGTTTTTCATGCCATAAAGTAGTAAATTCACTTTGCACAGATCTGTTTTAGACACCATGGGCTGTTTTGCTGTTTCAGAGTATGAAAATGATACCTGCAGCGGATATGAATCTGCTGCAGGAAATTGCTAAATATATTAGGACTGGTGAAGAAGAATAATAGAACAATAACTTCTAATAGTGACCTATTTTCCGTTTGTAGTCGGTGTAGTATTTATGGAGCAGATGTCGTTTTAGTTAGATGTTGAGTTTATGCATAAGAAGCCTTTTTGTCCTCTGATGTCATTACGTTGTGAGATAATGCATGACTACAGCTCTTGTGTGGGTAATCACATGACCGAGTGAGTAAAGCATGCCTCGCTGTCCGGGAGGTGTCACTCAGCGAGGATGAAGTCATTCAGGAAGTAAATAGAGTACAACAGGAATAGTTGCTCAGACCTCTGAGTCACCTGGATGGTCACTCCTTTTTCTGATGAAGGATGTGAATGCAAATCGTGTGCATAAAGTGTTTGGTTCATTGATCTGTGGTTTAGATATGAAAACTTACAGGAAGTACCTGTTTTCCCTCTTTTTCCTCTCCTCTTGCCTAGAAAAGAGCTTTTTGCTGAAGTCCATGCAAATCAACAATTATAATAATAGTTCAATAGCCAGCAAACTTTAGAAAGTGGTTAAAAAAAAGTGACATGCTTTTTACATTTTGAAGTCAAATGTTGTGGGCTGCTAGCTATTTAAGGAGTGTTTTCAACCAGGAAGAATAGATAACATCTCTGAGGGACTGAGGTCAGCATGTAATTTTTGCCATCAAACATTTTCATATGGGAATTTTTCTTATCCTCATTTGTAATCACAGTTAGTTTTGTTGTTCCATACGTTAAAGAGCAGGTCATATGGTATTTTAAAGTGTCCTGATATTGTGTTTGAGTCCCCTACAACAGGTTTAAATGCATCTGTAATTTTCTCTGAATATACATTTATAGATAAAGTCTTTCTCAATGATTTCGAGATAATTTGTTCGATCAGTTCTGTCCGTAAGGTCTGTAAACCCCTCCCTTCCATAAGCCTACTCTGCTCTGATTGGTCAGCTGGCCAAGCCTGTTGTAATTGGTGCAGAGAGGAGTACTCGAGCAATTTTGCAAGCGCTGACATCAGTGTTGCCAAGTGCTCAGCTGTTTTTGATGTCTGCGGGTTGAACCAACCACAGTAACGTCAATTTAGCCCCTGGAATGCGAGTTTATCAGAGGAACCATGAAAAAAAAATGTGTATTTTACACCCCGGAATGCAATTTTTAACCGGCGACCGCCCTCGAAACGTGTTTGGGCTAGTTTAGGGCTTTGAATAGCAATTGGGCAGGTTTTGTTGTGAAAACCTGGCAACCCTAGCTATCATTGACGCAGCATGTACTAAAGCAATAATATAGTGCTCCAATCTGTTCCTAAAATAAAACATTTGAACAATTGTGCAAGCGAATCGTGCCCACAGCTAAAGCTTAGCTGCTAAACTGTAAACCCTTAACAAAACAATAGCGGTGGATACAGTAGCTGAATGCTGACGTGACTAACCAATGAAACAACATAGAAAAATATGTCTGCATTCTTTATTATTACACAAAGTAATTAGAACAACGACAGTCTACATTAATCAACACGTTCTTAGGAAATGTGGGTTCACATCAAATTATCTGAATTATTTCAGTAAGACAGTAATATCGTGGTTTACCTGGAAGCCTAAGGCTGCACTAGGTATACAACATATCAGCATAAACAACTTTTTTTTATCTTTTATTTTGAGCACTCAATTGAAAATGTACACATAAAGTATCAATCGTACTTAGAGGTTGTGGTTCGGAGACGCTTGCTAGTCCAAATAAAGAAGATTAAAAACCAACAAACATAAAAGCCAAGATTAGAGAAGTAGTCCTGTGTAAAATGACGAGCACACAACCAAAGGTTCGAATTGTATTGCTGTGGTATCATGGAAAGAAATTAATTTAAATCACTGATTCTTCAAATCATCATCTTTCGGCAATGAAAAAACAAACTTGCTTGCACAGAACACAGCGTCTTTTTGACATGATGTAAACACACCAACTAGCGGAAGTGTTTGTGGGCAGGTCAGACTGTTTGTATTTCGCTGGCTAGTGGGGATTATGCAAATGTGTTACCTAGTGATGTATATCGGTAACAGGCAGAAGATTCGAAAATATAACATCTTGTTAAGGCGGCTCTGAGTTGACTCTTTCGTTTGAGAGACCGTATCTTTGTTTATCATACACTTTTTTTGATTAACAGCTTTGCAAACTGTTTACATTAAAGGATAGCTATGTACAAACTGCAAAAAAAGATATTTTTTGAAAACCCACATGACCTGCTCTTTAAGTAACACTACACTATATAAGAATTAATTGATTTTGTCACTTGGTCATTACTAGCATCGTCTCCATTTATCTGTGGAGATGTTGGCTTATTTTAGAAAGGCAGATTGATATATTGCTTGTAATATGGTATGATTTTAATAACAGAAATCAAATTCATACACAAAACAAAAACATTAGTGCTAGAACAGTTAATTAGTAATGAGTTCGTAATGGTATGAGTAACCATATGATTTTGAGTCTTGTTTGCTAGGATTATTCCCTAACCTAACACAAATGCCTCTACTGGGACAATAATGGGGGGACAATCATCATTAATGAGTGCATTTGTGAAGCTAGGAAAACAATTTGTCATGCCTTTGGGACAGGGGGAGGAAGCTAGTGGTGGAACTAAGAGTGCGAGCATTGTGAATGAAACCTTTTGTTTTTGAACGCAAGCTTTTGTCTTTTCAATGAATAGCCCATTGTGGGAAACTGTATTGCTTTTCCTTCTTTAAATTGACACTGCTAAAATATTATTGTTGTTGTTTTCTTTTAATTTATTATTGTTATTATTATTTTTGTGGAGGTTATTTTCTGTGAAATGTTGCCAGTCATTATGTTAGATTGTGGGATTTTCTTCATCTCCTGCTTTCCCTCGTAATCATAATGTGGGTTTTTTGTTGTGGTTTGTGTTTGATTCTCTCAGGGGTTGTTTATTCCTCTTCAAGCTCTACAGCTTTCCTGTACATGCTTTTTATTGTATTTTACAGTTTAACCTCCATTTCTCTTCAGTGATGTGAAAGAACAGTAACCTAATTTCTCTGCGTAATGGAATGGTGTTGAACCGGTTTGGTTTCTTCAGCACAAGCATCTCAAAAATCACTGACAACACAAAATGCCATTGTATGTTTGGTACTATCCTGTTATTCCACTTCCTCCAACGTGTCGTCGTAGGCTTGTGAAATGATTAGTTAAATTGTTTGAGACAAAATGTGTATTGAATACTATGCATGCATGTCAGAAATTGCCTTCATTGTGGTTTATAGGCCTCTGATGTTTATGCTTTGGTGTGGTCAAATCTTTTTCATACTTAAAAGTTCATTACAGTCACCACATCAGTCTGTTTTTCAGAAGGAAAAGCCTTTAACATCTGCCAATGTAAAGTTCTGTGTAGACTGGCCCTCCCTTCCCTTCCTTCCTTTGTGTGGTCGCTGAAAACCAACTATATCAGTTGGCTCTCTGTGAAAAAGCATTGGATACTCTGATAGGCTAATGGAAAATGACTGTGCATTACATGCATTTTGATTATATTTTACAGTATAAACTGGTAACACGCATAAACTTGATGAGAAAGGGATAGTTTACCCAAAGATAAAAATTCCTGAAAATACTTAAAAGAATGACTTACTTTCTTCTGTTGAACACAAAAGATGATGTTTTGAAGAATGTTGACAATCAAACAGTTTTGGTGACCAATGACTTCCATTGGATGGAAAAAACACTGAGACATTTCTCAAAATATCATATTTTATGTGTACAGAAATAGTTATACTTGAAGGTGAGAAAATTACATAAGGATTTATTTTTTTTTGGTCCCTTTAAGCAGTTGTGAATACATTCTTAGTCATATTTTTCTGTGTAATGTAAGTAGTTTCAGTGCAGCTTCTAAGGAAAGATACGTAAGAAAATTCCGTAAGAATTGTTTATTTTTTTGGTGAGCCGTCCCTTTAAGCAGTTGTGAATACATTCTTAGTCATGTGTTTCTGTGTAATATAAGTAGTTTCTCAACCTGTGACACTTAAGTCTTCCTACTCGTCATATGTTTTTAATCATGAGTCTTGATGGGAGTTGCTGGCTGCTCTCCAGGTTAAACTGTTCTTATGGCCCTGTTAATTATCTCTGGGTGGAGGAAGTAACTTGCCCCACACCATGTTATTTTCATTCAATCAGCAGTCAGTTAACAGTCAGGGATTGTAAAATTGCTGTTTTTAAAAGATGTGTTTGGTGCCTGTCGTTAGGCTCTGAAGAATATAGTGTCATTAAACACATTATGCTATATCAAGATCTAGCCTATGTATTGATTTTTGACAGCTAAAACAGAAACCAGTATAAACTCTCTTCCAGTATTGGGAAAAGTTACTTTTAAAAGCAGTGCATAACAATATTGTGTTACTCCATAAAAAAGTAATTAATTGTGTTACAAAGTTACTTTTTGTGGACAGTAATGAATTCCGTTACTTTTGCATTACCTTTTTCACCTGTGCTATATTGCTTATTTATTTTTAATTACAAAAACAAAAGATATAGGGCAGTGAATAAGGCCACGTGTCCACCAAAGCGTTTTTCCCCAATGCTAGCGTTTTTTTTTTTGGTTTTTTTTTTGGCTCATCACTGTCACTTTCTAGTTAGCTAACCAATCAGAGTGGAGGAGGGGCGGGACTAATACCGACCAACCATCACACCCTGCTTGTACTACGACTGAATAACAATAGAGAAGTTATTATTGCTTGCCTCTGATTATTTACGTCTTTACGAGATGGAATTGTTGGACTACCATAATATTGTTATAAAAAATTATGTTTAGAGAAACATTTAATTTGCGATGCATTTGCTATTACTTCAGCGGATGTTACCTATCATAGCAACCACAGCATCTCAACTGAAAAAACGCTGCGCTCTCAAGCACTCGCAGCTGGCTGTTCAGTAGAGCGCCTGCCGTTAAGGTTTTTGAGGAAAACATTATAGGATTTTTTTCCATATAGTGAACTTTATTGGTGGCCAATGGTTTGAAGGTCCAAACTGCAGTTTCAGTGCAGCTTCAAAGGGCTCTACACAATCTCAGCCAAGAAATCTTAATCTCGTTTTCTCCTCCAACTTCAAAACCTTACCTTTTTGTTTGACTTTCTTTGCACGTTCGCTTTGTAAACACTGGATACTTCCACCTACGTCACATGTGACCTTTTTATCATCAATACGTCATGTGTGAGTTCAAGCTAGTGTAAGACGAGCATTGGTGGTTAAAAAGTATATCAAATTTGATTGTTTTAAGAAAATGATGGATCGTTTCGCTAGACAAGACCCTTATTCCTCTGCTGGGATCATGTAGAGCACTTGAAGCTGCATTGAAACTGTAATTTGGACCTTCAAACCATTGGCCACCTTAAGTCCAATATATGGAGAAAAATCCTGGAATGTTTTCATCAAAAACCTTAATTTCTTTGCGACTGTAGAAAGAAAGACATGAACATCTTGGATGACATGAGGTGAGTAAACTATCAGGAAATTTTTATTCTGGAAGTGAACTCATCCTTTTGTTTGAACAAACATTAGTAGTGCAAGATGAGACATCACTGAGTTTTTTTGAACATTTAAGTGTACACTAGCATATAGATACCATCAAAGCCAAAAAAAAACATGAACTAAACGCTATAAAACTACATATTTTATTTAACGAAGTCTTTGTAGGGATAAACTCATCTCTTTTTAAGGGTGGGCATTGCTCTGTAGTTCACCCGCCCCCATTTTGTGAGTGTCTGGGGGCAGGGGCTGCAGGTAATAGCGCCGCCCCTCCCCCAGCCCGTCCGAGCTCTAGTCTCTGCATTATCACAGAGCTCAATGAACGCGCGGGGTAATTTATGTGCTGAGGAGAATCCGGAGCTCGCGAGGATACCGGTAACTGAAACTAACGGTCCCGTTGTCAAGTAATACCCTGAGGTTTTCCTCCACAACTTTGTACAGACGCAGTTTTGAATGAAACTGGTGAGTTTTACAAACATTTTTGACTGTGACGAAAAGTTTAGAAAGATAGCTCAGGCATTCCTCACAGGATTTGGTTCGGAAGAGAAGCGTATTGTTCCTGAATCCCGATGGAGCAAAGCTGGAGACGTAACGTTAGTCGCATGTTTCAGAGGAAACGTTCAACAGAAATGTCGTTTTTTTGCATAAAAGTAACGTTGTACAGTTTATTCTTTCTGTACTGAAACTTGTTGAAATGTGCGAATTTTTAATGTAAGTGTGCTGGTTTTACATTAGCGGATTGAAGCTAGATAGAAGATGTAAAGTTTATTGAGATAAATCTAACGTTATTTTTTTTCGACGACATACCAGCGCTAGTGTATTTAGCGCATTATTTTTGTTTTGGAGAGTGTTAAGTGCATCTTAAGAAAGTGCTTAACGTCTGAACGTGTGTAGTGATTTAATGTGAAAACAAACTGTATCTCAACTTTGTGTGTGTGTGTTTGTAGTTATGCACCTGCTGAACTGGATTATAATACTAAGATTTTACCTTTTAGTGTACTATTTCTCAGGGAGGGATCTGTGATTACATGAGGAACTTGTGTACTGCTGAAGTCGACAGGATGTTGTATATCATGTAGCATGTTATGTGTAATATATCATGACATGAATATGGTCTGCTCAGAAATATGAGGCTTTATGTAAAGCATGACATAAAGGTGTTTGTGTCATGAATTGTAGATCAAATTTCTTTGTGGTGCTTATTTAATGTGTGCTGCTACATGCAGCATAACTGCCTTTTTCCTTATGCTTTTTCTTTACACACCTAATGCTTTGTGTGAATTCTGGAAGTAACTTCTGTTAAACTGTGAACATTCAGATACTGCCAATAAACTTGTTTAAAGGTCCAGTCTGTGAAAACTAGATGACAGTCTCCTCACCCTTTAACCATCCCATTCAAAGGAAACTTAAAAATGTGAAATGATCAACAAATAATTTTCAGCAGACCATAAAAGTTCAAACTAGTAATTTCACAGCATTATAACTGTATTAAGAAGTTTATATTGTGTAACATACTTGTATGCTGTGTGAATGAAAAATGTTATGTCATTTAAAAAAAAAAAAACATTGATGGATGTTTCAAAGTGCTTTCTGTCATTCTGACACAACAAATTGTATTTCTCTGCTTCCAATAAACTCTGCTAATAGGGATTAGAAAAAAACAACCAAGGGTTGTTGAGAAAAACAAGATATTCTTAGTGCATTTAAGTGAAACATTGATGGACGTATCCATTAAATCGGGCCAGTAGACCACAAGAGTGCAGTATCTGTTGTCTTTTCCATATTGTTACATTGGAAAAGAAAAATAAAATGATCAGAAGGAACATAACACAGCAGACTGAAAATAGCTCTTGTCACAGGTATTCTTGTAATACCAATATTACATTAAAATACCAAGTTACATTATTTTCCTGATGAATAAGAATAGTGTATTCAGAAAATATATGACTTAGTCAAACTGAAGGATTAACAACCTTATTATTTGAAATTGTTTGTTTCAGCCCTTTTAAGTGGACATTCCCAAAAAAGGAAGTACCACCCATAATTTAAAATGCAATAGACTCTTTTAGAAAAAAGTGGATAGGCTGCTCAGGAGTCACTAGCATAAAGCTTTGCAGGCCAGCTCTAGTAGTCACATGTCTAATGGCACTAATGTGAAATCTGGCTAAACCCTTGGTCGGGTCAGCTCCAGATCAAACAGACCACACTAACAGGCTTTGGCACAAAAAAGAAAGGGCTCGTGGGAAAAAAAGCCTGTTGATAGTAATACCACAGTAACATGACTATGAGCACCTATTTGTGCTGAAATGAAGACAGTAATATTGTGAAATAGTTTTGCTTTTTAAAATAACTGCTTTCTATTTGAATATATTTTAAAATGTATTTAGAACAGTTAAGTACTTTTTTTTTTTTCAGGATACTTTGAATAGAAAGATCACATTATACATTATACCATTCAAAAGCTTGGAATCAGTATAATTTTTTATTTTTATTATTTTTTGGAAGAAATTATAGAAATTAATACTTTTATTTAACAAGGACGCTTTAAATTGATCAATGAAACCTGAAAAATTCTACTTGGATGTTTTTAACTTAGTAATAATAATAATGAATTATTTTTGAGCAGCAAATCAGAATATTAGAATGATTTCTGAAGGATCATGTGACTGGAGTAATAGTGCTAAAAATTCAGCTTTGAAATCACAGGAATAAATGACATTTTAAAATATGTTCAAATAGAAAACAGTTATTATAAAAAGTTAAAATATTTCTAAATGTTACTGTTTTTGCTGTACTTTGGATCAAATGCAGGCTTGGTGAGCAGAAAAGACTTTTTAAAAAAACATTAAAAATCTTACTGTTCAAACTGGTAGTTTAAGTAGTTTGAGCTTGTAGCTCACAGTAGGTCTGTCTTTAAAGGTCTATAAGTTGTTGTAAGAATCAGTTCGCCTGTTGAGAATCAGTGAATGGGATTTTTACTCCCAGAACCCCACTGTTGCACTTTGTGGTGTTCTTTGACTGACCTATGAATGACATACTGACAACAAAAACAATTGACCTAGACGTGAAAAGAGTTGCCCTGCAGTTCTTAGCCATTGCTTGTTTTCAGCACTTTGAATCTGATGGCTCCTTAGTTCCCGTGGCTTTATAGGACATCCTGCTTTTTACACACTGTATAGCAGAGATGTATGCTATTTAGACACACAGAAGATAGGCACAGATGAATTTGTTAAACTGACACAGGGCATTCGGATGATGATATGTAGATGAATTGCTAACGTGAGATTTCTGGTGTTAAAAAAAAAAAAAAAAGGTTGTCGTTTCCAACAGCTGTGTAGTAACTGCACTGAAGCCAATCCTGATGTGACCGAAGTGGTTACTGACCGACAGGCTAAATTTGCCCTATAGTTGCATTTGTGTTCTCAGCGCCCCTCTGAATGGTGGAGAGAGAGTTTGTAGCAAACTGGCCCAGATTCAGGTGGCCTCACAGCTTCACAGATGGTACGAGGGAAATGCAGTTGCTTGTGCCAGGCCAAAGTGATGCTCACTGGCTCATGCTTACAGGAGAACGACTAAACTCTCCAACCGTGGGTCACATCCTCTGATCCCCTGGTATGTGATCTGTGCCATTTCATGGTATGCATTTATTTAGTGTTTTTTAATAGCAAAAATTCAATTTTTAATTATTTTTTTAAGTAAATAAATGCTTCAGTCATCTTGGATGCAAGTATTGGAATAGGACATATAAACATAAGGACACTGTTTGTGCCTGGCTGTATCTTGTGCTTGACCGCCCCATGTGCTTGCACCTCATCCTTCCAAAAACAGCACCAGGTCTAGGTCTCCATGGCAACCGCAACCCACCCTGTCTTATTTCTGTTTAGTGGAAAATAACTGCGCTCCAGCCTGGACCTGTGCTTCCTCAGCACCAGGCTCCTGCTGTGGGATGATGTCAGTCTGGGTCTTATGGAGACGGTGGAGAGTATATCACTCAGGGATGGGCCTGTTTCTGTTTCCTATCGTCCTACTAAACTTCTCTCAACAGCCTGAGCCGCTAGTGTGAACATTCAAGGTTTTCTTGTCCTTTTGCACTCCAGATGCAGCCTTTGAAAAGTAGGTTAAGGCTGATTACGTAAGCAGGGTTGTGTCTTATTAATATAATTAACCGGACAGAATAAATCCCAAACATAGCTTTTGCCGCATGCAAGCCTGTGCACTATCAAAAACAGCATTGTTCATTTGACGTCCGAAGATAAAATGGCAAAAAGCCTCAGACGAAACGGCCTCTAAATCACTTTCGCTAAAGTAAACTGTAGGGACACTTCGGCCAGATAGCTTGCTTGTTTATCATTCACTTTCAGTAATAGAAATGGGATGCCAAGACTATCAGGCTCATCCAACCGCACTGTCGCCTGGCGACATGTTTCCCTCAAGCTTTTGTCCCTGTTGGATATTTTCTCACTGTTGGTTCAAGTGAAGTTTTGGCAAAGCGGTCGGTGTCAGACTGAGGTGTGAAGCTTCTCGCCAGTGAGACATTACAGACTTCATTAGTGGCACAAATGTGCCCTGCTGGATTGAAAATGTCAGATAGCTGCGTCAGAGGTGGCGGCTGGGAGGGATGGAATTCTCTCACCCCTGATGGCTAAATGGGCATCGCTGTTCCCGGCAGAGTCTATTATTGCAGGAATAATCCTGTGACACCTTATGTTAGATTGGGTCAGGGGATCTGTCACCTGTGTCTTCCTGGCTTTTCGTAAAATGGAAACTGCCTGGCTTGTGGGACATGCTGATTGGCTCAGTGTTGCAGATGCACTTGACAGAAGCTCACGTCAGAGACCATTTTTTCTTAAGAATATTTTAGTATTTCGACTTGTTAGTCGCTACAAAAATATCCAAGGAAGCTTGCATAGTGTTAAAACGCCAACCAACCAACCACACCAATGGATGCAGTTGACCTTTGTTCTTTTAGACCTCTTCTGTTATTGTTTCTTGTGGCCTGCAGAGGCTTTTTGGTGCTCGGCATTGATTGTCTGTGCGAGGTGACTGCTGGTTGAATTGTAGCGTGTTGGCCAGAGAGTGAAGTCGTGTGATGCTGGACTACAGCCAGGTTGAGGCATCATATGTGATTAGAGGTTTTCATTGGGCACTGGGATGAGAAGCTGGATGTCTTCCATAGACTATCATGTTGCATAACAGTGTAGAGCCAAACTGCCATGGGAGCAATTGTCAGAAACCTTAAGGCTGTGTCCTTCCCCCCCAAATTCAAAATCGGATTAGGTGGCATGGATGGAGAAGGGTGATCTTGTAATAGATTTGTTATTTGTTAAAGCTACACTGTAGAAGCTAACTTTTGGCCCTCTAGTGGTTATTAAATAAAATTTAAAAATGGAACTCTGACTTTGCTTGCCCTGTACCTTGCTCTGTTATTTCTCAGGCTTCATGATACATTGGTGCTTCTCTCAGATCACATTTTTGATTCGCACTATGGAATTGTCACTCATGTGAACAAGCACAATTTGCCTTAGGCTTCTGTCCGCAGTCTCCAGAAAACTGTCAGCGAGCACCAATGCTGACTTTGCCCTTTTTGGAGTGTCTTTGTTTTTACAACTATTGATTTCCTGGAGGTTTTGCATAGTTCATGGTTAGTATTTCTTGCTCATTGTAACAAATAACCTTCAGCTTCACAATACTCCTACACCATACATGTGTTAGAGTGGCTGGAGCTACTTTTCTCTGTTTACAGATATGACATGAAATGCCATGATATGACAGATATGACATGAAAAAGTTATTATAGGCTTACAGCTAGGGGCGTCATGAAAAAACTATCTCTGGAATCAATTCTGAGCCTAGTTTTTAACAGCAGATGAGACTCTAGACTAGTTTTCTAGTCTCTATCCGATGTAATTTTTTCAGTTTCAGTTACTTCGCTTTTTTAAAGTCCTGTTAATACTTTCTCAATAAAAACATACCACCGCATGTCTAGTCGGCATTATACAGATGTGTATGATTGTTGCGCTTACGTCTTTTGCAGCGTCTTGCATGTGAGTAGCATGTTTTAGATGCCATGTTGAGTTAACGTGCAGTGCCGCTCATCAATGTCACTTCCAAGATAGTTGACCAATCAGAAGACCACGAAGGAGGGGCAAGCGCTGCAAGTAGCGGGTTGGCATGGCAACTTTTGTATTTGACAGCAACATGGCGGAGTAGGCATTCTCCGCCGTGCTTATTTTTTTAAACCATTCCTGAGCGCTGCATAACTCTGTAGTTATGCAAACCTTAACCCCCAGTTTCACAGACAAGGCTAAAATGTAAGTCTGAGCTAGGGCTGCACAATTAATCGAATGCGTTTATGAGGCATGATGAATCGCAGATGAATCACATTCGATTATGAGCGCGTTTTGGCGTAGCTTGTCAGTGATTTACGGCTCTGTGTATTAATTGCCGCTCCAGCTGAATGCACGTGATGGAGCTTTACTACCAGGGTCCGAAATTAACACTCGCCACTCGCCAAATGCGAGCAAATTCTCTGTCTGGCGAGTTAAATTTAAAGTGCCATTCGCCACATGGCGAGTAAGTCTTTTCACCAGTAATGTTAATCAGTATCAGTCTCGCGGATCTCTGTGATGCTCCCCCGCCCCCGTCTGCATGCGACGTACCGAAGCGTAAGTGAAACGCGAGCGCCGCACTCACGTCATTTCCGTCTATCCCACACTCAACGTAGTGGTAGTTTCGTGCTAGTGGCGAGATGTGGCGGTTTTTAACTGGAGCCAGCCAGCCTTCAAAAAGAAAGCTTGGCGAACTGGAAGAAAAGCCACCACCAGAATCAGGGCACACCAGAAAATTCAACGAAAAGTGGCGAACTTGAGATGGCGGTGTCGTGAGAAACTGGCTGCATTTTGAACCAGAATCTGCTCGAATGAACTGCACAGTTTGCCGCCAGTATGCTAAAGAGAAGAACCGTAACAACTCGTATAATAAAAAATCTAAAATGACCAAAAAGTTGTTTTTCTTATTGATGTTTTAATTGTCACTCCTCTCTGTCCGGCGCACACATAATATACAGAATAACGTGCTTTGAATATATCTGTGTTAAATCATTCAGAATTTTGGCAGGTAAAAAATAAGCTTGGCTGGTTGATTTTTTTTTTTTTTTAATCCACCGGCCAACTTGGCCGGTGTGTCAAAACCTTAATTTCGGTCCCTGTTTACTACTAATCAAAATACCGGCTTTACTGACTAAGCGCGCCTCATAAACGCATTCGATTAATCGTGCAGCCCTAGTCTGAGCTGTTTCAACTGAAAGAAACTTGCACTGACTGATCTTAAAATATGTCAGAGCCTTTGTTTTGTCTCAAGATGGACACCAGAAATGTTTTTTTTTTATAAGGCACATTTATAAAATATACTTGAATGTCCTAATTGAACTGTGGCCTAATCCTGGCTTTATCCAACCCTGTCTGTGAAAACAGGCCTAAGTTTTGCAAACCTTAAGTACACAGTTTTTTTTGTAGGTTTGCGACAGAATGAGTCAGATGTTGATTCATTAACCACTCTGGCTGATGTAGCTCATACAGGAAAGCATTTGTCAGACTGATTCATCTTGATAGCTTTGTTAGGGTGTTTGAACCATTAGGGTTAGAAGAATCATTTGTTTGTGAATCGGAACACACTGGTCACCCTGTCCTGTTTGTTTTTGTGTTCAGCTTTTCGATGTGTTTTCTTTTCATGGTGTGGCACATGGACTTTAAGAAAGATATAAGTTCTTGGCACTGTAGATTGTCTGCTGCAGAAAAGTGCAGAAAATTATGAAAAGAAATTATGTTTTTTGAGGAAAATATTTCTGTGTTTTTCTCCATATAATGGACTGATATGGTGCCCCGATTTAGAATTTCCAAAAAGCAGTTGAAATGTGGCTTCAAACGATCCCAAATGCGGTTGTAAACGATCCCAGCCAAGGAAAAAGGGTCTTATCTAGGAAAACGATTGGTTATTTTCATTTTAAAAATACAATTTAAATACTTTTTAATCTCAAACGCTCGTCTTGCCTTTCTCTCCCGGAATCCCTCATATTTTGGTCAAATAATTTACATTTTGCAGATTCTGCAAGGTCTATGTAAACTTTTGATCTAAACTATACGTAGTTATTAAAAAAACATTGTGCTATATAATAGCATGATCATAGTTTTTTACACATTTCAACAATTAGAAAACAACCATCCACAATAACATCTTGTTTTTTTGGAAGATGTTGAGTGAATCTCTGAGACATGCTTGTTTATCAGCTTGTGGCTCACCAAAACCATGTTTACAAGAACTTACTACACGACCCAGCAAGACAGTCTTAGCCACTGTCTGGAAGCTAATGAGGACCTTACAGTAGACACTACTAGTTCTGTTTTCTGCCAGACAGGATAATCCACCGTCTGACCAGGATAATCTGCCCGCCTGACCTGCCATTCGACTTACTTCACCCCCTGCTGACCAAGCAGAGGCACAGTACAGTCTACCTGGGATGAGGAACCCACAACAAGGTTGTCTTCAGTGTTAAAATGCTTCCTGCTATCCCAGTTTAATGTGCAGAGACATCTAAGCAAGCGATTTTTTTGGCTGATTTACCCAAACATTGTAAACAACATTGCTTTCAACATTGCTTGGCTTGTTTGCATGGCCCAGTGAGGTCTGGAGCGAGCTATCAGCTAGCTTTCCCACTCATCACATGGCTGTTCCTCCCTGCCACTGCTTTGACAAATCTGTCCAAAAGACTAATGCAGATGGGTGTTTGAAAGAGGACATTCTACCATGTCATTTATAGGCAAGACATATTTTAAGAGCGAGTTTAGGCGTTAATGTGGTTTCAAAGCCATAAACTCAGACACGGAAACCATTGACATCAGCACTGTAAGGTCAGCCTCTGACTCACAGCTGGATAAACACACGTCTTACTAGAATTTCTCTCCCCAGTTCAGTTTCTATCACTCAGTTTCTTTGTAGATATACTTTTTTCCTGTTCATACATTCACTTCGGCTCTTGTCATCATCTTTGTTTCTGTCTGCCTTTTCCTGTCAGTCTGTTGCCTTTGTCTTTCTTTGTTGTTTTTCCCCTCTCTTGTTTTATTCTGCATTCGTTGAAAAGTGCCCTCAAGTCTGCTTTTGTTAAAAGCACATCAGACGGTGAAGAATGTAGACAGATTTGCTAAACTCTTGAGAGGAACTGCTCGAAGATGCAACTTTTAAACTTCCTGTCAGGAGCTTGAGGTGGTCCTTAATGCAAGTTCACTGCTAATATAAGCCTGCCAGACTTTAAGAGCTTTGACTATCGTATCATTGTTGAGTTATGTCAGAGTGTTGTGTCTGGGAGGTCAACCTGTAAGTCATGTGTCGGAGCAGCACATCAACACTCAGCTAAGGGATGTTCTGCATGCTGGCTTGGACTGGGATGAACAGATAAATCCTTGTCTGCACCCAAGTGTTATTTTAGCCAGCGGGATGAGATCTGAGTCAGATTGTAAAGGAAATTTCACAGCTACGGTGTTAAGACGTCACTGTTTGTGTTTTGTGGAACGAGTCTTTGCTCCCTTGAGGTGTTCACACATACTGAGATTTTTATTGCTGTAGGTCGCTAAGCTGCTCTAAGAGATAGTTCACACGAAAATACTGTCATTCTTTATTCACCCTGATGTTGTTCCAAACCTGAATGGCTTTCTTTATTCTCTGGAACGTCAAATGAAAATCAAGGAAGACCAGTTTTGCTTGGTTCCCATTGATTTTTAAAATATACAGAAAATACAGAGAAAAAACAAAGTCATAGAGGTTTAGAACAACTTGAGGGGGAGGAAATGATGACAGAATTTATATTTTTGGGTGAGCTGTCTCTTTGTGAGTTTTCAGTCATTGAAAAGCTTGAAATGTCCAGGTTTTTTTCTCCAAGATGTTTAAGTTAATGAAGTCTTAAAAACAGGGATATGCACTGCCTTTGGAGTCTCGTCAAGGTTGTATTTATTTGATCAGACATACAGAAAAAAGGTAATATTGTGAAATGTCATTGCAATTTCTAATATTGGTTTCCTATTTTAATATAATTTAAAATATAATTTATTTCTGTTATGCAGTGCTGAATTTTCAGCATCATTACTCCAGTGTTCAGTGTCACATTATCCTTCAGAAATCATTCTAATATGATGATTTATTATCAGTGTTGGAAACAGTTGTGTTGCTTAATATTTTTTGGAACTTGTGATACTTTTTCAGGATCTTTTTATGAAAAATTCAAAATAGAAGTCGTTTCTAACAATACAAATCACTTTTTATACATTTAACATATCCTTGCTGAATAAAAGTATTCATTTCTTTAAAAAAAGGAAAACAAAAAAACGAATGAAAAAAAATTACTGACCTCAGACTTTGGAAAAGTAGTGTTTATTGTAACACAAAATTTCTGTTTTGAAAAAAATCTTTTCTTTTTAACATTTTATTTATCACAGAATCCTGAAAAAAGTATCACAGATCCCAAAAAATATTAACCAGTGCAACTTTTTTCAACGTTTATAATAAATCAGCGTATTAAAATGATTTCTGAAGAATTGTGTGACACTGAAGACTGCAGTAATGATGATGAAAATTTAGCTTTGCTTCACAGGAATAAATTATATTTTAAAGAATATTAAATAGAAAACTGTTATTTAAAATTACAATAATAATATTTCACAAAATTACAGAATGATTAGAATGATTTTTGAAGGATTATGTGACTCTGAAGCCTGGAGTAATGGCTTATGAAAATCTTACTGATCCCAATCTTTTGTATATGAGTGTAGTGTATATCAATTTTTATAGTTATGCTAGTATTAATCTTGTGTGGGTAGCACATGCTTAAAAATCCACAGTCTTGTCTGATTTGTGAGCAACTTCATTTTTTGGTTCTTTTTAATTAATTGGTTGAGAAATGAAATGATCAGATGTCATTCTAATCCAACAAGCAATTAGTTTTCTTGCTGCAAAAATAAAAAAAATCTTCCTGGAGGGGAAGCAGTTTGAATATAAATTGCAGCAGGTCTTAATACATCATATTATGTGTTGAACATGATGAACAATTATCAATACATGAATTAAACTCACTTAGAATGCAGACGATTACTGACGCTCAACATTTTCTATTTACCATTTTTGTGTATATGTAATATATGTATTTAATTTGTTATATCTTTGCAGCATTGTATTATATCCCCATGTAAGCAGAGACAGATTGTATAGTGATGTAATCATAAATCAATAGCAAGATCAGATACTATAACATTAACTTCTCATCCGTCTTGTCTGTGCTAGACTTGCAGTATTTCAGAGATCACGTGTGCCCCAGTGATTTCTCTCCAACTAAATGTATCTGCGTCAATACGCAGCCCATTTGCATGAAGTAAAACTTTCTATGATTGAAAATGGATGAGTTGTGGTCACTTTGTTGCTGCAAATCACAGTGTGAAAATGCATGAACTTTAGATTGGATTGAGCGTGAGATGTTAACATTTTTATTTCTGTTTATTGTTCCAGATATACAGCGTTGTGAAGATTCACACTTGTTTACCAGCAGGACGAGACTCTTGCTGTCAATCTGCACACTGTTGCTTCTGTTTAAGGGTGTAGCACAGAGCTGCAGTGAAGATCACCACACCTCCCACAACCCAGAATACTGAGTATAGTGGTGTGAAATTCCACAACCAAATCCCAGAGAGCAGTTAACAAGGCCAAGGCTTTTTCTGTCTGATGCAAGACGACAACAAGAAGCCAACGCCCCGGATAAACACTTTTCCAGGACAGATATATTTTCTAATTTCAAAAATTGTGGCCGTTGGCAGACCTAAATTTTTTGGAAATATTTAACTTGCTTCTTAAATCTTTTGAATACTTCCCCTCAACTTTGGAAAGATGAACTTGGGATTGTTGAGCGGAGGGACGATTTAGAGTTCAGGCGTTACAGATTTCCCCCACCATGTCATGGAAAAGAAACTACTTTGCATCTGGCAGCAGCGGCTTACAGGGAATATTCACTCCACGAACCATGACATCAATCGCCCCCAGCAAAGGACTCATCAATGAGCCGGGACAGAACAGCTGCTTTCTGAACAGCGCTCTCCAGGTAGGACTACATATTTTAATGCTATAAACACACTATAAGCAATGTTACCTTTTATACTTTCAGAACATTTAGGGTCTTTCTGAAATAGTTTCTCATCTGACACAAATTATTAGACTCCATAAAACTTAGCACATTTTGACCTTGCTGAGATGTTTTCATCAGCCGTTCGGCTCTACTTGTAGTCTGTGAGGATAAATATTGTGCAAACTCTCTCATTAATTAATGACTCGTGCAACGCATGACCTCAACAGATGTTTGCTCTTGTGGGCAGAAATTGCACCCCCTTTGTGATTAGCCATTTGAAGCAACAAGTCAAGCGGCTAGATGCATATGGCAGCAGTAGGAACGGTGCGCTGACTCTTCACTCGTTGCTCTCCTTACGCATGAGCGCTATTAGACAGAAACCGCTGTGCCTTTTATCCATTGTGCTGCTCGGTGGAGCCTGCATTAGATTTAGTGATGATTCAAGCACTGTCTGCACTAGACCCCACAAACAACTGTCAGACGTGCACTGTCCTGGCCGGTAATTACCCTGCACAGCAACCTGCCATTACTTACCCTCTATTTTTGGATTACTGTATAATCAGCTATATGGAAATAAAGGGGCTTAGCGGTTGGGTGTTTGAAGGAGCGTCGTGGCTGGATTGTCTGTTGCCATGAGGCATAACAATATGGCAGGACAATGAACTCAAAACCTGGGGGTGAAAACAGTAATTTTTTTTGTCTGCAGAACAAATTGTGGTGCTTTAATAAGCTTTCTTGAATAGTATTCTGAAGAATTGTAAGTAGTTAATTAATTTTTTAAAGTTTTATAAGGACTTGTTGGCTTTTAAGAACTTGCAAAGTAGGGCTGGGAGATATGGCAAAAAAATTATCTTGATATCAATGATTGTCACTATAAATTTCAAAATCTTTCAAGTTTAAAAGCAGATTATTGCTTCTAAGTGAAATTTGTAGAAACCAGACCGTTAATAGTAGTTTTAAACTACTCTTTATGGTCAGAACATGACAAACACTTAACATTTTTGAATTCTTTATACTTTTCCAGTCATTTTTCCTCAACAAAATATCTTGGTAGAAAATTAATTTCTTCGTTTCTGCATGTTCTAATGAGTGATATTGTTTCAGATCATTTAAAAGAGTAGTGTTGCCTGACTTTGATGATGTGTATCTTCAGCACAGTTTGCAGTGCAGGCTGCATTATTAATGATATTACATTGACATATGCACATTTGACAGTAGCTTGAGTTGACAGTAGTTGCTTGAGTTAGAATGCAGATGTAAATTTATGTTCATTATCAAAACAGTAACATCTGTAAAAATGATAACAGCCTAATTTTTATATGGTGAAATTTAATTATTCTGACTGTTTATTCAAATTAATCATTGGTCTTCGATAGTTTTAGATCATGATAACCACAGTTAAAACCAGACATACAGCACCTCAATACCATGGTAAAAAATGTAACTATGGATTGTATTTGTATTTGTATCAAAAAAGTAGTCTAAATACATTTAGTATAAAAGCACAAACATTTTGGCAAATGTACACAAAAAGTACTGTAATTATATTCCATTACTCTTTTAATACATTTAATACATGTCTACATTAATAATATACACTCTAAAAAATGCTAGGTTTAAAACAACCCAGCACTGGGTAAAATATGGACAAACGTGGGTTAAATGTTTAACCCAACATTTAGGGTAGTTTTAATTAACTCTACTATTGTTTAAAATGTACTTAAAGGAGAACTCCACTTCCAGAACAACAATTCACAAATAATTTACTTACCCCCTTGTCATCCAAGATGTTTATGTCATTCTGTCTTCAGTCGTGAAGAAATTATGTTTTTTGAGGAAAGCGTTTCAGGAATTTTCTCTACATAATGGACTTCACTGGTGCCCCGATTTTGAATTTCCAAAATGTAGTTTAAATGCAGCTTCAAAAGGGATCTAAATGATCCCAGCCAAGGAAAAAGGGTCTTATCTAGTGAAACGATCTGTCATTTTTTTTTTTTTTTGGAAAATAATTTTTTTTTTATATATTTAAAAAGCTAGTGTAGCACAGGCTCTGGGATGTGCGTTATACAAACAAGACAAAACTATAATGCTATAAGCAACAGAAAAGATTAATTCATTGTTTACCTGGGTCTTTAGTCTATGATTAGCTCACCTCACCTCTTATCTGACAAGTTTTTGGGTTTGAGTCATTCGTTCATCACGTAACAGGCCCATAAGATGAAAGAATGACTCGAAAAACCTGAAGACTCGAAACAGGTGAACTAATTCCAGTACAGAACCTAATAGGATGTTGCGCATGTGCGACTGAATGAATCACTCCCCGAGAAGACTTGTTCTTCCCGAGTCACATTAAAGATTTGTTCAAAATGAAAGAATCATTCAAGAATGACCCATTACTAATTCTTAGCATCGTGGAAGCGCATCCCAGAGCCTGTGCTACACGAGCTTTTGTGCTTTAAAAAGTATTTTAAAAAAAATATTTTTCGAAAAAAATGGCCGATCGTTTTGCTAGATAAGACCCTTCTTCCTTGCCTGGGATCATTTAGAGCTCTTTGAAGCTGCATTTAAACTGCATTTTGAAAGTTCAAAATTGGGGCACCAATGAAGTCCATTATATGGAGAAAAATCCTGAAATGCTTTCCTCAAAAACCATAATTTCTTTACGACTGAAGAAAGAAAAACATGAACATGACAAGGGTTGTTTCATCCAGCTGTAAAATAGTTTAACTCACTGAATCATTTGTGTTGTGCTGAATTCAAGCACTTCACACTGGATCTCACAGCGCTATTTAGTGCTCGCATGACCGAGACTATCTGCGAGTAAATGAATCAGCTGTAGTAAGCTTGCGCAGCGCTGCCATTTCAACTTTTATTCAAGCGGATAGGCAGTCAGTGTGGCGTAGTTCAAATCAAAGACAATTATATCACAATAATTATCATTATCGTTTTATCGCCCATGTTTGTAAAATTGTTACTGACATTGTCATTTGAGTTAATTTTGCTCCAATGGCTTCACAAATCATAATATAGGCCCTATTTGCATGTAAGGTGAGTGAGTTCTCTAGTATTGTTCTCTGTCCATTAGTTTTCAACTTCTTTTTACATTAAGTGAAAAGAACTTTTTATTTTAGTGTTACATGCCCTATAATGGAATAAGCTGTCGTTGTTTAAGCTTTCCCAGAAACCCCTTCCAAAATCAATACACTTCTCAACAGCCATTCAATAAAATCCGTTATGCAATCAATAATCTCCTGATTAAAGTTCCAAGGATGCAGCATAAATGAGTCTGAAGGAAAAAGAGGGAGAGAGTTATGTCTAGACCGCCTGGGTTTTCAAAGATGACATCTTCTGGTCTCCTGCTGATTCTGAGACAGAAGGTAAGAGTCAGGATGTGTAATCAGCAGCTTCCTGTTGAGTGCGGCAGCAGCTAAAGGAATGTTTGGTTTTAGGCTATTAATAAATATTTAGCCAACTTGCTACTGACTTTAGATTTTAGTAAAAGGCTCTTGATCAGTTAAATCTGAATTGTAAAACTAGACCATTGTACTGTTTGCAAGCTGAAGTGAGTTTAAAAGACTTGTACAAAGTCTCCTATGCACACCCAGGCTGGATTTATTTGATCAAAAATACAACAGTATTATTAGGAAATAGTTTTAAAATAGACACTTCAACCGTGATAATATGATGGCAAAGCTGAATTTTCAGTAGCCTGTCAGAAATCATTCTAAAATGTTGATTTGGTACTCAAGAAGAATTTCTTATTATTATCGGAAGTAGTTGTGCTGCTTAATATTTTTATGCAACCTGGAATTTTTTAATTAATTAATTTATTTTAGACATGATTCTTTGTGTTAAGCCGGATTTGTTCTTGAAATAAACACAAATGGCTTAATGCTTCACATGGTGTGAAGGGAAGTCTTTACATGACCGCACACATTGTGTGTATGTTTGATGAGCTGAAGGAAGTAACTCAGTGTCAGTCAGTCATAGTTATTTTCATTCTGTTTCAGTCTATCTCTCTTTTTCATCAGCCCTGCCTCTTGTCTGCTTTCCGTCCCCTGGATCTGAAGCGTGTAATATGGTTAGTAATGGGCCATGGTGTCCCTCTTTGCAGAGGGCTATCTCTGATCTGTCCAGTTTGAGGACTCATGCAGTTTTGCTCGCTGTTATTGAACTAATCTTTTAAGCGGCAGTCTACTGCTGTTCAAATAATTTGACAATGACAGACTCCATGTTTATCAGTTTCAGCTTCCTTTTTTCTAAAAGACTATTTAATAAAGATCTTGTCTAAAGGATTCTGCTGACATGTTCAAAAAATGCATGAAATCAGAGACTTGACAGTCCCCTCAGTATGACGGTGAGTCAGGACATCGCTTTAATGAGCAGATGTGACCTAGGTTGTCAAGCAAACACCTGTACTACTTGTAAGGTCCTGCAGGCTTCTCATCAATACGGCCAGTCTCATCTCATACAAACTCTACTGGACAGTTCCAGATCTCAAAAATATTGAAAAGCTGGATTTTGTTGTTAGACATTCTCAGAGGCAAACTCAGTAGCATGACAAGAGCTCCCAGAACTTAAGTGTCAAATCAGTGATGTCAAATCAATAGAAGGGGACGCTGTGCCCTGATGTTGACCGCTTGAGACATGGACACACTAGCTAGTCCATGGCCACTGGCTCAAAATGTTCCTGTGTATCCGCAGACCTTCGTACAAGAACCCGGAGACCAGGACTGTGGTTCAAGAACAACAGTTATTGTACAAAACTCCTGAAAATGTCTATGTATGTGGTTGTGTGTAAGGTTTTTGGTCTCAAATCGTAAGGTTTGTTTCTTCTACAGTGCATTTAAATTAATTTTCAATCATAGTATATTAAAAAGATGGCAAAGCTTTCTTACTGATGTTACCAAGACTATAAAAAGCCATTCTTGCAGTTTTAACAAAATCTTGTTTATTATTTAGGTCATTTTTTACTTAGCCGGCAAGTTGACATGCAGAATCCTCAAATGTCTCAAGTGTTTAATTTTGCAAGGCATAAAAATGGATATGCACAATTATAAAAAAGGAAGATATAATGCTAGCCCAAAAGGGCAAATGATTTTCTGTCAACCTGTCCCGAAACACACTCGCACCTTTATGGGCCATTCTACAAAACTGCTTCAAATTCAGAGTTGAAAACATCTTAAAAAAATGTCTTTTTCCTTTTTTTGTATGTATGCAAATTGTGTAATATCCAAGGTACACATTTCTAGTAAATGTGCAGTTAATTCTGATATTGTATTTTTAGGAAGTTTTGGAATATTTTTCCTCTCCTCAAATTTGTCACTACTGAAACACAGTAATGTATAATTTAATAAGAAGGACTATTGGTCTATTGAGATTTTGTTGATATCTACCTTGTAAATGCATAAAAGTTTTTAGAAATCAATCAATAACAATCACAATTTTAACAATATTTCAAGTGTGATTTATTAGATTTGTTGTATTTTGAATCCATATTTTCTTTGTAAAGGCAAAAAGTTGATCATACTGATTTCAAAGTTAAGAAAAAATGTGTTCAGTGGTGAGGTTCATTAAAGTTACACACAGATTTTTAGACTTTTGGAAAAAAATTTACCTCAAAATGATGGGGTCTATCTTCTCACACCTTGTAGCTATGAGAGAGAGGGACACAGGAATACTTCCTGATCATAAATATAGGGATGTAGTTGAAATCGGTTTGGGCCAATGAGCAAAAACATACACCGTTTCAGTAGTGACATGAAAATGAGGGACACATTTTTTACATAAAGGTTTATGATTTACAAAGAAAATATTATATATATATATATATATATATATATATATATATATACACAGTAAAGTGATGATATTGACAGTGTATGTGTGTATGTGTGTGTGTGTGTGTGTATATATATATATATATATATATATATATATACCTTTTTTAAAAAAAAAAACAAAAACAAAAAACAACAACAATGGAATAAAATACAAAAAAAAAAATTGTATTGTTTTCATAAGTTGAAATAGGGTTAGGGTTCGGGACAGCCACCTCCCAGTTGAAAGTACCCAATAAATGATGAATTCATATATATTAGGCTTACTGATATTTTAAATATTATTGTGGGTTTCAATAGATAATAGAAGTATCTTAGTAAACATTTAAGATTTCAATAGTTAAATGTTTTTTAAATGTTTTAAACTGCTGTGGGACAGCAGTTTGCACCAATTCTGTAGAATAGCCCTTATATTTGTGCTCTGCTTGGCAAAACTTAAAGTAAAACCTGTTGATTTTCCTAAACAATTATTTCCTAAGATCATGTGGTTTGCACTGCAAACAAAAATAGAGTTTACTGATTGTGATGAATACTTGTGATAAAGTTGTCAACCTCCTCTGATGGACAGATCACACATTTTGCCTGAGGAGACATTTACATTCAGGCTTTTGTTGAACAAAAACAGCATTGCATTTTCTACATTTTTATTCACTTACAGTTCCACTTGCCATGCAAAGAGCATCAGCAGGAGGTCATATAGGGTGATCGTAATGGCAAGAGAGATCAATGCTGTTGACTGCTATTAAGTTTTATTGTGCAGAGACACACGCAATGCACAGTCAAACCGATGTTTTCTGCTTTGTGTCTCTGATTTGTGAAATTGATTCTGTCAGCACTACAGATTTTAAAGGGGTTCAAAGCAAGCCAAATGGACAACTCTGCTTAAAGGAGTCTACTTCCAGAACAACAATTTACAAATAATTTACTCACCCCCTTGTCATCCAAGATGTTCATGTCTTTCTGTCTTCAGTCGTAAAGAAATTATGTTTTTTGAGGAAAGCGTTTCAGGATTTTTCTCCATGTAATGGACTTCATTGGTGCCCCAATTTTGAACTTCCAAAATGCAGTTTAAATGCAGCTTCAAAGAGCTCTAAACGATCCCAGGCGAGGAAGAAGGGTCTTATCTAGTGAAACGATCGGTCATTTTGTCGAAAAATAAAAATTTGTACACTTTTTAGTCACAAAAGTTTGTGTAGCGCTAGCTATACACTAGCTTTCACAACTCTACGAATCACGTCTAAGTTCATCGTCTGTGTACTCCGAATCTAAAAGGTAGAGTATGGCGAAAAACTCCATCTCATTTTCCCCTACAACTTCAGAATCGTCCGACATCGTTGTACCTTTTTGTTTGTAAACAGCGTTTGACTTACTTGCACTTCCTTAGTTTTTGCGCGTTCGCTTTGTAAACACTGGGTCTGTAGATCTGTCTACGTTCCGCATGACCTTTCGTCGTGATTCAGTAGTATGTAGCATCGTGAACGCGCATCCCAGAGCTAGTGCTACACGAGCTTTTTTGCTTAAAAAGTATACAAATTTGAAAGACAGAAAGACATCTTGGATGACAGGGGGGTGAGTAAATTATTTGTAAATTGTTGTTCTGGAAGTGGACTTCTCATTTATAACTTTTCCCTGAAACATAAGTAGAACATTTCTGTTTACAGCCTGACTAATTTTGAAGTTCATTGACAAGCTTTATCTCTATTAGAGTGATTAAAACATCTGTAAAGGTAGAGGTAGACAGCAGCTTCATTTGGGCAACCGAGTTGTGTTAAGTGGGACTGACAGCTCTCTCAATAATTCAGCATGCAAGCGTGTAGATGTGCCGGGCGAGCAGCAGGGCCATGGCACACAAAGTCCCCGCTCATGGCGGGCAGGTGGGGTCAGGTCGACCTCCGCAGCCTCCCAGGCACGGCCAGATGGGAGGTGTGCGTGATTGTGTGTCTGTGCATGCATGTGAGCTGCCCAGCAGGAAGCTAGCAGGTCTTTGTTTGTTCCGCTGACATTCCGCATCATCCTTCACCTGGAGAGGCATACATTCCTCAAGATGAAAGACTAAAGCTGGGAAACACGCTCTGCTCCGCTGTTTCTTCAAACTCCTGGATGAAGCACATAGGCTTCTCAGATCTTAGACACCTGATTGGTGAGACATAATTGCTTCTCTCATGTGATTGGTTGAGATTGTGTTATGGAGTGTCAAGAAACTGGATTTAAGAGATGGTTGAGGAAAGAAGTCTGTCAACTTCAAATACAACTTTAGATGCCTTGCCCTTCTGAGAGAGACACTTAAGAAGAGGTGGAAAGTCAACTGCAGGCGGTGCAGAGCAGCAATTGCTTTTTGAGCCTGATGCATTTTTGATGACTAGAGCTTCTCAGGCATTTTAGATGGTGTTTTTGAGTGTCTGATGCTTGATTCAACCTCTTCTCAGCCTTTCAGAGAGCTCTTGTATCATGCACAGGCAGCATCAAAGATCAGAGAACGATGTAAACGTTTCTTTCGTCTAATTGCACATTTTTCTTATAGGTTCTCTGGCATCTGGATATCTTCCGGCGAAGTTTCCGGCAGCTCACCACACACAAGTGCATGGAGGACTCGTGCATCTTCTGTGCTCTTAAGGTAAAACTCTGAACCCATCAGGTTTTAACTTTATTCGTGATGCATTAAATTCATGGAGCAGACGGGGATCTCTGCTCCATTATAGCTTTTCTAATTCAGTACTTTCCCTTTTTATATGAAGGCTAATGTGTTTCTGCCATCTGTATGCTTTAAGATTCTGAAATGTTATCAAATATTAAATCGTGAACTTTATTGTAGAAGATAGAGAGATAACCGGCTTGACCCATTTAGGGTTTTTTACAGATATATTTACATTTTTAGTTTAAAGGCATAGTTTAACATGTAGTATAATTACTAGTCTAATTATTATTATTTAGGACTAGTTAATTTGTCAAAAAGCATTAAGAAAACCAGTTCTGCGTAATGTTTTATACCAAAACATAAAAATCAGTGTTAAATCACTTTTTTGTCATTTTATCCGCTTCCAGGCATTGGCAGATCATTATATGTGAGCCTGGACCACAAAACCAGTCATAATTTTTTGAAATTGAAATTTGAAAGCTGAATAAATAAGCTTTCCATTGACATATGGTTTGTTAGGATAGGACAATATTTGGCAGAGATACAACTATTTGAAAATCTGGAATCTGAGGGTACAAAAAAAAATCTAAATATTGAGAAAATCGCCCAAAAGTTGTCAAAATGAAGTTCTTGACAATGCATATTACTAATCAAAAATTAAGTTTTGATATGTTTACGGTAGGAAATTTACAAAATATCTTAATGGAACATGATCTTTACTTAATATCCTAATGATTTTTGGCATAAAAGAAAAATCAATAATTTTGAGCCATACAATGTATTGTTGGCTATTGCTACTTACGACTTGTGGTCCAGACACACGTATGTATGTTGACGTTCTATAAAAACTTCATATAAATGGTAAAGCATTAAAAGGAATAGATATGCATCAAAAAAAAAAAACTAGCCATCCCATGTTCAACTAGAGCTGCGTGGCAAGCAGTGTTGCGTGTATGCAGCTCTGTGCCATTTCTTTTTCCATCCTGTTTATTTTCAGTCCCTCCCTTATTCTCATTTTATATTAGATTCCTTCTAATGTTCAGGATTGCCATTGGCGCTTTCCATCAAAAGTTCAATAACTCAGCTGGAAATTAGAGATCTTTCTCCTGAGCCCTGTGCCAGCTCAGTAGGGGGCTGCCTGTCTGCGCTCACACACAGGACTGGGACAATATGTCTGTCAGCCTGTCCGCTCTCTCTCATGGGTCTGGTACTGCCTCTGTATTCAGCTGTCTGTGTCTTTCTGACTTTACTCCAGTATGTTTCACGGTCAGTGACAGAAGTGCAGTGCCTTTCTTGTTTCCAGCCTGTCAGAGTTTTCAGCCTTCAAAGTAAAGAAGTTAATCCTGTAATGACTTTGTTTACTGAGGAGTTTCTTAATTCAGCACAGAAGCCTTGCAGACAGGCAGGTCTTGCTTTACAGCATGGGAAATCTTAGATGTGTTCATGTATATGAGGAGACACTTAATTATGCTGTGTTTAAATGTGGCTTAAGAGGGGGGAAAAAAGGCTTTTAAAGGCACAGTATGTAATTTTTCTGCCGCTAGAAGGCATATATTTAAAACAAACAAAGAACCAAAGGCATAGTTTGACGCCGTGATTGTGTGTGGAATCATGGGAGTTGTAGTCTTCATCCCCACAGCCGATGTAATCGCCTAGACTCGGGCAGAAATCATGTTCGTGGATGTGCTAATGTACTAAAGACTTATTAAGATCACTGTAGTATGAAGCATGATGGGGCTGAAAGTGGGCGATGCTGATGCGATTGCTAATAAGGGACGATCGTGATACACAGCTTTTATTATGCCACAGTCGACCATGTTTCCATGTTTTCTACAAAATAAAACCAGAAAATCAAGGGTGTATAACATCATCGGCATGCGACTCAATGACACGGTCCATTACACTAGTTAAAATTGCTTATTTCTCTGGATTTAAACATTCCTCGACACATTTGGGATAATGTAAGTACACGAGTCAGCAAAATATACAACACTGTTCTAGTGGTTTTTGGATATTTTAATAAAAAATCTTTTTTATTATTTTTTTTTTTTTAGTTGTAAAGAAGTTGTGATTAGTAGCTAATTTAATCTTAAACATCTTATTCATTTTTTTTCCTCATCAAATTTGAAACGATTTTAAAATCATAAAACTTTGTTTCTTTGCACTTTTAAATTATGTTTTGAATCTCAGGTACCCTTGTGTATTAAAAAGATGCCACTGCATGCAACTTGTTTTTTGTTTTCTTAATAGTTTTTTTTAATAGTCTTTTTAATAGTTAAATTAAAAAATATTAATCAATGCATATCTAATTAATTGAAATCATGAAACATATACAATTTAACAAAATTACGTTTTTAGGGCACTATAAAATGTTTTTTTCCCCCCTCAGTTTTTTTTTTTTTTTTCCCAGAGTTTTATTTTTATCATATTGTGTTTTCCATTAATTTTCTGGATTCCATTTTAATGGTTTCATATTTATTATTATTTTATTTCTTCTTTTTTTCCCAGAAATACTGTGTTCTGTGTATATTTTTCTGGTAGATCATTTCTCTTGGAAATATTCCTTAAAAAAAAAAAAAAAAAATGTTTTAATTTTATTAGTAGTAGTAGTAGTAGTACTATAACACATTTCTGTCACAGTTTCTTCAAGTTAAACCAAACTTTTATTTTGATGGGTTGCTGTGAAGACCTATATGGTGATAGTTGTTCTCAAAATAAGCAGTAAAGTGCTCACGAAGTGACTGTCAGAGCTGTTCCAGATTTCTTTTTTGTGTGTTCAAGTACTCGTATATTGAGGTGGCAGAGGCTGAAAACACTGCGAGCGTCAGTATGTGTGTAGTAAATGAAACCACACGTCTGCACCATTCATTCACACAGAGACACCCAGAACATGCAGGATTCATATTTAAATAGTCTTAATATTTACATATGTGTAATTTGATTTAAGTGTATTGACCTATTTTTGATTTATTCATCCCAAATTTGCCAAATTCCGTAACATTCCGCATTACATAGTTAATTTCATTTTTATGACTGGATTCTGGTATTAAAGGTACACTTTTTGCCCATTTTTGGGCAAAGTGGTATGATGAGGTGTAATTGATGTTTTCCATTAATCGAGAGCTGTGGTTGTTTTTCAGAGCATATTTGCGCAGTTCCAGTTTAGCAGCGAGAAGGTGCTGCCCTCTGATGCTCTCCGCTGCGCTCTGGCCAAAACCTTCCAGGATGAGCAGCGATTCCAGCTTGGCATTATGGACGACGCAGCTGAGTGCTTTGTACGGGCTCTTGACTCTTCACCATTGCCCTTTAGCTTTCCTCCCCTTACTGATTTTACTTCATGTTCTTGCTTATCCCATACTCTTCAGTATGCTTTCACATGCCAAATTAGACTCTCTGCTCAAGAGGTAGATTTTCTGGAATTTCTGGAAATTGTGCAGTCTGACACCTGTGCAAGTAGAAGTAAGATGTTTGATATCCTCTTGGCCCTGTATCTCTATCTATACTTCTCTGTCTTTTTTGATTGCACGTCTGCTTTCATATCAGTTTTTATCTATTGTCTCTGGGCAGGATGCTTGATAGTACAAAAATGTAAACCTTCTCGTTTTACGCTGTAATCTTGTGTAATCTCACAGACACACATCTCCTATTTTGTACAGTGATTAATTTCCTCCTGATGGCTCATTTTAAAGGCCATAGCATCATAACATATAAGATAAAGAATGGCTCCCTGTCTCTGCCTCTCTCGACTGCTGGTTTAGCAACATTGTACAATGTGCTGACCAGCAAGAAATGTGACCACAAACTGCAAATGTTCATTTTTTTTTCCTCCCTTAACCACTATTGTTGTCTGGCCATTATGCAAGACTGGAGACACTGGTGAAGGGCAATTGCTTGGTGAACTTTTAGCATCTCTCTACAGAACACAAGTCTTCCCCCAACCCAGCATTCTCAGCCATATCCCTTATCCAGAAGAGCTGAGCATGCTGTTAGTCATAGATTCAGTACGCACCCACTGGACAGCGAGAATCAGTTAACATAAGACATGCAGGACAGACACATGCTGTTTATTTTCAGTGGGATTTTGAGTCAAGCACAATGATTGGTAATAATTAAGCAATAAGTCTCTCTCGCAGGAGAATATCCTCATGAGGATCCACTTTCACATCTCTGATGAGACCAAGGAGGACATCTGCACAGCCAAACACTGCATCCCTCACCAGAAGTTTGCCATGACACTCTTTGAGCAGGTGAAGCCACTTTATTAACAAGTAGCAATCTTTTTGAAGGCAATATGAAACATTTGCAATGCATGTAACTCCCATTATGGGACATATTTCTGAATGCATGTAATATTTGTTGGGAGAAAATGTAATTTTTAAACAGTATTTTATATCAGTGTTTGGTTGGATCATGAAAATGCATGACAGTAAATGTATTTTTAATATATTTTTTGATAAATAATCATTAATCTGTTCTCTTTTATAATAACATGCGTTGATGTATCATACACAAAATGTATTAATAGTTTTTTTGCTCACTTTTAAACCATTTCTATGGCCAGACATGCTTCTTTGTAAGTGATATCTTTGTAAATAAAATGTTAAAAATCCTATTCATTAAAGTTCATATATGTCATAGGAAAGTCATATAAAAATAATGGAAATTAATTTTATCAATGGTCAATTAATTAATTTGTGTGGTGTCAGAAAGTGCGGGAACCTTAATATAAAATAATGTTTATGACTGTCCATTTGTATTAAAAAGATTATTTAACAGAGATTGTTTTTTTGTTCTCATATAGTGTGTGTGCAGCAACTGTGGAGCCTCTTCAGACCCCTTGCCGTTCATTCAGATGGTCCACTACATTTCCACCACCTCTCTGTGGTGAGCAAAATCATCCCCGCAGCACATACACATGCACAAAAATGAGTGATGCTAAAGAATGAGGTCATTTTGAAAGCTGGGACCGAAAAAGGCCACACTGTGCACGGCACAGAAAACATCATGTCCTATGCTCTTCTCCAGCTGAGCAAATGAGCTCTCTGCCACATCAAACACAGTGAAATCAATCAGAACAGAGAGAGAGATTCCCTCAATGGCCAAGTGCACATGGCAACAGACAGCGTAAATGCTACTCTAGGTCTCCTGGACAGCAGTGCCACTGCTTTTAATCATGGGTGATGAGTGTCCAGATACTAAGCCGAGCTCCCCTTGAACCACTGCAGTCAAATGTTGTCAGCATCTGCTTTTAGAGCTGCGCATTTGCAGACGCAGTCTGGATTACTGCATTCAGCCTGCCAGTGCAGCAGATACTTAGCGTCGTGAACAAACAATCGTAAGCACAATAACCATGAAAGGACTTCATGAATATTCCAGCATGCAGCTCTGTGATTAAGGAGGCTTTTTATGATAATAGCTGACATTGCAGTGGAAAAGTGCTTTCTTCTGCACAAGGACATTGACTCCCTGTGTCTTTGAACCTGAGTACTGTCATTATCCCACTGCAAGTATTAAAACTAATGGATTAATTAATGAATACAGTAATAACAAAATAAAATGAAATTTAGCTAAGCAATATGGTTGATCTCTTTTCCAAAACCTAGTGTTCTGCCTCATAGCCTATGAAGTGCAGTCTACGTAGGAAATTTGTTATGCAAATAGTGCTGGAAGCATGCATTGTAATGATTACAATACATGCAACACAAAAGGAATTATTCAATATTCTAATAAAAATAAATATACAGATTTTGAGAGTTTTAATTTAATAGTTTTACATTACTATTAAAACATGGTAATAATGAATTCTTTTTGTTGTTAATATTGATGATAATAAAAATTATAAAAAATATATTTTTTAAAAAATATAAATATATTTTTATATTTTTATATAAAAATATAAAATATAACTATAAAAATATTTTTATACTATATTAATTATAAGATATTTGCATTCAACTTTTTTTTTTTTTTTAAACTGAGCTTGTCTCTTTGTTTTACAGAAATACCTTCTCCTATAATTTGTCAAAACATAGTAAGGCAGCATAATTATGTTTCTTAAAGGGATACTTCACCCAAAAATGAAAATTCTGTCGTTAATTACTCACCCTCGTGTCGTTCCAAACTTGTAAGACCTTCGTTCATCTTCGTAACACAAATTAAAGGGGTCATCGGATGCAAAACTCACTTCATGTTGTTTTAACATAAATGTGTTTTGGCAGTGTGTGTACACAACCACCCTATAATGATAAAAAGTTCACCCAGTGGTATTTTTTTTAATCTTTATAGGTAATATCCCCTTTTTCAAATCAAGCCATTCTCAGCATCTTGTCTATGTGACGTCACACCGACTAAGGCCGCTCCCACGATAGTTGATTGACACGACCATCTTACCTCAGACCCGCCCTGAGTGAGCCGTAAACAGTCCTACGCCGGTGCAGGGGAAGACAAGAATGTCTCCAATTGAGCATTTGAGGCTTTTTGTTGTTGGATGTAATAATGAACATAGCAGTCGTCATTTACTTCCAACATCTGATCCCCTGAAGACACAAAGGACTAACGTTACTTTCGTTTTTGAAGGAAATGCGCCCGGCGATCTACATAAATGCGTCTATGTTTGCGTGAATCATTCGTGGTCCAGCTTCACCTACAGAAGTGAGTTTTAGGGGTTTTTATGCATCTTTGCAAATCACCTTTCTTAATAATGTGCTAGTTAGCAAGTTTCGCAGCTAAATGCGGCTAAAGTAAACAGTACTGCTCGTCACTCCACAGAAGAGAGGCGCGGTGCAAGCAGACCTCATTAGCATTTAAAGACAAATGCAACAAAACAGCTCGCTGTGAAAAGGGCTGATTTTGACCACGCAAAAAGGTGTTTTTTTTTACACTACCACTAAGAAATTTTAACCAAAGTATGTTATAGACTTCTCATTAAGAGACTAATCAATCATATCAACTTGTGGAAAATGGGCATCCTATGACCCCTTTAAGGTATTTATTTGTATATATACACTCTTACTCAAAGGAGCATGTACAGGTAACACTGTGACATTGCCAGTTGCCATTGGCTGTCTCCCTGAGATCTGCCTGAGCTGCGATATTGCTCCAGGCACGCAGTGTTGCAGTGTCTTTGAGGTGCAGTGACCTCTGCTGCAACAATAAGATCAAACCGGCTTGGACGGTGACCTCCTGAACACCCTCCTGAATACAAAAAACACTGTACACAAACACACCTGTTTAGTTTAATATCAGAAATTCAATTTCAATTTTTTAAATTCATACAGTAATTATAGGCTGTTTACATGTTTACTGACTCAGCCAACAAATACAAACACTTCACCAGTAATTACAGATAAGAGAGCTGCAGTGTATTGCTTGTGCTATCTTAATGTGTGACATGTGTTGGTTATGCTACAGTAACCAGGCAGTGCGGATGCTGGAATGCCGAGAGAAGCCCACCCCAGACATGTTTGGAGAGCTGCTGAGGAACGCCAGCACTGTGGGAGACCTGCGCAACTGCCCGGTTAGCATTACCACGCAGCGCCACACACTCAGCTCCATCAAATCAAGTGCTAATTAGGCATAATGAAGCCTGGGACCGTGTGTGTATGTGTGTGTGTGTGAGTGTATGTGGCGCTTGTCTGGGTTTGAATAGGATTGTGGCCATTAAGTAATCGCTGGGTCAAAACAGGACGCAATCAGTGGAATGTTAATTTGTCTCACAGCCCTGAAGAGGACCAGCTTCTTACGCAAAACATACACACTTGTTTTTATGGCAGATCAGGGTTTCCTTGGATAAGGGATGACGGCTTATCACATTGCAAAAAATAATTTTCTTAATCAGTATTTTTGTCTTGTTTTCCAGCAAAAATTCTAAACATCCTTGAAACAAGATAGATTTACTTCAGAGACAAAATGACACTTACACTACAGTCAGTAGGATTTTTTGGTAACACTTTACAATAAGGTGTCATTTGTTAACATTAGTTAATATATTAGTTAACATGAACAAACAATGAAAAATACATTTATTACAGTATTTATTCATCTTTGTTAACGTTAGTTAATGACAATACAGGTATTCACTGTTAATTAATGTTAATTCACAGTCCATTAACTAATGTTAACAAGCACAACTTTTGATTTTAATAATGCATTAGTAAATGTTTAAATTAACAACTATGATTAGTAAATGATGTAGAAGTGTAGTTCATTCTTAGTTCATGTTAACTAAAGTAGTTAACTAATATTAACTAATGAACCTCATTGTGAAGTGTTACCGTTGATAGTGTTTTTTTTTCCTACTAAGAAATTAATACTTTTTCCAAAAGTGAGAGTAAAGATTTATAATGTTACAAAAAATTATTTTACTAATAACTAATAAATGTTATTTTTAACTTTCTTTTCAGGTCAGGAAAAGATTATTATGTGTATGTGTATATATATACACAAAAAAAATGACAGAAAAACATTTCTAATGTTACAAAAGATTTTTGATTCAAATAAATGTTGCTATTTTGAACTTTCTATTTGAGTCAGGAATATTATTATTATTATTATTATTTATTTATATATTTATTTTATTTATTTTGGTAAGAAATTGACAAAAATAACAGTAAAAATATTTCTAATGTTGCAAAAGATTTTTGTTTCAAATTAGTGCTGTATTTTTGAGTCCTGAAAAAAAAAGTATGCTTTCCACAAAAATATTAAAATGGCACAACTGTTTTCTCTATTGGAAGGATCATGTGACACTAAAGACTGGAGTTATCTCTGCTGAAATTTCAGCTTTGACAACACAGAAATACATTACTTTTTAAAATATCTTAAAATACAAACCAGTTTTAAGTTGTAATAATATTTTTCACATTACTGCTTTACTATATTTTGATCAAATAAATGCAGCATTGTTGAGCATAAGAGACTTCTTATATTCAAATAAGAAATATAATATAAAAACTATTTTTATTTTTTTTAACCTATTGGAAAGTAGTTTTTTCTCTTTCTAAGCATAAACCAAACTAAATTAAATTTTAATTTCTCTTATACTCGTATAAGACATTCATATAATAATTAATCATTACATTATTAGATATTAGATATTATGGTTGGTGTGTCTGTTCACTAGAATTAATGGAAGTAAACATGTTTTGAGGTTTGACACTACAACAAAATTGAAATTTGAAGAACAATGTGTGTAGATCTGAAACAGACATGTTATCTTGACCCTCAGTCATGCTTCACATGCAACCTAAACACACACACACACACACACACAAACAAAAAATGTGGGTGTTAATCTGTGAATTATGATCTGTGTTAGGGTGAATGTGTAAGTTCAGGCAGGGGGAATGAAAATGAATGGTAATGGCTAATGTCATCAAGCTCCAGTATAAAAAAGCCCTTTTTTTCCCCTCTCCCTTTTTCTCATCTACAGGGCAATTGTGGAGAAAAACTGCGTATTCGACGTGTCCTGATGAACTCCCCAGAGATCATCACCATAGGCCTGGTGTGGGACTCAGACCACTCTGACCTGGCAGAAGACGTCATTCATAGCCTAGGCACCGTCCTGCGTCTCGGAGATGTAAGACATGTTCCCTGCCAATTAAAATATCCCACAAACTTCACAGAATTCTGTTGACATAGATCAGCTGAAAACAGAAGCTTTTGGCTGTTATAGACGGTGATAAAAGCAGTCGGCTCAAAACAGCAGCGCTGCAACTCTGAGATCACTGTGATGCACATGGGAATTACAAGCAGAACTTGTCAAACTTGTTGCGTCAATGACAATGACTCACGCATAAAAACAACTCACTGCCACTGATTTCAGGCTCACTTAGGACACAGGGCGGGCACAGGGTGTCCTAAGTGGGTTTGCATTTCACTAAGTACTGGGTTCGTGTTTCAATGTGAAACCTAAACCTTTTTAAAAGGCCCAAACAAATGATTATTTTAAACTGAAATGCATCAGATCAACACATTTGATAATCTCCATCACAGATGTTTTTAATGCATTTGAAAGATCCCGTAGTCACTTAAAATAGGTCATCTTTGTAATGGTTTGTTTGTGTGCATCTATGTTTATGTGTGTATGTATTTATGAGTAATAAGTGACCTCTCATCCTTCGTTTCACCCATAGCTGTTCTACCGAGTGACAGAGGACAAGGCCAAACAGGCAGAGCTCTACCTTGTGGGTGTGGTCTGTTACTATGGCAAACACTACTCTACTTTCTTCTTCCAAACCAAAATCCGCAAGTGGATTTACTTCGATGACGCTCATGTGAAAGAGGTAATCATCTGGGCTTTGTGCAACCAGTGAATGTGACAAATGCCAGGGTTGTTCGTAGGGCTTTATTTATACATGCCCTGATCTAATGTTCCTTGCTTGCTCTGTCCATGGGGAGTTTGTGTAGAATCATTAACTGGGATAGACCAATGTGTTGCCTCGTTATTTAGCAGTGCCCCACAGGCTCCCAGCATGTGGTGGGTGGGTGGGTGAATGTATGTGTGTGTTTGCTCCGTTAGTGCTTGCGTGCTGTTTTACATAATTCGACAGCTTGTTGACTCACCACTAAGGAGTCTGTGTTTGTGTGTTAATCTGTGTATGCAGGTATATACGCACATGCCAGTAGCTCAGTGCGTGTCAATAGTCATCAGTGCACATTTAGTATATGGTCATGACATAAAGACAGGAGTGGCACAATGTTCATAGCAGGTGAACGTCAATAATTTGTTGTGCACAAATATTAAATGTCTGGTCCCATGCCAACAACATAAAATAACGTTCAAAATAGTGTTACATTTTTAGTCTTAGTCTTTTAAATTAGTCTTAGTATAGTTATTATCATATTTAGTTAACCCTATCCTGTTTTTGCTTAGTCAGTTTTTGGTCGACTAAATGTCTGAGCATTTTAGTCTAATTTTAGTCCGTAAAATATTAGTCATATTTTCATCATGCTGTATAATAGTTAAACTGATAAAAAAAATTATTTGTGCTCAAGATTGCATTTTCACCAATAAGCACAAATTGACATAATGTCAATTCATACACATTGTTTATTTTTCCTCATCTATTTTACTTATTTATTATAGGCTATTTAATTTATAAATTAATATCAAAGACTTAGATATGCACTCTGTCTGTCTACATTATGAAAACTGGTAAAAAAAAAAAAACTAAAATAGCAGTGCAATTATGAAGTACAGTATTCTAAATTGCAATTATGTTTCTATATTAAAACAGAAGTTGTTTATTTAAGCCAAACATCTCACATGGCGATCACTAAACTTCAGCTTGCTTGTTTGGCGGTGTTTTCAGATCATAGTCGGCGCTTCCGCAATGAAGAGGGAGTGCGTACGCATGGTTGCCAGATTGCAAAAATTAAGCAAAACACAGAGCAGAAAGTGTATACCTTTAGCAGTGAAACTCTGATTTGGGAACTTGAACTTTTGATATCTGGCAACCGCACACATGAGAGCTCACGTAGTAGAGAGCAGTCCGCAATAATATTTTGTCTTTTTTTTTTTTTTTTGACAAAAATAAAAAAAGTTTTGGTAAAGTTTGTATTTAAATACATTTTAGTGTAGTCTTTTATTGTCAATGATACTGAATGTCGATATAGTCAGGGTTATTGTTTATTGACCTTATTGTCTTTGCATTTTAGTCATGGGGAAAAAAAGTTTGTCAATGAACATTTTTCATCATAATTTTCATTAACGAAATTAACAGTAGTTTAAAAGTTTAAATACTTTTATTCAGCATGGGTGCATTAAATTGATTAGTTTCTACAGTAAAGACTTCATCACAGGAATAAATGACAAAAAATCATTAATGTAGAAATCAGATTTCTGATAGAAAACAAATTTCATAAACGTTAAGTTTTAGTGACCGCAGGCTTTGAACAGTAGTGCTTTTTTATGTTATGACTGGTAACTAATAAATGAATTTTATGGGATGTAAGTTAGACAAGAATATCTCCGATTTGAGCGATTGAGGTGTTGTGTTGCTGGATGTAGTAATGAATGTAGTGGTTGTCATTTACTCCCGACATCTGAGCCGCTGAAGATGCAGTAGATTACGTTTGTTTGTGAAGGGAATGCGGCTCCCGATCTACATATATCCGTCTATCTTTGAGCGAATCATTTGTGATCCAGCTTCACTTACAGCAAAAGTGATTATAAGAGTTTTTTACGTATATCTTTGCGATCACCTTTCCTAATAGTGTGCTAGTTAGCAAGTTTAGCAGGTATACGCAGCTAAATGCGGCTAAAGTAAACAGGCTCGTCACTCCACAGAGAGAAGAGGGGACGGGGCGACCCTAAAGAATCATGTCAACTTGTGGAAATGGGTGTCCGATGACCACTTTAAAGAACAGCAAGGATAGTCTGAATATAAAAACAGAGAAAATGAGAATGCTTAATTAAATATTTATTATCAGCTGATACCAGTCTCTAATATCAGTTGATGACTGTAGTACCGATATATATTGTGCATCCCTACTTTTTAAAGTGGTACATTTACTGTATAATTCCTATAGTTGAAACTACTTGGAAAAACAAATAATGTGTTATGTCACTCAGAGTGATGTGTCACCCCCTTAGTTCTGAACTTGCAGAATTTTATCTTCATAATAGCAGCGCAGGACTGTGGATCATAGACAGTTGCTAACGAAGCAGCTTTTTCTGTGCGGTCTGGCAAGCCTATGCTGACCTGCATGTGAGCTGCGCAGAGCCTCTACAAAAGCCCTCTGAAAACAAGGATATCCCACTATTGTTTACAAGCCCAGCTGGACAGTGGCAGGGCGTGGCCTACAGAGAGAAACCGCCATGATAGTCCACCGCAAACAAACACACACACTAAAGCTCACTCTCCCGCTCACACGTTCACGTTTTCGTGCACGCTTGTCTGTTACTGCGGCTCGCTCGGACATCCTGTCTGGTTATGGAGGGAGCGAAGAGAAAGTCATCCATTTGAGAAGTTGGAGTCAGGGTAAGATTGATCTGAAAACGATGGAAACGTGTCAGACTTGCGTTTCGGTCTCAGCTGTTATTCAGGGTATCCAGAACATTTTAAACATGTTTTGCTTTTGTTTAGATTTTCACTAGGTGGGAGTAATTTAATTGAGCTTTTCAGGAATTGATTTTTTAAAATCTGTCAAATACATTTTTTAAAATGCTGTAAAACTATACTCTCTCAATCTCACTCTGATTTTTCTCTCTCACAGATTGGGCCCAAGTGGAAGGATGTGGTGTCCCGCTGTATAAAGGGGCATTACCAACCGCTGTTGCTGCTCTATGCTGACCCCCGGGGGACGCCAGTGTCAGCTCAGGATTTGGCTTCTCGCCTAGACCTACATCACTATACTAAAGCATACTACGACAGTGAGGATTCAGGTACTTGCACACCAGCATAAGGCCAGTTTACTGGGCCAGAAGTCAGTTTAATTCTGTGCATTTCTTTGGTGCATCTTCAGGAGGAAGCAAATGTTAATTCATAACAAAATGTGTAATATTTCAGCACTAATTATAATAATACCTATGCATTGCATTTTATACATATTCAGTTGAGTTTGCTAAGTCACTGTAAAAAAATGCATATTTCATTAGCTGCTATGATGTCAACATACTAATCTACTTAACTACCAAAGTCTGTGTTTTACCTTAAAATACAGTTAAGGTCAAAAGTTTTCATATCCCTTGCAGAATCTGCAAAATGTTCATTGTTTTACCAAAATAAGAGGGATAATACAAAATCCGTGTTATTTTTTATTTAGTACTGACCTGAATGAGGTATTTAATATAAAAGACATTTACATATAGTCCACAAGAGAAAATAATAGTAGAATTTATACAAATGACCCCATTCAAAAATTTACATACACTTGATTCTTAATACTGTATTGTTACCTGAATGATCCACAGCTGTTTTTTTTTGTTTGTTTTTTGTGTTTAGTGATACATGTTCATGAGTCCTTTGTTTGTCCTGAACAGTTAAACTGCTTGCTGTTCTTCAGAAAAAATCTTCATGTCTCACAAATTCTTTGGTTTTTCAGCATTTTTGTGTATTTGAACCTTTTCCAAAAGTAACTGTATGATTTTGAGATCTATCTTTTCACACTGAGGACAAATGAGGGACTCATATGCAACTATTACAGAAGGTTCAAACATTCACTGATGCTCCAGAAGGAAACATGATGCATTAAACTTTTACACCGAAAGATGATGTGTACATTTTCAAGGGTGGACCTAAACTATTTCTAGGAACCAGAATAGAAACTTAGAAATAGGCTCCTTTGACCTGAGTGATCCACCCAGAATACCTAGAAATGCCCCCTCAAAGTCTCCTCTCAGAGCTCTTTTTGCCAGTCACATTTTTATGCTGAAAATGGCAGAATCTTATTTTTATAGCAATATGAGTTCTCCAGTTTGTAGCTTCAGTGATAAGCATCACATCTTCTGTTTGCTTTGTCAGGCCGTGAACCGTCAATTTCCAGCGACACGCGGACAGACTCCTCCACAGACAGCTACAGCTATAAGCATTCACACTCCCACCACGAGTCTATGGCTTCCCACTTCTCCTCTGACTCCCAGGGAACTGTCATCTGTAATCCAGACAACGACTCTGCCTCCCACAGCAGCCTGGAAACCACAGGTATGTCAGTATATATATTCACACTAGAATCAAACACAGTTTAGATACCATATGTGACCCTGGACCACAAAACCATAAGGGTAAATTTTTTTGAAATTGAGATTTATACATCATCTGAAATCTGAATAAATAAGTTTTCCGTTGATGTGTGGTTTGTTGGGATAGGACAATATTTGGCTGAGATACAACTATTTGAAAATCTGGAATCTGAGGGTGCAAAAAAAAAAAATCTAAAAATTGGGAAAATCGCCTTTAAAGATCTTAGCAATGTATATTACTAATCAAAAATTAAGTTTTGATATATTTACGGTAGGAAATTTACAAAATATCTTTATGGAACATGATCTTTAGTTAATATCCTAATGATTTTAAAAGAAAAATCGATCAATTTGACCCATACAATGTGTTTTTGGCTATTGCTACAAATATACCTGTTCTACTTATGACTGGTTTTGTGGTCCAAGGTCACATATTTGGTATATTGACACTGCAGTGATCCATACAGTAGTAAACTTAATGTGATCTGTTTTATGTCCTGCTTAGGGCTGCAGAATTAATGGTCGATCTGATTTAGTGTTATTAATTAAATGGCAAAGGCTGTGATATAATTAAAGTAATATATGCTTGAGTGTTACGGAGTAAAGCATGCCACTGTGTTCATTTAAACATGAGCAGCTCATGATCATGATCGGTGTTTTCAGTGAATTTGTTGTTATTCATTTGTGAAGGTCCTGACAGCGATCTAGTGCAACGCCACAGTCTCAGAAAAGACGGGGTCTCCGACAGAAAAGTAGGTGTTTTGGACCGGAAACGAAGTGCTAGCAGACCACGAAAATTTGAGGCCCGGGGTGATTCGAGGAGTCGTTGCTCTAAAACAGATGAGGTGTTGTCTGCCGGCTACCACAGCGAAGGTATGCAGTTAAAGAATATAATACTGTCACCAAACCAGAAATCAAACATTACAGTGTTATTTTAATGGAAACCTGGTTAATAATCCGTACCTGTGGTCAGTTGATTGATGCTCTGACAGATCATTAGTGGATCGAGTAGCATGCTGGACAGTAAATGCGAGCTGCATTAGTCATCGCCGTTGCTTGTACTGGCTGTGTACAGTAATATTAGGTTATGTAAAAATAACATTCCTCCTTCCTTTTTTTTTTTTTTTTAATGATTTCCTCTCTCTCTTTAACAGGCGAGACTTTAAAAGAGCAGCAGGTTCCTCGTTCCCTACCTAAACCTAGCTCCAGTCGACTTCGAGACTTTAAGGAAACTATGAGCAACATTATCCATAACAGACCACTTTCTGCATCGTCCTCAGGCTCCATTGGCCCACCTGATTCCATAACTAAGGCCCGAGATTGGGAAGCTGACAGCACCAGCAGCGAGTCCAAGTCCAGCTCCTCTGGAGGGCGATACCGTCCGCCCTGGAAGCCTCGCCGTGAGGCCCTCAACATTGACAGCATCTTTAGCAGGGAACGCCGCAAGCAGGCCGGGTACAGTCCGCTAGGAGCTCTCTTGTCTGAAGACACAGGGCCTCAAGGGGACTTGGCGGCGTCAACAGAACAGACCACCTTTCGAAGCCTACCGGGACCCCTGAGACGAGGATCAGAGCAGCCCCCACGGCTTATCCAGAGGATGGAGAGCGGCTATGAGAGCAGTGAGAGGAACAGTAACAGCCCCGTCAGCCTGGACATGCCTGTTAGCGAGGGCACCAGTAATGGCACACACAGGTATGGTGTAAAAACGCTTGCTAGAACTGATAAGCAGCTTTGTTAGCACATCATTCATCCTTCTCTCTCTGTGTTTTCCAGCTTACAAGAAGGAGGAATAAAAAAGCCTCCACCTGATGTCAGCCCATCTTGGAAGTCTGTCACCAAATCCAAGAGCAGCAGTGCCCTACTGCAGGATGTCAAAGCATCAGTCAAGGGCAGCAGTCACATGAGTTTAGGTGTGTACAGTGTGAACGTGTGTTTATAGTCATCATACAGTCAACATGTGGGCGATTTCACCTGTTCTTTATCTTACGGTATGAATCATTCTTTATAAATGTTTAGACTAGGTGTCACATGCCCTTTTTGCTGTTTCATTATATTAACTTAATATAATAAGCAAGCAGTATTGAGCAGAATCAGCTGCAAAATACATCCTGTTCCTTTCGGTGAAATGTTATCTGTGTATATCTGTTATGTAAACTGAGGAACATGAGTCTGCCCTGGAGAGCTATCAACTGCTATATCTGTTTGTGCTTCTCCATGTGACCAGAATAGATGTGTTTGATCACCGCCTACTGTTCGTTATATAGCATTTTATACATATTAAAACAACATGCCTCTGAACTCACACTGCAAGGCTTAATGCACAAATACAATATTTTGACATGCATACATTTTTTTCTTCTGTTTGGATTCGCTTAGGACTATGTTTACGTTAATAGTAGGGATTAGCGTATGTAGCAGATTTATGAAGTGACAGCAGTGATCAATCACACAATAATTGCATGATATTTTTCATATTATTGAGAGGCACATTTGGTCCGATTGGGCATAGTTTAGACTGCAGCTGTCTCAACCATGTAACAATGTTGAAATATTCAAAATTAAAAAGAGAAGCAGATACATTTTTATTATTATTTGTATATTTTAATTTTAATGATTTTGTGCTTTTGTCATTTTTATTAGTTTTTGTATTAGTAGTTTAAATACTTCAAATTAGACCTATTTCAATTAGTTAGGAAGGCAAAATTTCTTTTTTGTTCAAAAAGTGTTTGTTCAAGTTAAAATTTTTCATTGAATATTTTTATTTCAGCGACTCAGAATTATTTTTAATAGATTTTTAAAAAATCTTCTTTTTTTTGCTGCTTGCTCCCCTTTCAAAAAGATCTGATATATATGGAAGCCCATTTCTGCCACTGAATAAAAAAATAAAAAAGGTTATTGCGACTTTTAATTTCACCATTCTGACTCTTTTTCTCAGAATTGCATGATATAAACTCAAAATTGTGATAAATAAAATCAGAATTGCAAGATACAAACTCACAATGCTTTATTTTTTTTTTCTCACAAATGTGAGTTTGTATCTTGCAATTTTTACTTTTTTTCTCACAAATTTATGTGTCACAATTTTGAGGAAAAAAGTCAGAATTGTGTGGAAAAAAAGTCTGAGTTGCGAGATAAAAACAATTGTGAGAAATAAGGTCAGAATTGAGAGATAAAAACTCGCAATTCTGACTTTTTCTTGCGAATGCAAGTTTGTATTTTGCAATTCTGTTTTTTTCTCGCAAATGCAAGTTTGTCTTACAATTCTGAGGAAAAAAATCACAATTGTGTGAAAAAAAAAAAAAAAAAAAAAAGATTGAGAGATATAAACTTGCAAAAGGCTGTTCTCAGAATTGCAGGTTTATATCTCACAATTCTGACTTAACTCGCAATTGTGTTATAAAATCAGAATTGCAGGATTTTTTAAAAAAGTCAATTGCGACAAACTCATGAACTCCAAAAAAATCTGAATTTGTGAGTTTGTCTTGCAATTGTGACTATTTCTCAGAATTTACTTTGTAACTCGCAATTGCTAGTTTATGTCTCACAATTCTGAGAACAAAAGTCAGAATTGTGAGATGTAAACACGTAATATCAAGGGGGAAAAAGTCTGAATTGTAAGATAAAAGTTGCAATTACCTTCTTTTATTTTTTATTCAGTGGCGAAAACGGACTTCCGTAGATATGTGTCCAAGGTGTCAGTAAAAAAGCTAAATTGGTTGACTGCGTGAATGCAGCAGTAGATTATCCCACACGGTTTCCTTAAAATGTTCATGTTTGTGTGTAGCAGGTGAGGGCCGCAGTGAACTGGATGAGCTACAGGAGGAAGTCGCTCGCCGGGCCAAAGAGCAAGAGTTACAGAGGCGAAAGGAAAAGGAGAAAGAGGCGGCCATGGGCTTCAATCCCAGACCCAGCAAGTTCATGGATCTGGATGAGCTCCAGAGCCAAGGTAAAGCGCCAGCATGCCGTGCAAGAGTGAAGGGAGTGGTTCTGTCTCCGGATGCATTTCCTTGGGTTTCAGCTATGGCTTATCCTTTGGAGCTTTGGACTGCATGTGTACATGTGTGTGAAACGCGGGTGTGCTGGTTTCCATGCTGAATAGCGCTGTGCTATGATGTCTGTTACCTGCAGGGAAAGGGGAAGGCTTTGAGAGGTGTGTGTTGGAGGCAGAGTCTTTGTTAGACCAGTCTCTGAGGTTGGAACAGGCAGGAGAGGTGGCCACCGCTCTGTCTGTGGTTAACGAAGCAATGTGTAAGTAATCCTGTCCTCAGCCTGCTCCTGCTATCACTACTGCCACATGTTTGTGTGTCTGTAAATCTGTGTTCGAGTGTTTGTCTCTGCTTTGATATAATGCAGTGCTTTCATACACCAGATATAGATTTACTGTGTACTACGGTCTGCTTTCAGATTAGTAGGTTCATGGTTTAAGTCTGCGTATTCCTCCTTATTCTGAATATTCTGGATTTTGGCTATGAGGTCATAATGATACAGGGCCTGTTTGCCTGTAACCATAGAAACTCACCAGCAGCCCTAAAGAAGTGCAACCTGGGCCCAGTGCTATGGCAACCTTAATGAATACTTTGTGAGATGTATGATGTACACTAGAAGGTCTGCTGTTTTTTTTAATATAGTAAAAATTGTGCACTTCTGTGTCAGTTCCAAATCCTATCTACAGCATTGTCACCATTTTCTATTGTGGTTATTACAATAAATTTTATCTTCTTAATATATGTGACACTGGACCACACAACCAGTCATAAAGATCAAATTTTCGAAATAGTTTTTATACATCATCATCATCTGAAAGCCGAATAAATAAACTTGCCATTAATATGTGGTTTGTTAGGATAGGACAATATTTGGCCGAGATACAACTATTTAAAAATCTGGAATCTGAGGATGCAAAAAAAAAAAAAAAAAACATTGAGAAAATCACCTTTAAAGGTAATGCACATTACTAATCAAAAATTAGGTTTTGATAGATTTACGGTAGGAAATTTACAAAATATCTTCATGAAACATGATCGTTACTTATCCTAATGATTTTTGGCATAAATTAAATATAAATAATTTTCACCCATACAATGCTGAGGGGTTAGCTATTGCTACAAATATACCTGTGCTACTTATGACTGGATTTGGGGTTCAGGGTCACATATTTATTACATTTAAACATTAGAGTTCGAATTAATTGTTTGTTTTTTATAATAGAGTGACTAGCATGCAGCCATGATTATATTTACAGTATATAACAGCCTTAGGCAAGTGTCTTAAAATAACAGGAACTGACCAGAATCTAAGGCTGGTGCGAATTGAAAAATAATTCTGGATCGATTCTGCGAGGTTTTTTTTTTCTTTTTCTTTTCCCCCCGAATGTGTTGCGATTCTCTCTCTAATTGAATCTGAGCTTAGTTTTTCACAGCAGATGGCACTGCATGCTTTAGAAAATGCTGTACTCTGCTCGCTTCCAATTCCTTACACACACTTGAACCTAAAATAATAATTCAAAAAGTTTGAAGTTCAAACATGTTGAAGTGAATTACAAGGGTGTTCACAGTGGGCTGTGCTTACATTACATTGACATCTTGCGTCATAAAAGTTTTCCGAGCTGAGGTGCAGTTATGTGAATTATATGATGCTCTTCAGCGCTCTTCTTTGTGAGCATTTGTATGGTTAAAAAGTAGATTAGAAGGCCATCTGCTGTTAAAAACTAACCTCAGAATGGATTCCAGAGAGAATTGCAATGTATTCGGAAAGTCTCAAAATTGTTCCATGTATTATGATGCATCAATTTATCGTCGCAGCTCTAGCAGAATCTAGGGGCTGGATTCACAAAACATTCTCAAGAGTAAAATTTGTTAAAATTCATAAAAGTTAAGAATGTTTTGTATTCCAAAAAACATTTATTAAGAATGTTGAAGGAAGATTGTTATAAAGACCAAACTTAAGAAGAATTTGAATTCTTGAAAAGAATGTTCTTAAAAACCACATAAATACCAGTAATAAGTCAAATAGGGAGGTCATATTTAACTGTATAATTTTTACATAATTTGTAATTTGGCAGTTTTCAGCACATACAAAGATTTTATTGTGGACAGTTCATCTGTGGATATGTTTAAATTATTTATTTTATTATTATTATTTATTTATTTTACATTTTGGCTATTTTTAAATTTTTGTAATGTTTAATAAAAATGTTATAGTGAAGATGAAATTGTTAATAGGTGAAGGATGTAGGATCCAATAAGTCTGTGTAAACCTACCCCTGCAAATCTGTTTAGTCTGCTATTTGAGAACATCAGAAGGATTTCTTCCAGAACAAAAATTTACAGATAATTTATTTACCCCAGATGTTCAAGTCTTTCTTTCTTCAGTCATAAAGAAATAGTTTTTTGAGGAAAACATTTCAGGATTTCTCTCCATATAGTGGACTTCTATAGTGCCCCCGAGTGTGAACTTCCAATATGTAGTTTAAATGCGGCTTCAAAGGGCTCTAAATGGTCCCAGCCGAGGAAGAAGGGTCTTATCTAGAGAAATGAATGTTGTTGTTTTTTTTTGTTTGTTTGTTTTTTTTTTTTTTTTAATTTACAATTGATATACTTTTCAACCTCAAATGCTCATCTTGTCTAGCTCTGCGTGAACTCTGTGTGTTCCGGTTCATGACAGTTAGGGTAGGTCGAAAAACTCCCATCTCATTTTCTTCTCCAACTTTAAAATCATCCTACATTGCTGTTTTACCTTTTTTGATCTTCTTTGCACCTTCACTTTGTAAACACTGGGTCGGTACTTCTGCTGTGGTGTAGGACGATTTTGAAGTTGGAGGAGAAAATGAGATGGGAGTTTTTCGACATGCCCTTGAACCGGAATAAATAGTTCACGCAGAGCAAGACAAGACAAGCATTTAAGGTTAAAAACTATATAAATTGTCAATTTATTTTAGAAAATAACAGAGCGCTTCGCTAGACGAGACCCTTCCTCGACTGGGTTCATTTAGAGCCCTTTGAAGCTGCATTTAAACTGTATTTTGGAAGTTCAAACTCGGGGGCACTATATGGAGAGAAATTCTGAAATGTTTTCCTCAAAAACCACAATTTCTTTATGACTGAAGAAAGAAAGACATGAACATCTTGGATGATGAGGGGGTGAGTAAACTATCTGTAAATTTTTGTTCTGGAAGTGAACTTCTCTTTTAAAGAACTGTAATTCCAAACATTCTTACATTTTAGGATTTATCATAATAAACTTCTTATCTTTTTCTGATTCTTATCAGATTTTTGTGAATCCAGCCCCAGGACTAGAACTATCAGTTTTTGTAAATGTCAATCAAATGCTCTCTGTGTCTTTCTGTCTGCAAGCAAAGTAGAAGTCATTTACTTACCAATGTCATTTTATGTCTGTCTGTCTTTTGTATGTCGTACCCTGAGGTTTGTCATTTATGGGGTGACCACATGCACGGACACACACAACACGCACACACACACTCTCACATCTTCCATGGCCTGGCCCCTGTGTGTTACCTACACCTCACTCCCTCACCTGCCTCACAGTTTCCAGAGCCTCTGTAGGGTTGGGTAGATTGCAGCTCATACAACGGGGACAGAATTCTCATTCTGTAATTATTTATAATTAATTATACCGAGATGCGGTGTTAGGCTCGTGTAATTTGCCTTTTTTTTTACGTTCAGTGGCTGAACTACAATTCATTTTAATTTAAGTCAACTTCATTATGATTTAATCATTTTGTGCTTGAGAGAATTTAACATTTGTGTACAGGATTTTACTAGGTTCCCCATCTTCCCTATTTGTGTGACCCTCCCCTCAAATCCCTTTTCATTTCAGTTCTTTGTAATGTGTGTTTGCATGCGCCCCATGACTCGGCTCTTTATTTTCTGCATCTGTTTCATTTTTCTTTTGCCTTTTTTTGTTTTGTTTTGTTTGCGTTGTAGCTAAACTCAGGCATACCTTGCATGAGAGCAGCGCTAACGCTCAGGGCAGGATGCAAAAGTGCATGAGGAGAGCACGAGGTCTGCAGCAGCGCATGCAGCAGCAGCAGCAGGAACTGCAGCAGAAGCAACAGGAGGAAGAGAAGGAACAGAAACAGCCCCTCAGGTACCTGCTGCTGGCTGCAGTTGTGTATATGTGTGTGTGTGCGCTCCAGGAGCCCTGCACACAGGAAGAGGAAACATGCATTGTGCCTTAAAAGTAATGATCAGTACTGTTTTAAGTTACTTGGAGGATTGAAAGCCAGGTTAGTGTAAGAGATCATATTGTAACGAGCTGCTCAGGTAATGTCACGTTGTTAGAGAGGCTGAAACAAATCTGTGTACTGCATGACATCGTCAAGAACTCATTCAAGATACTGATTCAGGTAGGTTCACGTCGTTCATTATCAGAAACTCATTGTTATTTTTCATGTTCTGCATTTAGTGAACAGTCTGTCCCGGTCCAAATACTTCTGACAAAAGTTAAAGAAGAGAATGAGAAGGCAGTTTCAGAAGACGCATTAAGACCACCATCACCTCTCCACATGAAACCTCAGTCTACAAATAAACCGATTTCTGAAGCCCCCGGCCCTCCTGTCTCCTCTTACCATACAGACACACTTTCCCTAAAGCAGGACATTGAAAGGGACAACTCCAGTTCTCTTGTTGTGACCGAGAATGGGCCACACTCACACACGAGGGGCCCCAGAGACCCTGTAACCACCACAAACTCTCTTGTACAAACTGCTAGTATACGCAGTTCTGCCACTGTGCCTGTGATTGCAGTGAATGGCTGCGAGGCTCCTCTCAAGTCGCCAGTTCCGCTCAATATGCCCTCTAGTCCATCTCATTTCAGTGCCCGTCAAACACCTTCCATCTCTGATCACTCCAACTCTGGGGAAGGACTGCAAAACCCGCCTCGTCCTAATTCTCTCCATGGCCTAGCCCACGCACCCCACAGCCACACTTCTGACGCCTGTCAAAGAGCACTCCCGGCACCCTCGCGTAATTGGTCCTGTCGCAGTCTGGAACGTCCTAATGGCCGTCCTGCCGTGATGGAGTCCTCCCCGTACTCTCCAGCAGACCTGCGCTCCCCCTCGTCCCTCTGTCCTCCATCCCTGTCTTCACCAGCTCTGGATCAGCGTCCAGCCGGCCCTATGCCCGTGGAGCGATGGGCAGAGAATGTCAATCGATACTACAACTCCCAGAACTGTGCACGGTCGGGACGTGACTCACCCTGTGAGGAGCTGTCAGAGCTGGACTCACTTTATCAGGCCAGCTTGAAGGCTCCCAGCATGCCCCGAGCCCCACGGGGAACCAGCCCACAGCTTGCCAACAGATCAGGTAATTTTGAACAAGATCTCACTGAGGTCCCATATAACTTTTCTTTTTTTTTTTTTTTTCTTTGTTTACAGTTGAAAAGTTCTGAAAAATAACAGCACAATTCAGTTGTATTAAAAATGTATTAAAAATAATTGAAACCATTTTACATTTTTATATTCCGCATTGGTCAGCATAAGAGACTTTTTTAAAAACATTTAAATAAATCATAATTTGGTAGTCTATATAATTTTTAATATATTTTTACATAGAGTAGTTTTTTAAAAATAATGTTAAGTTAATACTTGTTCAGAACAATTATTTTAGCAAAGTTTGTTCTATTTTATGCTTATTTTGATAGATAAAAAATAATTTTTGTTCAATAAGTATACTGTCATTAAAATGTTAATATAAAAATATATTTTAAAATACATAAACAAAATCATTTTAAAAAGTAAAGATTCTGAAAGCATGTAAGGAGATCCCAACATAATTTAGTATAAATGTACAGTAGGAACAACAAATGATATTTTATTATATGATTAATATCATGTTTTTAAATATGATGGTTTCATTCTAAACATGATGATTATCTCTAAGATGGACAGCCAACATAATATATGATATTTACCTTCTGAATCTAACAATGTTATGTCAACAAATGGAAAAGTCAGCCTTCTATTAATTATCATGTTAATTATTGTGCCTTTAGTCCCAACAAGAGGGGCGCTTTTTACCCCAAATACCATACTTTTACATATTCTTTCGTTATTTAAAACTGTTGCTTTAATTTGTCTCAGAATATATTCAATCATTTTAGCAATTCTCGTTTGCTACTTAAATCTACAACATTTTAAAAACATCAAATATTAAATCAAGTAAGCATTAAATCAACTTTGTGCTGTAGCTTGTGATTGCTTCAAAGATCAGCTAAATTTGCACGTCCATCTTGAAAAGCGGATGTTTAAAATATAAAATAATATCAAAGGCGCCTTTTACCCCGGGGCACGTTTAGCCCCATCGTACCCTATATATTTTACATATAAGAATATTTTTTGTTAGAAATGAGCAATATCATAAGAGTAGCAATGCAATATGGATATATATTGGTACAGCTTTGAATCAAAGCATGCCGATATACAGCTATATAGCACACCTGCAAGTGTGATATTACGTTTATACACCAGTTCGACGGCATGAGTGTGTAAATACATAAAATGTCTTTAAATGTCTTTAAAATGCTCTTTTGTGCCAACTACTTCCTTCCACCACGGATTCAAATCTTAGTTTGGCTGTTCAACAGCTGAGCCCAAGCCTCCGTTACTAATTCGAAAACGTCACTTTAGAACTATTACTGCATTAAACCAAAACTAATTATATAGAGTTCAACCACTATAGAGAGACATCAGATCGAGCAGGAAATTCCAGAAGATCTGGCCGGGTAAGGCTGCTCTAGGTGGGTTCATGAGTGCTGAATGGCTGCTGACACCCTGGAGCTCACATTTTCAAATAGATGTTATCTTTATTAACAAACCTTGCTGAAAAAACTCTTAAAACTACATTCTGTGGTGCAAAAACAGTATTATTTCTGAAATTATAATGGATTTGGGCATCAACCATGACACTCACTGTAAGAAATACTGCAAGTGGCGTGATATAAACGGTGAACGCTTTCAATATCACTAGAGTATTGCACTCCTCTCAACCGATCAGATTCGAAGACCAGAAAAGAACTGTTGTTTAAATCTGTGGTTTTCAAACTGTGTCCCGGAGGCACCTCTGCCCTGCACATTTTGTATGTCTCCCTTATCAGACACACCCAATTTAGTTCTTGCAGTCTATACATGAGCTGATGAGTTGAATCAGGTTTGTATTAATAAAGAATGAGTTGTCCTTTCTGGAACCAGATTGTATAAATCTACTGTTCTTCTAGGTCCCGCTGCTTCTCGAAAGCACAGCGCTGGATTCTCTGCCACACTTGGCCGTTCCAAAACCCCCACGGCAGAGATCGAGAGGAGTGCCTACAGGACGCCAGCGTACAGCACTAAACCACTTCAGAGGGTGAGCTGGTGTTCCTGCATTATCTCAGTAGCATTTTTAGTGTTGATGCATGGATAAGATGTGTGTATAAAAGTGGAAAGCTATCTTACTGTTGTTAGGGATGTGAAATGCTAATGTAGTGTGTTGTTATGTGTGTGTGCAGCCTGTGTCTGCTACGGCCTATGATGCACCGCTGGGTGAGGATGAATCATACAGTGCTGAGAACCTGCGACGAATTGCTCGGAGTCTCAGTGGGACCGTCATTGGAGGACGGACTGACGTACCCCCATCTCGCAGCTTTGTGGGTGTCTCACAATTGAAAGTCACTTGCTCAAACACTCAAACCTCAAATTATGCACTCAGTTAGCACTCACACTACATTAGCACCATTTAATTTGCTGCAAAATTAGCTTTTTTCAGTATTTATGAAATATTACATCATGGTTTTAGGCAGGGTGGTCTTATGTTTGCGAGCTCACTTTGAAAGAGTAATACTGCCACCTAGTGTGACTGTAGAGAACACAAAGAAACTTCAGTACGTAGTGGTTTTCAGGTTGCATATCACTTCAGCTGCAAAACTACTTTTTTCAGTTATAATAATATTTATGACCCTGGGCCACAAAACAAAAGTAGCATGGGTATATTTGTAGCAATAGCCAATAATGCATTGTATGGGTCAAAATGATACATTTTTCTTATATTATCATTAGAATATTAAGTTAAGATCATGTTCCATGAAGATATTTTGTAAATGTCCTACTGTTAATATAAAAACTTATTTTTTGATTAGTAATATGCATTGCTGAGAACTTCACTTGGACTACTTTAAAGGCGATTTTCCGGATTTTCAAATAATTGTATCTCAGGCAAATATTGTCCTATCATAACAAACCATATTAATGGAAAGCTCATCTATTCAGCTTTCAGAGAACATATACGTTTCAATTTTAACAAATTTACCCTTATGACTAGTTTTGTGGTGCAGGGTCACTTTTTTTTTTTTTAAATCAGCCAGTCATCTCACAGGCTTCTTGGAGTCCTTCATGGACCACCAGTAGTTGGCAGACTCCAGTTGTTTCGTTGTTTTAATTTTTATATTTTCTTTCATTTATATGTCCATTGTCCATCTACAATTGCTTTTTTAATTTGTTGTTGTGTCATTTCTGTCCTTGTCATGGTGCTGCTGGGAACTCGTATTATTTTCATGTCTCTTCCTCACATTCCTTTCATTCCCTTTTTTTTTTATTTTTTCATAAAGGACCCCCATGTCTCCAGGATGTCCAAGCATATGACCATGCAACTCCCCACACGTCGCTCCAGCACCTCCCTGCATGTTTTACCCTCTCCTTCCCACAATCCTCCTATGTTCCCTCACGAAACACAGTCCCAATACCTTAACCCAAGCCACCGCCACCACCCCGCCCCTCCATCACACCTGCACCAGCAGACACTGAGGCCCTCTCATGGACAAACAGGTAACCATTTCACGCCACCAGCACTTTCAGGCTCCCGGCCGCGAACACAGATGCTTTTTTTTTTCTCTGTCTGCAAAAGGCTGCCATCTGTGTTGTTGTCTGTGATCTTGCGTTTTAACAGCTTTGTTGTTAAACTAGTCAAAGGACCTGAAACACTCTTGAGGTTGAGCTTGATGATTCATCTTGCAAGATGTATACAGTTGGTCTGTTTAACAATTTCCTGCACAAAAAATCTAATTGCATAATTGCAATTTTTGGATAAAAATGCTATATATATATATATATATGTGTGTGTGTGTGTGTGTGTATATATATATATATATATATATATCCCACTTTTGTGATGGCTACACATTCAGTCTAACACATTTGCAAAATTCCCACCTAGCCTATGTTGTATGCTGGCCGGCCGCAAACTATTTGTACCACCCTCGAACACGTCACCTTATTGACGACTTCTTCTCTAATCGCAGAGAGTTAATCACGTGATTCACAAAACGCTTGGTCTTTAAAGATGGCTCAGTACCTTGTTTATTTTAACCAACTGGCTCCACTGAATCTTTGAACTGCTTCAAACGAATCGTTTGAGAATCGCATATTTTGAGAAAACGTAGACCAATCACAACAGACCGGGCCATCTGACCAATCAGAGCAGAGTAGGGTCACGGAAAGGAGGGGTTTCGAGGGGTTTTAATTATAATTGTAATACTCATTAATATTATTATTATTATTAAATTGAACTAATCACTTTAAAATAAAAAAATGTAGCTGTTCTGAAACAAGCAAAAGATTTATATAAGTAAATCACAGCCTTTGTGATTTGTTAATTGCTTTAAGCCATATCAAGGTTTTGTTTAATATAATTAATCATTATTGCTGTAAACATTTCAAATCTTCTTCGCTCCTCTCTGCAGGAGATTGCCAAAAGGCCAACAAGTTTCTGGCTGTGCTTGACAGGGGTGAAACGTTCTCCCGTGAAAACTACCACAACGTCGCACTGAGCTATGGCACCCTTCCGCGGGCCCCCCGTAGGTCAGTTTCATCTGGGCCCCCTCCTGTGCACCAAGCGAGGCCGGGACCACCAGCGCCCCGCAACTACCCAGACACAGGCTACGCCACACTATCCCACCCTCACCGCACTACAGCATCAAATAGGACGATGGATGGTTTTTACAGACAGCCCCACCAACAATCGGCTTCAATCCCACATCATTCCAGCCATCATCACCCCCACCTAGAGCCGCCTATCCAACCCATGCGCCTCGATGTGCCCCCCGAGAGGGACTGGAGGGCTGCTAGGGACCCTCATGTCTTCCCCAGGACAGAACCTCATGCTGGGACATCCCGTGGCCCTCCTGTTTATATCTGCGGGTTGTGCAAGCAGAATCCAGCTGAGCCCACTAGAAGCTATTGCCAGACCTGCAGAGCCCATATGAACCACTACAGGATGACCAGCTGAGTCATGCAGGAAATGCATCCTTCAACGCACTCATTCTCTTGGACTTGGAAGTAAATGTGAGAGCCCGTGCCAATTCTGTGAAGCTTGTCACACAGCGAAAAGCAGGAAGGTCTTGTTGGCTGAAGTGAAAGACAATGATGTTTGGCTCGTATGTGAATATGGAGTGGTCATATTCTGAAATGTCCACTCCCTGCGCTTTTACCTACAGTAAACGTTTCCACTGCTAATTCAGTTCCGTTCACTTTAATTGGCCACCATCTCAAAGATGCACAAAGCTGTGAAGAACAGAGCACTTTGCTGCGTGGGACGCTGCATCTTATCCAATGCAAACACAAAATGACAAGACTGACAAACTTTGCCTGCTGATATACAGTGTCTGCTCCGTATATGCACAAATACGCTTTAGTTTCCAATTAGCATTCCAAGCTAACCTTACTTAGTTCTGTGATTGTAATTTAACTATGTTAACTCAAGTTTAGTGCACTTCAGAAGTGTTAAGTTAGAAGCGTTCCTCTGTTGTAACTTCTCCCATTTTTATGGGAAACGATGTTTATGTGTAACTACTTCATTTAGAGGGCTGTAACGTCAGTGTGTGCAAGTAATCAGAGGTACATCAGATTCCTCTAGTGTACCAACAGTCAACTTTCAACAACCTCATTGGCATTTGTGTCGATATTTTTGTGTACAGTATTGCTCTGCCTGATAGTAGCACCGACACCTGTTTTGTGGTCTTTTTTTTTATACTTTGTAGTAGCCGCAGTTTAACTTTTTGGTTTATACAGTATATCTTACATTAACTGTTAAGTGCAAAATTTTTCAGGCTGTTTTAAGAGATCGAAAACAGAAGGACAGAACTTTCTGCAGTGCCTTGGTTTGTGAAAGGCAACGTAACTGGGTGCCAGTGTCCATTTTCTAGATTTTCAGTCAATAATGATGCTTATTATAATAATGCTAAAATTTAGAATTGCAGAATTGCAAGATCATTTCAGTTTTTTCCCCCACTGGAGAATGAATGCTTTTTATATTCATTTTATTTAAATTCTTGAACGCTGCTGAGGAGGAACTTGTAACTTGAGATGGTTAATTAGTTTAAGTCTTAAACATTAAAAGTGTTGAGAGTGTCTGTCAGCTATTAGCTGAGTTTGACAGTGCAATGTGCCATTTCATGGAAGTGAAAGTGTTACCTGCTCATCCTAGTGAACGCAAGAGTAGTTTATATTGAAACAGGGCCAAACTTTTTTTTTTATTTTTCATACATTTTAGAGCATGTCAAATACCTCAACCAATCACATGCTCTCTTATTTTATTTCGCCAGAACAGTTTTGCATGTATTATGGTTTCATAAATCAGGACCTAATGGTAAATCGGAGTGCCTCTGCGTTGAATTCCCACTGGGTGAATTATCTGAAGCTATTTTTTTTGTTTGGCCAATATGCAGTGTAACACTGCCCTGGCGTAATTACTGACAGAACAGGGATCTGTGACTGATTTACCCTTCCTTCCTTTTTTTCCTGAGTTAAAATACAAACAGATATGGCAAAAAAGCAAGGCTGTGTATATATAAGTGTGTACAGATATTCAGTCTTTGACCTTAAGTACAGACGGATTTGGATTTGTTGTAAATGCTGTGCTAGAAATTAAACTTGTATTTTTGCAATAAAGTTATATTGAGCTCCGCTCAGGAGCAGAACGCTGTACCTTTTTTCTGGCTGCCTTTTTTCTTTTTTTTTTTTAAACAAACTGTCTGTCCATACATTTAGTTTATCTATGTACTATATGTAAATGACTGCTCATATGTAAATTGTCTTTTTCTCTGGAAAACTATTTTTTAGGTATTTAGTTACGTTTGTTTGTTGAAAGGAATAATTCCCAACACACACATACAGAAATTTTACCCCAGCAGTCAAATGATTTTTTAAATATCCAGTAGTCATTAACAAATGGAAAAATATTTTTTGCTTAAAGGGATAGTTTACCCAAAAATTAAAATTCTGTCATTAATTACTTACCCTCGTGTCTTTCCAAACCTGTAAGACCTTCGTTCGTCTTTAAAACAGAAATTAAAATATTTTTGATGAAATCCGAGAGCTTTCTGATCCTGCATAGACATCAACACAACCGAAATGGCACAGAAAGGTAGTGAGAACATTGTTAAAATAGTTCATGTGACATCTGAGGAACGTGTTGGTTGTGTTGCTGTCTATGCAGGATTCTCTCGGATTTTATCAAAAATATCTTAATTTGTGTTTCGAAGATGAACGAAGGTCTTACAGGTTTGGAACGACATGAGGGTAACTAATTAATGACAGAATTTTCATTTTTGGGTGAACTATCCCTTTAACTTAAATTAACCCAAATCTCTGGCTTGAAGATGTCAAAAAGTGAGGCATTTTATGATCCAATCAGAGTAACACAGAATGGTCATAGGAAAATCGGACGTCTGTGTGTTCATGTTGCACTGTTAATATGCTAATTTAGATCTGAGAGGCCCTCCAGTGAGCGTCTTGCACTGTTGTGCTTGTTGCATTTTTATTGTCTGCTATTTTTCCTGCTATCCAGTCATAACAGGAATGTTTGTTAACCTTGACCCACCATTAGACCTTCTCCAGACATTGCACTTGTACTTCAAACATGAACAATCACAGTGAAATGACAATGAGCTTCTATTTTTGCATAACTCTATAGCATTAATGAGGTTGTTTCAGTTTCTTAGCAACAAGAAAGAACTTGGGTAAGTAGAAAACAAGATGGTATGTTGATGTAATGATTGCCTTTGTGTTTAAGCTAAAGGGATAGTTTACCCAAAAATGAAAAACCCCTAAGACCTTAGTTCATCTTTAGAATACAATTTAAGGTTTTTGATGAAATCCAGGAGCTCTCTGACCCTCCATAGACAAGGGTCCCACCACGATCAAGGCTAAGAAATGCAGTAAGGACATTGTTAAAATGGTCCATGTGACATCAGTGGTTCAACCGTAGTGGTTTAGAAAGTTCTTGGATTTCATCTCCACTTCCAGAACAACAGTTTAAAAATAATTTACGCACCCCCTTGTCATCCACGATTTTCACGTCTTTCTCTTTTCAGTCGTAAAGAAATTGTTTTTTTGAGAAAAAATATTTCAGTATTTATTTCTTATTTCAGTAAGACCCTTCTTCCTTGGCTGGGATCGTTTACAACCGCATTTGGGATCGTTTGAAGCCACATTTAAACTGTATTTTGGACGTTCAAAATCAGGGCACCATATCAGTCCATTATATTAAAAATGCTGAAATGTTTTCCTCAAAAAACAATTTCTTTACGACTGAAGAAAGACATGAACATCGTGGATGACAAGGGGATGAGTAAATTGTTTGTAAATTGTTGTTCTGGAAGTGGACTTCTCTCCTTTAATTTGCATTCCGAAGATGAACGAAGGTCTTATAGGTTTGGAACGATGTGAGGGTGAGTAATTAATGACAGAATTAAATTTTTGGGCTGAGCTATCCCTTGAAGTCAATAAAGTAAATGGGCTAAAAGTATAATATAATAAAGTAATTAAAGATTAGTATGTTGAGTTAATTAGAAATAAATAAATTTAAAAAAAATAACAAAAGCAGGCAAGTTCAATGACCTACACATAAGGTCACAGCTATCATTACTGTCTTGTTGCTCTAGAATAGTGCAGGATTGTACAAGTTAAGTGTAAAACCAATATTACAGCAACGACAAAATAAATCGAGGTCAGTGTGACAACTGCCAATTCAGTTTGCTGTGAATTGATTTGCGTTGTCTGGGAGGAAAAGGTCTTTATTTTCTTCCTTGCAGATTCACAAAGAACACCACAGGTCAAAGCAGCATCTGCAGAGGAAGGTCATGCTGTGTTTGAGTGAAACATTGGCTCTTTCATGGAAAAGCATACCTCTCACAGCAGACAGAACACTGGATGCAGGATGTTTCACATCGTAAGATGCAATAAAAGGTACCAGTTAGGTCACGTTCATACCAAGAGCAATAACTATGCACCTTATTTTCCCGTAAGAGCAGGCGCGGCCATTTTCTATATTTTATGGGTCTGGCTTCCGGTCTTATCCAGGTCAAGACATTTTTAGCTGTACAAAACAGATCATTTTGCTGCTTGATATTGCAAGTAGAAATAGTCTTACCATGTATTGTCTTAACTATGAACACACTGGTTTGTAGTGCAAACAGTTTTACCATTTACTGCACGTTGTTATTCAACCGCGTTGAAGAATAAGGTGGATAAAGATAACTATATTAGCGTCCACCCCAAAGTTTTGTTTATTATAAGCTCGTTGCCACTTTAAATGCGTAAATCTTTTAAAGATTTTTTTGTCTATTTGTTCGTTCATCAGCTAGGGGAAAAAATTTTCAAAGTGAACGTTCTAAATTAACGTCATGGGCTTGTTAAGTGATGACGTAATGTGTCCAACGAACTCACCAACGAATACTGTTTCCGGATCCAAACCCCATCTCATTTTTCATCTCAGCAGCCGTTTATGAGCACAGTTTATTCATATTAAACATTTAAGCTAAACGTTTTCAAATTTACGGTGTTCACTACGTCTCCGTGCTCACAGCGTCCCAAACACAAATAATTTTAATTTTTATTTATTTATATTTATATTTTCATTGTGCTATCTGGGATTTCGGTATGGAGTTAAAGGGTAGGATTATAATTTTTTTGGAAGTATTATATGACATTGTGAGTGTATAATCAGTACCGTTTGTTGTTTTCTCGTGTCATCTGTTAGAGCGTTTGGACCCGGACGTCACGGAAGAGTTGACGCTTGACGTCGGACTTATTCTGCTATTATTTAAATATCGATTTTTAAACTGCATGATTGTCGTTATGATTATGACGTGCCTTATCCTGTAAAATGCTTTTTTTTTTAAAATCCAGGCCACTGCTGAGTAATTTGTTTTCTGCCACAGTTTATCATTTATAAGTTGATGTGCCGGTTTAAAAGCGTGAAACTTTCCAATCTACCTGTGGTGGTAACATTATTTGTGCTCTTTAAGCACTCTCTATAAAAAAATTTCCTGCTATGAACATAAATGTTCTCAAAGTAATATTAAGGGTTCAGTACAATATTCTATATTCTCTAAAAGCCCCAAGCTGATTTTCTTTTTGCATGATGCTCTGTCAAATAGATGTCATTCACACTGTTCCAAACAAACACCAGCTGTGCTTCCTAACTACGCTTATTTACAATATTGTTCTGAATGTTTGTTATTAGGCTTCAGATATGAAGATGCACTGATATGGAGCCATCGATCCACCAAACCAGCCAACTGTGGGTCAATATCTCTCAGCAGCGATGCCTTGTCCATTCATCTGAAAATCTAGATGTAAGTGGGTCATTTTTAGGGCATATCTCACGCTGGGGGATCACCTGACACTGGTCTGATGTCTTTCTGATCAAAGTGAGAAACTGAGCCCTTGAAAAATGAAGATGCAAGCCATGTGGCACTGGACACAGTCGTTGTAATCTCTCATTTGCTGTAGCGTCACTGGAACTGCTGTCAAGCTAAACTCCAAAGACGTGCAAAAGCAAAAGAGCCATGTTTGATTGTAATCTGTGAAAAGACCATGCAAGCGATTTGATCACCAGCAGGGGAGTTATGTGCTTTCTGAAACCTGAAGGGAATGAGGGGTTATGTTGACTTTTAAACCACTGTACTTTGCTCTACTGCGTAATGGATTCTGGATTTCTGAAAGCTCTCCATTTGGAATTACTTATAAAGATTTAATGAGCATTAATCTAATCGGCATGGGAAGTCTTCATGCTGCCAATAAGATGCAAAGTACGATTGAATCTGCCACAGTGACCATGCAAGTCACATTTGGTCGGTCTAGGAATGAAAATACACATCTTGAAAACGTTTTTTTTGATCTACACACGTTTCACTCTAAGGTTCTTTGGGGAACCTAAACTTGATCTTCTGTATGACAATGGCTGTGAAAACCTCCTTTTTAGGCTTTTATATTTAAGAGTGCATGATGAGAGAGCCGTTAGTAAAAATGTTTTAACCTCCTTGGAACTTCATGTCTATATTATTTAGTTCTGAATCAAATTAGTCCAAAGATGTTTGGATATTTTTCCCATCTTTGTGGACTAATAGGAATGTCTGTCCATAGGGCGATCTAATAAAGCCATTCAATGGTTCCTGGCTTGTTCTTTGATTTAAAACATTACTGATAAATATGAGAGAACATTTTGTTTCTGGCTTTCTTTTTTTCTTCTTAGCCAGCTACCTTTTGCTGTATGAATCCTAAAGACTGTTGTGAATGGATTTTTAGGCAAATAAGAAGTTGTAGTAATACAACTTAATGACTTGTGTGAGTTGCAATTTTGTGGTTATATTGAGTGAATGGATGAACTTGATCTATTTTACGAATCCTATTCATGTTCCTGAATTGGCAGTGCTGAACTAATCCATTCATTCACCTCTTCTACAATAGGTGACACACAAGTAGTAGAGTGAAGATGACTATCTTTCGTCAGACCCTTTGTGCTCCAGAGTCTGTTAAACTGTCACATCTTCTGCTCAACATTTTGTATAGACAGAAATGATTACTAATGCTGACTGACCCTGACCAGTTGAATGTGTCTGTTGCTTTCATCTTTTCCATTTTCCCCCTTTGTTTCCATTCAAGCTAGAGCTGTGTTGTCAGTGTTTTTTCCAGTGTTCCAGTGTAGATGTATTTCTGATACTTTTTTTACTCTACAATCATGTCGATTCTATACCATATTTAGAGGCCTTCATGTAATTTTGCAACTTTAGTCTGTTTCTGTAAACAAGGACTATTCACATTCAGCAATGTATATTCATTAATTATACAGTTGAGATAAAAAGTTTACATACACCTTGCAGAATCTGTAAATTGTTCATTATTTTACCAAAATAAGAGGAATCACACAAAATGCATGTTATTGTTTATTTAGTACTAACCTGAAGAAGATATTTCATATAAAAGATGTTTACATACGCTTGATTCTTAATACTGTGTTGTTTACCTGAATGATCCCACAGCTGTTTTCTTTTTTCTTTTCTTTTTTTTTTGATGGTTGTTCGTGAGTCTCTTGTTTGTCCTGAACAGTTAAACTGCCCGCTGTTCTTCAGAAAAGTCCTTCAGGTCCCACAAATTCTTTGGTTTTTCAGCATTTTTGTGTGTTTTGAAGCCTTTCCAACAATGACTATGATTTTGAGATCCATCTTTTCACACTGAGGACAACTGAGGGACTTATATGCAACTATTACAGAAGGTTCAAATGCTCACTGAAAGCAAAAACGATGCATTAAGAAGATAAGGGTAAATTTACCTTATTTTGTCTTCTGGGAAACATGTAAATATCTTCTGTAGCTTCTGAAGGGCAGGACTAAATGAAAACAAATAGATATTTAGGAAAAATAAGAAAAATTCATCATTCTGTTCAAAAGTTTTCACCCCTGGCTCTTAATGCATCGTTTTTCTATCTGAAGCATCAAACCCTCTGTAATAGTTGCATATAAGTCTCTCAGCTGTCCTCAGTGTGAAAAGATGGATCTCAAAATCATACAGTTATTTTGCAGATTCTGCAAGGTGTATGTAAACTTTTGACCTTAACTGAAAATATTTTAGTATACACTAAATGACACACAGTGGCCCACAACTATTGTTTTTAGTGAAACTGTACATGTGGTTGACCCTATGACAGTCGTTTATATATTTAAAGGACGGATCACCCAAAAATTATATTTTTTCATCATTTACCCCCTCATGTCATTCCAAAAATAACTTTCTGTAATCTATGGAGCATTTGTCCATACTGCAGCATTCTTTAAAATATATTTTTTTTGTGTTCTTAAATCTGATGTGGGGTGAACTATCACTTTAATATTTGCTTGATTGTGATGTGTCTGCCAGTGGTGATTGCGTGCCTAAAAACCTTTTGATTGTGCACTAGGAGTCCATTGAGAATCAACCATTATATCTTGCATAGAATTGCTGCATGTGTAATGGTGCCTGGAATCGTTATCTTTTTATATGTGTGAAAAGTATGTCTGTTATATATTCACATTCATAATCCTAAATCATAATAGTGCAAACTAGCTGCAATATATCAGAGGAAAGTACTTGTCCTGTATTCCTTAAAAGTTATTATACAGCATAACTCAACATTGCAATGCACATATAATAATGATTCTGACATTGTTGTCATTTTTGGTAAGTATTCTGTGCTGTGATAGAAGTATTGTAGTCCTAATCCTTGCAGTGTGAATTCTGGTTCCATAAGCCTGCCCGTGTGTCATCAGATAAGTGGGATTATTGTGAATATGTGATGAGACTATGAATGTGCTTCAGCATCACTGCTGTGAGTGCTTGTCTGATATGGTGGTTTATTACAGTTATGATTTTACTTTTAATATACCACCAATGGATTGTTATTACTTTATTGTCGAAGTAAATGTTTTATCTCCATTTTTGAAGGGGCTTTATGCATGCATATGGACAGATAAAACATTTACAGTTACTATTAAAGACCTCAGTGAGAATTCATTGCTGCTTGGCCAATAATAGCAACTTGTGAGAGACTGTGCACTGGCTTTGGTGGCTTACGGGGACACACATTTTTATAATCACATGGGTATGACAGAGGTAATGTGAAGGAGGTTTATGAAGACACTGCCTATGTCCCTGTAATTCAAAAGGCTTAAAAAATATACTAAATAGTGTTTTTTGTGTGTGTGAAAATCTAAAAACACACATTGTTTTTTGAGGGGTAGGTTTTAAGGGTTGGTGGCAGGAGAAAGAAAAGAAAGAAAACCATTACGCCTATGAAGAAATCCCCGTAAACCACCAGTACCAAGTTGTTTGTTTGTTTGTGATTATTTTACTGTTACTATTCATGAGTATGTATTTCTTTAAGTAAAGCCACATTTTGTTTGGTCTGGAGAGAAGCTGAACCACAAATGTCCTCTGCTCCGATGAGAATCCACCAGTCCGTGCATCGCCTCAGGCCATTGCATGACATACTCCTGTGGCCTTGGGTTAGTGCTAGAAAAGATATTTATCATAGTTATCCATTCTTTTCATGTGGAAAAAAGAAGAGAATTACACAATAATTTTGACTGTTTATGGAAAAAAATAAATTGTTCAATAAAGTTGTTGCTCAGAAGGTATTCTCATGGCTTCATAAAATTAAGGTTGAACCACTGATGTCACATGGACTATTTTAACGATGTCCTTACTAACTTTCTGGGCCTTGAACGTAGTAGTTGCGTGGTTGTCTATGCAAGGTCAGAAAGCTTTCAGATTTCATCAAAAATATCTTAATTTGTGTTCCAAAGATGAATGAAGGTCTAATGGATTTTGAATGACATGAGGTTGAGTAATTAATGACAGAATTTTTGGGTGAACTATCCCACATTTACATGAGACAGAGGTTTTTGTGTGTGTGTGTGTATGTGTGATATTCGGGAACTAATATTTATTTAGGTACTATAATTTATATTTTTTAATTAAAATGTCACACCAAATCCCAAAAACAAGTTTTTAATGACCCTATCCAACTCTTACTAAAGAGAGGATACTGTGGAAGAAATATCATGAAATATTTTGGAAAATATTTTATATTTGGTATTTACTGTGCTATTTGGTATTTAGTCTGAAAAAAAAAAAAAAAAATGATGGTCTGGTTTTCCACTAGACTTGTGAAGAGATGCAATTCAGTGACGCAAGTGCCAACATTAATCTCCCATTAGCACAGCGTCTGACCTCATTCTTATTGCGTCTATTCACAGGTCAGAATTAGATTAGGATCATTTTAGTATATAAATATATTAATTTAGAATAGCATACTTTTTACGTTTTGAGTAAAGTAAAATATTGCATCATAATATACTTGCATCTTTTTAAAAGAAGTTATGCTTTCTTTTTAAATTTTAAACTGTACAGTATAAAATAAATAATTTGAAATTGCTGCACTCTAAAATATGGACAAACCCAGTGACCCACGCGTGTGGATGCCTATAACCAAAAAAAAAAAACAAAGATTTGTAGAATGAGAGCGAATTGGTTTGCATTTAACTTACATTTCAAATCGCATCAAATCAGCATCCATTGATTTTCCTGTGTTACTTTTATGTGACTTCAGAAGCGCTGGTGCATCTTAAGCTGTTGCCTAGATTGATGTTCTGCATGCAAAGGGAGGTTTAAAAACTACTGCTTAGTGTGATTGTGACTGATTCTGGCCTGTCAGAATGATTCAAGGGAAGTGATTTGACCCCTGCAGGGGTTGTGTTGACCGATGGGGGTCTGCTGAACTGCCATTTACCTCCTTGAGTGCAGGTGTGTGTGAGTGACCAGCCTTCTGGGCATCTGTACCAAAATCAAACTGAGATATTTCTTTGTACTCTGAACTGGAGATCACAATGTCGGTCTGTCTTTTTCATATCTCTTCTACAAGTTGCACCAACTTTGTTTGGACCAAATATTCTTGTTGGCCCCAAAAAAAACAATTCTCATCATCATTTACTCATCCTTGTTTTGTTCCAGAACTGTATGACATTTATTCTTCTCTGGGGGTTAAAAAGAAGATATTTTGGTAACCAAACAGTTTTAGTTCCCATTGACTTTGTATGAGTTTGTAGTTGTATGGACAGAAAAATACAATGGAATGTTCACTTTTGTTACCAACGTTCTTCAAAAAATCATATTTTATGTTCCATGGAATAAAGAAAGTCCGAAACGACAGAATGAGGCTGAGTAGGCTAAACGATGCCAGAAATGTCATTTTTGAACTTTCTCACAGTTTACAATGTTATTTTTAATGTTAAAACAGTCACCTAAAATGACAATGTAATTTTATGCTACTTTAAACTATAATACTGCATGTTAATTGTGATTATGACAGATAAGTGTCCAAAAATGTTTAAGTACTTTTTTGAAAGTATGCAAAAGTGTACTTCCTTTTCACAAGGGTAAATACATAGAAACAACTTGCACTAAGTTAAAAAAATTGTGAAATGTGCATTAGTATATAACACAAACAGAAATCTTTCCACATAGCCCTAAAAAAGTAATAGATTTCAAATGCATTTATTTTATACTAAGCATAGTTCAAATCTAATAACATATTTACTGACATATCGCTTAAGGCCTACTGATATGAAAATGGTATAATTATTCTTTATTTGGAGTACTACTTGTGCACAGTTTCTTAATATTAAGCCTAAAATATGTTTTAGTGTCACTATTGATGAGGATTGTATGATCTTTATATAATATTAAATTATATCGAATCTTTAAGTGCAAAATATTTAAAGTTTACCTAAAGTATATTGCAATAGTTCTAATTTAGCACAATTAAATATACTTAAGTATATCTTTAGTTAAACTTCAGCACTACTTTTGCACAATTAAAAGTGCATTAAGTACAAAATTAGTTGTTTCAGTTTAAATATACCAGTTTAGTACACTAAAAGTACAATTGCAGGGTATTTTTATGGAGTAAATAATATGTAAATGTATTTGTAACATGAAATAAATGTATACGTTTTTGGACCCCACTGTATGTCTGTGTAAAACTACATTAATGTTTCATATTAATGCAAAACAAATAATCTGACAGACTAAAATGACCGTTAAATCTCGTGTTATGTCATACTGGTACCTTCACATACTCGAACACTTGTCTAATTGGAGTATGTAAGGTCATGTCATTATGCTGCTCTAATTTCGTAACAATCGTCTGTGTGTGTGTGTGTGTGTGTGTGTGTGAAATATAAAGGTGTGCGAGTAACAGTTAGTTGAGTCAGGCTGTCACAGGGCTACTACATCGCATGCTGACACAGTTTTACTGCCACGCGTTCACATACAGTGAGCACGACTGAACAGAATCTGACATCTGTACAGCCCTCGCTCTAATCGCGTTTAACGCTTTTATCTCCGGCTGAAAAGTCTTCTGGTGTGCCGCTCTCTGTCAGTTCTGTGAATGATGATGAGCGGCGCCGTGCGCTCAGTGAGGAAGGGCATCTCGTGTCCGACACAAGACCCGAACTGCACTCGCATCGTGGAAAGCCTCTCCTCGTGGAACAACTCCGTGATGAGCGCGTACAGGCTGGTGGATTTACCCCCCACGACCACATCTGTGAGTCAAACATGTTTCTCCAAGCTATTCCTTTCAGTCTTTCTCATCTTTTCCTTTGCATATGTTCAGGTGTAGACTATGTGAAAATATGTGGCCAAATGCTTTAAATGTTTATTTTGCTGTTTAAATAGATTTGGCTCTGTTTGGTTCCAGTCAAATTTACAGTTTTACAATATCAACATGTTGATATGTTTGCAATGCTAGTTATGTTTTTGTTGACTTTTGACTGGACAGAACAAATAGCATAGACCAAACACGTAGGATATTGTAACTGTTGTAAGGGTGCTTGAAAAGTTAAAGTCCGCATAATCATGGTGATTTATGCAAAAGAGAGAGATTTTGGTAGATTTTTGAAATTTGCTTCTTGATGCTACATCCTTCCTGAATTTAAAAACAGTTTTGAATACAATTTCTATGTGACATTTAAACAATGTAAGCTTTTCAACTTTTTTTCAGGTGCGGTTTATATTTTTTAAGATTTAAAGTTTATAGCAAATGTTTTTTGCTTCAGTTTAAATGCTACAGCAATGCATTTAGAAAATGTATTTCTGTGACATACACTACCAGTATAAGTAAGATAGTAAGATTTTATTTTTTAATTCTCATGCATCACATGCATTTATTTCATCCAAAATACAGGAAAAGCAGTAATATTGTGAAATTCGTTTACTATTTAAAATAACTCCTTTCTATTTGAATATATTGTAATTGTAATGTAATGTAATAGAATTTATTCCTGTGATCAAAGCTAAATTTTCAGCATTATTAGTCCAGTCTTCAGTGTCACATTTTCCTTCAGGAATCATTCTAATATACTGATTTGCTGTTCAAGAAGCATTTTTTTCAGGATTTTTTGATGAATAGAAAGATCCAAAAATCAGCATTTATCTAAAATAAAAAGCTTTTGTAACATTATACATAATACCATTCAAAAGCTTTGAGTCAGTATAATTTTTTTTTTCTTTTTTGGGAAAGAAATTATATAAATTAATACTTTTATTTAGCAGGGATGTTTTAAACTGATCAAAAGTGATGATAGAGACATTTATAATGTTACAAAAGATTTCTATTTCAGATAAATGATGTTCTTCTGAACTTTCTATTCATCAAAGAAACCTGAAAAAATTATACTCAGCTGTTTTTAACATAATAATAATAATAACTGTTTCTTGAGCAGCAAATCAGAATATTAGAATGATTTCTGAAGGATCGTGCGACTGGAGTAATGATGCTAAAAATTCTGCTTTGAAGTCACAGAAATAAATTACATTTTAAAATATATTCAGATAGAAAACAGTTATTTTAAACAGTAAAAATATTTCAAAATTGTACTGTTTTTGCTACTTTGGATCAAATAAATGCAGGCTTGGTGAGCAGAAGTGACTTCTTTAAAAAACATTACAAATCTTGACTGGTAGTCTAAATGTTCTCTTCTGGCCGAAAATCCATCATACCAGTGCAAGCTTAACCAGTATTTGAAACTTAGCTGGTTTGTCACTGGTCTACAAGACTTAACCAGTTTGATCAAACTTTTAACAGGTTGATTCAGACCCCACTATCCAGTTTTGATATTTAATTCATACCTTTCCAAGCTATTCCAGTAAGATATATTCTAATGAGATATAAACACCTTTCTTTTCTTAAAACTAGTACCTTTTTATGCTACTGAGTCAAGTCAGGTGCATTGCATTTTTCTCATGAAATCTCAATTCTTAAACACAGATGACTGAAACTGTCCTCCACTGTTAATCGCTTAATTTTACCATATATGGCTTGAGTCTGTGGTTTAAGCCTGAAGATGTATTTGTGAGGTTAAGTCCTTTGGGTTTTCACTGTTGAGATCATTATTAAACACTGAGCTATGAAAGGACTTCTGAAGGCATGTCAGTGCCACAGAGGAGTGCCACTGAATTACATATTTATGCTAATTGGGTATGTCTTGGGGCTGTTTATGTTTTTCTGTTATGTTGCATGTTGATGTCTCTTTCCAGATCTGAACTGCTACAGTCTCTGCCACACGACAAAGTGTGGAAGATTTGTACAGACATTCATTCAAGCAATAAATAAATATTCAGTACCAGTCAAAAGTTTGAAATAACAAGGATTTGTCATTTTTGAAAATCAAGATAAATCTTCAACAAATGTCTTGTTCCTATTTATAATTCAGCATGTCTTAATCAGTAAATGAGATCTGAGCTAAACTAAGCTAAAATAAATTAAATTTGCTAAAAGAATATTATGAAAGTCATTAATTTACAGTGAAACACATGGTTTCAATGAGATTATGACTTAATGGACTGGGATTTGAATTATTTTATTTTATGTAATTCGTCTACAAATTTAACAGGACTAATTGACCTAATCTCTGTTGCCGCAATGTTTTAGCACAAAATGAACAGAGGGGGGTGCTGTGTTTGTATCCTGAATCTGTATTTGGGTGGAATGCGAGCCTTAAAAAGGGCCCCAAAAGCTGTTACTGTAACAAATTACTATTTGAGCTCTCTGAAATTATTTTATGTAACTTTGAGCCTTGTTTAGGAGGATACATTTTTGGGTCAAGTGGGATTTATGAGATGATGGTGAACCAAATTTGCATAAATCATACACAAGGGTGGCTTGTCCTCTTCAGGTTGGTGGGGAGTCCCTGCCCCAGGTGGAGGAGTTTAAGTATCTGGGGGTCTTGTTCACGAGTGAGGGAAGGATGGAGCGGGAGATCGACAGACGGATCGGTGCAGCTTCTGCAGTAATGCGGTCGCTGTACCGGTCTGTCGTGGTGAAGAAAGAGCTGAGCTGTAAGGCGAAGCTCTCGATTTACCGGTCGATCTACGTTCCTACTCTCACCTATGGTCATGAGCTTTGGGTCATGACCGAAAGGATAAGATCCCGGATACAGGCGGCCGTAGGGTGGCTGGGCGCTCCCTTAGAGATAGGGTGAGGAGCTCGGTCACTCGGGAGGAGCTCGGAGTAGACCCGCTGCTCCTTCACATCGAGAGAGGCCAGTTGAGGTGGCTCGGGCATCTGTTCCGGATGCCTCCTGGACGCCTCCCTGGGGAGGTGTTCCGGGCATGTCCCACCGGGAGGAGGCCCCGGGGAAGACCCAGGACACGCTGGAGGGACTATGTCTCTCGGCTGGCCTGGGAACGCCTCGGTGTTCCGCCGGAAGAGCGGGAGGAAGTGTCTGGGGAGAGGGAAGTCTGGGCGTCTCTGCTTAGACTGCTGCCCCCGCGACCCGGTTCCGGATAAGCGGGTGAAAATGGATGGATGGATGGCATACACAAGCACTTGTGCTTGTGACCCGTCAGTAATAAAATGTGACCCAGAAACCCACTGACACCCCGGGCTGATAAGATGTGCATATTTCCAGGCCATAGTGATGCTGATTTAAGTCTGTCAATAACTTTAATGGGTGTTTAGCATCATCTTACGAATTTGTTTTAAACTGACAGCAACAAAACTCACAGGAAAACCAGCTTCACTGACCATGAAGGATTAGGGTAAAAAAAAGATGCACTGTAATCATGCGATTATGATATAATCGTATTCAGGTCCATGCTCACATATTGACCTCTCAATGTGTTCATTTCCTCCTGTTGATTAAAATACTGTGAGTGTGGACTGTTTTGTAGATGTAGGACAGTTTGTTTGTTTCAGGAGAGTTTGGGGTAACAATTTGTGTGGGTGCATAAATGTTTATTATTATGAAAACTATTCATATTGTAGCAACATTCTGCAAGTGACTAACAACATTAAGAAAACACATTAATTGGCAGATTTTTTTGGTAATATATTGTGCAATCAAAACAAGTTTATCTGCCAACTTTGGACAAAATTAGCATGTCTTTTAACATTGTTTCTCACAGAAATGCTGCATTGTCTAATTTGCGGAGAAAAAAAAATGTCCCCTAGAGAAGACAATGGGACACAGTGGGACTAAGCAGCTCTGGGTAGTGTAGAGGAAAAACAGTTTCAGATGAAAGAGTGGAAGGTATTGGCAGTATGTGCGTTTAGCTGAGCTCAGGCAGCTTTGCTTTCTAACTGAGCTAAGTAATCATGGTAATGCGGTCAAACAAGCACAGTGGCATCTGGAGCGCAAAAGAACCTATTCATATATGAAGGACAGCTGTGAACATCATGTGAATTACAGTACATTCACATCTCAGTTATTTGGATCAAGGACATAGCAATCATGCACAGTAAAGTGCTTTAAAAAGACACATGTTCTTTTTTTTTTAAATATATAACAGTAATAATATATTACGCTCCACTTGTTCCAAACCTGTACAGATTTCTTTCTTGTGTTGCACACAAAAAAAGATATTGGTAACCATACAGTTGACAGTAGCCACTGACTTGCATAGTATTTTTTCCCATACAGCTTGGGGGTGAGTAAATGATGACAAAATTGTCATTGTTGGGTAAACTGTCCTTTTAATTTACAGGAATCTGAAGTATCATAAAAGATCTAAGCCTAATTAAAGTCCTCTAGAGTTGTAATGTTTTCCTTCACATTTGCTTAAAATAATGGTGTTCTTTTAACTGGGGAGTCAATGTTTTATCATTCGTTTAATCATTTGTGGGACCCTGTGAAATCCATTGTATTTTTTTCCATATTCCGTTTTTTTCTGTTTTTTTCTTTATTAGACTTTTTAATTGTTAAATTAAAAAATATATATATTAATCAAAAAGCATATCTAAATAATTGAAATCACGAAACTTCCACAATTTAACAGCAATTTATTAAAAGTTTAACAAAAATTATATTTTGAATATTACCTAAGGCCCTTTTTTTTCTTTCTCAAATTCAGTTTTATTTTGACCAAATTTTCTATTAATCAATTTATTTTTTATTTCTTCTATTTATTCATTTATTTATTTTCAAAAATACTGTGTACTGCATTTAAATTTTTCTGGTAAATATTTTTTTTGATAAATATTCCTTAAAGAATAATAATAATTAAAATAATAATTTTATTTCATAATTTTATTGTTAGTTGAATTACTATTATTACATTAAGTAATATATTTCTGTCAGCGTTTCTTCAAGTTAAACTGAACTTTTATTTTGATGAGTTGCTGTGAAGACCTTTACGTTTCTGTTTGTATATGATATGAGTCTGCGCCATTTATTCACACAGAACATGCATTATTCATATTTAAGTAATATTTTTGTGGCTTAATATTCACAGACACTAGTCAATATTGCTATTTGATTTCTACCTTTGATTTTTACATCCAAAATGAGATTTTTTATTAAATAAATTCAATTTTTATGACTGGATTCTGCGATTACGTTCACATTTTTTGCATTGCTGAAATCATGATGTGATTTGAAGGCACAGATTAGTGAAGGTAAAGCAACATAATGTGTTTCATAATCAATTTTAAATCATTTGGTCATTATAGGTCACTAATCAGTTTATAGCTATGAATCTCTCAAATTAATAACTGTTTGGCTTGTTACATCATTTATCTGAACTGCTGAACTACAATTGCTAAATTAAATGACTGTAAATGATCCATATTATATAAAAAAAGCACTGCACGCTTAATTTTAGTGTTCAGTTGTAGTTTTGAAAGAAAAGCTCCCATTTTAAGACACAATCTGTGTAATGTTAACTATTTACAATGATATTGAGTTGTATTTGTCCTCAGGAGTGGGATAAATAATGATAAAAATGTCAAAACAATAATTTTGTTGTTTGTGGTGAGGCAATCCTGTTTTCATAGCAAATGTTTTTATGAAGAATTATCCCATCTGCACTAAATTAAAATTCCTTTAAAACACCTTTCTTCTTTTGAATAACTACATGGTTTTGAAGAGGCTGGTTCACATTGAAACATCTTCAAAAATCCCACTGAAGCGCCTTAACACAGTTACACAGTCATATTACCCTGAGTGAGAAACAGATGTGGGACTCAAACAGTATCTATTTCATGAGAATCCTTCTCCTTCTAGAGAAAGAAGACAGTCTTATCTCAGCCCTCAGAGTTTTTCATGGCTTAGATCTTCATTTGACCCCAAACTCAGAAGTAATGAATGAAAACACACAGCAATGGCTACTGCTATATTTTGAAAATACAAATAAATTCACCAGTGCAGTTCAAGCTGGAAGAGGTTTAACAAATGTTTTGATGATACACAATGGCCCATGTCTGTTGAGGTTCATGAGAAACATGATTTGTATTAATTAAATTTGGGTGTGTGTAAAGGAAACCATGTTTCGAACATAATTTTTATAAGCTATGCTGTTAGAGTTCAAAATAGCATTCGCTATCCATAATCTTAGTAATCTTTATAATCATATAATCATAGTAATGATAGCAAAATCCATCAGCTCATAAACATTTAAAAGAGAGGAGAAAACACTTCCCATATATTGTGTTTTGTTGACGTCAAAGGCTGCGTGTCCAAGCAGACCCATTTTGGCTCAAACTCATCGGTTTGCTTTGGAGAAACTAGCCAAATTAGACCAATTGCATGACGTCCTTGAGAACATGAACACATTTAAGTAAAACAAGATATGACCCAGAAAAAGATGCAGGGTTCTGTTATAGCTGACTCTGTGTTTTACATAACAAATATGATGATTTTGACAGTTTGTTGGTAAAGAGTTGTCTCCGCATCATCACTTGACACATACCAAAGGCAGTGACTGAATCTGCTTTGTCATTTTTCCTCCATCATGGCCACATGGTTACACTCATCTGCCTTGAAATGACTTTTCCGGGAGTGCTTGTCCTGCATTCAGCCATCTCATTTGCCCAGAGCTCTGACACTTAAAGGTCTTTTCATTAAAGCTTTTCCTGAGGAAAATGCAGTTAGAAAATATCCGCTAATAGAAATGTTTGCATTTAATCATAACTGTTCTGGGAAAGCCAAATATTTCCTATTTCCACATTTATTTTCTGTTAATTATACCACAAATACATTTACATATTTATGTGCTTAATAAAAATACCTTGCAATTGTACTTTTGGTATACTGAACTGGTATGTGTCTGCTAAATTGGAAAAAGTAATTGTTCTTAATGCACCTCAATTGTGCAAAAGTAGTGCTGAGCTCCAACTAAAGATACAAAAAATGCTGGGTTAAAAACAACCCAACTTGGGTTATTTGGCAACCCAGTGCTGGGTAAATAATGGACACATGCTGGGTTATTTTGACCTAGCTGGTTGGGTTAAATGTTTTTACCAAACATGCTGGGTTATTTTAAGTCAGCTGTTGTTTAAAAATTATTATATTGCTGGATTAAAATGTACTGGAACGTATAAAAAACACACAGAATTACTGAAGGCAACAGCAATAATCAAAAGATAAACATTTATTATTAAGCAAGAACACATGGACAAAATACAAAACAAATTGAATTTATATGGGTGAATACAGCATAGTTCACAATATTACATACATTTAAACTCATTTAACAAGCATTTAAGACATAAAAATGTAACATTTAAAAGTAGCATTTTAATTTTAGTGTATTCAACCGTTCTCTGTGATCGCTTTTTACTGAAATAGTGCTAATTCTTGTGCCGGTGTGTTGCCAAAATCTGAGCTGGTGAAGGGCTGCTGTTCGGCGGGGTAACTGCAAACTTTAGACGAGTGTTTCACTCGTAGCTGAAGGATGCTGTAACTGACTCCAAAACCCTCCCATAAACAAACAGTACTGAGATTAGAGAATATATTTTAATATTAAACTAAATTAAAAATTAAATTAGTACAATAATGAATAAAATCTATTTATTTTATGCAAGGCAAAAGGTGTTTCCATCTTGCAAAACAACCGCTGCTGACACAGCTGACTGACATCTTGTCCTTATGTTGCATTGTGTAAAATAATAGAAATTACAACACAGTAAAGACTATAAATGAAATAAAATGCATCTAAACCTTTATTTCACTGAAGAAGTGCACCAAATCAGCAGCGCTGAGAACCACTCTTTCCTGTACTAGAAGACTCAAAAAAGCCAGTGCTCTGACTGTAACTCAGCAGCTGGGTTGTTTCGTCAGAGACAGGCTCAACCCAGTGGTTGGGCAGAAAAAAAAAATCCAGTGTTAAATGACCAGCAGCTGAGTTACAGAAAAACTAGCCAGCACCTGTGTAAAGAACCCAATAAAATGACCCAACAAGTAAAACCCAGCATTTGGGTTAAAAAAGTAACCCAGCACTTGGGTAAAAATATTAAAAAATAACCCAATAAAACCCAGCATTTTTAGAGTGTATACTAAGGTGTACTGTTATTGCAAGTATACTTCAGATACATTTTAAATATCTTGCTTTTAAAGACTGATATTATACAGCGATCAATCTTTATTAATAGTTTTTTAAGAAATAATGTTTTGCCTTATTATTGTACCGTGCTGTCTAGTGCTGGAGGAATGCATGCAATAAGTTCCCAGGATCTGATTGAACTTAGTACTGTGAGAGATTATGCCATCAAAAACAATCCCTTTGCCATAGTAGGATTTCCTAACTTTAATTCTTTTACGTATCTGTTTCAGTTTATTTAAAAAAGATTTACTCCTCAAAGTGACAAAAAGCCTCTCTTACTAGCCTAAGATTACTATTGACATTACTGCTCTAACTGATCTGTCATTTATAAATTAAAGAGTCAGATGTATGAGAAGATTTTTAGCTATTCAGATTCCTACTTGCGCATAGCAGTTTATCTCTCAATACACACAAGACAGAAACACAGATATTTATATGAACAGATTAAATGTCCTGATTTAGACCTGAATCTGCAATGAAAAGCATAGAGAAATGCCAGCTCACTGTCATTTAGGCCTGTTTAAATCCCTTAAAGATTGAAATGTGCATGAAAATCGGCTGCAAATGGATTTGACTGCAAGTACACAGGCTTTTCAACATTAAAACTATGTGTATCATGCCTACAGTCAAGAACTCAATCAAAATAGTATAAACTGTCCACCTTTTTCTTCCTGTAAGACTCATTTGTAAATTTTATGGACATCCTCCGGTGTCATCCGCATCCAGCTTTTTTTAGCTGTTCGAAACAGCTTGTTTTGCTGCTTGATGTTGCAGATTGGTGTGTCTTACCATATTGTTTTAATGTATTATCTTAATTATGAGCACTCTGGTTTGTAGTGCAAACCGTTTTACCATTTACTGCACGTTGTTATTCTTCTCGTTATTTCCCTATAGTGGATAATGAACCAGAAGTCTCATACATAGGCTTACTTCTGCATTGAGGAAAAAGGTGGATAGTCAGACCTGAAAACAGCTTGAAGAAAGATTGGTTTACTGCAAATATATAAAACAATGAACACATATGCAAAATGAGGGTTGTTGCAAAAACAGATTATGTAGGTGTATAAACACAATGTGAGGCATCGTGAGATTCGTCTAAAAATGAGTGATGAAAATCTATTTAGTATTTATTCAAATATATAAAACATCTATAGCGTGTCTGTATCGTTTATTTTTCTTCTCCCCTCCCATTTAATGAATTAATGTGTTGGTGGTGTCAGCTGAGTTCAGGCTTAATGGTGTTTCTTAAACAGATTGCACACTCTTTGATGCAAAGGTCATTATAAAACAGCTGCTATAAAAGTGCTGCTTCTCATCTGAGCTATTAATTAATGTGCACCCCTGTGTCTTCAAGGTTGCCATGGTGGAAGAATCAGTTTACCCTTTTCCAACAGTGGATGTGCCTGATCATGCTCATTACACTATTGGTGCTGTCATCCTTGCTGTTGGAATCACTGGCATGCTGGGCAACTTCCTGGTCATCTATGCATTCAGCAGGTGAGAAAAATAAAGGCTGTGGGGAATTGAACACTTACTATGAAAACAGTGTATGAATTTTTTTTATTGTTCATTGACAAAGAAGCCAAACCATAGTCAAATGGATTGGTGCCAACGCAATCTCATAGCAGTTTGTACATATTTTACGAGGTGGCTAATTCGTACAAATTTGTACGATTTTTGCTAAATTGTGCAAGTTTCCCAATTCACACAAGCAATTCCTTCAAAAACACAGACTAAATCAGAAATAAGTCAACAGATCTTGTTTATGAGTGAGTCATGGAGTCATCTATTCAACCTGTTTCTTCAAAAATAATCAAAACAAGTGAGTCATGAATCAGTCACTCAGTCGATTTGGTAAAAAAAAACACTGGTTCTGTCAGGAAATAAACCATTGTGTGTTTCTTGTAGACATGGCAATTGTTTTAGCTTTGTCTTTGTTTGGAGCTATTTGCATTGCACAGGGAGGCTAATATTCTCACAGACGTCATATGGCTAAATGAAAAATGAGAAATTAACAACTGTTAACAATTATTTTGTGTGTGTGTAGGAGCCGGACCCTGAGGACACCAGCGAATTTGTTCATAATAAACCTTGCCATCACAGACTTCCTCATGTGTGCCACCCAGGCACCGATCTTTTTCACCACCAGCATGCACAAGAGATGGATCTTTGGGGAGAAAGGTACACACAAACAAACATACATGCATGGTTTTTCTGTATATCAGGACATATATGTAGTTTAATACAATGATGATGCCTCAAATGGTTGAAGCAAAATGTGATACGCAGACGCTGTCAAATACATTGACTTGTCATTGCAGATAGATCATTATTTAAAGGCATAGTTCACTCAAAAATTAAAAATTACTCACCCTCAAGCTATCTTAGGGGTATATGACTTTCTTCTTATAATATACATTCAGAGTTAGATTTTAAAAATGTCCTGGCTCTTCTTTATAATGGCAGTGAATGGGTGTTGACATTCTGAAGTCCAATGAAGTGCATCCATCCGTCATAAAAAGTTGGCTCCACGGGGTTAAAAAAAGCCATTTGAAGTGAATCGATGCATTTGTGTAAGAAAAATATTAATATTTTAAACTTTATAAACCATAATCTTTAGCTTCGGCTGTTGTACGTGTGTTCACAAGAGATTGGCGTTCCAGTGGATGTCATAAAATATAGCATAAGCTCTGGTGAAAAGTGACGAATGCGGAAGCGAAATGAAGAGAGCAAAACAAAACACTGGTCACGAATTAGAAGTACAAAACAAGGTTTTGAGGATTTCAATACAAGCCAAAAGCAGACTGATTTTCCTTTGCTGTACACAAAAGACTACCCTAGTGAAAAATTTACTAGGATGTATTCAAAATATATTTATTTCATGCTAAGTATACTACAAATACATTTACATATTATGCACTTAATACAAATACTCTGCAATTGTACTTGGTATATTTAGTCTGCTAAATTGGTTTTGTACTTAATGCATTTTAATTGTGCGGAAGTATTGCTGAAGTACAACTAAAGATATACTTAAGTATATTTAATTATACTTAGAATTAAAAGTGGAATTATTGCAAGTATACTTCAGGTACACTTTAAATATTTTGCATTTAAAGACCTTTTTACTAGGGTAGCGTATTCTCACCGGAACTTAGGCTACACCTACGTCCTACGTCATCCGCTGGAACGCCACTCTCTCGTGTACACACGTACGACAGTTAGTGGAAGCTAGTGATTACAGTGTATAAAGTTGTAAATATGGATATTTTTCTTACACAAATGTGTTGACTAGGTTCAGGAGGCCTTTATTAACCCCCCGGAGCTGTTTAGAGCACTTTTATGATGGATGGATGCACTTTATTGGACTTCTATTGGACTATTGAATAGTACCACCCATTCACTGCTATTATAATTGCTTGGAAGAGCCAGGACATAATATAACTCCAGTTGTATTCGTCTGAAAGAAAAAGTCACATACACCTATATGGCTTAAGGGTGAGTAGATCATGGGGTATTTTCATTTTTGGGTGAACTATCCCTTTAATGCATAAGCTGTGTCTGAGATAAAACATGCACGTCCATGATTTATTGTACTCTACTATACTTTTTGAATTATAATGAACGGATTTAAGATTAAAGAAGAGATAGATGGTTTGATAAAATGAATGTCAGGTTGAATGGGTTCGAATGAAGGAGAGGTTGCCCTTGGAGACAGCCTTGGTCTCTCTGTACTTACGAGGATTCATACCGATCTTTCTCTATGCTTTTGTTGCTAAGAACTATTAATGTCTTAGTTTATTCATGTCTACTACAGTTGTTTCTTTTTCATCAATTGCCAAATTGTAATATCTCTAAATTCTTTTCAGCAACTGTACGTCAGAGCTTTTGACGTCAGAGTGTTTTTGAGCACTAGCTAGTCATTTTGCTCAGCTGTGAAATGCTGCTGTTTGTGGTATTAGATGATGGAAGCTTCCATCATCCTAGTTTCCCTGAGGTGTTCTAAATGTCAGTTCCTATCAGGACCGAATCTTAATTGCCTTCATCAGCCTTGACTGGGTTTTGTTGGAGTCTTCTGCTTGCTGACGTTTGCAGTGAGATCAGGCGCTGTATGATTATGATTATTGTAGTGATTGATGCTGATCTTCTGTTTTCAGGGAGTTTACTGGGCAGCCACGAAATTGTTGTCCGCTCTTTGCACTGTGACAGAAAATGAGGTCACCCAGTCGTAGAGTGTCTTATAGAGAGGTGGTTAGTTTAATTGGAAAACAAGTAGCAGACCTCGAAACCAATGGTATATATATATTTTTTTACATACTATATTCTGACCATTGGTGGAGACCATCTAAATAAGTGGTTCTCAAACAAAGGACTGGGGCCTCAAGATGAATTAAAATGATTTATAATAAGGCAACAAGCACTAAAATGAGCAAAAAAACTACTAAAAATCAAGATGTTTATCAAGATCTGGATAAAAATCTGTATAAAAGAGGAAACTTAATTTTTAAATTGTGATTTCTACACCCACAAATGTCATGTAAATTAATAAAATCATATTTAAATCATATTATGTTATGCTAAGCTCATTATCCTTATTCAGTAACAGCTGGAAAAGTCACTGTGCCTTTAAATATTGTTGTAGACAGTGGAAAACAAATACATTGAGAAACACTAAATATACAGTTTCCCCTGTAAAACAGCTAATTTGTCATACCAGCCGGCAAGAATCAATTTATTATGTAATTTTCACTCAAAGCAGTTTATTTAACATATTGAAGGCATCTGCTCCATTGGCTTTCATTTAAACAGAACAGCCTCTGGTCTCCCTGTTGGGCGTTATGGTTTTCCAAGCAGAGTTTGAAACCTCCCTCCTGGAGGAGAGACTCTGACCCAGTTTCATTTGGTGAAAACAGTTAAAAGATGGGCTTCTTGCTTCTGTCAGCTCTGACTGCACTACAAAACAAGGCACAAAAATGACCACTGTTAATTTGATCGTGACAACCATGCGCTTGATCCCCCTGAAAGCTTTCTCAATCAATCAGATTAACCTGAAAGTATACTCTACCTGACAAGGTGTGAGAGAAAAGAGAAGACGTCCTAATGTGTGAGAGGATTATCTTTAATAGCAGTAATATTTTGTAATTATTAAAGTGCATCCAGTTAATGTGTTCTGAGAAAACAAGCACAAATGATCACAAATCAGATTGAATGCATTGCCACTCATTCTGTTGTTTGCATATGCCTTGACAGCATAGAAGACAGGGTGTGTGTGGATTTTGAGGAGGTGCCAGACTGTGTGTGTGTGTTGAGTATAATAGTGTGAAATCATCTGTTACTTGGCTCTCTGCTTCTGTTTGACCTGTTTTATTGCCAACATGATGTGTATTATGTGAAATAGACTTCAAAATAGCTCTCTCTGTATTTGTGTTTATTTGATGTAAGATCCTCCTAGAACAGTAGTGTTACTAGGATACCATGATGTGTATTTGGATATGTGGGGTGAACGAAGTTCATTTAAAACAGTGGTTCACAACCAGGGAGCCACTAGGGGGCATCAACAATACTCAATATTTCATCAGGTGGAAATTTAGTTTATTTAGGTGGAAAGGATTAGTTCACTTCCAGAATAAAAATTTCCTAATCATTTACTCACCCCATGTCATCCAAGATGTTCATGTCTTTCTTTCTTCAGTCGTAATGAAATTATTTTTTCTGAGGAAAACATTTCAGGAATTTTCTCCATGTAGTGGACTTCAACTGTGCCTGCGAGTTTAAACTTCCAAAATGCAGTTTAAATGCAGCAAAGGGCTCTAAATTATCCCAGCCAAGGAAAAGGGTCTTATCAAACAATCGGTCATTTTCTTAAATAAATTAATATTTGTACACTTTTTAACCACAAATGCTCATCTTGTCTAGCTCTGCGATACACATGCATACTCTGTACACTGTTCAAGACAGTTCAGGTATGTAGAAAAACTCCTATCCCATTTTCTCCTCCAACTTCAAAATCGTCCTACATCGCTGAAGAAGTGCAAATCGGTGGCACTGAGAACCGCTCTTCTGTAGAGGACTCAAAAAGCCCACGCTCTGACTGACTGTAACTCAGCAGCTGGGTTGTTTTGTCAGAGACAGGCTTAACCCGAACAAGTTGAACCAAGCATTTGGGTTAAAAAAATAACCCAGCACCTGGGTAAAAATATTAAAACTAACCCAATAAAATAACCCAACGGTTTGAACTCAGCATTTGGGTTAAAAAAATTTTTTAGAGTGCAAGATTTTTCTCCATATAGTAGACTTAAATGGAGATCAATGGTCCAAATTGCAGTTTCAATGCAGCTTCAAAAGGATCTACACAATCCCAGCTGAGGAATAAGGGTCTTATCTAGCAAAACGATCTGTCATTTTCAAACAAAATAGTATATACTTTTTAACCAAATGCTCGTCTTGCACTAGTTTTGCGATGCATGTCCACAATTCACACATTATGTAATCACGTTGCAAAAATCACGTGTGGTTAGTTCTTAGTCTGTGAGCTGATGAAAGATGAAAAACACTCCAACTTCAAAATCGCCCAACATCATTGTTTTACCCTTTTTTGTAAAGGGCGTTTGACTTTCTTTGCACGTTCACTTTGTAAACACTGAGTTGATATTTCCACCAACATCACGTGTGACCTTTCCAACGTGATTACATAATGTGTGAAGTTGAGCTAGTGCAAGATGAGCATTTGTGGTTAAAAAGTATATAAATATAAATTTATTTTTAGAAAATGACTGATTGTTTTGTTCCTCGTCTGGGATAGTGTAAAACCCTTTGAAGCTGCATTGAAACTGCAATTTGGACCTTCAACCCGTTCATCCCCGTTGAAGTCAACTATATGGATAAAAAACAACTCTGCATTGAAAATACTCCGCTCCAACTGCTAGAATTTACCACAGAAATATCAATTCTGTATAAACTATGCTTGGTTGCAGACACGCCTAATTCTGTTCCTCCTGTCTCTCCAGGTTGTGAGCTATATGCATTCTGTGGGGCTTTATTTGGCATCTGCTCCATGATCACACTCATGGTCATCGCTGTGGATCGATACTTCGTGATCACACGGCCGCTAGCCTCCATCGGTGTGTTGTCTCAGAAGAGAGCTCTGCTGATTCTTCTGATAGCTTGGGCTTATTCACTTGGTTGGAGCCTGCCACCCTTCTTTGGCTGGAGTAAGTGTGGTACATATTGTTTTAACATTTTAAACCTATTAGTCTTTGGGTTCTTTTTTGTTGTTTTTCAATAATGCCATTTTCTTTTATATTTTATCTAACAGGCCTACAAAGGCATTCATACATGATTAAATGTGACCTGAAGGGATAGCTCACCTAAAAATGAAAATTATGTCATCATTTACTCACCCTCATGTTCCAAAACTTTACTTTGTTCTTCTTTGGAACATAAAGACAATATTTTAAAGAATGTTGGTAACTGAACAGATTGTTGACCTTTGACCCGATTTACACATCTGTCAAAAAAATCTATGAATATCACATCAAACCAAATGCCATTTATTTTAAGCCAGATGTCAACATGTCATGTGATGTCTGTGCATTTGCATGTGATTAAGTGCGGTCCTGTGTTAATGGAGTTGAGTACACCTTTGATGCTTTTTTCACAGGATGCGTCAGTCTTTTATAAGCTCAGGTCTTTTGGGACAAGTGCACTGCATTCTGGGTCATCCATGTGTGAGCACACGAACATGAGAGGCTTTACAAACAGTGCGGTGTTGGACTCTGATCTGTGTCGCATAAAGGTGGTCTCTGAGGACCGAGGCTTTCAGCTTAAGAGGGATAGACTGGTAAAGCCTGGTGCTTTTGGCTCTCCAGCGCTTTGTATCTCTGCTTTACAGGCAACCTGCTCTTCACACGAAGGGTGTCTGTCTCCTAACGGTTCTGACAGCTTGTATCTTCAACGCTGAACATCACACCAACCTCAAACCTCAGAGAACCAATGATAGCGGCACACATGCATGAAAGCCAGACTGTGATTGGTGGCGATAAGAAATACTGTGATTATAGCATGCTTCTAAAATATCCTCAGCTGTGTGTTCATTGGGTTGTATTTCACTGCGTTTGCCCACAAGCCAGACAGTATTCTTAGATCCTTTTTCACTGTGAGTTTGTTCCAGTTTTGACAATATTTCACAGGGTGTAAAAGGCTTAGCTGCTGGCTATCCTTCACTTCCCTCCACAAATTCTGTTATTTTATGTTTTCTCTCTCTATGCCTATGTTTTGCAGGTGCTTATGTTCCTGAAGGGCTGTTGACCTCTTGCACCTGGGATTATATGACCTTCACACCCTCCGTGCGAGCTTACACTATGCTCCTCTTCATTTTCGTCTTCTTCATTCCGCTTATCGTCATCATCTATTGCTATTTCTTTATTTTCCGATCCATTCGCAGTACTAATGAGTGAGTTCTTTGATACAGATCTAACAGAACACTTTCATTCTGCATTGTGATTCATCTTAAGGTTATGATGTATTGAAAATAGCTTTTGATTTGTGTTGTTAAACTGTTGCTTTCTTTTTGTCTTTGGAAGAGCTGTGGGCAAAATTAATGGAGATAACAAGAGAGACTCAATTAAACGATTTCAACGGCTGAAAAATGAATGGAAGATGGCAAAAATTGCTCTTATTGTCATTCTCATGTATGTCATCTCCTGGTCTCCATATTCAACTGTGGCACTGACAGCATTTGCTGGGTAAATGAATCCCAACCCTGACAACACAATATAATGTAATATAAAATATACACTACCATTCAAAAGGTGTCATTAAGATTTAGTTTTTTAGGAAATTATTACTTTTATTCTGAAAAGACACATTAAATTGATCAAAAGTGACAGCGAAGACATTTAAATGTCACAAGTTTTCTACACTGCATTACACTTGCAAGTAAGTACTGTTCTTTTGGACTTTCTTTTTTTTCATTGAAGAATCCGAACTGCGACTTTTTATTTCACAATTTGAAGTTTTTCCTTAGAATTGTGATATATAAACTCACAATTGCAAGTTATAAAGTCAAAATTGCAAGTTATAAAGATAGAACTGCGAGGTATGAACTCGCAATTCTGATAAAAAAGTCACAATTGCAAGATATACATTCGCAGTTACACGTTATAATGTTAGAATTGTTAAGTCTGAATTGTGGTCAGAATTATGAAAAAAAATTCCCCCTCAGAACTGGACTTTATAACTTGCAGTTGCAAGGTTATATTTTATAAATCTAATTTACCCAGAGTTCTGACTTTATATCTCGCAATTCTGACTTAATACCTCTAGTTGTGAGTTTATTTCACGTAATTCTGACTTAGTTTCTCAGAACTGCAAGTTTATATCTCACAATTCTGACTTTATTACTTGCAATTGCGAGTTTATATAATGCAATTCTGACAAAAAAAGTCAGAACTGTGAGATGTAAACTCACAATTGCGAGAAAAGTCAGAATTGTGAGATAAAAAGTTGCAATTGAAAATGTAGCTTTATAAATGACATTAAACTATATTAGAATAGAAAAATTTTATTTTTAAATATATATATGTTTCACAGTATTACTGCTTTTACTGTATAATACAATATAACAATATAATATGTGTCTTATACATATATTCAGCATAATTATGTAATTTTCGAATTTTTTTCGATTTCTATGTGTAAATATATATATATATATATATATATATTTACACATAGAAAATGTGTATATATATGTATGTATGTGTATATATATACACATATATATATATATATATATATATATATATATATATGTAAGTATATATATGTATGTGTATATATATACACACACGCATATACACACACACAAACGTGTACTTGTTTTTGCTACATTGTGGGGACCAAATGTCCCCACAAGGATAGTAAAACCTGAAATTTTTGACATTGTGGGGACTGGCCTGCGCCACCACAATGTTAAAAAATTATTAAAAATAGTAAATGATGTTTATCTGAAAGTGTATTGATGCAAATATGTTTTCTGTGAGGGCTAGGTTTAGGGTTTGGGTTGGGTTAGGGGATAGACAATATCATTTGGTCAGTATAAAATCTATAGAAGTCTATGGAAAGTCCCCACAATTCACAAAAACAAACGTGTGTGTGTGTGTGTGTGTGTGTGTGTGTGTGTGTGTGTGTATACACATTAATGAACATGTTAATTAATCTATACACTTATTTTCCATGTGTTTTTCAGGTATTCTGATATGCTCACACCATATATGAATTCAGTACCTGCTGTGATAGCCAAAGCTTCAGCAATCCACAATCCCATCATCTATGCCATCACACACCCCAAATACAGGTACTGTACGAGTCTCATTGAGTATCACTGATGTCAGTTCAATATATTTTTGAAACCCGACTGTTTTAGTTTTGCCTCTTAAAGTGGTGATGAAAAACATTAATGTTACTATAAGTGGTAATGTATGACATTTTAATGGACAAACCCACTTCTCAATAAATGTAGAGCGTGGGTCAGAGATTAGATTACCTGGTCTGGCCCCATTAGGACTAAACACCTGAGGCAAATTGTGATTGTTTTAATTTTTCCTAGTGTCTAGCTCACTGAGCCATTCAATCGCAAATTGATCAGAAACATGCATTGCTTCTGGGTTAAAGTGTGAAATTCCATTTTGATTGATTTCATTAACCTAAATATCCATTTGAGCATAAAGAGTAATTAATCCTGCACATTGTTTTGGTACCATGTGTAAGGCCTGTTGAGGTAAAAATAATTTTGAATGGCTTTTCTCCCACGACACTAAACCATATTTTCCTATGCACTGAACACGTTTCCATGCACTCAATGACAAGAGGTCTATTCTGATTTAGGTCTAAACTGTAATACTACTGTTTCAAATGTATCTAAATTATGTAGCTAATCTGAAGCTCTGAAATTATTGCATATATTCTGATACAAAAAGATTTTCAGTAAACTTATTTTTCCTATTGCTACTGCTGCCTTTAAAACAGGTTTTACTGCTACTGAATTAAAACACATATCTGTACATGTATTTTTTTTACAAGACTACACACTATGATTTTGAAATTTCTGAGACCAGTCAGTGTTAAACTGTACTTGTACTAGTTAGTTGCCAAGTCAACATTTCTAATATTTGCTTAAATTTGTTTAATGATAAGATTTTAATCAAATATTTATATTTTGTTTTCTTTCAATTGTATTTTATTGCCGAAAACATTTGTTTTGATGGTGATTGATACCACTGAAAAGATCAATCAATATGTCTACCAGTGATTTCTCATTAGTATTTTACAGTGTCTTATTGAAGTTGATTATTATGGAACATGCTCTATGTACAGTAAATATGGATCCACCATGTCTTTGTCAGGTTGGCCATAGCGAAGTACATTCCATGTCTTCGTGTGCTGTTGTGCATCCCCAAGCGTGACCTCCACTCCCTCCACAGCAGCTTTATGTCCACACGTCGTTCCACCGTCACAAGTCAGTCCTCTGATATGTCCGGACAGCTTCGCAGAACCAGCACCGGTAAATCCCGGCTCTCCTCAGCCTCCGACAGTGAATCTGTGAGTATGTGAGCCTGATGGACCTCTAGATCTGATGATTAGTCTTCTCAAGGGCAAATGTGATTGTAACGGGTGTATTTTATAACCTGTTTCTACTCTTCAGGGCTGGACAGATACTGAGGCCGATCTCTCGAGCATGGGCTCCAGGCCTGCCAGCCGACAGGTGTCTTGTGAGATCAGCAAGGACACTGCAGAGATCCCAGACTTCAAACCTTGTAACTCATCCAGCTTCAAGTCTAAGCTCAAAAGCCATGACTCTGGCATCTTTGAAAAGGTGACCTCACAGGCTGAGTGTATTACATATGTGGCAAGTATCAAAGGAGTGTAGCTTCTATTTATCCTCATGTTGCTCTGTTAAACCATGGGCGTAGCTTGACATTTGACCTAGCCAGTGGATTTGGTCAGTCACACTTTTAAACACATTTCACATTTTCTATAGTAAAGCTACAAATTCACACACAGTGCATTCAAGTCAATCTTTTATATTCAAGAGAATCTGTCTTGATAACCAGATATATTGCACTATGTCTGTTTTTGCCACATTAACCTTGATTTTGAGTTTGAAATTTGAATAAAAAATTCTGTCAATAAATACTCACCTTCATGTTGTTCCAAACCCGTAAGACCTTTGTTCATCTTCACAACACAAATTCAGGCATTTTTGATGAAATCCAAGAGCTTTCTGACCCTGCATAGACAGCAATGCAACTACCAGTTTAAGGCCCAGAAAGGTAGTAAGGATATAGTTAAAATAGTCCATGTGACATCAGTGGTTCAACCATTTTATGAAGCTACAAGAATATTTTTTGTGTACAAAGAAAACAAAAATAACGTCTTTATTCAACAATTTCTTCTCTTCCGTGTCAGTCTTTGCCGCATGTTTACAAGAGTGCCATGTCGCATCTTCCATGAAGAAATTGTTAAATGAAGTCATTATTTTTGCTTTCTTTGTGCACAAAAAGTATTCTAGTAGCTTCATAACATTACGGTTGATGCACTGATGTCACATGGACTATTTTAATGATTTCCTTACTACCTTTCTGGTACTTGAATGTGGTAGTACCGCTGCTGTCTTTGCAGTGTCAGAAAGCTCTCAGATTTCATCAAAAATATCTTAATTTGTGTTCTGAAGATGAACCAAGGTCTTACTGCTTTGGAACAACATGAGGGTGAGAAATTAATGACAGAATTTTCATTTTTGGGTGAACCATCCCAAAAATGGTTGACCCAACCATGAATGAAGGAGTGCATTACTCACTCACTGCTTTAAAATAAACATTTTTTGGGCATGAATTAAGTTAACTTTATACTTAGTAAATGTAACTAAAAATAAAAAATTTTGCAGTTTATGTTCTGAAATATATTTTTAGGTATTGTTGTGGGTAAATGGAAAAACCTTGGCAAGTAAATGGTTGCTACAATGGCTGCATTTATTTCTTTATTTATGTGTACATCCAGGTTTGTCTGCTGTTGGTATATGTTGTAAGCCTCCGTAATTAGTTCGAAAACGCTGCTCAGTGCATTTGTTAGCTGCGTTAAGCTTATGTTGAAACTAAAAATAACTATGACAGTGTTTATTTTTTCAATGTAAAAGTCTTTACTGCTTACTCGTAAAAACAGTCTCTTGTCACTACCACTAAAATCACCACCACGAATACATACACCATTTCTCAATACTAAACAGTATTAAAACACTATTATTTATATCAAAATCAATAATAAATACCACTGTTATTTATATAAAATATTGAATAATAATATTTAAAAAACAACAGTCATAAAAGTGAGATTTTGCCACAGCGATTTGCTCTGGAACAAATAATAGATTAATGAGACCCAAGACTGCCCGTTAGATTTGCCCAAAACAAATTATATCTCACGTTTAACCACTATAGAGCCATTAGAGCCAGTGGCAAATTCCAGAAGATCTGGCTTTTCCCGGCGGATTCATGAGCACTGAGCGGCTGCTGACGCAAATTTTCAAACAGACACTATCTTTATTAACAAACTGCATATTTGAACTATAAACAAGTACAATCTCTTTCGAAAACCACTTAAAACTACATTCTGTGACACAAAAACAGTAATATTTTGAAAAAATTGTAATGGATTGGGGCCGTGACACTTGCTGTGAGAAGTACCGTAAATGGAGTGATACAATTACAAACAGTGAAACATCTGCTGGAGTTCTGTTGTACTCTAATATTGCACTCCTATTAGCCAATCAGATTATAGAACCACAAAGAACTGTTGTGTAAAGGCTATTATCTGACAAAATGCAGATTTGACAAAACACAACTTTTTTTGGCAAATGAGATTGGCAAATGAGAAGCTGTGCCCATGTGTTGAATATAAAAGAAGTAGTTTTTGATAATCAAAGCAGACACAGTGACCATAGTTGGTTATTTGTCACAAAACAAACCCCTTTAGGATAATATGAAATCACCCTGTTGATGTTATTTTTTGTGATTATCCTTAACATATTGCTAAAAAAAGGCACATTTTTTAAAATGCAATTTATTTCTGTGATGTTACTTGATTCTTCAGAAATCATTTTGATGCTTTGATGCTCATGAAACATTTTTATTATTATCTTCATTAAAAAGTTGTGTTTAATTTTTTTGGAGAAACATTTCAGGATTCTTTGACGAATAGAGAGTTCAAAAGAACTGCATTTATTTTAAATAGAAGTCTTTTGTAACGTTATAAACGTCTCAATTTAATGCGTCCTTGTTGAATGAAATTATTGCTTTCTTTCAGAAACACTTTCTGACACCAGACTTTTGAACAGTGGTGTATGTGCTTGATTATTATACTGACTTTCATTTCTGACCTAGAGTTCCTCTGATGTGGAAGATGTGTCTGTGGTTGGACTCGTTCAACCGGACCGCACCAACCCTTTAGCTGTAAGTCTGTTTGAGTTCAGTATAAAGCAATCAAGCTTTTGCAGGATCCTGTAGGTTTGTAAAATTTGCTGACCTCAGGAACATTTTGTTCTGGTGTCACTGGCAGAGCAACTCGCCCAGGCAATCAAATGTGTACATAAAAAATCTGAAAGCGTATTCAAAATGCTAGAATGCTATTTGATGAATCACAGTGTGCTGCTAAAAAATGTAATTTGTTATTGAATTTGAATTTTGATTACAGAAGAAAAGCATTTAATAAAATTACAGTTCCATTCTTCCATTAAATGCGTTCTTCTGCAGAATGAATATGTGCCTTTGAAAGAATAATCTTAATCATCTTTTATACATGAATGCCTGTTAATTAAACCGAGAATTATGCTGTCAGTGTTTAGTGTTACGGAGATCATGTTGAGCGTAATTGCAGCAGTGTTATCTGCAAGAACAATGTTTTATTTATGATTTAATGCGCAGTGAATGCTGATAATTGGCAATAGGTCGATTAAATCTATTTAAACTTTCTTCTGTGCTTTTTGCAGGCTAGTGACAGTACGGATGTGTCCATTTCCAGAGGTGCGATTGGTCGGATCCCCAGCATTGTTATCACCTCTGAGTCTAGTACTTTCCTGCCCTCGGTACGGCCCAGCTACAGAAGCAGCCGCTCGAGTATGTCCAGTGCTGGGGCAAATCCACCTAGGAGAGACTCTCGTGGAGGAGTCCAGCAGGGGGCAGTGCATCTCTCCACTGCTGCTGAAACACCCGAATCCGCTCACCCAGACAACCCTCGCCCTCAACATCTCTAGTGCTTACACCTCTTCACTCACCATTTGAATCTTACCTTCAAGCTTTGTGTTAAGGTTCTGTGCTTTTTGTGAGTTATTCTGTTCTGTGGTGTAGACTTTTAGTAAGGGGAGCTTGAAATGAAAACAAAACCAGAGAGATTGATCAGTGCTATGTATTACAGAATGTAAAATATGAAAGTCATACATTGATGTCAAGTTATTTTAGTCTGGTCATCAATGTCAAATGGCACATGCAGGTAATATCAGCTTATTTAGGGAGTTGTTTGTGTTTGCTTTAGTACTAAGCTTTACATTTTTGTGTTTCTTGTACATTATAATTTTGAAAATTGTTTTGTTTCAACCTCCAGCATTTTTTATGATGACATTTCAGCCGGAAATCTAATAGTTATTTTACTGTCTTCACTCAAAGTGAGACTCTGCCTGAATGTTTTGCTTAACAGGATCATCTTAAGACTGTGGCATGTGAGTTTTGCTCTTGAGACACTGAAATGCTCGCTTCCACAGAACTACAAGGTATGCAATATAAAGCCATATTACAGAAATATCCTAACTCAGAATTCTGTTTTGTCTGTTTAGTAACAATAGTAATCTCGTTTAGAATATTAATTGTCTCAGATCTTAACACTTAAAGGAGAAGTCCACTTCCAGAACAACGATTTACAAATAATTTACTCACCCCCTTGTCATTCAGAGTGTTCATGTCTTTCTGTCTTCAGTCATAAAGAAATGATGTTTTTTGAGGAAAGCATTTCAGGATTTTTTTTCATATAATGGACTTAATTGGTGCCCCGATTTTTAACTTGTAAATGCAGCTTCAAATGGCTCTAAACGATCCCAGCCAAGGAAGAAGGGTCTTATCTAGCAAAACAATTGGTCATCTTTTTTTTTTTTCAAAAAATAAAAATTAGTATACTTTTAAGCACAAAAGCTCCTGTAGCACAGGCTCTGGGATGCGCGTCCACAATGCTACGAATTAGTGATAGGTCGTTCTTTAACGATTCATTCATTTTGAACGAATCTTTAATGTGACTCGGGGAGAACGAGTCGTCTCGGTGAGTGATTCGTTCATCGCGCACGCGCAACATCCTACTAGGTTCTGTACTGGAATTAGTTCACCTGTTTTAAGTCTTCTGGTTTTTCAAGTCGTTCATTCATCCTATGGGGCTGTCATGTGATACTGATTTTGCTAAAATGAACGAAATGACTCGAAAAAAAGATTTGTTAATTTTGCTAAACGAGACTCAAAGGTCCGAGTCGGTAAAATGATCCGAACTACACTACTACGAATCATGTCGAAGTTCATCGTCTATGTACTCCGGCTCAAAAAGGTAGAGTATGGCGAAAAACTCCATCCTATTTTCTCATACAACTTCAGAATTGTCTGACATCATTGTACCTTGTTGTCTGTAAACAGCGTTTGACTTACCTGCACTTTCTTAGTCTTTGCACGTTCGCTTTGTAAACACTGGGTCTGTAGATCCGCTTACATTCCGCGTGACCTTTCGACGTGATTCAATAGTACGTAGCCGTGAACGCGCATCCCAGAGCCTGTGCTACACAAGCTTTTGTGCATAAAAAGTATACAATTTTTTATTTTCCGAAAAAAAGTTCAAAATCGGGGCACCAATCAAGTCCATTATATGGAGAAAAAGCCTGAATGCTTTCCTCAAAAACCATAATTTCTTCACAACTGAAGACAGAAAGACATGAACATCTTAGATGACAAGGGGGTGAGTAAATTATTTGTGAATTGTTTTTGTGGATGTTGAGTTTTCCTTTAAAGCTACACTATGTAACTTTTTTTTATTTGAAAGTAACATCAGAATGTTATCAACCTTATACTTAAATGCGGAAGTAAGATTATGGGTGAGACTTCTGGTTCATTATCTGCTATAGAGAAATAACAAGAAGAATAAGGTGCAGTAAACTTAAAACTGTTTGCACTATAAGTCAGTGTGTTCATAATCAAGATAATACATTAAATAATATGGTAGGACACTAATTTGCAATATCAAGCAGCAAAACGAGTTGTTTTGTACAGCTACAAAACAGCCGGAGGCGGATGAGACAGACCCACAACATTTACAAATGGCCGCGCCCACTCTTTTTCACGGGAAAAATAAGGTGGATAAATAAGAGAGTGTAATATTCCAAATCATGCCTTTACCCAAATACATTTTGATTACCTTATAATACTTATTTTTAATTTAGACAGCAAATCGTATAACTTACATGTTATTCTCTTATGCCTGTCACGTCATATCTGTACACAAAGTAGCTCTAGTGTCGTGAGCGTGTTTGCTGTGGTAGTAGCGTCAAGCTGAAAGTTTGTTGTTAATGAGAATGAGACAAATTAACCAATTTTTCATTCAAACCTCTTGTATTAAACAAAGAAACTGTAATGTATTTGTTCTTCCGCTCTGGTAAGAAATCTTGTATCCATGTGTACACCAGTGCCTCGAACCACATTCATTCACGCAGAGGCACAGAGCCGAAGCACAACCGATGTTCTTCCACAAGACACATGCAGTTTTATTTTGCAACCGCTAGAGGGCCAGAAGTTACTTAGGCCTTGTCCCTATTTCCACATTGGGGTTTTACATTGGAATAAACTACGTTTTCCAAAAAGCCATTAGTGTAGCTTTAAAATAGGAAGCTTCTGTAATTCTCCATCTGACCTCTGATTTTTTTTTTGAAAGCATTGTAATCATTTCTGGTTTGTAATTTTTGACATTTTCAGACTTTTTTTTTTATCCTTTTAGTTTCACTATACAGTATAAACATAAGTTGTAATGTGTTTTCATAAAGGTCTTGTGGTATTATTAATGGCCTCCGAAAGTAACACAAGAAACCCTCAGATCTTCAGCATTAAGAATGTGGAATTTTATTTGTTATCATAGTTTGCAAATATGGACTATCACATTATTGAAAAGAGAAACAGCACCTCAATTCACCATAAAGCATCTGTTTATCATCTGTTTAACCGATATAATCTAGTGATTGGAGGGGTAAAAGGATTTTTGTATTGCTTTGGAAAAAAGCAATCTTAAACAGCACAAGCCACAGAATGCATATGCCTGGAGCAGGGACACATCATTATCTTGCTAAATCACACCAACAGCGAATGCGCAGCTGATGTCATACATGCTGTGTATGTTTCCATCAATCCATCATCGAGATGAATGACCTTTAAGGAATATTGATCACATGCTCACATGTACATCCACCTCTACAGACGTTGTTTTTTTGATATTCTAAAAATGTTAGTTATTTTTTATTTTTAATTAGCACTGTTTGAATATTTAAAATAGTAAACTATTAATGTTTTTACTCAATGACTGGATGTAACTCAAATGTGGTGGTGATAGAAGACTTGGTGGCGCTCTTTAGAGTTATCCAATGTTGGCTTGTTCTTGAGTGGTGTGTTTGTAAAAAGGAAACGTTTATTTGTGCAGATGACTACAGTCTGTGGACTGTTTATATTGTTACATATAGTCTCAGATTGTATAAGAGTATATATCTGTTAGTGTGTATCCATTCAAATGAAAGACACAGTATATACAGTTGAAGTCAAAAGTTTACATATACCTTGCAGAATCTGCAAAATGTAATTACTGTACCAAAATAAGAGGGATCATACAAAATGCATGTTATTTTTTATTTAGTACTGACCTGAATAAGATATTTCACATAAAAGATGTTTACATACAGTCCACAAGAGAAAATAATAGTTGAAATTATAAAAATGAACATGTTCAAAAGTTTCATCCACTTCTAAATACTGTGTTGTTACTGTGTTGAAATATCTAATTTAGGTCAGCACTAAATAAAAAATAACGTGCATTTTTTATGATCCCTCTTATTTTGGTAAAATAATGAACATTTTACAGATTCTACAGATTCTACAGATTCTGTATGAAAACTTTTGACTTCAACTGCATGTGTATGTATCCGACACCGAGAAGCACATTATTGTATATTTTTCACTTATGTGGTTGTTCCTATTTATTTTTTTAAATAAACCTGCAGTTCTACACAATGTTTCTTTTCTCTTTATAGATGAGCAAGTTCTTTCATAATCATATTTGCAAGAATTATTCAAAATTTTCCTTAATAAAATAGTTACACTAAATCACTGAATTAAAAAACGGGTCTATTTATAGAGATGTTTCTCTAGCCTTCAGACATCGCTGTCCTCACCAACACATGCTGTCAGTAATGATTTGACATCATTTTTCTCAACCACAACTTTCAGGGTTTTTCATTTGCATTTAGAGAGCCACAGCAAAAGTCCTTATTTTGTCACCATAATTGTCTCTGAGGGTAATGGGGTTTTACATGACAAGAAGCCTGCTTTTAAAATAAATGAAAAAAGAGGGATACAGACAAAAGTTGTTTATTAGTACTATTATTTTCTTTTTGTGGTTCTGCAAGTAATTTGTAATTAATTGTACTGAAAGGATATACACATCTGCCCCCCGCTGGCCACATGTCGAACTGCATGAGCCCACTTTTCAGTTTGTTTGTTTAAGCCTATCCACCTTATTTTTCCCATAAGAACGGCTTCCATCTCATCCTCATCCAGCTATTTTTAGCTGTACAAAACAGCTTGTTTTGCTGCTTGATATTGCAAGTTGATGTGTCTTACCATATTATTTTAACGTATTATCTTAAGCCTAGATTCTACAGATTCTGTATGAAATGATTTGAAATCTGTAGGGGGGCAGCCGTGGCCTAATGGTTAGGGAGTCGGGCTTGTAACCGAAAGGTTGCGGGTTCGAGTCCCAGGTCCGGCAGGGATTGAAGGTGGTGGGAGTGAATATCCAGCGCTCTCTCCACCCTCAATACCATGACTGAGGTGAGTCCCTTGAGCAAGGCACCGATCCCCCAACTGCTCCCCGGGCGCCGCAGCGATAGCAATATGGCTGCCCACTGCTCTGGGTGTGTGTTCACGGTGTGTGTGTGCATTTGATCGCTTCTCACTACTGTGTGTGTGCACTTGGATGGGTTAAATGCAGAGCACAAATTCCGAGTATGGGTCACCTTTACTTATGAACACACTGGTTGGTAAGTTACCATTTACTGCACGCTGTTATTCATCTTTCATCTCGTTATTTCCCTATAGTGGCTAATGTACCGGATGTCTCATCCGTAGGCTTACTTCCGTGTTGAAGAATAAGGTGGATAGGGAAAAATAATTAATTTATTCATAAAAGAATTCATATGATTCATATAAAAATATTGGGCATAAAATTGTTTGGGCATTTAAAATGCCAGCATATGAGTGTAAAATGTCTAGATTATCATCTCAGTCGTGTCTTCTTTCAAAGGTTCCTATGAACATGATTCATGTAATCATGTCTGTGTGCACTGTAATACGTGGTTAAAATACTCTTAAACTGAGTCCTTTTAATGCAAGTATGACACAGGTTGTCATTTTTAAACAATGCATAATCTGCTCTTTCACACAATGCCCTCCTATGGGCAACGTGCCATTTGCCTATTCAGCAGTGGCTCTTGAAAAAACACATATGATATTAAATATTACAGCAAAAAATGTTTGCAAATGTCTGCACAATATTCCTTTATGGGTTGGAAAACTAACAAAAGTCTTTACTCTACGAATTTACATTAGTGTTTGTCAGTATGATTCATGGAAAAATCAGGTTGTATGTAATGCATGCTGTATTTGAACATGAAAAAACACTGAAACAAAATTATGTAGCCTATGTTTGGAGCCTTACCCCAACTCTGGCAGTTACTGGCTGCTCTAGGGAGACAGGATTTGCATCATAACCTGATGTGGCATGGAAAACCCCCTCAAGTATGTAACTAACAGCAGTTATTCATTCAGCCACTGTAACTGACGCATGCTCTGGGGTCCACTGTTCTCCCCAAACCTCTTAAACTGTGCCACCTTTACATCAGCAGATATAAATAACATTCATTCATCACATTTAGCTCTCAGTTATGTTCAACTTCTGAACAGTTATGCTTTTTAGGGGACTTTAAGCTGATTAAATAGTGTGTTTCATGACACGTCATTAATTGGCCATATTGGCAGCACAGAATGTAAACAATGCCACTGAACCAAACAGAACTTGCATATTTTGCTAATTATTGTTGCTGAAAATGGTCAATTATTGTTATGTTTTGAGCGGTACTAATAGGTTTGGCTGGGAAAAAACATTTGTACTTTAGACTGACAAAAGTTATAACAAATCAAGGAGAATAGTGCAAAAAACTGTCTGAGGAACAAAGGGCGTTTGTGGCTGCCCAAACTAAACCAGGATTTCCAGGGCAAGAATCTTGACAACATTAATGAAATATTAGGCTGATATCTTAATTAATACTGCTTGTTCGCATCTTTATCACCTATTAACTTTGGTTTGTCAAAATATTGCGGGCTTTCCTGCTTACTAAGTCCTTCTCTATATGATTTAGCATCTTCTACACGTTTTCCCCATGGTTTAGACAGCATAAATCAGCTGAACAATGTATTCTGTAGTACATTAACTTTGCAGTCCATGCTGTTGTTTACATCCGAGTATCTCCAATATGGCCACGCATCAGCTTATGCTGATTTGAGATGCTTTTTTTCTAGGTTTAACTAAAACAGCTGAAACACCTAATATAATATTCCAAATGCAGAAGGTTAACACGCAGAACCCAAGGGCTGAGAATTACATTTAGTAAATTAAATATAGGGCCCTGTAGAATGTCTGCTGGCGTTTGAGGCTTTATTATGGGTCAGATGTTAAGTTGATTCATTTTCAAAAGTTGACAAGGGCAACAAAGGGACGACTGTCTCTTTAATAATTCTTCTCTAATGAAAATCCCTCGCCCTCCGCCTTCTCGTCCCGTGTGGGAAATTACAAATCCTACTATGGAAAAAAAAAAACTTTGCTCATTAATATTTATCAGGTCATGCTGCGTTGCTTGGTAACTTTACTAACAAATCCGTCACAAAAGCTAATTAATATTCATGAGCCAAACGCTCACCATATGATGATTCGTTAATTCGCCCGGTGATTAGCTCAGGGTCTGCATTCCAGCGAATCAGGGAAGCTTATATTGAGAAAACGCCACATTCTATAATTAATATTCATGAGCTAATCCTTCAGCATAGTATGATTGGTGAATTTGCGTCCCGTGTGCTTACGTACACCGGGGGTTCCAGGGATCTGGCGTGAGTGACAGAGCTCGCCTCTGGAGAAAACGGAGCCACTCCAAACTGCAAGGCTCGCGGCTGTCAGTATAAATCAACTTTTAGCATGCAATGTAGGTTGAAGCAAAACTTTGAGAAGTTGTTTGTCTTTAATGGTTTGTTGAATGGAAATTGAGGCAACAGGCTTGACACTGTATTTGGACGCTCAGTGGCTGCAGTCGCGTGAAAACATTTCTATAAGCAACTTTCCTATTGATCCATGCCTACCGATATATAACAATACATATAACGTGAGTCTAAATATAGACTATTATGCAGTCAGTGGCGTGTCGGTTATTGTTTTGAATTTGTGGTCAGGTGCATGTATCTGGTTTTGACTTCTGGCAACAGTGGTTGAGTGATGCTCAAGGTCTTTGAGGTGTTTAGTCCTTTCTGATATGTGTAGTTTTGCATGGGGCATTGTTTTACGTTTTGTGTGTATCTATGTGGTCAAAGAGGGATCAGTGATATTTGTTTATACTGTATGGGAAGATGTAAAAGTGTGTTGCTGTGGGATACATGTTGTCTTCAAGTGCTCGATGCTGCTGCTGTCAGTTTTTGAAGGTCAATAATTTCTTAGGAAACCTTGGTACTAAGTACTTGTGACAGACAATAAATAGACATTACAAACATTACGTTCTCGGTATGCAGACAATTGACCAAGTAATCGTAAATCAACTAGTGAAATATCCTGTTGCATTGTGTTTGTGAAAATTCATATTGGTGGTGCAGATAATGTGCAGACTCTCATTTGCTATAAGGTCATCAGTATTCATCTAACATGATAATGTGGTTTATCTAAAAATCATGAACAAAAAATTAATGATGCATCATTTTTCACGGTTGTTCTGGTGTTCATTAATGCCTTATATGCATTATATTGTTCATTCAGACTGATTCGCGAACGCAGACCGATCACTCAAACACGAGGTGTAATTTATCACATGAACCAATCACAGGCAAACATTGCCTGTGTATAGTCATATCCAATCAAATCGCGATGGAGGCATTGACTCCTCCCACGTGACTTTCCTCAGTTCATTCTCAATTATTCCCCACCAATCTCACTGCAGGCTTTAGAGGTCTGTTAAAACTCAGTGGGTTCAGGGGAGGCGAGAGAGATGAGGACTCCAGCTGTAATTTTACCTGCTGCTGTCACTGTTGAACAGTGATTTTTTACGCTTATTAATGAATTATTTTGTAATATGTGACCCTGGACCACAAAACCAGTCTTAAGTAGCACGAGTATATTTGTAGCAATAGCCAAAAATACATTGTATGGGTCAAAATTATTTTTCTTTTATGCAAAAAATCATTAGGATATTATGTAAAGATCATGTTCCATAAATATTTAGTAAATTTCCTACCTTAAATATATCAAAACGTAATTTTGGATTAGTAATAAGCATTGCTAAGAACTTCTTTTGGACAACTTTAAGGGTGATTTTTCTCAGTATTTTGATTTTGTTTTTTTTTTTGTTTTTTTTTTGCACCCTCAGATTCTTGATTTTCAAATAGTTGTATCTCGGCCAAATATTGTCCAATCCTTAATTTTAAAAAATTACCCTTATGACTGGTTTTGTGGTCCAGGTTCACATAACTGCATTTTATTTTTGTACTACAATTTTTTTTCGCATCCAATTTTTTGATGAGGCACTGCCTCCCTTGCCTTCTTGTGGAAACGCCCATGAAATAGATAGATAGATTTTCAACATAATTTTGGCCCATTTGAATGCTGTTATGGGAAAACCATACAAAATGTCCAGTTAGAAAGGATATAGCAACTTGAATAACAAACTGCTTTAAATCAGAAAAACCCAATGCAGGTTTTTACAATAATAATATTTTGTCTGTGCCAAGGCTCATCATGACAAGCATTGTATCAGTTATGTTACAAACTGTACAGAATTGGCATGCTTGTTCTCTTTAATACCACCTACGAAGGCCTGATTGTTGAACATTCATGTACAGTATTACTTCAAATTCTTCCATTGACAAAGAGTGCTAAACTTAGCTGCAAACTAGAGGTCTCCCAAATTAGGCTGGACGAACAGGCAGGTCCTCAGTGGTTATCTCTCCTCCGATGTCTCGGTGCAGACCTTGTGATGTGCCGGCGCACGAGAGGTCCTCTTATCATGGTTCTCTGAGAGCAATAAGAGCATATCAGGTTTTTCTCACTGCCACTCGTTCTTTGTTTAAAGCTGCTCATAAAGAACCTCCAGATGCCTCTGAATGCTTGGGATAACATTATCTCGTGTAGATGCCATTCAAGGTTTGTTTGCAATAAATAAATACAGAATAAGAGAAAATTACCTCCTGCATTAGTGAATACAATGCAATGTGAATTTAGAGTAATTGATTGCATCCAAAGTTTATGTATTCAGGAAGATACACTACCGTTGAAATGTTTGGGGTCTGTAAGAATTTTTAATGATTTAAAAAAAAAAGTCTTATGCGCACCAAGGCTGCATTTATGTGATTAACAAAAAAAAGTTAAATCAGTAATATTGTGAAATATTATAACAGTTTAAATAACAGTTTATTATAAATTAATCAGTCAAAAGTTTTTGAACGGTAAGATTTTTAATGTTTTTTAAAGAAGTCTCTTTTGATCACCATGTCTGCATTTATTTCATACAAAGTACAGCAAAAACTGTAACATTTTGAAATATTTCAAATATTTTCTATTTGAATATATTGTAAAACGTAATTTATTCCTGTGATCAAAGCTAAATTTTTAGCATCTTGAACAGCAAATCAGCATATTATATTGATTTCTGAAGGATTGTGTGACACTGGAGACTGGCAGTGTCACACGATCCTTCAAAAAATCATTATAATATGCTGATTTGCTGTTCAAGAAACATGTATTATTATTATTATTATTATTATTATCATCAATATTTTTGAGTACATTTTTTCAGGATTCTTTGATGAATAGAAAGGTCCAAAGATCAGCATTTATCTGTATGTTAAAATTGTAATGTATTTAAAGTGATGATAGGCACTTCATTTAAACAGGAGTTTACACAGTTCAATCCCAGAATGCATTGTGAATGCATGAGATAAGCTTGTTTGTGTCTGTAGGGACTGACAATTAATTCTGACCTTTTGTTAACCTTTTTTCAGAATCAGATTGCACTTGCAAGGAATTAAACCTAACTCTAACCCTAACCCTAACCAAAACTAGCCCAGGACCTAGATAGATGAGGCACCCTAGAAGAAAGGAGTCTAGAAAAATCTTTTAGCCTAAGAGGGGGCTATATTAGCTCTGTGAATCATGGGAGGCCTGGCATTCTGGGTGTCCCCTTACATGCCATATAAGTACCCCTTCCTCCCCCCTCCCCACAATGCCATAGTGCTATCACTCTCGGCAAAGGGGCAGCTATTCTTAGGCTGTCTGTCCAGCTCATCTGAACAGGCAAGAATCCTCTTCCTCTGGCTCATAGCTCTTCTCTGTGTTGCTCCAGTTATTTTGCATTCGTTGCAGTTTGGCTGGGCCTGAATTGGTTGTTTTAAGCTGTTGCTTTGACCCTTTTGGCCTGCAGGTTTTTTTTTTAAGTTGGATAGGTGTGAGTGTTACTTTCATTTTACACGTTTTTTTTCCTTCTTCTGCTTTCAGAGGCTGTTTGGCACGTGCCCCGCCCCCCTCCAAATCCATTTTCCCCATCCGTTTGGAGAAATTCTGTTGCTTAAACAATACAAAGGCTTTTTTTGAACAATGACTTCATACAACGTTTCACTCGCTGGACCTTCGCCTTGGGGCTTCCGGTTGCAAGGAGGCAAGGACTTCAACATGCCCCTCACCGTTTCCAGGGTAAGACTCCCAAATCTTGGCCAAACAGACAGTGATTCATTAGTTCAGCACTGTTTACTCACATATGAATCAATGTAGATTAAGTCTATCTGAACTCATTTGAGTATCATTTGAGTAACAGGAAATTTAAGTGTTGCACACAAAATTGAATTTAATTCATTTCCAGTTCAATTTAGATTTTACAAATCTCCGTCTTAAATTAACTCTCTTATTGTGAGACTTAAAATTTAACCTTTGTTCATTCATTGTTGAATCTTTGTTCATTCATTGTTATCTTGGTGCTTGATACCCTTGACTTGGAGCTCATTCAGAGTTGTTTGTTATTTATGGTAATGACGTTATTCATCACATGATGATAATGATTATGCTTCTCCTATATTATTATGCTATATCTGTCTTGATTTAGAAACCTGGGCATGGGGGTTAGGCTTGGGTATATTGGATATGTGAGGTTTGCACCACAAAGAAGTTATTGGTATCTTCGTATGTGTATGTGTATCACCTTTCAGTGCTGTTAGATATTGTGAAATGCATTATTTATTTTATTTTATAGTTATTTTATAGTTATTTCTGCAGTTACTGAGGAGTCCTGTAAATCCATATTTCCAATGTGGATGTACAGTATTGATCGTAATGTATGCTGTCAGTTCACTGCACTCGAGTTGATTCATCCTTGTTCTGCTGTGTGACATGAAGTTGTGATGACTAGAACAGCTAGTTCTGTGAAATTGTAGTTCGATATATACAAGGAATTCAGCATGAATGAGTGCAAAAGGGTGTTTATGAGGGCTTTATTTTGCTATTGTAAGATAGGAAGGTCAAATATCACAGAAGGGTGAGTGCCCATTGTACTGTAGCAGTTTTAGCTGTGCAAACGCACATAGTTGACCTAGTAGAAACATTTTACTTCTTGAAAGCATAATGAGAACAAACCAAAGAACATTACCCTATATTGTTGGCATGAGTGCATTTGACTATAATTGTATCTGTTTGTGTGATTGTGTGGAAGTGTGTCTTCAAATAAGAGCACAGTCCACATGCGCCTATTCTCAGATGTCTAGTGAAGACAGTTTCACTGCCCCAATATGTTACTGACATTAGAGGGTCTTGAAAAAATAGATCCTCTTGTGTAAAAAATGTCAGACAGTGATCGAGCGGCGGCAATACATGCCACAAAGAGATGATGCACTGCCGTTTTGTCACCTCTGCCAACATAGTCTACGGTCAGGAAGAATGTCTGTCCTGCTACCATCCTAGGTGGTCCATAGAGTTCCCCTCAACAGTATCGTAATGCCTGTTGGAATCTAGTGACGCTTTTCTAGGCTTTTTATTTGCAGCATTTGACAGCCATTTGGCCTCACTGTATTGGTTACTAAGAATATCTAAATCAAGAGGTGTGTGGCAGGTCTGTTTGTCTACAGGAAAAGACCAGTAGCACAGGGTCTAGTCAGTCACTGTAGAGTAACAGGTGGTACCCAGTACGTTTGTTCTGGCTGTCGTGTGGCTCAACAGGGGGCTTTTCTATAAAAGTACCTCACAGGTGTGCAGGCCTGCTGGAAAAGAGACAAGAAGTGTTCTGTTATTCTGTGTTTGAATTAAGACGTAGATTTACATCTGCTGTGAGTATCACATTAGTAGGTCTGAGGAGGATCTGTGTAACTTAAGAGGATGAATATTATTCACCAGACCACAGGAGACAGACGGCCTGGGTGCTATTTACTGATCAGCCAGTGAGAATTCCAGTTCAGTGCTGGAGACTTTGCTCTGAGTATTAAAACATGCAATGATTAACTGTACTGGACCTGTTCCTAGACTGTTGAGATCGAAGAATAATTATACGTACATATATATATATATTTCTAAATACTTTTTAATGTAATATAATATAATTTGTAGAGATGCAATGATGCACTGAGAGCCAGTTGAAAATCAACACGTGTGACTATTTAAATCAGTCGAGACATTAAACGAATCACGATACAAATTGGGGTAGGAGTTTGTATGCATGTAAAAGTGTAGATTATATTTTCTTTTCAACTTGCCTTTGTATTATGTATACTAAAGTAGTATTTCTATGTACAGCACTGCTTTGTTTACAGCTGTAACCAAGAAAACGCTGTATTGCTGCTGTTTCATAGGCGCCATCTGCTGTCAGTGGGTGAATTTGCGTTCTCATTCAGGCCATTTGCTGTTTGTCTTGTTCAAATGTTTTATGTAGCATAATTTCACAAATTAAAGTCAAACCTGTTTGTTTTTGCCTCAGATTTTGAAATTATACAGCCTAATTTAGATTAAAAATAGATTTTTTTTAACATCAATAATAATGAGAAATGGTCCAATGGCAAATCAAAATATTAGAATGATTTCTGAAGTATCATGTGACACTGAAGACTGGAGTAGTGGCTGGTAGATTATTTAAAAAACATAACAAAATATAAAACAGTTATTTTAAATTATAATAATATTTCACTGTATTTGTTTTTTTAAAAAGGCTTTTCTGCTCACCAAGCCTGCATTTATTTGATCCAAAGTACAGCAAAAAGAGTAAAATTTTGAAATATTTTTACTATTTAAAATAACTGTTTTTTATGTGAATATATTTTAAAATGTAATTTATTCCTGTGATTTCAAAGCTGCAATTTTAGCATCATTACTCGAGTCACATGATCCTTCAGAAATCATTCTACTATTCTGATTTGCTGCTCAAAAAACATTTATTATAATTATGTTGAAAGCAGCTGAGTAGATTTTTTTTTTTCAGGTTTCTTTAATGAGTAGAAAGTTCAGAAGAACAGCATTTATCTGAAATAGAAATCTTTTGTAACATTATAAATATCTTTTTCTATAACATTTAAAATCAAATAGAAAGCAGTTATTTTAAATAGTACAAATATTTCACAATATTACTGCTGGTAGTGTATATATATATATATAGTATTTGACAATACTGTACATCTTTTCAGTTTATACTTATACTGTATTATTATACTGTGTCATTATACTGTATTTTAGTGTAGGATATTTTCAAATTCTTTTGATAAATTGTACTGACATATTACAGATGATACTTCCTATATTTCTTTGACTAGTATATTGGGCCTTCTGAATTGGGTGAAATATTGTTGGCAGATGCTTCTGTGTATGACTGTGAGTGCTCCTATTCAGCGCTAGGTGCTGAAATGAGGGTTTCTCTAGGCTGAGAGCAACTCAGACTGTAACAGATGGTACACAGAAAGCATGAACTTGCAATTCAGCTCAAACTGAAAGCAGCAGATGAGGGATATAAATACCTCTGGGTGGTTTGGATGAAAAGGAACTCCTAAGGAAATAATACTTTTATCTGGAGAATGCATTAGACAGTAATTAAGTAACAGCAACAAAGAGACATTGGCAAATGGTAGATATAGTTTTGGAAGTTATCCCAAAAAATTACTAAATTATATTTGTCTTGTCTATGAACTCACTAAACTATGCATGTTTATTAAGTTTTTACTTTATTGAAACAATGGAAATTGTAATAATCAAACATTTGCATTATTCATATAGAATAGCACAGATGAAAAAATCATTTGTCCTATTGAACTGAGTGACGGTAGAAAGAAAGGGGCGTTGGGACCGCCAAAGTAAAAAAGAAAAGTTATGAGGTTACCCAGCACTAAATCACCTTATACTTGCAGTAATGTTCTGTGACATTTCATTTGACACTTTGGTGTCATTAGAAATGTGTTTGCCTCTGAAAAGATGTTACAGTTAAATGTCAACAGGGATCCACTGTTTAGCATCTACCAAATAGTTTGAAGATGTTTCATCCGGTGAAGGGCATTTGCAGTAGCCTAATAATATAAAACTCAGCATAATATTATTGTGGGCTCTCTTGACGTACCCTAATGCACCAACTGGTGGAATAGTGTTTCACCTTTGTGAAGTGATATTAGGGTGTTCAAATATGGACGTTTCAAATTAAGGGCTACTCTCATTCGCATGGTATTCACTGAGCATCCAGTTAAAGCTTGTGAAGATTGAGTTTTATGGTTGGCTTGAATTTGATCTGCATTAATACTATCTGCATGTTGGATTAATGACACAAATGTAGCTGTCTCTTCACTTGGACTGCGTTCAAAGTTGTTGTTTTTTTCAAGTTCTAGAAATAGCACGATACCCCTGGTAAGAGCATTCCCAACAGTGTTGATTTTCATTGTGACTTTCCAGTGCTGGACTGCTTAAATGACATCTCTCCACACGCCTATTCTCTAATGAGCCCAGGGAAATTGTTCATTCCAGTCAGTCTTCAGGAAGATTGATGCTGGCAGATGAACACAAATCTACTTAATTTTTAAAGCTAATTGTTGCGTTCTTTGTTCCCTGAGCTAGTTAAAAAGAAAAAAGGGCCTTTAGGGCCAGATTTACTAACAGCTTGCACCAGCGCAAACCATCTTTTGGAATTAAAATAGTACTGTCAGGTTTTACTAAAGACGCGCAGGGACGAATTAGTGCTGAAAAGACATGGACACAGTTATTTTTGCATCTGACCTTACTGAATATGCATTTGTAGGAGTTACCCTTTCAGACAAAAAATATATGGGAGGAGAGTATTAAATGAATCTCACAATGTGATTTACTAACATTTGCGCTCGTCAAATTACTGGTATGTGCGCCATTATTTAATTCCCAAAAAAGCAGGTGGTAATTTGCGCTGCTTTTGGTAGATTGTGTCATTATGGAAATGATCAGGGTTGAATCTGCGTTCTTTAATGTGTGCATTGTCAGTAAATTGCACACAGAATTTTCCCCTCCCATCTGCGCTTTTATGAAATTGTGCTCACCCAGGGTTGCCGGGTTTTTACAACAATACCCGCCCAATTTTTCCCTGGGTAAAATTAGCATTCCAGGGGCTAAAAAATGTGTTATTGGGGTCGTTTCAACCCACGAACATGAAAAACAACCCACAGCAACAGTGTTAAAGGAGAAGTCTACTTCCAGAACAAAGATTTACAGATAATGTACTCACCCCCTTGTCAAAGATGTTCACGTCTTTCTTTCTTTAGTCATAAAGAAATTATGTTTTTTGAGGTAAACGTTCCATAATTTTTCTCCATATAGTGGACTAGTGCCCCAATTTTGAACTTCCACAATGCAGTTTAAATGTGGCTTCAAACGATCCCATATGCGGTTGTAAATGATCCCAGCCAACACTGTAAAAAACAAAAAAACACAATTTGTTGAGTCAGCTTAAATAATTAGTTACCCTGCTGCCTTAAAATTTTAAGTTCAGTGAACACAAATAAGTTTAGTCAACTTTTTTAAGTTGTACTAAGTAACAACTTAGATATTCATGTTTGTTAAACAAAGTTGTTAAACTTTGTTAAACAGATGGGTAAGTAACCCAGCTGCCTTTAAACTTTAAGTTTAATCAACTCAAATATCTAAGTTGTAAGTTGACTTAACTTAAAATTTTAACGCAGCCAGGTAACAAATTATTTTAAGTTGACTCAACAAATTGTTTTTTACAGTGAAGGAAGAAGGGTTTTATCTAGTGAAACGATCAGTTATTTCCATAAAAATAATACAATTTATATACTTTTTAATTTCAAATGCTCGTCTTGTCTTAATCTCCCTGTTGTTTCCGGTTCATGACAGTTAGGGTATGTCAAAAAACTCCCATCTCATGTTCTCCCTCAACTTCAAAATCGCCCTACATCGCTGTTTTACCTTTTTTGTTAAGGGTTTGATCTTCTTTGCATGTTCACTTTGCATAGACTGATTCGGTACTTCTGCAGTGATGTAGGATGATTTTGAAATCATTTTTGAAGTTGAGGGAGAAAATACGATTGGAGTTTTTCAGTGTCACCCTAACTGTCTTGAGTCAGAATACAAAGTTCAACGAGAGCAAGACAAGACGAGCATTTGAGATTAAATTGTGTTTTTTTATGAAAATAACCAATCGTTTCGCTAGATAAGACCCTTTTTCCTCAGCTGGGATCGTTTACAACCACATTTGGAATCGTTTGAAGCCGTATTTAAACTGCATTTTGGAAGTTCAAACTCGGGGCACCATATCAGTCCATTATATGGAGAAAAATCCTGAAATGTTTTCTTCAAAAAACATAATTTCTTTACGACTTAAGAAAGAAAGACATGAACATAAATGTGGGTGACTACATTATCTGTAAATTTTTGTTCTGGAAGTGGACTTCTCCTTTAAAGAAGCCCAGGACTTGGCAACACTGGCTCTAACACTAATTTGCCCTGTTTAGTAAATCTGGCTCTTAGTAGCCTTTTCAGTCTTTCATGCTTGCTTTATTTTTGTGTAATGTATATCTTACTGTATTTATAAAATATTTTATTATATATTTTTTCACTGGTTTCATTGCGAACAATTTGTATGTTGTAGCAACATACATAACCCTTAAATTTTAATTTTAAAGAAATGAGTATGAATAAATGAGAAATTGTCAAGGATACAGTTGATCATAAATAACAACAACAAAAAAACTTTTAGAATAATCCTAAAAAACTGTTTTCCACAAAATATTAAGCAGCACATTTCTAATAATATAATAAAGATTTTTTTTCTTGAGCATGAAATCAGCATATTGATTTGTTTGATTTCTAAAGGATCATGTGACAATAAAGCCTGCAGTAATGGCTGCTGAAAATTCAATAGAAAACAGTAATTCTTATTATTATTTCACAACATTGCTGTTTAGACTATGTTTGTTCAAATAAATGTAGCCATGGTGATCATAAGAGAATTCTTTCAAAAACAAAAATATTATATTGTATTATATTATATTATATTTTTATTTAGTGTTTTGTTTATAAAAACAGTTGCATGCAGTGAAAACAATGATTGATTTTTTTTTTTTTGCGGCAAGTGAAAGGGTGTTTTGTTAAATGTTTGATTTTGCATCATCACACTGGATAGACTATTGTTAAATGTCCATATTAAGCATCAAATATCTTCTGTTTGGCTGATTTTGTGTCATTGGACCAGGTTAAGACTTGATGCCATTCAGTTCTGGTCCACCAGACTAACCTGATGATATTTATACACACCTCACAAAACATGCAATTTATTGAACTTGATGTACTGTATTAAAGGAGACCTAATATGCCCCTTTTTTACAAAATATGTACAATATGTACTGAACTCTTTCATGTCTTATTGAGCTTAAACTGTGAAATACATGTTTAGTTTATGTTAAAAATGCACACAAGTTAAAAAAAAAAACAGTCAGTTATGCTTGTGAAGGTAAACAGGTGGGAAAGAAATTGCACATTTATATTAGATGTGTGGCAGCCGCATAATATAATAAATAAGCAGCAGCATAAAATAAATAAATAAATCCACTACTCTCTTGTTTTTTTTTTTAGGCTGAGACTCTTAATAGTGTTCTGTGCTCGTCTGTGCAGCCAAAGACAGAACAATTAGCATGCTTTGCTTGAACATTTGCCATGGGGTTAGAACAGGTACACTGTTTACACTTGCGAAAACAAAATGGCGGCCCGTAGGTGGAAACGTGCAGATTAAGGGGCGGTAATATTATAATAAGATCTCCTTCCTTCGTCATGGGGGAGCGAAATCTGACACGCTTGTTTTTTCACATGCTTGCAGAAAAAGGCTTACCCAAACAAAGTTATTTGGTTGTCCTTCTTATGTTTTCTGGGTTGGTACATGCACTGGGGACCTGATTATAGTGCTTAAACACTGAAAAAGTCAGATTTTCATGATATGTCACCTTTAGGTTAGAAAACAGAAACATTAAGGATGTTCTTTAGAACAAGTTTTATGACCATCAGATAGTTGTGTTAATAATGTTGTTATATAATTCTAGTCTCTCTCAGATAGTCCCAAACCAGTAGGCAGCAAGTGCCAGTTTTGGTGTTTGCCATGAGAGCCTGAAGCTGGTGCTGCTGACAGGCAAAGCTGTTTTTAGATGGCTGCTGAAGGTCAAGTCAGTCCTGCTGGGGAAGACTCTATTATATATAAGAGCTATTATATACCAACATCCACCAAGACATCATGCTTCCGTCCAGAAATGTTTGATGTTTTTAAGCAAAGCTTGATCTTAGATATTTCAACTGGTTGGCTGTGATAAACTTTTGGTCTTTTCCACATGTGTTTTATTCATTTGGTGTTGGGCAGGTTTACTCAGCTCTTATATGAGGGGTGCTACAGCAGGGGAGGATCGGGTCACATTGCATTCATATGGTGTCAGATTCTTTTCAGTCTTGTTAGCATAAATGAGCCCATCTGGTTACGTACTCAGGCCTCAATCATAAGCGAGTACTGTTACTTCGCTCTTATGTAACTGATAAAGTCTTCACCATTTCAGATATTTTGATATCAGGACTGTCAATTCAAAGCATGATTGGGACAGATCTTATTGTGTTAACTAGGCTATTCTAATTCAAAACTTAATTTAATTTAAACTAAGAAAATAGATTTTTTTTCTTCTGAAGAATGCAAAAAACATTCTGAATGCTGTTTTTCATACCGTTTTACATGTAATACAATGAAGTCATTTCAGCTTTTAAAGAAATAGATTGCTTCCAGAACAAATATTTACAGATAATTTACTCACCCCCTTGTCATCCAAGATGTTCAGGTCTTTCTTTCTTCAGTTCTAAAGAAAGTATGTTTCCTGAGGGAAAACATTTCAGGATTTTTCTCCATATAGTGGATTTCTGTGCTGCCTGCGAGTTTGAACTTCCAAAAAGTACAATTTATATACTTTTTGACCACAAATGCTCATTTTATCTAGCTCTGTGATGCGCATACGTGTATTCCGGGTCAATACAGTTAGGGTAGGTCAAAAAACTCCCATCTCATTTTGTCCTCCAACTTCAAAATTGTCCTACATTGCTGTTTTACCTTTGTAAAGGATGTTTGACCTTCTTTGCACATTCACTTTGTAAACACTGGGTCGGTAATTCTGCAGCGATGCAGGGTGATTTTGATTAATTTCTGAGGGCTCATGTGACACTAAAGACTGGAGTAATGGCTATTGAAAATTCTGCTTTGCATCACAGGAATAAATTACATTTTAAAATATGTTACAATAGAAAAAAACAGTTGTTTTAAATAGTAATAATATTTCAGAATATTACTGTTTTTACAGCCTTGGTGAGCATAAGCGATCTCTTTCAAAACTGTTGAAGAAAAAATGACCAACCCCAAACTTTTGAATGGTAGTGCATACTAAGTGTAATAGGATATTCCCTGAAGAAAAATAGTGAGACTGTATCCATTATCCATTGTCTTGATTTTATCCATCAGAAATTAATTGGATTCTGAAAAGAGGAAAGATTACAGTCATATTTTGCACTGAAATGATGTGCAAAAGCAATCATGCACAATAAGACCAAGTATGTTTATTAAGAAAGTATATATTGTGCATTTTGATTTCATGTTGATTTCATGTTCTGTCTAACCATCAAATGTTTCTCTCTAGTTTTCTCTGTGGCCTACTTTTCCCCCGTGATTTACTTGACCCACAGAACAGCTCCTTTGTGCTGTTGTGAGTGAGCAGGAGATTTGAGCTGGCATATCAGCCACTCATTCATCCAGGCATCAATTAGAATGAGCTAGAATGGAGAGTTAATGCATGTTTTGTGTGCCAGGCCTGGTAATCCTCCCTTCAGTCTCTCCAAGCCTTTGTTTTCCCATGCTCCCTTCCTTTTCCTTTTGCCGTTAGTTTTGCTAACCCCAGCACAAAGCAACAGTATCGATGCATTGACTACAACAAGTAAATCTGAATTATAAATGTTTTCCAAAACGTCTTTATCAATATCTTCTTTCCTGCCATTAAGGATTTGTAATATCAAACATAAATAATGAAGCCTTACAGTGACAAATTACCCAGTAAACCCTGGCATCATTTATCATTCCAAACCTGCAGAACATCATTTTTGGCTGATGTAATCCCTTTAATTTGTAGCAGAGGTCGTTTTATGGGGATCTTGCCCCTAGCACATGAACATTACTATCATAGTGGCCTTTCTGAAGGTGGCAGGACACTCCCCCTGCTAGATGTGGGAATTAGACTTGACATTTATAGAGGAAGAAGACTCTTAAAACAACCCATGCACACAAGTGGGTAGCACCCATTCACACAGACACAATTAGAGCAGCTGTCAGGCAGGAAAAAGACTGCAATTGGTACCCACTGTGGATAGTTATATATACAAAACACCTTTTTGTAAGAAGGACGAAGTCGTTCAAATCTATTTTTGACTCATCGTGGACAACTGTGAGCATAATCATTCCATCCTCAAAAGATTGGACATTAGATTCTGACCGATACCCATGCAGACCAGCAGAGGTTTTTTGCTAAACCTAGTGACACTTATTTTTATAGGCTTGTACCTCAGTAAGCATATGAGATAGACTTTTAGTTATTTGTGAATTTGTGCCAGAGGATAGGAGCACTCGAGTTGGGGGCTGCAGTTATATTGGGTTCATAAACATGGTCAGTGAACTTGAGCTGGTTCATTTTCATTTGAGAAAATGCTTATCAAAAACTGTGCCACGGCAGAATGCAAGAAGGTCAAAAACAATCTGTCATATTTGTCCATGAGAATGTGTGAAGTGCCTGGATATATAGACCATCCAGGTGTCAGATTGCATTGATCATGTTAAACTCATCCACAGTGTGGACGTGACCACAGTAGTGGAAACACAGCTGTCACATACCGATACATTTTTAAAGATATTACACACACAGTAGCCACACGTTGCAAGCATTTCCCAACAACAACACTGATTTATGAGATATTGAGGACTGAATTATCAAAGCAAGATTAAATGCAGAATTTTTTTTAAGTTTTATGATTTTGTGTAAAAATATGCGTAATGGATAAACATGATCAAATAAAATAAGCACAGCTCTTATTGGGAGCAGAAAGCATAATCAAATTAACTAAAATATTTCATAAGCAAACACTCAAGGGGTGCAGTCAAAGATTACATGTTGGCTTAACAATTATCAGCTTTACACTAGTAACCAGATATCCTTGATCCATGATAGTTTTAATCTTTCTCATTACTAGTTTATCCCTATATTATTAATTATCTCGCCTTTGATGTATCTGGATGAGTCTGTGAAAAGTATCAGATGAGAATAACGGCAGTAACAATAAAGTTGCTGCCACATTTATCATTGTAGTGCTGATTTCAAGTGATTTGGACATGTGATTGGTTTGAAAATAAATTCAGTGTAAACTGTCCATCATACAGTAAATTGGCAAAAAAAAATTTGACTTTTTTGCTAATGTGACAGTACCTTAAAAAACAAAGTTACCCATTCACATGGCTAAATTAGCATGCACAGTTTTTTAACTTGTCACACTTAAAGGAGAAGTCCACTTCCAAAACAAAGATTTACAGTTATGTACTCACCCCTTGTCATTCGAGATGTTCATGTCTTTCTTTCTTCAGTCGTAAAGAAATTATGTTTTTTGAGGAAAACATTTGAGCATTTCTTCCATATAATAGACTGATATGGTGCCCTGATTTTGAACTTCCAAAATGCAGCTTAAATGAGGCTTCAAACAATCCCAAATGCGGTTGTAAACGATCCCAGCCGAGGAAGAAGGGTCTTATCTAGCGAAACAATCGGTTGTTTTCATTAAAAAAATACTTTTTAATCTCAAACGCTCGTCTTGCCTTGCTCTGCCTGAACTCTGTGTATTCTGGCTCAAGACAGTTAGGGTATGTTGAAAAACTCCCTCAACTTCAAAAATAATTTCAAAATCATCCTACATCGCTGCAGAAGTACCAACACAGTCTTTGCAAAGTGGACATGCAAAGAAGATCAAACACCCTTAACAAAAAAGGTAAAACAGCGTTATAGGATGATTTCGAAGATGGTATTTTTTCGACACACCCTAACTGTCACGAATCGGAAAAAAACAGTCCAGACAGAGTAAGACAAGACGAGCATTTGACATTAAAAAGTATTATTTTTATGAAAATAACCAATCGTTACGCTAGATAAGACCCTTCTTTCTCGGCTGGGATCTTTTACAACCGCATTTGGGATCATTTGAAGCTGTATTTAAACTTTGTTTGAAGTTCAAAATTGGGGCACCATATCAGTCCATTATATGGAGAAAAATGCTGAAATGTTTTCCTCAAAAAACATAGTTCACCCAAAAATGTCATATGGGCTATTTTATTAATTACTAACTTTCTGGGCCTTGAACATGGTAATTGTGTTGCTGTCTATGCAAGGTCAGAAAACTCTCAGATTTTATCAAAAGTATCTTAATTTGTAGATGATTGAAGGTCTTATGGTTTTGCAACAACATGAGGGTGAGTAATCAATGGCAGAATTTTCAATTTTGAGTGAACTATCCCTTTAATATGTATGTGTTTGACCAATCAAATTAGAGAACTATAACTAACTGTTGCATAATGGGATTTGTAAGTGTCTGTAGTTATAAAGTCATTTTGTCTTAACAGTATTTTTCATTCCATCATATGTTGTAGTCACTTAGTGGATGATGATGTTGTTTGTGCAGCTTTGCTGCTCCTTTCCGTCTGTCAGTTTGGTATTCCTGCTGGACCATTTGCTGGTTTGTCAAAGGCTCAATCTAGGTACCACAGACTTTCAAAGCTTCCCTGTAGTTACCGGGAATCAAATAACAGACATTGATCATGGTCTGACACTGATTTAGATCATTGAAAACCAACAAAAATAGCATAACAGAATTTTTAAAGATCTGGGCACAAATATTGCAGGTATGATACTTGAGGTGACACAGAGGTCATGGGTGAAATTGATTTGATTGCTCCATTAGCAATGTGGATTCGAGTGAAGCACTTCAGAAGGATAGTTCATCCAAAAATGTAAATTTACTCATTTTATCACTTTTATGTTACTCCAAACCTATATGACTTTCTTTTGTGAAACACAATAAACACAAAACATTTTGCTTGCCAACATTTTGAGGAATGTTTACTGACGTTTGCCTTTTTGTCCATTATATGGATGGTTTCTCAGAATCTTCTTTTTATAGTTTCTAAGCTTTAAATGTGGTTATTGTACTCTAAATTAACACCTTACTGCTTGGTAGGTGTTGAATAATTAACAACAAACTAACTTTGACAGAGTAATTTTGTATGTCTCCTGATGCCATTTCAGACACATACTTCTCATTTTCTTGTTGTGGCTGGTCTGCTTCTCAGGCTGTTGAAATAGGCTTTGCAGTCTTGGCACTTCTGTGTATAAATCCTTGGCTCAGATGGGCATGCATTTGTTTATTCATTTAAAATTCAAAACAGATGAGGGGAAAAAACATTCAAACAGAGTCAGTTCTTTAGTTCTTCTCAATGTGAGTTTTAGTAATAGTCTCTTAGAGAGCAAAACATAACATGTCAAAACTTCATAATCTAGCCAAAAGATTATAGAGACAAACATGCACACATCTAAAATCAGCTTTATTAATTTTGCATTTACACTTTAGACATCTACATGGCCGGCTTTCAGCCATGCACAGTGAGAAGAGATGATTCTGGCTCAAAACAGCTGAAACCTCACCAGGTGTAGGAAAAAAAGATATATGACCGCCTAGTTCTATGGTAGAGAGATGACACTGTGCCATCCATATGTGCAGTCTGAAGGTTTTCCTGTATCTAGTTTATATCACAGAATTCCAATTGATGGTGCGTAACATGCTTCTTTCATGCCATGGGACAGTTAGTTAGAGTTAGAATCTTTTAAAATGTATTTCCTGTAGGTTTTTATTTTTCCAATAATTAAGATTTTAAACTTTCTGAAATTCACAAAAACTTTTCAAGAACATGTTGTATTTCGTCGCAAAATCAAAATATATAAACCGAAAAAATCTAAATTAAGTCAGATGAACCCTTATTTTAGAAACATTAAGAACTTTTAAGTTTTGTATTAAATTAAGATTTTCTCACACAAATGAAAAACCAGGGTATCATCTTATTTGATTAAAAGTGCAGTACACACAGTAATATTTTCAAATATTATCTCTGTTCAAAATAATGTTATTCTATTTTATGCAGCAAAGCTGAATTTTCAGCATCATTGCTCCAGTCTTCAGTGTCACATGATCTTTCAGTAATCATTCTAATATGTTGATTTGCTGCTCAGAAAACATTTATTATTATTATCATCAATTTTGAGAACAGTTGTGCTGCTTATATTTTTGTGGAAACAGTAATGTTTTTTTCAGGATTTTTTGGTGAATAAAGAGTTCAAAAGAACTGCTTTCATTTGTAATAAATCTTTTGTAACATTATGAATGTCTTTACAGTCACTTCTGATCAATTTCATGCATGCTTGCCAAGTAAAAGTATTCATTGTTTAAGAAACTCAAACTTTAAAAAAATAGTGTATAACTACAATTTCTAAATGTGACCCTGGACCACAAAACCAGTCAAAAGGGTCAATTTTTTTTGAAATTGAGAAATTGATAAGCTGAATAAATAAGCTTTCCACTGATGTAGTTTGTTAGGATATGTCAATATTTGACCGATATACAACTATTTGAAAATCTGGAATCTGAGGTTGCAAAAAATCGAAATATTGAGAAAATCACCTTTAAAGTTGTCCAAATAAAGGTCTTAGCAATGCATATTACTAATCAAAAATTATCTTTTTATATATTTATGGTAGGAAATTTAAAAAATATATTTTCTTAATATCCTAATGATTTTTTGCATAAAAGAAAAATATCATTTTGACCCATACAGTGTATTTTTGGCTTTTGCTACCAGTATACCTGTGCTACTTACGACTGGTTTTGTGGTGTTTGTGATAAAACAATTTAAAAAATCTCACAAAGCCTTTTAAAAACATGCAAAATATTGCCCGGACACATTCTTTATTTAATTTACATTATATACTTCATACATATAAATTCTGATTGACTTAGGGTCTGTAGACTAAGCGCATATCTTTATTCTGCAATCGCAGTCATATTTTTAGCAAGAGGAACACATTATCTGTTCCAGCACTAAGCATGCAGCATGCCAAATGTGTGCTTAAGACCTCTTTGTGCACCCAGCTGTCATGGATTCAGAATCTGTGTGTTTTTATCCTCCACTGATTTTATTGAGAGGGTATCAAGCAAGCACCTGTAAATGACGGAGCTTTTTCTATTGTTCAGCTTTATTTATACATCCAACCTATGTTTTCAGTCTCATGTGGAGGCCGACAAATGAAGACCACATTATTGCCTTGTCTAAGTATTGTGTTTGCAGAAATGCTGAGCTGTCAGTATTTAATTTATAAGCTTGTTTGGTTTGTGGCAGATTACACCAGGGAGCAAGGCAGCCTCCAGCAACCTGATCCAGGGTGACATCATCATGGCCATTGATGGGGTCAGCACAGAGGGGATGACACACCTCGAGGCCCAAAACAAGATCAAGTCTGCCAACTTCAATCTGGCCCTCACTATGCAAAGGTACAGTTTTGGAGGTGTGTGTGCGTGTGTGTGTTTGTGTAACCATTCTGAAATTTGAGCTCAGTACGTTTTGGAAAGATGTCTCTTATGCTCACCAAGACTGCATTTATCTGATCCAAATATATAGTAAAAACAGTAATATTGTAAAATGTTGTTACAATGTAACATAACACTTTTTTTATTTTAATATACACTGACCAAAATTGTAAACACAACACTTTTGTTTTTGCCCCCATTTATCATGAGCTGAACTTAAAGATCTAAGACTTTTTCTATGTACACAAAAGGCCTATTTCTCTTTTTTTATCATGCTGCAACATGAGGTGATGGTCGTGGATGAATGGCACAACAATGGGCCTCAGGATCTCGTCACGGTATCTCAATAAAATGCACCTGTGTGCGTTGTCCATAACATACGCCTGTCCATACCATAACCCCACCACCACCATAGGCCACTCGATCCACAACGTTGACATCAGCAAACCGCTCGCCCACACGACGCCATACACGCTGTCTGCCATCTGCCCTGTACAATGAAAACCGGAATTCATCCGTGAAGAAAACACCTCTCCAAAGTGCCAGACGCCATCGAATGTGAGCATTTGCCCACTCAAGTTGGTTACGACGACGAACTGCAGTCAGGTCGAGACCCCGATGTGGACGACGAGCATTCAGATGAGTTTCCCTGAGACAGTTTCTGCAGAAATTCTTTGGTTACGCAAACTGATTGTTGCAGCAGCTGTACGGGTGACTGGTCTCAGACGATCTTGGAGGTGAAGATGCTGGATGTGGAGGTCTTGGGCTGGTGTGGTTACACGTGGTCTGCGGTTGTGAGGCCAGTTGGATATACTGCCAAATTCTCTGAAACACCTTTGGAGACGGCTTATGGTAGAGAAATGAACATTCAATTCACGGGCAACAGCTCTGGTGAAGATTCCTGCAGTTAGCATGCCAATTGCACGCTCCCTCAAAACTTGCAACATCTGTGGCATTGTGCTGTGTGATAAAACTGCACATTTTAGAGTGGCCTTTTATTGTGGCCAGCCTAAGGCACACCTGTGCAATAATCATGCTGTCTAATCAGCATCTTGATATGCCATACCTGTGAGGTGGATGGATTATCTCAGCAAAGGAGAAGTGCTCACTAACACAGATTTAGACAGATTTGTGAACAATATTTGAGAGAAATAGGCCTTTTCTGTACATAGAAAAAGTCTTAGATCTTTGAGTTTAGCTCACGAAAAATGGGGACAAAAACAAAAGTGTTGCGTTTATTATTTTTAGTCAGTGTAATTAAAAATGTAATTTATTCCTGTGATGGCAAAGCTGAACTTTCAGCAGACATTACTTTAATCTTCAGTGTCACATGATCATTCAGGAATCATTCTAATTCTAACATTTACATTTCAAAAGTAAGTCTTATTATTCACTGATGGATTTGTCTATTATAATACTTTCTAAACCCTTTTGAAACTAGGAAGGATGTGGAAGTACTCAGAAATTTGGTATTGTGTATGACACATGTAGAGTCTGTAGAAATGTGAAAGAAGCCTGTTGGTTAGAATGAGAGTTTCTTTTATTCTGTTGAAGGTAATAAACTGATCTGCCATGTTTACGCTGTGATCCACACTGGTATTTAATCTGTCTTGGCGACCATAAGTTTGTAACAATCTGTATTTTCACTGACAGCTCTGAGGCAGCCTTTCTCATCCTCTTGTGTGATCTGTCAATTCTGTAGCTACAAACACCTTAGGAATTGAATTAATTATAGTGAATACAGATGATAGCGGGTCTCATGGGTTACTGTGATGAAGATGCTATTGTTGGCTCGTTCACTGCAGTGTAATAAAAGCAGGCCTTGACTGTTCAGTGTAGTCAATCATGGGATTAATTTTTATGAACTGTAAACAGACTGCAGCTTCAATATATCACAAACATATGTGACCGAGATTTTGTGTGAGTTCAGATGAGCTCTGCATGTGTTTAGCCAGGGAAAGGTCATGTGATTTTATTGCCTTTGTATCTGACAACTCACTGGCTTTATCAGCTTTGATTCATGTTACTCATTTTCAGCATTACTAGACAAGCGTTTGATAGGCAAGCATCCACACATTGAAAAAGCTCTTCAAAACAGACAATACATATACATATACTCAGAAGCTCCGAAACTCAGCTTCTAGAATCTTTCTTCATGCCCTCGGGCAAGTGTCCATTCATCCATCAGCAACCTCATACTAACTTGATAAGCTCTTTTCCAGCCTTGAGCTCCAGCTCAAGGCTGCTCAACACTGGCACAGCATAGCTTTAAACATGGTTATGTTCACACTGCAGTTGATCTGGATCACTTTCGTATTCTTATATGGATATGATTTTTGAACTTTGCAGTTAAAATAGAATCCATGCAACTTTATTTAGCTTAAATGGCACATCGGATGCAAAATTCACTTTTTGATTGTGTTTGTATCAAAATCTGTCTTAGCAGTGTGTGGACACAACCACCCTACAATGATAAAAATCCATTCATTCCTTTTTTCATCCTCAAAAAACCTAAACGGTCTCCATTATCAAGCTTTTTTTATTTTCTCAGGCCCCGCCCATGACCGCTGATGGACTGTCCCATATTAGCATACTTCCGCCCTCAGCCAGTTGTACGCCGTCCACCATTTTCTCCACATTCGAGCAGCTGTAGCGATGTTTCATAACCACACTCTTAAAAATAAAGGTGGTGAACTGGCGACAGGTCATGGGGTAGCCATGGCTCATTGATGCACGTGGGGAGCGAAGGCTGGCTCGTGTGGTCTGATCCATCAGATGAGCTTCTGTAGCTCAAATTGCTCCAGTTAATGCTGGTTCTGTTGGAAAGGTGTCAGAATACATAGTGCTTTGCAGTTTGTTGTGTATGGGGCTGCATAGCCGCAGACCAGTTAGGGTGCCCATGCTGACCCCTGTCCACCGCCGAAACTGCCAGCAGTAGCCACGTGAGCTTTAGAACTGGACCACGGGCAATGGAACAAAGTGGCCTTTTCTTTTACATCATGTGGATGGCTAAGTGCGTCGCTTACCTGGTGAACACATGACACAAGGGAGCACTATGGGAAGAAGTCAAGCCGGCGGAGGCAGTGTGATGCTTTGGGCAATGTTCTGCTGGGAAACCTTGGGTTCTGCCATCCATGTGGATGTTACTTTGACACGTACCACCTACCTAAGCAATGTTGCAGACCATGTACACCCTTTCATGTAAATGGTATTTCCTGGTGGCCTCTTTCAGCAGGATAATCCACCCTGCCGCAAAGAAAAAATGGTTCAGGAATGGTATGAGGAGCACAACAACGTGTTTGAGGTGTTGACTTGGCCTCCAAATTCCCCAGATCTCAATACAATCCAGCATCTGTGGGATGTGTTGGACAAACAAGTATGATCCATGGATGCCCCACCTCGCAACTTATAGGACTTAAAGGATCTGCTGCTAACATCTTGGTGCCAGATATCTTAGCACACCTTCTGGGGTCTGGTGGAGTCCATGTCTCGATGAGTCAGGGCTGTTTTGGCAGCAAAAAGGGGGACCAACACAATATTAAAAAAGTGGTCATAATGTTATTCCTGATCACACCGATCTACACCGATTCTAATATTATATCTATATGTTGATGCCAAATAATGTTTTTCACGTGATTTAAACTAAAATGTTAATTCTAATGCTAATGCAGAGTTTTTAGACTGGAAAACCGGAAGAAGTTCTAATGTCTGGTTTCAAGTAGCAAAATATGATATATTACATTATGGGATGTGTTGATGGTGTTATGATGAACATGACAGGCTAAAGTGCATTGTCTGATTGTTTAGACAGTGTCTGGTATATGTGAACAGATTTTAGCTGAAAAAAGTCATAATTGGGATGCATCGAAGGCCCTTGGGTAGAGTGATCGACGAATCAAAAGAGTGGAATGAAAGATATCTGCTGTTTATTCTAGGAATGTAGTACAAATATCAATTATCAAAAGACAAAGCTTCAAATTACTAAGAAAAAACAGTTTTTTTTTCAGTGATTTCTGTGTTGTGTTTGATGTGTGACCCATGCAAAGGGAATGGCGTGCATGGATTAGTGTATCTCCCTCATGGACCATGTGATACGTGAAAATTTATGAGTTTGTAAAAACATCCTTGATATCTTTAGTGCAGAATGCAATTCTGATATATCTTAGTTCTTAAGTCAGGTTTACTGTTAGTTCACTTTATCTTGAGTGAAACCCCAAAAAAGGCATGTTCACCTTTATTTCCCCTCTTTGAGCATACCTGCAGGGATTACACCGGACCATCCTTCCTTTGCTTTAACACACTTAATAGATCCCAGAGTTCCCTCTGCAAGGGCTGTTGTTATGAAGTGGACACGTAGGGTGAGACAGACTTTAAAGGAGTAGTTCACTTCCAGAACAAAAAAATACATATAATGTACTTACCCCCTTGCTATCGAAGATGTTCATGTTTTTTTTTCTTCAGTCGTAAAGAAATTATGTTTTTTGAGGAAAACATTTCAGGACATTTCTCCTAGGGATGCTTATTTTAACCGGTTAACCGTTAACCGATGGAAAGAATTTTGACCGATTAATACAATCAGTTAAACGGTTTAAAAGGTCTTTTTTTCCTTCTCCCAATAATTGATCAAAATACTTTAAAACGTTTGCTGGATGATTAAAATAAAATAAACTTGCATTTTTGAGAGAAAAAAAAGATAGATCGTCTAGGCCTATATTTTATTATTATTACATTCTGAAGCCGACGCGAAATGTTTACAAACACTATAAACATAGGCTAGGCTATTTTTCCAGGAAAGAACAAGGATGTAAAATATAAGAAGCTAGGCTATATAAACCACAAGCCAAAATAAATTCATTAAGGCTAAAGTGAAACTGAAAATAATGTCGGGTCTCTCATTCGAAACAAATGTTTACGTATTTGAGATGTATTTGAATGGCAAAATATTATTTGTTACATAAACCTGGTTTTGTACTTCACTTGCATTCCAGTATCCACATAAAACAAATGGTTTGGCATAATATTACTTCAATGTGTTGATAACCATTAAGCAGTGTGATTTTTTTTTTTTCCATATGTTTGGCTGACTGTATTTTATTATGATAATGGAAAGGCTTTTTCCAGTGGAAACGACTCCTTCTAGTCATACAGATAATCGAAACTGTAAACGGTTTGCGTTTGTTTGTGTACATTCACAATAAAAACAAAACTTTGTGCTTTTGCAAAATAAAGAAAAAATAGGATGACCCTTTTTAGCCGTCTTCCTTTCGCGCAGCACAAAAATGAACCAAAAACTCCGCATACTATAGCTACTTATTGCACAGTTTTTTTCTTTCGTTTTGTTTAGTAAAAATATTTATTGTATAGGCCTATTCATTCATTATATATATAGCCTAGCTTTATGATGTTTTTCTCCGCTGGCAGAAGCGCTGCAAGTGCGTGATGTGATGCGTCCATGCGATTCCTCATGTTTTGTTGTTTGCTGCTTTTTGCACATGTAAAATTAATCACTGGAAAACAAATTTTGGTATTTTTAACGAGTCACAGACACTTATCCTTTCTAAAATAATTAAATTCTATTTTAAAATAATCTTGTCGGTTAACGGTTAATAATCGGTTAACGAGCGTCGGCTGTCGGTTAGGAAAAATAACCGAAATGAACATCCCTAATTTCTCCATATAGTGGACGTCTATGCTGCCCGCGAGTTTGAACTTCCAAAATGTAGTGTAAATGCAGCTTCAAAGGACTCTAAACGATCCCAGCTGAGGAAGAAGGGCCAAGCATTTCGCTAAATAAGAACCTTTTTCCTCAGCTGGAATCGAACATTTTAGAAGTTCAAACTCACGGGCACCATTGAAGTCCATTATATGGAGATAATTCCTGAAATGTTTTACTTAAGAAACATAATTTCTTATCGACTGAAGAAAGAAAGAAATGAACATCTTGGATGACAACGGAGTGAGTAAATCATCTGTAAATTTTTGTTCTGGAAGTGAACTACTCCTTTAACACTTGTAAAGATATGTTATCTACTTTGTTGTCAACCTCTACTGTGTTCCAAGAACTTCTCTTTTGTAATTTGTTCTTTGTGCTTTTCTTTTTGCACAAATTTTCAAACAATGTGCACTTTAAAGTATGTTAGTTTTTTTCGACCTTTGTGTACAGGGCAAGTAATGTTTTAAATTTTTCCTCTGAAAAAGTTCAATTTGGCACAAAGTCTGTTTGGACAAAAGCATTTTTCTGAAAGCTACAACAAAAACTGCTTCTGCCCTGGATGGGATTCATTATGTTGTTATTGTGACAGTGTTCAATCTCAAAGGAAAGTTAAGAGATCTGGAAAACTGAAAATATTCGCCGCAAGTTTTTACACGGTTGCATCATTTATCTAGAACTGTATGTGAGATGTTTATAGTTTACCATTGGACACTGCAATTTTGTCATAAAAGATGTGATGCAGACAGTCTGTCTTAAACCCTTCTGTCATTTTCTTCAAATGTTTACTTTATTTTATCACAGGTCAAAGAGACCCACTCCAGTTCCCATGACAACACCAAGGATTGATTCCCCTATGCCTGTGATCCCCCATCAGAAGGTCTGTCACACGTTACTCACTGTCATACATACATTTGCAAACAGCATATGTCCATGCATTCATATATTTTAAGTCAAACACAGATCAATACATACATTCCACATGAATGTTCATGAAGTGTAAAAATTAGAGCAAGCTTCAGCTGTCTTCAGGTGATTTTTTTTTTTTTTAAAATAGAGTTATGTTAAAAAAAACTTTTTAGAGGGTGAGATAATAGAGTCCGGTCTTTGGTTTTCCATAAACTCAGGATACCTTTGTCATGTATGACATCCTTACAAATGTTCTGCTCCATGTAAAAAGCCTTATGATGCCCCCTGCTGGTTTCCATTTTGCATACACCATCAAAACGTTGTTAATGTAATGCTCTTCACAATTAGTTTGGCATTTCATTAAAAATATTGTTAGTCATACAAAAGGAAAGATCATAAAGCATTTGTTTCAAAATTCTAATTAGTACATACACTACCGTTCAAAAGTTTAGGGTCATTTAATAAAAGATGCAGTAAATGATCAGAAGTGACAGACATTTATAAGATTTCACTGTTAAGTTCCACAAAAATATTAACCAGCACAACTGTTTCCAACATTGATTATAGTAAGAAATGTTTCTTAAGCATCAAATCAGCATGTGACACTAAAGCCTGGAGTAATGATGCTGAAAATTCAGCTTTGCCATCACAGGAATAAATTACATTTTAAAATATATTAAAGTAAGAAACAGTTGCTTTAAATTGTTATAGCATTTACTGGTTTTTTTTTTTTAACTTTTTTTTTGATCAAATAAATGCAGTCTTGGTAAGCCAAAAAAAAAGATCTTTTTGAAACATAGCGTACAAACTCATATTATTTTTAAGGAGGTAAAGTGTTATTGTTTCATTAAAAATCTGCAATTTTCCACCTTTATGTGGTTACAAATCTTTTTGATCAGTCTTTCGTCTTTGTTTCAACAAAAAGGAGATATTTTTCAAAATGTCCTCTCTGCATTTCAGTATAATGAATACAAAACTATAAAGCTTTAAAAATAGACATTCTAGAAAATAGTTTTAACAAAAGTCAAATGTCTTTCAAACAACACAAAGGTGCATATGCTGTCAATTGTGACTTTTTTGTGGTAAACTATTTCTTTTGCATTCAGTAATTTTTTAAGTAATTTATGTAGTATACACAGAGTGAACGTAGTTAAATCATTGTCATTCTAAGCTTTCCTCTGACCAGCTCCTTCTGTTTTTTCTTTCTCAACCCTGTCCACACACATGCACAATCAGCCTGTGCAAATGAATGGAGCTCACTCAGCTTCTGCTGAGACAAACTCCAGCTACTCAAGCAAGCACACCAACCAGTCCCATAGCACTGTGGTGAGCAGTAGCAGAGAAGCTTCTTTGCCTGCTCAAAGCCATTTAGCTGCTCCGAAGGACAAATCCACCTCCGGGCAAAAAGGCCAGCAGTATAACTCCCCCATCGGTCTGTACTCTGCAGAGACATTACGAGAGATGGCCGTGCTGCAGGAGAGGGTTAAAAGCTCGGGGTCAGGCATGCCTAGTGGGTATGTAATCACAGATCGAGCCAAATCTGACGCTAGCAGCCAGGTGTGGGTAAACCTTAACCAGTGCTATTTAAAAACATAGTGTTTATTGCTAAATTAAACAGTGGGTCGGTTATAATTCAGCCCCACCGGGTTGCTAGAGTTGCTCTCGATGGAAGAATGACAGCAGCCATGCAACATTCAGAAAATAGAGGTTACATTTGTTACACTGATCCTGTTCCCCACTGGTATTAGCAGGCCAGAGGAGAATCTAGTTAAGACTTCAAGTCTCTGAAGGAATGTGCGAGACAAATTTGAGCTGAGGCTTCAGTTGGAAGCGACCCTCCTTCAGGTACAGTGATCTGGTTATACCAGATAATGCATCCACCAGAGGGGTTAGACTGAAAAAATTGGCAGTCAAAATGGAAAATACACCACCGTTCAAAATTCTGGGGTCAGTATTTATTTATTTATTTTTTTTATGAAAGAAATGAATACCTATTCATTATATTTAGCAAGGATGCATAAAATTGATCAAAAGTGATAGTAAAGACATGTATAAGGTTACAAAAGATATCTATTTCAAATAAATGCTGTTCTTTTGACCTTTCTATTGATCAACTGTGTAATACAGTTATAATAAGATGAAATTTTTCTTTGAGCACCTAAATATCATATCAGAATGATGTCTGAAGGATCATGTTACACTAAAGACTGGAGTAATGGCTGCTGAAAATTCAGTTTTGCATCACAGGAAATAATTACATTCAAAAATATATTAAAATAGAAAACAGTTATTTTAAATTCTAATAATATTTCACAATTTTACTGCATTTCTGATCAAATAAATGCAGCTTTGGTAAGCATAAGAGACTTCTTTCAAAAACAGTTAAAAAATCAGACAAACTCAGACTTGTATGTGCATAAATTCATGTTCTGATAACCAAAGCAAGCTGTCTTATTGAGACATTAAAAGTGCTCTCGTTCCCAGTTTGACAGTTACACTTCTGCGGTGTAACCTCAAAGCAATGCACTTTGGCAGTACTGTGGTGGATTAGGTAAATGGATGACAATGTCCTGTACCCCCCTCTGTTTACTCTCTTCCTCATATGCGGCGAAAAGGGTCTTAGCATGTGCCTCAGCACAGAGGAAATCTCAGGCCATCGAGTGATACAGACAGAGACGGGTGGGAGAGCACCTGTCGCGGGTCTCCCTATAAAAGGTCATGGAATTTCAGGGTTCAGTTTCCTAACTACACTGATACACCCCCCTCACTCCCTCCTGTCACATCTTTGCAGATAGACTCTCTCATGAAAACGCATTTCTCTTTTGTCACTTGTGGTCAGTGACACATCTTTTGCATTCAGTTATTTATTTATTTGCCTCTTTGAAAGGCGGCTCGCTACTGTGTGCACAAACACGTCATATCACTCATGCCAAACATACACACACACACGTTGGCACTCAAACACACTAATGTTTTTCCTCTCCCTTAAAGGTGAAGTGTGTAATTTCTGTGGCACAAACAGAATTTGTCTATTCAAGCAGCCGACTGGGTCAATGTTGGGTAAACGATGGGTCAACCAGTGGCTTGAGTTTAGGGCAGGACATGCTGATCCTGTGAAAGACAGGAAGTGTTTGAATAGGAATTCATTTTTACAATTCTGAAGTTACACACTGCACCTTGATTCCTCATCTTGGAGAAGTTTCACTGGCACAACCCTCCCATGTTAAGTTTATATGAGTTGCTAACCAATGCCCTTGTTTCTGTTTCCTTTCGCCCATTGTAGGTTATTACCAACACTGCTGCCAAGTTAGTAACAGCCTTCTGGCGTAACGTTGTAGTGCTCTGTGTGGTATACGTGCATGGAATTGTTTGGAACTGCCTTTGTGGTGTGTTATCAACAATAAAGTGTGGTTAGTGAGATTTGTCATCCTGTGCAGTCTTAGCTTGCTTAAATGGTGCACTAATGCTTAATGTAAACATACTATAACACGGAGAAACATATCAGAATCTATAGAATATGTAGGCTATTTATGAGTAATCCCAGTTGGCACTGTGCTGCATTGTGTGTTTTGGGAGGCTAGAGGTTTGCTTGCTGAATGTTTAGCGTTGAGAATGTGTTTGTCGTAATTTTATAGGTCCACTTCTTAGTTAGTGTACTTGTAGTGTTTGGGTTGGGAATTTAGAAATGTTTCTTATGCAAAATTTACACCATGTCGTAATTACCACATTTACTATAGATGACAACCTGAGACTCTTAGTTGTGATCTTAATTATGTATTGCAGCACTACTAACAGCAAAGTTAATTTGTGTAATTTCAGTAATCAAAAGACAAAACCAGAATATAACAAGCAACAGTCATTTTCTAAGTGCCTTATTAATAATAATTATAGTTTACATAGTGGGATATTAGTTACTATGTCTTTGGTAGCTACATTAAATTGTATTTTATCTCTTTTATTTTCTGATTATTCTTGCATTATTAAGCCATTAAAGGATTAGTTCACTCCAGAATGAAAATTTGATCATTTACTCACTCCATGTCACCCAAGATGTTCTTGTCTTTCTTTTTGCAGTTGAAAAGAAATCAAGGTTTTTGAGGAAAACATTCCAGGATTTTTCTCCATATAGTGGACTTCAATGGGGGTCAACTGGTTGAAGGTCCAAATTGCAGTTTCAGTGCAGCTTCAAGTTCGAAATTGAAAGTAAAATGCGCTTGGCGCTTTTAAGCTCTTTAAAAGCGAAGGAAAGCAAGGAAAAGAGGAAAAGTTCAAACGAACTAAAAAAGAACAGTTGCTTTATGCCAAATTGCTGCTAATTTGACAGTGAAAATAAAATGTGCACGGTGTATTTAAGCTGTTTAAAAGCAATGGAAAGTGAGGAAAAGAGGGATTTTCTCCTCTAACTTAAAAATCGTCCAACATCTTTGTTTTACCTTTTTTGTAAAGGGTGTCTCTGAAAGTGACTTTCTTTGTGTGTTCACTTTGTAAACACTGGATTGGTACTTCCACCTACGTCACACGTGACCTTTCCAATGTGATTACGTAATGTGTAAAGTCGTGGACGCAGAGCTAGTTGAAGACGAGCATTTGTGGTTAAAAAGTATATAAAATTTTTATAAAATTTATATAAAAAAGTATATAAAATTTTTTTTAGAAAATGACCCTTATTCTTTGGCTGGGATCGTGATCCTTTGAAACTGCAATCTGGACCTTCAACCTGTTGGTTCCCATTGAAGTCCACAATATGGAGAAAAAACCTGGAATGTTTTCCTCAAAAAAGAATGTAAACGTCAGAATCTCACAATTGCTGTAATTCCAACATGCCATGAGTGCATTTTTATTCACAATCAAATTCCTTATTTATTTATTTATTTATTTATTTTAAAAATGCCATAATTAAATGAAGTCCAGTTCTGTTAATGGTTCTAGGACATGTATGCAGTACTTTACTGAAATACTCTGATCAGTCTTTTCCAAGTATTCTTTTACATTTATTAGTTATCAAAATAATCTTGTCTTCTTTTTAATTTATTTTTTGAAAACGCTTAAAGAATCATAAATGTAATTGTTAAGGAACTGGAATTGTTAAGAAAAATTTGAATCCGAACTGGAACTTAAATTCTAGCTGATTCCCATCCCTGTTTAGCATATTATGTTATACTGCTTGCTGTAGTTATACAAGTAATGGTATGTTGCAGTAGCAAGTTTTTGGTGTGTGAAGCATGTTTTTGACATGTTGTTTCTGCCATAAAATTTAACTTATCCTTTTATTTATTTACCTATTTAAAGGATTACTTGGTTTCCAGAATAAAAATTTCCTAATAATTTACTCACCCCCATGTCATCCAAGATATTTACATCTTTGTTTGTTCAGTCGCAAAAAAAAAAAAGGTTTTATAAGGGAAAACATTTCAGGATTTTTCTCCATTTAGTGGAATTAAGCAGTGCTCAATGGATTGTAGGTTAAAAATTTAGTTTTAATGCAGCTTCAAAAGGCTCTAAACGATCCCAGCAGTGGAATAAGGGTCTTATCTAGCTAAACGATTGGTAATTTTCTTAAATAAATAAATATTTACACACTTTTTTTCATCTTGTCTAGCTCTACGGTTCAAGAAAAAGTTAGGGTATGTCAAAAAACTCCCATCTCATTTTCTCCTCCAACTTCAAAATCGTCCTACATCACTGTTTTACCTTTTTTTGTAAATGGCGTTTGATCTTCTTTGCACAATCACTTTGTAAACAAAAATGTAGGGCGATTTCGAAGTTGGAGGAGAAAAGAGATGGGAGTTTTTTGACACCCTAACTGTATTGAACCAGAATAAACAGGGTATGCATGTGCATCGCAGTGCTAGACAAGACAAGCATTTGAGGTTAAAAAGCATAGAAATTGTCTTTTTTTTAACCAAACGTTTCACTAGATAAGACCCTTATTCCTCGGCTGGGATTGCCCCTTTGAGGCTGCACTGAAACGGCATTTTTAACCTTCAATCCGTTGAGCACAATTGAACTCCACTATGGAGAAAAATCCTGGAATGTTTTCCTCAAAAAACTTAATTTCTTTGCATCTGAAGAAAGAATGACATGAACATTTTGGATGACACGGGGTGCATCAATTATCAGGAAATTTTTATTTTGGAAGTGGAATAATCCTTTAATTATTATCATAAATGTTTTAACACCTTCCATTATGAATTTCCATGCTGGTCCAGACCGGTCTAGGTGTTGGGCCCGTATAAGCATGCTGTTGACTAGCAAAACTGGTCGACCTGCATGGTTTTTCAGGTGGTTAATCTAATCAAGAAGCTTTGTTGAAATATCAGCATGCCAGCATCCGAAACACAACATATGCTGGTATTATCAACTGGGTTCTTACCTTGCCCTCCCAATTCATTGTCCACATTCCCTTCATCTCACTCTCTCTAACTCTAACCTCCATTTTATCTCTCTTGTCTCTCTTCTACCCATACCCATCCCTTATCACCACTCCCTCACTCGCACAGCAATGAGTACGTGCCTAGCTTCAACCCAATAGCTCTGAAGGACACTGCACTCTCCACCAACAAGCCCATTGAGGTGAAGGGGCCTGGAGGCAAGGCCACCATCATCCATGCACAGTACAACACCCCCATCAGCATGTACTCCCAGGATGCTATAATGGATGCCATCGCTGGCCAGTCCCAGGCCAGGGGTAGCGAGATGTCTGGGTAAGACCTGTCACGCCTAACTGCGTCTTCTCCCTCGTACCATGACCTGCATGACACACGTTTGCTTTAATGCCTGTCAAACAGCCACGCTTGTCTGGGCCAGCGCTATTTGCTAATGCTCAAGAGGCTAAAGACTTCCCAAGGATGTCTGATCATAGTCTGGATATAGTCACGCTCAGTTTCAAAGTATTGATCTGTTGTAAATTGTACGATACGAACGTGTTGCCATACAGAAACAGAAGAAAGGTTTTCAGAATTTTAAGTGTTGAGTATGTTGAGTTTCTATGGAACCAGCTGGATTTTTGTGTGCTTTTTTTGAAATGGGGATGATGATGGGAATGCACAGTTGCACAGGTTAGGGATCATGTTTTATGGGTGAACTATCCTTCAAAAGTTTGGGGTCAATAATTTTTTAAGAAATTATTTTTTAATCAGAAAGGGTGCATTCAGTTGATCAAAAGTGACAGTAAAGACAATAAAGATGTTAAAAAATATTTATGTTTCTATTATATGTGCTTTATAAGTTTATAAGTTTCCACAAAAATATTAAGTAGCACAGCTGTTTTCAATATTTATAATAATAGGAAATGTTTGAGAACCACATTATCATGTGACAGACTAATGGCTGCTGAAAATTCAGTTTTGCCATCACATTATATTTTAAAATATATTAATATAGAAAACAGTTGTTTTGCATTGTAATAATATTTTAGAATATTACTGTTTTTACTGTATTTTTGATTAAATATATGCAGCCTTGGTGAGCATAAGAGATTCGAAAAACTCTTACCGACTACAAACTTTAGAATGTTTTGATAGTGTGACTTGGTCATCCATACAAGTGTCAACTGTGTATCTGTGCACTTTTTGTCCTGTGTATCCATGAGTTTTAGAAGTGATCTGCATATTTTTATGTATGTTAGTGCCAGTTTTCTGATGTCCTGTGGTTTTTGTATGGTTTGAAATCTTGAAAATGAGAGATCAGGCTTTCGGTCTCGTGTCAGAAGCCACTCTCTAATGCATAACATAGAAGCTTTATGTAATTCTCCCTCTCTCGCTCCATCCTTTCATCCATCACTTCATCTACCCATCACACTGTACGTCACGTACCCTGTCCCCACCTTACCTGTGTCCAATCTCAATGGCCCTGCCTGGCAGCAATGAAACTGACTCTCCGCTATCGTAAGTAGCCTGATCCATCTGTTTGATATGAGCAGTCTCTTTCCGTCTCGTCCTTTGCACATTGCATGCCTGATCGCCACATTATCCCTTTCTCTCTCATCTCTTTCTCTAACCTCCCTTTGATTAATCTGGAGCATCTGGAGTTCTGAAATGCACCTGGTTTTCATGAGCTGAGACTGTCCTGTGACTTTTGAAATAGTTTTGTCTTTTTATTTAGCCGAATGCAACGATGACCTCACATACTACTCTTTTTACTCCTCTCAGATTGCACCTTTCACTTCCCTCTCAGATTCTATTGTGAAACCACTTATAGTGCTGCTAGGTGTCTTTAAAGAGTGTTTGGTGGAAATGTGTTTAAATGCTGAGGTTTACAGATGGAGGGTCTGCTAATGTGAAAACACAAAATCAGTCAGCGATTGTGTTTTAGATGCCAACAAACAGATTTCTGAATGCACTGCTCTGTCATTCTTCTGGGTAAGAGATATAAGATGTCTAAAATATGCTGTCATGCTGCATTTGGTAGTGGTAAGCAAGCTTCTGCCCATGCTTTTCTGTTTATCAGCACTTATATGAAATATGCTGCATAATATTCATTAATTTATATCAAATAATCAGTGTAAACAAACATACAGTTGAGGTCAAAAATTAACACAAACCTTGCAGAATCTGCAAAATGTAAATTATTTTACCAATATAAGAGGGATCATACAAAATGCATGTTATTTTTATTTAGTACTGAACTGAATAAGATATTTCACATAAAATAGGTTTACATATAGTCCACAAGAGAAAAAAATAGATGAAATGACTATTAAAATGACCCCAGTTTACAGTTGTTATCTGAATGATCCACAGCTGTGTTTTTTTTTTCTTCATGAGTCCCTTGTTTGTCCTGAACAGTTAAACTGCCCACTGTTCTTCAGAAAAATCCTTTAGGTTTTAGCATTTTTGTGTATTTAAACCCTTTCCAACAATGACTGTATGATTTTTGAGATCAATCTTTTCACACAGAGGACAGCTGAGGGACTCATATGCAACTATTACAGAAGATTCAAACACTCACTGATGCTACAGAAGGAAACGTGATGCATTAAGAGTCAGGGGATGAAAACTTTTTGAATTTGAATATCAGGGTAAATGTAACTTATTTTGTCTTCTGGGAAACATGTAAGTATCTTCTGTATCTTATGAAGGGCAATCAAAATATGATATTTAGGAAAAGTAAGAAAAATGTACACATCTTCATTCTTTTCAAAAGTTTCACCCTTGGATGTTAATGCATGGTTTTTCCTTCTGAAGCATCAGTGAGCATTTGAACCTTCTGTAATAGTTGCATATGAGTCCCTCAGTTGTCTTCAGTGTGAAAAGATGGATCTCAAAATCATACAGTCATTACTGGAAAAAAGCTGGAAAAACCAAAGAATTTGTGAGACATGAAGGATTTTTCTGAAGAACAGTGGGCAGTTTAACTGTTCAGGACAAACAAGGGACTCAAGAACAACTATCACTAAACAAACAAACAAAATAAAACAAAAAAAGCACAGCTGTTAATCATTCAGGTACGAACACAGTATTAAGATTTAAGCATATGTAAACTTTTGAACGGGTAAATTTTATAAATTCAACTGTTATTTTCTCTTATGGACTATATGTAAATGTCTCTTATGTGAAATATCTTATTCAGGTCAGTACTAAATTAAAAATAACTTGCATTTTTTTATGATCCCTCCTATTTTGGTAAAATAATTAACATCTTGCAGATTCTGCAAGGTGTATGTAAATTTTTGACCTCAACTGTATGTTAAGCTATTCACTGTAAATTAGTAACAATGGCAGCAAATTAGTCAGAATGGATGCATTTACATCTTGCTTTAACTTAAACATCAACAAAAACTGTTTTAATATCGTTAAACATGAAAATACATTTGCTAACATTCCGGTCATGTTGATAGGAAAGTGTGTGTTTTCACGCGACCGGCTCTTTCTGTGGTTGCAGTAATCTGCCAGTTAAAGACCGTGTTATAGACAGTGCTTCCCCAGTGTATCAGGCCGTCATCCCCAGTGAAACCAATGAACTGGGGCCGGCTGATTGGGCCAAAAGAGCCGCCCAGCTGCAGTCTAAGTCCTTCCGTGTCCTCGCCCACATTACTGGAACTGAATACAGTAAGTCTGCCTGCATGTTTCAGTCACTTTGCTTCTGTTTTGATGTAGATTTTGATTTAAAGCGTAGAGTCTGACATGTTTTCTCTTTGTCTTTTCTCTTCTCTTCTCTTCTGCAGTGCAAGACCCTGATGAGGAAGCTCTGAGAAAATCAAGGTAGGCATCTAGCAGCAGCATCTGGTGGCCACATACTTGACCTGTGCTGAAATCCAGCTCTCTGCCTCTTAAAACTTGGAAGGCTGATCGAAAAGCTGACATATGATCGGATCCAAAAAACCAGACCCCCATAAACAGACACCACTCTCTGTGCTGAACTTGATCCGCACTCATGAGATGCATCAATCTAACACAGCTTCGATGGATTCATAGTAGTCTGTATCAAGGGTGTAGTACAGAGTATTTGTACTTTTTTGTTAAAGAAATTGTTATTTGGTAAAGTTTAGATGCTAAAATATAAACATATTTACCTGAAATATTACAATATTTATACTATAAATACAAGAGTTTACACATTGAATTGTACTTACTCTACCAGTCAAAAGTTTTTGAACAGTCAGATTTTTATGTCTTTTCTGCTCACTGAGCCTGCATTTATTTGATCCAAAGTACAGCAAAAACAGTGCAATTTTGAAGTATTCTACAATAACTGTTTTCTATTTAAAATGTTATTTTTGAATTTCTGAATTTTTATTTTTAAATGTTTATCAGTAATGAATTGTAACATCAGTAATGAAGTACATTTACTCGAATACTGTACTTTACACCCCTGGTCTGTGGTATTTACAAGATTTTATATTTCATATATCTTTAGTTCTCATTTATTTCACACTGTTCTTACATATCTGACACAATACAATGCAGAATGTGATCTCTGGCATTTAGTTGAATGTGAAACATTTAGTGGGTACTTGAACATTTACCTCAAGGCAGCCAGAAATATTTATATACACTCACACATCTTGGGCAGGGGAGTGAAGGCCATATTCCCTAACCCGTTTCTCCACCCTCTCTTTTCTCTTTTTCCTTCCCTTTTTTGTCCTGTATATATGTCTTGATGTTACAGGGAAAGGTTTGAATCTGAAGCCAAAGGCCCTCGTTTTGCTAAACTGAGAAAATGGCACCATGGCCTGTCGGCACAAATTCTTAATGTGCCTCAGTAAAGCACCCAAAGACAGAGAGAGCTAGACAGGTGGCATAGACTGTAACTGCTGTAAAAAGAAAGTCAAAGCATGTGAGAGGAAGGCAGAAAGAATGAAGATGAATGTCAATTATGTTGTTTGGCTCATCACTACAGTTTAAAGCTAGTTGTTCACTCTATAGTATAGATTTAGGAGTTGTTAATGAGAGTGTGGCCACCATTTAAATTCTCTCCTGTATTGCATTGTGTGCCTGCATATTGATGGTTGTTGAGAACATCATTGCATCTGTGCACAAGTCTTTCAAATCCATCAAATAAAAGAAATGTGATAAACTAATCATGTAGAAAAGCTTTTTGGCACTGGGATTTGTACGCATGGTTTCAGAATATTTAGGTCTGCAGGAAGGAAATGAACTTTACACTTTGTATTAAATAATGTTCTTTACAAAAAGTCCTAATAATAATTTTTAGATATATAGCCTATAGCCTGATAACTTTTTTAACTCTTTTTTTTTTTTTTTGGTTTGATAATTATAGCATTTAATGATAGCGTGATGTGTAAACATTACCATTTTATTCTTTGCCGTAAGTTCACAAAGAAACTGCTCCCTTTTTAGATTAGATCAGTGATTCTCAACAAACGGACCAACGCCTTGGCAAACTTTCAAGGGAGCACAGAGTTGCTTAAAATGATTTATTTTAATGCTTTAAAACACATATTGTTAATAAAGTTAATATATTATATACATACACATACACCTACACACATGTTGGGTTTACATGTTTTATGGGAACATTCCATAGGCGTAATGGTTTTTATACTGTACAAACCGTATTTTCTATCACCCTACACCTACCCTACACCTAAACCTAGCCCTCACAGGAGACTGTGCACACTTTTACTTTCTCAAAAAAACTCATTCTGCATGATTTATAAGCCTGTTTCCTCATGGGGACCTCACAAATGTCCCCACAAGGTCAAAATTTACTGGTATTACTATCCTTGTGGGGACATTTGGTCCCCATAACGTGATGAATACCAGGTGCACATACACACACACACACACACACACACATATATATACAGTTAAAAACCAGAAGTTTACATACACCTTGCAGAATCTGTAAAATGTTAATTATTTTACCAAAATAAGAGAGATCATACAAAATGCATGTTTTTATTTTAGTATTGACCTAAAATATTTCACATAAAAGACGTTTACATATAGTCCACAAGAGAAAATAATAGTTGAATTTATAAAAATGACCCCGTTCAAAAGTTTATATACACTTCTTAATACTGTGTTGTTACTTGAATGATCCACAGCTATTTTTTGTTTTGTTTTGTTTTGTTTTGTTTAGTGATAGTTGTTCATGAGTCCCTTGTTTGTCCTGAACCGTTAAACTGCCCGCTGGTCTTCAGAAAAATCCTTCAGGTCCCACAAATTCTTTGGTTCTTCAGATTTTTTTTTTTTATTTGATCCCTTTTCAACAATGACTGTATGATTTTGAGATTCATCTTTTCACACTGAGGACAACTGAGGGACTCATATGCAACTATTACAGAAGGTTCAAACGTTCACTGATGCTTCAGGAGGAAACTCCTGAAAAAGTGAAAACTTTTGAACTATATGAATGTGTACATTTTTCTTATTTTGCCTAAATATCATATTTTCTTCATATAGTACTGCCCTTCAGAATCTACACAAGATACTTACATGTTTCCTAGAAGACAAAATAAGTTAAATTTACCCTGATCTTTAAATATAAAAAGTTTTCGCCCCCCTGGCTCTTAATGTATCGTGTTTCCTTCTGGAGAATCAGTGAGCGTTTGAACCTTGTTGTTAAAAGAAATTAACATTCTGCAAGGTGTGTGTAAACTTTTGACTTCAACTATGTTTATATTTACAGTAGAAATACCAGAGAAAATATGTTAGCCAGTATGGGCTTTTGAATAAAATATGTTAGACAGTGGGGAGCCTTGAAAAGTCAAAAAAGTTGAGAAACACTGAATTAGATCATTTGTTATTTGTTATACCTTTTTCTGTGTAGATCTAAGAATCTAACCCTTTGATGCTGTGATAGCATTTCAGTGATTGCGTAAGAGCAAGTTTGTTAAAAAGGTCACGAAAAGTTGAAATCGTTTGCACATGCAATCAGTTTTTTTCCAGGAATCATTTCTTATCTGTTGAAAAGCTAAATCCTGACAGACAGTAAAAGCTTCCAACTTCCAAAGATTATCCCTTCGAAGGTTTTTTTTTGTGGAACTTGTCAGACATTGCTTACTTAGGCCTGTGGTTAAATATTAGACTGCCTAGGGATTTCGGGTGATAAGGATGTTGATGTGTCAGTCAGTTGTCTAGCTATCACAGAGCTTTACACATGGCACTGATCTGGGATGAGACCGGAAAAATGTTGTTACTCTGACACATCACTGTTTTAGTGAGAAAATTAAGCGGTTAGTAAGACTTTATGGTGTGAGTGTAAAGTTTATTTGTGAAGGAAGAGTAATAACCTTTAGCTAGATGAGTGGTGGCTGCAGGGACGAGGTCTGTGTCTGGAGGATGAGCGAAGGCGCATCAGAACTTCAAGCGGTTGAGCAAGATGGAAGTCAATGTCTGTGAGTAGAGAGAGTCAAAAATCCACGACTTTTCCTTCAGGTAATTCTGCCTGTCTGGTTGTCACATAGGGAAATGGTGTTAGCTCTGCTTTGGGCTGGTTTGCGCTACATTTTCATTAATAGTATAGAATTATGCCTCTGCTAACCGTGTCCTTCTCTCATACCATCTCACCACTGGTTTACTTCACTTCTGAGCCTCCCACTTGCATGCAGTGCATGCTGGGAAGACTGTGTGACTGCACTGGAGTGTTTGTGGCCCTTGGTGGCTGGCCCCTCCCTCACTCTACATTCTTGTCATATTTATTCAGATCTCTGCCTTCATGTACATATGAACACGTCATGCTAGGTTGACATATGTTGCATCAGAATGTTATGCTGTCATTTTCTTCATTTTTTCAGTCATCAACTTTTCATCAGACCCTTCTCACTTGACACTTACTTCATTGCACATCACTGCAGTGCTGTTTCCTGCTGTCCGTTAAGTCGTATGTTTGTTTCGCTCATTCCGTGAAGAATTTCGTTTTTCAGTAAAGTTGGCACTTTGCTGGTATCAGTATAGTGCTTTATATAATTGCAGTGTTATTTTAGAATTATTTCTATACTAGTATGGTATTTATTGATATTTTGAATTTTATTTTTAGTTGAAATTTTAGTAATTTTGTTAATTTTATTAGTTTTCTCCTTTTAGCTTTAAGTTATTTTTCTTTCAGTTTTAGTTTAGTAATTTCAGTGCTTGACCTTCAACTTCTTTTATTTGAGTTTTTCACATTTCTAAATTTTAATTTGTTTTTGTTGTTTCATATGTTTTATAAGTAGTTAATGTTTCACCTTTATTCATTATATTTTAATTATATTAGATTTTTTGAATATATGATTTTTTTTTTTTGTGACAAATTTCTCTTTTCCACCACGCTATTATATTGTCTTTAGTGTCAGATGTGGTCCAAGCAGCTGTATGAATCTGTTGTATGTTTGTTGTTGTGTTGTGTTGTTGCACTAGCCTGTAATCTTCTTATGCTATGTGTTGCAATCATTCAGTGTGAATTACTTCTTTAGTATTTAACAGCCTTTTTTCACTCATTTGTTTATTCAATAATACATAGTCACTACCCTTGTTAAAAAGCCTCTCCAGAATTCCCATCATAATAATAAATATTATATAATATTAAGTATTAAATTATTAGTTTGGTGCTCTTAACCCATTATAAAGTTTGCTTTCTGTCATACATGATTATTGCAGCCAAATGGGCATTTTTTTTTTTTACGTTTTTCTATAACTCGCTACCCAGTCATATATCGTCCTGTATTTGATATTAATAGATTTCTTTAGAAAGGGGACAATTTTAGTTCCTCTAAACAGTTACACATAATTGTAAACAAATTCTCTTAAAGGGGTAGTTTACCCAAAAAGGAAAATTCTGTGATTAATTACTCAACCTCATGTCATTCCAAACCCGTAAGACTTTCGTTCATCTTCAGAACACAAATTTACATATTTTTGATGAATCCAAGAGCTTTCTGACCCTGCATAGACAGCAACACAACTACTACGTTCAAGGCCCAGAATTGTAGTAAGAACATTGTTAAAGTAGTCCATGTGACATCAGTGGTTCAACTGTAAGCTACAAGAATACATTTTGTGCGCGAAGAAAACAAAAATAACAGTTTTATTCAACAATTTATTCTCTTCTGTGTCAGTCTTTGCCACACGTTCACTAGAGTATTATGACGCATGCATGTTCTGATGTAGAACAGTCTAAAAATATCTGAAGACTTTGACTAAGAAGATGCCTTACTTATTTAAACCAGCAATAAAAGAGATTGATGTTCTCCGTGTTATTCTTGTTTTGATAAAATTACGGTTGAACCACTGATGTCACATGGACTATTTTAACTATGTCCTTACTACCTTTCTGGGCCTTGAACGTGGTAGTTGCGTTGCTGTCTATGCATCAAATTTCATCAAAAATATCTTAATTTGTGTTCCGAAGATGAACGGAGGTCTTACGGGTTTGGAACGACATGAGGGTGAGTAATTAATGACAAAATTTTCATTTTTGAGTGAACTATCCCTTTAATACTTAAAACTGCATGGGTTGAAAAGCAGAACCTATCCAAAATTCAAAGCTGTTACAGTCCCTCCAATGTCTCCTGTGTGGTTGTTATTATTGCATGAATATTTCATATTTTATTCAATATTCATTCAGTTTTTCGTTGCAACCCTCTACTATGCCAATTTTGTTTGCTAATTTGCATGTAGAGAGAGGAACAGTGATAGTCTACATGTTAGGCTGCTTTTCATGAGACTGTGTTGCACTAACCCGCTTTAGGATGAGAACACACTTTCCCTATGTCCAAACTATGTGTCAAGTGTATAATGCCAGCAGGTGGCACTGCAGTATTGTCTGAATTACCCTCTGCCTGTCTTGACTCTCTTTGCTCTCTGGACCTGTTCCATAAATTAGCGACACACATTTGCAAGTAGTTTAGTTTTAATAACAGCCCCTCTTTCTGAAGGCGTTGTCTGCTTCTGTGATCTGTATTTCATTGTTCTCTGAATCTGTGCGGAGATTCAAGATTTTGCTAATGTAACTAAAAAGTGCCACAGTTTGGCAACACAGCCAGTTGATGTATACAGGACATTATGACTTATATAATGTTTGTGTGTGTGTATGTATGTGTGAGAGAGAGACTAAAGAGTAATCAGTGGTGTAATCATAATTTCTTAGGTTATCATTTTTGTTTGTTTATAGACTTTTTCTAATTTCAGTCTCTCACAGCTTGCAATAAATGCTAATGTGTGTTTGCTTTCTGCCACCACACACCTTTCCCAAAGCCCCTCCAATACACACATACATGCTCTTATTACATTACACACTTCAAAACAACAGAGAGGGATTCAGTATAATACAAGTTCACCACGGAAAGTGTTTAAATCTTCATGAAGGCTTCATAAATGTCTGCAACCAACATTTACAGACCTTTCTCTCTGTTCCATCACCATAATTTAATATGATCCACAGAATGACATTAAAGCTGAAGCGTATCATATTTTAAGCCTGTAACATCACATTGTATAAATTCATATGAAATCTCTACTTTGTAATATAGTTGCGTTTTCTCATGATACTGTTGGTTTTGGTCAAAACATAGGGTTAATCAACAGGAAGACTATAAATAGTTCACTTATAGGTGTTTCTGCATATTAACATGTAATAAATAAAGTAATCAGACACTTCAGCTTTAGGTACTCTCTTTATTTCATCTTTAACCTCACTTTTTCAACATAAAATGAGACAGGAAGAGAGAGAGATGGTCAGGAAGGATGGTTGCGGAGTGTGTGAAGGGGGTCAGCCATTGGTCCACCACCAGGCCTGTTGCTGCTAGGTGCCTGCCTTTTATCTTCTCTTTTCTGCCTGGGCGGCTCCAACACCAATCTATTTTCATCATTTGATTGTGTTTGATTATGTTCAAGTGGTGCCAAATGATTAAAGAATTGTCTATTTGTGAATAATGCACTTTTCTTTGCTTGGATCACAGGGGAGTATTATCTAACACTAATCTACTGCTCTCTAACCACTGAATTGTGTTTTATGGACACACTAAGAGGGTTTATGTAACCTGTATACCCTGCGTCATTGAAAAACGGTGTGTTCCTGCCATATGCAGTTCATTGCCTCGATTGATTGTAGCCCTTATGCCTGGATTAATTTAATTCATCCTAGAATAGCAGTTGTCTCAGCTGCCGAGACACCATTTAGAGTAAAATACAGCCCTCTCCATCTTCACAGCTCAAACGGTGACTCATACCAAATCAATAGTTCGTAGTCTATATTTTACAGTCCTTCAATGACAAAATAGATACATCTAATAAGAATAAAGCAATTAACTTGAATTTCTTTATTTCCCCATGATGGACATCCTTGCATTGTGCTCAGAAATTTTGTAAGCATGAGAATGAAACAGCTGCTTATAACAAACTTTAACTTCAGTTAAGGCATATATACATACACGGCCTGAAAGATGGCTGCTGTCTGTATTTATGGCTTCAGCCTGACATCAGTTTCTTATACACTGCAACCTAACCTTGTATCTAGTACTCCTGCTGAGCATGCTCCAGTTTCCACCAGCATTGCACCTGTCTGTCCGCCTGCTATCGCTGATTCACCTAATGAGCTCCTTTCGGAGCCGCAGATAGCCAGTCAGGCACCAGAGCCTGGTGCGGAGCAGAATCCTGAGCAAACCATGGTAGCCAGGTAAAGTTGCATGCGTTGCATTTTATGTTTTGCTTTACCTTTACTTTTTACGTTTATTGTATTCCATTGGTATGTATATGTGCAATGCATTGCAAAAGATTGGGGTAAGATTTTTGCCTGTGTGTTTTTTTTTTTTTAAAGAAGGAAATACTTTTATACAGCAAGGACGCATTACATTGACCAAAAGTGACAGTAAAGACTTTTATAATGTTACAAAATATATTCTTTTCCAAATTCTATTCTAGTCTCTCCTAGTATCCTGGAAAAAACACATTTGTTTCAGCAAAACTATTAAGCAACACAACTGTTTTCAACTTTGATTATAATGAGAAATGTTTCTGAACTATCATGTGACTCTGAAGACTGGAATAATGATTCTGAAAATTCATCTTTACCAACACAGGAGTCCATTTTAAAATATTTTAAAATTGAAAACGTTATTTTAAATTGTAATAATATTTCACAATATTACTGTTTTACTGTTTCTGATCAAGTCAATGCAGCCTTGTTGAGCATAAGAGACTTCTTTCAAAAACATCTGAAAATCCTACCGACCTCAAACATTCGTAGTGTTATTTATGTTCTAAGCTGTTATTGCTGTTTTTCTGTTGTTTCTATGCTTGGGGTTATTCATTCCTAATTTTACTTCAAATTCGATTACTTACATGCAGTGTTGGGGAAAGTTACTTTTAAAAGTAATGCATTACAATTTTGCGTTACTCCCTGAAAAAGTAACTGATTACTTAGTTACTTTTTATGGAAAGTAATGCGTTACATTACTTTTGCGTTACTTTTTAAATCTGGGCAGGCTTGCTTCTTTGTTTTTAATATAAAACAATTTTAATGTAAAAGCCCTTTTACACCAAAAGTGAAATGAATTCACCTCAGGCTGAAAGAAAAGTACATTTAGTCTAGAATACAGTAACATCATGTTTACTCCCAATTTCCCAACAGGAGACTTGTCAATCAATAAATGGGGAAAAAAGTAACTGGCGTTACTTATTTGAAAAAGTAACTCAGATATTTTCTTAGAAATTCAAAAGTAATGCGTTACTTTACTAGTTACTTGAAAAAAGTAATATAATTACGTAACTTGCGTTACCTGTAATGAGTTTCCCTCAACACTGCTTACATGTCATTTTTTGGCATAGTGTGAGTTATTTCAATTTTAATACTACTGGAGACATGTGATAGATGTTATAGAAAGCTGCTATTAGATTTGAACCTAACATTTGAGAGATTGTGGGGCAAAGTCAAATTGTGTTAGAACAGAGAGCCTCCATTGATCCTGGAGACTCAAAGCAAAGCCAGTCCTCCAATCCTATTAATGTTATAATCAATGACTTTAATCCTTTAATATGATCTTCTTTGTCTTAACCCAATTTCTTGTTGCAGCTGCTGCTTCATTTGCTACAGCTTATTACTACTAATGCTCTTCCCCCAAAGGAAACTAGAAACTCATGTTTGATTGAATCCATGTCGTCATTGCCAGGATGGCTGCTTCTCCTTTAATGAGTGGCATCTCTTTATCATCACGTTGTTCCAACACCAGGACTTGACCCAAATATAAAACCTCCAGAGACATCCATGAACTACTTTTTAAGCTTAAGATCACCATAAGCACTTAAGTGCATCTTCTTGTGTTACTTTAACAATAACGGCAGGAACAGGTGTTTATGAAACCAGAGATAAAGTGACTTAATACGTGTCCTCTGGGGGTTGAGCATTAATTTTCCTGACATGATTTTTTCTTTTAATGAGGTACTATTTCAGTACTACTACACCTGATGCTGTAATGTGACCCTTAAGCATTTTATTTGCTTTTTTAACAGTCTCAGTCAAGTTTCAGATCTCAAAGTTAACCTTATTTTAATAAATCTCTTTCAATTTCTTATATATAAATGCTATTATTTAATACGTAATATTTCTAGAGATTTCATTTTACCTTTTATACCGAGTCATAAGTCAATTTTTGCAGCTTAAGTTTCCATATCTGTGTATTAAAACCCATATCCCATGGGCCTTTGTTCCATGTCAACCCATTCTTATGTTTCTTAAAGGGATAGTTCACCTAAAAATGAAAATGACCCCTTTATTTATTCACCCTCAAGCTATCCTAGGTGTATATGACTTTCTCCTTTCAGGCGAATGCAATCTAAGTTATCTTAAAAAAATCTCCTGGCTCTCCCAAGCTTTATAATGGCAGTGAATGGGTGTTGAGATTTTGAAGCCCAATAAAGTGCATCCATTCATCAGAAAAATTACTCCACACTGCTCTGGGAAGTTAATAAAGGCCATCTGAAGTGAATCGATGCATTTGTGTAAGAAAAATATCTATATTTAAAACTTTATAAGCCGTGATCTTTAATTTCCGCTAACTGTCATACGCGCTTTCACGAGAGAGTGGCGTTCCAGCAGATGATGTAGTGAAAATAAGGTAGTCTCACGAGCAAAGGAAAACCACTCTCCTCTTGGTTTACCTCAAAATCAAAAAGTTTTAAATATGGATATTTTTCTTACACAAATGCTTTGATTTACTTCAAAAGGCCTTTTTAACCCCCTGCACTGTAAAAAATAATAAACACAATTTGTTGAGTCAGCTTAAAATAATTTGTTACCCTGCTGCCTTAAAATTTTAAGTTCAGTCAACTAAAATCAGTTTATTCAACTTGAAATGTTAAGTTGTACTAAGTAACAACTTAGATATTTGTGTTTGCTAAACTTCACAGATGGGTAAGTAACCCAGCTGCCTTAAACTTTTAAGTTGTTTCAACTCAAATATCTAAGTTGTCACTTAGTATAATTTAACATTTCAAGTTAAATAAACTTTTTTTGAGTTGACTGAACTTACAATTTTAAGGCAGCCAGGTTACAAATTATTTTAAGTTGACTCAACAAATTGTTTTTTACAGTGTGGAGCCATGTGGAGTACTTTTTATGAGGAATGGATGCACTTTATGTTGCTTCAAAATCTCAACACCCATTCACTGCCATTATAAATGTTAATATAACTAAAAAAGCCATTTGTTAATATAAATCTGACTATATTTTTCTGAAAGAAAAAAGTCATATACACCTAGGATGGCTTGAGGGTGAGTGAATCATGTGGTAATTTTCTTTGTGGGTGAACTATACCTTTAAGAAAGTTTGTTTTTGAGGCAGAAACTACAGTCTCTTTGCATGTATCCATTGCTTAAACTGACATGGCAGTCTTTATTGCAAGTTTATAGCATGCAGACTGGAGTAATATTCATGTTTTCAAGATATCTAAACAAATAATCATATAATAATCAAGTCTCCAGTATTTGAAACCTGAGTCATATTTTCTGGTAATTCAGATTTAGATGACTATCTTCCATTTGTCTCCTACTACAGGAAGCGATTGAGTCAGCAGCTGACATAAAGACTATTAATCTTCTGGTGCTTTCTGTTAGACTCTGTTAGCCCTGAAATATATGAAAATTGTGTTAAATTTATTTTACTGTCTTATTTTACTGTTACTGAAATATAGTTGTTGGTACATGGTGGGTCTTTGTTTTGAATGCTTATGTTTGTTTTCTGTTTTGTGTGTGTATGCATGTCTTTATGCTGTTAAATTGTTTTGTTTCATAGTCCGTTTGTTACAATGTTCACTCATACTGTACTGTACTCATAGTGTACTGTTCTTGTATTCATACAAAACAAGAACAGAATACACGAATCGGTTTTAAAACCAAAGTATCTGATCCTGTTTAGACAATATTTGGATCACTTTGGCAGTCATACAGATATGAGTGCACATGACCTTTCTCTCTAGTTCAATCGAGGCATGATATGTTTGACTGTCCACCATTTTTGTCTTTGTTACATTATAGCTTCAACTTGCAGACCTCTATGGGTTACACTTCCCAATACAAAACCTCCATCTCCAGGTACTGCTTTGGTCCCGCTCTGTATTCAAACAGCAAGTGTGTTTTCTCCCTCCCATTGTCAGTGTTGCCTGTCACATCTGCCGTAATACATCTTTTTCCCTTTTTTTGCTACTTTTAGCCAACTTACCTAAAGGATAATACTTATGCTTGGGTATTGTTGTTTAACATTTTATGTTGTAACCAGTCTTTATGCATATAAATGGAAAGGATTTTTGTAACCTGGTTATTTTGCTCAAAACAACGGAGGCTCTTCTAACACTGTTTTTGGTACTAGACTGTCTTTTTCTTGTCCATTGCTCTGTTGAAAAAAAACACTAATTCTTGCATTAAAATTGTAATGAAGGGATTTTAAGGTAAGACATCTTTAAATGTATATGTGATAGATTATGTGGTCAGACATCCTTGGGTAAAATTAGCAGTCAGGTCTCTGAGAACTGAATGTGCATCCAAACTTGAGAGTCAGTTACCCATTTAAGCCTGTGGACAACTAAAGTTACCAAAGGAAATATCACTCTTTTTCTATTTCTAGATATTTAGATGACTATAGATGTTTTAGAAACAGCTGACATACTGTTAAAATAGACAACCTTAGGAAAAACTTTCTGCATGTTTACACTTGCAACTTTATAGTGACAGATGTGTGCAAAACACTTCATTATTATAGATTTTACACATTTCTCTGAATTTCTGTATAAAGATATATACCACATATTTAATGCTTAAAATACTTCCAATTTGCACACAGTACGTATGTTTGATGCAAACATGAATGATGCAGAAAAAATATGGGCATCAATGGGTTAAGACATGTAAAATGTGTAGTAGCTCTTTATCAAACATCAGTAATATAATTATTAGATATTACAATTATAATTAAAGGAGAAGTTCACTTTCATAACAAAAATACAGATAATGTTCTCACCCCCTTGTCATCCAAGTTGTTCATGTCTTTCTTTCTTCAGTCAATAAGAAATTATGTTTTTTGAGGAAAACATTTAAGGGATCTTTCCATATAGTGGACTTCAGTGGTGCCCCCAAGTTTGAACTTCCAAAATGCAGTTTAAATGCAGCTTTAGAGGGCTCTAAACCCTCTGAATCCCAGCCGAGAAAGAAGGGTCTTATCTAGCGAAATGATCTGTCATTTTCTAAACAAATTGACAATTTATATACCTTTTAACCTTAAACGCTCGTCTTGTCTAAACTCTGCAATGCTCATGTGAACTCTGTGTAGTCCGCGTCAGTATAGTTAGGGTATGTCAAAAACCTCCCATTTCATTTTCTTCTCCAACGTCAAAATCATCCTACAACGCTGCATAAGTACCGACCCACTGTTTACAAAGTGAACATGCAAAGAAGATCAAACGCCCTTTACAAAAAAAAGGTAAAGCGGCGATGTAGGACAATTTTGAAGTTGGAGAAGAAAATGAGATGGGAGTTTTTCACCATACCCTAACTGTATTGACCTGGATTACAGAGTTTGCATACGCATTACAGAGAATAGACAAGATGTGCATTTGAGGTTAAAGGAGAAGTCCACTTCCAGAACAACAATTCACAAATAATTTACTCACCCCCTTGTCATCCAAGATGTTCATATGTTTCTGTCTTCAGTCGTGAAGAAATTATGGTTTTTGAGGAAAACATTTCAGGATTTTTCTCCATATAATGGACTTGATTGGTGCCACGATTCTGAACTTCCAAAACGTAGTTTAAATGCAGCTTCAAAGGGCTCTAAATGATCCCAGCCGAGGAAGAAGGGTCTTATCTAGCGAAACAATCAGTCATTTTTTCCGTAAAATAAAATTTGTTATACTTTTTAAGCACAAAAGCTCGTGTAGCACAGGCTCTGGGATGCACGTTCACGACGCTGCGTACTATTGAATCACGTCGGAAGGTCACGCGGAACTACAGACCCAATGTTTACAAAGCGAACACACAAAGACTAAGAAAGTGCAAGTAAGTTGTTTACAAACAAAAAGGCACAACAACGTCCTCCTCTTAAGTTGTAGGATAAAATAAGATGGAGTTTTTTGCCATACTCAGTACACAGAAAATGAACTTACACGTGATTCGTAGTAGTGATGGGAAGTTTGGATCATTTTACCGACTCTGACCTCTGAGGCTCGTTCAGACTATAATGTTCAAAACTATAATGCTATAAGGAACAGAAAAGATTAATTCATTCTTTACCTGGGTCTTTAGTCTATGATTAGCTCACCTCACCACTTATCTGACAATTTTTTGGGTTTGAATCATTCGTTCATCACGTGACAGCCCCATAAGATGAACAAATGACTCAAAAAACCCGAAGACTCGAAACAGGTGAACTAATTCCAGTACAGAACCTAATAGGATGTTGTGCATGCGCGACTGAACGAATCATTCCCCGAGACAACTCATTCTTCCTGAGTCACATTAAAGATTCGTTCAAAATGAAAGAATCGTTCAAGAACGACCCATTACTAATTTCTAGCATCGTGGACACGCATCCCAGAGCCTGTGCTATACGAGGTTTTGTGCTTAAAAAGTATACAAATTTTATTTTTTTCGAAAAAAATGACAGATTAGATAAGACCCTTCTTCCTCAGCTGGGATCGTTTACAGCCCTTTGAAGCTGCATTTAAACTGCATTTTGGAAGTTCAAAATCGTGGCACCAATGAAGTCCATTATATGGAGAAAAATCCTGAAATGCTTTCCTCAAAAACCATAATTTCTTTATGACTGAAGACAGATAGACATGAACATCTTGGATGACAAGGGGGTGAGTAAATTATTTGTACATTGTTGTTCTGGAAGTGGACTTCTCCTTTAAAAGCATATAAACTGTCAATTTGTTTAGAAAATGACCGATCGTTTCGCTAGATAAGACCCTTCTTCCTCGGCTGGGATCGTTTAGAGCCCCGAGTAAATTCTCTGTAAATTTTTGTTCTGGAAGTGAACTTCTCCTTTAATAAAAGGGAAAACATCTGCCAAAAGTGTTATGTGAATGATCAGGAAAAAATTGAGTAGTTGGAAAAAAGCATAAAGAAGGAGTAGCTTCTCATTTGAACTGAAATGTTACTAAGTTTCTGGTCTGTTCTTCTGTAGTTCTTACTCCCAGCCTCCACCTATGCAGCAGCCACCACCTCCACTACCCATGCAGCACAGCTCCATCCAGATCCCTGTAGGTCCTCCTCCACCTAAAGTGGTCAGCACTGCCACCATTGTGCCTACAGCCTACCCATCTGCTCCAGGTAGCCACTGCACATATGTGATATAATTCAGTGTATGTGTATGTCTGTGTATGCCGTACTAATTCTTGGGTATTTTTTAGCACCAGCTCCTCCAATGGTTCACAAACCTGCTCCACCTCCACCTGCTCCTGCTGTAGCTCCAGCATCTTCTTCCAACAGGCCTCCTTGGATTACTGATGAGAACTTTGCCCAGAAATTTGACCCTAGCAAACCCACCACCACAAACATCAAAATACAGCCTCTTCCCCAGGCGGCCCCACCACCACCAGCCTACATCCCCAACCCCATCCCTGCTCCCGTTCCTGCTGCACCCAGCCCTGCATTCAACCCTGCCCCAATGCCATTCAATCCAGCCCCCTTCCCACCTGTGGCTCGTGGAGTTGCTCAAAGGGCAGAGCGGTTTGCAGCCAGCAACAGAACACCTCTGTGTGGAGCCTGCAACAGCATCATCAGGTGTGATAACACTTCTGTTAGATTTACTCATCTATGTTCACAAGACATCTTGTAATATATGTGTGTTTATTCAACTTTATGTCCCAGAGGTTGATTTTTATTCTACCTGATCTCATGACGAAAATGTACATGTGGGAACTTTTTCGCAATAAGTCTTGTGAAAATGTTTTCACAGGTATGTTTTCGTTCTGAGATCAGGTTGTTTTCATTACATTTTATTAAACAGATTTCAGTGTTTTTTTTTTTTTCAATGCAGAGGAACTACTTTTCAGGAACAGTGTAACTAAAATTAAAACTTTTAAAAACCATTTTCAGTGATTGAAATAAAGCTGAAATCAAATCCAATAAAAACCTAAACATAAATGAGTTTAAGTTGAAGTACTTAAATTATTCAAACTAAAACTCTAATAAAATAATGCTAAATATGTAATATTAAAAAAAAAAATTAAAAAGCCAAAAAAAAAATAAATGCTAAAACATATAATAAAATTACTAAAACGTAAAATAAAATAAAGATGTTGAGTTGTAATAAAGATGCCTTCATTGTACTACTTTTCAAACAGTGTAACTAATACTGTTAAAAACAATTTTCATTAATTTAAATAAAGCAGAAATCAAATAAATTAAATATTAGATGAAAAATCTAAACATAAATGAGCACTAAAAGTATTTAAACTAAAAGTCAAATAAAATAAAGCTAAATTTGTAATATTAAAAAAAATGTCAAAAGTCAAAAAATAATAAAAAGGGCCAAAGCATATAACAAAATTACTGAAGCCTAAAATGAAAGTTGTAATAAAGATGCCTTCATTGTACTACTTTTCAAACTAAAACTGTTAAAAACAATTTTCATTAATTGAAATAAAACTGAAGTCAAATGAAATAAATATTGGATAAAAAACCTAAACATGAAAAATGAGTTTAAGCTGAAGTGCTAAAAGTATTCAAACTAGTATTCAAACTAACTCGAAAATAATAAAAAGGGCCAAAGCATATAACAAAATTACTCAAACTTAAGAGAAAATAAAAATATTGATGTAATATACATCCCTTCATTGTACTGCTTTTCAGTGTAAACATAAATGAGTTTAATGAGTTAAGTACTAAAAGTATTCAAACAAGAACACAAATAAAATAAACGTAAATTTATAAAATAAAAAAGCCAAAAAAGAATTTAAAAAAATGGCCAAAGCATGTAGCAAAATTATTACAACTTTAATGATGCTGAGTTGTAATAAAGATGCGTTCATTGTACTACTTTTCAAACAATGTAAGTAAATCTGTGAAAAAACATTGTCATTTCATCAATTAAAATAAAGCTAAAATAAAATAAAATTAAATTAGATGAAAAATCTAAACATTAATGAGTTTCAGTTAAAGTACTAAAAGTATTCAAACTAAATCTCAAATAAAATAAAGCTAAATATGTAATATTAATGACGTAAAAAAGTGTAAATTGAAAAAGCTCTAAAAATTCATTCATTCTAAAAATGTATTATATTTGGAAATACAATAATAGTGTATAAAGAATTCTAAAATAAAAATGCATTTTATGCTTAGATTTTTTTATTTTATCTTTATCACAGACCTAGACGTTAAATCTTAAATTATAAGAATGTATTATAAATGTATTAAATCAGTAACACCAGGAAACAAGGGTGAAAAACAATAGAGTATTTCAAAATTTCAGTGTTTATTTCAATGTGACATTTTTCAGCTCCTTTTTTAGAAGTTTTTAACAACTTTTATAGAAAGGAGACAAACATGTCGAAAAAGAGAGATTAATATGAGATGTCACTTAAGAGTCACATCCTTAGCAAGCCAAAAAATAAAATGTTGAGTAATTACTCATTAAAGAATGCTCTTAAATGTTTTCAGTTTTTCTAAATGTTTTTTGACTCCTCAGGGGACCATTCCTAGTGGCACTGGGTCGTTCCTGGCATCCAGAGGAGTTCAACTGCCATTATTGCCACACGTCTCTGGCTGATGTCAGCTTTGTGGAGGAGCAGAATAATGTTTACTGTGAAAACTGCTATGGCGAGTTCTTTGCACCCACCTGTGCCCGCTGCAACACCAAAATCATGGGAGTATGTTGAAAACATTGCACGCACACATGCACATATGACTGAAAACACACTTCACAGGTACTGACAGTTAATCCACTCAACATCTGCTCAACAGGAAGTGATGCACGCGCTGCGGCAGACCTGGCACACCACTTGCTTTGTGTGTGCGGCTTGTGGAAAGCCCTTTGGAAACAGCCTCTTCCATATGGAGGATGGCGAGCCGTACTGTGAGAAAGGTATAGGAGACACCAACCATGACACAAACTTATATGTTTACAAGTTTCCAGACTACTATCATTTTCATGAAACGTTTCTGTTTCCAGATTATATTGCACTCTTCAGCACAAAGTGCCATGGCTGTGACTTCCCAGTTGAGGCGGGAGACAAATTTATTGAAGCTCTTGGCCACACTTGGCATGATACCTGCTTTGTTTGTGCGGTAGGTTCAAATCAGTTTGTTAAAGCACTTGCCCAGATGGTTTATAAATGATTCAGCAATGAGTTTAAATTATGACTGTAATTACGACAGGTGTGCCATGTGAACCTGGAAGGACAACCTTTCTACTCCAAGAAGGACAAGCCCTTATGCAAGAAGCATGCACATGCTATCAATGTGTAGATGCTTCAACAGTGCATCAAAAGCTGTCAGTGAAAGAACTAAATGCAATTAATACAACATTTGCATGTGCGGTTTTATGGCAAGACATCAGTGCCAATCCAAATGACACAAAAACTGATATAAAAGGTATATGGTATATCATTTATTAAACAGCATATTAGTAAGACGATGACTGAATGATACATAAACTAGGCGATTTGACATTGTAAGGTCATTCTATGTTTTTATTATAGCCCTAATACATTTGCATACATGCACTTGTTTGTCTGACACACTAATTTAAGAGATATAACATTTTCACTTTTTTTTTTTTTTGATTTGTTGAATTTATGCAACATACACTGCCCTCCAAAGGTTTGGAAACGCCCTAGAAAAGTGGGGTTTTGGACAATATTGGCATGAATCCTTTTTAATTTGTGATAATTTTGTACTGATAAGGGACAACACAAACTATGAAAACATATTTTATTACATATAAAATATCCACCATCGGCAGCTATTACAGCTCTGCATAATCTGGGCCTAAATTTATTGTATTCTAAACTTAATTGGGAATCAACTGTTGAAGCTATTAAGGTGTGCTGACCCAAAAATCTTTTAAAAACCTGAGCCAAGTTTAAACCAGTAACCAGGCATCACAGCTGGCAAAGGGGCATGTCTGACTTTGACATGTATATATTGCCATTATTATGTAATTAAAATGAAAATTATTATTGCTGGTCTTCAGTGATAATGTCAAGTTACTTTAATGTATTTGCACCAAAAAATGATAAGGATTCATGCTGATATCATCCAAAACCGCTTTTTGGAGGGCAGTGTACAATTTTTGTGCTATTAGTGACCTAAACCTTAATTTAAAAGATATTAATATTATAGACTACATGGATGTTAATGTTCATTCAGAAACCAGAAACAGCCTGAAAAAGTCTATGCATATTATTACGCCTTAAAATTTTAAAGTAAACTTAAATGTATGTTTATTCCATTACTGTTTGTTTTCCTGAGCAACAATGAGGCCTGTAGATCCCTGACTTGCATATCAATCACAAAAGGATGTGAAATAGATAGACTGTATGCTGTTGTGCAGTCTATTTAATACTGAATGGGTTTTTTTGTGTTACTAATATTGTTTATTTGTGCTTTTAGTGTGTGTGTGAAAGCTAGTGAGCTATTTCATACACATGTGATGTCAAAATTAGCATTATGTGTCATATTTTAAGAATGTAAGCAGGGCATCTGAAAAGGTAACAGAATTTATTTTAATTGATTCATTGTTGCATTTACAGTGTATGTAACGCATAATTAGCTGTAATAATGTTTTCAGTTGTTCATGTTTTGCCTTGTCACCTATGATAGTTGATTTTTGTTCTGTTATTTATTGTGTGCAAAACCTCAGTATTTACATAATCTTTGCAAATGGTGTACTGTTTTGAATTTGCATGGATAATTTGTTTTCTTTGCCAAGAAGGAGGGATTCTTATTTTTATTTAATAAATACTTTAATTAACAAGACAGAGGCACACACACAGGATGCAAGTGGTATTGTTAATATGTTTCTTAAAATTAATAACAAATGGTGTACCTGAAACTTTTTTTCTCTGTGGGTATATGCTACCTAACTCTGTAACTGTAAGATTACAGTTAAATTTTTAGTTTCATACTATTAAAGAACATCAAGGTCAAATTCTGAGATTGCAATTGTAGACACTCATGTTTTCTTATGTGATATTGACATTTTATGCATACAGTTCACTTAAAATAACTTTTATTTAGACATACTTTATGAATGTGTCCTTGGTTTATCACTATGTTTTCACTGCCATTTATTGAAGTTAATGTAACCTACCACATCAGCTGATATGTGTTTTTAGGGCTACTTCTGATTTTGGCTTGTTTTTTTGTTTTGAATATTACTAACACAATGGTTTGACATCTCATAATTGCCTCTCTTAAATATAATAGCTACTTTTTTACACAAGATTAGGCAGTTACTTAGCAGCTCAGAAGTGGGAATGTTGTATCTTTTTAGCATTTTTCAAAAACAGATGTATTTGATGTAATTTAACGCTGTTGAATGTACTTTACAAATAATGTATTATCTCAGTTTGTCATCTGCTGTGTTCTGGAGTTCACCTGGGAATTACAGAGACAAAGGATCGATCCATAATTACAGAAATTTGCAGATCATTAGTGTTGCTGCAATAATACAATAAAGAACCATATACGGTGTTATGTGACACTCATATTTATGAACAAGTCATTCTACAGTCGTCTGTTGAAAAATGCAATACAATAAGTTTCTCTCTTGGTATTTATGTATGAGAGTTAAAACAGATGCAGCTTGACAGAAAACTGTAAATGTACCTTTTTTTTCCCAGATGGAATGAAAAACTAACTCGTACTACTAATAGAGTTCTTCTCTTTCTTTGTATATGACATTATCTTGTGAAAACAGCCTTGCTTTGTGCTCATTTTGACCAATGGACTTAAATTCCAAAAATTCACCTGAATCTGCACTGAAGTGTTAAAGTATTAAATTGCTTTATAAACTGAAAATAGCTCATAACACAAAATTTTGTTTTGAATATATGATTAAATATCATAAAACTGTACTGCAGTCTGGACAGCCCCATTACTAATTAGCATTTGTAATATTCAAATCTCTGTTTCTTTTATTTAAATCTAAATGATCAGTTTCCATGCAATCAAATAAAATGTTTAAAACTGTGTTTTAAAGAACGTATGCGTTGTGCAGTTTTCACAAATGGCATACAAAAGGACTGTTGATTGAGTGTAAGTATGATGTTTATCATTCATTTATATATTCAAAATTAAATAAAACAATAACGTATAACAAATCATCTTTAAGTATTTAATTGTGATGTGTTCGGGCTATTCTACAGAGTTGGAAACATCCTGAAAAAAATGTTAACATTTGTATAACATCCAAGGTACACATATTAATTGTGCGGTTAATTCTCATATTGTATGTTCAGAACATTTTAGAATATTTTTCTCTCCCCAAATAATATATAATTTAATAAGAAGGTTTATATTGACCTGTTAAGATTTTGCTTACATTACCATTTACCTAAATCAATAACAATTACAATTTTAACAATATTTCAAGTGTGATTTGTGAGATTGGCTGTATTTTGAATCCAATCTTTCTTTGTAAAAGGCATAAAGTTAAAGATTCATTAGTTTTAACATGCATTGAACCAAACACTGTAATAACATCTTAATTAATTATTCAAAATACTTCATTTTTGACAAACCAATCCATGTTTCGGTTGTGACTGCACATTTTCGGTAGTGACAGTAATGTTTTGGTAGCGCCCGCATCACACAACAGAATTGTAACTCGTGTACTAAAAAACTACTAAAACATCCTAAAGTACTATAAAGTTGCATAACTGTACTAATATTTGTTTATTTACTCCAACTAAAGAATTTGGTGTTCCCTTTTATCAATACCGAAACAATTATGACATGCTTCGTTCATGAGTGTTACGGTAGTGAAAATTTTAGATACTTTTGAGCCTAGCTCAAAGATGCTAATCTGCACAAGGTTAGCTAGCACACTTCTAAACAGTTGTACACATAAAAACTAAATGTTATGGAATAGCACCTAAAAAGTATGCTTAACTGCAGAAAAAGGTGTTTGGTAGTGACGTTCTTCTTAGAAGTAAAACACAGATTTTCAGACTTTTAAACACATTTACCTCAAAATGATGGGACCTATCTACTCACCATGTAGCTATAAAAGTCAGGGACATAGGACCACACATACCACACAATATCAGCATTAAATAGCCAGTTCAATATTTTTACCCATATATATCAAGACATTTGTTTAGGACATTGGGGACATTTAGCCTTAGGACGCTTTAGTCGCCAGGGTGCGCTAGGGAGTCGCTCAATCGGGGTTCGCTGCCGTGAGCTGTCCGCAGTCACTGTAGTGTAGTAAGTGCAATACGCTCTACTGTGGTGGTCAGTGCAGACCCTTAACAGACCTCAGTGAGAGTCGTTCACGATCACAACTACAAACGAACCCTTTGAGTTATTCGAGTGTCGAGAGCACAGTAAATTGACGGAGTATACGGAAATAAGATTTACTGAAGAATCGGTAAGTGAAATGGAAAGTGTTAGCTTGGCTATGCTAAACGCTGCTCGCGAAAGTTTGTTGCGCTGAATTTTTCGTTTTCCACGTAATGTTTTAGTCGCATAACAAAGGCAAATCCGACTGGCGTGGTGTGTTATGCTTTTTACTACGCAGTACACAGATGTACAAGACTTAAAGAGAAAAAAACGATAAGCGTGATGCGTTTATTACATGATTTTGTCGGGAGATTTCCTCAGAGTGAAGCGAGTTGAATTGATAGCTAGTATGCTATCGCCGTTAGCAAGTCAAAATACGTTAAAATTTACTCCTGTAAATACTAATAAGGTCTGTCTTTCTTCAAAACAATACAGTGTCCTTGTAGTCTACATTTTATTATATGTTTCAAACAGCATTATCCTTTTTTGAAGAAAAATGTCAGGGTTTATGAAAGTCCTAGTGAAAAGTTATTAACGCGACAATCGCGTAATGCTAGCAACAACTTCCCTAATAATCTGACAGCTGTGTGTTGCTTCTAAATGTTTATTTATTTCTCTCCTGGACAGTTTTACATTTCACGTCTGTGTCTTTTCACTTTACAATACGGTGTTTATTTGTATTTTGGAGTTATGTATTCTTTTCATGGGTTGTTTTTAACTTCAGGCTGTTTTGCTCACGTAGTCGCCTCTAAGCTGCTTTTGGGTTATGTTCTTGGATTCGTAGGTTTGTGGAAATGTATTACATTTAAACGATGCTGGTTTTGCTGTACGTTTCATACGGCTTTCTAGATGTTAGTCTCTCTTTTGGCCATGCCTCTATGCCGCTCAATACAAAAGCTGCTTTTAATTTATGGGTTCTGGGGGGAAGGGGGTCTGCTCGGCTCTTTTACCTTCTCAAGGAGGTCAAAAAACAGATGGTAACACTGCCTGAGAAGCAGACTACTTCGAGAGGCCTGGAGGAGAGAGGCTTAGTCTGAGGAAAGTGGATTTATTTTAGAAAATTTAAGCTAAAGGCTTGTAGTGTTTACATGCCAGACATCTGTGCATTCCACAGGATCTCTTCTAAAATAATATCAATATCTGGTGTGCTGATGAGAGCAAAACCAGGGTGTGTTAAAGGGGTTGTTAATTCAAAAATAAAATTTCTGTCAGCGTTTACTCACCCTCATGTGCTTTAGAAGTTGAGAGATGTTAGGCAGAATATTAGGGAGTGAAGTCGTCATTCACTTTCACTGTATTTTTTTCCCCCTGTACAGTAAAAATGAATGGTGATATCATCTTTTTTGTTCCACATGTTCCACAGAAGAACTTTGGTAAATGACGAAAGAATGTAAATTTATGGGTGATCTATTATGTTAACAAATGCAAAACAGTGACATCCTCTATGTCCTGTTATGTGTGTATCATGTGACGATGTATTTACAGTAACTGCCAGAGCAATTATTTGTTCTGGCTTACTTTGAATGTTAATTAATGATCAGTTGTTATGCAGTTGTGATGGTCATGTGCTTTGTGCCTCTCTCCCTCTCTCTCTCTCTCTCTCTCTCTCTTTCTCTCTTAATATATGCACTACCAGTCAAAAGTTTTTGAACAATCTCTTCTGCTCACCAAGCCTACAGTTACTTGATCCAAAGTACAGCAAAAACAGTACAATTTTGAAATATTTTCACTATTTAAAATAATCTTTTCTATTTGAATGTTTTTTTAAAATGTAATTTATTCCTAATATTCTGATTTAGTGTTCAAGAAACATTTATTATTATTATTATTATTATTGAGTACATTTTTTTTCAGGATTCTTTGATGAATAGAAAGATCCAAAGATCAGCATTTATCTGAAATAAAAAGCTTTTGTAACCTTATACACTATACCATTCAAAAGCTTGGAGTCAGTATAATTTTTTCTTTTTGGAAAGAAGTTTTAGAAATTAATACTTTCATTTCGCAAGGATGATTATAAAGATGATGATAAAAACATTTATAATGTTACAAAAGATTTCTATTCCAGATAAATGCTGTTCTTCTGAACTTTCTGTTTATCAGAGAAACCTGAAAAATTCTACTCAGCTGTTTTCAACAACAATAATGATATTAATAATAAGAATAATATGTTTTCTGAGCAGCAGATTAGAATGTTGGAATGATTTCTGAAGGATCATGTGACTGGAGTAATGATGCTAAATATTCAGAAACCACAGGAATAAATTACATTTGAAAATGTATTCAAATAGTTATTTTAAATGGTAAAAATATTTCCAAATGCAGGCTTGGTGAGCAGAAAAAAACTTTAAAAACCTTACTGTTCAAAAACATTTGACTGGTGTATGTACTGATATGAAAATAATTTGTTTCTATTAAGTTCAATAATAATAATATTGTTATAATCAACCTTTTATTATTTAATTTCAATCATTGTTTTATTTTAATGTATTCTTAATTTTTTTTATTTGAATCTTTTTTTTTAATTGTTTTATTATCATTATTATTATTACACTGTTTATTTTACACCGTTTTTCTCTAAACATTCCCACAGACCCCCTAGCAATCCCTTGCAGCCCCGTCAATTTGAAAATACCTGTTTTACTTCTTATTTGACATATACATTCTATTTGGCACAGATCTGCCCTCATATAATGTGCGAAATCAATCACTCAATTGCTTAAAGGGCTGCAGTATCGTACAACAATAAACACAGATGTTTTTCCCCTTCTATCTGTTTTTTAAAATATCAGCCAGGCCCAGATTGAGTTGCCTCAGAGCCCTCTAGGAGTGTGTTTCAATCTCAGCCACAGTGCAAGGGATCGGATTGCAGTGGGAGTCTGTGGCGAGGTGGCAGCACGGGGAGGTTGGAGGGGAGGGAGGAGAGGGAGGGAAGGGGGGGGTGTGGGGGCAGGAGGGTTAAGAGGCAGTATAGATCAGGTTTCACATCCCTGCCTGCGTTCCTCAGGCTGCTGCGCCATCTAAAGTCAGCCCCCCACCCTTCCCCACTCGCTCTGGAGACAGGATGGCTAAGCAAGAGGGAAAAACACACACGGCCACCTCAGACCTGGCCCCGAATGTATCACCATCCCATCGTAAAGGTGCTGATGTATCACCCCCACCATTTAGTCGTATCATTCCGATCTAAAAGGTGGAAAACTAATCCTAGATGAGCACAGCCATTTGATACACGCTACTGAGCTTTTATTGAACAGACTTTTCTTTAACGCTTACTGTAGGCTGTGGAGTCCTCTGTGCTTGTGCTTCCAGTGGATGGTAGGAAAGTCAGGGAGAGTCATTGATTTCTTTAACTCTTTCTACGCCACTGTTGGTTAGTGTGATGGCAGATCAGATAAAGATAGATTGGATAAAGCTATGCAGAGGGAGGCCGGTGTAGTGCTGGAGAGTGGTCTCTGTTTATTCAGTATGCCCCAGCTGTCCTTTAATGGTATTGATCTGCTTTAAATACACTTGGCTATCGGAGTAAATTATTTAGAGTGGCACCGGATAGGGTGAATTCAATGATGGGTTGGGTTAGTGCAAAGACAACCAAAAAGATTTCTGTCTGGTCTTGTAACGAGTCACAATACTTTACCAAATTATTTAGGGCATTTCATTTAGTTGTAGAGACCCAGATAATTGAAATGCATGTGCCTGTGTCTTTTATTTATTTTGATTAAATGGCAAGTAATAAACATCTTGTGAGAGTTGTAATGCTCGGAATGCCTTTGATACACCAGGCCTTGTTTATACCACCATTTTTTGTCTTTGTCAAAGTGGTAGAAAAAATATCACAATAATCCACAAGTAATCCGCATGGCTTCAGTCCATCACTTAATGTTTTCTGAAGTATAAGACAACAAAGTAAGAAACAAATCCATCATTAAAACATTTTAACTTGAAGTCATAGCTTCTGGTCAAAAAACAACCCATAATTCCTAACAACATTTCCTTTAGTGAAGCATCTGTTCTGATGAAGAAGCAAATTCATACACTACCAGTCAAAAGTTTTGTCTTTAAAGAAGTCTCTTCTGCTCACCAAACATGGATTTATTTAATCCAAAGTACTGCAAAAACAGTAACATTTTGAAATTATTTTGCTATTTTAAAATAACTGTTTTCTATTAAAATATTTTTAAAATGTAGTTTATTATTTATTTAAATTTTTATTATTTATTTAAAAGCTGAATTTTTAGCATCATTACTCCAGTCACATGATCCTTCAGAAATCATTCTAATATTCTGATTTGCTGCTGAAAAACATTTATTGTTATTATGTTGATGTTATGTTTTTTTTATGAACAGAAACTTCAGAAGAACAGCATATTTATCTGAAATAGAAATCTTTTGAAACCGTATAAATGTCTTTATCATCACTTTTGATACATTTAAAACATCCTTACTAAAAAAAAAAAATTCTATCATTTCTTTTCCAAAAAAAATTATACTGACTCCAAGCTTTTGAATGGTATAGTGTATAATGTTACAAAAGTTTTTTTATTTCAGTTAAATGCTGATCTTTGGATAATAATCCTGAAAAAATGTACTTAACTTTTAAGTTTCAAATATTGATAATAATAATAGTAATCAAAATGTTTACTGAACAGCAAATCACCGTCTTAGAATGATTTCTGAAGGTTCATGTGACACTGATGACTGGAGTAACGATGCTAAAAATTTTTTAGCTTTGATCACAGGAATAAATTTAATTTGAAAATATATTCAGATTTAAATTTTTAGAATTTTAAACAGTAAAAATATTTCACAATTTTACTGTTTTTGCTGTACTTTGGAACAAATAAATGCAGGCTTAGTAAGCAAAAGAGACTTCTTTAAAAATCATAAAAAATCTTACTGTTCAAAAACTTTTGACTGGTAGTGTATATATCTGGGATGGCCTGAGGTCAGGTATATTTTCAGCAAATTTTCGTTCTGTGTACAGCGTCAAATGAACACCTTTCTGTTTTTTTCAGCATGTACACATCCTGCCCAGTTTTCTTCAAACAATGTGCAATTTGGCTATAAAAACAAACATACATGTAAACTATGCCAACAAACACAAAACAGTTTGTTCACATAAAGCGTCAACACAGCCACTATGTTCAGTGGTCTTATGAACGAACATATGCAAGTTCTTTTCCCTGCGTATGTAAGAGATTACATATTTTATGATACTTCTTTTAAGTTCTATTCTAATAATATCATTACTTTAAAAAGAATTTAATCACATGGTCAATTTTAAAAATGTCCAACTAATGGTTTATTGGTATTATTTGTTGCTGGTTATGCTTGCCAAAGTCTTTGAAATCTAAAAGTCACTCACTTTCTGTTAATACTGTCTGTTTTGTATATCTAATTGCTTGCTTGACTATAAAATAAAAAATTACTAATAAAAAATCCACATTATACACTGAGGGTAAAACACCTTTTAGTTGTACTCCTGTAACTGCTCTCCTCCATCTCATTCTTTTTTTCAATTAAGCTTAGTTGTAGGTCACACTGTGGCATTAGCAGGTACATCATGACACACTTTTCACAGATTTCTGAATTCTGAGATGTTACCATGGATATAACTACCCTAAATGGCGTATACAGAAACCAAACAACCCCCTTTTCAAATGTGTTTTCACTTGTTCATTCATCTGGAGTATCTATGCTTCAAAACAAGTACTGTAGCAGTGTTTCGCTAGTGTTTCTATAGGTTAGTCTTACTGGATAGTGAAAATAGTGTGGGTGATTTGATTCCAACTATTAACTGGGTTCTCATGTTACCTTGGTTTAAAGATGCAGTCAAACATTTATTTATTTTTTATAAACTCTTACTTTACCCGTGTAATTGTTTTGCAGTTTATTTAAGTTTGATAGCAAAAAATAATAATAAAAAATACAGCTTTGCATAAAAGATTCTTTTCTGTTTTACAGGGTTTTGAGGTACTATGCCAAAATCCAAATGCCATTTAGACATTCAGCCACCTGGATCCGAATGACACCTGTAGCCAGCCTCCATGCTTACCAAACACTATGCCAAGATACTTCACAGAAATGGATCTTTCTGTACGGTAAGGAAACCTCTGCTAAAAAATGCCATTTTTTTCTGACATCCTCTGCAGTACAAGAAACCAAGATGTGTGTTTTCATGTGGTGATTACATGACCACAGTAGATAAAAATTCTCCCTACATCAGAGATGGCCAGGCTGGAACAAATGGCTTCCACATGTTTGGATCTAGGAATTCATTTTAGAAAAGAAAATACATTTACAGGTCAAAGTTCATCCATGTGTGGCTGGTTTCCAAAGCAACAGCCTCACCCAGTTTCTCTTACACCTGAAGTGCAGAATTATGCTCTGCAGATGCTATTCAGGGAGGAATTTTCACAGAGGAAAAAAAGATTTTCCCTTAGAAAAAGAAGTAATGTATTTACTGATAATGCAAAGCTGAACCTGTCTCTCATCAAACCCCAGCACACCCACTTGGTCAGATTCTTGGTGAAATGTGTGAGGCAAGTAATGGAAAATGAATTTGCAATAAACCTCTGCTGCTTCAGTAATTCCAGGAAATTTGTGGACTTTTCCATCTCTATATTTGTTCCTATATAAATTTCAAGAAATAAAAAATTGTTCGTCTCAAGTTAAAAGCAGAAAAATATAATAATAGTACAGAATGTCTTTAGGAAGAACTTACCAATTATTAAAGTCACCAACATATTTATAAGTAAATATACTCATTCATGCATTTTATTTAATACATATGCCCTTGTAATCTTTAATCAAAAGCATTGAAAAGCATTTCTTCCCTTTCACAACATCTGATGACATGCACTGGCATGAGGGCGGGACAATAGCTATAGTCAAAAAGTTTTTTTTTGTTTGTTTGTTTTAAACAACTGTAAAAGTAATGACTTTGAAGTCACTTTTAGCGTAACTGGTCCAGTTATAAAGCGATCAAATCAAGCGATCAAAGCTGCTTTAGTCAAATTTGTTTAGTGTTTCACAGGGTGAACGTGATTTCACCAAGTACAACATGTTCCTGAATCAACATCCTTGTTGATCCTGGAACAACATTTCAATCAACCAATCAGAATTGAGGGATACTTTCATGAAATGTCAGTTTTAGGCTTATGATCAGAGTCAGATTTTTCTACACCCTTGTTAATCAGCTATCATTTCCCACTGATATTAGGATATAGGGTTAAGTTTAGGGGTAGGGATTGGGTTAAGTCTATATTTTTGGACAGTAATGTTGATCCAGGATCAACAAAAAATGTTCATCCAGGAACATGTCTGTCTTGGCAAAATCACAACGACCTGTTTCACAGACGAGCTGTTCCGATCTCAGTCTGTTGAGCTGAGTTTCTTAACTTCTCAGCCAAAATGTGCTCAAATTTTGGGGGCTTTGTTCTAGAAATGGTGTCTCAACCCATTACCCCTCCAGAGGAATCTGGCCGAAGGAGCTCATATTGCACCCAAGTGCTCCACAGATTAACTTTTGTTCTTCTCCTGCGATCCACTGCTGTGTCGCCAGTCTTGTGCTACCTTTAAAGTCTCTGCCTGACTGACTCTCTGCGATGCAGCTGCTTGACAGTGATTGGTGTTGTGTCAGGAAGAGATGTGGGATTTCGGTGAGGATGATAGAAGAGAGAGAAAGGGTTGGTCGTGGGGCACATCTCAATGTGCCTAAGTATTCTTATGTTAATCCTTTCCTGGGATGAGGCGCAAAGCAGCCAAGCAAACAATGGCAGCGGAGCCAGAAAGTCTGCCCTGCAGTCTAGCAGGCCTTGAAAGGCATGTCGGGCATAGCGCCGACACTGAGGGAAGGCAGCCTCCAGTACTGGGAGCCCTGCTGTAAGGAGGGCCCCCAGGAGGGACCAGAGACCTGGGCCAAAGCAGGCCAAGAGAGCGGGGGCGAGGGTGAGACAAACACCAGACCACTCTGGTTGTCATGCAGGCTGTAGTTTGAAGTGATAAGAAGCAAGGTGAGATTTATTGCACAGATATGTTTGTTTCATAATATTATCATACATTGGCTTTTTCTTCTGGTTGTAGCCCCCACTCAAATGGTCTGTATGTTTTGGTGCACTGTCATTTATGTTGGTTTGTTGACCTAAGCGAACCTTTGAATTATGTTCTGCACATTAGGAGGTCAGATATGACTCCCTCCTCAGGGATTGAGAGAGAATTATGATAAGGCGTAAAGCCCCAAGTATACTGGGTAAGTATACACACAGCCTAATTTTTGTGTTCGCACGGATGGGATGGATGTGTTGCGCATATGCAAGGTGAAATGTTGAGACTGAAAAGTGTCAAACTCGTCCTTCTGTGTTTATCAAGTACACTTTGAAAGCTGTGCGGACATGGCTGAGTGCAAGATGGAGTGGAATGCAGAAAATGAAGTATAGCCAGGCCTTAAGGTTGACTGCAAAGGTGCACCATAGTTACACATCACCATACAATACCCCTATTCATTCAGCCTCCTAACATAAATTTATGGCGCCATCAAAGCCTTTCAGAGGGCAAAGCTCCAGGAGTGTCTGATGAAATGCTGAAACATGGTGTGCCTTTATATTGCTTTTTAAAATCTGTGATACTTTTTAAGCAATAAAAGTGAAATGTCCATTGAAGACACATGAAAAAAGCAAACAAAAGCACGCACATCAATCTCAAAAGGCTCTTCTAATGAAGAGCCTGCATGTTCAAAACATGCTATGCGAAAGCTTTTTAAATAAAATGTTTTTAATATTTCTGGAGCCTTGGTGTTGCCGACTTTACATTTGAATCATTGAAGGCACATGACCATGAAAGTCCCCAAGTTCTACCAGTAGATTTAATCTGTATAATATTAGAAGTATAGTAAGCTGTTTTCAGGGGTGTCCTTCTCTCCACACTTTTTGTGTATGCAGATCCAAGTTTTTTCTTCAAGTCAGGACATGATTCAACTTGCTTAGCCATTCATGCATAAGAAACATCTGAATAAAAGTTGATTTTACTTTCAGAATGTGAGTTATTGCTGTCATTTCCTTGGTGTTTAGGATGTTCTTTTAAACTTTTTATTCATCAAAGATCACAGTTGCGATAAAAATATCAACGTAGATAAGTTTCTTGAGCGCCAAATCAGCATACTTCAATGATTTCTGAAGGATCATGTGCCTGTAAAGACTGGGTCTTTTTTAAAACACGTGACTGACACCTCTTAAACGTCCTCCTGTACTGTGTTGGCTCTCTTCCCACTCTTTTGTCTCCATATTTCATTCCTGATGCAAGAGAAATGTAGTTTGTTCCTCATATTCTTGATAGGACTTTGTGTGCTTGTCTAATATGGCATCCTCACCATATGTATGTACATATGCAAATTTAAAGAAACAGTTCACCCAAAAACTGTCATTAATTTCTCACCCTTATGTCGCCCAACCTCATAAGACCTTTGTTCATCTTCAGAACACATATTAAGATATTTCTGATGAAATCAGAGAGCTTTCTGACTCTACATAGACGGCAACGCAACTACCACATTCAAGGCCCAGAAAGGTAGTAAGGACATTGATAAAATAGTCCATGTGAAATCAGTGGTTCAGCTGTAATTTTATGAAGCTATGAGTACTTTTCTTTGTGCAAAGAAAACAAAAATAACGACTTTATGCAACAATTTCTCTTCCATGTTGGTCTTCGCTGCACTTTCACTAGAGTACCACAACGCATGCATGTGCATTCCTCTGCTTGCGAATAAGCTACAGTGTATTCAGGTTCTAAATTAGAAAGCCGACTCCTGCATCAGTAGCACCACACATAAGCACTTGTTGAATATAGTCGTTATTTTTGTTTTCTTTGTGCACAAAAAGTGTTCTTGTAGCGGCATAAAATTGCAGTTGAACCACTGATGTCACATGGACTATTTTAACGATGTCCTTAACCTTTCTGGACCTTAAACGTAGTAGTTGCATTGCTGTCTATGCAGGGTCAGAAAAAGAGCAAAGGTCTTCCGGGTTTGGAACTACATGTTCCTAATTTGAATACTAATTTATGATTTTGGGGTGAACTAACTTTTTAACATAGCTCTTTATACTGTTCTTTTCTCAAGTGTTTGAATGTGATGCCACCTGGTAAGTTTTGAGGCATCAAGCCTCAACTGTTCCCAGTTGTGCTTGGTCCTGCTGCTTGTGTACCTCTTAACCTAGCAGCTTCTTGCCTCTTTTGTGTAGGTGCCTACACGGCTATCTTGTCCCCTTGCTTTTGCGGAGTCTAGCTTTGTTCCCTTGTTATCCGGTCAGGGATGTGTGAAAGTGGGGCACAGGTCGGGGCTCTTTGTCCCCCTTGGGCAAATCAGAAGTGACAGACACCGGCCCACTCTGCCACTAATTTGTCCCCCCCTCAGGACAGACTTCGCTCAGGGCCACTAATTGCAGCGAGACGCACAGGCCTACAAGGGAACAGACACATCACGTTATTAACGCTGGAAGGGGCCACCGGGGTAATTGCGGAACATCCTTCATCAAATTATTTGGGCATGTTTCAGCATTCAAGAGTAGCGCCGACCTGACGGGTTGAGGGGTCAAGCCCAGAAAAAACAAGGGGGCAATGATGTTCAGGCTAGCAAGAAAAATTACAGCACTGCTGAATCAAGTTTGCCTTTTCTTATAATATTGAGGGATTATTACGCTATTGATTATAGCAATTTTTGGACTTTGTTTGTAGACATGAATGATCAGCTCGTCACATGTTTTGTTTGTTTTATTATTTCAGTGCCGTGGACCCCATGAGGAAGGACCTCTAAGTTTCTAGTGCCATCATCCCCCAGCTTTTCCTCTGATTCTCTGCATCTCTTCAGCCATATTTTTAATTGCTCCACCTGTACGGTCGTGTTCACCGGGATTTCAGGAACATCAGCAACCATCATCACTGGTCTCATCCTCACCTCAAAGGTTACGACAGCGCAGTTTGACGATGACGATGTATGTCACTGTGGTTTTAGCCGGAGTCTGCCTGCTTCTGAGGCTCTGCACTGGCGGTAAGGGTCTTTTCCTTCACACCTGTGTCCTTGCCTTCATCGTACATTTACGGTAGCTTTAGCTTATATTCATACTTTACAGAAGCCAAGCTCAGTCTCAAGCATACAAGTTTGTCTAGCCTATCAGCTTGTTATATGTGAGCACGACACACGAATGTGATATTTAATTCTGAATGGGGAGTTTTCATCAAATGTACTCATCAAATGCACACAGACTCTTTTCATACTGAAAGATCAAACATTTAAAGATGTTTAATTAAAGAAACCAAGAAATATATTACTGTTGTGTAGTAACGTAATTGTAAATATTTCAGAATGGCTGTGCCTTAAACATAGTCTCATGAAACAGGTAATTTAATTCCACAGACAGGATTTTATTTAACAAAGAAAGTTTCATGCTGTGAAGCTCTGGATTGAAGCACTTAATTTGATATAAAATAATGCAATGTAATGTTTCAAGTCAATTGTTATATTTTCATTTAAACATAATGAGGTACAGATGGCTGTTTTTGTGATTAAAGTTGGTTGAGGGGAAATTCCTTCATTTTCTTAGTTACAAGTTTAAAGGTGAGACACACTGGTTGTTTTGAGTTTCGCATTCTCTTGCATCTATTTGTTTTTTGGGGGGCTTTGATGTGATTGCAGTACAGCCAGGCAGGAATCATATGTGCCCGTCTGAACGTTTCCATATGCTTAATAACGTGATGTTTACTGATGTCAAAGAAAGCTGATACCTTTGTTTAATAAAAACGGCCTCCCTGAGACAAACTAACTGATGGTTGCCCATGGACAGTCAATGAGCTGTGAAGACAAACAGCACAAGCCTATTGCTAGGAAAGCAGATATAGTGCACAGAAAAAAAATCAGTTTGAGTTGAAAAGCCTACTGCTTTATGTTTTAGCTCACATTGTTTATATTAACATACTTTAGCTCTGAACTTCTATGTAAAACAATACTTTGTGCTCGGGGTTAGAACACCCTCTGATATCTCTGAGGTGTGTTTACTCATGCCAGGGAGTTCAAAAGACATCTTTCCTGTCGTGACTCACTCCTGAACCATGAGCCTCTCAGAGGCCCCCCACTAAAGGAAGCTGTTGAAGTGATTGTTGCCGCTCGCTCTTCCTTTTTTAGCACATTAACCATTTCCTCTATGGCACTTCACAATTGCTAGTTGGTAAGAACTATTCCAAACACACCGTGTTCTCCGGAAATGTTTGTGCTGTTGATCTTTAGATTTAAGCCCCTGTTTAGTAGATTTTAGATATTACAAAAGGCTTGCTTGCTTTCTGTTCCACACTGACTGTAGAACTTAAGTAGTTTATTATCTTTTTTGTTGTTTTATAGCATTATTTTTTTGGTCCCAGTTTATATTAGATGGCCTTAACTACTATATGCTTGCATTTAAATAATAATTTGGTACAATGCACCCCCTCGAGCTACATTTTGAAATTCATGCACGAAATTTAGAAAAACGTAGAAATTCATTGTAACACACCAATAACTACAAAAAAGTCACCCGGTACGAAGTCCGAAACCCAACAGGAAGTCTGTTATTTAGAATTTTAAATCTGTTATTTAGCAAGTTTTGTGCCATTTTTGCCGTTTCAGTCGTTGTGTTTAAACAACCTCCTCCTAGAGATTTAGTCAGATCAACACCAAATTTGGTCAGTGTAATCTAAAACCCTTTGTGATGTTAAATTGTGAACATCTTGACTTTTTGCTGAAGGGTGTGTTGGTGGCGGCCTGACAAATTTCGATGTTCCGCCATGAAAAAGAAAGTTGTTATAATTCAGGCGTATAATGTCCGGTCTGCCCCAAACTTCATATGTTTGATAAGAGTCCTGACCTGAAGAGATCTACATGCCCATTTTCAGTTCCCATATTCAGTGCCCATAGTCATAGCACCACCTGCTGGCAACAGGAAGTGACATGTTTTATGCTGTAACTAACTCCTCCTAGAGATTTAATGACATCAGCATTATATTTTGTCATTCTAATCTAAAGGCCTTTGTGATTATAAATTGCGAAGATCTTAAGTTTTCGTTAAAGGGTGTGTCAGTGGCGACCTGACAAAGTTCGATGTTTCCCAATGGAAAAATTGTTGTTGTAACTCAGCCATGCAATGTCTGATCTACCCTAAACTTTACATGTTTGATAAGAATCCTGGCCTGAACACATCTAAAGGCCAATATTCTGTTATTCATAGCGCCACCTGCTGGCAACATGAAATGACTTGTTTCACTTAAACATCCAATCTGCACCAAACTTCATGTTTAGTAAGACCCTTGCCTGAAGACATCTAAAGGCTGTATAATGACTTTGACATATTCCTCCTATGTTAACTGCTTTAAATGAATATTGCTCACCGTTCGCGGTTTTCCTAAAGCCACCGGGTAGCGGTGAGCCGGGGTGTGAGAGTCCTTTCAATGCTTTAGTTATATTTATAATTACATTGTTGACCCATCACTTACACGTTAACCCACCCTTAAACCTAACCATACCACCAATCCTGTTCCTAATCTTACCCTTATAGGAAAAGTCCACTTCCAGAACAAAGATAATGTACTCACCCCCTTGTCATCCAAGATGTTCATGTCTTTCTTTCTTCAGTCGTAAAGAAATTTTGTTTTTTTGAAGAAAACATCTCAGCATTTTTCTCCATATAATGGACTGATATGGTGCCCCAAGTTTGAACTTCCAAAATGCAGTTTAAATGCGGCTTCAAACGATCCCAGCCAAGAAAGAAGGGTCTTATCAAAACAATCGGTTATTTTCATAAAAATAATACAAATTATATACTTTTTAATGTCAAACGCTCGTCTTGTCTTACTCTCCCTGATGTCTGTTTTTCTTTTCCGGTTCATGACAGTTAGGGTACGTCAAAAAAACTCCCATCTCATGTTCTCCCTCAACTTCAAAATCATCCTATATTTCTGTTTTACCTTTTTTGTTAAGGGTGTTTGATCTTCTGTGCATGTTCACTTTGCATAGACTGGGTCGGTACTTCTGCAGTGATGTAGGATGATTTTGAAATCAGTTGAGGGAGAAAATATGATTGGAGTTTTTCGACATAACTTAACTGTCTTGAGCCAGAATACACAGAGTTCAGGCAGCGCAAGACAAGCGTTTGAGATTAAAAAGTATTTAAATTGTATTTTTTTAAATGAAAATAACCAAACTTTTCACTAGATAAGACCCTTCTTCCTCAGCTGGGATCATTTACAACTGCATTTGGGATCGTTTGAAGCATTTAAACAGCATTTTGGAAGTTCAAACTTGGGCACCATAGTAGTCCATTATATGGAGAAAAATCCTAAAAGTGTTTTCCTCAAAAACATAATTTCTCCTTTATCCCACCTCAATAGCAGCAAAAGTGTTTTGCAATACAACATCAACACAATAAGTACGTTGTATTATATTTTTTATATAAGTACATGGTAGTTAAGGCCACTTATAATAATATAAATTGGGACCCATTGTTTTAAAGTTACCTAAATTTGTAATTTAACAAATGAAGCGTTTGTAGTATGTGAGTGTATGTTTGAGAAGTTTGGAATTAGTCTTATTTAGTCTGCACTAAGATTAAACACATACCGCTGCAAATTTACTCTATTTTTTTTAAATGCCTTTTTCGGTTAAGTCTTATATTTGATTCTGATAAATTAGTTGAGAGAAAGAGAAGTCATCTTGTAACATGCCCAGTAGTCAGATTTTCAAACAGCTCAATTTTCCTTTAGAGTTCATATTATATCAAACATCAGTCTAATGTCCTTGTCGGTGTATTTTTGTACAGATGCAGCAGAAAAGTAGGAGATGGTTGAAACCAGAGACGCGGCGTGAAGGCGAGGACATTTGACTTCTCAATGCGTTGTTGTTTCTCTCAGTGTTAGAGTTGTGTAACGGCTAGTTAAAAACCTCTATAGTACATCTTTTTTACCTTGCTCATCAGATGCGTCCCTGAGATGTAATTTCAGGCAGGTGTCTGCACCTCTGAAACATAATCTTGAAGAAACAGAGAGGTGACATTGGTGACTCAAAGTCCTCAATTGCCTCTGTAGTGCAAAGTGCTTTTTTTTTTCCCAAGCAATTGTAGACTTCTACCTGGATTGAATAGTGAATGAGGTTAGCACTCCTCCTAGGGGAGAAGAAAGCGTGTTTCAAATGCAGGCAGGCATTTAATTTGGTGAGGTAAACGAATTAAATATGTGTAAAATACCCCAGAAATGACACAGACAGTTTATTCCCGACTTAATTTAGCTATGTTTAATTCACAGTTCTCTTTTAATTAGCATGTGTGAGGATTAAATGTAAAATAATGTGATGTGGGATATAGTCAATGAAACAATACATTGCTGTAAAGGGAAGCAGTGTAATTCAGCTTTACTGTAGACTGAAATCTATTTTGGATTTTCTTCTTTTGCTCTCTTTTTTCCCTTGTAAGAGAGAGAGGGTAATGGTGTGTATCTGCTAGAGAGTCTCATTATGGGGGGATGATCTGCCAGACCTCAGACTCCACTGTAACTGGCGGCAAAATTAAGCACACATGTGAGTGTGGAGGCTCTAATGGGTCCTTCTGACGCATCAATCATCGCCCACAACCAGTTACAGGCCAGCCAGCAGTGGGCAGAGATCCTTTGCCCAGTCAGAAGGACTGCTTCACAGCTATTTTGAAGGCCATGAGTGTTTTGAAATCCTAACATTGTTGCTTTCTGCCACTCCCATAGATTTTTGTTCAGTTGCAGTAAAAACCAGATCCTTCAAGGATCCTTCAATCCCAAAGTCACTGACCCTGAGTGTAGAGCATGGAGAAGAGGAGTAAAGAGTGATGGAGAGGGATCCCCTGGGTTCCTCTTTGGGGCTTTGCCCATTTGATCCTCGTCCAGCCTTCTCCTAATGCAAAATTTCCGTCCTGGCCCTGCACATCAGGATCTGCCGTCATAAAGAGGGGACTGTCTCCCTTAGCCTGGGCTCAAGGCCACACAACCTCTTACATTTGCTTTATGAGTACCTCAATTACTGAAATGACCTCATTGAAATCCCTTGCGAGCAGTTGAATGAGATTAAGTCTAGACAGTGTAATTCTCTTAAAGAGTTGATTTTTATAGTTTAGTAAAGTAACATTAGACGGTGTGTTTGATCCACTTAAGTAAGAAAGATATGGAGTCTGTCCGCACCCTGAACAAGAGCACTTGAGAGGCTGAGTGCGTCATTTAGTTTGCGGTCTAGAATCGTTCTGATAGACCGAGCGTATCAAAGGCAGTGTCTCGCAGCTTCACAGGCTTTATCTGGACATTTAACTGCACTGCCTCCATCCGCTCTGTTTTCTTAGGGTGTTTCTCCAGCAGTCTTGTTTGTATTGTGATCGACAGTTTTGTTAATGTTTCTTGCTGTCTCGCATTCTGTCTTTGACCCTCGTTATGCTGTTGGATTTCGCCACAATTTCCTCTTTCCACATCATCCAGTTTTTTCTAAATGTAAATATCATTATAAAAATTGTTGTTATATAAACAACAATAATGACTATAACAATTTATGTCTATGAATCTCATTTAATAATATGGTTCGTGGAGGGTTAAAAGAATTAATATTTAACTCAAAAAATTAAATCTTTTAATCATCATCATGCTGTCAAAAACAGCATTTAGGGCCCTATGATTTTCGCTATGCGGAAAACGCAGACAGAATCACAGAATCCAGTCATAAAAAGGTAATTTACTGTATAATGTGGAATGTGACAGAATGTGCTTAATTGTGGATGAATAAATCAAAACTAGGTTAGTGCACTTAATGCGTCTGTGAATATTAAGCCGCAAAATACTATTTAATTATGTACCCTGCATGTTCTGCGTGTCTCTGTGTGAATGAATGTTTTCGTTTACTACACCCGTGCTAAAGCGCGTGATGCATTTTACAGTTGCTTGTGAGAAAATCATATCATATAAACAGAAACTTAAAGGTCTTGACAGCAACCTGTCAAAATAAAAGTTTGGTTTAACTTGAAGAAACTGTGACAGAAATATATGACATAATGTAGTGATGCTAATAATAAAATTAAAGCATTATTTTCAAGGAATATTTACCAGAATTTTTGAACAGAATTTATTTACTAGAAAAATGTAAATACACAACAAAGGATTTCTAAAAATAATAATAATAATAATAATAATTAATAATAAATAATTAAAAAAAATCAATTAATTAGAGTTGCTTTTAATTGTTAAAACTGAATGAAACCATTAAAGTGGAATCCAGAAAATTACTGGAAAACACAGAATTTGGTAAAAAATGAAACTGAATTTGAGAGAAAATAAGCCCTATGAAATATAGGGCCTTAAAATGTTATTTTTGTTAAACCTTTAATAAATTGTTGTTAAATTGTTTTATGATTTCAATTAATTAGACATGGGTTTTGATAAAGATTTTTTAATTTAATCATTAAAACAGTGTAGAAAAAAAAAACTGAATCCAGTGAAAATTTGCATGGGAAAAAAATGTTTTCATAGGGCACAAAATATTGGACCCCACTGGCTTTCATTGTATTTGTATTTTTCCAAATTATTTTCTTTTGTATTGCACAGGAGAAAAACATTTTACTTATTACAATTAGTTCAGCTAAGAGCTGAATATTACTTTTTACTTTTGCCGTCAGACATTCAACAGTTGCAAAGCAAAAACTGCTGTGGTTTGCTTACACATGTTAGGAAATCTGTGTGTTCTTTGTGATCATATTTCTAGTAGCCCTTCTTTCAGGCTGCCTATTTTGTTAGGCTTCTACTGTGTTTATATTGAGTTTTATGTACTCATCAATCACATTTTTAGTGTATGTACATTGTAAGTGATCCATTGAATTACGCAGTGCATCTAGGAGCAACAGAAGCTCCTTTATCGTGGCCAGCTCTCTATTTAATCACTGAGTCCTAATAGAATTAGTCCAAGAGGAAAGTCCAGTCTAATTGTAAGATCAGCAGCACACGGGGAGGCTCTATAAGACAGACTAGTAATGGGATCTGAGGATGGAATGCAGCTGATAAAGAGAGCGCCGTGTCGCCCTGCCGCCCAATCTCTCAAACTGCTGCTTTGTGAGTGATTAGCTGTTTTACGGACAGGTCTGAACTGGAACGTCTACAGTGGAGTCATGCTCGGCAGAGAGCTACAGCAGCACATGCTTATGCCCTGTGACATGATAAGAAGACAGTAAAATCAGTAGTGACATGTCTCAGGCCTTTATTGAACTGAAATTCAAGTAAAAAGGAAAATAAATGGTTGCGAGGGTGTGAAACGGAAAGGGGCATACAGGGGGTGTGCTGGGCTGGATTTGAAAAGGAGCAGGTTTATAGAGGGGGAGTGATGGATGGGAAATTATAAAAGCAAGAGATGGTGGCTGACTATCAGCCAGAACAGGCTATAAAATTGAGTATACCAGGCCTCGAAATTAACCTTTTTACTTGGTAGCACTGGTGCTCCCAGCTTCAAAAAGTTAGGAGCACCAAAAAAAATTTAGGAGCACCACAACTGCCAATTGAGCAGAACAGCCAGCACTCGGCCCGGCATTTCTTTTTAGAATCTTGATTCTTCATGGCCGATTCTGATTGCCAATGTTTTTACAAGCAAATGGGCTGATTCTGAAAGCCTTTTTTTAATATTTATTTTACACCTTAAGGAAGGGACAAGAATGAATTAAAATATGAGTACATGAATAAGATGTTTATTTTATCTATTACATGTAGAGCCATTTAAATTAGAGGCAACCCCTGCATTTTAAACAATCTACAGTATAAATAACAAAACATAAACGACACAGTTCTTTCTTAGTCGTATTAAGTGCAAACAATAAATGCAGCTATAATCAAAGTTAGGCTAGTCTCTCAATATTCAAAGTGCAAATAGAGACCGAATTTTTCCAGCATGATTCAGAGTTATAGACAACTACACAAACTATTATAGCCCACAGCCTAGATATGTTATGTAGCCTAATTTGCGCACATTGGGGAGTCGCTCTCTAAACTTGTGGTATTAAAATTGCTTTTGAAGGCGCGTGCGCGTTTTACTTTCGACTTCGTTTTAACGACCGCGCGAAAATCTCGGCGGCGCTGAACGTTCATTCTACAATACAAGACATTAATTTAACAAAACAATTTAAAAGTGGGAAGACATAATTGGGATTTTGAAAAGTGTGTCCCCAGTGGAAAATACGCCCCTGCGTGAGTGGAACTCTGAAGCGGAGTTATGATTTGATGTGAACGTATGCCGCGTTGTGCAGTATATTGAGACGGAGGCGCCAGAATTGCTTCTGACAGAATGCGCGCTGTAGCATGAAATATAGTATATTTCTTCAAAAGCAGATTGTGGAGACATTTTAATTGTCCACAATCAAAAATCGTCATATCACACATCCCTAATTTCAATGTAGTTTGTGCAAATCCGGAACAGAGGTTGGTTGAAAAAAACGTCCGGTTCCGAGTTTCAGCGGAGCGCAGTGTCAGTGGCAGGGAGTGATTGACGGCTAATATCTAAAATCTGCATTAAAGTTAAGAATGTAACGATCAAGTTTAATTAGTTATATAATGTTGGAGAGAACGACGAACCTGACACTGTATCAGCTCACAGCAGTCTGGGCAGTAGTTTGGCTAGCGAAAGTTTTGTAAAGAAATGAAAACAAGTCGCACCACAACACTCGCACAAATGCTTCCAAATATATTTTGAGGTCGTCCAGATTAAATTTTGGGAGCATATGCGACCAAAACGGTCGCAATTTCGAGCCCTGTATGTGATAAGAACACAAGCTAAGAGCATGAATGCAACATTTAGAATTGAAGACTTAAATAACTGTCATAATTGACATTGAAGACTTAAATTAAAAATAAATAAAGAAATAGCTGGGTAAGTACTGTTACACTCAAAAACAAAAGAAAAATCTACTTAAAAATGAATAAATAAAATAAAATTTAAAAAGATTAAAATAAATTCTAATAAAATAAAATTAAAAATAATAAATTTAAAATAAAATAAAATTCATAATTTCACAATTAAATAGTCATTTATTCATTTTAAAAAGTGTGTGATGGAGTCTTGAACAAAATGCTGAATACAATTTTTCTACATGCTTCCTTAGTTTGTGTTTATGGTTTTGTGGCGTTCAGAGGCATTCAGCATATTGTTTTTGAAAAACTCAGATTGGCATGTAGCAATCAGTTTCATTTCACAGAAGTAAATCTTGTCAGGTTTGGCAGGGGATAGAAGAAAGGAAACAGTCCAAACTAACCACAGTGACAAGCCCTGCCTCTGTTAGCGATGCAAAAATGCTCAATGCTTAATCAAATCCCATGCTTTGTGAAAATGCTTTTCTTTTTTATGTTTTGTTTTGTTTGTTTTTTTTCTTCAATTTTTTTAACGATTAGTGCATTGAATTATTCTCCCTCATAATCGGTTCTTGGAACATTATCAAAGCACATGGCACAACCCGGTTTGGTAGCGTGTAAACAACCAAATGCATGCCAGATTATGCCCATCAATTACTCACTCATCACGTCCAATTAAAACATCTAGGATTAAGGGATTCATGATTATGATTTAATCAATCCAAATAAAGCAGGTGACACCTGATGACTAAACAGCACAAATACACAATCAATCAAATATTAAACGTGTGATGCAAATCCTTTCAATCCCTGAAAAATCAAGTTTGATGAAGACAACATGGCATAGAAAAAAAGGACTTTTCCTATTGTCATTTTCCACAACCTTGAATCTGCAATAATGCAGTGCTCATTATTACAAGAGCTCATTAAACTTGGAAATGTATGCTTCAACTCTCAACATCAGAGAACAGCAGTCTCTACAGGTGCACAATCTGTAAATGTAAATCATGCCAAAAAAGCCCAGAGCCTGAATCGAAGTCCCCGCTCACCTTACTATGTGCACACATACACACAAATTAGACTGCGTTCAGTGAGCACTCTGCATTTCTATAGGAGCCCAGCAAGTCCCATTTGTTTACATGGCACTAATTAAGTGTGCTTTAATAGAGGAGCAAAAGTGCCAACAAGGAGTCCCTGTGTTGGGAATGAGGGAATGTCTCAGGTTCTGTCCGTCAGTCCTACATTACACATAATAGCAAAAAAAATAAATAAATAAATAACACAAAGAATACTTGTTACCATACAAATCTTAATCAAGTCCACAAAATGACATTAAAATGTAATGCCCAACATACACTCTAAAAATGCTTGGTTAAAAACAACTGGTTGAAATATGGATAAACCCAGCAAGATTTGGAGATACTGCAGAAAGACTGGTATCAAAGCTTTTTTGTTTTAGTGTATTTTTTTTTCTTAAAGGGATAGTTCACCCAAAAATGAATATTGCCCCCCAATGGTTTACTCATCCTCAAGCCATCATAGGTATATATGACTTTCTTCTTTCAGACGAATACAATCAGAGATATAATAAAAAATGTCTTGGCTCTTTATGCTGCTTTATAATGGCAGTAAATGGGTGTTGAGATTTTAAAGTCCAATAAAGTGCATCAATATATCATAAAAAGTACTCCACATAGCCCAGGGGTCATGTTTGTGTTTGTGTAACGAAAATATCCATATTTAAAATTGTAGAATTTTTTTTATTATTATTATTATTTATTTATTAATTTTTTTTACTTTTTTACAGAGCAATTTGTACTTTTAATTTGTGACCAATGTTTTGTTTTGCTCTCTCCTCTGCGTTTCCGCCGTTCTTCACACCGGAGCTTACGTTACATTTACATCCTACATCATCCTCTGGAACGCCACTCTTTCTCTTTACTGTCACTTTTAAACAGTTTAAAGCCTCCTTGCTAAATAAAAGTATTAATTTCTTTTAAAATTTCAGTCGTTTGAACAGTAGTGTTTCTGGAACCCCAGGCATGGGTTTATTAACACTTACTGGTCATTTTGTGTCTCTGCTCACCTGGCCGGCCATAGATTGTTGTTGTCGTGTCATTTACAGCAGGTCAGAATCCCGACCACGTGCTACAGGGCACTGGAGTAAAGCCTGGATCAGACTCCAGAAGGCCCGGGGATGACTCTACTGTTGCTCCAGAAGATGCTGCCCGCTTCCTCAGCTGCCACTGTTCAGGGCACTGCCCTGATGATGCCAAGAACAACACCTGCGAGTAAGTGTCATAAGCCATGGCACCTTTCAAGTGATTTTTGAACGTTTGTGCTTTGTTTATATGTATTTAAAAAAAAGAATTAAGTAGGTTGCTATTCTTTAAAACATAACAGGACGAATGGGCAGTGCTTCGCCATCATTGAAGAAGATGAAAATGGAGACGTGATCTTAAGCTCAGGCTGTATGAAATATGAGGGCTCTCACTTTCAGTGCAAAGTAAGAAGAGTTGTTTCTTGGAAGCATTTTATGCTTTGAAATGTTATGTAATTAAATATCAGATGTTCTAAGTTTGACTCATTTGATTATTCACAGGATTCACAGTTTGCACAGACACGTCGAACCATCGAATGCTGCCAGTTTGACTTTTGTAATCGAGACCTAAAGCCAGAGTTACCGCCTCGAGACACCGGTATGATTTAGTACTAACTGCCTGCCAAGTAATACACATCATATGTGACCCTGGACCGCAAAACCACTCTTAAGTAGCATGGGTATAGTTGTAGCAATAGCCAAAAATACATTGTATTTTCTTTTATGCCAAAAATCATTAGGATATTAAGTAAAGATCATGTTCCATGAAAATATTTTGTAAACTTCCTGCCTTAAATATATAAAAATGTAATTTTTGATTAGTAATATACATTGCTAAGAACTTCATTTGGACAACTTTAAAGGTGATTTTCTCAATATTTTGATTTTTTTTTTTTTTTTTTTGGCTAGATTTTCAAATAGTTGTATCTTGGCCAAATATCGTCCTATCCTAACAAACAATGCATCAATGAAAAGTTTATTTATTTCTTATATTTCAGCTTTCAGGTGATGTATAAATCTCATTTTCAAAAAATTTACCCTTAAGACTGGTTTTGTGGTCCAGGGTCAAATATAATATACAAAATAACCATATAATCTAGTTAGCTAAAATAGATGGCAAAGAAAATTGTAAAAATGGCTTGTATGGGACAAGTCAATTAGTAATGTTTGGCATCATATATCATAATTTCTGAGCAGAATCATTAATATATACATTAACACATTCATATTTAGCATTATTTTTTTTTTTGTTTTTAGGATATTAATACTTTTAATTAGCAAGAATACATTAAATTAACAGTAAAGACATTAACATTGTTTCAAATATGTATAGTTTAAAAAAAATACTGTTCCTTTCAACTTTGTTCTTCTTAAAAAATGTTTTCAACATTGATGATAATAATAGGTTTCTTAAGCAGAAAATCAGCATATTAGAATGATTTCTTAAGGATTATGTGACCCTGTAGACTGGAGTAATGATGCTGAAAATTCAGCTTTTAAAATGTACTAACTTTGCCACAGTAAAAACCTGAGCAGGCCTGCTTATTGAGCCCTGGCTAACTTAATGCCCTAATGATGGACATGTGTTTTCTCTTGATCTCTTTACAGAACCACCAGACCCTCACTGGCTGGCCTTCCTTATTTCAGTGACTGTGTGCTTCTGCACCCTCATCTGTGTCACTGTCATCTGTTATTACAGGTGAGATCATCACCACAATGAAGCAGCAAACACACAGAAGCTCTTACATATAATAGCCGCCAGTGACGTGCCTATTTTTTCCATTTCAGTGAACTGTAACCATAATACTTGCTGTGTTTTTGCATAGCACCTTTGAAAAGACATGGCACCCACGTCATGGCCTGTTGTTGTCAAAAGAGAAACACTTCTGTTACTGCAAGTAGGGGCAAGACTACCAATACCTTGCCTTGGGAACACAACTATAGAAAAGTTTGCCTTTATGACATTAACCTTTTAGTGTCTGTTTGCTGAGCTACCTGTTATATTGTTTGTAAAACAGAGTTAGGAAAGAGATCTCAGATGTCAAGTATATCGGTTAAAAATCTTTTGTTTTTAACTGTGTCCTCAGGTATAAGTGGCAGACAGAGAGGCAGCGCTACCACAGAGACCTGGAGCAGGACGAGGCCTTTATCCCAGCAGGAGAATCTCTGAAAGATCTCATCAACCAGTCACAAACCTCAGGCAGTGGCTCTGGGCTCCCTCTGCTGGTGAGAAATTAGAAATGCAGAAATGTAGGATTTTTGTAGGACTGTAGGAGCACTTATTTTGACTGTTCATTTTAATTTTTTACAGGTACAGCGCACCATTGCGAAACAGATCCAGACGGTGCGTCTTATTGGAAAAGGCAGGTATGGAGAGGTGTGGCTCGGCAGGTGGAGGGGGGAGAAGGTAGCAGTGAAAGTGTTCTTTACTCGAGAGGAAGCCAGCTGGTTTAGGGAGACAGAGATCTACCAAACCGTGCTCATGAGGCACGAGAACATACTAGGTACACTTCATGTCATTTATGATAAATCTCATTCTTGTGTTTGTAATTGTATATCAGTTCCATGTTTTCCCACGTAACGCAACTCTCTGATCTGTCTGAAGGCTTCATTGCTGCTGACATAAATGGCACTGGAGCCTCTACGCAGCTGTACCTAATCACAGACTACCATGAGAACGGCTCTCTGTATGACTATTTGAAGTTCACCACTCTGGACACACAGGCCCTGCTCAAACTGGCCTACTCTGCAGCCTGTGGCTTGTGTCATTTGCACACGGAGATCTACGGCACGCAGGGAAAACCAGCCATTGCTCACAGAGACCTGAAGAGCAAGAACATCCTCATAAAGAAAAATGGCACCTGTTGCATCGCTGACCTCGGGCTTGCTGTGAAATTCAACAGGTATTTTATTACTTTCACTTTATAAGCTTGTTTTTAAAGGGAACCTTGGGTATTAAGACTTGTATGCCTTAATATAATGTAAAAGATCTCTCTTAATGAATACGTAGTAAACAAAAAAAAAAACGTAAGATTTACTTATTTAAAAAATTCACATTATTTTATACATAACTTGGACTATGGGGGCAATGGATATAAGTGTAGGCTTAAACCAAATGCTCTACCATCTGTACCTTTTTTTTGTCCCCACAGCAGGGCTCTACGTGTTTTTGCAGCGTTGAGTAATGTATCACAGACATATTTCACAAGTCCTTTAATAAATGAAGTGTAAACAGGGTATAAATAGGAGATTCGCTATGCGGCTTTTAATGATTATTGAGGGAGTTTGTGAATGCGATATTGATTTAATACAAAAGTTAAATAAACAAGAAGTTAATATTAAGTGACTTACATTGTCAGACTGAAACCGTATTGCCTGATTTTGCTCCATTTCATCGACAAAAATAGTTTAAAACAAGTTACAGCTGAGCCTCTGCATATCTCCATTCAAACACAGTGTTTCGTTTATGAATGAATGTGCATTTTTAAATGAATCAAGTGAGTCAATGAATCAATTACCCATTTGCAAAGACAGTCACTTGCTTTATTTCTGAATGTATCAGCTGTTTGAACAGCTCGAATGAATGAATAAGTAATAAAATCAGTGAGTTGCCGCCACCTACTGGCAGTTTTAGCTTCATTTTTAAAGAATCTTTTTTTAGTTATTTAAATGAATTAATATTTCTATATTAAAATTTTTATATTTAAAACATTAATCTCAACATAAATGTGCAACCATTTTGCATCATCGGAAAAATTATGCCCCCCATAGTCCAAAATATGCATAAAACAATGTGGATTTTTTAAATAGCATAAGTCATTGGTTTTATACTGCACATTTCAGTAAGTTACATCACTGACAATATATTAAGACAAACAGGTCTTAACACCTGGGGTCCCCTTTAAGTGGTTTTTTCAGTCATTTTGAGAAAGTAATTTTTTTTTTTTTTTTGTCTCAGTGACACAAATGAAGTGGACATCCCACTGAGCACACGAATGGGCACCCGGCGCTATATGGCTCCAGAGGTCCTGGATGAGACTCTAAATAAGAACCACTTCCAGGCCTACATCATGGCGGACATCTACAGCTACGGACTGGTCATATGGGAAATGGCCAGACGCTGTATCACTGGAGGTATTATAAGACAAATTCACTGGCAAATCTTTCTTTTGTTTTGCTTTATAAATCTGTTAAGAGATTTTTCACATACAAGCTATAATTTTACAATCAGCATGAAATGGAAATTTACCCTATAAATGTTTTAAATGTATGTTAAGAAACCTATTGTGAGCTTTTTATTTATCATTTTAAATTTAACACTTTTTGACCTTGTAATCTGGTGATGTGTGCATGACTTCTCCAATCATTTTGTCAGCATAAGCCCCGCCCCTTATAATTATACGGCAGGCTCCCATCCAATCAACAACTGATGAATAGAACTTTTTTTTTTTTTTCTTTTTGATCATTTTAAATTAGATTTATGTCCCAATACGAAAGAAAAGATCTATCGTTATCTGTCATTACATTAGAATTAGATTTAAAATGATCTAAAATGAAAACCTGCCGTGGATGCTTACAAAATTTAAACTATTAGTAATTAAAGGGATAGAAAATTCTGTCATCAATTGTTCACTCTTATGTTGTTCCAAACCCGTAAGAGCTTCGTTCATCTTCAAGAACACAAATTAAGATATTTTTGATGAAATCCAAGAGCTTTCTGACCCTGCATAGACAGCAACGCATTCACAAAATTAAGCTTGAACCACTGATGTCACATGGATTATTTTTAACAATGTCCTTAATCTCTTTTGGGCTTTGAATGTTAGTTGCATTGCTGTCTATGCAAGGTCAGAAAGCTCTCAGATTTCATCAAAATATCTTAATTTGCGTTAAAAAGAAAGATGAACAGAGGTTTTCAGCTTTGGAATGACATACAAGCAAGTAATTAATGACAGAATTTAAATTACAAGTGAACTATCCCTTTAATAAATTCATCCATTGATTGTTTCCAGGTATCGTTAGGGACTATCAGCTACCATATTGAGATGGTGCCATCAGATCCCATCTTATGAGGATATGCTGGAGTTGTGTGTGTGAAAGGTTTGCGGCCCACTGTATCCAAATGGATGGAACAGTGATGAGGTGGAGTCATCCAGCAGATGGCAGTATATTCACAGTTATTATATTTGCAGAATGTTTACAGATTTTAGACTTTGCTTTGACTAAAAAGTGTGTATAGAAGAGAAATATATTTACGATCAATAAGAGTTTGTCTCCCCAGTGTTTGAGGGCCATGTTAAAGCTGATGTCAGAATGCCCACTAATCCCTGCATCAGCGCCTGACCATCCTACGAGTCAAGAAGACTTTAGCAAAATGGTGGAATCTCAAGACATTAAAAATCTGATCAGCGGCTTTGTTTAGCCTTTGACATCATTGTCCCCTTCACGGAGGAGGAGAAGAGAGAGTGGTTACGGTGACATGCTCGAACACAACTTTGAAATAATATAACAAGCTCTCACTTTCTCTCCTGGATCAGACAATGAGTGCGTTGCTGCTTTCTGTGAAAGCTGTATCATTACTGAAACTTATTACTGCAACAGACTGAAACAGTAAAGTGGGATCTTCTGGAGGTTTTGGGAAGGTTGGCGTAAACCCCACCTTAAAATACACTCAGAAGTTATCTGCATATGTGTCTTTAGATTCTGGGATAAACTTCCTGCCATATAGGATGAAATGCTGCGGACTTCTCATGGAATCTGTGTAAAAGTTATACTGTGTGAATTAATGTCACGACATGTAATATATTATAGTAATAGATGAACTGACAACAGAGCAGAACTATATCAATATAATCTCGTCCAGTTAAGAGCTGTTGTATCTGTATGGGCTAATATGTGGCATTCAAAATCTAAATTTAACTATTCACTTTTTCTTTAAGCAGAAGTACCTATGGGTGAGACTTCCCTGTTCAACATCGCTATAGGGGAAATAACAAGAATAACAACGTTTGCGTACAAATCAATGTGTTCATAATTAAGATAATACATTAAAAATAACATGGTAAGACACCTCATTTTGCAAACAAGCAGCGAAACGAGCTGTTTTGTACAGCTAAAAATGGCTGGACACATTTAAGACCAGAAGCCAAACCCATAAAATTTACAACTGGCCACACTCTTACGGAGAGAAAAAGGTGGATACAGTAGTTCTTTTCTCGTCCCCCATAGAAGGTTAAAGGTGAAAAGATGCATGCTGCTTTTTCAGTAGATCCAGTTTGATTTTTCACGAGTGTCAAAAAAATTTCTTAAATCATATATTGTTTGCATTTTCAAAGCATGCCGTTTTAACATCCTCAGAATAGAAAACATTCCCAGTGCATTTTTTCACTAAGCCTTTGACCATATAGTTTCATAAAGCAAACCAGCTGTCAATACATCTCATTTTAATTAGAAAAGAACAGTCTTCATACTGACTGCCGTCTGTATGAACACCTTCAAACATGCCAAACTCACTCAGCGTAGTTTGTTGGGGGATAGGTACATTCCTGAGTTCACGTCATTTAGAGATGCTGGGTCATTTTTTTGGTGCGGATTACGATGAATGTGACTTAGTGATTTTCTGCTCATATGTCCTTGCCAATATTATGAATCATGTGTTTGAACTGTGTTTATGTTAATGAGGTGGCTGAAGGTGAAGGGTGCGACTATAACATCTGTTAGTCATCACTGCTTGATATTTCAGTAAGGCCTGCCAAAATGCGGTTTTGGTAGCTGGTACAATCCAAAACACACATTATTGTTGTGTAACATGTTTACAGAACTCCCACGCAGAATTTATTTTATTATTCTTTAGAAAATGCAGTGTTGTGTTCTAGAATACTTGTTTATTATTCTCCGTGCCATTGAAAAGACCAATGTGATTTGTAATAGCAAAACAATTCACAATAGTTCTTTACACCACTATCTGGACCCTTAAGACAAGGAAGTGTGAGTATACAATGCTTTGATAACATCTAAGGTGCTTTGTCACAATACTTCCGGAACAGGATGCCCTGAAATGCCAAAAGGGCATCTTGATTAAAACAATATGCCAAGGCTACTGACATGCTTACAAAAGTATTTAAAATATTCTGAAAATAAATAATAGATCTATTAAAGGAAACATTATCTCACCTCAGAGTGGATAACTTCAGCATACAGTACAGTATGCTAGAGAAACACTAAATTTGGTGTATATGAAAATACATTTGTATGCACTCGTTGCTCTCACTATACAAGGAATCTGAGAAATTGATCATTTATATCAAATGCTTTTCTGTGGCTAAAAGGGATTTAAAGCATTTACTTGAAAAATCTCATCTTTTTTTTGTTTTGTCTGCATTTTCCCAAATATGAAATTTTGCATCCATCCCCTATGGCTTCTGTTCTTCATCCAAACAATGAGAATGCACCTACTCACATAAGTTATGAAGTACGTTAATAGCACATGTGTTTTACCATACTGTATATATGCCTGTAGATATTTCGATGTGCTTTACCATAGTATCACCCAGCCCATCTCAATGTAATATATTAAACCTGTCTAATTTGGATTTTTTTTTTTTTTTCTCCATTCAGCCCCATGTTGAAAGGGTGCCTTATGAGTAGGCCTCATACTCTGTATAATATTTGTCCATGTAATCTTTTAAAAATATAATTTTAGTACACATTTTTGTTTCTCTGTTTTTTGATGTGTTGTTTTTCTTTGGTTTGAACTGAAAACGTACAATATTTTGAAATGTATTTTAAAGCTTGTAAGGAATAGCATGTAGTTATCACACTGGAACCAAATGTAAGACTTAGGGTACATTTACACTGCTTGCCTAAGTGCTCAATTCCGATTTTTGCTCAGATATGATTTTTTTTTTTCACATTTTTGTTTTAAATGTGGTCAATGTCAGATTTCCAGTGTGAACAGATCATGGTTCTGAACTGACCTGTATGCGCAGTAGAACAATACAAACAGGGTTGCCAGGGTTTGCCAACAAAATCTGCCCAATTACTTCTCAAAAGTAGTCCAAAAGTAGCCCATTTGCATTACGGGAGTCAACATGGTGTTAATGGCATCGCTTCAACCCATGGAGTTAAAAAACAACCTGCGGCAACAGTGAAAAAGTAGTCCAATTCTGCTGGCAAACTGCGGATTTGGCAACACTTGCGCAGCGCGCTGTCATACAGAAGTAAACGCAGAAGACAAAGTAAGCGATTATGCGTTTATTTATTGTGTGATCTGACGCAGAAGCCAGCTAAATTATGCGCAGGCAGTATGAAAAATAAAGACAAGGATGCGACAGAAGAGAACTGAGTTTTTAAACTTTTATGATACAAACCCTCATGTTTTGCTTGTAGGCTATATGGAGTTGTCATTGTAATACTTATGAGGTCTGACACATTGCTGTACTTCCACTGACTACCTTTTGCAACTGTCTTAATAACGCTGGATATCTAAAATCTTGGAAGTGACCCCCATGAGCGCAGAATCATGCCAAATCAAGAGGGACATAAAAGTCACGTGAATTCCGATATGACTGTTCACACTGCGGTTGCATTGCAAAACATCTGACCTGTATTGGATTTAGTACCACATCTGGAAGTGGCACAAAGTGGAATTGAAAAGATCAGATTCCACACGGTTTGTGCTGTTCATACTATCATGAGAAAACAGATCTGAATCACGTGAGCAAAAAATCGGAATTGGGCCACATTTGCCTGCAGTGTGAACGTAGCCTTATATTCCACCATATAAATCTTACTCCTTGAAAACGGTGCTCAATGTCTTAACCTGTCACAATTACCAACAACATAAGCTGTTGTTTTAGTCTCTCAGATCCTGAAAGAAAAATGGTGAGTAATGCAAAAAAAGCTGATTTTTTTGCCATCTTGCAGTCTTTTTGCACCTTTACGTTGTTTTGTGTTCTCAGGTGGTCTGCAGCATTAGTAGACCCGCGAACGTGTTGTCTTGTGGGTTGTTGCGCTCTACAGTTCCCTGCACCAGCTCTAGACGGAGTTCCTCTCCTTGCTCCATCTGCAGGATGCAGACACGTGTTGCAGGTGCACCCAACTTCCTCTGGTTCTGCCGCAAGGAGGCAACTACCTCTCCGCCTTTCTTTAACTGAGCCAGAGATGGGCCTGGTCCAAAGTCCAGTGTCACCACAAAGAGGTAAGCACCAGAAGTGGGAGCACAAAATATGCCTGTTTTTGGTGAGTATAACTGTCCATGATTTAGGGTCACGCTTTCAAAAAGTAGTGTGCCAGATCTGTTAGCACCTTCTGTACTGCTGGCCAGGAACATAATTGGACTATCTGGGAGCTGACGAAGCACTGTTTGAAATCAAATGATAATGGTAAGTTCATAAGAATGCTGGGAGGAAAGAAAAAAGGGGACATGATAGTGCAGTTACAAGTTAATTTCACAGGGGGCGATCTTGTCATACAAATGTCTACTAACATTTACTCTAGGTTCAATGTGAAAAGCATTTTACATGCCTAATGTAATTACAAATAGCATCCGCATTATTTCTGTCTAGTAAATGTTAGATTTAGTTTGTTAAAGGGATAGTTCACCCAAAAATGAAAATTTTGTCAATTACTCAGCGTCCTGTCATTCCAAACCCGTAAGACCTTCGTTCATCTTCTTTTTTGGTGTAATCCAAGAGGTTTTTTAACCCTGTATAGACAGCAACACAATTACCACGTTCAAGGCCCTGAAAGGTAGTAAGAACACCATTAAAATAGTACATGTGACATCAGTGGTTCAACCTTAATTTTATGAAGCTACAAGAATACTTTTTGTATGCAAAGAATACTAAAAAAATTACTTTATTCAATAATTTTCTCTTCTGTACTGTTGTAAACGCACGTTGAAGACTGACACGAACGAGAAGAAATTGTTGAACAAAGTTATTTTTTTATTTCTTTGTGCACAAAAATTATTCTCATAGGTTCATAAAATTACAGTTGAACCACTGATGTCACATTGACTATAGACAGATTTGAAGTAGACGTCACAGTTGCGTCACATGCAGCTGTGCGTGCATTGTGGTGCCTGAAAAACACTGGTAACAAGTGGAGAGAAACGTGAAAAATCTACGGAATTGCAGATAAAATCTATTGCTGTGCCTTTGAATGTCAGAATTGGAATGCAAATCATTTTTATAGAATACTGTCATCAAAAATGCCATTTAAAGCTAATGGCACAGGTTTAAACGGAAAGACTAATGGATGAAACCTACTATGATTACTTTAAAGTATACATTTAATTTAAACAATTTTTTGTGCCTTTAATGGACAGGACAGTAGAGAGATGACAGAAAAGTACTGGGTGGAGAGGGAAGAGTGGGATTCGAACTCGGGTCGCCATGAGCACAGTTGTGCTTTATGTCGGTGCACTTGAAAACTGGCATTTTCTGCCACCAGATAGGCTCCGCCCATAAAACAAACATCATCACTGTTTACAAACAACGAATTGGTCTATAACAATGTCCTTGCTACCTTTCTGGGCCTTGAATGTGTCAGTTGTGTTGCTGTCTATGCAGGGTCATAAAGCTCTTTTAATTCAAGGAAAATATCTTAATTTGTGTTCCGAAGATGAACGAAAGTCTTACAGGTTTGGAACGACATGAGAGTGAGTGATTAATGATAGAATATTTATTTTTGTCTGAACTATCCCTTTACTTTTGCAAGGTACTACATGTTTAATTATCTCCTTACCTGCAGACTCCAGTGACGCATCCCTCTTGTTGCGGTAATTCACTCGTCCTCCTGTCTGAACAGCTCGGTTATCTCCTCTCTTCTGTTTTCTGTTTTGTTGTTTTGCTTCCTTCCTCTTCATCAAAGCTGACAGTTTATTCAAATCCACGGACACATCAGAGCCGATAAGTCCTTCTTTATTACTGAAAATGCTTTTAAAAACTTGTACGTGGGCCTCAAGGTCCTTGCGCAAAGTATCCACCTCAGACTGCAGTTTCATCTCCACACCACTGGAGGCAGCTGTTTTAGTGCAGTTGCAGCAAGAAGGACAACGATGTTCCTCAAGCCGTTTAATATGAACTCCAAGTTCTTTAACCATTTTCTCTAAAGTCAAGAAGTCATTATCAGAGTACTCCGGCAGTTCCTCGAACAAGTCAAACCTTTCATCCCCGTGTTTCCTTTTGATGCGCACTGAGGGTTCATCTGCTGCCGTCACCTGAGGGTTAGCAGAGTTCAGCATTGAGGCCAAGCTGCGACTGTGTCCATTGATCTGCTCTTGCATATCTCTGATTCTTTCATTCAATTCTGGTATAGAGAAACTTCTTTTGGTCTCTGGTGACAACACCATGAACTCCAACACCTCTTCCCCAAGCAAAATCTCCAGTATCTCAGAGTGACGAATGGCATCCTGAAGCAAGATGTTGAAAGAGCTATGTAGATTCTGGATCTTAACATCTTTGGCCCTGTCGTTCTCTTGGAATGTTTCGATGTCCTGCTGGCTGCCCAGGAGAGAGGCCTGGAGCTGGCTCGTATTGTGCTGTAACATTCTGCTCTTTTCCTGTTCAAAAGCAAGGGACTTTTGCACATTCAGTAGCCCGAGTTTTAAATCTTCCACAGATGGAATCCAAGCACCAATATCCTGATTGTCCAACCTCTCCTGTGACTCACGCTCACGGGCCAACTTATTTTCATTCGCTATCGCCCTAACATAAGCTACAATGTGTTCCAACTGGTTCACAGATGCTTCAAGAGCGATACTATTATACAAACACTCACTTGCTAAATTTGTATTGTTGTGCAACTTATCAAAGAGATGGTCAACATCGCTCCCCATCTTCTCCACGGTGTCCTGGAGAGTGCTGATGCTGCCGTTCAGCTCATTAATGCGGTCAAGAACTGTCACCTTGGCTGCCTCCACTTCTAAACCGGTCTCCATAAAACGAATCTGGCTGTCACGCCCAGTCTGGTCTGTTTTCTCCTCCAGATGTCTCGAACTGTTCTGGAGGTCCTTAATGTTTTCAGTCACTTGTTCATGGCCTTCAACCAGGCCACTAAGTCTCACTGTGTTGTTGATGACTTTGTTGTCCAGGCGCGTGATGGCCTCCCAAACAGCTGTGCTCTCATAAGGCTGACTTTGTGCAGGATTGGTGGTCTTTTCAGACCAAATCTTCTGAAGTTCCTCATCCAGCCTTTCTTGCTCCTGCCGCACTTCAGACATGGATGTGTTCAGAGAGTGGAGATTCACCTAGAGAAAGATAAACACATTTAGTACAATAGTTCTGGACATGTAAAATTCACCAAAAGACAATTACACCATGATTTACTCACTCTCAAGCCATTCTAGGTGTATATGACTTTATTCTTTCACAGTTGCTGCAAAATGATAATTTTACCAAAATAAGAGGGATCATATAAAATGCATGTCATTTTTTTAGTACTGACCTGAATAAGATATTTCACATGTAGTCCACAAAAGAAAATAATAGTTGAACTTGTAAAAATGACCCTATTCAAAAGTTTACATACACTTGATTCTTAAAACTGTGTTGTTACCTGAATGATCCACAGCTGTTTTTTTGTTTTGTGATAGTTGTTCATGAGTTCCTTGTTTGTCCTGAACAGTTAAACTGCCTGCTGCCTGCTGTTCTTCAGCAATTCTGTGGTTTATTAGCATTTTTGTGTATTTTTAACCTTTCCAACAATGACTATGATTTTGAGATCCATCTTTTCACACTGAGGACAACTGAGGGACTCATATGCAACTATTACAGTGGGTTCAAACACTCACTGATGCTTCAGAAGGAAAAACTATGCATGAAGAATAAAGATGTGTACATTTTTCTTATTTTGCCTAAATATTATATTTTTTCATTTAGTACTGCCCTTCAGAAGCTACAGAAGATGTTTACATGTTTTCCAGAAAACAAAATAAGTGAAATTTACCTTGATCTTCAAATTCAAAAAGCTTTCACCCCCCTTAATGCATGGTTTTTCCTTCTGAAGAATATTCTGTAATAGTTGCATATGAGTCCCCCAGTTGTCCTCAGTGTGAAAAGATGGATCTCAAAATCATACAGTCATTGTCGGAAAGGGACCAAATACACAAAACTGCTGAAAAACCTAATAATTTGTGGGACCTGAAAGATTTTTCTGAAGAACAGTGGGCAGTTTAACTGTTCAGGACAAACAAGGGACTAATGAACAACTATCACTAAACAAAAAAAAAATAGCTGTGGATTATTCAGGTAACAACACAGTATTAAGAATCAATTGCATGTAAACTTTTGAATGGTCATTTTTATAAATTCAACTATTATTTTCTCTTGTGGACTATTTGTAAATGTCTTTTATGTGAAATATCTTATTCAGGTCCGTACAAAATATAAAAATCGCATGCATTTTGTATGATCCCTCTCATTTTGGTAAAATAATGAACATTTTGCAGATTCTGCAAGGTGTATGTAAACTTTTGACTTCAACTGTGAAGTCAACTGGAATGCCACTCTCTTGTGAACGCATATACGACAATTAGGCGGAAGCTAGAGATTCTGGTTTATAGTTTTAAATGTAGATATTTTCTTACACTTCAGAAGCCCTTTAATAACTCTCCGGAGCTGTGTGGAGCATGTTTTATGATGGATGGATGCATTTTATTGGACTTCAAAATCTCATCGCCATTTCGCTGCCATTATAAAGCTTGGAAGAACCACCCTATTTTTTAATATAACACCCATTGTATTCGTCTGAAAGAAGAAAGTCATATACACCAAGGATGGCTTTAAGGGTGAGTAAATCATGGGGGAATTTTCATTTTTGGCTGAACTATCTCTTTAAGGCTGGCTGAGGTTGAAGAAAAATTCTGACCTGTAACATCTTTTGGTTCAGTTTGAGTTTGACATCTATGTCTGTCTTGAAATTCGTCAGGTTGTAGTGCAGCATGGTGTGCTGCGCGTGGAGCCTCGCTTCTACCTCATCGCGGTGGTGGCGAAACTGAGCTTTCACTTCCTCCAGTTTCTGTAAACTCTCCCTCAACTCTGCCTCTAAAGCTTCCTGTGGCTCATGCTCCTCACCACCATCCTCCAGAGACTCAGTGACCCTCCCCTGCCCTTGATCATGTCGGAGTTGGGCCATGTCCCGCTGCAAACCCTCCACCTCCTGAGAAAGCCGTTCCAGGGTTAGATTGAAATTCTCCAACACAGGTTCCAGCTGAGACATCACAGTCTCTTTCAAGATTGATAGGAGGCCATGGTGAATGTAAGATTCTTCAGGTTGAGGAACACCTTCATTTACAGCATAAGGATCTGGAAAAAAAAGATGGACGTTCAGACACGTGAACTCTGAATTGGAAATTTCTTATAATTTTAAGAATCTTAAAATAGATGTGTTCTCATTGGTAATCAGTTGGTAAACATTCTAAGCAACTTACAAAGAGGGAAATCCCAGCAACAGTATTGTTTTGGAGAATAATAAACACATTGGCAAAAATAGAAATTTGATTCTATTGTCATTCTTGGATAGTAATTTTCCCTTTGGTGCTGTTTGTTCTGTTTGACTTTCTGTGCTGCTCATGAGGAAACATTGATATCATTTTGGAAAGAATTATATCTCTATTTCCAGTTCAGCGTGGGCCATTCTTCTGACCTTTCAACCTTTTAACTGACCCGTCAACAGTCCAAGGTCTTTCACATCCCCTGCATTATAAGAAACTGTGTGTGGTATGTTTTGTTAGGTTTTTGTGCACAAGTTTTAAAGCAAGAAGAGATCTGTACATGTACAAGTTCCCTGCTGGGAATCTGAATATAGAGGTCATGTGCTGTTTTTATCCTTTTTATTCACATGCTGTCAAAACATTGTCTGGAAAAGCTTCAGAATTTATGCTCCTGCTATTTTTTCCCCTGTGTTGTGAAGTCTAAAATATATGATTGAGTCATGTTTTATTACCCTGACAACATTGTTTTTACTTGCTGAACCACAGAAGCTCTGCCTACCCAGAACAACAGGGTAACGAAGAAAATTCTCCATTCAGACTTCAAAGGTTTTTTCTTTCCTTTGTCTTATTCTTCGTGAGAGACCAAACTTGTTAAAGAGGCTCTCAAGCGTTACTTATGTGACAGATGTGTCCATACAGCTCCAGTTGTTCCAAGTGAATTGTGTGCCTGGATTTAATCTATATCTGAACCTCTGTGTCATTTCCATAGACGATTACATCACACTCACAACCATACAATGTTTGCATGGGAGGACTTTTTTTCCCAGGGAAAGAGAGGATATCCTGTGCAGGAACTAGTAATGAGAAGGGACAGTGAGGAGGAGTTGTCAAAGCAGAGGAATGGAATGGTAGCATTATTTACTGTTCTGTTAATCCGGCATCCTTTGGATAGAAGGATGTAAGAGAGACCGGCTCTGGACGAGACAGACAGAAAAATATCCCCATAATATCTCTGACAATGCATAATACAAACTAAAGGAAGTGTCTGGTAAGCACGTTTCTGGTACAGATAACACACGTTATGTTTTTTAGTAGTGTTTGTACTTTATGTACAAGGGAGACCTGCTGAGTGTTTTTTATATATATTACAAGATAATATTATGGATATTACTACTATACGAGAAACCTCAAATAACTGGCAGTATAAAGTGATGCAGGAATTACATATCTGTAGACTAAAGGCTACGTGCACATTTCGTATGCGTCTTATTGTATTCGCCATCCAAAAAATTTGTCACGCACAGAAGCTTTGCACACTGAGTCTGATGCATATTAATTAAACCGAAGTGAAAAAAATAAAATAAAATAAAAATCGCAAAACAATACAAAATTGAGTCAAACAGTGACAATGATTTTGTTGTCCTCTCTACTTAAAGAGAAGAAGAAAGAGGAAACATGGGTCCATCCAATCCTGAGATACAGAGAGGAAAGAGAGTTCCACCTCCTTATTAAGGAGCTGTGGGATTATCACAAGCAATTCAAGTTTACTTCAGGATGCCAGTGGCTCAGTTTGATGCTTTGCTAGCGATACTGGAGCGACATATTAAAAAGAAGATAACCAATTTCTGTGAACTCAGTGTGCAAGGACTTTGTGCTGCGAGACGAAGTAGATCAAATGCCATTCTGTATTTTATTTCATAAAGATGAAAGTTTCGGAGGCAGTGTGTAAACATGAATGACAAGGTGAAGTCATATTTTTATTAAAGGAGTAGTTCACTTGCAGATACAGATAATCTGTAAATACTCACCCCTTTGTCATCCAAGATGTTCATGTCTTTCTTCAGTCATAAAGAAATTGCTTTTTGAGGAAAATATTTCAGGATTTCTCTCCATATAGTGGACTTCAATGGTGCCCACAAGTTTGAACTTACAAAATGTAGTTTAAATGCAGCTTCAAACAATCCCAGCCTAGGAAGAAGGGTTTTTAAAAAATTACAATTGATATACTCTTTAACCTCAAACGCTCGTCTAGCTCTGCGTGAACTCTATTCAAGTGTATTCAAGACAGTTAGAGTAGATCAAAAAACATCTCATTTTCTCCTCCAACTTAAAAATCGTCCTACATTGCTGTTACACCTTTTTTTGTAAAGTGCATTTGACCTTCTTTGCACGTTCACCTTGTAAACACTGGGTCGGTACTTCTGCGATGCAGGACAATGTTGAAGTTGGAAGAGAAAATGAAATGGGAGTTTTTTGACCTACCCTAACTGTCATGAACCGGAACACACAGAGTTCATGCAGAGTTAGACAACATGAGCATTTGAGGTTAAAAAGTATATTATTTGTAAATTTTCTTAGAACATGACTGATCGTTTCGCTAGATAAGACCCTTCTTCCTCGGCTGGAATCATTTAGAGCCCTTTGAAGCTGCATTTAAACTGCATTTTGGAAGTTTAAACTCGAGGGCACCATAGAAGTCCATTATATGGAGAGAAATCCTGAAATGTTTTCCTCTAAAAAACATAATTTCTTTACGACTGAAGAAACAAAGACATGAACATCTTGCATGACAAGAAAGTGAGTAAATTATCTCTAATTTTTGTTCTGGAAGTGAACTACTCCTTTAACGTGTGAAAATTTTTGATGAAAATTTTGGACTCAGTGTGCAGTGGCCTTAACCTAGAAGTTTGCGTCACCATGGTTGCCTCAAAAAGCCAAGTGTATTTTTCCATTGGCTTTTGGATTAGTTTTTAGTTTTTAGTTTAGTTTATTCATCCCTTAGGAAATTTAGTTTGCACAGGTGTCACACTTAACATTAACAGTAACACAGTTGCACACGTAAACATTAAAAGGAAATGGGATGAATGGGATTTCCAGTGTTCATCAATTCAATTTCCAACACCTCAGATTCAGCATGTTTAACTCTTTATGTAATGGATGAGATGGACAATTAATTATCACATAAGCTTTTTTAAGAACAAGTTCTTTAAAAATGTTTTGAAGTAATATTTGTTCAACTCCAATCACCTTGGATGCAGTCTTAATCAGCTTAGTCAATGTGTTTCTACCGGACAAGCTAATACAATCAAACCATACAATAACACAGTAAGAAATGACAGATTCAATAAAACTCTGATAAAACAGTGTCATTAACACTGTGCATACTTTAAAAGAATTCATTTTTCATAAGAAAAACACGTTGTTGGACCTTTTTACAGATGGCCTCAGTATTATTTCAGTATATAACCTCTGTGACCAACAAAGGTTTATGATTCTTACAAGTCTTGTTTATCACAGTTATCTTCACAAATAAAACATTAGTTTGACCAATTCTGAAGCCTAAATACAATTGCCAGAATTAAACACCTAAAGGTAGGCTATAAACGAAGGACATATTGCATTACTTCAATTTCACAACCAGTAAGCTTCTGAAAACTTTTCAGTCTTCATTTAAAATCGACAGGTTGGAAAGTTTGATTTAGAACAGTTTCAAGGGTTGCAAGACTGTAAAAGTGAACTAAAGAGTAGATGAGTTGTCCAGTTTGCCGTGTTGATGTTTAAAGGGATAGTTCACCCAAAAATGAAAATTCTGTCATTGATTTCTCACCCTCATGTCGTTCCAAACCTGTAAGACCTTTGTTCATCTTCGAACACTAATTAAGATATTTTTGATAAAATCCAAGAGCTTTCTGACCCTGTTGACAGCAACACAATTCAAGACCCAGAAAGGTAGTAAGAACATTGTTAAAATAGTCCATTTGACATCAGTTGTCTAACCTTAATTTTACAAAGCTACGAAAATACTTTTTGTGCGCAAAGAAAAAAATTGTTTACAAGCAGAGGAATGCACAAGAATACATCATGGTACTCTAGTGAACAGGCATCAAGGACTGACACGGAAGAGAAAAAATGGTTGAATAAAGTCATTATTTTAGTTTTCTTTGCCCACAAAAAGTATTCTTGTCGCTTCGGTTGAACCACTGATGTCACATGGACTATTTTAACAATGTCCTTACTACCTTTCTGGGCCTTGAACATGGTAGCTGTGTTACTGTCTAAGCAGGGTCAGGAAGCTCTGGGATTTCATCAAAAATATCTTCATTTGTGTTCCGAAGGTGAACGATGGTCTTACGGGTTTGGAATGACATGAGGGTGATTAATTAATAACAGAATTTTCATTTTTGATTGAGCTATCCATTTAATGTCAACCGCATTCTGTGTGGTCTAAGCAAAGCAAGGTATATTGCATATAAAATATAACATACCTCTCCTCTCAAAGTGGTGATTGTTATGGTGGTCATGGCCAGCATGATGGCTGTGCTCATAGTCATCGACAGGCTCTGCCGCAGTTTGATTCTCTCCATCAGGTTGTTGTGCTTCATATAGTGGGCCGCCAAACATTTGGTAATCATTCTGCTCTCTGTTCTCCGGAGTTAGTTTGTTATATCCTAAGGAAAGAGAAGAAAAAACAGTAGTACCAAGTGACATTGTGGTTGTATTGACTGATGAGACCTTTGCCATTAGGCAACTTTTCTTATTTTGTTTCTCACTGCATGAATGTGACCTGTGCACTTTGACCTGTGCGTCTGAATCTCAGGAAGGTCATTAGTAGGAGTGCTCAGTATCAGATTAATCAGCAGCATGGGAATTTCCAAGTTTGTATCCAAAGCCTTTGTTTGTGTCCCAACAACCAGCTCTAAGGATTATTTTTAGAGCTGTGGGTTTGATGGCCTCCTCTGAAACGTGCTATTATTCTAGAGTGCTCCAGTGCATGTGTGTATTTACCCAAGACCATTTTTGTTTTGTCCATGCTTGGACTGAAGCACGGTCATACACGTTAACACCCTGTGTGGGCTCGCCCCTTGCCTTCAGAATGCTCATACACCCTTTTCCGTCCTCCCACGTGGGGCAATAACATTTCCATAGCCAGCTAATATTTGCACAAACACACTTTTGTCATTTCCTCAGTTTGTTTCAGCAGCCAGGCCTGTTACAGGTATATAGCCATGCATGACTAGAATGCTATATTGACCAGCATACACTGCTGCAACTATGAGTGTTGTATTATAATTAAATTATAGGTTGCAAAATTGTAAATCTTTAACTCATTTAAAAATGAAAGCATTTTTACACCACATACGTCTGTCTGTTGCTTCAGGTCCTCTCAGATGTGCTGTGTCTGCTATGGTGGGGTCTTCAGATTCAGAGACGTGGCCATCTGTCACTGACATGGAACACAGCGAACACAGAGAGAAAGTAATGTTGACCGATTTAGCCATTCTTATGTTTTAAAGAACATCTGACACCTCACCAGTGAAAAGCACCTTTTACACAAGCCATTTTATAACTATTTAAAGGGATAGTTCACCCAAAAATGAAATTTCTGTCATTAATTACTCACCTTAATGTCATGGCGTCAAAGACTGACTCAGAAGAAAAGAAACTGTTGAAGTCGTTATTTTTGTTTTCTTTGCGCACAAAAAGTATTCTCATAGTTCATAAAATTTTGGTTGAACCACTGTTTTTTTAACAATGTCCTTACTACCTTTCTGGGCCTTGAACGTGGTAGTTGCGTTGCTGTCTATGCAGGGTCAGGAAGCTCTCAGATTTCTTCAAGAATATCTTAATTTGTGTTCCGAAGATGAATGAAGCTCTTACAGGTTTGTAATGACATAAGGGTGAGTAATTAATGACAGAATTTTCATTTTTGCGTTAACTATCCCTTTAAGACAATCTGGTCCAATTTACAGTAGATGAAACAGCCAGGCTTGTTTATTAGAAAGGCAATGTTTATATACTTTTGGCCAAGCAGTATATTCAAATCTCTAATGTTGTTACATGTACACAAGAGGAGGAAGGAAATGGCAACACCAGGGTAGAAGCTTTTCACTGTTTATTTACTGATTTATTAAGCAAGTCAGGCATGGTATTGCAAGCACTTCTTGTTCTTGGTTCCAGTGTCACCTTAAGCACCATTGTATCAAAGCTCATCAGTACCTGTCTCCTCACAGTTTTTCCCAGCATGCCCAGCGCAGCATCGCCACAGCAATGCAGTGTAGATTTTCTCTTTCTGTCTGTACACTGGCCGAGTGGACAGCTTGTACCTGCACACAAAATAAGGGATTTGATTAAGTCATGCTACACATAGCCTTCCCCTTTTTTATAGTATATGCACAGTATATACAGTAATATAAGTCTCAGGTGACCCTAGAATGTATCTGTGAAGATTCAGCCCAAAATACCCCATAGATCATCATGTTATATCATTCTGAAAATGCCTATTTTGAGTAGAAGCAGAAACAGGCTGTTTTCATGCATGTCTCTTTAAATGCAAATGAGCTGATGCTCCCCGCCCCTTTCCCAGAACAGAGCTGGGACTTCACAGCTTGTGCCTCAGATACTCAAATGCTAAAAACATCTGTCTGGTTTTGATTATAATATCTGTCGCCTGAATTTTAAACCATATTAGTTTAAACTTATGATATAGGGTTTTCTGAGCGCACACATCTAAAGCAAGCACACAGACAGTGTCTGTCACACGGAGCTAAGTTCTCTTTCATGTCTCATTGCGCTTAAACTGTCAAATACACACATGTTTTTGTTACAAACACATGAGTTACAAAAACAGTTGTCTGAAATCGCATATTTATATTAGATCTTTGTGGCAGCAGCATAATATACAGTAAATAAATCAATAAATCCACTGTTTTCTTGTCTCCTCAGAGGCTGGGACTCTAAATAGTGTTCTATGCTTGTCTGTGCAGCCAACAACAGAATAGCTTGCATGTTTTGCTCAAATTTTTGCCATGGCATTAGAAGTGGTACACCTTTGTCGCTTGCGAAAACATAATGGCAGTACTGTGAGTGTAAACGTGGAAATTAAAGGGCCTTGGAGAAAAAGGCTTGCCAAAATAAAGTTACTGGGTTGTCCTTTTTCACATTTTTATGGGTTGGTCGATACACTGGGGACCCGATTATAGCACTTAAATATGGAAAAAGTCTGATTTTCATGATATGTTAACTTTTAAGATACGATGTATTACTTACATGATTAGCTGGCAGTCTGGGGTGCCGTTAGGACAGGGACTCTGGGACTTGATGGTGTACTTCTCAGTTCCACAGGATACTGCCACAGTAACAGAACGCTTTTGAACAAACGAACACCAGTTCCTGGAAGTGAGAGTGAACATCAGCCACACAGCTTAGTACATATGCTCTGTAGTTAGAAATCATCAGAAGTATTCGGTTCGGTCAATGCCACAGGTTCATTGTACTGATACACTTTCACAATAATACAGTTATTTTGTGTGCTTGTGTTTAGCTGAACCTTTTCTCCTAGTTCTCAGGGTCAAGCCTAAAGATATTTCATTGTCTACAGGCAAATATCAAGCTGCATATGACACATTAAGCCCTTTAATGTGTTTCTTGGAACGCATCCTAGTAATCTCAAATTAGTTTGATGAATCAATTCCAGGATGTTTTCCTCTGAGCTCTTGGAATAAATAACATTTACAGAAACATTAAGAATAAATATGCTGTGATTTCTGCACCAGCACTATCCACCTTTTTCCTCACATAAGAGTGGGCATGGCCATTTGTAAATTTTACGGGTCTGGCTTCCGGTCTCATCCATGTTCAGCTATTTTTAGCTGTACAAAACAGCTCGTTTTGCTGCTTGTTATTGCAAATTAAGTTAATTATGAACACACTGATTTGTAGTGCAAACAGTTTTACCATTTACTGCACGTTGTTATTCTCGTTATATCCCTGTAGCGGATAATGAACCGCTCTCTCACCCACAGGCTTTGCGTGTTTATCCAGAGTCATTTTTGAGAGTTTCTCTCTGTATATAAAAGTTCTGTGAAGAAGCACATGAATATTTAATGAGGCAAGCACTGCGGCAGTTTATGATTGGTTGTGTTGCTAAACAACATGACATTACTTTCTCACACTCTAAACCTTTGCAGAAATCCTCTTTTCAAGATTAAATGTGGTGCTAAACGCCTTTCAAAATTACAAGCATGAAACATTGAAACAGTTCCAATCATATAAATTTTTTGCATCCATTTGAGTTTTGAATGGGTTGAAATATGTGACCCTGGACCACAAAACCAGTCTCAAGTAGCACGGGTATATTTGTATGAGTAGCGTCATAATTATTGATTTTTCTTTTATGCCAAAAATCATTAGGATATTAAGATCATGTTTCATGAAGATATTTTGTAAGCTTTCTACCGCAAATATATCAAAACTTAATTTTGATTAGTAATATGCATTGCTAAGAACTACTTATGGACAACTTCAAAGACAATTTTCTCAATATTTAGTTTTTGTTTGCACCCTTAGATTCCAGTTTTTCAAATAGTTGTATCCCGGCCAAAAAGTGTCCTATTCTAACAAACCATACATAAATGGAAAGCTTACGTATTCACCTTTCATGTGTGTTTTTTTATTTTAAAAAATGGTTTTGTGGTCCGTGGTCACATATTTTAAGTTTTGCAGGATTTTTCTCCATATAGTGGATGGGAATCAACAGGTTGAAGGTCCAAATTGCAGTTTCAATGCAGCTTCAAAGGGCTCTACATGATCCCAGCCCGAGGAATAAGGGCCTTATCTAGCAAAATGATCAAAATGTCATTTTCTTAAAAAAAAATAAAAAAAATACATTTTTAACCACAATTGCTCGTCTAGCACTAGCTCAATTTCACACATTACACAGTCACGTTGGAAAGATCACATGATGTAGGCCGAAGTACTGACCCAGTGTTCACAAAGCAAAAACGTCAGGTGATTTTGAAGTTGGAGGAGAAAATGTTTTTTAGCCCTATCCTACCTTTTTGAACCAAAGTACACAGATGAAGAAATAACTGCACATGAACTTTCCAAGGTGATTACATAATGTGTTAAGTCATAAACACGCATCGCAGAGCTAGTGGAAAACGTGCATTTGTGGTTAATCCAATTTTTTTTTTTCCCCTAGATAAGACCCTTATTTCTTGGTTGGGAAAAGTATGGAGCCCTCTGAAGCTGCACTGAAACGGCAGTTTGGACCTACATCACATTGGCTCCCACTGAAGTCCAGTATATGGAGAAAAATCCTGGAATGTTTTCCTCAAAAACCTTAATTTCTTTTCAACTGAAGAAAGAAAGACATGAACATCTTGGATGACATGGGTGTGAAAAAACAATCAGGAAATTTTAATTCAAGAGTGAACTAATCCTTTAACCCAAGTTTAACTGAAATGTGAAAAACCTAACTTTGTATTTCTTAGTTACTGGAAATAAAAAAAAGAATTGGTTTATAATACATTGCAAACATTTGCATTCATAGCAACACACTGTGTCCACCATATCCAAATTGTTTTGGCACACAGTTGCTTCCTTTCAAACCAGAAACCAAAGAATAGGTGTTTATTTGCCAAAAAACCATGACTCATTTATAATAGAAAAACATGGCATCCCTGATATGATTGGTAGTAGAGATGGAAATATCCGGTTCTGACCTGGGCAAGCCCAAACACCCTGTTCTTGCTCTAAAGTGTTGTATACAAATTAGGAAGATAAACAAATAGGAGATAAACAAAATAGAAAGGTCATTGCCTCTCACAGAGGGCAAAGAAGGTCTGTACCCCATCACAGGTTTAGAGAGGTTGGCTGCATACACTGATTAAGCGTGGCTGACCACAAAGACAAAACACAGCACTAAGATTTCATTGGGTCCATCTGTGAGGTTTTTTTTTCCTGAGGTCACGGCAGAGCTGATGATGATAAGCCGCACTTATTTTACATCATTAGAGTCTTTTTTTTTACTGATTATGAGTACACCGGTAACACTGAGCAGAGATCAGAGGTTTGTTGAAGTTAAAGGCTGGACAGATAAGGCTCTGTGGGCAGATGTATTTGGAAATGGCCCTCTGAGGAGAAATATCAGCCTGCAATTGGTTTTTTTAACTTTTGGTTGCTCAATCCTCTTGATGTATGATTCATAGTCCACAAGCAAGACGGGTCAAAACCTCCCTGCCAAATCCCTCGCATCCACTGCCGAGCTGTGAATTGTTTTGGGTGTAATTTTTCAGTCGTTGGTCGATGGTTCATGCGTTCGGTATGAGCTTTAGAATGAGAAACTTTCTATTGGTCTCTCCATTTATCAAACATGAATGTGGGGCAGATCAGGTCAACAGGACCATTTCTTTTCGAAAGAATTTTGATGACTAAATGACTGGAAATACGCCAGGTTGCGTATCGCGTGGTTCTGAACCCACAGTCCATGACACATTTAACAAGTCGAATCAGTTAAGCAAAGTTGCACTTCAGTTATGAGCCAAACATACTTGTTTGGTCCTTGGGATCTTTTAAGGATGATTTGTGATACTTCTTGAATCATTAGACTATTATCCTAGAGAGGTTTACGCAAGGTCTAAGCTGCAACAAAATACAAACTGTATACCATGCATGCCACAGTTAGTCTTACATAAACAATTTTACTGCTTGTCTCCAAACAGAATAAACTGTGTGACAAAAAACAACTCACATTTTCAGTATACAAAGTGTCACAGTAAGGCAAAACATCCAAGTGGTGATTCTTGTGCAACCCAGTACATTTTCTGGTCATACACACAAATTAAAACTGTCAAACAGAGGGGAATCGTGTTGCAGATGTCAAGGTGTTTGGAGTTAGCACAAGGACTATTTCCAGCATTACTTTGTCATTCTTCTGACATTATATTTGTCATGATAACTAATCTGACTGTAATGTGCTCATTGATTTAGGTTCTGAAGGTAAAGGGATTAAAGATCTCAAGACAAGTTACTTAAAGCATGTGAATCATTATAGTGTACAAGCCTTTGATTTTGTTTAATTCTGGGGCAGACTGGGATTAAAGGATTATAGGATGGTGCAAAACAGACTTGCTTCTCGCTGCCGCCTTCTCTGGTTTACGTTACCTTCTGTAAACCTTAGAAGAGGTTAAATTGAGCTGGAACAATCTGGAGCCGAATTCTGGTACCCTTGATACAAAAAGGAAAACAAATTAAGCAGTTTATTTGTCAGTCCATTCAATTTACTTTTCTGTCTCTATTTAATGAGTTTTCTTGTTCAAAAAACTGAATCAGTGTTTTCTTTGTTGATAAAAAGTTACATACAGAACTGGGTGTAAACAGAGCAAACAGAGGTCAAGTCAAGATGTGCACTTGCGTGGATCCACATTTTGACCGCAAAAATATGGGTAATTAGGGGTTCAAGCACGTATTGCTGAAACCCTATTGTATTTGTTAGAATGGATCAGCAATCTCCACAAAAAACTGATTGTACAGACCAAACTGTAAGTCGTAGAAACTTGAAAATTGGAGGGATGGTGGTATTCACACCGCCAACAATGTAACTAAGGCTCGCCCCAATCCGCCTGACGGATACGCTACAGAAAACAAGGTATGAAAATCGCTCATAACTACCAAACCATCAGTCGCAAGCTCAAGTTTCTTATGTCGTTGGAATCCTTGGCTCACGGCAGTTTCGATCTGGCCCAATTTTCTGGTGTTTTAGATTTTTTTTGAAAAACATACTTTTGTGAACTAGTAGGTTTTTCCCAGAATGGAATCATACCAGTGCAGAAAGATTCTCTGGAGAGTGAATATCAATAATTATTAAAAACTGTCGACTCACTGTCGCAAAGGGGCACCAAAACCTTCAATAGGGAATGAGATATCTTCGCCAAACTCAGAACACTTATGTAAGAGCTCAATTTGAGGTCACAGCAAAAAAAATGATGTGATTCTAAACAAACATGCAAAGTTTTAAGGGGATCAGACCACAGCTGTTAAAAAACATAATCCTATTGTAATTGTTAGAATGGCCAAGGATCAGCAATCTCCATGTAAAACTAATTGGGCAGACCAAAAAGTTGTAGAGACTTGAAACTTGGAGGGATGGTGGTACTCACACTGTCTAAAAGTCACCAAGCCTCACTGCAATCGGCCTGACGGGGGCGGTGCAGCGATCAAAAGTACGAAATCGGTCATAACTCCAAACCCATTCATCGTAGGCTTGTGTCTTATGTCGTTGGAATCCTTGGCTTACACCAGCGAAATTTTCAGGTATTTCCCATTTTTGGAAAAACCTACTTTTGTGAAGTAGTCCTAGGTTTTTTTTGCCCCATCAGAACCAAACCAGTGCAGGAAGATTCTCTGGAGAGTATCAGTAATTATCAAAAAAGTTTAACTTTTAACTCACCATCTTAAAGGGACACCAAACCATCAAAAGAGGCAGGGCTGCCTTTACTAAAAGAGCTATAAGATATCTTTCGCCATTAAAATCGGTAGGCACGGTCTTGGTCCAAAGTGCCACAGGCATCTACAAGGTCATTTGCATATCTCAAAAGACATGGCCGCTGTAAGCGGGTGAAATTTGAGCACCTATTAGACAAGATTAAGGGAGGTCAATCAGAACGAAACTAAGCCACTGGGGGGCGATATCACATTTTTCAAGGGCGTAAACAATGGTATATTGCACAGTTTTTCGTATATACACACAATATATATTTCATACGATAGACCTTCTCATTCCAAACAACTTTGCCTCTAGAACCACTGCTGTCAATGAAACCATTTGTTAAATGACTGAGAAAATGTAAAAAAAAAAAAAAAATGACCTTTGCGAACTTAGGTCCTAGGTATTTTGTTCAGTCTGGAAAAAAACACTGAAGTGCAATTCTCTGGACTCTCTAGGTCAATAATTATCAAAAAATGTTGAAATTTACCCTTTGGCAAGCTATAACAAAACAAAAACTCAAAATTTCACAAAACCATGTGACAAAAAAAACACAAGCGTGCAAAGTTTTAGCAAGAACAAACCACATCTGGTGTTGTAATGGTCATAAACGTTAAAATTTGCCAAAAATGCTTTTTTTCAGCATTAATTTAGGTCATTACAGGCTTGATAAATAATATTTTTCATATGTGCTTAAATGCCTTAACACCCTTGAACCCCGGTATATATATTTGTACACAAGAAGGTGCACACACTATATTTTGCTTGTGAGAAACACATGCTCAGTTGAATGTAATTAACTTTAATATAATTCAATTAATGGTACATTTCAGTATTTTGTTCACTTACCCCCTCGCATACCCCAGTTTGAGAACCACTGGTTTACACTCATATACAACAGCTCCTTTTCCCTAATCAGCACTTTTTAAGCCTTAAATCAGACTTTATGTCACTTCCTGCCATATAGTTCTGATGTAAGCACACTGCTTTTCCTCTTGCTTTTTGCTGATTAGTGTCCCCTCACAGGAAGGAAGCGTCTGACGCTCTGTCCCTCCAGCAAACTTCTCATCCTGGGATCCTTATCCAACGAAGATACCCACGGACTTTCACACATACAGACTGACATGACCTCTAACCTTTAGCCCCTTTGTTTCATAGTTTCCGTCGGTCTTGTGTCTTTTTCCAGAGAGTGTACTGCAAAAAAATCATTCTCCTAATCAGTATTTTGTCTTTTTATTAATGCAAATATTTAAACATCCGTAAGACAGTATATATTTACTTAAGAAGCTAAACTGAACAAGATATCATTTACTTTCAGATAATGTACACCACTGTTCAGTACGATTATTTTGAAAGAAATCTCTTATGCTCACCAATGCTGCAAAACAGTTATGTTGTGAAATATTACAATTTAAAAAATATTCTATTTTAATATGTATTAAAATGTAGTTTATTCATCACTAATTTAATTTATTTAATCATTCTAATATGCTGATTTGGTGCTTAAGAAACATTTCTTATTATCAATGTTAAAAATAGTTTTGAGGAAATAGTTTTTAGGATTACTTTGAATCTTCTGAATAAAAAGTTAGAAAGAATAGCATTTATTTGAAATGGTATTGTTTTTGTATAATTTACTGTCACTTTTGATTAATTTAATGCATTCATGCAGGGGGAAAAAAATCTTACTGACACCTAAAATTTTAAATGGTAGTGTATTTTGAATGAAGTATATCTTCCTTACCACACTGTAAAATAATGAACATCCCAAGTCATAACATATTACTTGTTGGGGAGAGGCATGTATACAAATCCCTGTTACAGATCAAAGAGCTTTGAAAAGTTGCTTTGATGTTTTTATCAGCAGACATTTATCCTACTGTATACAGAGTTGATATATTAAAGGAGAAGTCCACTTCCAGAACAGCAGTTCACAGATAATTTATTCACCACCTTGTCATCCAAGATGTTCATGTCTTTCTTTCTTCAATTGTAAAGAAATTATGTTTTTTGAGGAAAACATTTCTGCATTTTTCTTCATATAATGGACTGATATGGTGCCCCAATTTTAAATTTCCAAAAATGCAGTTTAACTTCAAATGATCCCAAATGCGGTTGTAAATGATCCCAGCCGAGAAAGAAGGGTCTTATCTAGCGTAACGATCGGTTATTTTAATAAAAAATAATACAATTTATATACTTTTTAATGCCAAACGCTCGTCTTGTCTTACTCTGCTTGGACTGTTTTTTTTTTTGGAAGTTCAAACTCGGGGCACCATATCAGTCCATTATATGAAGAAAAAAGCAGAAATGTTTTCCTCAGAAAACAAAATTTTTACGACTGAAAAAATAAAGACATGAACATCTTAAATGACAAGGGGGTGAGTACATTATATGTGAATCTTTGTTTTGGAAGTAGACTTTAAGGCTAAATATTAATGGAGGATTTAGTTTGACTTTGGATCCCCTATACAGGCTTCTCATTGCCTCTCACTGTTGTACAGCAGCTGCAATAGATAAAACCCATCCATGTCATTCTTCTGATTCTAGTCCAAAAAATGAAGCCCATTATAAGCAAATGAAATGGTGAGTTTATATTGATTTGAGTACAAAAAGAAACAAGGCTTTTTGACGAACAGACCACTGTTGAGATTGGTTAAGACCCAAGAAATAAACTGTATGCAAAACATTTTCATAGCCAGGTCGTCAGCTAGAGCTGCTTCCTGAGGCAGACCCAGGATGGAAGCAGATTAATTAAAACCACAGCAGAGAAAGAAATGTGTGTGAGGGGATCTGACATATAGAAACTGAATACACGGGCATGGAGAGAGTGTCAGGTCAGAACATCCACATTCAGATAAATGTAGGGGATTTCAATGACAAAAGACGTGTGTCTTGATTATTTGACTTGGGCAAAACAAGGTTTTGTTTCACAGGAACATGTCATTTGTTTTGACATTTGATTTGCTGTGACATTCCAACAGCTGTTTTTGTTCAGAAGGCTTGAGAAACTTTGCGAGGTGAAATTTCTATTTGAATGATTTCCGACAATTCTTATTCAATTTTCCACAAAAGTACAAAACATTCCTATTTCCTATTTTCCTCCTAGTCTGTAAGCACTCCAGCTCCCTCTAATTTTGTGCACCTGGGCATCAAACTCTCTCTTTGTTGCTCTGTCTTTCTTTCTGAGTATTCAGAGCTGTCCATGCGTGCCAAGACATCACATCTCTAAAAAAAGATCTTTTCTTTCATCCACAGACCGAGACCTCCCCTAAAGTCCACCTGTTATTTAACAAACCTTTCATGTTACCCTAATCTAGGCTTTAATGATAAAAGATAAAACATCAAAACATAAAAGATAAATTACCATAACAAAATAAATGGAAATGCAACTGATTATTAAAAATCATCTTTAAATACATTACCAGTCAAAAGTTTTTGAACAGTAAGATTTTTAATGTTTTTAAAGAAGTCTCTTCTGCTCACCAAGCATGCATTTATTTAATCCAAAGTACAGCAAAAACAGTATATTTTTTTAATTATTTTTACTATTTAAAATAACTATTTTCTATTTGAATATATTTTAAAATGTAATTTATTCCTGTGATTTCAAAGCTGAATTTTCAGCATCATTACTTCAGTCATATGATCCTTCAAAAATTATTCTAATTTGCTGATTTGCTGTTCAAGAAGCATTTTTTATTATTAATATTATCAATATTTAAAACAGTTGATTAAATTTTTTCAGTACTCTTTGATGAATAGACCGTATCTAAGAAATATCTAAAATATCTGAAATAAAATATATAAATATATAATTTTTAATTTAACAAGGATGCTTTAAATTGATCAAAAGTGATGACAAAGACATTTATAATGTAACAAAAGATTCAGCTGTTTAATAATAATAATAATAATAAATGTTTTCTGAGCAGCAAATCATAAAATTAGAATGATTGCTGAAGGATCATGTGACTGGAGTAATGATGCTAAAATTTTAACTTTGAAATCACAGGAATAAATTACATTTTAATATATATTTAAATAGAAAACAGTTATTTGAAATAGTACAATATTTCAAAATATTACCATTTTTGTTGTACTTTGGATCAGATAAATGCAGGCTTGGTGTGCAGAAGAGACTTCTTTATTAAAAACATTAAAAATCTTACAGTTCAAATCATTTTTACTGTTTGACTGACTATAATGTTTATTGTTACTTGGCAATTGTTACTAATTTCTGCAGGTGGCATTTTAATAAATCATTAAAATCATTAAATGTTTCTGTAAATACCTCATTTGTTGTGTATGATGATGTTTACTGTTAATTCATTGTGAAAAATAACATTTAATTAAAAACTACACCTACAGAGTTACATTTATTTTAATTTACTTCCTTAATTTTTTAATAATTACAATTCTGCAATTAACAAATTAATGTACAATATTTGTACCTCAAATCAAAATAAATCCCAATTCAGTAACCACATGAATTGGAGTTTCAGATGCAATTCTTAGTTCAATTCTTAATGGGCCCACAATGGGCTCTTAATCAGACCCAATCCAGATGTTCTTCCTTTAATCAACATATTAAATACAAAGACTGAAGGGAGGGCGTTATCAGAGACTCAAGTCTGCTAAGCAAATTGGGGTGTAATGTATGTATGCGGGTTGACGTAAAGAGTGACCCAGCTCTTGTACAAAGATTAGACCGAGTCTGATCTGAAAGCGCAGGAAACATTCGGCTCCTATGAGCTCCAGGTAATTAGGCTGAATTATATGGATTAGCCAGGGTTAAGAGAAAACATATGGGCACTCTTGACACTTTGAGGAGATGTGGGGTCTAGGAGACCTTTAAGTACAGAACTTTCTTAGTAACAGGTACCTCCAAATGTTGCTGGAACGCTTTTCCTGTGTTTACCTTCCACTTCAGTCTAACGCTGATTGTAACAGAGATGGGCAAGATAAGAAACTTAAGGAAGTGATGCAGAGGAACCCAACTTCACTTTGTTTTCACAGACACTGCTCTGCTTCAGTCTCATGTGGCATATTTTTTAAAAGAGATGACTTTTTTATTCAGCTCAGATGTATTAAACTGATCAAAAGTGATAGCACAGGAGATGAGAAACTTGAGGAAATGATGGAGAGACAACCAGCTTCACTTTGTTTTTATAACCTCACAAGCTGCTGCTCTGCTTCAACCTGGGTGGCTCTCCAGGATAAATAATGAGCTCTAAAACCATGCACGTTTTTTATGATATGCACATAATGAGGCAGATTATGGGAGCATTACCCTAGTGGACAACCCCCTGTTTTTGTATAATGTGGTTTGAATCAAATAAAGCATGATGAATGAACGAGGAACAGCAAAACTTACCCAGTGCGAAGTAAACTGGTCTCAGTTGCAGATGATGGATCTGATGGGTCCCCTGTTCCCTCGGGCACGTCCGGAGAAAGATGTCCAGGAGTGGGATTATGGTGTCCGTGTCTGAGTGGATGGTGGACAGATCCATAGACGTCAGGATTCTGCCTGTTTAGTCCCTGACCATGGTGAGGTGCTCCAAACCCAGCCAGTGGAACTCTATGGTCCCATCCACGTCCATCTGACATCTCCTTCAGCTCGTCCTCCTCTTCTACCTCTGGGTCTCTAGCTCTGACCTCACACCGTGCTGCGAGAAGCAGCCCCTGGAGTAGCACGGCCAACCTCAACACCACCATATCTGTGTATAATTCAAAACACAAAAGAACAAGATGTTGTGAAGCCGTTCTGCTCCCTGATGCCTTATGGAAACTCTCCGCCCCCCATCTCGAAAATTATCCTCTCCCTCCCCTCTCCTGTCAGTCCACTCCCCTCCGTTCCCTGCGTCCCCCACCTCTATCTATTCCCCTCCCTCATCGTAATAGTTTCAAAGACCTCCAACAATCCTCGGAAATGTGACCCCCTCCCACGTCCAGTTTACTCCCCCGTGGAAAGGTCGCGGAGCCTGGAACAATGAGGCCCGTCAGCTCTCAGGCTTTACATGCTCAGAGGTGCTGGACACACACACTCGACTGTATTGCGTGAGGAAGCAGTCCATTTCTCTTGGCTGGTCACCAGCATTTTTAAGCTCTTATCACCTCTTGCTGCTCTTGTCTCCACTCCACACTAAGTAGCTCAGGAAAGGGATGTTAAAGCTGAATGTAAGTGTATTATGAGAAGATAGAGAACAATGGTTTTATACATAATACCACTATAAAAAAGTACTCGGTTTAAGAGGAAACTCCACTATTTCATCCCTCTACTTCTGTATATTTTTTTTCTCTTTCCTGTATATTCAGTAGCAAATAGCTTAAAAGGGAAGCCCGGGTATTAACACTTGTATGGCTTAATATAATGTAAATTAAATAAGTGGTACAAACCCCATGAAAGACGCGTTATTTAAAAAATCCACATCGTTTTATACATATTTTGGACTATGGGGGGCGCCATTATTTCGATGACGTGCGTTCGGTGAGCTACTGGCGTTACCTGTTGCTATGTTTACCAACACAACTTAGAATACACAACCTGGTGAGTTATTGAGACTAGCAAAATCTGATTTCTGAACAAATTGCTTCTTTTTTTAAACATATCTTGCCAATGAATTAGTTGATCTGGTTAACAAATTAAAAAAACGAATCCACCACTCAATGTTATATTTCTCCAAAACATATAACATTGTATGTACTATACATAAGTCTACAACGTTTATGTCATGATGATTGTGTACCATTTTTTAAGCTCGAAAACGCCATTAACAATGGATCAATTCTTCAAAGAAAGCCATAAAGGTTTGGAACAGGGTAAAAATTATGGTAGAATGCTCATTTTTGGTTGAACTGTTTCTTTAAGAGATATAAACAGTAGGGAGGCCCTCTGCTGGCAGCAGTATGTGAGGAAACATGGGTTTATGACATTTATTGTTTAGTCAAAGGATGAGTCAGTGTTTTAGTTGAAACAGTATAGTTTCTCTGCTTTACCATACTGACAGAAACAGATGTTTTGTATAAACAATGATCGTATATTTTGTCTAGAGTTCATTGTGGAGAAACACTTTTATACCACATACATTTTTCTTTAGGGAACAGTGAATGTCTAACCTGTTGATAGACAGACAGATAGATACATAGATAGATAGATAGATAGATATCATAAGGCTCAGTTATTTGAAATTGAGATTTATACATCATAAATAAGCTTTCCATTGATGTATGGTTTGTTAGGATAGGACAATATTTGGCCGAGATACAACTATTTTAAAATCGGTAATCTGAGGGTGCAAAAAAAGGAAAATATTGAGAAAATCGCCTTTAAAATTGTCCAAATCAAGTTCTCAGCAATGCACATTACTAATCAAAAATTAAGTTTAGATATATGTACGGTAGGAAATTTACAAAATATCTTAATGGAACATGATTTTTACTTAATATCCTTATATTCCTGATTTTTGGCCGAAAATCGATCATTTTGACACTATTGTTGGCTATTGCTACAAATGTACCCGTGGTACTTACGACTGGTTTTGTGGTCCAGGGTCACATTTGTGTTTTAATTTACTTTTTCAAAGCTCCAAAGTAAAAACTGAGCTAAAAAAGAGATTGTACTGCTGAGAATGACAGATTACGATGATCGAGTCTCATGCAGGATGCTTACTTAAAGTCGCCAGTAGATGTCAGTGCTGTAAAATAAAAGTGAAAGCAGGTGCATCACGTTGATTTGCTGAAGGACTGTTGATATATTGCTTGCCTTGCTAATGGAAATGCAACGAAGTGAATATTTAATGACTATGATATTATGTAGCATTGTGCAGCCTTTTAAAATCTGAGAAATGCTAGTTATAAACATAGATATAAACATAGAATCATATAAACACCAAAATCGTTCTGTGGATTTGTGACTTTCCTGTTGTTTAAAAACCAAATAGCTTAGGATTTCAAGGTCATTACATAGTTCACCCAAAAAAAAAAAACATTTTGTCATTAATTACTCATCCTCATGTCGTTCCAAACACATAAGACCGTCGTTCATCTTCAGAAAACAAATTAAGATATTTCTGATGAAATCAGAGAGCTTTTTCCGTATGCATGGACAGCAACGCAACTGACACATTCATGGCCTAGAAAGGTAGAAAGGACATTGTTAAAATAGTCCATGTGACATCAGTGGTCCAACCATAATGTTATGAAGCTACGAGAATACTTTTTGTGCACAAAGAAAACAAAAATAATGACTTTATTCAACAATTTCTGCTCTTCCACATCATTTGCGTTCACAAGATTACCACAAAGCATGTGTGTGGTGCTGCTGAAGCAGGGGTCGGTGTTCTGACAGAGAGCGGGGATACGCTGCACCTTGTTTACAAGCAGAAGACAATGCATGCTGTACATAAAACATGTCTGAAAATTTTGACAGAGATGATGACTTGCAATTTTTTTGTCCAGCCTTACTTATTTGAACCAGAGTATACAGACACAGATACATCAGAACTTTAGCAGAGACACTGCTGTGATAATGTTTCTACTAAAGGATGAGGAATAAAATATTTTTGTATTGAAAACTGTTGATATTTAAATGTGGACTCACAGCTTGATTAATTATTACCAGTAAAGCACATTTGCAAGTGTCAGTAATCCACATCTCATGGCATAGTATATAATGATCTTAGGCTGCGGGCAGAGAGAGACTTGGGCTATAAAGTAGAGAATATCCTGTGCCTGAGAAAAGCAGTGCATTACCTCCAGTGTGGTCAAGAGCATTGGCTGATGGTACAGTACGCACTTCAGCTGTTTTTGTTGGTACAGTTGCCAATAACATACACAGGTATTTGAGCAAGGCTTGTGACTGTCTCCAATCTATGTGTCATTTAGCACTTCTGTGCAAATTTGGTAGCCTATATTTCAGCAACCAATCACAAAGCCTTTGAGCTAGCTTATGCATTTTGCTGTCATAATGAGAATGACCTCAGGTGGTAAACTACCTTTGACCCACAGCGCTTGAAGAGCTACTTAGACGTGCAGAGAAAGTGTCTTTCACAGTTCTCACCTTTGAACTAATTCTTTAGACAAAGATTCAACAGGAAAAAAACATTTTGTTGCCAAGCAACACAAGCTGTTGCAATGGATTTTCAAAGTCACTAAAACATTCCCTGTGCAGACACTGTGTGTGTGTAAGAGAGAGGTTTTTAAAGAACGTTTTAAAAAATACCTTGCTTTAAATAAAATGCAACTATAAAAATACACTTTAATTTCAGCTACATGCTCTGTGTCTCTTACCACATATTTATTTATTGGGACATAGAAATGTATTTGTGTGTGTCTACATAATACACTGCGATATCAAAGCTGAATTTTCAGCATCATTACTCCAGTTTTCAGTGTCACATAATCCTTCAGAAATCATTCTGATATGCTGATTTGCTGCTCAACATTTCTTATTATTACCAATGTTGAAAAGAGTTGTGCTGCTTAAAACCTTTTGTGAAAACAGAGCTACATTCTTTGATGAATAAAAATGTTTTTTGTACTGTATATATATATATATATACATTTAAGGTTAATGAATGAAATTTTGAATAATGAATACTTTGAATTTGAGTTCTATATGATGTCAAAAGAAATATCACTGAACTAATGAAATAACTATGTCCAAAGTTTTAGCCTTTAGTCCTAAACCAAAGCTCTATGTTTGAAAACATGTGAATGTCACCATAGAGATCTCTAGGAGAACACTGTCATTGTTTTAAGTGTCATCAGATTGCAGTTGCAATACAAACTTCTGTACTTTTGGTGCAAGCCTCACCCTTTCTCCTCATTGACAGCAGGGACGTGGTATGTGGTATGATCACAGATGGGATTTTTCCCTGAATTCCATTTTCAAAGCAGCTCTCAGACAGATATTAGGACGCTAGTTGCTTCATCACACTCTCACAGTAACCGCAGTCAGATGATCCGTTTGGTCAACCACAATACCTCCTGTTACAGGCAGAAGACAGAACAAGAGATAGAGAGAGAGAAAAGCAGACTTAATGCCAGACAACTGAAAAGCGTAAGCAGAAATATGACTATGAACATAGAAAACATGTGACAAGAGAAAGAGAACCTTTATTATGAAAGGAATGTTTTCATGTTGTTGCTCTGATGTTAAATGCTATAAGATGCAGACTTATGTTTACTCATATAAAGTAAACATTAAATGTTTTGTTCATTTTTCATGTAGTTAATATATAGCAGAATTACACTCCAGCTTTTCAGCATAAAAGGCCTTTCTGTCCAATGATGAATTCTATTAAATTATGTGCTGAGCTCAAATTAGAGAGAATTTTGTTTTGCAGTGTTTGCCGTATATGCTCTAGATACTGCTTCAAAGGTGATTCGAGAGAGTACGGATGAGATATTTCACACTGTTCTGTCATCATGTTAGTGATTAGTCCAGTACTGATCATGCTTTTCTCCCATGCTCTCGATTTTTGCCACGTGATGGATACATATTGATCCGATAGCGCTGAGTTCTGAGCAGCCAGTATTAGATTACATTCTCTCACTGTCCTGGGAAATGCAAGGAGTTATATTTAGACATACGTTGGTGGTCATCTAGTTAGCCTGGGCAGAGCATCATCATCGAGGTGTGTAATAAATGCTATTTCTGCTCAGGAGCAGTTTTGTAAGAGAATAAGTTACACTCTTAAAAAAAAAAGGTGCTTCACGATGCCATAGAGGAACCTTTTTTGTCTAAATGGTTCCATAAAGAACCTTTAACATCTGAAGAACCTTTCTGTTTCACAAAAGGTTCTTTGTGGGAAAGAACGTTCTTCAGATTATAAAAACGTAAGAAAGAGATGGTTCTTTAAAGAACCTTTGACTGAATGGCTCTTTGTAGAACCAAAAATGGTTCTTCTATGGCATCGCTTGAAGAACCTTTTAAAGCACCTTTATTTTTAAGAGTGTACTGCATTTATGCCAGGATAAATGACGACAAAAACACTGTATTTGTACTTTCAGGGACCAGTGAGGTATTTATATCAAATCTCTACTTGTGACAGAAATCTAAGTAAGCCAATCCAATGAAACACCTGAGATTCTGTGTGAATACAGAAATGCATGAATAACCAGATGAACTCCTAAAATAAAACAATTTTGCAAAATTTGTACCGTTGGTGGTATGATAGCTTGTCACTGGGGTGGTACCTTTAAAGGGACAAATTTGCAGTTTATCCAGCCCTAAAACATGCATATTAACACCTTAAAACCTTAAAGTAGTAATGTGTTACTACTTTGAACTTTTTAGGGGTAAATAAGATACAAATACAGTTGAGGTCAAAAGTTTACATACTCCTTGCAGAATCTGCAAAATGTTAATTACTTGGCCAAAATAGGAAGGATCATACAAAATGCATGTTATTGTTTATTTAGTACTGACCTGAATAAGACATTTCACATAAAAGATGTTTACATATAGTCCACAAGAGAAAATAATAGCTGAATTTAAGTAAGTAAACATTAAATAAAAGACCACGTTCCAAAGTTTACATATACTTGATTCTTAATATTTTATATTTTATATTTGTATTTTTTTGTTTAGTGATAGTTGTTCATGAGTCCCTTGTTTGTCCTGAACAGTTAAACTGCCCACTGTTCTTCAGAAAAATACTTCAGGTCCCTCAAATTCTTTGGTTTTCCAGGGTTTTTGTGTATTTGAACCCTTTCCAACAATGACTGTATGATTTTGAGATCCATCTTTTCACAGTGAGCACAACTGAGGGACATGATGCATTAAGAGCTGCACGATTCATTTTTCTTATTTTGCCTAAATATCATATTTTATTCTGTAGCCCCTTCAAAGGCTACAGAAGACAAAATTAGTTAAATTTACCCTGATCTTCAAACTCAAAAAGTTTTCACCCCCCTATAAATACCACTATTATATTCTCTTGTGGACTATATGTAAACGTCTTTTATGTGAAATGTCTTATTCAGCTCAGTACTAAATAAACAGTATTATGCATTTTGTATGATCCCTCTTATTCTGATGAAATAATTAACATTTTGCGGATTCTGAAAGGGGAATGTAAACTTTTGACCTCAACTTTACGTCATTTTGAAAGTAATGCCCTAGTTACAAGCTGCTGTATCCATAAAGGTAAATTTTTTGTCTTTTTTTTCTGAGTGCAAAAATTCCTATCTAGGGCTATCTATACTTTAAAAAATAGCAGTCTCATCACTATACTGCCAAAAAGTCCTGTATAAACACAGGTAAGAAAACTCCTTTCATCAAGTGATTCACTGGGCTTTTAACATCATAATGCATTAGACTAGCTTGCTTGAATCCTGCTATTTCAGTTCAGAGTGGTGCAGTGGCTCAGACTGCACAAGCTCACTAAGGGATTTAACTTAATAAATATATAAAGGACTATACATCATTTGCCCTGTTCGTATTGGATCAGCCAACAAGAATTACATCTATGACGAAAAAAAACAAATTTCTTTCTGTACTGTGCCCCAGAGTGATTTTATTAAGCTCTTATCAAGATACAGTTTTTGCTATTTATGGAACTGCTTGTATAACACAGAAAGAGAAAGATTATTCTTTGAGGTTTTTCTTTCATGTACTGCATGCATCGTAGCATAATCTAATAATTACGGTTACAAGGTTCTTTCATAATTTCACTGTTGCATATCTCAGAGGCTTCACAGAGATGGTCCACACCAAGAGGATCCATATTAGATTAGAGCAAACATATATTTATACACTCATGTCAGATTGAAATTATTATTTGATGAATATGACAGACTCTGTGAGCCTCAAGACTGACGCCACTGATGCGGAAGTCAGTGCAGCTTGCATGTTTTGATATTAAAATATGCACATGTAAAATGCATATATGAACACATGTAATCTACCTACATATTGATGTCGAATTACATTTAAATATAATGACATCAAATAGACAAGGAATCAGTGTTAACTAAAACTATTAAAAACTGAAATAAAGCTAAAATAAAAAATATATCAATTTTAAATATTCAACCAAAAACTTAAGCTTAAATGAAAATTATAAATGTTGCCTTGGCAATTAGCTAAAGTAATTATGAATAAAAATGGGCTGGTAAACGATTAATCACAAACAATTAAATGCATACAAAATAAAAGTTTGAGTTTGCCTAATATATGTGTGTGTACTGTGTGTAATTATTATACATATATAAATACAAGCACATTCATGTATATATTTAGGAAATATTTACAAGTATATGTATTATAATTTTTATAGAATTTATATTATATATAAATAAAAATATTTTGTACATAAATAACAAATATATACATTAATTTGTGCGTATTTATATATACATAATTACACACAGTACACACACATATATTAGGCAAACTCAAACTTTAATTTTGTATGCGATTAATCGCAATTAAACATTTGCCAGCCCCAATACAAAAAAAAGCTAATTCAAAGAATTAAAGGAGAACTCCACTTCCAGAATAACAATTTACAAATAATTTACTCACCCCTTGTCATCCAAGATGTTCATGTCTTTCTGTCTTCAGCCATAAAGAAATTATGGTTTTTAAGGAAAGCATTTTCTCCATATAATGTAATTCAATGGTGCCCCCGATTTTGACCTTCCAAAGTGTAGTTTAAATGCAGCTTCAAAGGGCGCTAAATGATCCCAGCCGAGGAAGAAGGGTCTTATACTTATACTTGTATACTTTTTAAGCACAAAAGCTCATGTAGCACAGGCTCTGGGATGGCATTTTCTCCTACAACTTCAGAATCGCCCGACATCGTTGTACCTTTTTGTTTGTAAACAGCGTTTGACTTGCACTTCATTAGTTGTTGCACGATCGCTTTGTAAACTCTGGGTCTGTAGTTCCGCCTACATCACGCGTGACCTTTCGACGTGATTCTGCAGTACGTAGCGTCGTGGACGCGCATCCCAGAGCCTGTGTTACACAAGCTTTTGTGCTTAAAAAGTATACAACTTTTAATTTTTTGGAAAAAAAATGACCGATCATTTCTAGATAAGACCCTTCTTCCTCGGCTGGGATCATTTAGAGCCCTTTGAAGCTGCATTTAAACTACACTTTGGAAGGTCAATATCAGGGGGCACCATTGAAGTCCATTATATGGAGAAAAATACTGAAATGCTTTCCTTAAAAAACATAATTTCTTCATAACTGAAGACAGAAAGACATGAACATCTTGGATGACAAGGGGGTGAGTAAATTATTTGTAAATTGTTGTTCTGGAAGTGGAGTTCTCCTTTAACACATATACAGTACAATAGTATATAAATTACTTAAATAACACTGCTAGGAATCTATAGTTGGCATGTAGTATGACTGTTTTGGTTGGTGTGTAAGTGTGTGTTGTGGCTTGCATACATATGCTGCAACAGGATTAAGGCAAGAGGTTGTTTAATAGTTTTATGAAGCTGTGCACTGATGCTGGATTTGAGCATTAACAATTTAATCTTCCAGTATGTGAATCTCATTTATTATGGGTGACTGGAGAAAACAGGCCAAACTGAAAAAGCTTTCTTCTTGTGGAATCTATTTCTCGTCATTCCTCTCACCCACTTGTTATTATACCCCCATCTCTCTCTCTCTTTCTCTCTCTCCATGCCTTCTTCTCCCCATCCGCTTGACTACTCCTCTTGTTAAGGGTGTCCCAATCTATCTGAGTACTGAGTGCCCATCCCACTCTCAAAGGAGCTGCACACACACTCTGGCAAACGCATTTACCACACTGGCAGTCAGAGCACACACAGCTCCATCCACCGTTTATAAGAAGAGAGCCACTTCCAGGTAAAGGACATAAAGCCCAGCTCCGAGCACCAGTATGGATGCGCTGAAGAAGGGATTCTCCATGGCTAAGGAGGGAGTGGTGGCCGCCGCCGAGAAAACCAAGGCCGGGGTGGAGGAGGCAGCTGCCAAAACCAAAGAGGGGGTCATGTATGTAGGTAAGTACAAATTCAACTGTGAGCAGAAAAGTGAGAGAATGAAAGTATTAAAATAATGCCAATTACAAATTTACTAATTTTGATATTACAAAATCATTTTAAAGGTAATTTTATTGACAATTTAAATCTGTAATGTAATGAATGTAATATAAAAATACATTTTAATCAATTATATTGATACACATTTTTGCGTACAATTCATGATGTAAAAAACAAAATAGTTTTAGATAACTGAATTATTATCCACTGACGATAAGAGTCCTGAAAATGAAAACCAGGGCAATGAAGATAAATGTGGGGCATGAGCCCATTAGTACATGTGACTGCTGTGCTTCGTCACTACAAGTGAACAACAGCGAGCGTTCAAAGACAAACCAGCACTATCCACCCGCCTGTCATCTCTTATTACATCAGAAATTAATTTGCGTAGATTCAGCTAAAAACAGCACTGCTAGACAACTTACATGGTTACTAGTATCATAGTTATTCACTCCTGTGCCGTAGCTTTCTATGTGTTTCTACTGTCAGGAATGGGTGGGGAATGAGGAGGGAGGTAGAAAGAGATAAAGACAGGACAAGAAGAAGAAAGGAAGCACTTTGTGTTTTCAATAACTTCAGGATGCAATCAATCGATGAGCTGTGAGCTGCCTAATTGAACTCAGGTAAAAGCATTTGTAAACTATAAAATACAGTAGTTAACATACTGTATGCTGATGTTAAAATTGCAGTCTGATTGCATAGAAGGAGAACACAGTACTGTAATCCCATTCCCTTCCAGTCCACTTCACATCCCGGTCCACAGAGACCAGGGTCTGCCGGGGTCAATACACAATCTTTGATGATTATAATAGCTCTCAGTGTGTACACAAGTGACAGGAGCCTGTCACTGTATGCTTTCAGTGTTTAAGAGCATAACCTGTCCTCCATATCAGGACATGTGTGAGAGCCAGGATGGAGTGTGTGTGTGTGTGTGTGTTGCAGCTGAAGGTAAAAGCTTTCCTCTGCACCACACAGACAATCCACTTTAATCAAAGAAATCTCAAGCCTCTCAAAGAAAAGCAAGGTAACTTTGCACTGAACTGTGACAAATTGGCAATACATACACACCTCCCTTGACACCCTAGAGACTCAACTACTGTTATACACAAAGACATCAGGAGTTGACCGATATCTGTTTTTCAGGGCTGATGCCAGTACAAATTATTACAGATCAAGCAGACCGATAACCGATTTTGAACAGATATATATGTCTGGTGTAGAAATGAAAAATGAATGTCAAAATCGGGAATAACAAGGGCTTTAACAAAAACTTTTTTTAAATGCTTTTAAATTATTTTACCGGCAAATCAGTTTTGAAAATGACCAATTCCGCTAAACATAAAAATGCTTAATATCTGTGCAATAATCGTCCAAGCCAATAATCGGTCGACCCCTAATTTGTTATTAACAGTATAGATTATCTTTAATAACCTTATTTAGTGGCGGTGTTACTTTCTACCAGAAAACATATCTGTGGAAACGCTTTATGCAACACGTGAAATACGTACCAATAAGTACATATCCCTGCAGTTTCCAGGAGAAATGAACACTAGAGGCGGTAAAACAGCGAGCACTTGTAATTGTTTTCAAACACAATTATGATTAAAGCTCCTTGTTTCGCTTTCCAGATGTAACAGGCTTATTCGGTAGCTCACGGAATTGGATTTAGGATGCAGTATCCTTGAGTACAAATCCCGTGAAAAACATGACTCAGGATGACAGAACTAAAAGATGAGAGATTGAAAAAACAAGCTAAATCAGCACACTTGCAATTGCGTGTTTACATCAAAGTCACTTTTGTTCGTACTATGTACTATGTAGTGCAGATGGTATGTTATTTTAAAACTTCATGGAGCATTATATTATAGCGCCACTTAACGGACAAGTCAGAACTGCGGTGACACTTACAAAACCAATGTCACATAAAACCTACCATATGCACGTTCATCTGTTCCAGAGGGACAAACCAACACTCTTTTAGTGCCACTCAGTGGACATTTCACATCAAATATGTCAGGAAAGGTACATGGCGGTACAAATTTAGCGTCTTGCAAAAACGTTCCCTCAGGCACTTTTTTGTCATGAGATCAGGTTTTATTTTAGAATCATTGAAATTTTTCTTTTACATATGTAGAGGTCGACCGATGTATCGGTTTTGTCTATTAATTGGCAAAAATCCATACCGATAGTTTTTTTCCGGGTTGGGTCCGTTGCTCATTACATAGCAAAGTCCCTATAGTCTTTGTTATACAGCACGAGAGCGCCCTCTAGTGGCGGAAATCACTGACAGCACATGCTGTTTGTTTAGACATGTGACACTGCGCGCTGCACAGAGCGGGACACTTTAAAGGCGGATTTAAAACATTGACAGTGAAACGGTGTGTACAGTTAGTGCATGTTTTCATGTCATTACTAAGCGATGAATTAGGTGACTAGATGCTGTATTAGTGGAGAAAGGACAGCAGTATACTTTTGCCCGTTTGGTGATCAAATAAAGTCTTGTAGACCCCCGCTTGAATTGAACGCGACGCGTCCGGTGTGTGTGATACCGGATAGCTGCGAGTTCTTCTAGACCCGGCGCTGCACTTTTGCCCGTTGTGTGACTAACATAATTTTATATTTTGATTATATGACCACAAATGTTCTAGAATAGAAGCAGTTAAATTGTGAAACACACAATATCCATATGTATGCAATTTCAATACTGTGGCCTTTGTGTAGTTAAAGAGGCCATCTTTAGCTTGATTGTTGATGTTATGGTAACACTTTACAATATGAGTCCATTTGTAACATTAAGATTGATAAAAGCTGTAGAATAGAAATATTGTTCTTTGTTAGAGTGTTAATTTCAGCATTTACTGATATATTAGAAAAAATGTAGTTGCTTTTGTTAACATTAATGAACAATAACTAACTGTAATGATCAATATATAATTAATATTAATACTTTTATTCATTTACAAAGTATGGTTTAGTAGGCAACTTTTTTTTTTTTTTTTTAAATAGTAAAGCACTATTTATTTTCCGTTCAATATCCATTTTAAAAACTATCGGTCGATTAATTGGTATCGCCCAGTGTGGTCCAACCTAGTTATCCGTATCAGTAAAATCCAATATCAGTCGACCTCTAATATATAGTTTATATATAGTTTTTAGATATAGTTTTCGTTTTAGTTTCATTCAGTTTTATTTAGTGGCAGTGTTGTCTTAGTATCACTGACATACTATTACAGTTTTTTTGTTATTTTACTTCAACTAAACTAAACCAAAATGAGAAATGAAATACAATTAGAGGTCAAATAAAAATAAAGTCAGTGCAAAGGCAATTCAGGCAATTGTTTCAAAACACATTATAAATGTTTGAAACGTACTGTGTGCTGAAACACATTACAAAAACTGGAGCCACTAAGCATGGGCCCTAAACTAACACTATAATTAAAGCGTATTAGCATCAGCAGTTTGCCTACTCAATCATGAGTTACTGTCATTACTGTTAGTTACTACAGCCTACAGTTTGCTAGCTAGCTAGCTATACCTTCATCTTGTAAATGAATATTACCTTGGGATAATTTACAAAACAGCTCGGCCTCATTTAAATGTATTTGTATTTGAGAGTTAAGAGAGGCGGTGCCGGCTTTCCCTTATTAACTTATTTTATTTATTTGGTGTTTTTTTTTTTAATCATTCAAATTTGCCTGGGTGGTTAACACATTTTTCTGACATTTTTGTGACACAATGCATTTTTAAAATATAGCTAAACATGAACTTGAGATTATAAATGTACTTTTTAATTATTTTATGTTACTTCAGTTAATGTTTATTTTATTTCAAAGTAAAGCCTTTTTTATTGTTTTAGCGTAAGTTAACTTTATAATGAATAAATTATTATGATGATGTATATGAAAGAAAAACATAACTTATAATATAATACAATAAAAAAAAAAGAAGAATTTTAACTAGTGGTCTTAGACGTTTGGAGCCCTACTGTAGTGACTAGGCTGAGCTCATATAAAACTGTCAATTTAATTTCTGGTACATTATATAATACCAATTTCATCAGAGAACTGTGTGTGCTCAGTCCAGCTTAATTATTTTTAAGACTTAATTCCATTAAGTCTCAAATGGATCAGAAATGAAAGCATTGGGATTGGAGTAGAGATAGAGGTGATGTCATTCATACTAATGTATAGAACAAAAATGAAGATACAAGAAATTAAATTGTGCCCTGTATCAGTACACATTTTAAATATCAATCCTGCTATCATTATCCTCATTACATATTAGCATTATTATCTGAAAAATTGCTGTGGCGTCTTTGTGTTACATGATTAAGAAATAAAACCTTATCAACAACAATATCTAATATCCAACATCTGCCTATATAATCTATGCTCAACTATATTTAGTAAGTCGCAGTCTCCTCCTCTTAATCATAGCAACAAGCTGCAGCAGTAGAGAGTTTTATGCTTCGTCACGTAATCAGAGATGCTGTGGAAGTGACATCATATTGCAGCAGTGGTCGGGCGGCGGCAATATTCTCAATCTTTATTGATTATGACATTAATAATATAAGATTTCAGGCTTGTGCTTGTGTTCCAAGCAGCGGCAAAGCCCTGAAGAATGTGCATGTCTTGATAGTAAATCAGCTCTTTGTCCAGAACAGCAAGGACAATGTCACGTCTCTCTTGAGGGGTGTATTTGTTGTGCTGTGCAAGCACATGTTAGGAAGGAGGAGCGGCTTTCACAGACACATTGCTGTGGGCTCAAAGGTTCTGGGAAAGAAACAGAGCTTATGCTTGTTCTACAGGCCATTCGTGCAATGCAGATTCAATACAAGCGACGTCGGGGCCTTTCAGAGGCCGAAGTGGGTTTTTCCACTGTTAACATGCAGGAAGCGTCTTAGTGGAAAGGATGTTTCTCAATCTGTAATTCTTAATAGCACTTAGTGATGCCAATCAACAGACTGTACACTGACTATAGATCAGAGGCTTTTTTACTTGCCGTGATTTTTGAGTCTCTTGAGTACTGGAGAAAGATGGACCTTCAGCTGGACTGCCACAGGAGGTAGACTAAGAGTATGGATCCCAGGACAGAACACAAGCTGAAGCTGAAAGCATTGGGCTAGGATCAGACATCTGTCTCAAAATAAGATGAAATTAGATACAAGGTTGTGGAAAAAGTAATTGTTCACAGGAACATACGTCTGAAAGCTTAAATGTATAGTTTACTTACATAGGAAAATTCTTTTATTAAATATATAATTTGCTGAGAGAATTTTTTCAGTTATTACTTGAGTGACATTACTTAACAAACTTTTCTTTTTATTTTTTTGACAGGCGCAAAGACAAAGGAAGGTGTTGTGACAAGTGTAAACACAGGTAAAATAATGGAAACAGCCTTAAAGGACTACTTCACTTCCAGAATAAAAATTTCCTAATAATTTTTAGGAAATAATTTACTAAGGAAATAATTCCTAATATTTTACTCACCCCCATGTCATCCAAGATTTTCATGTCTTTCTTTCTTCAGTCGAAAAAGAAATTAAGGTTTTTGATAAAAAAAAAACTGTACTGACTCAGTGTTTACAAAGTGAATGTGCAAAGAAAGTCAAATGCTATTTACAAAAAAAGGTAAAAAAAAAAAGGTACGAAGAATAACCATGCAACTTTTCCAACGTAGTATGCAAAGAAGCACATGCACAATACAAGCATTTGTGGTTAAAAAGTACATACATTTTTATTGTTTTAAGAAAATGCGCAATCGTTTCTCTAGATAAGACCCTTATTCCTTAGCTAGGATCATGTAGAGCCCCTCGAAGATGCACTGAAACTGCAATTTGGACCTTCAACCTGTTGGCCACCATTGAAGTCCACTATATGGAGAAATATCCTGGAATGTTTGCCTTAAAAACCTTAATTTCTTTTTGACTAAAGAAAGAAAGACATGAACATCTTGGATGACATTGGGGTGAGTAAATCTTTAGGAAAGTTTTATTCTGGAATTGAGCTAATCTTTTAACTAAACAATAGTCAATATGCATTTATAAAAAAACCTCAAATCTCATCTGTCCTAGTTGCCCAGAAGACAACTGAGCAGGCGAATCTTGTGAGTGAGTCCGCCATGGCTGGAGCCAATCAGGTGTCAGAAAAGACAGTGGAGGGGCTAGAGAGTGTGGTTGCATCCACTGGCCTTGTCAAACCGGTAAGGATTTAATTTGCATGAGACCAATTAACTGGAAAAATGTATGTAAATGTATGTCAAATTCAAAACATTGAAGTCCGTTGCATTGGTATTTGGTTGTATCTTCCAGTACAATTGCCAATTGCCTAATACACTGTAAATTGCTTAATGCTCTGTTCAGTCATAAAGTTGGTCTGGTTTTCTTTTTTACCCAATCATGGACAGGATGAGCTGGAGAACATTGAGGTGCTTTCAGAAACAATAAATGCACGCATGCAATAAAAGCATGCTGAATGATCACATTTACCTCAAAGCCATTACCATTACAGACTAAAATCTCTCCATTTGGATACATCAAAGTATCAAGATCCATTCCTACATTTTGACATACTGTTCACGCAGTTTAGAAGCAAAAAAGGGCTGCAGTCTTTTCGGAAATTGGCTCACTGCTCAGCAAGAGTGATGTTCTTCATAAATAACTAATTTCTGCTTTCCAAATATTGCTCTGCATTTTTAAAACTCATCGCAGTTTCTTTCATCAGAGTTTTAAAATTGTTTTTCTTCATTTAAAATCTCATAAGGAAACAAGAAATGACCATGCGACCATTATCAGTTAAAATGGAGCCGCAAAATAATTCATGAACACTGAAATCTTCCAGAGAGCAATAACAACAAAACAGATGTATTGCATCGTTTAAAAATTATAGTAGAGTTTTTTCCGTTTTGTAAATACCTAAAGAGGTGAAAATAGGATAAACAGGATAAACAATCGACCACAGCTGAGATGTGTTGATATGATTCTGCCTCCAGGGGGAGCTGACGAAGCAGGAAGGAGATGCACAGCAGCCTACAGACGAAGGACAGTAGGTGAGAGAGCGGATGATCAGCTTTTCTTTTCTTTTCTTTCTTTTTTTTATTTGCTTGAAGGTAACATACAAAAAACCAAGTAAACAATAAGAAAAATCTTAATAAAATTCCAAGAAGTCCAAATAGCAGCAAAACGTAAATAAACAAAGTAAACAAATTTGAAAATTCAGAGAGAAAAAAAATACAAAATTAAAGTACAATACAAGGGGCTTAATCACCAAAAAAAATACCTTCAAAAGATTACATTGTTTAAGGGCTTTATGATCAGCTTTTCTTGACATGGGATTTTCTAATCTGTAAATATTTACAGTAAAATAGCAAAACCTTTAAAAATAACTATATGTACACTGCCGTTCAAAAGTTTTAATCAGTAATATTTTTATTGTTTATCTTATGTGTTTATCAAAGTTCCATTTATTTGATCTAAAATACAGGAAAAAGTAATGTTATGAAATATTATTGCAATTTAAAATAACAGTTTTCTATTTTAATATACTTTGACAAACATAATTTAGCTGTTACTCCAGTGTTCAGTGTCACATGATCCTTCAGAAATCATTCGCACAGGTCAGGATTATTACAATCTCACAAATATGCTAATGTTAATATTATGTTAATATTCTAATATGTTTATTCTTATAAACAGTTGTGCTGCTTGACATATATTTATATATATATATGAGTGTGTATATGTATACACACTCATATATATATACATATATGTATATGTGTGTGTGTGTGTGTGTGTTTGTTTTTGTTTTTTGCTTTTTGGAAACCGTGATCCTTTTTTTAGGATTCTTCGATGAATAAAAAGTTAAAAAGAACAGCATTTATTCAAAATAGAAATCTTTTCCAAGAAAATAAGTCTTTACTATCATTTTTTATCAATTTAACACATCCTTGCTAAATAATAGTATTAAGAAAGAAAGAAAGAAAGAAAAATACTGACCACAAACTTTGAACAGTAGTGTATATTGTTACAAAAGATTTTTATTTTAAATAAATGCTGTTCTTTTTAAAGTTTTATTCACCAAAGAATCCTGAAAAAAGTATTACAGGTTCCAAAAAAAATAAAAAATAATAAAAATAAAATAAAAAAAAATTAAGCAGCACAGCTGTTGCTGCTGAAAATTCAGTATCAAAAGTCTGTTAAAATAGAAAATGTTTGTGTGTATAGCTGATCTAAGAGTAAATCTAGCAACACTTAGTGAGGTTTATTCTTAAAACAAGACAAGATTCTCTGAAAATAATTTATGATTTTGCTTCTCAAATAAATTTATACAGATTAAACATTAGTAAGAGATTAAGAACTACTAACTATTAGTTTTAAATGTAATGTGTTTTGAATGTAAGTGAACGCAGACAACCTTTTTGCAAACATTTAAAAAGCTGTTCTTTGTTCATTTATTTATTTATTTACTTTATGTCTGACTCAGTACATGTGATAATGTAATAAAATTATTACATGTATTGAGTCAAAGTAAATAAAATGCACATGTACGCACAGCTTATTAAATCAAATCTAAGCAAATCAGTTGGTGACTTCAAACACTGAACAAAATTTAATAGTTATTTTATTATCTTTGAATCAACTTGTTCAGGACAGTCATTAGACAGTAAGATTTGAGTGCGTTGTGACATTCAGTTGTTCATGTAGTTTACGGTCTTACCAGACAGGTTTTATGCCTACAGCCAATTACAACACAGCACATGTGTTCAAAACAGTGCTTTGTATAAAACATACCTCTGTGTTTCATGTGTAGCAAGTTTGCCAGTTGATTCAAAATGTATATTTTACAAATTCTAAAGAATCACGTGCACCGTATCAACATAACTGTACTTCTGTTTCGTTTCAGAGTAATGTCGCACTGAACAGCCCTGTGATGCTCTGCATCTTGCTTAAGAAGAGAGAGTTCATTAGCTGCTGTGGGCCATGGCTGAATATTATCATACTAAACCTCTGTAGGATGCTAATTAATATCCAACTTCACAAAAAAATCAAGACACCCACCTCTCTCTTATGCTTTGTCCCCACAAACAACCTCTACTTACCTCAATTTACCACTTTTCTTCACTTAAACCTATCCTATTCACAAGAAAAAGCTAATGTAACAACACTATCATTTAGCTATGCAATATTCTCATATACTGAACAGTGTGTGTCACATATTACATGCATGTGCTTGTGATTTGAACATTTTTATATAGGCAAAGTCTGTCTTTCTTACCTGCCCTAAAACCAGTTTTCCTCCACCCAACACATGAGGTCAGCTGGATGGTTTCTCACACAATCAGGGTGAGAAAAGATTCAACACATTCCAGTTCAAATTCATTCTCAGTGTAGTATCTGAGACTGTAGTTCAAACAAGGAGCAGAAAAGACAAAAAAAAATCACAGACAGCCAAATCCAAAGAAGAGGGCTGGGGAAATCAGTTTCAGTATTATCTTAAAGTGTGGTTATAGAGTGATAGCAGCCATATTAACAACTCACAAAATCTGCAAATGTTATCAGAGCAGTTGCTAGGTTACATGATTTGTTTGTGGAAGCCATGCATGCTGCCTCACGACTATTCATTTACTTGACTTATTGTTCCCCATGAAGTCTGAAAACAGCTGATTTTTTTGAATATTCCATCTGTAATAAATTCAGTTTTGTGAAAAATACATCTGTTCTCATTTTTTCCCTTATTTTTGGAAGAGAATATTACTAAGAAAGCTAGCAAGTTTAGTTTGCATAATATTTGAAGTGTAAAGTAGCAAATAGGTAACATTGCTAAGTATTTGTGTACTAAATATGCTTCTGTTTACTTCAACATACAGTACATTCTATACGAAAGAGGTGGGGCACTGCCTTTAAATATTCAGTGAAACTAATTTGAAAGCATCAACACACACACACACACACCCTTCAGATCAGAACATCCCTCCCGCTCTTCCCCTCCCTGTTCCCGGCACACCCGCACATCGAATTAAATATGCATCTCATTAACAAAGACTTTACCACATTCATCTCGAATCCCATTATGAATATGGCCATTACAATGCCACCAAAAGCATTATGCCGCTGGCAAAATGTCAACGTTTCTGAAGTTTTCATGGACTGCGTAATCCAAGTTTGAAATGACAGTCATTCAGCTTTTTCCACATTCCTGCTATAGGAGGAGACGGAGAAGTCTACCAGCCCATTATTTTCCTCTTGCATTTATTCCAAAACATAAACAATGCAGCTGATGGCAGAAATGTCCGTAACAAAATAAGGGCAAGAATCAAAACCCTGCATATGAATGAAATTTAAAAAAATATATATAAAATAACATAAAATGAAATTAAAATCCTAAAATAGGACAAGAATCAAAATTAGGACAATAATCAAAAGGACTATTAACCCTTGATATCCTCAAACTATCTCAACGTCCCCTAAAACAATAAAATAAAATAAAATAAAAATAGGACAAGAATCAAAAGAATTACTATCTCAACTAATAAAAAAATAAATAAAATAAATAAATAAAAATAAATAAATAAATAAAAATAATTAAATAAATAAATAAAATAAAATACTATTAACCCTGTGTACCCTCAAACTATGTCAACTCTCCCTAAACAATAAAACAAAACAAAACAAAATAAAATAATAAAAAGGACAATTATAAAAAAAGGACTATTTACCTTGTATACTCTCAAATCGCAATTTCCCCTATAAAATTAAATTAAATTAAATTAAAAAAATGTATTAAACAAATGGGCATGATTAAAATTAAGACAAGAATTAAAAGGACTATCAACCTTGTATACCCTCAAATCGCAATTTCCCCTAAATAATAAAATAAAAAATTAAGAAATTAAAAAAATGGGCAAGAATCAAAATTAGCACAAGAATTAAAAATGACTATTAACCCTGTATACACTCAGGTTCCCCTAAACAATAAAATAAAATTAAGTAAAATTAAATTAAATTGCATTGATAGTGCTCTTATTTAAAAAATGAAGTTACGTTGAAACCCTGATTGATGATGATACAGGCAACCAGGTATACCAGTCCAGCAAGCTTGCTTTTCTCTCTGTTGACATTTTTAAGCTCCACCCAAACTGAAGTAGCCAATAGGCACACACATCCCTGACGTACTTTGATGGAGCCCCAGCCAAATAAAGCCGCATGAATCTTCTGTCTCAAAACGCTAACACATACACACACTCTTGCAGACATCAACAACCGAGGACTCTACAAACATGTCTTCTTTCCTCTCAGGAGTTTTGGGTAATAAAGCAGCAGACTCATTTGTCGACCAGGCGGTGGACAAAGCAGGTGAGTTTTGTTATATCTGAGAAGCTTAAAACTTTAAAGCAATTGTTGTGTGCAAAGTTTTGATACTTTTTACACTTGATATCCTTGTTTAACCAGCCAGAATCAAACTTACAGGCTATTTTCGAGTTGTATATTAATCTTTAGGGCACAATAATATAGATGCGATTTTTTTTTTGAGATTAAAAAAGATATGTATTTAGTAATTTATGATGTATCTTACTTAAAAATATTGACTAATGTATACTAACAATCATATAATGCAACTTTTAGCTATGGTTAAAAAAAAAAAAACACACCAGACAACTTTCAAAAAACTTATTTCTAATAATTTTTCATTTTCACAAACTCTCAAATATGTAAAAATAAATATGATACCATGACTCATTTAACTGAATTAAATTATAAACATTTATTAAGATAAATTGTTACATAAAATGTGAAATGGGCAAGTTGTTTCCCTCTCTTTCAAATTGACATATTGCATGTTTCAATTACTTTTAAGTTTGTACTTGTTTCAATCCTTCTGATGTTTGTTGTCTATGAAAGAGCTATGATACATTTTTTGAGAATGCAGTCAGTCCGGTAGTCATGCCACTCCTTATAAGGAACGGCGTTGGAATGGGCCTTTGGTGCCAGTAAAGCTATCCAAGAGTCTTTTTATTTTTAGACATCTAAGAAACATTATTTTGGGGCAAATCTGATGGGAAAGAGGAGCTGTAATGTGTAGAAGTAGTCTAAACTGCCTCTAAACCTTTATGTAATACTGCTGTTCACATTTTTCTAGCTTCTGCAGCTAAAAGAAAAGTGAAGGAAAAACTTACTGGAAAGAAACAGGAACCTGATAAGACCGGGGGCATGGGAGGTCTTTTCCCAAGTAGCGGGGAGAAGGACAAGAAGCCAAAAGAAAAGTCAGGAGGTGGACTATTCGGTGGTCTCCTTAAAGCAGAAGGACCAGGGGAAAACAGCGGTGGAGCAGCCTTTGGTGCTGGAGGCAGCAATGCAGTAGACGACAATGGTGGAGACAGCAGTGAGTAATAAACAAAAACATCCAAAAAAAAATAAATAAATAAATAAAAAAAAAAAAGCTGATTGGTCTACCAATAATGTAATCCCACCATACACAAATAGCCTATAATAACATTAATATTTTGTGCTTGATAGGTTTCAACGATGCACTGGATGACCTTGCTAATGATTTCTGTGCGAAATGATGATCCGACAACTAGGAAAATCTCTTAGGAGTTCTTCAGCCGGAGACCTGTCTTACATCAGCACAATCTCCAAGTGTCATGGACTATAACAATACAAGAAGATATTAATTTGTTACTCATGTAAATAGTTTTAAACAGACTTCTCTTCGATATCTTATGCACAACTACTTAATGAACAACTGCTTAAGTTTATTTAGCATACTTTTGTATTCAAAACTGTGTGACTGACTAAATGTTGAGTGAATAAAGCTGATTAATTAATAGTTTTTATTACAGAAAGAAAATCCACTGAGCATTGAGTATCCACCTTAATTTTGCCGTAAGAGTGAGTGCGGCCATTTGTAAATTTTGAGTCTGGCTTCTGGTCTCATCCAGCTATTTTAACAGCTGGTTTTGCTGCTTGATATTATTTATATTGCAAATTGGTGTGTCTTACCATAATATTTTAATGTATTACCTTAGTTATGAACACACGTTTGTACTGCAAACGGTTTTATTTACTGCAAGTTATTTTTTGTCGAACCGGAAGTCTCAAGCATAGCGTTGAAGAATAAGGTGGATCATCTTATCTTAGATTGAAAAATTAATTTTTTTCTTTAGTTTTCTTTCTTTTTTTTAAACTGGCATATAGGTACAAGTTACTATAAGCAATGTAAACAGCATCGTGAATCGAGTGATCGTTGTTAACCAGTGTTCGAATTGGGGATTAGCATTAAGGGACCCCCCCATAACACCCAAAAAAATATACTTGGGGGGTCCCCTGGTTTTTCAATAAAACTATAATACTTAAAACATAAAACTAGTGAAAATGAAATGAAAAGATTCGATTGCTGTATTCAATTTAGACTTGCTCACGTTAAATCATATTTTATTTTTACGCCTTTTTACAGCGTTGCGCATTATAACCAATCACACACGACTCTGCTGAGTTTAGAATGCAGTGGCCAATCAGAAACGTTCAGAACAGTCATTGCTGAAACCTGGAGTTTTGTTCAGACTGAAACTCGCGAATTCCCTCATCATAAGCAACAAAGTGCAGATGTACGAACTATGTAAGTAAGAGATTAATTTATCATACAGTGTATGGACAGCTTCATTGATTATAAGAGGAGTTATGAGTGCTTAAAGACTGCCTAGACTGACTGTGCTCATTTAGAGTGCGTTCTTTCACTGCGTGATTCAGTCTAATAAAATGCATTTCCTGCAATTCAGGATATATGGGCAGAAAATGTATATTTATATAATTTCATATAGTTACTCAATATCACACGAAGAGTGCCTTTTTTGTTTTATTTTTATATACAACAGTTCAATAAACTAGAAGAGACTCAGGTTTTAGACACCATATTTTTGCTCTATTTCGCCAACAAAAATCATTCCAAACACAGCCACAGCACTGTTTTGCGTCTCTAAACAAGATGACGGTGTTTCGTTCCTGAATGAATCAACCGTTTAAATGATTCGGTTCAATCGTAATGACTCGCTTATTAACAGTGACTTACTGACACCTACTGGCGGTTGTAATTCCACATTCAAAGTACATTTTCATTTTTTAAAATAATTTCAAATATCAATTGCAATTGCTGTTAATTGCATACACTTCTGACTAATGGTTGGAGAACTGTTAGAACCATTAATAACTGATACTTTAAATGGCCAAATAAACCAACTGCAAACGGCTGTTAACAGAAACCAGAGACGCCGAAGACGGACGCCAAGACGAGACTGTAGGTACTGTAGGCAGGCAGAGCAAGACCACTTAATCACAGTCACAATGCACTTTTGTTTTTGAAAGTTTTGAAAGAATATCATAAATACTACATTGGGGTGGGGATATTTATGAACTGACTGTCTTCACAAAATTTAGATGGCATTTTCTTTTCAGTTTATCTCCAATAATTGAATATTAATGCAGTATTAAAAAACGAAGCGCTGCTTTGTTTACAGCCGTAACCAAGGAAACGCCATGTTGATGCTTTTCCATAAGCGTCGTCTGCTGTCAGAGACTGGTCTCATTCAGCTCATCTGCTGGTTTTGTTTTATCCAGATGTTTTATGTAGCATAATTTCACAAAGCTAAGGTCAGACCGTTCTGTTTTTGCTTTCAATTTTGAAATTATACCATCTAATTTCCGTATAAAATTGATCATGCTACATGTAGCATGTGTGTTTATTTTATAGCACCAAAATCCTAAAAAAATACAGATTTTTGGTCAAACCGCACTGCACTATTTTAAAGGCACAAAGAAAATTAACCCAGTAAAACAGCTAACACACTGCACATTTTCATTTACATTTTATTAATTTTAGACAATTAAAAAGGCAATACAAAGGTTTTTTAAAGGCTGCTTCATATTAAGTGCTAATATGATAATGAAAATAAACATTTGCCCTACCATTCGCATAGTACTAAGGTCAAGGACACAATTAAAAACAAAGGAAGCTTTGGGTTATCACTAAAAACTGTTCCAAGGAGCAGCAAAACTAGATATTTATGTGCAACATTTTGGTAACGTATAAAAAGCCTGAGATTCATCCTGAATCCCTTTCCCACTCGACCATAATTGTGTCAAAGTGGGTGGGGAAAAAAATTATCCAACTAGAAATTCTAGAAACTTGTATTAGAAACAACAATGTGCGGCTGTGACTGTAAGGCTTAATGTGTTTTCAATAGGAAGCAGCTTCATTAACACAGGACCTGAAGAAAACAAAATAGCTTTAAAATAAGATAAGATCAGTGTTTCCTGGCGAGACATTCCCGCTATGCTCTGAAACGTGGCAAGGAGAGTACATTAAAGGGACTTTGGCTTTAAAGCTTTTCTAAAAGCCATGAATATTTGAAAGGATGATAAACTAGAAAAGACCAGAGGATTCTAAAGATGCATACTGGTAACCACATGCATAAATGATATGACATATATATTTGGTCGTATAAAATGTAAACGTGAGGAGCTGAAGGGGCTAAGTGATAGACCTCGGGCCTGTGCAGACAAACAGACTCAGATATACAGAGTCAAGTGAATAATACAACCGTCTATGTGAAGGTAAGACCAGCCTCATGGTACACTTTGAAGACTTTCTCAATGGCGTTGACGTAGGCCGCTGTCCTCAGGTCCAGCCCAAGGTTATACCTGTTGGCTGTGCGCATGATTTGCTAAAAGAGGAGAGATGAATTATGAGAAAAAAAAAAAACTGAGCATTGCTGAAGCAGTATTTAACATCACAGAGGTTCTTCAAACATCAAACTAGCCTAAACACAGACAGACTAGAATCTTAATTATGCTGGCTCCAAAATTACCTAATTTTGGTCAAATTTTAGGGCAGCACTGCATGTGCCCTTTGTGGAGAAGCCAATATAAGAATACACAATTGAGCTCCATGAGAAAATTTATTTAAGATGGATATTGAAAAGCTTATTATAAACAAATTTACTTTCTGTTAATACTGAAAAATATAAACAAAAATAGCTTTAAGCAGTGCAATAAACAATTATAGCCAACATAGTGGACTGAGCAGATCCTCTAACGGACGGTTTAAATGATCCACACATCTGTGGGTGTGGTGAATGATTTAGAATCCATTTAATGGGGTGGATCTCATTTCCAATTTTAGAAACGCATGACTGACATGAACAATAACACATGAACAAAAATGTTGTTATCTGGTTACCAGGTCCCAGTTTCACACAAAAGCTGTAGCTGGGTGTGTAACAAGTAAGAGAATCTGTTTGTTTGCATGTTTCAGTTTGAGCTGAAAGGGCACTGATGCAGTATGACATTAAATGTTTATGGAGAGATGTGAGATGCCATCTAACACAACCAAAAGCAGGGACAGTAATGATTAAGTGACTATTGATTCATTGTTATTAATCAGAATCTGAATGTCTACCAGGGTCTGATGCTATTAATAAGACCGGTGTAACAGAAAAAGATTTTCAAAATATAGACATCAGTAAGATTTGTAATGTTTTTCAAATAAGTCTCTTTTGCTCATCTAGGCTACATTATTTGATCAAAAATACAGAAAAAAAAACTGTAATATTGTGAAATGTAATTAAAATATAAAATAATTGTTTCTATTTTAATATACTTTAAAATATAATTTATTCCTGAGATGCAAAGCTAAATTTTCATCAGCCATTAATCCAATCTTGATACTTTAGAAATCATTCTAATATGCTGATTTATTGTCAATGTTGGCAACAGCTGCGATGCCAAATATTTTTTTGGAAACCTGTGATACTTTTTTCAGGATTCTTTGATAAATAAAAAGTTAAAAAGAACAGCGTTTACTCAAGATATTAATCTTTATAAACAATATAAGTCTTTGATATCACTTTTTATCAATTTAACACATCCTTACTGAATAAAAGTATTAATTAAAAAAAAGAAAAAAAAAAAAGAAAAGAAAGAACGAAAATTTACTGACCCCAAACTTTTTAACGGTACTGTATATTGTTAGAAAAGATTTCTATTTTAAATAAATCCTGTTCTTTTTAACTTTTTATTCATCAAAATCGTGAAAAATGCACAACTGTTTCCAATTTTGATAATAAATCAGCATATTAGAATGATTTCTGATCATGTGACACTGAACACTGGAGCAATGCTGCTGAAAATTCAGCTTTGGTCACAGAAATAAATTATTTTTAACCAAAATAAAAACAGTTTTACATTGTTATAATATTTCACAATATTGCATTTTTGCATCAAATAAACAGCCATGATGAGCATAAGAAATTTCTAAAACATTAAAAATCTTACTCATCCCACTTTTGAACAGCAGTGTATATGCAGCAGCATATATATACAAATCAAGGCATAATACATAATATATATTGGTATATAATTGTATACATTTAAAAAAAAAAATCTTATATATTTACAGTATAATCTTATATATTTACTTACTCTGGCAGATCTCTCCATTGTGTAAGCCAATCCAGAATGCACAATGTCCTTTTCAGAAGCTCCCTACCAGATGAGCAAAACAAGCACATAAAGGTTTAGCGTTCTCATTTAACAAAATGTAAATTATATGCGACAAGAGCATTTCTACTCACAGCAATTCTTTCTTGAAATTCAGATGTGGGAACAATAGGTATGGCTCCACCATGTTTCCCAAACTTCCTTTCCAGACTCTCCTGGACAGACACTGCCAAACAACACATTAGATCCCCATTAGCAATGAGCAAACTGACACATGAATTTAGGATAATGCTTAAATGCTATTCTTCCCGAAACAACGCTTATTGTCTCTGACAGCTTCTCTGAGGCCCAGATCTGTGATTTAGTTAAATATTTTATAAACAGTGCAACAAAGTATGGTGTCATGGTTTCAGTGTACGAATCTGCTAAAATTAACTTCACACCATTCAACAGCTTTTTCATATTACACTGAGATCATTACACAGAACGTACACTTGAAAATGGATGATTATTGACAGTGTTCGTCTGGGTTTGCCCCTGTTTCTGTCTGCCTCTGTGTTTATGTGACTATCAGTGAAGTGAGGTCATTTTAGGCCACGCTGGTGAAAAAACCAGCATATGCTGGTAGCTATGTTTTGATGCTGGAATGCTGGTTAGGTAGGTTTGATGCTGGTTTATGCTGGTCCTTAGCTGGTTTATGCTGGTCATGTTGCTGGTCAAGGACCAGCATGAACCAGCAAAGGACCAGCATAAACCAGCTAAGAACCAGCATAAACCAGCAAAGGACCAGCTTAAACCAGCATCAAAACCTACCTAACCAGCATTCCAGCATCAAAACATACCTACCAGCATATGCTGGTTTTTTCACCAGGGCAGTCGGATGAAAGGCAGGACAAAGCATGTTTGTGTCTTTGTATATATGCAAGCATGCCCAGATACTCTCAAGGGGACACCAATCTCACTACATTTGCTTGTGTGAGCAGAATAAACAAAGTGAACAAAAATAGCATAACCTATTGTAGCCCGCCTAAACATCAACATAATTTAGAGCAATTAGAAAATGAAAAACAACCCCTTCCAGAGAACTAAATCAACTAAACATCAAGACCGATAATTGATATGCAAACAATCACACCATTGCTAGGGAGATTTATATTAGCAAACACTTTAGTATGTTGACTATGTATGTAGCATTGCAGTTTTACTACATGTATACACTAGTTTCTAGAAAATACACTTCTGACTTACTAAGAAGATGGTAGTTTGAGTCCCTTTCGTACTTGAAGGTCAGTCTGCCATAACTGACGTGGTTTAGGTTCTTCAGCCACTCAAAGTAGGAGACAGTCACACCTCCAGCATTCAGGTACATGTCCTGTATGCACATAATTATTTATTTATTTTTAGTATTGTATTATCATCAAAAGCCATTTTCAAGCCAAGATCAAAGTAGTTAAAAAAGGGGGAAAAAATCTAATTTTATTACAATGATACAATAAAAACTATATAAAAATCTCCTATAAATCAAACCAAAATAAGGTGAATATATTAAATAAGATTAAATCTCCTATATGGGCCATTATACAGAATTGGTCCAAAGTCAGAGTTGGAAACGTTTTGGCAAAAATTTGTTTGTTTGTTTTTTTCCAAAAAAAAAAAATGTATGTTTGCAAATTGTATAATATCCAAGTTACACATTTCTAGTAATTGTGCAGGTAATTCTCATATTGTATTTTTAGAAAGTTTTGGAATATTTGTCCTCTCCCCAAATTTGTCACTACTGAAACACAGTAATAATAATAATATAATTAAAAGGGTTACATTGACCTATCAAGATTTTGGTTACATCTAAATTGTAAGTATATTTTTTTGCTATTTTATTATTTTTTCTGAGTTAAATCCATAATAGTTAAATTTCTAACAGCATTTCAAGTGTAAATTATGAGATTTGTTGTATTTTGAATCCAGTTTTTCTTTGTAAAAGGCAAAAAGTTGATCATACTGATTTCAGAGTTAAGGATACATTAGTTTGAATATACATTGAACCAAAAACTATCATAACATCTTAGCTGATAATTCAGTATACTTCATTTTTGACAAAACATCCCATGTTTCGGTAGTGACTAAACATTTTCGGTATTGACAGCAATACTTTAGTAGAGAATTAACATATTACAAAATTTTAACTTGCAAACTAAAACACTAAAACTAAAACTAAAACTTTGCATAACTGTACTACTGATGACATGTTTCGGTAATGAGTGTTTCGGTATTAACAATCCAATAACACCCAAAAAACAAAGATGTCGAAACTCCACCAAATGTTTCGGTAGTGACTTTTACTTTTGAATCTAGCTCAAAAATGCTAATCAGCACATAGTTATCTAGCTGAACAGTGGTGCAGTATACAGATAAAACTAAATGTTATGGAATAACTCCAAAGAAATTGTGCTTAATTGCAGAAAAAGGGTGTTTGGAAATGACATTCCTTAAAGACTTTTGAACACATTTACCCCAAAATGATGAGCCCTATCTACTCACACCTTGTAGCTATGAGAGAGGGGGACACAGGAATATTTCCTGATCACAAATTTATGGGTTTAGTTCAAATTAGTCTCAGCCAATAGACTAAAACAAACACTGTTCACTTTTTAAAAGAATCAAAAAGATCATTTTCAAAATAACAATGGAAAAAAATACAAAAATTATTTCAATAAAATTTTTATAAGTTGAAGTTTAGGGGTTAAGTTTCGGGACAGCCACCTCCCAATTGAAAGTACCCAATAAATGATGATTTTATATATATTAAGCTTACTGATATTGTAAACATTACTGTGTGTTTCAGTAGATAATACAAAGATCTTAATAAACATCTAAGATTTGAATACTTAAATGCTTTCTAAATGTGTTTTTTTTTTGGTTGTGACATGGAAAACATGCAGTGTTGGGGGGACCTTCAGGAACGTGGTTGGGAACCACTAGGCTAGTACACTTAGATTTAATACAAAAAGAACATTCAGGATTGGGAAACGTACAGGGATCACCATGATATTCCTCTCTAGGAATATCTTGTCTGCCTCAGGGGTAGTGGGACCGTTAGCTCCTTCGGCAATGATCTGTGAAAATAAAAAAAGTGTTATTCTTTCATATTCTCAATCCAGCTTCTCTTGCATAATACAATCACTATGTCATCTACATTAAAAGGATTATTGTTATGGCTGACTCTGTTGACCTCTAACCTTGGCCTTGATATTGTTGGCATTTTTCTTTGTAAGCTGTTTTTCACTTGCAGCAGGAATCAGGATGTCACACTCAGCTTCCAAGATGTTGCCTTCATAGGGGGTGGCATTAGGAAAGCCAACAATAGTGCCATTGGCCTGGAAATAGAGAATATTTGATGTATTAATACAATTAGATTGTTTAGGGTTGTACATGCAGTTCCGCTAATTTACCACAAGGTGGCTGCATTACAGTGCATATTCTTACGCTGCTCTGAAGCTTCAGCAAGAATGTCACTCCAAAAGTCACTCACCAGCTTATAGTCTTCCAGCTCTTTGGGATCGATGCCTTTAGGGTTCCAGATGCTTCCATCCAGCTCTCCGACACCCACACACTTCGCTCCGTAACGGTGCAGGTAACGCATGGAGTGCAGCCCAACATTACCAAAACCCTATCACAGAAATCAAGAGAATGCATTACAATTTTTTTTATACTGACAGTGGAGCTTATGGATTTAGTGCAGGAACATTGCTAAACATCTAAATACACTGCAAACAAAGTCAGTATTTGTGTGTTCAAATATCTAAACATCACTAAAACAACATAGACATACTTAACAAGTTCAAGTTAAAGATAATAAAAATTGAATTAACATACATTTTCTTACTCTACTGACACATAGTTTAATCTAAACTATATTTTTAGATGTATGCTTTATACTAATGTTACAAAAACTTAATTCTAAATATATTCACTATAAAAAGACATTCAATATCTTAATATTTTTAAAATTTTACCTAAGTGAAATTCACTAAGTGAATTTATGTGGTTATATATTTTGTTTACACATACTTAGACCAATAAAGAAAATAAAATACTTAAAATAAAATAACTTATTTCTGCTTGTATTTAGTAGCAGATGAATGAGTTAAACAATGTTCATGCTGCAAAAAGAGAATATTAGCTCTTGGCGTTGTCCTTGAAGAAAAAAAAAAAAACAATTTCCCCTTACTAATCTATTAAATATATACCACATGAAAAATCCTACATCCTGTCTCAATTACTTCTAAATTACGTGTGTATTTACAATATATTATTTCTCTGACATTATAATGAAGTTTCGCAACACGTAGTAAAATTAATGAGTTTTTAATCATTTATGTAGGAAGTGCAACATTTGAAGGTCTCACACCCTTTTAAGCATTCTTTATAAATATTGATTGACCATCTAAAAGCACATTCTGAATATTTAAAGTCCTTAGATAAGCAAAGTCAGAATGATCCATGTCAGCTTGCACTAACGACCGGCACAGAGTCATGAGATAATGGACAAGGTGCCTGTAAGTTCCACCACGCAAGCAGCAGAATATACAGTAGTTCTTTTCTCTTTTAGATAAACATACTAAATCATATTTAAAAAAACAAAGTTTGGGGTTGCTATTGCATTTTGGACCAATGCATAACAAGAACAATTCATCATCAGCCAACTGTTTTGATATGACTGAAATAAATCAAGGCATAATGTCATAAACTAGAAGTGTGGTTTATTTGTTATTGATGTACACATACCTGAATGACAAATGTCTTGTCTCCAAACCCTGGGGTCAGGCCTAGCTGGCTCATGTAAGCAGCCTCATTGACAAAGTTTTCAATGCCATGGAAGACACCACGGCCAGTGGCAGATATACGCCCGTGGATTCCACCTTGGCTGATGGGCTTACCGGTAACACAGGCAAAAGCATTGATATCCTGATAAGGAAGAATTATAATTCTGAGCATTAGAAGAATGTTGTATGCATTTAAACAAAATAACCTAAACTGTAAAGCTAATTATGAGGCATAAAGCTATGAGATTTCAGTGTTATCAGTATTCAGTATAAGGTCCTATTGATGTTACAGTATATATTCTCATGTTGTTTTACTCATCTCACTACAGGGCAGCTCACAAATAGGACAGAACGTCACGGCTACCTAGACAAAGCAAGTGACTGCCATGGGAGGACAGACTGTATTGAAAGAGTCTGTCAGTAGACGGTGGAAAAACACAGGGGTGCTTTGTTCTCTTGGTCCTATAAACACCACGCTTTTTGTCAGGGACAGAAAAGGCTCTGGGCACTGAGTCACCAACACAGCCACAATCTGTTTCATAGTTCTTACAGATATCCTGTGTGATTTTTAAAAATAGCTACAATATGTGTAAAAGCATAATAGAAATCACTGCACCATTTCATAACAATGTATGCATCAAATTTTCTGTATGCACATATTTAAATCCTCACTCTCAGAAAAAAGGTGTAAAACCATCGCTGGGGTGGTACCATTTCAAAAGGTACACATACGTAAGTTATTTACCCTTAAAGAGTGTATATACAAGTATCTTAAAAGTATACATTAGAACCTAAAGTGTACATATTAGTACCTAAATAGTACATATTTGTATCTTTCGAAAAGGCACCACCCAACTGACAGCTTTTGAGAGTGTAGCATTTATCTACAATATTACGCTATGAAATGGGTCTTCTATCCTGATCAAGACAGCATATTATTTATGCAAAACCATAGTATAACTTACTGAAGACAACTGATGGACTCATATGCAGCTATTACAGAAGGTTCAAACGCTCACTGATGTTCCAGAAGGAAAAACCATGCATTAAGATCCAGGGGTGAAAACTTTTGAACAGAGTGGAGATGTGTACATTTTTCTTAATTTGCCTAATTACCATATTTTTTTTCATTTAGTACTGCCCTTCAAAGGCTACAGAAGATTGTCCCAGAAGACAGAATAAGTTAAATTTAACCTGATCTTCAAATTTAAAAAGTTTTTACACCCCCCCCCAGCTCTTAAAGCATGGTTTTTCCTTCTGGAGCATCAGTGAGCATTTGAACCTTCTGTAATAGTTGCATATGAGTCCCTCAGTTGTCCTCAGTATGAAAAGATGAATCTCAAAATCATACAGTCATTGTTGGAAAAGGTTCAAATACACAAATGCTGGAAAACCAAAAAATTTGTGGGACATGAAGGATTTTTCTGAAAAACAACAGGCAGTTTAACTGTTCAGGACAAACAAGGGACTGAACAACTATCACTAAACAAACAAACAAAAAAAAACAGCTGTGGATCATTCAGGTACAAAAAAAACAGTATTAAGAATTAATTGTATGTAAACTTTTGAACTGGGTCATTTTTATAAATTCAACTGTTATTTTCTCTTGTGGACTATATAGTACTGTGCAAAAGTCTTAGGCCAATAGTATTTTCATCAGCTAAAAAAGTCAGTTAAAGTCAGTCTTTTGCTGTAGTGTGTCAGTAGGAAATATCAGTTTATATTTCTAAACATTCATTTTGCCATTAATTATAATAATCCAGTGAGATTTTTGTATGGAGCACAGGCTGTTGTCAGACTCCTTGTGCAAACAGAGATCTGATCTCTCCATCATTCAATCCAGTCTGTCTTAAGAAACAGAAAAAACGGAGACAGACTAAATCCAGAAGAACTGTGGCAACATCTCCAAGATGCTTTAAAAGACCTACAACTACAAAGCTACAGTACTGTTAAAATTTTTAGACAGTTAGGCACATAAAATGCTGTCAAAAACAATGTCATAAATAGATTTTCTTTATCAATGAACTTATATTAACTAAAATAAATCAGCATTTGATGTGACCATCCTTTGCATTTAAAGTAGCTTTTGCCCTATGTGCACTTGTGCAGAGTTTTTCAGGTATTTGAAACATCTTGGAGATGTTGAAACAGTTCTTCTGGATTTAGTCTGTTTCAGTTTTTCTGTTTCTTCATGTCATTCCAGAGACAGACTGGATGATGGTGAGATCAGATCTCAGTGTGGAGCACTGGCTGTTGTCAGACTGCCTGTGCAAACAAAAATCTCAATAGATTATTACAATTAATGGCAAACAGAATGTTTGGAAATGTAAACTGATGTTTCCTACTGACACACTACAGCAAAAGATAGAAATAACTTACTTTAAACCATTTTTTAGCTGGTGAAAATACTAGTGGCCTAAGACTTTTGCACAGTACTGTATGTAAACATATTTTATGTGAAATATCTTATTCAGGTCAATACTAAATAAACAATAGCATGCATTTTGTATAATCCCTCTTATTTTGGTAAAATTATTAACATTTTTACTAATTCTGAAAGGGGGATGCAAACTTTTGACCTTAACTGTAAATAGTTAAATATATGCATGGAAGACAAGACTAATCACTGTTCACTATGCAAAGAGATTTAAGAAAGAAGACATCTGCAAATATTACAACAACACTGCTGCTAGATGCATTTTTACATACAAAGCAGTCTTGTACTTTATATGTTAAGTGGTTTGGGTTAAATTAATTTCAGCAAACCTGCTGTAAACTATATGAACACTTGGTTAGGTTCTTCAACTTACATGATGGCCCATTGTGTTAGCATATGTGTCAGCAATCCAGGACATTTCCCTTTCTCCTGTGCTCATGTCCGGGGCTGGAACGTCAATGCCAGGCCCTGACACAGGAAACAGAAATGAGTTTGCTACTGATCCTCCCTTCCCATGGCCATGGGTCAGATATTTAACTCAAATATCTGGACACAATTAATGCCCATCATAAAATACATTATAAACATAATTTATTATGTAATAATACATTCATAAAACATTGTTGCAACTTGTGTCACTGCACAGTTTCATGAGAGAAGCTACAGTACAATGTGGGAATCCTGCACAGAGTCAAAAACACCAACAACCCAAGGAAAGTTGGCTCTATTACAAGCTCTCTGAACTTCTGTAATATGAATACAGCTTATCTAGGCTTTTGGCTACAGGTTAAATAACTTGCAATGCAGAACTGGTGTCAATAGCAGCCTGACTGTTAATCTTAACTGTGCCATCTGATGCTAACTATTGTTCCTGCGTGTTATTGTATTGCAGGTTAATCTGCCATTGAATTCATGTTTCATTCTAGTCTAAATAGAAAAACATGCTAAACGGATGTCATTTTGGATCAATAAATACAGTGTTTTTACTACGCATCTTCAATCGGCCATATTGGCGGCACTGAATGTAAACGATGCCACTAAACTAAATGAAACTTGCCAATTTTGCTGATTATTGCTGCTGAAAATGGTCAATTATTGTCATGTTTTGGGGTGTACTAAGTGGACCGGGAAAAACCTTTGGAGTACTATAGACTGCCTAAAGTTATAACAAATCAAGGAGAAGAGTGCAAAACACTGTCTGAGGAACAAAAGGCGTTTGTGGTTGGCCAAACTGAACCAGGATTTCCAGGGCAAGAATCTTGACATTAATTAATACTGCTCGTACGTATCTTTACCACCTATTAACGTTTGTTTATCAAAATATTGTGCCCTTTCCTGCTTACTAAGTACTTCTCTATATGATTTAGCAGCTTCCACACATTTTTTCCATAGTTTAGACAGCATAAATTAGCAGAACAACATATACAGTAGTGTGCTAACGTGCAATCCATGCTGTTGTTTACATGCAAGTATCTCCAATATGGCCGCACATCCGGGTACCTGACCAAACCGTGACGTAAGTGCAAACCCTCTATATTGACACTACTGTTTATTATAAATAAAAACTGACAGGCTCCGTATTTTTTTATTTAGCATTTTCAGCACTGATAGGGGACATTCTATAGAATTCTACTAGATGAATCTTAAAATGTGTTAAACAGAGGACTAAGCTTTTATTGGTAGATGAATGCATAATCAAATTGTGTCAGATTGAGTTATTCCATAAACATCCACAAGGAATGAGGGATGCATAGACGTTTGTGCATGATGTGCATTTCAATTCTGCTGAGCTTTTGCAGAACTTGGAAGCAGATTCAGTTTGTGTCTACTCATAACTCACCAATGAAACCCTTTTTAGCCAACTCAATAGTAAACCTTCTTGTGATCTTCTCCAGTTCTGTGTCCTGTGTAAGGAAAACAAAAAATGGTGGGATATGAGTGACTAGAATGTGAATAACAATATGGAAGTGTACATTAAGAAAACAATGCATGAGAATTCTTTGTTGTAGCTGTAGACATCCGAACACTAGACTCAAAATTCCATGTTTAATCCACCAATGATAAAATACGAACAATCAAAGGACAGCCACAAACAGTTTCCGTAACATCACAGACATTGAACCATATTGAATTTCCCTTCGTGAGTCAATAAATAAACAACACTCTGAATCTGGTTGGTTCTAGAGTTTCTGAATATCTCTGCAATAACGCATTTAGTAAAAACACTACATCTTACTGCTTTTTCTAGAACAATCTTCAACATCATCTATAGGGGACAAACTCTAGACAATGAAAATACACATCTAGACATTCTACATGAACGTTATAGTTGTAATACCATAAGGTAATGTCTCTTACCACCTTCCAAAAGTATATTTAATCAGAGAATCTGAAGAAAACACTCACAGAGTAATTCTTTGGGTTAATTTTCACCCCCGCTTTAGCTCCTCCAAAAGGCACATCTGTTGAGAGATTCACAGTTCATGTGAATGATTAAATGTTCAAACTAACAACCACAACCAATTAAACAGACAAAGTTAAGCAAGAACTTACCTACAACTGCACATTTGTATGTCATTAGTGAGGCAAGGGCTTTCACCTCATCCACTGACACCTCTGTGCTATAACGGATACCTGGAGAAACACAAGCAGTGCACTCATTAGATTTTAGGTTTATGCAAATAACATCTGTAGATCACTTAAGTCATTGAACACGCATCAACATAAATCACAAGCAATTTAGTGTTTTTTTAACTTGTTTTATAATGCTAAGACAGGAAATTCTCTATTGATTAAAGCTTATAGACTACAACGCTGTGATAACCTCTTTGAGTGCTTATATAATTCAAGACATTTTAGGCCATTTTAAAGCTCTTTTGGGAAAAACAGAATAAATAATAGAATGAAAGCTGCTAAATATTTGTCCACCGCAAAGGTGGGTCTTGCGTATCAGTTAAAATGGCACTGAAGATCGGGGCAATATGCTGTTTAGAGTAGGAGGTCTGACTCAAATTCAAATGCTCTACAGTTCTGCAAGGGGAAATTTTGTGTGGCAGGACAGGCAGTAAAACAACCAGTGTGATGACTCACTCTCTCCACTAAAGTATAAGGGAAGAAAATCTAGGCAAGGCCCAAGCAGGGTGTGGTTAAAACCAGTGTGACTACCCCAAACTAAACATCTCTGTTTTTATTTGACTCAAAAGCTCTGTTTGGACAGCACTGGCAAACTTCTTGAATTCATGGATGATGATCTAGTAATTCATTTCAAATCACTACTAACATCAAATTATTATTATCAAGTTATTAGTGCAGATTTATAGGGATAGTTCACACAAAAATGAATTTTTTGTCATCATTTACTCACCCTAGGGTAGTCAATGGCTAGCCACAACTGTTTGGTTACCAACATATTTCAAAATATCTTCTTTTGTGCTCAACAGAAGAAAGAAACATACAGGTTTTGAACAGCTTTTTTGAACATTTTAATTTTTGGGTAAACTATCCCTGTAAAGAAGAAGCATCCTTCCCGAGTTTATTGGTGATTAAGTGAGTAAGAAATCTCAAAAAGTAGTTTCGTTGGCTCTTCTGTATGCATATTGTGGAATGAGCATGTCTACTGTACATTTTCAGCGAGTCCAAAGTCTGCATCCTTTTACCTATTATATGCATGTTTTGCTGAATCTTTATTTAATAAAATGACAGAAGATAGCAGGTCATATTATTCTTTTCCTAATTTCCTAATAGCTCCATAAAAGCAGATATAGTAAAGAACAGTACAGGATAAAGTACTGTAATAAACTCTGAAGCAAAACTTTGAGATCCTCCCCTATTAAAACTGGTTATGAGGTCTCTTTCACATTAGCTTAATCAGAGACTTTCCAGCACACAAGATGCAAAAACTTGTTATCCGGTTACTAGACCTTTCTAGTCAAGATAAAAACATTGACTAAACTAACTTAATCTAGCCATCAAATCAGTGACTATTATTAGATCAAGCAGTGTAGCTTATAAGATCTTTTCCAAGCATTTGTTGATCAGTTTAGCCTAATTCATCTGCAATTTAGACCATTTAAAAAAGTGGTTAAAGTAAATGGGATGCAAGTTATCTTTTGTATTCGGTAAGTCTACAGTTTAAGGTGAAGATGTCTTATTTCTTAAAAAGGGGGAAATAGTCTGAAAACGCTGATAGGATGGAGCATCTATTCAAGGAAACTGCAGAGAGATTGAACTGCCCTGGGGGGCGTCCACCTCCCTTCCTTAATAAAGCATTGCACAGTCAGTCCTGACGAAGCAAAATGTAAAGGCCTAGCAAACAACTCCAGAATAGGTCATGCTTAATAAAAACAGCTCTTACACAAGCACATTCCACTGATAATAAAGGAGTTCACAACTTCAAATATCTCTGTAAAGATAAATCTGGAATTGATATGATGCAAGAAAAAAACTAAGATAAAGAAACGAGCAGAACTACTCAATAAAATAAACACATGAACAGGAGAGACAACATTCCTGCTGTAATACTGCACAAATGCAAACATACAATGGTGAAGCAGGATGTTTCTTTATGAGGCCTGTTCCACTCTCCTGCATATTATAAAATATTAAATGCAACGCATGTTATTGTATAGGGAATGTATAGATTGTTTCTAATGCTGGAAAACCCATTTTAAGCTGTATTTTGGAACATGCAGCTGGATTCTCACAGGTCAAAGTTGGTCATTAGCCTGTATAACGTTTTGTTTCTGGTTTGGAAGGTGGTCAAACTATGTTTTTAAACACTTTTTTTGGTTTTTTATCTGGTCTAAGATGGGCACAAGCTCATTTACTGCAACAACCCAGCTAGTGACCATCTTAGACTACTTAATGTACACATTAGACAAGCTAACGACTGCTCTAATGGTCCAAATCTTGGACCAGATAAAGCAGTGAACCTGATTTTGATATAACACCTGCAAATTGATTTTATTGTCAATTTTGAATCCCGTGTAAGTTTATTAGTCAGAAACGCTTGCACGCAAATAATCGCAGAGTGTCGCTGCTGAGCAACCGCGACACCGGATTTTTTTCCAAGTTCATGGCACGCAAGGCCTATCATTTATCACTCTATTTCAAATTACATAGACAAAGAGTGTAAATAAATGTGTTGGACACACGCAGAATCGCGTCGTCCCGATGCAAAACTTCAGGAGATACTCTGACAGGCAAGTGATATGCGTTTTAGTTTGCATGTTTTATCTCGGGAGCGCGACTGCTTCCTGTTAACTCAGATGTAAATAAAGCATAAACTTGCCTCCTTTACACGGGGTCCTGTGCTGGCTGTGTTGAGCTCTGTAGCCTTCGATCATCTCCCACTCCCCGTTGTCTCTCTTGATGGGGAACGACACGGACAGGACATGGTTGCAGGGCTTGATGATCTTGAGGATGCCCCGGACTCGGTGCCTCTTCTGCTCGGGCGTTTCTCTCGTCTTGAGATCATGCACGAGTTTGTCCTCCACAATAGAAGCTCCGCGGTCGAAGAAACCCTCGACCATCCTAAAAAAGTTAGGGTCATCGTCTCTCTCTCCCACGGCTTCGCTGTAACGGCGAACCCGCATGAGAGTCGAGGAAGCAGGCAAAGCGGAATCGACGCATCCCGAGGCCAGCGCACTGCTAGCGGCTGCGCGGGTGACAAGCTCCCCCAGATACCTATACATGATTTTAAACTAACACACAAACTAATAGTATCTACAAAGAAGAAAAAACTAAAACAGACGGTGTCAAGGGTGGGACGGGGAGCATAAACGGACACCACGGCTCCTCCTTTTTCTACTAAGTGTCAGCTAGAATAGTGTTTGTGAGTTGTTTTAAACGGCAGGCAGGCGTGCCTCCACCTCATGCTGGGAGGCGCTCAGTGAGCAGGAACTTAGGAATAAAGTATTGAGAAAAATATGTACAAATATTAAAGTTGCTGGTGTCTTTTAAATAAATATTGGCTAAACGTATGTAATATGTCTTTAAAAATGTTTTTAAATGTTTAAAATGTTTTTTGAGGTACTATGTACTGTAAATGGTTTGGTATTTTTGTACAGAATAGAATAGAAAGGGATTTAAGAAATGGTGAAAGAGATTTTTATTTATTTTTTAATTTAATTTATTTATTTAGCAAGGAATGCCAGACAGACTGATGCCATTGAATGACAGTGATGCCATTGAATAACACAGTTAACTACACTACTAGTCACAAGTTTTTGAACAGTAAGATTTTTAATGTTTTTAAATAAGTCTCTTCTGCTCAACAAACCTGCATTTATTTGAGTATATATTTAAATGTGATTTATTCCTGTGATTTCGAAGCTGAATTTTTACATTTTTCATCATTACTCCAGTCACATGATTCTTCAGAAATCATTCTAATATTCTGATTTGCCGCTAAAAAACATGTAGTATTATTATTATTATTATTATTATTATGTTGAAAACTTTTTTCAGGATTCTTGGATGAATAGAAAGTACAGAAGAACAGCATTTATCTGAAATAGAACTCTTTAGTAACATTGTAAATGTCTTTGTCATAACTTTTGATCATTTTAAAGCATCCTTGCTAAATAAAAGTATTAGTTTCTATAATTTCGTTCCCCCCAAGCTTTTGAATGGTTTATTGTATATTACAAAAAAAATTTTATTTCAGATAAATGTTGATCTTTGGATCTTTCTATTCATCAAAGAATTCTGAAAAAATGTACTCACGTATTTAAATATTAATGATGATGATGATAATAATAATAGTAAATTTTCCTCAAACAGCAAATCAGCATATTAGAATGATTTCTGAAGGATCATGTGACACTGAAGATTAGAGTAGTGATGCTGAAAATGTAGCTTTGATCAGGAATAAATTACATTTATGCTGTTAATTATTATACTATTATTATTATTAGTTAATTATATATTATATTATTATAACTATTTCTCACTGTTACTGCTTTTGCTGTATTTTGGATCAAATATGCAGGCTTGGTAAGCAGAAGTGTTGTTCTTCTTTAAAAAACATTACAAATCTTACTGTGCCAAAACATTTGACTGGTGGTGTACTTTAAAAGAAATATAAAAGAAAGAAGTATTGTTCTCATTATGGCTGATGTGCTTTTATAGAGAATTTGCATTTTAAGCCATGAGTAACATAAGGTTCGTGCTTAACATTACATTAAGAGACTTTCATGTCCCAGTCATACCTTGAACATGAAGTTGAAAGTTGCTATATAAGGACTACAACGGTTTCCCAGTTCGTCATAACTTTACTTGTGGTAATGGAAGTCCTTATCTAGTAACTCATTTGAAGCTAAACAAACACAGAGGAGATCCATTCATACTCAGTGAATATTAACAGTAGTAATTATTTCTCTTCTAAACGGCGAAGGTTATTCTGTTTTTCTTATCTAGACTAGTTTTTTCTTGCGCAGCTGAGGTCATATGAGGTCAGCAGAGGCCCTGCTGAGTGTGATTAGTTAGTGTCAGGGTTATTGGTCTTTTCCAGCCCATGATGGAGTAGCTTCATATCTCTGGTCTGATAAATCAGTGTCTGCTTCCTACCTGAAACCACAAAGTCAAATTTACTAAATGAAACAAGTTAATTTTACTTGAATGCTACTGAAAGTTCATTGTACCTAACAGAAAACAGCTGCATGAGCACTCAGACAGAATGAGTTACAGCAAATTTCATGTCCACGTGCTTTTATTCGGACTGTTAAAAGAGAGTAAACATTAAAATTAAATGGTATTTTGTGTGTTTTTGCACAAGATTAATATAAGGATAGATGTGTTAGTGTTTGATGTTCTGTTGGGATTCAGGTTTGTTTTCGTGATTAGTTCAGGGATGGGCCAAATAACAGATTATATGTGGGCACTCTACAGCTCAGATATAGTAATCGTGTTAATTATATTGAAGTTAACTCAAGAGATTAAGGTGTAGTTTATGGAATTTAGTTAAGTCTCAGCTACAGAAAGTATTTGAGTAGATTTATTTATTGATTTTTAATATTAAGAAATATTCTCTTTTTGTGGACTCAAATGAATAATTATTAGCTTTTAAACTTAAATGGTTTAAAGCAATCATTTACCTCAAATGGTTTGCATTACCTTAACTTGTTGGGTCTTACAGTGTAGTATTAGCGGTTGTTCAGTATAGTAGTTTTTTTTTTTTTGTGAATGTTGTTTATCTTCTATGGCACATGAATAGAATGATAATCAAGGGCAGTGACCCTGTGTTCTGTGCTCTCTCTCTCTCTGCACACAAAAACAAATGTGATTTAAATAAGGCAAAAAGTGCCCTATTACTATTTTTTCCTTTGCTACAAAGTGGCGAAACCAGATGTACTCCTTTATTTCACCTGAGGTTACAGTGACATGGGGAGTTATGCTGTATCTTCTCTGTGTCTGCTGTAATTTGTTCCTGCCTAAAATACATCCTGCTCTGGAGGTCAGCTCTTGCATGGCCTCTCTGATTGTTTTCCAGGGAAGAGTTAGTACTTATTTTTTGTAGTCTCCCAGGAAATGTCTCAATGTGTACATGCTGCATTGCCTCAGAGGATCATGTATGTGGACAGCAGCAATGGATTACTAATTTTGTCATATACTGTTTCTATATATATTTCTTTTTTGTGTAAAAGTTGTTTGTGCTCTGTAAAATTGTGTTAGTTATTTTTTTTTTTTTTTTACAAGATGTCATAACCTCTATTTCAGTGGCATATACAGTAAAAGTGTCCAAGATCAAGACAAGGACAAAAATAGCTGAAAACACATGTGCCAAGTGTTTTCAAACATTTGTATTCATGTTGGTTTCACATGATTTAATGAAAAATGATATGTGGTGTAGCCATTAAGTCAAATAGTAATGACATGTTTCCTTACACCTTGAATACATGTGAGAATTAGCTGAAGCAAGAAAATCTGTCTGTTTTCGGTCCTCTTTCTCAGTCTACAAATTCCGTCTGCAGTAAATCACACTGTAGTTTGAAAGAACCCTGTACTGGTCTGTTATTGGCTCATGCTGTGCCTACACCCATCTTCTGGTTGGTGAAGTTCAGGAGAGTCACTCATTAAACTGCTGTTTTTGTTCTTTTGCTAAGTGAAAACAACTGATCTGAGGAATGCACACTTGCACAGACACATTGAAATGCTCTCAGTTATTGCCACCAGCTGTGGAGATTTTTAGTGGATTCCTGCTTTTCTTCCTCAATGAACTTGCTTGGAATTCTCCTTTACTGTAATTTAGCATTTTCAGCTTTGCTTAGATATAAGTACTTGGTTTTCGATAATACTTTAAGAGATAGCCAGTGTGTTGTCATGATATTATTAACATTTTTGAATTGGCTTTATTTTTATACATTCAGTTTTATACATTGTTTAATTTAACTTTTTTATAGTACTTTTGTTATGTGCATTTGTCTTTTTGTTTGTTTTATATCAGTTAAAGTCATTTTAGTACTTTAACCTAAATGTATTTTAGTTTAGTTTTTAATCTAATATTTATATCAGATTTCAGCTTTATTTCAATTAATGAAAATAATTTTTTTAACCGTTTTAGTTTAACTTTAAGTTTGCACTTAAGTCACGATTTGGTCAGTTACCCGAAGGTGTGGCCATACTGGCGATACTTGGATGTAAACAACAGCATTGACTGGATGGTTAATGTACTACTGAATACATTGCTAATTTATGCTGTCTAAACCATAGAAAAAATGTGTGGAAGCTGCTAAATCATATAGAGAAGGACTTAGTAAGCAGGAAAGGGTGCAATATTTTGACAAATTAAAGTTAATAGGTGGTAAAGATACATAAAAGCAGTATTAATTGAGATGTTAGCCTAATATTTTTACCTACTTGACCTAAAATAAGAACAAACCCGAATGTTGTCAAGATTCTTGCCCTGGTAATCCTGGTTCAGTTTAGCCAACCACGAACACCTTTTGTTCCTCAGACAGTTCTTTGCACTCTTCTCCTTGATTTGTTACATCTCTTGTCAGTCTATAGTACTCCAAATGTTTTTCCTGGTCTGACAGATTAGTACAGCCCAAAACATGACAATAACTGATCATTTTCAGCAGTAATAATTAGCTGAATTTGCGACTTTTGTTCAGTGGCATTGTTTCCTGCAGAGTTCAGCTCCAACCCTGATCAAAGACACCTGAACCAACAAATTAGGATCTGAAGGAGCACTTGATAATTACAGACAGGTGTGTTTGATCAGGGCTGGAACTAAACTCTGCAGGAAGGTAGATCTCCAGGAACAGGTCTGGGCACCCCTGCTTTAACAGTACTGTAAATAATTTGCCAGACATTGAAAATTCTGCCATTCTTTATTCCCACTGATTAAATGCCAAACATGTAAGACTTATTTTATTTTGTGGAAGATGTTTTGAAAAAAGTTCTGAGTGTTCTTTTGTCCATACAATGATACTCAATTGGATCCAGTGTTGTTTTGGACACCACTGACTTACAATGAAGTATGGACAAACACATTTGAAACATTCTTCAAAATATCTTTTGTCTTCCGCAGAAGAGCCCTGAGCGTGAGTAAATGTCAGAATATTCATCTTTGGCTGAACTATGGCTTTAATAATTTTGTGGACTTGTGTCTATATGTTCTAACTGACAGTATGCATTTCTGTTTTCTTACAGATGGCCACTTTAATCTAACTGCATATGTAGTAGAAGTTCTGGCAAGGTTATGACTGAAACAATATCAGTCAACTTAAGGACAGAAAAATGGCAAACAAACCAAAAATTCACGTGTTTTTGGGTGCCCCGTGTCCTCAAGCACTCGCTGAAGAGGTGCAAGAGAGAGCGGCAACACAATGGAAGACAATGGACCTCACTTGGATTCAAGGCAGGCTGATTCCCAAGGACACCGTTAGAGAATCTCAAACAGATAATGAGTGTGTTGCGACTGTTAGTGGTGGAACGCAATCTGCTGTTACCTCTGACAGAATACCTGAGAGTACAGAGGACAAAACGGAAACATCACAGGACGACAGCACTCCATCAGGCTGCCAGTGCTCTCAATCAAAGGCAGAGTCTGTTGAAGAAGAGCAGTTTTGTTCTGTATTAGTGACAGAATACCTAGATAGTTGCTTCTCCTCGCACAGTATGAGCAGACAAGGCAGAGATGGAAGGCCTGCATCACCTGTTTCCACAGAGACTGAGTATCTGAGTACTTGGACAAAGTCCCAAGCATTGCTTATTCGAGGTAGAGTGGCCCAATGTCCTACTTCGGACTTTCCTGATGACTTTCTTCTTGGTTCTCCACACACCCCTCCCAAACAAACACCCTCAACCTCTGTAAGTTCCCCAGAATTATACAGTCCTGTGGTCAGCCCTGAAGAGAGGGGCTTGGGGGGAACCTTGCAAAGCTCAGGAGAGTGGCATAATGAGAGTCTAAGCCAAAGACAGCAAGAGAGAGGGGTGATTCTGGAAATCACAACTGACGGCATCCTCTGCTCTCAGGGCAATGTAATACCTGAAAGACCTGTGGCTCATGAGGAAGTTGGGCTTGATATTGACTCACCAACTACATTTCCACAGACTTCACCTAGACCCACTACATCTAAAAGAATGAAGTTGTCTCAGAAAAAAACAACAGAGCAGAAGGCAAGAACTGTTGTTGCCCCCCTCTGTGGGCCTACAACCCTGCTGGCCAGGTGTAAGACTCATGGCGTACGATACGACATCTTGGTTGCTGTAGTGCATCCATGCCACTTAAAAGAAGTCAAAGTGAAAACTGGAGCTTCGGCTGGAACCAGTGTACCTCTAGCAACGCTGATTGTTACAGACCAATCAGATGTGGAGATGAAGGTGGTACTATGGAGAACAGCAGCTTTCTGGGCTTTGACAGTTTTTCCAGGAGATATTTTGCTCATTACAGGTGAAACCACTAAGACCTCCTCATTTGATCTAGGAAGGCAAATATCGTAGCCAAGTATCCAAAAAAGCCTGATTTTATTTTAATTCATAAATATATATGTGCAATCTCTCATTAAATACAGTCTCTTCAAGAATAATTAAGAATTTATGACAGTGTTTCCCACAGATATATATGTGTGTGTTAGCTGCGTAAAAAAACATAGGTCACATTGGTGTGAACAAAAACAGAAGACTGGTTGGTTTGAAAATTCAAATTCAGAAATGGCGGTTTCCTCGGTAACGGCTGTAAACAAAGCAGCCCTGCGCTCATAAACACTTCTTTATCAGGCATTATAGGAAAAATAAAAATGCCATTGAAACTTTTTTGAAGACAGTCGGCTTGATTCAAAGTGCTCATTTTTTTTCAAGGAAGCCTTTTGGAAAATCTATTTGTGGCATGCCTGATTATTGGCCAGTTAAGTTATGATTTAACTTGGTTGTTTAGTCATGTTATTGTAATATAATGTTATAGACAATATAGAAAATATACATACACTCTACCTCCCAAAAGTTTGGGGTCAGTAAGATTCTTTGTTTGTTTGTTAAGAAATGAATACTTTTCCCAGTGAGAATGCATTAAAAAAACAGTAAAGACATTTATAGTGTTGCAAAAGATTTCTATTTCAAATTAAGTCTGTTCTTTTTAACTTTATTAATCACGAAACCTGAAATGTGTCATGCTTTCCACAAAAACTATTAAGCAGGCAACTGATTTCAATATAGTAATATAGACATGTATAATAAGACATGTATCAGCATATCGGAGTGATTTCTGCAGGATCATGTGACACTTTACACTGGAGTAATGGCTGCTGAAAATTCAGCTGTGCCATCATAGGAATAAACTACATTTTAGTATATATATTAAAGTAGAAAAGTTATTTATTATATTTATTATTTCACAGTACATTATTAGAGACTGTATATATATATTTATACACAATATATTCTGAAATTTATAATTATTTAGACCACATCATCTATCTAAAAATCATGATTTTAAGGTTTTGTCATGCAGTACAGTATGTTACTTCGTAACTTAAAAAACAGTAGTGTTCACTGCTTTTGTAGGAATGTGTTTATAAGCATGCATTTGAATAAATCTTTGTTAACGGAATGGGTGTGAATGTAGGAAATGTACAACCAAGCAACAAAACAAGAATATCAGGACATTCTTCTGAAATCCTGACCTGTCAGTTCAACAAATGGCAGATCAGCTTATTGAATCTTATTCAAACAGTATATTAAAAACAATGGTGAACCATCTTAACTAAAGTGGTCAAATGGATGTATGGTTGGAAAAACACTTGTGAAATATTCACATGAAATGTCCTGCATGCTTCACTCACAGTTGTCTTTCTGTCTTTGCTTTGGCAGATGTGACAGTGCATCTAGACAAGTGGAAGACTGAGACTGTCCTACAGTCGTCCTTCACCAGTAAGCTGCTGAATTTGGGACAGGTCAAAAGGGAACGTATTCCACTAGGTAACAGAAACACACTTGCTGCTGAGGCTTAACTAGCATTTTGCCAAGTTAAAGATGTAGATGTCAACATGTTTATTTACATTTACATTTTGTAAACAGAATATGTTATGTTATGTAACCATTACGTATTTGACTTTCTAGGTTATCCCCTGCTTATATTATGTTAATCTTGTCTAGCCCCACAGAACTTGAACAGTCATACATTAAGAATGCTGTGCACTCATCTGTGTGAGAAGCGCCCCCTTTTGGTGTCTCTGCCTCCTCACAAGCCTCAGGATTTACACTCCATCCCATTCATCCGTCTTGGAGCATTACGTCCTGACACACTGGTTCATGCTCTGCTTAGGGTTAAACATCAGAAATTAATCACAGGTATAGAACCGCATTATAATCCTGCGATGAGATAACATGAAAGTAGCACCGGTTTCAATTACCCGGGTGAGTGGTCTAATATACAGGATATTATGAGGCCACTGGATGACCTGATTGACCAATCAGATTTGAGTATTCCAGAGAGACATTTATTAATTAGTTTATATGTGCCTTCACATTCACTGCACATACTAAACAATCAAATCTCAAAGGCAACTAGAACATATTTGTGTTCAGAATGCTGTTTTGTTTGATTCTAGCCTGGCATGATGAAGCAGAGGGGATATCCAGAGCAGGAGGCGTGCTAAAAGCCATTTTGAATGTGGAGCAAGGAGATTGTCAACAAGGTGCTGTTATACTCTGGGGAGCTGCTCTCTCTTGGCTGCAGCGTTTGGAGAGGAACAAAGGTGTTTTTTTTTTTTATTCAGATTTTCAATCAGAGGGCCCAGAAGAGGGCCTCAGCAACTTTGCACGGTGACTGCAGGATGGCTTAAATAATGTTTATTTAATATATAATTTAATATTAAAATTAAAGGGGTCCTATTATGTTCTTTTACGAAGTCTTGATTTTGTTTTGGGGTGTACAACAACATGCTCTTATACTTGGCGGTTCAAAAAAAGCATTATTTTTCACATAATTTACATTATTACAGTACCTTTCTCCCCAGCCTGGCACAAATGGCTCGATTAGTTCCGGGTTTGATGAAGACCCGCCTTCCGAAAAACTAAATGGGTTGTGATTGGTGAACAGCTTAGACAGCGTTTCAGTACTGCCACACCCCTTGCCAAAGCAGCAAGTTCTGTCTGCTTCATAAGGATATATTAAGATATAGTTGATGCTACAGTAGTGTTGGGTCCTATTGTCAGCCTGAGTGCTAATTTATTAATTATAAATTAATCAATTAATTATTTACATACTTAGTTTTATTGCTCAAAACCAGCTCCAGCATAAGGCTAAAAGCAGCCTAAAGTTTTTAATAATTTGTATATAATTAAGTTATAATAATTTAACTTAATATGTATTTATCATGACAACAATTTAATAAAAACATTCTAAGTTACTAATTATAATGCTTACATTTCCTTAGTTATTCAAAAAACACCTACAGAAATAAGCAAAGAACATTAACATTATTAAAGGGGTCATCGGTTGCCCATTTTCCACAAGTTGATATGATTCTTTAGGGTCTTAATGAAATGTCTGTAATATACTTTGATTAAAAATTCTCAATGGTTGTGTAAAACAACACCCTTTTTACCTTGCAAAAATCAGCTCTGCAAAAATCATCTCATTCTAAGGGGTTGTTCCCTTAAATGCAAATGAGCTCTGCTCGCCCCGCCCCTCTCTTCTCTCTGTGGAAAGACGAGCTTGTTTACTTTAGCGGCATTTAAAATACTTATACTCACTTCTGCTGTAAGTGAAGCTGGATCGTGAATGATTTGCGTGAGAATAGACAGATCTATGTAGATCGGGAGGCACATTCCCTTCACAAACAAACGTAATCCACTGCATCTTCAGCGGCTCAGATGTCGGGAGTAAATGACAACCACTATGTTAATTATTACATCCAGCAACACAACAGCTCAATCGCTCAATCAGAGATATTCTTGTCTAACTTACATCCCTGCTCCTGCGTCGAAACAAAAGAGGGCGGACTGTTACAACTGATCTGAGGTAAAACACTCATGTCAATCAACTATCGTGGGAGCGGCCTCTGTGGGTGTGACGCAACAACGACAGGCATCTGAGAATGGCTTGATTTGAAAATGGGAATATTATTTTTACAGATTAAATAAAAACCACTGCATGGATTTTTATCATTATAGGGTAGATTTGTACATACACTGCCCACAAACATTAATGTTCAAACAACATGTAAAATTGAACTTAGCATTCGATGACCCCTTTAAAGAACATTAGCCTAGCGTAGTCTAGTGCAAGTTTATACATTTTAAAAAACACTCGCGTTATAAGTGAAGCTATCTACACTACACGTCTGTGGCGCATTACAGCTCCGACGCAGCCACCGGAGCTGATCGGCCACTCTAATCGATTCTTGTGTTTACACCAGCCATGGCTCGGCATGTGTTTCGACCCCCGTATACTGTACACGTCTGTTTGCACGTTACGGCTTTGACATGGCCACTGTATTCAATGCTTCTGTTTATACCAGCCGCATCACAGCTTGTTGAAGCGTCCCAGAAGCGGCTCTTTGCACTGCATCGCTAAAGTTAGGCTAATCCCCCACCTCGTCCCTACCCACCCCCCAACCATTCGAATTTCTGTAGGCGTGATTTATTTCAATGATATTCTAATGGGCCGCGTTGTAACATCACAGCACCCGGAAAACAACATTGTAGTCCAAAGGAGCCATACGTTGTAGTTCTTGAAAAAGGATTTTTTTAAAAACTATAATATCTCCCTTTGAGATTTGTAACTTTGTAGATCTTTTTTATGCCCAAACATGCACACCACACACTGACTAAAATTCAAAAACTTAAAAGGCATAATAGGACCCCTTTAACAAATTATTATCATTAATAACATATTAAAATGTTAAATATATAAAAATAATAATATAACACAATGCTAACAATTTTGTTTTGCAAATGCTTTTTTTTTTTTTGAAGAATAAGAACATATAGTATTTAACGTATGTAATCACAAAATTTGTGTATAAATACTTCCATTTTTGTGGCTTTCAATTGACCCTTCGCAGATTGATTGACAGACAATCTGACCAATCATAACTCAGAATCTGCCATTTTAATCCAACAAACAAACAAGACAGGAGAGCAGATTAACATTGGTGGATTTATACTTGGAAAAAATGGTGTGTCAATCACGTATTTCCGTGACTGAAACAACATACCTTCTGATGTTCATTCATGTTTATTTCATACTATAACTAGTTAAAAGGATGAGATGATCGGTTCACATGGCGCTTGAGCCGCTACAAAGATCTGTCATGACACATTAAAGAGCCACAAAATGGTTTTTATTGTATGAATTTCTTAAAAATGACAAAATAAGAAAGAGACTGTTTCATACTTTCAAAGCAATCTGCTCTGTCTTGTTGTTGGCGCGTTGTCAGTTCCCTCTTTGCTCCACAATAGGGCTGCACGATAAATCGCAAGCCGTAAATCACTGACAAACTACGCAAAATCGTGCTCATAATCCCAAATGAATTGCATTCGCTTATGAGCGAGATTTTCCGTAGCTTGTCAGTGATTTACAGCTCTGTGTATTAACTGCCGCTCCAACTGAACACACGTGTTGGAGATTTACTACTTATCACAGAACTGGCTTTACTGACTAAAAGCGCATGACAATTGCATGCGATTTATCGTGCAGCCCTTCTCCACAATGTTTTATTTACCTATTTTTTTACTGCGTGAGAACATGATGTGTGGCATGAGAGCACTATGGTTTGTCGGACATAGCAACAGTAACAAAGGAGGTTGGGTCTTGGCGAAGGGTCAACTGTTGTGCTGAACAACCACTGTAAAAAAGCATTGAAATTTGTGGTGTATAATTTTTTTTTGTTGTGTTATATGTATTGCTAATGCACGTCACAGATGCTGTGTGGGAGTTCAGGTTGCTGCTAGTCAGACAGGATGTCACCTCAGGTTTGCCAGAGCTTCATTCGACTCCATGGAGCACCTGTCAGCCTCTCTTTCCTGATGACAATCGATGTAAGGAGTTTTACAACACTGTCCGCACACAAAGGACCGCTAGCAGCATTGAGATTGATCTCAGCACACTCCTGTCCCAGAAATACACAGGTAGAACGTTTTGTTGATGCATTTGTGCAGTATTATTAATCATGATTACAGACGTTATGTCGTTTATGCACTCATTAGGTGATGTAGAGCTGAGAGTTGAAATCACGGCGTTCCAGTTCCAGAGCAGTCCGTCCCAAGAGGACTCGCTTTTAATAGATGGCAACACGCCCTTGGAGACGATCTTGGACGTGGTGTCTGGTGACATCATCTTTGCTGGCTGTGGTCAGTGCTCTGCAGAACTAGAAACAGATGAGAACAGCATATACAGACCCTGCTACCCTTGCCTGCCACACACAGGAGTGCGTCGCTACTATAGGTCTGATCTTGTTTTAAGTCTCATACAAAGTGTATGTGTAAACAGTATATACTCTCTCTGTCTCTCTTTTAATTGGTCAAAAATATAGTAAAACAGTAAGACTGAAATATTATTACAATTTAAAATAACTGTTTTTTCTATTTTTTTTTTAAATGTAATTCATTCCTGTGATGCAAAGCTGAATTTGTAGCAGTCATTACTCCAGTCTTCAGTGTCACATGATCCTTCAGAAATCTTTGTAATATACTGATTTGTTGTGCATTTATTAAAAGAAAGTTATGAGAAAATGATTTCCAGGGAAAAAGATAATTCATACAGTTTAGTGGTCATTATACACAAATATCAGAGAAATAAATAAATATTTATATTTAGAAATAAAAATGATATCATATAAATAAATATTTATTTCCCAGTTAACTATATCTACTTCCTCATCATGACTTCATAGGCCAGTTGTTTTAACTGTGAGAGCTGGAAATGATCAAATCTGTGTGCAAGTACCTCCTGCTCTAGTGCAGAAGATCCTCCTGAACACTCCTCCAGATAAGCTACATAAAACCATAGGTGAGGTACTTCTCCATTTTCCCCCTTCTCCAGTATTTAGATTTATTTGTATCTTGATACATATACATGATTTGTTTAAATATTGTTACTTAAAAGTTTTTTTTTGTCTCTAGCTCCAGCATCAGAGGTGAGGTTCATCCAGGTAGTAGCTAACAGGATTAGTTCCATATTGACCCCCATGAAGAACACATTTCTCCTGACTGTCCGAAGCCATTTCCAGTGTGATGACAACAGCATTCCTGTCATTCAGAACTTTTTATTATTAGACTTCAGCTCAATAGAGGCATGAAGAATGTGCATGTATCTTTAAGATGACACCATGTATTTTTATAGTCTATGATTAAACCATGTTAAGGTCATACATCATGTGCAATTTTCACAACACATGAGTATTTTTGCATCCTGGATATTTTTTGAAAGTATTTCAAATTATCATTGTATTTTTAATGTTGCTTCACCTATAAATTTAAAATGTAATAAAAAAGTGTTGTGTTTTCTTATGCTACTTTTATATACAATATTATAAAATTTTATACACACACACACACACACAGTCGTTCAAAAGTTTGGAATCAGATTTTTAATGTTTTTTGAAAATGTTTCTTATGCTCATCAAGGCTGCATTTATTTCTATTCTAATTTCTATCTTGATATACTTTAAAATATCATTTATTTTTGTGATGCAATGCTGAATTTTCTTCAGTCATTACCAGTATTCAGTGTCACATGATCCTTCAGAGGTTATTCTATTATGCTGATTTATTATCAATGTTGGAAATGTTTTTTGGAGCCTGTGATACTGATTCTTTGATGAATAAAATGTTAAAAAATAACAGCATTTATTTAAAACATATCTTTTTTTTATCCAATATACAGGTGCATCTCAAAAACTTTGAATGTCATGAAAAAGTTTTTTTTTTTTTATTGTAACTTATTTTTAAAAAATGAAACGTTCATATTTTCTAGATTCATTACATGTAAAGTAAAAGCTATCAGTTCCATGCCACACTTCACTGATGCTGTAATTTGTGCTAGGAGCAAGTCATTTGCTGTAATATGTGCTGACGACCATGTACTGAGTGCACAAATGAACATACTTTAAAGAACTTGAACTTTTCTTTATTGCAAATCCATTTTTTGATTCATCTTAGGAAATATTCAAATTTTTGACTTTCATGAGCTGTACCCTCTAATCATCAAAATTAAAACAAAAAAAAAAAACTTTTGAAATATTTTACTTTACATGTAATGAATCTAGAATATATGAAAGTTTCAGTTTTAGATGCACCTGTACACTACTGTTCAAAAATTTAGGGTCAGTACATTTTTTCTATATTTTTTTTGATAGAAATTAATACTTTTATTCAGCTAGGATGTGTTAAATTTATAAAGAGTGATAGTAAAGACTTGTATTGTTAGAAAAGGTGTCTATTTAAAATAAATGCTGTGCTTTTAAACTGTTTTCATTCATCAAAGAATCCTGAAAAAGTATCACAGGTTCCAAATAAATATTAAGCAGCACAACTGTTTCCAAAATAAATAAAAAAAAATCAGCATATTAGAATGATTTCTAAAGGATCATGTGACACTTAAGACTTAAGTAATAATGCTCAAAATTCAGCTTTGCATCACAGAAATAAATTATATTCTAAAGTGTATTAAAATGTAAATTGTAATAATATTTCACAATATCACTCTTTTTCATGTATTTTGGATCAAATAAATGCAGCTTTGATGAGCAGAAGAGATTTATAACTTTATAAATAAATACTCAGGCAACCATATCTGTTGCATTATTATGTAATAGTTATAATAAAATTATGTAATAGTTAATAAAAATAAAATCATTTTTTGCACAGTTCATAGTCTAACTTTACTTTATGTGTTTAGTATGGGATGATTCATTTTTATTAGCAGTTGAAATAAACTTATGTTGGAGCGGAAGTTTTGGAGAGCATGCAAATCATGATCTGTCTATGAACCAATCAAAACTCTCCAACCACGCCACGTGATTGCGGAATTCCCCTTTGAGTCGGGGGCTTTCCAGCAGCAGTAGTCTTCGATTCATGAACTTGGGTTGACTATTCTCTAAATATTTATTAAAGAAACTGGAACAGATTAATTTGACGGATGGTGCATTTTGTTTAGCTTTTCAGGCGTTTGCTAAGATTTCAGCAGTCGTCAAACGAATCGTTTAGTTGACGTAAAGCAGAAACTATACACGGTTGTCCAAGGTAAGTTACGTTTGATACGTGCTCAGTCATGTTTTCTGTAAAATGAAATTATCATTATGACCGAACAGTTTTGTAACAAGGCATGTGGGTTTTGAAATCGTTGAGAATACTAATCTGCTTTGTTGTTTGGAAATAATGACTCGGTTGCTTAGTACATAGAGAAACCTATTTTAAGTTTGTTTTAACATTACGGAGATGCTGTACGGTTCATATGGTGTGCTCTCGCTTGTATACATTATTACTGCATGTTAATAATAAAACCGTACAAATGTTTACGAAAATTTGAGCAATGCTCATTAATGTCAGTTATCGATAGAGTACGTTTTGTCCTGTGTGTTTTGTCGCCGTTCTTGTGAGTCTGCGGGAAATTCCCATCAAAAGTCAGTACTTTTTGGATCTGACTTAACGTTACATGTGCAGGGGAATCACATCCCCATCAAACACCCTGTAAGCGTTAATCATTTCCATTATTTTGCATCATTTTCAATCAGACAGGAGCCCAGGGTCGGTTCGGATGAACCAGCAGAACACAGAATGGCTGGAGCACTGAGGTAAAATTTTATTCCACTATTGCTGTCTATCTGTGTTGTAGCCTTTCATTTGGGATCATTGGTACATACTAATACAGTCCTGACTGACAGCTCACTTGGTTATGAGACATACGTGTAATTGTTAATTTAGCTACTCGAAAGGTTTGGACATGATTACATGACTAGTAATTAACGTTATTCACATTTGCATACTGAAACTAATAGACTTAACTAATAGTAATATGTAAACAACGGTTTATTAGCCTTTTCACCTCATGTGTATGGAAGAGTTAAAACGGTTCAGGTTTATTCTTTTTTCTTTTCTTTTTTTACATCAAAAAAGTTGTTTTGAAAGAAACAAGTTTTATTTTCTTGTGGTTAGAGTTAAAGAACATTATAATGTGTTGTTTGAAGCTAATCTGCTTGCTTTTAACCTTTTTATTAACTGTCCAAAAATAATTTTGTGATTCTGTTTTAAGAGATGTATATGTTCAAAAAAATTACACAAACATACTGAAAGACATGATATCAGTACAATATTTTGTTTTTGTTGTTATTAGCATTTTTATTATAGTTGGATTATATAACTGTTATGATTAATTTACAGTCATTTTGCACCTTTGGATGTTTATTATGGTTTCCTGGCGACCCTGACACCCCTTTTTTTAGACTGACGAAACCACTTTGTCATTGTCTTTCTTTTGCATTTTCTTAATGAATCGTTTTGTCTATATTTGACATATTTTAGATTTAGGGATTGATTGACTGAAATGATGTTATCATTTCAAAGAAGAAGGACAGGATGTGGTTGTCATCCAGAAGAGTTTTACTCTCTTTTCAGTGACGTCAGGATTTGCGATTTTACTCAAAGTGAGCCTGACACCTCAGAAAGAAAATTCATAGTTTACTTTGCTATTTGTCCCATGGGTTTAAGAAAATCTGCTATTTTAGAGTCATCTAAAGTACAGCTCATACTGAACAATGCGATGCTTCCTCATTCCTGTCAGTGGCAGTTTAAGTAAACACTTGTGCAATCCTATCATCCATTGTAGCCAAGCGTAGCCAATAAAATAGTAATAATAATGCTGTAAATGAAATGAAATTTCTCCTAATGTATTAGTAAGTACATCATTTAGAGATCATCAGCTGAGTTTCCTGTTTGGTTTACAGTGGAAGTGTTTGTGGGTCAAAAAAGATTTGTGGCTGCAAGCAAAGGCCAACAGATGGGGGGCAATCCCCATCTTTTAGGGCTGTTCTCATGGCATTTATGGAGATGTCTGACTAATTCAGTTACACAGACTCAGAAATGCGTTTTTAGTCAATTACACATAGGTGGAATTTTGTTTGTTTCACAGAATTTAATCTAAATATTGATATTAGAGTAATAATTATAGGAATTTTGTTCCAAAAGTACCTTGATAAAAGAGAAGGGAATTCAAAAAAGCCTTTGGAAAGTTGAGGAAATTCAGATCTGAGAAGACCTGATGTCAGAGTGTGAATAGCCTTGTACCTGCATTTCTCAGGATCTGACATCAGTGGCAGCATTGAGCTGGTATTCTGGGGGCTTTCCTCTGTTTTTTTTCACTGCCTTACTTCCTGGAAGTAGCGCAAGCGAGTCAGCCAGACAGAAGAAGGGAGGCAGAGTAAAAAAAATCCGCTGCACATCCTTATTGTGACACTGAAAGTGAAACGGACTTTGTGTGAGTTCTTTGTGTGAATCTGAGAGCCTTTTTCTCTGCATTTTGTTTGTCGGGTAGGGTAATTGTACGCCTTCTTATGTGTAGGTCAGAAGACTGCTTTGGGGAAAAACTGGGGAAATTAAATGCATCTGTAGTGGTTTGCAGCTCAGTTGATGTTTTGATTCAGCTAAATGACTGTATTAGAGCAACCCACCTCTTGGGTTTTTTAGAGTACTGGGTTTGTGTCTGTGCGAGACGGTCTCAATAACAGCTTCTCTGTTTCTTCTACATTACAGGATGGATGATGCACAGTATCCCATGAAGTTTAACAATGAGGTGAGCCACATGTTGTCAGTATTACTGTTGTGGATTTATCTTACAAAAGATGTTTGATTTAGAGTGATGGTTTCTAGATTTTTGCACAATATATTGGTACCACATCAGTTATCTCTCAAAAATGGGCAGTTTTTTTAAAGAGTTGCATCAGCTGATATTGCATATTATATTGTAATGCTAATTTCTCACTATTTTTACATTTAGATTGCTTTTACACTTAAAAAACACTAACTTAAATATCAAAATGAATATCCAAAATTGAATATCAATAGTGTATAATGCTGTAATGCCTAAATTCACTTGTAGTGAGTTTTCTTTTTTTTTTTAATATATATATTTAGACAAAATAGTATACATTTTTTTTATTAGGCCATATTATCAGTTATCAGGCTTATTGGTATTGGTCAAATGGTGCTTTGTGCTAAAGGGTTTGGTTTAATGCACAGATCAATATATACTTAATATAAAACATTAACATTTTGCACATGGCATCTTTTGTTCTTATAGTTCCTGGACCTTCATTATCTGCAAGAACCTTTTGAGGTGAAGCCAGAACCCTATGTGCCAGAGACAGGTAAGTGTATTAATGTGTATTAATGTATTTCATGATGTTTTTTGTTTGTTGTTTATCTTTTGATTTAAAATGGAAAAATAAAGATAATTGACTGTATATGACCTTTATTCCAGTTCATGGGCCTTACCTACAGATAATTGAGGAACCAAAGCAGGTAAAAAAGTCATCATACAATACCAGTCAAAAGTTTTTGAACAGATTTTCAATGTAGTCTTTTCTACTCACCAAGCCTGAGCAGAAATATAGCAAAAGCAGCAATATTGTGAAATATCTTTACTATTTAAATTAACTGCTTTGTATTTAAATGTATATTAAAATGTAATTTATTCCTGTGATCAAAGCTAAATGTTCTGCTAAATTTTCAGCAACTGTTTATTATAAATCAGGCTTGGTAAGCAGAAAAGTCTTCTTTAAAAAACATTAAAAACTTACTGTCCAAAAATTGATAGCGTATGCTTGTTTTACATGCTTCATTTCCACTGTATTTGACAATACGGACATGCTCATGTGAAAGTACATCATTTTATGAGTGATGCCAAGTCATTTGTGCACATGCGTAATGTGTAGCACTGAATGCAAAGGCAATGTGGGATAATTCCAAAAAGTATACACTGGAATTCCCCAAAACAGGGTTTTAGCAGTGAGTAAGGTGAATAACGCTCTTTGTGTTACAGAGAGGATTCAGATTTCGTTATGAATGTGAGGGCCCATCCCATGGTGGTCTGCCAGGGGCCTCCAGTGAGAGAAACAGACGGACATATCCCACAGTCAAGGTGGGTTATGTAACATGGAAAACATAGCGATGTAGGTTTTAATAAACAGTACATTTATAAACACTCACATTCTCCGTCTGTAGGTGTCAAACTACGTGGGTCTCGCTCGCGTAGAGGTTCAGCTAGTGACACACACGGACCCCCCTCGTGTTCACGCGCACAGCCTGGTGGGTCGCCATTGTAATGACAACGGGATATGTACCATTGACGTCGGGCCTAATGATCTCACTGCGCAGTGAGTGCACACTTTTACTGTTCATCATGCTCATATGATCTTTCTTTGTTGTTATGATTAAAGTGAATTGCGGAAGGCATTGTATGTGCATCATCATGTGATGCTTGTGGCTTTTGAGTGATCTTTATGTGTGTAGTTGTGCAATCTTATTTCATTCTCATTTCCTCTATGTCTAGATTCAGTAATTTAGGCATCCTCCATGTCACTAAGAGAGGAGTGGTTGAAGTATTAACAAAAAGGCTGAGAGAAGAGAAGAGGAGGATGAAAGAGGCTGGATATAAATCTACCGGTAAGTGTGATTTCATTATTCAACTGGTAACACAGTACCTGCTTACTGCTTACATGCTTGAGCACTGAGATGCTTTCTCTCTCTCTATCACTCTCATACAGATGCAGAGGATCAGGCTATTTTGCAAGAGGCCAAAGAACTGGGCAAAAACATGGACTTAAATATTGTGAGGTTAAAGTTCACCGCTTACTTGCAGGACAGTAATGGGAGTTTTACAAGAGCCTTGAAGCCAGTTGTCTCCAACCCTATCTATGATAGTAGTAAGTCCCGCCAAACAACATAAGAAAATGAATGAAATTCAATTAACAAAATTCAATTTACCAGGGATGTTATTGTATATTATTGTAATTAGTTTAATGTCTTTTATTTTATTTTATATTTTAGTTTCACTTCTAATTTGTTTTATGTGACCCTGGATCACAAAACTAGTCTTAAGTAGCATGGGTATATTTGTAGCAATAACCAAAAATACACTGTATGGGTCAAAATGATCAATTTTTCTTTTATGCCAAAAACCATTAGGTAAGTAATAAGTGTTCCATGAGGATATATCATGTTTTCCATAAATATATCAAAACTTAATTTTTGATTAGTAATATGCACTGCTTCATTTGGACAACTTTAAAGGCAATATTATATATATATATATATATATAATTTTTTTTTTTTTGCACCCTCAGAATCCAGATTTACAAATAGCTGTTTCTCAGCCAAATATTGTCCTATCCTAACAAACCATACATCAATGGAAAGCTTTCAGTTTTTAAATGATGTATAAATCTCAATTTTGAAAAACTGACCCCACGGTTTTGTGGTCCAGGGTCACATATAATTACAGGGGTTGGACAGTGAAACTGAAACACCTGGGTTTAGACCACAATTAGTATGCCGTTTGGCCTCCTTTTGCAGCCAATACAGCATTATTTCATCTTGGGAATGACAAATACAAGTCCTGCACAGTAGCCAGAAGGATTTTGAGCCATTCCTTTCGCAGAACAGTGGCCAGGTCACTATGTGATGTTGGTGTATGAAAACATTTCCTGACTCACTCCTCCAAAACACCCCAAAGTGGCTCAATAATATTCAGATCTGGTGACTGTGCAGGCCATGGGAGATGTTTAACTTTACTTTCATGTTCATCAAATCACTCTTGTCACCAGTCTTGCTGTGTGTATTGGTGCATTATCATCCTAATACACGGCACCACCTTCAGGGTACAATGTTTGAGCTATTGGGTGCACAAAGTCAACCTTCACACTCTGCTCTTATTGGTGGAATGTGCGATCAGTAAAGACTGGCCACCAGGCTGCATAAATATAGCCATGAAACCTCCAACACTATATTGGCCAGTGTTTCAGTTTCATTGTCCAACCCCTGTATATAATCTTCTATACAATGTTTGTATGTAATTGTCCCTTTTTCAGAAAGAAATTATTTTTATTCTCCAAGGATGTATTAAATTGATCAAAAGTAAGAGTAAAAACTGTTCTTCTGAATTGAAGAATCCTGAAAAAAAGTTTCCACAAAAAATATTAAGCAGAATTTACCATCCCAAACTTTTGAACGGCAGTGTAAATTTAAAAAGTATGTGTTGTTAATCTTGTCATAGCTAATGTAAAACGTGCTAATCTTTACGTAGAATCACCAAATGCTTCAAATCTGAAGATCTCCCGCATGGATAAAACCTCTGGATCAGTGCTGGGAGGAGAAGAGGTCTTTCTACTCTGTGATAAAGTTCAAAAAGGTTATTATTATTTTCTCATTTAAAAAGCATTGATTTAACAGTCTTTCCCATCCTTTTAGATTAAATGATGTATATCTCCTTTATTTCCAGATGATATTGATATTCGTTTTTATGAGGAAGAGGAGGATGGAGGATGGGAGGCATTTGGAGACTTCTCACCCACTGATGTCCACAAACAGGTTTGTTATAAATTGCATATAATGGGTGGCGTTTCGAGATTTTGTCATCAGATGCAGTTTAGCTATTTACAACAAATGTTTAATAACTCTGTTTTTATTCCCAGTATGCAATCGTGTTTAAGACTCCACCATACCGCTGTGCAGATATCACACGTCCTGTCACAGTCTTCCTGCAGCTCAAGAGGAAGAAGGGAGGCGACTGCAGCGAACCCAAACAGTTCACGTACATTCCTCACAATCAAGGTTAGTAGTGCTATGTTAAACATAGGTCCTTAAGACTGCATAAAGCATTTAAACCAACATATTACAACACACTGTTATAACACGCATATAAGGGCTGTTACGTCTCATTCTCAGTTTCAATTGTGTCACTTCCTTTTTTGCATTATGTACATAACTATTAAAAAGTCTTTTGGTTTGTTTCAGCAGCCATTATTCTAGTGTCACATGATCCTTCAGAAATCATTCAGAAACAATTCTTATTATTAGTGTTTAAAACAGTTGTGCTGTTTTATATTTTTGCAAAAACCCTTGTATATTGTTTCCAGGATACTTTAAGGAACAGGGTTTATTTGAAACATTTTTGTAACATTGTAAATGTCTTTCATTTATCAATTTAATGCATCCTTGCAAACAGTATCCTTGCAAACAGTATCCTTGCGTACATATTCATTTCTTTAAAAAAAAAAACCAAATCTTACTAACCCCAAGATTTTGAGCAGTAGTTTTGATCCATCAAATGTTGTCCGTCAGATGTATTTCTCATGTTTGATGACATGTCGGCTCCCGTTTCCCCATAGACAAAGAAGAGGTTCAGAGGAAGAGGATGAAGGCACTTCCTCAGCCCTATGATCACTGGCGGGGAGGACCTCAAGGAGGAGCAGGGGCCTTTGGAGGTCCTGGATCTGGAACAGGAGGAGGTGGAATGGGAGGAGGTATCAAATTTCATATTCCTAAACTCTGTAGCTACCTGTGTAGATTGCCAGTTTAATTATTCAGGTGTACACAGGAATAATTTTATGTAAATTTCACCCTTAGGTTTTCAATATAATCATCCAATGGATGGTTCAGGGTATTTCATTGGTGGATGTACTGGATTTAGCGGCGGGGCACAAATGTCAGGTTCCACACCACAGGCTGAGGGATCTCAGAATCAGCCGACAAACACACAAACTCAGTCTGGCTCTCAAATGCAACAGCAGCTCTTTCAGATTGGTGAGTATATTTAAGCCAGCTACCAGTAAACTTAAGACGTTGAGATTTAAGGTGCATATGCACTCAGTGATGTTAATTTCCTTCCTGTAATGTTTCCAGCCACAGCTCTGCAAAATCGTGCTACTTTAATGGCAAAGTGCTCTGCCCGTGCATTGTTACAGTACTGCAGCACAGGGGATGTGCGCCCTCTGCTGGTTCTGCAAAGACATCTATGTGGAGTGCAAGATGAGAACGGAGACACGTATGTCTTTTCAGATCTCTGCCTTTCAGCTTTGACCTGAGCTCTCTGAATCAGTGCCTTACACATGTCAAATATATTAAATTAAATACTAGGTTATGTGTCTACATTTCCAGTATAGTTAGTGTATTGGAAGTGGTTTTGGATTAAATTATCTGCTAAATGAATAAATGGAATGTTTTTAATACATTTAAAGGGATAGTCCATCCAACAATAAAAATTTGGTCATTAACCCACTTGTTGTTCCAAACCTTTGTTCATCTTCAGAACACAAATTAAGATATTTTTGATGGAATCCGAGAGCTTTCTGACCCTGCATAGACAGCAATGCAACTGACATGTTCAAGGTAGTAAGGACATCGTTAAAATAGTCTATGTCAGTGTTTGTTGTACATCAGTGTTTCAACCGTAATGTTATGAATCTACAATAATCATTTTTGTGCACAAAGAAAACACCCCAAGGGGTTTGGAACGACATGAGGGTGAGTAATTAATGACAGAAGTTTCATTTTCAGGTGAACTATCCCTTTAACAATAGGACACAGATATAATCGTTTTGAATGAAGAGAGGGAATAAGTGTAATGCAACAGTGATGCAACTTGAAGTTTATTTTAATCTGTAATGTATTTATTTTCCCATAGACCTCTGCACCTGGCCATTATTCATCAGCAACCTGTGGTGGTGCAACATCTTATTCAAGCCCTGAGCAACACTCCACAGCAGAAGTTTATTAACAAACTCAACAAACTCAATCAGGTAATTTAACAGATATAAAGTCTTTTTAAACTCCCAGTCAAATTTTAGGGGATTTTTTTTTTATTATTATTTAATCATGTTAATTTTATTATTACTTCTTGTTTATTTTGTGTATTAATTCACTGTATTTATTTTTTATTTTAATATTAATTCGATTTTTTTTGTTTGTTTGTTTCATATGTGACCCTAGACCACAAAACCAGTCATAAGGGTCCATTTTTTGAAATTAAGATTTATACATCATCTGAAAGTTGAATAGATAAAAAAAAAATCTAAATATATAAAGAAAATTGCCTTTAAAGTTGTCCAAATGAAGTTCTTAGCAATGCACGCTACTAATTAAAAATTAACTTTTGATATATTTATGGTAAGAAATTTACTAAATATCTTCATGGAACATGATATTTACTTAATATCCTAATCATTTTTGACATAAAAGAAAAATCATTTTGACCCATATAATGTGTGCTGTTGTTTGAAATATACCTGCGCTACTTACTCGTCATGTTAAACTTCATCATTCTTTCCTTCTCCAGGCTCCACTTCATCTGGCTGTGATCACGAAGCAGCCCAAGTTAGTTGAGATGCTGATGAAAACAGGGGCAGACCCGAGCCTGCTGGACCACGAGGGCCGGACAGCACTCCACTTGGCCGCTCACACCAGTGATGAGGCCACACTACGTTTGATCCTGGGCATGCTGGGAGAACGCCATGCTCATTTAATAAACTCTGCTGACTTCTCAGGTGAGAGATACACATGCCATTGTCTCTCCATCTTCACTGAAATGGCTCTTAAGGATGCATCTGGAATATTACAGCATATGTGAACATGCTGACACTTTTTTTTCCTGTTTTTAGGTCAGTATCCAGTCCATCTCGCAGTAAAGAAAGATGGAGAGCACTGTCTTCGATTGCTGGTGGAGGCAGGAGCAAAGATTAACATGCCAGAGCAGAAAAGTGGCTGCACAGCACTACACCTGGCAGTGAGGGACAACCTTTTAAAACTGGCCTGCTATCTCATTACTGAGGTAAAGGACCAATGGAGGGTTGAACAGATTTCTTGTGTTTATGTAGTCATTTATGACCGACCCACATTATCGTTCAAAAGTTTGAGGTCTGTTAAGATGTTTTCAGGATTCTTTGAATAAAATGTTTAAAGGAACAGCATTTATTTCAATGAAATATAAATATTTTGTAATTTTACTGTAATTTTTGATCAATTTAATGCATCCTTGCTAAATAAAAGTATTCATTTCTGACACCAAATTTTCTGAAATATCACTGTGAAATATCACAAATACTGGAACAGTTGTACCCTGTTTTAACACTTCTTTAGCATACAGCCACCACAAAATTTAATGTTTGTTGTTTCTGTTACAGCTGAAGGCTGACGTGAATGCGTGTACCTACGGTGGCAACAGTCCTCTTCACTTTGCTGCCAGCCAGGGCTCCCCACCTCTCTGCTCCATGCTGATAGCTGCAGGTAACTGAGAAACCTTCTTTCCTGCAAATTTAATGCAAATATGATGTATAATGCAAATATGAGCATTTACTGTATAGCATGTGATTGACGTTCATTAATAATATCACTCATAATAATGACATTTAAACTGACTATCCAATAGCAATTGACTGAAAATAAGTCTAGTTTGGGTTCAGTGAAAGGAAGCTTTGCTTGATTAATGATCTTCTTTGTCTTCGTTTTTTTAGGTGCTGATAAACGTATGGAGAACGACGAGCCTCTTTTTTACCAGAGCTCATCTTCTTCAGATGAAGATGACGAGAGCGAGAAGAATGAAGTCGACAGGCAGCTTCCAGATCACATGGTTCAGCAAGTTCACTGCATGTCGATATCATCCGAAAGAGGAACGTTTAACCCACGCAAGAGACCTGCTGCGGGACACACACCATTTGACCTGGCCAAATGCCAAAAGGTTTGAGCTTTTGTCTTCGTCATCATCAAGTATAATGTGTAAATATTTGAATAAATCCATATAATAGATTTAACCTTAATGAAACCCCACCGTCCTCCACAGGTTAGAGATCTTCTAGATGGCAGGAAAGGCCCCAAGCACAGTTCACTCGCCCCCAAGAGGACCAAAATAAGCACTGAGGAAGGTAATGAGACTAGCATGGTTTATGTTCTCGCAAGATCATGCTTTTTAGCATATGTGGCTGATCTGTAATCGTCCTCCTGCAGCGAACCAGGGTTTGGACGGTGAGGTGCTCACAAAGCTGTGTGGTATTCTCATTGAAGACCATGTACCCTGGAGAGAGCTGGCGGAAAAACTGGGCATGCTCACTCTCACTCACCTGTATCAGGATAGTCCCTCACCCTGTCAGAAGCTTCTCGAGAGCTACCAGGTAAGAGACTGTCATTGTTCTCTCGAATTCTGTTTTAATGTTAAATGGACATTGGCACTTTGCTGTTTAGAGCAGCATAACTATGAGGGATAAATAAATAGTTATTCATTCATTGTAATTAAGGTAAAACTTTCAATTAATCAAGATTTTGATTTTAGGTCATATCGTCCAGCCCTATTCGCTGCACATTATGCACATTTTCTAAATGCATGGATGACTTGGCTGATGATTTTATTTAACAAAACATACAATATACAGTATAGCTCCTTGTTGCATCCCTCAGTGCACTGCGATTGGCTTGACCTTTTATTTTAAGTGCGACTAATCAACTTAAGTAATATTGGATGTTTTTTTTTCCCCTTGTTTGAAATGAACAAAATTTAAACAATGAGCGAATACATCCTATATACATCTTCCAAACTGCGTTTTGCTTACTCCAAATCACTAGCCTATAATAATTATTAATATTTTAGAGCTGTCAGAACGTTTTTTTGCGGGAAATGCAGACTTCTGTCATTCATCCTTCTGTAAAATATGTTATGTCTGTAAATAAAAAAAAAAAAGGGCAGACTAGGCTACTAATAGCTGCAGTGAAAGTTGTCCTAAAAGACAAATGAACACTGATGGTTTCGCAAGTTAAAAGGGAAAGTGACAGTACTAGTAATAAAAACGACTTTTAATATATTTTTATCCTCCTTATTTTTTCTGGAAGAGTAGGCGAGGCTATTTGTAAATTTCCAGTCTGTCTTCCAGTCTCATCGCATGCAGCTAGTTTTAGCTGTACAAAACAGCTCCTTTTGCTGCATGATATTGCAAATTGAAGTGTCTTACCATATTATTTTAATGTGATATCTAATTATAAACACACTGGGCTGTAGTGCAAACAGTTTTACCGTTTACTGCACGTTGTTATTCTTCTCCTCATTCCTTTAGCGGCTAATGAACCGGAAGTCTCGCCCTTAGGCTTACTTCTGCTTTAAGGTGGAAGTTTGTGTTTATTTTGGTAACACTGCCAATCTTTAAACCGGTTTTTAATTTGGGCTTTTTGCCTTATTACCTTCTAGCCAAATTGTAGTAGCTACTGTTATAGTAGTTACTGTTTTACCTAATCTGATATGAATAGCAGTCATTAAGTCAAATGTCAGTAAGATACAAACACGTTTATATAATTATGTTTTTAAAACAGTTGTTTTTAACAAGTCAAAACAGCTGCATATAAGCCACTTACCGGCTCATAAAACATATTTTCGGATATCCATCTGTCTTTCGTTAATATTGTCGGTGAGATTCACACTAATGCATTTAGCCTACCTTTAACAATTGTGAACAGCGCGCAACTTGAGCCGTTAGATTCAAAATAGCGGAGCCGAAGAACAACTCACGTTATTACCAAAAAGGTGTTCCTCCGCTAGAAACCTGTAATTTTATGCTTTAACCGCTAGAGGGCTAAAAGGTACCTGGGGTATTTTTAATATATTTTCACTCTTCAACTAAAAATAATTTTCTTTAACAAAATATTAAATATAGAATGGATTGCTGATTACACAAACAATGTAGGCTAAAGCAAATACATTAATAGATACATTTTTGTACATTTTATTTAGTATTTACTAGTATAAATTTAATATATTTAATATCTAATAAACATAATCAATGTTTTAATTATAAAAAAAGGAAAACGAATTATTGTAGATTTGTACCTGTTTGGATAGGCATGCTTTGTATTTGTACATCTATTGCGGGTTGGCCTCTCATGAATGGTTTATTTAAGCATGTTTATTTGCATGTTCAGTTGAGTGGTGGTCCTGTGGACGGCCTGGTGGAGGCGCTGCAGTCTCTGGGTGTGAGTGAAGGAGTGAGATTGCTGAGAGACAGCCAACCCAGAGAGGACAAGCAGAATACAGGTACCAGTTCATACTCTGAAAGAGAAAATCTCTCACCTCTGACACCAACACAAAATCTGAAAACAGTAAATTGTGAATAAAATAGTTTTCCTTTCTTCCAGATTCTAAAGAGGACAGTGGCTTTGGAAGTCAGTCCATTCATGAGGAGATGGGAAATCCTGCATTGGCCAATCACTGATTATCAGGATCTATTCTATGAGGACAAATGCACTTTATTTAACTTTCTTCAGGTGCGAAATGGTGGACTTTTAATCATCTCAATAAAGTGGAAATAACAGCACAGCACAGGAGGAATTGAAAATGATCTTTTTGAGGTCAAAAGCCCATGCTGGTGTTACATAACAAAGACAGCATGACAGAAATCAGTTGCTTCAAGATACTCCAATCTTCATGCTCTGGAGTGAAACTGTAGTTTTAGTGCAAACAATTCTCAGTACTTCTATCTCAACAGCAACTCAATAGTGGTGATTTCACAGCAGTTTAAGAGTAATGCAACTCTTATTTCACAACCACGGCTGAAAGCTCAGAATACTTCTGCAGAATGTTCTGAAATGAATGTTTCTGCTAAGCTCTGTTTTGATATATATATGCAATCTTAAGAAAATGCAAAGATGTGATGCAATCAATTTGGTTAATTTTCTGATACATCTGGAAAGGTCTATCATATACTGTTTATTTATGTGTAGTTTTGATTGCAGTTATATGCTTTTTCAGAGGTTGGGTAAATATGTTTGTGTTTAATAAAGTTATTTCGTTATTTTGTGTCTTATACGATGACTTTATATAGTAGGACTGTTAGGATTCCTTGAATCAATTCGAGTAATCGATTTGAAAAAAAAAGAAAAGAAATCCTCGAGCTCCACGCCGTCAAAATACCGTAAGTGGCGGACAAGCCACGGACAAGAATCCAAGGCTGCATGATGCATCAATGCATCATAATAACGCAAAATGCTGTTGTGAATTAACAAATGCAACGTTTCAGTAAATATGCGATGCAGGTTTAATATATGCGTTTTAATTATTTACATGCTCGTAGGTTTTACATGTGTGGAGCGTCTCAAACTCCATTTCTGCATATTGCTGTGAGTATGGGTTTATTATTACGTTTATCTGGGAACGCAATGTGCGCAATTTCATCAGATTTGTAACGTAAATAATTTAAGAAACTACGCAAACACAGGAGAAAACACAATTTTGTTTATCAGTTATGCTAACTGTCAATGGCGATTTCAAATTAATACACCTTTCCACGTTTTAATGTCCATATATTTAAGAAATTACAGTGGCTGTAGCATTTCTGTTGTAACGAAATGGCCAAATTTTAAAGATTAAGTGGACATATGAAATAAATGTTGTCAATACTAAACTGATTAGATCGTGCAGTAAAGTGTGAAAACAATCGTCAGGGCTTTTGCGCCCCCTCAGCAGTCATTTGTTATAATGCGTAATAGTTCTGTTGTTAATAAAACATTGTTTTTTAATAGTTTGGTTCAGTCTGATTACTTGCTTTTGATGCTTTATTTTAACTAATTATTGTCTCATTGCTATACAGTTGTGGTCAAAAGTTTACATCCCCCTTTCAAAATCTGCAAAATGTTAGTTATTTTACCAGACTAAAAGGGACGATACAAAATGCATGTTATTGTTTATTTAGTAGTGACCTGAATAAGATATTTCACATAAAAGATGTTTACATATAGTCCACAAGAGAAAATATTAGTTGAGTTTATAAAAATGACCCCGTTCAACTTTTTGAATTTGAAGATCAGGGTAAATTTACCTTATTTTGTCTTCTGGGAAACATGTAACTATCTTCTGTAGCCTCTAAAGGGCAGTACTAAATGAAAAATATGATATTTAGGCAAAATAAAAATGTACACATCTCCATTCTGTTCAAATGTTTACACCCCTTTAATGCATCATTTTTCCTTCTGGAGAATCAGTGAACATTTGAACTTTCTGTAATAGTTGCATAATAATAGTACCTCAGTTGTCCTCAGTGTGAAAAGATGGATCTCAAAATCATACAGTCGTTGGAAAAGGTTCAAATACACAAAAATGCTGGAAAACCAAATAATTTGTGGGATCTGAAGGATTTTTCTGAAGAACAGCAGGCTGTTTAACTGTTCAGGACAAACAAGGGGCACGTGAACAACTATAACATCCTATCAAAACCTGTATTTTTATATTTAAATATTAAATATAACACTTATCCTTTCAAAACAGATTTATTTTGTCTATGCCTTCAAAACATACAAACATTATAGCATTTTTTACTGAGCGTCTGTAACATAATATCCACATTATATACAGCTAGAATGGATAACACACCAAACACAAAGTTATAAGAAATAAGTTACATTTACAGCAAAATCTTTGGGTGACACCAAACTACTTGGAGTGGTTGAGTGTTCCCTATAAAAACTTGTATATAAACCTTTTAGTCAATATGCTTCAGTCATAAACAAATACTCAAGACAAGATAATAAATGTTCAAAATATATAAATAACTCTTCATTAAATACACCTATTATTCATAGTGCAGTGAAGCGTAACACTATCCAAGTGCCATTTGATGGAATTCGGGTCCCAGATCATTTCAAAATCATTCTGTTTTTTGTACTTTGTGTCCTCAGCGTCTCAATTTGATCTATATGCTGGCAGTGTTAACAGTCAGTTTAGATCTCCATGACCTGGATTTGCATCAGAGTGTTGTTTTACAGATTTTACAATTTCTTGGATCCATCATGTTTCTGATATCAATAGGACAATTCATGAGGTTATGATAAGCAGCATAGAAGCTTACCTTCACTCTCTTATAAAGCAATACTTCACATGAACTCATTTGAACATAAGAACACACCAGTTTGTAAACAGGTAGAATTACTTCAGACCAAACGACACTCCCTCGAGCAGGTCTCTCAGTGCAATTGAGGTATTAGATGTGGTTACTCTGAACAAACCAGCTTTTTAGTGCATGCCTCCTGTTTTACCACAGCACTGAATGGATCATAAATTTGAAAATGACTGCCTGAGAATTCGATGGCTCGGCCATAAGGGGTTTAACACAGATTTTGCATCACGCCATTCTCAAGCTCAATACGTTGCTTAAATACACATTACACTACATAATACAATGGGGTTGATTAGTGTGACGAATTTTAACATCCGTTTCACATGGTAATTGGTCACCGTGTCATTGTGCACTGAGTAAAGTCATTCAGACATTCCTGTCGAAATGATGACAGCACGAAATCCCTTGTGAAAAATAAGTGCACTTCAGCATACTTTTCAAAAGAGTACTTACTGAACTCTGAAAATGTAGTTTAAATGCAGTATTAAATGTAATTGGTTGCATTTAAGAGTTAATTATTGACATAATGAAGTATATCTTTATCTGTAATTTCAGAATTACTTCATTTGCCTTGAAGTAAAACAACGTCGGATGATTTTGAAGCTGGAGGATAAAATGAGATGGAGTTTTTCGCCCTACCCTATCCACTTTATGGACAAAAATCCTGAAATTTTTTCCACAAAAACCTTAATTTCTTTTTGGCTAAGGAAAGAAAGACATGAACATCTTGGATGACATGGGGTTGAGTAGCTAAATTATCAGTAAATTTTTATCCTTTAAAATATGGTAAAATGTACTGACAAGCATTTATAGTAAACTAAAATATACTTTAACATAATTTCTATTTAAACTTGTACAGTATGTCAAATGTTTTAATTAAACTTGTACAGTATGTCATATTTTTTAAAACATTTTTGTACTTACGCATTTGTAATAAAGTTGCAATTTAGTACATTTATAATGAATATAATTATCTTAAATGTAATATCAAATAAAACACCACTGTTAAAGTTCCTATCAAGTACATTACATGTGCTTTAATGTTAGTCACCACATCAAAATTAGTGTGCTACTTTAAAATGTAATGATTTAAAATGTACTTCAAGGTAAATTTAAATCTGACATCATTACAAAGTGTTATGAAACAGTCAAGAGTACTCTAGGTACACACAAGCAGCCTTAAATTCATTAATATTATATTATCCTCAAGTACAGTTTTTAAAAATATACTTCTTAGACTTGAAGTGCACTACAAGTGCACCTATTTTTCACAAGGAATGTGCTATTCATTTTCACTACACTGTAAAAAAACAATTTGTTGAGTCAGCTTAAAATAATTTGTTACCCTGCTGCCTTAAAATGTTAAGTTCAGTCAACTCAAATTAGTCAACTTAAAATGTCACAACTTCGATATTTGAGTTGACTAAACTAAAAATTTGGTTTGTTAAACTTAAAAGCTGGGCTTGTTATCCAAGCCCATGTAAGTTGAATTGACTCAGATATACAAGTTGTCACTTAGTACAACTTAACATTTCTAGTTGACTTAACTTTTTTGAGTTGACTGAACTTAAAAATTTAAAGGCAGCTGGGTAACAAATTATTTTAAGTTGATTCAACAAATTGTTTTTACAGTGTAGTCCATTGTCATGGTATGAAGAAAACTAATGCATTCATATTCTTAGTAATTATACCAAATGAGGAACTGATTGTCTTCAAACATCTTAGGCATGCTTTGAGACGTGCTTTAAGAAGGTTTAAAGGACTATACAGGCTAAGTTCTCGAACTTCCCATAGCGCTTGATCATCCTCAAATGATGAAATGATAGTCTAAAAAGCAAAATCTACAATGCTTCAAATATATAAAGTGAACAACTGGTGTTCACACAATAAAGAGCCTCGCTTCTCACTCTCAGGACCACCAAATGAAGTTTGCACTTCAGCTTGTTCAAATGAAAAGCCACGAGTGTTTAAAACCGACGACCAACAAGCATAATACACAGATAAACCGAACAGGTTTTGTGGTGAAACACAGACTGACAGAATAAGACAACGTGAGGCTGGTGCTCCTTCTCATCTGCCCGCTGGCAGATTTGGGCTTGCGGTTACTGGCCAGAAAAGCATGCCTTACCAGCGGCCACGTGGGGCACAGCAACCCCAACCACAGTTTCGTCATCATGATGACTTGAGAGCAGCCATCAAGTTAAACTGCAGTAACGCTCTATATTCAACCCCTGAATGGAGATAAACAACTCTTTCCGCTTGGGTTCTCTCACTGTTTGACAGCCTGTCTGTAGCTGTGTCTCTGACCGTCTGAGCGTTTGGTCCTCTTGCTGCTGCCGCTGCTTTGCGCAGCGCTGCTGCTCCTGCTTGACTCTTTGGTGCTGCTGGCATGGCTGTTGTCTTGGGGTAACGTGGGGCTGGAGTGGGCTCTCTGCAGGCCACCGTCGTCAAACAAACGGGCCTCAAATGCCTCCAGGTCCGTTTCCCCTATGCGGATCTTAGCTCTCAGCAGCATTGCATATGTTCCGTAGCGTGTTTTCTACAAGATGCATTTAGGAAGATGTATAAATGGAGGAAAGGGTGAAGGAAGGGAGAGAAGTGGAAATGCTTTTTACCTCAAAGTCCAGATACTCTTCTCTTTGCTTGTACTCTTCTTGGTCCCTGCTTTTGGTCTTGCGGTCTTGGGGTGTAGAGCGCAGTTCCTGGAGCTCAGCAGAGACGGCTCGAAACCGTGTCTCGTGAGACTTGAGCTGCTCCTCCTAGTATCATAATGAAGAATTTAAAGAGATAGTTCACCCAAAAAATAAGATTCTGTCATCAATTATTCACCCTCATGTTGTTCCAAACACGTTAGACTTGTGTTCATCTTCAGAACACAAATGAAGATATTTTTGATGAAATCCGAGAGCTCTCTGATTCTCCATAGACAGCAAGAGTACTTCCATGGTCAAGGCACAGAAACGCGGCAAGGGCATCGTCAAAATAGTCTATGTGACATCAGTGGTTCAACCGTAATTTTACAAAGCTACGAGAATACTCGTGATACTCTCCGCAATGGCACTAGGGTGACGCAGACAAGAAGAATTGTTGAATAAAGTCTTTATTTTTGTAGAATTCTTGTAGCTTTGTAAAATGACAGTTGAAGCACTGATGTCACATGGATTGTTTAAATGATGTCCTTACTGCATTTCTGTGCCTTGACCGTGGAAGTTGTGCTGCTGTCTATGGAGGGTCAGAAAGCTTTTGGATTTCATCAAAAATATCTTCATTTGTGTTCCGAAGATGAACAAAGGGTTTTTTTTTTTTGTAACATGTCAGTTGCATTGTTGTCTATGCAGGGTCAGAAAGCTCTCTAATTTCATCAAAAAAATATCTTAATTTGTGTTCTGAAGATGAACAAAAGTCTTACGTGTTTGGAATGACATGAGGGTGAGTAATTAATGACAGAATTTTCATTTTTGGGTGAACTATTCGTTTAAATTTAAAAAATTTGTAACATTTAAAAAACATTTTTCACACAAGTTTAAACTGAATGACTGTTAAACTAATGTGAATGGTCATTATTTTAATTATATGAATATTTTAAATGTTCATTAACATTTTTAAATAGATTTTAAATGTTACATTTTAAGGTTAAATGTTTTTTAACAGATATCATGAATTACTTCATAACAATAGCTCATATCATTGTTTTTGAGTGGTTGTACCATATGAAATTTTACAACCTTAATCTTACTTCTGATATTTTAAGAAGCATATTAGCCTTGAAAAACAGTCATGAGGGTCCTCTCACAGGTCTTCTCTATGATGTAATTTCCTGTTATACATATATATGTATATATTTTGCACATTGATTCACTGCATTTGATTTGCCAAACAAATGTTTTTCAAATATTTATATTTTTACAAAGCTGCTTTACTGCATAATTATTTTTCCTTTTTTAACAATATATTTAATGACATTTTAGCAAAATACAGGGCCCAGAACGTAGTAAGGACATCAACCGTAATGTTATGAAACTATGAGAATACTTTTTGTGCGCAAAGAAAACAATCAAATTATCTTAAATCGCGTTCAGAAGATCAATGAAGGTCTTAAAGGTTTGGAAAGACATGAGGGCAAGTAATTAATGACAGAATCTTCATTTTTGGGTGAACTATGCCTTTACAACCAGCATGCAAAGAGTATATTTCTAAGAACTTTGCTCATGTTTTAAATTTTTACTTCTTTACATGAGCTTGTATTTCTGGTCTCCAGCATTCACATGCATGTGAATGGGAGTGAATGGAGTGAAGAGTAGTGTGATGCCCCTTAAGAGAGAGAGCAAAGTGTTGTTTACCTGTGGGAGTTTAGTGTTTGAGCCTGGCAGAAGAGGGCGGCTGAACTTTTTTTGAGAGCCAATGGCTGCTGGGAAGGGAGGGGCAGAGAACATGGCTGCCACCGTGTTGATGCGGGTTATCCAGGACTGCATTTGCTCTGCATTGCTAGTGGTGAAATGCAAGCACAGGTCAAACAGAGGGCAGCAAAATAACAGAATTCAGTAGATGGAACAAAAATTTCTACATTTTCTCTGCTCAAAGAAACCGTGCACTTTGTGTTCAATACACCTAACACAGCCTGGAACGCTGAGCAATTAGCAGGCAGCTGTTAGGAGAAGACATGGAGTGGAACAGATGGAGCAGAATGAGAGGGAGAGAGTTTTAGTATGTGTATCTGGGACAGACAGAATAGCTGAGAAGGATCCATCCTCTTGGGAGATACAAGTTGAGTCATTCATCTGAGATGAGAACATTTTGACAAGGGCGGCACCAGCCCGGCATGTAATCAACAATCAACTGAGTGCACTCAGGTGTGTGTGTGTTTAAAAGAAAGTCATTGTGTATTTTTGTGCTGTCCTGTTTCCACAAGACAAAGCAACATGAGCTGTCCATGAGGCTTCTGCTGAAAAAATTCTTGTTGTGACAAAGTTATGCAAAAGTTGCAAGAAGTTCTGTAAATGACTAAAATTGATTTCATTTCCTTTCATTTATACAGTACAGTTGAACAATATTTTTATGTTTTTAAAGAAGTCTCTTATGCTCACCAAGGCTGCATTTATTTGATCAAAAATCCAGTAAAACAGTAATAATGTGAAATATTATTACAATTTAAAAGAACCACTTTCTATTTAATATATTTTAAGCTATAAATTATTCCTGTGATGGCAATGCTGAATTTTGGCATCACAGCAGCCTTCTGAGAACTTGGAAGAGGAGTTAAAAATGCTTGATTTTTAAAAATGCTTGAAAAAAACTGTCCTAAAATAAAATAAAATAAATGGTATCAAAACAAGCTTAAAGATGTAAAATTTTGTTTCTGATTTTGAAGTTATAGTAAATATAAGAAAACAAGACTTACGGGGCCTGGAAAAGAAAGACCCTCCAGTCAGCAGTGCGAAGGTAAAAGACGTTGGGTCGCTTGCTATAGTCTGCTGCCCGCATGGCTAATGAATGATGGATTGATACCGCATTCTTTAAGTCCTCTTCAGACAGCTGCTTATCTGGACGATATTCATCCTGCAAACCAATTGCAAAGTAGAGGCAAATCACAATTTTTTTTTTTTTATAGTTAATACCTGTATAGCAACCACAAAAAAGTACAGTCTATATAGCATAAAACATTAATGATTAAAATGTACCTTTTGAAGGTAAAGAATCAGTCCTTTTAGTATGGCATAAAATGTCTTCCATCCTCTTTTACCTCGTGGAGCTAAAACAACAACAAACAGTCAAACAGTTAAGGTGATCGTATTTATAAAAATACACTGAAATAATCATAATACTAGTAACCAATCCTGTATTTCTAGTAAAAATAACAAAAAATTCTTAAAACAAGATATATTTACTTAATTTGCAAAACTGTGAGATAAGATTTGTTATAGGAGAAAAATTTGTATAAAACATATTTTCTATAAATAATTGCTTTTTAGTTAAATGCATGTTGTTTTGAGACATTTAGATCTTTTTATTTAGATGTTTGGAATTTTTTACTGGAAAACAGAACAATTTCAAAATCTCATTTAAAGGATAGCTCACTTCCAAAATAAAAATTTCCTGTTAATTTACTCACCCCCATGTCATCCAGAATGTTCATATTTTTTGAGGAAATCATTCCAGGAATTATATATAACGGACTTCAAAGGGAGCCAACAGGTTAAAGGTCCAAATTACAGTTTCAATGCAACTTCAAAGGGCTCTACACGTCATTTATTTTAAATTACAATTGATATACTTTTAAACCACAAATGCTTGTCTTGCACTAGCTCGACCTCACTCATTACGTAATCATGCACATGTGACGTAGGCAGAAGTACCAACCCAGTGTTTACAAAGTGAACGTGTTGTACAATTTTGAAGCTGGAGGAGAAAATGAGATGGAGTTTTCTTCCTACCCTACCTTTTTTAACTGAACTACACAGACTAACCACAAGTGACCTTTCCAACATGATTATGTAATGTGTAAAATCGCAGACACGCATCGCAGTGCTAGTGCAAGATGAGCATTTGTGGTTAAAAAGTATTTAAATAAATATTTTTTTTAGAAAATGACCGAACGTTTTGCTAGATAAGACCGTTATTCCTCAGCTGTGATCGTGTAGAGCCCTTCAAAGCTGCATTGAAACTGCAACTTGGACTTTTAACCCATTGCCCACCATTGAAGTCCACTATATGGAGAAAAATCCTGGAATGTTTTCCTGAAAAACCTTAATTTCTTTTCAACTGAAGAAAGACATGAACATCTTAGATGACATGGGGGTGAGTAAATTATCAGGAAATTTTAATTCTGGTAGTGAACTAATCCTATAAACTACAACTGTATTAAAGAGATGAAAACATTACTAGACAGAGCTCTACGCTTACTTTTCTTTTTAGGAGCACAAGACAAATTTAAGAGCACAGTCAAAATATCAGGAGCACCTTCTAAAAAAATAATAAAAAATCTGATCAAATATGAGCCTTCCCATTATGAGGTGATATTTAGCTCCTCAAAGTGATTTACAGGGGAATTTTGTTTTTACCTTTGTAATGGCATTTTTCTAACTTTATTAAAAGCAAAAAAATATATATTTTATAAGCTTTTTAAAATTTCTAATTAAAACAACAGAACAAGAACAAGTAGAATAAGTTACTAATCAAATGAAATCAGTATTAACAAAATTTGTCCTACAGAGGTGGCATAGAAGAACACAAAAGTGGCTTGTAGGTGTATTTTCATATGTTTGATGAGGCTCAGAGGTGGCATGAGTGCAATCAAATTCATCAATTCATGTTGAGATTAATGTTTTAAATATAAAAATTTGAATACAGAAATATTAAAGGATTTAAACAACTAAAAAGATACATTAAAAGTAAAAATAAAACTGCCAGTAGGTGATTGCAAGTCACTGATTTAATTACTGAATCATTCATTCATTCATTTGATTCGTTTGAACGGCTGATTCATTCAGGAATAAAGCAAGTGACTGTCTTTATGAATGGGAAATTAAATCACTGACTCACTAAATTTGTTAAAAAATACATGTTCATTCATAAACGAAACACTGCTGTGTTTGAATGGAGATGAGCAGCGGCTCAGTTGTGAGTAGTTTCAAACAATTTTTGACGAAGAAATAGAGCAAAATCAGGCAATAGTGTTATAGTCAGACAATGTAAGTGTTACGGATCTGGTCGGTGTGCTGCGGACCGCTCACCACCAGATGTCGCTCTCACCTCATTCTTTCACATGGACTGTTGCACTACACCCCGGACTACATCTCCCAGCACCCACCGCACTGATTGCGCCATACACCTGTGGCCAATCAGGCGTTCTATAAAAGCCCCGGACTTTCATGTTTTCATCATGGAGCATTGTAGTTTTCTTTGTATAGTTATCATTGTATAGTTATCCTGTGTTTCCTAGTTCCTGTGTTTAGCGTTCCTGCCTGGCCATCTCGTCTCGTTCGTCTCGCCACCTGCCTTTTCGACCCTCGCTTGTTTTCACGGATTTATCTCTCTCGTCTAGCCCCTTAACGGATTATGTTCGCGGCTGCTTGACCCACGCCTGCTTTACGGACTCTCTCTACGTCTCGCCTGTGTCACACCTGTTTGCTACTGTTCTGACCCTGCCTGTTTTCAACCATGTCTTTGTCTCGTCCCTTAAATAAAAGCTCGCAAATGGATCCGCTCGCCTCTTGTCTCACTCCTTCTGTAACAGTAAGTCACTTAATATTAACGTCTTGTTTATTTAACTCTTGTATTAAAACAATATCTCATTTACAAACTCCCTTAATAATCATTAAAATCTGTCACTCATCTTAGTTCATTGCAATCTCACAAAGTTCCACTATAATCAACGAAGCTCTCTACACTGCACAATGAATCTTTTATTTACACTCTCTCCACACTTTGTTTATGAATAGATTCATGAGATATGTCTGTGAAACATTACTCAACGTTGCAAAAACACGTAGAAACCTTTGAAGCTCCCCCCAGCGCAAATACAAATATGCTGATCGGGTCAGTCGCACTGGTGCTCCTAAGTAGTTTTTCATAGTCGTACGCAGTAGTTCGCACGGTAGATCAGCTACGGAATGGCTTACTTTTCTTGCCATCAGGATCAGCGTGAACTTTCCGCACGAGAAAGCCGTTCTTATAGACCTGAGCGCTGGACTGCTGTGCAACACTGACGAGGGGGTTTCCACCACTGCTGATTCGCTTCATAGTGTGCGATGTGGAGTCTTTCCTGCCGTCCAGCTCCGAGAAAGACTTCCGCAGTTCCTCCTCATCGCTGTTGAACACAAAAACAAGAGCTTTATTATGAACAGTTGTATGCATTCTCATCTTCACTAAAATTCCCTGACTTTTAATATTTACCTTTAATTGTTGTGTTAGCTTTTGACATCAAACAGACACATACAGGTAGTGATTCAGGGAACGAGGTAACATAAAGCACCATCCAACCTCAATTACAGGCATTTTTATTGTGCATTTGGAGTCACTGATAAGGACTGAAATGGCATGTTTATTGCCTAGTGCTTGGCACAGTTGTATTTTATCTACAGTACATATATTCAGCTGAGTGACAGCTGTGCAGAGAGTGCAGTCAGACGCCCCGGAGAGCCCCTGAGGTCTGGACCGCTAAACATTCTTCTCTAACTGCTACGGAGTACAGCACATAGCCTTTGCCTTCACATGATAATGCTCTCATCTGTTGCTTAGTAACTGCTGGCCTCCACACTAGTAACCAAGAGAGCCAGCTCAGAAGATGGAGCGCCATGGGAGAGGAAGAGAGGGAGAGAGCAGGCACATAAAAATGGTGACTGACGTGCATTGATTCATACAGTGAATGATGGCCTTTAGCTGAGAATCACACAATGCTAAATAAATGAAAGTGCAATGAAGTGAATCAAACTCAGAAATGGAGGGAGTGCAAAACAGAGAGACAAAAAGAGCGGAGGGACAGAGCGTAGGGATGCTGGGATGGACAAAGATGAAAGAACTGCTGCTGAATGAAAGAGAATAAAACAATCGCTCGTGCTTTTCTCCTTCACACATAAACAAGGGTACTGCAGAACCCCTCAAGAAGCAAACGCAGTGTACGTGAGAGTTAGTATGTGTGTGAGAGAGACAAAGAGAGAGGGCTGTGTTTAAGTCTGCACATTAGCCAGTCAAAGATTTCAACCTGTAATTATGGAGAGGCAACTTGCGGTAACCATGGCAACAAAATCTGGAAAGCCAAAGTCGAAAGTAAGGGCTTAGAGCATCACACGGCTCTGGCCAGGTCATAAATACACACACACAGTACAAGCACTCTTTAAAAAAAAGCAATGATTTGTAACCATTTTCAACCTTTCAGTGAACAGCTCTTAAAAAACCATTATTATTTTGTGTGAACAACATCTGAATAATCTAAAAAACCTTTTTCAACTATAAAGAACCTTTTGTGCGATAAAAAGGTTCCATGGATGCTAAAGGTTATAAAGAACCTTTATAAATATAATAAAGAACCTTTATTTTTAAGAGTGTACAGTTCTATATAGAACCTTACAGAATTTACTCTTCATAGTTGGAACCTCTAAAGTATTCCTTATGTGGCTTAATTAAAAAAGCACTACTGGACTCTTTGTAGCCTGCTGAAAAAGTTCTAAATAGAAACAGAACCTTTTAAGAGTTCCAAAGATCATAATATTTCATGGATTCTGTTTAGTTTATTGCCACATTTCAGTGATTAAACAGCTTGTACTAATAGAGACAAGCTTTGTCACTAGAAGAAACTAAAATAACAAATGCCAAAAAAGTAACACTTCACAATAAGGTTGTATTTGTTAACTAGATTAGTTAACATAACCTAACAAGGGAATATACTTGTAAAGCATTTATCAATCTCATTTAATAATGTATTATTAAAATCCAAAGTTATATCTGTTAATATTAATTAATGGTCACGAGCTAACAATGAACAATTTTTTATATATATATAAATTAATTTATTAATAAATTTGTTAATAAATACTGTAACAAATGTACTGTTCATTGTTAGTTAAGGCTAGTTAGTGCATTAACATTATGCACAAAACGAATGAACCTTACCTTATATTTAGTGTTACCAAAATAATAATAATAATAATTTAAAAAATTATTAATTAATTAATTAAATAATTAAAACTATTATATTAAGTATTATTTAACAGATCCTAAAGAATCCTTTTATTTCTATCTTTAATGTAAAAATGGTTCATTTTTTTTATAGAACCTTAAGTAAAGAGTTTTTTGAGTCGAGTACAAACTTACACTACTAGTCAAAAGTTTTTGAACAGTGAGATATTTAATGTTTTTTAAAGAAGTCTCTTCTGCTCACCAAGCCTGCATTTATTTGATCCAAAATACAGCAAAAGCAGTAATATTGTGAAATATTTTTACTATTTAAAATACCTGCTTTCTATTTGAATATATTTTAAAATGTAATTTATTCCTGTGATCAAAGCTACATTTTCAGCATCATTACTCCAGTCTTCAGTATCACATGATTCTTCAGAAATAATTCTAATATGCTGATTTTCTGTTCCAGAAACATTTGTTTATTATTATTATTATCATCAATATTTAAAACAGTTGAGTAAATATTTTCAGGACTCTTTGATGAATAGAAAGATACAAAGATCAGCATTTATCTGAAATAAAAAGCTTTTGTAACATTATACAGTCAATATATTGTATTGTGGGAAAGAAATTATAGAAATGAATACTTTTATTTAACAAGGATGCTTTAAATTGACTAAAAGCAATGATAAAGACATTTATAATGTATATTTTCAAATAAATGCTGTTCTTCTGAACTTTCTATTCATCAAAGCAACCTAAACCTTTTTAAACTAAGAATAATAATTTTTAATTAATAATAATTTTTTGAGCAGCAAATCAGAATATTAGAATGATTTCTGGAGGATCATGTGACTGGAGTAATGATGTTAAAAAATCAGCTTTGAAATCACAGGAACAAATTACATTTTAAAATAAATTCAAATAGAAAACTGTTATTTTACATAGTAAAAAATCATTCATATTTTTACTGTTTTTGTTGCACTTTGGATCAAATAAATGCAGGCTTTGTGAGCTGAAGAGACTGAAAAAAAATAAACATAAAAAATCTGGTAAAAAACATTTGACTGGTATTGTATTAAAAAACTTTTTTTCCTAAACGTGTTCCTTAATAAGCACATCTCACTAAAGAAATGAAAGGCCTTTCCAGCTAAAGGATTCTATAATGAGCTTACACCATTGTTAAATCAATAACACTTCTAAAGGCATTGAATTATTTTCAAATGTTTTGGATGACACTGGATGAGGAGGATGGTGCTCTTGAATCTGTTGTAGTGAAAAGGAGCCACTAGGGAAAACACTGAACTTACATTGTCCACTGCAGCTTTTCATTTTTGATGGAGTTATAGAGAGCCTGTTAAAAGAGGAAAACAACAGCATTAAACCACACAAACCCATCAACAGTTTTGCCCTTTGCGTGTATACACGTATGTGCGCTCAAACATCCCACTGACGCATCTAAAAATAGCAACAGAAAGTTAACAATAACCATGAACCAGAAACAGGTTGCAGCAGCACTTTTCTCATTTTGTTTAAACAGCATGGAAAACAGTCCAACCATCATTAAAAGGAATCTAAATTTCCATGATCCTGCAGTGTTACCTTTTGCTTTTTCTTCCTGGTTTGTGGGTGATTTTGGCCATCCTGAACTTTCCCGAGCAGATCAGGGAAAGCCAAGGGCTTTAAGGAACGCGAGCGAGGCGCTTTGGTGTAACGAAACGGGTCCATCACGCTGAAGTCCCGTCCACATCGCACCGAGCATAGCGAGCGAGAGCGGAGACGACCAGAGGAGTGAATGCTGTTGACACCAATCATGATTTTTTGAGATACAGGATCCACAGATGAGAAAGTGAAGGGTTTAAAAATCAAACAATGTTAAATTAAACTTGACAGAGTCTTGATGTCTTTTTTCCAAGAGTAGAATCCAGAGCAACGGAATGAGTTCAAACAGCACGTCAAATGACACAGTGGCAAACTCAAAGTCTTTGGCAGTGGCGAAGCTCTTTGGAGATCCTTGAGGGTGTCACATAGGCATCAGGCCTTCGGTAGTGATTCCAACTCGTGCGTTATGGATCCATTCCTATTCATTATGCATGTAAAAACATCTACAAATCCAGCGCCATTTTGCATCAAACTTTCTGCTTTGACCGAAACAACAAAGACGATCAAGGGTGAGGATCTGCAGCCAACATCCAGTTGTTTCCTCACATACATCCTCGAGTTCATCACACCTACACGCGTTCACCAACGCATGCTGACACGCTCACAGGTGCGGTGCAGATGGCTTGCGAGGACCGTGATGGTGGAAGGAGATAATTGGAGAAGAGGACAGACGGATGAATGTGAACATCACTGAAGCAAATGCATGAGATAAACACACATGGGCTCATGCAGGGAACAGACTGAGAGGGTCTGACTTCCACCCACTCTCAAACTGGCATCCCAAAACTGTGACGTCACCTAACGTCCCCCTCTGGGACGGAAAAATAGACATCAGACGTGTGAGAGACAGAAGGACCAGACCGGAGCAGGAAATCGGCGAAGAAACAAGACAATCCTGTTGCTTTGTGCAGCTTCCTCTATTCTATGTAGTAGAAGTTTTCCAGAATTCTCTTTCATCCCTTTCTTTCTCTTCGAGCTGGTATCCTCACGCCCGTTATCCAATTTGCAATTCTTTCACACCTGATTTTTTTTCTCCCTTCCACGAAACAGCTCTGCTGCACGGCTGTAGGAACAATAGAGGTTTGCTATCTGAGTCCTGCGCTCTTTTTATTCTTCTCCTCACAGTCTTTTTCCTCCTCCGTGATGCAGATAAAAAATGGGCTGTGCGGTGAGAATGAGATCTTGTGAGGGAGGAGTGTTCACCCTCCCATCTCTCTCTTGCATTCACAATCTCGCCCGATCTCTTTCACGGTCCCTCTCTCGCGCTCTGCTTCTCAATTGATGTACCCGTCTCCCAGCATGACTGACAAATCACGGCACTTGAATGTTCGATGAGCCCACCCTCCTGTGAATGTCAATCAGTTTTCAGGCTCTCGAACGTGCAAATCCTCACATCACGTTACTGCCATACTCTCAGTTTCAATACACATAATGTAAAAGAGGTCTGTTGTAATGTATAGCGATAATAAATAAGGAATAAACCTGTTGCTGTAATTTATTATCATGTTAATTATGATAACTGGGTATGCTGGCATTCAAAACTATTATTAAAGGGTTCATCCGATGCCCATTTTCCACAAAGTGATATGATTCTTTAGGGTCTTAATGAAAAGTCTTAATGAAATTTCTCAATGGTAGTGTAAAACAATACCATTTTTACCTTGTCAAAAACGGATCTGTTCACAGCGAGCCATTTTGGTGGATGTCCCTTTAAATTCTAATGAGCTCTGCTCACCTCGCCCCCCTCTTCCATGGGGTGACAAGCCATTCTCTGAGAGACCATAAACTTTAGCTGCATTTAGCCGCGAAACTTGCTAACTAGCACACGGCGATTTGCAAAGATTAATTAAAAAAACCTTTATACTCACTTCTTCTGTTGGTGAAACTGGATCATGAATGATTCACACAAACATTTAGGTAGACTGGCGGGTAAATTCCCTTCAAAAACCAACGTAATCGCATTTTCAGCAGCTCAGATGTCGGGAGTGAATGACGACTGCTATGTTCATTATTACATCCATCAACAAAGCACCTCAATCGCTGAGGACACATTCTTGTCTACCCCTGCTCCGGCGTCAAAACGCGGACTATTCACAGCTCACTCAGGGCGAGACTAAGGTAAAACACCAGTGTCAATCAACTATTGTGGGAGGGGCCTGTGCAGAACTACATCATTCTGCCAGGAATCTGAAAATGGCTTGATCTGAGAAACGGGTTATTATTCATATGGATTTTTAAAAAAAGCACCGGGTGGATTTTTATCATTATAGGGTGGTTGTGTATACACACTGCCAACACACCTTTATGTTCAAACAATATGTAAAAGTGAATTCTGCATCGGATCATCCCTTTAACCGTCAAGTTATTTGATACTGACTTTACTGTAAAGGCTATAAATATCATTAAAAAATACAATTAAAATAAAATACAAATTAAATCAGTCACTTTTCAAATAGGTAAATAGACTAGATTTAAAATGTTTATTTAAATCACTTTAATGGAATTAAATGTAACAATAAATAATTAATTGATAACAAATTTAAAACGCAATGTCACTGAAAAAAACTTTTTTGTAATTATTTGTCAAATTTGCTAGCCATTTCTAAGTGAAAATTGTTTTAAAGGTTTAGTTCACTTCCAGAATAATAATTTCCTTTTAATTTACTCACCCCCATGTCATCCGAGATGTTCATGTCTTTCTTTCTTCATATACAAAGAATTTTTTTTGATGAAAACATTCCAGGATTTTTCTCCATATAGTGGACAGGGTAGGGCATAAAACATCTCATTTTCTTCTCTAACTTCAAAATCTTCCAACATTGTTGTTGTACCTTTTTTTGTAAAGGGCGTTTGACTTCGGTACTTCGGCCTATATGTCACACGTGCACGATTACATAATGTGTGAGGCAGGGCTATTGCAAGATGAGCATTTGTTGTTTAAAAGTATAGAATTTGTTCATTTTTTTTTTAGAAAATGACCGATTGTTTCTACTACATAAGACCCTTATTTTTCAGCTGGGATTGTGTAGAGCCCTTTTAAGCTGCATTGAAAGTAAATTTGGAAGTGCAAACCCTTGTGAACCATAGAAGTCCACTATATGGAGAAAAATCCTGGAATGTTTTCCTTAAAAAACATTTCTTTACAACTGAAGGAAGACAGACATGAATATCTTCGATGACATGGGGGTGAATAAATGATCAGGAAATTTTTATTCTGGAAGTGAACTAATCCTTTAAAGGGGTTAATTTTACATGTTGTTTGAACATGAATGTGTGTTGGCAGTGTGTGTACACAACCACCCTATAATGATAAAAATTCACCCAGTGAATCTTTATAATATCCCCTTTTTTAAAATCAAGCCATTCTCAGCTTCTTGGCTATGTGATGTCACACAGACCAAGGCCGCTCCCACGATAGTTGATTGACATGAATTTCTTACCTTAGATCTGCCCTGATGAGCTGTAACAGTCTGACCGCCATTGTGTCGACTCCGGTGCAGGGGAAGACAAGAATGTCTCCGATTGAGGCGCTCTGTTGTTGGATGTAATAATAAACATAGCAGTCATCATTTACTCCTGACATCTGAGCCACTGAAGGATTAACATTACTTTTGTTTTAGAAGGAAAAGCGCCCGGAAAAATCTACATAACTGCCTCTATGTTCGTGCAAATCATAAGGGTAAGGGTTTTTTATGCATCTTTGCAAATCGCCTTCCTTAATAATGTGCTAGTTAGCAGGTTTTGTGACTAAATGCGGCTAAATTAAACAGAACGGCTCGTCACTCCACAGAAGAGAGGGGCAGGGCGAGCAGAACTCATTAGCATTTAAAGGGCAAGAGAATGGCTCGCTCAAAAAAAGGGCTAATTTTGACAGGGTAAAAAGGGTGAAATTTTAACCAAAGTATGTTATAGACTTCTCATTAAGACTCTAAAGAATCATATCAGCTTGTGGAAAATCTGATGTCCCCTTTAAAGAATCGGACTGATTTAAAACATGAAATTTTCTTGTAAAACGTACTCAAATAATCATGTGTTTTATTTACAACTCTGAAAAATAATGTTGACAGTTATTGCAAAAACCTTGTACAAATTGCTTTTCTATATCCATCAGCCAAATGCTTTATCCGTTTGCCAAATTAGTTGCAAAATATAATTGGACAGTTCACACATGGGAGCAGCCAATGAACAGTCGACTTCCGTTATCAATAATAATTACGCAATATAACCAGTCACTGGGGATATTATTGAAGCAGTGAATTAATTTGGTCGGTGCGGTTTCTTCTGGCACTGTGCTCACTGATGCAGCCTGTTCTCTCTCTCTCTCTGTCTGTCATAGACAGCTCTGGGACACTGGGCATCCCATAGTCTGAGTCTAACTTTATTCAAACGTGACCTGCTTTTATTTGGCCACTGCCAGGCAGCCAGCAGTTGTATAGGGAGAATTTATCTGCTCATGTTAGAGGACAAGAAGGACTCCATGTGTTCATCAAAGCAATTGAGACTGTACAAGCACCTGGGGTATCCTACAGCAAAGCCTGAATCAAAAAGCACTGAATGCAGCTTCGACAAGCTCAAGAAATTTATTATGAACAAATATGAGGAACAAAACTTAAGATATTTCTGATGAATTCCAAGCTTTTTGACCCTGCATAGACAGCAATGGAACTACAACGTTCAAGGCCCAGAAAGGTAGGAAATTGTTAAAATAGTCCATGTGACATCAGTGGTTCAACCTTAATCTTATGAAGCTACAAAAATACTTTTTGTGTGCAAAGAAAACAAAAATATGCACAAAAAGCATTGTTGTAGCTTCATAAAATAAATCACTGAATGTGGTAGCTGCATTGCTGTCTATGCAGGGTCAGAAAGCTCTCGGATTTCTTTAAAAATATCATAACTTGCATTTCGAAGGTGAAGGTCTTATGGGTTTGGGGTAAGTAATTAAGACAGTTTTCATTAAATGCATTAAATGCATTTTGCTATATTGTTAGTTCATGATACCTAATGTACTAACTAATATTTAAAGAATTAAACAAATAATTGAAGTGTTACCAGAAATTTTAAGATCAATCGTCAAAACAGCATCTCTCACAGTCTGAAACTGTAAGTTCGTGACCAGTGTAGTGACCAGTGAAAGGAGCATAACATAATTCAATGATGCTTATGCACATACTCATTAATCTCAACCTGGGAGATAACAAAGGAACTATGCTGTTCACACAACTGAATAAAAGAACGAAACCATAATATGCAAATTGCAAACTGAACCATAATTTGAGGGAACAACAGAAAGAAAGAGGGACAGGAGAGAGAGAGAATGATCAATTTGTAACGCATTTATGATAATACCATGACAAAACCCTCATTTCAGTGAGGAGTCGTGTGGCAGCCAAATTCCCATCTGTCCTCCCTGCCACCCCTGCTGTTGCTGGCTTCAAGACAGACTTCACACAGGTTTTTCACGGCCGTTAACTGTCATGAACCACACAGGCACTGAGAGCCTAACCTGTTGGCTCACAGACGTCTCTCTCAGCTGCCATCTCTATCTGTGCTATATTTAACCCTAAAACCTGTTGTAATATCGGGCAGACAGAGATGAAGAGGGTCTAGAGAACAAAATAATAGGAAGGAATATCCAAGCAGCTAAACGCTTCACTCCCAAAGCCTAATTAGACAGACTAACTGTCTTTAGTAGGCAACTCTGTGGCCTTCACACCCTCACATAGTGGTAGGAGGAGAGAAATCGGGGGAGAAAGAAGACCAGAGCTGAGAAGAAGAGAGAAGAAGGATGCCATTCGTCAGCCAAGGCCTGAGATAAGGAGCATTATACAGATATGGAAATAACCTAGACAGACAGGGCTAAATACAGTTCAGCAGAGTAAGTTTTTGCAGATTATAGGGTGAAACAAAGAGCAAGATGGCAGATAGTTAAACGGCCCCAGAGAGAGAGAGAGCGTAGAAAAACTGTGAAGAGAGTGAGGGGGTGGGAGGTGATGGAATAGAGCGAGGCACAGAGTGAGAGGGCGGAGGAGAGAACGAGGGATGAGCGACACACAGAAAGAGAGAGATGGCCAGAGGAGAGAGAGAGAGAGAGAGACAGAGTGGGAGGACCAAACGCTTGAAAGGCTCCCTGTGATTTTAAAGCACATATTAGCAGAGTGGTTCAGGTGCGGTCATCATGTGGCTATTATTTTTGTGCAGCGTGGCCTGTAATCCCAGAGAAGGGACTAAAATAGACGAACCCTGAGCACCAGCACACTAGAGCACAGGAAGTTCATTGACATCAGCTGCGACAGAAATCCCCCACGTGGCTGATTTTAGTCACAATACTCAACTTCAGACATGGCAAAAAATAAAATGGCAATAAATCAATCATTTCAGGCACAACGTGCATTCAGTGCAGCATTATAATGATCTGTAATGGATCTACTTTAACTTTCTCCAAAAATATTTACAATAAAATGTGCCCTTTATATGGATGTTTACATGCACAAAGATATTCTGATAATAATTTTACATGCATAAGAATATTCATATTTATATTTGATATATGCCTGTAATATTAAAGCAATAAGCCCTGTGAAGCCTTGGTTTACAATGAAACCTCCTTAGCTGTTATAAATTCACTGTAAACCACGGCTTCACGGGGCTTATTGGTTTTTTATAAAACTGATAGTTCCGGTCCTTGATTCTGATTGGTTGAGCCACATTCGAAGCTGTTGTAAATTACTCTACAAACATACACCTTTGTTTACATCTGTGTGTTGCTTCTAAGGTTTCACAAAATAAAACAGAGCAAATAAAGTGAACGATATTAATAAAAACATTATTCTTATGCGAAACAATGTAGTTCCTCAGAAACTTTTTGTAGAGTAATTTACAACAGCTTTGAATGCGGCTTAACCAATCAGAATCAAGGACCTGAACTATCCATTTTATAATGACATTTTTATTCAATTTAGAATATATCAAAGCATTATTTATCAAATAAATCTAAATTAAATTAAAAAATTTGAGCTCAAATGATCTTATCAAATAAACGCTGCCTTGGTGAGCATAAAAGACTTCTTTCAAAAACATTCAAAAACTAACTTTTGAATTTTTAGTGTATAAAAAATTAAAACAGTTTTGCGAAAAATTTAACTATTTAAAACTATTCTACTATGAGCATTAACATATGGAAGCCTGTTTCCACCACTGAATAAAAAGAAAGAAGGTAATTGTGACTTTTTTGTTTTTTCAGAATTGCGTGATACAAACTCGTAATTCTGACTTTTTTTCTTAGAACTGTGAGATATAAACTCGCAACTGCAAGTTATAAAGTCAAAATTGTGAGATATAAACTTGCAGTTCTGACCTTTTTTCTCAGAATTGCGTGATATGAACTTGCAATTGTAAGTTCTAAAGTCAGTATTACATAAAACTCAATTCTGAGAAAAAACCCTCAGAATTTCAAGATTTAAACTTGCAAATCTGAGAAAGTCTCAATTCTGAGAAATAAAGTCAGAATTGCGAGATATAATCATAATTCTGACTTTTTTCTCATTTCTCTTTTTTCCCATATCTCACAATTCTGACTTCATTTCTCGTTATAACTTGCAATTGTATGTTTAAATCTCACAATTCTGAGAAAAAAGTCAGAATTGCAAGATGTAAACTCAGAATTGCAAGAATAAAGTCAGAACTGTTCGATTAAAAACTCACAATTACCTTTTTTTTAAATTTTTTATTCAGTGGAGGAAACTGAGTTCCATATTAACAAACTGATTAATTACTGTCCAAAATAACTAAAATGCATCATATTAAATAACAAGAGTGACCCTTTACAATTTTTCCTGAAGAGAGTAGCAGGTCAAAAATGCACAAAGTGCACGTCTTAATTTATTTAGAATATGCTAATTACACTGAGGGTACAAAAAAAATCAAAATACCATTAAAGTTGTTCAAATTAAGTTCTTAGCAATGCATATTACTAATCAAAAAATATTTTTTCATATATTTACTGTAGGAAATGTACAAAATATTTTAATGGAACATGATCTTTACTTTCCTAATGATTTTTGGCGTAAAAGAAAAATCGATCATTTTGACCCGCACAATGTATTTTTGGCTATTGCTACAAATATACCTGTGCTACTTAAGACTGGTTTTGTGGTCCAGGGTCACAAATGCTTTTTATGGCTTTATTGAAACAACTGACCTCAGTGGGATAATTCAATATGCAAAAGTGGTCAGTGTGTGAATGTGTGTGAATGCTTTTAAACCCTACAAACCTTAAGAAGATCTTTTGGGAAGTTCTGGCCATCATTTAGCCCCTCCAGGTTACTAACAAACTGCATGCAGGACATCCTCTTCCCAATGTTCTGAATGAGAGAGAGATGATAGCATATAAATTCACTGTCAGCTGATGCCCTGACCTATTTCACAGTTCCTGTGCACTCAACAACACTTAAAATACCAAGTACACAGTGGGCAGTAAATGTATTAATATTTTCTGCAAAAAATAATTTAGCTTCCCCTGAGAATAGTTTTTACTATTACATTTATGGATGAATTTCTATTTTTATTCCTAACTGTAAAACCGACACGCCTCCTCATCCCCTCAGGGTGGTGAACAGCTCAGAGAATAAAATCCATCCTAAAAACACAGTTCCAGCTCCCTTCACAGACACTCAAATCATGAACATGTAAAAATAACAATAGTCGTTTCACAATAAACACCTTATTATAACTTCCAGTTTTTTTTAACAGTCAGATACTGTAATTTTTTTGTTTTCCACAAAACAGACATGAACATTTCATGAGATGTGAACTAGTACAGCAAAAACACACCGTAGAAAAATGTAATAAAAAATACAAATATATTCATGCTTTATAGCTTACTGTATATTACACAAGTAATAATCATGTATATTACCCTTGGGATTTTATCCTGAATATGTTTCAAGATATTCATTGTTTGTTATGTGTTTATGGTACATCAGAACATCATATACGTCATTTCTCAAACTCACATGACCATGCAGATCAGTGTTGAGCAGCATCAGGGCACAAGTCAGCGTGTGAACACTGTCTGAAACACAGAGGCACAGAACTCCCATAAGCTCACACAGTCAGAGCAAGAGCACCCCATAGTGTTAGTCATATTATAATACACATCAGATGCAAAACAAATGCACATTCATTCACACACACACACACAATGCTGCTATGGCCTACCTTCATTTAGTATAGTGTTCGGGTTGCACTGGAGGTATCTTTTAGAGAAATGGGACAATACTCGTTCCCTCTCTTGTGTCTCTCCCATTAGGGCAAACTCTCTTAAAAACACTCTAAGAAACAAGCACGACAAAAGGAAGACGACTGAGAATTTTAATAACACCTGTTGGACACGTGAAATAAGAGCTAAGATTTGCTTAACTAAACATGGGAGGAATAGCAAGCTCACCTTAACGCCTGATCCACCATCATCCCAGAGAAATTAAAATAACTGAGATACTCCTCCGCCACCATGTGACTGAAATCATTGCTGCACAAGACATGAAAAGACAAAAACATAAGAAAATATGTTTTTAAGAGCAACTATTTACACTAAGTGCAAATAGCATCTGCCTTGTTGGCTATTTACACTAACTCCGCCCACTAACATGTGATTGGACTAGACAAAATTACAAAAGACACTTGCTAAACAACGGCTCCAGTGGCGTAAGTAGTAAAGCGAGTGCAGTGGCAAGTTCGAATCGGCCTTTTGCCAAATGTGTTCTTTATTTTCACAACACAATTTAGACAGGAAAGCAATTCATTTTCAGTAAAATTTTTACATAGTGTAAACAGAGTATATCTCTATTTGTGTAAATAGCATATCGCTAAGAAAATATTCTATTTTCACTTAGTGTAAACAGCGAAGTGCAAATAGAGATATATTCTATTTACACTACGTAAAAATAGCATTTTTTTCTTTCCAGTAATATTAGTTAGATGCTATTTATACTACTTAGTATTTATTTGCACCTAATGCAAATAGCAGATCCAAAACTCAATCTTTTCATACAAATTAGTTTACATTTTCACAATTAAGTGACCCTAAAAACAGTACAGAATTATAAATATTCATTATTCATTTTTAACTTAGAAAGTTGATTTGATTTCAAAATCCAAAACAATTTATTTTCAAAGTTAAAATTTTTGCATAATTTCTCCTCATTTGCCCTAAAACATGGTATGTATTATTATTATGAAATATAACTTTGCTTCACAAAATCTCAAAAAAAAAACTAAAATAAATGCAAACCCAAGCTTCTTTGTATTTATAAATGGTTAAATAATCCTCACTTCTTGCTCAGGTGACGTGCCACGTCTGACTTCTTAAATCCATCAAGGCTATACAAACGTTTGGCCAGGCGTTTTGCAGCTTGGAGGTCAGCTTTGTTTCCATTGGCCAGAGTTTCATTGCTGCCCAAAGCCAATCGCTCAGCCACCTCCGGATCGGACTCAGACACCGGCCTTGATGGCCTCTCTCTGGAACAGAGAAAAAAAAAGAATGACGGGTGACACACATTTATTTGAATATTTATTATAGCATTACCAAGAAAAATTAAAAGTGGCATACATTTTACTTGTAAAAAGATGACCTAAATACGATATGTAAATATGCTTGGGCTTAAAGTCAGCCATCACGGACAACTACATAACACAAGCATACTGAAGCATACTGAACACATTAATACTGACTATTCATCAAAGCAGTCAAATCATGAGGTTAAATTTGTTTACCTTCCATCTCTCATGTCTGAACCTGTTATTCTTAGCACAAGTAGTGTGTTGTAAATAGAGTCTATCTGATCTACCTATACTGACTTTCCCAACAGATCAACTCAGTCCACCTGTTCAAACCAGTATTTAATAACTGAAAAAAGCACACCTGAAAAACTACTATAAGTGCATAAACCTGTACATTTGCCTTCTTTACACTATTCAAATGCACAAAAGATTGTCATACACACACAAGCACAAACATAAAGGTCTTCAGCTAATATTCACATGTGAATAACATGAGGAAAGAAGAAGTATAACTTATATAACAAGTGTTACATATTAATGTATTTTATTCAAATGTCTTGAATCAAACATTAAAACATAAAACTCTGGCAAACTTAATAACATAAAAGGTCTGAAAAACCAAAACAAGAGCAGCTCTCCACAAAAAGTGCTTTAAAAAGCATCTACTCTACCTCAGTGATCCAACTCTGCCTTTAAACCACCGCATTCCAAAGTGTGTTAGATGTACAAGCAGCAAAAAAGTTCATGCCACATGCGGACCACCCCTGTCAGCTGTCTTTGGTTTGTTCCGAAGTTCTCCATTCCCAACCTACTCCAACCGGATAGTTCACAAACAAGGCAGGGGAGGAGACTCGAAGAAAGGGGATGAGGGCAGACTGTTTGTTCTTCAAACAATGGACAGATAGAAACAGGGTCGAGAAAACCAGGAAGAAATATAGAAAGCTTTTCTGCCACGGCTTCTAGGATGTGGAAAGAGCTTTATACAAAGAATGGACAGTGACTAACAGACACACCTTTGCTAAATCTTAGCAAAGGATATATTTAGACACCTGTGTTTGAATAACAACAACATGACACACATATCACAACTTGTTTGGTGAGAGCACTTAAAGGCAAAAATGCAAGATAATGATTGCTACAAATGGCATTTTACATTGTTTGAATGTATGCTTTTTATTGGACGTGTTCACACCCACTCACTATAAATCATGAGGTGAACAGGCAAACAATCACCTGTACTGAGGCTCTACAGCATGCCAGTGCTTTGTAAAAAAATTTTAACACACCTCTTTTTAATAATGATGACAAGATTCACATACAAAAGGAGGAAAAAGACTGAATAATTGAAACATTTTTGCATGACTTGTCAGTCAGTGTCACATACCTAATTATACATACCTTACACTAACAAGTTGCACTTGAATTTTATGTCTTGACTGGCAATGAAAACAAGGAATTTAACGTGACTATGACAACAGTGTACAAACTGTAGTTGTTTTTCAAAGACATTTCAGAAGGAACTTTCACAATTTGTAATATTTTAATTGTGATAGTGACAGTTTCTCATGTCAGATGATAGTCCTAATGAAAAAAAATCAAATGGCAAGTTCTGTCATGAAACTCTAGATGGCGCAGACGTTAACGCAAACTGAAGATATTCAAAGCGTTAAATTAAGCGTTAAATCCACCTGTAAAGATCTGCTACAGGTTATTATATATGCTACTTGTGCAGCTGCAGTCTGTCTTAAAGGAGAAGTCCACTTCCAGAACAAAAATTGACAGATAATGTACTCACCCCCTTGTCGTCCAAGATGTTCATGTATTTTTTTCTTCAGCCGTAAAGAAATGTTTTTTTTTTTTGAGTTGAACATTTCAGGATATTTCTCCATATAATGGACTGATATGGTGCCCCGATTTTGAACTTCCAAAATGCAGTTTAAATGCGGTTTCAGACGATCCCAAATGCGGTTGTAAATGATCCCAGCCGAGAAAGAAGGGTCTTATCTAGCAAAACTATCTGTTATTTTCATTAAAAAAATACAATTTAAATACTTTTTAATCTGAAACGCTCGTCTTGCCTTTCTCTCCCTGAACTCTGTGTATTCTGACTCAAGACAGTTAGGGTATGTTGAAAAACTCTAATCGTATTTTCTCCCTCAACTTAAAAAATCATTTCAAAATCATCCTACATCGCTGCAGAATTACCAACCCAGTCTTTGCAAACTGAACATGCAAAGAAGATCAAACACCCTTAACAAAAAAGGTAAAACAGCGTTATAGGACGATTTTGAAGTTGAGGGAGAGCATGAGATGGGAGTTTTTCGACATACCCTAACTGTCATGAACACGAAAAAAAAAACAGTTTAGGCAGAGTGAGACAAAACGAGCATTTGACATTAAAAAGTATATAAACTATATTATTTTTATTAAAATAACCAATCGTTGCGCTAGATAAGACCCTTATTCCTCGGCTGGGATTGGTTACAACCGCATTTTGGAAGTTCAAAATCGGGGCACAATACCAGTCCATTATATGGAGAAAAATCCTGAAATGTTTCCCTCAAAAAACATAATATCTTTATGGCTGAAGAAAGAAAGACATGAATGTCTTGGATGACAAGGGGTGAGTACATTATCTGTCAATTTTTGTTCTGGAAGTGGACTTCTCCTTTAAATACAACGTATTGGCATATGTTTTGGCAGTAGCAAGTTCCTGTACCAGCTTTGCAATAGCATCAACCAACAGCAGCAGCAATTCAGTAGCGCAGCAGAAATTTCTGATAGTTATCATGATAGAACAGTTACTATGGTTACATCCTCAGGTTAACATAATTTCTGGTAGCAAACATCTATTTACCAATAGGTAACTAAGTATCTTCTAATTTAACTGTTGTTGTTACCGAAACATTTGAAAACCTAACTAAATATACTTATATGTAAAGTGCCCCTGAACCCTTCATTTTGTCAACAAATTTTAATTAGTCATACCACCCAAACCCCAACTTAAATCAGCCTGTTAAATTGAGAACGTTGAAGTGCTTTTGAATAATGCATTTTAATAGTGCGATAAACTATTAACTGTCTCAGGTATTCACCAAACACTATTTATTAAACAGTAAAATAAACACTATATATATATATATATATATATATTAATAATGACAATAATAAAAAAAAATGTACAAAATCTGTGTAAAGCAATATTAAATGTGTTCTGAGTTCGTCACACCACAGAAAAATGTATTAACCACCCAGCCAAATTTGAATTATAAAAAGTAGACAAGTAAATAAAATAAGCAGTAGCCTATTCTCTGCTCTCAAGAGCCAGGGGCGTGTCCACTGTCAGCACTGAAGCCACACCCATCGTGGGAAAGCCGCTTCTCACAACTGTCAAATTCCACTACAACCCGAATGGATGCTCAGTCTAGCAGCTTAAATTAAATAAAGAGACCAAGCTGTTTTGTAAATGATCACAACCAGGTAATATGCATTTACGCGACGAAGGCATAGCTAGCTAGCACACTACAGGCCAGGGGTGGCGAACTCTGGTCCTGGAGAGCTGCAGCCCTGCAGAGTTCAGCTCCAACCCTAATTAAAACTCACCTGCCTGTAACGTTCTAGTAACCCTTCAGACCTTGATTAGCTTGTTCAGGTGTGTTTGATTAGGGTTGAAGCAAAACTCTGCAGGGCTGCGGCTCTCCAGGACTGACGTTCGCCACCCCTGCTATAGGCTGTAGTATCTAATTGTAATGACAGTAACTCGTGATTGAGCGGGCGAACCACTGATGCTAATGCTCTCTAGTTATTATAGTGTTAGGGAAAGAGCCATGCTAAGTGGCTCCAGTGCATCATCGAGACATGATTTCAGCCCTGCCCAAAAAATGCTGAACAACTGTTTAACAGTCAAAAAGTCCTTCCGGAATTCTCGTATGGTTTTTTTGTATTCATCAATATTTGTGACGCACAGAACACCACGGTGGCTTTGTCAAAACAGCTCTCAAAATGCTCGCTACAAGTGCAAAAAAAATGCAGAAAATGAACCCGATCCTATTTTTTTATGACAAACGTAAATTTCGAAGGCAGTGTGTAAATGTGATTGACACAACGTGAGGTTGTATTTATTTTTTCAATGTGCAAACTTTTGTCTGAAATTTGTTACACACAGAACGTGACAGTGGCTCAGAATTGTCAAAACACCTCTTAAAATGATTGCTACGGATGCTAAAAACACAGAAAATTGAACCTGATCAATTTTTTTATGACGGATGAACATTTCAGAGGCTGTGTGACAACGTGATTGACACAACGTGAGGACGTATTTATTTATGTGCAAATTTTCCAATTTTTGAATGCTATTTTTAGTATTTGTCAAAATTCGGCACACATAGAATCACAGTAGTGTTGTCACAATACCAAAATTTTGACTTCAGTACGATACCTGACTAAAATATCACAATACTACTACTGAACCGATACTATCGTAGATGATCCGAATGGAGACCATAGTTATTTTATCTATTAAAACAAAGCATTTCACCCCCCCTTAAAAAAAAAAACATAATAATAATAATAATAATAATAATATTAATCACATGGCAGTGCCACTACACAGGATTATGGTGAACAACTCTTTGCTATAGAGTTCTTTGTTATATTGGTAAGTTAGCTTAAAGGATAAAGCCAAATCTTATTTCATGATATAGTAATTTTATTTCACAACAACAATTTATATCATGACATAGTCATTTTTTTATTTTATCTTTGTTATTAATAATAAGAACCCAGACGCAAGTGACAAACTAAAGGACAACTACAATAAAACAAAGAACCAAATAAAATAAAGAGGGCCCTATGAAATTTTTATTTTTTCCCAAATTCCATTTTTTCTAGACTCTATTTTAATGGTTACATAAAGAAGTATTTATCAAAAAGCATGTCTAATTAATTGAAATCATGAAACTTGCAGAATTTAACAGCAATTTATTTTTTCAAATCACATGTTTTTAAGGCCCTATGAAATACGTTTTATTATTTTTCTCAAATTCAGTTTTGTTTGAGAATCTCTGGTTTCCATTACTTTTCTGGATTCTATGTTAATCGTTTCATTACATTTTAATAATCAAAAACATGTCTAATGAATTTATAAAGGATAATTAGATTTGATAAAGAATTAATTTATTATAGGATATTTATTTCCTTTTTTCCCCCAGAAATACTGGGAAATAAATTATAAATAAATTATATTTATATTTATATTTTTTTCTGGTAAATATTCCTCAAACATTGTTTTAATAATACTTTTTATTATTATAAATACTATATTTACATTAAGTAATATATTAATATATGTCTGACTGTCAAGTTAAACCGAACTTTTATTTTGACGGATTGTGAAGACCTTTAGGGTCTTCATTATATGACGATAGTTTTTCGCAAAGGAAACGGAAAAATGCTCATGAAGTGATTCTCAGATCAGTTCTAGAGATTATGTTCATGTGTTCATATATTGAGGCGGCAAAGGCTGAAAACACTGCGAGCGTCACGCATTTGTGTATAGTAAACAAAACAGCGTCTGCGCTAGGGATGTCACAATACTCAATATTATATTGAACCGTTCGGTCCGACCTCCACGGTTCAATACGCGCTTGTGAATTGCGGTTTTTCGGTTTTGCGGTTTTGCATTTAAATATCTTCCTTGTTTTATTTCCCGCGATTTCACGTGCTGAAATGAGAAAACGCTTCCCCGCTTATATTTGAAAAAGCAACACACGTAGAGCATCTTCCATTATAATGACATGCAATGACAAGCCTTTCTAAACCTGTTGTCCAACAAGAGTTATAAAAACAAAAGTTATAAAAAACATTAGAACTTGTTTTTAATTCTCAACATCAGTCGAGTGTTTGAAATAACTTCCTTATGTGATCCGATGTGAATTCTAATCACAGAATAAAGGCAGACGATAAATTCTATGCTCATATTCTATGTGTGTCGATTAGCAATGGCTTATGAAAATACACGAGATGGCTTGAAGAACACAGATAAACCATATATTATTGCAGACGAGTGTTTATTGTCCTTACATTTCATCATTTAAAACGTTTAACGTTTCTTTTTATCCAGTCACAGACTCACAGCAATAGCGATGCCTTTATCCACATTAGAGAAGCTGGAACGGAAGGTAATCAGTGCTACTTCTTTGACGCATATGTGGATTTACTGCACGAGGGCGCCCTCTAGCGTCCAGTATGAATGAAACCCATTCTATTTTGCTTAAAAATCGAAAAAATAAAACCTCTCTCAAAAGAAAAATAAGCAGACATATACTAAACCACGCTTTTTCCAATGTACAGAGGTTTAAGGGAGTATTTTGTTAATTTGTTTAAAAAAAAAAACAAAAAAAAAAAACACTTAAGTAGCAAGATATCAGAACCGAACCGAAAACCGTGGCTAAAAACCGAGGTACGTATTGAACCGTGGACTAACTGTATTGTTGCATCCCTAGTCTGCGCCATTCACTAACACAGACACGCAGAAATACGGCTCTTATTAAAATGCATTTTTAAAGTACCGGTACTAGTAAAATGCGGAATCGTACCATTTTTAAAAGCAGGGTATCGCGATACTTTTTAAGTACCGGTATATCGTGGAACACTACGTCACAGTGGCTCAGAATTGTCAAAACACCTCTCAATATGCTTGCTATGGATGCAAAAAATGCCGAAAATTGAAACTGATACAGTTATTTTTACAATAGACGAAAGTTTTGGAGGCAGTGTGAAAACATGATTGACACAACGTGACTTGTATTTATTTTTTAATGTGCAAAATTTTCGCATACTTTTTCGTATTAGTCAAAATCTGTCATGCACAGAACGTCTCGGTGGCTCAGAATTGTCAAAACACTTCTCAAAATGTTTGCTACGGATGCGAAAAACGCAGAAACTGATCCGATTTTTTTATGACGAAAGTTTCAGAGGCAGTGTGTAAACGTGATTGACACAACGTGAGGTCATATTTATTTTTAAACGTGCAAAAATTTCGGACTGTGCAAGTACCTTAACTCCACAATTCAGTACTACATAGTTCACAGTCTTTGTAACTTTGTAAATGCCTTTACACAGACTTCAGTAAAACTTTAAGTGAAATTAATATCCTAAATACATTTTAAAAACTATCAAACAAGTAATAAAAACCATAATAGTATCTCAATTAATAAAAACTATAATAGTATCTACATCTTTCTACTCACCGGTATATGGAAGGGTGGGGGGCATACTTGTAATTATCCTCCAAGGCCCCACCCCCCCAGCAGAGCACATAATGAGCCATCACCTTAGCCCTGCCCCTTCACACCTTACATAGCCCGAAGACATGGGCTTGCTTATAAACGCAGCAACTAGCTATCCACATGTTTCTACCCTTGCCTGAACCTCCTTTTGTCCAGAAGTGGCCTGAGGAGGCTTTAGAAGAAATCTGACCCTCTGCTTCTGGAAGTCCCTTGTACTGTCATTGTTTAGTCTTGCTCGTTTAGTCGCTGTGTTGCTGTTTCAGTTATCCTACTCCAAACTTTTACAAGCTCTATAGCGTAGTCAGTTTTATTTTCTTGTCCTTTCTCCCCCACCGGCTGTTCCCGCCTTACTCTCGCCTGTTTGTGGATGTGAATGCGTGTTCCTCTCGTGTCAGCTGAGCTATTTTTCGCTGGTGGATATGGTCTGTATTTCCTTTCACAACAGTTTACTCCCCCTTTTCCCCTCTTTCCAGCCCTCTCTTCCTCTCTTTGTCTTGCCTTGTTACTTTCGTCCCTCCCATTAGACTTTGTCAATCTTCATTTCAGCATGGTGCTGAATACATAGCCTGTCTCATTAACAAATTATTAATATGTATAAGACAAAATGAGCTCCAGAATTGTGTGTTAGAATAATGGATTGTGAGTATTCAATATCAGCAGCCATTTAAGTAAAATAATGGACAGACAGATACAGCCTTTCTAAAACAGTAATGGTTTCCTACTTTCTCTATTTAAACCCCTGAAATCACACGACAAGTTAATCTGCTCTCACCATGGAGACTGAGTGTGCCTGGCAAAGCTCCAGGTCTATGTGGCCCCATGGCAGGAGAAGGAATGTAGCGGATGAGGCAGGTATCAAAGCAGACAGTGTCTGCTTTCAAGCCCTTTTAACCACAGTAAAACTCAGATAAAACATCCAGACAATGTTCCGTATTGTATGGGACTTGAAAACCTTATCCTTCATAAAAATGCCACTCTAAAAGTTACAAAACACTGTAAAACACTGCTGTTGACGCACAATGCCTACGATGTTTCCAAAGGTCAAATGCATATATTTTCTACTGTCTGCACTTTTTTTCTTGATTAGCATTTGTATCTTGTGTGTGTGTGTGTTTTTAGCAAAAACAACTTTAAATCAAGCAAAAAAACGACATCATTAGTTTTCCCTCCTTTTTTTAAAACATAGCATACAAGACAAGAAAAAACAATTTGCTGATGAAAAAAGTAAGGAAAATAAATTTAAGATTTATACAGCAAGTCTTATTATCTTATTCAGTTTTCTTTTGGAGTAAATGTTATCATTTTAAATTCATTGTTTTTAAGGAGGCTTAGAGGTTAAGATGGTTTATTGGAAAACAGGATAAAAATGCTAACGATATATATGTGTGGACTTAGAGCTGCACTCTTGATTTATTCTGACAGGAGACAGGAAGGAGTAGCAAGAGATTATAGGCCTAAACACAAATCTGACCCTGAGATTGAAGGTCGGTCACAGCACCGGAAGGAGCCATTCTCTTGTGCAGCCATTGCCGAGGAAAACTTATTTAGTTAGGAACTTTATCCTTATATGACTGCTTTGTACGTACAGTTCTGTTTCTCTGAGGATGATTTGAAGCAAGCCCTGCAAGCTAACAGACATTTTAAAAAAGCAGAATCATAAATAAAACAGTTCACACTACAATTATCAAGAGCATCGCTGAGAGAAAATGTATTTGGAGCTCATTCCAAGTCAAAACAGATCAGCCAGAAAACAAAGTGAGTTGGTAACTCAGTACAATCACACAGTTTAGCACTGCCCTCTGGTGGTAAATACTGGGCATACAGTAAATTTGGGCATACAGTAGTTCACCCATAAATGAAAATTCTGTCATTAATTACTCACCCTCATATCGTTCCAAACCCGTGAGACCTTCATTCATCTTCAGAACACAAATTAAGAAATGTTCAATAATAATTGTTGATTAAAGTCGTTATTTTTGTTTTCTTTGCACACAAAGACATTCTTGTATTTCATAAAATTATGGTACACCACTGATGTCACGAGGACTATTTCAATAATGGCCTTACTCCCTTTCTGGGCCTTGAACGTGGTAGCGTTGCTGAAGATTTAGGAGCACAGTCAAAATATCAGGAGCACCTTCTCATCAATAAACAAAAAACTGATCAAAAATTTGCCTTCCCATTACAACGTGATATTTGACTCCTTAAAGTGATTTACAGGGGAATTTTGTTTTTACCGTTGTAATGGCATTTTTTAAGCTTTCTAATATTTCTAATTAAAACAACACAATAAGAACAAGAAGAATAAGTTACCAATCAAATGAAATCAGTATTAACAAAATTAATTTGTGCTACAGAGGTGGCACAGAACACAAAAGTGGCTTGTAGGTGTATATTCATATGTTTAATGAGGCTCAGAGGTGGCATGAGTGAAATCAAATTCATAAATTCATGTTGAGATTAATGTTTTATATAAACATTTGAATATAGAAATATTAAATGATTTAAATAACTGAAAAGATACTTTAAAAATTAAACTAAAACTCCCAGTAGGTGGCGGCAAGTCACAGATTTAATTACTGAATCATTCATTCATTTGATTCGTTCGAAAACAGCTGATTCATTCAGGAATAAAGCAAGTGACTGTCTTTATGAATGGGAAATTGAATCACTGACTCACTAGATTCATTTTAAAAATACACATTTATTCATAAACAAAACACAGCTGTGTTTGAACTGAGATGTGCAGCGCTCAGTTGTGACTTGTTTCAAACTATTTTTGACGACGAAATAGAGCAAAATCAGGCAATAGTGTTATAGTAAGACAGTGTAAGTCACTTAATATTAACTTCTTGTTTATTTCTTGTTTATCTCATTTACAAACTCCTTTAAAAATCATTAAAAGCTGTCACTCATCTTAGTTCATCGCAACCTCACAAAGTTCCATTATAATTAACAAAGCTCTCTACACTGCACAATGAATCTCTTATTTACACTCTCTCCACACTTTGTTTATCAAAGGATTTGTGAGATATGTTTGTGATACATTACTCAACATTGCAAAAACACATAGAAAACTTTGAAGCTCCCCTCAGAGCAAACACAAATATGCTGATCGGGTCAGTCGCACTGGTGCTCCTAAATATATTTTCATAGTCGCACACAGTAGCTTTCAGTCGCAAATGTGAAATAGTCGCACTTTAGCTTCAGAGAGCTCTTGAATTTCATCAAAAATATCCTAATTTGTGTTCTGAGGATGAACGAAGGTCTTACAGGTTTGGAACGACATAAAGGTGAGTAATTAATGACAGGATTTTTATTTTTGGGTGAATTATCAAATACAGCATGTCAAAATGAGAAAATTACATAGAGCTATGGGTACCATCTGTCATCAAAACAGCTATTTGCATTTTAAGAGCAACTACTGTGCTGAGGACAGGAATGAGTTTATCTTTGTGTGTGTGTCTGCACTGCCAGCTGTTCCTCTTCTAATGCAAATAATTACTATTATTCTTCCAAGTGTTTATTTCACCAGAGGGGTATAGGGGTGTTTACATTACACTAACATATCTGTTAACATGCAGTGATGAGATATTTATGACAAATATTATGAGACCACAACTAACCTTATAGCAGCATCTATGTCAGAATCAGGCCTGTGGGCTTCATCAGAGCAGGATCCACTGCAGAATGCACTCTCTTCTTCATAGACACCGCTTTGGTCCTCCCTGTGCAGGTCCTGGGATGCCACACACTCTGTGGGATCAGACACAGCAGGTGGTTCGGAGCACGTTAGAGGAGCGAAGTTCAGTTCGATGATCTGCTTGGCACTTTCACTGATCTGACTCTGGATCTCAGGAGTGAGAGTCGGAAAGTCAAAAGTGAAGACAGGTGGGCCGCTAGGGGTGATGTCTTCACTATCCAGGCTGCTATAAGAGGTGCCCTTGGCACGGTGTGACTCCATAATGCTCTCAAAGTGTCTGCTGAAGGAGTCCAATCCATCTGATGAGACTCGGCAGGGGCTGGTCACAGAGATGGGAGACTTCAAAGCCGTGTGGCTGTCAGGCTGGCAATCTAGTGGACTACAAGAAGAGCATAAGTCATACATGTGCTCTCATGAGTGGTTTGTCTGCATCGTTTAATATAAATTAAAATGATTCCACAGTACTGACACACTCTAAATTCTACATCTTTGCAAATAAAGACCCATGCTGTAAAAAAATAAAAATGTTAAATATGTGAAAAATAATTAGTTTCTTTTAACAGGGTTCATACAGATACTGTAAAATGAAATTCCAGGACTTTCAAGGACTTTTCAAGCACTACTTTTTTGATTTTCAGGGACTTCAATCAGAGATCTCACTCAAACAATGTCTTCTCTTTCAAATTCTAAAAAAGAGAAATCGATAAATAAAAATATAATATAAGTATTACAACGTATACTACACTTTTACTATAGTAAAACTATGGTTAATTTTCTTAAGGAATTTGTATTTGTGTATACTATTCTTTATTTTGTTTTTATAACTGTACTGCCTTAATAGTTTGATATTTTCTATTGTTTAAAAAAAAAAAACAGAAAAAAAAGATTTGAGAAATACGAAAGATTGATTCATTTTGCGACGTAATGGTTTAACTAATTCAGAGTTTCAAAAAGTTCCCTTTCTCCCATCACTACGTGCTTTTTAAAATCCTGTATTCCACACTCACCCTCTCAGTAGTCGACTAAACACTTCATCTCCCTCAGGTGTGGCATTTTGCCTCTTTTTGTCGCCTTGCATCCTCACACTGGCCCAGCTCACCACCTCTTCATCTTCCAACTCCTCCTCACCATCTGTGAGTGGGCACTGCACTCCTTCCAGGGGGCTGCTGCTGTTAGTGCCTGAGGTGCCCAGCACACTGCGGTTACTGCCAAAAGCAGAGTCCACCTCCTCCTGTTCTGCCAGCATCACCTCATCAAGGTCTGTTTCTCTGTAACAGCGCAGGGGCACCGCATCTATGTCTGTCTCTGAATATTTGACATTACGTCTGATGATGCCAGTCTTATTAGAGGACCCCACTGTGGGATGATGGTTTATCAACTCCACATCGACTTGCTGTACATTGTGGCATGGGGATTTCGAAGAGCCGGTTGATTTACAGTGTCTTGAATGTGTTGTTATAGGCCTTGGAGGGGTGGACAAGGGTGGAATGGGTGTCGGAGACTCACTGGAACAACCACTGGAGGGTGCAGTAGAGGAGCCTGGAATGGAAAACCAAAGGACTGAGAGTGTTTTAACTGTTTCAATTCTAAATAAGACAAGGTTAATCTTTACATCCTTGCATAGTTTTGCACAGTTTTGGTAAACGTAATTGGCTTTGACCACATTTTAATTCTATCTGCAGAAGGTTTCATCTAAATGGACTTACAAACAAGAATGTTATTAAAGAAATAATTGTATGACATTTCTAGGCCCTGTAGCTATACAGGTAGATGGCACTACAAGGTCATGAGTTTGATTTCCAAGAAATTCATATACTGATAAAAAGTATAACCTGAAACTGTTTCAATATAAGTATTTGCAAACTAGTCGGCACTGATAGCCAAATTTAACAGAGAAGGCAAATCCTAATGTCATGCTTTGGGCGATGAGGCTTGTTACATAATTGGATTAAGCATTCATTATGAGGCAAACAGCTTGTTTACAAGGAGAGGCAAATTAAATAAATAAGAACAAGATTTCAGAAAACTGGCTCCTGGAAGTCTGAGTTGGGCATTTCTCAGAAATTCTCACCTTTTGTTTCATGTTGATCTTGCTGATCAGAGTGGGAGCCAAACAGGAACTCCCATTTGGCACGGGCGATTTTCTGAGAGTGCAAGGAAGGCCTCGACAAAAATGGTCCACTTTCAGACTACAAACAAAAATAGAGTTATCAGACAACAAAATCAAACAGTGAATCAAGGCATGAAATGAAAAGATTATTTCACTTCCAGAATAAAAAAAATTTACTTATAATTTACTCAACCCTACGTCATTCAAGATGTTCATGTCTTTCTTTCTTTAGTAGAAAAGAAATCAAGGTATTTCAGGACAACATTCTAGGATTTTTCTCCATATAGTGGACTTAAATGGGGATTAACGGGCAGAAGGTCCAAATTCCAGTTTCATCTTGCACTAGCTCCACCTCACGCATTACGGAATTATGCACGTTTTTTTGTTGGGGTTCCCCTGGTAAATTTGTATTTCAGTGTCTAAATATGACGTTATTGGGGTCGCTTCAACCCGCGGACATCAAAAACAACCCTTGGCAACAGTGTTAAAGTAGTCCAACTTGGCAACAATAAAATGCATGTGTATCACAGAGCTAGTGCAAGATGAGCATTTGTGGTTAAAAGGTATATACATTTTTATTTTCTTTAGAAAATGACTGATCATTTCACTAGATGAGATTCCTCATCTGGTATCATGTAGAGCCCTTTGAAGCTGCACTGAAACTGCAATTTTGACCTTCAACCCTTTGGGTCCCATTGAAGTCCACTATATGGAGAAAAATCCTGGAATGTTTTCTTCAAAAACCTTAATTTCTTTTTAAATGAAGGAAGAAAGACATGAACATCTTGGATGACATGGGGGTGAGTAAATTATCAGGAATTTTTTATTGTAGAAGTGAACTAATCCTTTAATCTAAAAATGTGTACCAAGATCACCTGTATGCCTGTGTTTCCCGAGTCAGGACTCTTCTGGCTGGTTTTGCTGGATGTTTCTGAGGATATGCAGTCTTTCTCATGTGCAGTGCTCTCTATAAGGCTGCCTGTGACCCCACTGGAGCTTTGTGATGCTGTACCGCTCCAGTCCTTGTTAATCCTAGTATCAGCTTTCATCTCATTTTTCTGCACTGAGACCTTACAATGGTTTTCTTGAGAGAGTGGTGCTGTTGGACTATTCCTCTTAAGACTTTCCACCTCCCCCAAGTTTCCCTTTTCTCTGGCTAAGCACTCCTCTATCCCATGCTGAACAGTCCAACTTTGTCTTTCTAGGTTAGGCCTTGTGAAAGTTCTCCTGCTGCTACCTGGACTGTCTTTGTGACCTCTGAGTGTCTCATACTGCCTACGCTCATAGCTATGATTGTCTCTTGTGTACTGGGAAGGCAGGTGCCGATGCAAAGTCGGGCTGTCCTTCCCTGCCAGCTGTGTTCTCTCTATCTGTGGGTCTCGTATGGGAGAGGACGATATTACATCTGAACGGTTCAACCTCGCTGGAGCTGCCGGAGATGTGCTTCCAATGTGGGGCAAAAAAGAGGTTGCTTGAATAGAGTGGTGACCAGTCTTAATAGACTCCTGAACAGGAAGGTTGCAATTAGAGTGAGTTTGTGCTCCAGGGCCCTGGAAGGTAGCATAGAGCTGAGGCTCTCTTGAATGTCCCAACTGGGGACTGTCAGACCTTACTGTCTCTGTCGATGATGGTGTTGGGGATGGAGACCTCCTGGCTTCCATAAGAATGGAAAGTTTGGAGGCTTCCTCTGCTAGTTTTCGAGCCATCTCGGGACTTGTGGCTGGGGATATGCTCCCTCTTCCACTTACTTCTTCTGTCTTACTTTTGGAGTTGGCCAAGTTGAAATTAACTCTGTGGGCTTGCCGTGGACTATCACTTATGGAATGGCTAATTTGTTGATTGCTTGATAGTTGAGTTACAATCTTAACTGGTAGTTCGTGTTGAATAGCCGTAGGCTTGCAGGATGGTAAATTTGGGCGATATCTATGCCCTTGCGCTCTTTGGTTTGAGACCTCCTGAGTATTGGCGGCTGAGTGTGACATAGTAAAGTAGGCTTGCTTGGCATGGTTAGACAGTTGATCTGTAGCAGGGCTCCTAGGAATTCTGTAAAACAAACTATTCCGCTCATGGTCCACTATTGTTGCTTTAGTGGGCAGAGTTCTAGAACTGCATGGTATCACCGGTGATCCAGACCAAGACCGGCAGCGACGCTGCTCTTCTTTCCTGACGTCATGACCTCTATCAGGAAAGTTGCCTGCCAGTTTTTGCCTTAGTTGTGGGGAACCAAATTCCTCCAATGCTCGATGGGTGGCTTCTCTGGCAATGGAGTCTAGAGTTGCCCTCCGAAAGCTGGGGGTACCCATATGTGAGTTCCCCAAACCTTGACTAAGCTGTTTAGAACTACAGTTGTTCATGGTCTCCAAGCTGTTGAACCACACTGGGTCACTAAGCCTTTTCCTAAGGTGAAGAGGGGTAGCTCTTTCCTCCATGGTTCTGTTGAATGGATTCTGAGGCTCGCTTTGGCACGAAGAGCTATACTGACCCTCTACAGATTTAACTTTAGCTTTTTCAATGTAACTGAAAGTGGCAACAGATCGCCTCCCTTCATCTCCTGCTTTGATCTTAGTTGGGCTGCAAGCTTTACGAGTTCCACTGGGAGTAGGAGGGGCAGTAAACCGTCCTGAGAAGTGAGGGTCCCTCCCAAAGTAGGGGTCACGTTCAGAAGGAGCACACACCAAGTGACACGCTTTTCCAGTGGGATCTGTTTGAAGGGCAGACAGTAACTGGTTTATCTCATCATAAGGTAGACTTTTCTGGTGCTGGGTCACCGAGTCATGTCCTGGATGTAGCTGAAAACTTACGGAGTGTCTAGAGGTTGATTTATTGGAGGCCAAGCTCTGGGTGCTGCTTCCACCTTTATGCAGGACCCCACGTGGGGATGTCCGGTCATGTGGTGCATTAGGGCCACCACACTGCGACGACTGAAGGATGTCTGGTGGTGTCAACATGAGGCTGTCTGTTTTCGACACATCTCCCAGGTCTTTTCCTTCCTCATCAGTGACAGATCTCACCTCTACGTACAAGTGGAGGATTTTACCTGACTGAGACATGACGAGCCAAAAACAGCCTGCAGATCTGTCCTACAGCACAACACCTGTTTTCTGCAATTCATTAATCACACTGGTCATCTTGTTTGCTCTGGAAGTTTGTTGCCGTTCATATCTGAGAGAGAGTTAGGATGGACTCCAATAACATCCCTAAAATCACCTATAAGAGACAAACAGAATGAAATATTTCAACTCATTACATTAACATATTTTAGACCAGGTTCAGTATGACTTTTGTACACTGACCAGCATAATTAACTCTAAGGTCAACACTAGCAATAGCTCTAATTTAAATTGATATTTATTACAAATTCACAATTCTTGTATAAAGACAATTGTGATCTAACCAGCTTGGCTCCTCGTTTATACTGTACTCCTCCAAAACAAGCTGAGTGTGTTTACTGGTGGCAGGAGGATCTAAATGTGTGACATGCTAATTAAAGAATGTAAAGCAAACTCCACATACGTAAGCATCTTGGCACTGCTGCCGGCAGTCTCTGCCGCACTCCCTCTTCATATTACATAGTGGTAACTGAAATCTACTGTACCTCTCTCAGTGGTCAAGTAAGGTATAATATGAATACCTAAACTGATATACTAAGTACTTCTCTTGCACATAATGCAAGTACACATCAAATGCTTTGTCTTTTTGGTCATCCTTACCGTGCAGACCCTTGCTGGTTAGGGTAACTTGAATATAAATCCACATAAATCTTTTTCCTGTAATGCATTCCAAAAGGCTTTACCATCTGCATTAGACTGCAATCACCTTTACAAAACCTCAAAGTCAGTCCATGTGAAATGAAATAAACCTACAGCATTTCCCAGTAGCTCAGAGGAGAGACAAGGCTGATCATTACAAAATGCCTTCAAGGCTTCACTCTCTTTGATGTTCATAAGCCAGTCTAGCCTCTCACATGCTAGTCCTTACACAGCTGCTTGTGTTCTGTCAGCTCTTGTGAGAGTGGGGAAGTGTGGCTGCGACTGGACGTGTGCCAGGTGTTGCGCTCAATTGATTGAGTCGTACACAACCGGCATCATGACCACCACTGCAGTTATGGGGGAGGAGGTGGGGACGGATAGTGCATAGTTTTCTCTCAGAGACTACACACATGCTTATATTTACTGGAGCTCTTTAGGCCTCTCTTATCTATTTCTCTTAAACACACACACACACACACAAGAAATTCTTCCTTTGTATTTGAAAAACACTATTCATCACATTCACAAACTACAAACTAATAATGCCATAGAGTCAAACTACACAGACAGGTAGGGCGACTAATACCTGAAATAACTCTCAGCTTGTAATTGCAGTCAATCTGAATGACAGAAGCAGAGCGTTTGGATGTAAATAGCAGATTTTCACATTCAAAGCCCTTACTTACTGCAGTCTTCCTGCAGTGCTTTAGCTGAAATGTATTGACTATACTGTACGCCTAGTAACTTTATCTGTTTTACATGTTCCAAGGTAACCTGTAACAACTTGAAATTGATCCCTCTTTAATTAACTCATCAGATCAAATTCCTTAACTCAAAGAACACGCAACATTCGTGACAAAATACTGTCAGATGTTTGTTGTAAATTAGCTATAGCTACAAATATATGTAGATGCAGAAAGACTATTATTTTGTTCATTGTGCTACTTTAATATATTTTTAAAACAATAAAAAATAAAGGGAACACTTTATTTTAAGGACAATTCTCACTATTAACTAGTTGCTTATTAGCTTGCATAGTACTAGCACATTGGCTGTTTATTAGTACTATTAAAGCACTTATTAATGTCTTATTCTGCAATACCTAAACTTAACAGCTACCTTACTAACTATTAATAAGCAGCAAATTAAAGAGTTTATTGAGGGAAACATCTTAGTTAATAGTGAATATGTGTTCCTTATTCTAAAGTGTTATCAAAAAAAAAAAAAAGTTTTTGGTAGTAATTTAGATTACGGAACACTTTTACTATTAACACATTTTTTCTCCTCAATAAACTACTAATTTCCTAGTGAATAGTGCTCCCTAATCTAAAGTGTTAGCAAGTTTTTTTAGCCTACTAATTTTAACATTTTCATGATGAGTACTAATTAGTTCTACTTTGAACTAAAATGCTTTGAACTAGTTCTGCTTTCAAACAAAAAACGATTGAGCTTTCACATCTTTAATACTACCAAATAGTATAAAAAAGGTATATGGTGTAATTTTAAGTTGTTGTTTTTTTAATATTATAAATCCGACTTTCAGTCATTTTAAAGCACGTCTAACATGTTTATTAATTACTTTGACTTTCTTATTCCTTTCATCACTGAAAATGTCAAAATTAAGGAAAGTTGTTCAAACACATACACTGGCGTTTGGGATCAGTAAGTTTGGGATCAGTAAGATTTTTAATGTTTTTAATGGAGTCTCCAATGCTCATCAACTCTGTATTTATTTGATCAACAATACAGAAAAAAACTGTAATATAGCAAAATGTTATTACAATATAAAATGATGATTTCTATTTTAATATACTTTAAAATATAATTTATTCCTGTGATTCCTTCAGAAATTATTCTAATATGCTATTTTACTATCAATGTTGAAACTGCTTAATATTTTTTTTGGAACCTGTGCTTTACTTTGATAAATAAAAGGTTAAAAAGAACAGAATTTATTCAAAATAGAAATCTTTTCTAACAATAAAAGTCTTTCACTTTTTATCAATTTAACACATCCTTGCTGAATAAAAGTATTAATTTCTTTAAAAAAAAAACTGAAAGAAAAATTTACTTACCCCAAACTTTTGAATAGTATACTACTGCACATAATTGTACGTTTTATTCAATAAAAAATCCTGAAAAAAGTATCACAGGTTCCAAAAAATATTAAGCAGCACAACGTTTTCCAACACTGATAATAAATCAGCATATTAGAAAGAATTATGTGACAATGAAGACTGGAGTAATGATACTGTAAATTCAGCTTTGCTTTACAGGAATAAATGATATTTTAAAGAATATTAAAATAGAAAACTGTTATTTTAAATTGCATTTTTTTCTGTATTTTTGATCAAATAAATGCAGCCATGATGAGCAAACATCTTACTGATCTCAAACTTTTAGATGGCAGTGTATATTTAATATATCTACTTTCGATTAAGCAGGCCATTTGGACGTACTTTTCCCCTGCTGTAGCTAATAGGATTCCTCCAACCCCTCCTCCTGTCCTCACTCCTTTAACTGTTATATGAACAGGCACATAGAAACCAATTACAGTCAAACCCCTCCCTTTACCTGTTAACTCCCCTCTCAAGCGCTCCTTCCCATCCGCTACACTGCAGCAGTGGGAACGCAGTAAATTCCCTCCTTCAGAGTCTTCTGAAAAAGATGCTATTCATGTGTATGAAGTCTCTGCGCCTCCCTCTTTTCTCCACAGAAAATAAAAACAGCTCTAGCCTGCCTTACTGGCTCACGCATACTGGATTTACGCCACCCACACGACTTAGTGCGTCTTCTCCAATGCCACTCCCCCCCCCACACTGAAAACCTGTCTTAGCCCAACAGGACTTCCTGCACTCACCCTGTCACTCATGCTCCTTAGACCCACCTCATTCTAAAAATAAGCCAATCAGATGCGCCAGCTCTCTGTCTGTTCTGTGAAGTACTGCATTTTGCAGTAACAGAGTGACAGATGGCAAAAGGTTCAGCTCACTCTACAGGGGGGGCCTAGCCAGAGGGAAAGCCCCTTGTAAATAGACTAATACAGTAACAGGGGTTAAGAAAAGGCCATTGAGATTACAACTAGTAATCTGAATTGAAACAATCCTGAGTCTCAATTTTAATGCTGTTAGCTGCTGTTGTTTCACTGTATTTTTCTTTTACAATAGTTCTACAGCCTAATACAGTTATACTTTATAGTGAACAGGAGATGACTGTGATGCGGCAGAACTGTAATGATTAGCTGTGCTTGCATTAGCGTACACTCTTAGCTACTTACAGATTAACTGTAAGTGTAAACAGCACTAGGTTAGTGCTTTCTGAACCAGCATGCATTGCGGCACAAATAAATGTATTTAACTTTTCAATACTTTCTTTTCTTTACTATTTGCTGGCTTATGTTGTTGATGTTTATTATTAAACTGCATGGCTTTATTTATTTTTTTTGTTTGGAAAGACACAAGTGGAATGAAATGATGACAATTTTCACTTTGGGTGCAATATCCCTTTAAATTAAGTGGTTGGGAACCTTTTTTGACCAAACAGTTTTTTGTTTTGTTTTTTTTCCTTTAAATGAGACAGAGTAAAAAATCATATACACTACCAGTTCAAGTTTTTGAACAGTGAGATTTGTAATGTTTTTTTTTTAAAGAAGTCTCTTCTACGCACCAAGGCTGCATTTATTTGATCCAAAATACAGCAAAAGCAGGAATATTGTGAAATAGTCTTACTATTTAAAATAACTGCTGTCTATTTGAATATATTTTAAAATGTAATTTATTCCTCTGATCAAAGCTAAATTTTCAGCATCATTACTCCAGCGGCATGATCCTTCAGAAATCATTCTAATATGCTGATTTGCTGTTCAAGAAATATTTTTATTTTTATCATCAATATTTAAAACATTTTTTTCAGGATTCTTTGATTCTTTCAGCATTTATCTGAAATGAAAAACTTAAATGTTTTTTGAGCAGTAAATCAGAATATTAGAATGATTTCTGAAGGATCATGTGACTGAAGTAATGATGCTAAAAATTCAGCTTTGAAATCACATGAATAAATTACGCTGTAAAATATATTCAGACAGAAAACAGTTATTTTAAATAGTAAAAATATTTCAACATTGTACTGTTTTTGCTGTACTTTGGATCAAATAAATGCATGTTTGGTGAGTAGAAGAGACATTAAAAATCTTATTGTTCAAAAACTTTTGACTGGTAGTGTATTATTATTAAAAACTTTTTTTTAATAATAGTAACTTCATTAGGCCCTAGACAACTAAAAACTAACAAATCTGCAACAATGTGAATTTTTGCCAAGGTGGGCATTTTGACGGATTTCTGTCAATGCTTTGTTTGTTATAATGAGAGGATTCGCAAGTGTTTAGAACACAATATGGGGGGATGCCTGTTAAGCACTGAGTGGATTTTAACTTAAACACCTCTGATTTGCTACTGTGTTCAAAAAACAAGAAATCAACATATCTGTGATTGTCTGCTTCGCTCAATGCTGCATAAACACATTGTAAATAGAAACCAATGATGCTCATTGAATATAGGTTTGTTAAAGTGTTAAATATTTTAATTAGCCTAACCTTGTGAGCACTGCATTGAGCATATACTGTATTGCATGCCTATTTAAAAGCTGTGATTTTACTGTACTATGACCTAAGACACCAACAAATGAATCACATTAAAGCACAAGGCTGTCTTCTATTAAATAAAATATAAGAAGAGACATTTAAAAGAAAAAAGACACGCCTTATAATGTATCTCCTGGCAGGACTCAGCCTCGCCAATATGATATGCTAGGCACTTCTAATGAGTAACTCACATATTTCATACATTCAGCACAGTATATGGGCTAACAGCTCTGCGCTTTCTGCCGCAAGAGGATTGTGTTACATAAATCAGCAAACTTCAAGAGTCAAAGCCATGGTCTCTAGTGGTTAGTGCATGTGCTCATATTCATACTCTCCAACTACAAATTTCCTGTCCTCCTTTAGTATATACAGTATTTGAGTAGCTGACATGATGTGACAGCACTAGCCTGCACTGTACAATACCTTTTATAAAAACATTTTCAACATTTTTTCAAAACATTTTTAAAGTGAATAGATTTTTTAATATTGCGTAATTATTATACTCAACATTATTATCTCATAATAAGACTATATGAACTATTTGTTTGTTGTATGCTAAAAACTGTAGGTAATTTGTATTTGTACTATATGTTAGGTAATTAAAAGAAGTCACATACACAAACATGGGATCCCAAAGTCTGGGACCACAAGTGAAAGTTCATTTTATGCATTTTTTTTTTTTTTACATATGATTATGAATCCTAGTTTTTAATGTGGACTTTTGGGCTTTGATGTGAAAATAATGATCTATGTCTAATATTTACATCTATTAAAATTGTTTAAACTTTTTTAGAACCAAAAGGCACATTACACTGCAAAAAAAAGTTTTAAGAATTTTTAGAAGTTTTAAATACAATTTAGTAGTTATTCTATATTTCAAAATGTGATGTTTAATTCAATGTCACATTACTCGCCATTTGTTGTAATTATATGTGAAATGTACTAGCAATTTCAGATTGAAGGGTTTTTTTTCAGTGTACATACAGTAATGTGAAAGTAGTTTCAGGGCAATTAAGGCAGTTTAGGCATTAACTTTAAAATACAAGTGTGCTGTACAAACACTACAACTCGGCTGACCTCCTGGGTAGTGCTGTCCTGCATTACCTACTATGTTATCTGAGAGCTTTGGAAAGAATACTTCACTCAGACTGACTGCTCTTAGACATTAGCTTCTAAGGTAACTGATAACTACAATGGACATCTAGGGTACACAAGAGATCAATGATCAAAAATTAAAGCACATGAGTTCAAGTATACATTCATAATACACTACATGTTTTTCTGCAACCACTAAAAGCAAACGTCTCCACTAATAGTTACTACTGCAACTCAGAACCAACGAGCACAAGAAGCCTAGAATCAATTCAATAGACAATACCATTTGAAGAAAGCCTGCACTCTCAAGAGGCTTGCTATGCCTACTTTCTTAGCATATAGGAAAACAAACAGAGAGACAAGCAACTTGACATACCTGATGGGTCCATGAAGAGGTGCAAACGCAGCCAATATTTGAGGCTTCATGGTTTCGTTGTGCATATGTGGTACTGAAGTGGACAGCTCCACTGTAATTAGAAAAAACTCCTACAGCAGACAAAGCTGTCAATACACTAGTGCCCGTGTCTTTAGGGAGTGCCTGTATCACATTAACAGAGCACTGGCAGGTGGCCCATTTGAGCTTAAGGTGGACTACAACTTTGTCAAGAAGTGCTTTCTATCATCTAACGCTGTCCTTTTAAAGTAAAAAGCGGAAAGTGTTTTATTACATTTAAAGGGATAGTTCACCCAAAAATGACAATTATGTTATTGATTACTCACCCTCATTTTGTTCCAAACCTTTAAGACCTTCGTTCATCTTCAGAACACAAATTAAGATATTTTTGAAATCCGAGAGCTTTCTCACCCTGCATAGACAGCAAAGGAACTGACACATTCAAGGCCCAGAAAGTTGGTAAGGACATCATTAATAGTCCATGTGACATCAGTGGTTTAACCTTAATTTTACAAAACTACGAGAATACTTTCTGTATGCAAAGAAAACAAAAATAACGATTTTATTCAACAGTTTCTTCTCTTCCATGTCAGTCTTCAACGCGCGTTATGGGGAGTACCACGACGTAAATTCATTATTTTTGTTTTTAGAAAGCTCTCAGATTTCATCAAAATAATATAATATCTTAATCTGTGTTTCAAAGTTAAACAAATTTCTTACGGGTTTGAAACAACATGTGGGTGAGTAATTATTGATATAATTTCATTTTTGGGATACCTATCTTTTAATTTGCGTGTTAAATTGTCAAAAAAATCTATTTGCACCTCTTTCTCACTATTTAGGTTTAAAACATCCAAAACACAATGGGTTAATTGCTACAGTTAATATCCATCAATGCAGAAATTACAAAAAAAGAATTAAATTAAATAATTAAACCCTATATTTCTTGTGATAACTACACCAAAATATATAATTACATAATTATATAAAACAAACAGATATACACTATAGAATAAGATATCTATTAATGATGTAACTGGGAAATAGGTGGATTCAATCATTTTGTGAGGTGCTTTGAAGAATATTTTGGTTTCTTAGATGTACAATAGCAAGAGGCTGACTGTTTTGTCCATTTATGTCAATACAGGGATTCAGGATGGGATAAATTGGGCCAGAAAATTCAACACAGAATGAGTGGAGCAAAGCCAGAGTTTCGCCATCATAGAAAGACACATTCCCTTTCTGGATATCTACCCAAACTCCAAGTTTTTGGATGTTTTTCCTTACTGCCAGTGGCTTTTCATTTGAGTCCTGACAAATGAGATATTTTCCATTACCATGATAGATGTAGCAGAATGCACTGTTAAAGTCACCGTTGTAATGCTCTGAATCCTGATCTCCAGTAGCTGATCCATATGACAGACCAATCAACCAATAGGGTTTCTTCCAGACGGCCACCTCCCAGTAGTGGGAGCCGCTGGAGAATCTCTCCTTGGTCCGGACGCTGTACTGAGAGCTGATGTTTGTTTTCTGTTTCCTCTCTGGGGTTGGTTTCTTACTCCATTGTACTTCCAGGCTGTCTGCTGACACCTCCAACTCAGGATGTGCTGATTCTGGGTCTAAACTTATTGCTCTGAGCCCTGCAGGTGGAAAATTGTCATATGTTACAATATAAGGTAGGATTATTGTTAAGTCTATGTACAGTAAGTCTAGGTATGTCTTTCATCATTTTGCACTAAAACATGACACTTACTAGACCACAGCCGCTGAGTTTTCTGAAGGACAACTTTATTTAAGTCATCAACCAGCTGTTCGACTGTCTTCATCTTGTCTGTGATGCTGTACTCTTGCTCTATCACAGACATAAGTGGCAATTCCACCTGGGAACTAGAGCGATACTTTGAAATATTCATTTTGGCACCAATGTATCATGCCATATTAGAAAAAAAAATACTTAAAAAAAATTCATTGGCTATTTCAAAAAAGTGTTATTTTATATTTATAAAATATTTTGTTCCTCATAAAGTTAAATTTAAGAGAATGCAGAAAGAACTCACCCTAGTCCATGTTTTTTGAAATGCTGTAAAACAAATTTTGTTTTCGGTTAGTGATAAAATACAGATGAAAAACAAAAAATTAAAATGTGCACTCAAAAATAAACTTTAAATATGCACCTCGAGAAATACAATGTCATTTTCTTCCTCAAGGAGAGTTTGGCTTGATCTTAAGGCAGCATTAATATCTTTAAGATGACACTCCAGTGACTCACTCCTCCATCTCAGCCACTTGTTGGTGTAAAACACTTCTGTTTCCAGAATGGCCAACATCAGCTTCTGATCCTCCTCAATGTGGGATTTTATCTGTCTGTATTTCTCAACAATTCTGACTCTGTATGCTTCTGCATTTTTCTGCAAATTACCACAAGATGTCAAAAAACTGGTAAACTTATAAATTGATAAAGAAAATGATTTAAATCACAGCATATTAGAACATCTCTTGCCACACTATTTATAAAAAAACATTTAAAATCAAAATTATCGAAGTAATGTATACAATATTTTCTTGGTTTAAATAGTTAGAGTATAACTCACTAACATACCCACCGATACCTCTGAAAATAATGGCTCCAAATCTTGCTTAGCAGATTCAGATAAATGTCTTCTCTGTAGAAAAAGTGATTTGTTGGACTCCAACACCTTCTAAAAAACATGAGATACGTTTCCGTAAGTTCTCCATATATTGTTACTTTTCACTAAATTAAACATAATAATGGCCCATTAAATGTTATTTATCCAATAAAAAATATCTAGTTAATAACCTTTTCCCCAGACCTATTATTACAAAAAAACAACAACAAAAACCAAACAAACCATTAAGATCCAAAAATTACCTAAATACGCCTCTTCTATGATAAGCATATAATTTCTACAAAAGGTCATTGGACACAAATTTCAATTATTCGATTAGATTATTTTGGATATTTATCAGGTACAATACATGCCAAATTTTTTAAAGGAAAAAAAATCAACTAATGCTGTAAAATATACATCAGAGTCAGTTGGACTACATTACTGTAATACTGAAGGTCAAATTAAATTAAGTTGTATATAAATCCTTAAATTAGGCTCAATGAAGCTTTTATAATAATAAGGTTACAATTACATATTTATACTCCAATTCGTTTTTTGAAAAATAACTGTTTAAATGGTGGCTGTCATTAAAAAAAAAGAACTTGACGGATTTATTCAAACATAAGGTTAACATTTATTTAGCAGGAACACATATTTAGCAAAATGCCCCTCTCTAGAGTTCATTTTTATAACGTTAGCTACTATTTAAAGGTCACCGAATATGTTTTTTTTTTTTTGAGGTAAATGTGACTTTACATGATATTGTTTACAACAAGCTATTATATTAACGTCTTTGAAACACTGACTGAGCGATTACATAATACAGGATTCGGATTTTGGTAAAATGTACGTCTCCTTTTAACATACCTTTCATATGTTTATTCATGTTTATTTTGTGTTGTAACTGGACCAAATGACGCTTCCGCTTCTCCTGAACTGAGGCGCTACAGCGATCTGTCACTTCACATTAAACAGCGCCAAAACGGCATTTATTGTTTGAATACTGTGATAGAATGGACAGAATTTGAAATTTTGAAGTCAAAGACTATAGAGTAGTTTTGAATGGGGTAAGATGCAACGCTCAAAACTGAAAGAGCCAATCGTTGGTTCAGCTTGGACCCGGTTACTATAGAAACAGTTAGAGATCTGAGACGTGCGCTCAGTACTGCGCATGCGCACTGACTGATCTAGCCTGAAAAATAAGCCTTTTTAACGCTATTGGAGCATAAGGAACAATATTTATGAGGCAATTCTTGTCAGATTTCACTGGTGATTTCAAATATGAAATTTAATCATAAGCTTGGTGACCAGTTTTGGAGAATTTGATGTTTCCCCATTCAAAGAGATAGGAGCTGCACATGCCTGCCGGTTAAGGCTACAAAGAATACAGCTCTAGCTACTGGGCATGCGCACATGTTCTTTTCATTAACTGAAAACAGGCTAGACTAATCGATTCTTCGGATTGAATCGGATTTAAAAATCGATGTTTCATAAAAATGAGAATCGATTCAAATAGAACCCTAGATTTCTGTACTAAAATACTAATATTATATGTAAATATATATTTAGATGTAGTTTTCATTTTTAACATAACATTTCACTTGATTGTTATACCACATGACATTTTTAGAGTCAGAAAACACTGACAGTTTTCTTAAAAGGGTCATCGGATGTAAAAGTTCACTTTTACATGTTGTTTGAACATTAATGTGTGTTGGCAGTGTATGTACAAATCTACCCTGTAATGATAAAAATCCATGCAGTGGTCTTTAATTAATCTGTAAAAATAATATCCCCTTTTTCAAATCGAGCCATTCTCAGATGCCTGTTGTTGTGGCGTCACACTGACAGAGGCCGCCCCCACGATAGTTGATTGACATGAGCGTCTTACCTCAGATCAGTTGTAACAGTCCAACCTCCATGTTTTGATGCCAGAACAGGGATGTAAGTTAGACAAGAACTGAGCGATTGAGGTGTTGTGTTGCTGAATGTAATAATGAACGTATTGGTCGTCATTTACTCCCGACATCTGAGCTGCTGAAGATGCAGTGGATTACATTTTTTGGGAATGTAATGTGCCTCACGATCTACATATATCCGTCTATGTTCGTGCAAATCATTAGTGATCCAGCTTCACTTACAGCAGAAGTGAGTATAAGGGGTTTTTTTTATGAATCTTTGTGATCGCCTTTCCTAATAATGTGCTAGTTAGCAAGTTTAGCAGCTAAACGTGGCTAAAGTAAACAGGCTTGTCACTCCAGAGAGAAGAGAGGGGCGGGGTGAGCAGAGCTCATTTGCATGAGCAGAGCTCATTTCATCAGCAGCCTCGACCAGAATGGGATGATTTTTGCAGAGCTGATTTTGGCAAGGTAAAAAGGGTGTTGTTTTACATTACCATTGAGAATTTTTAACCAAATTATATTATAGACTTTTCATTAAGACCCTGAAGAATCATATCAACTTGTGGAAAATGGGCATCCGATGACCCCTTTAAACAATATAAAAGTTTTTTCTTTCCCACAACTACATTTTTTAAGAACTTTTAAACTACATTTTAAAAAGATTATTTATTTCATATATTGTGGACATGTCCATCTCTAATAGACCAAGCTGGCAAAAATATTTTTTCACTCATTAAATGAACTGAAATTGAATTACCTTGAATTCTCTGCATGCCTCTTGCAGCGTAACAGCTTGATGGTTTTTGTGTGACCCAACTGCAATGCACAGACAACACACAGCAATCTGGTCCTCCTGACAGAAGAGTTTCAGCTCCTCCCCATGCTCCTTACACTTAAAGGAAATCAAGTCTTTGGTTACTTCGATGAGAGAGTGTCCTCTTAAAGCTTCTCTCTGCTGGTGCAGGAGGGTGTGAGCAGAGCACAGAGAGGCATCGCAGGTGAGGCAGCTCTTCACAGCCACCTCGGTCTTCCCAATGCACTGATCACACATGATAATAGCAGGTGACATTTGAGATGATCCTTCCAGAGAAGGTGCTCTTGCAAAGACATCCTGAACTTTTGTCTGAAGATCTGAGTTGATCTCAAGCTCAAAATCAGGAGGAAGGAGGATTTGACATTCCGGACAGAACAATGGCCCTTCTCTCGATGTTTTTGGGTCATCCATGTTCCAGACCACTTGGATGCAGGTTTGACAGAAGTTGTGCCCACATGGAAGGTGTACAGGGTCTGTAAAGGGCTCTACACAAACAGGACATTTTAGTTCTTCCCGAGCGTCCATGTTAGCAGACTCTTCTACTGTCTGTGTGTGGTGGCTCGGCATGAATATTTCAAAGATGAGGTTCAGATTTCAATGCCATTATGTTGTATACAATTTTATGTTGTATTGATTTACAATAAACCGTGTATGTCTTCTAATACGGTAAAATCTAAAATATTTCAAAACAACTATGACATGAAGTGATATTCAAATCCATCTTGTTTATTCAAGTCTAACCTCAAATACTAAGGAAAACCACCCCAAAAGACACACAAATGCCTTTCATCACAAAGTTAAAAAGTGTAAAATTCAATTTTAAAATGTCATATTTTTATATACAGTGCCTTGCAAAAGTATTCACACCCCTTAATTTTTTTCTCACTTTTTGCTAGTTGCAGCCTTATGTTAAACTGCTTTAAATTAGTTTTTTCCACATCAATCTACACTCCCTACACTACAAAGACAAAGCACAAAACAGATTTGTGACAACTTTGCAAATTTATTAAAAATAAACCACTGAAATGAGTACTTTGCATAAGTATTCATACCCTTAACTCAGTACGTAGCTGAAGCACCTTTACAGCCTCAAGTCTTTTGGGGTATGATGCAACAAGTTTTTCACATCTGCATTTGGCAATTATCTGCCCTTCTTCTTTTCACATCTCTTCACCTCTCAAGCTCTGTCAGCGTGGATGGGGGCTGGCAGACATTTTCAGGTTTCTCCAGAAATGTTTGATTGGGTTCAAGCCAAGGCTGTGGCTGGGCCACTCAAGGACATTCACAGAGTTGTCTATAAGCCACTCTTGTTGTGTGCTTAGGGTCATTGTCCTGTTAGATAGAAGATGAACCTTCTGCCCAGTCTGAGGTTCTGAATCTCAACTACAGTGATAATCAGCTTCTTGGTCACCAGTATATCCAAGCTCCTTCTCCATGAATTGCTCAGTTTGGCTCCATTAATTGCCCAGAGCCACCTTACTCTCATGTATAGGCCTCATTTAAAGCAGAATAATATAATGCCTCAACATAACCTGAAAAAATGAAGGGGTATGAATACTTTCACAAGGCACTGTAATTCAGTATCCTCGTTACTTTCATGTATCTTTACGCATACTTTTACATTTTGACTGATTTTAGATGAATAATTATGCAACTGTTATTTCTCCACCTACATACTGCATTTAACAGTCTGCACATGCACCTTTTTGTGGTTTGGATTACATTATGCATTACATAACGTCCCGCTGTCATGTATTAATTACCATTATCTGTAAACCATTCGAAAGCTCAAATGTATAAATATTATACCTAAAATTATTTTGTTCATCTAAAAACAAAACACTTAAAAAAAAAAAAAAAAAAGCATAAACGATTGTTTGAAAGGCACATAGCAAAACATGCTTACCATGATGACATTCAAAAATTTACGCATTGCTTGTGTTTGTTGTCTTGGTAACACAATTCTTTCCTATTATACAAAAAATAACGACAAAACTGCCCGTTTGTTTTCAAACTGTACCGATGATCTCATTGACGCTAGGTGGCAGTAATGGCGATGTAAATACAGCAGACAAAAAACAACGAGGAAACGTTTGCTTTTTCATGTGATGTACGCGGGAATTTTGAGATTGTAGTATTTACTCTGCAGAGGTGCAGCTAATGTTGTTTACGCAAGAAATGCGATTTTTAGTCTAATGTGAAACTATATGTAAAAACTGTTTGGATGGATGTTGGCACTGGACAATTTCTGTTTCCGGACAAATTAATTTGAGCCGTAATAGGGGTCATATTTACAGCTGTGATGTAAACGTTTTTTTTTTAAGTTTTGATACCAGTAGAGCTGCTTTGTGATATTGTTAAAATCGTTTTTAGTAATTTTATTTAACTTACTTACGATCCACGATGATTAAGTGTAAATCCAGCAAATCTTCCGTAAGTATTTCATAGTCACCTCTGATGCTTTGTTATTCTTCTTCATCTAACGTTAGCTGTCTAAATGTACATAATTTTCAGCGGTGTGAAGTGTACTAACATTTTTTTTCTTTTGCTCTTGTAGATGGTCAATGGAGTTCAGTCAAACATTTCTGCCTTTTTCGTCTCAAAGGTAAGGAGACTCTTAATTTAATGAATTTTTTTAGTTGCTCTTAAAGAGATAGTTCACCGAAAATGAAAATTCTGTTATAATTTATTCACCCTTATATTGTCCCAAACCTTTATGACTGTGTGGCCTGTAATATGCATTTTCCTTCCAAACAATGAAAGTAAATGTGGTCTGAGGATGTCATTTGAAATTTAAACTGAACCCAAAAAACTGTTTTTGTTTATTTAATATATATATTTAAGATGCCTTTTAATTGTAATTTAATTTTCATGAAGTTACTCTTGCATTTCTATATAGATTTACATTGTTTGATAAATGTCTTCAGGACCTACTTAATTGTTTTGCATTTTTGAAATTCAATTAAAAAAATTATCTGAACCTTGCACTTTCAAGTTAAAAATGTCCATCAGCTCTAAAGTTAAAAATAAGGTTAACATCGCACCTCACACCATAACATCACCTTTATGTTTTATTAGGTTTCACTGAAGTCACCTAAAAAAGCTACAGCTGGAATTACAAGAGTCCCCGTTTCACTGAAGACTGGTTTTGTAGAGGATAAAAATGTCCCCTGCTCTCCAATCCCTTCTGCTGTTCCAGAAACACCTGACAGTCTGAGGAGCGAGAACCCTTCAGATACCTCATATGAGAACCGCTCACCTGTCTCCCGTGGCCTACATACTAAAGGTGTCAGGGGTAAACCTAGTCTGATGGCACGTAAGCTGATACAGCCACAGAAAACCACCAGTCCAGAACTCGAAGACACTTTTGAGCTTAAGAATGGTCACTCTGGCTCTGTGAAGAGGTTGTTGCAGAGCTCAGAGAACATCCAGAGTGCCAAACGATCCAGGACCATGGAAGTTCAGAAACTACCTGACTGTGATGCAAGCTCACCAGGAGCCAATCGAAATGCATTCTCAAAGAGTCCTGAGAAAAGAATCAAAGCTGAGTCTGTCACTTTTAAGAGTAGTCGATTGGCAACTGGTCCTTGTGTGAAAATAAATGGAAAAACAAATGGTTTCTCAAAGCATTCAAAAAAATCCTTTAGTACAAGTGAGAAAGAGAATTCACTTGCTCTAAATGTGAAGCCGGAGTTAGACATGAGTACGGTTTCTGGAACGAATGAATTTGATCTTATGATGTCGTATAGTTCATGGATTAAAAATGGATCTACTGAAGAAAAAGAGGCTTTTCTCAACTGTCCAATTATTAAGAAGAGACCCTTGAGTACTGCTGATCTGCAAGTGAAAGACAAAATTCCCGAAGAAAAGTCTTTGGCAGCCCCATTTGAAGATGATTTTACTGATCTGATAGATGATTGGTTTGATGATGGCGTGGAGCAAAAATCAGAGACCCCAAAACCCAAGAAGTTCAGTCATGAGTATGAATGTTTTATTCAATGTATTTATGTGCACATAACTGAGTTTTAGTAATATTTGATAGTTTGGTGATTTTTGTGTATTAAAAACAGTATTATTTTAGTGCTATTTATATACTGTTTTAGTTTTTATAAATATTCAATAATAGTTTCATATTTATTTATTTATTTTTGTATTTTTACTACTTTACTGTTTTTTGGAAAAATTAATATTTTAGTTGAGGTTTAATTTTATATCAGGCTTAGTTCAGTTTTTTTTTTTTATATATACACTGCTGTTCAAAAGTTTGGGATCAGTAAGATTTTTAATGTTTTTTTTTTTTGTTTGTTTTTGTAAAGAAGACTTCTTGTCAAGGCTGCATTTATTTGATTAAAAATACAAAAAAACATGAATATATCATGAAATATTATTGCAATTTAAAATAGTGTTTTTTTTGTTTGTTTTAATATACTTTAAAATAGAATTTATTCCTGTGATGCAAAGGTGAATTTTCTGCATCATTACTCCAGTCTTCAGTGTCACATGATCCTTCAGAAATCATTCTAATATGCTGATTTATTGTCAATGTTGGAAACAGTTGTGCTGCTTAATATTTATTTAAAGACTGTGATACTTTTTTAGGATTTTTTTGTAAAATATAAAATGATAAAAAATTTAATAATTTATTTAAAACTGAAATATTTTGTAACAATATACACTACAGTTCAAAGTTGGGGTCAGTATGATTTTTGCTTTCTTTCTTTCTTTGAAAGAAATTAATGCTTTATTCATCAAGGATGTGTTAAATTGATATAAAAAAAAAAAAAGTTTTTTTTTTTTTTTTAATCTTTTTATTCATCAAAGAATTCTGAAAGTTAACAATAATAACCCTGCTTAAAACTGATTTTTCTTTGAATTTTAGAAAAAACAAAGGCATACCAGAGCATGTTATACTGGCCTCTGGTGTTCATAACCGATACTGGGTACTGGATGTACAGGACGTCACCTCTTCACGAATTTGCAAGGAGAAGCACTTAACCATCACCTGCTCCAAGACGACACAGTCCAGAGAGACCTGTATTCTCAAAGATGGCTGGTATAACATGTTACATACCCTATGAAAAAGATTTCTGAGATTTCTTTATGATTGTCTTTTTGTTTTTGAACTTTCCAACCTCTTTTCTAAAGGGAGAGTACTCCGGTTGCTGTTGGGGATGTCATTCACTTGGAAGGGAGGTGTGTTTCTGGCTTGTGGACGATTGATAGAGACTCTGGTTTCCTGGTTCTGCTGCCTGACCTGCTGATATCGGGGACCAGCATTGCCAGCAGTATTCGCTGCATGAGGCGAGGGGTGCTGGGAGAGATGTTTAAGGTGTGGAAATTTAATGTGAATGTGCCACAAAGCATACATTGTAAATCTCCAGTAGTTATTATAAGACACAGTTATACTCGCATGCAGAATGTACATACACTGCTCATATTATTGTTTTCAACAGTGGATAATACTATGCATTTATGTCTTTCCTTTAATTGATGATGCAAACCTTTCCTGTTCTTAATTCCTTTTGTGCCATTGTAGTGCTTTAAATAACAAAACTGTTTGTGTGTGGTTTTTTTAAACAGGCATTTGATGGTGGATCTAAGCAGATGTTAAATGGTACCATAGTTCATGATATCTTCCAAAAAGCAGCCATATCCTCTGATTTCTCCCCAGAGAGGATACAGACATTTGCTGCAGAGGCCCTAAAAAGCCCCAGCTACCTTGGACAAATGTACGTTATCTTGTAGCATCAACATCAGTTGTACAATTTTTATAAACTATGTTTTTATATAGTTTTCTGTTTGCATAGGTTTCTTCAACCTCAAATATTGTGTTAATACACTGTTTGAAGATAACAATAAAGCTCTCTGCTATATGCCTTAAAAGGACTGTGTTTGTCTTGTGCTTGCTTTAATTAGGTATAGTCTAAAGCTGACCCAGGCTGACATGAAACAGGAAGTAGAAGAATATCTTCCCTCTTTGTCTGAGTGGGCAAAAACCTACCTCCACACTTCACCACAGGCTGGACAAAAGCAGCTCACTCTAAAACTGTGAGTGTGTGTGTGTATATATATATATATATATATATATATATATATATATATATATATATATATATATATATATATATATATATATATATATGGTCAGGTGGGTTCAGTTTTCATGTTATAAATAAATGTAATGGTTTGTGTTTATTTACTATCAGCCCTAGCGATGGAGCTCTGAGCAAGCAAGATGCCACCTGTAGTGTGACAGTCACAGATTTTATGGACATTGAAGAAAACATCTGGTGTCCACGTTTTGGCCTGAAGGGGAAGATAGATGTCACAGCTGGAGTTCGGATTCATCGGAGAGGCAGAAAGCCCACAGAGAGGATTGTGCCACTGGAGCTGAAAACTGGCAAGGAGACCAACTCCATTGAACATCGCAGTCAGGTACAAAATGCAACAGAAACTATAGACAGGTCACATGTTAAAAACATCACTATTTATATAACTACTAAATATCACTTAATATTTTGACATTTTATTTTATTCTAGGTTATTTTGTACACATTGATGAGCTCAGCTAGACGTTGTGATCCAGAGGCAGGTTTCCTTGTCTACTTGAAGACTGGCAGTCTACATCCAGTTGTGGGTAACCACATGGACCGGAGAGGTTGGTTTATTTGTTTTTTTTTAATGTATAGTTCACCCAAAAAGAAATTCTACCTTCATTTACACACCTTCATGTAATTCCAGACCCAGAAGACTTTAATTCGTCTTCAAAATACAAATGAAGATATTTTAATGAGGCCTGAGAGATTTCTGTCCTCAAAATCACATTGGTACTTGGGGAGGCTCAAACATGCTTGCTTGATATGCGTAAAACAAATCTCATTCGTTCTTGTTCAAACAAGCATGTTTTAGCGTCTGGTTACCATATTTAATGAGCTCTATGTACACTACCAGTCAAAAGTTTTTGAACAGTAAGATTATTATTAATATTATTATTAATATATATATATTTTTTTTTTATAAAGAAGTCTCTTCTGCTCACCAAACATGCATTTATTTGATCCAAAGTACAGCAAAAACTGTAACATTTTGAAACATTTTTACTACTTAAAATAACTGTTTTCTATTTGAATATATTTAAAAATGTAATTTATTCCTGTGATTTCAAAGCTGAATTTTTAGCATCATTACTCCAGTCATATGATCCTTCAGAATCATTCTAATATTCTGATTTGCTGCTCAAAAAACATTTATTATTATTATTATTTTTATTATTATTAGAATTTTTTCAGGTTTCTCTGATGAATAGAAAGTTTAGAAGAACAGCATTTATCTGAAATAGAAATGATTTGTAACATTATAAATGACTTCTTTAAAAAAAAACAAAAAAAAAACATTAAAAATCTTACGGTTCAAAAACTTGACTGGCTCAACTAGTGTGGATTTCTTTTACATTGTCTTTTTGAACTTTTTGATGCATGAAACCTTTGAGGTAGTTGACTTTCAATGGAGAGATAGAAATTCCTCAGGTTTCTTTAAAAATATCTTCATTTGTGTTTAAAAAAATGAATTAAATGGGCTTATGAGTTGGGTGAGACATGAGGTGAATAACAGAGTCTTAATTGTTGGGTGAACTCTCCCTTTGTATCATGTAGTTTCGTACAAATGAGAGCTGATGCACGTGTAATCATAACAACAAAATGTCAAAATCTAAGATCTAAGTCTTGAATCCTGCTTGTGACTGCACTGATTAATATTTTTTTTTTCCATCACAGAACTGATTAAAATAAGAAACTCATTGGCCCATCATGTCGGAAACAACCGGATCAAGATAGATGGAAAAAGTCAGATGGCCCCATTGCCTGCCATTGTATCTGACCAGCAGGCATGCAAGTACTGTCCTCAGAAAAGGAACTGTGCAGTTTACAACAGGTATTGTTTTTTTCTTTTTCTACTACAGTTCTGTGATTCCACTGAACTTGAGCTGAAATGCATTATTTGTGTAGAGCTCTGGAGAGAGATCCCGTGGAGAACTGTAGTGAATATCCACAGGCCTTTGTGCAATCAGAGAGCGAGCACCTCAGCCAAGTGCACCTCCAGTACTTCAGCCACTGGCTGCTCCTCTGCACGCTGGAGGCTCACACCATGGAAAACAAAGGAGGTCGGCGTAATATCTGGCTTCAGACTGCCCAGCAGAGGTGGGTGTTTTGGAAAATATGACTTTTACAGTACACCGTTTACTCCCCCTCATGTCGTTCCAAACCCATTGGAAAGACTTTTGCTCAACTTCAAAACACAAATTTGCAACAATATCTAGAGATTTCTGTCCCTCCATTGTGAGGCAATTTCATCTCAACTTTCAAGCTTTAAAAAGTTCAATAAAGTCATAAACATAAACAAGCAATTTTTAGATTTTGAAGAGACGTGTTTACTTTATATTATATGAATTTGTGTTTGATTTCTTTTTAAAGCATTTCAGATCCTATGCAGATTAACAATGTTTGTCTGAATTAATTGAATGCTTTTGGCCTTAATGAATGTCTCTGCTGCATCCCTGTTCTTATGTTGTTCATTCTCAGGGAGAAAAGTGGTGGCTGCGCGGGTAACATGCAGTTAGCTGGAGCTGTCAGCGTACTATCTGATGGTGTATATAAGCACAGCTTTGAGAGGAAGGAAGGCGATCAGACTCTCACTGGGCTGATAGTTGGCGACAGGATTGTGGTCAGTGATCAAGACTCGGTGCTCATAGGCCTGGCCACAGGATATGTCACAGAAATAACTGTCAGTGGAGTGATTTGCTCTTTGGACAAGTAAGTCTCTTGCAGGTGCTTTTCATAATGCTGTTCAGATTTACTGAATCTGAGGAAACATCAAAGATTAATTCCACTTTTATATACTTTCCAGAAACCTTTCCAAGTATTCCTCAAACACAGTTTTCCGCCTGGATCAGGATGAAGGTGCAGGCGGTCTTAGCACTCATCTAGGAAACCTATCTATGTTAATGGAAAACACTCCAACCAGGTGTGAACATCTTTTTTTCGTTCTTTTTCCTTTAAATGTCTCTATATTAAAAGTTAAATGTGACCCTGGATCACAAAACCAGTCATAAAGGTCTTTTTTTAAAATTGAGATTTATACGTCATCTGAAAGCTGCATAAATAAGCTTTGAATTCATTTGTGGTTTGTTAGGACAATATTTTGACTGAGATACAACCATTTGAAAATCTGGAGGGTGCAAAAAATGTAAATATTGAGAAATGCCTTTAAAGTTGTCCAGATGAAGTTCTTAGCAATGCATATTACTAATCAAAAATTAAGTTTCGATATATTTATGGTAGGAAATTTACAAAATATCATCAAATATCAACATGATCTTTACTTAATATCCTAATGATTTTTGGCATTAAAGAAAAATCGATAATTTTGACCCATACAGTGTATTGTTGGCTATTGCTACAAATATATCCGTGCTACTTTTGAGGTCCAGGGTCACAAATATGTATTTTTTTTTTTTTTGCAGTGAAAGACTGAGGGAGTTGATTGTGGAATTCAGGCCTCCCCAGTTCATTGACAGCCTCAGCAGTGTTTTGCCACGAGACGCCAAGGACACTGTGGCCAACATTTTGAAAGGTGTGTTCAAACACGGCATTCTCCTGATGATCTACTCTCATTAAACCATAATATCACTCTTTATGCAACGTGTTGCTTTAAAACATGCCCTTGATGTGTACATTTGAATAATAGAACTGTTCTGTTCCTACTTCATTTAAATCATGTCGCCTCTCAGGACTCAACAAACCTCAGAAACAAGCCATGAAAAAAGTGCTGCTATCTAAAGATTACACTCTTATTGTGGGAATGCCAGGTACTGGGAAAACTACCACCATTTGTACTCTGGTAAGAGCTTATTTGTAAACTTTAGAAACCAGAATAACTATATTCATTTTCTTGCTACTGCAAATGTGAGCATTTTCATCTTTAAGGGGCTGTTTTATATACACATGACTTTTTGTGTATATGCTGTTAGGTTTTTTGTTTTTTTTTTCTCAGAAATAGTCATAATTTTGTTTGCATGAATTTTTTGTTTCCACCCTCTTTCTGACCTGTTGAGTGAAACTGACTTTTTGTTCCTGCTACTGGTTTCTGTATACAAAGGAATATTGATCTGATGTTTATTTTGCACTTCCTTGTTTTACAGGTGCGTATACTCCATGCTTGTGGCTTCAGCGTACTTCTGACTAGCTACACCCACTCTGCTGTGGACAACATCCTCCTGAAACTGAAGAGGTTTAAGATCGGCTTCCTGCGACTGGGTCGTGCTCAAAAAGTGCACCATGACATCCTACCCTTCACAGAAGAGTCATGTCGGGCCAAAGGCATCCAAACACTAGAAGAGCTGGAACAACTGTACAATAAAGAAGTGAGTTAAAATCAACATTGCAATTTAAAACAACTGAATTTTCAGCAGCCATTACAGTTTTCAGTGTCACATGAACCAATCATTACAATATGTTGATTTGGTGCTGCATAAAATTCTTATCTTATTACTTAATAACCTTACTGACCCTGGGCTGAAGCTTATATGACATGTAAAAAATAATGTTCAGTCACTGATTGCTTCACATTTTGAAAATCCAAAAAGTCGCATAAAGCTCACCCCATTTTTCTTTTTAGCTGATTGTGGCCACCACCTGTATGGGTGTGAAGCACCCAATTTTCAGCCGCAGACGCTTTGACTTCTGCATCGTGGATGAGGCATCTCAAATCAGTCAACCTGTATGTTTGGGTCCGCTGTTCTACGCCCAGCGCTTTGTCCTGGTAGGAGACCACCAACAGCTTCCTCCTATTGTGCAGAATGCTGAAGCCAGGTAGTACACTTCTCTCCTCATTCAGAACTTTTTGAAAGATTTTCATGTTGAGGCTCTGAATGCAGCTTGTTTTTAATCACAAAACTGAAGCCAAAAACCTAGTTTTACTATCAGTATTACCCGAACACGTTATTTTACCGCAGTCTTATGTGAAATCTAAGAATTGCTCTACTTTTGTACTCAGAACCTTGGGTATGGATGAGAGTTTGTTCAAACGTCTGGAGCACCACAGTGATGCAGTTGTTCAGCTGAATGTGCAGTACCGAATGAACAGGTGGGAGTTACACCAGTCAGACATTCAAGCTAGACCTATGTGATTGTTAAATGAAAAAATAAAAGAAATCTGTATGCAGGTTGTTCAGACTAAACCTTTAATATTAATTAAATACAGCTGAAGTCAAATGTTTACACACATCTTGCAGAATCTGCAAAATTAATTGATGATTTTACCAAAATAAGAGGGATCCTACAAAATGCATGTTATTGTTTTTTTATTTAGTACTGACCTAAATAAGATGTTTCACATAAAAGACGTTTATATATTGTCCACAAGAGGAAATAGGTGCTGAATTTATAAAAATGACCCTATTCAAAAGTTCACATACCCTTGATTCTTAATACTGTGTTGTTACCTGAATGATCCACAGCTGTGTTTTTCTTTTTTAGTGATAGTTGTTGATGAGCCCCTTGTTTGTCCTAAACAGTTAAACTGCCTACTGTTCTTCAGAAAAATCCTTCAGGTCCCACAAATTCTGAAGGGCAGTACTAAATGGGAAAAAAATCTATATGATATTTAAGCAAAATAAGAAAAATGTACACATCTTCATTCTATTCAAAAGTTTACACCCTTCGCTTTTGATGCATCGTTTTTCCTTCTGGAGCATCAGTGAGCGTTTCAATCTCCGTAATAGTTGCATGTGAGTCCCTCAGTTGTTCTCAGTGTAAAAAGATTGATCTCGAAATCATAGTCATTGTTGGAAAGGGATCAAATACACAAAAATGCTGAAAAAGCAATTCATTTTTATAAATTCAACTGCTATTTTCTCTTGTAGACTATATGTAAACATCTTTTATGTGAAGTATCTTATTCAGGTTTGTACTAAATAAAAAATATGGATTTTGTATGATCCCTCTTATTTTGACATTTTGCAGATTCTGCAAGGTGTATGTAAACTTTTGACCTGAACTGTACCTCTAAAATAGGCATTTAAATCTCATGTGGTATAATAATTTTCCAGTACATTTTTAAGAATATACAGACCCACCAGCTCTGCAGATCTTACACTTGCCGTTTTCCCATCCTGCAGTGCGATAATGTCCCTAAGCAATGCTCTGATGTACGAGGGCCGACTGGAGTGTGGCTCTGAGAGGACAGCAAACGCAGTGCTGCAGCTGCCCAGTAGGGCTCAAGTCGAGAAGGAGCTGGACCTGTATGTGTGTCAGCCACAGTACAGCGCTTGGGTCCAGGCTGCACTGGACCCCAATAGTCCTGTCTGTTACCTGGACACCTCTGAGGTCAGTCTGACTTTCTTTTTTCTTACTCTTTATCTCATTTTGCCAGTTTTAGAATTTGCTTTATTTGCTTTTGATACATTTTCAGCATTGTATACTGTACCGTTCCTCAGGTTCCCGCTCCTGAGACAGTGGAGAAAAGTGGCATCAGCAACCACATGGAAGCCATATTGGTACAAGCCCTCGTCACTTTGCTGCTCAAGGTCCGAACATGCCATTTGCTATGAAACACACTGAAATTTGCTATGAAACACACTGAAATGTCTGCGTTTTTTTTTTTTTTTTTTTCCCCTGTAGAGCTTGAAATTAAATTGGAATTTTTACATGTGCTGTAGGCTGGATGCAGAGCGTCTGATATTGGGGTCATTGCTCCATATCGACAACAGCTAAAAGCCATTTCCAGTCTGCTGCAGGGAGATGCATTTAAAGCGCTGGAAGTCAACACTGTGGACAAATACCAAGGACGTGACAAAAGCGTCATCATTGTGTCCTTTGTTCGAAGCAACCCTGAAGGCAATGTAAGTGGCCTTCCCCTGAGTTAAAACAAATGAAATAGTTAACATTTAAGCCAACTAACTGTTCACTGTAGTGCAGAAGTATATAATAAGATAGGCCATTATGTGCTAGATTATTTTATTATTCTGAGGTGTCATCATTTTTCAGCTGGGAGAGTTGCTTCAAGACTGGCGTAGGCTGAATGTGGCCATCACTAGAGCCAAACACAAGCTCCTCATGCTGGGCTCGGCACCCACCCTTCGCCGGTACGCACCACTAGAAAAACTTCTCTGCCACCTTCAACAGGAAGATATGATATCCTTTGAGAATGAGAGTCTCATTGCAGGTTCATTCAGTGACTTTTTGTCAGTCATTGAAATTATTTAAAGTTATTAAATTATTTTCTTTTTTTGATGAAACAACTTTTTTTGTGAAGTTCTCCTTAATGTAAGTCACATCTTCCAGCTGCCTGCTGCTGCCCATGAGGCACTACCCAGAATCCACTTGTGATGAAAACAAAAACCTCTTCAGATTCTAGTGTACCTCACAAAGATAATGCTGTGAAACAATTACTTGAAAGAAATTTAAGTGAAATGGTATACATAAGCTTCAGATAATTATAAACACCTTTGGGGGTGAAGTTTAATAATAAATCAATGCTGACAGGGCCATAAGGACATAATTACACTCATGAGTTTTTTTTTTTTTTTACCCAATTAATTCCTACCTCATGTTGCATATTTTTTTAAATCCATAAATGTTATCCATGTGTTTTGTGTATGTGCGTTTTATATATATATATTAGCGTTTTAAGAATTTAATGATTTTGTTTAATAAAAAATTGCAACAAATATTACATTAAAGTCTCTGACTTTATTCCCACCAAAAACTGTTGACGAGCAGAATAAAGAGTTTGCAAGTTTGTGAATGTGTATTTTATTAAATGGCACATAACTTATTATGCAGCTACACATTGAGACAATAAATGCACTTAATTTCCATCAAAACCATAAGTTTGTCTAAATTTTGAGAGTTCCCTGAAGAATGATCTGCACCTGACCAATGATGTCCAGTCGACCGTCATTTCTTAGCTCCATTTTTACCTCGCCTCCTCGTCTGGAGCACTGGTAAGCTTGAAAACAAATATTGCAGAGATAAATGCCTTATTCTGAGCCAAGAGCGTTCGCTCATGTTATCAGAACTTAAGTTACTCATCCTAAAACATTTGGTTTTACACTTCTTTACTCATGTGTTAACTTCCCTTTCAATAGGGATTCTGAATTTATTCCAGTGTGTGTATAATGACATGATGCAGTGAAGGACAAAGAGGCCTTTACCCATCATTTTCTTTTTCTTCAGCTTATCAGACCAGTAGCCAGCAAGGACTGTATGTGCCGACCCTTTTAGAAGTAAAAGTTGTATTATGATGTCTTTGGCTGTCAGTGAGCATTGATTACTCTGAATGTAAATGGTTTGAGTTTACATGATGCACATTTCAAACAGCTTTTGAATGTTCTGCTCACCAGTAACTGGATCTTCAGTGATCCCAACCCATGGGGCGAAGACACGGGAGTAGAAGTCATATCCACATATCTCTGCTCCTTTCAGCGTAATGATGAGACTTTTGATCTTACCAGTGGTTTCATTACTCAGAAGAGTCTCTGCTTCTGGTCTCAAAGACACAAGTTGAGACCTGCCAACAGTTATGAATTAACAGAGCAGAACGAAAGGGATTTTTTCTTTCTGTGATTGAATAATGTACTAAAACATGTTTTAAAATCTTACATACAATCTGCAATAGATTCATTTTTAGCTCTGCCACACCATTTTCCTGTTTAACGCCCATAACACAATGCCATTATTAATGTAATTCATTCTTGTTTTTAGAGAAGTCCAACAGTACCTGTCGCAAGTGTCAGCCAGACGAACCATCAGTTTCTTTGTGGTTGGACTGTAACACACTTCATGAATGGGTAAGTCTCCTACAGCAGCCTGAAAATGTTCAACAAAGTGACAAAATACTGTTTTATACTTGTGTCATGCTAAAAACAGAATTAGTACCAGGCAGTGTTACCTTCAAAAGATCCTTGATTTCATTTTGGTCCTGCAAATATAACATAAAACCTCAATAAATTCAGAGCAAGAAACACTACTTGATTAATCATGAGAGACCATGAGTTTTGTTGAAGAAAGGGCCCACAAGGTGTTTTAGTCATACCTGGGGTTTTGGTGTGTTTAAGGGAAAGTCCATTATTAGAGATTCTTCATGCTGGCGTACATAAAGCTCCCCACTCATAGTCTCAAACACAATTACAGGGTTGACATTTTCTGTGTGATGATATTGTGCTTTTAGAATAGTCACAGTCCATTGTCTTTGGTAAAAGATTAATGTAAGATCAAGCGTTTCTTACTTTTAAGGTAAAAGAGCACCGCTGCTGAGGCCAGTGTTGCATGTCCACATAGAGGAACCTCATTTTTGGGGGTAAACCAGCGTAATCCAAACCTTGCACCTTTCAAAATATATCAAATAATTCTACAACAAATCATTGTTTTTTTAATATGTAAAATAAAGCAAGAAATAGCTTTTTCACTAAGTGGAACTATTGTGGACACTAAAAGGCACTTGTAAGTGCTAAAGCAGACATATGTTAATCAAACCTGAGGAAAAATCCATAGAATCCCGTTTTATGATGAAAGCGGTCTCTGATAAATTCATCTCGGCAGCAATGCTCTGATAAAGATCATCTCGCAGTTCCTGAATGTATTACAGAGAAATATTATGAAGCGCTAACACTTTTAGATTTTATTACCATGAACAACTAATCTATAGATTGTGAAGATAACGATTATAAAAGACAGTCTTGTACAGTGTAATACTTACATTCTCTATGAGACATACTGCAGCAGGATTACCTTTGAAAGGCACATCGGTAAAAGCATCAACAGTAAATATTGGAATCTCCATTGATTACAGCTCTTCAGCTCTCGTTTTTTTTTTCTTGCACCTTTTGAGTATTTTTAGAGCTATATATGAAATCAATTTAGACTTTGACCCTAATGATGTAACAGCTCACTTTAAAGGTACAGACCCAAGATTTCAAAATGTATTTTTAGACAAACTTCATGTCATGTGATCTGTAAAATAGAGTGGAAGAGATTATAATGCTAATATATTTATAGTCAAGTCCATATATATTTGGACACTGACACAATTTTTATTATTTTAGCTGTTGACCAAAACATATTCAAGTCATTTTTGGAAGCTGTTGCTCTGAACCCACATCATGCAGTCAAAAAATCTCTGCATGCAAGTAAAACAGACAATTGTTAGGCTTCAAAAGCAAAAAAAAATCCATCAGAGAGCCAAAAATCAACAGTTTGGTACATTCTGAGAAAACACACACACACTAGGGATGCAACAATACAGTTAGTCCACGGTTCAATACGTACCTCGGTTTTTAGCCACGGTTTTCGGTTCGGTTCTGATGTCTTGCCACTTCAGTTTTTTTTTTTTTTGAACAAATTAACAAAATAATTCCCTTAAACATCTGTATATTGAAAAGCGTGGTTTAGTATATGTCTGCTTATTTTTCTTTTGAGAAAGGTTTTATTTTTTCCGATGTTTAAGCAAAACAGGATGGGTTTCATTAATACTGGACGCTAGAGGGCGCCCTCGTGCAGAAAATCCACATATGCGTCAAAGTAGCGTTTATCGTCTGCCTCATTCTGTGATAAGAATTCACATCAGATCACATAAGGAAGTTATTTCAAACACTCGACTGATGTTGAGAATTAAAAACAAGTTCTAATGTTTTTTATAACTTTTGTTTTTATAACTCTTGTTGGACAACAGGTTTAGAAAGGCTTCTCATTGTATGTCATTAGAATAGAAGATGCTCTGCGTGTGTTGCTTTTTCAAATATAAGCGGGGAAGCGTTTTCTCATTTCAGCACGTGAAATCGCGGGCAAACATACAGCAAATTCCGAGAGAAATAAAACAAGGAAGATATTTAAATGCAAAACCGAAAAACCGCAATTCACAAGCGCGTACTGAACCGTGGAGGTCGTACCGAAGGGTTTGATATTATATTGAGAATTGCGACATCCCTAACACACACACTTGTGAGCTTCCTGGATACCTCTAAAGTCAGTCTGACTTTCTTTTTTCTTAGACTTTATCTCATTTGACCTGTTACAGAATTTGCTTTTGATACGTTTTCAGCATTATGTACGGTACCTTTCCTCAGGTTCCCGTCCCTGAGACAGTGGAGAAAAGTGGCATCAGCAACCACCCAGAAGCCATATGGGTACAAGCCCTCGTCACTCTGCTGCTCAAGGTCTGAACATGCCATTTGTTATGAAACGCACTGAAATCTGTGCTTTTTTTCCCTGTAGTGCTTGAAATTAAATTTTAATTTTAAATGTGTTGTAGGCTGGATGCAGAGCATCTGATATTGGGGTCATTGCTCCATATTGACAACAGCTAAAAGCCATTTCCAGTCTGCTGCAGGGAGACGCCTTTAAAGCTCTGGAAGTCAACACTGGACAAATACCAAGGACGTTACAAGAGCGTCATCAGTGTCCTTTGTTCGAAGCAACCCTGAAGGCAACATAAGTGGCCTTCCCCCTGAATTTAAACCAATTAAATATTTAACATTTAAGTCAATTAACTGTTCAGAAGTATATGATAAGATCATGGTTCATACAAGCTGCTTAGAGTCCTTGAAGTACTTGAATTTGACTTTTTGAAATTTAAGGCCTAGAAAACCCTTGAAAATAGCAATATTCCTGAAGAGGTGCTTGAAAAGTGCTTGAATTATTGAAAGACAATGTATCTATGAAATAAGTGTTTAATATTTCATATATCTTTAATGTCTTTTACGCAAATTTCACACAATTTAAAAAAAAATTTTTTCGGTTATTTCAGTTAATAAAACCAATAAAAAAAATAATTGCAAGCCAGTAGTAGTACTGACAATGTCGTGTAAACATGGCTGAAGATGCGAAAAAAGGAACAGATTGTTAGATCAGGTCCCCACGCCAGACAATTAGGATCCAGCCCCGGACACCAGATCCTGTCAGAAAATATCAGTCTTTCCGGTAACAGAACAACTAGTCAGCAAGCTGTAGTTACCCCAACCCCACTAACAGCAGGTTTCTGTTAGTTAGGAAGTTGACCGATGGAAGCTAGAAAAGAGCAGAAGAAGGAGACGAAGTGATGATGGTAAAAAGGAGCAGAGTTTATTGAATAGTCTTAGTTGCATATGTCTCAATGCTCAGACTTCGTTTGGAGAACACAAATTTAACAAGTATTGTTATACCAAACTGGTTCACAACAACATCCCATAAACCTTGAGTTTCTATAAACATTCCCTTGTATCTCTTATTCATGAAGCCAAACAGCTACACAGTAATAAGAATATATAAAAATAAAAAAAATATAAAAAACAACTATAATAAAATATAATATAAATGACTAATCAATTAATCAATTAATAAATCAATAAAATGAATATATAAATGAATATAATGATTATTGTAAATGATTAAATGGAATAATAAAATTATGAAATATTAATGATTCTAAATGAATAAAGAATAAATGAAGAATACATAAAGAGAAAGCAAAACACAACACAAATGTATGGTTGCTCTGAGGCAAAACACACACAGTTTGCATTTGAGGATCGTCAGATCCTTCAAGATGAACCAAATCAGTTGAGTGATTCATTTATGCTGGAACCGCTCTGATTGATTCAAACTTGTGACTTTGATCGTTCATTTCAAGCAATTGCCTAGCAAAACATAAAAAACAGATCAAAATAAAAGAGCCAATCATTTTTAAATTTCGACATTGCTTGTAACAAGTTTAAAAACCACGTATTAATGGATGAAACAGAGTTTTCTGAAACTCTAAATCAGTTAAACCAGTGGTTCTCAACTCCAGTCCTCTGGGCCCACTGCTCTGCACATTTTGTATGTTTCTGAATCACTCAGTTCAGTTCATGGACCTTTCTCCTAACGAGCTGATGATCTGAATCAGGTGCGTTACATGAGGGAGACATACAAAATGAGCAGAGCATTGGGCCTCGATGACTGGAGTTGAGAACCACTGAGTTAAACCATTGCGTCACAAAGTGATTCACAGTTTTGAAGCGTTCCAATCGGATCGCTTATAATGAATCATTTCATTAAAATGGACTTTACAAATCATTTGATTTAGATCGGGACATCGGAGTGGATTTGCGAATCATTTGATTCAGATCGAAACTTCGGATGTTTATTGCAAATCATTTGATTTAGATTGGAACCAAAGAGCAGGATCTTTTGCTTCACATCACAGCTATGGAGTGTGGATCGTGAATCATTTGTTTCAGTTTGAGATTAAAGTATTATCAACTTTTTTTGTGAAACAGAATTTTTGAAGTTCTCCTTAATTCAATCACATCTTCCAGCTACCTGCTAACAGGCCCTAGTACATAATTACACTCATGAGTTGTTGTTGTTGTTTTTTTTTAACCCAATTAATTCCTACCTCATGTTGCATATTTTTTTTTTAAATACATACATTTATCCATGTATATGTATATATATATGTATGTATATATATATACACACACACACACACACACACACACATATATATATATGTATATATATTAGCGTTTTAAGAATTTAGTGATTTTGTTTAATAAAAAATATAAACAAATATTACATTAAAATCTCTGACTTTTTTCCCCACCAAAAACTGTTGATGACTTAAAAGACAGAAAAAATAAAAGAGTCTGCAAATCTGTGAATTTGCATTTTATTATGCAACTTATTATTATTAACTACTTATTATTGTTGAGACAATAAATGCACTTGATTTCCATCAAAGCCACAAGTCTGTCTAAATTTTAAGAGTTCCCTGAAGAACGATATGCGCCTGACCAATGATGTCCAGTCGACTGTCATTTCTTATCTCCATTTTTACCTCGCCCCCTCGTTTGGAGCACTGGTAAGCTGGAAAAACAAATATTGCAGAGATAAATGCCTTATTCTGAGCCAAGAGTGTTCGCTCATGTTATCAGAACATAAGTTACTCATCCTTAATCATTTGCTTTACACTTTTTTTTTTTTTACTCATGTGTTAACTTCCCTTTCAATAGGGATTCTGAATTTATTCCAGTGTGTGTATAATGACATAATGCAGTGAAGGACAAAGAGGCCTTTACCCATCATTTTCTTTTTGTTCAGCTTTTCAGACCAGTAGCCAGCAAGGACTGTATGTGCCGACCCTTTTAGAAGTAAAAGTTGTATTATGATGTCTTTGGTTGTCAGTGAGCATTGATTACTCTGAATGTAAACGGTTTGAGTTTACATGATGCACATTTCAAACAGCTTTTGAATGTTCTGCTCACCAGTAACTGGATCTTCGGGGACCCCAACCCATGGGCCGAAGACACGGGAGTAGAAGTCATATCCAGATTGAGTGGTCTCTGCTCCTTTCAGCGTAATGATAAGACTATTTATCTTACCAGTGGTTTCATTACTCACAAGAGTCTCTGCTTCTGGCTTCAATGACTCAAGTTGAGACCTGCCAACAATTATGACACAGCAGAATGGAAGGGAAAACCTTTGTAAATACGCAGTAGATTGATAATTTTCTCTTTTCTCTGACTGAATGTTATACTAAAACATGTTTTAAAATGTCACAATTTGCAATAGATTCATTTTTCTCTACAAAGCTATTTTCCTATTTAATGCCCATAACACAGTGCTATCATTAACATAATTTTCATTCTTCTTATTTTTAGAAATGCCTAAGAAAAGCCTCTTAAAAAGTCCAACAGTACCTGTCACAAGTGTCAGCCAGACGAACCATCAGGTACTTTATGGTTGGACTGTAGCACACTTCATGAATGGGTAAGTCTCCTACAGCAGCCTGAAAATGTGCAACAAAGTGACAAAATATGCTATATTATACTTGTATAAAACTAAAACAGAATTAGTACCTGGCAGTGTTACCTTCAAAAGATCCTTGATTTCATGTTGGTCCTGCAAATATAACATTAAACCAAGAAACACTACTTGATTAATCATGAGAGACCATATGAGTTTTGTTGAAGAAAGGGTCCACAAGGTGTGTTTTGGTCATACCTGGGGTTTTGGTGTGTTTAAGGGAAAGTCCATTATCAGAGATTCTTCATGCTGACGCACATAAAGCTCCCCACTCATAGTCTCAAACACAATTACAGGGTTGACATTTTCTGTGTGATATTGTGCTTTTAGAATAGTCACAGTCCATTGTCTTTGGTAAAAATATTAATGTAAGATCAAGCGTTTCTTACTTTTAAGGTAAAAGAGCACTGCTGCCGATGCCAATGTTGCATGTCCACATAGAGGAAACTCACATTTGGGGGTAAACCAGCGTAATCCAAACCTTGCACCTTTTAAAAAATATCAAATAATTCTACAACAAATCAGAGGGCTTTTAATGTGTATGAAAAAGAAATAGCTTTCCACTAAGTGGAACTATTGTAGATACTAAATAGAACTTCTAAGTGCTAAAGCAGACATATGTTAATCAAACCTGAGGAAAAATCCACAGAATCCCGTTTTATGATGAAAGCGGTCTCTGATAAATTCATCTCGGCAGCAATGCTCTGATAAAGATCATCTCGCAGCTCCTGAATGTATTACAGAGAAACATTTTGTGTTAACACTTTTAGATTTCATTACCATGAATAACTAATCTATACACTGTGAAGAAAACGTATATAAAAGACAGTCTTGTACAGTGTAATACTTACATTCTCTATGAGACATACTGCAGCAGGATTACCTTTGAAAGGTACATTGGTAAAAGCATCAACAGTAAATGTTGGAATCTCCATTGAATACAGCTCTTCGGTTCACTGTGGTTTCTTTTATGCACCCTTTGAGTATTTTTAGAGCTATATTTATATTTAGACTTTGGTCATAATGATGTAATGGCTCACTTTAAAGGGACAGACCCACTGAACTTTTACATGTGTCATGTGATCTGTAAAATAGAGTGGAAAAGACTATATTGCTAATTTATTTATTTATAATGCATTAAATGCATTTGCATTTTCACCTATTGGTATTTTCTTGTAAATACCTTTTATTGTCTTAAAAGATGAGTAGATTTTATTATACAATCTAAATGAAACGCAGCTGGTAGCCATCCACCAAAACAGTTTCTGGGATTCCCCTGCAGGATGATCAATGCCTGATGAGTGATGTTTAGTCAACCGCCATCTCTGATCTCTCGCTTTAGTTTCTCCCTATGAGGAGAGATCTGAAGATCTTCCCTTACTCTGCCCAGTAGACAATTTTATTAATATTCTGCAATAAAATGACTAAAACAACCGTTCAAATTTACAGACTTTTATTTTGTATTTGCCCATTCAGTGAATAAAACATCAATTTGCAGATTTGCAGACGTATTTTCATTAAGCTATGAACACATTCAGTGAGAAGGTTTTGCAGGTTGTCTAGATTTTAAGAGTTCCCTGAAGAATGATCTGTGCCCGACCAATGATGTTGACTCGACCATCATCCCTAATCTCAAGCCCCAGCTCTCCTCCACGCCTGGAGCACTGGTATGCTGAGGGGAAAAAAAAAAAATAAATATATATATATATATATATATAAGAGATTACTACTTTATGGTGCATTATATTCAAGCTTTTTGAGAAAACTGTTTAATTAAATCATTCATGTGAACTAATGTCATTATGAATTTCCTTTAATTCTCCAGTACAGTAAAGAAAATAAAAAGGCTTTTACCCAACAGTTTCTTTTTGCTCAGCTTTTCAGACCAGTAGGCAGCAAGAACTGTATGCGCAGAACCTTTGAGAAATAAGTATTCATCTTTTAAAGCATGAAACTAATTTATGCGAAATTTATAATGATGACTCTAATTGGGCATTTGCATTTATAAACTGTTTGAATTGATGGCTTTACATTCACATGTAGAAACTTCTAAAGATTTCTCCTCATGTATCGTAGAGAATTATGTGATGATTTCAGCTCACCACAGACTGGATCTTCAAGGATCCCAACCCAAGGAGCAAAGTAACGGGAATAGAAGTCATATCCAGGCTGTGCGGTCGGAGCTCCCTTCATCGTAACAATGACACCTTTAATTTTTCCAGTGGATTCATTTTTCAGCAAAGCTTCTGCTTCAGGCTTCAAAGATGTAAGTGCAGATCTACCAACAGTCAACAACCTTGCATGATCTAGATACAAAAATAAACTGCCTTTTTGGACAATATTATCAACATACTTATTAATTCAAGTCTCTTGACTATTGGTTTAAAAATGTATTTGACATAAAATTTGCAATAGAATATCCTTTTTTTTTGAGCTAATGTTTTCTGTTTCTCTCTTGACATTATTCATCTCATTTAATATCCACAAATACAATGCCATCCTCAGTATAACTCAGGGGCGATTCTAGGATTTTCATTTTCCAATGAGGGTATAATAAAAAAAATAATTAAATAAATAAATATATAAATAAATATAAAAATGTTCGACTAATAGGGGTGGTATACTATACTTATTGAAATATTCCATTGTATAGTATAGATAGGTATAACATTTGAGTACTGAATAAGCCAAATACAAGTCTTTCTGAACTCACACACACCTGTTTACTGTACAAATACAACATTTTACTGTTTGCTTTTTTAGTACAAGCCTCTTTCCTTAGCTGAAGTATGCAAACATCTTTCCCACATGCTAAAAACTATTGAAAGTTAAATTTTCAAATGAAAATGGCAACATTGTCGTTTTATAAAGTATGCGTTTATGTGCTTCATTTTCGCTGGAGGAAACAGCTGTGGTGTAATGAGGGGTGAACACAGCGAAAACGTAGGCTACATTAGATGGAGAACCGACCCCATGATATTTTATATACTGTATTTAAACTGCACAAATGCAGATATTACAACAATCTATCGATAAACACAGTCCTTGTTCTTTGTTTTTCGCTCTGCGCCACCGCGGTCTGCGAACTGAAAAACGCGTTGAAAAAGAAAGACGGGAAGGAGCCGATCCAAGTCTGCCGCAATTTTCATATGAAATTTAAAGGGGACTGAGGCGATCACGAATTCGTGTAGTTTATGGAGCTAATCGCAAAATGGCCTAGCGACGCCCATGGTATAACTTTCTCTTCCTTGTTGTATTCAGCCTCTGAATGTCCAGCAGTACCTGTCGCAAGTGTCAGCCAGACGAATCAACAGTTTCCTTGTGGTCGGACTGTAGCACACATCCTGAATGGGTACGTCTCTTACCACGGCCTGAAAATGCCCATAAAAGCTTGTTTTTACCTTATGTCATATTAAAAACTTAACATAATGTGAACATTACCCACTGGCTAACTTACTTTCAAAAGGTCATTGATTTCATGTTGATCCTGCAAATAAAACATGCAAAACTCAGTGCACTCAGACCAAGAAATACTACTTGATTAATCATGGTTTGGTCATACCTGGGGTTTTGGTGTGTTTAAGGGAAAGTCCATTATTAGAGATTCTTCGTCCTGGCGTACATAAAGCTCCCCACTCATAGTCTCAAACACCAGTACAGGGTTCATATTTTCTGTGTGATGATATTGTGATTTGAAAATAGTCACAGTCCATTGTCTTTGGTAAAAGATTAATGTAAAACCAAGCATTTCTTACTTTTCAGGTAAAAGAGCACTGCTGCTGAGGCCAGTGTTGCATGTCCACATAGAGGAACCTCATTTTTGGGGGTAAACCAGCGTAATCCAAACCTTGCACCTTTCAAAATATATCAAACAGTTTTTTTTTTAAATGTGTATAATAAATAAATAAAGGCATTTCCAAGTCCAAAACTTTTTTTTTTTTAAAGGGGGCCAGATTCAATGATGCGGACACACCGAGGAGCTGGTGATCGATGCAGCACAGTTCACACAAGTAGCGCTGTTCCACTGTTGGTGTGTTTAGTAATTCTCATACGCTAAAGCGATTGTAGCACATAAGAGTTAACAAATTATTGTCACTCACGTGTTACTGCTACCTCAGGCCTAAAATCTAGTGCTTTCACCTGGTGTTGACATTGTGAAACTGAATGATTTGTAAATTATGCTTGGCAGGCCACATATAATACGTTTCAATAGACAAGCTGCAGGGCGTTTGAAATTCATCCATGGGCCAGACTTTGGACACCCCTGCACTAAGTATTGTAGATACTAAAAGGCAATTAAAAGTATTAAAGCAGACATTTGTTAATCAAACCTGAGGAAAAACCCATAGAATTCCGTTTTATGATGAAAGCGGTCTCTGATAAATTCATCTCAGCAGCAATGCTCTGATAAAGATCATCTCGCAGTTCCTGAATGTATTACAGAGAAACATTTTATATTTTAAAGTGCTAACACTTTTAGATTTTATTACCATGAATAACTAATCTATACACTGTGAAGATAATGTATATATTAAGCTGTCTTGTGCAGTGTAATACTTACATTCTCTATGAGACATATTGCAGCAGGATTACCTTTGAAGGGCACACTGGTAAAAGCATCAACAGTAAATATTGGAATCTCCATTGATTACAGCTCTTCAGCTCTCTAGGGTTTTTGCTTGCACCTTTTAAGTTTTTTAGAGCTACAGGCCTATTTGAAATCAATTTAGACTTTGACCCTAATGGTGTATTGGCTAACTTTAAAGGTACAGACCCAAGATTTCAAAATGTCTTTTTAGACAAACGTTTTACTGTCATGTGATCTGTAAAATAGAGTGAAAAAGACTATAATGGTAATAAATATATATTTCTACACTGAATCAGCTGCAGTATTGTTCTTTGTTGATGGCATTTTCACCTACTGGTATTTTCTTGTAAATGGCTTTTCTTTGAAAATGTGTAGACTTTATTATACTTTCTAAATGAAAGGCAGCTGGTAGCCATTCATCAGAACAGTTTCAGGGATTCCCCTGCAGGATGATCAATGCCTGATGAGTGATGTTCAGTTAACCATCTGATGTCTCGCTGTAGTTTCTCCCTATGACTGTAACCCTGGTTTGATACATCCAGGATCAATATCGGATCTACACTTTCTCTGCCCAACAGACAATTTTATTAATGTTCTGCAATAAAATGTATAAAACATCCATTCAGATTTGCAGACTTTTAACACCAAATCACTTTTATTTTGTATTTGCAAAATCAGTGGATGAAACATCAGTGTGCAGATCTTTGAGAAACAAAATGGACTTATTTTCATTAAGCTGTGAACACATTCAGTGAGAAGGTTTTGCAGGTTGTCTAGATTTTAAGAGTTCCCTGAAGAATGATCTGTGCCCGACCAATGATGTTGACTCGACCATCATCCCTAATCTCCAGCCCCAGCTCTCCTCCACGCCTGGAGCACTGGTAGGCTGAAAAAATAAAAACAACAACAACAACAACAAAAAAAAAAAACAAATAGGAACCTTTATTGTGCATTTTATTTAAGATTTTTCAGAAAACTGTTTAAGTCATTCACGTGAATTAATGTCATCATGAATTTCCTTTGATTCTACAGTACAAGAAAGAAAATAAAAAGGCCTTTACCCAACAGTTTCTTTTTGCTCTGCTTTTCAGACCAGTAGGCAGCAAGAACTGTATGCGCAGAACCTTTGAGAAATAATTATTCATCTTTTAAAGCAAATTCATGTGAAATTTATAATGATGACTCTAACTTCGCATTTGCATTTCTAAACTATTTGAATTCATGGCTTTACATTCACATGCAGAAACTTTTACAGATTTTGGTAAAAAACATTTGCTGCATTTTGAGAATTACGTGATGATTTCAGCTCACCACAAACTGGATCTTCAGGGACCCCAAGCCAAGGAGCAAAGTAACGGGAATAGAAGTCATATCCAGGCTGTGCGGTCGGAGCTCCCTTCATTGTAACAATGACACCTTTAATTCTCCCAGTGGATTCATTTTTCAGCAGAGCTTCTGCTTCAGGCTTCAAAGATGTAAGTGCAGATCTACCAACAACAAACAGTCAACAACCTTGCATGATCTAGATACAAAAATAAACTGCCTTTTTGGACAATAATACCAATATACTATTTATTCTAGTCTCTTGACTATTGCATTAAAATGTACTTGACATAAAATTTGCAATAGATTCTCTTTTTGTTTGGAGCTAGTAGTCTTCTGTTTCTCTTTTGCACAAATACAATGCCATCCTCAGTATAATTTTCTTCCTTGTTATATTCAGCATCTGAATGTCCAGCAGTACCTGTCGCAAGTGTCAGCCAGACGAATCAACAGATTACTTGTTTTTGGATTGAAGCACACATCCTGAATGGGTACGTTTCCTACTGCGGCCTGAAAATGCACATAAAAGCTTGTTTTTCCTTATCTCATATTAAAACCCTAATGTAATGATAAATTACACACTGGCTAACTTACTTTCAAAAGATCCTTGATTTCATGTTGATCCTGCAAATAAAACAAACTCGGATCAAGAAACGTTACTTGATTAATCATGAAACACTATCCCCTGGTTTCACAGACAAGGACTTTATTTTGTCTTAATATACACACCAGTAATGTTTTTCTTCTAAGGCACTTTTACGAAAATTACTTAAATGTCCACAAGGTGTTTTGGTCATACCTGGGGGTTCGGTGTGTTTAAGGGAAAGTCCATTATTAGAGATTCTTCATCCCGGCGCACACAAAGCTCCCCACTCATAGTCTCAAACACCACAACAGGGTTGACATTTTCTGTGTGATGAGATTGTGCTTTTAAAATATTCACAGTTCATTGTCTTTGGTAAAAGATTAATGTAAGAATTAGTGTTCCTTACTTTTCAGGTAAAAGAGCACTGCTGCTGAGGCCAGTGTTGCATGTCCACATAGAGGAACCTCATTTTTGGGGGTAAACCAGCGTAATCCAAACCTTGCACCTTTCAAAATATATCAAATAATTCTACAACAAATCATTGTTTTTTGCTTTTTTTTTTTTAAATAAATGTGTATATTAAGAAAAATTAGGCTAGGTTTCCACTAAATCAGGGGTGTCCAAACTTTTTTTTTAAAAACCGAGCCAGATTGGATGATGTGGACACATTAAAAAAAAAAATCCAAAAAACAAAACAAACAAAAACAAATGGGAGTAGACAGTAGCAGTTGCTTGAATTGTATTATAAAATAAAAATAATAAATAAATAAAAATTTGTAAATATTTCAAGAACCGAGTTTTTAAAGGGCAAAATTTTTGTCATTATATATCTAGAATAGCTATATGATATTTAGTCTGTAAACACGTTTTTGTATAAATAGAAATGCACATAACTGCTTATATTAAAAACATCTGCAATTTGGCCTATATTTCTTTACTCTCTTACATTGCATTCAGTAAGCCTACATGTCTAAATTAATATATTACAATTTGATATGAATGTCCTACATTTCTGACACAATAGCCTACCACAGCTACAGTTAGTTTTACAGTAAATCCATCATAAATAAACTGGATTGCTACCTTTCTCCTGTTTTTCGTGTCAGTGTTGTTGAGAATGTCAGCGCTGTTTCATCTGCCTTTAAACTTGTTTAAAGGGGTCATCAGATGCCCATTTTCCACAAGTTGATATGATTCTTTAGGGTCTTAATGAAAAGTCTCTAATATACTTTAGATAAAAATTCACAATGGTTGTGTAAAACAAAACCCTTTTTACCTTGTCAAAATGAGCTCTGCAAAAAATCATCCCATTCTGAGGGACTGTTCTTTTAAATGCAAATTAGCTCTGCTTGCCCCGCCCCTCTCTTCTCTCTGCTGCTCTGAGAGATTGTTTACTTTAGCCGCATTTAGCTGCGAAACTTGCTAACTAAAAGGTTATTAGGAAAGGTGATTGCAGAGATTCATGAAAAAAAAAAAACTCTTGTACTCACTTCTGCTGTAGGTTTAGCTGGATCAGGAATGATTTGCGGGAACATAGACGCATTTATGTAGATTAGGAGATGCATTCCCTTAACAAACAAACATAATCCACTGCATCTTCAGCGGCTCAGATGTCGGGAGTAAATGACGACCACTATGTTCATTATTACATCCAGCAACACAACACTTCAATTGCTTAATCGGAGATATTCTTGTCTAACTTACATCCCTGCTCCAGCATCGAAACAATGGAGGTCGAACTGTGACAGCTGATCTGAGGTAAGACGCTCATGTCAATCAACTATTGTGGGAGCGGACTCTGTCGGTGAGAGAATGGCTCGTTTTTAAAAAGCGGATATTATTTTTACAGATTGATTAAAAATTACTGCTTGGATTTTAATCATTATAGGGTAGATTTGTACATACACTGCCAACACATATTAATGTTCAAACAACATGTAAAAGTGAAGTTTGCATCCGATGATCCTTTAAATCACCGCGACATCTGTGGTTTGTATCGGAGACCTCTTCAACACTGGAATCTCACAACACTGGGCAAAGCTAATAACAGTTCGTGCAGCGCGGTTCACACAAGTAGGGCTGTTCCACTTTTGGTGCGTTCAGGAATTCTCTTCTCTTCTCTTAGGAACAAAACCCGCCCAATTGCTAACTCAAAACTAGCCCAAAAGTAGCCCAATCGCGTTTTGAGGGGGTCCCCATTAAAAATCGCATTCCGGCGAGGTAAAATACGCGTTTTTTGGTGTTGTTCCCCTGGTCAAATTAGCATTACAGGGGCTAAATATTACCTTATTGGGGTCGCTTTAACCCGCGGACACGAAAAACAACCCAGGGCAAGTGTTATGCACAGAGCTTTCTTTAGAACTTCCGATAAGCCAGCTCATAAACTTCCGGTAAAGCTCATTTTATATGTGCTATAGACCAATTATAGGTTTGTAAACATTCGGGATGTGCACGCATCATGGTTGCAGAAAACCCGGGAGAGATGGCCTTTACAGCTAGAGAATTACACGGATACGGTACAAAATAGATAGATTTAAAAAGAGTATAGATTATATTGATTATGTCATTTTCAAAATGTTTTCCACATATTACAAGATCTTGTCACCCAGGGATAAGCACTGTTATTCAACGAATTTGATGTTAGATGGTGGGATAGTCTTACAGAACCGAAACAGGGATGACGTTTTTTTTTGTGGGCAGAGCCCACCTAGTGACAGAAAATTAGTTTTCAAGTGGCAGTCTATGGAGTAAAAAAATGAAAAAAGGATTAAAAAAGGTACAAAATTCTGACTTTATTCTTACAATTCCGTGATTATATTTCACAATTCTAATAAGGAAAAACTATTTGAAATTCTCTTTTTCCCCTGCATTTTTTTCTCCCTCAGAAATGACTCACTATTTTTGAGTTAAATCAAGTTATAAACAACATATGTGAATATTATGTGGATCTACTGTTTAAATTAAATTTACGCTTCCAAAGTAGAGTAATTATAGCAGTTTTCATCCATAGTATGTCAAGTTAAACGTCTGCGTTTAGTTTCAAATGGCGTCTTTGACAACAGTATTTTTTAAAAATTATTTGCATTTCGATTTTGACATCAAAAATCACAAGAATATTATTTTTTCTCTAATTCAATAGATTTTACCCGTTTACCTCCACTAGTGTTTTTCGGCAACCACTATGCGCATGCAGCTGCAAGTGACATAACTGTGACGTCTACTCTAAATTGGTCTATATATAGGTGGAGACTCTTGAGACTGCTCTCCTGCCTCCTCCTTATCAGGAATTGAGGGAAAAAAGGATTGCAACACCGCAAATAATGATAGCGACATTAACATTCAGTTTCATTTTATTTGACAACATATAATTTATATGCAGAGTCTGGTAATCCCAGGAGAGTACCTAAACACATAGTTGTACATTTAAATGCTGACAGCTAAACACTATCATAACTGTTTAGGCTAACGTTAGCTAGCTAGCAATGCTATCTTTTCAGTGACATCGTAATGGTATTCTTGATAATTGATAACTTGCCTTCATAGTCATTAACACATTTTGAAAATCTCATAATGTTTTAAAGCCATTATTATTTTTCAGCTGTACTGCTGTGCAGTAAAATTCTTTTAAGATGAAAATGACATGAAATTACCCTTATAACCAGGAGATGGCAGCAGAGGTTCACTCATTGGCTGCAGCTGCAATTTCAACTCCCTATTTTTTTTCGAATCTTGCTTTTCAATTTATTTTAAAAATGACTATTATAACAAAATTTAGTACTTTTACCACACTTAAGTATATAGTAGAGCAAGGGCAGAAAGTCATTAAAATAAGTAAATAAATAAACCCAGACACCAACAGATAAGGGTGAATTATTTAAATGCGTATATAGTTAAATACAAATTAAATAATTGAATATTAATGGTATAACAATTAAATAATGCATTCAATATTAATCAATATGAATTTGAAATATTTTAGATTTAATTTAATAACTACATCTTTTAAGTTTTATCTTGAACTGTAAAAGCTATTAAATAGCCTATATTCAACCAAAACAAACTTGTTACTGCTGTAGTTTTTTTTTTTTTTTTTTGGCATTTTTGCCTTTATTACGATAGGACAGATCAGAACGGACATGAAGTGAAGTGGGAGAGAGACTGGGGGAGGATCGGGAAAGATCCGTGAGTCGGGAATCAAACTTGGGATGCAACAGCGCGCTGCCCACAAGGCTACTAGGGCCGACATTACTGCTGTAGTTTTGTTACTCTGAATTTAGTCTTTAATCATTTAACGCACAGCTCTGTTTTTGACGTGGACTTGTCAGATGTTTCGTTCTGTTATTACTATCAATCATAGCAATGACTCACTGCATGTTTAGCAGATTTACTCACAGAATTTTTTACACTCACATTTGTCATTCTTCAAATGGTATACATGGAAGTTTGGTCTTCTTAGACAAAACTTTTCTTCAAATTGTGAATGGATTATGTAGAGAAAACGAGCAAAGGGCACTCCTTTTACGGCACAGTACAGCTGACCGGAAATGACTGAGCTGGCTTGTCTAAAACAAGGAAAGCAATCGTGCATATGGTCTTGGCAACACTGCTCGTACGCTAAAGAAATGGCAGCGCATATGAGTTAACAAATCACTTATTACTGCTACATGTGTTACTGTTACATCTGGCCTAACATCTAATGCTGTCACCTTGTGTTGAAATTGAGAAAATTAATGATTTGTAAATTATGTAATGCGGTCACATATCAACAGACCGAACTTTGGACACCTCTGCATTAAGTAGAACTATTATAGATAATAAAAGGTACTTATAAGTACTAAAGCAGACATATGTTAATCAGACCTGAAGAAAAATCCATAGAATCCCGTCTTGTGATGAAAGCGGTCGCTGAAAAATTCATCTCAGCAGCAATACTCTGATAAAGATCATCTTGCAGCTCCTGAATAAATTATAGAGAAACATTTTATAATATTATGAAGTGCAAACACTTTTAGATTCTATTACCATGAATAACTTTTTTTTTTAATACTTACATTCTCTAAGAGACATATTGCAGCAGGATTACCTTTGAAGGGCACATTGGTAAAAGCATCAACAGTAAATATTGGAATCTCCATTGTTTACAGCTCTTCAGCTCTCTAGGGCTTTTTCTTGCACTTCTTTAAGTTTTTTTTTTAGAGCCACAGGCCTATTTAAAATAAAGTTAGACTTTGACCCTAATGATGTAATGGCTATCTTTAAAGGGACAGATCTATATATCTATATATATATATATTTCTACACTGAATCAGTTGCAGTATTGTTCTTTGTCGATGGCATTTTCACCTACTGGTATTTTCTTGTAAATGCCTTTTCTTTGAAAATGTGTAGACTTTATTATACTTTCTAAATGAAAGGCAGCTGGTAGCCATTCATCAGAACAGTTTCAGGGATTCCCCTGCAGGATGATCAATACCTGATGAGTGATGTTCAGTTAACCATCATTTGATCTCTCGCTTTAGTTTCTCCCTATGACTGTAACCCTGGTTTGATACATCCTGGATCAATATCAGATCTACACTTTCTCTGCCCAACAGACAATTTTATAAATATTCTGCAATAAAATGTATAAAACATCCATTCAGATTTACAGACTTTTAAAACCCAATCACTTTTATTTTGTATTTGCGAATTCAGTGGATGAAACATCAGTTTGCAGAATTTTGAGAAACAAAATGGACTTATTTTCATTAAGCTATGAACACATTCAGTGAGAAGGTTTTGCAGGTTGTCTAGATTTTAAGAGTTCCCTGAAGAATGATCTGTGCCCGACCAATGATGTTGACTCGACCATCATCCCTAATCTCCAGCCCCAGCTCTCCTCCACGCCTGGAGCACTGGTAGGCTGAAAAAACAAACAGGAACTTTATTGTGCATTTTATTTAGGCTTTTTTAGCAAACTGTTTAATTAAATCATTCATGTGAACTCATGTCATTATGAATTTTCTTTGATTCTCCAGTACAGGAAAGAAGAAGAAAAAAAAGCCTTTACCCAACATTTTCTTTTTGTTCTGCTTTTCAGACCAGTAGCCAGCAAGAACTGTATGTGCAGACCCTTTAAGAAATAAATATTAGTCTTTTAAAGCAGGAAACAAATTCATATGAAATTTATGATGACTATAATTGTGCATTTGCATTTCTAACCTATTTGAATTCATGGCTTTACATTAATGTGTGAAAACTTCTAGATTTCCCCTTTATGTATTGTAGGTTGCTGTATTTTGAGATTTATGAGATGATTTCAGCTCACCACAGACTGGATCTTCAAGGACCCCAACCCAAGGAGAAAAGTAACGGGAATAGAAGTCATATTCAGGCTGTGCGGTCGGAGCTCCCTTCATTGTAACAATGACACCTTTAATTTTTCCAGTGGATTCATTTTTCAGCAGAGCTTCTGCTTCAGGCTTTAAAGATGTGAGTTCAGATCTACCAACAGTCAACAACCAGTCAACAACCTTGCATGATCTAGATACAAAAATAAACTGCCTTTTTGCACAGTATTACAAACATACCATTAATTCTAGTCTATTGACTATTACTTTAAAATGTACTTGACATGAAATTTGCAATAGATTCCCTTTTTGCTTTGAGCTAAATGTATCCGTTTCTCTCTTGACATTATTCATCTCATTTAAATGGGTGGTCGACTGTCTATTTTTGAAGGCTTGATTGTTTTTATGGGGTGCACTGTAACATGTTGTTCATGCTTTGTTTTTAAAAAAATTACATTATTTCTCATATATTTTACCTTTATTCTACACCGCTTTTTCCATTCTCCTAAAACAATCTGTTGAGTTCCTGGTTCTATAAAGCCCCTCCCTTAGAAATTCACAAAGTTCTCAGATTGGTTAGCTTGCCCAATGTGTTGTGATTCACTAACCGCCTAGTGCATGTTGTTCGGAAATGCCTATTACGATAGTTGCATGTGCTCTGGTGTATTGTAAACAGTGATGTCAATACCTCCTTATCAGAGCCCGAATTAGACCCAGAGCTTTTTACATGCACAAAATATCCATGCTTTTCATATAATCATTGTAACAAATGATACTAAAATCCTCAAAGGGATTATTTGATTGCAGACTGTAAAACTGCAGTGATCACATACTGACTGTATAGCACCGTTAATTTTGTCTTTTGTGGCCAAATATCTGTTGCCAGAACTACGAGCCCATTATGAAGACTAACAGGTTTTACTACAGTAGCCAAATCAAACACAGAACCAACTTTTGAGAATCATAACTGCAGATGTTGTTTATGCTCAAACAACATCATTACACACTAACTAAAGTTAAAAAGGCGAAATCATAATCAATGACCCCTTTAATATTCTCAAATACAATGCTAACCTCAGTATAATTTTCTTCCTTGTTATATTCAGCGTCTGAATGTCCAGCAGTACCTGTCGCAAGTGTCAGCCAGACGAATCAACAGATTCCTTGTGGTTGGATTGAAGCACACATCCTGAATGGGTACGTTTCCTACTACGGCCTGAAAATGCACATAAAAGCTTGTTTTTCCTCATGTCATATTAAAACCTAGTATAATGTTAAATTAGTCCCCTGGCTAACTTACTTTCAAAAGGTCCTTGATTTCATGTTGATCCTGCAAATAAAACATGCAAAACTAAGTGAACTCAGAACAAGAAACACTACTTGATTAATCATGGTTTGATCATACCTGGGGTTTTGGTGTGTTTAAGGGAAAGTCCATTATTAGAGATTCTTCATCCTGGTGCACATAAAGCTCCCCACTCCTAGTTTCAAACACTATTTCAGGGTTGACATTTTCTGTGTGATGATATTGTGTTTTTAGAATAGTCACAGTCCATTGTCATTGGTAAAAATTAATGTAAGAATGAGTGTTTCTTACTTTTAAGGTAAAAGAGCACTGCCGCTGAGGCCAGTGTTGCATGTCCACATAATGGCATCTCAGTTGTGGGAGTAAACCAGCGTAATCCAAACCTTGCACCTTTCAAAATATATCAAAACCAAACGCAGACTTGTAAATCAGGGTTGAGTATTTCAACATGCATCTCGGCGCAGAATACCTGAGGAGAAATCCATAGAATTCCTTCTTGTAATGAAAGCCGTCTCTGATATATTCATCTCAGCAGCAATGCTCTGACAAAGATCATCTCGCAGCTCCTAAATGTATTACAGAGAAACATTTCAGATTCTGACTTTCATAACATGTTTAAACAATAAAAACAAAACTGTCTGCATTGTAATACCTACATTCTCTATGAGACATACTGCAGCAGGATTACCTTTGAAAGGTATATTAGTAAAAGAATCAACAGTAAATATTGGAATCTCCATTGCTTCTACTGGAGCGTAAAACAGCTGTAACAAGTTTAGCGTGACGTTTAGCAATTCATAGTCCAGTGCTATGAATGACTCGATGTGCCTCCCTGCATATGATCCAAACTTAGAACGTCAGCTCTGCTGATCCTGTCTATAAATACTTTGGCAGGCTGCGTATTCAGCAGCGTTTAGTTTAAATGACCACTATACCATGGTAACTTAAAGGGGTCATAGATTTTTAAAAAAATCATTTTAATATGTTCCATGAGGTTTACTTATAATGTTAATAATAGATCATTAAAAAAAAAAAAAAATTGGAAAAATTATTTTCAACCCTCATTCTAACCCTCTCTTTAAAGACAGGTGCGTGTCCTTTAAGACTTCAGTCGGTAATCTGCCAGTGTTCTGATTGGCCAACGTCACTGCATAGAAAACAGTATGAATGCGCTGCCACCTCACTATTGCATGTAAGTGTTTTGACAACATAATCAAAATAAAACGGTCATTTCCAGACAAAGCATTATGAGATAAAAAGCTGCAGTCAGATCTAGTACCGCTTCATCTTTCAACAAAAATGTATTTTTAAACTCTCCATGACATTGTGCCTCGTTTTCAAAACAACATGCTCCGAAGTCCGAACAATCCTCTGACACGATCCAGGATGCCATTACAAATAAACTATCCATTTGTTCCTTACGCTAGGACTCTTCTGATATCTGTACAAAAACACTCACATTCTGTGTAATCAAGTGTCAAGCGGTTAAGAGACTGAACGCCAGTGGGCGGGGTCTATGGTGAGACGAAGACTATTCGTTGATGTGTTGCTCTGGAGGCGGTGTTTATGCAAACGACTGTGTCCAGGTGACGTCACCCTGGCACCTCGGATCCAAACAAGCTGTTTTTGGAGCTTGATTAAATAAATGCTTTGTTTATAATGAGGAGGAGATTTTAAGCTATGAAACTTGCAGGATGTTTTAATAATACAAAGACCTCTTATTTTTCAAAAGATCGAGGCAAATTTGATTTCAAATGTCATGACCCCTTTAATAGGAAGCTAATAACGCATCATCTTTTAACAGAAGATTCGTACTCAACGGATAAACACATATAGTAGTACACAAAATGTTTAACTAACTTTGACTACTAAAATCATCACCAAAACCATGGATAGACCTACTATATTAATTTAATTAAAATACAACTAGTCTCCAAAGAAGTAGTCTGCAGTTTTGTTTATTTAAATAACAGTATGCAATTTGGGTGTCGCATGATGTACAGTTGAATCATGTAAGACAGTATCATAGGTTTATGACATATGTGATTCCTTTGAAGAAAATAAAAGGAAAAAAGAAAAACCTCTCTTTGCTCAGTTGCGCATGTGATCTTAAAATCTAATTTTTGTGGTGATTTGCATCAAATTTAATCACAAGTGTTTTCATGAGTGGAAATATAATGCTTCATATTACATTTTTTTTTCCAATTCAGTTGCAATATTAATACTTGCACTGTTGAATTTTTCACTTATCAACACAGTCAGAAACTGAAACATGTTTAATTAATTTTCTTTTCACGTTGATGGACCATTCAAAACTGTTATTAAGAAGAAAAAAATCAAAGTGATAGTTCTAAATAGCTTTACTGGCTTTCACAGTCTTCCCACAGCTGTGTTTGTTTATACAGAACTGCAGATAGTCTCTCGCGGTAGTACACATGGCCTTATTGTGTGTCTGGAGCGCTCAAATGTGCCATATTGCAGTATTATGCAGGATTAAGTATAACCCTAGTGATTACGTTGGATGATTCTGTCGTAATGCATGCGCCACATGCGCTTGGAGCTTCTGCTCACACGTCAGACCGTTCGGTGCGCCTGCAGCGAGGTCAATGTCCTCTGACAGGCCGCGTTCTCGCGAGAGTTCGACTATCTGGACTACTGGACTGTCGTTCAGGGTTACCTGAGAGGACGGGCGCTTGACGGTGAGAAGCTATTCGATATTCATCTACATATTTCTTCATATTTAACTTTTCATGTATAAGTTGATCATTTACATTCAATGGAGAATATATTTTGTCTACTTCGGATCGCGGAAGTGGCGGTTTTTGTTCCAGAAACTGTCAACTTGTCGGTCGTTGATTCCTGTCAGAAGAATATCTCGCTGATGTTACAGTCGTTGTGCTTAAAGTTAATCAGTTTCGTTTGTCGTTTGCGGTTTGTTTGACACACGACCGAACTGTTTTCCGATTGCTATATATAACATGTACCATGTTAGCTTGTTCTTAAGTTTAAAACCCTAACGTTGCTGTATTTTGACCTACCGGTAGTGGTTGTCTAGCTAGCTAACTAACTTAAATTGACGTTTAATATAAGGTGTCAACTGATTTATACAAGTCAGTATTCCTAACTACACCAAAACATGTTGCGTTTTTGTGAAATGTCATTATTGTTTGTCCTTTAATCCCTTGAAGGAAGAATGTGACTCCTGACAAGGCTGTGTCTCAATATATATTGAGTTGACTACCTAGACAGCATTTTTGGGCGTCACACACGCGTTATAACATTTCGAACTGTGCTGAAATAACTTAAAATGCTTTCGGTTTGTTGCACTGCCAAGGTGTCAAGACAGAGAAAAGATGTATACAAACTATTTTGATCGAGTTGAGAGTATTGACTAATTAACACAGTGCTGTCTAGGTAGATAATTACTAGTTTTGATACACTGCCAAGGTTGTAAGGACAGAAAAAAACGATTTTAATCGAGTTTAGGCACGCAGCTCACTAGGTTTACAGACATGGACCATGTGTTACATTAATTTCTTTTTCAGATACAGTCCTGAGGAGGTAAACATGTCTCATAATAATGATGAAGGATATGTGGTACGGATCCGTGGTTTACCTTGGTCATGCACACAAGAGGAAGTGGCCTCCTTTTTCTCTGGTATGCAAACTCTCAAACTGAAAGCATCTTTTGTATCGCTCTGCGAGTTTACAGAAAAAGAGCTGCAATTGTGATTTTCCTTTTTTTAATTTCCAGACTGTGACATTGTAGGTAAAGTGAATGGGGTGTGTTTTACCTTCTCCAAAGAGGGAAGGCCGAGCGGAGAGGCGTTTGTAGAGCTGAAGACATCAGAGGACTTTAAAAAGGCTTTGGCAAAAGATCGTAAATACATGGGACATCGTTACATTGAAGGTACATTCCTGTTCTTCAATCAGATATGTATCATTATAGGAAAGAAAAGATTGCAAAATCTGTTTCATGCTGATTTCATATAGCAGATGACATGTGTGTGCATTTACTTGTCAAAATATAGAATTAATTCATTGTCTAACTCTCGACCCTTTTCACAGTGTTCAAGTCAAACCGTAGTGAGATGGATTGGGTGCTGAAACGCTCCGGTCCCACAGACTATGACAGCAGCAGCGGTTGCATGTTACGTCTAAGAGGCCTGCCGTTCGGCTGCAGTAAAGAAGAAATTGTACAGTTCTTTTCAGGTACATCTGATGTTTCACTTCAGCACCTCCTAGACTTGCAGGTATTGCTAGGATGTCTTTTTCAAACTACTGAAAATTGTGTTTTGTAGGTTGTGTTTTTTGAATCATGCCAGTTTTTCCTTTATATCTTTATATAGTCAGTCAGATCATATTTTGAACTGTCATATCAACAGATTACTAAGCATGTTTTGTTTATATATAACATTATTTATAAGCATCACCGAGGCAGCTGTGCTATGATTTCTTGATTTTAATTTCATGGGTTTATCCTTTGTGGTGTGCTCTAGGGTTTTTTGTCTGACATAGGGAATGATTTAGGGGTTCAACTGGGTGGGGATGTATTTTCTGCAGATGAGAATGTTGCGGCTCTTTAACATGTCTCCCCATGTGGGGTTATTTGTCCTTGGGTTAAAGGGTTGAAAATCGTGCCAAATGGGATAACATTGCCGATGGACTACCAGGGGAGGAGCACAGGGGAAGCCTTCGTGCAGTTTGCCTCAAAGGAGATAGCAGAAAAGGCTCTGGGGAAACACAAGGAAAGAATAGGGCACAGGTGGGGCCGGCAAGACTGGGCTGGGTGCTAATGCTATCTCTAAATGTGGGGTGGGGGGTCATGCATCTTTCTGCTCTGGAAAAAGATGGTATGATCATGTTATTACACTTGAAATGTTTAATTTCACTTTATACTGTGTCATGAGAAGACAAAAAAGGCAGAAATTTTATTTCATAATGTCGTTGGGCAACACATACGGCAGAAGCAAAGGAGCCTTTTTGTAACAGGCACTTGACAATACTTTTAAGATTCTCTTTCTGTCTAAAATTGGCTTTTAGATGCAGTTAAATTTTATGACTTATACTACAGGCAGAATTTCAGACACTTGCTACTTCTCCCTCTGGTCAATAACTGACAATAACCTGCCAGTTATTGTGATGCCTTAATGAATTTAGTCAGTTGGCCCCAAATCCTCCTCATTGCTGTTTAACATTCACCAGCCTGTGCGTTTATTAACACATTGCATTTCAAAATAAACTCAGGTACATAGAGATATTCAAAAGCAGCCGAAATGAAATGCGTGCATACTACGAAGTACCGCGAAGGATGATGGGACAGAGGCCCAGTCCATATGACAGACCCATGATGGGACGTGGAGGCTTCTTTGGGCCCGGACCTGGAAGGGGAGGTGCCGTCCTGGACCAGATGCGCAGCGGAGGCGGTTACAGTGGCGGTATGCTTTACTAACTCTCACTGGGTTTTTGTTAAAAGATTAGTTCACTTCCAGAATACAAATTTCCTGATAATTTACTCACCCCAATGCCATCCAAGATGTTGATGTCTTTCATTCCTCAGTCGAAAAGAAATTTAGTTTTTTGAGGAAAACATTCCAGGATTTTTCTCCATATAGCGGACTTCAAAGGTGACGGGTTGATAGTCCAAATTACAGTTTCAATACAGCTTCAAAGGGCTCTACACAATCTCAGATGAGGAATAAGGGTCTTATCTAGTGAAACCATCTGTCGTTTTCTAAAAAAACAACACACAAAAATCGCTCTGCGATGTGCATCTTCACACAATGTGTAATCAAAGGTCACGCATGGTTAATTCTTCGCCTGTGTACTTCGGTTCAAAAAGGCAGAGCAGGGCAAAAAAATTTTGTTCTCGTCCTTCAAAATGGTCTGACGTTTTTAAAGGGTTTGACTTTCTTTGCATGTTCGCTTTGTAAACACTGGGTTGGTACTTCTGGCTACGCCATCCGTGACCTTTCCAACCTGATTACGTAATGCATGAGGTCAGTCTAGTGCATTTGGTTAAAAAGTATATAAATTCATGTTTTTTTAGAAAATTAATGATTGTTTCACTAGTTAAGACCCTTATACCTCAGCTGGGATCGTGTAGAGCCCTTTAAAACTGCACTGAAACTAATTTGCACTTTCAACCAGTTGGCCAACACTGAAGTCCACTATATGGAGAAAAATCCAGAAATTTTAATTGTGGAAGGAAACTAATTCTTTAATAAGATGGATAGTAACCAGTGGACTAGAAGGTGGATTAAATTGATCACAAATTACAATAAAGACATTTATAATACTACAAAAGACTATTTTTTAAATAAATGCTGATTAATCAAATAATCATTAAAACCCTTTTCGTACCCTTTTAAAAAATAAAAAATATTTCTTGAGCAGAAAATCAGCATATTAGAATGATTTCTGAGGGATCACGTGATACTGAAGATGGAAGTAATGGAAAATTAGGCTTTAAATAGTAATAATATTTCACAATATTGCTACTTTTTACTGTATTTTTGATCAAATAAATTTTGCTTTAGTAAAGCAGTTTTTCTTCAAAAAAATATATTTTTGCAGACCTCAAACTTTTGAACAGTTCTGTCACTGACAGGAAGTGACCTAAAAGTATTGATTTGTATCTCCTTCATAAGGATATGGTGGGTTTGACAACTACAATGGCTTTAACAACTACTGCTTTGGTAACGGCATGTTTGAAGAGCGTGTACGTGATGACAGAGGAAGAGGAAGAATGGGGGGTCACGGCTACAGCAGCGATTCAAACTCAGGCTTTCACAGTGGCCATTTTGTGCACATGAGAGGCCTACCGTTCCGCGCTACAGAAGCAGATATTGCACATGTAAGAAACACCACAGCGTTGGCATTTTTGTGGATATATTTTGTTTTATAGTAAATTATAATTGACTTTGTGTGAATGTTTTGTCTGTTTTTCAGTTTTTTGCCCCTTTAATTCCTGTAAGGGTGCATATTGATGTAGGACCTAATGGAAAGTCTACAGGAGAGGCAGACGTTGAGTTCGGATCTCACGAAGATGCTGTGTCTGCCATGTCAAAAGACAAGAACCATATGCGTAAGCTGTCTCCATTTCCAACCTCTGTACTGCTGTCCTAATTTTTTCTCAGTTTTTACATTCATCCCTGTACTGTCTTCTGCTCTGCAGAGCATCGTTACATTGAGCTTTTCCTGAATTCAACTTCAAGTGGGCCGTCTGAAATGGGTTAGTATTACTGTGTGGAGATTCTTATGTAATAGTTTCTTGAAGTGTATGGATGAAAAGGTGTGAAGACAACATTCAAATGTATGTCTTTTGTTTTGGGGGCATAAAAACACTGCAGGCCGCGGAGGAGGTTTCTATGGCAACTCTGGCAGTATGGGCTCTCGAGGAAGTGGACTAAGGGGGATGTATTGAGGATGCTTACAATTCATGCACTTTTCAACCCAAAGTTGGAACTTCCAGCTTGGAAGGTTTTTTATATGAATATGTTTTCACATGTTCCTATGAAATATGCCCAAACTATTTTCCAGGCTTGAAGAAAATGAAATCTAAATCCATCTATATATCTAATATATATATATATATATTTGAGCTGTTGCATATAGATTGACCGGCTACTGTACATTTTGCTTAATGAATTTTATATGACATTCTGTGTAAAAGTCTAACTAAAGAAATGCGCTTTGTATGTATTTTGACTCAAAACTGAGTATGAATAGCTTGAAGCCCAAGTTGCGTGTGTGAGATTGCACTTTTATTTTCTTCCCCAAAGCAATAACATCATTTTGGATGTTTACCTGTTTTTGCTGCTCAGTAAAATTTCTAATTGAAACCTGTGAAATTTACACATCCATTGAATAAAACCTTTTATTGATATATTTTATTTTTGACCTAAGAATGTTCATTGAAGACAACTGTAATGTAAGAATAAAGTGTGATATCTTGTGTTTGGTCTAAACTAGATGAAACATATGGCGCTAGTCCATTTATGTATTGTATTTTAATACAGGAAGATTTGTGACGCCTTGAGTTTTGTATATTATTGTTTAAAACTGAAGGGTCAGCAGGATTTTTTTAAATGTTTTGGCTGCATTTATTTAAACAAAGATACAATAAAACAGTAAAATTATGAAATAATTTAAATTATGTAACAGTTTAAATAGGGCTGGATATAAAATATAGACTTTAATCGATTCTCATATTTATACAACAACCTTGACTCGATTATTCTAGCCTGTTTTCAGTTAATGAATGGAACATTGTTGCAGTAAGCTTTGTGATTTGTTACTTTTGCTATGAAACAAAGTTTGAGATTACAAATTCTGTCTATTTTATTACAATATTCACAAAAAATAAATAGCGTTTTGGCGCTGTTTAATGTGGAGTGACGGATCGATGTAGCGCTTCAGTTCAAGAAAAGCGGCGGGAAACGCATGTAAACTGACATCTGATCATGATTAATTAGATCCAGCCTTAAATAAACCTCAATGAACGTCTAAAGGTATGTTAAGAGAAAAATGCTAACTTACCAAATCCGTATTTTGTCTCATGTATTCGCTCAATCTGTGTTTCAACGGTGGAAAGACGTAAATATAACAGCTTGTGAGCAACGTCGAGCAGTGTTGCCAAGTCCGCGGTTTTCCCGCGGAATTAGGCTACTTTCATACTATTGCCGCTGGTTGTTTTTCATGTCCGCGGGTTGAAGCGACCCCAGTAACGTAATATTTAGCCCCTATAATGCTAATTTTACCAGAGGAACCCCACCAAAAACGTGTATTTACTTCCGGAAGGCTTTTTTTGTTTGTTTTTTTGTTTGTTTTTTTTTTTACCAGGGACCCTCAAAACGCGATTGGGCTACTTTTGGACTAGTTTTGAGTAGCAATTGGGCAGGTTTTGTTGTGAAAACCTGGCAACCCTGATATCAGGTAACGTCACATTTACCTAAGAAAACAAACATTTGGTGACCATAAACTTGTTAGTCCGCTAGAAAAATGCTAAATATAAGCACCATATAACATATTCATTATCATTTTTTTTTTTTTTTACTGATCTTCATGTTTGAATAAATTCGTCAAGTTCCCTGGTGAAAAAAAAACAGCATACGCTGGAAGGTATGATTTGATGCTTGTTTAAGCTGGTCCTTTGCTGGTTTATGCTGGTCATGTTTTCAAAGGACCAGCATAAACCAGCTTAGGACCAGCATCAAAACATACCTACCAGCATATGCTGTTTTTTTTCACCATGGTTTTTATGATGGCCACCATTTAAATGTTTATATTTCAAGTATCAAATTGTGAAAGCAGCGTCAAAACGCAGCCTTCCATGTTGAAAAAAATCTGCATATGCTGGTTAGGTAGGTTTTGATGCTGGTCATGTGCTAGTCCAGGACCAGCTTAAACCAGCATCCCAGCATCATCAGATTTTTTTTCAACATGGAAGGCTGCGTTTTGACGCTGCTTTCACAATTTGATATTTGAAATATAAACATTTAAATGGTGGCCATCATAAAAACCATGGTGAAAAAAAACAGCATATGCTGGTAGGTATGTTTTGATGCTGATCCAGCCTTTTTTCAACAGGGCTATTAAATAATGTATTTTAAATTATTTATTCCTGTGATAGGAAAGCCGAATTTTTAGCAGCCATTACTCCAGTCTTCAGTGTCACATGATCCTTCAGAAATCATTTTAATATGCTCATTTGGTGCTCAAGAAATATTTCTTATTTTTATAAATTGTAAAATTAGACTCTGCCTAATATCTACCACGTGCAAAAACATCATCAGGTTGTGGTACAGGCTTTCAGCTGTAAAATCTTCACTGATTTTTATAAACAACATTAACTTTTATATTATTAGTAATATTTAAAAATGAACAATTTCTGGACTGAAGCAACTTGTGTTCACTTAGCAGGGTTAATGGATCTTTGCTGAATTCTTTCAAATTAAATTCGCCTGAATTTCTTTCAAAGCAAACAAAACAAAACATCCTGCTGACTCCAAATGATAGTGCGTATAATGCAGCACCTCAATGCCAAAATCCATCACCCGAGACGTGGAATTATAATCAACTTTAGTGATTTAAGGCATATGTATTTTTTCATACATAATCTTCACATTAAGTTAACAGTTGTATTTTGAGTAATTATCCAGACAAAGCACAAATACTCAAAGTGAGTAGTGTTCCAGTTCTGTACCAAGGGAAATCTGCAATTGTGAAATAATACCGTTTGCAGACAAGAAACCTGAACACCATATTCAGAAACATTATTTCTGTGCTATTTGACGTGAATCCACTTCTCGAGCAGCACTGACAACATTTTTTACTTCTATATACACATACATTTGTTTGCCCATCTAAATTCAGAGTAACATTTCAAATCCTTATTTGTCAGTTTGGCTTGTTATACAGGCACACATGAATGTAAGGTTATGTATTTCAACTGAATCTGAAATATAATGGCTCAAGAAATTATATCCCTTTAAATAACTGCATTTGCTTACTTTTGAGCTTTGAGGAATGAAACCTGTTCACCCTTATATATCAAAAGTATACCTGCAATGCATGGGAGTGTTTGTACTAGTATAAATAATCTAAATCAGTCTACTTGCAGCCCATTTGTAAACTCATTTCTTTCATTGCACGCTCTGTGAACAACACTGCATTGGCCATCTGCACAAATGCCACAAGTCTTCTCTGAGGCAACAGGCTTTATCCTATGTGAAATGTAAACTTCAAACACAGAGAAACAGGTGCATCCATTTTGGTCACTTTGACGATGCGGAACGGCGCAGTCTGTGAGTTAAAGCTGATTTTGGCCCTTGTTACGTTGTGCTGTCATTTCTATCTTATGTGGCATTGGAGGAGCAGCGCTGGAGGAGCAGAGCGTGGCAGGTGTCGCAGACTCTCACGGGTTTGGGTGACGCGGGGAGCGGGAGCTCGTTATCTGAGCAGGCGTTGCAGAAGATCTCCCCACAGTTCCTGCAGTGGTGCTGTTCAAACAAACACAAGCAAGAGAGCTTTCAATTAAAGGGGCCTGGTGTCTTTTTTGGTTTGGATCTGACTCAAAATGACTCATTGGAATCTTTATCCAAACAGCTACTCTGGGGAATTTCCTTTTAGCTGTTTTTCATGGGATTTAAAAAGTGAGGCCCCTATTAAAGATAAAATGGAAATATTGCGACATCCAAGTGAAATGGATGATCAAAACAGAAAATAATACTTGGCAGGACTAGTTTCTGTGCATTAGTTGTTGATTGGACGGAGGCAGATCTGAATATCAGATTGCAGTTTATTGCGTGCAAGGGGCGGGACTTATGCAGACTAAAGCTCTGTCCCAATTTAGGGGCTGCATCTTCAAACCAAGCGCTGTTACAAGGGAAGGTCTAGCCAATGGAAGATTGTTCTCGGCGCTTATATCAACGTATAAGTACTTGACTTTTATTAAAGTGATATCCAACTGCATGAAAATAAACCAGGATTCACAACCTGTCTCAATATGTTCCTCTTAGTCCATTTTATACTTAATAAAAAGAATAAACTATAACCTTCATACAAAAATCTATGGAAGCCCATTTTCGCCACTTAATAAAAAAAAAATAAAAAAAAGGTAATTGCGACTTTTTCCTCACAGTTCTACTTTTTTTCTCCAATTGCGTGTACATCTTGCAATACAGAATTTTTTTCTCAGAATTGCATGTTATAAACTCACAATTTTGACTTTTCTCAGAATTGTGCAATATAAACTCAATCACGAGTTATAAAGTCAGAATAGCTAGATAAAAGTTCTTTTATCACGATTTTATCGAGATGCGAGTTTGCATCTTGCAATTCTGACTTTTCCTCGCAATTTAGATTTTTCTCAGAATGGTGTGATATAAACTCACAATTCAACTTTTTTCTCAGAATTGCATGATATAAATATCACAGAATTGTGTGATATGAACTCATTTGTGAGTTATGAAGTCAGAATAGTGAGTTTTTTGTTTTTTTTTGTTGCAAATGCGAGTTTGCATCTTGCAATTCTGACTTTTCTTTGCATTTCTGATTTTTTCTCAGATATAAACTCAGTTGCGAGTTATAAATTTGGAATGGCAAGATAATTTTTTTTTTTCCCCAAAACCTCACAAGCCTGACTTTTTTCTCACAATTGCGTGATATAAACTCACAATTTTGACTTTTTTTCCCTCAGCCTTCAATTAAGGGGCCTGTTTTTTTGGTTTGGATCCGACTCAAAACGACTCAATGGAATCCTCACAACTGATATTCTGAGATTCATCCAAACAGTTGCTCTGGGGAATTTCCTTTTAGTTGTTTTTCATGGGAGTTAAATATTTAAATCTGATGATTTCAATACAACCGAAGTAGTAATATAATTTTTTTTCCTGTATTGTGAAATACATAAAAGTGAAATGGATTACAGAAATAGAAAACTCGCAATTCAACATTTTTCTTAGAATTGCATGATATAAACTCAATAGTGAGTTATAAGGTCAGAATAAAATATGTTCTCAGAATTTATATGAGTTTATATCTCATAATTTTTACCTACCTTTAAATCTCGAGATCATGACTTTCTCAGAATTGCAAGTTTATTTGATGCAATTTTGAGAAAAAAAGTCCAAATTCAGAAAATCAGAATGAGACTTTCTATTTCACAATGAAGCCACTGAATTGGAACACAGTTTAAAAGTCTGGCAGAGTCATCAGAAAGAAGTCTGGAGGATCAAATTATGGCATTTTGAATAAATATTAGGAGGTCCCAAAATATTAAACAATGTACAGATGAAGCCTTCACAGTAAGAGCAATAAGATGTATTTACAATTTTTTTCATTTTATGCCGACTACAAAAGTACTGAGCATCATTTGCCAACTCAGTCTTTTATTTAGGCTTCATCTAATTCTCATTTGGAAATGTTTTCCAAGTGCATAAACCCAGTACGGTCTTTGTGCCAGTAAATTTCTTTATTTAGAGCAGATGAATTAGTGTGGATGTGTGAGAACGGACAGCAAGCTGTGATAGAGACACAGCTGTGTATTACAGAATAGCAATTTGGTTCTGACCTTTCTTCTGGAGATTGAAAATTCCTTCTCACAAAGCTTGCAATGCGTCGCATCTTTGTCCTTCAGCCAGACCTGTCCACCCTGAAATCAACAGTTTATTAATATGACCATGTTAAATTGCACAAGACAGATTAAACTTTGACAATTCCCTTACAAAAAAAGCACTGTGGTGGTTTCAGATGGTACTTTGATGTATACCACATCCAGGAACTTTTTTGTTTATCTCAAACAATGTTTCAAACCTGAAGTGCTTTGTTGGCTTCTTTTATATCTTCGATTTTCAACTTTGACCTGAAGAAAAATGTGTTTATCAGTAAAATAATAACATGATTTGAAGGTTCCCAAATGGCACTGATATTTAAATCATACATACTCGCTGAGTTTGCAGCCCAGCTCCTCCAGCGCCTGTTCCTGTTCCTCACAAATTCCCTTCAGCTGCGTATTCTCATCCTGCAACCTGTGAAACTCCTGGAAGGAAGCAAAGACACGTCACGAGTCCAAGACAGGATGTTTGACATTCAGCAAAACAAAAATATCAGTGAAGAAGCATATTAAGCGACACAAGGACCTTAGTTCTCATACAGATTTACTGTGGACTTAAAGGGATAGCTCACCCAAAAATGAAAAAGCTGTCATTAATTATTTACCCTCACGTTGTTCCAAACGATGTCCTTACTGTCTTTCTTGGCCTTAAACATGAACGTGTGTTGCTGTTTATGCAAGGTCAGAAAGCTCTCGGATTTCATCAAAAATATCTTAATTTGTGTTCTGAAGATGAACAAAGGTCTTACGGGTTTGGAACGACATGAGGATGAGTAATTAATTTTTGTTAAACTGTCCCTTTATTAGTTATTCCATTTCTCTCTCTCGCCATTGTCCAGACAAGAAATTCATCTTACTTTTTTGAGTCCATTGATTTGCTGTGCTTCAGCTGTGAGTTGGGTGATGGTCTCTCGTTCTCTTTCTAATTCACTCTGTAGTGTCTGCCGCCAATCCCTCTCTATTTTCAAATCTGTTTCCAGCTGCATCCTAAACAAAAAGTGTCAATTAAAATCCACTTCTATTTTCCACTCGAGCATAAATGAAACATTGTAATACAAATTCTAAAATTTTAAATATTTTCCATAGCTGTCGCAAAACTTACATTTGCTTCTCTCTCTGGGCAATCTGCTTTTGGAGACTGTCAGCTTTGTTTGTGAAGTCCTGCTTGAATTTGCGCACCCCGTCTTCGGCACTGGCACGTTCCCTCTCGGCATCCTGCAATCTGGTGTAATTCAAACCAACTGGGTAAAACTACGGCTCTGAATGTAATGGAATGGGCGGGAATGTATTGGAACATATGCGAGACAAAATAAAAAGATGGCCATAATTCAACAGCCACAATAGAGCGGGAACAAATACAGAGCCAGACGACAGAAATGTTGCGCTGCGGGAAAAGCCAGAAAGTTGAAATGAGTCGGCAGTTTCATAAGGGTCGAGGTTACTTTGATTTCCAAGTGTTTTTTTGACAAATAATTAACTAAGTAAACAGTCGGGAGTAGTTGAAAACATCAAATTTATTGAAGACTGTGATAAAAGACAGGTCATATTTGTGGTTTCTTTGATTGTTAAATGTTACAGGTAAATATTTACGCTATAGAACCACATGAAGGATTTGCTCACTAAATAGTATGTGGAAAAACAGTAAATATCATCAAATAAAACTTAAAAGGGGGCTAGTGATTAATGATCAACTCATCTCTTTTAAGAACACTGCATATCCACACAGCTAGCGTTAAGTAACAAAGAGCAAATGTATCTTAATATCAGAAGGAAATATCTTTGACAAGTTTGTATTGGTGCTCGGTATCTGTGCTAGCGCATTTTACAAACGACATAGCAAGAGTTCTTGTCTGGCTGAGTAGGTCTTTGTCGCTATTTGTCGATCGAGAAAAAACATGGAATTAGAAGAAAGGGAGAAGATGAGAAAAAAGAAATGAAAAGGGGAACAAAAAGGGAAAGAGGATGTAAATATCAGTGAATTTCAAATTCATCCCAAAGCTTTAAGAACTTGTTAAGCAGTGCAGTCATAAAACATCAGAAATACGATGGCGGTAAATCAACAGAGAAGAAAGGGAAGGATGATTCATGTGGACAAAGAAGTGGACATGACAGCACCACGTCACCACAAGAAAATAACACAAATGCTAAAGGATGAGCGGTTAGATGAGAGAAAGCCATTCAGTGCGCCTTCAGAATACATGCATTCAAAGTCCTTCGCATGCTATCAGGTATCCGACACTTCTAGAGCCTCTGAAAACCGGTTCTACTGATGAAACAAAAGCACTGATGGTTTGGACGCCATCAATGCGCACTAATTTGATTTAGTCTGTAAAAGCAGATATCATATCCTGAAATGCATTTACACTGGTGCACTACCGTTCAAAAGTTGGGGGTTGTTAATATTTTGAAACTGTAATATTATGACATATTATTGCTATTAAAATATCTGTTTTCAATTGTAATATATTTTAAGATGTATTTTATTCCTGTTAAGGCAAAGTTAAATTTCTAGCAGCCATTAATCCAGTCTTAAATGTCACATGATCCTTCAGAAATCATCCAATTTTTTTTTCAGAATTTGAAATAGAAAACTATAGTAACTATACTAATATTATTAATGTCTTTACTGTTTATCAATTTAATGTGCCCTTGCTGTGCAAAAGTAATTATTTCTTTTGACGGTAGTACACTACCAGTCAAAAGTTTTTGAACAGTAAGATTGTTGTTTTTTTTTTTTTTAAAGAAGTCTCTTCTGCTCACCAAGCCTGTATTTATTTTATCCAACGTACAGCAAAAAAAAGTACAATTCTGAAATATTTTTACTATTTAAAATAACTGTTTTCTATTTGAATATATTTTAAAATGTAATTTATTCCTCTGATTTCAAAGCTGATTTTTTAGCATCATTACTCCAGTCACATAATCCTTTAGAAATCATTTTAATATTCTGACTTGCTGCTTAAAAACCATTTATTAATATTATTATTTTTATTATTATTATTATTATGTTGAAAACAGCTGAGTAGATTTTTTTTAGGTTTCTCTGATAAATAGAAAGTTCATAAGAACAGCATTTATCTTATAGAAGTGTTTTGTAACATTATAAATGTTATCATCACTTTTGATAAATCTATAGCATCCTTGCTAAATAAAAGTATTAATTTTTTATCATTTCTTTCCCAAAAAGAAAAAAAAATATTATACTGACTGAAGCTTTTGAATGGTATAGTGTATAATGTTACAAAAGCTTTTTATTTCAGATATATGCTAATATATGATATAAAAATCTAACTGTTCAAAAACTTTTGACAGGCAGTGTGGTTCTGCAAAATACGGTGGTTCTTGAAACACTCAAAAAAGACAGAAAATGTTCTCAATGTACTTCAGGAGTATGATAACTAAACATTATGCTTGACATGATTCAAAATTAATTAGGAGCTGCTTCTCACCTTTGTTCTAGTTGTTTCATAGTTGCCGTTATCTGATTGGTCTTCTCCTCCAACCGTGCGATCATGTCATTTTTTTGTCTCATGCTGTCATCTGAAGACTGTTGATAATTAAATTACTTGATTACAACATATTTTAACCACAAACTGTGAATGACACTTAATAAAAGATGCTTTACCTGCATTTTTTGGTACATCTCCACATTGATGGCTTTAACTTCATCTAACTGGTGCCGAAGTCCAATCAGAGTGTCCTGCTTTTCGTGGATGTCCTTTTCTAACAGTTTCATGGCCATTTCCATCTCCTGCTTCATGCTCACCTGCACAACCAGCTCGTTCTCCACATCCTTGAGCACAGACACATTCAAAAACAGGTTTGACCTCTTCTAGGTGCCAGTGTACCACCGCACAATCTGAACAGGTTTCTTTTGTATACAAACACAGACCTGCCTGAGCTGACACTCCTCTTTGAGTTGGCGTCTCGCCTCGTTGTACATTTCATCCAGGCCTTGCCTTGACTGCTTGTACGTGTCAAGCTCACAGTTCAAATCTCCTTCTGCAACCTGAATAGAGTACAGTACATGTACAATATAAGTGCTTATAAGAATGATGTAAGTTTGTGTGCATGAATCTGCCTTTCTGAATGATGTATGTTGTATACAATCAAAGAAAAACCACACAAAAATACCTCAAGACGCTGCTGTGCTTTCATTAAAATGACTGAATTTTCTGTTCTAAGTTGGTGGTTTTCTTCCTGTAATTTAATTATGTTGTTTTTTGCTATTGCCAGCTGTAATAAAACAGATGACAGCAAGTTAGTATAGAACATTTCTATTTCACAGAAGAGACATTTTCTTTTGAAATCAAACAGTACCTCTTCAATGAGTTTGGAGTTGGATTTTTCTAATGACTCCACACGTCCCTGTAATCCTTGAACTGTAGAACTTTGACCAAGACAAAGTTTTAGATAAAATTCATAAGCACTTATTTCAAAGTTTTAAAAGGCAATCACTGATGCTAAATATATCACAAAAGCTTTAGAAAGAGCATGAACTTACTTCAGCTGCCTATTTAATTCCTCCACATAGTTCTTCTGATCCAAAATAGCTGCAATTTGCCCATTTCTATTCAAAACATATTCAGAATTGAGGTTATTCGAACAGCATAATACATCCAGGTAATTATAAGGATTTAATGTGATCATTATTGTCTACTAAGTATACTTTCTACCTTTCTTCACTTCTGTAGTCATCAATGTCGTTCTTCAAGTACATGGAGAAGTCTATTACACCAACCTATGGATTCGAATACAAGGTATTATTATTTCTCAAACCGAAACTAGACAGCAGGCTAACAAAAATGGCTCATACTTGTGTATCGAGGTCCTCGCCCTTCACACATAGGTTGGCATCTATGACGTTGAGTCCCACCAGGAGACCAACGATGACGGCTCCCTCCTCCTCCAGCATCACTGCCGAGTTCTCATAGAACTCACTACAAATGCACACGCGCAAAAATGATTTGACATTTATCAATGGTTTATGAGTATCAAAAGAAGATTATAAATACTAGATAGAAAAAGACAACTTTCTATGGATGCAGCTTGATGCAAATATGATCACTTCAATATAATAACTGTCCAAATTCCCACTCCATTTATTCATAGTCTGAAAACAAACCCCTACAGAAGTCACACGGCCTATTAAAAAATAAATATTTTTTGCGTCATATTGATTAAGCTGTGAAATTGCAATGTGTTGATTTTCCATTGTAAAATAATTGCATTACACAGAATTTCTTATGTTTCTAAAGCATTAAATATACCTACTGTACTGTGCATTTTTTTCTTCTGACAGCATGCACGAGGGTAATATATTTTTAAGCAATATTTATTTTCTTCATTATAGTTGTAGAGTAACTAGGAAAAAATATATCTGTGCCGTTCAAAACATTTGGGGTCAGCAAGATTCACCAAGGATGCATTAAATTGATTAAAAGTGACAGTAAAGACATTACAGTCATAATTTGCAAAAAATCTATCTATAATATATTAATAATTTCATTCAGCAAAGACACATTAAATTGATCAAATGTGGCATTTACAATGTAGAATTTTTAGCGCTGTCAAAATTAGCGTTAACATAGGCGATTCATTTTTAAAAATATTAAACGCAGTTAGCGCAGGGGCAGAGCTAGGGTTGGCCGCCACACTCATAACTGCTGCTTCTGTCTCTTTTTCTTGACAAGAATTGCATTTATTTAGAAGCAGAACATCCTTACGACCATATCAAACGGAAGACTTTTCAAACGTGCACTCCACTTTGCCTCAGTGACAGGCGCTAGTCAAATGTAACAAATTTACCTGTCCTGTCAACCGTTATACTGTGTTCGTAGAAATACAGCGGTGCACATTGTATCATTTCATATTAAAGCGCAAATGAAACTACAAGCATGTGTGTCAGATCCGCGTCACATTCAGCAGCGGCAGCTCCTAAAGTAATAGCAGCCAAATAACCTAATAACCCAGGTGCTGTGAAGTCTATTAATCCAAAAACAAAAGTCAAAAAAGGAAATCAATAACTTCTGTAGCTTTAAGGATTCATCTATATTTAATTTAGAATTTAGTGTTTGATCATTTTTTTCAACTTCCATATATTTCCCACTTGTTAAAGGGCACAGGTATTTATGATGGTAAAAATGGGTTTATGTGTCAATGGTTAAATGTTGGTCAGTGGTTATTGGTATATAGTTGATGGTTAAATATTAGGAAAAAAGAACAATTTCCTAGAGGCATCAGTAGTATTGGTATCAGTTATACTCACCTTACGTGACAAAAAAGATGCCATTACACAAATATTAAAAATATACTGTTTCATATTGTTTCTACATTAATTTGAAGACTGAATGTGAAATTATTGCAATATAAACTGAAAATTGTGTTTACTATTGTCCTTTTGAATTACTGACATACTGTTTTCCTATTTAATACAGTAAAGCTGCTTTGACAGAATCTGTATTGTTAAATGCGCTATATAAAGGTGACTTGACTATATTTAAAAACCTTAATGTTATGTGGGATTAATCACGATTAATTCATTTCTTTTTTGATTAACAACACTGATAATTTTAAGTAAATGCTGTTCTTTTGAACTTTCTACTCATCAAAGAATTCCCCAAAAATATTTGGTGATTTCCACAAAAAATATTAAGCAGCTCAACTGTTTTCAACACTGATAATAAGAAATATTTCTTTAGAACCATATCAACATATCAGAATGATCTGCAAAAAAATTCAGCTTTCCCATCACAGTAATAAATTAAATTTTAAAATTACTTAAATATGAAATTAAATATTAAATTACTACAAGAGAAAACTATTCTTTTAAATTGTATTAATACTTCACAGCAATACTGTTTTTAATGTTTATCAAATAAATACAGCCTTAGTGAGCATAAGAGACTTATAAAATAATTAAAAAAAATAATATCAATTATTAAAAAAGACTTACTGACCACAAACTTTTAAACGGTAGTGTATATAAGAAAATTATACTTTTAAATCTCAGTCAGTAGATGCATAAAGATTTTTTTAGATGACAACATGTGATGCACACCCTCTAGCGAGCACTGCTTACTGCACTCTGATGACCTGAACAGGAAACACAACACTAGTTTGTCTCAGACACATTTTATCATTTCTCTAATCACTAATTCTCCACCACATCTGTTGTGACAAAGGAAGAAAGAATGAATCACGGGTATGGGAGGGGAAAATACTAACCTAAGTATATCTTTCCTGGTGATGAGGAGACGTAGGTAATCTGCTAATTTCTTCTGCATCAGGGCCAGTCTCAGCCACGCTCGGGCTCTGCCCAGAGGCGTCCTAACAAACAATTACACACGTTCAGGTTTATTTAAAAATGATACATAGATAGATAGATAGTCACACAGATAGTGATTCTGGAAATAGTCTTTACTTGCAGTTGCAAGTTTCAGTTTTGTCAGGGAACTAGAACTGAAATTTGCACTTCCCTATTCTGAATGGCACATTTCTTAATGTACAGAGGAACAACTGTGAGAAAGCATTTAGTAGTGGGCATGATTGCTTTTTTATTAGAGTATTTGAAAGATTTAAACAAATTTGAAATGCACAGATAATCTATGCAAAGTAATCTATGCAACAATAAGGCCAAACATTGTGTACTGAACATACTTAAGGCCGGGAAGGTCTCGTACACTGGCTGCGATTTCGCCTGCTTCTGGGCAGAGCTTCTCAACCATCTCTAGAGGCCCCCACAATGACTTGTTGTATCCAAGGAACGATTTCTTTACTGGGAGATGGAGACAAGCATGTTTGTTAAACATCACAATACGCAATACGTAGCATGCAAATGCTTTGATGAAACACTTAAAATAGTATTCAAATTTTGTTGCAGCACTGGCTCACTCGACAAGAACTTCAGATGATCTGTCACCTGAGAGCGAATATAAAAAGCATTTCCTTTTTTTTTTTTTTTCCTATAATAGATGTGGTATAACAGTGGCTGCTTTTTGTCTGGTGCCTAAGAATAACAGTAACATAGGCCTATAGGTAATGACAACAGAGAATAGTTTAACACCTAATCAGCGATAATCTGTAAAACAGCTGCAGCTAACAGATGGTTCTCTGTGGCTGGCTGTTTGTTGATGGTTGAACATACTGCACCTTTGAGACCGTGTTTCAGGCAGTGCTCCATGACAACAAAAAACTGTTGCAGAGGCGGGTAGTCAGAGTCCAAAGTTCGTCCAAAGCTCAGAGCCGACTCGATCAGGCCTTTGATGCTAAGCTTAGCCATATTAAGCAAGTTTGCTCGTTCCATTGCCATAGGATCTCGAAAAGCTGGAAGACACAAAGCCCACGGACTAATTTATCCAAAACTTACAGCATTATCACCAAAAATCAAGGTCTTGCGGTAGAAGAATGTGAAAATTAAAAACAACCACAACTTATCACAGCACAACCTCCGGCTGTTTCTTTAGAGCTAACATGTGACCACACTTTGCATGGCTGAGCTTAAATTTTAACAAACTCTTAAAGCGCTTTCACTGATTTTTACTGTGCTGTCATTCACCAGTCCTTAAGAGCAGCATTTCACCATTTTGTTTTGTGTTTCAACAACAAACAGTACACAAATGCTGTACTTATCAGTTTTGAATTATCAGTGATACATTGGACCCTGTTTTCACCATAAGGCTAATCAATTACTCTTATGCAAACACATTCTGACAGGCTCTGTCTAACAAGCATAATGACACTGTGGTAATCTACTTCCCTCTTATGTGTCGGTTGGTTCCTATTTCCAATTTATTTGGATATTACGTGAATGAAGCCTTATTCTATCAGACTTCTGGGGTAAATAACTTCAAATGTTTTGCATTTCTTCACTTCTTTCAATAACTGCCTTTTTTGTTATTATTAAATGAATTCACCATCAGATAGGGTATTCGTCATGATCATAGGAGGGGGTAAACACCAATCATGAAAAATCAGCAGCATGCTGATTTAAATGACAGACCTAACTCATCAGTAAAAGACATTTTGCACAGTAACTGTATGAATGGACTGGTGCTTTGTAGTCTTGAAACACCAAGATGCACAAATAAATACAAACCAACAAGGCATACTCTTCATGACATCATACCATTATGACATCATGCAGAAAATGTTGTATGGCAAGCCATTTTAACAAATATCTTAAAACTAATATAACTAGTATCATATACTAGTAATTACTAGAAAGTATACAGTGTTTTTGCAACAAGTCATCAAATTCGCCATATTGGCGGCACTGTAAACAATGCCACTGAATCGAATGAAACTTCCATATTTTGCTGATTATTGCCATGTTTTGGGCTGTACTAAACGGCTGAACCGGAAAAAACATTTGGCGTATTATAGTCTGCCAAAAGTTATAACAAATTAAGAAGAAGAGTGCAAAAACTGTTAGAGGAACAAAGGCGTCGGTGGTTGGCCAAACTGAACCATTATTTCCAGGGAAAGAATCTTGACAATATTCGGGTTTGTTCTTATCATTTCCAGTCAAGTAGGTGAAATATCAGGCTAATATCTTAATTAATACTACTCGTAGGTATCTTTACCACCTATAACTTTAGTTTGTCAAAATACTGCACCATTTTCTGCTTACAAAGTTTCTCTGTATGATTTTGCAGCTTCCACACATTTTTCCATGGTATAGACAACATAAATTAGCAGAACAATGTATTCAGCAGTACATTAACCGTGCAGTCTGTGCTGCTGTTTACATATGAGTATCGTGACCACACATCCGGGTAACTGATTGTGACGTAAGTGCAAACCATCTATTATTTAGTATGTGACTAGTATATTTGTTAATTTCATTAGTAGCTATTCATTACACAACAGTGCTTATTCTTTATCACCTAGGCACAAACAGCTGCTTTTTTGGTTGTCTTTTGTTTTCATTACTCAGAATGTATACTTTATAATTCAATTAAAATCTCACTAGTAAGATTAAAACTGTTCACAATCAGAAAATGCAACTATTCAAACAGCCAGAGGTAACTAAACAATATAGTAGCAGTATTTCTTATTAGTATAAATGGAATAGCTATTAGCAACAATTGTACTACACAGGACTTTTAATCAGAAGTGAACAGCTGAAAAGTGCAATTAGTTTACAGTAATAAAGGACTAGTTACTTGGCACGTTATTGGGATGCTCACTAGTAGCAAATGGATATGTAATAGTAAAGATCACCGACTGAATAGATATTAATCAGTATTTTATATATATTTTAGTAGTCATTAAAAAAGTGCTACAAACACATATTCTAGTTAGTTTTAAGCAAACAATGTTAAAACGGCTTGCCATACACGTAGGCTCTGCATCTGAACAACTGAATCCTGACCTCAGCCAGGGGCTTTAATGTTATCCATAACCTACCCTTGGCACCCCATTCTTCGGGAAAAGGCGACGTTTTAGGTTCTGTCACTTTGGGCAGGACGTGAATGCCACCCGAGAAGGTTTCTGACGCTTTTCTGGCTAACGCGAATATGGGCGCCTGCCATCTCCCGTCTCCAGATTTCATGGCAGGGCTGCTGGCTTTCTCACCGGCCGATTTATCCTCCTGCAATCTGAGGATACCGAACACTTGCGCTCTCTCTTTGTTGCTCTCTGCTTCTGCCAACACAAGGTCCTGTTCTGCAGGTGTCGCCATCGTTAACGAGAATATCATGCAGTTTAGGATAACGCTTCACCTAACAACCACGGCGGTGATGTGTTGAGCGACATTGATGAACAGTTAACGACGTAATTCAAGCGTTTTTTCTTCTGATGTTCCTTGTCAACGCCCCAAAGGCGACGTATGTTTTCCATTCATATGATCATGATATTTTTGCGAACAAATGGCTAGATTGTAGATTTGTTTACACCCGAGCACTCCTGCACGATCCGTCTGCAGCAAAGGGGTGGTGTCATAACGTTAAAAAGACGTAATTCAGTGGAAGAGTACGGATATACTACCCTCTACCGCTTGTATGAAACATTGTCCTGGACTGTTAAATATTTCTTTTAGAAAATTATGAAACAATCACCGGTTAGCAGTCTTAACACATACTATTTCTTAAATTATCACAATAATGGGGGGAAATTTGGGTTAATTATAAAAACTGGTCAAGAATCGTTTTGTAATAGTGAATGGTGAGTGACTGCATTCTTTTTTCAAAGACAAAACTGAAGACAAAACTTCTAAATGAGTCTGTCTTTTAGGTAGATTTATTAGCAATGTAAATAAAACTTGTTTCTCATTCTTCGTGTCCGATTCGTGCTGCATCGAAGATGCATACTTCCATACTACATAGTATGTGAAAAACAGTATGCCAAAAGAGTAGTATGACCGCATTTACAGTATTCATACACAGTAGGCGAAAAGTATCTGGATTTTTTTTTCCACCAGTTCTGACACTTTACTATCCCATGAAGCCACAGCTGGAAAATTGTGAATGGCATGATGCAATGCAACTGGCACTTGTACTAGCAGATGTAGTATGTCTGAATTTCATTCATACTATATAGAATGTACTTTTTTTTAACAAATTGTTGAAATGAATGATTAAGTCAGCACAAAACTCGCTAAAGTTGTGGTTGCAGGCAAAATTGTGATATTCCTGACTGCATGTATTCCTATTAAAATTAACTGGATTTTGCTTGCAAAAAATTGCCAAATAAAATGTAACACTTAATCCACACCTTAAAAGAACAGTTTACCCAAAAAGATGATTTAGCCTATGATTTACTCACCCTCAGGCTAACCTAGGTGTTCTTAATATAACAATCAGAGTTATATTAAGAAAAAAGTCCTGACTCTTCCTAGCTTTATAATGACAGTGAATGGGTGTTGTAATTTTGAAGTCTAGTAAAGTGCATCCATCCATCAGTAAAAGTGCTCCACATGATTCTGGGGGGTTAATAAAGGCCTTCTAATGTGAGTCGATGCATTTATGTAAGAAAAATATCCATATTTAAATCTCTAGCTTCTGCTAACTGTTGTACGCGCATTTACGAGACAGTGGCATTCAGTGGTAAACTCTGTTAAGAATATGCTAGTTTCATTATAAGTTTTGTTAACAGCAAAGGAAAAACAGTCTCTTGGCTTATATAGAAATTCTCCAGGTTTTTTTTTTTTTCTTCTAATTTGTGACCGGTATTTTGCTTTGCTCTCTTCACTGTGCTTCCACATTCATCACTTCTCAACGGAGCTTACGCTACTCCTATGTCGTACATCATCCACTGGAACGCCACTCTCTTGTGAACGTGTGTACAACAATTAACAGAAGCTAGAGATTACTGTTTAGAAAGTTTTAAATATAGATATCTTTATTACATAAATGCATCAAATCACTTCGAAAAGCCTTTATTAAGCCCCCAGAGCCATGTGGTGCACTTTTTATGATGGATGAATGCTCTTTATTGGACTTCAAAATCTGAACACCCATTAACTTCCATTATAAAGCTTGAAAGAGTCAGGACATTTTTAAATATAACTCCAGTTGTATTCGTCTGAAAAAAGAAAGCCATATACACCTAGGATGGCTTGAGGATGAGTAAATCATGGGGTAATTTTCATTTTTGAGTGAACTATCCCTTTAATGATGTAAACATGGCAAAAACCACTAAACAAAACAATAACTAATTTTAAAAAGATTCAAGTCAAGGATAAATCATAATCCCACTGTAGATTTTGAGTTAATCAAGTGCAAGTGTTACTCTAACAGTTTTGACACTGAGGACTTTAAACTTTAAATTTAAAATGCTTTAAAGTGAACACTAACAACCTCTGCTGACAGCCACCTCAATGGTGCTGAGTCAGGATTATTCTCCTTGCAGAGTAGGGTGTCACCATACTATGCTAGATACAAAGGGGTGGGTCTGCAGTTCTAACTAGCTAGAACTTATATACTTTGTATTGTTTAACTTAGTATATTAAGTACTAGAAGATTACCTTGACTGTAGGCCAAACGTTCCATGCTTTCACTATGGGTGATGCCCCACCGGTGGAGGCTCTGAGGAGAATACATGGCTGCTGCTCCACAGCCCCTTTCAGGGTAAAGATGAACTTATCTCAGTAAGCCCTAAATACACTGAACACATACAGTCAAAATAAGGCCGGTTAACATTTAAACATCATTTACGTATGTCTAACTGAACTAATATTATACCTATTGTCATGTATTCATAACTAACTGTAATGTTGCAGAAAATAATCTGATTGCCATACAGTTGCTGACCTACGTCCAGACTCAAACTCAACATGTTTCTGTTGTTTTCTGCTGATCAGGATCTGGCTATCATATGACTCTGATTTCCTGCACCACTGTCCCGCCTCACATGGAAGGAAATGTATACACATTCGGTCTGAACACAAAACGCCTTAAAAAATCAGTGCAGTAAAGCTAATGTAAAGCTAATAACATGAATTTAAACATCTCATGCTTGGTCATCTTGCTTAGCCACTTACTTCTGCTTTACAATGTAAGTGAATCACTCAGTGGTGCTGCAGCAACATAATAATACACACTTACCCCCGTTGAGTCTACACCCTGTGCTGGTGTTCTTCTGGCACTATTGGGCCAGGAGAGCTGATTAGGTGAGGCGTAACCATTTGCTGCATTAGCGGGCAGTGGGGAGGAGATGTCTCTCGCTGGAACAGCTGAGTGCATTGGGTGCAGGGTAGCAGAGGCGGTCAAACAAAGGGGGAGGGACATGCGAGCATACTGGCCAGCCAATAAGTGTGGAGCTGCAGGCTACTCAGGAAGTGGGATTCTGCACTGCAAGAGTACTAAGCATGAATGTGACAGGCATACCACTAAGTATTATGCCTTATCCTTGTAAGTATATTGCAGCTGCATATTTTATGAAGATTTTGATGATTTAACAGAAAATAATGAATATACACTACTGCTTAAAGAAATTAATACTTAAATTCAGCAAGGATGTATTGAACCAGGGATATCTTGTCCAAACCTGTTTAGGGCCACTGACCTGCAGTGTTTAGCTCCAACCATAATTAAACACATTTGAACCAGCTAATCAAGGTCTTCAGACTCACTACAAACTACCAGGCAAATGTTTTGGAGCTAGTTGTTCGGCTTATGCTGTCTAAACTACAGAACAAAACGTGTGGAAGCTGCTAAATCTAATTAGAGGATTTAGTCAGCAGAAAAGGGCACAATATATTGAGAAATTAAATTTAATAGGTGGTAAAGATACATACGAGCAGGAGTTACTAACATATTAGCTTAATATTTCACCTACCTGACCGGAAATGATAAGAAAAGAACAAACACGAATGTTGTCGAGATTCTTTGGCCAACCTCAAACGCATTTTTGTTCCTCAGTTTTTTTGCACTCTTCTCCTTGATTTGTTATAACTTTTGGCAGTCTATAGTACTCCAGATTTTTTTTCCCTGTCCGACCGATTAGTACAGCCCAAAACATGATAATAATTGAATTTTCAGCAGCAATAATCAGCAATATATGCGAGTTTCGTTCGGTTCGGTGGCATTGTTTACATTCAGTGCCGCCAGTGATGCATCGTGAAAACCCTCTATACAATATTACCTGTGTTCAGTATTCTGTCTTTCTTTAAATAAATAAAATTCTATTATTTTATTCAGTTACTTCCATGAAATTCAGTACTGAAATCTTTTTCCTACTATGCCTTTTCTTTAACCAGAAGATGGCAGTATGTTCCAAAAAGAGTAAAGAAACTAAGGCTGTATTCATTTGGTCTTCTAGCAATTTGGATCTTGCAATAATACTTTATTATTATTATTAATAGGGGTGAAGTGGCCTTTCCTCAATTAAACTAAGTATGTTTCTAAGACATATATTTTTTATTTCTAATTTGAAGCCGGAAAGGTCACAGACAGGCAGTATGAATCACTATAGCAGTTAATCTTGCTAAATCATCATTAATTTATATCCATCACTTCATTACTTCTTCAATTACTCCTTTTTCAGTCTTTAATTTAAAATAAACATCCACTTTAGACTTGATTGAAGTCTTCACAAGTGGATTTACACTTTGCATCCTCCTGAAAGCACAAAGCTAAAGTATGTTGTGATGAGAGGGCAAGTGGCAGTGAAGTGCTCTTGAAATGCTGTAAACTTGTAAAACTGGGTTTTTGGGGGGTTTCGTTCATTCCTTTCATGCAAACAAACAAATCAAAAGCTTATATGTAAACAGTGAGAGTGAGTCTATTGAAATATGCTCCCTGTCCAGTAGATAAAACAAACCCAAAATAATAGCCATAGTTCGTAATTGCATGGCTCTCATTCACTAGTAGTCCAATAATATCTTGTATGGCTTCCACTAATTCCAAAGACTTTCAGCATAAACAATCAAAGAATGATTCAAAATTGTGCATTTTTCACAAGTTTAAATGATTTTTTTTAAGTTCCTGTACATCAACAGCATTTTTATATTGTATACCAGGCATACAAGGCAGTATAAGTGACACTTCAAAATAAAGGTTCTTTGTTGACATTGATGGTTCCATTAAGAATCTTTTAAATCCAAAGTTTCCACTATACAAAAGGTTTTTGAAAGCGGGAAACGTTTTTTTAGATTTTAAAGGGGTCATGACATGGATTTTTTAAATTATTTTAATATGTTACTTAAGATATACTTATAATGTTAATAACATTTTTGCACAAAAAAAATCTGGAAAAAAGATTATTTTCACCCCTCATTCTGACTCTCTGTATAAAATGACCTGTTTTAAAGGCGCTATATGTACGTTTTTGCCGCTAGAAGGCGCATTTTCAAAACAAACGGGAAACAAACGCGTAGTTTGATGATGCTGTGATTGAGTGTGGAATCATGGGAGTTGTTGTCTTCATCCTCACAGCCGGTGCAATCCGACGGGACTTGGGCATAAATCATGTTCATGGATGTGCTAATGTATTAAAGACTTATTAAGGTCACTGTAGTATGAAGCAGGATGGGGCTGAAAGTTGTACAAGAGAAATGAGTCCGCTGGAGCGACTGCTAATTGCTATTGCATGTGAGTGTATTGGCAACATAATTAAAAAAACAGTAATTTCCAGACAAAGCATTATGATGATAATTAATTGCCATTTGCGATGCAGCTGCAGTCAGATTTAGTACCGCTTCATCTTTTAACAAATGTTTTTTGTGAACTCTCCATGACATTGTGCCTCGTTTACAAAACAACATGCTCAGAAGTCTGAACAACCCACTGACATGATCCGGGATGCCATTACAAATAAACTGTCCACTTGTTTCTTACGCTGGGATGCTTCTGATATCCGTACAAAGACACAAATGACCTGTTAAAACAAAACACGTCAAAGCGAATGTTTATTCACTCCATTTGTCCTATTGACGACTTAAGCACGTGGACTGTGTCAGAAAGTGAATGCGCATCTGTATACTGTAACCAGTGTAGACAAGATAGCAGCAGTGATTGTAATTTTAATTTGCTTTTGACATGACATGACACTCGCATTCAAGCTATTCAAGTGTCAGCGACAAGCGACTAAACACCAGTGGCCGGGGCCTTTGGTGAGAAGAAGACTGCGCCCGGGTGACATCACCTTGCTTGGATCCAAACTAGCCATTTTCTGAGAGTTATTACATAAATGCTTTTTTATTTATTATGAGGATATTTTAAGTTATGAAAATTGCAGGATGTATTAAGCTTACAAAGACATCTTCTATGTCTAAAGATCAAGGAACATTTGGTTTCTCATCTCATGACCTCTTTAGAAATGCTCTTCACACTGAGAAAAAAAAAATGGTTGTCTTTACTGAAAGGCTCTGTGGGGAACCAAAAATGCTTCTTCTATGGCATTGCTGTGAAAACTCCCATTCCTGAGATGTTCAAGCATTAAAATTAGCATCCCTCAAAATTTACATGTAATTACACACTTTAGCTTTCCATCTAGTTATTTGATGCAATATAACAAATACAAAATCTACATTATGTAAAAGGAGTCCTCACAGCCATCATTATGAAGGGTGAGTAGGGTTTTCATTATCGCACAAGCCTGCTGCGTTGGTGCCTTCCTGTGAAAATCACAAGAGCCATCAAACTGGATAATCTTGCTGTTGAACAGAATCCAGTGGTCTTGTTGGTTGCATCTTTCATGACACTCGACATCGGTTCAAAGCCTTACAGTAACTCAAAAGTTGCCACAGGCACGAGACCGAGAGTCATCGGCAGCGCCATGAATAGAAAATCACATCTGATTGAGTTTGAAGTGTTCTTCAGACATTTAACCAGGCAACAACATTTGATTAACTGCTGGCTTCTCGGCATTCCCTTCAGACGACTCTCGCTAAAGGATTTTGGTTGGTTATAAATAGCATTGATCTTTCACATCAGTATAATGAGTGCATATTTTGTCCCTCGATTTCCATAGCCTTGGGAAGACGATATTTGCCATGGAGAGGCACTCGACCATCACAGTGAAGCTCCTGTGAAAAAGTGTTGAAATTCTTGTTTGATATTCATAGTTTTTGTCCACACACAGCATGATGACAGGCTGATGTAACATTTATGACCATAGGGAAAAGCGGAAGGTCAGTTAACTTAAAGTAGATACATTTGTGCATTCAGAACGGTTGATTTTTGATCTTAGACATCAGTTAATATGACAATGGCCTAAAATTTCTATCTCTAAAGGATTTGTGTATGTGCAGATATTGATATTTCTTAATACTTTAATTTGTCTGCCAAAGGATATGATAAATGAGTCCAAGAAAGCCTCTTTAGATCAGTGAGGGGTGCAGATGGAAAGACCTACAGTCCTCTTCTACTTCATTATTAACTGAGCCCAAGGAGGTAATTATGATCTTGTCTATTTAAAGAACATGCTCAAATGAGGAAAGACCTCAGCTTATTAAATAAATAAAGACCTCCTGCTGGAGAACGTGGGCTGGCCTCATATAATGCAAACTGTCTTTTGTCTTCAGATACTGTAATTCAAATGTACGATCATAAAGATTTATTGCAAAGGTCTTTGATTTCATATATGCTGGAATAAAATAAGGATATGTGATGAAACAAGATTATGCTCTGTAATTAAAAATGCTTTCTAGGGCAAAAACATATTATTGGACTATTAACAATATTATTATTGATAATACATTTTCAGAATCCCTGACCTTATACATTACAAAACTTATTCAGCGTTGTTTGCGCTCTAATTGTGTGCCTTATTCATTAAAGGAGAAGTCCTTTATCATTTTAATAAAAATAATACAATTTCTATACTTTTTAATGCCAAACACTCGTCTTGCCTTACTCTGCCTGGACTGTTTTTTTTTTATTTTGTTTGTTTGTTTGATTTTGACTGCTGATTTTGAAATGATTTTTGAAGTTGAGAGAGAAAATACAATTGGATTTTTTTGATATACCCTAACTGTCTTGAGTCTGAATACACAAGACGAGCTTTGAGATTAAAAAGTATTAAAATTGTATTTTTTTAATGAAAATAACCAATCGTTTTACTAGATAAAATCCCACATTTGGGATCGTTTGAAGCTGCGTTTAAACTGCCTTTTGGAAGTTCAAAATCAAGGCACCATATCAGTCCATTATATGAAAAAAAATGTAAAAATGTTTTTCTCAAAAAACATAATTTCTTTACAACTGAAGAAAGAAAGACATGAACATCTTCGATGACAAGGGGGTGAGTACATTATATGTGAATCCTTGTTTTGGAAGTGGGCTTCTCCTTTAAGAACAGTTGTACTACTCCTTTACTATGCCTTCATACAATTACAAAGTGGTTATGAAATGCAAATAGCAATAGATCTGATCCTTTGATTTGGACCAGTGTTCAACCACTTAGCTATAACCTAGAATACCCTAGTAACCACTTAGAACGTCTTAGCAACAGAATAGCAATGCTCTGGAACTCTTAACATTGTGATTACAGGTTATTCATGCACAAACATCTATTTTCTGCTTTTCGTTTTCTTCAGGAATGTGAAAACCTAGTTTCAGCTACAATTTTATTATGTTTAATCTATACTTATTGAGGTCAGAAATGCTTCTTCGCATTTTTCTGAGCCACTGCACTTATCTGTCGATAAACACGTGGTTGATAATAGATAAAAATGCGCGATGCAGCTGTCTACTGACTGATGATCGATGGTTCATTTTCTGTTGTGACCTTAAGGCACAGGAGGAATGATGAGGTGTGCTTTTCCATCACTATATGTCATCTAGCAAGCATAATTAAGTCATGTACTTACTTTTATGATCTTGGTAGGCACGTTCTCATCAAAGTGACTTACAAGAGAGTGTAAACATTGTGTTGTGATGATTAAATCAGCAGGGAGACAAGAGAAGCAGCTACTATCACACGCTCGGTTCAGTCAATCTTGGTCAATTCACTTTAACTTCATTCAAATCTCTTGAACAGTCGGCAGTCTTGTATCAACCTAGAGAAGATTATTTTATGATAATGTGATTATATTATTAAACTGACTTTAAATATTGATTTGTATATATATATATATATATATATATCGATTCCTGTCCATTATATAGTGCATTACGTGCAGAAATTACTAATTCTGTGAACAAGTAACCGATGTCAGACGCAGCTTCAGCGTTTATTTATAGTGTAGGGGGCGGGATGCTTTGGATTCTAGAGAGCAGTTTATTGGATAGAAAGTTTGAGGAGAATCGTTGATTCAAATCGTTGATTCACATCATCTTTCTGTCTAATAATAAACTCATTAGATGTTAAGTAATATTACGTTTAAAAAAAAAAGACATTATGGAATTGTGTAAAATCTAAACAATAATGTTAACAAACAACTGTGGCCATTTTAATCTTGTAATATCATTCACTATTACTGTAATATCTGGAGCAGGTTTATCTGTTTAACAAGTGCTTATTTGTGACCCTAGACCACCAAATGGAACGTTTATTTCTTTCTTCTGAATTAGTCAAGAACAGAGAGATATAATAATATTGGCACCCTTGGTAAATATGAGTAAAGGTGGCTGTGAAAATAAATCTGCGTTGTTTATCCTTTTGCTCTTTCATTCAAAAAATTTACAAAATTCTAACCTATCATTTAAGTAAAACAAGTGGGGGGAAAATCTCATTATAAAATAAATGTTTTTTTCTAGTTCATTTTGGCCACAATTAATGGCACCCAATTATTGCAATGTCCTTTTCTCAAGATAACAGCTCTGAGTTTTCTCCTGTAATGTTTGATGAGTTTGGAGAACCCCTGAAAGAGATCAGAGACAATTCCTTCATACAGAATCTTTATATCTATCAGATTATCAGCTCTTCTCTTCAGTTCACCCCACTTATTTTTTATAGGGTTCAGATCAGAGGACTGGGACGGCCATGGCAAAAGCTTCATTTTGTGCTCAGTGACACATTTTTGTGTTGATTTTGATGATTGTTTTGGATCATTGTCCTGATGGAAGATCCAACCTGACCCATTATAAGATTTCTAATAGAGGCAGTCAGGTTTAGATTTTTTATCTGTTGGTATTTGATAAAATCCATGATGCCATGTATCTGAACAAGACGTCCAGGATCTCTGGTAGAAAAACAGGCCCACAACATTAAAGATCCAGCAGTTTATTTAACCGTGGGCATGAAGTTCTTTTTATTCTTGTTTGCACCAAACCCATCTGGTGGGTTTACTGCTAAAAAGCTCTTTTTTTAGTTTCATCTGACCATAGAAGCCAATCCCGTTTGAAGTTCCACTTGTGTCTGACAACTGAATATGCTGGAGTTTGTTTTTAGATGAGCCAGGAGGTTATTTCTTGAAACCTCCCGAACAACATGTGGTGATGTAGGGGCTGTATGTTATTTTTTTAGGCTTTTTGATCCTAAGATTCAGCTAATCTCTGCAGTTCTCCAGCTGTGATACTTTGAGAGTGGTTATGAAATGCAACGAGAACAAGACACACGTCCTCTTCCAGGCAGATTTGTAACACCTTTAGTTGATTGAAACATTTTAATTATTGGCCTGATGGTGGAAATGGAGATTTTCAATGCTTTAGCTCTTTTCTTGCAGCCACTTTCTATTTTGTGAAGCTCAACAATTTTGTTCTACACAACAAACTATATTTTTTGGTTTTACTCTTTGTATAATATGATGAAGGGAATTTGTCCTTTTTGTTCCTCATATTTATAATCCTGTGGAACAGGAAGTCATGGCTAGACAATTTTAAGCTCCTAGTCACCCTGGTGTGCTAAAAAAATGTGATATAAATGTGAAATGGGAATGTACTTCAGAGATATTTTACTCATAAGACTTTCTAGGCGTGCTAATAATTGTGACCAACATGCATGAGAGAATTTTTTTTATTTCATAACATCCCCACTTTCCCCACTTTCAATTGTTTTAATTCAATGAAAGATCGAAATATTGTGATTTTTTTTTTTTATGAAAGATCAAAAAGATAAACAACGCAGATTTGTTTTCACGGCCACCTTTTCTCATATTTACCAAGGGTGCTGATATTAGTGGAGGGCACTGTATTGTACATACAGCACTTTGCAGGACTGGTGGGCAAACAACTGCTTGATTTGGCAGCGCCATTAAACTCAGGGGGGGTTTGATTCATATTTCCTCCAGCCTGGAGAGGAAGCTTAATTATATACTAGTAAACAGCAGGGGAGCGCTAAGGATGGATGAGCTTCTTGTCAATAAGAAGCCGTCTTCAATCTAATAAGGATGATGTGAAGTTGGACGTTGGGTTGACATCCCCCTCATAAACATTCCCATGAGCCGACAGACACAAAGAGCAAGAGGTCATGATTTTTTTTATAAGCATGAAGCACTCTCTAAAAACATAGCACACCATGTGAAAAACAAACAAAACCCCAATAAACCCCTATGCATTAAGGTTTCCCCTAAGGATGTCCTAAATGTAATGAGGTTCTTATTAAAAAGGGGCACTTGTAAAATGTCCTTCTGGAAGATTTTACTGGCACATAAACAACCTGGCCATGTTTCTACCATAATTTTCTAATTATGTGTGAGAAGAAAGGGGAAAAAAATGAGGGGAAAGATGAAATTTTAAAAAAGTTAAAGAAAGTAAAAACAATAATAATAAGGTCACAATGATTCATATCCTGCATTTTAATGTATGACAAACTGAAATTCCTTTTATGTCTTCCCTGTATGAAGGTCACTTACCTTCTGGATGACACCGGACTTCATACAAGTCTACTTTTTTAAGAAATTCTCTTTCACCATCACAATAAAAGGAATATGAACCTTTGAGTCCAAGGCTGCAAGATTTTTCCACTACTTTTTCTAAAAGCCCCTTTTCACTCCACAGGAGAACTTAAAGTTTCATTTACATGCAATAGAAGAAGCATATCAAAAAGGCACGTGTGACTGATTTTAATGTAACCACTCACAATGATCTGATCAGGACTTTTCTTACAATGGCATGTTATTGCAGCAACAGCAGTGGTCAACGCTTTTCCTTCTTTCAACAAACCAAAAATCAAGAGGTACATTTTATAAGGTGCAGCGTTGAGATGACTGCAAGAACCCATTTGATTTCTTTCTATTTTAACATTCAGAAATATTAAAAAAAAAACTTTTTTATGGTAAAACCAGAGCTCAACTTGATTTTCTAACCTATTAAGCAAAATAGGAAGAAATTACTGAGGAAGCTTTCATTTAAATCACTATATGAATAAAAGCTATGATACATGATATTTCATAATACATTATCGTATTTCATTACCATTTTTATTAGGGTTATTAGGGGCACCTATTGTATCCGCTGGTTCTCTTCTTCTGGTTCTCAAAACTGTCTCAGATCATCTTCAGACAATGCTGGCAAAAAGGTATCAAAAGCTTTTTGATATACCAAACCATATTTGTAAAGCACGTTAACAAATTTGATAGAATTTGCACAAAAATGGACATGAGGCTATATCTTCGGAACGGTTTAGCAGATTCAGACCAAACTTTGTCCATATTTTCTCCCTCAACTTCAAAAATCATTTCAAAATCATTGTACATCGCTGCAGAATTTCCGACCCAGTCTTTGCAAAGTGAACGTGCAAAGAAGATCAAACACCCTTAACAAAAAAGGTAAAACAGCGATATAGGACAAAAACAGTCCAGGCAGAGTAAGACAAAATGAGCGTTTGGCATTAAAAAGTATATAAATTGTATTATTTTTATGAAAATAACCAATCGTTACACTAGATAAGACTCTTCTTCCTCAGCTGGGATCATTTACAACCACATTTGGGATTGTTTGAAGCCGCATTTAAACTGCATTTTGGAAGTTCAAAATCGGGGCACCATAGCAGTCCATTATATATAGAAAAATGCTGCAATATTTTCCTCAAAAAACATAATTTGTTTACGACTGAAGAAAGAAAGACATGGACATCGTGGATGACAAGGGGGTGAGTAAATTATCTGTAAATTGTTGTTCTGGAAGTGAACTACTCCTTTAACCCACCTCCATGTCTAGTTAAGGACAAGATATTTTGTGTTACTTTTAACTCAACCATGTATAATTCTCTACACACTAATGTGTTATAGTTACACAATTTGTGTCAATTATGTACACAAAATGACACAAAACATGCTAAAATATTTAACACAAAAATGTGTTCAAAATGAAGTAACATCCTTTTTGAGAGTGTAAGTGTGATCTCGTTAAATTAGGAGTAGTGTACCGAATTGAATGATACCAAATTTTCCTGTCAGCCATTTTGAGCATGAATCATTTCTTATAGAACTGAATCTTATAGAACTGCTTGTGAGAAAGTCTCATCACCTCTTAACCACAGCAAATTTGGAGTCACAAACTATCTAGCGCCACCAACAGGCCAAATTTGGACTCATTTTTCTGCTAATAACTTCTACTGTATGGTCTAAAAGTAAATTTTTTTCTCCTGATTCCTTGGCTCATACCGAGTTAAATTTAATGAAAATTTTAAATTTCAAAATTTTGAATATTCCAAAATATCTACTTTTTTAAAACTTGTTCATCCAATTTTCACCAAAATTCAAATCGGAGCATCTTTTGAGCATTCTGGCAGTTATCATAAGCGTTTTGATATACAAAACCATTTTCGGAAAGCACACTAACGAATTCGATGAAGTTTGTGCAAAAAAAGGACAAGGACACTTTAGTGCATTCAGTGTTATAACAAGCATGACCTGAGGGCACAAGTAGTTTTGGCAAAGCTTCACCTACTGGTCAAAAGATATAAAATATTGACATTTCTGCTTATAACTTCTGACCAGTTTGGCCAAAAATCATAAAATCAGCCTTGTTACATTTGAACAGTATCTAATTTTCCTATGCTGGCCTTTTTGGTCATTGGCTATTTTGAGTTTTGTTCAAGTCATGTCGGATAGATCCTTTTTACGAGTTGAACGCACATGAATGCCAAGTCGTTGAACTCGGAAACTCGAAATTTTCTTTAAGCCCCGACTTTCCGAGTTGGGGGCGTGTCAGTGAAAAAAACGTGTGGGATGCAATGGACGCAGCCAAAGATAATAAATATGCAGCGTCTGTACTGACCGTAAATTTGTTGAAATGAATAAAATGATTATTTATTTGTAATGTACAATAAAACATAATATAAGTTATATATAAGTTACATATACAAAATATTATAATATTGTATAATTACCATAGAATATATAATGATGTCGTTGCCATAGCCTTGTTGTGGGCAGTGGGCCGACATACCGCGCCTTTGCGCTACTGGCGTCCCGTGTTCGAATCCCCCCTCGAGGACCTTTCCAGATCCCGCCCCCTCTCTCCCACTTCGTTTCCTGTACATTTTGCTTTATCCTATCATAATAAAGACTAAAAATGCCGAAAAATAAAATCTTTAAAAAAAGAATATATAATGATGGAGTTTACATCACCTTCATAAATTGAATAAAAACAGAAAAAAGCAAAAACACAGTGATGCACATTTTTTATTCCACATTTTGTAGATGCAGAGTTTAAAAAATCGTTGAAGTTTATGTAGAAAAGGTAAATCGCCAACTTATTCCGACCAATTAAGTGACTTGAACACACACGACTTGTCAACTGGTAAGTACCAACGTCTCAGGAGAACTTGAACGCAGCATTATACTGCATTCCAGACAACTCGAAATTTCGATTTTTCCCACCTCCTACTTGGAAATAATGCCTGGAACACTGCTTGAGGTCAGATATCCGACCCATGAACTGTAGGCAGATTGATCTACCCCGACCTCAGCAGGATGCGTCATTTGACATCACTACTTCCAACGAGCATAGTGTGGAGTTACCTTGTCAAATTTAATAAACATCAGACATTAGGTTTATAAAATAATACCTCAATTTTATCTTTTCGTCAGGTGTTTTCAAAACGAAAGGCAGCATTTTGTGTTTTTTTTTTTCTCTTCTGTTTTTGCCATAATTGACAATATGTTAACGTGACGTGACTGAAACTCACTGAAGTTGAAAGTGGGAGATTTCAGCTCGGATGTTCCCTCTTCCAACCTTGTCTGGAATGCGGCATTAAGTCTGCATCAAGGTAGCTCTCCAGGAGCAGGGCTGGAGAACCCTGGTCTTAAATGAGTAATTAAAGACAGTTCCTTAGCTCTTCATTTTACCTCTGTTGTGCTTGGTCCCTTAAATGCTGCTTGCAGCTATATTTGGTACTGAATCTCTTTTAAAGACCAAACTGGACAAAAACAAAGTTATGAAACAGAAAGGATGTCCAATCACAAACATTAATGAGAAACTCAAACATACTTTATGAGAGTCTGTGGAACAAGTTATTAGAGAAAAAAAAAGTGACAATATTTTTTTCTAAACTTTGTCCAAAGCTACAAAGAAATGGAACAGATGAGTAAGTAAAACACAGACTGCCACATATTTGTGATACCAGAGTATGTCTAAAGTACAATATTCAGAGTGCCGCAGTCCCCCTGCAAACACAAAAACCAGCATGACAGAGAACAGATAAGAACATCCACTGAAGCAGCAGAAGACAGCTCTGTAAACATCATTTATTTATTCATTCAGCAGGACACTCAATGTGTTCAGGGCAACACTCAAGCGTTAACAGTCAGCTCAATACATAGTCATAGAAATCATATAAAGACAGCAGAGAGATCCAAATACAGACCATGAAAAAAAAGAAAAATGTTAAGGCTTAATATTATTATCCACTTCAACCTGTTTGTTTGCAATTATCCAATGACATACAAATGCAATATTTTTTAGCAAACTTCAAATACATATGGCATCAGGTGATTCTCCTGTCATTTAATGACAAGAAAGAACCATCTTATGTATTTATTATAAAAACAGGTCAAGATATGCAGTTACTTTAATGTCTTCATGCTTTGTACAAATAAAAGACATAGCAGACAACAGAACAGAGGAGAATATAAAAACCATCACCCTTTGGCAAAAAACACTACAGAAGATATATATATATATAATGATGTACACATGCAGCTCTGACAGAAATATGTTGTGTTTGAAAAAGATTCATAGATTAAAACATAATCATCTCATAATATAATGAAAAGTATTTTATTACAATTAAGAGAAAAAAACCCGTTTCAGGAAGTAAACAATTATCAAATAACATTTTTTTACAGTAAATATGGTGTACTAAAGGTTCAGATTTACACAGCTTTTAAGTTTGGAAATGTTTTATAGTCAGGATTTATACCGTTACTCATCTTAGACACAATGTACAAACAAAGGAAACAGCACTCTTATTGTGATCACTGTAGCTGCCGTTTTCATAGACTATAACAGTAGAAGTTCACTTATGTGAAGAGCACTGTTTGCACAGGAAAAAAGAAACCTGGAATTTCATTACCTGAGACTGACAGGGTGCCAAATTTCCAAACAGCTTCCCCATTAAACAAAACTAAGCTGTGTAAAATCTAAAAGCATTCGGAGTGTACTACTTCAGGTCTGATATAGTCCTGAGATAGAAGGTCAGCCCTAGCATCAGTAAATTTTGACACAAAAAACTACCAATTTTCAGCTGACAGACGAAATAATGAATCCTGAGAGTAACTGTGAAAATGATATTGACAGTACAAAAATGGCTTGCTTGCATTAGTGTCTGATATTACAAAAGTAACAGCACAGTTGTGTTTGGCAGTGCTACAAAGAGTTAATTTCATCCACAGCAGATGACAGTACCTATATAAATCCTTTTACTCTCCAATTTAAGGCTTCTTTTAAGAGTTTGCACTCAGTCAAACAAAGGCATGCATTTGCAGCATTTGGCCCACTTGCTTTGTTTCTTGGCTTCCTGGGGTCCGCCGTCCAGCAGACCATCCATATAGTGTCCATACTCCTCGATGGCATCTTCCACACGGGTGATATAAAGCCAGGTAAAGATCACACCAAAAAACTAAGGAAAATGAAAAGTTATGATATTTGAGTGGTTTATTACATGTATTGCAAGCACCCCACAGTATGTAAAATGGATACATTTCTGGACTTTGACTTATCCTTTCCAAAACCCTCAACAGATGACAATTTTGCACTATTTGTGCAGCCTGTTTTTTAATGGTGGCCTGATGCATTCTCATTAACTCCCTTTTCAGACGCATATCCTTCAACAGTCCTCCTTCTCTGAGGCTCAAGCAGCTCAATAAGTCTTGACATATTGGTACCATGTACCGTGTCATATCAGACCAGTTTACTGAGGTTTACATAAAGTGTGGTTTGCCAGGTCTGCGTAACAAAAGTCCAATGGCCAATCAAAAATAGCTCAAAACTAAACTAGAAATATAATTTGTTCACGCTTGTACATATAATAGCAGTGAATAGTGACCAGCATCAAGCTTATACAATAAGATGTAAAAGTATCACAGAATGATCTTATGCAACACGTGTCGTGTACTCCAAATGTCCTAGAGGTTTATCATAAAGTCTGGTGAAAAACAAACCAAAATTTAATGTATTATTTTATGAAAATCCTGAACTTGGCTGTCGCACTGAGACTTTATTAATGAAGCAGTTCACTATGAAGCACACAATCAAGATGAATAAAAATGTGACAAAATCCATGTACTCTCTTCTCTCAGATAAGCAGATCTGTTGTGTTCATCATAAGTTATTGCATTCACATTCTGACTATCTGGAGATATTTAACTCAGTGAAGAAAGTACACAGATACTTTTTTTCCCTAGGCATTGTATTTCATGTCATGTTTTTACTCATCCTGATTTCTTGCAACTTCTTCTAGGTAATTTGACGTGTAGCATCACTCTATGATACTTTTGCTCTTTTTTAAATGGAATCCCGGGACTTGTATGGCTTAATATAACAGAAATGATGTCTCTACTGAAATATGTAGTAGATAACCCATGACAAAATCTATGCTTTATACATATTTTGGACTATGGGGAAACCATTATGACGTAAAATGTTGAGCTACTGGCACTACATATTGCTATTTTTACACAACTTGAAAAACAAAATACTGATATGATGACCACAGCTACTGAAAGAGCTTACAAGTGACGATGAATATAAGCGCAGCCCAAATGCAGTACCATCGATTTTTCCCACAAGGAGTCTAAACGCCCCCACATATCGAGTGAAATCCGTGCTGAGAAACTCCTTCAGTGGCTGCGGTGTCACGACACGTTTACATCCTGTCAGGATGGCAGCTAGCGTTTCTTGTCTCTGCCGTTTGTAAACTTTTTCAGTAGCTGTGGTCTACTAAAAGCCTCCAAGGCATCAGGGCTAAAGTTGAGAGAACAAAGACGCAGGTCGCAGGACGCAGACGTTTTATTCATCCACAGGCATCTTCCCATTCTTTTCATTGCTGGGAAGTGCAGTTACATCGCTTCTCTTATTGCCCTTCGACTGAAAATTCAAACCAAAAGCCTTGTATCAGTATTTTATTTTCCAAGTTGTGTTGAGGTAAAAATAGCAACAGGTAGTGCCAGTAGCTCACATAATGCAGGCATTTTACGTCATCGAAATAATGGCACCCCCGATAGTCCAAAATATGTATAAAATAATGATTTTCAAAATAACGTCTTTCTTGGGTTTTCTACTACTCAGTACGTTATATTTAAGCCATACAAGTCCCTTTAAAAGCATGATGCTGGTTGCTATTCACTGCCATTATATGGATGAGCACGTGTGGGACATTTCTTTAAATTTTTTCTTTTGTGGTCAAAAAAAACACTAAAGAAGGGCATATTAGAACAACACACAGGTTAATTATGACTTAATTTTCATTTATGGGTGAATTTACCTTTTAATCTGCACACTTCGTGCTGTAATCTATACAATTTGTGCAGTAATATAAATCTTTTAATAAACATCTGGGATGGTTCACAGTGTGGGCAGACTGACTAATGACCTTCCCCAACTGTGAACTGCCATTTACGGACAAACTATGAAACTAATTACAAAAGCATCTCAGTATCAAGAATTTTCTCGAAAGAAAAGTCCCACCACTCCTTCACTTTTATAAACATACACAAAAATCAGACTGAAAACAGTCAAATGGAAACATTACAATCCAATATGATGTGAATGTTGAAGTCATTGCTGGCAAAGCTATATTGAAGTCTTTTTCAACAATACCTGTGCTTATCACAGATCTTCTGGCATCATTTCCTGCGAAACAGCCTACAGATAGGGGACTGTCTGACCTAATAGAAACTTAGCCCTGTTCCCAGCACCTCTAATGTACTGGAGCCTTTATAAGAAAGAATTAAATTACATTTGGTGCGCGTGTGCTTCCTGTGTTGGTGGGCTATTATCCAAGTTGCAGCATTATTGAAATTACTACAAAATGGACTCAAAATTTATGCGATTATGATAATCTACATCTGTGACTGTGCTGTGGTGTTTTTCAGCGCATCAAGGCGCCTCTTTAACACTGGTTAAAGTGGGGGGACACACAGAAGCAGCTGCACATCAGAGGCTGCTTTGAGCTGAATCAAAATTCCAGACTGCTAATTTGTGAAAAACATTTCTACTCATTGTAGTCTTTTGAGAAATATTTAAATTCATGCAAACCATATCTCTTTCACCTCTTACCTCTCCAACAGTGTGGAAAACGCTTAACGAGGGGATATTTTCATAAAAGGGTTCCTAATTACACTGAATTTATGAGTGGGCACAGATAATGATGCAACCTGAATAAAGAGTAATATGAAATCTCCACATAAAGTCAAATTCTTGGTCTTTTGAGGAGAAAAACTATTGGCATTTTTTGTTTTGGCAAGTTTTGTCAAAGTAACTATATGAATAGGAATATTAGGGTTTCCAAAAAAACTTTCCTGGCAAGCTTACAGACTTCTAATTAAAAAGTGATAAGCACATGTATGTTTTACAGCAGATCATTTGTATATTTATGTAAACAATCAGAACCTTTTACACCGAGTCTTACCTGAGGAACTAAGATGCCCAAAAGAAATCCAGCCATGATTTTATAGTTGTCCATGAACCAAATGAAGACGGCGTTCGTGCAACCACGAGTGTAGATCTGTTCTACATTTTGTAGCCTCTGTAAGCAAAAGTCAGGCAATAGAAATATTACATTGCAGAGTTAAAAAAACTGCCGTCATTACATGTCTCATTAACAACCACTGCTATAAGTCATTGATTGAAAATGTATTGAGAGATAATTGGATGCTGTTATGAGGCAGATCATCCTTCATCTGTGGTGCTGCATATCCTCACAGCTTGTTAAAATTCAAAGGTGGTTCTCATTGCTCTTCTCAGATGATCAGACCTTTGACCTCTGCAAACGATCATATTTATACTAGGTGGATGGACACAGGACCCTTATAAATATCAAAATGCACTTTTAGGCTACTTCAACTTTCTTCGTTCACAAATGCAGATGTGACAGGTGATCAGGGCACATACCTCTTTCTCCAGGGCCTTGTATCCACACATCGTATTAACAACTTCAGAAGGCTGTAACAGACAAGCAAATGCAGTCTTAATATTTATAAGGTAAAACACTTAGGCCCAGTTTCACAGACATGGCTTAGCCTAAGTCAGGATTAGGTCATAGTTCAATTAGGACATTTAAGCAGTTATTATAAACATTACTGGTGTGTGTCTTGAGACAAAACAAAGGCCCTGATATATTTTAAGATCAGTCAGTGCAAGTTTCTTTCAGTTGAAACAGCTCAGACTTACATTTTAGTCTAGGACTAGGCTTAAAGGAGAAGTCCACTTCCAAAACAAAAATTCACATATAATGTACTCACCCCCTTGTCATCCAAGATGTTCATGTCTTTCTTTTTTCAGTCGTAAAGAAATTACGTTTTTTGAGAAAAACATCTGAGGATTTTGGACTGATACGATGCCCCGATTTTGAACTTCCAAAATGCAGTTTAAATGGGGCTTCAAACAATCCCAAATGCGGTTGTAAATGAGCCCAGCCGAGGAAGAAGGGTCAAACACTCATCTTGTCTCGCTCTCCCTGAACTCTGTGTATTCTGACTCAAGAAAACTCCAATCGTATTTTCTCCTTCAACTTCAAAAGTCATTTCAAAATCATCCTACATCGCTGCAGAAGTACCGACACAGTCTTTGCAAGTGAACATGCAAAAAAAACAAAAAAAAACAAAAATCAAACACCCTTAACAAAAAAGGTTTTTCAACATACCCTAACATGAACTGGAAAAAACAGTCCAGGCAGAGTAAGACAAGATGAGCATTTGACATTAAAAAGTATATAAAAATGTATTATTTTTATGAAAATAACCGATCGTTTGGCTAGACAAGACCCTTCGTTCTCGGCTGTGATCATTTACAACTGCATTTGGGATCGTTTGAAGCCGCATTTAAACTGCATTTTGAAAGTTCAAAATCAGGGCACCATGTGAGTCCATTATATGGAGAAAAATGCTGAAAGGTTTTCCTCAAAAAACTATTTCTTTACAATTAAAGAAGTAAAAGACATGAACATCCTGGGTGACAAGGGGGTGAGTACATTATATGTGAATCTTTGTTTTGGAAGTGGACTTCTCCTTTAAGCCTTGTCTGTGAAACCAGGGGTTAGATGCATACAGTGGTTAAACTTTTTATCTTTATGTATTTTACACATGAACTGTGAGATATGTAAATGTACTGATTTGGAAAACAGCAAAACCTCTGAGGAGAAAAAAAAAAAAAAAGACATTTAACATTCCCAACTTGCTGGATCACAGGTACCAAATTACACTTGGTGCTGATTAATGACTAGCTCACTCTCTACATAACAGGTTTCCATTACACTAGCTTTGATCCCGGTTTTGTCATTCTGAGTTACAGAGGTTTTCTAATGCAGTGCTAAGACCACTAAGCTTTATAAATGATGCTGAAATCATTCTGTGAGTAACTGTGCACATTCTGATTACTTTCAAATAGTTACTTCACTTAGAAATTAAAATTCTGTCATCATTTACTCATCCTATTGCCGTTTCAAATCCACAAGACTTTGGTTCATCTTTAAAACCCAAATGAAGATATTTTTAATGAAATGACTTCAATCTCCCCACTATAAATTCAAGCAGCTTTCAGTCAATGCACTAATGTGCATTCATCAATGTTTATATATAAACAGAAGCTTATATTAAATCTATTCATCATATATAGTGATAGTGTCTCTTCATAAGAGTTGGACTTAATTGCTTGATTCATATGGGTTTCTTTCCTGATCTCTTTATGATTTTTTTTCATCTTATAACCTTTAAATGGAGGGACAGAAATCGATCAGATTTCATTAAAAAAATTTAATTTGTGATTCAAAGATTAACAAAATCATATGGGTCTGGAACAACATGAGGGTGAGCAGTTGATGACAGTTTTAAAGGATTAGCTCACTTCCAAAATAAAAACGTTCTAATAATTTACCCACCCCCATGTCATCCAAGATGTTCATGTGTTTCTTTCTTCAGACGCAAAGAAATCAAGGTTTTTGAGGAAAACATACCAGAATTTTTTTTCAATATAGTGAATTTCAATGGGACCCAACAGGTTCAATGTCTAAACTGCAGCTTCAGTGCAGCTTTAAAGGGCTCTACACGATCCCAGCTGAGGAACAAGGGAATTATCTAGCAAAACGATTTATATACTTTAAAATTATTATAATATAAATTAAAATGTATACACTTTTTAACCACAAATGCTCGTCTTGCACCAGTCCAACCTACATGTGATGTAGGAGGAAGTACTGACCCCGTGTTTACAAAGCGAACTTTTTGAACCAAAGTATAAAGAACTAACCACACATAACCTTTCCAAAATGATTACATAAACGACCATTTTACTATATTGAGACCCTTATTCCTCGGCTGGGATTGTGTAGAGCCCTTTGAAGCTGCATTGAAACTGCAATTTGGACCTTCAACGCTTTGGCCACCATTGAAGTCCACTATGTGGAGAAAAATGCTGGAATGTTTTCCTCAAATCCTTAATTTCTTTTCGACTGAAGAAAGAAAGACATAAACAACTTGATTGACATAGGGGTGAAGTAAATTATCAAGACATTTTTTTCTGGAAGTGAACTAATCCTTTAATTTTGGGGTGAAATATCTCTTTAAATCAGTGTGCTGTGACCTCACTAAAATGCAAATGCTTCCAAATAGAGTTTTCTATGCAATATGTTTGCTGATGACAGGAACAATTTACATTTGGAAGATGCACATCAGGAGACATCCCAAAAATCAAAAAAAGCTACATTGTTCAATATATTTGCAATTGCACTGGGATTTTTGGTTTTGGAAAATGCGTCTGCCAAAAATTCTATTCAATTTATTTCTTCATACACTGAGCTTCATACACTGTAAGAATTTTTGTCTTGTAAGCTGGTTTAGAAGCAAAGAAACAACAGTGAACAACTGATCTCCATCAGGCTTAATGGAATGGGATTAAAGATCATTTTATTGGCATTAAAAGGTAATGTCCTCAGATTACATTATGATATTCAATTTCAGACAAAACTTTCTGATATAATCTTCATATATAGAGAGCAGCATTGCTTTGTCTTAGACTGAAGTAGTGATGAGGTAATGCTTGTCCATAGGTAATCTGCACACAGCTGGATGTCAGCAAAACAGGCTCTGTGCTTTTTCCAAAACTAATGAAAAATGAATGTCCTTTGACTGTGAGACCTGCTTTAGTATTGCGCTTTAGAGGACCTATTTTTTAACTGTCCTATGCAACTTCAAAAATGGGCTCTTTTAATATTCAGGTAAATGTAATTTCAAGCTGGGTAGAGAACACATAGAATAACAATATATGAAGAGTTCAGATGCAAAACCAGCTAAAAGCCATCTCGGTCAAAAATGAGATAATGATACTGAATGAATGCTTGTGACACATAGTATGTGTCCATCAAATACTTTTACTTAAAACTCATTAAATTCCAGCCTCAGCCCAATCAGAAGTGCCAGTACTTACACAGAAACCTAGAAAGAAATGCTCATTTTAAAGAAAAACATCTGATGGATTTAGCTTTTGCATCTGAACTCTTCACATTCTGAACTGAAAGTCTTGCAGATGGGTCAGTTCATGTTAAGCAGTTCATGTCCCCATCATTGCCACTTTATGGACTTTCTAAGACATACTTCAGATTTTATTTGATTTGTGGAACACATACACAAAATATTCTATACAATCAAAGTGAATGGGATCTAATGATGTTTGGAAACCATCTCCTTTTGTGCTCCAGAAGAATTCAAATCACTCAGCTTTGAAACAACATGAGGATTATTAGATTTGTCAAAGTGATCTATGCTTCTAAGTAACAAAAGTCAGGTTCCTTCGAACACTGTAGTTTTTGGCACAACAAAAGCAGTGCAAATATCCCAGCCTGAACTGACACTCATGTAAGCAAACTCTCAATGCCTCACTGAGCAACAGCTAGCTCTAGTTCTTTATTTCCAACCTGTTAGACGTCTCATTCATGTTATTGCCACTGTGCAAATAATCAAGCTATCAATCAATGCTTCATCAGAGCATATTTTCGAAAGCCTGGTACCCTTTTATAGACATACTTCTTAAAATATAACACAAGAATAACACGAGAATATTCACTTTTAGCAGTTATAGATTTCAAAAGGTACACAACACAGAAATGACCCAGATAACGCAGGATCATTATGCGCTCAACATTTCCATAAATGAACAAAAGTAAAGCAAAGCAACTGGGTATAATGAAAACTGGAAAACCTGGGCAGAAAAACACCATGCATCATTTCAAAAATATAATGTGTGGACAAAGTCCTTTCCAAGTTCACAGAGAGTAGTGCCATTGTTTTTGCACCTGTAAAATTCAGAATGTGCCAGTTAACTGAAACCGAAAGCAGATATGAGCAGAGCTTGAATGGGACAAAACAAAACTAACAGAGGAATGCTAAAACACAAAATGACAATTTTTTAAATGCTTAACATCTGCCCACATTTCTCCCTTTAATCTCCTTTCAAGTGAGCAAACAGTAACCTCATGAAAGACTCAAACACAAGAGCAATAAATGCGTTTGTTTCCCGTCAAGTGAAACAGGGCTGATTTAAATTTAGAATTTATGTATTTGCTCCCATTCAGTTTATGAGCTAACACTTAAAATGCACTTAAAATGGCCAGGATTTTATTTCTTAGTAAAAGAAGGTTTGTTTATTTAGGTTGTTCAACAGCCAACAGCATCGACTCAAAGTTTACAGACATACATCAATATTTGTTTATGAAACGTTCAAAAAGATCCTGGAGATAAGAGGACTGTGGGAAACATGCTTTAGGAATCTTAAGAGATAATCTTCTGCATTAACAGGGCACCAAATTAATTGAAGTAGTAAAGTAATTGTTCACTTAGTGGTGAAATAAATTATTCTTTTAATCGGCTTCAGACAAATACAGTAGTTTGACTATTTGGTCTAATGTGTAAACAAAATAAAAAAAAAAAATTGAAAGAAGTTTCAGCTGTTTTAAAATATTATTTAAAACAACAGGGTTTTTTTTGTTAATTTTACTATATTTTACAATATTTATAATATATTTTTAAATACATTTAAATATATTTTAATTTATTCCCTTAACAGCTGAATTTTCAGCAGTCATTACTCATCTCCAGTGTCACATGATCCTTTAGAAATCATTATAATATGCCAATTTGATGTTCAAAAGAGCAGCATTTATTGACTGTCAATGTAAATCAATGTAATGTGTCCTTGCTGAATAAAAGTATTAATTTTTTTTTAAATATAAACAAACAAAAAAACCCCTTATTGACTCCAATCTTTTGAACGGTATTGTGCATTTGATTTATGACAAACTGGAGTTATATTAATGTGATTCTTACTGCAAGAGTTGTGTTAAACAGCAAACATAACATAATAAGTATAGTGTATAGACAAACCTTGCTCACACAACAGGTGTAAGGCACTGCACATGCTAGCGGACCAGGAGCAGAGCAGTTATGATACATGTTCACTTTCCAGTCCGTGAAGTCGGTTCCCCCACAGCATTTGAACTGGAAAAACAAGAATCAAAGCAGTAAAAGATTACTTAGATTATCTTACGGAGTGATATATCAGCAAAGAGTAAGGGTAAGAATAAATGTAAGGCCGATTATATTTGGAAAAGATGATTGTTTTCTCATCTAGCACAGCTGAAGACAGTGACTACAGGAAGAATATTTGTACACTGCTCTTTAAAAACAAAATCTGGGTAATGTGCAAATGGTTGGATACGAGCTGAATTTGCTTATGTGTCATCAGCTGAACTGCACCTAGGTTGACAGGGCATGAAACATGAGAGATAAAATGAATAATCTGAGCTGCTCTGTATTCATTTACTGAGCCAAAATGTTCATGAATAAATATTAGTCTCCTGTCTTCCCTCAAAGAATGGCACAATTCATATTCGAGCCCTTTAGCTCATTTAAATGACAGTGAATAACATTAGAGATAATTACTTGAGCAATTGCTTGATTCTCTTATAAGAAACCCATCTCATACTGATGTACGAGAATTACATAAACAAAGAGCATAATTGTTTGATGACATCCTACCGCAGAAAGCAATGAGGAATGACCAGAACACCACTGGGAATTAAGTCACTGGACACAGCAGCCAGAGAGAAAACAGAAACCACTAACTATCTTCTGAATCATAGGGTCCTGGATAGTGTTCACCGCTTTCTACAATACTGAGAAGCGGATATCTGTCAAAATACACTTCATTTAGCAAAACTTGCTCAGTTGGAATGCATTCCAATGTTGCCCGATACAGACAATACTTAATCCACTAAAATTAGTGTGAATAATGTAGAAACTCCATTAGAGACGATTTAAGCTGAATAGAACAACTTATTTTCACTCCTTATTTTAAAATTTGTGATGTACTGAGGGGGTGCAAAACGATTGTCGGGTTTTGTTTCTCTCTCTCAAAATCTTGTGAATTAATATTCTGATGTAGACCTGCTTCCTGTGATGTTTTCATTTTCCTTCAGACTGAACACAAATGCCCTCTATGATCTGGAATCTTATTCAAGTTAATTTTCCTGTGAAGTAGAAACAACAAATTCCTACTGTGTCATGTTGAGCTCATTGGGATACTGTTTGACAGAAGCCTTCGCATTAAAAAAATAAAAATAAAAAAAATAATTCAAACCACAATGAAAGACTGCTGTGACAGGCACTAAAGGTTGTTTAAACAGAAAAATAATCCCGTTATTTTAACAATGGGCCAAACAGAATGTGCTAAAGCTTTTCCTTTGGATCATCACAGTGTGAGGAATGATTACTTGAAATTGACTGTTCTTAGAGGCGTCGCTTTACTTAGTTTCTTTGAAGTCAAGGCAGAAAGGAGTTTGCTAATAAAATGAAATTGCTGTAATATTTCTGAGCGCTGCTGAAACAGCTCACTGTAATTACTCGTATCAAACAATGGTACATGCAGATGCTCTAGGTGAGGTTGTGCAGCCGGTGGAGTGGCACAGAGTCATTCTCGTGCACTTGAATGCACCTCCAAGCCACTGGGCTCTCTTAGAGTGTTGCAATTGTAATGTCTGAACAATCAAATGTAGCAGATGTGTCTGCTGGGTGCCTAACATTTTAAACTACAAGCAGTGCTCTTTAAATGGACTTGTCCTATAAATAAACACAAAGGGTTTTCTGAAGGTTGGTTTCAATGCGTTACTTCCGAATGCACTCAAAGAGTTGTTGTACCTAATTAATAGTCTTAAAATAAAAAAGTAAAATAAAAACACATAAAAACATTAATAACCCAATTAATCAAATTCATAATAATAAAAAAAATGACTAAGGGTCATAAGGGTCAATTTTTTGAAATTGAGATTTATACATCATCTGCTGAATAAAATAAACTGAATAAATAGAATAAATAAAATAAGCTGAATACATAAGCTTTCCATTTATGTATGGTTTGTTAGGATAGAACAATATTTGGTCGAGATACAGCTATTTGAAAATCTGGAATCTGAGGGTGCAAAAAAAAAAATGAGAAAATCGCTTTTTAAGTTGGTCAAATGAAGTTCTTAGCAATGCACATTACTAATCAAAAAATAAGTTTTGATATATTTACAGTAGGAAATTTACAAAATATCTTCATGCAACATGATCGTTACTTAATATCCTATTTTTGGCATAAAAGAATAATCAATAATTCTGACTCATACAATGTATTTTTGGCTACTGCTACAAATATATCTGTGCTACCTAAGACTGGTTTTGTGGTTCAGGGTCACAAAGGGTCACAAAGATTCATCTCCAGATTTCACTTCACTGACATTTCACCATTTAATTTGATAAAAATCTGCAAATAAATGTACTCTCCAAGGTCTTCACTGTAAACTGCAAAATAAAAGTTCTGCTCCTGAAAAATGACAGAATTGATTACAAAAAATTATAAAGAAAACCCGTTTTGCAGCCCTTTATTTGAAAAAAAAAATCCACTTTATTACAATCTTTCAAAGATTAATTTAATTAAAACTTTTTTTGCAATAAATTTGAATTAAATCAAAACAATCTAGAAAAAATGAAACAGAATATAGGACTTTATATTGCCCTATTATTGTAAATATTTTTATAAATTATTAAATTTAAATGATTAGAAATGATGAAAAATAAAAACCTTTTTTTGCTGGATTTTGCTGGTTGTTAGTTTTACCAGCTTCTTTTATTTTCACCAACAAATTAAAAAAAAAAGTTTGAAATTCAACAAATTTTAAACAGAATGAGTTTGCCAATGGCAATGTAGAGTGAGCACATACAGAGAAATCTGGACCTTCACAGTTTCAGAATGTGAAACTTCAAGATCAACATGCTTTCAATGCAATCTTGAAAAGTCAGAATATTAAATATGTACCTTCATGTGTCCATGATAAATCCCTTACCGTTTTCTGAACAAAGTCCATGATGTTTTTGAAATCAAGGTCATCATAGTAATTCACTATTCCTTTACGGATGTTTTTGTTGAGAAGGTCCTCTGTCTGTTTGACAAAAAAGGTCAGTGTTATAACAGGAAGATGTTATTTTTGCAAAAAAAAATGTAACAAGTTTGATTTCTTTTAACATGGGATGTTGAGCTTTTGTAGCTCCTTTCATTTGTTTTGAAGTAGAAGTAGAAATAAACTCAATAAAACTGTAATATCTGAAGACTGGTGCAACTGGTTGCTTAAAAATATGACTGCTATTAAGTACACAATGATGGTAATTATGCTCAGGCATAAAAATTAATTTTTTAATGACTGTTGAAGTGTCAAGCCAAACAAATTAGCACATCCAGCAGACGTTGAAATACAACCTCATCTAATCAGAAAACAGTCATGACCTAGCAACCATGTAATAATGCTCACAATTATCTTTTTCAAATGAGCATGGATCCCATTAGCCCAAAGAAATGAATAACAAAGAAACTGCCGAGAGTTATTGTCACACTGCAAAGTTAATGACTATAAAATACTGCCATAGTGAATTCTGTATATAAACATTTCTTTCTGTGATTAATGTCACAGACTGCCACTTGGAAATGTACATCAAAAAACAGTCTTATTATAAAGCAAGGGATAGGTCAAGAACATTATACATGAAACAAGAAAGATAAAAATGACTGTACCTGTCTCCTAAAGATCAAAGCAACAATCCCACTGGCGAGCTCCAAAATGAGACAGAGAGCCAGCATGTAAAGAAACTGCAAGGCAACAGTAAACAGTGCGTCTCAAGTTAAAGAGGAATGCGTACATTACAGAAACAAAAGAAAACACAACAGTCGCACACCTCAATTTCTGCACTACATGGGCACTGAGTCTGTCTATACGTGTACAGCACCCAGTGAGATTTTCACAAGGCAGATGGACCAGCGAATACAATTAGCTCATAACATGACTGAATTGCAATCAGCTAGTTGTCTAGCTAGTGTGTGATTAGGGACTTAAAAAAAGAGTAATAAAAGAGATCTGAAACAGGATGCACTCTTAGTACTGTTTGTCATTTTCAATCCTGTTGATAATAATTGCACTTTAAGAATCAAATTTGATAGCCCTGCTTTCACCATGTTATCTTTAGGCAAATGAGAGTGGTAATTTTCATATTGGGTCTGACAGGTATTTCAGTTAACGTTAATTCTACATCAGATGATCTGATGTTTGACATGTAGTCAGAAAGTGTTATTCAAATTATTCCTTTATTCAAACTGAAAAATGACTCATCCCTTTATAAACTAGTATAGTGTGGTTTGTTTTGCTACTTTTCTTAGTATAAGTGATTTAAAAGTGACATATAATAAAATTCTGACATGTTTACATGCTATGATCGGGTCCCTAGTGCATCTACCAACCCAGAAACTGTGAGAAAAAAACAGCCCAGTAAATTTTTTTGGTAACCTTTCTCTACAAGCTTGTGATGTAATGTATAAAGGAGATCTTATTATAATATTAGTGCCTCTTAATCTGCATGTTTCCATCAAAGGCACCATCATTTGTTTTGCAAGCGACAACGGTGTACCGTTTACTGTATATTATGCTGCTGCTACACACACCTAATATAAACATGCAATTTCATTCCCAGCTGTTTACCTTCATAGACATAACCAACTGTTTTCGGAACTCCTGTGTGTTTTTAACATGCCATGTGTGTTTTTAACATGCTGCTTTCTGCATGCTTCGGATGTGAGCTCATAAAACCGTATATCAGAAGTTTAAACTAATATGGCTTAAAGCGCATGATTTCAGTATGACAGATGTGATCATCAAAACCAAACAGCTGTTTTTTGGCAGAGTATCTGAGATACAAGTTGTAAAGGCACAGCCCTATTCTGGAAAAGGGGGCGGGGAGCAGCAGCTCATTTGCATTTAAAGAAACATGCACAAAAACAGTGTGTTTCGGCTTCCACTCAAAATGATATAATACACGATCTGTGGGGTATTTTGAGCTGAATCTTCACAAATACATTCTGGGGACACCTGAGACTAATATTACATATTGTAAAAGGGGCATAATAGGTCTCCTTTAAGTAAAAACTTTTTCTGCTTTCTGCTGTTGACCCACAACAAACAGTGCTAATATACACTCACAATGTTATATAATACTACCAAAAAAAATTATAATCCTCCCCTTTAACTCCATACCGAAATCCCAGATAGCCAGACAATGAAAATATACATATAAATAAATAAATAAATAAATAAATAAACAAACAAATAAATAAATCATTTGTGTTTGGGACACTGTGAGCACGGACACTGTAGTGTACACCGTGTTTGAAAACGCTTCAATGTTTCATATGAATAAACAGTGCTCATAAACGGCTGTTGAGACAGTATTCTCAAGTGAAATAAGTTGAAGCTTGGACCCAGAAACAGCAATCGCTGGACACATTACGTCATCACTTAATAAGCGAAGATATTTTGAAAACAGTTTTGTCCATATAATGATAGTCCATGTGGACCATAATAACACTAATCACTGACTTTCAATGTATGGACAAAAACAAAACATTTCTTCTGCTCCCCTAAATAACGAAAGTCATACAGGTTTGGAACAACATAAAAGGGTAAATAAATAATGACAGGATTTTCATTTTTGGGTGAACTATCTCTGATACTTCATGTTTGCTTTCTTCAAAAAGCATCATTATAAACAACAGAATATGAAGTGTTGTGTACAGATGGTTTACATAATAAGGGTTATGCTGAAGTATAGTGTTTGTGATGTAGAGGACACTACTATATGCAAGAGTCTGATGGAAAAACGAAAACTTACCACTTTGAGAAGGCACAAGTTGTCTCTGAGAGATGCCAGAACCCCGATGAAGGAGACGATGAACATGATCACACCGAGCACAATGAGGATAATGGCAGGAGCCAGGAATACTCCTTCCAGCGTTTTGTACTGTTGCCTCTCCACCTCCGCATAAATGCCAATGGCTAAAATAAGGCCCCCTATCAGCTGAAACAAATCACACAAATCAGACCATTTGGGTTTAATGCAAAATCACATTACAGATAGGATGATTATCACTTTTTTTTTAGCAATATTTAGCGATATAGGCAAATAAGTTTAAAAAAAACACAAAAGAATACATGAAATATGTTTAGTCATGTTCAGGGCCTCAAAAAGCCACAAAAATTGATATTATTAAACCTTCTTCAGTATGTTTTTCATATTTAAAGATATTATGATTAAAACAAGAGCCAAGAAGAGCAATGTGAAACAGTGACCTCCTGAGTTAATGTATTCTAACCTTGAATCTTAATAGCTTCCCAATGCGCTGAGTGCGATTTCCATTCAGAAATATTCTACATGATTATCATACTCTACTGGATCTAAGCTGTGGTTGACTAATTGAAGAATTAAAGCATGTGCTGTGAACCCCAAAGCATTTCTGTCACGATAAAGAATAGTAGTAGATGTGGGATTCAGATGAAGTTGTGCAAAACTGACGTAGAACAGCAAATGCACTTCTGTATCCCTGAGAAACAAACACTGAGCTCCAGTGACATGGCTTAATGGCATAATCAAATAATAACCATCATAATGCTGCCCTGGTAATTACAGTAAAACCACTCCATGCCTGAGAACTCGTTGTGTGTGTGTGTGAACATGTCTGTGTGTGCATATGGGCTGTACAACACATTTGTTGTGGTAATGTATTCCTTTCTCATTTAACACCAGCATGCAGTCTGTACGGATAAGTTGTAATCTTTTTCCTCAAGTGAATCATTGGTATGTACTGGGTTGTTTTCAATGCCTCCTCTAAAGCAGTCAGATGAGAAAATAACTGGCGGTGCATAAATAAAACAAAGTGAACATTATAAACTCAAATAGTGTGTAAATCACTCATTTTTCTAAAACGATACTGTATTGTTCAACAGTGTGTCAAGTTTCAGAGGGAGGCAGCTAAACTGTATAGTGAATGTGAAGGGGTGTAAACTGGTCAAACTGGTGGAAAATGAATGGAGTAATTACAGAGTAGACGACTCTCAGATCACTTATAGTCTCGTCCAAATTGAAATGAACTTGAAACATGAAATGTTCTGTGGGTGATCTGGAGTTAATGAAGGTCTATTTAGTTTGGTTAAATTAAAGGTCCACCTCCGTGTCTACCACCATCATTAGTTTACAGAGGGTTTGTTGACTAACAGGGTTAAAAAAATAAAAAGGGTGGCTATTTATATCAGTAAACAATATATGTTTAAAATAAACAAAAGCATGGTACAGTATTATTTTTATTATGAAGCAATACAAAACTATTAACACATACAATTTTTAAAAATGTTTTTGAATTTTGAAGCAAGTCTTCTATCCTCATCAAGGCTGCATAAATTTAATCAAAAACAAAAACTGTAATATTGTAAAATATATTTACAATTTAAAATAAATGTTTTGGATTTTAATATATTTTAAAACGTAATTTATTCCTGTGATGGCAAAGCTGAATTTTCATCACATCCTTCAGAAATCATTCTGATATGCTGATTTTCCGCTCTGGAAACATTTCTTATTATTATCAATGTTGAAAACATTTGTGCTGCTTAATATCATTAATGTCTTTACTATCACTTTTAAAATTAATGCCTCTTTGCTGAAATTTTTATTATTATCATTTTTCAGAAGACTGTCATTATAATGGTTTTAATTTTATATTTATTAGTTATAACATCAAAATTACAACAGCTAAGTCCTTTATATATTGAAAGACTTGGGAAATAAATTTAAAAAAAAGAAAGAAAGAAATGCTTTTATGTTTAGATTCTTCAATAAGGTTCCAAAAGCTGCCTGGAAAATTGGTTGGAAAGTGTCAACCAGACTTATGACCTTTGGCACACTATAAAGACTGAAAGCATAAAGGTTAATGGAGTTTGAGACCACCACCTCCTTATTTCAACAGAAATTCTCCCAGGTTGAAGATGGCTCCACCTGGGTGGTCATAATTTGTAATCCATTTATTTTCAAGTGCATTTATGTCAAACCACATTGCACATTTTTAAGCAATCTAGAAAACCTCTACCACATACTTCTGTGAATTCAAAATTATTTCCAAAAATCCAAAACTGCCATTAAGCCAATCTGTAAAGTTAGCACACTTCAACAAGTTGTACGCATGAAAAACAAAATAATGCCTTTTATCAATCAACATGAGTGCACATTAATCAACAGAGATGGTAAGAACAGAAGTACTCCCTTGCCTTCGTGAGCAGAATAGCCATGCACACATATTAATTTACCCTTACAACCCTGTGTGAGGCATGTGCAGTGCACTCTTATGAAACCCGTGATGAAAGCAGCACAAAGTGTGCGCTGGGTCAGCCAGTACTATAATACTGGTGCCAATGGGCCACCAAGAGCCTTGGCTGGTGGCATAATGGTCTGAAATGAGGTCCTGTGGGGCCCATTGTTTATGATGTCAGTGTGATGGGTTCAACATGTGCAGACCTGCTCTTGACAGAAAACAGGGAGAGAAGCACAATGGTGCAGGCCGTAGCATTTCAAACCTCTGTAGTCACATAGAGCAGCTTTGGCACCAGCCTTTTTCAAGTGTCAGTAACAGATTAGAATAAAGATAACAAAATGTCATAGTCCTTATGCCATGACAGTGCCTCAAATTTGAATAACACTTCTATGAAAAGCAGTATTTGCATATAAAACAATATAAATAATACATTAATGGCACAGTTGTGAAATGTATATAAAAGATTATTATAAGAGTTTATGAAAAGATGATGCAAAATTATTTATGCAATAGAAAACTCAGTCTAGTGAATAAAGAACATGAAATGTGGAAACAAACAGGGACAGAAATTTAAGAAGTCGCATAGTAATTATAATCTGGATTTCAGTTTAGAATTTTAATCAGATCTGAGTTTGAACTGTTGAAGGAATTTAAAACGGCAAATATCTAGGCTTATATAACCTCAAATGACTCTATTGTTTATTTTTGGTAAGTCACATGCTGACAACAGTAAATAGGAGTATTAGGTAACTCGGGAACTGAAATACAGAAATACATGCTTGATCATGTTTTGAATTAAAAGCACTGGAATATTCACTATGACTCAACGTGCAGTGAAGTACAGTACAATTACATATAGAGAGAGAGAGATAGTTGTCTATCTATATAATATTATATATTTTCTTCAATACTATAATTTACCTAAGTTACAAAACCCAAAAGGTACATCTTTGTACTTTATTCACCCCTAAATGATACATATTAGTACCTTAAGGGTACATACTAGTACTTCAAACGTAAATATTAGCACCTAAAGTGTACATATTAGTAACTTTTGAAAGGACACTGCTTAAAAGAAAGTTTGTTCTTCCTGAGAGTGTACAACTATGAGTCTGATACTATAATTTTAATGCATAAAGCACACTCAGAGAACTTATCCTACAATTCCATTTTGGGTCAATCAGACTACACTTGCTTCATGAATTTATTGTAATCCTGGGTTAAAAACAAGCTTGAAGTTAACAATACAGGTCTTACAAATGGCAAACTAACTTTATGCTAAAGGCAAAAAAGAAGAATACAGTTTATTAAGATGGGAAAAAAAGTTTCCATACTGTCAATTTTGTAACACAAATTCAACAGTGTTGCTCATCTTAAACCGAGTAATGATTATGTGCAAATGAAATATGAATGATGGTTTTAATGTCCTTTGACTCCATGCCACATAAGGGTCAGAGTTTTTTTTTAAAGGGCATGACTTTGACCACACAGTATTTTGGTCATCTGATTATCATGCAATCAATAACAGAAGCAAAATAACCATTAACCACTAAAATAGGACTGTTTCAGTTTCTATCTGCTTCTTTTAAATCTAAATGCTATGTGTTTATTGTTTTGTCTACAGATGAAAACACATTTTTACAAGAAAGTTGTTGCTATTCAGTGTTTTCATTAGCGTACCTGTAATTAACCATTTCCCTTCTACCGATTAGTCAGATATTTATTAATAAATCAACTAATAAACATTAGCAGTGCCATAAAAACATCTGATGTGTTCAACAGCAAGTTACTTTACTAAAGAGATCGATAATTCAGTGAAACCCATAAGCCCACAATACAGAAGAAGAGGACGAGGGTGGGGTCAAAAGCACTGGAACAGGTATACGAGTGACATAATAACATATAATAATATATAAAACTATATAAACATAAACTCAAATGTTACTGCTGCAGACTTGTGATATTTAACTATCTAATTTCCTTTCGCTTTCGTCTTTACGACTTTTAACACAGCACTTGTGTCCATTTGCTGACTTAGCCTCATAGACTTGCCACACCGATTTATTATATAATAAAAATCAAACTCACCCAGAAAATTGTTGCGTATATGATTAACGAGAACTTGAGAAAGAGGTACGAGCACCTGTCGCAATATCGAACTTCATTTGACATGTTTAAAAATAACACGAAATACGTTCGCGCACACACTTCCTGGTTTGTTTGTAACGTCTACCTGAGTGACCAGAGCACGCGCTCCATTATCACACAAGCCAATATGAATCGCAATAATTTGATTGACCGGTCGTTTGTCCAATGAGAGAGCGGGATTTCAGATAGCGTGTTTACTATTTATATTTCAGGAGTTTATTGTTTTAGAGTTTTAAAGGACATTATTACTTTTTGATTTGACTCTACAATTCATACGAAAATACTATATATTATTGTTGTATAATAATGTATATCAATGGTATATAAGGATATCAAATATAATAAACTCATCAAACATTACCATCTTCGTTATTAGATTTATATATGTATATAGATTTTAAATAGGTTTTTAATGTAGACACCACTGATTTAACCTATTCTTCCGTTATCTATTTTGGACATTGGATACAGATTTAATCCATAATCACTGGTTTGGAAGAAATACAGTGAACTTTTGTTGTTGTTGTTGTTGTTTTCATATATACATATATATATCACCAAAGCATTGTTTTGCACAAGAAGAACCTTAACAGATTAAGCCCACAAGTCTCTGGCAGGAATTCCCATAAAAAAAAAAAATAAATAAAAAAAAACGAAGGATGATGAGACAAGGATTGCTAACCTAGTTGTTATAGCAATGTAAAATATTAAAAGAGGGATAAGAAGAGTAATTGCACCAGCCCCCACCTCGGAAAGTGCAAACAGATTCAGCAAAAAGGTGATCTGTGAATATTTACATATTTAATTGTCCATTAAAACGTAAAGATATGTCATGATAGCAACTGAATGTAAATTTAATTATTTCACACAGCTAGCCATATCAGTCTGAAATGTGCACATTCAAAAGTTTGGGATCAGTAAGATTTTTAATGTTTTTTAAAGAATAAAAACAGTTATATTGTGAAATATTATTACAGTTTAAAATAATAATCTTCTATTTTAATATATTTTAAAACATAATTTATTTCTGTGATGCAACGCTGAATTTTCCTCAGCCATTACTCCAGTCTTCAGTGTCACATAATCCTTTAGAAATCATTCTAATATGCTGATTTATTACTTTTATTATCAGTGTTGGAAACACTTGTGCTGCTTAATATATATATATATATATTTTTTGGAACCTGTGATTCTTTTTTCAGGATTTTTTAATGAGTAAAAACTAAAAAAAAAATAATTTATTCAAAACAGAAATATTTTACAATATAAGTCTTTGCTATCACGTTTTATCAATTTAACACATATTTGGTGAATAAAAGTATTAATTTCTTGAAAAAAAAAAGAAAAAAAAGAAAGAATAAACATTTACTGACCACAAACTTTTAATAGTTGATATTGTTTAGAAAAAAAATCTATTTTAAATAAATGTTGTTGTTGTTGTTGTTTTTTATTTTTTTTTTACATTTTTATTTATTTAGGAATCCTAAAATGAAGTATCACAGGTTCCAACAAATCATTAAGCAGCACATTGATAATAAATCAGCATATTAGAATGATTTATGAAGGATCATGTGAAACTGAAGACTGGATAATGATGCTGAAAATTCAGCTTTGCATCACAGGAATAAATTACATTTTAAAATATATATTCACATAGAAAACAGATATTTTACATTGAAATAATATTTCACAATATCACTGTTTTTTTTCTGGATTTTTGATCAAATAAATGCAGCCTTGATGAGCATAAGAAACATGTTTTTTTTTTTTAATTACATTTTTAATGTTCCCAACTTTTGAACGGCAGTGTACATTTAATTACAATAAATATTTAATAAAAAAATAATAACAACAAGCCACTTGGAGCCTTCTGTGCCTTTTTTTTCATCTTAAGAGGTCTAATTTTAAGGGTTTAGTTTCCCAGAAACACAAAATAAAAAATAGCATGTAGCCATTAATCAAAATGGGGATGAGATTTTGTGAGTAAAAAATTAAGGTGTGGGTGGGGGTTCATCTTACCCTAATTTGCGCAATAATGAAAACGACAGATCTTCGGACATCAACCTGAAATACAGTACTCGAAGTGTCCAAATAAAAGTAATGTACACTAACTCATCCACTTCCTCCACCTGCTGCCCAGACACCTATCTCACTGCTCTGACAAAATGAACAAATATCACCTCATACAACGGGATAAATGAGGGGTATCTTAGCAACGTCTCAGCAGAACAAGTACAGAAGACCTCACACTTGCTCCAAACTGTGACATATTTCCATTAGTGTACGCTACAGGGGTTTGGCAATTATTAATGACAGCAAGCTGTCCACGTTTACCGCGTCAATTTCATGCCAATTAAATGTTTTGTTCATCGCCAGCTTTTTAGCAGAAGGAGAGGAGGATGCTGTGCGTCACAATGTGCGTTTGCCAAAGTGTGTTTCATTAAACGTCACCTCATTGGACCCGACACACCTCCAACACTTGGCACACACATTCCTTCAGTTTTTCAGTGCTATCATCCTTGCAGGCGCAATAACGCACTTCAGCAGGCAGTTTGGACACGAGGCGGGCACGAGGCGCACTGACCACTCACACTCTGGAAAATAAACTGCTGCAGATGTCTAAAATACACAAGTTTACCATGTTGTAGCGAAAGCAGAGTGAGTCACTCACTGGAATAGGCATACAGATTGATTTATCACCTGTGACAGCGGACAACTACAATGGATACCACTTTGGACCCCCTTTCAGCATCCGTTCTCTACGACGAGGAAGATGGAAACGAAACCTCCACCAATCTATTCGAGCAGCCGGACTGGCAGGTGGCACTATGGGCGATTGCATACTCTTTGATCGTAATTGTGTCCATCATTGGCAATGTCACAGTAATTTGGATCATTCTGGCACATAAACGGATGAGGACAGTGACCAACTACTTCATTGTAAACCTCGCCTTTTCTGATGCGTCTATGGCAACTTTTAACACCGTCTTTAATTTCGTGTATGCTTTGCACAATGACTGGTATTTTGGTTTGGGATACTGTAAATTTCAAAACTTCTTCCCGATAACGGCAATGTTCTCAAGCATTTATTCAATGGCGGCTATTGCTGTTGACAGGTAAGCAGACAACAAAGCACTTCATTGAACATTATTGCATAGTAATTTACAACAATACAATTTATAAATTGCAATTAATAATCTAAAGATTTTTAGTTCTTTTTCGCTTTACTATAGCGAGTTCCCATGAATTAAGATAATTAATAACCATTATCATATTACTATGATAACATGACATTAACCATGTCATAAATCAGTTACAGTTTGTAAGTTACTGAAAGCCTAATTATAGCTGTGATAAAACATAAATAAGGGTATATATATATAGCTGTTATAAAACATAAATTATATATATATGCATATATAATTATAGCTGTGATAAAACATAAATGAGGTTATATAGCTGTGATAAAACATAAATGAGGGTATATATATATATATATATAGCTGTTATAAAACATAAATTAGGTTAATTTACTGTTCATATATAAGCTGGTCCAAGCTTATCTAGGTGATGAATCAGGTGTACTGACACCTGGTAGACCTTGATGAAGCTGCTTAGAGCTATTTTTCCTAGCAGAGTTATGAACCTAATTCGACCAAATTGGAGGAAATGTCACTGTACACAGAGGAAAATAGCTCTAAATGCATCAACTCAAAGGCTGAAGTACAAAGCCTTTATCTGTGCTCCATCATTTACCACAGACGGTGAAAAGTAGATATTTCCCATTAAAAAAAAAAAAAATCTTAGAATAATATTCATTTTGGCCCCTCATATTTTTGTGCCATATAGGTTAGTGGTTGTCTATAGAAATTGTCATGGTTACCTGAAAGTGTTGTGAAAAGCTCTTATATGCTCATGCAAAATGGTTAACTGATTAGGACCGACACTTAAGCTTTCAATGGGTGCAAATTGGAACCTGTGCGCACACAGTTCGTGCGGGCAACTTGCCCGAAAATGTCAAATATGTAATTTACCTGCGTGTACCTGTTCAGTTTTCCTGTGGCTTAAGTAATGAAAGTCCATGTGCTGCGCGCAAATCCTGCATTTGTGATATTCCTGGAAAATCGATTCTAGTTGACCTGGTGACTCACGCGCAAAATGTGGTAGGAAGGAACGCTTCGCGCAGAGTGTGGATCGCCTTTCCACGCTGGGTTCTGATGATATAAATAAGAGCCTGATTTAGTGACCAACAAGTAGATGATCATAATTAAACATGGGAAATAACGCAACCAATCGATCCTCTCTTTCTGGATGTGCTCCAGTGATACATTATGCATGCAGTAAATTCCGTCCAAAAAAGGGCTGTAATGCACTGAATGGGACTAGAGGGGAGAGCCAAGAAAGTGGTATTGGCAGCCTTTTCCATTTTGTTATTCATATAAATCAAATTTATGGTAGCCTATCATTTAAAGGTATACGTTAAATTTAAGGGTGTTTCCTCTGGAGGCAGGGGAGGCAGTGTCAAAGTATTGGATGAGAAAATATTTGTAATACAAAAATAAAACAACGCCAATATTACAAATTCTAACATAAAAAAGTGTATAAATAACTAGTTTTTCAGAGAAACATTGTCCAACAGCGACACCAGCAGGTAAAGATACAGCGGGAGTCCTCCTCTCTCTCACCTCCCCTGAGCCCATGGAGTTTTAACAGACCCCCTAAAGTAGGTGTGCCCACACTCGGTCCTGGAGGGCCAGTGTCCTGCAGAGTTTAGCTCCAACTTGCCTCAACTGCCTGGAAGTTTCTAGTATCCCTAGCTTGATTAGCCGGTTCATGTGTGCCAAACTGGGGTTGGAGCTAAACATTGTAGGACACTGGCCCTCCCCAGGGTTGCCAGGTTTCCACAACAAAACCCACCCAATTACAACTCAAAACTAGCCCAAAAATACGCTTTTTTGTCGGGGTATTTCAAGGGCTAAACATGACGTTATTGGGGCTGCTTCAAACCGCGGACATCAAAAACAACCCGTGGCAATGGTGTGAAAGTAGCCCAATTCCGCGGGAAAACCACAGACTTGGCAACACCGCCCTGCCCTAAAGTGTCTGGTGAGTTTGGTGGGGGTTTGAGAATAAATAGAGGAAAGTCACGTGACAATGATAATTGGATATGACTGGTTATGATCGGCTGTGATTGGTTCATGCGATAAATCCCGCCTCTTGTGTTTGTGGGCGTTTGCTAATTAGTGTGAATGAACAATATAGTGGTGTTAATGGAAAGACCAATTTAAAAGAGTAAGTAAACACCTCACAGGCCTATGTATGGCTACTTTGTTACTCAGAATAAGAATTTTAGTGAGAAATTAGCTTGGTGAAATGTAAAATAATGTTCTCCGAGCTTTGATGACTGATGATTTAAAAAATTCAAAAATAGGTAGACGTCATCTGTTAAAAAGAATAGCTGATCTATTCAGCTATTTACAAATAAAATGTGTTGTTTAAATTGTTACTGTATTGAGTTATTATTTTAATAAGTGTAAAATGCTTATAAACACTAACTTGATGAGATTCATACTTGGCTTTAATAAATAGAATATTAATTACATTGCTAATGTAAATATATAAAATAGAATTGTTTTTTCTTCTTTTTTTTTTCCTTTTTTTATAGTGTAAAGTTTATTTTACCAAAAAAAGTCACTGGGACATAAATTTACGTTTACATTAAAAAAATAAATTGCCTCTTCATTTCATGACGCACATCACTGGTTCAATTTCATTAAGATGTTGTTGGCTGAAATCCACAGATATATGGCTATAATTCATCCGCTGAAGCCCAGGCTCTCCTCCACAACTACTAAAGTTCTGATCGGGATCATATGGACTGTGGCTTTTTCACTAGCCTTTCCTCAGTGTTACTACGCCAGCACCAAGTTCTACTTCCCTCGGACTGTTTGTATGGTGGAATGGCCTGACGATTATGGCGGGAAACATCAGCTGTCGTAAGAAAATTGGACAAAAAATGTATCCTATTATTTTGTATGATTCACACAAGTAGCCTTGATTCCTTTGGTTATACAGTAATAGCTATGGCTTTAGCTAATATGGAAACACTAAAGGGTGTATTTGCTAATATTTACATTTATATGAGGTAAACATATATTTATTTTTTCACTTCTCAAAGATTATAATGCCCATCAAAGGCATAACATAGAAATTATTTTTTTTAAAGTAGAGGCAGATGATTCTTACTAAAAATGTGCATTTATATGGATTTGACTCATAACGTGACTCTCTATCTCGCTAGATATCAGATTGCTGTGATTATCCTGATCTACTTGCTCCCTCTGCTGGTGATGTTGGTGACCTATAGCCTGGTGGGACTGAGGCTGTGGGGCAGCGAGATCCCTGGAGAAGCATCAGATCACTACCAGAATCAGATGCAGGCGAAACGCAAGGTCAGTGATGCTAGTATTTACCATTTTTTGTCGTTTTGTTATTTATTGCATTTTCACTGCTACTAAATTAATAAATAAATGCAGGAAGACAGTTCTCATGTTTTTAAACTAAATAAATGATAAACAGTTGTAGCTACATCTGAAAAAAAAGTGTATTATCTTGAGCAAATGTAGTTAAGTTCCATAAAATCTTACAAAATCAATGGTAAAACCTTCCCTGGGGACAGAACGCTTTTCTTCTGGCAGAACAGGAAATGAGCTTTCTCATTCCTTTCACATTTTCTTTCTTGTGTCCTTAATAATAATAAGCCTCTCTCCAGAAGGATTTTTCATTGGTGGCAGCAGCTATTAATGGTTTTGGATTATAGTTCTTTGTGCTGAGAGCATAAAAAATTCATGCCATTTTCACAATTTAATAAAGGTTGTAAAGATGATGATAGTGGTGGTGACGACCTTTGCAATATGTTGGCTTCCCTACCACATCTACTTCATCCTGGGGAGCTTCAACAGGGACATCTACAAGCAGCACTACATCCAGCAGGTCTATTTGTCCATCTTCTGGCTGGCCATGAGTTCTACTATGTACAACCCCATCATTTACTGCTGTCTAAACCAAAGGTAAATGCACATTACATCTTAGGAAGGAGAAAAAAATTAGATGTACATTACCAGTCAAAAGTATTTGAACAGTAAGATGTTTAATGTTTTTTAAAAAAGTCTCTTCTGCTCACCAAGCCTGCATTTATTTAATCAAAAATACAGCAAAAGCAGTAATATTTTGAAATATTTGTGCTATTTAAAATAACTGCTTCGTATTTGAATGTATTTTAAAATGTAATTTATTACTGTGATCAAAGCTACATTTTCAGCATCATTACTAGAGTCTTCAGTGCCACACGATCCTTCAGAAATCATTCTGATATGCTATTCAAGAAACATTTTTTATTATTATTATCAATATTTAAAACAGTTAAGTACATTTTTTCAGGATTATTTGATGAATAGAAAGACCCAAAGATAAGCATTTATCAGAAATATAAAGCTTTTGTAACATTATACTCTATACCATTCAAGAGTCTAATATTTATTTATAAATGTTGTTCTTCTGAACTTTCTATTCATCAAAAAACCCTGAAACATTCTGCTTAGCTGTTTCATCATCATAATAATAGAAAAAGCTTTTTAAGTAGCAAATCAGAATATTAGAATGATTTCCGAAGGATCATGTGACTGGAGTAATGATGCTAAAATTTCAGCTTTGAAATCACAGGAATAAATTACATTTTAAAATATATTCAAATAGAAAACTATTTTAACTATTTTAAATAGTAAAATTGTACTGTTTTTGCTGTACTTTGGATCAAAAATGCAGGCTTGGTGAGCAAAAGAGACTTCTTTAAAAAACATTAAAAATCTTACTGTTCAAAAACTTTTGACTGGTAGTGTTAACATGGATATTTAGTGTAGCATTTGCGCTAATGTCTTTATTCTTGTATTTATTCTTGAAGAAGTCTCATTCATAGCATGCAGGAAGTTTATGTCTAGCATCTTCCTTCTTTAGATTCCGCTCAGGTTTTCGGAAAGCATTCCAGTGGTGCCCCCTCGTCAAGATTTCTGAGGAGGACAACATGGAACTGCAGCACATGAGAACCTTCCACATGAGACGCAGTTATCGCACTGAGACCACCAGCGTGGTTGTCCGTAATCATGTCAGCGAACCAGAAGACACCACATCCAAACTAATCAAAGCCTGAAACTACAATATTTCAGCGATGAGGGTAAAAAACACACCTGTTGGTTACATAGGGCCACACTTTGCACTTCATACCTCACAACAGAATTAGATTTTCCCTCCTGTTGTTCTCTATAGTGGATTCAGTGGGCTTTACAGATGGAGTGTTCATCTACTCCGATGGCATAAGCACCAAGCCTTATTTGTTTCTGTGTTGCTGCTTAAAGTACAAGTCCTAGTATGTGTATAGATCAATTCATTTTGTATATACTGTACACACTACTGTTCAAAGGTTTGGGGTCAGAAAAATTAAATTAATACATATATTCAGAAACAATGCATTCAAATGATAAAGGCATTTACAATTCTATTAAAAAAATCTATTTCAAATAAATATTCATCTTTAGAACTCCCATTCAATGTTTTCAACATTGATAATAATAAGAAATGTTTCTAGAGCACCAAGGACTTTTGAAGGATCATGTGACACTACAGACTGGTGTAATAGATGCTAAAAAAATTTAGCGTTTTACTGTATTTTTGTTTAATAAATGCAGACTTGCTGAGCATAAGAAGCTTTTAAAAACATTACTGACCCTAAATCTGAGCAGCAGTTTACAATGGTAGATCATGCACCACTATAGAGCAGTGAATGTTTCGAGCTGTAAATATTGTTTAAATATAAAGTGGCAACTTTAAATGTGAAAACAGAACTGCAAAATCAACATTAAATTGATTAAAGCATCTGTACCCTAGATTAAGAGTATGGATTCCTGGAGATATACACAAACAAGTAAAAGGGTCATTTTATAATTAGGGGTACATTTAGAATTTGACAATGTGAAAAAAAAAGTTTTCCTTTTTCCCAAAAACACAAACATGACCTTACATAGCTGCTTTGAAACAATCTATATTGTATAAAGAGCTATATAAATTAAGGTGATCTGTAGGAATATGTGCATAAAATACCATCTATATTTGCTACTGTCCATCATGTTACCTTTAACTGGGTGACACAGTTGACAGACAACTTCATTTTTAGTTTTGTTTTGGGCCTATACTCAACATAGAAGCCTAGAACTACTGAGCATATGGTATGTATAGAAATATATTTTCATAAACAAAACATAAGTTATAGTTAAAGTGTCTTGTTAAAATATGCAGCAAGAAGACACAGGCTAGTGTAACCAATATTAGGGTAAAGAGAGAGAACATAGCTTCTAGTGTTTCATCCATGTGCTTCTAGAGGAAATATATTCATACTGTGCAAATTATGTGAAAATGGGACAAACCATTCCTTTTTGAGGGGGGTTTTCTAGTGGGTAACTTAGTTGACAATGTTTTTTTCACAAAGTTATATCACAATAAACACTTACTATTTTTGAAGCACACACCCAAATGTCTTGATAACCTAATCTAACTGAAGGCAAAACTATGAAATGAATTTATATTTAAGGTAATTTTCATGCTTAAATGCAGAGTAGAATGAGCAACAAAATCGGACAGCTGAATACCAGTGTTGTATGTGATATGAACATTGGAGCTTTATATTGATGAAAATATATTAAAAATCTACTTTGCAGACATAAGATGTACCCACAATTATAGAATGACCCATAAGCTGGATGATGGCTATTGGGTTGAATTGACAGCGATGGAAAATTAGGTGGGAAAAATCTGTCTCTATAGTGGTCGAAGACATTATGTATATATTTATAGGCAAGCTAAAATATAAACAAAACCAAACTGTTGTAATTGTACTGTACATAGACATGCAAGCTCACATTTCAGTGGTACTCATTGTTTACAGCATGTATACATCTGCATGTACATCCATACGCTTGACTGATTAAAAAGAATTTAGTATGTTTGCCTGAGTTTTAGCCCTGAGACATAGAGATATTTAATTTCAGTGCCAATAATATGTATTTTTTTCTTTCAAGTACAACATCCAACAAATTCTAAAATGTAGTTGGGTAATAATTAACCTGTGTGTTTTACATTAAAAAAAATTGTTATGCTGTCACATAGAATGGCAGTGGGAAATAGATGATTGATATTTTTATTGATTTTGTTGGTAATTTTGTTTTCTTTTGAAAAACCGTCTAGGATCTGTTTAATTGTATGATTGTTCTGTTAAAATCTAAGTAAAGGATATTCTACAATTACTGCACTACTGGTGCATTACATTACTAGTGCTTTGTCAAATACAAAAATGTATTGAATGTATCCCAATATGACAACACAGGTAGAGCTACAAAAAAAAAAAAAACGTAAGCATACAGTAGCCAGAAAAATAAGACAAGTAATCTGACTTTACTACATCCTTAAGCTTCCAGTCAAAGAAGGCTCACATTTAGTTCCCTTATGATAATGTTTAAATATTTATTGTGATTTTTTTGTGAAACCAGTAGCCCACAGTGTCTAATCTGTAAATAAACAATACTGCAAAAAATTCAAAAATCAATAAAATAACCAGCATTTTCAGTGTAACAATAAGAAATATCTAGCCTGTGTGATTGGATGATCATTTTAAAATGTAACCATTTTGTTCAGGTGTGCTTATTATGCATCACCGAATCAACTGTTCTTTCAAGAGATATATAAGGAATGTCTTTTATTGCACAAACAGTTATCACATAGGATGTAAATACTGAACAAAAAACGCTACAGTGTTTGGGCAACCGCAAAGGACACCACAGAACACGAATTGAGTTGATCAAAATATTTTTATGGTTTTCTCCTATAGGGTTTTCCAGGAACATCTATTTATATAGTGCAACTATGAAATAGTACAAAATCAGTGGATGCTAGACCTCAGTTACCAAATAAGGCATGCATTCATCAAAAGATCTCTGAGCCACTACACAGATTCACTCACATCAACTACTCACAAATAACCAGCCAGGGCACACAGAAGGACATTTACTGGGAATCGGTACCGATAACCTGCATATCTGCATACACACACAGCAAAAAGCGGACAAAAGCAATACGCATGATACAATCCGCTAAATTCGTCGGGAATGAGAGGGTAAGACTATTTCAGAGAAAGTGGATATGTGAAGGCAATAGGTTTCCTGTCCTTGTTCATTTATATGGCGACTGGGGGCTTGAATTCGGCAGGAAGGCAGCTGTGACTGCGAGACTGAACTTGCGTGTCTTCCTCACTTTGACCGTGACCAGTGAGGAGGCTGTTATGATTCGTGAACATTCTCCATTGTTTCGCAATATTCACACCACAAACTGCCACACAGACAAATGACAATACATAGAGGTCTGGAATTAGCTTGGTGTGATCGCAACGTAACACCTTCTTCCCCTCAGGTATCCATTCCTGTTACATCTACCATTATATATAAAAATAAAATAAATAATATCTTCATATACTTGGTCAAATATCTTAACTTTAATGTTTGTAATGTGTTTACATTTCTTCCCTTTTTCCAATATACATCCATAAATACTTTAACAACAGTTTAACATCTTTATATAGTTTGGGTGGACACAGATTGACCAACCCCTAATAACACACATAGACATACACAGAGAAAGGCTGACAGGAACATGTAGGAGTGAAATACAAAGCAAAGGGTCAAATCACAGCTCTGGGCAAGAGCAGTAGAATGTGCCGGATCGTGGTGGATGAGAGCCGAGTCACAGCTGCAAATGGAAATGTATACACTTTGAGAGAGCCAGAGAAGGAGCTGAGGGCTTGTTCGACGCAGGGTTCAGCTCTTTTGTTCTTGCTGGCGGAGACGGCAACCAACGGCCGTGATCAAGGCGGCGCCTTTCCCGCTTCCGTCTTCTGAGAGCAGGAAGTTGACGTTGCAGTTGGGGGCGAGCTCCTTCACAGTCTGATGCATTATACGTGAGAAACTGAAGAGAAGAATTGGGATAAGTCAGGTACTACATCTATGCCCATCTCTTGGAAATACGTACTGTAACTATAAGGGGTGGGCGATTTGACTGAAAAGTATCACAGTATGAGTAATTTTATTTCAAGATAACAATATATATGTTACTGTTTATTTAGTACTGAATAAGATATTTCACATATAAAAGATGTTTACATATAACCCACAAGAGAAAATAATAGTTTAACTGTTCAGGACAAACAAGGGACTCATGAACAACTATGACTAAACAAAAAAACATTCAGGTAACAACACAGTATTAAGAATCAAGGGGATGTACACTTTTGAATGGGGTCATTTTTATAAATTCCACTATTATTTTCTCTTCTGGACTATATGTAAACATCTTTTATGTAAAAATATCTTATTCAGGTCAATACTAAATAAACAATAACATGCATTTTGTATGATCCCTCTTATTTTGGTAAAATAATTAACATTTTGAAGGTTCTGAAATGGGGATGTAAACTTTTGACCTCAACTGTACATTGTATAAAGTAATCAAATCATATTTTTCACCGTGTAAATTAAATATGTGACTCTGGACTACAAAACCAGTCATTAGCGTAATGGAGACAATAGTCCAAAATTTTTATTACCAGTTAATCACGTCTACCAGTATATCACAAAAGCTATTAAAAATTAAATAATTCTGCATGTACTTACTGGGGATGGAGCTTATACAGAGTGCCATCCACCCCAACGGTGATGTCCAGACGGTCCAGGCCACGGTTCTCTCTGATTTTGTCTACAACTGCGGCCATTCCTGCTCCACAGAGCTGAGCAGCCCGGCGGGAAACAGCACCACACACTTCCTTGACGATAATACTGTCATCGCATGTGCTGTCCAGACCCAGATGCTGCAGAATGGACCTGACCTGCAGTAGCGCCAAACGGTCACTAGAGGGAAGAAAGAACAAATCAGACCATGACTTAAGCATTGTGAAATATTTCAAAACAGGATATATTTTAGCAGTACAGTATTCTTGTGATAAAATGTGAATCTGAAAGTACCTCTCAATTTGGGAAAGGAACTTAGTTTCAAAGATACCCCTGGTCTTTAAGGTCTCAGAGATCTGTCCTCTGAAGAGGAAGCCACGCTTTGTCAAGTCAATCAAGATGTTCCGTACAATCTCACCCAGGTACATGCCACTGCACATCTTCTCATACCTAAAAGTGAAAACAAACTTTGAATTTTACATCTCAAATATGCCAAAATGTAAAAATACTATATAGTCAACTATCTTGCAGGGCATCTCTTATGCACGCTATTTGATAAAAAAATACAGAAATTATAATGTTAATAAATAGTAATAGTGTAAAACATATTGTAAAATGGTTAAAAGAATGTGCAGCAACGCTATAAATATTTATAGTATCTGCATTTACGTTCTTAAATTACAGTACAAACTCCTCATCTGACCAATTCTATCAAACTTGCTTTCTTACATTAAAACATTTGCATTTCATTTCAAAATATTTTTCTTTTCCTCAAACTCGACTGGGTAAAACTGCTCACTTTTGTTTGCCGGCATTGAGGGAGAGATCATCCACAGCATTATCATACTGAGTCCTGATGTCATCCAAGCAGCCATTATCTCCAAATGCTCCCCACTCCATGTTCACACACATCCTGCCTTCCACTCCATCGACCGTCTCAATGTTTCGCAGTTCCTCCATGTAGCAGGCATTGCTACCAGTTCCTAAAAGCACACATATCAATATCTTAGCATGTTCCCTTAACTCAAATGTGTTTATAACACCCTTTAAAATTTAGACAATTTGTTGTCCCATTTGATATATTGTATTTGATAATACATTGTACCGTATTTACCTGCAATTAGCCCAACCTCACATGTGGGTTCCTCATATGCGCAGGTCATCATTGTACCCACTGTGTCATTCACTATGGCTACAACATCCAAATCAAACTCCTGTAGATAATATAGCACACACAAAACATTCATCACACAAGGAGCAAGATTTTAAAATTAGTTACTCCATCAAATCTGGCATCATCTTGTTACATTTGTGACAGTGTGCCAAAACTCACCTCTCTCCTTTTGATCGCCTCTCTCAGGAGGCCGACAACATCTTCTCCTTCACAGTCTGTGGCTTTAAAGCCCTTTGTCCAAGTTACCAGAATTCCCTGTATCCATCAGAGCATAAAAATCATCAGGAATTTATTCGATAGATGAACAAGTGAAGTTAAAAAAAAAAAAGCAAACAGGCAGCTCACCGCATCCAGACTAGTTTGTCTGCAGGGGAAGGAAAATGTAAAGCCTAGAGGCAGGCGGGCGTTTTTCATCCCCATATAGTCCAGGAAGTCAGATATGCAGTACACAATGTGATCAAATAGCTGCAAATAATGTGGAAAAGCAATTAAGATCATTAAGTGTTGCCATGTTGCCATTATTTAGAGACAGAAATTAGTTTCCACTTTTACTATGTTTTTATACCCTTGTGTAGTATACATTAAAAACTTAAAATCTGGGGTCAGTAAGATTTTTTGAAGCCTCTTATGCTCAGCAAGGCTGTATTAATTTGATTAAAAATACAGTAAAATTGTGAAACAGTATTACTATTTAAAATAAAAGTTTCCAATTAAAAAAAAAAAAAAAATTAATTTATTCCTGTGATGCAAAGCTGAATTTTCAACACCATTACTCCAGTTTGTCACATGATCCTTTAGAAATTATTCTAATATGCTGATTTGCTGCTCAATAAAAATTCCTTATTATTATCAGTGTTGAAAATGACCACACACCTCTTCTCCGGTTCCTTGCATGACTTCTATGGGAATGGCGTAGATTTTATTATGCATCTCCACGGTTCGCCTCTTGCCGCTGCGAATCTTTACCAAAAGCACCCTGAAGTTTGTACCTCCAAGATCCAGGGCCAAAAAGTCACCATTTTCTGTATAAAAGATAAAATACGTAAATACAAAGAAGTCATGAATCCTGCTGCTGCATGTCAGATTTATAATTTAGGATAAGAATTAGAGGATTTTAAACAGCAGAAAGTTCCTGTGCCATCGTTTCATTTTATTTCTCTATTTGTGAATTGAGAAAGTTTTGAATTCTCCACACATTTGCTCAATTTGCTCAAAATATATTGATATTTATTGGATGGTGAAAACACATCTGCATGCACTATTCTTAACCGAGCTGCATATTAAAACCCTTCACCCTAAATCACCATCAGGGATACAATACAATGTCATGTGCCTGTATTGTGTAAGCCTGGGATTATACTATGATGTAATTCAACAGGGATAAAGAAAATTTAATTTGGATTTCAGACATGATGCATGAACGCACTCTGATGAATGTAATCATGACACTTCATTTTTAGTGAATGAATGGCAGATTATGTCTGGTGGATCATTCAATATCTAGGAATCCTTGCCTATTTTTAGCTGTAGATCTGTTACCTGTTCCATCCGGGGTACTCCGCACATAAGTGGGCAGCATCTTGACGGTGGCTGTGCTTTGGGTACTCTTGCTTAATCCATTCTGGATCTCAGTTCTCATCCTCTTTTTCACCTCCAGCAGTTGGTCTTTGGTCAACCGGAACTCTTCCAGCGTCTCGGCAATCTGACGTGTCTGATCGGCCAACCGGGAAGCCCAGGCTGTTACCATTGCAGCTCCTTTGCCACTTCCACTCTCAGAGAGCAAGAAGCGAACATCAGACTCCGGCACCAGGCGACGCACAGTTTTGTGCAACCGGCGGGCATACCTGAGAGAAAAAGAGGGATGTGGATTTAAATGTCAGTCTGTGCATTACTGTGTAGAATTTTGACCGACTCTTTCTGTAGGTTACAGAGTTTCGCCAGTAGGTGGCGACAAGCGATATATTGAACGATTCATTTAACCGATTCTTTCAAAACTAATCATTCAGGAACACAACAAGTGACTTTCTTTATGAGCGAGTCAATGAATCATTTATTCAAACGATTCACTCAACGATTCCTTTAGGAACAAAGCAGCACCACTATGTTGCTCGGAGACGGTTAATTGGCCATGTATGGAATGATATTCATTGAAGGAGCAATGACTGTCATGAATGATGTAAGTTACGCAAAATTATTTTGTCAATTATTTAATTGTTTTGTACAAATCACGCTTGCTATTGAGATATTGCCTACATACTGGTTGTCAGATAGTTTACCGGTCATTATACCATTTGACATTGGAGTTCGGTTCACACAGAACACGTTTTTGCGCTTAAAAACGCAGGTGAAGGAATGGGGAAAATACCAAACGGTCATTTCCAATGTAAATATGCGCTAGGACGTGTTTGACCGTTGCGCTCATGTCTTGAATCTTTTCCAGTGTTTGTGACGGGTAGCACGACGTTCCTAAAATTCTGCGCTCAAGTCAGTTCACCTTTTAAAACGCATTTAAACGTTTTCAGTGTAAAAGAATGCGTTCTGTGTGAATGGCCCCAATTTGTTTGAAATTATAACTTGAATGCCGCGTTTTTAGAATTCTGTGTCGTGCGTGGAATGTGTGTCACGGTGAAGAAAAACAATGAAAAGCGTTCTGTGTCAACGGTTACAGACTGCAGAGACTGACCTATCCATTTACGTATTCTAAAGTGTGGTGTGTAATAAGAGAGATATGTCAAACAAAGCATTATTTGAACAATTTACCCTGCTGAAAAACACTATAGAAACCATCGCAGAAATTCTAATGGTTTCCACTATACATACCATTACCGAACATTACCATCAACTTTTAAACATTAATACCATTTAAAAATGATATTCTGTAGTGTGTTTTGGGATATATTCCATTAGGATTTAGTGGTTTTAACAAGCCACCTGTAGAAGGCAACCAACTGTGACCCTGGACCACAGATTTATACATCATCTGAAAGCTGAATAAATAAGCCTTCCATTGATGTATGGTTTGTTAGGATATGCTACAAATATACACATGCAACTTATGACTGGTTTTGTGGTCCAGGGTCACAGTCATCAGTAAAAACCCACCGGGTCCATTATAGTTTTCATTAAAACCAATCCCATTATAACCAGTAAAACCATTACAAATTTTGTGACGGTGTCTATTGTTTTTTCAGCAGGGTAGCGTTTTGAGGCTTTTGTGTGAAATATCATTTCACTCATGTCCAGCTTATGGCTATTATTATTAAAGACACTTGAAGGACAGCATTCTTGCGCAACACCCTATCCTGTAGCCATATCTCATTCGCAGTACAGAGCACTGCTATGTCTTTCATGTTTATTTAAAGACTTACCGTCTATTCTGACATTCAAAGAGGCCTGTAAATTGTGAATAGGTGACATGAATGGCATAGAAATTCAATATCAGTTTTAATTAAATTTTTTGACTTCTTTAATCTTTCAGCTGATCTCTCTGTAAGCTTTTAACGTCTAATTTAGTGCCCAGATATAAGGTCAGTGTGTAAAGTGTCACAACAAATAGAGGCACAGCTGCTCCTATGGAAACCTACTCACTCAGTGTGTATTAATAGAGCTCGCCTTTGTCTGAAGAGCCCTCAAGAGGGTTCAGCGCACACTCATGGTGTCACGTGCACCTGCAGATGTATTCCCGAAACACTCTGTGATGACTTACTAAGCATGCTGGGTACATACTATTACTGATAAGTCATGTTTTAGTCTGATTTGCTGATTGAAATGTAATACTCACTGTGGGTGCATCTTGTAGAGAGAGCCATCGATGCCCACTGTGGTGCGGAGGCGTGGGGTGTTCTTATTGTCCTTGAGACGTGTGAGGATTGCACCCAGAGTGGCAGCAATTAGATTTGCAGAGCGAAAAGAGACTATAGCGCAAACATGCTGTACAGCAATGCAGTCGTCTTCAGATGGTTCTACACCCAAGCGAGTCAAAATGTCCTTGGCTTTGGTAAGTCCTTCTTTGCTCCTAAAAAAAGTGGTATTGTTGTAAGGTTGGAAATATCATGATTTCTGGAGTCAAAAGAATTTTAAAAGAATCATTTTTAATGAATAATGACCATAATGAAACAAATCAACAGACAACTCACTTCTCAATTGCAGAAACATGCTTGGTTTCAATTTTTCCTTTTGTAAGCAGCTCTGGGGTGATGCGGCCCTCAAACAGCATGCCTTCCTTAGCCATCTTGACCAGGATCAGTCTCACCAGCTCACCCATGTACATTCCACTGACCATCTTCTCAAACCTGAAAACAGCCAACATTCACCTTTACCTCTTCAAACGTTATGATAGATAGATTTTTGAAAGCTTCTGTGACGCACAATTGCTTGCCGGGGTTGAGGGACCCACGATCAATCTCCCTGTCAAACTCGGTTCGGATATCCTCCAGTGTGCCGTCGTCTCCAAATGCCCCCCATTCAGTATTAATGCACATCCTGCCTTCATCTCCCTCCACCAGTTCGATGTGTCTGAGCTCCTCCATGTAGCATGCATTAGTGCCGGTACCTGGGGGATCACAGAGGCATATGTCATCACAGATGTTCAAGAATCTAGAAGCTTTGATTGAGTTTTAGAATATCAAATATATTTGTGGTATTCACCATTCATCTGTACACTGAGGGAAGTTAATTTTACAGTGTTACTGTGAGCAACTTTATTTACATTTTAATATATATATGATTCAAATCGGCATTACAATTCTGCATTTAAACTCATTTGATGTCCATTTAAGGGTCTGATAAAATACATAAAATAGAGAGAATTTAGGATATTCTTTTACCAATAATAATGCCGACTTCACAGCGCTGATCATCAAAGCCACAGGTCATCATAGTTCCCACAGTGTCATTGACGACAGCCATGATATCGGCATCATAGTCCTGTAAGTAAATTATTACTCCATTAAATGAATGTCCACCTGTATACCATCCACAAAATAATAAAAAAAAAAATATATATATATATATTATTATTATTTTTTTTTATCAGACTCACCCCACGTTTTTTGATGGCTTTATTTAGAAGCTTTACTACATCCATTCCCTCAACCCCACTGGCCTTAAAGCGTTTCGTCCATGTTAGCAAAACAGCCTGTAAAAATTCAATAGTAAAAAACATTGTTTGCAGGTTTGTAGGCAGAATTCAATACAAAATCTAAATCTCAATTGAGTAAATTGGATCTGTAACACATTTAAAACTATATAAAATGTAAATGTCATAATTACTTGGCAAACCATATAGAATTCAATGCTCCGTTACCTCATCCAGTTTGGTGTGTGCACAAGGGAATGAGAACGTGAAGCCCATAGGAAGCTTCTTGTCTTTAATTTTTTGTTTTTCCATGAAGTCTCCAAGACATTCTGCAACATGGTCAAACAACTGGAAGAAATAATAAGCAAGTACAAAATTGAGACAATTAAGATAAAAGCTGGATGGCTTATACAGAAGATAAGAGCACCATTTCTATGATGACAACTCTCTGAAGATTTTAGCACGGTAATGGATATGACAGTATTGATGTATTTGGTCTTGGCGGAATAGATCTGCTACACTGCTGTTGGTTATTTCTATTGTTGTAGATTATTGCTGCTACAAAACATCTGTAACAGAGTAATAAAGACATACTGCTTCTGCACAAATATCATATATAATAATCCATAGCAAATCTATACAGGTGGAGCTGGGGAGGGGGAGGGTTTCAGAGGAATTTTGAAAGCGTGCTGTAAACTGCTCTAGTGAATGCTAACCAGACATTTAAATGTAAAGCAGCAAGCTCATTGGCTGCATATGCAACATGAACAATCAGCTTGTGCTGATGCACCATCTAGAGTTTCATGACAGAACTTGGCATTTAAACTGTTTAATGTATAATATTATATGTGACCATGGACCACAAAACCAGTGGATTTGTGGATCATCTAAAAGCCAAATAAATAAGCTTCCCATTGATGTATGGTTTGTTAGGATAGGATATTCTTAGCAATGCATATTACTAATCTAAAATAAGTTTTGATATATTTACGGTAGGAAATTTACAAAATATATTTATGGAACATGATTTTTACTTAATATCCTAATGATTTTTGGCCTAAAAGAAAAATTGTTCATTTTGACTTAAGACTGGTTTTGTGGTTCAGGGTCACATATGATATTACACACAATGTTTGATTTTAAACACAAACATATTGGCTATTCAGACAGTGTTGTTCAGTATTCATTTATATACTTAATTATACACAAATTTTCATTTGGTTTTTATTTCAGGATGATGAAAAACTGGTCATGTACCCGTGATCCACTGCCGTGGATGATGTCCTCTGGAGTGTCGTAATTCTGACTTTCCATCTGCACTGTCTGTTTCTTCTCATGAGACACTTTGACCCGCAGAATACGGAAATTAGAGCCACCCAGATCCAGGGCAATGAAATCTCCCTTCTCTGTATTTGAATTAAAGAAATCATTTCAATTCATTTTACTATCAAGAGTTCACAAGTTAACACCCAAAATGACATGGGGGTGTATAAATGATGACAGAATTGTCATTTTTAGGTGAACTATCTCTTTAATGATACTTAAAAACATGTAACATGAAACTAGCTAGAATGTTCCTCTTCTGGAAGGTGCTTTAGTAAGCTACCAAAAGGACACTGCCGCTGTTATCCTTATGACAACATGACATAAACTTGAATGGGTATAGCGTACCATTCTTGTAATAGTGAGACTGTGCAACAAGATTTATTTTGGTCGTGACCAAGGGGGCTTAATCAGGAATGCTTTTTGCTGGCCAAAGACAGACAGATCACCCCAGGCAGCACTCTCACAGCGAGAAAGCGTGGATTTTTACCAACAGTTTCTTCAGAAAATGTTAGCAGTAAAATGGTGATTAACAAGTCTGTTTATGCCATAGATTAAACAGAGTTAGAGAAAGAGTAATGCCAAGAGACATTTGCGTTAGGTCAAAAATGCTCTCTTTAACTGTCTTTTTTGCTTCTCGAGGCTTCTCGACGTGTCCAGATTGTCGATATCATGTGCAGTGCTTGTTGCCAAGCAACACTGAAAATCAAATGGCTTTCTTTTTTTCTTGCTGTCTTCTGTTTCTAGGTTGGAAATAAGGTGTTTGGGAGTGTGAAGATTTTTAATACTGTAAACTCAGCATCGACTGGAAAGGTCAGTTAGGTGGTTATTACAGTAAAATGTTATATGCATGAAAAGAATACATAAAAATGTTACAACAACCTAAATGCATTTTTTAATGACAGAATTGATCTGTAGCAAACTTTAACAGCATATTAAAACCATTCCAGGAAAACTTTATCATTTAAATGATAGATAAGTACAAATATAAAGGGTAACATAAACTAAAGTGCAGTTTACACAAATAGTGACCTGGCGAAATCGAAACTATTCTATACTTAGTGTCTCTGATGATCTGTTATGCAACATCTAAAATCACATCAAACCACTAGAGATCAGATCTATTTGTTTTAATGCAGGTGAGTGGTTACTAGTGGACATTTTCATATGGAGTAATACAGACTTGGTGTACACACTTTTGTCATTGAGATGTTAATAGGTCAGAATCTATATATAGAATTGTTTATGCTGTAGTGTCTAGCACTTTAGGACTAGAGAGCTGCCCTTGACAAGCTATTCTGAACTTGATTTATGTATACTATGCTACATATTACAATGATGAATGGATTATTGATTTAGACACAAAATCAATCAGATTTGTCCATGTTGTTATAATTGTTTTGAATTACTTTGTCACTACATGAGCAATCTGCCATCATTAATATAGAATAGAATGAAACTGCCCTGCAGAACACATCGTAGTACGATGTTAACAAATTGCACTGAAGTCAACTTTCACATGCCAATCTCACTGGGATTACAGCTCATATAATCCGTGACGTAACCCAGTGAGTTTGGTTGGATGCTGCAGGGCACGTAGAAAGGCATGAGCACATGTCAATGCAGCTTTCAATGTGTTGTGGCAGGGGGAAAATTGGTTCAATATTGTGAGCACTCAGTAGTAGTTTCCCTCCATTCTATACTATGGTAAGATTGGCATAGTAAATACATTTAAAGGCAGGCAAATGTTGTTAATTCAAAAGCTGTTTTAAAGAATTTAACCAGATGGTGATGCAAATTCTTGGGAAATTAGTAAAACGTGCAGTACTGAATATGCATTTAAAATTGATTAATAAATGGTTAAAATGAAAATTCAACAGATTGCCAGCACTTTTTGTACTATGGGAAATCTAAACTTGCAGCAAAACTGGTTAAGCTAGTTTTCTTCATAGCTTGTAAACAGCTTTTAATCAATGGCTTCTAAGGTTGTCATTTTTTTGGTATCTCTGAGAGCATTTACTTAAAGTCTTAATTCAGTAACACTTTAGAATAAGGTGTCATTTGTTAACATAAGTTAATGTATTAACTAACATGAATGAACAATGAACAATACATTTATTAATCTTTGCTAATGTTAGTTAATAAAAATACAGTCAGTGATTGTTCATGTTAGTTCACAGTGCATTAACTAATGTTAACAAACACAACTTGTGATTTTAATAATGCATTAGTAAATGCTGAAATTAACATTAACTAAGCTTAATAAATGCTGTAGTATTGTTCATTCTTAGTTCATGTGAATGACTAATGAACCTTATTGTAAAGTGTTACCTTTCATTCAAATGTAAACATCTGACAATTTTTAATCTAACGTATTGCTCTTTTTTTTGACACAGCATTTAAAAGAAGTACAGTAGATTAAGCTGACATTTCTTTCTGAGACTGATTTGCCCTGATGGACAGAACTGCAGACTTCACAGTTTGATTGACACTAATTTGTGAGAAAAGCCCGGCTATACACGGCATATTACTTGCTCAGTACTTCCGAAGCAAGCTTTTGTAATTATTAAATAATTCTGTTGCCAGATAAAAGTCTTTTATTTATATAAAGCATTTATTAAAGATTTGCAGCCATACAAATGATAAGCTCACCTGATCCATCAGGAATGGACCTTACGAAGGTGGGCAGCATCTTGACGGTAGCTGTCGGGTTAGTATCTCGTCCCAGTCCGTTCTCCATTTCCCGTCGGAAGCGGGCCATGATGTCGCGCAGCGTCTCATCAGAGAACCGCATGGCGTACAAGTATTTGTCAATCTACACAAATGGACACACAATAAACAAATTACATTGTGCCCTTTCCGCCATTTCTCTAAAGCATTCAGGTGTTTGTCAGTAATCAATATTGATGAACATGATGAATGTGGTCAGGTCATTGCCTGTTAGTTGATAGGTCACTGTGTCCTTGAAATATATGGCTCGTGGCCTAGACTATGCAGACATACTACAAATCTATGGGTGCTAGCATTTATAAACACAGACGATATGCATCATGAAAATGGCAAGTGGAAGATGTTTGGCTGAAGTCTAATGCAACAAAAGTGAATTAATACTGTAAACATATGCACCTGCTCTTGCAAATGCTGATTCATGATTAAGACTTTAACTGTAGTATGAGCACGTGAGAAATTCAGGCTAAAATCTATGCATGATGCCACTGATGAAAAATGGCCAACAATACATTGTATGGGTCAAAATTATAGATTTTTTTTATGCCAAAAATCATCAGGACATAAGTAAAGATCATGTTTCATGAAGATATTTTGTAAATTTCCTACCGTAAATATATAAAAACCTAATTTTTGATTAGTAATATGCATTGCAAAGAACTTTAAGGACAACTTTAAAGGTGATTTTGTCAATATTTTGCACCTTCAGATTTCAGATTTTCAGCCAAATATTGTTTTGTGGCTTTCAGGTGATGTAAAAATCTCAATTTCAAAAATTGACTTATATGATGGTTTTGTGGTTCAGGGTCACATGTAGTTCTGTTCATAGTGTAGCCTTCCAAATTGTTGGCAAATGTTAATTTTTATGAATTTAATACTTTTTACAAATACAAAACATGTAAGGAACAGTGTATGCCAATTACATGATGACATTTCTGCATAAAGATTACTACAGTCTCTTTTAATCAAGTTGAATTTGTTTGTTAAAAAACATTACTAGGAGAGTTTTGTAAAATGGGTCATTGCGTAACCAGCATGAGTAACATCCAACTTCCTCGTAAAAACATGAGAGCAGTGGTAAAGCTGCCAAAACCGTCTCGATGAAGTGAATGGTGGCTTTATCTTGAAATATGCTAAGAGCACTGACATGTTCTTCTGTCTGTGTGACTTGTTTGCAAATTCTATGTCATATACGTTATTCTTCTCCACTGTTTAAATGCTTATTTTCAAACTTCCTGTAACATTAGCAATGAATAACTGTTATAATCAAATTATATGTGTGGCATCTATGGGTCATAAAACTCTTATCAGGAGAGAGAAGCTCACAGGTGCACAGCTGAATCACACAGGATGGATTTCATTTCATGTTGTTATAGTAACCATGTTACACAATACAACTGTTGCTTCTGTCTGAAGTGTAAACATATTTTTGTGGAACGGTGTTGTTACTGTTAACTAAAAGAATTAAGATAAAATCTGAGAGCTTTCTTGACCCTGCAAAGACAGCGTTCAAGGCCCAGAAAGGTAATAAGGACATCGTTAAAATAGTCCTTGTGACATCAGTGGTTCAACCTTAATTTTATGAAGCTACAGGAATACATTTTGAGTGCAAAGAAAAGTAAAATATATTTTGTTTTCTTTGCACACAAAAAATATCTTTAGAACATTACGGTTGAACCACTGATGTCACATGGACTATTTTAACAATGTCCTTACTACGTTTCTGGGCCTTAAACATTTCAGTTGCATTGCTGTCTTTGCAGGGTCAGAAAACTCTTGAATTCCATCAAAAATAAATTAATTTGTGTTCTGAAGATAAACAAAGGGGTTTAGAATGACATGAGGGTGTGTAATTAATGACAAAATATTCATTTTTGGTGAGAACTATCCCTTTAAACTTAAAAATTGCTTTGGCAATTAACTGCAAAAAGTTGAATTACTACTTAATGAGTTAAAAATAAATTCAAGCTAAATAGAAATCTAAAAAAACTAATACAATGACAAAAGCAAATAAAAATACTAAAACTAAAATGAAAATATAAAAATAATAGTATAATAGTATACAAATATTACTAAAACAGCTCTGCTGTGGACATTAATAATTAGGCCTGTGAAATATCTGACATGGATCCAAACCATCATTGCCAGAGAAAGTGGCACACATGAGACAAAATCTGGATAATTATTTTTGCTAATATTTTCAAAATAGTACTAAATAAGAATTCAGTGCAATATAAGGTAATAAGGATGGTAGAATTTCGATCATGCATTTTTTTACAGATTATTAAAAATAGGGGGATTTATTCTTTCTTAAAAATGTTAGTATCTGACCATATTCATATATATAATCAGATATTTTAATATTTTAGGAAATCTTATCTTATAAATGAATATGTAAACCACCTATGTGTTAATATCTAAATCTGTGTGCTCATATTAGATTGTTTCTCAAATATTTCTCAGTAATTAAGTTAAGGTAGAACTATTTATTAATCACACTTAAAATGGAATTTCTTTATTTTACTAACAGAGTTAAAATGTAAAGACTGCGTACTCTCAAAGCGAGACACACAGGCATGTGCCTACACGCAGTCCTGCTCTGTTTACACATCTTTCCCTCCCTCCACAATTGCATTCAAACACTGTCAGAACTCTCCGGTAAAGGCACGCCGTTCGTCAGCTGTTGTAACCCGACACTCTTCCTTCGGGGGAGGGGGGTTGATGCTCACGACCACCTTCCCCCACTCAGAGACGTACTCTCCAATAAGCACGTTCGCACAGAGACACACAGACGCAAAAAAAAATCGTTCTCTCCTCATGGCAGCTCCATAACGCCCCACATCCTGCTTTCAAGGACATTGCAGTATAAACCCGACAACCTACGGCGACGGGGTTGTGTCGTCATTCGCAAGGGTATACCTCGTCCTCTCATCCTCGCCGTCGCACATTGTGTGACGTAGAAGCTGCAGATGGAGGGACGTGAGATGAGGCGCATCTCACGACTCTATGCTCTAAAACGCAGGCCCGTGTCATCTGTTGTCACGCGTCCGGAAAAGCTCGCAAGGACTAGTTTCAAACGGCCCTTGTTAAAGACAAATGATGAAACTCACCTTTTTGACCTGGTCATCCTTCAGTTCAGTGAAGTAGTAGGCCAGAAGCTGTGCCGCTATCATCCTGCTTCACCTCTTTGGTGAAAAAGCAACAGAAGAGAGAAGGAAAAACCTTACGATCCTTTCCAGTGAGGCAGGCAAAACAATTTGAGCCCAGAAGCAACGTGGGTTAGCTATAAAACAGGAAGCCGGCACGTAGGGGTGTTCCCTTCCAGCGCTACGGCAATGTCTGACTCTCCTCGGCCTAGGAAGTCAAGCTGCATATAATGCGCTTGCATGAGATGCAGCAGAGGCTAGGATGGGGAACGGCTAAAGCCCTGCCCACTCACTCTGCTCCTATTGGTTGAGTTTTATGGGCAGGCTTCTGAGGCAGAGTGCTGCTGACAGCCGCCCCCCTCCTCTGGCTCTCTTTCTTGCTTCTTCCCTCTCAGATCCCACCTCCTCCTTCCATTCTATCCGTTCAGTCCTTTTCAGTCTTCCTTTTTTCTCATTCTCATCCACTTTGAGTGAAAGAAAAAGGGATTCACCTAAGAGGCACGTAGTGCACGTCCTCAACACGTCACAGTACTCAAAGCCTCGTCGCTTGAGTTTTTTAAAGTGGTTGGTAGATTTGGGAGGAGAAGCAAAAATGCTGAGTAATGCTATGCCAAAGTGCCAAAGTCATATCAGCACAGAGGTGCATGTTTCCTGCTTCTTCGGTTCAGCGGCAGGACTGTTATAAATGTGTGATGCTAGAGGAAATGTGTGAATGTGTGACGTTATTTCGGGGGTAGTCGGCAGGGGGGATGGCCAAATGGATGGCGGCAAAAATGACATCGGGGGTCAGTCTGGAAAGGCCTGGCCTAAGATGTGTGAACAGCTGGGGATGATTTACATTTGAAAACAAGAGAGGATACGCATAACGTGGTGATGTTGAAATACAAATAATGACACAGTGCAAAGGAAGTGAACTCCTTGTTTTACAATATCCATGTCATTATGTGATTTAATTGACATTTAAAATGTTCATTACAATGACTGAGGCTCTGAAATACCCATTTTGCATCACAACGATATGATATGTGCACTTCTTAATTGTCTGGAAAAAAAAACAAGCATTCGACAAATGTTAAAATGATTTTAAAAATAAAAAAGTTAATAAAATAAAACTTTTTTTATTATTAAACAGTTAAACCCTTTGATATATGATGGCTATTAAAAGCTTGTGTATTAAAAAATAAAATAAATAAAACAATTGGTACCCTATAAACTGGATATTATAAATGTTGATATAATCAAATAAGTACAAAACAATCCCTGTGATATTAGCTGGTTATAAAATGCTTTGTATTAATAAAATGAATAATCAAATAATTGGTCACTATAATATACAGTGCCTTGCGAAAGTATTCATACCCCTTCATTTTTACACATTTTGTTATGTTGCTGCAAGTTAAACTGCTTTAAATGACTTTTTTTCCACATCAATCAACATTCCATACACCATAATGACAAGTAAATACAGAACTGTCACAACAAAAAAAAAACACTGAAATAAGTAATTTGCATAAGTATTCATACTAAGTAAGTATGAATAAGTAACTCAGTACTTCGCTGAAGCGCCTTTACACGTCTTTTTGGGTATGATGCAACAAGCTTTGGACATAAGCATTTGGCAATTATCTGCCATTATTCTCCTCACCTTTTCACCTCTCAAGCTCTGACAGGTTGGATGGGGCAGACACTTTTTCAGGTTTCTCCAGAATTGTTTGAATGGGTTAAAGCCAAGGCTGTGGCTGGGCCACTCAAGGACATTCACAGAGTTGTCTATAAGCCACTCTTGCTGTGTGCTTATGGTCATTGTCCTGTTAGAAGATGAACCTTCTGCCCAGTCTGAGGTTCTGAATCTCAACTAGAGTGACCATCAGCTTCTTGGTCACCAGTATAACCAAGCCCCTTCTCCATGAATTGCTCAGTTTATCCAGGAGGCCATCTCTAGGAAGAATCCTAGTTGTTCCGAACGTATTCCATTATGGATAATGAAGGCTACATGCTTCTGTGAACCTTCAATGCAGCAGAATTTTTTCTGAACTCTTCCCCAGATCTGTGACTTGACATAATCCTGTTTCTGAGCTCAACAGGCAGAGCTCTCCCAGGGCTTGGTTTTTGCTCTGATATGTATTTTCAGTTTCAGAGGTGTGTGCCTTTCCAAATTATACCCATCCAAAATATAGTAACACCTACAAGCAACATGAATGTTCCTGAGCTAATTTTCAGCTGTTCCAGATAAGGGTATGAATACTTATGCAATGGAATCATTTAAGTGTTTTATTTTTAATAAATGTGCAAAGATTTTACAAACCTGTTTTTGTGCTTAGTCAGTATGTGTATGGAGTGTAGATTGATGTGGGAAAAAAGTAATATAAAGCAGTTTAACATAAGGCAGCAACATAACGTGAAAAAAAAATTGAGGGGTATGAATACTTTTGCAAGGCGCTGTATACTGGACATATTCAACACTGCTAAAAATATAAAATACATAAAAAAACAAAGAATAAAACAATACTCTTTCATAAATGCTATATTAGATGCTGATATGAGGAAGTAGTGTTAAATGTGATTTAGCCTAAGCTGTTGCATAGGGTTTATTTTGCAGTATCTCAGGGGAATGTCACAGTGGAAAACATTCAGGGTAATTGGAAAATCCGTGGAAGCGGGTGAGGTGATGGCAACACAGGCCAGATGAGCTTACTGTGGGTCGTGCTTTAAGGCACGCAGCCATCCTCCCCCTCTCAGAAGCACGTGAGAGCCTAACATCCTCTTTCTGAGCAGAGCCAATCAGAGTAGACATACACTGAGATACGTCACAGAAGCATCACAAATGACAGATTTGAGTCATTCATATATTTAAACATATATTTGAGCGCATATTATTTTCCTGAATATGTGCATATTATTGCATTGAAATGAGCAATAGAATTTTATAAAGCAAATAAAACTCTTAAATATTTTTCCTTTGTTAATTTTCATATCAGTACACACATTGACTATATTTAGTCCTGAGTATACTGAGAGGCATTTCGGTTAACATGCTTCAATTTATTTTTAGTGATAGACAGTGGCAGTCCAGAAACATCGAAGTCCTTTATGACCGTAATACATGAAGGTGACTCAAAGTGAGATAAGGTTTCCTGGAACAGAGCTGTTTGTATTCTACAGGACATGCATCATACTAGCAAAAAATGTCACCGCATGGCACACATTTAAATGTCTCTCATTTCTGAAAGTTCATTTACGAGGGGAACAATGTCTAGTCAGTTAAGTACTTTGCATAGTGGAGCAATGACATCACTTCCTGCCAGATTTACTCACAGTGCTGGGAGTGTAAAGGAAGTTAATTTCTTGTTAATTTTCACAAATGAAAGTACTTTGCATAGCGGAGCAATGACATTAACTTCCTGGCAGATTGCGCGAAGAGTGGTTGTGTTTGCTTAGTGTCTGTGACAGCGGCAATATGACATATAATAAATAATGTCTGACATTTTCACAAATGACCTACCCAGCAGACAAACTACACCCCTTGACAGCTAAATGTTCATGTATGAATGACCAGACAGATACCATGACAGAGGTCAGTTTTTTTTCTCAAGGACAATGGCCAGTTCTTAGCTATTTTAACACAACTTCAGGTACATTTTTAAATATGCTTTTTAAAATTCATAGACGATTCCTCATAAGGAGGAATGGTTGATCCATATTAGTAAAAGCAGTGAGTTTTGTAAATCTGTTCAAAATATATTTTTATTTTTCAAAATATCTTTTTTATTTAAGATACTGTGTGGAAAATACATAAAACCTAAATAAATATTTTCATAGTATTTTTAGATTTTTGGGTAATTTCGGTTCTGATTAACCTTTTTGCAATTTGTCCTACGACATTGAAGTAATCGATGTTAGATCAACTGCCACTGAAGTTCACTTCCAGAACAAAAATTTATAGATAATGTACTCAACCCCTTGTCATCCAAGATGTTTGTGTCTTTCTGTCTTTAGTCATAAAAAAATTGTTTCTTAAGGAAAACATTCCAGAATTTTTCCCCATATAGACGAACGTTTGAGGTTAAAAAGCATATAAATTGTATTTTTTTTTTTTATACAATAACCGATCGTTTCACAAGATAAGACCCTTTTTTTCTTGGCTGGGATCGTTTAGAGCCCTTTGAAGCTGCATTGAAACTGTATTTTGGAAGTTCAAACTCTCGGGCACCATTGAAGTCCATTATATGGAGAAAAATTCTGGAATGTTTTCATCAAGAAACATTATTTCTTTATGACTGAAGAAAGAAAGACATGAACATCTTAGATGACGAGGAGGTAAGTAAATTCTATATAAATTTTTGTTCTGGAAGTGAACTTCTCCTTCAAGAATCAGCTTGATCGGTTCTAATTAGCTAATTAAAGGGATAGTTCGCCAAAAATGAAAGTTCTGTCATTAATTATTCACCATCATGTCGTTCTAAACCCATATGGCCTTTGTTCATCTGTGGAACACAAATTAAGATATTTTTGAAGAAATCCGAGAGCTTTTTGACCCTGCATAGACTGCAGTGTAACTGACACATTCAAGGCCCAGAAAGGTAGTAAGGACATTGTTAAAATAGTCCATGTGACATCAGTGGTTTAACCATAATTTTACGAAGCTACAAGAATACCTCTTGCGTGCAAAGAAAACAAAAAATAACAACTTTATTCAACAATTCTTCAACATTTTGGTTACATTGCTGTCTATGCAGGGCCAGAAAGCTCTTAAATTGAATCATAAATATCTTAATTTGCGTTATGAAGATGAACAAAGGTCTTACAGGTTTGGAACAACATGATGATGAGTAATTTATTTTTGGGTGAACTATCCCTTTAAGGCAGTCCAGTGGAACTATAAATTTGAGATGCATAATTAGAGACATTTTAGAGTAAAAAGTTTTTCTTACTATTTAACAGCTTTCTTAAATGCTGTAAGAAGTGCGCTAATTACACCATGTCCTCAATAGAACATCCAGAAGTACATTAATAAACTCTACAGAATGTTTGTTTTGCTCTAACTAGTTTAGTTTACTGAGGCAGAGTGAAACACATCCTCCACCAGTGGTAAAAGAAATGCTCATTATTCAAACATAAAATGCATTAGGCCTAATATAATTAGGTCATTAATCTGTCTGGAATTCGCACTTTGGACCTGGATAATGATTTGTCATTTTACTGTATACTTGTATATGGCAGAAATTATAAATAAACTTAATGTATAACCCAATACTATATTAACACAGGGCTTTTGGAAGAACCTGGGAGAGCATTTTTAAGGAACTAAACACTACAAAATGTCAGCCTGTTCTCTAAACACAGCTATTTGATCAGACAGGATGTAGGAAGTTTTTGTTACCTTATCACTTTCCATAAAGGAAGGCAGGTGGGTTACGCTTAAAAAAATAGGATAGAGAATCTCACCGTCAGCTGAACTAGTTGGCTTCTTGAGATCAAGTCGGATTAAACACATGCTCTTGCATAAGCTAACAATGCCGCTGCCTTCAGAAGGGGCATATTGTTAGGACTGTTACTGAACTTGTACTTTTGATACTTACTGATATAGAACAAATACCAAACAATGCTAAATATTTTTGCCTGTATCGGGTTAAATTACAAAGGTAAACAACATGCCACTGAATGCAATTATTTTATCAAGACATCTCTTTATTACACTTAATTTAGCAGATGTTTTCTAATTTAGCTAATCTAAAACGTGTATTCTTACAAACTGAGCATGCATGCTAACACATGCAAGTATGGTGACGTGCTGAAGAGCATGGCTGCTAGCTTCAGCTACTATTGTTCGGCAGTGAAGCTAGTTAGCATTAGCGGGAAGGATTACGATGAGTAAACTTTTCCCTTTCTGCTCCATGAGGATTTGTGAGCAGGACCTGGCCTGGTTGAACTGCTTTGTTAAATCCCTTTAGAAGCTTAAATTAGTGAACACAAAAGCGAAATGTGCTAATGTTATCCAAAACATCTATTAAATCTTTGAAAGGCAGTCAAATATGAATACAGTACCATTTAGTTTGGGGATGGTAAGATTTTTTTTAATAAAAAAGTCTTATGCTTACCAAGTCTGCATTTATTTGGTCAGTTGAAACAGTGAAATACTATTACAATTTAAAATGATTGTTTTCTAGTTTAAATATTTTAAAATGTAATTTATTCCTGTGATGGCAAAGCTGAATTTTCAGCATCATTACTTTAGTTTTCAGTGTCACATAATTATTCAGAAATCATTCTAATATGTTGATTTGCTGCTTAAAGGATATTCATTATCATTGTTAATGTTGAAAACAGTTTTTTTGGAAACCATGACACTTTTTTAGCATTCTTTGACAAATAAAAAGTTCAAAAGAACAGCGTTTATTTGAAATAGAAATATTTTGTAACAATCATTGTCACATTTGATTTAATACATCACTATTGAACTAGTCAACATTTTCTATAAGACTACAATGAATATGGACTGGATCTTCAAAAAAAAAAAAGATGTAAAAATATCATAAAATCATCATAAACGTGGTCTACTCACAAACAGTAAATGATAAAGTAAATTATGACTTTTTTGGTGAACCATTCCTTACAAAATATTCCGTTTAAAATAAAGTTTTATAAGTCATTTTTCACAATACAGCAAAAAACTTTGAATTTGAGTCTAATTTGCCTCTACTATTCAAATAAATAAATTGCTTTTCAAAGTACTGTAGCATAAATGCCCTGATTTGTTAAGTCTGTGTGGTCTCCAAGCTTCTCAGAAACCATCACAGAGCACTAGAGCAACATACTGTCATGACATTCCTCAGCACACAGCCATCACCCCCTTTAGTTTGGCCTCTGTGAGCCTTTCACTCTGACTGGCCATGCAAACCGCTCACTAATTCTGAACAAAAGGACAACGAGAAAAAAGGCCTTCAAAGATGCAATGTACAGTGAGATTGAAACGATGCTGAACATGGCGAACATCAGTGCAGACATTATTGCATTAATTATTACCTTCAAAATGAAATAATAATAATACAAAGCAATAAATTAACACTTTTCTGCCAATGCACCTGATGGCACATATTTTTATATGCAAAAAAATAGATAGAATCTTATATGCAAGCTGCAAAATGAGCAAGATTTTGTGTGCGATGTCATTTGATAAATGCATTTGATTACATACAGAAACCTGAACTCTTAAAACAACATATCAGCCCTCGAGGAAACCCAGTCTGAGCATCTAGTTAGGTTCTTGTTTCTCTATATGATGCTGTTGTGCTACAGCTGTGATCAGGGCCGCCCCTTTCCCACTGCCATCCTCTGACAGGATGAAATCCACCTTACATTTGGGTGCGAGATCTCTGACAGTGTCCTTTAAGATTGTGGAGAAGCTGTCACAAAAAGCCACAAGTTTAGGATATAAATCCAACACTGATCAAATGTAAATGTAAAGATGTTCCGCTAATCTTTACTTACTGTGGATGTAACTTGTAAAGGGTGCCGTCAACTCCCACAGTAATCTCCAGATTGTCCAGACCGCGGTTTTCTCGGATTTTGTCTACAATAGCAGCCATTCCTGCTCCACAGAGCTGAGCTGCTCGACGGGAAACGGCTCCGCACACTTCCTTCACAACAATACTGTCGTCACATGTGCTGTCCAAACCCAGACTCTGCAGAATAGACCTCACTTGCAGTAGTGCCAGACGGTCACTAGGTTTATAGAAGCCAAAGTATGAGTCAAAATAAATACATAACATTGGATTTATTCACTTAGAAGTCAGAAAGGAAAAAATGTGGGAAAAAAGGGATGATTCATCCAAAAATGAAAATTACCCTATGATTTACACACCCACAAGCTATCCTAGGTTTATTTGACTTTCTTTTTTAAGACGAATACAATTGTAGTTATATTAAAAATGCCCTGGCATTTCCAAGGTTTATAATGGCAGTGAATGGGTGTTGAGATTTTGAAGTCCAATAAAATGCATCCATCCTGGGGGTTAATAAAGGCCTTCTGATGTGAATCGATGTGTTTTTGTGAGAAAAGCATCCACATTTAAAACTTTATAAACCATAATCTCTAGCAGAAGTGACAAATGCGGAAACACAGAGAAGAGAGCAAAACAAAAGACAGGTCATGAATTAAAAGTACAAAACTAGGACTTGAAAAGAAAGATGTCGGAGGATTTCAACATAAGTCAAGAGGAGACTGGTTTTCCTTTGCCTTTATTGCCTCCTGGAGCTGTGTGGAGCACTTTTTATGATGGATGGATGCACTTTATTGGACTTCAACTGGACTATTGAACATCAGGTGCAATAAAGGCCTTCTGAAGTGTTTGTGTAAGAAAAATATCCAAATTTAAAACTTTATAAACCACAATCTCTAGCTTACGCTAACTGTTGTACGTGGGTTCACAAGAAAGTGATGTTCCAGCGGATGCTGTAGGATGTAGGCGTAGCGTAAACTCCGGTGAGAATATGCTAGTCTCGCGAGAACCAAGTTTTGATTACAGCAAAGGAAAACCGGTCTCCTCTTGACTTATGTTGAAATCCTCCGACATCTTTCTTTTCAAGTCCTAGTTTTGTACTTTTAATTCAAAACCGGTCTTTTGTTTTGCTCTCTTCTCTGTGTTTCCGCATTTGTCACTTCTGCTAGAGATTATGGTTTATAAAGTTTTAAATGTGGATGTTTTTCTCACAAAAACACATCGATTCACATCAGAATGCCTTTATTAACCCCCGGGAGTTTGTGGAGCACTTTTTATAACGGATGGATGCATTTGAACTTTAAAATCTCAACACCCATTCACTGCCATTATAAAGCATGGAAGAGCTAGGACATTTTTTAATATAACTCCAGTTGTATTCGTCTGAAAGAAAAAAAGTCATATACACCTAGGATGGGTTGAGGATGAGTAAATCATGGGGTAATTTTCATTCTTGAGTGAAAAAGTTTAAAACTTTTTAAAAGTGGACTCAATTAAAAAAATCATATACTCACATATACTCACTTATGGCTCATAATTAAGCAACTGAGTGCATCTTTAATATGATATTTAGCAAATGGTAATAGCTATACATTATGCTGAACAATATCAGCATGATATATAAAGTATATGCCAAAATATAGTCAGTCACGTGACCAGTATATTCTGTCATAAATGTCTACTGTACCTCTCAATCTGTGAAAGGAACTTGGTTTCAAAGATGCCTCTGGTCTTCAGTCTCTCTGTAATGCGACCGCGAAACAGAAATCCACGCTTTGTGAGATCAATGAGGATCTGCCTTACAATCTCTCCCAAATACATTCCACTGGTCATCTTTTCAAACCTGGAAATGAATGGGTAACACATTATATTTGGAAAATCTAACACTTGTGTATATATTTTAAAAACTTTAAATTAATAATAATAGTAGTAGGCTATTTATATTTTAAGTAAAATTAATTATTATTTAGTATAAATATAATTAAATTATAATCTTCCCAATAATAGCAAAGAAATTATTAACAGTTTTAATGGCACTTATTTTTGCTCTTTGCTTATAAAAGGCTATGTGCATTACAGCAGGTTGCTAACATCGTTTTCATGCTTCCTGCATGAACTCCTGAACATATACTGCCTCCATGTGGACAAATGCAGAAAACTTGGATTGCACTTCACTGTTCAGATAACCACTGAAAAATAACATTGTCTAAAATGATCTTTACCTTTGTTTTCCTGGATTGAGTGAGCCTTCGTCCACTTCTCTGTCATATCTGGTTCGGATGTCCTCAATATTGTCATTTTCTCCAAATCCTCCCCATTCAGTGTTCACACACATCTGGCCTTCATCACCCTCCACGACCTCAATGTTCTTCATCTCTTCCATGTAACACACATTGCTTCCAGTTCCTGTGGAGTTAAGAATCATAGAGGCGTTGACATGTTGCATACTATAATCTTTGTGTGTGTGTTGGTTTATAATCAGCAGTGAGGTTGTTAGTTAACATACAGCCTCATTGAAACATCACAGAAATGCATTAATACATACCAGCAATAAGACCAATCTGACATTTAGGGTCCTCATATGCGCATGTCATCATTGTGCCAACTGTATCATTCACAATAGCAACGATATCAAGGTCAAATTCCTGAAAGAAAGAACTAATTCATCATCACACTATTACAAACATCAGCAGCACAAAATAGGCAAAACTACAGTCTCATTCAAATAAGAGGATTATAAGCTAAATTATAATCATTTATGAAAAAATATAAGCATTTGGTTGAATGAATGAATGAATGAATGATCGCATTTATATAGCGCTTTCATTGTGTATTGCTATACACCCAAAGCACTTTACAATCATATGGGGGGATCTCTCCTCAACCACCACCAGTGTGCAGCATCCACTTGGATGATGCGACGGCAGCCACAGGACAACGGCGCCAGTGCGCTCACCACACACCAGCTACAGGTGGAGAGGAGAGAGAGATAGAGCCAATTCAGTGAATGGGGATTATTAGGAGGCCATGATTGACAAAGGCCAGAGGAGGGAATTTGGCCAGGACACCGGGGATACTCCCCTACTCTTTACGAGAAGTGCCATGGGATTTTTAATGACCACAAAGAGTCAGGACCTCGGTTTAACGTCTCATCCGAATGACGGTGCTTTTTACAGTATAGTGTCCCCATCACTACACTGGGGCATTAGAACCCACATAGACCACAGGGTGAGCACCCCCTGCTGGCCTCACTAACACCTCTTCCAACAGCAACCTAGTTTTCCCAGGTGGTCTCTCATCCAGGTACTGACCAGGCTCAGCCCTGCTTAGCTTCAGTGGGTAGCCAGTCTTGGGCTGCAGGGTGAAATGGCTGTGGCAACGCCATTCGCCATGGTTAAGTCTGATACTCAGATTATGTGACAATGGAACATTAATTAGTTAACAGTAATGATAATGCTGCTTCTGTGTAAGTGGATGAGTGTGTCGTGCAAAAACAGCTTGATGTTTGCTTCCCCTCACATTTCGTCTTTTGATGGCCTCTCTCAGCATATCCACCACATCGTAACCCTCGCAGTCTGTTGCTTTGAAGCCTTTCGTCCAGCAGACCAGATCTCCCTAAACAAGTGGACCATACAAATGGCAATGAGAGTAGCATTTGTCTATGTGATTTAACAGTTTGTTTTAAGGTGTTTAAGTGTCAGTATGAGAATTTTATTGACAACTGAAGTGACCTCTGATAACACAAAGTGCTTGTTTACCTTATCAATACCTGTCTGATTGCATGGGAAAGAGAAGGTGAAGCCAAGAGGCAGACGAGTGTTCTTCATTCCCATATAGTCCAAGAAATCCGATATACACTGAACTATGTGGTCAAACAGCTAAAATAAAAAAAAGTAACAACATTTCTTGTAAATGTTATACTGATGCATTTCTGACCTTATACACTTATAATAATGTTAAATATGTGATACGAATGTATTCATTTGAACTTAAAGGATTATGTTTATTTATTGATAGTGTTTCACCTCTTCTCCTGTCCCTTGCATGATCTCCAGTGGAATGGCATAAATCTTGTTGTACATCCGGACTGAATTTCGCATCCCGGTACGGATCTTAACCACCAACACACGGAAATTGGTTCCACCAAGATCCAAGGCAAGGTACTTTCCTCTTTCTGTCAAAGTAACAACATTCAATGACATAAAACGTATTTTTATCATCATTTATATTCAGTTATCATCATGCTCAGATATTACATCTATTATGTTTACCATTGAATATACAAATGTATCAAAAATAATAAAATAATAATAATAAAATATAGAATAATAAATAATAAAATATGTCAAAATAATAATAAAAAAAAATGAAATATATAGTCTGCAGCATCTCCTCAACCCTAAATAGCACAAGTGGTTTGGAGAATGTGTATTATATTACATTATATTATATTATATCATGTTATATTATATTATATAACAGGGCTAAAAGTAAATGATAACTCACAAAAAAAAGAAGTCAAGAAAAATTTCGCCATGATTGTTATAGGTAGTAGAGCTGCACGATTCTGGATAAATAGAGATTCAACGATTTTTTTTTTTTGCTTTTAAAACAGAGATCATGATTCTCCCAAGATTCGGAACTAAGCAAAATAACACGCAATTTACTAGAGGTTGAGACAAAATATTAATTGCCTCCTTGTTTTTAAAAAATGTTTAATTAATTTGAATGAATTATTTAAAAAAAACAGTTTGAATAATTGATTCAGTGACTCACTCATAAATACTTCACTTGTTTCATTACTGAATGAATCAGCATTTTTGAACAAATCTCTTGAATGAATTATTCAGTGCAAAATAATTTTTTAACAGTCAAAACAATTGTGCAAATTGAAATTGTGAATTGAAAATATGCCCAATGGAAAAACAATTTCAATGGAAACAGTTTTTTTTTGCATATACAGGTCACGTAATATGGAAACGTCACATGATCATTCTTTAATGTAGAAATAACCTCCAAGAAACACCTTATACGTGGCAGCTCATATCTGTGGCTACGAAAAAAAGTATTAGTCACATAACATTGGTTAATGGGAACGCTGTCAATTCACAATTGTTTTTTTTATTGACATTTGTAAAATATTGCAAAAGTTTTGTGCGTACAGGGGTTGGACAGTGAAACTGAAACACCTGGGTTTAGACCACAATTAGTATGCCGTTTGGCCTCCTTTTGCAGCCAATACAGCATTATTTCATCTTGGGAATGACAAATACAAGTCCTGCACAGTAGCCAGAAGGATTTTGAGCCATTCCTTTCGCAGAACAGTGGCCAGGTCGCTATGTAATGTTGGTGTATGAAAACATTTCCTGACTCGCTCCCTCAAAACACCCCAAAGTGGCTCAATAATATTCAGATCTGGTGACTGTGCAGGCCATGGGAGATGTTTAACTTTACTTTCATGTTCATCAAATCACTCGTCACCAGTCTTGCTGTGTGTATTGGTGCATTATCATCCTAATACACGGCACCACCTTCAGGGTACAATGTTTGAGCTATTGGGTGCACAAAGTCAACCTTCACACTCTGCTCTTATTGGTGGAATGTGCGATCAGTAAAGACTGGCCACCAGGCTGCATAAATATAGCCATGAAACCTCCAACACTATATTGGCCAGTGTTTCAGTTTCATTGTCCAACCTCTGTATATGTAATTGAAACCCGACTATTATAATAATTTGAAGTGATGACTTGCTCCATTTTGATCACTACCACAGACATCAGTGTTTATATTTGAACTAAAACTTTTATCTCAGTACTATCCCAGATTTTGACAAAGATTTAACAGATCACGTGGGTGTTTGAATCGAGATCACTATATTTTAATTATGCAGCTCTAGTAAGTAGACAGTTTACTTTACCTGTCCCATCTGGAGTCCTGTAAACATATGTGGGTAACATTTTGACTGAGGCAGTGGGATGGGAGTCTTTCTTCAAGCCTCGTTCCAACTCCACACGCATCTTCGCCTTCACTTCCTGAAGCTGTGTGGGACTCAAGGCGAAGACTGCGAGAGTATCATCAATCTCCTTCCGTTGGGACGCTAACCGCTGAGCGACTGCAGTCACCATGGCGGCACCTTTTGCACTGCCACTTTCAGACAGCACAAAACGGACATGACAGTCTGGCACCAGATGGCGGACCACCTTGTGAAGCCTCTTGGGGTACCTTTAAAATTCACATACAAGTTGTGAGTTTCTTAAATCCAATTTCATACTAAACCTCCTTGGGTTTTGTATGTGAAGGTGAACTGACGTACTGTGGATGTGTTCTGTAGACAGTCCCATCCACTCCTACTGTGGTCCGAAGGGTCTTCAGCTTTTTGTTTTCTCGGATCCGTGTCAGGATGGCAGCTAAAGCGGCAGCAACCAGATTAGCTGACCTGAAGGAGACGATGGTACAGACATGCTGGACAGCAATGCAGTCATCGTCACTGGGATTTAGACCCAGGTCTTCCAGGATCTCCTTGGTGTTCTCCAAACCACCTTTATACCTGGAAACATCCTCAGTTAGAATATGTACATTTAAACCACCATCTAGACCAGCACTAACCACCAAAAACCAGACAGAGCCAGGGTGGAAATTCATGCTGATCTAAGATAATATATTCTGCAGGGAAAATTCTTAAATAATCACTGAAACAGTCAAAATCCACTTTATTCTTCAACGCAGAAGTAAGCCTATGGGTAAGACTTCCAGTTCATAAGCTGCTATAGGGAAATAACGAGAAGAATAACAACGTGCATTAAACGTTAAAACTGTTAGCACTACAAACCAGTGTGTTCGTAAAAATAAGCTGTTTTCTACAGCTAAAAATAGCTAGACGCGGGTGAGACCAGAAGCCAGACCCATAAAATAGCAGCGCCCACTCTTACAGGAGAAGTAAGGTGGATAGGTTTGCTATAGGACTCCTCATAAATAGAATATATTATATTATTATAATTATATATTATTAATATATATATTGCTTATTTTAACCCATTTAATATTAGTTTGTATTTGTGAATATGTAATCTTACTGTTCAATCAAGCAGATGTGGTTGGTCTGGAAAGTTCCCTTGGTTCGGAGAGCATCAGAGATCTGGCCATGAAAGAGTAGACCCTTTTTGGCCATTTTCAGTAGGATGAGTCTCACAAGCTCTCCCATGTACATCCCACTCACCATCTTTTCAAACCTGGCAATGACACAACCGGAGTTACAAAGGTAGTACTTGGTGAAAAAATGCACAAAATTTTTTGGTTAAATGCACAAAATTTTGGGAACAATGTTAAATCAGTGGTGGCCAAACATTCTACTATGAGGGGCCAAAAATAAAACTTTTTGAGGGTCAAATGACTGAAAACTTGAAAAGTAAATGTTGCATTATATCCAGCTATATTATATTTAAATGCATTTTTAAAATCAAATTCATTTATATTCTGTAAACTTAAAAGCTAAATAAATAAATATTGTTATATGGCACCTTTTGGCTGTGTTTACACTGACACAAAAAAATCAGATTTTTGTTCTCATCTGACGCACAAGATCCGATTTTGTCACATTCGATCTGAGCCACTTCTAAATGTGGTTTTAAATTAGATACATATCCGATATCTGGACATCCGACTTATGTATAAACACACATTAAGAGCCAGGGGGTGGAAACTTTTTGTAATTTTTTTAATTAAACCTTCTGTAATAGTTGCATATGAGTCCCTCAGTTGCCCTCAGTGTGAAAAGATGGATCTTATAATCATACAGTCATTGTTGGAAAGGGTTCAAATACACACAAATGCTGAAAAGAATTTGTGGGACCTGAAGGATTTTTCTGAAGAACAGTGGGCAGTTTAACTGTTCAGGACAAACAAGGGACTCATGAACAACTATCACTAAACAAAAAAAATCACAGCTGTCATCATTCAGGTAACAACATACTAAATAAAAATAACATGCACGTTTTATGATCCCTCTTATTTTGGTAAAATAATTAATATTTAGCAGATTCTGCAAGTTTATGTAAATTTTTGATCTCAACTGTTGGTAAGAAATTGCGCAATATTCAGGAGGTCTTTATCCATTACCAGGCACATTTAGTGCTGCAAAACGTCCATGACAGCTGTTGTCTGTGCTGGCAGATAATAATGGCCACTCCACGTGAATTTTATTTATTATTTTAAAAGCACAGCCATTCAAACCTGAGGGTCTACCATGTGCATAGTTCCATTTGCATAGTGAAGCGATCATATCATTTTGGGTTGGAATTAACATAAATAGAGATATTGGATATTGGACTTGTCTAAAAAGTATGTAAACAGACAGCTGGACATGGTCAAAAGATCGGATCTGTTCATTAAGACTTAAAGTGTAAAATGCAGCCTCTGTTTCCTGCTTTTGTAATATATCATGTTGGGTCAAATCACACATTAAGAGCCAACTTTGGCCCACAGGCCGTGGTTTGGGCATCTCTGTAGGTGTGTTTCCATCACAGATTTGCATTAATTTGCAATAATTTAGAAATGTCAAAAAAAAAACTATTGCGAAATGAAGGCGTTTCTCTAACCAATGTTATGCAACTAAAACATCATTTTTTCCTCTCATGATAAGCCATGACAATCGATGTTGGTAGGTTTATGTATATCACAGCCACCATACTAATGATTATTTTTTAAGCAAAGGAGACGTGTATCTTTCTGGGACGCTTTTGAAACATGCCGCGGTGCTGCTGGTATAAACACGAGCATTGACTAGAGTGGCCGCGGTCAGCTCCGGCGGCTGTGTCGGAGCTGTAATGCACAGCAGACATGTGCAGTGTAGATAAGGGGTTATTCAAGCATTAATGGCAAGGAAAGCCCCTTATACATGAGAGCAGCCACATATGAGGTGTTTCTTGGATGGTTATAATACATTAAAGAATAATCATGTGACTTTTGTATACGCTAAGTGAGCAGTTTCCATTGCAGTTTTGCAAAGTATTCCTTTTTCGAATTGCCTGAAAAACCACCTCATGCAAGCTTTTTGCGAGTTTTTGCAAAAATGACGTGCTTTTTTTTTCTATTGGCTGTAGTTTAAATTGTGCAATTTAAATGGTAATGGTAATGGAAATGCATCTTGTATAAAAGCAGTTTGACTTGCCTATTATTAAGTACTTACAGCTGTTTTCCTGGATTAACTGAGGCGGCATCAATTTCACGGTCAAAGCTTGTGATGAAATCATCAAGCACACCATCATCTCCAAATGCCCCCCATTCAGTATTAATACACATCCTGCCTTCATCTCCTTCCACCAGATCAATGTGTCGCATTTCCTCCATGTAACACGCATTAGTGCCGGTACCTGAAGAAATGCATAGTGGAAATTAAACGTTTACTTTTCTTTACCTTTGCATGATTTATATAAGCTTTAGAGGTCTTCTGCCATTTGAAGCAGCACATTTTTTTGGGATTATATATATTTTTAAATCTATTGTGAGAAAAGCATCCAGTTAGGCCTTACCTACAATAACCCCCACCTCGCAGTTCTGGTCATCATATCCACAGGTCATCATGGCGCCCACCGTGTCATTGACCATAGCCAGGACATCCACATCAACATCCTTCTGAAAATATCAATTTAAAAACCTCAACATGAATCACAAATTCCACCAGTGTAAATGATGACAGAAGAAAAATGATATTCATACCCCAACTTTTTTAATGGCTTTCCGTAATAACTCCACCACATTTTTGCCTTGAACACCTCTAGCCTTGAAATTCTTAGACCATGACAGCAAGACACCCTGTGTCAACACAAATAAAACAGGTCAGTGAGGAGATCAACTGATATGTATATCTATTCTTCCATTTCACTAGCATACTGATAAGAAAATCAACTTTAATCAGTATTTCAAATACTTAAGCACCTTGATCCAATTAAAACATGTTGAGTTAAGATAAAATTTGATATTAACACGTCAACTGTACCTCATCTATTTTAGACTGCGCACATGGGAAAGAGAAGGTGAAGCCGAGAGGTTTTCTTCTGTGATTAATGTGTTTTTTCTGTAGAAAAGACTTCAAAGATTCTGCCACATGCTCAAAAAGCTGCAAGATAAAATGAATACATTTTAAATTGAAATAATTGGCCCTCTATTCATATCAAGGTCAGCTGCCATTTTTTATTGCACATGAGCAATGCATGAATACATACATAATTGCTTTATTTGCATTGGCATAATTACGAGAACTAACATAAAAGTTTCATCATAATCACAATTTACTGGAAACTGTAATCTGCAATAAATTCCTTATTGTTACAACTCATATTTGTGAAGCAATAATCACCTCAGTTCCTCTGCCATTAAGGATTTCTTCAGGGATAGGAAAGGTTTCACTCTCCATCTCAACTTTCTGCTTCCCATTTTCTGAAACCTTCACCTGAAGCACCTTAAATTTCGAACCTCCCAGATCCAGTGCCAGAAACTCACCCTTCTCTGTGAGAAAAATATATGAAAGAGAACATTGTGACCCTGGACCACAAAACCAGTTATAAGCAGCACAGGTAAATTTGTAGCAATAGCCAACAATACATTGTATGGGTCAAAATGATTGATTTTTCTTTTATGCCAAAAATCATTAGGATATTAAGTGAAGATCATGTTCTATGAATATATTTTGTAAATTTCCTACCGTAAATATAACAGAACTTAATTTTTTGATTATATGCATTGCTAAAAACATCATTTGGACAATTTAATTTTCTCAATATTTAGATTTTATTGCACCCTCAGATTCCAGATTTTGACCTCAACCAAATATTGACCTAAATACTGTCCTAACAAACCATACATCAATGAAAAGCTTATTTATTCAGCTTTCAGATGATGCATAAATCTCATTTTCAAAAAATTGAACCTTATGACTGGTTTTGTGGTCCAGGGTCACAAAAAATCTCTCATAAACACGAACAATTTAGAATTATTTAATATTACTCAACTGCTTTTTCTGGCGCATGTGAAAATAGTTAGAATAGTAACATGTATATCTGTGTACCTGAGCCATCAGGTGTTGAATAAACGTGGGTTGGCAGCATCTTCACCGCAGCTGTAGCATTGCTCTCATTCGACAGTCCTTTCTCCATCTCATGCCGAAACCGAGCTGATATGTCCTTCAGCTGATCATCTGACAGGCGCATTGCATACAGATATCGGTCAACCTGTTGAGAAACACATTTCAAGTTTTGTCTTCTCTTCTGATGCCTAGCTTTGTTTCCTTCACACGTATTTAAAGGGATAGCTCACCCAAAAATTAAAATTCTGTCATTAATTACTCACCCTCATATTGTTCCAAACCTGTAAGACCTTCGTTTATCTTCAGAACACATATTAAGATATTTTTGATGAAATCCGAGAGCTTTCTGACCCTTTCTGACACGTTCAAGGCCCAGAAACGTAGTAACGACATAAACATAAAAGTTAAAATAGTTAATGTGATTCAGTGGTTCATCTGAAATTTTACGAAGCTACAAGAATACTTTTTGTGTGCAAAGAAAACAAAAATAACGTCTTTATTCAACGATTCACACCACGATGTACCACTGACGTCACATGGACTATTTTAATGATGTCCTTACTACCTTTCTGGGCCGTGAACATGTTAGTTGCGTTGCTGCCTATGCAGGGACAGAAAGCTCTTGAATTTGTGTTCTGAAAATGAACAAACGTCTAATGGGTTTGGAACAACATGAGGGTGAGTAATTAATGACAGAATTTTCATTTTTGGGTGAACTATCCCTTTCATACATTCGGTGAAACAAAATACTATGTAATAAGTGGCTGAATAACAGGGTAAAACAAATGATAAATAGACAAAATACTGATATATTAAAAATTATAGAATGTATTTCAACATGTTGAAGGAATGACAACATGAAAATGACCAAGCAAAAAGTAATACTAATACTATCAGTGACACATGCAAATATATGACATGTTGAAAGATAATGCAGGTGTGTTTCTGGAGATAAAAATGATACTGTTGTAAAATGACACAGTCTCAACTATCAGTGAACACGTGGAGATACATTTCATACAAAGACTTGAACACTCGAGATTAGTTTTTAGACAAATTTAGCCAAATTTAGTCAAATTTAAACTATATTTACTGTATATGCATAAACAGATGAACAAGTATCCAGCGTACATACGAACTCCTATAATACTGTTTAAAAAGAATCCATGGATGTACCTTTGCTCCCTATATAATTCACATCCTTCCTTCTGTGTTATTTTATCACACTGATGATTTTACTGTTATTTTAAAATGGAGAAAACAGTAATAATAAAGAGCGAGTAGGTGTGTCTTTAACTGGTAAAGTATAACAGATAACTTCATAGTAAACTACTGAAAGGGAGAGATTAAATAGTTTTAAAAAAAGATAAATCTACAACAAAAGGTCATTGTTTAAATTTTGGCTCACACAAAGGTGTGAACTTCTATGGAAATCAAAATCAGTTCAATAAATGTGGATGAGTAGGTCAAGGTCCTCTCTGTCCTCATGCAATCTGCCCACAAAAAGCATTTGTGAAAAGAGTTAATGATTCCACAGGCTGCAGTAAAATCACATTCATCATAGACACCAGACGACATCTGACAATACACTGATGGTTAAACTCCAAATCACAAAACAAAGAACATTACAGACACCTCAACAGTGAATAAATCACACAGGGCATTACACTAATCATTAGTTTGTCTATTTAACAAGTCGAGAGGTTTTATGAAGTTACCTTCTTGATCTGATCCTCCTGAAGCTTTGAGAAGTAAAAGGACAGCAGATGGACCGCAAACATCTTGACTTCCTAACACAGGTGGCAATCTGAGATAAAATATGATTTACTTAATGAAAGACAAAATGAATCATCAGAAGTCTGTCCCCCTGAATCCTCAGGAGCGATTCTACTATGACTGAGGTAAAGTTTCTCAGCTTGTATTTCTCTATGCGAGAGTTCAGCACTTGCTTTTCCCTCCCCTTTCACGGCTAAATAATTAATGGCTAAGCCTTGTCCAACCCCTCTGCTCTCCAGCCTCTCCTAGCAATGTGTTTGGATTCACTCCAAACAGCAGGAGCACTTTAAAACAATCCTGAGCAAAACAATAGATCAAAAAGAGTCTTTTCTATTCGTTTCAAATTCAGTATGTAAACATCCTTAGTGAGAAAGTGAGTGAAACATGCTAAATGTAGAACAGCCTTATCTACATTCACCAGGACAGAGCTGACAAGATCAATGAGAGGGTATTTCTGCCCAGAAGGTATCTGGCCTTCTCTGGAGGTTATAACTGTAAGATATTGAATGTAACATAAATGTGCTGATGTTATAGCAAAAGAGTTCACAAAGAGTTTTATAGGCTAAAACCTAAGAAAATGTTCAGGGATTAAAATGTTGCTCAGGCGTTCAATAAATACGGTTACCATAGTAACGGGCAGAGATTAACCAGGGCCCTTCGCAAACACAGAGCAGGTTGATCTACCAAACATTTTTAACACTTCACTTCTTAGATGAATTATTCATCTTGAAAAAATGACCCAGCGACATGATGCATGCTATCACCTGTTCCATTTTAGTTGATGTTTACAATGGTGTCAAATCAATTTGTAAAATATAGCTGCAAGCAGCGATTACCAGGGCTCAAGCACTTTAAGGCATTTAAGCATATATGAAAAAACACATTGATTTAGGTGGTTACAGGCTTGCTAAATAATGATTTCAAAATTATCATAGAATTTATCATAGAAACATTGCTTTTTAACATTTATGACCATTATAGCGCCAGCTGTGGTCCAGTCTACTTAAAACTTTGCATGCTTGTTTAGAAATCTTATGTGCTCATCAGGTTTTGTGAAGTTTTGAGTTTTTCTTTAGGCTTTATAGGATTTGGGGTAAATTTAGATGGGCCCCTTTTCTAAACGACCCTGTTATAGCCTCCCAGGGTACAATTCAATATTTTTTTGATAATTATTGACCTAGAGAGTTAAGAGAATTGTACTGCAGAGTGTCTTTCCATATTGAGCAAAAAAACTAGGACTCAATCATTTAACGATTTGACTGCAGTGGTTCTAAAGGCAAAAATGTCCAAAATAAGGAGTTCTATCGTATGTGCGAACACCTGTGCGACGTACAATCATTTATGCCCTTGAAAAATGTGATATCGCCCTCCCAGTGGACAATTTCTTTCAAATCTTCTCTCAGACCTTTGAGGCTGTGAGTCGAACAGGCCCACTGAGTTTCGTTCAACAGGTGCTCAAAATTCGTCTGCCATGTTTTTTGAGATACACAAATGTTCTTATAGACACTAGTGGCACTTTGGACCAAGACTGTGCACATCGATTTTCACGTTGAAAGGTCAAAAGGTTGTGCAGTTATAGCCATTTTTGTTTTTTTCCCTCTAATAGCACCACTAAGTGGCCAAGCTCCGCAATTTTTTTCATGTGTTCTCAGATCGAGTTTGGAGGAGATATGTAATTTCATTCGGGAGTTATAGACATATTACCAAAAGTGGCCCCGCCCCATCCGAACATTTTGGCGTCTCTTTGCGACGGTGAGCCGAACGTTACACTTTTTTTTGATAATTATTGATATTCACTCTCCAGAGAATCTTTCTGCACCAGTTTGATTCCGATCGGGCGAAAATCCTAGGAGTAGTTCGCAAAAGTAGGTTTTTTAAAAATGCGACATACCCGGAAATGTTTAATCTGATGCGTGTTTTGGCCATCGTGAGCCAAGGATACCAACGACATAAGACACTTGAGCCTGCGACTGACGGTTTAGGAGTTATGAGTGGTTTCGTACTTTTGTTCACTGTAGTGCACCTGTCAGGCTGATTGGGCGAACCTTGGTCACATTGTAGAAGGAGGGCGTACTACCATCCCTCCAAGATTCAAGTCTCTACAACTAACAGTTTCATCTGCACGATCAATTTTACGTGGAGATCGCTGATCCTTGGCCATTCTAACAATTACAATAGTGTACAGAAAAACCCCCATTGATTATATTTAGGTTGACTTCCTGAATTATTTTCTAAAGGTTAAAGGTATAGTTCACACAAAAATGAAAATTCTGTCATTAATTACTCACCGTCATGTCGTTCCAAACCTGTAAGACCTTTGTTCATCTTCAGAACACAAATTAAGATAGTTTTGATGAAATCAGAGAGCTTTCTGAAGCTGCATAGACAACAACGCAACTGACCCAAGGCCCGCAAAGTTAGTAAGGACATTGTTAAAATATTTCATGTGACATCAGTGTTCTGTGTGCAAAAAAAACAAATGTCTTTAACAATTTCATCTTCTCCGTGTCAGTCTTCGATGAGTGTTCATCAAAAAATATATTAATTTGTGTTCTAAGACCAAGGTCTTAGGGGTTTGGAACAACATAAGGGTAAATAATTATTGACAGAATGTTCATTTTTGTGTGAACAATCCCTTTAAAATCATTTTTGTGAAAAAAAAAGAACAAAAATTTGACTTCATTTTAATTTTTCCCTATTAGTAGACACTACTATTAAAGTTATCCTGTGACATATAACAAGTTCTGATTTGCACTGTGACCGTTACACTAACCTCAAAACCGTACAAGGCTGTTGCAGTTGAACAATGTCTAAATCAATCAATCATATCAGCTGTAGTATTTCATTGGTCGAGTAGAGTTCCTAAAATAACATCAGACTGCATAACCATGCTAAAAATAGAAGAGGGTAAATACAAATTATTGGTTTTCAACAACAGGTTCAGTGGCCTGACAAGAACTAGTTTATAGGTCATGTGCAGCCTTGCTTTTTTTTTTTTCAATCATGGTAATCTGAGGGTGTCCAAAATTATCTGTTTTTCAGCATTTTTGATTATCTTGAAGAACAAATACCATTTTTCTATGTTTAGGCAATGGAGAGCCATTAAAAATATCAGTATGATTTTATTTTCACATTTAAAAGGGGGCAATACAGGCCTCTTTTTGACATTTTAAATTTCTATGAAAACAGTGTCGTTTTATAGTAAGATGCTCCAGAAATGGAGAGACAACCATTACACCAAGTTCAGAACATCAGCAATGCAGTTCTCTTGATGCTCTAAAAGTACAAAACAGTCTATATGTTGCATAGGTTAGCGTTCACTTTTTCTTTCTTTTCCCTTTATTTGCTGAATTGGAGTCATCTCCATTTTGGCTCTGCTCTCGGACCCATTCTTTCTGCAGCTGCTGTAACAGTTCTTTTGTCAGTAGTCCGTCCCGCACCAACCTTGAGCTCAGTGAAGAGTCTGTTGCCCTAGCCTCTTTTTTTTGATTCTTTGACCCTCGTCCTCTCCTCAGAGGCAGTGTGTCTAAAACAGGAAGTCTAACGGATGCATTGGTTTCTGCAGAGGCGGGTTGATCCTCTGTAGCACGGATAAGCCGTGTGATGTTACGCACGCCGATCTGGATGATTCCGTCCAGTTCCTTCTGAATATCACGGACGAGATTAGCATCTGGGAACATGTCCATGAAGCGATAGCTGTGAGAGGGAAACAGTCCAAGAGGTTAAATGCTATGGATGAAATTGTGCAAAATTGGATTCTTTGTTATTTATTGCTCTCTAATTTAATGCTACAATGTAAACCAATAGTTACAGATGGTTTGGGTTCAACTTTAGGGTGAAAAAAAAAAAAAAAAAGGATACCTGAGCCAAAGGTAAAGATCTAGCACATCATGGACAGCCTCCAGATGAACAAGGTCCTTGATATTTTTGGGAGGAGCCAGGGGCCAATTCACATGTCGACACACCCAGTTGAACGTCAGAGGCTCATCTCTGCTGAACTGTCTGGCGAACTTTAGAGGACAGATTTTTACAGCATTTATTATCTAGATTATCATTAATTTATTAATATACTATTATACAACTACACCACTATAAATTGTTACTAAAACTAAAACTAGTGTTAAAACTAAAACTATAAACTATTAAAAATTATTTACGATAACTGAAATAGTATTAAAATTAATAAAACTGAAATAAAAAAGATCTATAATAGTATAATATATAATAATATACTGCCACTCAAAAGGTATCAGTAAGACTTGTAATGTTTTTTAAGAAGTCACTTATGCTCATCAAGGCATTTATTTGATGAAAAATACAGAAAAAAAAAAACAGTAATATTGCAAAATGTTATTACAATACAAAATAATGGTTTCTATTTTAATATACTTTAAAATGTAATTTATTCCTGTGATGCAAAACTGAATTTTTGGCAGCCAGTGTCTTCAGTGTCACATGATCCTATTGAAATCATTCTAATATGCTGATTTATTATTAGAATCATCTATGCTGGCAACAGTTTTTTTTCAGGGTTCTTTGATGAATGAAAAGTTAAAAAGAACAGCATTTATTCAAAATAAAAATCATTTCTAACAATGTAATTGCAATTTCTTTTTATCCATTTAACATCCTTGCTAAATAAAAGTATTAATTTCTTTCAAAACAAGAAAGAATAAAAATTTACTGACCCCAAACTTCTGAATTTCCAACACTTATAATAAATTAGAATATCAGAATTATTTCCGAAGGATCATGTAAGTAATGATGCAGAAAATTCAGCTTTGCATCACAGAAATAAATTCTATTTTCAAAGTATATTTAAATAGAAAACCACTATTTTAAATTGCAATAATATTTCACAATATTACTGTTGTTTTCTGTATTTTTAATCAAATAAACAGTCTTGCTGAGCAGAAAAGAAAAAAAAAATATTTCTGAGCCTGGAAAGTTTTCTGGAAATTCTGCAGTGATGTCTGTACAGTTTTCACATGTGCTGTTTCCACTGACTTATAAATAATTCCTTATAAATAAAACCAAATCATATGCCTAAAGGTCAAATGGCAGAAGTTTCAATCAGTTCTCTGTAATCTATTTTTCACTGTAAATTATTCAGGTTTTGAGCTCACAAGTGGTTCGCTCAGATTATTATGCCTACCTTGAGAAATGATGTGCAAACAAAGGCTTGTTTCTTGTTAATGGGAGCCGTGCAGAACACGTAACGGGAACGCAAGTTCAGAGGAATATGCTGAATCATATCCGCCAAGAATTTAAAGTCATCAATGTTGCAGACAAAGTAAAGTCCATCCACTTGTGCAAGACTCACAAATATATCCTGTACAGTGGAACAGAAAGGACAGAGAGTGTTTCAAATGAAGACAATTACTAGTCAGTAAAATAATTATCATAATGTTGAATATTTAGACCTACAATGAGGTTTGAGAGAGTTGCTTGGGGAAGATGGTAGGCAAACATCTCTATCTGCTCTGCTGTGGGGTGTAATCCTGCTGTCTGAGATCAAGAATGGATGAGAAATTAACAAACAATAATACTTTTTTCAAACAACATTACTTTTATAATAGATTCAATTGTTCTTACCTCAATAGGGTCAACAGGCTTCCCCAAGATCTCCTTTAAAACAGGCAAGTCGTCCCTTTGCATAGTAGTTACCTCACCCTCTTTAAACACAGAGCTGAAGCGTCCTGCTCGCCCAGCAATCTGCAGCGCCTGTGAGGTGGAAATAGTGTCCAGCTCCTTTTCCCCTTTCTCATTCACACTGGGTTTTACCAGAGAGTTAAAGATGATTCTCCTAATGCTCCTAAAGCAAGCAAAGAACCAGTATTTTTCTTAACATGAAAGTTGTTCAAAATATGCTGTGATTAGTGCAGTGACACAAAAGCTGAATGTAATGCAGTAATATAGTTTATTTAATAAAAATGTTTATTAAACTTTGGCAATAGTAAAAGGATAAAATACTATACGTGACCCTGGACCACAAAACTTAAAGGAGAAGTCCACTTCCAGAACAACAGTTTACAAATAATGTACTCACCCCCTTGTCATCCAAGATGTTCATGTCTTTCTTTCTTAAGTCGTAAAGAAATTATGTTTTTTGAGGAAAATATTTCAGCATTTTTCTTCATATAATGGACTGATATGGTGCCCAGAGTTTGAACTTCTAAAATGCAGTTTAAATGCGGCTTTAAACAATCCCAGCCGAGGAATAAGGGTCTTACCTAGCGAAACAATTAAAAAAAATACAAATTATTTACTTTTTAATGCCAAATGCTCGTCTTGTCTCACTCTGCTTGGACTGTTTTTGTTCCATGACAGTTAGGGTATGTCGAAAAACTCCCATCTCATGTTCTCCCTCACCTTCAAAATCGTCCTATTTCGCTGTTTTACCTTTTTTGTTAAGGGTGTTTGATCTTCTTTGCATGTTCACGTTCCAAAGACTGGGTCGTTACTTCTCCAGCGATGTAGGATGATTTTGAAATGATTTTTGAAGTTGATGGAGAAAATACAATTTAAAATTTCTCGACATACCCTAACTGTCTTGAGTCAGAATACACAAAGTTCATGGAGAGAAAGGCAAGATGAGCGTTTGAGATAAAAAAAAAAAATTTGGTATTTTGTATTTTTTTAAAATGAAAATAACCGATCGTTTTGCTAGATAAGACCCTTCTTCCTTGGCTGGGATCATTTACAACCGCATTTGGGATTGTTTGAAGCCGCATTTAAACTGCATTTTGGAAGTTCAAAATCGGGGCACCATATCAGTCCATTATATGGAGAAAAATGCTGAAATGTTTTCCTCCAAAAAATTGAATTTCTTTACAGCTGAAGAAAGAAAGACATGAACATCTTGTATGACAAGGGGATGAGTACATTATATGTGAATCTTTGTTTTGGAAGTGGACTTTAAGTAGCATGGGTATATTTGTAGCAATAGCCAAAAGTACATGTATGGGTCAAAATGATCGATTTTTCTTTTATGCCAAAAAATCATTAGGATACTGAGTAAAGATCATTTTCCATGAAGATATTTTGTAAATTTCCTACCTTATATATCAAAACTTAATTTTTGTTTAGTAATATGCATTGCTAAGAACTTCATTTGGACAACTTTAAGGGCAATTTGCACCCTCAGATTACTGATTTTCAAATAATTGTATCTCAAATACTGTCATATCCTACCAAACCATAGTGGGAAACTGTCATAAAAACTAAAATACATGTTTACTAAAATTATATGTGAATCTTAGTTAGTAAAAGATATCTTTTTTGTAAAGGTTTTAGGTGTCATAATGTAAAACAAGGTTACTGTTTTTGTAAAGTTACTTACAGGTTCAGCCCCATTCCAATTGCATCTGTGGCAACAAGGATTTTGCAAGGGTCGTCTGGATCATTAAACTTTTTTGCTTGAGCCAACTTGGTGCCTGTTGACCAATCAAAATGTTAGTTTAGTTTCCAGATAAAATTTACAGCAAAATTATTGATGTAATGACGGGATGGCAATGTGATGATAATGCAGTAAGTTCAATAAACAAGAACTAGATCATAAATGTACCATGTGGCCCTCACACGATTTCTCTTATGACACATCTGAACAGATAGTCTGAAGGACTCTTACCAGGGGGCAGACTGCCATAAATGACGGCACACTCCAGGCCACGAACTTCTATCTGTCGGCTGATTGAGTAGATGTCATTTTTGCTGAAGCACACGATGCAGTCGCCAGGCTTCAGGTTATCTAATGATTCCACAGCATGATTTGAGACTGAAAAAGGGGTCAGCCTCTTATAATTATGTACCTTAAAGATAAAAAAGCCTTTACGTCAAAGCATACTACTAACAATGAACAAATAGACAAATGAACAAATAGTGAGCATCAACATAATTTTAAAAAAGCAAAGGCAAAATAAATATTAATGTGCATTCACTTTGGAATAATCAGCAATCCTTCAACTAGTGAGACTCACCTCAACCTCTTCACCTGTAGTGTACATTAGTTCAGTGACAAAGTCAACTGCAGCAGCTTCACCACACACATGGATCTCCTCAGCACACAAACCTATTCAGAAATATATGTTTAACATAATTCATTTGTATGAAACCAAACTATGATTTGCCCATACGGATGAAAATGGGAATAGTCTGAGTTTAACATTTGCAAAGTAGTATTTAGAAAGGCACCTAAAAAATAAAAAATCTAAATTAGAAAAAATCTGAATAATGAAAATGCTTCAAATGCGCATGTTTTTTTTACTGATTTAATACATTTTGTTTTCATTACAAATTTTATTACCATAATACAGATTTAGGTGAAAAGAACTAAACCTTTTCTTAGTCAATTTCACAAATGTGCTTAAATTTGATTAGTCTCATATATTTTTTTCTTTATTTTATTATTAATATTTTTAAAGTTCCGTAATCTTATTTTTCCATTATTTAAAAATGAAAATTCTGTCATTAATTACTCCTAATGTCGTTCCAAACCCGCAAGACCTTTGTTCATTTTTGGAACACAAATTATCTCAAAGATATTTTTGATGAAATCCAAGAACTTTCTGACCCTGCATAGACAGCAACACAACTACCATGTTCTAGGCCCAGAAAGGTAGTAAGGACATTGTTAAAATAGTACATGTGATATTAGTGGTCCAACAGTAATGTTACGAAGCTAAGAGAATGCTTTTTGTGTGCTAAGAAAACAAAAACAATAACAATAACTCTATTTAACAATTTCTTCTCTTTCGTGTCGGTCTTTGATGCGCCTTCAATGCATTTGTGTGGTGCTGCTGATGTAGGAGCCGGCGTTCTGATGTTGAACGTCAAGTCTCTAAGTTGATTGTCTGTATGTTCTGGTTCAAATAAGTAAGGCTGGGCAAAAAAAACTGCATGTCATCCTCTCTGTCGAAATCCTCAGACATGTTTACGAAGACTGTTTTATGTACAGCGTGCATCTTCCTCTGCTTGTAAACAAGACATACCTCATCTGGGTTCTACGTCAGAACGCTGGCTGCTGCATCAGCAGCACCACACGCATGTGTCATGGTATTCTCGTGAATGAATGTGCATCGAAGACTGACATGAAATAGAAGAAATTGTTGAATAAAGTAATTATTTTTGTTTTCTTTGGGCACAAAAAGTACTCATAACATTACGGTTGAACCACTGATGTCACATGGACTGTTTTAATGATGTCCTAACTACCTTTCTGGGCCTTGAACGTGTCAGTTGCTTTGCTGTCTATGCAGGGTCAGAAAGCTCTCGGATTTCATCAAAAATACCTTAATTTGTGGTTAGAAAATGAACGAAGGTCTTACGGGTTTGGAACGACATGAGGGTAAGTAATTAATGACAGAATTTTCATTTTTGGGTGAACTATAGCTTTAATATTTCATTTTTAACCTCAAATGATTAATATGCTCCCAAATATTTGAACCCCACTGTATGTGTAAATAAATACTGTTTCTGGTGACTCTCCGAAGCAACCCACCAAGAAGAGCTCTTGTCCAAGCCCATCCTCTGGCAGGATCTTTGATCATTTGAATCTCATCAATGACAGCCACTTCATCTAAACAGAATATTCACACAATAATTATATGTTTTAGTTATGCAGTACACTTCCATAAACTCAGGGTAGCTTTACAGTCAATATATGATTAAAGAAATGGTCAAATAATAAAAAAAAAAATTATAATAATATTTAATATTACTCTCATTTAATATATATTTGCACTTTTTCATTGTGCATTTTCATTAGATTGCATAAAGTGCCACTATTATGCCATTTCAAATATTGCCTTTCATGCAGGATGTAATGTAGCTGTATGTGAATGTAAAGCTGTAAAGCCGAAAGTGCACAATAAATAAAGTTACTGACTCCCAAAAGAAAGAATCAACTCTGAACAGCCTGAACGAGTTGTTAGGAATTCAAATCCCAATTCAGCGATAGCAACACTTCACGTGTAACATATTTGCAAAAAGTGCAACTATGTCCTATGTTAGCCAGCCGCGAACAACTTGACCCGCCCTCAAACATGTCATATTACTGATGGCTGCTTCTCTAGTCTTGGGGAGTGCAATGTGGGATTCACAAAACACTTGCTCTTTAAAAAAAGACTCAGTACCCAGCTTATTTGGACCCACTGAATCACAACTTGTAAGTATGATAAATAATAGATGTTTATATTTTCTATCAAGCATTCAAAATACAGAACTATGGCTATGGGCATATCGTTTCTGACACTGTATGCAGAAGACCAATCACAACAGACTGGGACATCTGACTAATCAGAGCAGAGTAGGCTTGCAGAAAGGAGGGGTTTAGAGAGACCGAATCTTTGAACTGCTTTGAATAAATTGTTTGAGAATCACTGGAATTTGAAGTGATATTAAATGTATATTTTGGGAAAACAGAAGCGTTGTTTGACCTTGCATGGATGTAAACCTATTATAGGAGACTCCCAAAATAATTTAGAAACCTTAAAAATGGCATAACAGGAGCACTTTAAGTTTACTATCAGCACTCAACATAAACTCAGGTATCGCATATTGGCTGAAACGATCATGTTTTCTATACTCACATGGAGTTGTGACACTGCACATCTCTATGGTAGAGGCTATGTGGCCAGACGGTCTTCCTTCTGGATCAACAAATATTCTCTCTTCTCCTGTGACCAGATCACATGGCACTCCCTAATAGGAAAGCATACATAACAGCTTTAACATTCACAACTAATATGTAATTACATTAAATACCGAAATAACCTAGTCTGAGGAATGAAACTCACTGCGTCATTACTCTTTTCATAGATTTCATGGGCCAGCAGCTTTAGCGGTCCACAGTAAACTCCAGACTTGGCTGCTAGGAATCTCTGAATGGCATGATAAGTTTTACCACTGTTGGTGGGTCCTGCGTGAAAAACAATCTTTCTTTGAATAGCCCTGGCCTCTGGATACCTGTAACATACATTTATCAAGTTTAGAAACTGCAGATGAGAAAGCATACATAATTGAATGAAATCAGCGGATGAATCTCTCAGTACCAGTTTGCTGGGACCCGCAAGTCGCTGATCTTGCGTAGATCATCTATACAGTCCAACATAGGGAAAATCTGTTTGGCATGTCTCATAAAGTATGGGAAAATATCATCTATGTGACCTGGAATGAGAGCAAGGAGAATTATGCACAAGGGGTTTCTTATGGATTTTGCCAATGCAATATGTCTGATGTAAATACTCACCAGCTCCACAAATGATGTCATTAAGAATGATGTGCAAGTCAGCATTTAATGAATTCATTTCTAGCACAAATTTCCTAAAACTGACAAATGCTTGATGAAAGAGACGAGCTGTTGAAGAACAGATAAACAACAATCACAAAAAAAAGATGTGTAACAAACTAAATACAGTAGTATTCCTGACATACTTTTAAGTGTACAGTTTTTAGATGGGCGTTGTTGTAATAACACAATGTGGTGGGTGTGGTTGAAAAATACTATGTTAATTATATAAGATCATGTAATAATGGATCCATGATTCTTACCATCAAGCCCTTGGTCAGCAGCCAGCTTTTGCATCTCTTTCCTTTTGTAGAATCTATTTAGCACCTTGAGAAGTTCACCTGTTAAAAAGGGTAAATAAACAACGATCATTGTTTTTTTTTTCTAGTAACAGTGAATCAAGTATGCTAATTTGCATCTGCATGGTTTCATATACTTATGTTGAATATGGTACATTAAAGATACATTCAGATGCCAATACGAATGTCCGGAACTTCGAATGAGTCATCTATAAATCAATTACATAATATACTAGTAACATGACACTAATTAACACTCTCTTTACTTTTGTCAAGCGGTTGCGTCAGCTCCTCTCCGATTGCCCCGTCCCCGCCGTCATCACTTTTAACGGTGAGAGGTACAAACAGTGATGTGTCCAGGGGTCTCGATGAACTGTTTGAAGATGAATGTCTACTCGATAATTTTTCAAATGTCCTTCTTGTTGGATGCAGTGAAGTGTTGTTTGCTACAGCAGCGGTGCTAGCACATACCCGGTATCGGATGTGAGAACGCGACAATAAGTAAACACAGCGATTTACCGACATTTTTAGCTTCTTATAATAGAGTGCAATTGGGAGCACAGAATAATAAGAACTGACAGTCGCGGTCGCACAATTTATAATATAATCTTCATGTTATTAAACTCTGTTTAGCTACAGCAACAGTACCACCTCCTATGATGACAAGGAGGTCAAGTTCCTCTCACTGACAACGTGCTGAAGGACCCACGAATTTTTGGTGCCCGACGTAATGCCTGTTTTTTTATTTCACTATTAATTCAATTGTTAAAGTCAAGATCTGACTAATTTATGAAACAGATTACGAGTGCGTTATTGACTGTGATACCAAGAGAATAACGTTCACTATAACATATGCAATCTTGAAGGTTAATCATTTTTGGAGAGTGGCACAAACTGAAACTACTTACAGGGCATGACAGTAGGCATGTGGTACAAACAGTGAAGTAACCAGTTGACTTCAGCGCGAACGAAACTCGTTCGAATGACGTTATTTTATTAAAAGTCTATTTTATGCAACATTATCTATTTTATAAAACAGTAGCAAATAAATTATGACAACATGGAAACAAAACTGAGCACTTTTTATCCTTTAATATTTTATTTCAATGAAAGAAAGTCCCAAATAGCTTTTCATAATTTGCATGAATTAAAAAAAAACATTAAAGAAAAGAACATTCCCCAAAAAATAATTCACTCACGAATCAAATATCTGCAACGCTTGAAAGATTTATGATCTAGTTGAAATGTTTTACAGCAGATTATATCCGTAACATTATATTCACTAAAATATATTCGCCGTGACTTTGCTATAAATAAATAAATATTGTATTGTATAAATTGTATAATATCCAAGGAACACATTTTAGTAATTGTGCAGTTAATTCTCACATTGTATTTTCAGAAAGTTTTGGAACATTTGTCCTCTCCCCAAATTTAACCCTTGAAACACAGTAATATATCATTTAATAAGAAGGGTTGTATTGACCTATTAAAATTTAGCTTTGTAATTTATTTTATTTTATTTTATTTTATTTTGTTAAGGTTTTCAGACGTTAATCAGTAATAAATACCATTTTAACAATATTTCAAGTGTGATTTATGAGATTTGTTGTATTTGCCCTATAACACATTTGCCTTATAATGAAAAAAAATCCATGCAGTGATTTTTAATGAATCTGTAAAAGTAATATCCCCTTTTTCAAATCGAGCCATTCTCAGATGCCTGTCGGTGTGGCATCACACCTCAGAACCGCCCTTAGCTGTAACAGTCCGACCTCCATTGTTTCGATGCCGAAGCAGAGATGCAGGTTACACAAGAATATCTCAGATTGAGCGATTGAGGTGTTGTGTTGCTGGATGTAATAATGAACATAGTGGTCGTCATTTACTCCCTACATCTGAGCCGCTGAAGATGCAGTAGATTACATTTGTTTGTGAAGGGAATGCGCCTCCCGATCTACATAAATGCGTCTATGTTCGCGTGAATCATTCGTGATCCAGCTAAACCTACAGCAGAAGTAAGTATAAGGGTTTTTTTATGAATCTCTGCAATCACCTTTCCTAATAACAGCAGAGAGAAGAGAGGGGCAGGGCGAGCAGAGCTAATTTGCATTTAAAGGAAAAATCCCTCAGAATGGGATGATTTTTGCAGAGCTCATTTTGACAAGGTAAAAAGGGTGTTGTTTTACACAACCATTGAGGATTTTTAACCAAAGTATATTATAGACTTTTCATTAAGACCCTAAAGAATCATATCAACTTGTGGAAAATGGGCATCCAATGACCCCTATAAAGTTACACTCAGATTTTTAGACTTTTGAAAACAATTTGCTTCAAAATGATGTAGGATATCTATTCACCATGTAGGTATGAGAGAGGGGGACACAGGAATATTTTCTGATCATAAATGTAGGGGTGTAGTTAAAATCAGTCTCAGCCAATGGACTAAAACATACACTTTCAGTAGTGACATGAAAAATACAAGATTTTTCTTTTACATAAATTTCATGATCTACAAAAAAAAAAATACAATTTTTTTTGACAATTTTTTTTCAATATTGTTTTCATAAGTTGAAATTTAGGGGTAGGGTTCAGGACAGCCACCTCCCAATTGAAAGTACCTAATAAATGATGATTTTTATATATATATAGAGAGAGAGAGAGAGAGAGAGAGAGAGAGTTCAAATGCAAAACCAGCTAAAAGCCATCTTAGTCAAAAATGAGATAATGATACTGAGTAAATGCTCCTGACAAATAGTATATTTGTACATCAAATACTTTTACTTCAAACTCGCTAAATTCAAGCCTCAGCCCAATCAGAAGTACCAGTACTTACATAGAAATATATATAAATTAGGCTTACTGATATTTTAAATATTATTGTGCGTTTCAATAGATAATAGAAGGATCTTAGTAAACATCTAAAATTTGAATACTTAAATGCTTCTTAAATGTGTTTTTTTTGGGGGGGGGTTGTGGGACAGCAGTTTGCACCAGTTATGTAGAATGACCCTTATAAATCACTATGATAGGTTTATCAAGTGTATCTCTGTAAAACGCTTTGAAAGATGGATTTTAGCACCCTCTCAATAATAATACTGATATTTTTAATTAAAAAAACAGTGCAGCTGTAAGTATAAACTTGCATTTTTATTTGACATTGGCAGATAAACAAACTATGACTGGATATGTACAATTTTTCAAGATGTACAAATGACTCAGTTGCCGTAGCACAACTTTTCAATCATTTCTCTTAACACTCGTTATGTTTTTTCCATTGGGGCACCCAATGGCTTTGCACGTAGACATTTCCATTAGTAATGTAGTGTGAGTTTTAAAACCAAAGCAATAGAAGAAGGGAAAAAAAAAAAAACATTTGTTTTAGAGTTTCAAAATGAAAAGGTCCAAATGAACATTTAAATCCACAAACCGCATAAAATATGCAAGAGCACATTTGCAACAATGAAAAATTGTTAACATCCCCTTTTCTTAAGAAAAAATTAAAGCCAGATGACATGCAAAGGATACAACAAAATGCCATCATTCCTCTGGGATGTCTAACAATTTAGACAGTATGAAATGTAATTGCAGCAAAGATGATTTTAAGCAATCAATAGTGACAAATCATCTCAGAAATTCACAAAATTAGGATCTTCAAGTGGCCTACTAAGCCAGTGTGTTATTCAAAACTGGGCTGACAAGTTGAATACATGTGCTCGATATAATTACACAAACTGCCCTGGATTTATAAAGCTTCTAGTCCAAAACCTCATTAAATATTTTATATATAGACATATACTTTATTTCAAGGACAGAATTCATTTAACATAAAGAGTATTTAAGAAACAAACAAACAACAAAAAGAGAAGATGGCTAAATAAGTTAAATAGAAATGTTTTACAACGTTAAGTGGATTGCAAATACAGTGTGGCTTGGGTGGCGTTACATTTCTTGACTTTTTTTTAACGGACTCCATTGCCTATTAACTGTTACTATGAACTCAGATTCATCAGCTAGCATGCATGAGGAAGCTCTTTAAAATGTGTTTAGGTCTATATGTTTCTGCTCTATGATGTGGAACATAGAGGATACCAGTGAGTGCACTTTTAAAAACATTTCTTCATCTAGGGAGGCGTGCAACCTTGAAGATGTGCTCTGTTACTTACATTATTGTTTCCAGTGCTTTCTAAAAAGTGTCCTTGTATACTAACAGATTGCTTGCTGTGGACAGCAGGGAGGACAGAGCCAAATCAGGCACAGTTTATCACCAGAAGCTGTGAGGGGTGACCATGTGAACAGCGATCTGCATGTATGTTCGGTGGAAGATGCTCTCCTTTCCTGCGACTGGTCACTGAGAGGTACGCGTGTCCCTGGCTGGTTGCTCTCCAAACCCCGCTCACATTTCCGGCTGCTCGGCAGAGAGACTCGGCCGAGGCTCGGGCGACTCGTAGCGCTGATGGAAGTTCCGTTTCCGCAGTTTCTCTGGTGCCTTCCTCCACAAAACTATTTCCTACAAAAATACAAATCATTCTATTCACCTTGTTGGACGAAGAGACACTAAAAGTACAATTTTTATATGATTTTTATTAAAGTTGCGATGATAAGTCAATGCATCATAAATAGAGAAATGATTCTGCATCGATTCAGATTTTCAGAATACGTTGCAATTCTCTCTTGAATCAATTCTGAACTTAGTTTTTAACAGCAGATGGCAATGCATGCTTTAGGAATTGCTATATTCTGCTTGCTTCCAGTTCCTGCTGGTAAAAACTAAGCTCAGAATCGATTCCATATAGAATTGCGATGCATTCGGAAAATCTCGGAATCAATCCACGATCCACTGATTGCAACCCTAGTTCTTATAGATCAAAATGATTTTTTATACTCTAAATTTTATTACAACTGTACCTGCTGTTTGAAGTATCTCCTGTCCTCTTCATCCACAAGCACCAAGTTCAAAAAGTACCTTACGGAGAACTTCTTATTTACATCTCTCATTGTGGGTGTAAGGTCATAACCAGCCAGGAAAAGGCGAATTGGAATGGATTCACCTACAAATAAAATGTTGTAGCCCAGCAGGGGAAGAAAGTCAGTTTAGAAATAATGAAACTGGCTAGGCCTATATATATATATATATATATATATATATAATATAATATAATATAAGTATTTAACATCAACTGCAATGTGAACAGGCTTTCTAAAAAATACACTGGGCCTCATTCATTAATGAAATTGTCTGTACAAATTATGTCTGTATAAATCAAAGTAACCTATAGCATTTAACCAGTGTCAGGAATTAAAGAAGTCCACTTCCAGAACAACAATTTACAAATATTTTACTCACCCCCTTGTCATCCACAATGTTCATGTCTTTCTTTCTTCAGTCGTAAAGAAATTATGTTTTTTGAGGGAAACATTGCAGGATTTTTCTCCATATAATGGACTGATATGGTCACCGATTTTGAACTTCCAAAAGGCAGTTTAAATGCGGCTTCAAATGATCCCAAATGCAGCTGTAAACTAGGTCTTATCTAGCGAAACGATCGGTTATTTACATTAAAAAAAAAAATACAATTTAAATACTTTTTATTCTCAAACGCTCGTCTTGCTTTGCTCTCTTTGAACTCTGTGTATTCTGGCTCAAGACAGTTAGGGTATGTCTAAAAACGTATTTTCCCCCTCAACTTCAAATAATAATTTCAAAATTATTCTACATCACTACAGAAGTTCTGACCCAGTCTTTGCAAAGTGAACATGCAAAGACGATCAAACACCCTTAACAAAAAAGGTAAAACAGCGATATAGGATGATTTTGAAGTTGAGGGAGAACATGAGATGGGAGTTTTTCGACATACCCTAACTGTCATGAACAAACAACAAAAACAGTCCAGGCAGAGTAAGACAAGACGAGCGCTTGGCATTAAAAAGTATATCAATTGTATTATTTTTTATAAAAATAAACCGATCGTTTCACTAGATAAGACCCTTCTTCCTCAGCTGTGATCGTTTACAACTGCATTTGGGATCGTTTGACGCCGCATTTAAACCTCATTTTGGAAGTTCAAAATCGGGGACAATATCAGTTCATTATATGGACAAAAATGCTGAAATGTTTTCCTCAAAAAACATATTTTGAAGAAAGAAAGACATGAACATCGTGAATGACAAGGGGGTGAGTAAATTATTTGCAAATTGTTGTTCTGAAAGTGGACTTCTCCTTTAAAGATTTTATTAAATCTAAATTAGTTTTCATTTTTATATTTTAAAGTTTTAATAATTTTATTGTGTTTAGTCATTTTTATTATTTTTTTATTAATATGTCTGTATATGTGACCCTGGACTACAAGACCAGTTATAAGGATCTTTTTTTTTTTGTTGCGAATTATATATCATCTGAGCTGAATAAATAAGCAATGGTTTGTTAGGATAGGATGATATTTGGCTGAGATAATCAAAATATAGAGAAAATTGCCTTTAAAGTTGTCCAAATGAAGTTCTTAGCAATGCATATTACTAAGTTGAGATATATCTACAGTAGTGAATTCACAAAATATCTTCATGGAACATGATTTTTACATAATAACCTAATGATTTTGTGATAATTGTGACCCATACAATGTTTTTTTGGCTATTGCTACAAATGAGAAATGTTTCCTTGGCAGCTAGCTATAATAAAAAAAAAGATTGTTCTTTTGTATTTTACATCAAGTAAAAACATTTTTTATGGATTAGTTTATATTACTATAATAATCATGCATTGAACTGAATGTGATGATTCATGCATGAAGGTTTAATGAATGGTTTACACAGAAATTTTTTTTTTTTTCGTGATTCATGAATAAGGGCCAAAATTTATGTTTTACCTGGCATTAGCACTCTGTGTCTTCTGTAGTAGTTATAAACTTTCTGAATGATTCATATTGTGATAAAATTATAAAGAAAATGTGAAGCAGCTGCTTACCTTTGACTGGTGCTCCATCCATAATTTCATATTTGGCCACAGTCTCTGTCTCAGTAGTTGTGCTCGGCCCTAGAGAAGTATGTCACACTTCATCAGTCTTACATCATTCAGTACTAAATGAGAAATCAATGAATTTTAAGTGCTTGAGGATACAAGACAGTTTTATGAATACAAAAACAAAACAAAAGATGTCAAAGTGTAAACTTTCTGTTTACCAAAGAATCCTGAAAAAATATATATGTATCCTGGTTTCCACAAAAATATTAAGCAGCACAATTGTTTTTAGCATTGCTAAAAATAATATGTTTATTGAGCACTAAATCAGCATATCAGAATGATTCCTGAAGGATCATATGACACTGGCTGCTAAAAAAAAAAAAAAAAAAAAAATCAGCTTCACAAAAGTAAATTACATTTTAAAATATATAAAAATAGAAAATTTTGTTTTTGTAAATTGCAATAATACTTCATAGTATACTTTTTTATAGTACTGTTTTACTGTATTTAATGCAGCCTTGGTGAGCAAAATAAACTTTACAAAAACATTTTAAAAATCCAGCTAAACTTTTGAACGGTAGTGTATATAAAGAAATGCTCTTGTTCAAAATAAATAAAATGCAAAAGAAACTGGACTACTGTAAATGTTCTATAATAATAACCAACTAACTTTTGAAAATCATAAATTATATATGGTAACACTTTACTCAAACCCTTTACATATAATGCACAATAAACAGTTTTAATGCATGAATTATGCCTTGTAATGCACCGTATAATCTCATGAATACTTGTAACCAAAGTTATAATACATTATATAAAAAAATACATTATAGAACTTATATATTGCTACATCTTTAGAAAGTATAATGTATTAAAACAAATGACAAACCTTCAAAAATTATAATGCATTAACTTTGATTATAATTATTTATGAAAAGATATAATGCATTACAACACGCATTATGAATACCTTTATAATACATTGTACATAAATGCTTTAAGTAAAGTGTTATGTATTTTTTCAAAACAGTCATTTATAAATCACATACACATATACATGTATAAAACTTAACACAAAATGAGATCATACCAATTCCTGTCATTTCTTTCTTGATCAACTGAAGCTCCATGTGTTGGATTTTAATCCGTACCAGTAAGAAGTAGATTTTACCCACAATTACATCTTTAAGGTGATACCTGATAGGCAAAAAGATTCTGTTAGCTAAAAGGCAATTAGACTAATACGTTCAAGCCAGTGAATCCATACATACTTAGAACTACACAGCAGCTCACTTTATGTAACTAGGATTAAATCAATAGTAAAGTTTCTAGTGCACTTACTTGGACTTATTATATTCAAACTCTATATGTAGGCAGTCTTCAATGCCTACTTCCATTTTGATAGAGTTGTTGACGTCAGGGTAGGTGGCCAGCTGATGCACAATAAGGTCATACTCCTTTACCAAATCAGACAGCCTCCTCACAATAGTAACTTTAAGGAAATACCTGCAGAGACATGAAAAGCACATGACCTTGTCTGACTTTTCGATAATCCAAAGCCAAGACAAATTTGAAACGGCTTTAAAGCAGCAGTCAAATGGCAAATACTGTCATTTTTTTCATTAGTGTTTGGCTAAACTTAGCCAAAAACATCTAGAAATTCTTCACTAACCTCAATCGCACATTCGCTCCAACATAAGACTCGTATGGCTTTTCCACCTGCATGAACTCAAAGTCATAGCTGCGGTTCTGGGTCAGCTCTCCAGGCAGAGCGAGCTCCTTCACAAGGTTTACAAACTCATGGGTATTGCTTTTATCACTGAAGAGCTCTACATGAGAGAAAACACACACACACACACTTTTATATAGTGGCTAGACAAAAAAAAAAAGACACTGCAAGCAATCTTGAGACTGCTGTGACAATCTGAATCACTAATGATTCCTAAAAATTGTACAAACTATTAAAGTAATTGCAAGTAACAAATTAAATGTGACATTTTGAATATATTTACAGCTTTTATTTGAGCTTAGATTTTTACAGTGTAGGAATTAAAATACTTTTTGACCTTAATAATGAGTTCAGCTGGGCACCATAACAGCAAATGTGTAGAGCAGTCTAGCTCCCTTTCCATGTGACAACCACATGCTCTCCTAAGCTCTCAGCACAGCTGAACAGCGATACTGACGCTGGTTTATTGCATGAATGCCTTGAGAAAGAGAATAACTGAATGTGTTGAGTCAACTCACCAATTTGTCCTACAAACTCAATGCGAATTCCCTGATGTTCAAGCCTTTTGCCTGTTTGTTTCACATTGATATTTACCTTGGGGTGACATAACACAATACATGTCAATTGTCTTTAAAATTAAGAGACTTTTAGAAATGACTCACAGAGATGTCTACTCACTCACCTTTCCTGAAACTGATTCTCCATCATAAAACAGATAATGCTTCTCCAATTTCCCATCTTCAGTCTTCAGCTCGGCTGTTTTTCTGCTTTCGGCATCGTTCAGAATGACATCGATTTCACACACAGGACCAAACAGACCTCCAAGGAAACTCTGAAAGAATTACACAGTGTCATTCTATTTTCTTTTTTCAATTCACCTTCTTAACCAATTTAAATGATTAAACAAATCAGTACCTGTTGAGTATCGACTTAATTTAGGCTACATTTACATTCTATTCTGTGCATTTCTTTTATATTATTAAAAGTCATGATGAAAACAGAATTAGGAATCTTTTTCTCTATGTATAGTCCTTCTCTATATGATTTAACAGCTTCCACATGTTTATTTTTTTGTGTTTTAGACAGCATAAATTAGCAGAACCACATATTCAGTAGTATATTAACCATGCAATCCATGCCGTTGTTTACATCTGAGTCTCGCCAATATGGCTGCACATTTGGGTAACTGACTAAATGGTAACATAAGTGCAAACCCTCTATATGAACTATTGATACACTAAATTACATTTTAGTGGGCATCTTCTGTTAATCATGGTAAAAATGCATGATAAACATTATGGTTTGCTAAAAAAACCCAAAATGCTGAAAAAAAGCTTTTATTGTTTTGATGCTTAAAATGCTCCAATTATGCCATTTTAAAGGTTGCCTAAAACAGGTTTACATGTATACAAGGTCAAAAAACACTTTAGTTTTCTCCAAAAATAGATTAATTTTACTTAATTTCTAAATGATTTGTAAACGACTCCTGCGAAGCAGTTCGAAGAATTAATCTTTCTAAACCCCTCCTTTCCGTGAGCCCTCACTGCTGTGACTGGTCAGATGGCGCAGTCTTTTATGATTGGTCTACCGCGTACATCAGAAAAAGATACGCCCATTGCCATAACTGAATGACAGTCCTGGAGACTTGTCAATACATAGAAAACATGGCATCGATTTTACCTTGCCAATCGAGCCAGAGTTTGATGATGAAACGACAAGTTAGCACGGTATACCGTGGAAAGTGCTTGAAATTTGCTTATGTAAGCAAATCAGGCACACCTCTATGTTGTAAACTTCAACACTGTATAATGCATTAGGCGGCTTTCACACCGAACGCGGAACTTTCACACCAACTCACTTGCGACGTAGAATGTGGGCAGACATAATGCAAATGTGTTACTTTGTGACGTATAGTCGTAACAGAATAAGATTCGAATTCCTGAGGACTCGTTCAGGCGATTGTGAGCTGACTCTTTTTTTTTTTTGATAGACAATAACTTTATTTATCGTGCACTGTCGGCTTCACAACTTTGCAGATAGTTTATGTTCACATGCAGCTACATGACACACTGCATGAAAGGTCATATTTGAAAAGGCATAATAGGAGCCCTTTAAAAACTCTTATTTTGTCTTTGACCACCTTCACATACTTACTTTAGATTAAATGTGAAAATATTGAAAATCTAGATTTTTTTGAGTTTTCACAATCTTGTTGCAATTTTTTTTTTGTAGTTTCAGGTATTTTACACCATTAGTGTAAACTATGAAAACTTCGACAAGTATTAGGGGTGACAAATTTGAAATCGTACTTCACAACTGGATGAAGACATCAGACTTCAGTTTTAAAGCATCACATCTAAAAGCGACATTCCATATCTGTTTTACACAGTAATTTTACATATCAATTAACATAATTAGGTATTGGCTTAACGGTTCAATCTGTCTCAATACAAATATAACCACATCTATAGAATAGCTAAATAAACAACACTGCCAATGCAAGGAAATGCTGACGCAGGGCGAAACGTTTAACTATCATGTGCATTGCATTGCTCAATATCCATATGGAGAGGAAAAAGCGCTGTACAAACATTTAACAGCGTGTTCAAAGTGGTTAACTTACAAACAGCTTCATTTTATGAAAAACAACATGAATTCGGTATCTACTTTAGATTCAACCTTCAGCCTTACAGCTTTTTTTAAAGGTCCTGGAAGATTTGCGTGCATGCTTGTTTTTTAAACAAGCTCAAAATGTACATATTATCCACGAGAGTCCATTCGTGAGGTCACTAGAGTCTGTTTACTCTGATTTATCAGTGTTTTATCGCTGTCTGATAATGAGCAGCCTCCCCACCCAATCCTTCACGACTTCCATGGCCTACTTGAGACTGGATACACTGCAAACATGCTCGCCAGGACCGTGGGCTTATATCCCAGAGGGAATAAGGCAAGCGGTGTAGCAAACTGCGAGAATTCCAGCCATTAATTGACGTCTGAATTAACGCTCACCATTTCAGCTCCGTAGCTTTAGCTTGAACACAGTCCTCCTCAGTACAGCTTCCGCTGAATCCCTGTTTCCTCTGAGCTGAACGGACTGGGACTGACAGGAACACAGCGAGTGAGCGCTGAAACATTAACCATACTACTAAACTTCAAAATAAAAGTTTTTTTTTTTAATGTTAGTAAGATTTTTGACTAATACTTTCTCAGTTATTAGTTTTATTTTTATCCTATAATTAGTGTAATCATATTTTGAAGCTGTTGGGTAAAGTAAACAATAATAATAAAAACATTTCACATACTTCTTCACGTACATTTGTTTAATTATATTCACGTTATAATATTAAAATGCTAGAATTTGTCGTTTTTAATGCCCCAAATGTGGGTAACAAACAAAACACAGAAAACAAAAACGTTTTCATTCTTTATATTTTATTTCAATAACGTAATTATTATTGAATTGATTAATGTCTGATGGTCAGAGCAATTTTATAAAAAAAAAATGTATCCCACCTTTTGCATTTGCGCCGTTTTATTAACTGTTTTGTGTTTTTAAATAGATTTTTACTGTTTACATTTTATTGACTGGTGAATGTCACGTTGCATTGTACTAACTTACGTCCTATATGTGACACTGGACCACAAAACCAGTCATAAGTAGCATGGGTATATTTGTAGCAATAGCCAAAAATACATTGTATGTGTCAAAATGATCGATTTTTCTTTTATGCCAAAAATCATCAGAATATTATTATTATTATTATTATTATTATTATTTTTTTTTTACCAAAAATATATCAAAACGTATTTTTGCTTAGTAATATGCATTGCTAAGAACTTCATTTGCACAAACAGTTTTACCGGTTACTGCACGTTGATATTGCTCTCGTTATTTCCCGATAGCGTCTAATAAACCGTAAGTCTTGCCCATAGTTACTTCTGCGTTAAAGAATAAGGTAGATATGTTATGTTAAAAAAAAAGGAATAAACATTTAATTAAACTTGAGCACTTAATATTAATATTCAAGCGTTTTCAGAATTATATTAGAAAAAAAAACATTTTCCTGAACTTCCCTTGAAGCTGTGAAATCACGTTACACAACAGATGAAACGTTGCACAAGCGATGAAGCGATGGTCAGAAATGAACAAAAGGCCAGCCACAACACTAAAAGAGTTGCAGAGCTCTTTGGCAGAAAAAAAAAGAAAAGAAAAAGAAACTGGAGATATTAATCTCTTTGGCTCTTGAGAGAGTGCTTCCACTTCTGATAAAGTCACATCTGGAGTTTACTAGCCATGTGAAGAATAGTTTTCCCAAATGGCCCCATTAAAGTCCAGCTTTGAATCCATACGAAAAGTGTTGAATCTAAGGCAAGGAAATATTTTATTGTGTTAGTGTAACTGTGGAGCTGTAATAGAAACTAAATGTGGGTGCAAATGGTTTCTGAAGGCAGTGTGTGTCATCTCAACCACATGGCATACTTTTGAGTTCCCACATTTGCACCTTTTGAAAACAACTGTATAGTTTTTTTCTTTTTAATGTTGCACTAAATACAGAATGATTACAACCTTTATGTCAGGAGACACTAAGAAACGGGTCATGAGATGCGAGTCCGGAAACACACAAGATATAGTCAGCCAAAGTGTGATTATACACTTCTGGTAAAACAGGAAGCCTGAACGGCTGACCTCATGTCATATGTAGAACATTTGTTCATTACAGTTCATTCCTCCTTTCTCTGGTGTAAAGTGCTTAAAATAAGAGACAAATGCTTTATATAGTTTAAAAGTTGTTTTCTTTTTTGGAAAGTTCCAAATATATTACAAATACAATATGCCAAAACAGATTTTATTTTACAAAATTTACCCTTTGCTATCCAAACACTTTATTTTAAGTGAATTCAGTAATATTTCCATTCCAAATGAGTTAAAATCGTTTTAATACAGACCATGGGTCACACTGTGGACATTAAGAGTAAATAAAATAATAATAATATAAAAGTTTCAAAGTTGATGAGCAAATAAAAAATAGATCCTTACAATGCAAACTGGAATACAATAAAACTTTTGCAGAGTCACAGTTTAAGAATATATATTAATTATATCTGTGACCAAAAAAGCAGCATCCCGTATGGTTCACATTGTACAAAAAAAAGAAAAGAAAAAGCACATGAGATGTAATGTAGCCGTTTACGCAATAATGTTTTCCTCTTTCAAATCCTTTTCAGAAAGCAAATCTATTTTCTGAGGATTAACATATTCAGAGTAATCGATGTCTCCACTGGACTCGACGGTCGATCCCTCCTCTTCATTCTCGGTGACTTCTTGCTTTGGCTCGTCTCTCATCAGCTGCTCCTCCGTGTTAATAAAAGGAGCAAAGGTATCGGAGTCACCTGAACCTGACTGCTCCTCCATCTCAGAAAGGTCTTCCTCTGTGGAAACTGGGAAACTGTTGGAAACAAAAGCACAAAGTAATTCAAGAGCACGCCAACATCCTCTCAGCCCTTCCTGTGATTTTGTTGAGAACATAAGGAGCCCGTTTCTTAAACATCTCACTCACCTCCCCACTGTAGATGTAAAAACAAAATCGAATGCCTAAATAAAAATAGCATATGACAAGAATAATGTCTTAGAGTATCTACTTTAGTAACTGTAACAGTTAACAAAAACTGTGAATAACAAGAACAGTAAAGGGACAGGCCACCCAAAAAAAGAAAATTCTGTCATTTATGAGATTCTTTCTTCGGCTGAACGAAAGAACATTTTAACAACATAACCAAACAGTTGTTGGTAGCTTGTGACTTCCACATTATGGAAAAATCACTATGGAAGCTAATACCAGAAACTGGTTACTAACATTCTTCAAAATACACTACCAGTCAAAAGCTTTTGAACAGTAAGATTTTTTAATATTTCTTCTGCTCACCAAGCCTGCATTTATTTCATCCAAAGTACAGCAAAAACAGTAAAGATTTGTAACATTTTTAGTATTTAAAACAACAGTTTTCTATTTGAATATATTCTAAAATGTAATTTATTCATGTGATTTCAAAGCTGAATTTTTAGCATCATTACTCCAGTTACACAATCTTTTTGAGAAATCATTCTAATGATTTCCTGCTCAAAAAACATTTATTATTATTATTATGTTGAAAACAGCTGAGTAGAATTTTTTCAGGTTTCTCTGATGAATAGAAAGTTCAGAAGAACAGCATTTATCTGAAATAGAAATCTTTTGTAACATTATAAATGTCTTTATCATCACTTTTAATCAATTTAAAGCATCCTTGCCAAATAAAAGTATTCATTGTTATAATCTCTGATCTTTGGATCTTTCTATTCATCAAAGAATCCTAAAAAAAAATTTCTCAACTGTTTTAAATATTGATAATAATAATAATAACAACAACAAATGTTTCTTGAACAGCAAATCAACATATTAAAATGATTTCTCAAGGATCGTGTGACCCTGAAAGACTGGAAAAGTTAGCTTTGATCACAGGAATAAATTACATTTTAAAAATAATCAAATAGAAAACAGTTATTTTAAATATTAAAAATATTTCAGAATTGTACTGTTTTTGCTGTACTTTCGATCAAATAAATGCCGACTTGGTGAGCAGAAGAGACTTCTTTGAAAACATTAAAAATCGCACTGTTCAAAAACTTTTGACTGGTAGTGTATCTCCTTTAGTGTTCAACAGAAATAATAAATAAATAAAGAGAAATATGCTATATTGTTTTCAGCATTCTAGTTATCTTGTTGATCTATGAGATACTATATTTTCCGGCTATGGCGATCATAACCATTTTGAGGAGATACAGCTGATGTGACGTCAAAGTGATGTGTGGAAGGAAGTGATTCAGCATGAGAAATGCTGAGTAGAAAGTAGTACAAACTGAAGATAATTTTGATCAAACTTAAGATAAATTTGTAGTAATTTAAAAAAAAAAATTATAAAACATTTGAGTGCTTTATCTACTGCCTTATAGTTCTATAATACACAAAATTTGTGGTTATACGTATGAGCACTGAAATGTATATTTGACATTATAAACCTCTAAAATCCTTCTAAATATTTCCAAGAAAAGATATAGTCTAAACCACTTTCAGCCAAAATAATCTCCACTGCAAGGAAAACGATAACAGAGATTTGAATCATGTGGTAAAGCTTTACAATTAATGTGTCACAACATACGAATGACTCTGGAAATGCCCCAGACGTTCGACAACTTCAGCATGTTTTGGTAAAAAATTAATTTCTTGAATTTTCTTCTGACCTCCATTTTCTATATGATACTTAATGAGGTAGCAGTCAGTACTTCCTTTAGGTTGAAAAAAGTCTCTCACAACACTTTCTGTTTTACAGACCCCTTTGTTTACTTGCTGGTTGTTACTTTAACATCCTGATAGTACCCATGAAGGAATTCTTTAAAAGCCCTATATGGGTATATAAAATTCCAGCTTCCTCTTGCAGATTTTAAAATGATTATGACACTATCGCTGGATGATTAAGCTGTAACAAAGCTCCAGTGTTCCCATTCTTAATCATAATTATTTGTTGTAGAATTGCTATTTTACATATTTTGCCCAAGAAAATATCCATATTCAGGTATGACAGCAGGGATAGTGGTGGTATGATTTTTTTAAAAGCATTTTTGTGTGTAATTTGAATTTAAACTAAACAGCTCATTTGTAGTAGTGACATGCATGCATCCTTTTAGTTTTTACTAAGAAATAACTAAACAGATTCTGATAATAATCATAATACTAATTCTCAATAAAACTGGACATTAATAAACAGGCAACTTACATGTCTTTTACAGCAGTACGTGGAAGTTGAGAGCTTTTCCCTGCTAGGGGCACCAAGGGGCCCTTGAATGTGACACAGTTTGCTTCCTTATCATCTGGCTTGCATTTCACATACATATACCTGCCTTCGGCTGGGGCTCCTGTGTTCAGAGATAATACAGAATGAGAGATGAGAAAAATGTCACAAATTAACACTCCTCTGGAATGATTTTTTTAATAATGAACTGGCCAAACTACTTCAATATCTTATGTTTTATTATGTATTTTGTCATTTGTATGCACAGATTAAATAGATTTAATAGTTTTTTATCATGTATTATCTTACGGACTATTGATTTACTGTCTCTTATGTGTTTTTATTGCGTATTATATGAATTCCGTCGAAAAATTACCGTGTTATATGACATTTTTTCCCTCTTTGAAACTATTTCCTGCACAACTACCCAGCTAAGCCGCAACACCGCTCTGAATCTACAGCGCGAAGTGATTCGTCCGATTCCCAAACTAACAACTCTAAGGAGTCGGTTCTTTTTAGTGAATCAAAGTCATGCTTCACGTTGCAGCGTAGTCCGAAATCCGAATGAATGATTCTAATGAGCCGGTTCTTTTTAGTGAATCAAAACCACACATCTCTTATGTTGAAATTAACGATTTAATCGGCAACAGGTTTATGGGCGATAAGATACAGTTATTCAAAATATTTATTTCTCAAGAGTATTAAAAGATTAGTTGATAAAAACGTATGGAACCGGGATCGTTAACGGATATCGGAATCGAAGAACAAGCAAATTCATTATGATTTCAGTATTTATTAAAAAATATTATTAATCTAGTAACTGATTTTAGTATAGGAAACGCTTGATATAATGATTAACACAAGTTAATTATTCAGAATAGTCCTTTTATAATTGACAAATTAAAAGCGTAGAAATAACGTCATGTAAAATGTCAAGCACAAGCTTAATTGTGTACATAACAGAACTGGATGTATTGTTTTTTTTTTTTTTTTTAGAATTACAATGGATGATTTGACAGTCAGCTACCGGTGTTGAAAGTTACTTCATTTAATTTAATTTCACTTAAATATAACTTATAATAATTTCTTTGAGCATTACAGGCACGCAGTTTTTTAAGACACGCAGTTTCTAAAACCCAAAAACTCTTTCCGTAACAGACCATTTTACCTACGAGTTTATAGTTTTAACATCTGATCTTAAAATGCGTAAAGAATAAACTTACCCAGTCCGCTGTCCCCAAAAAGGCATATTACTGCCAGTGCCAAAGTTATTCTGTAGTAAAATCTCATTCTATTGCCCGTCAAGCAGAAGATGCGAAAGAAAATGTCTTCAGACAAGAACTTTTCCCAGTTCAATAGCAAGTTAAAGACCCTGCCCCTGTATGCGTCATTGTTTCCTGAAAGCAGCCTACAGCAGCTCCGTTTAACAAGCTTTCTCAACACTCAATCCTAAAAACACTGAATATTATCCTGCTAATACAGAAACCGAATCCAACCGTCGTCGTTTTAAAAACACACAACACGAATGGCAAAACAAGGCAGATTAAATCTAAACAAAAATATGAAAAACAGGTCGAGTGAGAGAACCATTACCTGACACAAAGTAGTTTTATTGACGTATGTGTTATCCTCTTACATAACTTACTAATTTGGAAAACTGAGAGCTAGAACTTAGCTAAACCTGAGTGACAAAAATAGCTGGTATTCTGCTAGACAATTACAAATAAATTGGAAGTATTATAATGATTTGCTCATATCTTTAAACAGTGAAATTCAGTGATTTTGTTTTTGATTTGTACTCCATTATAAATCACTATTGTGACACTCAGGCCCAGACTTGAGCAACAAATGCTGCAAATAATGCTGCTGTAACATCCTGAAACCATTGCCTCACACAATGGACACTATTGGTTTCTATAAACTCTTTAATACCACCAGTATGTACATTTTGTAGTTGTAACTTTTCCAACATGTTGAGCAATATTCACCAACAGTCTGTGATTAATGAGGTTAATTCTGCAAAATCACCTGTAGATGTACAGTATTAGGTTATTTCCAGAAAAAGACGTAACCCTTCTATGGGAATGGGTTGGTGTCACACCCACTACACTGTTAAAAATAAAAAACACAATTTGTTGAGTCATCTTAAAATAATTTGTTACCCTGCTGCCTTAAAATTTTAAGTTCAGTCAACTAAAATAAGTTTAGTCAACTTGAAATGTTAAGTTGTACTAAGTAACAACTTAGATATTTGTGTTTGCTAAACTTAACAGATGGGTAAGTAACCCAGCTGCCTTAAAATTTTAATTGATTCAACTCAAATATCGAAGTAACTTAGTATAATTTAACATTTCAAGTTGAATAAACTTTTTTTGAGTTGACTGAACTTAAAATTTTAAGGCAGCCAGGTTACAAATTATTTTAAGTTGACTCAACAAATTGTTTTTTACAGTGTAGATTATTTGATGAATGTGAAATTATACAAGACTAACAAAACAACAGCATTTTAACAACCCCCAAAACTGACTGCATGTAGATGTATACATTTTGAATTAATTCAGTTGTAATGTTTACTATTTAAAGTGGATTAGTTGTAATTACTTTCTATATGCTAATAAATGAACCACTGACGAGAAATGCTATATACATAACAAAAAATAATTTTGTCTTTTGAAGTGAAGTGGATATGTTGCTAATATGAACACATTTTTAATACATGTGAAAGAGCACAATAAAGTGCAACAATGTTGTGCACAGTATATGAAAGTGTCAACACAGTTGATACAAAGCTGTCATAGCTTGCAGGAAGTGGTTGCTCACACAGGAAATGACAAGGGCTTCTCCATTTATCAGCACACAGCATGGCAAGACAGAGGAGTTTTCCATTATATGCATAAGCAAAAGGAAAGTGTGGGAAATTCTGTCTTGTAAATGATTCTAAGTATTACATATGCTGTCTGCTAGGGAGTTTGGTATGTTTCTGTTAACGGTGCTAATTTGGTCTTAAAGTATTATTATACTTTAAGAACACAATATTGGGCGTAATCTACAGCATTAAATATACTGAGGGTTATGGAAATAACCTGACATCTGATTCAGACAATAAAGGAGACCAAAAACTCAAAATTTCAAAATGTTTCTAAACAATCTTCATGTTTTAAATGGCACTGAGATGCTGAGTTTGGTGTCTGTCAAAGTATATACTTAACTCTTGGCAAAGTTCTGCATCTGAAGTTTGTTTGTCTCTCAGACTGAAGGTGACCAAGAAAGTGTCCCCAAACACACAGTCACGGGACATTTGCTCATATTTCAAGCATAATGATCAGATGCTTCTTTCTCAAAAACAGGAGCATGTAATTTCGGTTTGGTAGAGCTTCCTCTGAGCTAGACATATTTGCTTTTTGCAGAGACTTGACTAAAACATGTAATGCTATTTCCTTTGGGAAAAAACCTGCACTCACTGCATTTTCTCTTCTTCATGGTTACTCAGACAAAACTATGACGACATTCGGTGTATTTCTTTCTTTGTGACTATAGCAAGCACACAAGAGGTTTCCTGAGTTTAACCTAACCTATAAACTGATCACACAAACCGAAAGGATTGTATTTGTGTGAAATATAGACACAAAACCACTGGGTTTTACTACATTATAATTTATGAAACTGAGATTAAAAATGAATTCAATAAATAAATTTAAACTGCAGACTGCTATTCCAGACTTCAGTTGCTATCAAGTTTTATTTTAGAGTAAAACGTGGCATATAACCATATCCTGATAGTTTAGTCATTTATCACCTGAATGTACAATAGATATAGCATAACAATAAAGAGAAGCACCAGAATGGTATTACCGAAATATTTAGAGAAGGAAATGCAATAAGTTTGGGTTATACTTTGCGGGTTAACCGTTCATTACATATTCGACTAGTTCAACTGTCTGTTGAAAACAGTCGTTAGTTGCACAGTTCACTTTGTGAAATCAGCTCTTGTTATGAATGCTCTTCTAATCTGTGATCCATCGTGTACAATATGAACCACATCCTTGACGAAAAAACAAGTCAGATGTATATCAAGCTTGCTGCTAAAATGTTCTCGCTGCCCTGCCTACTTACAATAACTTTGATATGGATATGACACTGTACTCTCTGGTACTTTCCTTGTTCCATTCAGCAGGATAATCCACCAGTATAATGGCTGCACATTTGTGTGTGTGTGTATGTGTGAATGTGTGAAATGTACAACTACGGAATAGTTTACCCAAAAATTGAAATTAAAATGCTGAAAACTGAAAATTAAAGTGAAAAAAATTACATTTACCCGCAGGTCATCTGAAATGTAGATGAGTTTGTTTCTTCATCAAAACAGATTTGAAGAAATTTAGCATTACTTCACTTTCTCTGTAGTGAATGGGGGCTATCAGAATGAGAGTCCAAACAGCTAATAAAAATATCACAATAATCCACAAGTAATCCGCATGACTCAAGTCCTTCAATTAAAATCTTTAAGTTAAAAGTTGCATAAACAAATGCATCAGGGTGTATTGACTTCAAACCATTGCTATATATGAGTTCTATATCCGTAATATTGCTTTTTCCAGTGAAAATGTAGTCTTGAATCAGGAGATGAATCAGGATGCACAGTTCAAGCACTGTTAATAAGCAAAAACAGTCCAAAACCAGTTCTAAACAAATATGCTGGTGGATTTTGATTTAAGAGGACAAATGGACTGTTTCTTAAAAACATGCAGCTTTTCACTGCACAAAACATTAATTTATGAACTAGACTAAGATTATTTTTGGATTATTGTGATGCTACCAGCTGTTCGGACTCATTCTGAAGGCACTCATTTACTACGGATGAAGTGATGTAATGCCAAATTTTGAGAAAGAAACAAACTCGTCCACGTTCACACAGCAGCAGAATATGGTTGTCAGTCCTGCACTTGAGTCCTAATAGGATACGTTCACACACATTACGGTTATTTACCGCATTCTCGAAAAAACCCGTGCTGCGTGAACGAAACCGGAAACAACTAGTTGTCACGTCATACAGTGCAATAGAGCCGCTCTGTCGCACAAACGCGCGTCTACCGTTTTTTTGCGTGTTTTCATGTGTGGTTTCGCTAAACGTGCGTTCACGCCATATCGCAATTCCCGTAATTACAAGATTCCAACTTGTAAAAATTGTTCACGTCACGGTCATCTGAAGGTTTTAAATCCTGTCACTGTTTTTCCCAACCGGAGCTGTTTCCGTCAGGTTTGAGTTCAACGCGCGGCTAAAATGCTTCGCTCTTCACCCAAATTTAAAAACTACTGTCGGTTTATGAAGATGAGACACTTGTCGTGTCTAAAAGTGATTAACATCTTCAGTTGTATGGACGTCGCCATCTTTGATAATACTTTGGTGACTGTCGTTATGGTTACTGATACAGAATACAGGCTTGACTTCCATTGCTCATTCATACAAACAGTATTCCAGACGCTACCGTAAGTTGCTGTGTGAACGGGACATTTCGAGATTCACAACTATATGTAAATGCGTTAGTCTAGCTATTCTTTTAATATTTAATAGTTTATCTTGACTGATAAAAAGACAAAGAAGAATGGTATTTATGTTATTTTTTTGCATGTTTATTGGCATAAAAGGCTTTAATATTAGTACAGCTATATGTTAGATCTTGGGCCTCCTAAACACCAATCATAGTATTTGAAACAAATATTTTACTGCATTAAATACAATTGTACATTGCACATCGAAAATAAGTTAGTGACTGTAAATCATGCATTTACATCGTTCCACAAGAGATTGTGATAAATGGTTCAACGGTTGACAGAGTTTAAGGTGGTCCTAGGAAGGCTCATTAGATATATCTAAGTCTGGCAAAGAACAAGGGGTAGTGTATATTTGTCAGGTGTTCATATTTACGTGAGAGGACACAGTGAATTCTTTTCAACAGCCTGTTAGTTGCACGAGGCCATTTTGGATCTAATTCTGTTGATCTTCAGAGGAAGCAGGGAGACCATCTCCATACTCAACTCCAGCTCGGTTTCAACAGCGATCTTGGCTTCTGGGTTCTCCTCGCAGTATTGCACTACGAAGTTGTATGACTCCAAGGAGTGAGAGAGATTCTCCAGTTGGGTTGGCAGGTTATTGGAAATAAGCTTGGACTGTAATCTGGCAACACGGAATTTGGCCACCAGCGCGGGCCTTAGCAGGTCATCCTCGAGCTTTTCAGGAAACTTTCCTTCTGGTGAGCGGATGGAGTCGAGGAACATCTGATAATACTTCATAGAGGAGGAACACAAGTGGTTAAACTTCTTTATGGTGTGCACATCTGGCTGATCCTGCTTGTCAGCCACAGCCAACTTCAGGTCCATCATCTCATAATAGGTTTCTGCAAGTTCAAACTGCAGCTGTCGGCAGATTAACAAATAGTATTGAGCATTCAAATCCTTGCAGATTGGCTCCAGCATGTCGACGCGACGTTTGTGCATCTTACAGCGCCGTTCCAGATCCTGTTCGAAGAAGGCCAGGACTTTGAAGAGAGCGCTATGGTCCTGCAAGATCTCAATGTGATCCGTCACGTGACCATCCATTGCGAAATACTCTTTCGCCTGGGCTACGTAGCTTTGGCCCACCAGAAAGATGCCACGGGCTTCTTCAAAGTCTAGAGGGAGCATACTGCTAACTTTCTCTTCCAGGCTGCAAATGGAGTCAAAGGTATCGCTTGAACCAAAAAGGATGGCGCTTTTTCTTCCCTTCTCTTTCTCTTCCTCTTCATTCCGACGTGCCCTCTGCAATTCTTCCTGCCGATCCAAATCTAGTTCTCCGATATTATCCTGTGGAGTAATGGAAAAAGATTAGTCAGTTAAGTCAATGTGTGTACAAAGCTCTTGAAATGTAAAAGAAAAAAGCATGGCCACCTCAAGAAGTTTTTTAGCATCTTGCAGGAGATTAAGGCAATATTTAATCCAGCATCTGGCAATTTCAGCTCGCTTCTGCAGCAGCTCTTCACGTTTTTCACATTCAGTGTCACCTTTGGAAACATGCATAAAAAGTTGTTAGTGCTATAAGACAAAAGGAAAGCTGGAAAAGACTTAGGGACAATAGGATTTTTAATGTTTTCTATTTTAATATATTTTAAAGTGCAATTTATTTCTGTGATGTCAAAGCTGAATTTTCAGCATCATTACTCTTCAGTGTCACATGATCCTTCAGAAATCATTCTAACATGCTGATTTGCTACTCAAGAAACATTTTTTTTTTTAATGTTGAAAACAGTTGTGCTGCTTAATATTTTTTGTGGAAACTATTTCCCAGGATTCTTTTGAAAATATTTTAAAAAAACGACATTTATTTGAAATAGAAATATTCTGTAACATTATAAATGTCTTTACTGTCATTGTTAATAAATTTAATGCATCTCTGCTCAATAAAAGTATTAATTTCTCAGACTTTTAAATGGCAGTTTACACAATTCATTGACTCTGCACTTGTAAATACCATTACTCTCATGCTTCAAAAGCAGCATTTATAACACTTTCATAGATCTTTCAAAGATATATACATTAGAGGTTCTGTATAGTTGGCCAAAGTTGTACAACCCACAGTTTGTTGGTTTGTACAACCTCAGGATCTGATGAAATGTAAATCAACCGACAAGCACGAGTGTTACAATAACAGACAGACTATGTTCAATGCTGTTGTTTCAGTACTAATACAATCAAATACAGTATTAATACAGTGAAAGTTTCACTATGAGTGAAACTAAGACCACCTGTGAATGGCAGAAAATTAGGGAGTTTTTTTTTCATTTAGCAACAACCACACCGCATTTAGTAAAACAATGGCAATGCAGGGAAAAACACAATATCTAATAATATACAAGAAAGAATGCTACACAGAAACCCACTTTCTTTGGCAGCTGCTTCTGAGGGGATTTCTCCTGCAAGAGTAGCAATGACACTAGCTGCAGCCAAACAGTGACGAGCCTCCATGTACCGTGTCTGTGATTCAACAACAACAGAGACATACAGTTAATACCATCAGTTGTCATGCCGGTTTTGTGCAGTAAGTGGCGGTACGAACTAGGGATGCACGATATTATTGAACCGATATTGGAATTGGCCAATAATGGCTTTAAATGTAAATATCTGCATCGGCCTGATATGAAAAATTATGCCGATATGTCTTGCCGATAAGAGGAATAACTCACATGTGCTCAGGATGTGCTAGCAATTAGAGGTCTGCAGTGAGGATCATTCTGAAGCAAAGTTTTGCCTGATTGATGATTAGATTCACTGTTTTGGATCACTGCATTTAATCTGAGAATAAATGTACAGAATGATGCGTTCGGTGTGTGAGTAAACAGTAATAGCACATCCAGTGGCAGCAACGGCAGCCTGTCCCTGGTCCTAATGCCCTTTCGGTAAGGAGTTTTAATTCCGTAGGGGGCGCTGTTGGCCTACTTCTAATAAAATGAAAGTAAAATACACAAATAAAATTTAGACTATGTTTCTGATTAAATAAAGCAGTAATTGATGTCATGCAATCATGAGTATGTTTTGATTTAAAGCTCAGAAGCTATAGTTTACATGAAAAAAAACCAAAACAAAACAAAACAAACATGACACTTGTAAATTTAATATAAACTTATTTATCCAGTAATATGTAATGTCACATTTTTTAAAACAAATGTTAAACAAATGTTAAATCTTAAATTTTAAGGTTACACTGCATTTAAAAAAAATGCAGCAATTGATATATAGTTTATTTATAGTTATTTTCAAAGCTTCAATGTACTGTCATTATATAAGAACTTCATTACAGTTTAATTTTAACAAACACGTTCTTGTATTAAAGAAGAGCTTTCTTAAAAGTAACCAAAATTTAAAATAATTTGCTTATAATTTCCGCACAGGAGAGACTTGTTTTCAAAAGGAAATATATTGGTATCAATCAGCATTGGCTATCAGCCAAAATGGTTTGAAAAGTCTCAGCATATCGGATATCAGCAAAATTCCAATATCGTGCATCTCTAGCACGCACCTTTCAGTAGGTTTGCCAACCATCAAAAGAAAAAGGCTCAAATGTGTGTGCGTGATGTATGAGAACCAATAAGATCAGTTCTGTTCTAGCGCCTCACATGCACATTTGAGTTTCCACTTTACTCGAAAGTAATTTATATACTGTTTATTTTTATCTGCAGTGGGTTCAGTCTTGCTTTGCACTTGACTAACAGACTGGCATTCATGAGCTTCATGCTTTTTAACTTTATCCAACCTTACATATACATCCAAAACTCCAAAACTCATACCTTGGTGATGTAGTATTGTGACAGTGTGGCTGCATTAATGGCCCACTCAAGCGGCACAAACTGCTTGTACTCCAGCTGTCTCTGTAGTGTACTGTGACAGTACTGTCCAGCTCTCTCATACTGCTGCAGATTCTTGTACACTTGAGCCAGATAATACAGTGTGTGTGTATATGCCATTTCAAACCTGCTGGCACATATGGGGAAAAAGTGGGGTTAAAACATTGGTGGAAGCACATAATGTTTTATACAGAGGATCAAAGGGAGGGATATTACCTTCTTATCTTCTCCTGTTCGGATAATTCTTCTCCCTCTAGCACAAAATAGTCTTGAAGATCCAGTGGTGGCTGACCATCCTGATATAAACAAAACAAATGTCAGCCCAAAATATGATTGTCATGTATGTGTAACTGTATGTAGTTTTATGTGACTTTTTGAAGCCCCTAGAGTTAAGTGTGTGAAATTCATTTTGGTCAATATACAGTATCACTGTCTTTCTTCAGTCGTAAAGAAATTATGTTTTTTTTGAGGAAATAATTTCAGCATTTTTCTTCATATAATGAACTTCCAAAATGCAGTTTAAATGCGGTTGTAAACGATCCCAGCTGAGAAAGAAGGGTCTTATCTAGCAAAATGATCAGTTATTTTCATAAAAAAACTATTTATATACTTTTTTTTAATGTCAAACGCTCATCTTGTCTTACTCTGCCTGGACTGTTTTTGTTCCGGTTCATGACAGTTCATGAAAAACTCCCATCTCATGCTCTCCCTCAACTTCAAAATCATCCTATATCGCTGTTTTACCTTTTTTGTTAAGGGTGTTTGATCTTCTTTGCATGTTTACTTTGCAAAGACTGGGTCAGTACTTCTGTAGCAATGTAGGATGATTTTGAAATGATTTTTAAAGTTGAGGGAGAAAATACAATTGGAGTTTTTCGACATACCCTAACTGTCTTGAGCCAGAATACACAGTTCAATGTTCAATGACAGCAAGAAAAGCATTTAAATTGTACTTTTTTTAAATGAAAATAGCTGAGCGTTTCGCTAGTTAAGACCCTTGTTCCTTGGCTGGGATCTTTTACAACCATATTTGGGATCGTGTGAAGCCGCATTTAAACTGCCTTTTGGAAGTTTAAAATCGGGGGCACCATATCAGTCCATTATATGGAAAAAAAATGCTGAAATGTTTTCCTCAAAAAACAATTTCTTTACGACTGAAGAAAGAAAGACATAAACATCTTGGATGACAAGGAGGTGAGTACATTAGCTGTAAATCTTTGTTTTGAAAGTGGACGTCTCCTTTAACAGAGTGTTTTCACAACACGTCATCAATCAGCCATATTGGTGGCATTGAATGTAAACAATGCCACTGAAGGGAATGAAACTCGCATGTTTTGCTGGTTATTGCTGCTGAAAATGGTCAATTATTGTCATGTTTTGGGCTGTACTAATCGGTCCAACCAGGAAAAACATTTGGAGTACTATGGACTGCCAAAAGTTATAACAAATCAAGGAGAAGAGTGCAAAAGCCTGTCTGAGGAACAAAAGGCAAACTGAACCAGGATTTTCAGGGCAAGAATCTTGACAACATTCGTGTTTGTTTTTATAATTTCCATTCATGTAGGTGAAATATTAGGCTAACATCTTCATTAATACTGCTTGTACATATATTTACCACCTATTGACTTTAGTTTGTTTACAAAGTCCTTCTATATAGACCATTTCGCTAGATGTAAACAACACTGGTCCAGAAGCGCTTCCTGTTTTTTTGTTTTTTATTTTTTTTTATTTCACATATACAAATACATCTTAAAGGTGCTAATGTAACATTTTCATCCAGTCAAATGTTATGTTGGTTGTATTTTTTTGTGATGTTTGTGTAAAGTAAAAAAAAAGAAACAGGAAGCGTATTGGGACCAGTATGTTTACATCTAGCGAAATGGTCTATAATATTTTCTGTGGTTTAGACAGCATAAATTAGCAGAACAACATATTCAGTAGTACATTAACAGTGAAATCCATGCTTTTGTTTACATCTGAATATCGCCAATATGGCTGCGCATCTGGGTAACTGACCTAATGGTGGCGAAGGGCCTGTCACCTGTCCCAGTAAGAAACAGCTTATGAAACTCGTCCCATTCATCTTATCAGAAGTCAGTGTAAGTTAACATCAGAATGATTTCGAAATTAATATGTTAAGGTAAAGAAACTTTCTTTAATAAAGCTATTTTTATAAAAACTAAAAAGATGAAATGTTGCACACTTAATGCATAGAAATAATCTTATAAAATTCATGAACTGTACAGTAGAGTACACAATATAAGTGCATAGCGTGTCATCTGGGACACAACGTGTTTTTTACACCAGTAACGTTAGCAAACTATAAGGCTATGCTAAAATATTGAGGAGACGTCACAGCGACGTCATGCGGAAATCATAATATGACGCCCAAAATGTCGTTGATGTTTAGGTAACGTTAGAAAGTTCACTAGGTTTTGAGACAAAACCTGCAACACACACACCTCTTTCATGTAGAGCAAATACATAGATTCGGCGACTTCCAGAAATCCTTGTGCCTTTTCGATCTCATCTCGTCCCGCCCACAAAATGCCGAGCTGATTCTGTAAAAAAACCCACAATGGATACCCACAACACACAAAGATGCCGAAGTCAGCTACAAATCTACCCTGCACATTTATTTACCAACATGAAGCTTTTAGGAAAAAAGGCTCATATGTGCAGTGTATTATTTACCCGGGCCTGTATAAATAACGAGACGTTCTCTCGTGTTGTTGTGCATTTGTCAATGAGTTTCATGCAGTTCATCAGATGCTGCTCTCCAGCTGACAGCTCTTCGGTCTCTATGTGGTTCACGCCGAGATAGTACTGCACCACCGCCAGCCTCGCCGCTCGCAGACCGGCTGGAGAGTCTCCAGAACACGCTTTCCCACACTGATTCTCCGGTTCTCCATCCACCACCTCCCTGGACTCGCAGTCTGCTTCTTCATTGTCAGCCTCGCCCTCCTCCTCGATTTGTATTTTTTTCAGTGAACAATGGATTTCCTTCAACAGATCTCTAGCTTTGTATTTCGATCGGAAAGGGTTGTTCTCAGGGTCTTTTCTCGACTCTATTTCGGAGAGCTCCTGCGCCAGACGAAATTTCTCGCACACGGTCCCCAACTCTGTGCTCTGGTTGGCAGCCATGTTTTCTTATCGGTGTTAGTGCAAGTATTCACCAGCAGAGGTCAGTCAACAACGCACAGGCTCTATTATTCGTGTCTAAGATTGATCACTTTTAATAAATGAATACATTTAAATATTTATGATAAAATAACTATTTTATTAAAAATAAACATTTGTTTTAAATCACGATTATGCGGTTGTTATGTTACAAAATTAGCTTTTGTTGTGGCTGCTTATGGCATTGCCTTTGTTCAGTTGCTGCCTTTCCCCCTTTCAGATGTTCTGGCGCCATCTACAGGTCACGCAGTGCATTTCACAAACATAAGCAGGCCTCTTTTTGGCGGATATGACAGGTAAATCATTTTATGTCTAGGGCCTGTCCCAATACCCACATTTGTGGTCTTTGCACTTGACCGCTTGTCTACTTACTTGACGTATTTCCTTTGACCCATATGTTCAGCTGTGCCTAAAGGTCGCAAGTGTGCGTAGACACTCTCACACCAAACAGTAGTGTTTTTAATTTAGAATCAGAATCAGAATTAACTTTATTTGCCAGGTGTGTGCAAACACACGAGGAATTTGTTGTGGTTTTAAGGTGCTCGTGGTACATACATGCATACATACATACATATCTGACATGAGAACAGAAAAAAAACATTTTGAATAAAAACTTAAAAGAAATAATAATGTGTATGAATCTGGAACAGAAAATTTATGTACAGATTTGTGCGTTATTTACTCTATGTACAGCTGTATAAACAAAGAGATGTGCATATGTATTTACATAATAATACTAGAGAAAGAGGCAATAATTAAAAATTGCAGAACACAGGCAATGATTCATGTTTTAGCTGTTTGAGCTGGAGATGGCATAGGGGAATTGCATTTAAATGCAAGTAATGTTTATGCAGAGCTTAATTTACACATTTTGAGTTTCAGCACTTTAGAATAAACTGTAAATGTCAGTTCTGTAGTCCCTAAAAGACACAATTTAATTGTGGTGCTTCTAAGAAGGTGATAAAAAGTAGTTGCAAATGTTTATTAGCATACACATTTCCATCTGTGCACCAATAAAATGTGCAACACTTTACATTTTACAGCTGAATTTTATGTAAAAATGTACAGTAATACATTAACATGATTATATGTCTCTACCGGCTTTTTTAAGGCGAGACCTTGCAGGAAAACAGGGTAAAAGTTTAATTAATATATGTCACAGTGCTTTCTCAGTTGATAAATCACAGTACAGTCTTAAGTAGCACGGGTATATTTGTAGCAATAGCCAAAAATACATTGTATGGGTCAAAATAAGTTTTTCTTCTATGCCAAAAATCATTAGATATTAAGTAAAGATCATGTTCCATGAAGATATTTTGTACATTTTCTACCGTAAATATGTCAAATCTTAATTTTTGATTAGTAATATGCATTTCTAAGAACTTCATTTGAACAACTTTAAAGGCGAGTTTCTTAATATTTTGCACCCTCAGATTTCAATTTTTCAAATAGTTGTATCTTGGCCAAATATTGTCCTATTCTAACAAACCATACATTAATGGAAAATTTTCAGATGATGATTTATTCAGCTTTCAGATGATATATAAATCTCAATTTCGAAACATGCACCCTTAAGACTGGTTTCATGGTCCAGGTTTACAAATGTTGATTAAAATTGTTTAAATGAGGCATTATTCAGTTAAAATTGCATGCAAATTTTGAAAAAGTCTGAACACTGGACAGTGTAAAGTTTAAAATTGTTGTTGTTGTTGTTGTTTTTGTTTCTGACATATTAGAGTTAAAATAACCAGGCAAATAATATTTAAATAAACCCCCTCTTTCTTGTCTAAAACTTTCGGAATATAGACAGAAACCAAACCGCAAAGTCTGGTGATGATTTCAGATTTCATGAGAAAAAACACATTTTGAGAAAATGGCCATTAAGTATATGTTTGTATTTGAACAGGCACAAATATAATAAATAGATAAAGTGCAACAAAATAAACATTTTCTTTCTGGTCTGAAAGAGATTTTGAAAGCAAAATAGCCCAAAATTTCACATTTGAACAGTGCATGAAAAACAATGGTTTTATCTGTAGCGTCTTGCTTAAAAATGTTTTTTTTTTGTCTTTTAGTCTGTCCAAACTGTTGTGTAGGTGGTTTATCTCACTCTCTCATCAGTTGACAGGGGCCCAGGGTTTGAATTATGGGGTTTGACCCACTTCATTAAGGCCTGAACCTCCACAAACTGTCAAAACGGTATGTGGGTAGTATACGTTTTTACATTTTTAATGTTTACATTTCAACAGTGTTTTCAAACGATGGACCACAAAGGTTAGATTGCAAGTTGATAAAGATTAGCCTACATAGTATCTTGCAACTTGGTGCTAAGTAATGCTAACAAAAATGAATTTAAAAAATAATAAAATGTAAAAAAATTATGCCTTCTGCCTATCTGGTGGTCACTTTTTGGATATTTGGCTTGTTAGCCATCATACACCTACTTGCAGCAGCTGTTGAGTTTTTGTTGAATTTGTGTTTTTACCTTGTTGGAGTTTATTGGTTTAAAGATTTAAATCCAACAGCTAATTTTAAACAATTTGAACAACACTGTCACATCCTTCCTTATTATATATATATATATATATATATATATAAATACACACAGACATATGTATATATATATAATGTCCTCTGTTCATTTAAGTACATCCTTCCCATGTGGTCACTACAAAGTGACACTTTTTTTCTAACACCCACAGTATGATTCTTGTTTTACATCACTAACTAAAGAAGAAGTCCATGATTGTTCTCCTGAGGGCACAACAGAGTAGAGAATAAAACCTCTCATGGGGTGAATGACATTTGCAAAGGTTTCTGGTCATTTACCAGAACTCATGTTTACCAAAAATGTTGTCTGTAGTCATAGAAATCACAGTAGAAATGTCGCCTATGTTGGCTTATTGCACGTTTCAAGTGTATACTGTGTGTGTTCTAATTTATCTCCACTTCATTCTCACAATTAATGTATGTTTCACTTCAACATTTTGCTTTCACCTGACTCAAATGTACCTGAAACCCTGCAAAGGCTGCAACGTTTTAGTTCCTCCTTTTAGTTAATAGTGGGTCAAATAATGTCATTAATAGCAAGCTTGTAAATAAAAAAAAAAAAAAATGTTACGGTGGTTTTGCTTTGTTTCTGTGTTTGCCCAAAGCAGCATACTCCCACTGTCATTTTTAGGGCTCTAAATCATCTAGTGAAATAATAACCTAACCTACACTTAAAAACGTAAAAAGAAACAGCTGCGGCTGTCAAAACTTTAGCAACATTTCAGTGTACTTACATTTATGGTAATAAAATATATATTTTATTAACTGAAATAGTTTTAATATACCTAATTGCTAAAATCATTTTATATCTTTAACATATGCTTTGTATTTGTTATACACACAAATACAAAACACCATCATTGTAATATTGTAACAAAATAATAAATTAAACATTAATTAAACAATATAAGCTGTAACACAAAACCTGAATGTACATAACTGATAAGAAAAGTCTAAGACTTAATTATTTCAATGAAAAACCATTAAATGTAAAATTGCTTCCAAAAACTGTACATTTAACAGTATTTTACTGCAAACTTGAAATGACCCACAGTTTTTCACCGTATAGAGTAAGGAAACTTACTGTTATATAATAATATAACAGTATATAATTTGAGACAGAAAAAGAAAAACCGCATTGAAATAAAACATTATGAATCATGAGAATGAATCAACTGGCAACTCTTTAAATAGGTGTAGAGTAGTTGCTATGCTGTGCACAACATTTGTGAATAGTCTGAGCTGTTTTACATATGCTGCATTATAATTTCACTTAACTTCTGTTTTATCTTGTCTGGGAAATTTTCTTTCTGTTTTACTCAGTCACAGCAGCTCTGTCTGTGTGAGTTAAGGCAGTTGCAGTGTATTTTAGGAAGTGACGCTACCACCCACCATCAGGAAATGGACTGTTTCTTTTAGTAGATGTAAGTCATGAGCAGAAGGCAAATCGGTTTTATACCACAGTCATATGCGCAACGTATTTTGATCAGAAGCTGTAGACTGAGAACGGAGGTAAACGGAAAGCCACTGTGGGAAGGTGCAGCCACTATACACCACCTGAAACAAGGCACAGTTTATTACAACCTGAGAGTCTTAGCACAAGAAACAAGGTGAGTCATTTTTAAAATAAAGATTATTGCTGTTAAAATGTAACACAATCTTCCTGATTTGATCTTTAGCTTGAGAGCTGTAGTTTTGAATTCATTTTAGAATTTAAATAGATTACTTAGCATTCTTTATTTTTTGTTGCAAATGATGGAGATGACATGATGCAAAATAAAAATTTGGGGTGAAAGTGATAAGGAAGTTAAAAAAAAAACATCTTCCTGTATTTTTGCTTAAACATTCATCGGCTTTGTGAGAATTACTACTCATAAAAGATAATTCTGCATATGATATAAAGTTGCTTAATCGCATCTCCTGTCAGAGACAGAGTTTTTGTATACAGAATATCTACTTGAAGTGGCGCTCAAACTCAATACAGTCGATTGTGTTCGGGGGGTACAGTTGATATACTGTGGAAACCTAACGTAGTTTCATGAAAAGTGAATTCTCCTCTGACAGGTTACATCACATACAGGGCAGTCAGACAAATGTATAGACAGCATAAAATTGTGAAATTTTTGAGTGACATACTAAACAGGCTTTCCACTGAAATATAGAGTTTACCATATTTCATCACTTCTATTGTGTTGATGTGGGTCATAGTAGATGTTTTATGGTTAGCAAGCCTGATTCATAAAATTCCATTGGTAAATTCTTCATTCATATCATGTTCAATACATTTTATTTGTCCACAGACAGACACTATGTCAGAGTGCCAAATTTAGAGCATTTAAGGAGACATAACATGACTAATTACGTTGTTGATGTATTTTTGGTTGACAAAACCACTACCAGTCAAAAGTTTTTGAACAGTACGATTTTTAATGCTTTTTAAAGAAGTCTCTTCTGCTCACCAAGCCTGCATTTATTTGATCCAGAAACAGTACAATTTTGAAATATTTGTACTATTTAAAATAACTGTTTTCTATTTGAATGTATTTTAAAATGTAATTTAGGATCTTGTGACTAGATAAATTTTTAGAAATTAATCATTTTATTTAGTAAGGTTGCTTTTAATCAAAAGTGATGATAAAGACGTTGATAATGTTACAAAAGATTTCTATTTTCAGAAAAAGTTATTTTAAATAGTAAAAATATTTCAATGTTTTACTGTTTTTGCTGTACTTTGGATCAAATAAACGCAGGCTTGGTGAGCAGAAGAGAATTCTTTAAAAAACGTTAAAAATCTTACTGTTCAAAAGCTTTTGACTGGTAGTGTATTTCTCAATCATCGAGTGTCTCACTTAATAACGTAGCCCCTGCAACATGGCCGGCATTCAGTTTCTCACTAATTCATTAATAAGCAAATAAACAAGCTTTTCGGGCTGCACTATTGGTTAGATTTGAATGCAAACATAGTTCATTTAAATTACACAGCTTTGCAGAAGAAAATTAATTTAAGTTTCCGTCACATTTACATAAACTATTAAAAAATGTGAATAAAGATTATTGGAGTAGATTTTCAAATTTCATGTTTAATTCAAGGTGTTTCTTGACTTTTCTTTGCAAATATTAGTTGCATTCTTGAGTTTTGCAAACATTTCTGAGTGAAAATGTTTTTTTTTTTACAGTGTATTTTTTTAATTGTGGTAGTTGATGAACCAAGTAACTATTTTAAACTCTTAATGTTTTTCTCTTTCCATTTGTTGCAGAACAACCTGGATACTCCACAATGTGTGAGGTGTTAGTTGTTTATGCCAGCGAGGCCACCGAATGGGCCGAGTATCTACAGCAAATCTTGGAGGCATCAGGTAACTTTCTGGAGGGCTCTGTCATTCTGTGTGATGTAAATGAACAGATTTGGATGAAAAACAATGAGCTGGTTGGCTCCAGCAAGTGCATCATGCTTTTGCTGTCTGCTGAGTTGCTGGACATGCAGCATGACCCAGAAGTGCAGGACGCTTTCCAGGATCTTCTTCAGCCTCCATGCAAAATTGTTGCCTTTTTGTGTGGTATATCAGAATGGCAAGTGTCAGCGGACTATTTTAAACACTGGGAGCATTGGAGAAAGCTCAATTCAGAAGACGAACCATCAGTATATGTGTCTACAGTCCTTGAGTGCATTAGAAGTGGTATGTATTCCTTATACTGTATGTACAGGCCTAAAAAGATGAACATAACTCCACTGCAGACAGACACACTGCAAAAGCGTGCAAATGAATATAATTTTAAGAAAAATGTGTTGTATTTTTTTTTCAAATCTAAGATTTATATTTGTATAGTTGTATTATTATTTTCATTATTTGTATTTTATATTTTTTAATTTTTTTACTTTGTTTTTAGTTCGGCGTGGTGAATCATAATAATTTTGACGAAATACCTAATGCATTATTTAATTTAATTTTATTTAGCATAAATAGTTTTGCATGGTGGATCATACTTAATTTTACTAACCTAATTATAAGAAGTAATATAGTCTGTGCCATATTTTATTTTATTTTATTTTTATTTTTTTTGCCTAAATAGTTTTGCATTGTGGATCATAATCAGTCTTACTAAACATGAAGAGGCTGGCCTGAGGTAAAGTTTATTATATATTTTTTCATTCTAGGATCTGTTAATGAAAACCATTGTGAGAATCCATATGAAATTGAACTAGAGGAAGAAATGAATGAGTTTACATTATCAGAAATTCCCGAAACTTTACCCGATGAGACGGAACAGACTCAGGTGAATGGAGATAATGTTTGTCACACTGAGCAAACTTCTTCAAATGTCACGGAACCACAAAACAACCAAATTTGCCTCACCGTCCAACCAGATAGAATACTTTGTGGGGTAAGTGCGTTGCACACAAAGCATGCAGAGCCTAAATAGAATCTTTTCTAAGAATATATAGTTGTTAATGTCAGCATGAAGCTCACATGGTTTTAGATCACACTTCTTCTTGCTTGCCAAATTAGACAGGAAGTCAGTGCAGGGCCCCCGTCTAACCAGCTAGATTTAGATAATTTAGGCCATTCTTAATTCGGTGATATGTTGCAAGAGCGATGATGTAGCAGCGATGGGTGATAACATGACTAAAATAATATCACAGCTGCCCATGGTGTTATTTTAAGTAATTTACTAGCGAATGAAGTTGCCTTTATAGACCGCTTTTGTTTAAAATAAATCAAGGTGTTTGTTTCAGAATATAGTAAAATGAATTATGCCTATTTTACAGTACAGTATGGGTCATGGTGTGGACATTTCAATATTTTAGCTTATATATGGCTTAAATAGTTTCAGTGTTGTTCATATTTTTTCAAATATGTCCGGACTCTTTATAAACGATTGTTACTTTTGAATTTTGGGAAATCATAGAAGTTTACACTTTAATAAACTAGCATTTCAGCATTTCATTCAGTAGCATTTGCGGAATCAGCATGAATGGTCTTGCGTTACTCTATGTCGTTTACTGTATTAGACATTGTCTTATGGCCTTTTCACCATTTCTTTGTTCCCATAAAGACTCATGTGAATATATATATAATCATGGCAAAGAAAATTGTGGATGAGGGCAGACTGGAGATGGAGTTTCACTCTCAGTACTCGATACCTCAGCGGGTGCCTGGGACTCTTGTGAACGAGTACATTGTTACTGTACAGTCACCTGGTAAGACAAAAACACAGAAAGAGGAACTTTTCATATCAGTTCCTCTGTGCTTTTTCAGTTTCAGCTGAATTTACATATTGTTTCCTGTTAATGTGCTCATTTATTAAAAGAGAAGCTTTGTCAAATTTGCATTTGGCTTTATTAATGTTGTATTATTTCTCATAGATATGCCAGCTGGGAAAGTTTCATTGACTCTTTATAAAAATGAATCTGTGGTATATTCAACAACTCTAACATATTACACAGAAATGGAGGAAATTTGCAGGTATCTAAAGAAAGCAATGGATCCAATGCAGTTCATGTGTCAGGTAATGATTAAACTAAAAAACAATCCATTTAAACCGAAAAACTGTATCACATAAACTCACTTGTCATGTTTATTTGCATAGTGCTTTGCATAATATTTCTTGTTTCAAAGTAGCTTTACTGAAATGTATGTTTTGCATACATACACTACCAGTCAAAAGTTTTTGAACAGTAAGATATTTAATGGCTCTCCAAGCCTGCATTTATTTGATCCAAAGTACAGCAAAAACAGTACAATTTTGAAATATTTTGACTATTTAAAATATTTGAATACATTTTAAAAAGCAATTTATTCCTGTGATTTCAAAGCTGAATTTTTAGCATCATTACTCCAGTCACATGATCCGTCAGAAATCATTCTAATATTCTGATTTGCTTTTAAAAAAAAATTATTAGTATTATTTTTTTTTTGAAAACCGCTAAGTAGATTTTTTTTCAGGTTTCTTTGATGAATAAAACAGCATTTATCTGAAATAGTAACAGTCTTTTGTAACATTATAAATGTCTTTATCATCACTTTTGATCAATTTAAAGCATCCTTACTTAATAAAAGTATTCATTTCTATCATTTTTTTAATCTTTCTATTCATCAAAGAATCCTGATTTAAATGTTTTACTGAACTGTTTTAAATACTGATAATAATAATAATAATAATAAAAATGTTTCTTGAACAGCAAATCAGCATATTAAAATGATTTCTGAAGGATCATGGGACAGTGAAGACTGGAGTAGTAATGCTGAAAATGTAGCTTTGATCACAGGAATAAATAACATTTTAAAATATATTCAAATAGAAAACGGTTATTTTAAAAAGTAAAAATATTTCAAAATATTACTGTTTTTCCTGTACTTTGGATCAAATAAATGCAGGCTTGGTGAGCAGAAGAGACTTCTTTAAAAAAAACATTAAAAATCTTACTGTTCAAAACCTTTTGACTGGTAGTGTACTTACGTAAAAAAAAAATAATAATAATAAATAAATAAAAAATGATGCGTATTGGTGGAACATTATGGTGTTGTAAAAATGTAATGTCTCCTAATTAACTAATATTTATTAGTACAATAAAATTATTAAATTAAATTATTTAATGTTATAACATTTTATGTCAAATATCTGACAGTGTGTCGGCCCCACAGGTGGTTTGATCTCGTACAGATGCCAGAATAGCAACACACAATCCTGAAATCAGTAATGCAAGATGCTTTATGTAATTTAGTCTGTAACAATAAAAAACTAAAGGTCATTATAGACAAAACAATTTTGTGAGGCAACAGGAGCAGAAGTAAACATTTCATTATCATTAATGAAATGTTGACATAGAGACCATAATGTCTGCCCCTTTTTAAAGTGGTTACAAAATGACCTTTAAAGACTAACAATGGAAATTAATATTCATTTTTCAGGCATTTGATATCACATCAAAGGTGACAGAGTCATTGGATAATTTGCTTGCCAAATCTCTGGAGGAACGGATGCCTCTAAATGGATTACAAGTATTTGGGATCAGTCAAATTGCAGATAACACCCCAGCCAGTAAGTGATTTCATTCATACGCACTTGCTTGTGTTATATATAAAAGTCTAGCTTGTGATGAATATCATTTATGGTGGTAGATAACATAACACCAAGTTAAGGAACTGATGTGGATGGTTACTTTTTTTGAAGACAGGAGACTATTGAACAACAGTGAAAAGAGATCTCTTTGTTTTCAGATCGCCGTAATGTGGAACTTCCAACGCTGCTTCACTTCTCAGCCAAGTATGGCTTAAAAAAGTTAACATCTTTATTAATGCAGTGCCCTGGAGCCATGCAGGCCTACAGCGTGATGAACAAAGATGGGGATTACCCGAACAATCTGGCCGAGAAGAGTGGCTTCTCTAACTTAAGACAGTTTATGGATGAATATGTGGTGAGAGAATTGCGTAAATGCTCTTGATGACTTCTGTAACTGTTGACAGATTATAGTAAAGCAATTCCTGAAATATCGTGGGAACACATTCATTTATGAATGCATGTGAACTAAATTTTAAAGCATTGTGCAATTGTATTGCACAGAGCATTGGTAATGAAAATGCAATGAAGTTATTATGTTATAGGTCTGTTAATAATCAGTATACATTTATACAGCAGCATTTCTATTTATCCCCATTAGTGATAATGCCAGTTATTTATGCAAGCTCTTTTTTCATAAAACAAAACAGGAGACGGTAGATTTAGGGAATATTGAGGAATCTCAGAACACCTCTGGCACCGAGGAAATCTATGAGGAAATGATTAAGGCTTCCCAAGATTTCATCACAGATTTCGAGAATGAGGACATTTACGAGTCTATGAGGCAACTAAATCCTGAGATAGGTTTGTGTATGACGTTTTCTTTTAAAACTGCATACTGCATAAAATTAAGGGATTTCTTTTATTTTTTCAAGGCATATATTGTCACTACTGCTAACCTATGAATATATGCTAATGAAAAGACACATGTTATAGCCTATTGTCAGATGTTTAAGAAATGTACTGTAAACTATGTATACAAAATTTGTGTTTTTACAGATGACGACTTAGAAAGTGCTCTGGAGGACTCTAACTCTGAGACAATACTGAGAAAGTTTTTTGAAGGTACATTGGCTAGTAATGATGATTTTCACACAGCAGTTCTTTGTGTGACTTTTGTCACATTGCCCGTGTGATAACGCCCTTTATTTTGCCTCTCTTTATACATATATATACATCTCTTTTTACTTATTAAAAAGGCTAAAAACATATTACTTACAGTTATCAACATTTTTGCAAAGGCTTACAATATTTTCCTTGTGTTTGTAGTGTAACACACCAATAAATAGTTCAATTAGCTTTGCCAACTTGGATTTTTGTCTGCTAGTTTGTATGTTTGAACCCTTTTGGCACAGGATGTAGCTTGTTTGCACTGTGTGAAACGAGGGCAACTTGCTAATAAATGGCATTTATAAAGATGTAAACTGGTATACAAATGGGTATAAACCATTCATGGATGCTGTGTAATTGTTTTCATTTAGCACAACCCGACAAGAGTTTACAGTCCTTGGAACATACTTCAACCAATGGTCAATTACCTGAAATGGATGATGAAGACTATCATGACCTCCATGCAGATATCTATGGAGATATAGAAGAGGACCCATATAACCCATGCTGCCCTGATGAAATTTATGACACAGTGGAGCCACAATCCACCCCCGAAATAATCAACCGCCCACCTGCGCCGATTCCACGACCAGCCAACCTACCAGAGGCTGAAGAGAACACAACCTACATATCCAAAGGTGCAAACCAAAAGTTCATTATGCAAACACACCTAAACCACAGTGCAAACACAGATGCTCTAACTTTAGCTTCTAAAATCAGAAACTGAAGTATTTAAACTGTCTTACATCATTCAAAGCCTGCATTACTTGATTTTTTTCTGTGGAACCCAAGAGAAGATATTTTGAAGAATGTTGGTAGATAAACAGTCCCTGTAAAAGTCAATGGGAATTAACATGGTTATCAACATTATTCAGAATATCTTCTTTTGTGTTTCACGGAAGAAAGAAAGTCAGTTTTGGAACGACATGAGTTATTATGAGAGAATTTTTATATTTGGGGCAAACTATCTGTTTGAAAATGTACTTTCTGTTCTGTTTTACCTGTTTTACAGTGTTTTGTGTCAAGGAACCTGTATATTCACTCAGTCATCGGCCAGAAAGAGTTTCCTCTTTAGGTAGTGTATAAAAGTTTCTTAAGCCTATTTGTGAACCATATGAACAGAATATTGATTATTAAATTTAAAGTAAATCGAAATATTCATGCTTAAATTATCCATTCTTGCAGAACCTGTACGGCTGGTGAGAGACAGAGACATGAGCAGTAACCACGACCCCTTTGCAGGCATGAAGACCCCAGGTCAGAGGCAGCTCATCTCTCTACAGGAGAGGGTGAAGGTGGGTGAGCTGACTGTGGAAGAAGCGGTGCAGGAGTTCAAGGCTTGGCAGTTTGATCAAGATAAAAGATGGCGCTCTCTCCGCTTCCAGCAGGTAAGTAACTCCACATTACATTTTGAATATTTCTTTTTTGTTGAGTGTCATATTTGATACTTCAGGCTTGTGATGATATCTCAAGGAAAGAAAGCACCAACTCAATTCAGAAGCCCAAACTGAGTGAAAATATACAATTTGATGTAGATGTTGTTATTTAAATTCTGATAGCTTGTAATGTAAATCAGTGAGATCTTTATAACAGTATAGTGGACTACTTACATAAAACGCATATAAATATCAGTTGTCACTTTGTATTTTTAGTAATATATCTTATTAAGGTTATACTTAAAGGAGTAGTTCACTTCCAGAACAAACATTTACAGATAATTTACTCACCTCCTTGTCATCCAAGATGTTCATGTCTTTCTTTCTTCATTTGTAAAGAAATTATGTTTTTTGAGAAAAACATTTCAGCTTTTCTCTCCATATAACGGACTTCTATGGTGCCTGTGAGTTTGAACTTCCAAAATGCAGATTAAAGGCAGTTTCAAAGGGCTCTAAACAATCCCAGCCAAGGAAGAAGGGTCTCATCTAGCGAAACGATTGGTTATTTCCAAAAACAAAATTACAATTGATATACTTTTTAACCTCAAATGCTTGTCTTGTCTAGCTCTGCATGAACTCTGTGTATTCTGGGTCAGTATAGTTAGGGTATGTCAAAAAACTCCCATCTCATTTTTTCCTCCAACTTCAAAATCATCCTACATTGCTGTTTTACCTTTTTTTTGGTGAAGGGCGTTTGATCTTTGCATGTTTACTTTGTAAACACTGGGTCGGTACTTCAGCGATGTAGGACAATTTTGGAGTTGGAGGATAAAATGAGATGGGAGTTTTTCAACATATCCTAACTGTATTGACCCGGATTACACACAGTTACACACAGAGTTCACGCAGAGCTAGACAAGACAAGCTTTTGAGGTTATAAAGTATATAAATTGTAATTTTCTTAGAAAATAACCAATCATTTGGCTAGATAGGACCCTTCTACCTCAGCTGGGATCATTTAGAGCCCTTTGAAGCTGCATTTAAACTACATTTTGAAAGATCAAACTACATAGCAGTCCATTATATGGAGAAAAATCCTGAAATGTTTTCCTCAAAAAACATAATTTCTTTACGACTGAAGAAAGAAAGACATGAACATCTTGGATGATAAGCGGGTGAGTACTTTATCTGTACATTTTTGTTTGGAAAGTGAGAGATTCAAAAAAATGTTCCTCAAAAACCTGATGTATCATATATTTAATACTTACATTTTAACAGTATTTTTCTGAAAAAAGCGCTGTATGGATAGTTAAAGTTTCTTCAGAGCAGTAGGTGTTCATCTTGAAACATGACTAACAATATAAAACGTATTCGTACATTTAATTTATGAAAATCATTAATTTCATAGCTGAAAGACTACTGTACTACAACCTGTATGAGGACATCTTTAAAATTATATTTAAAGACCTTTTACTTGCTTTAAAAATGTGAACTATTGTTTAAAAGTTATGTAATAGATTACATACAACAGTTTTTTCAACAAAGATCAGATTATGTGGATAATTTCGAGGCCTTGCTTGTCAAATACGATGTTAGCTTTCATTGGGGTTAACAACTAAAATAAGTGTCTCTGATGTTTCTGTGACTACCTCTCTATTTTAGGAAAATTTACAACGATTAAGAGACAGCATCACTCGACGCTGTAAAGGCAAAGGGACAAATGGTAAGGAAACGCAGGACACCTTTCCTTATACAATATACTTATATATGGTTAACATGGCATGCTATTAGAATATACAAGAAAGGGCTCAACAAAAAGTATGAATTATTGGCACATGGAAAGTGTAAAATGCCCAAGTCCATTTAAAATTAAGAATTTAGAACTGTCATGGAGTTACTTAACTGTATAGTTTCCACCAATTATTGCAAAGAAAAATGCGAAACAAAAAAAATAAATTTATAAATGAAATCTATTTTATAAAATATTTTTGTCTCTGGCACATAAAAATGATGATAAAAAAATGCATATTTTTTGTGGTGGGACCATTGAAAATGATTGTTACATTTTGTGAAATAACATCAAACAACACAGAATATTTTATGTGTCTTCATGTGTTTTCAATAGTCTTTCTGTTTTCCATTAGATCTTATGATTACAGCGCCAATGCAAACAAACGTTCAGTGGGGTTCTCAAATGAACGTGAATTGCTCAGTGTACGAGCCCACGCCTCGTTCGATTGCCCAACCCCCTCCTGTTAGTAGACCGCTGCAGAGAGGAAGCTGGCAGACAGGAAGTACCTCCAGCACTTCTAGTATGTAATAAATAACTTCTTTAATCTCACACAATAACATGTCATATCACTGTGACCAGAACCATGTTTACAATATGGTGTGTCTACAATGTAATTGTAAAGGTTTGACCTGTGCAGGTAGTAGCAGTCACAGATTAAGCATTCAGAGCACTGTCAGCAACAGCAGTGGGGTGGAAGGTGAATGTGAGGTCAGTTTTTTCCTTCAATCATCATCAAAGATTCTTAAAAAAAGACGTATCATGGTTTCCACAAAAATGCTGTCTTCAGCTTTAAGAAATGTTTCTTGAGCAACAATCAGCATATCAGAATGATTTCTGAAAGATAATGTGACACTGAAGAATAAAGGCTGCAGAAAATTCAGCTTTGCCATAACAGGAATAAATTACATTTTAAAGTAGATTCAAACAGATAACAGTTATTTTAAATTGTAATTTTTAATTTCATAATATTATTGTATTTTTGATCAAATAAATGCAGCCTCAAAGGAGAAGTCCACTTCCAAAACAAAGATTCACATATAATGTACTCACCCCCTTGTCATCCAAGATGTTCATGTCTTTCTTTCTTGAGTCGTAAAGAAATTATTATGTTTTTTGAGGAAAAAATTTCAGGATTTTTCTTCATATAATGGACTGCTATGGTCCCCTCGATTTTGAACTTTTAAAACGCAGTTTAAATGCGGTTTTAAACAATCCCAAATCGAGGAAGAAGGGTCGAGGAATAACGATCTGTTATTTTCATAAAAATAATACAATTTATATACTTTTTAGTGTCAAACGCTCATCTTGTCTTGCTCTGCCTGGACTTATTTTTTCCAGGTCATGACAGTTAGAGTATGTCGAAAAACTCCCATCTCATGTTCTCCCTCAACTTCGAAATCGTCCTATATTGCTGTTTTACCTTTTTTGTTAAGGGTGTTTGATCTTCTTTGCATGTTCACTTTGCTAAGACTGGGTCGGTACTTCTGCAGCGATGTAGGATGATTTTGAAATGATTTTTAAAGTTGAGGGAGAAAATACGATTGGAGTTTTTCGACATACCCTAACTGTCTTGAGCCAGAATACACAGAGTTCAACGAGAGCAAGACATAACGAGCGTTTGAGAATAAAAAGTATTTAAATTGTATCTTTTTAAATGAAAATAGCCGATCATTACGCTAGATAAGACCCTTCTTCCTTGGCTGGAATCGTTTACAAATGCATTTTGGATCGTTTGAAGCCGCATTTAATCTGCATTTTGGAAGTTCAAAATCGGGGCACCCTATCAGTCCATTAAATGAAAAAAAATGCTAAAATGTTTTCCTCAAAAAACATAATTTCTTTAAGACTGAAGAAAAAAGACATGAACATATTGGATGACAAGGCAGTGAGTACATAATATGTGAATCTTTCTTTTGGAAGTGGACTTCTCCTTTAATGTCCAAAATCTTAATGACTGCAAACTATAATATACTATACACTAATACATTATTGCATTATTGTATATTAAAATACACTGGCATAAAGTATTTAGCTTGCACTGTAAAAAAAACAATTTGTTGAGTCAACTTAAAATAATTTGTTACCTGGCTGCCTTAAAATTTTAAATTTAGTCAACTTGAAAAGTTAAGTTGTACTAAGTGACAACTTAGATATTTGAATTGATTCAACTTAAAATTTTAAGGCAGCTGGGTAACAAACCTAGCTTTTAAGTTAAACAAAGTTTTTAGTTTAGTCAGCTCAAATATCTAAGTTGTCACTTAGTACAACCTAACATTTCATGTAAACTAACCTTATTTGAGTTGACTCAACCTAAAATTTTAAGGCAGCAGAGTAACAAATTATTTTAAGTTGACTCAACAGATTGTGTTCTTTTGTTTTTTGCAGTGTAGGTCGTTATAGTTGAAATTTATATTTTGCATCAAAATATTTTCCTTAATAACAAATATTAAAACATACAAGAACTTATTATACTTTTTTTTTTTTTTCTTTAATGGTTTAAGGACCCTCCGGACATTCCACTTCCTCCACGGCCTCTCCGGCCCGTAGTGGATACTCCACCAGTACTCCCTCCACCCAGGGTCCCACCGCGTGTAATAGAGAGGTACGTGTTTAAAATGGCTTACACAATACCAGGTAAAACCAACAGAGTTGGAGTCAAAAAAGACAAGTGTGTTTTCTGTCATAGCTTTATTGTGAAGTATATTTCAAATTGTAAGTAAAAATAAATGTAACTGAGGAGTTATTTTACACAGTGAGTCTTTAGATTCGAAGTGAAAATGTACATAGTATACATAAAGAGTTGTGGCTTCGACTAGTTTTATTTTCGAAAAGTTTCACTGCGAGAATGCACCAGATGACTGGATAAAAGTTTGTAGGTGATGCGAAGGTGGTTCGTGTATGAAACTCTACACCTCCCCATGTGACAAACCACTGCATCAATCGCTGAACTCTTTTAACCACAACGTCAGGGTTTGTGAAGCTTAACTTTCCATCAGTAACTTGATGGTATGTAGAAGTATCAACCTTTAAATCTCACGAAGATGGAGTGTGGGTTCAGAACGTGCTACTTCTTTACCAGCTAATATACACAAACACAACATCAGAGGTTTGGTGTTGTGTCAGAGAGGAGGTGAAAAACATCTGCACTCTGATGTGGGTGCCTCATATCCTCTGCTAATTTTTGCCTAGCTGATGGAGCTATGATAAATGATGAGAAGGTTTAAAAAGGTATGCAATCTGTGCACATCCAACCCAAGTTTAGAACTGTACCTTTTAAAGAGGCTGTAAATAGTTACACATATGCAAAAATAACAAACCCAACCACAATTAAGTATGTGAATGTTAGGATGATGCAACATTTTGAATGCTGAACATTCTATCAGTGCAAGTCGGAGGGAGATTTTCAAATTGTAATTTTAAATTGCTTCGAAAAAACAAAGCTGAAATAGATTTGAAATAAATAAAGAAAAAATTATACATTAATAGATAAATAAACAAATAATATAAAGGAAACTAAAATACATTTCTGAAGGAAGAAGACTGGAGTAATGGCTGCAGAAAATTAGCTTTGCCACCACAGCAATAAATTGTTTTTACAAATATTTTCAAACAGAAAACATTATTATAATTGTAATAACATTTAATATAACTGTTTAAAGGAGAAGGTCCCTTTTCAGAACAAAAATTTACAGATAATTTACTCACCCCCTTGTCATCCAAGATGTGTATCTGTGTATTCCAGTTCATGACAGTTAGGTATGTCAAAAAACTCTCTTTCCTCCTACAATTTTAAAATCATCCTACATCGCTGCAGAAGTACCATCCCAGTGTTTACAAGGTGAATGTGCAAGGAGGGTCAAACACCCTTTACCAAAAAAAGTAAAACAGCGATGTAGGACAATTTGGAGTTGAAAATGAGATGGAGGAGTTGGAGGAGAAAATGAGATGGGAGTTTTTCAACATACCCTAACTGTAATGAACCGGAATGCACAGAGTTCACGCAGAGCTAGACAAGACGAGTATTTGAGGTTAAAAAGTGTATAAATTGTCACATTTTTTAGAAAATAACCGATCGTTTCAATAGATAAAACCCTTCTTCCTTAGCTATGGAGCTCTTCGAAGCTGCGTTTAAACTGCATTTTGGAAGTTCAAACTCACGGGCACCATTGAAATCCACTATATGGAGAAAAACCCTGAAAACATTCCAGGATTTTTCACCATATAGTGGACTTCAGTGGTGGCCAATGGGTTGAAGGTCCAAACTGCAGTTTCGGTGCAGATTCAAAGGGCTCTACATGATCCCAGCTGAGGAATAAGGGTCTTATCTACCAAAATGATTGGTCATTTTCTAAAAAAAGCATATACTTTTTAACAACAAATGCTTGTCTTACACTAGCTCGACCTTATGCATTACATAGTCACTTTGGAAAGGTCACGCATGACATGGGCGGAAGTACTGACCCACTGTTTACAAAACGAATGTGCAAAGAAAGTCAAATGCCCTTTACAAATAAAAAGTAAAGCATCGATGTTGGACGATTGTAAAGTTGGAGGAGAAAATGAGATGGAGTTTTTTGCCCTACTCTACCTTTTTGAACCACAGTACACAGACCGCACGTGACCTTTCCAACATGATTACAAGTTGCAGCTGCACATCACAGAGCTAGTGCAAAATGAGCATTTGTAGTTAAAAAAATATATAAATTCGAACATTTCGCTAGATAAGACCATTATTCCTCAGCTGGGATCATGTAGAGCCCTTTGAAGATGCACTGAAACTGCAGTTTGGACCTTCAACCCATTGGCCACCATTGAAGTCCACTATACGGTGAAAAATCCTGGAATGTTATCAGGAAATGCAGTTTAAACGCAGCTTCAAAGAGCTCCATAACCAAGGAAGAAGGGTCTTATTTATCGAAACGATTGGTTATTTTCTAAAAAAATTGACAATTTATACACTTTGTAACCTCAAATGAAATATCCTGGAATGTTTTCCTCAAAAACCTTGACTGAAGAAAGAAAGACATGAACATTTTGGATGACATGGGGGTGAGTAAATCATCAGGAAACAACAGTTGTAACCTGGTTTGTCTGGAGTTTGGTCTGTATAACACCCATTTTAAATTTAACCCGCTGTCTCTTAGGACTCAGGAGATGTCAAATGAGCGATATGTATCGACTCCAGCCCGCCCTGTTCATCAGACGCCTGCGCAAAGACCCATACCACCTCCACCTATACCGAGACGCACGTGGTGATGGCCTTCAACATGGCTTTCGTTCTGTTTGACTCTGCACTTTTAAGCCTTTGAGATCTGTAATTCTCTTCAAGGTGAAACAAAAGCTACTCTCTGTGTCTGACTTTGAAAACCCTGTCAGTCAATGACCTAACAGAGGTATTGTGTGAAGGCGCCTTTTAAGGAAACTTGTTTGCCATTTATATTTTTTACCAACTACCATCTAGGTAGCAAACAGGATATTATGCAAACATCAGTTTCAGAAGCTATCTTGTCTTTTCTATAAGACCTGTGGTTTCAGACACAAACATTGGATCACTATCCAGTGTTCGTCAAGTGTTTTGATCTAGACTCAACTTGCAATGCAAACAATCACTTTAGTTCATATGTATTAAATTATAAATCTTCAGCTGAAGATATGCAATATCTTTGAGGGGTGTTTCATATGGTCACTTGTTTGCAATATAGCCATTTGGTTTGTGCTTTCTGAGTGTCGTTAGTGGCAAATAGCAAATTCAAGAACTTGCCTACATATGTTTTAATCTGAACTTTTTTCTGTTTAAAATGTAGTTTGTGTTGGCTGTGTTTGTCATGAGATGATGAGATTTAAAGTTGAACAGTTTTCTGTGTTTTACAAATATTTATTGGTGTATTCACTTTTTATTGCTGGCAATAGTATATATCACCCAAAGAAAAGCAAAAAAATTATGTATTTAACAGCATAAAAAGTGTGAGTGCACAGTGTGAAGAAAGCAGTTTGTGTGTATTTGTTTGAGTGTGTGTTCATGTTTGTTAGACCATGAAGATAAACCTGATTAAAGTTGTGATAAAATGGAAGTTGTCTTTTCTTCCATACTGCGTTGTCTTTTTTTTTTTTTTATAAAGTCTGCAAGGCTCCATTTGTGACCCTGGACCCTGGATATTTGTAGCAATAGCTAATAATACACTGTATAGGTCAGAAGTATTGATTTTTCTTTTAGGGCAAAAATCATTAGGATATCAAGTAAAGATCATGTACCATAAATATAAATTGTGTGTAAATTTCCTACTGTAAATATATCTAAATGTAATTTTTAATTAGTAATATACATTGCTAAGAACTTTGTTTGGACAATTTTAAAGGCAATTTTTTTGCATCTTCAGATTCCAGATTTTCAAATAGTTGTATCTCGGCCAGATATTGTCCTTTTATAACAAACCATACATCAATGGAAAGCTTATTTAGTCAAAAACTGACCCTTACGACTGGTTTTGTGGTCTAGGGTCATATTTGTGTTTTTTAATATGTACATGTACATTATAATTAATTATATTAAAAGTATTTTCTTTGTTCTTTTAATTTAATTTAATGTAGTTTCTTTCGTTTTTATTTTTTAGCTTAAATATAGACTACTCACTAGTGATTCTCGACTAGGGGCCTTGGGACCACTAGAGGGCCTCAGCAAACTTCCAAGAGGGGCGCAAGATGACTTAAAAGGGTTTAAATAACTTGCATTAAAATAATCTAACTTAATTATTACCCAAAAACGCTAAAAAATGAATATTTTTTCATTCTACTAAACTAGAATGATTTTTATTGTTGCAGTTTAATATAGCTTAAACTAGGAGTTCATAAACGAAATGTAATATCTATCACTTAAATGTTATAATTATTTTTAATTAAAATGTGGGCTGAAAATGTACTTTTAATAAAATATAAGTTTGATTAAACGTCTGTGCCTCTACGGAACGCCCCTCCCCTCCCACTCAGTGATATTGTGATGAGAGCGTGAGAGGCTCCATGCACGGGCGAGCGGCGTGCGGTGACCGTCACTGTTCAGCGTGCAGCAGCGTTATCAATACGGAAACCTGGACTGCTTCCTTAGAAAGGTGGGTATTACGCAACGCATGCTTCATTCTCAGTCATATTCCCTGTATTTGAATACCTCAGTGATATTTCACATCCAACTAAAACGGAAAGTTTGCTTGTTTACTTCGTTTGGGCACTATTATTTGGCCCGGGGTTTATTATAATAAACCGCAGCGGCCATCCATTGCAGACAAATGAGCGGTGCAGAAGTGCGACAGCGTGGCTTAGTGTTTCAGTTACTTCAGCACCAGTGGTATTACCATGTAGTGATCATTTTATGGCTGTATTGACGGATGCAAAGGGTGAAACTATAAACTGCAGTGCTTAGGTGTCCGGTGAAGGAGATGGGATAGAGATTATTTGTATTCCGCAGGAAAAGAGATCTGACTTCGGCTGCACTTGACATCCAAATAAGGAATAGGATTCACTAAATATGCGGAGGGAGCAGGACAGTGAAACGAGACTTTCGAGTTCAATCCATGTCATTGTAGATCGATTAAAAAAATTAAACGGGACAATTTATCCAGATCCTTAGTGATATAACCGCCTGTATTCACGAAGATGCAGTGCGGTGTATGCGGCAGATGTACAGTAGTATGTTAGATAAACTGTGCAGAAGTGGGACAGTTTTTGGTGGATTCATCATGGAGAACTGATAAAGCTTTTTTGATGCTATAACCCACCTCATTTAAAATACATTTCTAAATACTTAGACACAATTAGGTAGTGCTTTAACTTTTTTTTTTATTTTAAAATGGGTTGTGGAACTTGTATAAGGTCTATCAGCTCCAGTGGTCTACCAGCCAGCTTTATCATGGTCTGCCAGGTCAACCTCAGTCTCACAGGCTGGAAGTTCATCTAATCATCATCTCTAGACCATAAATGACAAGCACAATCAAGTTAGAAACCAGTTTTTCAAAAATATATATTGTTGGTAAACTAACCTTCTAGTTTACATATAAAAAATAATAGTAAAAGTATAATGAGGGTGATTTATAGTCTTTATGGTACATTTGTTTCAAATGTGTCGTTTTTTGCCTGACTTTTGCTGATGTAAACGTCCCCTAATAAACTGTTCACCACACAGTCAATACATTAAAATTCTAAATTTTCTGGAAGAGTTATTAAGAATGTTGATTGATTTAAATTGAAGACTTAAGCATTCTTAATACTCCTAAATTTAGAATTCTTACGTTTTAAAATCGAATGTTCCATGTGTTGTTCTTTTAAGATTAGTTAACCTGGTTGAATTACTTTATAGGAATTGTTTTTAGAAATTTGGTTGTAAACCAGAAAAAAAGTGCAAATTCTGTTTTTCAAAGGCTTGAAAACCAGGTGTATAAACTTATTGACATAACTTTTAAATTGTACCTGTTTTAAAAATAGTTAAGTGGCATTAGAGACTAAAGTGAAATAGGCTTCTGTATTGCTTATTGCTTAGTTTTTATAAATGTTAAATAAATTGCATTGTTCACCAGCAAGTTTTTCTGCAAAGGCAAAATGTTCTAACTATAAGTAGTACGTTCTGTTAAGTTCCTTATTATTATAATGTAGTTGTAATGCACTTGAAACACACTGACGAAGATTGTACGATGGCAGAGAAAAGAAAGAACACCTCACACCTTAAAACTCACACCCTGTGAAAATGTTCTATCTGTGTTTATAGATGTTTCAGCTCAACACCTGTACCAGATATACATGATGTTATCATTGTCTTCTGGCACAGGAGATATATAGTATTTCAGCGAGAGGAAGTGAACAACATTAAAATCTTAAGTAGGTGAGAGACTGCAACATTTGTGAGAAGTTCCTGCCAGCGTCTTTGGAAGCCGTCTCCTTACAAAGATAATGAATAATTTGTGTTGGCTGCTTAATATTTGATAAGCTTTGTGTAGAATCATGTTACTGTCTAGTGTGGTGAACAGGCATCCAAAAGATTGGTTGTGAAACACTTTTTAAATTAGTTGTCTTGCGAATGATTTGACAAGCTAGAATACATTTGACCTTATTGTATCATCAGGTTGTTACATATAGATCTACAGGCTATGATACTTCAGGATTTCTTTCAGTATTTTTACAGCTCTGTAAGCACTGATAATGCCATTGAAGTTTTTACGCAGTTAGTAAAGCCTTTTTGTAGCACTGCAATTATGCCAAGACATGATTTGACTGCTAATAAGATGCTATTATTCTATTTCTCCTAGTGCCATTTGCTGCCACTTCACATTTCACTGAACTTGTTAACTGAAAATTAAGCTTTTATGTTTGTCGTTGTACGCTCTTAGGCACGTTCTTTGTTTTGCATATCACTCAAATTGGATAAAAACAGCCCAGAATGGGTAAGAGAGTGAGGGCAGGCATATGACAGCAGATGGAATGAAGCACTGGGCTCTGGTCGTGGACAGAGGAAGTGCTTGGAGTGGGATTAAAACCGCAGGCTTCCCATTCATGGTGGAGTGAGGAGCGCCTGAGTCACTCACATCCACCGGATTGAGGGGATTACCATATTAATAGTATCCTCTGTTTTTTTTAACAAGAGGTATGTAGTTTGGACTAATTTTGAGGTCATGTGTTATGTTGTCTGTATCAGTGACACAGGTGAATCTTAATGATTTAAAAAATGATTGGTTGCTTTACCTGTCAGTCATATGGCCTCTTGGGCTGTCCCTGGCCATTCAAAGCAGCCAAGGTTCCCAGGCCTTCTGATGTCAGTCTGAAGGTCTAACTGCAAAGCCCTTAAATTTGATTGGTAAAATGGCATTTTAAGAGCAATGATGTACAACTTTATATTATTATATTGAATGTATTTTGCCTTTGTTTTGTTGTTAGGGGTTCAAGCGTGTAGCGCTGAAACCCTATTGTAATTGTTAGAATAGCCAAGGATCAACAATCTCCACATAAAACTGATTGTGCAGACCAAACCGTAAGTCGTAGAGACTTGAAACTTAGAGGGATGGTAGTACTCCCACCATCTACAACATTACCAAGGCTTGCCACAATCAGCCTGACGGGGGTGCTGCAGCGGTCAAAAGTACGAAATCGCTCATAACTCCAAACCCATCCTAAGTTTTTCGCCCAGTCGGAACCAAACCGGTGCATGAAGATTTTCTGAAGAGTGAATATCAATAGTTATAAAAAAAAAGTTGAACTTTCGACTCTGGTTATAACTTTTGAACGGAATGAGATATATTCGCCAAACTCACAATGCGTATGTAAGAGCTGAATCTGAGGTCACATGAAAGAAGTCACAGAGCTTGGCTACTTGGTTGCCCTAAAGGTCTGTGAGACTTGGAGGCGATATCCATTTTTCAAGGCCGTAAACAATTGTATATGGTTTTTCACACATACGTACAATATTTGTTTCATACGATAGACCTCATTTCGAACAACTTTGCCTCTAGAACCACTGCTGTCAATCAAACCGTTTGTTAAATGATTGAGAAAATGTAAAAATAACTACTTTTGCGAACTAGTCCTAGGTTTTCCGCTCAATCTGGAAAAAAACAATTCAGTTCAACTCTCTGGATTCTCTAGGTCAATAATTATCAAAAAAAAGTAAAAAAAAAAAGGAGCTATAACGGGGTCGTTTAGAAATATACCCAGAGCCTATAAAGCCTAAACGAAAACTCAAAATGCCATGAAACCTGCTGAGCACATGCGACAGGTGATTCTAAACAAGCATGCATAGTTTTAGGGAGACTGGATCACAGCTGGCACTATCACAGTCATAAACTTTAAGAAACATTATATTTCTATGGTAAATTACCCGTATTTGCCAAAATTGCCTTTTAATAATTGATTTAGGTGGTTACAGGCTTGCTAAATAGTATGTACTGTCTTTTTCATATGCGCTTAAATGTCTTAAAGCGCTTGAACCCTGGTAATCGCTGCTTGCAGCTATATTTGTTGTGGTACTTTACTGGATTTCCAAAAAAAAATTGTCAAATCTTTCCAAGGTTTACTTACATAAGTGCAACGCCAAAATAAGTTAAACAGTATTTCTGTGTTTCTAAGTTCATCAAAGTACATTCAAAGCACTCCAATAATATAAATAAAAGAAAACACACAACCAGTGAGGCAGACTAATAATTATAGAAATAAATGTAAAGTTCTGCACATAGATACAGTCTTTATGACTTTTTTTCTGAATAAAGAATTGTCATCTTGATATATATATTTTAATCACTTGTTCAAGAATCAAAAACAAGGGTTTGGTTGTACTGTATTTACATTTATGTATATGATAATTAGTAAAAAATTAAATATAAATGAAACAATTGTATCAGTTGCATCTAAAAAAACAGTTCAAATCCATATCCTTTCTAATTTTAACAAAAAAAAAAGAAAATTGCTTTGTGTACCAGTAAATATTTGTTTGCTGAAACGCCATATTGTCTTCCAACACTGTATTTGCAAATTACCTTTTCTGCAAGTTACTTCATTAAATCAGTTGTTTAATTTGAACATGCTGATTCATTCAGGAATGAAAAAAGTGAGTTAAAAAGGTCATTGAATTATTCACTTGACTAATTCTTTACAAAACGCTGAAGAATGAAGCACCACTAGTGTGTTGACTAACACAGGACAGTTAATATGCACAACATACACGAAGCAATTGGCATTATTGTGTCTAAAACAACCTGATCTTATGCGAAAATATACCTGTGGGAACTTTTTTGCAAGATGTGAAATACGTACCGTCATGTACGTTTCGTGACATATTCGATGTGAAATGTTCACTGAGTAGAGCTAAAAGATTTTCTTTTTCCCCCTGGAAAAGATAGACGTACATAATGGTATGTTTTATGTGACATTGGTTTTGTACGTGTCACTGCAGTCATGACCTGAAATGTCCATTGAGTGGCGTTATAACTCTGCTCCGTAACGTTTTAAAATAACGTACCATCTGCACTACACCTAAACCTACCCGATAGTATGAACAAAAGCGAATGTGATGTAAAAACATAATTGCAAGGATGCCGTTTTAGCTTGCTTTTTTGAGCTTTTTTGAGTAATCATAACTGTGTATGAAAATGATTACAAGTGTTTGCTGTTTTACCGTCTCTAATGTTCATTTCTGTTGGAAACTGCAGTGTTACAGTACAGACTTATTGGTATTTTGCGCCTTGCGAAAAAGTTCCCACAGGTAAGTTTTTGTCATGAGATCTAAAATCTAGGTCTAAAATGTTTAAAATGTTTAAAATGTTATTGTTTATTCAACTGTCATATATCATGCTCATAATCGTGCTGTTGTTCTGAATATGAACATGTTTTTGGTACCCTGCCGCCTCAGACAATGATTGAGGCGCCCTTGACAGATCATACATCACATCCACTCCCATCCAAACCATTTCAACGTTACACCATGTTGCTTAGCAACCTTCATCTAACCCCATACTTTCCTTCTAGCCAGTTGACTGCAGCGTAGCTTTGAGTGGCACTTGAAGTGTGCGCGAGTCTGTATGCTTTGTTAGTGCCACAAAATTCAAGGTCTGTGTGCACAAAGCAGCACGCTAATGCAAACAAGAAGTTGAACAGACCGTCTCTGCTTCAGTTTGTGTTGTGCTGACAGATTTTTCTTTTCACCTCTTGCTGCTTTGACAGATTGTGGACCAGCTGGCTTGAGGTCAGTGTTGGGATAATATCTGCCCCGATGAGAGTTCATAGTTTGAGTGCAGATCATATTTAGACAGAACGTGACAATGCTATGTCGGGGATTAAATGTTATGCATTTAATTTGCTTGCCATGTAACACATAGCTGGGACGCTCAACATGATGGACCTTCAGATAATGTGTTAATATTGCGTTTTTCAGATCGCTGTGAACTATTCACCTCACAAGAGAGTGTGAAGTCCAAGTGTGTGTGTAAATGTGTATGGCTTGGCTTGCTTTATAAAGGCTGTGCCTGGTGGTGTTGCTCAACAATGAGATTTGGGGTCCTCCATCATTAGGGAAGCACTTGAAATGTCTGGATTATCATAGAGCCGTTTTTAGGTGTGGTTGAATAGTCTACATCCCCTGACAAAATTATCAGGCACCAGTCACATAACTGAGAGGTCTGAAACAGTTGTCTCTGTCTGCATGGCAAGTGGGATGCCTACAATCTCTGTTGGTTAGAATAATATTGACAACTTGTTGGCTGGTGAGATTTTCAGTGCTAAATATCTTTATTGCAAGAACAAATCTGTAGAAAAATGACCAAAATACCTTTCCTATGATAACTCATTTTCAGTAGTGACAGTAATGTTTTGGTAGCGACCACATATTACAGAATTTTAACCCACATACTAAAAGACTGTTAAAACATATTAAAATACAAAAAATGTGCATAACTGTACTAAAATTTAGTTTATTTTGCCCCAGATTAAGATTTTGTTTTATGGTAGTGGCAGTTTTATGGGATAACGCCCAAAAAAACGAATTTGTCACTGTAAAACTTTGCCAAATGTTTCGGTCGTGACTGCTTCGGTAGTGGCAGTTTTATGGGATAACGCCCAAAAAAACGAATTTGTCACTACCGAAACTTCACCAAATGCTTTAGTCGTGACTGTTTCGGTAGTGGCACTTTTATGGGATAACGCCCAAAATAACAAAGATGTCACTACCGAAACTTCGGCAAAAGGTTCGTTCGTGACTGTTTCGGTAGTGACAGTTTTATGGGATGCGCCCAAAATAACAAAGATGTCACTATAAAACTTTTCCCTTAAATCTTTTTGATTCATTTGACTGTTTGGTAAGTGACAGTTTTATAGGATAGCATTAAAAAGCGAATTTGTCACTACCAGGCACCGCCAAATGGCACAGTGCGTGACTGATATTCGGTAATTAGCCGTTTTATGGGATAGCATTAAAATAACAAAGATGTCACTGTAAAACTTCGAAGGTTTGTTAAGTGACTGTTTGGTGGTGACGGTTTTATGGAATAGCATTAAGATGTATAAAGATGTCACTGTAAAACAGCAAATGTTTGATTAAGTGACTGTTTTGGTGGTGACGGTTTATGGGATGCGTAAAACTTGAATTTGTCACTACTGAAACTTCGCCAAATGCTTTGGTCGTGACTGTTTCGGTAGTGGCAGTTTTATGGGATAACGCCCAAAATAACAAAGATGTCACTGTAAAACTTCGGCAAAAGGTTTGATACGTGAAGAGCTGTTTGGTGGTGGCACTTTATGGGATAACACCAAAAGCAATTTGTCACCGAAACTTCACGCAAATCACTTTAGTCATTGACTGTTCCCGGTAGCGGTTTTTATGGGATCGCGTAAAATAACCGAAGATGTCACTGTAAAGAGCCGTAAAATGTTTTGGTCATTGACTGTTCGATTAGTGACAGTTTTATGGGATGCAGCAAAAAACTAATTTGTCACTACGAAACCATCGAATCTTGGCTGTGACTGTTCCGGTAATTGGCGGTTGTGGATAGCGCCAAAAACAAAGTGTCTCTACTGAAACTTAGCCAAATCGCAGTCATTGACTGTTTTGGTAATTGGTTTTATGGATCACGCGCCCAAAAAAAGCAGGTGTCACTAAAACCATCAATGCTGAATTCGTGACTATTTCGATGAGTGGCAATTTTATGGGATAGCGTAAAGTAACAAGATGTCATTGTAAAACTTGGCAAAGGGTTGGATTTAAGTGACTGTTTGGTGATGGCACTTTTATGGGATACTTGTAAAAGCAGATTTGTACTACGAAACTTCACCAAATGCTTTGGTTGTGACTGTTTCGGTAGTGGCAGTTTTATGGGATAACGCCCCAAAAAACAAAGTTGTCACTGCCGAAACTTCGGGAAAAGTTTCGTTCGTGACTGTTTCGGTAGTGGCAGTTTATGGGATAACGCCCAAAAATACAAAGATGTCACTACTGAAACTTCGCCAAATGCTTTGGTCGTGACTGTTTCGGTAGTGGCAGTTTCATGGGATAACAGCCAGAAAAACAAAGACAAGAAATGTCACTACCAAAATGCTTCAGTTATGCCTTTTTCGGTAGTGGCATACTTTTGAACCTAGCTCAAAGATGCTAATCAGCACGATTAGCTAGCACAGTTGTTATGTTATAACTAAATGTTATGGAAAACTCACAAAAAAGTGTTTTATTATAGAAAAATGGTTGGCAGTGACATTCTTTAAAGTTATACACTGATTTTTTATACTTTTGAACACATTTACAACAATGGAATAAAATGTAAAAATTATTTCAATATAATTTTCATTGTTCAAATTTAGGGGTTAGTATTGAAAGTACCCAATAAAGATTTTATATATATTAAGCTTACTGATATTTAAATATTGTTGTGGGTTTCAATAGATAATAAAGAATCTTAGTAAACATCTAAGACTTAAATACTTAACTGCTTTTTAAATGTTTTTTTTTGGTTTTGGGACAGCAGTTTGCACCAATTCTGTAGTATGGCCAACATATATAAAAACTTACACGTTCTATGATTAACATGTTTCTTAAATTCTGAATTAAATTAGTTTTGATACTTTTTAGTGTGTGAAGTCACATGTCAAGGTGAAACAATGGTGTAAAATAAACTTCTTAAAACAGAAAAACTTTGTAAGTAAATTATTATAATATTTTGTTTTAAAACTACTTAAACTTCTCAGAACTTGGAACATGATTTTTAACATTTTTATGTTTATTATTATTTTATGTGTCACATCCTGAGCTGTTTGCTTAGGCGCCGAAATTCAGTATCCCCGATCTCAGTCTTAGTCTGGTCCATTTTTATTTTTATTACCTATGAAATAAATCCCTACATGCCTTATGAGCTTTGTCAGTCATTCGAAAAGCCACCCAGTTACACGCTGCTTTGTATCCCAAGTGTGAAACTCATTATCATTGCCCCATCTGTCCTTCTAGAACATCCATGCTGCACACAAAGGCTTTTTTTTTCTCGCTTGGGCTGCGGTTGATGCTGTGCATGCGCCGCGTCCCGCACGCCCCTCCCTCTGTGGCTGCCTGTTGTCCAGGTCAGCAAATGCCGAGGCCTGTGAGGGCCAGACCCGGAGACTTTGACTCATCTATACACAGCTGTGCGCTAGAACATCTTCCAGACATAATGGGCTTCTGTATTCCATGATGTAACATCAGTTGTTATTTTAAATGTCACTCTATTATCAAATGGCATGAACACTGACTCTTTTACTGTTTGTAAAAATAGCTCTCAGTAGCCAGGCTAATAGTGTGCTATAAGTGTTCGGTAGTGGTACGGAAATGTTTAATTAGTAAAAAGGCCAGGCAATGGAATCTATAATGGTTGATAATTTTAGTAATTGGTGGCCTTTGCTTAGGAACAGTTCGTTAATCATGGAAAATGCAAACTGTTCTTGTTTGTTTTGTTTTTTTTTTTGCTTTTTTATTACTCTTACATAATAATGCTATAGCATTGCATAACAAGGTAGTTGTGTTGCTGTCTATGCAGGGTCAGAAAGGTCTCAGATTTAATAAAAAATACCATATTTGTGTTCTGAAGATGAACGAAGGTCTTACAGGTTTGAAATGATATGAATTTTCATTTTTTGGTGAACTATCCCTTTAAACTGTTAAACACTTGTCATGAAAACTATTATATAAAAACACTCAGGAGACTGTCATATTAATAGAGGAATCGACTCTTGATGTTGGAAGACAGCAAGTTGCTAATCATAGGAACAGAAATGATGTACAGTAAATAAAACTGGCAAGTGGTCAAGTAAAACAACTATAATTATTCATATCCCTGTGCATGCAAATTGGAGTAAACCACTATGTATAGACCAGTTTGAAATGCATTAATTTAGAGTGTTTTGTAATAGAAAAGCAGCTTTGATATGCATTTGTGTTCCATAGGAGTTCAGAATAGTGAATAAAACAAAATAAGCACACAAATCTTTGACTGTTAGCATTAATAATCAGCATTACTGTTATCGACATCTGTATTTGTTGGAGTTATTAGCTCGCTTTTCAGTTGTTCATCATCTTTCCTGTTATTCTATAATATAGCTGAGAGGTTTCTCTGACATTAATGTCAGGCTTTGAAAAAAGACATGTGTGGATGAATGGTGGCTGAGGCAAATACCACGGTCGAATACATTTCCTTTTATGATGCCGTTGTTTAAATGTGTTGAGAGTAGGACAGTCTAGGCCTCCGTCCAGTGTGTCTGCTGAAGATGTTTACGGTACTGATGGGCTATTCTCAATTAAACACCCGTGGTTGTTCTTCTACAAGGCTACTCTCAAACCATGTTTGGAGCTGTTTGCTGTGATCCTGGTGAGCTTTACTCTTTCTCTCTGCCCCCCTCTGCCATTTGTTGACAAAGCAGAAGTCAAACTGTGTTATGTAAGAGCCCCCCTCCCCTTCGACCCCTCGTTCTGGCTACAGCAGGCCCCTTGTAGATCTCCTTTGTGTATTAAAGCCGGACTCTTTAAAAGCTGTCATGGAAATAAAATGAGGCAATCCCCAGAGATTCGTGGGTGGAATATCATGGTACTTTTTCTTGTGTCGCCCCCTTTATTATTTTAATAGGACTGGCATAATGGAATGGAACGGATCACAGTGAGGGATGTACTGTATATATGATGACCTTCAGCTGTGCTTTAGAATCAAATGCTGTGACTTATTAACTTTTCTGGAGATCTTGTTGGTTGGAGAGTTCTCACAGATTTTATTTAAAAAGTCTTTTATTGTGCCATCAAAATCCGGAATATCTGGCTGAATTTCACAGCGTTTTGCCAAGTTCTTAAAAGGCTTTCAGCAACATTATTGATATGCAGGAAATTTTAGACGTTCCCAAGACCGAGGTGTTGCTCACAGAAATGAGCTAGTGGAAAGAAACGGATTCAGCAAACAATGTTCACCGAAGGAACCTTTTTTTTCAAGTTGTCTACGCTGAATTTTTGGTTCATCTTAGGTCAGACAGAAAACAATAATAACAAATATGTATGTAGTATACTACAAATAATATATATATACACACATATAGCATACAACCATACATTAATTCAGGTTACGAAAAAAAAACCAACATCAGGCAATTATGGTTGTTCAAATAAAAAAAGAAGAAAATAAAGAAACAAAGAAAAAAGAAACAAAGAAAAAATATAGTAAATAAATAAAAATAAATACATACATAAATAAAAAATTGAAATAAGATACAGTTGTCTCCTTAAAATATTTCAGAAAAGGGCTCCAGACTCTCAAAAAAAGTTTAGGCTTTTGTTTTATTGCGAACCGAGTCTTCCATCCTGAGAGCATGTAAGACGTAGCTGCTTCAGTTGTGCAGCGAAGGCAGGTAGGGTCAAAAATATTTTGTTTAATTTAGTTCTAGACCAATGGACTCTGTGCACCCGATAATATTCTGAGTTAAAGACAGACTGGCTAAAAAATGTATAGGTAAATTACTACTTAATAATTGGAATTTAGAGGAAAAGCTCATAAATATGTGTTAGCAGCTAGAGGTATTTTATTTCATCATTATTTCATCTGTGGTTGCCAGATAATAAGATAAAACCCTAATGTACATAACTGAAAACAAAATAGTCATTTTATGGCTTTTCACTGCAAATTATAAAGGACTTGTTCTTTTTCACTTCTAAAAACTGTGTATTTAAAAGGGATAGTTCACTCAAAAATGAAAATTCTGTCATTAATTACTCATCCTCATGTCTTTCCAAACTTGTAAGACCTTTGTTCATCTTCAGAACACAAATTAAGATACTTTTGATGAATCCAAGAGCTTTCTGTCCCTGAATAGACAGCAACACGACTTGACACATTCAAGGCCCAGAAAGGTAGTAAGGACATCGATAAAATAGTCAATGTGACATCAGTGGTTCAACCGTAATGTTATGAAGCTATTAGAATACTTTTTGTGTGCAAAGAAAACCAAAATATCAACTTTATTCAACATTTTTTTTCTCTTCCGGGTCAGTCCAGGTTGTTATTTTTGTTTTCTTTGCACACAAAAATATTCTCGTAGCTTCATAAAATTGACCCGCTGTTGTCACATGGACTATTTTAACAATGTCCTTACGACCTTTCTGGGCCTTGAACGTGGCAGTTGTGTTGCTGTCTATGCAGGGTCAGAAAGCTTTTGGATTTCATCAAAAATATCTTAATTTGTGTTCCGAAAATAAACGAAGGTCGTACAGGTTTGGAACGACATAAGGGTGAGTAATAATGACAGAATTTTAATTTTTGGGTGAACTATCCAAAAATTACATGAAATTTCTGGTCAGATCTATTACAGTTTTTCACCATGAATAGTAAGGAAACTGTTAACCAAGTACCAGTTTTTTTTGCCATAACATTTTAAAATTCCTGTTTAAAAAGATATATCTTGATATACAGAGGTCAACATTTGAAGTGGATCAAATCCTTTCCTCAAAGTTGTCGTAAAACCAAAACAATACTTGTTCTTGTCTTAGGACAACTTTGATTAACTTTTTTAATCCACTTCAAATGTTGACTGCTGTATATACTGTAAAGTTTGTCTTTATAAATAAAACATTAATGTTTTATATTGGACGTTCAGTGAGCTAAAATGTTCAGAAATGTAAGTGACTCCGTGGAGAAATTGATTTATTGAGCGACTAAGTGCCCCTGCAGGACGCCCCTTTTCTCACCAGTAGCTACATGAGCCAAAACTGTGGACCTGAGAGTTACAGCCTGGCCTTGAGTGAGATTTGAGCCAGTGTTTTGGTTCAGAAACAAAGACTTGGACCCATGTCTGACAAGAGCCTTTCCACTGTTGCTCTGTTTTACAGCTTTTCCTTGAGAAGGCCAGCTGGACAGAGTGCAACAGTTACCAGGCACAATGCAATGAGTTTTCAGCAATTTGTCTGTTCATACGATTTGTCTATTTGAACACAAAACTGTCACATGACATGATAAAAAAAATACAGGCGATTAAAGATACAGCTATGATTTTGGACTAGTGAGAGACCTTTTGTTGCGACTGTTTGCTGGCTTGCACAAATAATAGGATTTAAGTTTTTATTGATTTTTTGTTTTGTTGTGTCATTCTTGGTTTCTAGAATGCCTTTTAAATCTATCTGAATGACTATATCGGATCTATTTTATTTTTAGCAGACTTGACTGAGACTGTAATCATCATAAGTGTTTTTAATACACTAGAGTGGACTGAACTGTCAGTCTTCATGCCATTGACCTTGACATGACCACCCAGGTCACTGTTTACTGTGCAAAAGATGTGTCTAGTCCAACTTGGCCCCTGCCCTATTCTGATACTGCTCAAATTAAACAGTCAACAGTCTGTACTTTATCATATTAGTATGACAGATGTCCAGATTTCTAACATATTTGGTCTATTATCTTACAGTTATCTTAATATAGTTCATAGCTTCATGAGGTGCTTGGCATGCCAGACAGGGATGGAGAGGTGGATGGAAAGCAGGATGCTGTAATTCGTTCATCACATGCTAAGTAGGTGCCACATTCCCAGGTGGCAGGTGCTGACAGGTCCATCTTGGTAGCTGAATGAGGCAAAGCATTGTTAAGATTCAGTTCTTTGAAGAGAACAGAACATGATAGTCAGGATTTGTATGATTGGCCACAACAAAGGACATTTAAAAGGACGCCCTCAATGTGTGGATGTTTCATAGGTCCATAAACCAAGTTAAGCTCGACTGAAGTTCTCTGAAGGTGAAGGTTCTCTATAGGTAAGATGAAATTAACGATTAATGTGCAGAAATAAATGTGTTTCATATGAGTATTGGCTATTATGGCCTCAAAGCTTAAGTTAAATCAGGATTATTAGCATATCTTCGACAAAGGCAGCATGTGGAGCAATTCAGAGTATTAAGGATCATCAAAACGTCTGACTCTTGAATGATGGATTGATGCATGCAGCTGTTATTGTTGGACCTGTTTTTAAACTTACAATGGAAAATGATTCTAATTCAGTACGCTATATAAACATTTAAAATAAACAGCATATTTGGGTATCATTGAGTTACATAATTGTTCAACAACTCTTCCAAATTTAGGATGATATCCATTTTCAAGTGGATAAATCCAGGCTAACAGCCTTTTCTGTAAACATCTGAAAGAGTCTTCAATCTATCTATATTTTTTTATATACCGTAAACTTTCGTTAAAGTAAGGGCTCTATTAAATTATCTACATTTAATTATTAAAGGATTTTCTATAGACAGTAACTGTAGGCTATGAGACAGAACACATTGCATAGAGACAGATGGTTAATGTTTACATTGGGATCCATTAGAAATGTTACAGGAATATCTGCAATTATCCAGGACCATATTTTGTATGTCTATAGAAAGCTCTCGTTTAGCGAATAGTAATTAGTAAAATACTAATCATTATCTAATTTGGCAGACACTTGTATCCAAAGCAACTTGCTGATTTGTTACAGTGCTAGAGGGATATCCATTGGCAGCCACTGAAACATATACATTTTCATTGACCCATATTTTCTTACTCAGCCAATGTTCTGTAACAGGTCACTTTGTATCTTGTTTCACTGTGAACCGCAGCCATAGGTGTGACACATTAGTTAGACAGATAGTCAGTCTCCTCATACATCAGCACCCTCATGCTTACCATATTAATAGGATTGTTTGCTAATGTTATTCCGGTCGAAATTTCCCAATCCAACCAATCAGATTGTTTTCAGAGTTTAAATATTTATATTAAGAGCCACTGAGATCAGGCCTAAATATACGAAGTAAATCAAGCAAGCAATTTCAACAAACTGAGCAGTTGTTTTTCTTTTTTGGAGTGATGACTGTTTATTTGTCATGCGTTTTGCTAGGGTTGGACAGTAGGACGATATATCATGATAACACGTGATTAGGGCTGCACGATTTGGGAAAATTTTCATATTGCGATTATTGAGGTCAATATTGCGATACGTGATTGCGATTATAATAAATGGTATTGTGAGTCAACTTGATGGGTTGAAAATGCACACACAGATTAGTGATAATGCGGAAATGTGTATTTGTAACACTAGAAATGGTTTCAAAATTAATTATTTTTACCAAATGAATTAGCATTTGCATTAATGTAAACTTATTTTCTCAAAAGTATAGCTAAATTAAATAAAATAAAAACAAACACATTTTCACAAAAATAAAATATTTTAAAGATTTTGCCCAAACAAACAGACATTTATGAAGAATGTAAAATATACTCTGTGTAAACTCTTTTGAAAAGGAAACTGGATATGTTTTTGGTCGGATCACAAGTGGACAATAAAGACACAGTCGTTTACACCTGGCGTTTTAATCCGTCTCTTCTGTCCACTTTCGACCACTTCTGATCACATTCCTGCATTTACATACATTACAACTCAACTGACTGGCGTCTCTCCTGTATGATTTCATGTGATTCTCTTCAGACATTAGAACTGTACATGAATTATGAGCTTCTAGAACGTTTGACCTCCTAACTGAAGATCTTTTTTACAAATATAAATAAAAACAGTATAAATAAAAATAGTCTAAACCAAAAATAGCTGTATTAAGTGCAAACAACAGTGCAGCCATAATCAAAGTAGGCTAGGCTACTCTCTCAATATTCAAAGTGCAAATAGAGACCAATTTTTTCAAGCATGATACAGAGCTATAGACAACTACACAAACTATTATAAGATACATACAAATAACAACATATATATGTTATGTAGCCTAATTTGCGCGCACTGTGGAACCGCTCTCTAAAAGCGCGTATTAAAATTGCTTTTGAAGGCGCGTGCGCGTTTTACTTTCGGTTTCGTTTTAAGGCTCGTGCGAATTCTCAGCGGCGCTGAGCGTGCTTTCTACAATACTAGACATTCATTTAACAAACGAAAAAGTGTGGGGGACACAAACGGGATTTTGAAAAGTGGATGTGGTCAAAAGTGGACAAGCTGAAAACGTTTTACACCCCTATTTACACCTGTACTTAGCATTGTTCACTTGTGATCAGATCGACGCATCAGAAAACGCATGTTAATACCAGGTGAAACAGGGCCTCTAATTCTTGCACAGTACCTCTCTCTGGTCAATGTCAGTAATCTCAAATCCAAAATATCGCCATATATATATATATATATTTTTTTGGCTACCAGATCAGTGTCGATCTCCTCGGCATCCATCCACGCTGCGGACACAAGTGAACACGCGCGCACACGCGCACGCCACACGTGCACTGCCTATACTGAGAGACTGTCAGGTTTTTTGTTTTAATCTTTTTTGTTTGTTTGTTTGTTTGTTTGTGTTGTTAGCGGTACGGAAAATCAACAAACTGTCTCAGAAAGTACGTGTTCTCAAGTCCACACTTATTTAATATAATCGCAACATTTTGCCGTCATATAATCGCACAGGCTGACATCGCGATTGCGATTGCGATACGATTAATCGTGCAGCACTACACGTGATATAGTTTTGATTATATCGCCACCATATTTTTTTCACCAGATTTTGGTCATTTTAAGACTGATTGTAAGCATGCGGTGGAACTAACTTTGAGGTGTTGTTGTTGAGTTGCTGAAATCTTGATTGCCAGCCACTCAATATTTTTTCCTAATGGCATGCTGAGCAACATTGTTCCCTGTCTCAGCATCTCCCTTCATCTCTCCTTTCACCCATTTTCATTTGCAGGGCTCTCCAGCAGAGGGCACAGGGAAATTTGATGCAGCCCCTGGTAAGCGTGCCACACTTTCAGTATCTACATTCAGTTTCTTGAGGTTACACAAGCCTGGCTGGCCTTTATTTACAATTATATGGGCATGAATGAAACATGCAAAGCAAAACAATTGAAACACATATACAGTTGAGGTCAAAAGTTTACATACAATCTTGGACAATGTGCAAAATGTTAATTATTTTACCAAAATAAGAGGGATCATACAAAATGCATGTGATTTTTTTTATTTGGTACTGACCTGAATAAGACATTTCACATAAAAGACGTTCACATATAGTCCACAAGAGAAAATAATAGGTGAATTTATAAAAATGACTCTGTTCAAAAGTTTACATACACTTGATTCTTAATACTATGCTGTTACCTGAATGATCCACAGCTGTTTTTTTAGCGACAGTTGTTCATGAGTTCTTTGTTTGTCCTGAGCAGTTAAACTGCCCACTATTCTTCAGAAAAATCCTTCAGGTCCCACAAATTCTTTGGTTTTTCAGCATTTTTGTGTATTTGAACCCTTTCCAACAATGACTGTATGATTTTGAGATCCATCTTTTCACACTGAGGACAACTGAGGGAATCATATGCAACTATTACAGAAGGTTCAAACGCTCACTGATGGTCTAGAAGGAAAAAATATGCATTAAGAGCCGGGGGGTGAAAACTTTTTGAATTTGAAGATCAAGGTAAATGTAACTTTTCTTTGTTCTCTGGGAAACATGTAAGTGTCTGTAGCTTCTGAAGGGCAGTACTAAATAAAAAAAATATAATATTTTGGCAAAATAAGAAAAATCTACACAACTTTCTGTTCAATTCTGTTTAAAAGTTTTCACCCCCGTCTCTTAATCTATTGTGTTTCCTTCTGAAGCATCAGTGAGTGTTTGAATCTTCTGTAATAGTTGCAGTCCCTCAGTTGTCCTCAGTGTGAAAAGATGGATCTCAAAATCATACAGTCATTGTTGTAAAGGGTTCAAATACACAAAAATGCTAAAAAACCAAAGAATTTGTGGATTTTTGAGGGACTCATGAACAGCTATCACTAAAAAAAAAAAATAATAACATGCATTTTGTATGATCCCTCTTATTTTGGCAAAATAATTAATATTTTGCAGATTCTTTATAAACTTTTGACATCAACTGTATAAAAAATCAAAACAGAAACACCTGTTTTTTCAGCACAAGTTTTAAGTCTCTGTGTATAGTCTCATATAGTGCACTATATGATATTGTTCAAGCCTATTTTAAAACACAGTAGTAAGTAATACCTAAAAGACAGTAGCAAGGAGTAATAGCTGTCTAATGTCTTGATGCAGGAGGCTCATGAGTAAGCAATCACAAACAGACTCTCTCTGTCTTTCTCTTTGGCTTGAGTCATTGTTGAATCAGTATTCTCACTGCCAGGCCCCCTATTTCCTTCCGTTCATCCATCTTTCCTTGATATTTGTGCCAGGCTTCAGAGAACACTGTGATTACAATCTTCCTAGAACTTAAAAAGCTCTCGGGTCTCTATACGCCCATTATTAGAGCTGTTGTTCTCAATAAAGTCTAACAATAACTCAGTAAAAGTAATGCAGCTGTTACTCAACGGGTGGGTCACGACCCAAAATGCCACAGAGGAGGTTAAAAATGATGAGAAATGCAATTAAAATAGCTCTATTCTGCCTGTCTTTCTGTTCCACATCTCACTTATGGTTATATGCGTCTTGCAGCACATCCACCCTGTCGGCGCACTGTATCTGCTGTGCGAGTAACACCTTTGAGGATCATGAAGAGTTCCCCCGATCTCGTGCCTACTGGTAAGAGCAGCATTTGTAGGATTTGGGTATTAAAACTTCATTTAGTGCTCTGAAAATCAGTTTCTTTGCTTATGTTTTTGCAGAGCTGGACCCTACCCGTGTTTGCAAGGGCAAGGGTGCTGTTACTTTGAGGGCCACACTAGTGCACATCGATGATGAGGATGGCACAAGCCAAGAGCCATCCAAGAACTCTGCCAAAAGTGAGTCGGAAATGCAGGATTTGTCAATAGGAGAGTGCTTTGAATATATTGCACAAAGCAGGACAGTGCCAGACTAATTGTTGTGTGCTATCATAATGTTACTTAGGATATGTTTGTAAATGCAGATAAAGTGCTTTTATTTTTTTCTGTACCCCCATTAACTGGAAAGATCTCTTTTTACAGGAACAGTGCTTGCTTGAGCTTCCTCTTTTCCTGTTAATGAAAGGATTTATGTTTTGAGAGTCTTCATGTTTTGAGAGTCAGTGGGCATGATGTGGTTAGTTGCTAAATTGCACAGTAAATTATACAGACAAATTTGTATTTTTTGTGGAACATATACAGCATTGTCTGAGAGTCAAATTCATTGCTCAAATAGCTTTCAGTGAATGTTCATATTTGCAGGGGATAATCAAAGATGTCTTTTGTTCACACCCACTTTGAGCTGTGGAAACCGAGACCTTGAGCGTGGACGTTTTCACCATCTCCATGTTGGGACTATCCTGGCTAACTGCCAGCACTTGGGAGAGATGCCTTAATTGTTGTTGTGCCTGAATAAAAAGGCCATTGGAACAAACACTTCTTACAGTGGGTTCAATGGTCTCCTTGTTCTTCTGACAAAGTTCAGAGAATCGTTTTTTTCCAGTCATAAATTAGCGTCTCTGTGGATGAAGACTTTCTGTGGGGTTCAGTTCTGTCAGATTTTGGCTGGTGATTCGTTTAATGGAGGAATAAGGAATTTGTTGTGGCATAAATTGTGGTTAGTTCTGAAAAACAAACAGGTTTGTTGCCAACTGGAGGCAGCTTTATTTCACATCTATGCCTTTTTGGGTTTTAAAAGGTGCCTTGGAGATTGCCTGATCCTTTGAGAATCCAAACTGTTTGGATTTGTTACAGGTGGATGGCTTGGTGCGGTCAATGGTGATGCCACAGAAACAAGTCTGGCTGAGAGAAGTGTAAACAACACCGGAGCTGATTTAAATTCAACTCGAGTCAATGAGACACCAACAAAGGTGAGTCACCATGTCTGACTTTGTACTTTTTAGCAATGCTTTGCTTTCTTGGAAAAAATGCCATTTAGAGATTAAGATAAGTGCTAATTAAACAGTTCAATCCCAAGATCTCTGGAGACAATGAGAAACTCCTCAATCTTAAAGTCATTTAAATAAATACAGTGACTTAATGTTGTCAATATTTTACAAGGAAGATGACATTTCTATTTTTATTATCTGCATTATCATCTATAATAGTATAGATCCATGGTCTTCATTTATGTATCCCTGAGGTACACTAGGGAATTAATGGAGAAGTTACTTTCTGACTATTACGTGCTTTTTAACTAATGATTTGTTAAGCAAGTGTTGTTAGTGTTACATAAAATTATTATTTTTAAAATAATAAACTTGATATTGGAAATAAATCTGAAATAACATATAAATATTAAATTAAGAACTTAGAAAAGCTTAGAAACAGAAAAAAAGTTGAATAAGTTGAAGCACTAAAATTACTAAAACTTTAAAATAAATTAAAGTATTAACACTTTACTATAAAGTTTTATTTGTTAACATTAGTTAATGCATTATCAAACAAGAAATAACAATGAACAATATATGTTTACAGCATTTATTAATCTATTTTAAAGGTAATTTATTTGTTTTTTTAAAATTGTTCATGTTAATTCAAGTACATTAACTAATGTTAACAGATACAATTTTAAATGTAAATAATGTATTAGTAATTTTTGAACTTTATATTAACTAACATGAATAAATTATATAATTATTGTTCATGTTAACTAATATGTGACTCTGAACCACAAAACCATAAGGGTCAATTTTTAAAAAATTTTTATACATTGAAAGATGAATAAATAAGGCTTCCATTGATGTATGGTTTGTTAGGATAGGACAATATTTGGTTGAGATACAACTATTTGAAAATCTGGAATCTGAGAGTGCAAAAAATCAAAACACGGAGAAAATCGCCTTTAAAGTTGTCCAAATGAAGTTCTTAGCAATGCATATTGCTAATCAAAAATTAAGTTTTGATATATTTATGGTATGAAATTTACAAAATATGTTCATGGAACATGATCTTTACTTAATATCCTAATGATTTTTGGAATAAAAGAAAAATCAATCATTTTGACCCATACAATGTATCTATTGCTACAAATATACCCATGCTACTTACGACTGGTCTTGTGGTCCAGGGTCACATATAATTAATTAATGTTAGCAAATGAAAACTTATTGTAATTAAAATATTAAAGCTACAGATAAGGTCGAAAGTCTACATACACCTTACAGAATGTGCAAAATGTTAATTATTTTACCAAAATAAGAGGGATCATACAAAATGCATGTTTTTTATATATTAATTCATGAAAGACATTTACATATAATCCACATGATAAAATAATAGTTGAATTTATAAAAATGACCCCATTCAAATACTGATACTGATTCTTAATACTGTTTTGTTACCTGTGTTTTTTTTTTGTTTAGTGATAGTTGTTCATGAGTCCCTTGTTTGTCCTGATCACTTAAACCGCCTGCTGTTCTTCCGAAAAATCCTTCAGGTCCCACAAATTTTTTGGTTTTTCAGCATTTTTGTGTATTTGAACCCTTTCCAACAATGTGATCCATCTTTTTAAACTGAGGACAACTGAGGGACTCATATGCAACTATTAGGTTCAAACTACTACTAGGTTCAAACAATCACTGATGCTTCAGGAAGAAACACAATGCATTAAGAGCTGGGGAGTGAATAAATAAAAAATAAATAAAATAAAAAATAACATGCATTTTGTATGATCTTTCTTATTTTGGTAAAATAATTAACATTTTGCAGATTCTGCAAGATAAATGTAAACTTTTGACCTCAACTGTAAGTTGAACGTTGTAAACTAATTAAAAAAACTTACTCAACCTCATGTTGTTCCAAAACTGTACGAATTTCTTTCTTCTGTTAAACACACAAAAAATATTGAGAAGAATGCTGGTAACCAAACAGTTGCTTACATAGCATTTTTCAGTTAGTGTCAGTGGCTGCCACCAACTCACTGGTGAACTATCCCATTAAAATGAAAACTGACTATATAAATTATATTAATATTAGTAATTTAGTAAATTAGTAAATCTTAGTAATTGTATGTAAATTATATAAACAAGTACTATAATATCATAAAAATAATACTGGCTAAGCATTATATAAATCTTAATGAAAGTTATTAAAAAGTTGAATACTCCTAGTGTTGATGACCTTCTCAAGACAGAAGACAAATTATTAGAAGTAACCAAATAAGTGCTATTCTATGTTATTTGTCATTGTCTTATTCAGCAGCTTTGCAGAGGAATCTTTGCAACAATCGTTTGCTTGCGAAAGAAGCTTAGTGAAGCAAATTTCATGTAAATTCCCCCTGTAAGGACTTCTGGGAAATTCAAAGTTGTTTGTAGTTCACAACCAGTATATGTGACACTAGAGTGTCTGCTTTTGTGTGTTCTCCTCAGGTGGACTCACCTGTAAGTGAGAGACAGTCTCAGCTCACGTTCTGCCTTGATCAGCCGAGTGCTATTACCTCATCAGCCAAAGTGTCCTCATCATATCCCCCCACCAGCAGCGTCAACCCAACAATCGTCTTGCTGCAGCACAGCAGAGGTAAATAACAGCCTCTCAATACTTCAGGAAGGATCAAAAGTAAAGTATCAAGTACATTAAAAAGCTAAAAGCTTCCATGGTATAGAAATAAAAATGATATGACATGTTCTGTCCCTTGTGATTAGTTTCCAAAGACATAAGATGTCTGTGGTTTCATGTACTTGATGGGCTCTTTTATTAGTTGGGAGATTAAAAATGTTGTGTAAAACTACAGTTCAAATGTTTAGGCTCAGTATGATTCTTAAAAAAGAGAATACTTTTTTAGCACAACTGCTACCACAATAAACATTCTCAGCAGTTTCTTTCATCGGACTCTTTATATCGATTTTCTTTTAATGTCAGATAGGATGCCAGCAGTACTTGAAACATCAGTTGTCATTTTACCCAGAAAGTTGGCAAAAAGGTCTAAATCCATAAGAAAGGTGCATCAGTCAGTGCCACGAGAAATGTAGCTTTAATTACGGTATTCAACATTTGTTAAATTGAGAATAACAGAAACCTGTTTGATTCCAGCAGGACTAAAATCACAAAAATCACAGTTTGTCTGTGAAATGCAAATGTATCAGACCTTCCTAAGAAAAACGAGTCCTGTTCAAATAGGGCTGTAGTCAATGATTTATTCATTTAAAAATTCAATCATTCAGTGATCCTTTTGATGATTGTCCTAGATTTGTGTCAGCTGAAAGTTCTAGGCCAGTGTGTATTTTATCTTTGGTCTGGACGTTTATGATCTGAGTTTGTGTCTCAGAAGCTGCGGCGGAGCAGGGCAGTGGCCCTAATCGGAGCCCTGCCGTCAGCCAGAATAAATCTTCCTTTGAGACTCCAGCAGACATGGAAGGAAAGAGAATGAGACTGTCTGAACATTCAGCCGTCCAGGCACCCAGAGTCCCAGTACGGGTAGGAAACGTCCACTTCTAGTTCACAAGACACGCCTGTGCAGACTTTGACTACGTAACTATATCTAAAATCTTATATAAATAAAACACTGTGTGTACAATTTTCTCTTCTAGAACACAGAGCTGTCAAAGGACTGGTACAGAAACATGTTCAAACAGATTCACAAAGTCCCAGGTAAAGATGCACATTGCGAATCAACACTTATTGTTGTGTGTCCAAAATCTGAATATGTCCAGGTCACATTTCAGTCATGTATCTATGTGGGTACTCATCTTTGTCAGTGTGTGTTTTGTCTTTCACTCACCTTACTCAGAGACTGTCGAAGAAAATCCATATCGTCCCACCTACATATTTCCAGAGAGCAATGACAGGCCACTGAAAACCAGAGGTACTTTAGTAATAGTTGTAATTAGATGTTTATTAACATTCCTCCATGCCACTCTTTTCTGTTTGTCATTTAGCAACACATTTATCCCTATGTATGTGCTGGGTAATTTTTTATACAGTACAGTTCATGAAAAACAAAATAAAAAGGATATACACTGCTGCTCAAAAGTTTGGAACTGGTAAGATTTTTAAATATTTTTGAAAGAAGTCTCCCCAAAGCTGCATTTATTTGATCAAAAAATACGGTAAAAACAGTAATATTGTGAAATATTATTATTACAATTTACTGTTTTCTATTTAAATGTATTTAAAATGTAATGTATTGCTTTGAAAGTTGAATTTTCAGCATAAGTACTCCAGTCTTCAGTGTCACATGATCCTTCAGAAGTCATGTTAATATGCTGATTAATGCTCACGAAACTATGGAAAATAAAAAAAGGTAATTGCAACTTTTTATCTCACAATTCTGACTTTTTTTTCTCACAATTGTGAGTTTACTTACATTTTATTCTCAGAATTGTGAGATATAAACTTAGAATTCTAAGAAATGAAGTCAGAATTGCAAGACATAAACTCGGGATTCTGAGAAATAAACTCACAATTCTGTGAAATAAAGTCAGAATTGTGAGACACAAACTCACAATTCAGACTTTTTTCTCAGAATTGCAAGTTTATCTCACAATTGTGAGATATAAACTTGCAGTTGTAAGAAATGAAGTCAGAATTGTGATATAAATTTGCAATTGCGAGTTATAAAGTCAGAATTGCAAGACAAACTTGCAATTCTGAGAAATAAACTCACAATTTTAAATTGCAGTTTTTTCTCAGAATTGCAAGTTTATACCTCGCAGGTGTGTTTTTTTTTTTACAGAATTGTGAGTTTAGAGTCAATTATTAAGAATTTTGAGTTATTAAGTCAGAATTGTGAGATATAAACTTTTCCCCCTTACAAATTGGACTTCATAACTTGCAATTCTGAGAAAAAAGTCAGAATTACAAGAAATAAAGTCAGGATTGCGGGATATAGACTCGCAATTGTGACAAAGTCAGAGTTGTGAGTTTAACTGTAAGTCAATTTTTTTCCTATAAAAATTGGAATTTATAACTCACAACTATAAGTTTATATCTCAATTCTGAGAAAAAAGTCAGAATTGCAAGAAATATAGTCAGAATTGCGCAATATAAGCTCGCAATTGTGAGAAAGTCAGAATTGTGAGTTTAGGGTCAATTATTAAGAATTGCGAGTTATTAAGTCAGAACTGTGAGATATAAACTTTTTTTTCCTATAAAAATGGGACTTTATAACTCACAATTGCAAGTTTATATCTCAGTTCTGAGAAAAAACGTCAGAATTGCAAGATAAAAAGTCACAATAACCTTTTTTTTTATTTAGTGGCAGAAACAGGGTTCCATCAGAAGCAGCGTTTATTTGAAAAAGCATTTTTTGTAGCATGTCTTCACTATAATTTTTGATCAATTTAGTGCATCCTTTCTGAATAAAAGTGTTAATTTAGCATTATATTCAATTAGCATTTCTTTCTAAAAAATCGTGACCCCAAACTTGGCTGAGAATAGCCGCAGTATATATAATAAGGTGTTAAATGCGACACTGGTTTGCTCCACCCAGTGTCCATTCTTTCACAATCCCAATGTGCATTAGATGCTGATTTTTATGTACACGGTGTCAACAAATTGATTGTCCTAAAGAGGCATCATAGCACTCAAGGTGAGCTGTGGTAATAGAGCTATTTTCAACACACTGAGGAAACCACATCACCATGTATTTAAAACTCACAGATTGATTACCTCCATTTTAAGAGCTTTCATACCTCTGTGATGTGTTTCGTGGATATGCTTTTAGAGAACCATTCTCCTGAATTATTAAAGCAGTCACAACACACCTAATGGGCTTTGTGTTTTATTGGATTCTTTAGAGAGCACAGTTAGCAATGCCATTCCAATGCTGGTCTCAAGTATTTGTCAAATAATCATCATTGAAATGCCTCCTTTCAGTAGATTGCGGTGGAAATGTCTTGAATGTACTGTAACTTACCAGCTAATGGAATATTCCGGCATCAGAATGGTTATAGTGCCATCTACTGGTTTGTGGAAATGAAGTGGCCTTGCCTTGGAGCTGCTGTTTAGTTGATAATGGACTGCTATATATGTCACACTAATCCCTGTAATTTTCACCTAGTATATTTTAGATGTTTAGAATACCTCCGGAGATGCTGCTTTAGAGCACAGGCTAAACTAAATAGAGCACAATAAGAAAACAGGTTACAAACTATCCTAGCAATACATTTGAAATGTGAAATAAATATATTTGTAAGTTGCACAAAAATGTTTTATTTGTACCTAATAAGTATTTTCTGACTCTTTCAGATGACAGGACGTCATATTCTGGTGAGGATGGTAAGTGTTTTTAATCCTGTGAGAGGAAGTTAAAACTACACTATGAATACACTAAGGAAAACTGTGTTTCAGTGCGGGCAGTCCCTCGCTCCAAGAGTGCTGTAGACATGGGGAGCTCCACAGGACAGCTGCCTGTGCCAACACGTACATCTTCCTTAAAACCTCAGAGGTGAGCCGTGACACTATGAAACAAATGTTATGATTTATGAAGGAGATTCTAGCACATTTATTGACTGATGTCCTGAAACTTTCATATTAGATTGTGAATTCTTGCACCATGCTAGTGTTGCTCAACATAGAAATGATGACATTTCTTCTTCACAAAACCTCAATATGTGAAACAGTGCGTTTTCACATTTGGCATGCTGCCTTCACAAGCATGTTTTGGCTTAGGAGATGTTAATGTTTGCTGTTAAAATTTATAATAGATTCCAGTATATTTCAGTAATCAGTATTCACTAGCAAAAAAGTCATTACCATAAAGCGTCTTTACCTTGTGTTTTTGTAGATTTTATATATATGGTTTATTAGGGACACTTTTTTTGTTTGAAAACCTAAAAATGCACAAGATTTTATCTTTTTGAAAAAAATTAAAGACAAAAACATTTAATGAGATTAAATAAATAAGACATTTTAAGACAAAATTTGCGCAAATAAAAAGATTCTGAATTTTATTTTAGATTTTTACTTACAAAAGCTGTGATATTTTTTTCAAGATTCTTTGATGAATAGAAAGTCTAAAAGAACAGCATTTATTTTAAATTGAAATATTATAAATATAATATAATATTATAAATGTCTTTAATTTATCAAAATAAAAGCACTGATGCTAAATAAAAGTATTAATTTCTTTTAAAAACATCTTACTGAACCTTTTGAATTGCAGTGCACTGTAATGTTAAGTATAGCTTAATAATTATATTATTGGTATATTATTATAATTATTGTAATGATAATATAATTTGGACAAAACTTACAAAAAAAATTCAATTCAGTAACATTAGTTAGGTATTGTGAACTAACATTAAACTGTGATTTTAAAGTTTTTAAAGTTTTTTTTTCCAGGTTTTTCTTCATTCAAGTTAATTAGTTTATTATGAACAAACATAAATTAAAAGTATGAACAGTAGCACATTTATATACATTTATATAATTAAACTGTTGTTATACTGTTGTTATACAATAGTATTGTTATTATAGTTGTATAAATTTGTGTAATTTATTTATATACAGTATTTTTCCCAAATTCCATTTTATTTTTTTTCCCAAATTCCGTTTAATTTTTTCTGGATTCTGTTTTTTCAGTTTTAATTTTTCTAGACTCTGTTTTAATGGTTAGATTAAGATTCTTTTTTTTTTAAATCAAAAAGCATGTTTAATTAATAGGAATCATCATAAAAGTTTAATAAAAATTGCTTTTTTAAAGCCATATAATTTTTTTTATTTCTATTTTTATTTAATTTTTTTTATCAAATTTAATTTTATTTTGACCAAATTCTGTTATCCATTCATTTTTCGGATTCCATTTAAATGGTTTCATTAAACTTTAATAATCAAAGCATTTCTAATGAATTATGTGTAATACTGTGTTATGTATTTACATTTTTTCTGATAAATAAATTCTGTTAAATAATTTTTCTGGTAAATATTCCTTAAAAATTAAGGAATTTTAATAATAATTTTATTATTAGTAGTAGTAGTACTATCATTACATTAAGTAATATATTTCTGTCACAGTTTCTTCAAGTTAAGTTGAACTTTTATTTTGACAGGTGCTGTGAAGACCTTTAAGTTTCTGTTTGTATATGGTATGACAATAGGTTTTCTCACAAGAAATGGTAAAATGCTCATAAAGTGACTCTCAGAGCAGTTTTATTCATTCAAACAGACATGCAGAACATGCAGGATTCATATTTATATAGTATTTTTTCGGCTTAATATTCACAGACATGCGTTAAGTGTATTAACCTAGTTTTGATTTATTTATCTTGGTACTCGGTACATAACTAAAGACAAAGATTTCATATGTATTGTAAAGTATTAATATTTATAACAATTTATAATGAAAAATTGTGTTTAATTACAGTTATACAAAATAAGTAACTGAACACATGTTGGGGTAGATGATTAAAGTGCTTTTATTTGAGAGATGCATGCCGTGTTTTTAAAACATAAGCTGCATGTATGGGAACGTGCAGCCAAAACTTGCCCTTGTTGGTTGCCATGGCGACTCTCCACCTCCCTCGCTGTATCACTCCATCTCTCCCCCCATGCATCCCTGCAGGAATGAGTGGGAGCCCCCTGACAAGAAAGTAGACACCAGGAAGTACCGCGCCGAGCCCAAGAGCATATTTGACTACGAGCCAGGAAAGTCTTCAGTGCTGAAGCTGGAGAGACCGGTATGATGCTTTTTATACATGCATGTTTGGTTGCTGGTGTTGGTGGTGCAGACCTGTGCATGCCGTTTGATGCTGCAAGAGCTGTTTTCTGCCTGTTTCACTTACAAGAACAGCACTCTCACAGCCGTGTGTCTTTTGGTAGTCTTATTAAGTGACCTCGGTTGGTGACTTGTACTGGCGACCCTTTTCAATGTTGCGATACATAGCATATATCTTGTGTGTGTATCTTACAGTAACGTTAGAATATAGGAAGTAGGAGGACGCTGTACTCAGCTATAAAAAGCGCATCAATAAGTGACACTTGTAGTGTCCATACCCAGAATCGAGGTTCCTGCGGGGGCTTGTATATGTCTGCAGTCTGGTCTTTTTGTTACTATGACATTCAATGATTCAATCCTGTTAACATGACTCACTCACTGGGAGCTGCTGCTATTACATAATGTCTTTCTGATGACATACCGCTGTAATAGGTTTATTGTAGAAGTAAAAGAAAGCATGTTGGAGCCTCGTCAATGAAACAACTGAAGCAGAGAAAGTGCGAGCTGCATTAGGTCTTTCGCTTTTTTTCTCATTGTTAGGGAAAGTAATTAAAATGGCTCTAGGTCAGGTCTTATCTAGGACAGAAGATAATGTGCTGCCTGTGTCTATTCATTTCATTTAGCTCTGCAGAAACAGTTCTTTATTATTGTGAAAATTCAGTGTTGTGAAATATTGTAATTGCATTTAAATGATATACACAGTATCATTCAAACGTTTGGGGTTGGTACGAAGATTCTTATGCTCATATATTTGATTAGAAAAAGGTAAAAAAGTAATATTCTGAAATAAAATCCTATTTTTTTGTTTAAATGTTTAGTTAATTAATTTTAAGTTTTTTTTTAAATATTATGGTAACACTTTACAATAAGGTTCATTAGTTCACTACATTAATTAACATGAACTAAGAATGAACAATAATTATATAGTATTTATTAATCTTGGTTAATGTTAATTTCAGAATTTACCAATGCATTATTAAGTTGTGTTTGTTAATTTGTAAATTTTAGTAGAAATCTTTTGTTACATCATACATTTTTTCACTGCCACTTTTGATCATTGAAAAAAAATAAAATAAATAAATATATATATATATATATATATATATCCCAAACTTTTGAATGGTAGTGTAACATAATGTAAAATTATTGTATTATAGATATTTTATGCATAATTTATGTATTATAGATATTTTAAAAATAATATAGCTAATATTTAGCAATATTTTAATAAACATATATTAATGCAAAATATTTGTTTATAGCAGAAGTATAAAATTATGGATGAATATGAGTCGATTTTCCTTATTCACTTGTTATACAGTGTAAAAGATTTCGCCCTAGCACTAATGGATCCGTTTCCATCATAAGGACTTTGCCTTTATGAGATCTTTAATTCCTATTTCCTGTTCCTTTGGCTGCTGAGATCAACCAGATGTTTTTGCAATAAGTCATTGAGGTGGAAACAAATCCAATTCATGTTTCTTCCACTCTCTCAGCCTAGAGCCTTTCTTACCGTCTGAGATCATAAGATACTTCATGTAACATCATCATTCAGTCTCATTGTCTTTGTATTCTGAATCTTCCTCTCTCTCTCTCTCTCTCTCTTTCTTTCTCTCTCTCTCTTTTTGTCCTTTCCTTGTTGCCATATTTCTGTAGACTCAGGACATAAGTCCAGAAGATGTAGATTTAGAGAATGAGCCTTGGTATAGGTTCTTTTCTGAGATGGAGTTTGGGAAAGCGGTAAGTTGGCAGTATTAAAAATGTCAAAAAAATTGCATGTTATCCCTTTTTTTTTGTACAGGACCCTATCTTATGTCTGTCTATTGGAATCATTCTTACGTCACGTCCTGTCTGCACTGACCATTCATCTATATGTTCCTTATCCAGCCCATTTCAGCTGATTTCATAGCAATACAAAAACAATACAGAAAGCAGTAGTGAGAATTCCTCTGAATGTGCTTCAAAAGGTGCATCAGAGACAGAAACGGTAAACAGTTCAGTCGAACATGGCAAACACCACCTCTCAGTTTCTAAATCCATGATCTGCCCAAATGTTTTTCATCATCTTTTTCATTTATCTATTCTGACTGTAATTGAATCTCAGTATGTTATCTTTTGCAACTTAATATTTCATGTAATATAAGTCTCAGGTGTCCCCAGAATATGTCTGTGAAGTTGCAGCTCAAATTACCCCATAGAACAATTATTATAACATTTTTAAAATGCCTATTTTGAGTAAAAACAGAAACACTGTGTTTTCATGCATGTCTCTTTAAATGCAAATGAGCTGCTGCTCCCCACCCCTTTTCCAGAATAGAGCTGTGCCTTTACAGCTCCTAACTCAGATATTCTGCCAAAAAACATCTGTTTGCTTTTAGTTTATCATGTCTGTTGCACTGAAATAATGTGTTTTAAAGCCATATTAGTTTAAACTTCTGATATACAGTTTTCTGAGCGCACACATCCGAAGCACATGCACAGAAAGCGGCTGTCACACAACATGTGAGTACTAAACCAAGTTCTCTTTCATGTCTCAAACTGTGGTTAAACAGTCAAATGCACACAAGTTTATGTTAAAATCACACGAGTTACAAAAATAGTCAGTTATGTTTGTGAAAGTAAACAGCTGGGAAAGAAATTGCATGTTTATTTTAGATCTGTGTGGCAGCAGCATAATATACAGTAAGTAAATCAATAAATCTACTGTTTTCTTATCTCCTCTGAGGCTGGGACTCTAAATAGTGCTCATCTGTGCAGCCAACGACAGAACAGTTAGCATGGTTTGTTTGAACTTTTGCCATGGTGTTAGATCTGGTACACGGTTGTCACTTGTGAAAACTAAACGTGGGTGGAAACGTGTGGGTTAAGGGGCGGTAATATTATAATAAGATCCTCTTAATATGTCACCGGGGAGCAAAATCTGAGCAGCTTGTTTTTTTTACATGTTTGCAAAAAAGGCCTGTCAAAAAAAATTACTTGGTTGTTCTTTTTCACATTTTCTGGGTTGGCAGATGCACAGGGAACCCCATTATAGCACTTAAACATGGTAAATTTATATTTTTATGATGTGTCATCTTTAAACTGGCATCTGATTTGCAGTTTGACAAAACACTATGCAGCCTGTGCCTCTAGGAAGCTCTCTTTTTTTTTTTTGAGACCCTGCTATTTAACTGGCAGTAATTCTGGTGTTGGCACAAATTACTTTGAGTAGGTTTTCAGTTTTTATGGAGTGCCCAGACTGGAAGCAGACAGCAAGCTGTGATGTTGCAACTAGTTTGCTAAAGACGACAGACTCAACAGTTGCCAAACTGTTTCCCCTGTGCTTAACCCTGTTGCCTGTTTTTCAGCAGCGTTGCCTGGCAACATTGAGTGAAAAGTTGGCCTCTGCATCATCCACTTATTGGTTGTCAGATTTGCTCCATCCACCTTAACTAATGTGAAAGTACATAACATCCTGCCGCAATCTATCCGCTCATGGCAATTATATTTTTGCAGTGTAAACTTTCTGTCTGACCTTGACACAGTAAGTAAGTAAAGCACTGTAAAGTAACGCTGACGTGCTGTCACTGGGTTCAGTGAGGGATAGGAAGGCCGTCGCTATGCTCTCAGTGGCACAGAGCCTGTGCAATGTTGTCATCAACTCAACACCTGGGAGTAAATAGCACATTCGTTCACACTTATTTGCTTGGAGACACGTACCATGATACACCCCAAGGTGATTGGGTTGTTCCCTTTTTTTAAAAACTCACTATGATTGCTTTTGGAGCTGGGATATAACTAAGACGTTAGCTTTTAAAAATGTTTAAAATGTTTCAAAATGTAAGATTTTATTCAGCATGGACACAATAAATTGATCAAAAGTGACAGTAAAGACTTGTACATTTTTAAAAAATGCATTTCTTTTGAACTTCCTATACTGGAAAAAGCAACACTGATAATAATAATGATAAAAAACTGAACACCACACCAGTATATTAGAATTAGCTAATAAAATAGAATTAGAATATAATAGAAGTAATAGCAGTAGGCTGCTGAAAATTCAGCTTTGCCATTACAGGTGTAGATTACGATTTAAAACCTATATTAAAATAGAAACAGCTATTTGAAATTGTAATAATGTTTCACTATATTACTGTCCATGTATGCGTCCTATTTGAATGGCATGTGTGACATGTCTTTAGAATTGGTTCTTCTGACAGTGAAACCAAACCCTTGAGTCACAGGCTGCATTCCTGATGGATAGACTCATAAATCTGACTATCAGCGTCATGGCACAAGTTTAGAGAAGGTTCCTGTCTCTCTCCAGATTTCCTTGTTTAGAGACGAAAGTGAGGAGTCACTTCTCTTGAGAGCGGGTGTCTGAGAGTCTGCTGATGCAGCCCAGTCTCACTGTGTTCATGATGCAATGCTGAAATACTGAAATAGTCCTAGTTTCACAAGCCTGTGTGAAAATCTCATTAGCTTAGTAGGATACCCATAAAATATGCAGCTGTAAAAATAAAATTAAACACATTTCTAAAGCTTTGTAAACACTCTCACGAAATGTGTTGAGATATTTTGTTAGTATTAGAAATATTAACAACAGTATCCAACATATATACCAGCTTAAAGTTATAGTTCACTCAAAAATAAAAATTCTGTCATTAATTACTCACCCTCTTGTCGTTTCAAACCCGTAAGACCTTCGTTCATGACAAATTAAGATGTTTTTGATGAAATCTGAGAGACTTTTTGATGAAACGCAGCAGAGACTGACACAGAAGAAAAGAAAATGTTGAATAAAGTGCTTGAATTTGACTTTTTGAAAGGTCTGGAAAACCCTTGAAAATAGCAATATTCCTGAAGAGGTACTTGAAAAGTGCTTGAGTTATTAAAAGACATTGTATCTATGAAGTAAGTGTTTCATTTTTTCAATAAGCAGTGTCATAAAACTAGTGAGCTAAGCCTGTATTTGTACTGACAATTTGCAGAGTAAACTGTAAAACGTTTTCGTTGAAGACATGAAAAGAAGAACAGATGAACCAAATCAGTTGAGTCATTTACGCTGGAACCGCTTCGACTGATTTAAACTCTTGACTTTGATCATTCATTTCAAGCGATTCACTTGCAAAAGCCAGATCAAATTAAAAGAGCCATTCATTTTTGAATTTCAGTATCGCTTGTAATGATTTTAAAAAGCACAATGAGTGAAACTGAGGTTTTCGAAACTCCAAATTAGTTAAACCAATGCATCGCAAAATGATTCACTGTTTCAAAGCACTCTAATTGGATTGCTTATCGCAAATCATTTCTTTCAGATCAGGACTTAAAATCGCACATTGCAATCATATAGGTTGGGACTTCAGAGAGGGTTCGTGAATCATTTGACATAGATCGGGACTTTGTGTATTGCAAATCATTTGATTTAGATTGGAACAGATTTGTGAATCATTTCGCAAATTGAATGATTCAAATCAAATGTTTTGCGATACATGATTTGAAGTCCTGATGTAAATCAAATGATTCGCAATCCGATCTAAGTCAAATGATTTGCGATCCCCACTCCGAGTCATGATCTGAAATGATGGCTTACAAATCTTTATTCGGATCAGGACTTCTGAGCGTGGATCGAGAATCATTTGAATTAGATCGGAACTTTGGAGCAGGTTTGTGAATCTTTTACTTTAGATTGGAACTTTGGAGAGCAAATGACGAATCATTTGATTCAGATTGGGACTTCGGAGCGCATATCGCAAATCATTTGATGTAGATCAGAATGGGTTTGTGAACTAAATTATTCAAATCAAATGATTGGCGATATGCAATTTGAAGTCCTGATCTAAAACAAATGATTTATGTTTCGTGACGTTTCGATCTAAGTCAAATGATTTGAGTCCTGACATGAAATGATGGTTCGCGAATCATTATTCAGATCGGGACTTTTGAGCATGAATCATAAATCAGTTGATTTAGATCAGAACTTTGGAGCAGGTTTGTGAATCTTTTGCTTTAGACCGGAACTTCGGAGCACAGATTCAGATCGGGACTTTGGTGAGTGATCGCAAATTATTTGATTTAGTTCTGGACTTGGCGAATCATTTGTTTCAGATCTTATTTTAGGAGCGGTTTCGAAGATCCTTTTTTCAGATTTTTTCCCTTAAACAGTATAAAACATCAAACAAGTAAGGCAGTACAGTTATAAAAACAAAACAAAGAAGGTACAATATACACAAATACAAATCCTTTAAGAAAATTAACTGTGGTTTTACTATAGTAAGCGTATACCATACTTTGTAATACCTTAATAGTAATACAGTGCATGTGCTTCACTTTATTTTTGCCATTTTGTTTTATTAGTATATTTTTATTTGTCTGTTTATCTTTTTTAGAATTTGAAAGAGAGAACAGTGTTTGATAAATGAAATCTCTGATTGAAGTCCTTGAAAATCAAAAAGTAGTGCTTGAAAAATCTTTGAAAGTTCTGGAATTTCACTTTACAGTATTTGTACAAATCCTGATCTAAGCTTCATAACATTACGATTGAACCACTGATGTCACATGGACTATTTTAATGATGTCCTTACTAGCCTTCTGGGCCTTGAACATGGTAGTTGCGTTGCTATGTATGCTGGGTCAGAAAGCTCTTGGATTTCATCAAAAATATCTTAATTTGTCTTCTGAAGATGAAAGTAGGTCTTACGGGTTTGGAACGACATAAGAGTGATTAATTAATGACAGAATTTTAATTTTTGGGTGAACTATCCCTTTAAGTCTTAAAGCTGTGAGACTGAGGTCACAGAAAGTCCCAGCAATAGACTTGTTGGGCTTGTTGACTTCTAACTGGGGGCAAGTTTAAGTATGAAGCTGCGTGTGTGTCTGTCTTTAAGTGGGTCGGAGGTTATTGGAGACTGCATGTGACCTGGCTTCCTCAGTGATTGACATGCCAAACTCTATGACAGTGACAAACACAGTCAGCCCGTCTCCTATAGATCCTGCGTCTGCCATCATATGGAATGACACATATGTACTGCACCAGAAGTCCTTAGCCATTATATGCTTGTTCAATCAGAGAAAACATTCCTGTGTGGAAGATGTGCTTTGATAATAGCAGGAATCACAGAATGTGATAAAAAGGTTGCATATAAGGTTATACTTTCATAAATGGACACATAAGCCCCATTTGTTCGTGTGGTTAAGTTGCGCGGCACCTCACTCACATTGTATGCTATTTATATAACAGAAAAGTTGTAAATTTTCTTGAGTCATCTCCTGCACCTGTTTGGAAACTAGCACATGAAAATGAACAAACATTACTAACACACTGTTCCACTGACTAGCCTTAACAATCAGGGGAAAGGAATTTACATCCTAGGAAATACTGTGGTAAACATCTCTTGATCTTTATTGCGACCTCTTTTGGAAAAACAGAGCTGTGAGGCATATAAGATGGAAATATATATTATTTAATTTAAAAATAGACAGAGCCAGTTTTTAAAAAAAAAACATTAAGTTGCAGTGATAAACGCCTTTAGCACATTGTGGCATTGTGGAATATCAGCCAAAAATGAATATTCTGTCGTCATTTACTCACCCTTATGTCATTCCAGACCTGTATGACCTGTTTATTTAATTTAATTTATTTTATTTTATTATATTTTATTTTATTTTTTAAAACAAGGTTAAACAGGTTTGGAACAATACGATGGTGAGTACATAAAATGATGCCTTTCCAAACCTGTATGAGCTGTTAATTTAATTTAATTTAATTTAATTTTATATTTTATTTTATTTTACTTTTTATTTTTTATATTATTTCATTTTATTAGTTAAAACAAAGTTAAACAGGTTTGGAACAATACGATGGTGAGTACATGAAATGCTGTCTTTCCAAACCTGTATGAGCTGTTAATTTAATTTAATTTTATTTAATTTTATTATTATTTTTTTTTATATTATTTCATTTTATTAGTTAAAACAAAGTTACACAGGTTTGGAACAACACGATGGTGATTAAATAAAAATATGTCATTCCAAACCTGTATAACCTGTTTATTTTATTTTATTTTATTTTATTTTATTTGTTAAAACAAAGTTACACAGGTTTGGGGCAACACGATGGTGATTTAATAAAATTATGTCATTCCAAACCTGTTTAACCTGTTTATTTTATTTATTTTATTTTATTTTATTTTATTTGTTAAAACAAAGTTACACAGGTTTGGAACAATACGATGGTGAGTACATGAAATTATGTCTTTCCAAACCTGTATGACCTATTAATTTTTATTTTATTTTATTTTATTCTTTTAAGTTCCGCAGTTAAAGCAAAGCCACACAGGTTTGGAACAACACGATAATGAGTAAATAATGACAGAATTTTCATTTTGGGGTGAACTATGCCTTAAATATTCATTGTACATAAAGGCCTACATACTGAAATTAGACCCTGTATACCCTCACATGACAAATGGACATGTCCTACTAGATAAGATGATGGGAAATTCTCAAGGAACACTATCTCAGCATTATGACTTCCTGAGGTGTCATTTCCTTTAAAGTTAAATCCCTTATATGACAAACGCTATTTCGGTTGGCATTTGAAATAACGTAAGGCTTTGAAACCATATCCTAAGTGACATACAGTGCACGTCACTTTCACCCACCGTCTCCGTAGGTCATGTCAAGAATGTCAAGTACTCAGCTTAAATCTCACATATATCAGCGTGTGGTTGTTTATGAGTCTGTTTCCTGTAAACTCAAGGGCCCTTTAGTCCTCCTCACAGTTAAGGATAAACAGAATCAAGTTTTAGTTTGTTCACACAGTCCCATACAACTTTAAAACACTCATTTTCGCACGGTCAGATACAGAATACAAGGCCTCCTATACATTCTAATGCCTTCAGCAGTGTTTATATTATACATAATTACATAATTTGACTTTCTTATCATCTGATCTCAACAGCTGCATCACACTAAGGTATTGTACTGGCTGTCACAAGTATTTAGATTAAGATGCGTGGCACTTCAGATAAGGCTTTCATGCATGCTTCCTGTTTGCTTATTCTTCGCATCTGTGCCAAGTCTCGTGCGAAAGCCTCTTGGGATGCTGTGCCGACTGTTTTTCAGAGAGAAGAAAAATGGGAAGAAAGGGACCAAAATACCAGAGGTCGCTTTGCACATGTAATAGCGGCTTGTTATGTCACTGGGTGTTCCTCAGGAAACAAAACTTCTAGAACATGACGCTGTATTAATAGAGCGATATTCTCACACAAGGCCTGTATTCATTGGCGAAGGTTATTCGTGATCCTATTTACCCCAGCAACCAATGAGGCGAGCATGTTGCGGTCAGGAGTTGAACTTTTCTTCTGTCGGTCACAAGAGGGGGTCGTGGGGTGCTGGCACGCATGTGGCATGCCTCTGAAGGGACAGCGGCAGGCTGGGATTGTGCAATCGTATTTGCAAACACCACTTGTGCTTTTTTTTCTTCGGAGGTGTGCTGTCACACTATTTTTACCATCTGTGACGTGCACTCGGGGAAAAGCAACAGAAACAGCAGCCTAAAATTAGACACCTCCAAACCATTCAAAATGCAAGGGGGGCCACAGGCCGTCCCAGCGAATGGCTCTCTCTGATCTGCCGTCGGGAGTTGCTGCCCGGCAATAACAGCCACTCTCCTTATTGGCTTGACGTACACACAGTGCTGGGTAGATTACTTATAAATTGTAGTTGGTTGCTGATAACGAATTGCGTGATGGAAAGTGTACTCAGCAGTGTAATCCATTACATTACACATTTTTGGATTACTTTTAGATTACTTTTGTTGATCACATAGATTTGAAAAGTATTGTGTACCACATTACTTTTTTATTATCAACAGCATGAGGTGCATTTATTGTGGGGTTTGTAAATTTATAAAAATTATAAAAAACTAGACTTATAGAAAAATAAATACTTTTAAAATAAAAACAGTACCTGAACACTAAAACTAGAAATATTTCATTTGTTTACCTGCATGCAATTAACTGACATCAGAGAACTGTGTAGAGTTTGGTATCAGTACAATTTTTAATGTTTTTTTTTTTCTCATAAATGTGTTTATTTGATCAAAAATACAGATCAAATGTAATATTGTGAAATATTATTATGATGTAAAATAACTTTCTATTTTTTAATATACATTAAAATCTAATTTATTCCTGAGTTTTCAGCATCATTACTCCAGTCTTCAGTGTCACATGATCTTTCATAAATCATTCTAATATGCTGATTTGTTATCAGTGCTTGAAACAGTTGCTTAATATTTGTATTTTTTTTGAACCTGTGATGCTTTTTTTAGAATCCTTTCATGAGTAAAAAGTTAGAAAGAACAGCATTTATTTAAAATATAATTTTTTTCTAACAATATACACTACCGTTTGAAAGTTTGGGGTCAGTAAATTATTATTCTTTCTTTTTTAAAAGAATTTAATACTTTTGTTCAGCAAGGATGTGTTACATTGATAAAAACTGATAGCAAAGACTTAGCAAAGATATTTTAAATAAATTCTGTTCTTTTCAACTTTTTAATTCATCAAAGAGTCCTGAAAAAAATCACAGGTTTAAAAAAAAATAAAAAATTGGCAGCACAACTGTTGCCAACATTGATAATTCTAATAATAAATCAGCATATTAGAATGATTCCTGAAGGATCATGTGACACTTAAGACTAGCATAATGGCTCATTCAGTTTTGCATCACAGGAATAAATAATATTTTAAAGTATATCAAAATAGAAATCATTATTTTATATTGTAATAACATTTTGCAATATTACTGATTTTCTGTATTTTTGCTCAAATAAATGCAGCCTTTATGAGTATTGGAGATGCAGATGTAATTGTGTTGTTAAATTATAATATGTGACCCTGGACAACAAAACCAGTCTTAAGCAGCAATAGCCAACATTGTATGTGTCAAAATTATTGATTTTTCTTTTATGCCAAATATCATTAGGATATTAAATAAAGATCATGTTCCATGAAGATGTTTTGTAAAGTTCCTACCGTAAATATTTCAAAACTGAATTTTTGATTGCTAATATGCATTGCTAAGAACTTCATTTGGACAACTTTAAAGGCGATTTTCTCAATATTTTGATTTTTTTTTGCACCCTCAGATTACAGATTTTCTGACCCTTTGAAAATGTACCCTTATGTCTGGTTTTGTGATCCAGCGTCACATACTGAAAAATGAAATCTCACAAGGAATTCAAGTAAATATTTTAGTTTAAAATAATATGTGAATATGTAATCATGTAATACAAAAAGTAACTGTAATCTGATTACAAGCATTTTGAAATGTAATTTTTGTAATCTGATTACGTAATGGGATTACATGTAATCAGTTACTACCCAGCACTGGATGCCCGTTATGTGAACTTCCTTTGATGTGCTATTAATATCGCCCCGTGATCTGTGTACAGCATGTTCGATCGGCCACTCGTGATATTCTTAATATACGTGTGTAAATCTGTTTGTGTGTGTATGTGTATGTCTGCGTCCGCCCATGTAATTTGGCCTGCTTCCCGCACCAGCTGGTTAATTGTCTCCCTGTCTGGCCGGCCAGTAATGAGAGTGACTCAATGGAAGACAAAAGAGAGCCTCGGTGAGAGACAGCAGCTGATTGGTGGAAGCGCTGACAGCCCCCTCCCGAAATGGGCGCCCCTCACAGCCCCATCTAATCCCACCCCTCGCTCCCAGTCGCTTGTTTTCCCCCCCTAACTTGCATGCAGGCCAAAATACTCGCTTACTTCTCCACGCTCGGCTTCGTCCGGAGGACCTAAGAGTTTCAGAGCTTTGGACGCGGCAGACGTTCGCAAGCCTGACTGACTAATGCGCCTTCTCCCTTTCCAGCTGCCAGAGAGTCAAGCCTTTGGAGCTATCAATGACTTCTTTGTTTGGTTTGTTGCAGAGTGCCCCCTCTTTCAGCCCCTTGGAAACATCTTCCGACCTACAGCAATAGTAAGTCCATGTTCCTTTTTTCCCTCACAAATGCTCCTCTCCACCATTTTCTGACGCCCTTCTTGTATGTGGGTGTGTGTTTGTGTGTCTGTCTTGCTCTCCAGCCATCTATTCTCAGGCAGAGCTGTCACGGGGCTCTGGAGATTTCCCTCGTTTCCTTTTTCTGTTTCCTGAACGACCATTTGCAATACAGACTCTATGTGCTCTATGATGTATATTTGCGTGCGTGCGTGCGTGTGTGGAGGGGGCTTGTTGGAGGAGAGACCGTGGATAGTGGGATGATTTGTTTCGCGCTGAAACTAGTGTATGAAAATAAAGCCTGGATGTCTTTTTAAGAGCGATAAGCAACCTTGTACCTCCGCCTATCCTGTTAGGAGAAATCCCCCAAATATTACCCTGCTGTGTGTGAAAGTGAAGTGTCATTTTTTCTTATCTTTCCCAGAAATGGGGAATTTATGTGATAACACCTTCACAACAGCAATATTATGTCTTTGATTAATCGCAATTAATCTCATCGAAAATAAATGTTTTTGTTCATATATGTGTGGGTATATATTTATTATGTATATATAAAGACACACATACAGTATATAGTTTGAAAATATTTACATGCATTTACATGTATATATTTATATTCATATAACTTTTATTATATATAAATATATTTAATATATAAACATAACATATTTTTCTTAAATATATACTTGCATGTGTGTGTATTTATATATACATAATAAATATACACAGTACACACACACACATATTATGCACACAAAAACTTTTATTTTGGATGCGATTAATCTCAATTAATCATTGCCCAGCACTATTTTTTTTAAATAACAACTTTAATAATTAGTTTTTAATGTAATTTTAAAATAAAATCTAATTTACAAAAAATTAGTGCTGTCAAATGATTAATCGCGATTAATCACATCCAAAAAAAGTTTTTGTTGACATAAAATATGTGTGTGTACTGTGTATATTTATTATGTATATATAAATACACACACGCGCATGTATATATTTAATAAAATATGTTTAAAAAATATGATATGAAAAAAAATGTTATATATTAGAAGTATTTATATATAATAGCAATTATATGAACAGAAATATATACATGTAAATGCATGTGTGTGTATTTATATATACATAATAAATATACACAGTATACATACATATATTTTGTAAACAAAAACTTTTATTTTAGATGCGATTAATCGCGATTAATCGTTTGACAGCATTCATTTAGCAGACATTGTTATCCAAAGCGACTTACTAATGAAGAATACAAAAATTATTAATCTTGAGGCAATAACATGAGAAGTGCTAGCAATACAAAGCCTTAAAAAAATTTCCAAATATTTTTATATTATAATATTTTATAATATAAAAATAGTGTAAACAGAAAATGAATTATTTTTTATTTTACATTTATTTTTTTATTTAGCTTATTTATTTCAATTTTTCTTTCCTTTTTTGTAGTATTTTGAAGCTTGAGTTCTCTAAATATTTTCATGTGCCTGTGGGTAGAACAGTTTATTCTTAATGTGAATATTTGTGGCAAAAACATCTTAAGTATCACCTAAAGCATGCCCAAGAAAATTGCAATTAATTTAATGTCATTCTATGAAAGCATTCTTTTTAGGGATTTGAACAGTAAATATATTCATTAGTTAAACCAGTTTAACATTTTTCTATGCCTCCTTCGCCATAACTGTAACTGTAAAACATACAAATGAATGAATGAATCTTTTGTGGTTTTCTCTTAAGCATCTCTGGCACATGGGTTTAGCCAAACAGTCTTCTCTTTGCTGTGTGGATCTTTTTGATGTGGAGTTTATTGTTTTATCAAAAGCCACATGGTTCAGTTATAAACCAGAAGGCCAACTAGTGTTCAGCCAAAACACTAAACCGAAAATATGCTCTCATGACTTAAGGAATGTGTGTGAGACAAACCTGGTGTAAATGTAACCCTGAGAGAAACATAGTTCTGCTTTATGGCTAACAGATCCTTGAAAAGGAGCCGAACAGCATGAAAATAGTTTACTCAGCTTTACTAATGGTCAGATAAATCTGGTAAGACCATCTCTGCTCCAGCAGTTGTCAGGCAGCTGCTCAGGTTCCTGAGTTTGGAGCCAGGGGCGTCTGGAATGACGTGTGTTCACCTCACACTCCTGCAGCGGAAAGCATCCCATACATCCCAGGAGTGATGTCATTCATGAGGACTTTATTATGTGTGCAGTGTGACGGAATAAATCATAAAGCTGGAGTCACAAGAACAGCGTTTTGTTCGCACACACCTTTTTTGTTGAATAACTGGTATTTTATCGTTTCCAACTATGAAAAAGTAGGAAAGTATGCTAGGGCCCTTAGGATTTTATTGGCATGCTGAGTAGTAACCGTTCGGAGAATATGATTCTCTCCTAAACAGAGCTGCCGACGTGCAGGACCATTGTCTGTGCGTTTAAAATCCTTGTCATGGTTAAAATTCCTTCTCAAATCACTTAGCATGTTGATCGTGTGAATATGTTGTGTTAACCCTGCTGAAGAAACAATTTAAGGTCTTTTTTTAGACTGTCTGGTCTGGTTTAAGGTTTTGAGCACTTGATCAGAATGTGAGACTAACTAGACCTATTTGTTTTTTAGCAGAGGATAGTCTTGTAAAACATTAGACGGGCCATTTTATTACTTTATTGCATACAGCAAAGTGCCATATTTGATAAGTAAGTGTGATATACTAGTTTTTCCTATACCAATATGTAAAAATTATACAGAGTAACTGTAGCTCATTATATGGGAAGACCTGACACAAGACAAGTTAACTTATTAGATGTGCGCATACCTAAAAACTTCTGTATGGATTCCTGTAAGCACACACTGAAGGTTTCTATGACTAACTGCTACATATGGAAAGCTTCAAGCATGTTTTTTAAAGGATGCCACACAGGCCTCTGAGGAATGTTGTGATAAGGGCCAGAGCAGCTGGTGCTGTCTCATCTATATCAAAGAGCAAACACAAGCTGACTAAAAACTTTTCAGACTGTTTGAAACTGTTTGGCCTACATTAGAAGTAAACTGAATATTCATATATTTTTTTAATCAAGAATTCTTCCTTTTTTTATTTGTAAAATAATGTGAGTATTTATTGATTTAATGCAAATAATATTATTATTAATAATAGTAACACATAATAATTATTTTAATTATTCAAGTTTTTTTTTTCAAATATTAAGCATGAGCGGGTTTAGTTAGTGTTTTTAAATCTTCAATCACAAATTAATTGTTTAACTTGTAAAATAATAGAATAAAATAAATAAAATAAAGAAATAAAATAAAATAAAAATGTATTAATTTACAGCATATAATAATATAAAATAAATAATAATAATAATAATAATACGATTCAAATATTAAGTATGAGCAGGTTTGGTTAGTGTTCTCAAATAAATCCTCAATCATGAATTTATTTTTTTAATTTGTAAAATAATGTGAATATTTATTCATTTTAAAGCATATAATAATACTAATAATACATTTTTCAAATATTTGTTTCAAATATTAAGTATGAACGGGTTTAGTTAGTAAATTAGTAAATTCATTTTTAAAAATGTGTTAAATAATGGGAATATTTATTCATTCAAATAATAATAATAATAATAATAATTCTTGGAATATTTGTTTCAAATATTAAGTATGAGTGGGTTTGGTTAGTGTTCTCAATAAAATCTTCAATCCTGAATTATTATTTTTTTAATTTGTAAAATAATGTGGATATTTATTGAAGCATATAATAATAATAATAATAATAATAATAATAATAATAATAATAATAATATATTAAGTATGAGCGGGTTTGTTTAGTGTTCTCAAATAAATCTTCAAGCATTTATTAATTTTTTTTAAATTGTAAAATAATGTGAATATTTATTAAAGCATATAATAATAATAATAATAATAATAATAATAATAATTTTTGAAATATTAGTTTCAGATATTAAGTATGAGTGAGTTTAGTGTTCTCAAATAGATCTTCAATCATTTTTATCATTATTCGTTTAATCATTATTTGTTAATTTAAAGCATATAATAATAATCATATTTTTTTTTCAAATATTTAAAATATTAAGCATGAGTAGGTTTAGTTATTGTTCTCAAATAAATCTTCAATCATAAGTTTATTTTTTTATTTGTTTAATGTGAATATTTATTCATTTAAAGCTAATAATAATAATAATAATAATAATAATAATAATAATAATGTTTTTTCAAATTTGTTTCAAATATTAAGTATGAGCAGGTTCGGTTAGTGTTCTTAAATAAATCTTCAATTATCTCCATTTAATTCAGTTATCTTCAATTATTGTGAAACAGTGTTCAAATATAATCCATGGCAAAGGATTTTTGTTAGATTTTATAGTATTGTTATTTCTGTAGTGTAGTATTTCTATGGTTTCTATTTTCTATTTCCATTTCTATTCTATGTCTTCTTTTAATAGAAAGCATTTTTTTTCACATACAGTAAACGTGGCACTAGCATTGTGTTCTATGCATGTCGCATGAAAACGATGATTTATGTGAGTCACAGCTTCATATCTCTATTTGTGCCCAGCTCAGCCTGTAAAGCAGGCAACGGTGAAGTGGAGAAGAAGGATAGCTTGTCTGCCGGTGGGCAGGCAGGTCCGGAATGTGATCGGCACATTTACAAGAGTGTCCTGGAGGGCGGCGACATCCCACTGCAGGGCCTGAGAGCGCTTAACAAGCGCCACCCTAGCACTTCTTCTAAAGGTAAGCTTCCAGTCTGTTTCATGTACGTTTATTAAGATTCAAATGTTATTCAGGTTTGATTTAAGGTTTTGTAATCGAAATCACACCGTGTTATTGTAAAGCCGAACCATTTGTTGCCCGCTGAGCCCCTTTTCATCAGCATTTTCCACTTCCTTCACAATACCACACAAATAACACAGCTCATTTGTCTTTCTATGTTTTGTAAAAACTGGCCTTCTTCACAGTTGAAACATAACAGATGTCCATTCTGACCTTTAGTCATTCTCTCCACGTCGGTCTGTTAGACAGAATGAGCTCAGGAGGTTTGGCTCTGTTGGGTGTCCAACTGCTTTAGAAGTGGGCCACGGTGTGCACAGTAAGGAAAGAGGATGGACGTAGAGAGATTAATAGGCGGATCTGATGGTAGACACTCATATAGCGTGTTCAGGGGTGGTCAGGTATGAGGGGTCAGCTGTCAGACTGAGGTCATGAATGGAATGCTAGCACATGTGACCCGGAGGATGGGCCGCTCGGGTCGGCAGGGGGGGGCGGAAGACAGAACGCACAAGGGTGGAAGATGACGACTGTATCCGTGAATAGTTAACGTGACCCACATGTTTAGACAGGGGCTTTGTTGACCACTGTGTGAAGGTCTTTTTTTAACTCATTTCTGTCTGCTTTGAATTTCCAAGACAACATGTTTTGAATAGAGAACATACAGTGCAGTCGTGTATCTTGTGTGGGACTTCATAAAGATATGTCTCTAACTCATAACTGAGTATAAAGAAATCAAGACAAAAATGAATTACTCTATCAAGCTGTGGGGTTAATCCATGTAATGTGAGTTTGAATCTGGCTTGCAACGTTTCCTTGTTTCCCTCCTGCTTTAAAGTAATCATTACTGTCAGTTCCCCTCTATCCCTGCTGTATTTTTTGGCAATGTACTGTAAATATCTATTAACATTCTGCCTGTAATTCCTGTGGATAGCAGTTGGTAACTTCACAGCACACTTGAGGTTTCTTTGGTGAGAAATCCCAAGACTTGTGGAGTACTCAAGTAGCGCTTATATGCGTTTATGACCACATTGGGAGTAAGTGCCTGTCTTGGAGTGGTTTGGGGGAGAGTTTGAGAGGTCAAAGGGAAAATTAGCACATTGGGACAAACCTTGACAAGAGAAAAGAAATGATGCATTCGGTTGGACGGAGCAGCTTACTGGAAGAGAAGTCAGAACAGAATTGGTGTAAATGCTAAACAAATTTAAGACACCTTGTATGTCTCTAAAACAGGTTTTAGGTATTTCAATTCATTGGCAATTGTGAATTAAGACAAATAATTACTTAAATTTTTCTATAATAGCAGTTATTAGTGAAATGTAAACTCTGATACACTGGAGTCTTTCTCCATCGTTTTATACATATTTTGGTTTTGTTTTGCAGTTTGCAAGAAGTCACATCTCTAGTTAGATGATTTATTAATGCCTTTAAAAGTCCCCCATGCTTAATTGTCAAAGACATGTCTTGTAAGTACCAGATGTACTGGCGTGATTTTTTCCCCAGAGCTGTTAAACTGAACCCGGGGTATTAAGACTTGTAAGGCTTAATGTAACGTAAATGATGTCTCTTACTGAAATAGGTAGTAGAAAACCCATGAAAAATGTACATTATTTTAAAAATTCTGCATCGTTATATATATATATTGGACTAAGGGGGCATGAAATGGTTGGCGCCTGTTGCTATTTTTACTGCAGCACAACTGAAAATAAAATACTGATACGATGAACAGAGCTACTGAAAGGTGGCGATGGCTTGGTGATGGCGTAGCCTTAAACCAAATGCTGTACCATCACAATTTTCCCCACAAGGAGTCTAAACGTCCCCGCTGAGAAACTCCTTCAGTGGCTGCAGCGTCACGACATGCATCAGCATGTTTACATCCTGCCAGGATGGCATCTAGTGTTTCTTGTCTCTGCCATTTGTAAACTCTTTCAGTAGCTGTGGTCTACTAAAAGCCTCAAAGGCATCAGGGTTAAAGTGGAGAGAACAAAGACGCGGATCTTTAGGAAGTTTTATTCGTCCACAGGCATCTTCCCATTCTTTTCTCCTCTTCTTATCACTAGGAAAGCAGTAACGCCTCTTGTTGCGACTGAAAAAGCCGCTCAGTTTGGCACTGTATCAGTATTTAATTTTTGAGTTGTGTTGTGGTAAAAATAGCACCAGTAGCTCAGCCATTTCACATAATTTTACATAACGGTGCACCCATAGTCAAAAATATGTATAAAATGATGTATTTTTTAAGAGCTCCAAAACGATTAGTCGTGATTAATTGGTTCAAAATAAAAGTCTATGTTTACATACTATATGTGTGTGGCCTACTGTGTATAGTTATTATGTATATATAAATACACACACACATACATGTTGTATATATTAAGGAAAAATATGTTTTATATGTGATTTATATGTAAAATATTTTATTTATACATAATATAAATTATATACAAGTACATACAATACAAATATTTTTTAAAACATATACATATATGTGTGTGTGTATTTATATATACATAATAAATGTACACAGTACACACACATATAGTATGTAAACAAACTTTTATTTACATTTTTTTTTGAATAATGTGGATCTTTCATGGGTTTTCTACTACATATTTCAGTAAGAGACATCACTTATGTTTTATTAAGCCATACAAGTCTTAATACCCAGGGTTCCCTTTAATGCAAGCCCCACCCAACAGCCGATTTCATTGGTCCATCATATAGTCACCTGTCAAGAATAGTTCAAACTTCATGGATATAGAGTTTTTAAAAAATTATATATAGATCCAGTTGTGAGAATAATGCTTTTATGTATCAGGATGTCCTAACAGGTTAGCGTATAGGTTAGAGCTGGGGTTTAGTATTTGTCAGCCCTGTGATTGATAGGACTATTGAAATCTTTATAATCGGTTATGGGGCGAAATGGGGAAAAAACATGCAATATACTACCCCTCAGGCTTTACATATTTAAATTCTAAACAGAACCTTCTTAAATGCTTTAAATAAGTTGTACTGACTAAATATACTAGAAATGAATGTGACATTTCTTTCATTATTTGCCAGTTCTGTGGTACTATTGTGTCTTTGCTTGTTGCAAGTGTAATCTAATTCACTGTTTGTTCTGTTACCCTGCATGCCTGCCAGTGGATTATAAAGGTGGGAATGGCTGTATGATTTCACCCTGCTCTTCTGTAAATACTCACTCAGTTCTTGCCACTAATGCACTAGCTTCTCAATATAAGACTAAAAAGTCCTTGTCCGCTGCCAAAGCCTGCATCCCTCAAATCCTTCCCTCCAAGTTTAAGCCCAAGCTATCGCCCTCTACTGATGAGAGCCTGGAAAGACGGACCGAGCCGACGCACCAGCGGCCTAAAGCACACAGCTGCGAGGATCTGCATCAGGGGGCTTATAGCTCACATGATGGAGATACGACAGACGCCGATCACAGGTTAAATTCAGCTTGCAAGGGCGATGGTTCACCCGAGAGAAGGAACCTGCATAAAAATGGACCTGTGAGGAGCACAGCCGAGTTCTCTACCCTCTATCGGAACATGCACAACATTCAGAGGCCGAGCTCCGTGGGCTCCAGCCCCCACGGTAGTGTCCGTTGCCTGGCTTCCTTTTTTGAGAAGCCAGGGGACGACATTACCCTGGAGAGGACTGAGATCATCCCCCGGGATGCTGTCACGTTTCGGGTGATGGAGTTTGAGCGTATCATTCAGCGTTCGAACTCTGTGCCCACTCGCTCCGCCTCGATGCCCATACTCCCTAGCAACCCAAGTCCTTCCCACAGCCCTGGACCGACCTGCTTCCTCCAGTCCGCTCTGTCAGCGGAGACTCTAGTCATGCCAGAGCCTGCAAACACTGAGGACATGCATTCCGAGGCCCAGATCCACAAAGAGGACGCTTCTGTATCGGACGAGTGCCCGAACACCTCAAGAACTGACTTCCCTTTGGATCTAAACGAGGGCAGATTGGAAGAGAAAAACAGTTGCGTTCATGATCCTGCCAAAGAGTCTCCCTCTGGCGAACCCACAGGTCACCATCACCACGATCACTTCCCCTTCCACACCAAACAGAGCAAGTGCAAAGGCACCTGCCCAGCTTCCTACACCCGTTTCACCACAATCCTCAGGCACGAGCGCCAACAGGCCAACACCCAGCAGGAGAAGAAGTGCACTCCCCCAAGGAACTTGCTTCTGATGGGACCAGCCCCATTCTCCTTACGGAGGTCCCTACACAGTCAACAGGCCAAAAAGACTTCCGCTCTCTCTGCCATGAAACCCGTGACCGGAGATCTCATCTCGGCCAAGCTGAAGCCTTTGATTCCCCAGCGCCTGTCCTCTTTGGAGGTGCTGGAGAGGCTCAGTAATGGAGAGAGCTCTCCCTGTGAGGGGTGCAACTCGGATGACCTCATGGATGTGGAGGGCTCTGAAGCCAGTAAAGATCACTCTGAAGGTGGCTATACTGAGAGTGTCATGAGTGTCAGATTGTCCACACTCATGTTCGGGCATGACTATGTCTGTGATCACTCATCTTCCTCCAGCCTTTCTTTCTCCTGTCCGCTCCTCTGTCATCACCGAGTGACTTTACTTTTTCCATTTCTGCTGTGTGCCGACTTTGTGTGGTTTGTAACCAGACTGGCATATTATCCATTTCTGTTGTGTAGTGTAAAAGTGTGTCATGTCACTTTTTTTATTCTCAGACTTTCACTTTTTCATTACATTTTTAGTGTATTGTCCAGAATTAGCAACAAACCAAGACCAGACTTAAAAAAGAGCCCATCATAAGAGTAAAGTCTCCAAAAGTACCATCCTAGAGCACTTTTTGTTTTTTTTTCAAACAGATTTCAAAGCATTCTTAAATTAAGTTTAAGCTAAATCTTGATTTATACACGAGTCACTTGTTTGTCCAGAACAGTTAAACTGCCTGCTGTTCTTCAGAAAAATCCTTCAGGTCCCACAATTTTTTTTGATTTTTCAGCATTTTTTGTGTGTTTGAACCCTTTCTAACAATGACTGTATGATTTTGAGATCCATCTTTTCACACTAAGGGACTCAAATACAACTATTACAGAAGGTTCAAACGCTCACTGATGCTTCAGAAGGAAACACGATGCATTAAGAGCTGGGGGTGAAAACTTTTGAATTGAAATGAAGATCAGGGTAGTTTAACTTATTTTGTCTTTTGGGAAACGTGGAAATATCTTCTGTAGCTTCTGAAGGGCAGTACTAAATAAAAAAAAAAAAAGATATTTAGGCAAAATAAGAAAAAATTCTGTTCAAAAGTTTTACCCCCGGCTCTTAATGCATCGTGTTTCCTTCTGAAGCATCAGTGAGTGTTTGAACCTTCTGTAATGAGTTGCATATGTGTGAAAAGATGGATCTCAAAATCATACAGTCATTGTTGGAAAGGATTCAAATACACAAAAATGCTAAAAAAACAATGAATTTGTGGGACCTGAAGGATTTTTCTGAACTGTTCAGGACAAAAAGGGACTCACAAACAACTATCACTAAACAAATAAATATAAGTGTATGTAAACTTCTGAGCGGGGTCATTTTTATAAATTCTATTATAAACTATTATTTTCTTCTTGTGGACTATATGTAAACATCTTCTATGTGAAATATCTTATTCAGGTCAGTACTAAAAAAAAATAACATGCATTTTGTATGATCCCTCTAATTTTGGTAAAATAATTACTATATTGCAGATTCTGCAAGGTGTATGTAAACTTTTAATTGAGCATTAATTGAGAATTATGTAATCGAATCATAAACGGTAGCGATACAGTCTGCATCAGTCCCTATATGGCCATAGTTTTTTATGTCACAGAATATTTTTATGTGCCTTGCTATAATCCAGTATTGTGTATTACTACATACCAGAAGCTCTGTTTTCATCCTTTCATAAAATAATGATAAGAGTTCGAAACTGCAAGGAACTTTGGCACAGGATACACCCACTTCTCATTTAACCTTCTGTCGGCTTGAGAAAATATTCAGGCCTCCCATTTTATTCTTGAACAGATGCAATATGTACATAAAACAAACATTTAACAGTGTTTCTTATGCATAGAAATTGTGCCTTGTAAATTACAGCTCAGATCTGACCTGAAATTAAAAAAGACATTCCACAGAGTAATGTAACCCTAACATGAGCCTGTTCACCTTGTTTAAGGGTCAGGAGCAGTGCACTCGTTGTGTTTTGTGTATTTTTTATTTATTCATTTTTTTGTCTCACATAATTTTCAATTTTCAGTTGTTTTATACATATTTCACTAGACATTTTTTTAAAAGAATGTCAGAATGTTGTGTATTTTTACCATATATATTTTTTAATGCATGCATTCTTTTATTTTGACGGACCATGGCTTATGCTTATCCTGCAGATCTTAAAATACATAGATGAATATTGTTATTTTAAACTGTAAGATGTGTAAGCCATTGTATGTTCATGTAATTTAGATATATATTATTTAATTTTTTTTGTTGTATTTGTATTCTCTCCAGAGTGTCTATATCATCCCCATCGACTCGTTCAGTGCTGTGTATAAATGGACATTTCGGAGATATGAAGTGTTGTGCAATGCTTGAACCAAGACTGTTTTCAATCATGGCATTTACTCTTTTTTTTATGTAATTTTGCTTTTCATCGCAACAGAAAGTGATTCTTGTGTTTTTTCAAACAGACTCAGATTCCTCACATCCATTAAGCCAAGGAGATCATGGAGAAAACTCAGACGAGGCAGTCCGGAAACGCTACGGAGATAAAGAGGTGCCATTTGTTTTGACATTATCTTCCCACCACAAACTTAATCAGCATGTTTGTTATTTTCCATGAACAACATGTAAACATCCTTAAAACAAGATTATTTTTTTTGTGAAGGAAAATGGATAATATGACATGTTTTTAAAGAGTATATCCTGAACTTAAGTAGAATTTCCTGCCCCACTGACAAAATTAAACAGCAAAATGAAACTGGTTTAAAATATGTTCTCTGAAAAAAACAACAACAAAAAACCCCCACTAATTTTACACAATTTTCTAAATGTATCTTGTTTTAACGGTATATTAAGGGTGTTATTTTTAACTTTCTTTTTTAACTTTTATCTGTTACATTCAAGATTTAAAGAAGTTTAGGAATAATACATACTACTGTGTATATATTGATAATGACGAACATATGACAATAGGCATAAACCCCTCTCTTTCTGAATTAAGTGCCTGTTTCTTTTTAAAGAAAATTCTGGAAGAGCAGAGACGGTTAAAGCGAGAGCAGGAAGAGGCTGATACAGCTGCTCGGAGACATGCTGGGCTGGTTGTGACTCATCAACAGTTCATTACTAATGACCGCTTCGGCGACCTGTTGGTTATTAATGAGAAAGAAAAGAGAAAAACCCTAGAGGTGACATATATTCTATTTATGCTTTAAAGGATATTGTTTGATGCGTCCTGTCTTTTTGTGTGAGTTGCTGTGAAATAATGCTAATGATCACTTATTTTCTGCAGAGGACTCCTGCTCTGGCACGATTTGACTTCAGAGCAGAAAGTTTAAAGTGAGTGTCTCACAATTCAGATCTAAGGATGTTAACAGCAGCATGTCAGGTTTAATACTGCCTCACAAATCTAACAGCATTTTGCTTTCTCTTTCTCAGGGAACTACCATTTCAAAAGGGAGATATTGTATACATCTACCGGCAGGTTGATCAGAATTGGTTTGAGGGAGAGCATCATGGGAGAGTTGGGATTTTCCCACGCAGCTATGTTGAGGTATTTTTTCTATATCCGTGAGTATTATGTTTTTTATTTTTAGTGTTTTCGAGTGTGCAGTAACCTCTCTTCTGTTATGCTGTTTGTCCAGCTCCTGCCCCCTACAGAAAAGGCTCAGCCCAAAAAGAGTGTTCCGGTCCAGGTTTTGGAATATGGAGAGGCTATTGCTCGATTCAATTTCACTGGTGACACTGCTGTTGAAATGTCTTTTAGAAAGGTAACATACACTCTTTCAGCAATTTAACGAAGCCTATGCTTTAGTCTAAGGGTTGGCAAACTTAAAGGGGTCATGAACTGCCCTTTTTAATTCTTTTGTACTGCTCTCTGAGGTCCACTTTAGGTTTTTAAATAAAAAACATCATAATGTAGAAGTAATAGGCTATTTTGTGTCTTTGTTTTGACCTCCCTCATCAGAACACTCTGTTTAAATAGATTTGGCGGATTGTAGATTCAGAAGTAAACACTCACTTTTATGATTGGCTAATAGTTGTGTGTGTTTGACAGCCTACATTCCTCATAGATGGACGCTCCTGTGATTTAGGTTAAAACGCATAAATAACAGACAAAGCAGTAGTGATCACATAATAAAAACAGTTACTCACACATGTGATTGGGATCAGAAGGAAGGCAATAAAAGACTGTTTTTCAACAACTTGGCACTGCACAGCATCTTCTTGTCTTCGGAGCCATCTTTATCATTTGGTTTCTGCCTCTCGTTATTTACACTGTGTGCGCATCAGTGGGTGGGGCTAAACAGGCAGTGATGTAGAAGCAGGCGTTGATCTTCTTCTGTGGAGGCGGGGTTTAGTCACTATTACATCATAGAGTGGCACATTCCACAACCTTTCGTTTTGGCAGATTAGCTTCAATATAAGCTGTTTTTAGACTAACAAAAAAGTTTTGAGTACTGAAGCTTACAAGATGTTTTTAAAGTACAATGACCTCTTATATCTCAAGAGATCAAGGGATAATGGATTTCTCAGTTCATGGCCTCTTTAAACATGTCATTTTTTTTTGTTGTTTAGAAATACTGAAGTACCTCTTGGAGTAGTTCTTAAACATCATGCATTATTATTATTATTTATACGAGCTGAATGTGAAGCCAAACTCATTTAAAGTTTGATGAAACAAGCTGAGCAGAAAGCTTAAAGAAACATTTTATAGAAAAGGAAAAAATAAATAATTAAAGAAAATGTTTCATTTTTCCAAAACGGCATTGTTTTTCACACTGCAAATAAAACCCAACATTCACAACAGATTTGTCACCAGCCAGCTAAATAAACTGTGCTATACAGAGACTGCAGTGAATGTAAGTAATTCAGCAGCAAGATGATTATATGTGACCCTGGATCACAAAACCAGTAGCGCAGGTATACCGTAGTCAACATTTGAAGTGGATCAAAACCTTTCATCAGAGTTGTCTTAAAACTAAAACAATTCCCTTTCTTGTCTTAGGACAACATTAATTAACTTTTTTGATCCAAATGTTGACTGCTGTACTTGCAGCAATAGCCAACAACACATTGTATGGGTCAAAATTATAAATTTTTCTTTTATGCCAAAAATCATTAGGATATTAAGTAAGATCATGTTCCATGAAGATATTTTGTAAATTTCCTACCGTAAATATATCAAACTTAATTTAGGATTAGTAATATGAACTGCTTAGAACTTCATTTGGACAACTTCAAAGGTGATTTTCTCAATATTTAGATTTTTTTTGCACCCTCAGATTCCATATATTGAAATAGTTGTATCTTGTCCAAATATTGGCCATATCCTAACAAACCATGCATCAGTGGAAAGCTTATTTATTATTTATTCAGCTTTCAGATGATGTATAAATCTCAATTTCCAAAAAAAATTACCCTTATGACTGGTTTTATGGTCCATGGTCACATATATGAATGTTGAGTCACATCTGGACATATAAGCAGACTTTATTACAGGTAAATTATTCAGAAATGTCACAAAATGCCAAATAACACTGCACTCACACCATTTCAAGTGTTTATACATGCAAGTTTATATACATATACAGTACCGTTACTCTAAAGTTTGGGGTTGGTACAATTTTTTAATGTTTTTGAAAAAAGTGCTCAAGAAACATTTCTTCTTATTATCAATGTAAACAGTTGTGCTGCTTGATATTTTTTAAGAAAATGTGATACATTTTCCAAATTATGTGATGAATAGAATGTTTAAAAGAACAGTCATAAATGTCTTTACAGTCAGTTTTGCTCAATTTAATGCATCTTTGCAGAATAAAAGTAGTACTGTCTTAGTGACCCCAAACTTTTGAACAATAAAAAAATATATATAAGAATAATTAAACAAATAAGTGTGTATGTGTAGGTGTGTGTTGTCTGCAGAAGCTAATTCAAAATCTTTTGTGCGCCTGTAGGGGGAGCGTATTACACTGATTCGCAGAGTAGATGAGAACTGGTATGAAGGCAAAATTTCTGGCACTAACCGGCAGGGCATCTTCCCCGTCACCTACATAGAGGTGCACAAGAGACCCCGAGTGAAAAATGGAGTGGACTACCCTGATCCCCCTATCAGCCATTCACCTCACCGGAGCACTAATGCCTCCCCACAGGTAAACCCCTGAAAAAACTTTTGGATCATTTTCTCTCAACTCACGTGAATTGTTTTCTTTTTCCCATTCGTTTTTATTTATTGTCTCGTACAGTTGTTCTCACTGTTTCACCTCTCCATTTCCTCCTCCCTCTTTATTGTTTCCTCTCATTCCTCCTGACACCCGGCCTTGCCCTCCAAAAAGCCCATGCGTAATCGGCTCACCACCTCCCCTCTCCCTCTCCCGCGGTCTCCCCGCCGCTCCATCTCCCCTGAAGTCCACGCCATCTCCAACGAGTGGATTTCGCTCACTGTGGGCGGAGTCAGCAGCAGCCCCCCCGCCGCACCCACTCCACCCCTCCCCCCTCTGCCAAGCACTTTATACCGCTTGGGCGAATATCTGCCCCCTTCAATGTCAGCCAGTCCTGTGCCTCCCATCAGCGGCAGCCCTTGCATCTCCCATGGCTTCTCCCTCCACATCTCCTTTACCCCCACCCTATCCACCCCGCCCCTGCTCGGCCACCCCGTTCCTCACCTTCACTCCACCTCAAGGCGAGGACTTCCTTCTTTCTCCTCCCTCTCCCCGCCTGTCCCGCAGCCTGAGTCCCTGTGGGGGTGCTGGGCTCGAGGGTTGGCTTACTGGGTGCAACAGGCTGGATCAGGAGTTTCAGGAAGGGGATGGGGCTGAAATAGACAGGGCTGGCAGCCTCTGCAAGGCTCCTTACAGCAGGAACAGTAGCCCAGCAGAGGTATCTTCTGCATGGTGTGGTGTGTTTATTAAAGGTGCCCATCATACGGTGCCTGAGCTCAAGAGAGGTCACTGTTTCCATTCGCACGAGTTGTAGATCTAACATGCTGAAATAGGAAATGATATCCGACCCATCTGGTTATGCTAGTGAGTTTCAATCACACTTTTGTGGCTTTCACGCTATTGAGAGAAACACAGATGAAAAGGAACTGATGCATGAACTTCTAACATGATTAGCATGAAGCTTGGATGTTGATGTTTTTAATGTTTCCTATTATGAAATCATGCATGTCGAATACAAATCTGAAGATAAAAATATTTAGACTGTGAAATGGATTTCTGTGGACTGTAGGCCAGTGAAAGATAAAAGCTGCACGATTAATTGTTGAAAGAACGCAATCTTGATTCAAACGCACGTGATCTTATTTCTAGATGACAACGATTGGTCTGTGTCTATTAAACCATTGACAAAGTCATATGGGAACAGTCAAATCTGTGTTTGTGCTGCCACTGACAGAGAGCAGTTATCATGTTAATGTATAAAAACAGCTTTACAAACAGTCAACAGTTCATCCACAGTATTATTTCTGTGTTACAATCATTCATATTATCACAGAAGTGCTGGGATAAAAGTATATAGTTCTGATATAAACGCTGATGTCTATGATAGTGATCAAAATGGAACAAATCATCTTTTGAAAGTAATTTTCGCTTCACATTGGTGCTTCAAATGACGTTTGTTGATTACATTGTGACTGAAAAAATTATTTTCATTGAATCATTCATTCAAAAGATTTGTTCAAAAATGCTGATTTAGTCAGTAATGGAACAAGTGAAGTATTTGTGAGTGAATCATTGAATCATTAATTCAAACAATTATTTAAAAACAATTCACTTAAATTATTTAAACATTTTTGAATAGAATGAGGCAGTTAATATTTTGTCACAGTCTTTAGAAAATTCCAGATTATTTTGCTTAGTTCAGAAAAGTGGGACAATCGTGATCTCTATTTTCGACCAAAAACTCATGAATTTCTCCAGAATCGTGCAGCTCTTTTTAAGGGATTAAATTCCTTAATAACAAATAATATTTTGACTTCTGAAGGCACTTTCTGTGTTTGTCTGTTTAATGATTTATTTGGAGTTTTTTTTTATTATTTTGTTTTTGATTGTGATTGATTTGATTATACATATAATCTAATTATTCAGACAAAAAATAGTGACTGACAGCCCTAACTTTTTATAATAATAGTAGTTGGTTAATTCTGTGTAATTGTTTGAAGAATTATAGTATTTTGTATCTGCGTTCAAATGACAAATACACTACCAGTCAAAAGATTTTTAATGTTTGTTAAATAAGTCTCTTCTGCTCATGAAGCCTGCATTTATATGATACAAAGTACAGCAAAAACAGTACAATTCTGAAATATTTTCTATTTGAATAGAATTTATTCCTGTGATTTCAAAGCTACATTTTTACCATAATTGCTCCAGTCACATGATCTTTCTGTTTTTCTGCTCAAAAAACATTTATTATTATGTTAAAAACAGCTGAGCAGATTTTTTTCAGGTTTCTTTGATGAATAAAAAGTTCAGATGAATGGCATTTATCTTTTGTAACATTATAAAATGTCTTTATCATCACCTCGGATCAATTTAAAACATCCTTGCGAAATAAAAGTATTAATTTCTATAATTTCTTTAAAAAAATATATACTGACTCCAAGCTTTTGAATGGTATAATGCATAATGTTACAAAAGCTTTTTATTTCAGATAATATCAGATAATAAAATGCCGTCCTTTTTATTACCATTTAATAATAATTGTTTCTTGAACAGCAAATCAGCATATGATTTCAGAAGGATCATGTGACATTGAAGACTGGAGTAATGATGCTGAAAATTTAGCTTTGATCACAGCAATAAATTACATTTTAAAATATATTTAAAAACTTAAAAAAAAAAAAAACATTGAAAATCTTGGTAGTGCATGTATTTGGTTGTACAGTTTGTGGTCATAACATTTTAAAAGATAATAAAACAGAAATATTTTTTTAACTGTAATATATTTAACAATATTACTGTTTACTGTATTACTGTATCAAATAAATGCAGCCTTGGTCAGCATAATAGACTTATTTAAAAACAAAAAAAAAAGTCTTACCTACTTGTGAATGTTAGTGTGTGAGCTACATACACTAGAATTATAAGCGATCCTAAGGACTGTTTCCACTAGAGGGCAGCATGATGTCACGCTGTTTTCAGTGTTTGAAGTTTTACAGGAAATGTGGTGACTGCTACTAACTCACAGTCTTATTCCAGTCCCTTATGTGTTTAATGTACTGTAAGGTTGTACTGCACACCTCTGCAAATAATAATGGACTGATCAAATGACAACCTCACGGATGAACATGAACCGTTGTGCGCAGACATATGGTATATGTTTAGAAAAAGGCAGATAATTTGATTCATGTACTTTTTTTTCACAGCCATTAAGAAATGATGTAGAATATTACGGGCGATCTTCAAGAAGTCCTGTCATGCTGTTCGACATCCAAGACAACAACATGAATGCCAATTCATTCACGGTAAATTAACTTTCATGAAGTCATAATTACTCTTACATGCACATACTGCTCCATACTTCTTCCTTTATGTCATTTGTATTGATTGAATATGAATGTTTCATATTCAGTTCGATTGGTCCTTATGAGACACATCACAGTCAATCACAAAGCTCATCTCAATGTTTTATTTTCTGTGATATCTAATCCTGAAACTCACCCATGTGATGCATGACAGATCTCTGTACCCTGCAAGTAAGCCTGTCCTATATGATTGTTTGGCTCCTTTCACATGCACTCACTCTGTTGTCTTACTCTTCCATGCTTATCCTCCGGACACTACCATCCTTTCCGGCTTTCCTGGTATTAATGGACATTCCCTTCTTTCTGCCCTGTTACTATCTTCTCTAACCACACCGCCCCTTCCTCAAACTCAATTTTTCATCTGAATGACTGACCCCACTTCCTGGTTTGTGGCCACCTCTTGGGCCGACCCTCTTCCACCAATAGGAGGCAGTGTGTAATGAGATCATGAATATTGCAGAGACCTCAGTGAGGTACTGCAGCACTTTGTCACGCCCTATAGACTCCGCCCACCGACTCCTGCCTCCTCCCAGTAAACACTCTCTCATCATTTCCCAGCAACCCCTGTCCCAGAGCAGCAGTCCTGAGCCCGGACGCATGAGCTGTGGGATGTAAGTATGATCTGCCTCTGTGTGTTTCTGTGTCCATGCACCTGTAGTTTTCACTGATCTGCACCTTAAAAATGTAGGAATTCTCAAAAGCACTGTTAAATCATATTTACAGGGTTTTTTTTTTTTTTTTGCTAAATGCTCAGTATTAAAATTATAGTCTTCAACTCATACTTGACCACAAAATTTATTTTTTACTAGCTTTTTAGATTACATAAGTAGTAACAGGTCAAAGAACAGTGTGTAATAAAAACTGAAGTCAAGTATTTTTTTTTAACAACAGTTAAATTCAAGATATTAAGTTATTACATTATATACAGTACTGTTATAAAGTTTTTTTAAGATGTTTCTTATGTACAAAGCCCCTAAGGGCACATGATAATGGGAAAAAAATTACTTATTAATGCTTTTTCGTACACTCGCAAAACCACTGAAATATAGTGTTTCCTACCACCTCATATTATTTCCATCACAAATGTTTTACATGCAAATTTAATATTCCTCTGGGGAATCCAAACAAGAAAATGCAAATGCAATCAAATGTAATTTTCCTCACCATGTCCCTGCATTTATTTAAGCAAAAATCAGTAATGAACAGTAAGACTCTGAAAATATTACAATTTGAAATAACTGTTTTCTATTTTAATATACAGTACAATGGCGTTCAAATGTTTGGGATTTGTTCGATTTTTGGTATTTTTTAAGGAAGACTTTCGTGCTCATCAAGGCTGTGTTTATTTGATTACAAATACAGAAAAAAAACAGTAATGTTGTGAAATATTATTACAATTTAAAATAGTGGTTTTCTATTTTAATATACTTTAAAATATAATTTATTCCTGTGAAGTAAAGCTGAATTTTCAGCATCATTACTCCAGTCTTCAGTGTCACATGATCCTTCAGAAATCATTCTTATATGCTGATTTATTAATGTTGGAAACAGTGCTTCTTTGTTGAATGAAACGTAAAAAAAAAGCATTTATTTTAAAATTATTTTTTTCATAACAATATACACTACCGTTTAAAGTTTGGGATCAGTACATTTTTTCTTTCTTTATTTCTTTGAAAAAATTAATACTTTTGTTCAGCAAGGTTGTGTAAAATTGATAAAAAATGATTGTGAAGACTTACATTGTTGGCATAGATTACTATTCTGAATAAATGCCATTCTTTTAAACTTTTTATTCATCAAAGAATTTTTTAAAAAAGTATCACAGGTTCCAAAAGAATATTAAGCATCAAAACTTGATGCTTGTTTCCAAAATTGATAATAAATCAGCATATTAGAATGATTTCTGAAGGATCATGTGACACTGAAGACTGGAGTAATGATGCTGAAAATTTAGCTTTGCATCACAGAAATAAATAATATTTTAAAGTATATTAAAATAGAAAACTGTTATTTTAAATAGCAATAATATTTCATAATATTACCTTTTTCCATTTTTTTTTTTACTTTGATGAGCATACGAGACTTCTAGTGTAGTGTACTTACAAATGTAATTTATTCCTGTGATTTCAAAGCTGAATTTCCAGCAGCCATTACTCCAGTCTTCAGTGTCACATGATCCTTCAAAAAGCATTTCAATGTTTATTTGGTGCTCACAAAACATTCTGTATTATTATTAATGTTGAAAACAATTGTGCGGTTTAATATTGTGTCAAAAACTGCGATCATTTTTTTCTCCCAGGATTTGTTAATGTTGAAAGTTCAACAGATCAGCATTTATTTGAAATTTATTTTTTTTGTAACATTATAAATATTAAATAAATAGTAATAAATATGAAAAACTAGTGACATGCTACATTTATTTAGCCTTGTTCTAGTTACATATATATCAACTTTTTATGAGCTGTCTGACTGCAGGCACAGTGAACCCTATAGTGCTCTGCCAAGTGTGCAGTGTGACATATTATAAAACCAACTGTGCCAGACAGACAAAATTGTGTGCTTAAGCCAATTAACTTTCTTTTTCAACTAAACTTAAAAGACTAAACAAGCCTTTACATTGGGTCGATACTGTGTGATTTGTGCAGTTTTCTGCACCCTCCCTTTCCGTGTGTAACACTGTGTTGTGTTCTCCTGTAGATTTCAGGCTCTGTACAATTACATGCCTCAGAATGATGATGAGTTGGAGCTGCAGGAAGGAGACCTGGTCAATGTCATGGAGAAATGTGATGATGGCTGGTTTGTGGGTATGTGTTATTCATCATTGTATTGATTCTCCATAAAGTCACCTCTCTCATACTAAATCCATATATACGAAACCAATATTATCCACCTTATTCTTCAACGCGGAAGTAAGCCTATGGGCGAGACTTCTGATTTACTAGACACTATAGGAAAATAACAAGAAGAATAACATGCACTACAAACCATTGTGTTCATAATTAAGATAATACATCAAAATAATATGGTAAGACACGCCAATTTGTAATTTCAAACAACAAAATAGCTGACGCATGACGGATGACACCGGAAGCAAGACCCATACAATTTACAAATGGCCGCATCTGCTCTTACGTGAAAAATAGGGTGGATAGAGCTCTGTTGTTCTGGAGTTGTATGTTTTCCTTTTTTTTGTACCCAAACTCTTTTGTATGTATTGGTTTCCCTGTACAGGTACATCCAAGAGGACAAAACAGTTCGGCACTTTCCCAGGAAATTACGTAAAAGCTGTCAATTTGTGACATGTTACATTTGAAGAAATCATGGTTTGTATGAAGAGATTCTAGCACTATGCTTAAGCAGCCTGATCCGTTTGGGACACTCTACCTGTTGACGTCAAATGAAGACTTCCCCCCCCTCCAAAATTTGGTCTTTCCCAGATGAATGTCCAGGTATGTGGTCAGTAAGGTGTGCGGCATGTCAGCGAAGAACATGCAGTTCAACTGTACTACAGTGGCAGCATTTGTTGAAGGATTTAGAAGAATACGTTTTTGAAAACGCTCGGACTCCGCTAAAAGCCATTCATATAAAATATATCAGACTTGGAAAAGGTGTTTAAGTTTACAGCTGCGAATTGTACTGAAGTACAACTTCATCACATACCTGACATTACTGAAAAACATGAAATTCGACAATTTATTTTTGCTATGAATGTCTGATGGACTTTGAGTGTGACCGTTAGAGATGACAGTGTATTGAAAGCGTGTTTGTATTAAGGGTTACAGGTCAGAGAAGCCGTGAAAGTATCACAGAAGTTAGGTTTAGCCATTTTAAAAAGTGTTTAAATTTCAATTTACACTCCCACTGTGTAATATTTATGAAGTTTTCCTTTCTTATCATTCTCTCATAAAGAGTATGATGTAAATTTCTATTCCAATGAGGGCTCAAAGGATGAGACAACAACATTAGTATTTGCAAATCCAAGCAAAGCCATTTGTAAACATCAGAATGATGTAAATCAGTGTTGGTCATGTTAAGAAGGGATAATGTCACAGCACTTACTGTACTCTCGAATTTTGTTGACATACAAAATTTTGGAAACACTTTACAGTAAGGTCTGATTTGTTAATTGGAACTATGAGCAACTATTGTTAACAAATAAAACATTATTGTAAAGTGCTGCCAAATTTCTGTTCATAAGATTACGATGGAGTGACCAACTCATGAAACTCCAGATCTAACAAGCTTTTTAATTAGTAACAATAAAGAATCAAGCTTTAAGCACTATGTAATGTAGTGAGGTGAAGGGCTACAACTAAACCCCACTAAACATGCTTTGCCTCTAAACATACTATTTATTTGCCCGCGTGGTGCATATTTTGCTCTTTCAGTCATCCATTTTTGAATCGATTGTTCTGAAGAGTGTATTACGAGTCTGAGGCGCAGTATTTACCTCTGTTAACAAGCCTTGATAACATCTTAACCCAGGTACCATTTGACAGTGTCATTTACATAGTGTTATGACTGGTAATACGGTTGCATGTTGGGAGTCGCTGATCCATATAAGATTGCCGTACCTCATTTTTAAAGTGCCATTCACAGTAGAGGATGCTACACGTGGACCGTTGTGTTCATTTAGTTCGGTAGTCTCCATTGATTAGCTTGTGGTCTTCCTTAACTGAATGTAGTTCACATCTACTCCGGGTTGTAGATTTGCTTTTGCTTCCTTTTAAGAAGTAGAATTGCAGATTTGAAGATGTTTTGAAAGTGTGTCTTTTTGAATCCCCACTTTAGTTTTATACGGTCCATTCCATATAATGCCAGAGAACGTGCTGCTAGAGAGCATGAGGATCATCTGAGACTCTTACGCTTACCAGCCTTCCGTCCAATTAAAAGCAAGAATTAGGATCACTTGGACAGTTATTTAAAGTATCTAGATGATATATTTTTCATTTTTTAAAAACGGTGGTTGTTACTAAAACCTGTCAAGAAGTAATCACATAGAAGATCAACAAGGAATTAAAATTTGTTTATGTGATCTCTATTGAATATGAACTTGAAAATGTGTTTTGGCCTTTTGAACCGTTATAAGATAGCGTAGCATATTTGAATGTAGTGCTCTGAGAAACTTTTAACTTGGATGTGAACACAGTTGAAATTCACAGTTTTCCTATTCTGTCAGAGTTGTAAATATGTAAAGTAAAATGAATGAAAGTGATGGGAGGAATGGGAGAGCAACCTCTATGAATATTACAGTTTATATTAAATGAAGAATATTAGGAAAGCACAGAGATTTGCGTAACACAGGCCGTCTCATATGACTGAACGAGTGATTCTGACACTGTGTTGGGATTGAAATGCCTTTCTGTCTCATGGCTTCATTGAACTGTGCCTCGTTTTATTTTATTTTCAATTTTTTTTTTTGTTTTGCCTTGAGGTAAACGCGTTACTTTTAAGGACTTTTAAAAGTACGTTTTAGTGTGTCACAGAAGACAATTACAGAGTTCGTTACCGCAATCACATGAGTTATTCAAGAGTGTGCGATGACACCCGAGATGTTTAATGTATAATTATTACTTTGTGGTCTGTACGCAGAGGCGAATTTTGCATTTTTTGTTTGTTTTATGTTTATTTGCAGTGCTGTTACAATTACAATGAATTTAAAACAATATTTACTGCTGTGATTGCCTCATTATGCAATATTTAATAAACAATATTACAGCTTTTGACTGACTCTGTTTGTTTGTTTAAAATGGTACACGATCAGTTTAAGTAACAGTGAAATGTTTCAGTTTAAACCCCATATTTCTCACCAGTTCTAATTAAAAGAAGTAGGAAAAGCTAATGTTTTGTCCTAAAGCAACTGTATGTTGTTTTCTGTATTTTTGCGACTTTGGAGCTCGCAGCAGGTAAAAGATTATTTCACTTCCAGAATACAAAATTTCCTTATTTCTTTCTTCAGTCAAAAAGAAATTAAGGTTTCTGAGGAACACATTTCAGGATTTCTCTCCATATAGAGGGTTTGCTCTTACGTCACTGTTTAGTCAGTTAACATGTTAGCCGGATGCGTGGCCATATAGAATGTAAACAACAGCCTGGATTCCACAGTTAATGTACTACTGAATATGTTTTTCTGCTAATTTATGCTCTCTAAACCATGGAAAAAAACGTGTGGAAGCTACTAAATAATATAGAGAAGGACTTAGTAATCAGGGAAGGGCACGATATTTCACAGAACAGGTCACCTACCTGACCGGAAATGATAAGAACAAACATCAATGTTGTCAAGATTCTTGCCCTGGAAATCCTGGTTCAGTTTGGCCAACCACAACTGTCTTTTTTCCTCAGTTTTTTTTGCGATCTTCACCTTGATTTGTTATAACTTTTGGCAGTCTATAGTGCTCCAAATGTTTTTCCTGGTCCAACAGATTAATACAGCCCAAAACACGACAATAATCGACCATTTTCAGCAGCAATAATCAGAAAAAATTGCTTGTTCCATTCGGTCCAGTGGCGTTGTTTACGTTCTGTGCTGCCAATATGGCCGATTGACGACGCGTCTTGAAAGTTGACTTCAAAAGGAGACAAAGGGTTTAAGGTCCAAATTGCAGTTTCAGTGCAGCTTTAAAAGGCTCTAAACGATCCCAGCCGAGGAATAAAGGTCTTATCTAGTGAGATGATTGGTTATTTTCTTAAAAATAAAAATGTATATACATTTTATCCAGAATACTCGTTTTGCGCTTAGCTAACAAACTTCCGCCACACTCCGCCTAATTTAATATATCCGTTGCAATACCACGTAATACCACTAAGAGGCAGCACAGACAAAGGAATATCCTCCTTCTGTGTTAAAAACAGCCTCATCTGACTGCGTCTGTCGTGAAGTGCAAACTTTGTAAAGAAAAACACAAATTAGGACCTAACAGAAATAACACTTTCAGAAACCGATGATACATTAACGCTGCAAGGTGCAACACGATCACAGTACAGCAAAAACACAAGGTAAGTGTGATTCTGTCAGTCCCAGATGTTTGCAATTAACGTACTGTACACTTGAAAAGGTAAATTGAAATGAGGGGTAAACACTCAGTAGGACGCTGATTATGTGACACGGAAACACTAGCATCTAATTTTCCCCAACCACAGGTGGTAAATTCTGTTTGTTTAATTTAGTCATTTAACACCAATTGTGTTTCGATTAGATCAGTGAGAATTCTGTAGAAACAGTAGAGGACAACCTGCTTAAATGTTATGTATAAAATGAGTAAATGTAAATATTTAACAGCATTCACAAACAGTAGTCAAAGATTACTTCTCTATTTTCGCTTATTTGCAAAAAGAAAAAAGGAATTTCTATATTCAAAAGCCAGTGGTGTTTTCAGAAAGGGCAAGACTATATTTTGTGGTGTTCTATGCCCTATACATATTCAGCATTGTATTTCAAATCATTATTAAATGTAATATATATATATATATTTACATAAAGCTTAATCTCAAGTTAACAGCAGATTGGAATGTCTCAGCAGCTCAGCAAAATGTTGACTTGTTAAGTTTTAACAAGGAATCCCAAATACTGACCTACTTCAGCTCTGCTGGAGTCAGAATTGTTCATTAAACCTCAGAGGGGTTGCTCTCTGCATAATGTTTATCTTTTTCAGTTGAGGAAGCACACTTTTTTTTCATGGCACTGGGTAGATGTTGTAATGTCGGCTCTCCGTACTTTGTGCAATGCTTTGATCTAACAGCACTGCACTGATCAAATACACTGAATGCATACAGGCTAATAATCTTTACTTAATTATTTATTTTTTTCTTTTGTAGTCTGAGTGATTGATCAAACACGTCAAAATGTTAATTGCTGTAGAGGTGCTACGCTCAGCAGGGGTTCAGGAATCACTATAGAATAGTCAGCTCCCTCTGCAATAAAAAGAAGAGAGAAATTTTTGCCTTTTTGGAGAAGCAGAGAATTATCAGATTCCTCTACGCCTTTTCTCTGCTGCATGGTTTTAACTACAATGGGTTTTATAAAGAAGAAGAAATATGATAATATTATAAGGACACACATCTTAGAAGCTTTTGACAAGTTTTAATTGTTTAAAGTGTGTGAACTTCTGAATATTTGTCTTTATATATACACAGCTTGTCCTTAATTTGAAACAAAATTAAATTATCAGTGAGAGAGGAGGGCAACTAAGGAGACACTAACTAGGAGCAGTTGCAAAAACTTTTACTAATAAAGAATTTTTCTTTCAGGACATAATTATTCATCCGTCAATTCCCATGGCTGGAATATTTTAACAGCATTCCCTCATTTCCATTTTATAATATCGTCACTGCTCTGTTCTCAAACCAAAGATGCAAACAAAAATTCAAGGGTGTTTTTCACAAATCAGCAGGAAAACTGTGATCTTTTTGAAAGAAACATAAATATTATTTTATCCTCCAGATCCAGCAGTTAGCCCCCTGATAAAAACCTGAAATGAAGTGACTAAAGACATGAATGGGTAAGATTCATCTTTAATAAACTCAAATTTCACAAATGTAGTGAAAACAGCAGTATGTGGTTAATTTAATATGTTGATTTTGCCATTATACAGTATACTTCTGTCATAGTTTTTCCCTATGTTTTCCTATCTTACTAAAGATTTATGACATATTCAGACGTCATTTGTGAATACATTTCATATTAATGAAGCCATTAACTATACCTAACTAGATAACTCTTATTCCTCATTTAGAAGGAGTAGTTCACTTCTAGAACAAAAGTTTACAGATCGTGTACTCAGTTGTCCTACACAGGGCTGGGTATTGAGTTCTACACTTTTTAGGTACTGACCGAAATGCCTTGATAGCCTCGAGTATCAAAAAACCTCTTGTCGTTCGGTACCAAACTTCAATACCTATGGGGTTAATCTTGTCAAAGTCAGTGTACCAATAAGCCTGCAGCACTTGGTGTTTTTGACTAGAAGCGGCGCCGCGCACATCGGCGGCTTTCACACTGAATTCGGAAAGCGCAGCCCTTCAGAACGCAGTGGCAAAAGTTCAACTAATTTGAACTTTGAGCGTGGGTTGCGTGCCAGTGGTGCGCTCCACTGCGCGTGCGCTGTAGTCGGCGCAGCAACAAACCATCCCCGCGCATCCGCGAGAGCGATCCGAAAGCATTCTGCTTTCTATAGCTCTCTTGATCCTGCGCAGAGCCACGACAAAGTCGAACACACCTGCTAGTTTACACCGGTCACACTCAGAGATGTGGCTCACACCTGAGGCTGTAGCGTGAAAGCATTACAACCCCCTTAGATGTAAGGCTACGTTTACACTGGTGTGTTTTTTTTTTTTTTTTTAATTAAAACAATCCTCATCCATACTGGCATTTCAGAAAAGATATCTGTTCATACTACACGACCGAAAGTGTGCGTCACGTGATCATTCATGAACACTGTAGCATGACGCTACATAAGACAATAAATAAGATTTATATTCCGCTTTTACTCAAAACTCATTTTAAACCACCAGCGAGTGTTTGTAATAACTTCTGTTTGCCGTCGAATGTGTGTTTTGGCCATGTAATGTTGTTGAAATATGTTATATCCTCTGAGTCAGAACAGCGATTGCAGAAGAGAGAAGGCATATAATGTTATACATACCAACAGACAGCACTGGAAGGTGCTAGTGCTTGTCAGTAAATTAGTGGAAAATGAATAGAAATTATGATTCTGTCTGAGGTATGCATTTTAAAACAAACATGCACTTAGTGAATGTAACCTAACAGATGTGTAAACTGAAAACTTTTTGAGCTTTATTAAAATTATTTTCACTGATTTATTGTGTTGGATATATTTTGTTATTATTTTGAGACAATGTAATCTTGTTAAAATTGATTTCATAAAATTGGTATCGAAAAAAGTATCGTTCAGGAACCAGTATCGAAGTCAAGGTATCAGTATCGGCATCAATATCAAATTTTTGAACGATACCCAGCCCTAGTCCTACATCACTGCAGAAGTAACGACCCAGTGTTTACGAAGTGAACGTGCAAAGAAAGTAAAAAAAAACTTTACAAAAAAAAAGATACAACATCGATGTAGGATGATCTTGAAGCTGGAGGAGAAAATGAGATGGGAGTTTTTTGACATACCCTTACTGTCATGAACTGAGTGAACAGAGTACGTATACGGGTATATGTGCATGGCAGAGCTAGACAAGATGAGCATTTGTGGTTAAAAAGTATATAAATGTTTATTTATTTACTTTTTTTTTTAAATGACCAATTGTTTCGCTAGATAAGACCCTTATTCCTTGGCTGGGGTCGTTTAGAGCCCATTGAAACTGCAATTTGGAAGTTCAAACTCACGGGCACCATAGAAGTCCACCATATGGAGATAATCCTCCAAAAACACAATTTCTATATGACTGAAGAAAGAAAGACATGAACATCATGGATGACAAGGGGGTGAATTATCTGAACATTTTTGTTCTGGAAGTGAACTTCTCCTTTAAAACCATATTGTTTCTATTGTTTGTTCACTGAGGAAACACTATAGGGATAACATGCATAATGTTATTATGTAGTGTGTGTACAGTAAACCAGCTACTAAAGTTACTAAAATGTAAAATGTTTTCTTAACAACCTTCTTAACATTTTTTGAATCAATTAATCATTGTTGATTTAACAGTATTTGTTTTCTTTCTTGATATGTGAAACAACTCATTACTTCTATTGTAAAATTTGTATAAAGGATGCAATTAATCATAATTGTATACTCAAACTAAATAAATTAGTGAACTAGGTGAAAGTCTCAATAAATTCACAATTACATACATGAAAACCTACTTCAAATATAATGTTATCATTTCAGCTTCTCTGTAAAATCTTCTTTGGGATTTAACCCATAGTGCATGATGTCCTCTTTAATGGAGGCCCAAGCCATACGTTGTGTGGTGAAGTTGGCGGCCCAGTCCCCTGCGGAGGACACAACAATAGCTCCTCCGCATCCCTTCACTCTCTCCCCCATGTACTGAAGTGAGGCATCAGCGGCAGCTGTGGCTGATTTCCCTGCATTTCATAAAAAAAAACACTCAGGTATGTGACAGTGTCAGCTTCAGCTCACCATGTATTTTTGCTGTACTTCCTCAGAAGCATTTCTGATCAACAGTGTTGGGCACGTTACTTTATAAAAAAAATAATTACTTACAGTTACTAGTTACTTCTCACAAATAGTAACTGAGTTACATCATTATAAAAGTAACTAATTAATAGGGAAAGTAACTATTGTATTACTTTATTTACCCCAATATTAACTATGTTAAATGAATAAAACATTGTACACTCTCGAACTCTGCACTCAAGCTGAGCCTCGGGTTCGAGCCTCCATTAAGGACAGCAAGCCAAGTTTGTTTACCATTGCCCATTAGGACTGGATGGGCAGGTGAACTCATGAACTAAGACAGTAAACATCTATTAATCTGGCAACACCTGTTACTATCATTGTTTGCCCTTAATACGTTTATTTAGCAAGGATGCAATAGATTGCTCAGAAGTGACAGTATTTTACATTATTGCAAAAAGATCTATTTTAAATAAATGTTTTTTTGAATTTTCTATTCATCAGAATTTTTAACAAAATTTAAGCAGCACAAATGAAGCAGCGGATCAGCGTTTCAGAATGATTCCTGAAGGACTGTGTGACACTGAAGAACGGAGTAATGACTGCTGAAATTTTAGCTTTGCCATCACAATTACATTTTTTAACTGTAGAAAACCGTTACTTTAAATTGTAATGATATTTCACAATATTGCTCTTTTAAATGTATTTTTGATTGGTTAGCATCAAAAACATAAAAACAAAACTTACAGACCCCAAACTATTGTGCTTTTATTTTTCTGATATTTTCCAGCACAAAAGAAAAAAAAAAAAAAAATCAAGAGCATTTGATCTCTGTGTGCCGTATGATGAAATACTGCACCGACAGTGTATGTGTCCTTCGTGACCCTGTCCAGGTCACACAGTGAACAATATATGTTGCTCTCAAGGTTTTCTCATTCCATCAGTCTTAGTATTGCAGTCTTGGTAGTCCAACATAGAAAACATCAGTTTTGCAACAAATAAACACTAACAATATTAAAGTAATTCAATTTTTAATGGCATTACAATGTTTATTATTAATAAAAATATTTGCATTGTGAGTTAGCTTTTCTATATAGACATACTGTATTTAGCTACAGTGTAATGTCTATTTTTAGTTCTCTTTCATCCATCTCTTTGTGTCGTGTTTATTGTTCTTTAGAGCAGTGAATTAATTTTCTTGCTTTAAGTGGGGACTCATGGACCTCTAGCCAATTATTAAAGCTTTTATGCTTTCATATTTGTTATTATAAGTAATGGTTATGAGTGCCAATGGTACCACTAAGCAGTGTTATTTAATATATTTTTAAAAATCTAAATGAATTGATCACATTAATTAACTACACAAATGCTAAACAAATAGTTGAAACCAATGGCAAGCTCAATAACTGATAAAATAATGAACTGGTATAAAAAACAGAGTGGTTGTGCTTGCAGCATCATTACAACAGAATGCCAAAGCAAACAATAGCCTGCTGACCCTTCACACTCTTTCCTCAGACAAACACACCTCATTATCATCTGCCTACTGTGGCAGCACATCCGATCCTTCCTGTCTCTCTCTCTCTCTCTCTCTCTCTCTCTCTCACACACACACACACACACACCAATTAAAATGACTGGCAACAGCCGCATCCAATTTTTGTGCGGTTTGACATTCATTCTGCTTGGTTATACAGAATCTGATAATAATAGCAACATGTGGGTGAGGGTAAAGGGGAAGGGATGATCGAGACCTTGCAAGCCGAAACAGTATGAACACAAATTGCATAAGAGTAAAAACATAAACAAAGGGGAAGACACAAAGCAGAGGGAAAACAAATGGATTTTAAATTTTGCATTCAAAATATACAAGAAAATACTGAAAATTAAATCTTATTTAATCAATAATTATCTTTTTATTTAGTTTTATGTCATCTGTAATTCTGTAATATTGATTAAGCTGGTATCTGACTGGATTTTGACAAATAAGTATTATATTTACTGTACACCTGTTTTAAATTTTATCATTATTTTTAAAAATATTTTATTTAAAGCTTTTTACATTTTACAGAAGAAACAATACCCCTCCCCTATTACATTTTTATAATTCTCATACAAGTATAACACACACAGCTTAATATGGGGATATTTATATTGTAAATTCATTTTCCACACTTCAGGACCAATTACAATATAGTTAGATTGTGAAACAGTTAAGACAAGGACTTAAAATATACAAGTTTCCTTATGCATTCATTTAATTTTACTAGAGCTATCAAAAAAATAATCACGATTAACTGCATACAAAATAAAAGTCTGAGTTTGCCTAATAAATGTGTGTACTGTGTGTAATTATTAAGTATATATAAATACACACAAATTAATGTATATATTTAAGAGAAATGTTATTTATGTACAAAATAGTTTTTATTTATATATAATACAAATTATTTAAAAATTATAATAAATACATATACTTGTAAATATTTCTTAAATATATACATGAATATGTTTGTATTTATATATATACATAATAATTACACACAGTACACTCACATATATTAGGCAAACTCAATTTATGCATTAAATAACATACTTTTTTTTAAAGTCTCTTATGCTCACCAAGGCTGCAATTATTTAATCAACAAGAAAATAAAACTATATTATTGTAAAATATTATTAAAATTTAAAGTAACTGTTTTCTATTTTAATATATTTTAAAATGTAATTTGTTGCTGTGATGGCACAACAAATGTTTCAGCATCATTACTCCAGTCTTCAGTGTCACGTGATCCTTAAGAAATCATTGTAATATGCTGATTTGCTGCTCAAGTTAACATTTCCTATTATTATCAATGTTGAAAACCGTTGTGCTGCTTAAAGGGTTTTATCATTAATTACTTACCCCCATGTTGTTCCAAGCCCGTAAAAGCTTTGTTCGTTTTCGGAACACAAATTAAGATATGTTTTAAGCATATTCAAAAAATTCATCTCCTCACGTCTCCCTAGAGCCATTTTGGAACGTATCCACGCGGATACGCTGTTTACGTTGTTTACGCTTTGATTTGAACGAAAACAGCGCATCCGCATGACGCAGCTGACACAGAATTGCGTACGCTGTTTGCGTTCAGTGCATACGCTCAAAAATGGCGCAAGAGTGACGCGGAGGAGACGAATTGTTTAACAAAGTCGTTATTTTTGTTTTCTTCGCGTTCAAAAAGTATTCGCGTAGCTTTGTAAAACACACCGATGACACATGGATTATTTTACCGATCTCCTTGCTATGTTTCTGGACGCTGATAATGTTAATTACATTGCTCTTTGGTTCGGGTTAGCTGTCAGGATGCATCAAAAATATCTTAATTTGTGTTCCGAAGACGAACGAAGCTTTTACGGGTTTGGAATGACATGGGGGTAAGTAATTAATGACAAAATTTTCCTTTTTGGGGTGAACTAACTTTAATATTTTTGTAAAACCATTTGAAACAGAATTGCAGTGTCAATGTCTTCACTTTCACTTTTATTAGATGCAATGCATCCTTGGTGTGTGAAAATACTCATTTTGTTTAAAAACATGTAACTGATCACAAACTTTTGAAAGGTAGTGCATACTAAGGGCCACATTTACTAAACAGGGCAAATTAATAAAATTAGTGAATTGAAATGACCGACTGACAGTAAATCTGGCGCTAATTTTTTAAAATTAGTTTTGTTAGTGCTAGTTTTTTTTTTTTTTTTTTTATATAAAAAATAAAACAAATCCATCAAAAAACTGATTAGGCACAAAATGAATTCAGCAAACATTGACACTGTTGTACCCCTTTAATGTAAACGAGTGTGCATGCACATTCACACCCTCATCAGGATTAGTGTAAAAATCTCATACCTTGCTCCATATGAAAGAGGATTAATCTGGCTAAGGTGACTTTGAGAATAGACTCTCCGTGACCAGTACAGGAGACCGCACCACTTCTGTTGTCTGCGTATCCACCAGATCCTTATCGCACAGGAAAAGACAGCAGCTCAGACAGAGTCGGACGTTAATGTGTGTTACCTCGGGAGAAAACGCTCTGACAATTGAGTATTGATCAGAGCTGACACCTTCAAACCGAAATGGCTCATTCAACCGAGGCACTGCTTCAAAATTAATGTTGGTGTGACACTAAGATTATCTCTGTCCTCTATCTCTGATCCCACTCACCTATAATAGGAGTATCTCCGACTCTTCCCACCATTTTGTTCCTGATTCCTCCAGTGGACGTAGCGCATGCCACATTACCCAAAGAGTCCAGAGCCACCGCTCCAACGGTATCATGGCCCCTATAATTATTAAAAAAAATGCTCTGTAACCTTGAATAATAAAGATTTTTTCCCTCAGATCTATAATTTTATGGTCTCAGACATGGTATTTTCAAAAGGTGCTTTGAAGAGACAGCATTATTATTCATCACACTCAGAGATGTGCCTCTAGCTTAGTTCCTCTTCATCAGACAGACTTTTGTCCCAGAATTCAACTTAATACGCTGCAGTCATAATCTACTGGATAAAAGCCTCAAACTCCCTTCCAAATATAGCCTCTGTGCAATTACTTTTGTTTCCTATGTGATTTTCAGTCCAAAAAAATGCATGTTGTACTGTTCTGGTGAGGTTTGAAAGGGATCGTGCTAATGACAACCTCACAGATGCTTTTAAGAGTGCCAGCACACCCGAAATTGACTCATCATCATCTGCCTGTCAACAAAGGAAGAGAGCGAGAATAAGTGCCCTTCGCCACTCTGAATCACAGCCGCTAGTCTGGCAAAGTACGCTCAGAGAGATTGCAGGGAAAGTGTTGTATCAGTTGTGATATTTCTGTAGACACACATGAAAAAGTATGGATTGTTCTTCGAAAAAACGCAAAACAAAACACAATTCTTATGATGTGCACATCAGTCTTCTCTGCCAGTTCACTTGAAAGGAAATAAAATAGAGAGCAGAATGTAGGATGAACAGAGACCCCAGTATTTCACAGGCTTCATATCCCATGAAACCCTGATTAAGGCAGCAGTGCTGTGGAAAACAAGCGTGCGTTATGAGTTTGAAGCCGCGTGGAGGACAATGGTTCAAGGTGAAATTAAAGAAAACAGCCTCCGTGTCGTTCCCCCCCAGAAATGGGAGAGCAAACATGGTCATCGTAGAGAATATTTGTCTGAAGCAGCTGGCGAAGAACCACTTGTCAGGTTCCAGATTTGAGGCATCAATCATTTTTGGCAGGCGCTTGATTGCTCTTTTAAATCACCGCTGATGCCTGGATCTTGCTCATCGGTTTAGGTGAAAACAGCTTTTAAAAGCAGCTTGACGGTGGACTGTATTTCACACTTCAAAGTGATCGCAGGGTTTTGCAGTAAATCTGCACACATCCATAAACAGCCTAATGAAGTGTGCAGATATTGGAATACAAGTTTAAAATTCTCATTAAGAAGAACCGGTGGTTGTCTAAACTATTTTGGAAAAGTATTTTCTACATGCTAATCACCAAAACTAAATGACACAATGCATTTAAAGCAGATTGTATATGGAAGCTTGTTTCCACCGGAGAGTAAAAATATAAATGGTAATTGTGAGATTTAAAATAAGAAATAGTCACACTGTTAAGTTTTAGTCACATTGTGATATCAAGTCAAAAATTGCAGTTTGAATATTCAAGAAGACATATTGCAAAATATGTCATATTGTGAAATATGAGAAACAAAGTTGCAGCTGTGCAAATTAAAGTCACACTGCATGAAATATACAAAGTTACAGTTACAAATTCTGAGATACTGTAGAAAACAGCTTCCATAAATTAGTGCAAGTTTTTAAATATTAAAATTTGTTTCCTATCCCATCCATCTTGATATTCAGAGACAAGATTTGTAGGTTACTTCTGCCGAAAAGTGTACTTCTTAAACTGTGGTGTTTGAGAATACTGACAAGCACAGCATAGAAATACTGGCTCAGACAATGGCATGAGTTTAGGGCAGGGCTATTCATTTGCATGACCAATTGACCCTTCGCAAAGAGCCTGACCGACAGGCGATCTGACCAATCATATCTGCCATTTTGTCCAACAAACAAATCAGGCAGGAGAGTAGATTAACTTCTGTGGACTTGAACATGAAAAATTGTGTGTATTGATGCCTTTCCACGGTTGAAATAAAATATGTTCTGACGTTCATTTATGTTTTTCGTGCTTTAAGTAAAGAAGAAAAGATGATCGGTTCATGTGTCGATTGATCTAAAAAGGAAAAACACTGATGTGTCACAACACATTAAAGAGCCACAAAATGGTATTTATTGTTTGAATTTATTAAAAAAATTACAAAATTTTTAAGCTGAGACTTTGTTTTATACCAGAAGTAACCTGCTCTGTCTTGTCTGTCAGCGTGTTGTCAGAACTAGATGGGTAGTGTGATAGTGGTATTGTTTGCAACAGTAACTAAGGAGTGTGGGTTTTTGCAAAGGGTCAATTGCAGATGGAAATTGTTTGAAAACAATCATTATTTTTGCAAGAGAGTGCAACAATGGCCAACGACGTTTTTAGCGGCCTTGGTACTGGAGTAATTTTTCCTAGTCATTTTTCCAATGGGTTTTTTAAAAAGACTGTTGAAGCAGCTAAGAGGTCAATCAAAAAATTACAAACTTTTATGAGGAGTTTTGGACCAAAAAAAAGGTACAAGAGTGTGCACTTAGAGCTTACTTCAATAAGAAAAAAAAAACAATCCCATGAAGCATTGCAAATGATTTCAAATAAAAATGATAGATATAACTATTGATTTAAAGATGTTGATTGTGTATGCTGAAGCAACTTTACATTTATTGCAAAACATGCTAATACATACAAATATATAAGTATTTAAAAGCGTAGGAAGACCGACACTATTATGTCATTCTCAGTACTTTATGTAAGTGGGCGGGCGTTAAAGAAGAAATCCACTTCCAGAACAACAATTTACATATAATGCACTCACCCCCTTGTCATCCAGTGTGTTCACTTCAAAAATCATTTCAAAATCATCCTACATTGCTGCAGAAGTTCCGACCCGGTCTTTGCAGAGTGAACATGCAAAGATGATCAAACACTCTTAACAAAAAAGGTAAAACAGCGATATAGGACGATTGTTGAGGGTGAAAATACGATCAGAGTTTTTCGACATACCCTAACTGTCTTGAGGCAGAATACACAGAGTTTAGGGAGAGCAAGACAAGATGAGCGTTTGATTGTATTTTTTTAATGAAAGTAACCAATCGTTTAGCTATCCTCGGGTGGGATCGTTTACAACCGCATTTGGGATTGTTTGAAACTGCATTTTGGAAGTTCAAACTCGGGCCACCATATCAGTCCATCATATGGAGAAAAATCCTGAAATGTTTTCCTGAAAAAAAACATAATTTCTTTACGACTGAAGAAAGAAAGACATGAACATCTTGGATGACAAGGGGGTGAGTACATTATCTGTAAATTGTTGCTCTGGAAGTGGACTTCTACTTTAAAGAATTCTTCCAGGACAGTTTGCTTGTTTTAATTATCTTTTTGCTGCTGGCCATTTTTTTGCAGAATCATGGGTAATGTAGTTTTAACCAGGAATTCCACTGTTATTTAAATAAATAAATGAATCATTTTAAATAATGCTGATGGCTTCAACAAAAGCATTTCTGTCAGGACCACTATTATCAAAGATGATTGACAGTTACCATACAGTTTGGATTGGCAGTATGGTTTTGTTCTGGGCAAAACCTCCCTGCCCATCCATGCAGGTTAGCATGAATGAGCAGGGAGAGCAGCAAAACCCCCTTAGGGTAAACAGAACAGAGCCAATGCAAATGTAGCAGATATCATTAATATTCTTAATGACAATTTAATGTAACAACATACTCAATGACTCAATGAGGAATATCAAATAAGTCATAACTGTTGACAAAAGGAGGAGCTGGGGATGGAGGTGGGTAATTAGCTCCTGGGCAAAGTGATACGCTGCTGAATAATAATGAATGAACCTTATATAAGGAAGTAGCAATAGGCGTTGTACTCTTATAGGTAGACAAGGATCAGCTGAAATCAGCTGATGCAAGCCTGACTGATGTGACCTGCCAGAACTAAAGCTTGATATATTTAATTTATATAATTGATCATATTGAGGGATAGTTCACCCAAAAATGAAAACAATGTCCTTACTACCTTTCTGAGGCTTGAACATGGACGTTGCGTTGCTGTCTATTCAGGGTCAGAAAGCTCTCGGATTTCATCAAAAACATCTTAATTTATGTTCCAAAGATGAACAAAGGTCTTACGGGTTTAGAACGAGTAAGTAACTCGTACGAACGAGTGAGTAATTAATGACAGAATTTTTTCATTTTTGGGTGAACTAGTGAAGTCTAGGTTAGGCAAGTTATCCTTGAAATAAAAAAAGTGAATGGAATTTTCATTTTTGGAACTCTCCCCATTGCTCTCTATTCTATACTTTTTTTCATACATATTTTTCAAACTGTATTTTGATCTTGAATAGTGGTACCCCTATTTATTACACGACTGAGATTTATCCAATACTTAAATCTGTATGATCAATACGCTGTGAATAGGAAGTATTCGGGCACACTGGTGACTGCTGTATTATAAAAGCATGGTCAAACCAGCAGGGCAGAGGTAGGCCATGTAATCACCTAAATAAAGGTGGAGGGTAATTGAGTTCTAGGGCCTCTGTGTTAAAAAGCCCAGTGATGGTAGTACATGGCGAGCCGAGGGAGGCTATCAATAATGAAGCCACAGTGGGGCGGGATGAAAGGCAGTAGCTCAGCCAACTGTCACTTAGCACCTCCACAGCACTATTTTTACAGACTCCCTCAGGGGCTGAGGTTACACCCCGCCATGGCCCTGACTCCACTACTACTCAGCACTCAGCCTGGGGAAGTGGAGGTGGCAGGTAAGGCTGCTTTGCTGGAGCCCACACAGCTCTAACTGCACTGCCTGGAGGCCTCAGGGAATGACCTGAGTTCTGTGCAGGCCAGCATGTCAATATGCTGCCATTCTTAACCCATGGCCTCAGTGCAGAGAAGAACCACTTTTAAGACTGTACGACTCTAGTTTTAAAACTCTATATATTATATATTTATATACTTTCAACTATATATGAACATTATATACTGTAAAAAATAAATAGACTGGATAATGATTTACACAGTGTACAGTCCACAATATATTTAGGACCCTATGATTTCTGCAATGTGGGAAAACACGGACGGAATCACGGAATCCAGTCATAAAAATGGATTTTACTGTCTAAAGCGGAATGTCACGAATTTGTCAAAGTTTGGATGAATTAATCAAAAGTAGATCATTACACTTGATATGGACCAGTATCTCTATATATTAAGCAAAAAGACTATTTAAATATGTATAGTTCATGTTCTGCTTGTCTCTGTGTGTGAATAGCGCAGACGTACGGTTCCTTTCACTACATACAGACTGAGGAGCGCGACACTTGGGGTGATTTTAAGTATCGTCATATCCTATACTCACAGAAATATATTCAGGGCAACCCATCAAACTAAAAGTTTGGTTTAACTTGAAGACATATATTACTATTGTTTAGTAGCAGGTACCTAATTGTCTTAACTTAACCTTAAGATCGGCCAACAAACACTGAACTGAATACAACTTATATAGCAGTACTAATGATAGGACAGGTGTGGGTGATTAACCAATAAGGACTTAACAAGGCCAGGAACAGGAAAGACCATATATGGGCACAGAAGGGAGAAACCAACATAAACAGTCCACAGGGGTGTGACACTAATACTACTACTACTACTACCATTACTAAAATTGTTAAAACTTTTTTTTATTAAAACTTAATCACACAATATTTCTTTCACGTTTTAATTTTAATAATAACTTTGTTTGCCAAAAAATAAAGTTTGTTTAATTTTGATTTGATTAAAAGATAAATTAAAAATATTTTTTATATATATTTATATATATAAATTATTTAATGCCTTAATTAGATAACCATAAAAATGTAAATATTATAAAAATACGCTTTAATAAATTAACTTGTTTTTATGCATTCAAATAATTAGACATGCTTAAACAGAATTTGGTAACAATAAAAAAGAAGATGATAAAAAATAAAACGTAGGGCCCTAAACATGTAATTTTTGTTAACCTTTTAATAAATTGATGTTAAATTGTATACATTTTATAATTCTAATTAATAAGACTTGCTTTTTGATTAATAAAATGTAATTTAACCATTTAAAAATTAAAATGGAAAAAACGGAATCCGGAAAAAAACAGAATTTGGAAAAAATAAAATGGAATTTGGGAAAAAAAAAATAAAACTTCATAGGGCCTTATATACTGATGAAAAGAGGTCACAAAATACATTTTTCATCATTTTATTTCCTCTGATAGTTGAAAGAGGAATTATTCAAGCAAAACTAATTGCTTTCTTTGCAAGCACACAAAACATATCTTTCCAAAGATGCTGTACTGTCATCAAAATGCATGTCTGGAATTAAATGTGTCAAGAAATCAGGAACTATTAAAAATATTTTAGAACAAAAAAATTACCCACCACTGTGTGTTGAATAACGTTTTGACTCCAACTTTATAGGTGTTGCTTTTTTCCCAGTCTTTACGTTCCAGCTCAGTCACCAAATCATCAGCTGCTGGAATACCAATGTGCTCCGCAAACATGCTCGCTCCTCTGTCTGTCAACATGACATGATCTGTCTGAGTAAAAACCACAAAACAGGGTTTAAAGAGATTATTAGTAGTCTAAATGTTTACTTTATCCAGTCTGGTTGTTAAGTCTGATGTCACATGTCACAGTTTCTGGATCCAAACGTTTTTTCAGATCGCAAAAGCAAACAACAAACTGTGCTAATATACACTTGCGGTGTTTTCTACTGAAAAATTATGATCTTAACCTTCGTGCTGAAATCTCAGTTGGACAGACAGTGATTCATTTTTTATCAGTTGCTAAAATATTGGTGCCTTGGATGCCATGAGCTAAGAGACTGTAGTACACATCTTCAGTTTCTGCAGGTTTGTTGAGACAGTATTCTCACTTGAAACAGAGTAGAGGTTTGAACCCGGAAATAGTATTTGATACGTTATGACCTAGCAAGCAGATTACATTCTAGCTTGTTTCATGCTATTTAAAATTTCATGTTTGAAGTATGACTGTGTCATTTGTTACAGAACAGAACATAAAAGTTTTATCATGTAATGTCAACCACAGACCTCACTCCTAAATCAAAAATTCAGTCGACTACAGTATAATTGAGAGTAAAAATCCATTTGATATTCCAGAGGGAACCCAAAGCGAATTACCCTCAGGGTTGGTCTACAAAACATCTCTGTAGCAAATGTACAGCAGAGTCCTTAGGCCTTGTTTGACAGGTTTACAGCCTTAAATTGTTAAATGTCTTACATGGTTAGTTTTTTATGCTGACTTAATCAGTACTAGTCTTATCTGCTGCATTCTGATTCCCTTGGATGTGAAATGTTATATTTAAAAAATCTCCCACATAAACACCTCAACAAAAAGATTACACCACAACTTATGTATACCCTTTCACTTTATTTTCATATTTACTGCTCACACATCTCCATGTGGACCTGCTATTATTTAATACCCTGCTGTCTCTAATAATGCAGTTTTATTTCTCTGTGTAACTTTCTGTACAACATCACAATGGATTAAACCATAACTCTGGTTTAGGAAACTTTTAAATATTAACGTGGTTATTAATGTCATGTTTCTTTGTCAAATACTGTGCATTTTAGATTGCAAAGCAATAGCATGAGGTCAGTGAAGCTTGATCGCAGCATTGATCAAGACTTGATGAATTTTTAATACTGGCTATTAAAGAGATCTGCCAATCCACTGTAAGGCCAAGGTCTTTTGGGGCAGTCAAGACAGGTGCTGCATCTAATCAGTTATCATGTATTCTTGGGGTTTTGTTTCCTCCATGTCCAACGCCTTGCAAGGTGAACTTTGGTGAAAAGGAAAATGTTAATGTCTTTGACATATCTTATATATCTACTACTGCATTAATATAACAGTATCTGAGAGATTATGACCAAAGATAAGTGGATATTAATAATTATTCTGAGTGTGGTCATTTTTAATGCTGTTAGTTAATAGTGTAATGGTATGCAGAAAATAAGTGGATGTGGTAAAGTTTTTTGTTTAGCTAGTCAGATGTGCTAATTCTGCCAAATGTTTTGCATGTTCACACCCAGTTTTATTGTAGATTTGGCTCCACTTGGCAGCAAAAGTAATACATTTTGCATTATTTAATCGGTCGCAACACACTTCGGTCGCACTGCACTGTTAAATTGAGCAGCGCCGAGTTCATTTTTGGTGTTTGGGATTCACATTTGAAGAGACCAGACAGCTACAGGACCAAAAAAGAAGACGGGATAAACATTTACATAACTAAACATTATATTGGCTGATGGTGTGGATGCTTGTTATCGTTATTGACAGATATGTATAGTTTTCAGTTTTGGTGTGAATGGGCCTTAAAGGTTCATGAAACCCTAGACTACTTTTTCTGAGATTTTAACAGAGGTGTTTGTGTTGCACATCATAGATGAAAATGTTAGCGTCCGTTAATTTTAATTGTTGGAGAAAAGTGGTTAATTTTGAGCTTTTTTGCTCTATTTTCATCTTCTGGGTTTAAAATCTACAATGTGCTGACATTACAGTTTGTGACGTGGCAACGGACTATAGTACTTCGATGACCCGTTGGTGTCTCATAATTATTCATGAGGCTGCGTGTTCTTATCCTATGAGAAGACGCTTCGCCTAATTATTTACCACAGCGTGTGTTGATTTGCTATGACAGACACTTCAGACTGTGAGATTGCCTATATTAACTGAGAGAAACCTTCATGGATCAAATGCGTGTTTGTTTTTGTTTGCTTTGTAAGAGTTCGGCACAAATGCGATTCATTCATAGAGTGAGTGTAATAGCGGTTTTTACAACTCCATGACGCAGCCCATCAAAAGGATTATAAACGCGGCAAAATAAGCCTTAAAAAGTTGATAGATGTGCAACAGCGCGTTCATATATATGTTTTCGATGCAGAGTGCAATTGGGCTGTGCATTTATTTATTATGTTAACTCAATGAGAGCAAAATGAAACTGTCTGAACCCGAAGTTGACTCTCTCCCCTCGGCTCCGCAGCGCACCACGCCCACTTTTTTAACATTTTTTTTAAAACTGTGGTGAGAGCTAACCAAGTGGCAACCTCCCGGTCTACCTCTTGAAGCCAACACGGAAGTGACTAAAACTGCAATTCATCGAATGGCCGCTAGAGACTGGCTGCAAAAGGGAGTCAATCCCATAGACTCCCCATGTTAAAATGCCCAACTTTACAGCAGAAAAAAATATGTTTTCAGCCTGGTACAAAAAGTGATTTTGGTCTATATCGCTAATTTTGCCCTTCATGTCAACTCTGAGGGGGGTGAATTTTTTTATAACTCATCCGTTTAATTTATATTAAGCCTTAAAGTTCTGCATAATTTAGGGCGTGGCCACTTGAGTGACAGGTGGATTGCCGCTGCTGTCACCACCGTCGCGCTAGGTGGGCGTGGTTTCATCAACCAGCTCCACCCACGCCCCGCCTCTTTGCCCATTTTCGATTATCCGGGAGTGACGTGCAATGACGCGATTCCAAGATGGCGACGGCCGACTCCTGCCCACTAAGAGCTTCAAAAATGCTCTTCAGAAACCTACGGGTGACGTCACGGACACTACGTCCATGTTTTTTACAGTCTATGGAGCTAACCAGTGCTGAAACAGGGGGGTTTCATGACCCTTTAAAGGGATAGTTCACCCAAAAATGAAAATTCTGTCATCAATTACTCACACTTATGTCATTCCAAACCCGTAAGACCTTTGTTCATCCTCTGAATACAAATTAAGATATTTTTAATGAAATCCAAGAGCTTTGTGTCCCAGGATAGACAGCAATGTTATTACCACGTTCAAGGGCTAGAAAGGTAGTAAGGACATTGTTAAAATAGTCCGTTTGACATCAGTGGTTTAATCGTAATTTTATGAACGAGAATATTTCTTGTGTGCAAAGGAAACAAAAATAACGACTTTATTTAACAATTTCTTCTGTTCCGTGTCAGTCAACGCACATTCACAAGAATATATGCTTTGAGAATTGGAACAACATGAGGGTGGGTAATTAATGGCAGAATTTTCATTTTTGGGTGAACTATTCTTAGAATATGGCTAAATGTGACAAAAGGTATCTTTAACCTTTCTTTAAAATAAAGCGGATAAAGGTATTTTGTACAGATCTGTTTTAGGGTTGTAGTAGATTGATGTGGTCAGGATGGAATAATGCTGTCATTGCGATCAGTGTTGGGGGTAATGCATTACAAGTAATGTGAGTTATGTAATCAGATTAATTTTTTTCAATTAACTTGTAAATTAATGCATTACTTTTTAATTTAGAAGAAAATATCTGAGTTACTTTTTCAAATAAGTAACGCCAGTTACTTTGTTTTCCCATTTATGGACTGACTAGTCTCCTGTCCCCATGTTGAGAGAAATCGGAACTACAGAGGTGTGAACACGATGATACTGTAGTTCTAGACTAAATGTGAACATGCATTTACTCATCTCACTTGCAAAAAACAGATTCAGTCTTCATCAAAATAAATTAAAACAGTGAAAAATCAGAATATGATGCAAACCTGCAATAATTAAATGTTAAACAACGCAAATATCCTTTGTGTATTTAATCCTATTTTAATAACCAATGTCTTTGCCGCTGACCTTGAGGATCCAGTTTAACAATATTATTAAGAAAAATGACTTTAGATAAATTAACATTTGTGCTTCATTGTTTTTTTTTATTGCAGAAGAGTGTTGAACTTTCTTCTCCTGTGTTCTACTGTACAAACATGAATTTATTTTCCTTTAGCCTGAGGCTTATTCACTTATTTCACTTTGGTGTGAAAGGGCTCTTACATTTGCTAAAAATATAGCTTTTTATATTAAAAACAAACAAGCAAGCCCTGCCCAGATTTTAAAAGTGACGCAAAAGTAATGTAACACATTATTTTCCATAAAAAGTAACTAAGTAACATAATTAGTTACTTTTTTAAGAAGGAACACAATATTGTAATGCATTACCTTTAAAAGTAACTTTCCCCATTACTGATTGTGATATTGTAAGATTAATGATGCCACTGTGTTGCAGATTCACAAATTGTGAAAAGCCTTTAATATATTGCTTAATGGCAGGTTTTGTTGTGATAACAACATATTTAATAATATATTTTTGTAGCTAATATTTTAAGATTTGTGCCTCCATGGAAATTAACTTTTCAATCTACCCTGAGAAATAAGTTGAAAATGCTGGCTATGGTTTTGTCTTTTAGACATGTGGAGATAAATCATTGTGTTAGACCTCTATCTATGTCATTACAAAGAGCACTGATTGAAATCAATCTGAAAATCAGCCAGCATTTATTTCCCTTTGAGCCTGTCATTACAAAGCTGCAGATAAAAAGACAAGGGAAGGGAAAATACTGAATCTAGGTGTCTCTTAATTTCACCTTTGAAGTCAATACCATGGCTTTTTTGGTCATTTAATCCATTATAAGAATATTAAAAAAACGGGTATATCCACCTAATTCTGGGTTTTACAATAAATCTTCAAAGTGATCCATATATAGACCTCCATAATAAGCGCAGGCATTAAGAACTAGGTCTCTCCGCATTTCCTTATCCACGGTGAATGTCAGATTTACTTATAAATCTATACTGGACATTTTATAGCAACCATGTGATTTTCTCTTACAATTAAAATTGTATTGAGTCAGACAAGTCTTTATGGAAAAATAAAATGACCTTTATGATTGAGGAAAGGATGTTGAATATGAATTTCTGTATATTGCAGTGTCATATCTAAAATATACCGAATTTTGTCAGAAATTCAGTTTTTGTATCACATCCCTTATACTAAATATCTCCTTCAGAAAAAACATTTTTTTTCATTTTTTTAATTTAAGAGAGAAATGTCTTAAATTAAATGGGTTACAAGTTCACCAGAGAGAACACTATACTCAAAATTAAGTCACCCAAAATTTAAAGGGACATTTCACCCAAAAATGATGATTCTGTCAGTAATTACTCACCCTCATGTCATTCCAAACCCATAAGATCTTTGTTCATCTTCAGAACACAATTTCTGATTAAATCTTGAGAGCTTTTTGACTCTGCACAGAGTTACGGATGAACCACTGATGTCACATTTTCATAATGTCCTTACTACCTTTCTGGCCTGGGGACATTTCACTTACTTTGCTGTTTATGCAGGGTCAGAAAGCTAATTATCTTAATTTGTGTAGTAATTGAGCAATGTAAGTAATTCATGACAGAATTTTCATTTTGGGTAAACTATCCCATTAAGTCAACAAATTAATTTGAAGCAATTTAAGAAGAAAAGTATACCTTTTCCATCACAGCACGAGCAAGACTAACAGGGTTAGCGATGTTTCTCACAGAGGCCACAGCTCCAGTGGCAAGTGTTTTCCCATCCATGATGATACTGTCCAGCTCCACCTCGCCATTAATATTCAGCACTGCACCATGACCTGCACAAGAAAGATGTCTACATGTTTACAAAGATGGTACATTTTATAATACATTTCCTGTAAAAAGTGATAGATAGGTAGGTAGGTAGGTTCTACAACATTATCTCATTCTCACACATATATCTCATTCTTATCTCTGTCATGACATCCTGACATGCTCCAGACTGTTATCCACTCTGATGCCTACCTCTTAATACTTAAACAGGATTGCATTAGTCATCTATTGATCAGTCTGTGCCTCTGGCTACCCCAGTGTATAAAATGATCCTGATGAGCCACTGAATGTGCAGCTCTGATATGAGGAGGATTAGCCATTTCACTTATGGTGGCAGTTAGCCATCACAAATGACACCGACACCGACAATTGGCACCGACAGGCCGGGTGTGTTAATGAAGTGTCTTGTTTTACCCTGCTTTCCCCGTTGTAATCTGATAATTATTTGAGAACCTCTCACCTTACTCTCAAGATGGTCATTAATAAAGCGTCAAGGGTGTGTGCTGAAATACTGTCCCACTCAGAGCCCAGATGAAGTCTCTGACAAACTACTGAATCTGCACTTCCTCTGCTTTAAGTCTTTAATAGAAAAGGTCACGATCAAGGAGAAAAATATATATTAAATATAAATAATTTCAGTATGTACTGTACAGCTGAAGTCAAAGGTATACATACACCTTGCAGAATCTGCAAAATGTTAATTATTTTACCAAACTAAGAGGTAAATGCATGTTATTTTTATTTAGTACTGACCTGAATAAGATATTTCACAAAAAAAGACTTGTTTGTTTGTTGTTGTTTTGTTGTGTCCCATGTTTGTCCTGAACAGTTAAACTGCCCGCTGTTCTTCAGAAAAACCCTTCAGGTCCCACAAATTCTTTGGTTTTTCAGCATTTTTGTTTATTTGTACCCTTTACAACAATGACTGTATGATTTTGAGATCCATCTTTTCACACTGAGGACAACTGAGGAACTCATATGCAACTATTACAGAAGGTTCAAACACTCACTGATGGTTCAGAAGGAAACACAATGCATTAACAGTGTGAAAACTTAAAAAGTGGAAACTTTTTGTATTTGAAGATCATAAATTATTATTTATTATTTTGTCTTCTGGCAAACATGCAAGTATCTTCTGTAGCTTCTTAAGGGCAATACTAAAAGAAAAAAGTATGATATTTACGCAAAATAAGAAAAATGTACACATCTTCATTCTTTTCAAAAGTTTTCACCCCCTTGGCTCTTAATGCATCATGTTTCCTTCTGGAGCATCAGTGAGCGTTTAAACCTTCTGTAATAGTTACATATGAGTCCCTCAGTTGTCCTCGGTGTGAAAAGATGGATCTCAAAATCATACCGTCATTGTTGGAAAGGGTTCATATACACAAAAATGCTGGAAAACCAAGGAACCTGTGGGACCTGTCCTGAAGGATTTTTCTGAAGAACAGCAGCCAGTTTAACTGTTCAGGACAAATAAGGAAATCATGAACAACTATCACTAAACAAACAAACAAACAAAACAGCTGTGGATCATTCAGGTAACAACACGGTATTAAGAATCAAGGGTATGTAAACTTTTGAACGGGTAATTTTTCTCTTGTGGACTGTATGTAAATGTCTTTTATGTGAAACATCTTATTCAGGTCAGTACTAAATACAAAATAACAGGCACTTTGTATGATCCCTCTTATTTTGGTAAAATAATTAACATTTTGCAGATTCTGCAAGGTGTATGTAAATTTTTGACTTCAGCTTTATGTGTTATATTATACCTGCATCAAACGTTGGGTCATCTTCCAAAGCCCTCACAGCTTTTTCCACAGCGTCAATTGCACTCCCACCATTCTTAAGAACAGTGTCACCTGCCTGCACAGCATTCTTAACTCCAGCCACGGATGCTTCGGCTAGCATGTCCGGGATGGCCCACGCACCACCGTGCACAACAATCACTGTCTTCATCCTCTGTCTTCCTCTAGCCCTGAGGAAACAAATGTGCGCGTGCTGTCAGGAGGAGGAGGATATTACTGAGAGCTAGCACATTTTAATATATTGCCCTTGGACTGTACTGAGCTGTGTAATTTATTCAGATGAACACTGACAGAGTGGGTAAATGCAACTTTCACAGCTCATCTCAATGAGAAGGGTGTCTGGGGTTGTTTACAGGAAGCAGGTTTTCAGGCTCCTGTCATGTTTACTCAAGCTCCATTAAAGTGAGGGCTTGAGAGATGAAAGAAGCAATTCCATTTGGTTTACCTGAAACAACTTTTATATGTCATACTAACCAGAAGCACACCATGACTAAATGAAGACTGCTACAAAAATGTACCATGGTAACCAGGGTCTTGACCAAAATGCCACTGTTTTTGTAGTTTCTACAATAAAGCTGTGGCGACCATAACTGTCATTAAAAAAGAAAACAAAAATGCATAAAGATTCTTTTACAGTTTGAGGGAAATTCCATTTTCACTTACAATTATAGGGCAGAGTGGGGGAAAATGCCCCCCTACTGTTTTTCTCAAAATTACTACTGATGCTGAATGATGCTTACACTGAGAAAAATGGATTTCAGAGTAAATTATCTAATTTTCAGCAATAAGAAAAAAGCATTTTAAAGCTTGTTGTTCTGTACAATATCAAAGTTATATATGATATGAGAATAGTAAGGCCAGTAGTTATATTTTCAGAATGACATTTTTTTCTCAAACCTAGTCTGTGGGATAAAACGCCCACAGGGGGCATGGCTTAATTACTGTAGTTACTCTGTTCTGAATATCAAATCCTTTGTTTTTTCATCAAATGTATTCTAACTAGTTGGTTAAAAAAAATGACTTTATATTTCAAAATTACCTCAAGTTAGCATCAAGTTAGCTGGCTAGTTAGCTAGCCAGTTAGCATCAGCTAACAATATTTTTCAAATAAGCTATAATTTTGTAATTCACAATTATTGATTATATTCTTTTTAATTTTTAGCTAAAACTGCCTGTACTCTTATTTAGCTGTATAAAGCAAATTGCTTTGTCAGACTGGGGGGCATTTAACCCCACCCGTGGGGCAAAACGCCCCCTGATTTAATTTTTTTCTTTTTTTTAATCTAATAACTCTGGACATTTTTCATACTTTGTTTATAATTGATGTCGTTGTCACTAAAACTAGAGCTATTCAGGACACATTTAACTTTTGTTCCATAGAAAAAAAAAACAATACACAGTCCTCATAATCAGGCTACTGCTACTTTTTAAGGATGGATTACCCAACATTAATATAATGGCGGTAAATGATTCATAATTCATAATTCATTGTTTCATTTTTTTTTATCTTTTAAAGTTGACCTTATAAAAATAACTATTCTTAATGTGTTGGGAAAGCAGACAGAGCATTACTCTAGGCTGGAAACCCACTTAAAATGACAATATGCGTGTTCTTCGAAGTCACAAGATATTACAGTGTTGTCGACGTGCTAGATATGAGCTTATGTAACGTTACGCCGGTGACCATATCTTGTCTTTAGCCCGACCAGTAAAGTTTTACTTTTCTTAGACATATACACATTTGCCTGACATAACACCATGTAGACATATTTGCCATATGAAAAAGAGCAGCGGCATATTTTACTTCTATTAAAATTAGTTGGACGAGCTGTAAAACGAAACTAAAAAGAATTGACCTGCTAAGGCGTGTTTCTCGGTTATTAAAAAGAAATGAGAAGGATATGACATTGAGAAAATATCTGTGGACTTTGGTAAACGTATGTATGTAACTGTGCTCCAGCCATAAGGAATCCGGACTGTCAGAGTATTGTCAAAGGTTTAGAAACGGCACGTGCTTACCGTACAATGTCGTGCAAAAGCAAAGCGCTGGGTTGATAAAACAAGTTAAATTAGGTGTCTCACACAGTGTGACAGACCGGATTTTCCTCAACTTTGTAAAAAAAAATGTATCAAAATAATTAAAAACCGATCCAGAATCACTTTTTCAGTTTAACTATAGGCTGAGCAGTTCTGCGGTTCGCCTTTGTAGGGCAGTATACATGCACTACATTATACTTTAGTTTAACTTAACACAAACAATGGGTCCATTCAATTCATTGGTTAGTGCGGCTGTAAGTCAATCAAATCTAGCTATTTAACTACACCAAACAACATAAAACAAACCTCAATGTTAATTATTGCCGTTACTTTAAAGTTCAACATTCATTGTCTTTAAAACATTCAAAACAAATGGACAACAAGCCAGCAAATCGTTACATAACATTAGACCAGAACTGGGCAGTTTCAATTAATATGCATGACCAATCTCTTTTTTCTTTCTCTAATTACTACTAATACTTAAACAAATGTGTACTCACTGGCTTAAGCAAGTCCTGCAAGTCAAATCTCTAGGACGATCAAGAAGATTTTTAGTTTAATCTAGATCGTTATCTGCATGTCTTTTATTGTGTTGTGTTGCGTAATATTATGGACAAAAGCCATTTGGTCTGAGACATCCGTTTAAGGGCTGATGTAAATTATTAATCTACTTACTATTCATGAATTTCTTTTTAGCACATAATTCTTTTATCAAGCAGGACACAAGTTTGAAAAGTTGGAAGGAACATATTTTAAAGTTACATAACACTGCAAGGAGGCAAGAAACCCAGATCTTAGATCTTAACATTATTACTGTAGTCTTAGCACGTCTTTCTGTTCTGAGGTCTAGCTAAACAGGAAATATAAATTTTTAGGTGTGATATTCAAACAGGTCAAGTGAAGTCACCATTAGTTTAATATGCACTTTCACAGTATCAAACAGGAAAGTAACTGAATCAACAATACAAACTTTAAAAATGAGGTAGATCCAAATTTCTGCGAGACAATAATGTCATTGTTCAACTCCATTCAGTTCAATGTTGGTTCAGTTCAGTGTAATGACTGTGTAAAGTCTGTTCATTATGAAACAAGTTGAGTTCAGCGATAAGACATCAGCTTCATTATTTAGGTCGAGTCAGGTCAGTGTTGATTAATTTCAGTTTAGTAACAGTGAGTGCTGATGTTGCAAAATTCATTAATTATTAACAAAATAATTTCAGCTATAAAGCAGAAGACTATAGAGTCATTATTCAGCTCAATTCAGTTTAAGTTTTGTTCACATCAGATAATGCTATTGCCATCAAATTGATGATATTACTAAATAATAAGACACCAGAGACACCAACTAAGCAAACTAAAGGCGACGGTGGCAGAAATGGAGGGAAAAATAAAACCTTGGGAGAAACCAGGCTCAGCCTGGGGTCCAGCTCTCCTCTCACCTAAACGAACAAGCATGGTGTGATACTGATCAGGATGTATCACTTCAGCATTAGGTGACAAGGTATACTGTAATGTCTGATTGTATATATGTTGGTAGGCATCTTCTTACCATTCCTAGCTACAGTAAATCTATGCCTATGTGTAGACACAAAGTGTCCAGATTGCTTCAGAGCTTCTACTGATATCCATTTTCTCTAGTATGCAATATACCTTTAATCTTTTAACCAATACAAAATATACCATAAATCATTGATCTGTTAATTGATTGAAAATTCAAAAAGAATCAAAGATTATGTGTGTATGATAACAAATGTAGGTGCCTGAGTTAAACAGATGTGTTCATTACCAGCAGTGGCATGAGGAAAACTAAAAGATTATTGTGATTTATGTTTCACGCCTGGAACTGAATCATCTAGCAATTCACGTCTTTCAGACTGAGCTTGACAGATTTCCTTAGTGTACGAAAAAATGAAAGAAAATACGTTTTAGAGCCAAAGGGCATGTATTAACCCAATCTCATTGGGTTAATGATGAATTAACGCATCATATTTCTCCTAGCGGGCTTTACGTATTGATCTGAGCATTGCTCATGCATTTAAGAAGACAACTGGGAGATCAAACACTTAAGCTATGGATTCTTTATTTAGATGTGGTTTGCAACTAATGAGTAGGGAAATACTAGCTGTTGTTTGTCCCTGAGAATGCTAGCAAGCTCATTTCCTTTCCTGCCACACTGCAAAACTAATGCCAGACACTCCCAATGACTTCCACTATGATGTATGGGGATGCATACACTGTGTGATGCATTGCTCTCCACTTACACATTCATTTGCACCTTAGAACCATTTGTTTCTTAAAATCAATGCCACATATTTCTACTAACATTCTGTAGGTTGTGCATTTGTGGCAATTAAATGTATTAGATTCCCCCAGCACAAGTGAATGAGAAAAATGGTTAGCTCTACCACTGAAGGGGTACACTGACTCCATTGGTTTAAGGTGCTGTGATTCTTGTAATGTCGCTGTATTGATTATGACCATTCATCATTTTTTCAACCTCTTCGTGTAGTAAATTTCACTTTGGTTTTACAATATAGTTCATTTGTCATTGTCCTTGCCAGTAATCCATATGTAACACTCAGTATGCCACACACTGTACTTACGACTAGTGTGATGCTGAAGCCTTTCGTCTCATTCATCTCACCTGGTATTGACACAAAACACATTTGCTTATCAGTTTGTATTTTCAGAACATATTTTCATAAGTGCTATACATAAGTGGCGCATGTGCGACCAAAATAAAAAATGTGCAGGATAAATAAGGTCTGACAGCTTTTAATGCATAGTCACCTTTATAGATCGACTAAATGTAATACTGTATAATTTGGAAGGCCGTTTCTGAGTAAAAAAAATTTTAAAAGGTTATTGCAACTTTTTTATCGAACAATTCTGACTTTTCTTCTTGCACTTCTGACTTTTTTCTTAGAACTGCATGATATAAACTCGCAATCGCGAGTTATAAAGTCAGAATTGCGAGATATAAACTTTTTTCCTTAGAATTGTGTGATATAAACTCATTGCGAGAAATTAAGGCAGAATTTTCTTTTGCATCTCACTATTCCGATTTTTTTTCTCACAATTGCGTGTCTATATCTCACAATTCTGACTTTTTTCTCTCAATTCTGACTTTTTTTCTCAGAATGGTGGGATATAAACTTGCTACTGCAAGTTATGGTTTATATCTCGCAATTCTGACTAATAAACTCACAAGTTTATACCTTACAATTCTGACTTTTTTTTCCTCAGAATTATGAGATATAAACTCGCTACTGTTCTAAAGTCCAATTTTTATGTTCCAGAATTGCGAGTTTATATCTCACAATTCTGACTTAACTCGCAGTTGCGTGTTTTAAAGTCAGAACTGCGAGATATACACTCGCAATTTTGAGAGAAAAAAGTCTGAATTGTGAGTTTATATCTCGGAATTCTGAGAAATTATGTCAGAATTGCGGGACCTCACAATTGCGAGTTATAAAGTCAGAATTCTGAGATATAAACTCGCAGTTGCAAGGAAAAAAGAATTGCGTGTTTGTATCTCACAATTCTGACATAATAAAATTTAAAAAAAAGTAATGAATTATATTAGTTTTATCACAGATGATTAGGTCTCTTTAAAAAAATTGGGTCTCTTTTTATATACAGCAAACCCTCGGTTGTTTGAGTACTATTTTTCTTTTTCTCAGTAGTGGCCCTCAAAAGACAAGACATGTCCAGCACTGTTTACAAGTAGCCTGAGGAGCAATAAAATGAGTTAATCCTAATTGATCATGGAGAGCTCCCTCAGTAGAATAGGCAAACTGTAATAACTGCTGATATTAGGATGCCCTGTGGGTCAAAAAAGCTATTTCAATTAGTAATATAAGGTCCTTTATATCCTTTTTTTCGCCCGGAGGCTCTTATTAAACTTTCTTTTACAAGGGAGCTCACAGTGGAAATTATTGTTGATGACAAAGGGTTTGGGCTTGTCAGGATACTGCAGACTCACTATTTAACCCTGCTGGCTGCGTGGACTCTTATGGCCAGGGGCAGTGGCAGCCATTATCTGCTCTGGCCTTCACAATCATAAGCCTAATTTAGTTGCGCTGTCCTAACATTGCCTTAACACATTTTGCCTTAATGCTGACCTTTATGAATCATAATCTTTTAATGAACAGTAACGAACAGCTGTGTGGCTACCACTCACACACTCTATTGCTCAATAGGCCTACTGTATATATTCTACTGTAATTATATGCAAACCAGTGGGGCCGGTGCATCTGGGCTTCTGACTGCTCTGACCTGAAAGACCTTGCTGAATCTCACCAAAATAAGAAGGATCATACAAAATGATGACCTGAATAAGATATTTCACATAAAATATGTTTAGATATAGTCCACAAGAGAAAATAATAGCTGAATTTATAAAAATAACCCTGTTCAAAAGTTTACATACACTTGATTCTTAATACTGTGTTGTTACCTGAATGATCCACAGCTGTGTTTTTTGTTGTTGTTGTTTGTTTAGTGATAGTTGTTCATGAGTCCCTTGTTTGTCCTGAACAGTTAAACTGCCTGCTGTTCTTCAGAAAAATCCTTCAGGTCCCACAAATTCTTTTTTTTAGGATTTTTGTGCATTTAAACCCTTTATTATTATTACTTTATTATTAAAGGGGTCATCGGATGCTAAGTTCACTTTTACATGTTGTTTGAACATTAATGTGTGTTGGCACTGTATGTACAAATCTACCCTATAATGATAAAAATCCATGTAGTGGTTTTCAATTAATCTGTAAAAATGACATTCCCTTTTTCAAATCGAGCCATTCTTAGATGCCTGTCGGTGTGGCGTTACACAGACAGAGGCCGCTCCCACGATAGTTGATTGACATGAGCGTCTTACCTCAGATCAGCTGTAATAGTCTGCCCTCTTTGTTTCGATGCCGAACAGGGATGTAAGTTAAACAAGAATATCTCCGATTGAGCGATTGAGGTGTTGTGTTGCTGGATATAATAATGAACGTAGTGGTCGTCATTTTCTCCCGACATCTGAGCCACTGAAGATGCAGTAGATTACGTTTGTTTGTGAAGGGAATGCGTCTCCCGATCTACATATATCCATCTATGTTTGCGCGAATCATCCGCGATCCAGCTTTACTTACAGCAGAAGTGAGTATAAGGGTTTTTTAATGAATCTTTGTGATCGCCTTTCCTAATAATGTGCTAGTTAGCAAGTTTAGCAGCTAAACGCAGCTAAATGCGCTAAAGTAAACAGAAGAAAGGGGCGGGGTGAGCAGAGCTCATTTGCATTTAAAGCAGCTTCGACCAGAATGAGATGACTTTTGCAGAGCTGATTTTGGCAAGGTAAAAACCATTGAGAATTTTTAACCAAAGTATATTATAGACCTTTTATTAAGACCCTAAAGAATCATATCAACTTGTGGAAAATGGGCATCTGATGACCCCTTTAAGAGATTCATCTTTTCACACTGAAGACAACTGAGGGATGCAAGTATTACAAAAGGTTTAAACACTCACTGATGCTCCAGAAGGAAAAACGATGCATTAAGAACCAGGGGTGTAAACTTTTGAAGAGAATGAAGATGTGTACATTTTTCTTATTTTGCCTAAATATAATTTTTTTTTTTTCATTTACTACTGCCCTTCAGAAGTTGCAGAAGACACTTACATATTTCCAAGAAGACAAAATAAGTTACCCTGCTCTTTGAATTCAGAAAGTTTTCAACCACCGGCTTTTAGGTCCTGGAAACTGCATTTAAAAATCCATTTATTTAATATTAACCATAATAATTAGTATATAGTTCTATAGGCCTACATAGACTATTTGCTTACACAAATCATAAGTCTGCTATTACTTTTAAGTGGTAAAATGTTCAAGTAGGTTATAATGTTACGGTGTCCTTCATTAATTATTAACTATTTTTACGTTAATTATGAAATATCTTGCTAGTTATTTGTAGTTACGAGAAGGTAATATTGTGTTGCTTATTTGTGACCCTGGACCACAAACCATTATGGTAACCAATAAATAAGCTTTCCATTGTTTTACGGTTTGTTAGGATAGGACAACATTTGGCCGAGATACAACTATTTGAAAATCAAAAATCAAGTTTTTATATATTTATGGTAGGAAATTTACAAAATATCTTCATGGAACATGAAAAAATTTGGCTATTGCTACAAATATACTTATGCTACTTAAAGGAGAAGTCCACTTCCAGAACAACAATTTACAAATAATGTACTCACACCCTTGTCATCCACAATGTTCATGTCTTTCTTTCTTCAGTCGTAAAGAAATTATGTTTTTTGAGGAAAACATTTCAGCATTTTTCTCCATATAATGGACTGATATGGTGAACTTTCAAAATGCTGTTTAAATGCAGCTTCAAACAATCCCAAATGTGGTTGTAAACGATCCCAGCCGAGGAAGAAGGGTCTTATCTAGCATAACGATCGGTTATTTTAATAAAAATAATACAATTTATATACTTTTTAATGCCAAACGCTTGTCTTGTCTTACTCTGCCTGGACTGTTTTTGTTCCGGTTCAATACAGTTACGGTATGTTGAAAAACTCCCATCTCATGTTCTCCCTCAACTTCAAATTCGCCCTATATCACTGTTTTACCTTTTTTGTTAAGGGAGTTTGATCTTTTTTGCATGTTCACTTTGCAAAGACTGGGTTGGAACTCCTGCAATAATGTTGGATGATTATGAAATTATTTTTGAAGTTGAGGAAGAAAATACGATCAGACTTTTTCAACATACTCTAACTGTCTTGAGCCAGAATACACAGAGTTCAAGGACTGCAAGGCAAGACGAGCGTTTGAGAATAAAAAGTATTTAAATCGTATTTTTTTAATGTAAATTACAGATCGTTTCGCTAGATAAGACCCTTCTTCCTCGGCGGGGATCGTTTACAACCACATTTGGGATCGTTTGAAGCTGTATTTAAACAGCATTTTGGAAGTTCAAAATCGGGGCACCATATCAGTTCATTATATGGAGAAAAATGCTGAAATGTTTTCCTCAAAAAACATAATTTCTTTACGACTGAAGAAAGAAAGACATGAACATCATGGATGTCAAGGGGGTGAGTAAATTATTTGTAAATTGTTGTTCTGGAAGTGGAATTCTCCTTTAAGAGCGGTTTCGTGATCCAGGGTCACATTTGTTCCTGAGTTATTTGATCATTCATAGATGATGCAAGAACAGTATTCTAAATTGAGACCAAATAATATATTAAGTGATATTAAATGATATGTAACATTTTAATATAAAAAAATAGGATTTTATGAATGTGCTTGACTGCATTATCTCCCATTAAGGTTGCTTAATGTCTCCTGACCTCTATCATTTTCATTGGCAACAAAATGTTGTACGACAAAATGTACAACAGACTAAGACAGTCGGTACCAGCCTATGCTGTTTATAGCATCGTCTCGATAGCTCTCTCCACCTGTCAGGATAGAATGGATTGCTTTGTGTGAAGCAGAGAGCTTGTAAAAATAAATAAATACATAAATCTCAAGCGAAGAAGCAGGAGGTTGATGTGACACAAGGGCCTGAGATGCCATGTGAACCCTTAGTCCTCAAATTGAGCAAAACTTAATATCCCATTACCCCATTTCCTCCCCTCTCCTGACTTCTCTCTCAATAGTGCTGGTTAATAATTCACACTGTGGGCTATTGCATTTCCACAATCGGAGACTCTGCTAAAATACCAAAGCTATCGTCCCTGAGCTGATTACATTTGCTCAAAGTTTTTGATACACCAAAAAAGTGGCTCATGAAAGTACAACTCAGGACTTTGAAAATTTTGCATACTACTAAACATTTGTTTTTAATAGTTGTTAGGGAGCTTGCTCTGAGGTGTAAAGTAGCTCTACTTTTTTGACCATGTAATAAAGATTGATTATTCCTAACACATGGTCCTGTTACAGCCTTGCAATTCATCATGTATTTTCCCTGCATTTTCTAGTCTAATTATCCTTCATTGCTTGATGTGCCATCAATCCAGAATGAATGACTGGATCTTCTGAATAGAAAAAGGTGTCAGAAAAACAGACTTGATGTTAGACAGTTATATTCTGAATATTAAAGACTTACCACAACAGATGTGTTTTGTGTCCCTTTAAAACAAATGTTTATTAAAGTTAATATTTGTAAAATGCATCGCTTTTTTCCAATTAAACTCTGTCCAATTTAGTGTCAATGTGACAGCAGGAAACAAAAACAAATTACCAACAACAAATTCTGTGTTGGCCAGAATTTGTTTCGTGCTTTGAAATATTGGCTGCCCACAGCATGAATCCACTGGGTTTAAGCGACAATTAAAAACCAAAATCATCAGTTTCCCATTCAGATTTAAGAAATTTCCATACTGTGTAGTGAGTTACTGCTCATTTAATGTAAAATCTGGGACCTGAATCAAAACCAATTGAGAAGCACTTAATCTACCTGATCCTGTGGTGTTATTTTTGGCCACTAGAGTGCTGCAGAAAGCCATTCTTACTAGTTTCATACATGAAGCAAAGGAATAAATCACGCCAAGCTGTTAAGTGTAACTACAGAGGCTGCTCTAGTCGTTTTTTTTCTTGACCAGGTGCCTCAGAAGTTCAATATAGCTTTCTTTCTTCCTTTCTTTTTACTACAGTGGCTAGTATAAATACAGATATGGAAAAGAAACTGATTGACTGTGTGGTGTTGAATAACTATGGAACAAATATCACAGTATCACCTTAAATTACCATCCTCTGATGTTTTCTTAGCAATATGAAAATAAAGACATTTTGTAAAAATTAAGAATGCAGATCCAAAAAAATAGTCTAAGTGAGAGACTTGATGAATTGCAATCTTTTGATGAAGCATTAAAACTGTTTTTCATCTTCTTGGGATGAGACAAAAGAAGCGTATATCATAGCAACTGATAGCTTTTGCCCTTCAAAAGGATTTCATTATGTTGAGTGGTGAGTGATGTATAGAAGGTGTTGATCCTTCACAAACCCTTATTTCTTTTTCCTTAATCCTTCATTCACTACCCTCAGAAATCAATATACAGACCCCAAATCCATTTGATTATCCTATTGCCAAACTGATTCTGTCCAGAGTGTTAAAGCGGAAAATACAACATGGACATGGAAGTCACACAGGAAATTAAGTAAAGTAAGAACCCAAATTTGTCATTTTAAATTAAAGCGATGGTTAGCAATGTTAGTTAGTATAACTAATCAGAAATGAAAGATAATATATGAATTGTTGTGTGACATGTTAAACTATATTAATTGTTGCATATGTGACCCAGTCATAAGTAGCACGGGTATATTTGTAGCAATAGCCAACAATACATTGTATAGATCAAAATTATCAATTTTTCTTTTATGGCAAAAATCATTAGGATATATATATATATATATATCAGAACTTAATATTTAATTAGTAATATGCATTGCTAAGAACTTCATTTGAACAACTTTAAAGGCGATTTTCTCAATAATTTTTGCACCATCAGATTCCAGATATCTCGGCCAAATATTGTCCTATCCTAACAAACTATGTATCAATGAAAAGCTTATTTATTCATATCAATCTCAGTTTCAAAAATGTACCCTCATGACTGGTTTTGTAGTCCAGGGTCACATATAAAAATGTTTTATTTAATGCAGTGGCATGTTTTATATTTTTGTATGCCCTTATTTTCGTAAATCCCCTTTATTATGGAATATTCTGGATAAATCAGTATTCCCATGAGACTTTTTGATGTTTTACTTATTGATTACTTGTGCCAAATGGTTTTTCATTTGTAGCATTACTGTGCAACACTCTGTCTGTGTGGACCAGTATTCTGTAATTATGTTCATAGTTCACAGGCAGACAGTAAATATGACACTTGGGGTGCAGATGTTTGCCAACAGCACTGTAATCCATTCAGTTATTAATTAGGCAAGCTGGTCCTGTCCCTCTTCCCCCTTTCACTGCCTCTCTCTCCTTCTCTCTCGTCTTCTCTCCCCTTCTCCTCTGTGACTATCTTTCCTTCCCCCTCATATGTGCTTAGCTGCTTGGCTAAGTGTTAGTGTGTGTGTTTGCGAGTGTTTGCACTATCTGTGACTGTCTGTCACAACAGCTTAATCCATCTTGGCAAACTGAGGCAAATGGGAAATCCACTGATTAGTATTCATGGCCGTTACCAAATTTCCCTTCCAACTCTGCTGCCTGCGATGGAAAACTTATGTTTGTCCTAAATAGCTGTTATTGCACCTTTCCAATTAACACAATATATTTTCACTGTTGTTTCCAGCTATTAGTCCTCTGCCCATAATATTGCTGTTTCCAGTGAAAAAGTCATCTTGTCTGAATCGGAGATAAATATGCACAGACCGTCGGTGCCAGTAGTCGGTGCCAATAGACATATAGCACAGCTGTGCTCGCGGCGACCCGAGTTCGAAACCCGTCTTGAGATCATTTGCCGATCCCGCTCCCTTCTCTTTGCCCAGTAATTTACTGTCATCTCTCTACTGTCCTGTCCATTAAAGGCCCAAAAATATAACTTAAAAAAATTCCACAGACCAAGCAAAAACAGTCGAAAATAATTTTTCATGTGAAGCGTTATTATGGATTTGTGGACTTGTAGGTTGGTATTTTGGCAAGAAGCAATGGTTTAAAATGAAAATGCCTTCATAATCAATTTGTTTTTAACACACATACAGCTTTTCACTTCATAAGGCATTAACTAATGGGCTGAAGTTGTGTTAGTTACTTGTGGATTTTTTGTGATATTTTTATCAGCTCTTTGGACTCTGATTCTGACGGCACCCATTCACTGCAGGCAGAGGATGCATTGGTATGCAAGTGACGTAATGCTAAGTTTCTTCAAATCTGTCAGTTAAACAAATTCATCTACACCTCGGATGGCCTGAGGGTGATTGTTAGACAAATTTTTATATTTGTGACCCTGGACCACAAAACAAATATACAAAAGTATATTTGTAGCAATAGCCAACAATACATTGTATGGGTCAAAATTACAGATTAGGATATAAAGTAAAGATCATGTTCCATGAAGATATTTTGCAAACGTCCTACCGTAAATATAACAAAACTTAATGTTTGATTAGTAATATGCATTGCTAAGAACTTCATTTAGACAACTTCAAAGGCGATTTTCTCAATATTTTGATTTTTTTTGCACCCTCAGATTCCAGATTCCCCTTGTTAGTCCTATCCTAACAAACCATACATCAATAGAAAGCTTATTTATTCAGCTTTCAGATGATGTATAAATCTCAATTACAAAACATTCACCCTTATGACTGTTTTTGTGGTCTAGGGTCACATTTAGGTGAACTATTCCTTTAAAGCATATGAAGAATGACTTCATTATTTCATGTTAAATTCTGCATCCAATTATACTTGCTTAATAATGCTGTTGCAACAATGCATTTGTCTTATGATGTCTTTCAAAGTAAATGTGCGAAGAAATTCAAGGTTACTTGTCAGAGAGTACAAAGCCATAGCTTTGCATAGAAGATCAGGTGTTCAGAACCATGGACAGGGGTGACAGATCAGCAGCGGGATCTCAGAACGTCCCCGATTCAATCCTATAGACAATATCTGACATTTGCATGCAGTTTGCTCTCTGCCATGACCAATCCAGATATAGATGGGCGGAGAGAGAGTACAGATTCGGAGTCTGAGGTGGGAGGTTTTACATGAGAGACTCGAGGAGATGGGTACACTGCATTGATATCTTCCACGTTGTGCGCGAAAACCACACGATCCCTCCCCGATATTACGCAGTCTATTTAAACGCAACATCCACACACCCATACCATCACTCACCACTTTGGTCGTCTCACCTGCACTCGCGGTGTACAGGAGAGGAATCCAGTGATGGATCAGGACAAGTACCTGCCAGAGCTCATTGCCGAGAAGGAGAGCTTGGACCCGTCCTTCGTCCACGCGATGCGCCTTCTCGCCGAAGGTAAACTATGATTTCTTCTGCCGTCATTTTAAGCTCATATCTGTTTGGTGTGGCGTAGCTGCTCTACATTGTTCGTGCTGTTATCGCGTATACACTATTCATTACTCATATTTGATACAGATGAATTGATATATGTTATTGAATCACGCGTGTCAGGCGTTTACCATATAGGCTGTTTTCGGGTGATAATTTAGTTAGTTAAATGAGGGAATTGTTCACTGGCAGGCTTAGTCTTTATAAATAATTTCTGTATCTAAGGTCGTCCGGACTGTGTTTAACTTCGTTCTCATACACCGACTTAAGTAAGCTTTCAATCAACACAGTTATATATAACCAGTGAACGGAATGAAAGAAATGTTCACCTTAATGCAGCTTAAACGACAATAAAATATTGTTCTTCAGTTCTTCCGAAAAGTCCACGTGCTTCAACGACGTCCCTTCTAGCCTACAATCACAGAAATTATTTCGAGCAATACTGCAAACGCACTGACATAGTGAAACGTAAGCTTATTCATAATACAGTTTTTTATGCATTTGATCTAATAAGTTCAAATTATAGGCTTCATTTATGCTTCATTCTGTTTATTTTATTAATCAATATGTTAATTATACCACAACTTTAAGAGAAGTCGGGTATTTAAAGCAATTTCGGCTTTTTCTAAAGAATGAAATCTTAAATTTTAATGCAAAAGTAATTTCGTTGCATAACCTGTCGATGTTCATCTCGTGAACTCACTGATTTAGTAGCTACCGCATAGTTAGCTAGACGTCACTTACCTAAAATGTTAAACAAAATATTAGTTTGTGTTATATAGGTTATTTATCATACAAGTCATGCATAACAGTGCTTGTCTAAACTGCAGCCCAAATCTGAACTGACGAGCAGCGTTCTGTTGTTATGGTTACCTACTTTGGTTAACGAATTTTGTTCGTTAGTGTCGTGATTTGGCTAGCTATGACTAATTTTAATGTAATTATGATCGTTACTGATTCGTTTAAAAACTTGTGAACTTGTATGAAAAACAAAACAATAACTTACAAATCTTATATATATGCTGATATATATATATATATATATATATATATATTGATTTAATGTTCAGCACAGAGAGCCTTAATATTTCATAGTTTAAATATTTCAGTTTTCATTTGTATGATGTCATGAGGACAGCCTAACTTGGTTGCACGGTGTATGGTCTGAAGTTATTATAGTTGGGATAAGATAAAAGCAGTTCTTGACAACTCATCTGATAGTAAGCAGAGTAATTAAGAGGCAATTACGGCTATTACAAAGTACTCACACTGGCTCAGATTATCTCAAGTGCAGGGGAGCACAGTGGGGCGTGTGCTGTTGAATAAGCATGCATATAATTAAATGACAACCGTTGTAACTGGTCTAGGTTATCAGGAAATTGTAAATAACAGTAAACATATTTTAAATGGTATTATGCAGAGCATTAATTTATGTTAAAACACAAGTCACTGTTAATGCCGCTGCAGTTTGTTTCTTAGAAGTGTTCTGCATGTGTTGCATAAAGCTCCTGTCATCTCATGTGTTGTGTTTATTCATGAAGGTTAGATTAATTTTCACATGATAGAAGCAAACAAAGAAAAAAAAAATGTTCCTCACACTCATGATATTAAATATTAATATGTGTAAAGTGTTTTTAATGTAATCATGCCTGTAATGAAAGTTAGAAATGGGAAATCTCAAAGAGTTCTAAAACGGGCTGTGCTTTTTCAAAATAGCTTGTGTTACCAGGGTTTTCTGTAGGTAACAAATGCGTCTGGTAAAAACCTCTTTATGTGCCCCCAAATAATTAGTCATAATCTTAAAACTAAATCAAGATAGCACACCTCTTCACAAAAGGGATAATAAGTCATTTGTATGCTATCTTTCAAATGAACTAAATTGGCCATGGTTATGAAAGTCTGAATATACCTTACGTCACCATTACTCAGTCTAAATTTTTTGCCTCTGCACAAAAAGGCTTATTGAACTGGAATTAATGGTAATTAGTGGCAGTCTAGTGAAGACACTTACTCTCCTGTGGGTCATTTTTAATCTAAGTAGACACCTACTGTCTTAAAAGACTTCATTTTTAGTGCTTCCCCCAAGACATGTAGAAAAAAAGTTTGCCTTTTGCTTTTGTATTTATTTGAATATGAATATCTTTGTAATGTTTAGCTATCGTCACACACGTTTCAGTGTTATATAATTACATCGTTATAAAGCATGTACTTTATTCAAAAACAATGAAAGGAATAAAAATGTTAAATGGATAGCTCATCCAAAAATGAAAATTCTGTCTTTAATTACTCACCCTCGTGTCGTTCCAAACCCGTAAGACCTTTGTTCATCTTCAGAACACTAATTAAGATAATTTTGATGAAATCCGAGAGCTTTCTGACCCTGCATAGACATCAGCATAATTAGCATGTTCAAGGCCCAGTAAGGTAGTAAGGACATTGATACAAAAATGAAAAATTGTGGAATAAAGTTAGTTTTCTTTGCACACAAAAAATATCCTCGTAGGTTCATAAAATTGTCACGTAATGTCCTTACTACCTTTCTGGCCCTCGAATGTGGCAGTACCGTTTCTGTCTACGCAGGGTCAAAAAGCTCTCGGATTTCATCAAAAATATCTTAATTTGTGTTTCAAAGATGAACAAAGGTTTTACAGGTTTGGAACGACGTGAGGTTGAGTAATTAATGACAGAATTTTCATTTTTAGTTGAACTATCCCTTTAAACTTGATTATCTCTCACATTATAAAGAATGTATCAATAGTGGTACGGATTATAAAAGCAAATCTTGTGGTTTGTTATATTTCATGCTGAGCCACTGGTACCCTGCCAGTGTTTATTTACCCAAGCACATGTTTTATTTATATCAGATTCAGAATGTTGTATGATAGTCAGGCCTCTTGGTACTGCATGTACCTTTAGGGCCATTGAACAGTACACCCGATTTAAACTTGAATAGGAAATGACTCTGGCCTATGTTCGGGGAACACTTTGACATGTGTTTTCTTGTTAAAGATTTAAAACTCTGCACTGTTATGTTTGCTGTGCATTTTGGGATATTAAGGGAATTTAAATCAAATGCGTTCACTTTTAAAGTTTCTGGGTTTAAGGAGAGTTCAGGCAAGGAGTCTCCCACAGCTTAGTTATTTTGGTACAAATTTTGTCACACCTTTTAAGAGGGAAGTGATTAATATTACAACGGCGATCAATACAAGCGTAACTTATCCTAAACACCGGGCGGCCTGGAAACAACTGACGACTAAGCACTTTAGCTAATGGCCCGTGCCTGCTGCGTAACTCTAATGTCTAGACCTCTCTGAAACTGCACAGTTCCAGTGCACAGTGAGAGAACTTGTGCAAATGATTGGAATACCTAATTTTAGCACTTTTTTTCATAATGTGAAAAAGAAGTGATACTTATCATGACATATTTTAGTGCAGCGAAGCATCGACTGGAGAATCTTTTTTTTTTTTTTTTTGCTCAGAGCTACATAAAATGAGATGATACAGGGCAGCTTTTGATAATCTGCTCAATGTTTGGCTGTTTTCCAAGAGATCATTTGTACAGTTAATCAAATAATAGGAAATTTGATTATTTTTAAATATTTTTTCATTCAGTCTGTATCTTGGTATTTATTACAGTAGATCTTTTTTTAAGTTAATCAAATATCATGACATATAGGCGATCTTGTACGCAAATGTAATATATATAAATATTCTATATATGCTATGACATATACTGTCATATAAAAGTAAAATCATATATGAAACCTATTAGAAATTGGAACAATTTCATATTTTAACGTGTATATAGTCCATACAAATATGTATATTTATGTATATGTAAAACATTTTTGGACATGCCAAAACCCAATTGCATATATACACTACCAGTCAAAATTTTGTTTTTAAAGAAGTCTCTTCTGCTCACCAAGCCTGAACTTGATCCAAAGTACAGCAAAAACAGTAAAATATTTTTACTATTTAAAATAACTGTTTTCTATTTGAATATATTTTAAAATGTAATTTATTCCTGTGATCAAAGCTACATTTTCAGCATCATTACTCCAGTCTTCAGGGTCACATGATCCTTTAGAAATCATATACTGATTTGCAGTTCAAGAAACATTGTTATTATTATTATTATTATTTTTTTTAAGATTTATTTTTTGCCTTTATTACAGACAGGACAGATCAGAAAGCACAGGAAGTGAAGCGGGAGAGAGATGGGGGTGGGCTCGGGAAAGGTCCTCAAGTCGGGATTCGAACACGGGACGCACGGAGCACAATTGCACTATATTTTTGCGCTTATTATTATTTTTATTAATATGATCGGTATTTAAAACAGTTGAGTACTTTTTTTTCAGGATTTTTTGATGAATAAAAAGATCCAAAGATCAACCATTTATCTGAAATAACAAGCTTTTGTAACTTTATACACTATACCATTCAAAAGCGTGTAGTCAGTATATATATTTTTCAATAATAATACTAAATGTTTTTGAGCAGCAGATTAAAATATTAGAATGATTTCTGAAGTATTATGTGACTGGAGTACTAAAGCTAAAAATTCAGCTTTGAAATCACAGGAATAAATTACATTTTAAAATATATTCAAATATAAAACAGTTATTTTAAATAGTACAAATATTTCAAAATTTCACTGTTTTTGCAAATAAACGCAGGCTTGGTGAGCAGAAGAGACTTCTTTAAAAACATCAAAAATCTTACTGTTCAAAAACTTTTGGCTGGTAGTGTAAGTAAAATATATGTTAACACATATGTAGTTTCTACATATAATGTCATATATTTTATATATGTTATAACCTTATATCTTCAACTACCCAGAGAATGTATGTACTGTATGTAAAAACGATATATATATCCCGTTATAGGTAGCATATATGGCAATATCACTGTTGATTTCAGTATAGCATTTCAGTACAAGCAAAAACGGGTTGACAGGTTTGTCTAGGAAAAAAATAGGGAAGTTTGGCTGAAAGAGACTGTTTAAAGTTTATTCATCTTCTCCGTCCAGATGCTTTGATTTTCAGGTGACACAGTCCACTTCAGAGAACCACCAACCTGGAATAAGCTGTTCCTCATGGGGAAACAAAGAGGATGCTTCAAATTCCAGTCTGTCATTTTGATCTTGTAAAGCACATTGCTGAATTGCTTTTATAGAGGTGACTTGATGCAAACTACTTACTTTAGAAAAGGACAGACTGCTACTGCATCCACTTCAGAGTCTATTTTTCTAAAATGAGCCTTCTTTGCCTCATAGGGACAAAAAGTAAGGCAGCAAAAAATCTGCTTAGCAACAACATTTTAGAAATGGATAATACAAGGTGGTGTTACAGATGAGGCAGGATTTCACTGAAATGATTCCTCCCTGACGAACTGAGATGAAAACCGAGCATTTAAATCTAAGCGCTCTTATATGATTAAAACATTCATTGCTGGACAGATGTTTGTAGTAGAGGGTGACTCGAAAGAAAAGCACACAAAACATTTTTAATAAGAGCATTTAGACAGTTGATTTTGCTATTACAGTACATCCATTATATGACACTTTACTGCACTGATTAATCTGTGGTTTAAACAACAGTAATATATGACCTCTCAAGTATTGCTGTGCCTGATGGGAAAATTCTACCACTACAACCTTAATTATATAGAACAGCATGAGTGTCATATTTCAGTAATCAATCACACTTCACTATTATAACAACAGATGTAATATCTAGAGAAAGCTATGTTAGTGTGCCCGTTCATCTCAATGGCAGTTGCTTGGCTGACGCAACAACTAGTAGGTTTGTACTGTATGGGCTCACAATTTTTATGTTATTTTATGAGAATACTCTTTAGTTTTGCAGTGTCCGTCAATTGCGAGAAATGCTTTTTATTAACAGATAATTTAGTTTCTGACATTTCCCAGCATGGGCTAATAGGAGCTTGCTAACCAGAGGTTTGTAAACCATTCTTTGCTTCTGAGACATTAATAACCCATTTCTTTAAATTACACAGTGTTTGTAAAATGTTTGCAGTCCAGGATTTTCAAGTCAATCTACTTATGTCTGAGGTTTAATACTCACATTTTTCAGATTCTACACAGGTCATATGCTTTCAGATGTCTTAAATTAGTGCTAATGAATGCAGTTGATCAAATGTATGATCTAGCAGTAACCTTGTCCTGACAAAACGAAATCATTAGGCCAGAGAACGTGTCTCAAGATAGAATGAATGTTTAATGATATGTCTCCATTTTCATAAGCAGCCTTTTAAGTTGATTTAGTTCTCCTGCAGTATAAATTTGACCTGCAGATTGCACAGTCACAGGCTTTGATAGACCGAATACCGCAATCCTCTGGACATTAGTATGTAGAGAGTGCGCTTTTTAAAATGGGTATGTTGATAGGATCAGCTGTTCCTAACAGTTTCCCATTTGAAAACTTATCAAGCCACAGCTCTCGATCATAGAGTAATCATGTGCAGGCTAATAGGTTAATGCCAGCTACCTTAATATTTTGATAAATATGTTGATGTTGTTTCACAACCGAAATTGATAGATGGCTTGATACCCTGTTCTAAAAATATGGGACGTGACAGGTCTCTTTTATGTTTTGGAGGCCACAGGAATATCTTGTTTAGCTGTGAGCTACTAGAAGTGTGACTCTATTAAGTTTTTTTTTTTATATATATATTCTTGTTTTAGGCTTACTGATGAAACAAATGATTGCCAGCCACCAGCCAGCTATATATTTGCCCTCGGCTTCATGAATCTTTAGCATGTTGCCTTCCTTGAGTTAATGGCTGTAAAAACTGAAAAATGATGCCTATGGAGGTAGGATGGTGTCAACAAACATCAAAATCTAGTGTTCGCATAACAGTGCCTTTATCCAAGTTGGTTTTTGAAGCAGTGCAGATGTAGATCATTCACAGTTGGAATCACCGTAAGAGCGACTGTGGCCATTTGTAAATTTTATGGGTGTGGCTATTTTTAGCTGTACAAAACCGCTTGTTTTATTGCTTGATATTGCAAATTGGTGTGTCTTAGCATATTATGTTAATGTATTATCTAAATTATGAACACACTGGTTTGTAGTGCAAACAGTTTTACTGTTTACTGCATGTTGTTATTCTTCTCGTAATTTCCCTATAGCGCATAATGCACCGGAAGTCTTGCCCATATGCTTCTGCGTTAAGGAAAAAAAGGTGGACACTATATATATTCAGTGGTGCGCAGGTGTGCATGGGCAACCAAAATAAAAAATGCACCGTGTATACAAATTCAGACCACTCGTTTTCACACGGTTTACACTTGGCATTGTGCTAAAGCAGCAGAGCATATACGTACTTGCTGGCAACCTGCCAAAATAAAAGCTTGGTAATTTTATGTTTGAAACTGATTGAGAATTATATTAAATAAGTAAATAAATAAAAATGAAAAATAAATAAATAAATAAAATAAATAAATATTAGCATTGTATTTGTAAGTGTATTACAAAAATACAGCATTTTTATTTAATACTCAATTTTTATTTAAACTGTAATAGTAAAAATTTGTAATAACAAAATAAATAAGGGTGCAATAAGAGTTAGGTCACCCAAAAATGCAAATTCTGTCATTAATTACTCACCCTCATGTTGTTCCAAACCCATAAGACTCTCGTTCATCTTTAGGACACAACTTAAGATATTTTTGATGAAATCTTAAAGCTTTCTGGCCCTCCGTAGACAAGGGACCAAGTTCAATGTCCAGAAACATAGTAAGAACATCTTTATTATAGTCCATTTGACATCAGTGGTTCAACTTGTAACTTTACAAAGCTACAAGAACACATTTTGTGCACAAAGAAAACAAAAATAATACATTTCAAAAAGTCTCATAGCTTCTAAAATTAGGGTTGAACCACTGATGTCACATGGAATATTTTAACAATGTCCTTACTACAGACCTTGATCATGGTAGGACCCTTGCTGTATACGCAGGGTCAAAAAGCTCTAGGATTTCGTTAAAAATATCTGAAGATGAACGAATGTCTTATGGCTTTGGAACGACATGAGGGTGAGTACGTAATGGTAGAATTTTCATTTTTGGGTGAACTATCTCTTTAATGAGTCACACTATGTGCAGTTTGAGTACCAAACCAAAGCTCCAGGTGCTCTCATAAGAACCAGACTGAAAAACTTATGAGCACCCCAGAGAGACATGCTTTTTCATTATTAGCTACAGAGCTCATTAAATATTATTTATGACAGCTTTTGCACTTATATTCCACCAGGATACTTTTATTTTTGATCCTCACCATGTTGTTTGGTTTCCTCAGTAGCACAACTGGCACAGGCCACATGTGTTTGCTATGAGATACACAGTGAACTTCACTGTATAGATTGTTCCTGAAACTCCAGCTGGAACAAAGAGATCCCAAGTGTCTTTGTTTCTCTGGCTGGATGGCAGGTTCCTTTTCTTCTTGCTGTTACAGCAGCACCTTCTAAAAATGGGATGCCCATACACTTGAGAGGCAGCGAGTAGCACTCCCTTGCAAGCGTGTTTGGCGACTTGATGAAATACCACTGTTCGGGGAGAACAGGGGGGTGGCTGACAGCAAATTCGAACGGGCTTGTCCTTGTGCTCCTGGAATAATTTGCATCAGTATTCTACATGTGGCAGATGTTAATGTGCATTTTGGCTAAAGAACAAAATGGATACTCAATTAAGTTTGTGATTTCATTTTTAAATATGCTTCAGACAGGTGAAACAAGTGCGTGGGATGTAAAAGCTAGCTATCTCTCTGTCCCTTTGCTCTTCTCTATGCTCATCTGTAGCACCGTGTGAAAGGAGACAGCAAAGCTGGAGCAGAAATCATATCGCTCTTTTAATGCATGACAGCCACACTCTCAGTTCCTTGTTCGTGCATAATATGAGCCCCCCGGCAAAAGTTCAATTAAGGAATCTTCTTATGATTGGGGGAGCCATTTAAAATGTAATGGAGAAAAGAGATTTGCTAAAAAGCATGTCAGAATGATTTTAGGCATTTTTGTATTTTTGTCTCTGTTACTGAGCTGTCAATAGCTGCATGAATACAATCCAACTGTACAGCCTGTTGAGGGCAGTCTGTAATATGTGCAGAATTTATTATTTTTTTCTTAAACAGGGTTGAGGTTTTTTGTTTTTGAAAGTGACGGTAATGAAATTTATAAGGTTACAAAAGATTTCTATTTCAAATAAATGCTTTTCTTAAACTTTCTTTTTATCAGTGTATCCTGAAAATCAAGGTTTCCAAAACTATTACACAGTGGTTACACAACTGTTTTCAACATTGATAATAGAACTATGTGTTTCTTGAGCTCCAAATTAGTATATTATAATAAATTCTAAAGTGACACTGAAGACTGGAGTCATGGCTGCTGAAATTTCAGCTTGGCCATCACAGGTATAAATTACATTCTAAAATATATTCAAATGTAAATTATATTTTATCAAATAAATGCAGCTTTGGTGAGCATAAAATAATTTATAAATAAATAATTATAAAACATATAAAAACATAAAAAGCATTGTTAACATTAGTTAATAAAAATATAGCATTGTTAGTCCATATCAGCTCAATTCCATTAAATAATATGAACTACACAATAACATTGAATAAAGTATATATATATGAGCAATATCACATGAGTAGCAGTGCGTGTATCATGGCTGTATATGAGCACGGCTATGATTCACTTGCAGGTAATAACTGCATGTGATATTGCATTTACACAACAGTTCGATGGCACAGGTATGTAAATAGAGACAACAACGTCTTTAAAAAACTTCTTTTGTGTGGAACTGCTTCCTTCCACCATGGATTAAAATCTCAGTTTGACAGTTTAACAGCTGAGCCCGAGGCTCCGTTGCTAATTCGAAAACATCACTATAGAACTAGTAACGAAGGAACGTTGAGTTGCTTTATTGAAAGCTCATTGTATTACTGTATTAAAAGCTCACTATATTATGTAGAGTATAATGAGAGAGAGATGGACTGAACATGTGTGTTTACCTGCATCTGACACAGCATTCATTCTACAGCTCAATCTCATATTCACAATAAAACATTAGTTTAAATGTCCGCTGAGGAAAGCGATATCTTTGTCATACTCTCCTTTCATTTGTAAAGGGTGACTTCTGATGACACCGCTGCTCAGTGCATTTGTTGGCTGCCTCTTACAAGGTGTTGTTCAAAGTAAAAATAACTTACTTGTTTACAGCCCTTTTCCAGTCTTTTTAATATAAACGTCTTTACTGCTTACTCATAAAAAGTCTCTTTTTGCCATCTAATAGTAGAGTAATGTAACTAAAATCAGTATCACGAACACACACACAGTTTCCCAATACTAAACATTATTATTAAATACTACTATTATTTATATAAAATATTATTCATTGAATAATAATATTTTATAAAAGTTGGCAATTCATTTCAGGGCAATTAAAAAGTACAAATGCAGCTCTCTAATATACAGCATTAAAGTTGCATAAAATATAACATTATGAGGCTTTGTCCTTGTCCAAAATTATTTGCTCCTAAACAAATAATAGATTACTGAGATCAAAGACCTGTTAGATTTACCCAAAATGAATTATATCTCATGTTTAACCACTATAGAGACATCAGAGTCAGCGCCAAATTCCTAAAGAACTGGCCGAGGTAAGGCTGCTCTCAGTGGGTTCATGAGCGCTGACCGCCCGTTGATGCCTTGAATCTCACATCTCCGAAAACATTAAAGCAAATTTTCAAATAGACGCTATCTTTATTAACAAACCATATATTTGAAGTCTAAGCAATTACATTCTTGTCTAAAAAAATTTTATATTTATAAAATTATAGTGAATATGGGGGTTCGTCATGACATTCATTGTGAGAAATACAGCAAACGGTTCTGTTATCACTAGAATATCACACTCCTCTCAGTCAATCAGACTCGAGGACCAGAAATAACTGTTGTGTGTGTATATACATAGACTGATCTGTGCTGCTGGGTGAAATCTGACATTCTTGCATAAACAGGTCTGTTTACTATCTCTGATATTTTTAAAACATGATTAAATGATAATTACATTTAAAAACCCCTTTGTAATACATTAACTGTCCTGATTCGTTTAGTGGCACTCTAATTTTGTTATGGCACCCCGTGAAAGGTGCAGGAGCCAACTGTGCTGACATCTGTCTTCATTCCCACTTATTAGAAGTTCAGAGGGCAGGTGAGAGGAGTGATGCAGCACACATCAGGCTCACTTTTATTCTAATTAGGAAGCAAGACAAGATGTTCTTTACTGTGGAGGTTAAACTTTAGTTTTTAGTGTATTTCCGGCACGTTTAGAAACATCTGGGAAAAATCATTATCATTGTGAACTGATGTTCAGCCATTACAATTTGTTGTGGAGATATGAATGCTTTATGCCAGCATTAATGTCAGTGTGTTTGACTTTGAGGCACTTATTTGAAGGTCATACATTTTTAAGTATAGAAGATTATACTGTTTTAATGGTTCAGTGTTTTAAGATGCACAACGTGCAAATATCATCCCTGCCTAAACTATAAAAAATATCTACATTCCCGACGGGCCACTAAGGTTAATTAAGTAATGTAAATTAGGGTGGTGCGCGATGAAAGGTGATGTATGATGGGGAAGGAAATGAAAAGAGAAGAGGTTTCTAATAGTAATGACTTCAGTAATATTTGTTGAGATAGGCAGAAGATGGAAATATATTAATATTCAGAAACTGAAATGAGTTTCTCAAACTCATCTGAAACAAATATTATGAACCCTATTGTAAAATCATGGTGTTGGAAAGTGACATATTCAAACATATCAAAGTATAAAGTTTTAAATTGCAAAATATTACAGGCAGGTGTGCATATAAATATGATGTGTTTAGTGGATAGTGTCTATCTGTGTGTTTTGAACTCAATTTCTCATTTACTGCATTTACATGCAAAATAATGTTGATATTAATCAGAATTGTATTATGAATGAACAATGTGTACTCTTTCTCCATGTTTCCTGCACCCAGATCTCCCAGTTTATTTGTCAGCTAAAGTCTGGAGGATGATACAAAACCTACCTTTTTTACAAAAGGGAACACCATAGCCTGTTTTGTCAATTTTGTCTTTAGTCACACAGCAACAATTATTTAAAAAAATGGCCTTTCTAATACTAAGACATGTTTTGTTAAAAACCCTATTACCAGCAGTGAATCAACTCTTTATATGTCATGTAAACTTGATTTATGAACCAGATTAAACCTGAAGTCTGATTTTTAGAAATTTAGAAACCTTCATCTAAAATTGAAGTGGTTGCTGAAGTAATATGAATGAGTAGACAAAAAAGTAGTAAAGCAGAGTGACAAAAGTGTCCCTCGAGTACATCCAGGGCAACAATTCACAATTCACAAGCTGACATAGCTAAAGTGCTGCCAAAAAAGTTAGTATTAAATCCTTTGTCTATGTTCTTTCAATTCAAAGTGTTCAAATTGGGTTTTATTATAGATCAAGCATATCCTTCAAAGTGGGATTTATGTTGTAAAATAGGAAAACACAATCACAGAGGGCCTTGGCAGCTGAGATTGCCTCAGCTCTCTGTTAGTTTGTGTTTTGGTAGATTACAATAAAGCTACTGGGTCATTCTATAATTAGGGGTACGTTTAGAATTTGGGTGTAGAATTTAGGGTGTTCTAGTGGCTATCTTAGTTGACAATGGTTTTTCGGACACAAATAAAACAAGTTATATCACAATAAACATTTTTTCAATTTTTGAAGCATACACTCAAATGTCTTGATAACCTAATCTAACTGAAAGCAAAACTATAAAATTAATTTATATTTGAGGTAATTTTCATGCTTAAATGCTGAGTAGAATGAGCAACTTTACAAAATCGGACAGCCGAGTACCAGGGTTGTATGTGATATGAACATCATTTTTGAACAAAAGGTACGGCTTTTTCAACATATAGGGAAAAATACAATTGTGTAGTAGAAAATTAAGCATCTGGGCTTTATATTGATGAAAATATCTAAAAAAAATACTTTACAGATATGAGATGTATCCACAATTATAGAATGACCCTACTATTGCTATAGTTGACTTTTCTGAATGGGAAGGGTACTGCGATTATTACCCGTGGTTCGTAATGTTGCTGAAGTAGAAACACAAGGCTGGTTTGAGCAGTAAACAATTAGCCATATCCTGTGACTGAGTCTTCACCTTTATCTGTATTCAATCATTTTTAAACCTACGTACACCTTTGTAAGTGTGTGTATGAGTGCGTCAGAAGAGTGCCAAGCAATTATTGCACTGATTATGTTACAGATTACAAAAAATAGTGAACACAAATTGAGGAGGACAAAAAAGAATTACAAGAAGTAACCTTGAAATGATATTGTGCTGAAAATGTGTTTTACTAGAACAAAAGGATGATTTACCTTTCATTTTCATAGCCGGATTGTCCTAATGTGAGATTTGAATTTGTGAGTTCCATAGGGTCCTGATCAAGAGGTCAGATTGATGTGTTTTACAATGTGAATGTCATTTTCAGTTAAAAGTTTCATTTTTCAGCCAGCAGGATGTGATCTTCAGAGAGACTGAGTCTTCAAAGTTCAGTACGGTTATGTCTTTTTGATGGATTGTCAGAAAAGGTGGATCAAGTGGTGTAAAATGTATTGTATATCAGGGAACAATTCTGTGGCACTCCAAATATTATTATTAAAAGCCATTTCATTTTTTTTGATTGATTTGTGATAACAGATCAACCTCAGATTAGGTCCAAAGGTCTTTTTAGATTTTCTTTCATCTTTGAGAGCATTATTATTTGGACAGATCTGGCATCCTTAAATTGTACCCAATTGGTTCATGCAGAACAAGGATCACACAATTCAATCTTGAATCTTCCTGTGACCTAGACCCATAGAGAAACTTCACGGAGCCCTTAGATGAATAAATATATTTTACATTCTGTGATGTGCATTTTTTCTGCTTATTGTAATGTCAAGAGTATGAAATTTTAAAATGAATAAATTGTGCAATGAACAGATTTTAATGCTTTCTTTAGGATTTAAATGCTTTTTTTTTTTTTGACCTTTGAATGACGAATTGTTTATGCATCGGTAACCGCATTGGGCACTCCTTAAACAAGCTGGACTGAAGTGTTTTATGCAAAGCCATAACAACAGATGTCGGAAAAAGAAACCAGGCTAGAATTTAAGCCTGGATCTTCCCTATTATGCTGCGATACTCATTCCACAGAGCCACTCACCCTTGAAATTGTTATATGTATCAACTAAAAGCCCATTTGTGGACTTTTTGGTCTTTTACTCACTCAATAAGATCAGATCAACAGCTCCTAAATAGCACCTAGAGACTTTTGTTAGTTAGCATTGTCAGGCATGCATGGTATACTCAAGAGACAGCTTTCATTGTGTTTACGGGCATCCAAAATCAATCAGATCCGAAAACGGAGAGGTCTCACAGCGCTTTTTTTTATGTTGAATTTGTTCGTTTTTGTTCACTGGCAGTTTGTATGTTGCGAAAAGTCAAAGGAATACAGCACCTTTGAATTTTGTCTGATCATATCTTTTCTGTGCAAATAAAATAGCATTAGAAATGCACAGAACACAAGTCTATTCTCAGTGGATTACAATGAGCGCAGCTACTGAGAAGTACTTTTCATATTTAAAATGAACTTATATATATTTATAAGCAAGAGGACAAAGTGATTATACAGTACTTTCCTTACATTCCTTTGTTATAGTTATATGCAGAAACAAATATTAATTCAGGATGTATGTAGCCACTCTCTGTTAAATGATTTTAGCATACCTTACTGTTAGGTCTTCCTTTCCATTGTGTCTCATTTTCAGTCTGGTTTGATTTCATTTCTTTCATACCTTTTAGCCAGAGGAAAGAGTAAGTCGTAAGTCGACAGGAAGAACAACATCCCCAGGACCAAAAAAGGTTAACAAAATGAATCATCACGATCAGGCGACTTTTACTTAGACCATGTCATTGCTTACTTTTTTGATGGAAATTTCACCTTTTCTTGCTGTTGTCATTTTGCAGATGCTTTGCCATTAGTCGCTTGCAGCCACCTGAGAGTAAGTGTCATTCTGAAGGGCACACGATGAAGCAAGACCTCTGTAACTCTCCAGTTTATGCATTGCCTCAGCTAGCAGTTCAACTCACAACTGTAGGGCTGCTAGTGCTAGAAAGATTTTTAAGCAAAAACAGGTTTGTTAGGTTTAAAGCAGTGGTTCTCATTCAGGGGGCCGGGGCCCACTAGGGGGCCTCAGCGGGCTTCCAAGGGGCCTGAAGTATTTAAATTATTATTATTATTTTTTTTAAATATTAAAATCTGAATTTAAAAAAATAAAAAACTAAGACCATATTTCTTTTAATTTTATTCTCAGTAACTATTGTTTTTACAATACAGAACATAAGTTTTGGAGTCACAAAATGAATTCTGAGTTATTAATTGAAAATATTAATAAAAAAAAGTTTGAAAATAAGCAGCTTTTCCCTAAACACAGAAGAAATACCAGAAATACAATATATGGAGGGGAAACTTTGAATATAGTGTTTTTTCACAACGCGTCATTCATTGGCCAAGTTGGCGTCACTGAACATAAACAATGCCACTGAACCGAACAAAACTTAGCATATTTTGCTGATTACTGCTGCTGAAAATGGTCAATTATTGTCATGTTTTGGGCTGTACTAATCGGTCGGACCAGGAAAAACATCTGGAGTACTATAGACTGGCAAAACTTATAACAATTAAAGGAGAAGAGTGCAAAAAACTGTCTGAGAGGAAAAAAGGCGTTTGTTGTTGGCCAAACTGAACCAGGATTTCCAGGGCAAGTATTTTGACAACATTCATGTTTGTTCTTATTTCCTGTCAGGTAGGTGAAATATTAGATGATATATTATAATATCTTAATTAATACTGCTTGTATGTATCTTTACCACCTATTAACTTTAGTTTGTCAAAGAATTGCGCCCTCTCCTGCCCTACTCTGTATGATTTAGCAGCTTCTACACATTTGTTTTCTGTGGTTTAGACAGCATAAATAATCCGAGCAACGTATTCAGTAGTATTGTTGTTTACATCCGAGTATCGTCAGTATGGCCGCACATCCGGTTAGCTGACCAAATCGTGACGTCAGTGCAAACCCTCTATAGTATTGGCCAACCTGAGAACTACAGTTTTAAATAGACATGGATATACTGTTTAAAATGAAGGGAAATGGTATTTTAAGGAACCAATTATGCCTAACTTTAAGTTGGTGAAACATGTTCATTGTTAATATGCTGAACTACACCTGTGGTTTCTCTGATAGGACACCTTTGTGAACCTGAGGGGATCTGACTTCATACATCCTTTAAAAATCACCTTGAGACCAGCTGGTTTAAAATAACTGCAGAAATAACTTTTATTATTATTTTATTTTCTCAGTGACTTCATTCTCTGTTGTTGCACATAATTCCAGCAAATTATATTACCCACATTTTTCCTGGACGCGGAAGTCTCGCCCGACTGGAACGATGCTTTACATTTCCGGTGTCTGGTGTCTCTAGTGAAATTTACGTAATTTCCGAGCCGAATAATATCGTGTTAAATCTATGAAAATGGTTTTTAAAAAGCACGACGCTATAGTTTCATCACTTAACAGTGTCGCAATGACCGTCTTTTTGCAATAAGTCACTTGTCTTAGTCTAAAGAGCGGGAAGATGACATAAAGCGACGCGAGGGTAGCTGCATTGAAAACAGCGCACATAAAGCTCCCGAACGGGGTGAAGTTCGCGGGATTTTGTCCACAAAATGATAAGAATGCACATTATTTTATTATTTCACACAGTATGTTAATTTAAGCGGTGTGAGCCTTGCTTGTCTTCTTTTGTCATCGTTTCAAGTCATACAACGCTGGACACGGACATATTTGCTGGTAGCTATGCAAAACTAGTACTTAACAGGAATTCCTTAAGCTTGTTGCTGTTACAGTGGCAGCCATTTGTAAATTTAGTTATATTGAAAAAGTTTCAGTTTAATGAATTCAGTCAATATTTTTACCCCGTTTTAACATGGATTTCTATGGAGACCGGAAGACGAGAGTAACGTTACACAATCGGAAGTTAACAGCATCAGGTCGGCATTCCCCGGTCAATCAGGAAAAAGATGAATAACCAGCAAATAATGGCTTTCTAGCTGTTTATTCTGGAAAACAAACATGATCTTTACAGAGAAAGTTTAATTTTAAATACTTAAGGGGCGATATGAATGCAGCATGCTACCTGTGTTGTATTCACAAAAGACCAGCACACTAAGCTAAAAGAAAAACACTTAAAACTTGAAAGATGTTGTGATGAAATCCTATCTGCTCTTCCCCACTACATACAGTATAGAAGTCAGAGGGAGACTATGGTTTTCTGCAGGTCTAAGCAGTTGAGAGTCTCACCAGAGGTGAGATGAAAAATAATGGTCTCTTTTCACCTGCTGACTTCCCTTCCCTGCTTTACCCACTCCATGTTTTACACGAGTTGCACAGGTTCATAATTCTCAATTCTGCTGAGCATTAATTTAGCAGCGACAGAAGGGGATCCCTGGAGGAACCCAGGTGACAGCTTCATTTCAAGCCTCTTTAATGTTGTGTGGCTGCTAAGTCTCCGGCTCAATTCTCAAAAGCACCATAAAATTTCTCAAGCACAAAATATTACAGTTTTGCGCAGCAGCTTTTCAATTTGTGTTTGTCATGCGAATAAGGGCTTAGCAGGCTTACGCCGACAAGTTACGTTCTACACAGAGTATTTATTTAATTGTTGTTAATAAACGTGCCACTGGAAACTGAAAAGATCTGAAAGGGTTTTTTGAGTTCTTACTAATATTACAGGCTGGAAATTGTAACTTTGTTTGACCCAAACAATTTTTTTCTTTTATCCAGAGATTGAAAAGTTCGAAGGAGATGAGTTGAGAAAAGATGGCGAGGTGAAGAAATACTTGGATATCATCAGCAACAAAAACATCAAACTGTCAGAGCGCGTGCTGATCCCGGTGCAGCAGTATCCTAAGGTAAGTCCTCAGTGCTTCATGCAACATACAAAGAAGTGATGACGTGCTGGCCAAATCAATGTTATAGTCATGTGGAGATCAAAAAGGATCAAAAGCAATTCATCAGTTTTATGGGATTGCTGTGCTCGTGGTAATGACTTAATATGTTCTGTATCTGGCAGGAGCAAACTAGATGGTGTCAGACCCTGATTTGTGCTGCACTGCAGATCTGCTGTTATTTACACTTTATATTTCTGTCCTAGCTGAAAAGATTCCTGGCTCTCTCAGAGTAACAGGCACGCCACATCTGTTTCTACCTGTTCAAACATTATTCTGCCTCATTTCGTAATCAGGAAATTATTCTTGTTTTTCCTCCTCTTTTTTTTTTTTACACTTTACCAGCTGGCCTCTCACGCATCTGTTAGGAAATTTCAGCTTCTCAGCACTGGTAGAGGCATAAAACCATTTTATTTAGCAACATGGCCAGTATTGTAGAATGTTATTGTGTATTGATTGAATGGTCTTCTTGTGGGGCTTTGACTTTGTAGCTCATGTATTTGTTATGTTGATCAGTTTTTTTCACAGATAACAGCTGAAGTCTTTAAACGTGAAATTAAAACGAGAGATGTAGCGCACATGGTGCTGAGTGCTTATGTTTGAGTATGTAGAAAGCCAGAAATGCCTGGTTTGATTAATCTGGAATCACGTTAAACAATATCACACAACATGTTTTAGTCAGTAGCAGTGCTTTATTTTAGAAGCATGTTGAAAACAGAGTTTTTATTTCAGGTGACTGGTTATGTATTTCAGACTACTCTGCCGTTATCACGTCTGGTGCACGCGGCGCTCTTTTATTCAGCATTGTGCTGCTTTAAAATGATGCTTTGAAAACGAGTGGAAAAAAGCCCATGAGCATCACACAGACGGATCCATAAAGCTTCTGGGCTTCTCATATGCTCCCTCATTTTTTACTGTTTCTGCTTTAGGAAATGAATCCCTGGAGTACTAAAATGTGCAGACTGTTTGATGGGTTTAGTAGATTTGTGCTGTCGAAAAAAAAAAGAGTACAAAGAACACGCCTTAGGTTTAGATTTTACATGTCTTGTTCAAGTTGTTACAATGGATTTTTGTTTTCCCAAATCCCTCTTTCTGCAGAATCTTGGCTGCTTTGTAGTTATGGTAATGTTATGGCAAAGTTCTCTTATTCCTGGAACGTGAGAAATATCTGTACAGTGTCATCGGATTGATTAATGTTAAGTTTAAGTTTTTTGTTTTTGTTATGAGGGTGTAAAAGGGTAAGAGGGTGTATTTTCCTCTCAAATATAAGCATATAAAAGATTTGTTTTTGTGAAGAGTTACACACATACAAAATAGAGTCAATATGTGCAAGATGTTTTTTTGGGATCTAATTTTAGCATCTCAGGTTATTATTGATCTGAGACAAGACTAGTGATTTTAAGAGCCTTATGGAGGACCATGGGAATCTGGATTTTCTTTTTGTAACTGCAGATTGAAGCAGGTTTTGGGGGGAAGAATCAGACTGACGGGATAAAGAAACAAACCTGACGATGCACAAAATATTGTTACCATATTGATCAGCATAAGCTCATTAGAAACACGTGCCTATATATACATTTCAGCAAAACTGAAAAAACGTACCTATATTTACGAATTACCGCAGTTTCCAGTTGAAATGACCACTAGAGGCTGTAAAGCTCTGACAACTTTCATTCCTTTTAACACAAAGTATGATTTACACACAGTAAATTAATGAAGCCTAATTTTCACACAATTGCTTGCAGAATATTATATTATGGCTTCAAAATAATTTTAACATCCTGCATGATTTGAAAACTGATACTTCTGAATGTTGTCATCACATATACAGCTTCATATGCATAAGTTTTCTAATTTAAGTAGGTTTGCTTGGCAGCTCACGCCATACAGTGTTGCACTTAAGAGATAAAGAGCTCCGTTACAAACCCCGCAAAACAACAGTTCGACATAACAGCTCATATCCGCATAAGGAAGTTAAAATAGCATGGCTGCACCAACAAATGTGTTAAAATTGTTAACACTATCGGTTAGGTTTAGGGTTTAGTGTAGGGGATATTTCCAACACAGCATTAACCTTTAGCGTCACTGCCCGTATTTGAACTCTGAACAGTCGCAATACGTACCTCAAGCAGTGTAATAAAAACGCAGCAATATGTGCCGTACCAATGTAATAAAAATGTGCCACAGACAAGTATTGAACGTGTGTTTTAGTGCCACTCTCTGGAGATTTCACTTTGAAACTGGCACGAAATGTGCAGTAAGCTACTTAATTAGGGTGTTGCATAAATGTATATAGAGGCATGTTTTTCCAGTGAGCCTGGGTTCATATTGATTATAATCATTGGTATTGGTTGAAATGTCTGTATTTGATTTTTCATACTCATTTCTCTTAATTTTAATCTTAGATTAACTTTGCAGACATTTTACTCACTTACTGGAGAAGTCCACTTCCAGAACAACAATTTACAAATAATTTACTCACCCCCTTGTCATCCAAGATGTTTATGTCTTTCTGTCTTCGGTCGTAAAGAAATTATGGTTTTTGAGGAAAGCATTTCAGGATTTTTCTCTAAACGATCCCAGCCGAGGAAGAAGGGTCTTATCTAGTGAAACGATCTGTCATTTTTTAAAAAAAAAAAAATCTATTTGTATACTTTTTAAGCACAAACGCTTGTGTAGCACAGGCTCTGGGATGCACCTCCACGATGCTAGGAATTAGTAATGGGTAGTTCTTAAACGATTCTTTCATTTTGAACGAATCTTTAATGTGACTCGGGAAGAACAAGTCGTCTCGGGGAGTGATTCGTTCAGTCACGCATGCGCAACATCCTATTAGGTTCTGTACTGTAATTAATTCACCTGTTTGAAGTCTTCAGGTTTTTCGAGTCGTTCGTTCATCTTACGGGGCTGTCACGTGAAAACTTGAAACAAACCTGAAAACTTGTCAGATAAGTGGTGAGGTGAGCTAATCATAGACTAAAGAACCAGGTAAACAATGAATTAATCTTTTCTGTTTCTTATAGCATTATAGTTTTGTCTTGTTTGTAGTGTGATCAACGTTTGTATAAGCAGTAGATGTGTTAGGGATGTAACACGTAACATTTTAAATATATTTTGCTAAAATGAACGAAATGACTCGAAAAAAGGTTCGTTCATTTTGCTGAATGAGACTCAAAGGTCTGAGTCGATAAAATGATCCGAAATTCCCATCACTACTACGAATCACATGTAAGCTCATTGTCTGTGTATTGAGTATGGCGAAAAACTCCATCTTATTTTCTCCTACAACTTGAGAGGAGGACGTCGTTGTACCTTTTTGTTTGTAAACAGCCTTTACAAATGTACTTGCACTTTCTTAGTCTTTGCGTGTTCGCTTTGTAAACATTGGGTCTGTAGTTCCGCATGACCTTTCGATGTGATTCAATAGTACGTAGCGTTGTGAACGTGCATCCCAGAGCCTGTGATACACGAGCTTTTGCGCTTAAAAAGTATAAAAAAATATATTTTCCGAATAAAATTACAGAGCGTTTCGCTAGATAAGACCCTTCTTCCTTGTCTGGGATCCTTTAGAGCCCTTTGAAGCTGCATTTAAACTACATTTTGGAAGTTCAAAATTGGGGCACCAATGAAGTCCATTATATGAAGAAAAATCCTGAAATGTTTTCCTCAAAAAACATAATTTCTTCATGACTGACGACAGAAAGACATGAACATCTTGGATGACAAGGGGGTGAGTAAATTATTTGTAAATTGTTGTTCTGGAAGTGGACTTCTCCTTTAAAGTTAATCATTTAACACACTAATGATTGAAAAACACTTATTTTAAAAGTGATCTTGAGCAAGTCAAGGCAAGCTGTGATGATAAATTAACTTGTAGCATTTAACTAATACAAATGGCTTTAGTTTTTTTTTTAGTTTTATTTTTCAATTTATTTAAACAAAATAGTACATTTTATTGTGTCTGCCCATGCATTATTGGTGAAAATAAGTCCTGCTAAGAAAGTATTTTACAGGTATTCTTTTACTTGTCATGGCACTTGATATAGAGCTTCTGATTGTTTTGCTGCATTTACAAGCCATTTCTCAAGGCCAAGCCAAAACACAAATAAATACAAATATTATTTTAACGCTTAGAAACCACTATACCTCAAAATCAGTTGATCAATGAACTTGTGGACCATAACAGATAATAGCTTACAAAGTCTAGACTTTATGTTATGCTCTCTGTTACAAATCCTCAGGATTTATCTATGTGTGGTTAATTAATCCGTGTGTGACGACAGCGCTGTCTCAGAGTTTTGTCTAATCATGCTTGATGAGACTGTCTCTGAGGAAGAGCATCTCGGCTGCAGCTCAGAATATCTGAGCTGGAGTCGCTCTTGGTTTCTTTGATCCTCTCATTAAATTAGGCTAACTTTAGTTTATGTATTTGCATAATGAAGAACAGGCCTTTGTGGACCTTGAATGGCAGTTTGTTATGTATCTTGTGACTGTTTGTTCTAATGTATATATTGACCTTGACACGAATGCATTGTTCCGAATTTTGTTCCTTGCCATTGTGTCAGATTGAGACTTTTACTGCGTCACCCCATTGCTTAGAATATCTTTGTTTTTCATGACAAGATATTAATTACACATCACTGCTGTGCTATAATGCATGTGTTCAATATACATTCATGGTACAGTTATTTTTCTCCAAATTATCGCAGAGCACTATCTTTATATGAAATGAAAAATTAAATGCTTTTACAGTGGTACTGGCAGTTTAAATTATTTTATTCAGTGAATATTAAGTTCTTTGGCTCCTCTTTGCTGAATTGGCAAGGTTATAGCAGACTGGAGAACGTCTAGGTTACGTACGTAACCCTCGTTCCCTGAAGGAGGGAACGGAGACGTTACATCCCCTGCCACGACCTGACGTCACGCTGACGCCGGGCTGCAGCTCGGCTCCTCAGCAAAAGCCTGAATGAGTGGTTGCACGCCGCCATCTTATATACCCGTATGTACGGGGGAGTGGCTCGGCATGCAAATACCACTCGCCAATGTTCATGAATGTTCATTGGCCTTTTGAATAAGGCTTGGAGATGATTGGACTCTCAAGCGAGTTCCCATATGTAACGTCGTAGTGAAACGACTGAAAGGGAACAAAGACTTTTCAAAAATTTTTCTTTTCTATGTTTTTGAGTTGCAGCCTATTAATATCCATAATCCCTTTAATGAACTTATGAATTTATGACACAAATAACAACTCATACAACTTGGCTCTATCATGATCAGTCAATCAGTCAATCATTTTTTATCATTATTTATTTAGCATCTCACTGCTTAAAACACACCAGCGCCAGCTCAAACCATTTTTTGGCATTGAAATAGTACTGTCAGGATTTACTAAAGACGCACAGTGAAGAATTAGCGCATGGACACAGTTAATTTTGCACCTGATTTACCCTATAATGATAAAAATCCAAGCAGTGGTATTTGTTTAATATGTAAAAATAATATCCCCTTTTTCAAATCGAGCCATTCTCAGGTGCCTGTCGATGTGGCATCACACCGACAGAGGCCGCTCCCACAATAGTTGATTGACATGAGCGTCTTACCTCAGATCAGCTGCAACAGTCCCACCTCCACTGTTTTGATGCCGAAGCAGGGATTTTAGTCAGACAAGAATTGAGTGATTGAGGTGTTGTGTTGCTGGATGTAATAATGAATGTAGTGGTCGTCATTTACTCCTGCTATCTGAGCTGCTGAAGATGCAGTGGATTACGTTTGTTTGTGAAAGGAAAGCACCTCCTGATCTACATATGAAGAGTTCAGATGCAAAACTAGCTAAAAGCCATCACAGTCAAAAATGAAATAATGATACTGAGTGAATACTCCTGACACACATTATACATCCATCAAATACTTTTTCTTCAAACTCAGTAAATCCCAGCCTCAGCCCAATCAGAAGTACCAGTACTTACATAGAAACCTATACATCTGAGCCTGATAAAAATGCATTTTTTAAAGAAAGACGTCAGATGGATTTAGCTAGTTTTCCATCTGAACTCTTCATATATCCGTGTAATTTTGCGCAAATCATTCGTGATCCAGCTTCACTTACAGCAGAAGTGAGTATAAGGATTTTTTTATGAATCTTTGGGATCGCCTTTGCTAATAATGTGCTAGTTAGCAAGTTTAGTGGCTAAACGCAGCTAAATACGGCTAAAATAAACAGGCTTGTCACTCCAAGGAGAGAAGAGAGGGGTGGGGCGAGCAGAGCTCATTTGCATTTAAAGCAGCCTCGACCAGAATAGGATGATCTTTGCAGAGCTGATTTTTGCAAGGTAAAAAGGGTGTTGTTTTACACTACCATTGAGAATTTTTAACAAAAGTATATTATAGACTTTTTATTAAGACTCTAAAGAATCATATCAACTTGTGGAAAATGGGCATCCGATGACCCCTTTAAACTATTTTGCGCTTGAAATGGCTCCAACTGCTAGGACGAGACACCACAGAGAAAAGAGAGCATGTGGTAGAAGGAAGAGAATTTTTTCCACAAGAATGAATTTATTTGGAATGCCAGAAGAACACATTATCCAACATATCGTTTGCCAAGCTGTGTTATTTTTAATTTGTTTCAGGAAATAAAATTTGAACCCTCAACTAGGAGTCACGCAATACCAGGTCTATCAAAAACACTTGCAACCACTTTTTTTGGACTTTTTAACACACTGTTCTTTTTAAAGCACTGTGGCATCTTTATTTTTTCATTCTTTATTTGCGACTACGCTAATTTGCGCTGTGCTTGATATATTGCGTTGTTCGATATGTAAATTAGATGTTGTGTCTGTGTTCTTTAATTTGCGCATTGTCAGTAAATCACCCGCAGAAATTTCCACACCCGTTGGCACTGTTTTTGAATAAATTGCCCTGTTTAGTAAATCTGGCCAATATGGTAAACCAGGGACATTCTTTTGACAGTTGTAACATTTTTTACATTTTCCTTTATAATTCACAGACCACTAACATCTCTTCTGGTATACAAAATGTTAGCTAAATATATAAAAATAACAAAAATAATACAGCTATTAAAGGGGACATCAGATGCAAAATTCACATTTACATTTATAATGTTTGCATATAAACGTGTCTTAGCAGTGTGTGGATACAACCACCCTACAATGATAAAAATCCATTCCCTCCTTTTTTAATCCCAAAAAAACCTTAACAGTCTCAATTATCAAGCCGTTTTGTTTTTATGAGCAGTATGATATCATATTGCTCAAGCCCAGGCCACAACCGCTGACGGACTGTCCCGTAATAGCATATTTCCACCCTATTTCCACCATTTTCTCCTCGCTCGAGCAGCTGTAGTAACAACAATGTCTCGTCAGCAATGCAGGCATTTTGTAGTTGGATGTAAAAATGAACATATTAGTCTTCGACGCAGTGGATTAGTTTTGTTTTTGATGGTAATGTGCCACCAGATACACAAAAGCAGAAGAGAGGGGTGGGATGAGCAGTAGCTCATTATCATTTAAAGAGACATGCACAGAAACGGGTTGCTGTGAACAGATCTGTTTTTGACAAGGTAAAAAGGGTGTTGTTTAACACCACCATTGAGGAATTTGAACTTAAGTATGTTGGAAACATTTTATAAAGACCCTAAAGAATTATAACAAAAAAGGCATCCAGTGTCCATCTAGTGTGCATTCTGGGTATTCAAAATTTGCTGTTATTGAGTTCATGTAACTTTCTCTATTAAGTGCAATGTACTTTTTGTAATGTTTAAGTGAAATTAACTCATTTAATTTGTTTTACGGTTTTACAGTGTATGGAAAATGTGCAGTTCACAACATGAACACTTTTTTTTTTCTTCACTTCACTGAGCATATACTGAATAAGTGTCATCCTTCATCATTGAGGACATTTAGTTTGTTAAATTGCTCCCGGTCTCCCTTACATCTTGTCGGGGATCCAGTTTCTGCTACTGAATTGAAAAACTCAGCAAATATGCTTAGTTGATGTGTTTTGGACAATGTCCACTAAATGTTGAATCACTGGATATTTTTATCCTGCTTGTATTACCTCTGCAACTCTTCTTCCTTGGATCTCTTTGCACAGATCTGTATATATTTCATTGTGACATCACAAAACAGCACGCTGTTTTCATTTTTTTCATCAGTGTCTGTTATCTCTATGCAAATAAACTGTTTGATTTACCATAACTTGCTGAGAAGCACAGTCAGTGGTTTGCAATAAAATATAGTCCCTGCTGACACAGACCTCAGATACCTGTGCGAACGGATAGAAATCAAGAGAGCGTCACACATATAGACCAAACGGAAGGCCAAAAGATGGATGGGGTACCTGCATCACCATCTAGTAAAGTCAAAGACATGGTCGCCATGGAAACCACTGTATTTAGATTTAAGAGATGGATATGGGCAATCTATCAAAGGGCATTTCTGCACATCTGAGCATTGCTGCAAATTTGTTTTATGACGGTCTGTGGGTTTTTTCCCATAGGGGATGGTGTCATTTTGATCAACAGTATTCAAAAAAGGATAACTGGGACATGTGCGCAAGCATTTGGGACGTCTTGCTTTACACCGTATTGTAATTCATACTGTTTGTGCGAGTTTACAAGGTAGCCAGACTGCTTTGGTGTCTGATTTGTCAGTGGATTCTAATTAAGACTTAGCAAATGTCCTATGGGTGCATCTGTTTGTGCAGAGACTCATTAGAGGTGTAGGACGCTAAGCTTGTTTTGGTGCAGTGCACACTGATGAATCAAAATGGTGTGGAGTATGCTATCATTCACCTGATTCCACTGGGCCTAACATTAAATTGACAAACACATGTCCAGGTGCACATGCTAGCGGTGCAAAAAAAACTTGCATCATCAGCACCTGAATCGAGGCGGTAGCTGTGTTGCCCATATTTTCAGCCCAATTTCTGATTGTTATGCTGCACTGTCAAATCATGATATAAAGAAATCCTTGAAGGTGGATTGTAATGTTGTTAAATAAGTAGTGTTGGGGAGTAACTAGTTACATGTAATGGAATTATGTAATTTAATTAAAACAACAAAAAAAATAAATAAATGTAATTGTAATTAGTTACAGTTACTGAGAAAAAATGTGTAATTAAATGACAGTTACTTTTGAAAATATTAATGATTACAAAGGGGGTTACTTCTCAGTTTTTTCTCATACACACACATCTTTCATAAATTGCATTGACTGCTCTAAAATGAGACACCAATGCTTCGGGAGTTTAGGACAGAATAGGACACATGCTTATTCAATATGTTTTATTTCCTATTTGGGTTTATACATATACTTCAGTTTTTTTTTCCAAGTTTTTTTTTCCAAGGCATTGTTAGATGCCAGTGTTTCATGTCATAACTATCCAAACATTTGATTTTAAAACCAGTATCATAGCTATTAAACTATTTCTTATGATTTTAAATCAGTATTTAACGCCCGAATGATCTTAACGTAAATAAGAAGTGTTAAGTCTGAATTTGTGGTGGCTTTGCTTTGAATTAAATTATTACACGGCTCTGTGGAACACTTGATTTTGATTGGTCAGTCATGACATTTCAAGGTATGTTATTCCCTGATAACAACTGGTAAAAGCTAATAACACAGACTCATCCGGGTAACTTAAGTTGGCGCTATATGCTTGAAAGTTTTTCCTTGGTGAAAGCTTTGTGTTTGGTTAGCTAATAAATTATTAAATCTCAATTCAATGTTATGTGTACAATTTCTTAATTCTGTCAATTTACCGCTTGCTAGCAACTGATTTCTTCATGAAGTTTTGCGTTCAAATATTTCAACTCAGATCAGTGTTTTGTGCCTAATTACTTACTTTTGTGGCAATCAGCTGTGCAGTAAGTGGGATTAATGTACATCCAACCAGTTGTTATCGCAAAATATGGATGTATATTATCCCTTACTTATTATAATCTTAATTCAAGTGATCAGTAATGTTGGAAACTCAGAAGCGAAGACCAGGAGACTCTTGGGTATCTTCAGCAGAATTCTTTATTGAGAATGCGCTGCGTAGCTCTGCAGTCCTCAAAAGTCTGACAATATCTCAGCACAGCAAAGTATATAGGTTTGAAGGAGGCGGAGTACATAGAGGTGGAATCAATCTAAACAAAGCATGCAAATGTGATACAGGAAATCAGCCCAGTAAAAGATTTTTCCCAGCCTTGATCTATTTAGCATACAAGTGTCATTCAAATGCAAAGGTGCTAAACAAAAGGCACGGTTGTACCTTGAGCTTAGACTTCACACTTAACTTGGGAAAACCTGCCAGATGCTCAGGAAATGTATAAAGACAAAAGGTTATCGTCTCAGGGCTTGGGCTGTCTGCTAAATCACAATATACATAACCTTTTAGAAATTTGTAATCCAACAATTCCTCCTTTGAGAGTTCTAAAAAAAAACTCTCATAAAATACAAATTTAGACACTTAAAAGGTTCTGTGTTGATTGTTTGTAGTGATAAAAAGCATGCTGACACAGAAACAAACATGCTTCTAGGGTCCGTGAAGTTCTTACGGGTAATAGTCTTTTCTGGTTGGAACTGTTGTTTCCTCATGATGGTCGTGAGTCATTTGTTGAATGAAACACTTGATACTGTGGACGCATAGATAGTATACCAGTAGGAAGAATAACAGCAGAATTGCTATTTCCTTGATCCACAGCCAGGGTTTACCTAACAGTTCTCCGAACCATGAAGAATTATCTTCAGTCATTTGGTGTAATTTTTCTGAAAGATCAAGAATGTCTCGTTGGATTTTGTTCAAGTTCTCTGTTGGATCCATTAACCCGGTGCAGCATTCAGGGCCAATAATGGTGCAGGCTCCCCCTTGTGTTGCAAGAATGTAATCCAAGGCCACTCTGTTCTGTAAGATCATTATCTTGTGCGAAGCAAGAGTGTCCGTGATGTTACCTAGGGCCAAAGCTGTGTCATTAGCTAGTTTCTGTACAGAATTTGATAAGCTTCTGACTTGATCCAGGGCCTGTATGACACCATAAGACGGGATTAAGGCTCCAAGAGTTCTTGACCACCATGTTTGTGCACAAGTGAGTCCAGGGATGCAGCCATCTTCTTTGTCTGTGGTAGGAGCTGAGCTTAGTAAATGTGGAGAGCTTGGGGAGGAGTGTGTATTTTCTCTGATAGCCGGTAAAACATAAACCAAGGTGCACCTGCCGTTGAATTGGCTAGGTAGGATGTTGTAGACAGAAGTTCCACATAACCAGAAGGTGCCAGTCGGTGGAGGAATCATGCACCACTGATTTACTGAGAAGAATTTTGGGAGAGATGCTGTCCTGTGGAGACAAACTTCTAAGTCCTTTTCCTCTCTTCCTGATGATGGAGTAATGTCCACATGGGAATTTGTTCTCATCTTGATCACAAAGCTGCAACGTTCATGAGGAATTTCACCCAGTGGAGTCGAGGCTGGAGCATCATTTTCCATGCACCAAGGAAAAGTAATTGGCAGGAGTAGATCTGTCATAATGGGAGTAGCTGAAGTTAGGTTGCAGGATGGTAATCCAGGAATGCAACACGGAGAAGCTGGAGGAGTTGTGATGTGGTGGCATGTACCTCTGTTGAATATTCCACTCGTTTGAACACCGAACAAGGTGCACGTGTCACAGTGGGAGATGGGGTGTGCCACCCATGGTATCCCTGCTTTTACTGAAGGTGGGTGTGGCATGCAAACGTTCTTTCCAGCAAACAAGGCATTTCTTGACATATTCATCAGTTCTAAGAATATGTTGTTTCTGGAGTCTATAGCTTGTGCGATGTTCATGATGATTACTAGAACGGCAATCTTGATCATGTTGATGGATGACTGAAGTTCTTTAATTTAATTCTCTGCGTTGTGTTTTTTTTTTTTTTTTAAGTTCTGTCTTCCGTGACAGTTGGCTCGGCAGTGGGTCTAGTTGTCCTTTAAAGTTTGTAGCTTCATACACAGGTGAGGGGGTCGATGTGTATGGGTCTCGGGACAGCCATCAAGGGGTATCTGCACAGAGTAAGAAAGAAAACAAAAGACGACAGAGCAGTATTTGTTGTAAAAGGCTGCAAACAATAGAGTTGTAGCCTCTGTTCAATCTGAGTCTAGTCTTGTTGTTCCTTCTTTCCCTAGTTCTTAATTCCCGTGACACCTAAAGAACAGTGAGGTAAGGATGGACTAGTGGATGGGGAAGGCCTATGAGGAAGTCTTCACCTCAGGGTTGGCCCCCGAAGCCTGTTGCATTCGGTTCTTCCCTGGGCTCCTCACTGCTCTGTGTGTCCTATCCTATCCCTGTAGGTGGGGGAACAACTTTACAGTGTGACACATGAGTCCAGGTTTTCCTTCCCTGACACAAAACTGCAGCTGCTGTGATCAACATCACTTGATGTGGTCCGTGCCACTTAGGCTCTAATGGTTTGTTTTTGAATGACTTTATCATAACCCACTGACCTGGGATGATTGTGTGTCCACCTTCTGGTGGATTCTGCCAACATGACTCAACTCTTTCTCTGGAACTCTGTACTGCCTTTGTAAGGTTTTCACAATAAGTGATCAGGGCATCTGAGGCAATGTGCACATCAGCATTTCTAAGATCAATTGCACCTGGCATCTGCATTGGGCGTCCTGTAATAATCTCATGAGGGCTTAGACCTACTGATCTGTTAGGTGATGCTCTCAGACTACACAATACCGCTGGCAGCGCTTCGACCCATACTACTCCTTCCTGATGCATTTTGCTTAGCCTGGTTTTGATTGATCTGTTTGCACGTTCGACTTGCGCCGATGCTTGTGGTCTATGAGGACAGTGAAGATTCCACTTAATTTTCAACATTTTAGACACTTCCTTGACTACCTGTCCTGTGAAGTGGGTTCCTTGATCTGAGTCAATGCTATCTGGTAATCCCCATCTGGGAATGAAATCAGTGACAAGACATTTAGCAGTATGTGCAGCTGTGGCACGCCCTGTTGGATAAGCTTCTATCCATCTTGAGAACTTGTCTATTACTATCAAAACGTCAGTTTTTCCCTTACAAGGAGGCAATGATATGTAATCAACTTGTAGGTGACGAAACGGTCCTGGTGGAGCTGGGGTATGTGTTGCTGGTGTAGTTGCTGCTGGCACATCATTATTTTTTTGACATGTAACGCATCTCTTGACTGTTTCAGTGGCTACATTTCTGAATTTTGGATTCCACCATTGATTTGAGAACCTGTGATTCATTGTTGCTGGACCACTGTGACCCAAATTGTGTATTTGTTGAGCCAAATATGGCAGCAGTGATTCGGGAGCAACATATTTTCCTCCTTTGGTCCAGCAACCAGATGAATCCACTGTGGCTCCTTTGTCTAACCATGTCCATGCTTCATATAAAGGAACGTCTTTGTACAGATCAATGATTGATTCAGGAGGCAGAATTGTCTTCTGTGCTGTACTACCTGAACACACCTGTACATTTGCATATGAACAAGCCTGTTTAGCAGCTACATCAGCAAGAGCATTACCTTTAGCTTCCGTAGTATTAGTTGTGAGATGTGCTTTCACTTTGATCACAGCTAATTTCTTTGGAAGTTTCATGGCAAACATTAGATCTTTCACTAATCCAGCATGCTTAATGGGTGATCCAGCAGAAGTTAAAAACTGTCTACTTTGCCAAATGATACCAAAATCATGAATTACCCCAAAAGCATACCTGGAATCAGTGTAGATATTTGCAGTTGATCCTGACGCTAGCGTGCATGCTCTAGTTAAGGCTACTAGTTCTGCAGCTTGAGCTGAAAAATGATCTGGAAGACGACCTGAAGCTACCACTTCAGTGGTAGAAGTTACTGCATAACCTGCTCGTCTGTTACCTTCAATAACTTGAGCTGAACCATCAACATACAACTCCAATTCGGCATTATCTATGGGAGTTTCTGTTATTTCACTTGTAGGTGTGTATGTAAGCGTAACACAATCATGAGCCATTTCTCCTTCATCCTCTAAGACAACTTCAGTCATTGCAGACATCATACATGAGGATGGGTTTGTGACTGGTGCACGCTGTAAAACAATGTTCGGGGCTGTGAGGGTTGTTAACCAATTTCCCCAACGAGAGGATGTGACAGAAGTGACTTTTGCTTGATTCATTAGTGCAGACACTGCATGAGGGCATCTTACATTTACAGTCTGTCCTAACACCATTCCTGATGATGCCTGAAGAGCTAGATGAACTGCCTGTACTGCTCTGAGACATGGGCCCATACCTTGAGCGACTATGTCAAGTTTGCCAGAATAGTAATGAATTGGGCGTAAATTGCCCCCATGATCTTGCATTAGACATGCAGTCATAAAGCCTAAGTGTTCATGAACATAAAGCACAAAGGGCCTATCAGACTGGGCAATTCCTAATGCTGGCGCTTGACATAATGCTCTCTTCAAATCATTGAAAGCTTTGAGGTGAATTTCTTCCATACAAACTGTATCGGAATCTCTAACCTGACCTTTCAACAAGTCATAGAGTGGCTGAGCAATTGAGGCATAGTCTTCAATCCAAGGTCTACAGTAACCTGCTGTTCCTAAAAATGATCTTAGTGTTTTAATGTTAGTAGGCGGAGGTATTGCTTTGACTGAAGCGGCTCGATCCTGTGTAATGGATCTATTTCCTGTACCAATTGTTTGACCCAGAAATGTAACTTGATTTTTAGCAATTTGAGCTTTGTGAAAGCTACATTTATGTCCTTTTTTCTGCAAATAGTCCAACAATGCTGTCAATTCAGTTTGATGTACCTCATGATCTGTTGAGGCAAATAAAATATCATCGATATATTGAATCATAGTGGACTGTTTGACTGGACATTCTGGGTCACACAAATCACGTCTGAGAGCCTGATGGTATATGGTTGGGGAATTTTGAAATCCCTGGGGCAAACGTGTCCACTGATATTGTTCATAGTCAACTGTGAAAGCTAACCATGGCTGGCTGTCAGCGTGCAAGGGTACAGAAAAGAATCCATTAGACATATCAATTACTGAAAAAACCTTACAATCTAATGGTAAGCCATTACAAATTGTAGATGGATCGGCTACTAGGGGGGTGATTTTTTCAGTATGCTTATTGGCTACTCTGTAGTCTATTGTGAGTCTCCATGACCCATTGGCTTTCTTGATGGGCCATATGGGTGAATTACAGGGACTGTTGGTTTTAACGAGCACTCCTTGCTTCAGCAATTTTTCTACAATAGGTTTGACTCCCTGTATAGCTTCCTTACTGATCGGGTATTGTTTGGTAACAGGAGGGGCGGTTCCTGTTAATTTGGCTGGTTCTACACCAGTGAGAAACCCGCAATCATCTTTGTCTTTAGCCCAAATTGGATGATTCTGTAAGAAAGCATACTCAGGAGTGATTGCATTACTGGTAGAAACTTGTGCTGAAGCAATTTTTATGCTAGCAGATTCTGAGGACATGTCTAAAGTTAAATGTACTTGTCTCAGTAGATCCATGCCTAGAATTGCACCTGTATTTAATGGAGCACATAACAATTTTGTAGTCAGAGTTTTCGGGCCTAATTGTACCTCTATGGGTGGAGTTTCATACAAAACAGAATCTTCACCTACTACACCAGTTAAACAAAGTTTAGTTTTCTTGTACGGAATGTTTAAATCTTTAGCCAATTTTGTAGGAACTACTGTGATTTCTGCACCTGTATCAAGCAAAAAGTCAATCTCTTTCTCTTGTATGCTACCTTTCACAAAAATTCTTTTGTCATTGTGATGTATTACAGGGGAAAGGTAGCTACTCACAGCCCCAACAATTAGTTTTTTTCCTGCTCTTTTTGTGCTCTTAGAAGAGCCTGAGCAAGCTGTCCTAACGTTTCACTGGTCATTGGTGGAACTACTTCAGGGTTGTAGGCGGGCTGAGAAGGAGCAGAATTATGCATAGCATTTCTTTTATTATCTTGCAACTTCTTCCTACACTCTTTCTCCCAATGTCCTAGTTTTCCACAATAATTGCATTTCCCTTCTTTTTTAGACCATCTCTTGTCTCGATTTGTTGTGCTAAACGTAGCTGCTGCTACTCTTACTTTTGCCTTAACATCAGAATCTCTTTCCCAAGTAGCTAACGTGTCTAAGTTACTTCTGAGAGTTTTGTTAGACCAAGTTAGATCTAGGAATGGCAAGGCTTTTCTGTACTCAGCTACAAGGCCATCTGACCAGATGCGGACTAAGGGTCCCTTGTCATCTAGCACACTTTCAGGATCATCAACTATTCCACTGTAAGTTACAGCTGACTGGCAAAACTTCTCAGTGTATTCACTTACAGTTTCCTCTTTCTTTTGTACACAGTTAATGATTCTGGACCAGTCTATTTTGGGTCCCATAATATTCTTTAGGATTTTCAAAACACCTTCTCTCAAATCCGCTTTACTGGCATGTCGTAGTTCAGAAGTAACAGCAGACTCAAAACTGTTGAATTCAGATTCAGTTAGAATTTGTGACATCAGCTGTGTGACTTCTACTAACGACATGTCGTAGAGACGCATTTTGCTAATCAGTGCTCTTCTAAATTCACAAAAATTTGTGCGTGCTGAGGGTAAGCCCTGGGACAATCTCTCTATATCTTTAGGTTCCAGCATTTTTGCAATTGCTTGAACCTGGACAACAGCAGAGTTGGGAGGAACACTTTCAATTCCCTCAATTCCCTGAGATCTTCTCCTAGCACCACATACCTTCACTGAATCTACAGGCACATCAGTTACTGATTGGATGGCTACATCTGTTTCAAAGAAAGCTTGTAAGTCAGGATAAAGGTTATCAGGCTGACTAACTTCCATATCAGTTTTTTCTAAAGCTTTGTTGTGGTTCAATTTCTTAGTCAAAGTGGATATTCTAGCCCGAAGCTCTTTGTTCTGTTCCTCTAGCTCTGAGTTACGCTGAGACTGTTGTGTAGCTAGCGCTAAACCAAATTCTCTGTGGCAGCAGATAATGCCTTTTACATTTTTCTTACGAATACATGCTCCAAGTACTTTTTTACACTCATCTACAGACCAAGTCTTGTCTGGATGGATCTCATATTTCTTAGTCAATTCTTGTCTAACTTTTTCAGTTACTATTAGGTTCATTTGCACTCCTAACAGTGATTTGAATTCGCTATCTGACCACAAAGGAGTTGCGAGACCACCTTTTTCAGTTGTGGGGATCAGCCTAGCGTTCTTTCTAACCATTTTGTGAGTTTCTTTGTTACCACACAATCACAACACTAAAACTTCTCTGATCAACAGAGGGTACGCTTGTTAACACAGATCAACTATAGTTAACCTTTCCTGAATTAACAGAAGACAACACAAACTACTAGCACTTTACACTAGTCTTCTCTGCCTAAACAGAGGGTAACAGATATTAGCACTTTACGCTAAACTTCTCTCTCTGAAGAGAGGATCAACAATTCTTCTCTGCCGAAACAAAGGATAACAGATATTAGCACGTAATGCTAATCTTCTCTACCTAAAATAGAGGATAAACAATTCTTCTCTGCCGAAACAAAGGATAACAGATATTAGCACGTAATGCTAATCTTCTCTACCTGAAATAGAGGATAACTGATATTAGCACGTAATGCTAATCTTCTCTACCTGAAATAGAGGATAACTTGTCTGTTAAACAAACCCTGCAGCTGTTTGTTAACACTTCTCTGGCGGCGCAGAGGATAACCACATGTACTGGCTTCTAATGGTTCTTTTGGATAGAGTGATACTCACCAACCCTTGGTACAGAAAGATTCAGTCTGGAACGAAGTCAGATCTTTGTTGAGCTTGTTGAGCTTCAATCTGGATTCAGGTGAGGAGCTCTATCCGGGTCACGGCACCAAAACTGTTGGAAACTCAGAAGCGAAGACCAGGAGACTCTTGGGTATCTTCAGCAGAATTCTTTATTGAGAATGCGCTGCGTAGCTCTGCAGTCCTCAAAAGTCTGACAATATCTCAGCACAGCAAAGTATATAGGTTTGAAGGAGGCGGAGTACATAGAGGTGGAATCAATCTAAACAAAGCATGCAAATGTGATACAGGAAATCAGCCCAGTAAAAGATTTTTCCCAGCCTTGATCTATTTAGCATACAAGTGTCATTCAAATGCAAAGGTGCTAAACAAAAGGCACGGTTGTACCTTGAGCTTAGACTTCACACTTAACTTGGGAAAACCTGCCAGATGCTCAGGAAATGTATAAAGACAAAAGGTTATCGTCTCAGGGCTTGGGCTGTCTGCTAAATCACAATATACATAACCTTTTAGAAATTTGTAATCCAACAGTAATCAGTGTTGAGTGCAACTATAAGGTTAACTCTGCCTGGTTTAAATGTTTTAAAATGATTAACAGTTGAAAATATTAGAAATTTAGAAAAGTAAACAAAAAGTAATCAAATGTAATAAGTTACATTACTTTAAAAAAGTAATTGAAAAGTTACACTGCTTATTACATTTTAAATAGAGTAACTTGTAATCTGTAACCTATTACATTTCTAAAGTAACCTTCCCAGCACTGTAAATAAGGTTAAATGGAACATGACTGCAAATATCTCTAATATATTTGATAAAATATCAGTAGTAAAATCTATTTTTTTTAATCTCCAAAAAAATATAAACAGTCTCAATTATGAAGCCGTTTTGTTTTTTCGATGTCATTACTGCTCAGGCCCCGCCCACCACTGCAGACAGACTGTCAGATATTAGCATATTTCCACCAGAGCTCTACACTTACTTTTTGTTTTTCTTTAGGAGCAAATTTCAGGAAATCTGATCAAAAATTAGCCTTTCCAATACGAGGTGATATTTGACTCCTTAAAGTGATTTACAGAGGAATTTTGTTCCCTGAGATTGACCGATATATAGATTTACCAATATTTTTCCTGATATTTAAGCATTTTACCATTATCAGTTATTGGTTTTGCAATATCAGGTTCACCGATAAACGCCGCCATCTTGTCGTGTTTTGAGAATTGCGTGCTTGCGGCGCGTCTGAGGAAAGACCTGACAACAACGATGTGCAAAGTTAAAGCATAGCCTATTTTCTTGCTTTGCTGTATTTAGTAAACTTTATTTAATAACAGCCATTAATGCTCATATCAGATGTAATACATAAATGCCTGATATGTAGCTAGTTTATGCAGCTTGGCTCTAAGAAAAGACGAACTTACAGTCACTTAAAAAATTTGTCAAGTCCTGTCCCAATAAACATAACTTTGCCTAAATTAAATAATATACAGCCATGAATGAGCACATGCTGAAAATGAAAGTGCTGAATTTAATTCTCTCTCTTTTGTCTGTGTGTATAAAAAGGGTTTTTAAAAAGGCGAAGTGTAGGGTAAAAGGTGCAGAGATATGCAAAAACATAGGTTGACAGGAAGGTAGGAATATGATTTTATGGTCCTATGCTTTCCACAGATGATACAAATGCATATAAATACATTTAGACCACTTAACTTCGGGAGAGTGAAAAGACTTTCAACCAGCGAAACAAAAAATGTTTTGAACCAAGTCACCTACCCTGCCATTAATGTCATTTTAAATTGCTTATCATTTAAAGTGCTGTAAAGAAAGTCAGGCATGCAAGAAATGAAAGCATGAGAACACATTTTTTTTAAGCACTAGACAGCAAGAATTGTATTTGCGTTTAGGCAAAAATCTTGAAGATATTTATAAATCCATTGCGGTGGTGCATTCAGTATTCACAATGCTGTTGTAGTAGTAAACAACCAGCTTTACCTAAACCTTTCATTAAAAACCAGCCACAAGAAAAGACGCAAACAGATCAACCACAAGGTTTGCCTTTATAGTTGTGAAAACACAACTAATCCGTTGAATAGTAATGCCGGTGGTTGTTGTCCCCAAAGATTGTGGCTTATCTGTCTCCAGTTATATGACCTTTACATGGAGGTGTAGGCAAGCTCTGCACACAAAGATAATCCAATTGTTGTCTTGTTAAAGAATTCCCTAGTCCCAAAGGCCGACCAACCTTGTCAAAGGTGTTTAACATAGATAAGCTGCTGAACAGATTCAGAATCGAACAGTACACAGTAGGGAGAAATAAAAAAGAAAAAATCAACAACAGCGAGGAAGTTGTATCTTCTTAATGAATTAAAAGCCTGCAAAGGCACCTTTTATTTGTTTTGAGGAAGGTTATTTATATAATTGTAAACATGAGCTCAGATAATGTGGGTTTTCTTGTGGCGCACAGTTGTTGTTTCAAGATTTAGAGAGACGGAAAAGTCATGGAAAGAAACACTGAGCCTATGGGAATATGGCTTCTTTCCTAATCGGTTTATAAAGCTTATCCCAGTATGTTTCAAATGACCAACACCCCATGGGATAACACACTCACTAAGCAGCCAGCAGAAAGGCATTCATTTGTGATGCGGGTGCCATAATCTTGAGCAAACAAATATTTTCGCACTTGGAAAACTTGTAAATGTGTGACTTTCCAGTTTTTTGACCTTTCCAGGACAGAATTACGTTTTTAAGAGCTGACACTGAAGTAACATGGGAAATGTAGTCTAGAGAAGAGGATGCCTCTCATCTGTATGGGTAGCAGTCTTTTAACCTGTCAGCCTCCTGACTCTGAGATGGTCTTAATGTGCTGTTTGTTTACCCTGCATCTGTGCTGTCAGCCCCAGAGTGTCAGAGCTCAATATGGGTTCTGTAATGCAGGGGATCCATCATCAACTTTTCCTCAGGCTGATACCTTTCCTAGTGCTGCACTGAACGCAATATTCAGAATGTTGAAACATACGTCTCAGTCTGATGTCTCACATGTTTGTTGGGCGTTCTGTTTATGTGCATCTCATTTTCCCATTTTACACATTCTGACTAGAGCTGTCAGTCGATTAAAATTTGAAATCGAATTATTACATGATGTTTCGATTAATTAATCGCAAAATAAATTTGACTGTGAAAATACCCTCAAAAGATTATTTAAAGCTATTTTTGTGTTAAATGACAAAGTATCCTGTAGACATTACAAACTGTAGCTTTAGAAAAAAATATTTCTTCATAGAATTTATTGCATGTAAACATTTAGGCTGTAACGTAAACTATGAAACATAAAAGAAGGTCATTAGAGAAACATCTCAGTATTGTTTTGTTTATACGATGAAAGTCATGGATAACTTCAAAATAAAAACTTCAAAATACCTTCTTTCATGTTCCACAAAAGAAAAGTTTGAAACAACATGAGGGTAAGTAAATAATGACAGAATTTAACATTTTTGGTAAACTATCCCTTTATTTTTCTTTCTCTTTTTTTTTTAAAAAAGGAAAGGATACTGTAAATAAGAAACTAAATCTGCCAGCAGATGGCAGTAAATGTCGTTATGAGTATTTATTTATTCGATTCGTTCAAACGGCAGGAATGAAGTAAATGACTCTCTACGAATGGGTTTTCGAATCATTTGTTCACACAATTCGTTCAAAACACTGATTCATTCAGAAACTAAACACCGCTGTATTGCTTGGAGACGTGCAACAATTCTGCTGTGGCTGTAAGGGTAATATATTCTCTGCAAAAATGAACAAAAACACGTAATACTGTGTTTAAAATTTAACACAGTATCAAATTCTTATTTACTGAACTGTTGTATAAAATCACATTTAAGCTTGTGATAGTTTGGGACTAAATCAGCACTCTTGTCATATTGCTCTTGCTGCCTGTGTGATATTGTGTGATATGTGATGCATATAAATATGAGACAAAACACATACAGGGGCATTTTTTGCACCTATATTCTGATTTTAGGGCATAACTGCATTTGTGGAGTTGTTGCCCTGCATCATATTTGTCAAAAGTCAACTGTATGAAATATAAGATGATGTACAGGTGCGTTAAAATACTTTAATCATGTTTTTTTCGTAACTAATTAATTAAGTTAATGCCTTAAACTGACAGCCCTAAATTTGACATATTGTATGCTTAAATATTAAAATTATTATGTGTTATTATTTTAGTAATCTCATTAGATCTTTAAATGCTTTGAGATGTCTGTTAATAACCAATGGACTACTTGCACAACTACTTCTGCGTTCTACTTATTACTACTTGGGAGTTTCCGGTTAGCGTTCAGCGCACCTACATACAGACAGTTGCTAATGAGAACGTAGAGTATTGCTACATTTTAGGGCTGGGATTAAAAAAAAAACAAACAAAAAAAACAATTAATCATATTCTCTGCATTAACATGAATTATCTTCAACCTGCTGAAATGTTACTATAAATTTATTTCCCTTCAGTATATGCATTCTGAATAATAAAATATATATATATATATATATATTTCCCCACTAACCTGCCGCATTCTCACGACCAGTATTTTTCTTTTACTGATCATATTTCATACCTGTTGAATGTACAGTTTTAAATGAGTTTGACTGATAAACACCCTTACGAAAATTAACCATGGTTTTACGATAGTAAAAGTGTCATGTCTTTTTCGTTTTTACTATTTGTATAACAACACTTTTACTACAATTAGCCTACCATCGGTAAACTATGGTCAGTGTAGTAAAACCTGAGTTAATTTGTGGTTATATAGTTTAACTTCAATTGCAATTTTTGGTTTTATTTGTAGTAAAACCATGGCTAATTTGTTTGTGTGCATTGGTGCTTTTATTACGAGCCCCTACTGCTTATTCCATTGTTTAAAATGCCTGAATGAATGTGTGATAACTGCCTTATTTAGCGGTGTTAAACATTGAAATAATTTTTAACAGTAACACGTTACAGGGCGACTACTTTGAATATTCATATTTTGGCATTAGGCTACATACAGTGAAATAATGACGGAGAATATGACAGAATAGTGACTCACATATTTAATACAGATAAATAAAAGTTCATTATGGTTATATTCATCAGAGCTCACAAACACAGCGTCGCTGTTTACACTTGCTTGAGGTAGTTTTTGACTTGTGCAAAAAAATTCCTCCGTGCGCATCAAAAAAGGATAACTTGACTAACCAGTGGATCGATCTTGTTGCACAGCATCTGAAATGTTGTTATGGTCATTTCTGTATAATTGCCTTCTAATACTGTCTTACATGGCTGCGTTACCAAACAGCAGGCATCCACCTCCGAAAGCAGTGACCACATTTGTGTTTTGTCTGCTTGCTCTGAGCTGCAATTTATATATGAAAAATTATTATATTCTGTGGCTTCTCTTACTTTTCTTGGTGATATTTATTGCCAGTATATCAGAAATATCAGACGATTTTGTTCTCTTTGACTCATTGGATGGAACCTTGCTTATTCACAAATGCTTTATGTGATTTTCCAATTTTACATACAAGTTAAATTCCCAACTTTGGATGGAAACCCAGTTTGTGGAAACTGAATTTGAAACCCACTGTCAAGGTTTTAAGGCTTTAACTAACAATTTTACTTTAAGTTCATTCTATATTGCTCATAATTTTGAATGTTGTAAAGAAAATCAGGCATATATAAACAAATATTCATATTTTTTTCAGCAAGGACGCATTAAACTGATCAAATGTAACAGTCAGGACTTTTACAGTGATATAAAAATGCAGGGCTTTTTTTTCATAAAAGAATCCTGAAAAAATATATCACAGTTTCCATAAAAATATTAAACAGCACAAATGTTATCGCATTAAAATACATGTATATAAAAAAACAGTTTTACTGTTTATTGTTTTTGATCAAATAAATACAAACATGGTATGCATACGATTTCTTAATTAAAATGATAAATAATTAAAATCACATTTAAAAAAATCTACTGACTCCAAACCTTGTAGTTAGTGTATGTTTTATAAATATTAAAATATACTTATTAGTCATTATACGAAAACCCTTCAGCTTATTTTGATGTTAAAGCTAATAATATATGTTGAATACTGGCCAGTATCAAAGCTCTCCCTCTTTCTCCTAGCTCATTAGCCTCCACTAACAGCCAGCAGTGGCCCTTTGACTCCCGCCTCTATTTAACACCATAGTGCGCTGCCCCTGTTTAAACCATTCTCTGCTAATGCCCATGTCCATTGACTGCGGCCAAGCCATTTCTCCTGGCCATTATTACATCTCTCTCAGTCCTAGTTCCCAGCAATAATCCTGCTATCAGCCAGTGCTAGGCCTCGCTAGCAGCACAGCTGGCTACACTGGCAGTAGACATCTAACCACATCTGCGGATCTTATCTGGTTTCACAGCTTATGGCAAGGGTGCTGTGTTTCAACCTCCAACTCAAACAGAGGCAAACAGCCTAACTGCACTTACGGTTATGTTAAGAGTTCCCTTCGCCAGCTTTGGCTGGCAGCACATTCTGTTTTGAAGCCTGAGGAGTTTTGTGCCATTTTTGCTGAAACAGCCTTGAGGATATTTAGAAGTTTTTTATTGGCCCTAGACTTCATAGTCATTTATACAGTGTAAGATGCAGACTGTAGCTGTTGTAGCTCTTTCTGCAGAGTCTGTAGTTCCAGGTTTAACTGGCACAGTCTGAAGCCCAAATCCACAAATAACACAAGTTAGCATGTGTCTTGTGCTTAACGTCTCTTTAGATTAAGATGTAGTTCGCATTCAGTTATTGTAAACTGGCAGCAGATTGAAATTGTGGCTGTGTCCCTCAAGATCTCCTGTTCCAATTTTTTGATGATGTGATAAGATGCACCAAAAATAGATTAGTATACTCTATTTATTTCACAACAGATACGAATATGCACCTTTCATACTGAAGAATGAAACACAAAATAATCAAAGACTTCGATATACGTATAGAGGAGCAATTTCTATCAAATCCGTTGAGATGAAGCTGAAGAGAAGATTTTAAACTCTTAAGACTCTTTCTGAGGAAGTTTAAATTAACAAGTAAAGCTGGTCTTAGTGCAGGGATTCTCAACCTTATTTGCTCTGTGACACATTTTTAAGATCCAAAATTATTGAAACCCAACATTGAAGAATTACGTTAGACACTTGATGACCTCACAGATTTAATTTCCCACAAAAAGGAAGTCTATAATACCTAGAGAGAGTCTTTGGCATTAACATTCATGTCTATGGTAACCTAAATATTGTATTAAGATTGCATTAAAAATTTATGTTAATACCGATGATAAGCTTTAAGCATTTTTACTCAATATCAATTAATCACACAGCAGAAATGAATGTCAGTGCATGTCACTAAGACGTCTGCATGTTCTGCATGTTTTTGTGTGAATAAGTGACAAAAACTCAAATATTTTTGACACCATAGACTATAGATATACAAACACAGTTCATTACTTATGTAATATGGTGAAATATGCCTCACCTTCTAAATGAAAGAGCCAATCGCTGCTTGGTAAAGTCATTGCGTCACTGTAGCGGCTGCGGCCATTCCCATAGAACCTGAGACTCGTGCTTAGAACTGCACATGTGCATTGGCTGGTCTAGACTGAAAATTACTTTAAAAAAAAAAAAAAAAACCTTTTGAGCTTTAATTTATGCATTTCTGTTGTTTATCTTATTTCACAAAAAAATAAAATCCAATATTTTGTTGTAAATTGTTATATTTTCATTTTAAAAAAACTGATTCAGTTGTTAAAGTTTTATTTATTAATTTCACAAATTTTGATGGTAAATTTGTATTTAATCATAAAACACAGAATCCAGAATAAAATACAGTGGAAAACACAGAATTAGGGAAAAATTAGGGAAAAATAAAAGGGATTTCATTGGGCCATAAATTAAAAAGTGGCATACTATGTGGAGTTTAATTATGAACAAACAAGTTATGTTTACAGTCATTCTCAAGGTCTGACAAACATGTGGAACATATTTCCTTCCCCATTAATGATAATAATAATATTGTAATAAATAGCAATATATTTAATGGTAAGAACAATGGCACTGAAAAAAAAATAGAAACACATCTAAAATCATCTTCACTTTTGCAGAGTAATGAAATATTAGTGTTTATATGTGTTTCTTAGTAAATACATTCATACATAAATACACAACTAATAAAATGATAAATATTGCATGGCCCTCAGTGGATAAAGAAGCTTTTTGTCTGCTGATTGTGTAGTTACAGCCTGTTGGACAAATTGACAGAAATGCCTCCAACGGGACGACTGTCAGTATGTGATGATAGTAAAATGTGTCTGGTGATCGTGCCAATATGAAACTGATCAAGAGCTTAGTGGTCTGAGTGGCTTGAATGACTTCTGAAAAGATTTTGACAGAGAAATCAATGTAATGCACATCAGAGAGCACCGAGCGCAGGTGAAGGTCCCTGTCAAAGGGACTCATGTGTGAAAAGTCATTTGTTCAGCCAGTCACACACACACTCTGAAGTCACTGCGGGCTCAGAAAATAAGTGATTCTGCATGACAGCACAGAGAATAGCCATCCAAGCTTCTTTAGTTATCAATAAACACAACAGCGAATGTTTTTCCAGGATTTTGGCAGTGTTTTCAGATGTACACACTGATCCAGGCTCTAGAAGTGTGGGTTAGCGATCTACTCTCCATCACAACAGCACACTACGCACGCTTTCTTAGAAGTCCCATTTGCTCATAATAAGCCAATGCGGTTTGACACTTATGCCTCCGGTTGTCAGGTTTATCATCCTCGGCCTGTCAGTGCTGCATAATGCCCATCATTCTGCGCCCTGCCTCTGCTGGGGACTGCGAGGGACAGCTTGCATCGCTTCAAACCTCATCCAGCGCTGAACTGTGCCCCCTAATAAAGCCTAAATTGCCCACCGTGGAGCAGGAGAGCGGCTCCAGACATTCATTAGCTTAATGAAAACAGGCCACTCCACTGCAGCCGCCCAGTGAGCATCTTCACACTGTAGCTGAGGCAACCATCTGCTCCGAGGCACCCAGCCAGCTGCAGAGTATTCCTGTCATACACACCCCGTCAGAGGCAATGCAAACGGCACACCTCCAGCTCACCCGCTCTGAGAGAGTTGGTCATGACGCTTTGGCGCAGTGCTGCAGTGTTGCTAAATATACTGCCCTACCCACACCTCACCCTTTCACCTGAAATGCTTTGCATTTGCTTTGTGGCTCCGGCCAAATTTGGTGACGGTTCTTCTGCAAGCTTGAGTTCCCTACAGCTGCATCTACAGCCTGACTGGGAAGAGCATGTGTTGAGGAGTTTCCAGCCATGTGCTAGGCAGGGTACGTCAACATGTGTTATAGCCAACTGTTTCATTCTGGCCGCCACATATCAGCTAACCTTTGCAAACATTTGAAGGACAAATTCACTTTTCTTAGTAATGTCTGGCTCACTGGGCTGGAAATAAACAAATACTGTAGTAAACAGCCATGTCACTAAAATGATGCAACTTTACACTGTACACACTGTTTACACTGTGAATGTTATAGTTGGATTGTCACAATGGTGGACTAGATATAGTGTCGTGATATACGATCATCGTGATATTTAAATAATAAAATATAGTTATCGTGTTAAAGGGATAGTTCACCCAAAAATGAAAATTTGATGTTTATCTGTTAACCCTTAGTACATCCAAGATGTAGGTGACTTTGTTTCTTCAGTAGAACACAAACAAAGATTTTTAATTTAAACCATTGCAGTCTGTCAGTCATGTAATGGCAGTCAATGGGATCCACGGCTTTGAGGGTCAAAAGAACATACACAGACAAAACCAAATTAAACCCTGCGGCTCGTGATGATACATTGAGGTGTTAAGACACGTAACAATTGGTCTGTGCAGGAAACTGAACAGTATTTATATCATTTTTTTACCTCTGATCCACCAATGTCCAACTGTCCTGAGCGTGTTCACAACAGCCGACACGTTATGCGTCAACATGCTCTGACATAGTAGACACATGCGTGGAAGCGATCTATCATGCGTATATGTCACTTATTGTTTACACAGTGCAGAGATCGTGGCGGCTACTCAAAATGGTAATTACTTGTGCTTATTCTGACTGTTGCAATCAATTAAAAACTAAAAGATTATGTTTGCTTGCACTATCAGCCGTGGCCTAATGATTAGGGAGTCGGGCTTGTAACCGAAAGGTTGCGGGTTCGAATTCCAGGTCTGGCAGGGATTAAAGGTGGTGGGAGTGAATATCCAGCGCTCTCTCCACCCTCAATACCACGACTGAGGTGAGTCCCTTGAGCATGGCACCGATCCCCCAACTGCTCCCCGGGTGCCGCAGCGATAGCAATATGTGTTTGTGTTCACGGTGTGTGTGTGTGTGCATGTTTGATCACTTCTCACTACTGTGTGTGTGCACTTGGATGGGTTAAATGCAGAGCACAAATTCTGAGTATGGGTCACCATACTTGGCCACACATCACGCCCTTTCCTTTCCTTTCCTTTCCTTCCTTTCCTAACTCATCCGGGAGTGTTGACTTTTCACCGACTCCCAGCTTTTGAGCCTGATCGACTGAAGTTATGGTTGTTTGCTCTTGTATATGCCAGAGCACGTTGACACATCACGCTCTGGCTGTTGTGAACATGCTCAGGACAGTTGGACATTGCAGTGGATTAATGTAAAAAATGGTATAAATACTGTTCAGTTTCTTGCACAGACTGATAGTTTTGTGTCTTAACACCTCAATGTACGAGCCGCAAGGTTTAATTTGGTTTTGTCTGTGTATGTTTTTTTTGACTCTCAAAGCCGTGGATCCCATTGACTGCCATTATATGACTGACAGACTGCAACGGTTTGAGTTAAAAATCTTCGTTTGTGTTCAACTACAGAAACAAAGTCATCTACATCTTGGATGCCCTAAGGGTTAACACATAAACATTAAATTTTCATTTTTGGGTGAACTATCCCTTTAATTAGGGGTGTCACAATATTGGCGATATTTAAAAATACGATAATATTAGACATAAAAATCCAGCGCCAGACCCTTTATGGAGCGTTATACTCTCGCGTGTGATTTGTTTCATTCATACGCAACACTGGAGGGTGCTCACAAGAAGAAAGTCCACAAGCGAGACTCATAGGAGTAATAAAACAAATTACTTTCCAGGCCTGTAGAAGGTTTGCGCTTACATCATGGTTTGGTCAGTTACCCGGATCTGCGGCCATATTAGATATGCTCGGATGTAAACAACAGCATGCATTGTATGGTTACATCCAGTTTTTTGCACTCTTCTCTGTGATTTGTTAAAACATTTAGCAGTCTATAGTATTCCAAGGTTTTTCCCGGTGTGACCGATTAGTACAGCCCAAAAAACATGACAAAAATCTACCATTTTCAGCAGCAATAATCAGCAAAATATGCAAGTTTCTTTCAGTTCAGTGGAATTGTTTACGTTCAGTGCCGCCAATATGGCCAATTAATGACGCATCGTGAAAACACTATATGTGTGTGTGTGTGTGTGTTTGCAGTTTGCTCAGTAAAACAACCATGCACACAAAGACATTTTGCTGTGTCTTTTGCCAAAATAGTGAAAGAAAGTATATATTTGCCTGTATAGGTGCGTACTCAATATCCGAAACATCACTTTCTTTTTCTGTTTTATTGTCCTGTGTAAAGATCATACAGATGTTTTTTTGAAAGGTTTCTCAAAAACATATTATATCTAAAGTAAATTTAGAGAGGCTTCTGGCAAAGGGAATTGTGGCAATACATCAAAGAAAGTGATGAAGACTGAACATGAGCAGACAGTGATGAAGTGACACTGTTATAAAGGGAATCTGATGTGCCATTTCATACAAGGGAACTTTTTCTTACAATGGCAGCATTTATTGACTATTTAAGATTTGTCGTTATCATGGGCATTAAACAGTACTCAGCAGCCCAAATCAGATTGCAAGAAATTCCTTGAAGATACAGTTGTGTGATGCACAGATGTGAGTAAACCAGCAGAGATAGAGGGTGAAAAAACAGTGAAGGCCAAGTGTTCTCAATGACCGCTGATCTGCTGTGTGACTGAAATGTTAGTTGCTGCCCCAGGGCGGTTGCTGGATAGCTCATCATCTGGGTAGTATTACTTGAATCCCCATTGGAAATGAACTCATTATGTTATGCCTCATTCAAGCATGGACTTCTGGATCGTTTTGAAGATCCCTTTTGGCATTTGGTACATGTTATAATATCTCTGAAAGCAGCGGAGCCCAACCACTGACCCCAAACATCGATTAGACACATGAGTGGCTGCAGTGCCCTGCAGAAACAGGTGTAGACTCTCACATCTTTCTTGATCGCATCTGAAAAACTTGAACCTAAAAATGATCGACGACTGCCACAGATTTCATTTTGTACCCAGGAAGAATTTTTCATTCTCTCACTGTAACTGTTTCTGTGCATGATGAGAAAAACCAACGTACTTTTGAATGTTTTTTTATTGACTGTGAGGTAACGGAGGCAACTGCTGTCTAGGAAGCAGGCAGTGTGAGAGACCAACCGTATTGCTTTTTCTCTCCTCTATTACAGTTTAATTTTGTTGGGAAACTGCTGGGGCCCAGGGGCAATTCCATGAAAAGATTACAAGAGGAAACGGGAGCAAAGATGTCCATCCTCGGCAAGGGTTCAATGAGGGATAAAGGCAAGGTAAGATGACTGGCAACAATTTCTTTTTGTATTCTCCCATGTACTTTGTAAATGTAATATTTTTCATAAATGCTTTGAGTATTATTATGTTAGACATTAATTTGTTTGTAACCATAAATGTCATAATTGTGCCTGCATATTTTTGGATATTAAATATCTAAACTGACTGCTCATGACTAAAGCAAATTACCTGCATTTGTTTAAATCATTTGTTGATTTCCGTAATAATTCTATGAAAGTCTGTTTCTGCCACAAAAGAAAAAAAAATGTTTTGTATGACATAAGTCAAATTATGAAATACGATGTAATATATAAGATAATATATAAGTTAAAGGGTAGTTATGTCATGCTAAATCATAATTGTGAATTTAGTCTCAATTATGACATAAAATGTTGACATATTTTTTTTTTCACAGTTGTGACCTTTTATTTCATTATTTCAAAATTTGAAAAACGTGTTTATGCTATAATTACGTTTTTATAAATTTTGGATACAAAGTCACATTTATGAGTTCAGAAAAAGTTGTGCAGTAATTTATTTTCTTTTGTCAATTATGACTTTTTAGGCCAATTTCAATAAATTATGAGATAAAAAGTTAATATTTAGAAAGTAAAGCAAAAACATAGTTTGGTAAATCATAATTATGATTTAAAAAAGTCCACATAATGAGAAGTCAAAACTGTAAGATTAAAATGAAATTATGAAATTACGACATACTAAATGATAATTATTTTTGTTTTTGTTTTGTTTTTGTAGATTTTGGATAAAGTCATAATTATGAGATTAGAAAAACTGAAATGATTCATTTTTTGTAAATTATGACTTTTTATGCCAGTTTTAACTTGTTAACTAATAATTATGCCTTAGTCATAAAAAAATAAAAGTAAAAAAAAATCATGACTAAAAAGTTGAAATTATGACATACTAAATTGTAATTATGAACCATAATTATGATTTAGTATGTCATAATTTCAACCTTTTTATCTTAAAATTATGACTTATCTCATAATTTGGACTTTTTATACCACATTTATGATTTACCATAACTTTCTATGCTGTAATTGAGTTTTTATGGATTTCGGATACAAAGTCATGATTATGAGATTAGAAATACTGAAATGACATACTGAAAAATGCGGTCATTTTCTTTTTTTGTCAATTATGACTTTTTATGCCAGTTTCAACTTTTTAACTAGTTAAAAAGTTAAAAAAAAAATCATGCTTTGGTAAATCATAATTATGATATTAAAAGTCCAAATTATGAGAAGTCAAAACTGCAAGATAAAAAAGTTGAAATTATGACATACTAAATTATAATTATGAGTCATAATTATGATTTAGTATGTCATAATTTCAACGTTTTTATCTTAAATTTATTATTATTTTGGACTTTTTATATTAGAATTATGATTTACCATAGCATTATTTATTTTTCTTATGTGAAGGAAATGGGCTTCCATAAGCTTGTACATATGATGCACACTACATTTATTTCAGAGTGGAGTACTTTATCCCTTAAATCCTGTAAACCTTTCATTTCTGTGAGTCTAACAAGCATCAGCAGTGGCTGACAGAGCAAAGTGTGAGATGACGCTAAGACTGAAGATCATTACCTGCACTTTATGCCCCCAGATAGAGGAGGAACTGCTGTTTTTAGCATTACTGATGTTGTATACATTTTTAAAAAGAGAAATATATAACGCAAACAATATCATAAATAGATAGCACTGACTGTGAAATTTGGCTGAAAGTAAACCCTGGCAACCTAACAGACCTGTTTTTTTTTTTTGTCAGTATTTGTAGAATCAACAATATCTCTATGTTGAAAATAGTAAGAGCTGTTATGACTATTCACAGTATGGATCTTTCTCAGTGGATCTAGTTTAAATATGTGCTTTGGACTGAGTTGTGGTGAGTGTAATGTTTAGAAATGGCATTTTGTGATTCAGCCAAACAGCTGCCCTAAGAGACATTCTGGTCATTTACATAGCCAGAGAATCGTTCCAAATGTAATATTTCTCGGTTTGCTGCTCCTGTCATCTTATAATAGGCCATCCTGAATTCCCCAGCTCAATAAAATGTTCATTTTAATGTAATATTACTGAATGTAACTCCATTTAATGAAAAACATTCATATCAAGCAAATATTAGTTTTCTTTCATGTGGTGTATAAAACAGATTGAAGCAGTGAGCAAAGTGAGGCTGTGTTCTAAAGAGATCTTACCACAGTTAAGGGGTGTTGTTAGGCACAGGTGAAGCATGGAGATTTGGCATATTATTATATCATTCAGTTGATGTGTGCATATTTACAACAACTGAATGTTGATTAACCAGTAACATTTTAGAGCTGGAACAATCTAACGACACCATGATGAAAATGAAACTTTGTTATCGTAAGATTTCCACAAAGTAAACAGAAACTGTCCAATCAGCAATGCATTTACAGTTACCTGAGAGTGTATATTAATTATTTACACAAAAGCTGTTTATCCTCATTTAGTCAAGGGAATGAAATGCACAGTGCAAAACCCAATGTCTTGTTCACATTCCACCTGCAATCTATTTTAGCCAGGTGCTACAGGTATGTGCGCTGGTTTAGCGCTGTACTGTTACACCTCCTTTCTGTATAAATTAAGCTCTTTAAAATGCACTGGATTTGCCTACAGATCAATCAATGTGGCAGTATTATGAAATCAGATTGGTTGGTCTATGACTTATAAGATGACTTGTAACAATTTATGACCCTGTTGTATGTAATGGAAATGATTTTACTAGATTTATTTTCATTTTGGGTTTTACAAGCCACCTACATACATACATTTGTGTTTGTGTACATGTGGCCTTTGTCCATTTATATACAGTAGCATGCGAAACTTTGGGAACCCTTTGCAGAATCTGTGAAAATGTGAATAATTGTAACAAAATAAGAGAGATCATACAATGTTTAGTACTGTCCAAGATGTTTACATATAGTCCATAAGACAAAAAATAAAAAATAATCCCCTTCAAAAGTTTGTATTAAGTTTTCTTAATACTGTTTGTGTTTACATGGATGATCTATGACTGTTTTTTGTTTTGTGATAGTTGTTTATGAGTCCCTTGTTAGTTCTGAACAGTTAAACTGAGCACTGTTCTTCAGAAAAATCCTCCAGGTCCTGCAGATTCAGTTTTCCAGCATCTTTTGCATATTTGAACGATTTTCTATCTTTTCACACTGAAGACAACTGAGGGACTCAAACACTATTAAAAAATGTTCAAACATTCACTGATGCTCCAGAAAGAAACATGATGCATTGAGTGCCGGGGGGTGAAAACTTTTTAAATTTGAAGATCAAGGTAAATTGTACTTAAATTGTCTTCCGGAAAACATGGAAGTATCTTCTGTTGCTTCAGAAGGGCAGTACTAATAAAAAAAAAAAAGGTATTTCAACAAAATAAGAAAAGTTTGGACATCTACGTATGTTCAAAAGTGTTCACCCCCCGGCTCTTAATGCATTGTGTTTCCTTCTGGAGCATCAGTGAATGTTTGAATCTTTTTTTAATAGATGTGTTTGAGTCCCTTAATTGTCCTCAGTGTGAAAAGATGGATCTCAAAATCATAGTCACTGCTGGAAAGTGTCCAAATGCTGGAAAAAATGAAGAATCTGCAGGACCTGGAGGATTTTTCTGAAGAACAGTGTTCAGTTTAACTGTTCAGGACAAACAAGGGACCCATGAACAACCATCACTAAACAAAAAAACAGTTGTAGATCATCCAGGTAAACGCACACAGTATTAAGAACCAAGGGTTCCCAAACTTTTGAAGGGGGTTATTTTAATAATTTCAGCTATTTTTTGGTCTTGTGGACTATATGTAAACATCTTTTATGTAAAATATCTTACTCAGTACAGTATTAAATACAAAATATCATGCATTTTGTATGATCTCTCTCTTTCTCTCTCTCTCTTATTTTGTTAAAATGATTCACATTTTCACAGATTCTGCAAGGGGTTCCCAAACTTTTACGTGCCACTGTATCAGCATTTTGCAAACTGCACTGTGCAGATCATGTCATGCACACAGCCCCAATTTCACCATTACCTACTTTACATAATTAGGTCATTCTTCAATTTTCCAGCACCTTTTGCATATTTAAACCCTTTCCTGCAGTGATTGAATGATTTTGAGATCCATCTTTTCACATGAGGACAACTGAGGGACTCAAACACAACTTTTAAAAAAGGTTCAAACATTCACTGATGCTCCAGAAGGAAACATGATGCATTGAGTGCTGGGGGTGAAAACTTTTTGAATTTGAAGATGAACATGCAAGTCTCTTCTGTTGCTTCAGAAGGGCAGTACTAATGAAAAAACAGGGAATTTCAACAAAATAAGAAAAGTTTGGACATCTTCATTCTGTTCAAAAGTTTTCACCCCCGGCTCTGGAGCATCAGTGAACGTTTGAATCTTTTTTAATAGTTGTGTTTGAGTCCCACAATTTTCCTCAGTTTGAAAAGATGGCTCTCAAAATCATACAGTCGCTGCCTGAAAGGGTCCAAATATGCAAAAGATCCTGGAAAACTGAAGAATCCGCAGGACCTCGAGGATTTTTCTGAAGAACAGTGCTCAGTGGAACTGTTCAGAACAAACAAGGGACTCATGAACAACTATCGCAAAACACAAAAACAGTCGTGGATCTTCCAGGTAACCACACACAGTATTAAGAACCAAGGGTTCCCAGACTTCTGAAGGGGTTATTTTAATAATTTCAGCTATTTTTTTGTCTTGTGGACTATATGTAAACATATTTTATGTGAAACATCTTACTCGGTTCAGTGTTAAATAAAAAATGATATGCATTTAGTATGATCTCTCTTCTTTTGTTAAACTTATTCACATTTTCACAGATTCTGCAAGGGGTTCCCAAACTTTTACGTGCCACTGTATCAGCATTTTGCAAACTGCACTGTGCAGATCACGTCATGCACACAGCCCCAGTTTTACCATTACCTAATTTACATAATTTCTTAAGTGAATTGTGTGTTTAAGCAATGCGGATAGCATGCAAATACAAATGCTTTTAGGGCTATAATCCTTTCTTAATGAATTCCCCCTCAGACTTTAATTTAAACATATTATGCATATTTTTGACTAAAATCTTGTCTTCGTTGCAATCATTTCACAGAACCAAACAAGACCAATGTCTTGTTATTGTTTTAATGTCTTACACTGTTACATGTTAAAAAGGTGTCCAAAAGAAGAAAATGAGACAGGAATATGCATGGTTTGATTCCAAATAGCCGTGTGGGGAGTTTCCACAAGGAGAAAGTTTTATAAACACACTGTTCACCAGAATCTCTTTTAACAATGTAGATGAACCATGCTCTGAAATCTATTTAAATTTATGGCAGAACTCAAACAAGAGCCCATTGGATTGTTTTAAATCCCAAAGGCAATCATTAATGCAAACATATTCCATTATAAAGAGTCACCTTGAGCTGGTACAGGTTTGTTATACATGTGAAATTAAGAGTCTGCCGAGCATCTTTATAGACTTGTCTGCCGTATCTAAAATTCCTACTGAGGTCTTCAAATAACAGACTCTCTACATCCAAGGATCAGCAAAGCAAAGAATATTGCATTTCGAATGATTCCCCGGGCAAGTAAATGAACAGCTTGTGTCTGAGGGCAGCAAATTGACTGAATCAAAAATGGCATTTCAGGAAATTACATTCACCACAATGGCAAAAAGACAATCCGTGTAGCGCAAATCTCAATCTGGGGACAGCCACAAATGTTACAGCAGAAATATGTAACTCGTATCTTTAATTTTTATGGAATGAAAATAAACGCAGTGTTTATTATGACCCACAGTGCTGTTTCAGGAGTAGATTTTATTTGGCTTCATAAGCTTTTGTTTGAATGTTTCAAAACTGAGCTCTTTAACTCCATGGGGGCACTGGATAACTGTCAGGCTTATAAGTGTCAGATTCACTATTTGTGCTTTACTGGGAATAAATTTGAGGAACCCTTCATTTTGTCACATTTGAAGAGGATTCTGCTGTGCTTAGACATGCTTACTTGAGTGCCTTTTGAAATGCATCCTGGGAGACAGACCTACCTTTTGAAACAACAGAACATTTTCTTCATGGATTGACATGAAAGGAAAGTTAAAGCTTTCAGCCTTGAAACAGAACAAATGTCATCTGACAAACGGTTTTCCGGAGGACTGTAAATGAGACGGTAGACTTTTCACCGTCTCCTGCTTCCCCTTTTGTCTGTCCATTTTTAAGTCAATCTGGAAACACCCACAGCATCCACACCTACACGTATATATATTTGTGTTTGAGCCATGTCATCTTCACAATTCGTCAGTGGGTGTATACGGAGCCCCACAAAATATGATTATGCCTCTCAGAAATGTTGTGAAAGCTTAAGTGTCTCCTGACCTTTCGTGCATGCAAAGCGTGATGGAAAAAGTGCTTGGGTCACTTTGACATGATAGAAAGATGGCATCGGTAAGTGTTTATTAAAGCTGAAGGGGCTACAAGGGCCTGCATCAGTGATCAGACATCTCTGAATGGCCCCTACATCAAAGCCCTCCTGTCTTTAAGAAGAAGCCACGGCCGAACGGTAATCAACATTAGACAGAAATGTTGGCTACCGTAATTACAAGCTTTGTGAAGTTTGAAGTTTTTTGAAGAGCCACAGAACACCTTCAGCAATCAGAGAGAATTGAGAAACTGAATACTTCGGTGAAATATCACCCTTTTCTGCTCTTCCGATGGCAGGATTTAATCAGAAAGGTGAAAGTGTCAATTTATTTCTGACAAAAACCCCTTGGGCAGATTTAAGCATAATGATTTGCATTATCTACATAGCCATTATCTGTGTTACAGAGTAAGGGTGTTGATAGGTTCCACTGTTCACAATTTTCCCATGCTGTTATGAGAATTATTATAAAATGTGAGCTAAAAAAGTAATTTTTGTGACATCTTGTCAATACATTCAAAAAAACATTATCACCTTAAAAAGAGCTTTTTTTCTTAAAGGGATAGTAAAAGTAGAACTAAAAATTCTTCTTCTGTCACCTTCATGTTGTACCTGTTTGACTTCCCTTTCTATGTGGGACAAAAAGATAATTTGAAAAACGTCCCACGTGAGGGTGAGTAAATGAGTAAATTTTTAGGTGAACTATCCCTTTAATGCCTTTCCAGTTCACTCTCAGTTCAAAATATTCTTAAGTACTATTTGTTTAATTCTTTAATGCGATGATTAATTCTTCACACAGAGGTCCTGACTGATATTTTTTCCATCTCTAGGAGGAAGAGCTGAGGAAAAGTGGAGAGGCGAAATACGCCCATTTGAGCAACGATCTTCATGTTTTAATTGAAGTTTTCGCACCACCTGGAGAAGCCTATTCCCGCATGAGCCATGCCCTGGAGGAGATTAAGAAATTCCTTGTTCCAGTAAGTTCATAGAGTTGGATTCCTTAAGAGGGATAGTGAGCTGGAAGCCAAGATGAGATGAGTGCACCAGCCAATACTGAACTCTAGTGCTCTCCTGCATGCATAAATGTGTTCATGTTTATTGCAAAAGAGATTATAGAGTTATGCATATGATTAAATATATACATTGGAGATCAGCCTTACAAAATTGAATGTTTAATATGTTGGAACTGGCTAGAAACTCAGACTACGCTGCTGGTTTCAGATAATGCATTTTCCAAATCCACATTAATTTAAAAAAAACAAGTGGCTTAGTTTGTCTGCTTCTGCTTTTTTTTTTTTACTATGCCAGTACACAATTTACAGTTTACAATATGTAATAGAACTCTCAGGTGGCCCCATAATGAGTATGTGAAGTTTCAGTTCTAAATATCCCACAGATCATTTATTATATAATTTTGAAAATGCCTATTTTGAGTGGAAGCAAAAACATGCTGTTTTTGTGCATGTCTCTTTAAATGTAAATGAGCTGCTGCTCCCCTCCCCCTTTTCCAGAATAGAGCTGTGACTTTACAGCTGGTACCTCAGATACTCTGTCAAAAGCTCTGATACTCTGTTTGGCTTTGATTATCATGTCTATCGCGCTGAAATCATCCGTTTTAAACAATATTAGTTTAAACTTTTGATATAGGATTGCGGCATCACGGCATATGAGTACTAAACAAGCGTGAGTTCTCTTTCATGTCTTATTGCGTTTAAACTGTCAAATATACACAAGTTTGTTAAAAATGCACAGGAGTTACAAAAACAGTTTATGTCTGTGAGGGTAAACAGCTGGGAAATAAATCACATGTTTATATTAGATCTATGTGGTAGTGGCATAATATACAGTAAATAAATCAATAAATCTACTGTTCTCTTATCTCCTCTGGGGCTGGGACTCAGAAATAGTGTTCTGTGCTCGTCTGTGCAGCCAACGCCAAATCAGTTAGCATGCTTTGCCCGAACTTTGGCCATGGTGTTAGATCTGGTACACCGATGTTGCTTGCGAAAACAAAATGACGGTGCTGTGGGTGGAAACGTGCAGATTAAGGGGCAGTAATATTATAATAAAATCCCTTTACTACGTCACAGGGAAGCGAAATGTGACGTGCGTGTTTTTTCACATGCTTGCAGAAAGAGGCTTACCAAAACAAAGTTACTGGGTTGTCCTTTTTCACGTTTTCTGGGTTGGTAGATGCACTGTGGACTATTCAACAATGACAGTAATAAGGTTTGTTTATTTATTTATTTATTTATTTATTTATGAGCACCAAATCAGCATATCAGAATGATTTCTGAAAGCTCATGTGACACTGAAGACTGGAGTAATGGCTGATGAAAACTCACAGCAATAAATTACATTTTAACTTCTTAAAATAGATAATAGCAATAATATTTAATGATATTACTGTTTTGACTGTATTTTTGGTCAAAACATTTAAAAAATGTACCAACTTCAAACCTTTGAACAGTAACATACACACACTAGCTCTCTTGTAACGTAAGAGAAAGTGAGTCCTGGAGCTTTCAAAGGTAATTAATGTGTCCAATCTCTGTATATAGTCCAGACTGTAAATATTCATGTAGCCGTGTGAGTTGTTGGCCTCAGGGAGAAAGCGTTCTAGGAGAGATTCCCTACATTCACCTCTCCCACCCTGGGCTTTAGGCAGTCTCTTAGCCTCTTGGGCCACATCTTTGCATCATCCACAAAACTGATCTGGTCACATCCTCCATATGTATTACTTCTCAGTGGTCTTCCATGTTTTATGTCCACTGTGGAATACCAAGCAGATGAGTTTTCAGTCTCAACAGTTCTGTTTCTAATCTTTCCACCTTATTATTCAACGCAGAAGTATGCCTATGGGCGAGACGTCCGCTTCATTTGCCGCTACAGGAAAATAAAGAGAAAGAAAACAATGTGCAGTAAACAGTAAAACTGTTGGCATTACAAACCAGTGTGTTCATAATTAAGATAATACATTAAAATAATATGGTAAGACACACCAATTTGCAATATCAAGCAGCAAAACAAGCTGTTTTGCAAAGCTAACAATAGCTGGACACGGATGAGACCGGAAGCCAAACCCATAAAATTTACAAATGGAGCCCACTCTTACGGGAAAAATAAGGTGGATATCTGTAGGCATTTTAAGATATCATAGGCATGCTTCTGACATAATTATAATGCCTCCAAATTCTAAGGCAGTGTGTGTATCCATTTTGGTTAGGATGCTGCCATAAAAGCAGCTTCCTATGTAGGCAGCAGGCAGCGAGGCAGCTCATTAGGGTTTTTCTAGCTGATGTCTTGACGTTTTTCCATCTTTGAATGTGTTTATAGTGGTCCACTCATTTATCTTTGTCAGAAAGCTTGATTCCTGTCAGGATTAAAGTAGCATGCTGAAATCTCAAGATGGTGCACTGTGAAATGTTAATAGTATCTAGGCAGCCATGTGAATATTTCACAGTGTTTGTTTTATTGAGACGTGACAGTACAAATACACTACATGGCAGCTTTCTAATTAAAGGCTTTTGCTAGGCCCCTTAATTCCAGTGAAAACAAACCTTAATGCTACGCCACACATGACATTCTAGTGTATTGTGTGCTTCTACTTTCTTGCCATAGTTTTGGGAAGCAATTTTTCTGCTTCAGCATGATACAATGCCACAGTGCACAAAGAAAAGTCTATTAAGAAATGTTTTACTGAGTCTAGTGTGAAAGAACTTGACTGACCTGCACCAAACTCAGACCTGAACTCTTATTGAACACCATTAAGATGAATTGGAACAGACTGAGAGCCAGACCCCCTGACTCAACATTATTACCTGCCCGTAGTGATGCGCTTGTGCCCAAATGAGAGAAAATCCCAGCATCCGTGTTTCCGTGCAAAACCTTCCAAAAAAGTGGAAGCAGATAGCAAAGGGAGACGCAGCTCACAAATAATGCCTAACAAACACATACACTAACATAGGTAAGATAGTTTTAATGTTTTTGAAAGAAATCTTTGAGTCGCCAAGGTTGCATTTATTTAATTAAAATACAGCGAGAATGTAACAGCTGTTGTATATTTGAATATATTTAAAAATTTGACTTATTCCTGTGATAGCAAACCTGAATTTTCAGCATCGTTACTTCAGTGTCAGTCTTCAGTGTCACATTATCCTTCAGAAATCATTTTAATAGCTATTTTGCTGCTCAAGACAAAATCGTCTTATTATCAGTGTTTAAAACAGTTGTCCTGCTTAATATTTTTGTGGAAGCCATGATTCTGTTTTTCAGGATTGTTTGAGGTAAAGTTAAAAAAACAGCGTTTATCTAAAATAGACATCTTCTGTAACATTATAAATGTCTTTACTATAATCTTTAGTCAGTTTAATGCATCCTTCCTTAATACAAGTATTGTCTTTTTAAGACAATAGACTGTAGAGACAATGATTTGTGTTGCTTCAGCTGTAAAGATATCATTGTCAAAAAAATAAAGCAGCATGCAGATTATCTCCAGTTCTGGATTAAATTGCACCATGAATTGTGAAGATCCATTGAACGAATTTTGTAATTCCAGATTAGCTGTGGTTAACATAGAATGAATATGTCTTTAAAAAAACAAACAAACAAAACGCCTTTGCAACCTGGACTACTGATAGGCCTAAACCTTTGTTGATAAAGCCTACAGAAATATGAATACGGTTACAAAACCTCACACACTGCCACAAGAAAAGAGTGATTCATGCAAAACGCAATATCTCTAGTACAGTAGGTGTGAGTGGGCTCTCCTCAGATGCAGTACTGTACATCTATTGACTGTACTCTCATTAAGAAGGAAACTGCAGAGCTTTTGCAGAAGGAAGTCTTATATATCATTAATACAGGAAGGATGTACAGACTCACACGGAGACTGAAAAGTCTGTGGGCTGGCTGGACACAATTTGGCCTGGTGTTTCTAAGACTCCCTGTTTATATCCTGAATCAATGCATTACCGCTGTTATTAAATCTGATTCAGAACATAATTAGCTTTACCACGAGACACTCTACGTAATGAGTCCATCAGAATGCTCATTACGTCTGATAAGTATAAAATACATTTCTGTCTGTCCATGTATTACCCTCATTTCTCAAGGCAAGGAATGAGTCAGATTGTTTAGGCTCCGACATGGGCTGTCCTAGCAACAGGGAAAACCTAACAAGCACTGATCCATGCACCTCACCTCACCTCACCTAACACACCTGCCACCTTTCAACAAGATATAGAAGCTATCAAAATTCCTACTTCTGGGTTTTTGATTTCTTTGGAGATTGTCTCGGTAGTAACTAGTATGTTTAGAGGACTGAAAAATCACCCCTTTAGAGATGTATCTCATTTGTCCTATTTCCAGAAGTAGCACTGGGGATGAAATGAATTATTGTATTCATCAATGATGAATTAAACTGATCAAAAAGTGACAGCAAATACATTTATAGTGTTATGAAAGATTTATATTTCAAATGAATGCTAATGTTTTGAACTTTCTATTTATCATAGAATCCTGAAAAAAGTATTATGGTTTCCACAAAAAATATTAAGCAGCAAACCTATTTTTGACATTGATAATAATAAAATGTTTTTTGTCTTGTTTTAAGCCCAGATATCTAAAAATTCTCAAATCAAGAAAATGTTCTAGACAAGTAAAACTTGTCTTATTTTTTAAAAAAAAACAAGTCAAAATTAAGTCAGTTTTTACTTGAAACAAGCAAAATAATCTGCCAATTGGGTAAGCAAAATAATCTTTTTTTCTGTTTGAAATAAGATTATTTTGCTTACCCCATTGGCAGTTTTAACAAAAACTCGCTTAATTTTGACTTGTTTTTTCTGAAAAAAGACAGTAATTTTTTACTTGTCTAGAAAATCCTTCTTGATATAACCCTTTAACTGTCAAGTTTACTTCACTATAATACAAATAAATCCTAATGTAATCATGACAAACTATACATTGTTGGAAAGGTCTAAGGCTCCTAAATAGATATTTTACCATATTTTTGTGTTACAAATTATGTAGGAAAAGTCATAGATTAATATATGTCAAGACAGTGCAACTTAAAAAAAAAAAAACTACATCATAACTTGAGTTCTGACCTTTGAAAGGCATTTTAAAATCAGACATTGCATTACCATTGAACATGTACATTAAAATCATATAAAAAAATGTTTTCATTCATGAATTATAAAAATTTAAGTCTGGATAGTGCATTTTTATGTCTGTGTTCAAAAATGCGAGTGACAGTTAAAGGGTTAAGAATTTTTATATATTTTGGCTGTAAACAAGACAAAAAGTCTAAGTAAGAAAACCCTTTTTTGCAGGATCATGTGACATTGAAGTCTGATGGCTGCTGAAAATCACAGGAAAAACTTGGATTTAAATATATTAATATATTATAATTAGGGCTGTCAAACGATTAATCGTGATTAATCACATAGAAAATAAAAGTTAGAGTTTGACTAATATATGTGTGTGTACTGTGTGTAATTATGTCTATATAATTATAAACATTCATGTATATATGTAAAAATATTTACAAGTATATGTATTTATTATAATTTTTATGTAATTTATATTATATATAAATAAAAATATTTTGTACATAAACAGCGTATTTCTCTTAAATATATACATTAATTTGTGTCTATTTGTATATGCATAATAATTACACACAGTACACACACATATATTAGGCGAACTCAAACTTTTATTTTGTATGAAATTAATTGCGATTAATCATTTGACAGCCCTAATTATAATATATTTTTTAAAAATATATATAAAGTTTTATTTTAAATGGTAATAATTTTTGATCAAATAAATGCAGCTTTTGTAAGCGTAAGTATGGAAGGCCGTTTCCGCCACTGAATAAAAAAAGGGAATTGTGACTTTTTATCTCACAGTTCTGACTTTTTTTTTCTCAGAATTAGGGGAAATAAACTCGCAATTGCAAAAAAATCATAATTGTGAAATACAAACTCCCAATTGTGAGAAAAAAATTTATTTCACAGAATTCTGAGAAAAAAACTCATAATTGTGACTTTATATCTTGCAATTCTGACTTTATTTCTCAGAATTGCGAGTTTATATCTCACAATTCTGTCTTTATAATGCGCAATTGTGATTTTATATCTCACAATTCTAAGAAAAATCAGAATTATGAGTTTGTGTCACGTAACTCTCAGAAAAAAAACTGAATGGCAAGATGTAAACTCGCAATTGTGAGAAAACAGAATTGTCAGAATTGTCAGAATTGTGAGATAAATAGTTGCAATTATCTTTCTTTATTTTTATTCAGTGCCGCAAACTGGCATGCATACATGAGACTTCATTCAAAAAGAAAAAAAAGTCATATATAGTTCATAGTTTTTATACTCTATTTTTTGAACAGTGAACAAGCCTGAGCCTATTTATAGACACAAAAGCAGCTCTAAATCTCGGCAATGCAATCTTTATTGATTGTTGAGCATATCTCTGTGGAAAGGCCACTCTCTTCTAGCTGCCATGTCTGATATTTGCCTGTACCCAGCTGTTGTGCCAAACAGGAAGGGAAATAAGTGGCTGGTGGAAATGAGGCTCCGTTTATCTGCCTGTGGCAGTGACATGATAATAAAATAAGCGCTATCCACTCTGTAATCGTCCTTGTGATTCAGGGCCCTGTCATGTTCAATCAAATGAGAGAGGGACTTTATAAATGCAGAAAGTGGAATTATTCTTTCACAACAATGCACTGATAGCTGATGTCAAACAAAGTTAATAAGCCAGCGCTCTATTTTTCTCCCGCCTCTATCATTTCTCTTACTCTAAATGAAAGATATGTGCGCATCACGTTCCCTCATTCGACACCATAATTTCAGCGTGTGTTGGAGTGCGTGTCATATGGTGCCTTTTTGTCAGTATGTATGCAAAAATGTTTCTTGTCCTGCACATCTGAAAAACAAGCTAAAACAGGTTTCTTTTTTTATCTTTGTTTTTTGTTTGAAGTCAGCAAAACTTTCTGGCAGTATATTTAACATTCCCTGCCAACGTTCTAGTTGTCTGGCAATGCATTTAAAACTTTGCTTTGACGCTGATTTCTGCAAGATGTGCGTCCAACTGGATAATTTCTTTATGCAGAAGCATGTCAAATGAGATGCACATACAACGCTTGGTATAACATGTATTTTCCTGGTATATAAATGTATTTTTATGTCATGTTTGCTGTCTTTTCATTCCATAGGATTACAATGATGAGATCAGGCAGGAGCAACTTCGTGAGCTCTCCTACTTAAATGGCTCAGATGACCCAAGCCGAGGAAGAACCGCACGAGGACGAGGCTTACGTCTGACCTCCACCGCCTCCACTCGGTACAGTAGCTTCACCTCACCAGCCCTCTGAAGAATCATAGAAAAGTTAAAGGAATAGCTCACGCCCAAGTATGCCATCAATTATTCACCTTTATGTCGTTCCAAAACCATATGGCTTTTTTCACTTCTGTGGAATGCAAAGCAAGAGGTTTGGAAAATTTGTCAAAGATCTTCACTTTTAGGTGGATTTTGAAGCAGGTTTGTTGAAAAAATATGTTTTAAAATATGTTATCTTTAGTCTGTCAGAAAACTCAGGTTAATATAATCTAAAAATACTAACCAAATATTTCACATGTGGTCTAGGAAATTTTTCCACCCTGTTATATTTTTACAGTGCATTGTGTAACAATGTGGACTTTAACTGGGTAGACCTTTTAAGCTAATGAAACCAGTTTAAAAATGCCCAGTATAAATTAACATAATAGGGTGGACATGTTATGTTTTATGCTATTAGAGAAGTCTGCTAAAATGAGGAAAAAAGGGAATGTTTATGATTTATAATTACTTGGTCCTTGGAGTTGCTTTCCTTCCAAGAAAATGTTGTCACTTCTAGTCATGGGGATACGATTCAGATTTTAAAGGCCAAGTAGAACCAATGTAGCAGTGTGGACTAAAGTTTGAGAAACAAACTAATAAACTAATTTAATGGTTTTACACATTAAAAATGTATCACAATAAATTATATGTTATGTCAAAGAAAATAAGTTAGTATGTATACTTGTACTCAAAATTGCTTTGACTTTTATTTCAAATTTAAATAGAAGAAAAAACAAACATGATTTGGTACATGGGAATTTGTCAAATTTCAATTTTTGTTTTTAGGTACTAATCGTTATGAATTTGTGTTACTGAAGTACAATTACAGTATGCATTTTTGGGTGAACTGTTCCTTTAACTAACATAGTGATATGAATGTGCTTGCTAAGAAATTAAAGGGATACGTCAAAAAATTGAATTGAAAATCCAAAATGGAAAATTAGCCCATGAAGCTAGAGATTACAGTTTATAAATTAAATATGGATATTTTCCTTACACAAACACATCGCTTTGCTTCAGAAGGCCTTTATTAACCCCTGGAGCCACATGAAGCACTTTTAAGATGGATGGATGCCTTTTATTTCTTTTCAAAATCTCAACACCCCTGCCATTCAGACTTCACTGCCATTAAAAAAATGTGGCTCTTCCAAGCTTTATAATGTTACTCCGATTGTATTCATCTGAAAGAAGTCATATACAGGTGCATCTTAAAAAATTTGAATATCATGAAAAAGTTATTTTTTTTTTATTGTATTTTAAAAACGGAAACTTTCATATATTCTAGATTAATTACATGTAAAGTGAAATATTTCTAACGTTTTTTTTTTTTGTTTTAATGTTGATGAATAGAGTGTACAGCTCATGAAAGTCAAAAATCCAGTATTTCAAAATATTATATTATTTCCTAAGATCAATCAAAAAATGTGAAAAGTGAATGTTTTTTAAGTATGTTCATTAATGCACTCAATACTTGTTCGGCAGCAAATATTACAGCAAATTACTTGCTCCTAGAACAAATTACAGCATCAGTGAAGTGTGGCACTGCTTAGGCACTATTGAGCCTTCAGATTGTCTGTATATTGTTGGATCGACTGTTTCTCATCTTTCTCGTGAAAATATCCCATAGATTCTTAATAGGGTTCAGGTCAGGCATGTTGGCTGGCCACTAAAGCACAATAATGTCATGGTCAGCAAACCACTTGGAAGTACTTTTGGCATTGTGGGCAGGTGCTAAAGTCCTGCTGGAAAAGAATATCAGCATCTCCATAAAGCTTGTCAGCAGATGGAAGCATAAAGTGCTCAAAAATTTCCTGGTAGATTGCTGCATTGACTTTGCACTTGATAAAACACAATGGACCAACACCAGGCTTTACTTGACAGTATTCTCAAACTTGCGGTCATCCCTGTTGCTTGTGCACCTTTGCCTACCCAATTTGCTTCCTTCCAGTCAACTTTGCATTTAATATGCTTTGATGCAGCACTCTGTAAACAGCCACCCCATTCAGTAATGACCTGTGACTTACCCTCTTTGAGGAGGGTGTCAATGATTGTTTTTGGACCATTGGCAAGTCAGCAGTCTTCCCCATTACTGTGGTTTTGAAGAACAAGAGATACCTGGAATTTATACTGTAGGGATGGTCATTTAATGAAACTCAAATGTAAATATTCTTATATTTTGAGATACTGGATTTTTGACATTCATGAGCTATATGCTCTAATCATCAAAATTAAAACAAATTTTTTTTTTTTAAATGTTTCACTTTACTTGTAATGAATCTAGAATATGTGAAAGTTTCATATTTTTAAAAATCTTTTTCATTATATTCTAATTTTTTGAGATGCACCTGTACACCTAGGATGGCTTGACTTCATTTTTGGGAAAACTACCCTTTAAGATCTAAAAGAATAAAATAAAATATCATGTAACAGTTAAAATATAAATATCTTATTCTGTTTCTGATGAAAGCAAAGTCATCCAAGTTTACTCTAACTGCTTTAACTCTAACTGTTAACAACTCTAACAGAGGCCCAATTTTTACTCCCAAACATCTGCGCACTGTGGGATCATGAAAGTGCCCTGAGGTTCAGTGTTATTAATCAGGTTAGCAGGTGAAGGTTTAATAGTTCTCATCAAAAGCATAACTTATATATACAGTCATGCATTATTTACACCATCTTTAATGTTTATTTCATAAATTTCACACTGCACTTGTTCTGGCTTGCTTGAGCCTCTGAAGTTCCCTCTAGGATTCTCCCAAAACAGCGACAGCTTGCATTACCTCAGGTAGTAATAATAGATTCAAAATATGATCTTTCTGTTTACCGTTCCTGGCGGATAAAGCTATAAAGCGCCTCTTTCCCTTGATGTGCCCTGAGAAGTCATTACCACAAATCAGCATGGCAAAAACAACACTGATGAGGCCATTAGTCTCTGTAGGATCTTTGGATTTGGATGGACGAAATGTAGATCTGGACAGACTGAAACATTTGCCATTCACCAGTGCTGCCAACTCCATCTGCCATGCTGCAACAGTAATCAGGTCGAAAATGACTCCAGAAATAAACAACATCACCCCTTGATTCCACAGAATCGTCCTAAAAACAACAGCAGCAAAACCGTACATCAAAATAAAGCTGTCTCTCATTGGACTGAATGAAACAATGTCTTCTACAGACTGCTTTTTGATGCCATGCTTCACTGCCACTGTTACAGTGGGTAACCAGAGCAGTGCTATGAAAGAAAAGAGCTGAGGCAGTGAATATTGCAATATCTTTGAAAACCCTGCTGTCTCACCTTACTGAGTCAATGGCATTATGGTTCACAGTGCTTTAATAGGCTCTCTGTGATGAAAACACCAGCTACCAGCAACCCACTATTATAGCACTGCAGCAAATGACTTCACACAAAATGCTAATTTTTCATGTAAACACTGGAGTTGTGCTGCACTAATTTTGCATACTGCTGCCACTGCATCAAGCCTTTTGCAATGTTACTAGAAATGTATGGTTCTGCAGAAAAGGTATATTATAGCAATATCAAACAATTATGGGAAAATTTGGTGACTTTCGAAGTGCCTAGATAATAAATACAATGTGAAGTGTACATATTCATAAGAATCAAACATCTTATACATGAAACTAAAACTAGAGTTTAGAGTTTTTTTTAATGCCATTAAATTATTGTATATATAATTGGAAAGTTAAATATTTTTGAGTATTTCATTTTAATATTAAATACATAAAAATAAACTAAAATATATAAATGTTAAGGGGCCAAGCACTAGGCAAGCAAGGCAGCAAGCATCAGAACAACTGAAGCAATGAGTAATTAAAGCCATTTTAATTTGATTTTAGCCAAAATGGCTGAAAAATCATAAATGCAACCACTAGTAATATGATTAATTGGCTTATCAAGTTTGGTGTCAATATGTCAAAGCTTTGCAGAGATACAGCCTCAGAGTTATTTTGGCATCATGGCTCAAATTTGTTGCAGCGCTATAAAAAAGATTTTGTCTATCAACACAAAATCCATAACTTTTTGTCAGCACAGTCTGAAGGTGATTTGGCTCGAATTTTGTTAAAATCAGACTAACGGTCTAGGAGTTAAAAAAATAGCTTTTTAAAGAAAATCCAAATGTCAAGCAGGAAGTTCGGCCAGTTATGGCACAACTGGTATGTATGCTTTCTGTATTACCCAAGGAATATTTTGAGATCAGTTTCATTACAATAGGCTAATTTAATCAAGTAAGTTATTTGCATTTTTGGAAATTTCATTATTAACACTTTATGAATGGTTTATCACTTTTGACCAATAGCTGTCGCCAAATTGATGTGGTGTGTTCTGTGTAAGGTGACAATGCCACACACAAAGTTTGATGTCAATATGCCAAAGCTTTTTTAGAAATACAGCCTCAGATGAAGTTTGGCATCTTTCCAGTAAATTCATTGATGCATTAAATGATAATAATTTCGTATATTGACACGAAATCCATAACTTTTTTGCCAGCATGGTCTGAAGATGATGAGTCGAATTCGCGTTATTTGAGAAAAAGTTCGAAAAATTAGATTTTTTGAACTTTTAAAAACAGCGAAAAACTTGACCTTACAAATTTTAAAATTCGCTAAAAATAGAATTTTCTTTCTAGACCATACTGTTCAAAAGTAATTAGCATAAACATGAGTGAAACTTTGCACAAGTGGTGGCGCTAGAGAGTTTGAGTTAGAGACTCCAAACCTGCTATGGTTAATGTTGAGACTGTCCTCTATCTGTGTGCTAAATATAAAAAAGAAAAAAACATATATTATGCCAAAAATCTTATAACTTTTATAAAAATAAAAGAAGTAAAAAAAACTGAAAAAAAGAATATGTTGTATTAAATATCTTTCCTTCCAATTTATTTGTCTTTAGAGGTCGAGGGGGGGCAGCTCCACCTCCTCCACCTGGCCGAGGAGCAGCAGCGCCCAGAGGAACCGTGGGTACACGCACCTCCGTCCCCACACCAACACTAGCCAGAGGAGTGTCTGCATCCCGGGCCAGAGGAACTACAGGAACCCCTGGATACAGAGCCCCGCTACTACAGGCCACGCACAAATCATATGACGACTACGTAAGTCAAGATTAAGTGTTTTTAATGACAGTTTTTTTGAGTGTATGTGTTTTAGTTTCATTTTAAGAACTACTGATGTGGAAACATTCACTGGTTTTTATATATGACCAGAGTTGAGCTGGTGTCCAAAAATTCTTCATTATTGAAAGTCTTGCTTACAGACCCATGCAAACACATATACACACTCACAAACTAAAAAGGCTTGGCAGAAGAAAGCTTTATGAATCCTTAAATCAAATCATCAATCAATCAAATCACTGAGGTAAATGGACAAGGAATGGCCTTTCTATTTATCAAAGGTTGAATGAATCAGTGGAGACAGAACCCATTCTGACAGACCGAATGTCAGAAGATGTTAGTCTACATGCTGACATGCTGTAAAGAAAAGCCATGTGGTGCAAAGAAAAGCATCTGCTCACTCGATTGGCTATTCTCTCTGAGACGATGAGCTTGACTATCACTATCATAATCATTGATGATGGTAATGATGATTAAATAATAATGAAAGCTTTTGCTCATTTGTAGGACAACACCTGCACATTGCAGACTTTTTTGCACCCAGGTGTGCACAAGGTTATTTTTCTCAGCCAAGGGAACGTCAAACTCCAACCTAATGAAAAAAGCAATATCTCATGGATTCGATTCCCTCTGAGCTTTTGCCTAATGCAAAAGCCCTATATGTGCAGCGCTGTGGCAGATTGGTCTGTCTGCATGGGGAAATGTTAGAGTACAGACTCATTACCAGTGTGAATTGAGTTCTGCTGGAGAGCCTCTGTATTATGGGAGACATGGAAAACGTGGACATATTTCTGAGTAATTGGGTCTGAGGTAGGCAGGTGGAAGAAGAGGACTAAGAAATGAGCAGTTCACTAGAAACATATTGTAAGTTACCTTTCAAAATCTAACCTTGCCAAACCTCAACCTTGGGATTTTTGCCTAGACTTTGAGAATTCACGAATGTACATATATATTTGTAGAAACATAACAGGTACATGATATCTTTTCCTATCATTTTCTATCAGATCTGAGAGATTTGAGAGAGATCTGAATCTGAAAATTGTATCTTGTATTACTTAATCACATTTCTTTGGTAAGGATCATTTCAAAGATTCAGGATCTTCCTGAATCACATTACATTTGTGCAAGTAACATAACAGCACAAGAGTTATATCACAGTAAAATCAAACAACCCTGTGAAGATTTTAATGCTGATATACTATAGTCAAATTAAAACTTTGCCAAAGATAATGAATTCTCATACGTTATTTAAAAATATTCTTATACATTATGCCAACCTGTTTTGAATATGAAGTGCAATCCAATCATCGATTTATATTATTGGGGAAAATGGTTTATGAGCAATTTAGATATTAGCATTTAGATATTAAATACATAAATATAACAAATTCTCTTAATATCAGTGGCAGTGTACACACACACACACACCCCCACACTTTTTCCCACAGATATTTTATCCAAACCCTTAACCTTTGTGTTCTAGAAAAAGTCAGCTTTTTTGTTATTAATTTGTTGTCTGCTTTTACACAAACTGAAATTGTCATCTAGGTTTAAGATGTATAAAATGAAAGACACATGAATATCCACTGTTGTGTGGCAGCTTTTTGCTCTTTTTGTTGGTAAGGATTTGAATCCAGTTAATCAGAGCTCTTATGTATATCAGCCAAGCCGTGCCAGACTGCCTCCTCCTCTCGCTCTCAGCACAACAGCTTTACTCAAAGATCACAAGTGCTTTCTCAGAGGGCTCTTCACTCTTCTACAAACCAGTCAGACACTCCTATAAGCTGACGCCCCTTTTCTTCCCACAAAATAAACAGATTTCTGAATGTGGCTTAGTAGAAAACTAGACGGATATCTGTGCAGTAACATTTCAAAATATGTCCAAAGCTGCTTGTTGATATGTAGTTATCCAGTTTTTATCCTTTGGCCATTGTTTGTATGTTGTTTGATTTTTAAAAACTTCTTTTTCCTATCACAGCTTAATATGCAGAGTGCTTGTAAGTCATTTGTAGGTTGAGTATGCTAAAAAGTGTAAACACTGAGGCTCTGTGGTGTTTTTTTAAAACATTGTTTTGTTTGTTTCATTATTCCGACCAGCCCAGCATAGCAACAGGGTCTTATCCAATGGTGTTAGTTTGGGGCGGAGCTATCTGTTTGTCTTGACCAATGGCAGGCAGGGGAAAGGTGTTTGAAAACAATAATTATATTTCCATTTCTGTTTGGTAACACTAGTGTTGCAGCAAGAAATGTATTTTTTTGTCATAATTTAACAAAAGCAAAACTCTCGAGACTTTTTGTTAATCTTTGAATCACAAACAAAAATATCTTAATAAAACCTGAGAGATTTACATCCTACCTTTGAAAGTCCATTCCACTAATACTTTAATGCTTTAAACAGCGTCAGCCAAACATGTTTGATTTTTCCCTACCTGATCTCATGATGAAATCGTACTTGTGGGAACTTTTTCGCAAGACGCAAAATACGTAACAATTTGTAGTACATATCACTGTCGTATCCAACACTAGAGGCGGTAAAACACTGAGCACTTGTAATCGTTTTCATACACAATTATGATTACAGCTCCATATGTTTCACTTTCTGGATGTACCAAATATCTCAGCTGGCATGGAATTGGACATAGATTGCAAGTTTGTGTGAAAAACATGACTCGCATTGAAAGACCTGAAAGATAAGAGGTCGAAAAACAAGCTAAAAAGACCGTTTTAAGACCACGTTTTTACTTTATATTCACTTTTGTTCATACTGTCGGGTTGGTTTAGGTGTAGTGCAGATGGTATGTCATTTTAAAACATCACTGAGCATTAGAGTTATAGCGCCACTAGAAAAAATACCATATACATAAGAAAAAGTGGGCTTAACGTAGACCAAAATTTTCCCATTTTATTAATGACTTTACATTATATGTTAAACTTCTGGAACAATCAAAAAACAAAAAAGCACTGAAAACGTAATGCTCTAAAAGCATTGAATTTTATGTCATTTTCTTTATTCTTTTTCCCTTCTTTTTCTCTGGCAGCTATTGTAATGTGACATGAATATGTAATACCTCTTGCTCTCATGGCACTGGAATAATAAAGCATTATTTAAAAAAAAAACTAAATTGTTAGCGCCACTCAACGGATATTTAAAGTCAGAACTGCAGTGACACATGGAAAACCAAAGTCACATAAAACATAATCATATGTAGTTCATCAAAACCGAACACTCTTTTAGCACCACTCAGTGGACATTTTACATCGAATATGTCACAAAACGTACATGGCGGTATGTATTTCGCATCTTGCGATAAAGTTCCCACAGGTACGTCTTCGTCATGAGATCAGGTTGGATTTTCCATTTACCATATTTGTACTGCATGCGCGTTTATGTTTATATGTGGATTGAAAATATCTTAACGTTTTGATAATGAACTGAAGTTTTGTAGGTTTTTAATGATCTGAGGGTGAGAAACTGATGACGGAATTTTCATTTTGGAGTAAACTAACCCTTTAACCGCCTCATGGTTTTCTTTTTTTGTCGTGTTATATACTGTTTTAATGTACTAACTGTTTGAAAATCCAATTAAAAAGCATGCAGAATGCCTTCTAAGGTCACAACCAGCTCGCAGTGGATAAATAAATGAAAAGGGTCAATCACTGTGAAAGAAGCTCTCGAGTGTCTCGGATAGTATCTCAGTAAACCTCTTACACACACAATCACACGCCACTTCACATGGCAAAAGCTGATTCAAGGTGCAGAATAGAATGTTGCGAAAAGGCTTCACTCGCACTATTTCAAAGCAAGGTTCTCACCACGGCTGTAATTGTTTTTTAACAATGGGCTCGCTTACACCGCTGACTTGACATTTCTGAGGTGAACTAATTATTGAAATGGAATTCTTCATGCAGAACTCCCCCGTTTAATAAAACAGATGTACGACATACACCTCGAGAAGAAGTGTAATAATTTCCTCCTGAAGAGAAGCATGTGGAATGCCTAGAGGCTCAGCATATTATTTCAGGTCTGAGAGCTGCACATAAGGAGGCAGTTAAAAAACTGGGAAAAGTAGCACTTGTGCTTTGCTGTGAAAATATCAAGGGAGGATGAGCTGCATGTCATTGCCGATAAAATTGTTGGGTACAAGCTAAATATCAGCCTATATGCTTTCTGTGAGCTACAGTGTATTTACTGGTCAGTGATTACTGAATCAGGGAACACTGGCTACGGCTATCACAACTCCTTGTCGTGCATGAAATAACGCCTATTAAAATTTATTGCAACATGATTCGCAAATGTGCAGTAGATTGCTCCGTTACAGGAATTGCGCCTTCTGAAGGTTAGAAGTAATAGCCTACTTGTCTGTCATCAGCTTGCTGAATTAGTTCTTTTATTTGGGTGATTGTAAAAGTTTATGTAACAAGTAATAAGTGCTCTATATTTCTACAGTGAGATCTTTGGCAATAAATAGTCCTAGTTTATCACATTTCTCCTGCCACTTTCTTAGTACTGGCAAACAACTATGCTTTCAGGCAAAGCCAATGCTTTCAGGAATCTCTAAACTGTTATTTTAGCTCTATAAATATTCATGTTGTTGTTCTCGGGTTGGTGGAAGATGTCTTTAATGATTTTCAGTGAGCTGGTATCAAATAAGATTAGACATACTAATTATTTGTATTTCCAATTGGTAAGTGGTAAGATCTTTTAATTCTGTATTTTAGCAATATAAAATATTAAAACCTGACTCCTGGCCATAGACAATAATTTGCTTGATTAAATTATTTGAGATATTGTTTTGCCTAAAGCAAAGACTGTGTAAATCTGTCCTGAATATGTGATGATTTCTCTACATATGGTGCAACACATGGTAATTGACATATTTGCATGGAAATGTATGGAGAAACTCAGAGAGCAGCTGTTTTAGGAAAATAACCAGTTTAATCAGATCCTCAACAAATCAATGATTCCATGCAGTTAATTTTAATAAATATTAATATAATAGTTATTTTACATAGAATTTCTCATACCAGGATGACTAAATTCCAAATAAAGTTATGATTCTAATTTATTTAATACTGCACTACTACTTATATTTTTGTGCAAACACAGACACCAATGACAAAACCAAAAAACCAAAGCTCTGGTCTCCTCTTGCCAATAAACAGTGGTTAACTAAACATAATACTTAATTCATCTAAACCTGTTAGTCACTAATCACCATGATATGAAATGCAGTTTCCCTTTAATATAAAATTGATGTTCAGTGAAATCCCATTTTAGAATTATGTGTCCTTTCAATGTTTGCAACAATCAGAACAGATCATTAAATAGATATATGGCAAGTTGGATGTCATTATATTTCAGACCGCTCCATCCTGTCTGGCCTTAAGCCTGTGTTTGCTCAAACTTCAAACTGAAAATATTAGCCCTGAAAAATTGGTTGAGAAACAAGTGCAGACAAAGAGCCTTCATTCAATAAGCAGCCGGAGCCACAGACAAAAAAGTGCTTTCAACCCTTCATTTCCCTTTGCTGCTCTCCAGTGAGGAATCATATTCAGTTGCCGTCCCACACAGAGATCAGTCACTGTCAAGAGGTGTTGGTGGTTGTCAATTGATAATGAAGCAGAGTATTGAAGACCTTTGGCTGTCTGCTGTATTAATTACTCTTGCAGTGCTCTCTACCACTTGATTTATTTCCTGTTAGCTTTCTCAATAGGACCAGAGTTAATTGCTCTTTCAAACGAGTGTTGAAATGTAACGATCAAGCACCATTAACTAGAGCTTGCTCGAATTATGCGCAGTGGCTTGTAAGTGCATGTTAAAGTCAAAAAGGTCAGACACAAGGACCTTTCAAATATCACTTTGTTATTATACTAAGTAATGTCCTGGCCACACAGGTTTTACACAGATGTGCAAGACCTCTTTTTAATAGCTTTTGCAGTATCATATAGATGTTTGAATGTGTTTTCATGTGTTTCTATCTTAGGAACAGATATGTCTCATATCTTTAAGGAATAGACCTTAGTCAGAGTAGCGGCATATTTAATTTCTGCGCAGTGCTATGGCAAGCCGTTTATCTCATAACTGGCGACGCCAGCAGCACTGACAATCGCCTCGCCCACATATTGTAACGATATCTTCTAACAGGAAAAACACATCTTTTTTATGACATATGTTGTTATTATGAGAAAATATGTCGTTTAAATGGCATAACATTACTCCATATCTTACAAAAATTTAGTGGAAAAAAAAGTACACTACCAGTCAAGAGGTTTTGAACAGTAAGATTTTTAATGTTTTTAAAGAAGTCTCTTCTGCTCACCAAGCCTGCATTTATTTGATCCAAAATACTGCAAAAACAGTCAAATTTTGAAACATTTTTATTATTTAAAATAACAGTTTTCTACTTGAATATATTTTAAAATGTAATTTATTCTTGTGATTTCAAAGCTGAATATTTAGCATCATTACTCCAGTCACATGATCCTTCAGAAATCATTCTAATATTCTTATTTGCTGCTCAAAAAATTATTATTATTATTATTGTTGTTGTTGTTATGTTAAAAACAGTAGAGTAGATTTTTTTTTGAACAGAAAGCTCAGAAGAACAGCTGTCATCTGAAATAGAAATCTGTTGAAACATTATAAATATCTTTATAATCACTTTTGATCAATTTAAAGAATTCTTGCTAAATAAAAGTATTAATTTCTATAATTAATATTTAATTATTAAAATTTATATATATATATATTGTACTGACTCCAAGTTTTTGAATGGTATAGTGTATATTGTTACAAAAGCTTTTTATTTCAAATAAATGCTGGTTTTTGGATCTTTCTATTCATCAAAGAATCTTTAAAAAATGTACTCAACTGTTTTAAATACTACTACTACTATTAATAAATGTTTCTTGAACAGCAAATCAGCATATTAGAATGATTTCTGAAGGATCACGTGACACTGAAGACTGGAGTAATGATGCTGAAAATTTAGCTTTGATCACAGGAGTAAATAACAGTTATTTTAAATAATAAAACTATTTCAAGTATTTAAAGTTTTACTGTTTTTGCTGTACTTTGGATGAAATAAATGCAGGCTTGGTGAGCAGAAGAGACTTCTTTAAAAAACATTAAAAATCAAACTTTGACTGGTAGTGTATGTGGCAGCAATGCATCGTAAAAACCCCAAACATGCAATTTTGAGAAAACTAAGGAAAAAAGCATGTTCTCTTTGCCTGTTTAGACACTTCAAACAGACATTTGCACTGCCTGTTTAGTTTACCAGTTTACACATTCATCGTTTGACTTGAAACCATCGTCAGAACTGTGTGTTTTCGGTGACTCCGAAGTCGTGTTTTTATAGTAAATCACACCTAGAGAATGTGCGTTTTGATGCAAAAAAACCCCAAAAACAAATATGACCCAAAACGCACTTCAAGAATTCTTTTGTAATGGAAAATCACGTCTAGGATGCGTGTTTTACTGTCAACTCCCACACTTATGACAGGTCAGTGTGCAATCAGATGTCCGACCAGGCATATATGAATACTTTGGCTTGCCATACAATACCATCTACTTCACACATCCTGTCTCAACATTTACTTGCACCTGCGCTGTTGTATGCGGACAATCTGTGCAGTTACAAACATTGGGCTGCGCATGGATGGTGCGTGGATGTTTGTGGACACTTCTCATGACGAAAATTGTGTCACGAGGAGAGTGCGCGAACTGTCCCTCGGAGCCTATCCACAGAAAATTTAATATTGCATTTAATATAGACCTGTAGTTCACTCATAACTTTTTAAACATAATTTTTCAAATTTTCTTTCTAAATCAAACAATTCACTAAAAGAACTTAGTAATACAGATAACAAATGATATGAGGCTAAGTAAATAATGACAGAATCTTCTTTTTTGGTTGAACTGTTCTGTTCCGTAAATGTCATAGCAGACAAAAAGGGCACATCTTCATTTTCGTGAGTATTTTAAAATGAAAGCTACTCCTTCCGCTCTTGATGAAATGACCCTATTAAACGGGTAGGTCAGTCACTACCTCTCACTGTTCTGCTAAAATGTATTTCCTTAGCAGGCTGTTGGTATTAGAGTGATTGACGTGTTCTGAAATATGCCATTAAATAGTAAAACATACTGCCTCTATACGCTGCTGCTTAAGATATGCATAGCACTCTATCAAGAGGACATGTTAACAAACCGGTCAATTAGTGGGAGAGGACAGAACCTTGACCTTATTAGCACGAGGAAAAACTAATAGAAGGAAACTTGTGTGTTAGATCTCCTGAACAACTTAATCCCTGGCCTAATCCGTAACTTTAATTTAGTCAAATCCTTCTTCATACTCATAAAACCTGACTGTTGTGCAGAATTTTAATGTAAAAGGAATAGACAGGGTCAAAATAGCTTACCCAGGTTTTTCTGACAGATTAGGCCTAATAAAAAAGGGAAGCGTTTTCAGTTAGTCTGCCTGAACAACAAAATGGAAACACCATATGAGATGTTATGAGTTTGCATTTGTGAACTATTTGGTGTTTACCCAATGGTTAGTTTCATTAATCAATGCAATATAGTAGCATCACCCTCTTAGCACAGGATTTTGCTTGAGGAAAGATGAATTTTCATTTTATGATGCTGTAAATCTTCTACAGGCCAAGAAGTCTAAAGTGAAATAAATAGAATGTCTTATTTTTGAAATATGATTTTTCTGCACAATTCACCTCTGTGTTCTTTTGCATTTATTATTTGATGTCTTTTTCAGATGCTTTTTACCAAAATGTGTATGTGCTGCTGGATTTCCATCAGGCCAAAATATAAAACCAGATATTAAAATATCAAAACAATTCCTTTCAACATCAGTGAAAGCTTTAAAAAAGAATAAGAAAGAGTGTATGGATGACATGAGTCATGTTGGATCTCCTGAACATCTCATTATGAAGTTTAATCTGTTTATTGTTTCTTTTGTCTGTAATACTGGATCGACCTAGGCATTATCCACTTGTCTTCAGACATGGCAAATGAGACAATTGTCGCTCATTGATCAATATTTTGTTAGACATGATTCAGCTGTGCCAGTCCTCTACTCTGGGAGTATATTTATTAGAGAAATCCTATTGCAGTGTAATTAAACATTGATTTTTCAACCCTAAACAATTAGAGTGCCGCTTTGAGACAGATTCAGTCCTCTAGTGTTGTCCTCTGTGATTATTCTTTTGTGTTTCTGTGATTTCAGGGATACGATGATGGTTATGACGGGGAATACGATGACCAGAGTTATGAGGGCTATGATGACAACTACAGCAACCAGTCGAAAAGGTGTAGATTTATTTTTAAAAGACATTCTGTCACAACATGAGCTAATTAATGCTTGGCTCTCACTCTAAGAATCGGTCAAAATGTCTCATAAGAATGATTTTTCCTCCTACAGTGTCTCAGAATATTATGAATATGGACACGGTAATAATGACGAAGCCTACAACAATTATGGTAAGAATCTGATCTGCAGTTCGCCATCATGAGTTTTATCTCAAACTTTCATACCTTTTTTCTCTTCTAGCTTAGTAGGAAACGGGTAGGATTTTAGGTCAACCATTTTGAATGGTGCATCACAAAGAGAAACATCCTCTTTGCATAGCAGTAGTTCGCCTAGCAGGCGGGCTGGATCTCAGTCATGGCACATTGCCCACACCAGTGAGAAACCTCTTTGCCTCATTCATTTTCCATATTGCTGTTAAATGTTTTAGAGCTAAAGGTAAGGAAAAACACCTTGCGGCATTTGCCAGTTGTTAAATCACCGAGGCCCAGGGCACAGCAGCTGCCATCTTACCGTACTAGTCTGCTTCGGGGCTGGGTTTTAAGATGCACTTGAAATCATGGACTAGAGCCAGTAGAGAGCTGGAGGCGTTGCTGAGGCCCACCAAGAGAGTCAGAATGGCCTTTTAGCCATTACTTTGCCTTTTGAATTTGTGCCCTCTCTGGATTATATTTGATGCAGTATTCCCTCTGTTTTGGAATGGATTGTTGTTTTCCACGGATGCCAGTTTCCCACTGTATACGTGCCTGCTCATTCATTTCACATTGTGGCAAATTGTGCGGTGGAGTGTTAAAGTGTTAACAGAAATGATTTGCTATTTTGCCATGTTTTGACTTGAAACCAAGATTTCATTGTGTTATGAAAGGTTTTGCTTGTTAGGATCACATGGAAGCCCATTTCCACCTCAGTGTAAAATAAAAGAGGTAATTGCGACTGTGTATCTCACAATAGCGACTCTGTCTCGCATTTGTGACTTCCTTGCACACCCTGTCTTAAAGTCTCACAGTTGCAGCTTTGTTTCTCACAGTTAATAATATTCAGTAATATTAATGATTTAAGTACACTGTTCGTGCCCTACACTGTTGGATAAAAACAAAATTCAAACCAAATTGAGCTGATGAATTGAAACAATGTTGAACTAGGGCTGGGTAAAAAATATTGATTTCATTATTTTAATCGATTCTCATTTTTATGAAACAATATTGATTCTTAAATCCCAAAAATTGATTAGTCTAGCCCGTTTTTAGAGTATTTGAGTATTGTAGGACACCTCCCATCCAATAAATTGCGATAAGCTTTGTGCTTTGTTAGTTTTGATATGAAACAAAGTCTCAGATTTCAAATTCAAACCATTAATGTCGTTTTGGCACTGTGCAGTGACAGATCGCTGTAGCGCCTCAGTTCAAGACAAGCGGTACGTGAACTGATCATCTCACTTTAATACCAGTTTCAGCGCAAAATAAACATGAATAAACATCCAAAGGTATGTTAACAGAGAGTGTACAACTTGCCAAAATCATATAATGTGTCACGTAATTGTTCAATCAGTGTTTCAACCTCACAGAGAGATCAATATAACTTTCAAACTTGTAAAACTTGTAAACAATGTCACGTAACATCACATTTACCTCAGAAAAAATTTTCGGTGACTATAAACTTGTTAGTCAGAGAAATTTTGTAAACTCTAGAGAGGAACATTTTTTAAATATATGCACTATTTAACATATTCATTATATTTTTTTTTTACTGTTCTTCGGTGTTTAATTTGTTTGAATAAATTCATCAATATTTTATAACAGTCACCATTTAAATGTTTATATTTAAAAAAAAATGAATTGGCGTATAAATATAATTATGTAATACTTCATTATTTTAAAAATTCACTGAGTGTATTTCACAGTAACCGTTAATACACAAATCAATTAATTTTAACCTTTAATATTATATTAATGTAATAACTGACCTTCGTGTATATTTTACAGCATTAGCTGAGAGTTTTTCTTTTCCTTGAAAATTTGGCATGTGCTGTATCTGATATATATCCAAAATAATCAATACTGAATTAAATCAAATCAAAAATCAAATTGAGAAGCTTATGAATCAGAATCTAATTGAATCATGAAATTTGTGTCAAAACCCAGCCCTAATAATTGATTACTTTAACAGTTAGTTTCTTGCTGCTTTTGTAGCAGAGACAGTTGTATAAAGCACTTTATAAATGTGACTTGACTTTGCTTCTCATAATTGCAAATTTACTCAAAATGTCACAACTGTGACTTTATATCCTTTAGTGTGACTATTTCTAACAATTTGACTTTATGTCTGTGGCGTTATCTCTTGTAATTGTGATTTCAGATCTTAAAATGTAACTATTTCTCACAATGTGACTATATCTTACAATTGTGACTTTTTGTTATAATTGTGTATATAAAGTTGTACAAATCCAGTTTTATGTATTTTTTTTTTCCCAACAATGTGACTATATCTTGCAAATGCAAATCTCAAACTTTATTTTTCACTATTTGACCATTTGATCTCACAATTCATTTCTCGTAATTGTGACTGTATGTCACAGTGTGACTTTATTTTTTTATTTTTAACTCTCAAAATTACCTGCTGTATTTCTAGGTGAAAACAGGCTTCCATAAGATTCTAATGATCAGAGATCGTTTTTCACAGTGAGGAGGATGTAGTGGAAAACCTATTAAAAATAATGTGAGTGAGGGAGGGCTGTCTGTGCGGTAGTGATCATTACACAGAATACTGGAATAAAAGGGATTTTGTCATGATGTATAATGGTTTTTCCTCCTTTCTCTGCGAAACGGTAGTTAGCAACAATGAAGGTTAAGGTTCTTTGCCCTAAAGCCAGGCTGATTGTTTCTTCAATGGCCCAGCGATCACACTCAGAGAACCTAATGGAGCATCGGCTCCCAACACATACTGTATTTAAATGACAGCAGGGTCATACTGTGAGCTCAGCCAGGAGTTCATGCCTCATCTGCTCTGCCTTTGGTAACTGATAATTAGGGCAAAGTGACATTGTATATTTCTCAAATCTACCATAATGTACCGAGGCGAACATGCAAAGCCCTAGATGGGATGCGGGAATGGAGCTTTAAACTGATTATTGAAATGCATGTGTAAGATGATCAGCTGGTGCTCAGTTTATTATTTTGTAATGCTTAGAACAAAAAAAGAAAGTATTAAAAATTGCTAATGTCACATGGAATTACATGGCCGTAGGATATCCATTCCGTGATGAATCGTCATAGCATTGCATTTCAGCCAAGAGGTTTCTCTCCTATGTAACATCTTGTGTCAAATTTCATTTTTCTCTTTAAATGAAGCTTGATTTAACTGTTTAAAGCAGTTTAATCGTTTCACTTTTAGCAGAAGAGGACTGGATCTCATCGCGGCCCAACCTCAAAGCTCCAGCATCAAGACTTACTCGAGGGGGCTACAGAGATCACCCCTATGGTAGATATTAAAGGTGCTCCAGATCACGTGACCTCCATTCAACGCCAACCTTATTTGCTAAATAATCTAAAATGGGATTTTTAAGTGATAGGTCAATCATGTTTTTAAATTCACACTAACCTTGGGGGTGGGGGGGAAAGCTACATGGTCCCTTCTTTTGAAATTGTTGACTTCTTTGTATGAAACCTTATGGACGTAAATTCTGGCCAGGATTTGGCAGTGTACTTTTGTCATTGAATGCTCCTCCCTTCAGTTTTCCATTGTTTGTCCCCTAAATTGTAAAGCATGGAATTAGCTACACATTATGCTTCCCTGACATTGGGAACCTTTGCGTTAAGACAATAATGTGGAAAGACTCATTTTGTACATAACATCTTTCTTAATACTTCTTGATTTGATGATGGTAAATACTGAGTTTGTATATTTAATTTTGATATCAGTATTGGGTTTGAAAGCAATTGGCTATGTATGTAGCCACATCCAAGTGCTTTGCTTTGTGTGTAGCTTGTATTTGTACATAAAAATGTAATAAAAAAGGATGTAAAGCGCCTTGTGCAAGCTTCTCTAAATAGGTGATTATAATTGTTAAACTTGTGTTGCTATAATTTGTTAATAAAGTTGAGATCCTTTTTGTAAAATTAGATTAGGTACGTACTTGTCTCTAGTACTAAATGCCTGTTTGACCTGAGGAAATGGATAATATGTTTTTTTATATATATATATATATATATATATATATATATCTATCTATATATTTAACAAAGAAAAGCCACAAAAAGGAACCGTAGAGACGTTGTCAAGTCATTTTGTGTAATAATAGATAAGCTACATTAATAGAATTAAACTTTGTTAAATAATTTTTAACATTAGCTCTAAATTTGTTCATGGACTCTTGATTAGTCATTTAAATGTTTAACATGTTAATGGAAATCAACTGTTTAGATCAATAAATTGAATCTTTTTTAACACACTCTTTAAGCTTCAGCTTATTAAACAATAAGTCGGACTGACTTGTCTGCGCTAACGTGACTCTGAGAAAGATATGGAGATTCAGGAGGTAAGAACGTCCCCATATTCCAATAAGATGTTCTAAGTGCCTTCAGCCTTTGGTGTTAACCACTGTAGCCGATGTGAATATGAGTAATATTCACACTGTTTCATCACTCGCAGGAGTGAATGGGATCCAGTTAAAATGCTTTATCTCTGCTACCTACAGTATATTTTCCTCTTTTGCTATTTATGTTAATGAACATCAGAAGGCTGCATTTGTGTTGTAATACCAATGCTTTTAAATATCAGCACTATTCAAGGCCCCATAGAGACCTCAACTCTTTTTTGTGACTATTAGAACTGAATGCTGACGCGTATTAAGACTTCGAAAGGATGACTAAACGTTAAGCAGGTAACCCTAATAATAACTCTAATGTTGCGAATGCCAGTCATAAATTAAGTTATTTATACTTCAAAAAGTAAACCTGCCCTCACTAACCCCAAATAAATGCCTCGGCCCTCTAAATCCGCTAATAAAGTTAACTAGTGACATCAAAAATGACTTACTAACACATAAGAAAAAAAAAATTAACAATCCATCTTTTAAAAGAAGCTAAAACTGATCTTTAATACCTGACCAGCTAAACTAAGCTTTTTAACCAGACACGCTGAAAAAGATGGTTGCTCTCAAATCATATTCTGCTCTGACAGCTTTTGTCCAGCCCCACAAATTGGTTTACTTTTTTGATAGTAACATATGCTTTGTCAAACTGTTTTCTATCCATCTGTTATTCGTGCATGCGAGTGTACGTTTGTTTTGACTTTGTAGTCTCACTCATTGTCTCTACTTCATTTTGTGTATTATACTAATAGCGCCTCAAAATCTATATACTAAATATGATTTATCTTTCCAACAGGTACCAGTCTCTCTGTGAGCTGAGATGCAGTGGATTGAGTCAGACTTGGTAAGATGCAAAAGTGTGTCTAAACATAACAGCAAATGCATTCAAATATAGTTTAGGTGTACATTTGTTTTTTTCTGGAGGTTTAAGACTTCTTACCTGATTTTTATTAATGTGGAAGTTCATACATCCATTCATTTTAACCCAATATCCACCTTTTTCGTCAGTAATTGATGAGCGGCACCCTGGTGGATTATAACACCGTGTCTGGTTGTCGCCCCGCGTCGCGCCGCAACAGCTGTTTACACTGGATGCGACAAAGCGACCGTTGCAAATCATTTGAACTTTGTGTGAGCACGTCATAAATAGCATGCAGTAGCAGTTTACTGTCGGGGATTTGTCGTGTCGCCCCGCGACGCATCCAGTGTAGACAGCATTGATGATTATAATGGGTTCTACTCACCGATCTGTATATAGATCAGTGGTTCTACTGTATTTTGTCGCGTCCGGTGTAGACACGGTGTAACACTGCGTCCTAACTGCACGCGATGCGATGCCGCGACACTTGATAAAAGGTATCTTCTCCGTATTAATGAGAGTTTTTGTCCTAACTAGCCACGACGGCGACACCCGAAATTTCTGTTTTAAGCCGCCTTTCCACTGCACACGACATTCGGACACGACTGTCGCATTTCTCCCCCTAGGCAGCCGCACAGAACTTTCAAACGGGTCGCATATGGTAAAATTAATGATTTGAATGAATATGATCAATGTATGAATGTATCGTCACAAAATAAATGACCCCCAAAATAAAAACATAGTAGGTTTCATGGGGCTAATCAACGTAAATAATGATTTAATATAAAATAATTATTTCTGTCATAATTATTCTAAAGCAACATTTTACAGAAGTAGCGTTTAAAGAATAATGTTAATGTGAACAAAATATTGATCATTTTAACCTTACGCTCACAGTTTTTAATAAAATACATCACATCCGGTCGGGCAGTCGCATACGGTCTAGCCGCAGAAGTTCAAATATTTTAACGCATCCGCAGAGCCGAAATTTCCGCATATGATCGGAACTCCACGGAACTCCACACAGCTCCCGCACTACTCGCCATTGGAAATGAATGATTTCCGGTCTGTCGCTGGTCGTTCGTCGGAGATAGTGGAAAGGCGGCTTTTATAACGGTTTCTAGTTCTGTGACGTCACAGCTGGAACAACAACATACAAACTGTGACAATTTTAAATACTGATTATTATATGTACTGATTATGCACTTTATTCGATGTTAAAAGTGTCTAATGTGAGTTTGAATATCGTAATGCGTGACATTTCAAGTCATACTGAAATCAATAATAGATCATTTACCTCAAATCTTGAAAATAAATTTAAATAAACATTACAACTGCAAACTCAGTGCAAAACAACAAGTGTTTTCCATGATGAGGTTGGTATCAGTCACTCAGTATATAGTTTTAACAATGTTAAAAAGCTTTAATATTTATGAATTTCGTTGGGAGTGCAATGCACTTTTGTGATTCTGCTGTGATATTTCTTTGATTCTGTCACGTCGCGCTGTCGCTGGATTCTTGTCGCGTCGTGTGTAGTTAGGACATAGTGTAACTTCCGTTTGCGTGCTGTCGTGTTCCGGTCTCCACAGAAATCCCTGGTAAAACGGGGTAAAAAAGACTGACTCAATTAAACTGGAAGTTTTTCAATGTAACTAATTATAAAAATGTGCGCAGGGTTAGCTGTGCTGTTGTTGGGTGCCACAGCAATCTTAAGGAATTCCTGTAAAGGACTTGTTTTGCATGCCAGCAAAAAAAAAGCCTAACCTTGCCTCCAACCTCACGTCGCTTCATGTCATCTCCTCATTTTTTAAATCTATAGCTATGTTTCCATCCACCTATTTTTATGCGCATTTTGGGATATCACATAAGAATACGCTGAATGGAAACGCCAAGATGCGCATAAATAAAAAAAAATTGCACATAAAAAAACATATGCACTCAACTAAGTAGGATAAATGTCTTATCCGGTAAGAAAACGTGCATAAACTATAGTGGAAACACTTTTACCGAATAAATTCCTTGATGCGCATCAAAAAAGACGCGACTTTGCTATGGGACAGCATAAATGGACCAACCAACAGACCGATCTCATTGCTCAGCATCTGAAATGCTAGTTTTGTCATTCTAAAATGCTTGAGCAAAATCTCGTCAAAGTGCTTGGTTATAATCAACTCTCAGAACTGCCTTCCCAAACAGCAGGCTCCGAAAATACGATAACATGACCATGTTCCTCTGTGCGCTCTGAAGTATACAAACATTATTATTCAATTCCTGCTGCAGCAAATAAATGTTTTCTTTGTGAGATTTAGTGCAGATTAATCAGGAAGTGATGATTTTTGTTCTCTTTAACTCACTGGATGGAAACGATGCTTTATTCGCAAATGTTTTATGCGGTATTCCAATTTTGTGCATAAGTTTACTTCATAACTTTGGATGCAATAAGAAAAAAAGACAGTAAAAAAATGTTAATTGGACTAGAAACAACCAGAAATGTAATAAATCATTCCAGTCGGGTGAGACTTCCGTGTTCAGGAAAAAGGTGGATAGGCATTCTGGGTGTAATTGGAAACAGCAAGTATACACCTATATTTGCCACAGAGCTGTCTTAGAGCAAGAGAAAACAATAAGCAAATAATTTTATTTTATAGTAATGAGCATGTACTAATGTTTTGTTGTGAAAGTACAATTAATAAACCATTTAGCATATAACACAAACATCCTGTTGGGTTATAGCTTGAAGACAGAAACCCTCTCAGTATGATGCAGACTTGTGACACCACCCGCAGATTAATTGCACACACCACTAAAATATTAAGGAGTGATTGTATGACCTCGAGTGAAATGTGGCCTTCAGGAACAATGCTTTGAACATTTGGGTAATTAACTTTATTTAGGATAAAATATGCTGCAGGAGATCCCCGCGTGTGAAGCATAACAGCAGGAGAGAGACAAAAACAGAATTCTTCAGGATTCATTTTGTTTGGTTTGTTTCTTTTGCTATAAGGCAATTATGCGCATCAGAAACAAACGAACAATTGAAAAATCAATTAACGCAACATTTTCAGTATCGATTTAATGCATATATTAGTCATCCTATTAATTTTGACCATCTTCGCATTATTTTGGTTCTCTTGATGGATGGAAGTCTTTTGTAGAGGTCAGCCATGTTTTATAGTCTAATTAAGGACAAGACAGGGGCATGCTCAAACAGATGCGTTTTTTCACACAGAGAACCATTTGTAAGCCAACAAAGGATGATTAAATCACTGATGCCTATCGGATGGCTTATTTGAGAATGGAAAGGTAATGGAAATGGAAATGATAGCAGACATGTTTTAGCTGCATTAACACTGTTGTGGTTTTTGATTGTTAATGGTCTGCATGAAATAAATCTTCAACTGCTATATTAAATTTGGGTAAACAGTATGTAATTAAATGGGAATTTTTCATTATTTAAATAATATATGGGGTATTGTGATTTGTGGACCTGTATGACTCTGAATGGCTTTAGGCTTGTTAATTAAAATAGCCATTGTCTTCGAATCACTGGCACACAGGTGGTGATTTTACTATTTCATAGTAATGCCTTGGGCATGAACATGTCAGCAAAGGATTTTGAAGCTTGGATGTAAATCTCATTTGTCTTTACACAGTATTCCACAGTGAAAGAGAGCGCATGTGGCCTGATATTTTGACTGCAAATGTGAAGGTGGTTTAAATGAAGAAATATCTGTTTATAACTGATCTCACATATGCTGTGAATTAATGAGACTCATTTGTAACAAGCAACTGGACTTTTTAGGCTGTTAAATCTAGTCTTCTGTGATTCACAGTGCATTTTCTTTATGCATTTTTTTCTGAAGGGAGGAAGAATACATTTATGATGACAATAACAGATTAATGCATGATGCTTTCTGTTGGGTGTCTGTAATTCACACACAAGACATTCAATTTGCTGTCAGATACTAGTGGAGTTTCCATCACTGTTGAAAATCACTGTTGTTTTCTGTGATAGTGTTGGTCATCACATACAGCACAAGAGCCGGAGATGGAGAGTCGTTTAAACAAAAGGGCTTTAAAATCGTCATCGCGTTACTTTCGCATAGTAGGAATTATTTGTTTGTGAAAAAAAGTAAAAATAGCCATGAGATTAAAAACTAAGGATACATTCAAAACAACACAATAGGCACAATTGTTTTTGGTATATAAAATTTAGTTGACTTAGATATATATTTTCAGGATTAGCTGCATTTTATTAACGTCTAGAACTTGTCTACAGAGTAATATCAACACATCAGAACTAAAAATAAAGAGGACAAATATAAAAATATTAACATTAACATCTACATTTTAAATCAACAACATATAAATAGACAGATTTAACCAGTTTAAACATAAGAATGAATGTTAAATGATTTTGTTAGGCAGTATGGTACTCAAAGACGTTACATGCCGGTCCCGTAATTTGGTTCCTTCGGGTTTAACACAGCAGGAGAGCAGACAAACAAATGTTAAGCACACAGAGCTCTTAACTGTACAAAAAGAGAAATCGACAAGCTCCAATTTCTTAACAGTGTTCAGATCTTTGAAATGTGGGATGATGAGTCTATTAGTCTTTTCATCTTTTGAAATGTGGTCTTATTTACCACTGTGATATTGATATCCTACAATGAAAGCCACTGTACGTGAATTAAACCACCTTTTACAACTTGAAAGAGTGCATGAGCCTTGCGTCTATAGCCTCTTCAGAGGATCCTTTTGGAGTGAGTGTGGATAATGGAAAGAGACCAGTTAATCCGACCTCCATTACTTTTCCATAATCAATAATCAGTGCAGACGATGTAGAGATTTGAAAATAAATCCACTAAATTCTTTCAAATGAAGCTTGTAGCTTTTATTTAAGCCTGAGAATGTAATGTGAGATGTAATCATTACCTACTTTAAGCCATCTGACAGTCAGTGTGGAGGAAAGTGAAACAAGATACAGCTTTTTCTTCAGTAGATCATGAATCATGAGCAGTGTATAAAAATTGTTAACAAACAAAACAGCTGAAATAACTGCACAATGTAGTTTGAGGCAAAGTAACCCCCCAAAACATGTCAGGCTATTAATTCTTCAACAAATACTGCTATGTCAGTCTGTGGTCATATTAGTGTTATTTCATCTATCTTCAGGCAACATTTTAGACACGCATATTATCGCTGAGGAGGGTATGACTGTATGATCAGCAGCTTCCCCGACACCAAGTCCTCCCACATATCCAGCTCTATCTCTGCCTTTTATGCTGCCAAGAGTAGAATATTTCTTCCCAGCCTCTCCTTAAACGTTCCGTTTGTTTAACCTGAGTAACATCTCTTCCCTGCCGTTGCAGGCGCTTCGCAGTCGATATGTGGAGCATACTGATAAAACCAATCAGTAAGAAGTGAGGGGGCTCCGTCTCATTTGGCTGAGGAGGTGCTTATAAACAGTCTGTGCGCAGATGCTGTATGCCAGGTAAGTAGTGTGTTTGAAAATGCGTAACCGCAGCACTTCAACATCCAATTACAGAAGCCACACTTCCTTGAGAGGATGGATGCAATTTCATATTACATATAGAGTATCGTTTATACCTGCCTCTTACAAGTGTACAGAAAGCTTATACTGAAAGATAAGGAAACTGCCTTTACTTATAATAGCTGTGCTTCATATGTTATTATACGTATGTTACTTATAATAACAGTATATCAACAGCCGTTCACACCAAGGCTGATAACGTTATAGTTTTAAAGGGATAGTTCACCGAAAAGCCATTATAGGTGTAAATGACTTTCTTCTTTCAAACGAATACAGTTGGAGTTGTATTAAGAAATGTTTTGACTCTTCCAAGCTTTATAAGTGTGGCAGTGAATGGTTGTTGAGATTTTGAGGCCCAAAAAGTCCATCCACCCATCATAAAAAGTACTCCACACACCTTCGGGGTTAATAAAAGCCTTCTAAAATGAATCACTGTGTTTGTGTAAGAAAAATATCCATATTTATAACTTTATAAACTGTAATCTGTAGCTTCTGACTGTTGCTAACTTGTATGCGCATGCACAAGAGAGTGGCATTCCTGCGGATGATGAGAAATGACAAATGCGAAGCAGCATAACAAAATACCGGTCACAAATTAGAAGCGCAAAATGAGGATTTGTACAGAAAAATGTCTGAGCCAAAAGGAGACTTGGTTCTCACCGGAGCTTGGACCACAACTTTCTCGTGAATGCACGTACGATAGTTAGCGGAAGCTAGACATTACAGTCTATTAAGTTTTAATGTTATGTTACGTTATGTTTATATCACAGAAATGCATTGTTTTGCTTCAGAAGGCCTTTATTAACCCCCCTGAGCTGTGTGTAGCAGTTATGATGGATGGATGGATGCACTTTATTGGACTTTAAAATCTCAACACCCATTCACTGCCATTATAAAGCTTGGAAGAGCCAGGACATTTTTAAAATAACTCCAATTGTATTCGTCTGAAAGAAGAAAGTCATATACACCTAGGATGGCTTGAGGGTGATTTTCTGAGAATCAAGTCCAAGTTCACATCACAGCCATAACAACACAGAGAAATGACTTTGGTAAAATATTCTTCAGAACTATTTTTTTTCCGCCTGACGAATGATAAAAACATTGACAACTGATCAGAATGCACCCAACCTTAAAGAGCTCACGCATTTAAAGAGGCAGACAACATAACTGCAACACTTTTAAAACTGATATTGTGCATTAATGTGGAAGCAAATATAATTTTCATTATGGCCTGAGCACCTGTGGTGCTGGAATTGCTCAGATTCTTCTTCTTTTCCAAGATGTATCACACTGAGGGCCTAAACATGCTCAAAAGTACATGAAACTGCACACTAGTGCCGTAAGTGCCAAAAGAGAATTGTTTCATATTCATGTTTCATGTACAAAATTCAGTAGACACATACCTACAAAAAAGTCCCTTGGTACGAAATCCGAAACCCAACACGAAGTCTGTTTTTTTTTTTTCTTGCTAAGTTTTGTGTCGTTTTTGCCATTTTCAGGCGTTGTATTTAAACAAACTCCTCCTAGAGATTTAAACAGATCAACACCAAAGACATGCAAAATGTGGACTGAGAACCACTGATATAGTTATCGTCCTTGGTGTAAATGGGCCTTTAGTTTTGTTCTTCAAATTTGATTGGCCGAGCAGCATTCTATGAAAGCCAGTAAACAGGCCAAAATCTCTGGGACTTTTACTCTTAGTAGCACTCTGCTTTTGTCCGTGATTGCATGTTCCAGACAGACTGATGTTCTGTACAGTAATGCTAGAAATTGTTCAACAACTTGTTTAACATTTTTCTGTTTTTATAAGTGCATCATTGAATCATTCACTTAAATAATTTGTTCAAAACAACAGATTCATTCAGAAATGAAGCGCACCTGTTATTTGTAACTATTTTAGCTATATACACACAAGGTAAACAACTAATATTGTTTGTAAAATGTGAGTTGCTTTATTTTCATCTTGTTTATTGAACTGTTCTAAAACATTACACTCACAATCATTCTTCCGGTCTGAATATCAGCGCGACCCACAGCCATTTCACAGCTGCGCTTCGAAACCTCAGCACTCTTGATCGAGTGATGATGAAAAATTCAATTCAGCATGCGAGACACAATGTAATTATCCTTTAGTTTTTAATGAATCTCAATTAGCAGCAGTCCCACTTTTCTCATTATAGAGAACTTTCCTCTTCATTTAATAAACACTCCATACGCTTTAGGAAGACGTGCATTTGTAACTTATTCTGTCTCCTCTAGTAAAAATCACACTCCTGAAAAAAACAGCACCTAGAAAATGCAGCCATGTTTGCATAGCGTCTGTTTATTTTTGGTGTTCGACTGATTAGTATTATGGGGGGGCATAATGGATTCCAGCGATATTTGTGCTGTTTTGGCAGACACGTTGCAACAAGCTATTCTCATGCTGAGCTTATAACTGTGTGAGCCAGGGGCCACATTCCCAGAGTGCCTAGCGCCTGTTTGTGAATTCAGAGTGTAGCGAGCCTTGCTGTTTTCACCTGTTTTCTTGTAATCAGTTTACCACTCACCCATCTCTTCATCTGTTTAATTCTTCACAATTTACAGCTGTTTTAGGAAGTTAATTGTTCTGCTGTAATTCAAGGACATTTGAAAACAAGACAAGAAGTGATTAATTTAAAACTTTGAGTGAAATCTGCCATTTGAAACATTAGCCCTGCATTCGTCTCAAGGCCTGTGCTTTGCTTTATGAAGTACAAGGGATACTGTTGCTTCCAACTTTGTCAGAATATGAAAATAATTTTTAATTTACCTCATTATACCCCCATAATACGAATACTAGGTAATGCCTAAGATGCTAACCAGCCAAACTTTGATAAAATGCTCCACTGCTCATAATGCATAGTACTGTTTGTATTTATAATTGCATTTATGATTCACCTTAACAAATTTGATTTAGTCTCATTTTTGCTTTTTCCTTTTTTTGATATGCACCAAAAGCAGTGAAGATTATGTTATGATTGAGGAGTCAATTAATGCAGTCGGACAAAAAAATTCAGAGGTTTGACAGTGATACAATGACACCGTCTGCTTGCAGGAGTGCACTTGCACTCTCTTATTCTCTGCCATTATGGTAACACTACACACTTGGCAAGTCGACTGAGGGATTTGTTCTGGAAACCAAAGATAATTGCGGGGCTGTAGACAACGGCATCCAAATGACAGATGCTTGTCAATGTAACTGCGCTTTCTCGAGGTCACTGCCAGCATTCCTCGAGATGTGTTTCAGCCCACAGTTTATGAGCTGTCTTACTTGTGTATGATAATGTTCTTGTACTGGCAGATGTCGGTGGAAAAGCATAAAAACGTACCAGAATTAAATGTCTTTTTTCTTTCCCCACCAGTGGTGAACTTCTCATTTCCCTGGATCTGAATAGAGCTGATCTTGACAGAACATCACTGCAGGGCACAGATGACCACTGTGTATCCATCTTGTGTAAGTCACTGTAAAGTCACACTTGGTTTGTGACAGATGGGAAAGGATGGCATGAGAAAGCTGCAGTAAAAAAAAAATAAAAAGCACAGGTTGATCACATCAGAAATGAAAATAAAATAAACAGTGCTTACCGGCTGGTATGTATTGATGTAGAGCTGACCTTGTAATATAAACCTATTTTTCCCAGTTGGAAAGATACGTTTATGAGAATGTATCTTTTGAGTGACACTAAGTTAAGACTCCTGTTTTTATTGTCTTTTTCAGCAAAATTAAATCTGAACGGTGTCTTATGAGATGGACCTCACCCTCCTGGATTGACTCATTCAGACCACGTAGAAGGTCCAAGCAGAAACCTTTCTTAAGCTGCATCACATCCAGTTTGAATTCTTCAGAGACCCATAAATTCAATATGGCATTATGGTGTTAAGATCAATATAGCAACATAAGGCATGCCACGTATTGTGGTATATTATGAGGCTATGTTCATCCTAACATTGTTTTCAGGTTTAAATCCTTTCTCATGTATAACGCTGTGCTGTAAGGTTTTGCATTTTTTTGGTCATATATCCTCTTTTCGTTTAATCTTTTTTATCCCACAGGACAAAAAAGGACATAATTGGATTAAATGGCAATTGAAGATGGAGTATATTTTGTCTAAGTACGTCATCTACGCTATGTCACCTCAATGACAGCTAAATGAGAGGGTTTATCATGGTGCATTAAATCTTCATAGATATGCAACTAAATATCTTTATGCAACACAAACAGTTTTGCTTGTATTTTTGGGGTTACAGAAGCAGCTTGTTTCTGTGCTTTCTGCCACTGTGACATCTGTGAGCATATGACTCAGTTTGCTCTGCGTATGTCATTACACGCAGCGTCGAAATACAGCACATATTACTCATCAGAACCTGTGCTGTCAAAGCCGGAGGCTTCAAAAATTAGTTAGACAAATACATACAGTAAGTGAACTTCACACAAAGGCTCATCTTCATGAAAATGCATACTATGTAAACAAATCCAGTGCATAAATCTTTAATGACAAACACGTATTCTCATTAAGGCTTTGAGTTCCTCAGCCGAATGTGTTTTAGAGCTTTTTCTCCTTGCAGTGAAAATTTCAAAACATCCAATCATGTTTTTTTTAAGTGGCATTTTTACACCGTCTAAGCGCCCTTGAGGTTATCAACACAGCTCAGACCGAATTTTAAAATTCAATTTCCTTATGACTGTACAAACGAAACAGCATCTTTCTGGAGAATGTGGAAGGCATGTAGATTCAAAACGTATACCTCAAAGCAATCAGTAGTTTCTACAGAATAGTCTATAGGTTTGTCAAATAAGCGTTTGCACAATCTCCACTGAAACAGCTGCAATTTAAGCACATTTTTATAGTCAGAAACAAATCTTTTAAATCTTTTTATATATGCCAATTTCACTAAGGAGCTGTCAGCAAATCTAGCAGTTATGTGCTGATAGAAGGAATAAAGGAAACGCTTTGTTTATTTTGCTTACCAGGAACTGAGACTCAGTAGTGAGACATGAACTCACCCACAATAAAAAAAAACTCCATCATAATGCTACAGTAAGACTACATGTCCTGTGAAAAACTACATTTTTTCATGCATTGTAATGCATAGAATTAACAGTGATAAAATCATGACCAGCAACACGGTTTTATACTTCACAGTACATAATAAAGCTTTAAAACACTTATGCATTAAGTCTTATGTAGTCTTCTTTTCAGTTCTAGATGGGGGCTTTGTGCTGGGATACATGAATCCAGATACATTTGAAAACTGTTTTCACTTTGAAACACTCTCAAACCACACAAAAATGTTGGAAAACTGTAAATTCTAAAGCCTTAAAAAAGCTCAGAGACAATCCAGACATAATTCTTTTGGCAGGATCATTTTATTTAGAAAAATATCTCATTATTCACTGACACGTCCATGTCGCACTATATGTCTGATATAAAACACAGCTGCCCTCATTTTTTTTGAGTAAATGTTCTGTCATCTTTGCAGGACTGTAATATAACTGTATCAACAGTGTGAAAGTGAATAGCACATAACAGGCACAAAACCAGTATAATATGCATCACGACTAAACATCCTCCGTGGTAACACTTTATTTTAAGGTGCCCTTGTTACACGTTACATGTACTTACTATTATAACAACAATTAATAATGCATATTTACATGCAAGTAACCCTAAGCCTAACCCTAACAATATAGTAAGTACAGTAGATGTAGTTAATTAATATTACTTAGTGCTTAAATGTACAGTTGAGGTCAAAAGTTTACCATTTCAGAATCTGCAAAATGTTAATTATTTTACCAAAATAAGAGGATGCATGCTACTGTTTATTTAGTACTGACCCGAATAAGATATATCGCATAAAAGATGCCGGGGGGTGAAAACTTTTGAAGATGAATGAAGATGTGTACATTTTCCTTATTTTGCCTAAATATCATATTTTTTTCATTTAGTACTGTCCTTCAGAAGCTACAGAAGATACTTGCATGTTTCCCAGAAGACTAAAGTTAAATTTACCCTGATTGTTCCAAATGTTTTCACCCCCCAGCTCTTAATGCATTGTGTTTCCTTCTGAAACATCAGTGAGTGTTTGAACTTTCTGTAATAGTTGCAAACGAGTCCTTCAGTTGTCCTCAGTGTGAAAAGATGGATCTCAATATCATACAGTCATTGTTGGAAAGGGTTCAAATACACAAAAATGCTGGAGAACCAAAGATTTTGTGGGACGTGAAGGATTTTTCTAAAGAGCAGTGGGCAATTTAACTGTTCAGGACAAACAAGGGGCTCATGAACAACTATCACTGAACAAAAAAACAGCTGTGGATCATTCAAGTAACAACACAGTATTAAGAATCAAGCGTATGTGAAATATCTTACTCAGGTCGGTACTAAAACAATAACATGCATTTTTTATGATCGTGCTTATTTCGGTAAATAATTTGCATTTTGCAAATTCTAAAAAGGGGGGTGTAAACTTCTGACCTCAACTGTATAATAACACTGTAACAACGACACCTTAAAGTGTAACTGCCTCTGTTTTCACCATCAACACTACAACGGGAAAACAGCATTCTCAAATTTATCCACTTTGGAGAGCGTTTTCAAAAAGCAGTTTTCCTTGACAGAAACGCCATCTCAGTGTGGATGAAAACCCAACACGGAGAGAAAAAGATGTGTTTGTAAATGAAAACGTATGAGCAACTGTTCCTATCATGCAGTGTGCTGTTTCAACACTAATCAAACACACCTGAACCCCTTCAGGGTCTGCAGGTTCACATGGAAAACACTGGCAGGTGTGCAAGAACAAGCCATAGACTGCACAAATGCAGATCCCAAGGCCCTGCTTTAATATTTTCAGTACTTTCTCTTCTGGATCAGACCTTCATCCAAAAGTAAAGACAAATAACAGTAGTTTAATATATATACCCCTCATGCAAAGGCAAATATTAATAGAAAATGTATGCTGGTTTGCCTAGTATGTGTTCACTGTGTGACAGTTTCAGCTGTCGTATAGTTACATTTATACAGAGTGTTTTCGAGTTGCACTTCAGAATAGAGACGTTATCATGCAGAGATATGGATAGTAAAACACTGAAAAAGACAAAAAAAAATGTATTCTGTGAAAATACTGAATACTTGTGTGATTAAACGTATTGCATCATTTCATACAATGTATCTTCTATTAGTTAAGAACAAATTTTACTGGAAGTCTAGGACAAGAGAGCATGTATGAAGTGTAAGCCTGTCTGACAGGACCAGCTTTCTCACACAAATACTTGCAAACAGTGTGAGCTTGAGTGTACCATCATTAAAGTGTGCAGCAGACCCTGGTGTGACTTTCTCTGACGTTAATAAATGGTGTGCAGTGCAGTGCCAAGCACAAGCATGTCCCTTCATTAGGCAGCTAGGCCCACCGCCGACATAAGGGCCAGATGTCACAGGGGTTCCTTCCCGCACAAATCTGTCCCCAGCAGCAGAGATGAGGACAAAATACAAAGCCCCTGTCTTACACCGCATCTGAGGGCCATCTCTGTGACAGTGAATAAGCGTGTCTGATGTCTGGCATCTGGCAAGTTGGAGCTAACACATGGAAAAGGCTGCAGTGGAGCTTTGAGAGGTGCTCTGTCAACTGCAGTGTTCAGGGATTTTCATCATGTCTGTATTATTACCGCAAGGAGGGAAATCAGTGTCTGAATGTCTAGTTATACTGCAGTGCATTTTCACTGTTTAAATGGCTCAGCTGGATATGCACCGCGGCCGCCGTTCATAAGTTTGCCAGTGTATAATGTCAGCCCAATCACTATGTTTGAATCATTTCACTCGGCTTTTAAGTGAATAATATCTCAAAAAAATATCACAATGCAAATCTCCTTACCTGATCTAGAAACTAAACACAAAAAAGAATTTTAAGAAATCATTGCATGCAATCACTATGCTTTCTGACCCTGCAACTGACATGTTCACATGGACTATTTCAACAATGTCCTTACTACCTTTCTGGACTTTGAATGTGGTAGAAGTGTTGCTGTCTATGCAGAGTCAGAAAGCTTTTGGGTTTCATCAAAAATAACCTAATTTGTGTGGTCTTACAGGTTTGGACCGACATGAGGGTGAGAAATTCATGACAGAATATAGTTTTGTTCCGTAAGTGTATTTCATTTGAATACCCAAATAACCATGGACTAACTCTTCAGCAAACTGCTTCATTGATAGTTTCAGTACTTCATGGCAGGTCACCTTGAACCCATAATGACTGCCTTGCAAAAATGCACAGTAAATACATTTATTTTGTTTTGCCATACAATTTTGTTTTGATTAAAGAAGAAAAATAACAGGATGAATTTAATCAGCTCTCCAAATATTGATCTAGAAATTGAACTTTTAGAGTGTACAGCAAAACAGAGAGTGTGTGGAAGTATTCACTGAGATGAAACAACAATGCACTTCCTCATGGACAGAGACAGGTAGCTTAAACAATCAGTGTCGTTTGATGAGCTGTAGTCTTATCTCAAATTTAAAATTGGAATTTCAATGAAGAAACAGTTCATCAGAATTCATCGGGGTTTTGTTGTCTGGCAGGAAGCCAGGCCTGATGTAAGGATGTAAGGATGAGCTGACAGCAGGGATGGGCAGTATTTTAGATAAATGTATTTAAAATACGTATTTGAAATACAAAATACTATTTTGTATTTTGTATTGTAAAGCCTTTGGGAAAAATCTAGTGTAATTTGTATTTAAATACATTTAAGATGAGTATTTTGTATTTTCAAAATACATAAAATACTTTGTGCCAATCAACCTCTTTATCAGGGTGCTGATTTAGTTCAGACACATCCCTCCCCGAACCTTAACACTCATGCACGTGAGCTGCCTGTAGCAGAGTCAGCATTGGATCAGCAACTTTTCTCAGTTTTCTGCATTAAGGTAAGGGTGTCATCATGATCAATTCCTTGTTGATTAAAGTTAAAATGGTGCATCATTCAGATTTGCCTTCAGTAAACATGAAAGAATAAAAAAGCACCGACACGTGTAGGAGAAAAAGAGCCTTAGCTGCCTGTTAGCCAATCAGTTTTGATAGGTTTTTTTTTAATTACTGCATGTTAGGGCTGGGTGATATGACAGAACTTTATATATCTTAGGCAGCGATGATATAAAGTGTGAATCGATTAAACTTTTCAAAATTGTTTACATAGGCCTAGGTCATTTAGAGCAAATAAATCCTTGCAGTGTTTAGTGGGGCAGCAGGAATTATTGGAACGTTGGGGTGGATGAAGAAGCATGAATGAATGAATGAATAATATAGTGTGATGTTCTTGGTTCAGTTGTACTTTGCTGTTTAAAGCGCGAAATGAGATTCATATTTACACTTGCACGTTTGCCAGGTAAAGTTGTTTTTTTTTTTTGTGCGCACACTCCGTGACAGAGTGGAATAACGACAATGTGCCTTGTTATATAATTCTGTAAATCGGAGGGGCAACTCGGTAATTGTTCTCCACACCAAAATAATCAAATAATCCCGTTAAATGCAGTATTTGAATTTGTAACTTGTGATTTTAGAAAAAAAAAAAAAAACATTAATCTGTGTAACACTAAATTGTATTTTTTTTTAATTCATTAAACATTTTCTTTTAATTAACGAATGTATGAAACATGGACCATTACTTTATTCAATATTTCTGCTATGCAGGCTCATTTAGTAAATTTTAGCATTTTACAAACATGGTGCTTAATGAAAATGCCATTTCCATGCCATGTAACATTTCCGAATTGTGATTATGTTCCCCCATCTATGCAAATGATTGATGTAGAGACAAAAGAAGGTTAATCACTGTCTGTCACCATCACTTTAATGTAGTGATTGTGTGCATTTGTTATGACACTGATGCATGATGCACAACTCTTCAGCTTTTAGATTTATTCTTCAAAAAAAAAATATATATATATATATATATATATATTATAATTTTTTATAAACTTTCTAACTGTATATAGGAGCAAACTTTACATGAAATAAATATAAAAGTTGCTATGCTTAAAAAGTATTGTACAACCTGCAAAAAAAAAAAAAGAAATTCAGTTAGTTTTTGACGTGGTTTTAAAACTTGCTGCGAAGTAAAAATAATATTTTGGTCATATTGCCCATCCCTGCTCTTTGCTCACCACAAGGAATAGCCTGCATTGTAACCTGGTCAGAAGTAAGTATATAAATGGCTGCTATTTTTCACTACATAAGTTTATTTGTGATTAGCAGCAAGGAAGCAAGCACTAAAGAAAGAAAGAAAGAAAGAGAGAGGGAGATTATGGTGACAGAATGACAGAGAGAGCAGAGTTCTTGTTACTGAGTTGAAGTCATGATGGTGATAAAACGTAATAAAAGATGTTTGGGGAAAAAAAAATTAGTTTTGTTTTTCCTAGGGGAAGGGAAGATCATTTCTAAACAGTAGTACATCTAAATGTTTTTGTTTTGCATTCAGAATATGTCCAGATATAATTCAGCCTAATAGGGATGCCTGCACTTGATGGCCAATTTCACATGTATTTTGTGTATTTTAAAAATACAAAATACTGTATTTGTATTTAAATACATTTTTTTACACAGTATTTTGTATTTGTATTTAAATACATTTTTCCACTCAGTATTTTGTATTTTTATTTTAAATACATTTCTATGTATTTATGCCCATCTCTGGCTGACAGCTCAAATAGGTTCTTTCCAACAAACATTCTGACAGTATCGAATTCAAATCTGGCTTTCCAGGATTTGTCCTGTTTGCTACGAGCACAAATGTCAGCGATTTATAACTGTTGAGCTCAGAGTGTAAACTGGAATGTTTTAGACTGCATCGTCCTATCCACCTTTTTTCTGAACACGGAAATCTCGCCTGTAACTGTAAATGATGCTTTACATTTTCAGTCTCGTGTGTTTCTAGTCAAATAACGTATTTTCCGAGCCCATATTATAACGCTAAACCTATGAAAATTATTTTAAGAAACACAGCACCATAGTTTAATCACTTTACAGTGTTGCAATGACCGTCTTTTTGCAGTAACTCACCTGTCAAAAGTTTAATGAGTGGGAAGATTACATGAAGCGACGCGAGGTTAGCTCCATTGAAAACAGATGAGTGCACATACATAGCTTTCAAACAGGGCGAAATTCGCGGGATTTTGTCCACAAAATGATAAGAGTGCACATTATTCACACACAGTATGTCAACAAAAGCACTGCAAGCTGTGTTCATTTTCTTTTGTCATCGTTTATGCAAAGCATACAGCACCGGAGACGGACAGATTTGCTGGTACGGAAGTATCCTACTTCTCAGGAATTCTTTAAGCGTACCCTTACCACAAAGTAGTTTAGTTCAAGTTTATTTTATTAAGTACACTTAAGTAAAGTTCAAGTATATTTGTAAGCATACTTTATGTAGTAAGTATACAGATATCAGTGTACTAGTAGTATACTTGTAAGTGTACTATTTTAATACTCCTTGAGACTAAATTGGCCACCTTTTTAGTATATAAATGTTTACTTTTAAGTATACTTAAAGTTTAACAGTAAACTTTGAGTACAATAACTAGTTTACATCTAAGTTTTTAGTTTGTACTGCAGCTATACTAAAAGCGAACTTATAGGTATACTGATAGTTTAATTTTAAGTAAATACTTGTAGCAATTTAGTACACTTTGAAGTATAGTCTCAGTAATCTACTAGTTTAGTAGTTTCATACTGCAAGTATGTTTGTAAGTTTTCTTTAAGTGAATTTTACATCATACTTTAAGTATACTACTATGTTTCTATTTAGGTACTATTTCATTATATAAATATCTGAACATATAAACATCAAAAGAAAGAACAGGGCATCTGCTTGTAAACAAAAACATTTTATTCATGTTTCATGCATTCTTTTTTATAAACACCTGAATGTTGGAAAGTTTTATAATATAAAAAAAGAAAGAATATTTTAAACAAAACGCTGAAAAAAAAAAAGACATGATAATCAAAACATATAAATCGATCAACACCCCAAAGCTTGACAGCCATCATTACCTCTTCCTGGGTCGACATTTTATTCCATAACATTTTATTCCATATTCCATTTTTTATGTCTAATAATTGTGTTAGATTACATGTGGAAGCATCTATTGTTTTGGTTTCTTCTTCGCTTGTGTTTTAGAAATTCTGTAATAGTGCCCCCTACCATATAACAATGAAAACATGAATTCTTGTCACTTAGTATACCTTAAATATATTTAGACTTTTTATAAGTATAAGTCAAGTATACTTAAATGTCATTTTAAATTTAATTTTACACTTGAAAAAACTTCTTTTTCGTAAGGGCATGATCTTTGCTTAATGTCCTAATGATTTTTGGCATAAAAGAAAAATCAATAATTTTGACCCAAACAATGTATTTTTGGCTATTGCTACAAATATACCCCAGCGACTTAAGACTGGTTTTGTGGTCCAGGGTCACATTTAGTTATATTGAAAAAGTTCTGGTTTAATTAATTCGGTCAATCTTTTTGTACCCCATTTTAACATGGATTTTAACTATGGAGACTGGGACAGGGGAGCACACAAACAGAAGTCAGAATCCAACATGGTGCCGCTCATCAGTTACTGAGGAAAAAGGTGGATAAGCAGCATTTCACATCCCAGCACACCCCAGGACTTTCACATCAACTAGTGAAGGCAAAAAAAAAAAAAAAAGAATAATAATAATAATAAAAAAGTTATTTCAATGAAAAACTTTAAATAGTGACATAACGACTCATGTCTACAATCCATTTTTTTCCATGTCTACATCAAATCTTAATATATTGGTTGAAATTCTAAACTCTTTAAACAATCTTTAAAGATGAAATTCATATAATGAAAGTTTACCTTCACTATAATTAACAGTATAAAAATAAAAAAGGTAATGTATTAAGACTACACCTATTCCGTGTTTCCTCACTCTATCCTTAAATGTTTCAAACTAAAGGTTTAGATAATATATCTAACTTTTCATTAATCTTGTATAATATTGTGTTATAAAATTAAATCATCCCCCAGGAAATGACATAATTTTGGTGGGACAACAAGAGCGCAAGCATCAGCAAGTATTAGTAGTGGATTTTATGAATTCTTTAATGTTTAGTTGGTAGTTTAGTTGATAGTTGGTTTGTCTCATTTTAAAACATCCCGTACTGTTTGATAAAATGACAGAGTTGTTTATAATAATATCAAAGCTATAAAAAGAAATTCAATTAGAGTCACTCTCGGTGCCTTTGGATCTTTTTTTTCATCCTTTTAGGCATCCTGTTAATTTTCCTGTCACTGGGTAAACAACCATGTTATAATTAATGAAGAAAGTGCCTGAGCTTGAGCAAGCTTTTGCATGGTATAAAAACAGGAATAAACATAAGATACACTAAAACTTATAGGCCATATAGAGGGTTTGCATGGAAGCGTGGCCATATTGGAGATACTTGGATGCAAAAACCTGTTCTGCTAATTTATGCAATCTAAACCACGGTAAAAACGTGTGGAAGCTGCTAAATCATATAGAGAAGGACCGTAAACAGGAAAGGGCACAATATTTTGACAAATTAAAGTTAATAGGTGGTAAATATACGTGTAGTACAAGCGGTATTAATTAAGATATTAGCCTAATTTTCCACCTACCTGACTGGAAATAAGAACAAACACAAATGTTGTCAAGATTCTTGCTCTGGAAATCCTGTTCAGTTTGGCCAACCACAAACACCTTTTGTTCCATTTTTTTGCTGTCTTCTCCTTGATTTTTTATAACTTTTGCCAGTCTGTAGTGCTCCAAATGTTTTTCCCGGTCCAACCGATTAGTACAGCCCGAAACATGACAATAATTGACCATTTTTAGCAGCAATAATAAGCAAAATTTGCGAGTTCTGTTCCTTTCAGCGGCATTGTTACATTCAGTGCCGCCAACATGGCCGATCGCTAATGCTTCGTGAAAACACTCTATATACAGTATATGTAAACTGTAACCTGCAATCTTGGTTTTAAATAAAACATGACTGCTACTCATTTATGTCATCCTGAATTCTATCCTTTTTTTCAAAATATGTAATGTACTATAATTTGTGAGGTGAATGCTTAGTCACTTTAGTAATTTTGCTACAGGCCCTTGTGTTTAATTATCACATACAGTCATTTGCATTTTTAGTCTTTCCTCCTCAAAATCTCTTCATAAAACTGTTTCACACTCTCATGCATTTATCTCGTCTAATAATGATCTACTCAGCCTTTTTCCTTTTGAGTTAATCAAATAAATGAATTATTTAGTAGGTTTCAAACCCAGCACAGAGATTTATTTAAAAATGCGTATGTAGCATTTTATTGTCAGAGTTGTATTAAACTGAAATAAAAAAAAACCCTTTAAAAATCCCTAGGCCTTGGTACGCTAATAAAAGCTGATAAAACCTATTTCACATCATCCATTATTACTGTATTAGTCTTCACATTTTTTTTACATGGTAATACAACCCACAAATGGCAGGCATGAAATATGATTTGTTTTTAGAGTCGCCGCAATATGGCTTTCCAGCACCATGTTGCTTGCAGATTGTTCATATGGAGAGCGCTTCTGAGCGGTTAGCACATGAAGGCAAACCCTCTCCTCTGTTTTGTGGTGACAGCTGCTAAAAATAGGCTGTTAAAATCTCACTGTAGTCAAGGACACTTCGCTGATTTACATAAAAGCGGAACTTCAAACATGTCACTGACGGAGGTAATTTTATAAATTTCCAAGAATTTTTGGCTCACACCTTCTTACCAGCGATGGACTTTTCTGTGAGAAGAAGATAAAAATTTAAAAAGAACACGGTGTGTGTTCCAACACACTGACTAAATTTTACGGCACAGCGTATCTTCCAAACCCCTAGTAAAGTCTACTGGAATGGAATATTTTATAACACATTTAGGAAAGCTGCATGTGAAAATCTTCGCTTTTTCCTAAGGTATATTGCTCTGCAGCACGTCTGAAGTGAGAAGAACCTTGTAATGAGATTCAGTGAGACTTTCACCAGCTGTTCGTCATTAAGGATTCTTTCTTATACGCAGCAACACCCCGTGAACCAACTCTCACTACAGCTATACACGTACCGTTAGCATCACACAATAACGTGCCTTTATCCGTTCGCTAATTAAAACCCTATTCTGACAGTCGTTTACTGTCCAGAATCTGGGTTGTTTTCTATTATTTCAGTTTGCTTCAATTAACTGTTAAAGGTACAAAGCCTGACAGGCATAAGCCCTGCCCACTACAATGAACAGACCCGAACAGTTATTATACAGAGACATTATACAGAGTTCTTTGGTTTTTACATAATTGAAAACATTATTTAAAAAACTTAAATCCTACAATTAAAATAAAATGCTTGATGAGTGGCAATTAGCATATTATCCAGACTGTCTTAGCCATTTCGCACATGTGAGTTTGTGTATCCATCAGCCCTTTTTTGAATTCCAAGGCTTATTCTGTAGTGTCACGTTTGCCAGTCCAGCTCAAGAGCAGGTGAGCAGGTTTTCTGGCATATCTACAGAACAGGCCATGCATTATTTGTTCTTTCTCGTTTTATTGTTATCTCGACATAACAAAACCTAACAAATGTCCAAACTAGTTTACTTTACTTGATGTACAACAATTTGCTGATTTAAACTGTCAAAATCTGTAACATTTTTTAATAAGGTGTCATTTGTTAACATTAATGTATTAGCTAACATGAACAAACAATGAACAATACCTATACTGTATTACACTATTTATTAATCTTTGTTAAAGTTAGTTAATAAAAATACAGTTGGTCGTTGTTCATGTTCAAAGAGCATTAAAGGAGAAATCCACTTCCAGAACAACAATTTACAGATAATTTACTCACCCCCTTGTCATCCAAGATGTTCATGTCTTTCTTTCTTAAGTCGTAAAAAAATTTGGTTTTTTGAAGAAAACATTTCAGGATTTTTCTCCATATAATGGACTGATATGGTGCCCTGAGTTTGAACTTCCAAAATGCAGTTGAAATGCGGCTTCAAACGATCCCAAATGCGGTTGTAAACGATCCCAGCCAAGGAAGAAGGGTCTTATCTAGTGAAACGATCGGTTATTTTCATTAAAAAAATTTAAAATTGATATACTTTTTAATGTCAAACGCTTGTCTTGTCTTGCTCTTCCTGACCTCTGTTTTTTTCCGGTTCATGACAGTTAGGGTATGTCGAAAAACTCCCATCTCATGTTCTCCCTCAACTTCAAAATCGTCCTATATCGCTGTTTTACCTTTTTGTTAAGGGTGTTTGATCTTCTTTGCATGTTCAGTTTGCAAAGACTGTGTTGGTACTTCTGCAGTGATGTAGGATGATTTGAAATGATTTTTGAAGATGAGCGAGAAAATACAATTGGAGTTTTTCAACATACACTAACTGTCTTGAATCAGAATATACAGAGTTCAGGGAGAGAAAGACAAGATGAGCGTTTGAGATTAAAAATTATTTAAATTGTATTTTTTTAAAGAAATCGTTTCGCTAGATAAGACTCTTCTTCCTCGACTGGGATCATTTACAACCGCATATGGGATCGTTTGAAGCCGCATTTAAACTGCATTTTGGAAGTTCAAAATCGGGGCACCATTGAATTCTATTATATGGAGAAAAATCCTGAAATGTTTTCCTCAAAAAACATAATTTCTTTACAACTGAAAAAAGAAAGACATGAACATCTTGGATGACAAGGGGGTGAGTACATTATATGTGAATCTTTGTTTTGGAAGTGGACTTCTCCTTTAACTAATGTTAACAAACACAACTTGTGATTTTAATAATGCATTAAATGCTGAAATTAACATGAACTAAGATTAATAAATGCTGTAGTATTGTTCACGTGTAGTTTATGTTAATGTAACTAATGAACCTTGTTGTAAAGTGTTACCTTAAAATCTAGTAATCTTTACTATTTACTTACTATGCCTTTGTTGCTCAAAAAACCCTAGTTGAGATCGATTGGTATGAGTACTATTTTGTCAAGCTAGTTTTTAGTTTCCAGCATATGTTGCTTCAGACTCTTGCAGCAAATGTTGAAATTAAATGTTATTTTGTGTTTTTTCACAAGATTGAAATAGGAGGTGATCTGTTAGTGTTTACTTCTTTTCTGTTATGTCTGCATTTCTGGGCAGGTTGCCATTGTGCTAAATAGTAGAGCCTGTAGTTAGGTCATGGACGTGTCTACATATGTTAAGATTACATATTGCTTTATTTAGAAAGTAGTAACTGCACATACAGTTATTGCTTTATTCTAATAATAAGTATCCACCTTATTTTGTAAGAGTGGCTGTGGCCGTTTGTAAATTTTATTGGTCTGGTTTCTGGTCTCATCTGCGTCCAGCTATTTTTAGCTCGACAACACAGCTCATTTTGCTGTTTGATATTGCAAATTGGTGTCTTACAATATTATTTTAATGTATTATCTTAATTATGAACACACTGGTTGTTAGTGCAACTGTTTTACCATTACTGCACGTTGTTATTCTTCTCATTAATTCCCTATAGTGGATAATGAACCAGAAGTCTTACTTCCGTGTTGAAGAATGAGGTGGATCGTCATTAACAAACTGGTAGTGTCCCGGTTGGCATATTTGCATGTGTGCTATTGCTAGCTGGATGACTGAAGTTTAATTTACTGAAGTAACACTTACTTGGTCTTTTAAGGTAATTGGATTGCAGGGTTTAAATAAGTAATTCAGATTGCTTTTCAAATGAATACAGAGAAATTGGAAGTTGCAGTAAATTTTACATTAGTTAGCTCAATTTAAACGAGCTGTTTGACATACACACCGCTAATACTTTAAAGTACTGTTCTGTTGTTAATGTATAACTATACAGGAGCAAATAAGTAACACTATATGTGACCCTGGACCACAAAACCATAAGTCAATACATATACATAATACGCATGGGTCAAAATGATCAATTTTTCTTTTATGCCAAAAATCATTAGGATTTTAAGTAAAAATCATGTTCCATGACAATATTTTGTACATTTCCTACCATTAATATATCAAAAGTCATTTTTGATTAGTAATATGCATAGCTAAGAACTGCATTTGGACAACTTTAAAGGCGATTTTCTCAATATTTAGGTTTTTTTGCACCTTCAGATTCCGGACTTTCAAATAGTTGTATCTCAGCCAAATATTGTCCTATCATAACCATATATCAGTAAAAAGGTTATTTATTCAGTTAATCTCAATTTAAAAAAAAAAAAGACCCTTATGACTGGTTTTCTGGTCCGGGGTCACATATTAGCACACTATTAACAAAAAAACGCTGGTTAATGAATTAGTAAGTAACAGCGATTACACAGTAAAAAAATAAAAAACACAATTTGTTAAGTCAGCTTAAAATAATTTGTTACTCTGCTGCCTTAAAATTTTAAGTTCAGTCAACTAAAATAAGTTTATTCAACTTGAAATGTTAAGTTGTACTAAGTAACAACTTAGATATTTGTGTTTGCTAAACTTAACAGATGGGTAAGTAACCCAGCTGCCTTAAAATTTTAAGTTGATTCAACTCAAATATCTAAGTTGTCACTTAGCATAATTTAACATTTCAGTTTGAATAAACTTTTTTTGAGTTGACTGAATTTAAAATTTTAAGGCAACCAGGTTAAAAATTATTTTAAGTTGACTCAACAAATTGTTTTTTACAGTGTAGTTGAAAGTGGTAGTTCACTTGGTAATAAGGATTTGGTCGTTACTAGTGGGTTATCCTGACCTGCACTTTTTAATATTAATTATTATTGCAAATTAACCATTTGCATTCTGTTGTAAGTAAGGTTAACTAATTAAATTTTACGGTTGGTTTTACATGATCTCCATGTAAAGATCCAACCCATTATCCAAAAGCACTAATTAATTAAGGGCCATTTTGTTTAATATGATAATCAACTATGATTTTTGAAGCCTAGCCATATTAAAAAAATCTAAACTATAGAGGAGACTTAAATGACTTATTACAGTGAAAAATAACTTAAATCTTGGTACTTGTAATTTAATGCTTACAGACTGATTTTATGGATCTTAATAGACACTATGCTTACTATGAACTGTCATAATGTATATGAAAGGTATGTGAAGATTGTTAAAAAAAATCTCCTTTTGTGTTCAACATAACAAAACATAAAAGCAAAAGCGTTTGGAACAACATACCCTCATAGTAAATAATGAAAGAAAGTATTCCTTTAAAGTGAAAAGCCAAGATGTGTAGAACAATAGACTTAAAGTCTGCAGAGACACATTTCAGAGAGAAATATTTGACAAGGGCATCAAAAAAACAATGTGATTTAAGTTTGAGATTTGGGTGCACGTACCCTACAGCGAACCATACCCTCACCAAAACTACTGCTTCAATGACAGCCACTGTGGAGCTGCTCTATTTCAACATTGTCAAAGCTAAAAGTGTGTTGCACCACAACTGGGTTTGATTCTAATGCCTACGGACCGCTGTGTCAAAACATAGAGGGCAAATTAATCCATGAGATATGTAGAAGGATAAAAATAATGGGGTCTTTATAATGAAGGTCGTGTGCTTTTTCCCTCTGCAGCATAGTGGCATGCACTTGAGTTCTCGCTGGAGGGATCAAAACACATGACAGCATGATGTATATTCCCCATGTCACACCGTAGAGAGTTCATGATCCATCACAGTGATGTGTCCTCTGATACACCAGCCTTTGCTTATGGGTTGGCAGGTAGGATTGTTGGATTCTTTCACTGAATCAACTTCGGAGGTAGTATTTTCATGGACAACCAATAATTTGACCAAAAATCTTCCTAAAATGCAGCGATAAAATTACACCTCATCAATTTACACAAGACTTAAAATGTGTGCTGCATTTTAATATAATCCTGTTTAATGACACCAACAGTGCTCAATAGAAACACATAAATGGGTCACGAACAACAAAGCTGATTTGACACACGTCAGTAGTCATTACCAGTGTTGACATGTCATTGAATCTCACTTTGAGTTATTTGTGAATACATTCATTTAATTTGCTTAGATACCGCAGCACTTTAAATATGATATGAAGCTATGTGCACACACACAGGAACTGACAAAAGCGCCGATGCCAGTCAGAAAAAAAGCACAACTACAAACATCTGGGGGAAAGGCGCATGCATTTGTGTAGGTAGCCAAAGTTAAGCCGAAATGCATTTGTGTTCTGAGACCCAGAGGGTTTCAAAAAGATGAAGACAAAGGCCTCATAGAGTATTGATAAATCACTTAAAGCACTTTTCTCTTTTTTAGAAGGGATTTGTTTGGAAACCATTTCGGAAAGCCGCTGGCGGTGGTAGTCCCATGCCACAGTCCAGATATCAGCAGATTATTACTTCCTCCGCCGAGCTGCTTTTGTTGATATGTGGAAATTCCCCGAGGGCAAGCGCCATAAGCTGTTGAAGTCGATTATGAGCTTGCATTGACCTCACCTTATCAATGTGGCAAGCCCTGCAGCCATGTTTGCTTGGCTTTTGTCTCTTGTGAAAACACCGCACCTCAATTTCTGCAAGGAACAGAAGTGAAATCTCAGGGACTTCCATATAGAGAAACTCTGACATTTTCTTATGTCTCTTCTCTGCATTTGCTCATGGTCTTCAGATCTGAAAAACACATTCACTCTGGTATTTTTAGCACCATATAGATGAGCAAGAGGTCAGGGAGTTTCCTTCCTGATGAAACTATGCGGTTGGTCATTTGGTGAACTGCCTGTCCTTCATGAATCTCTCAGTTTAAAAATATAATCTGAAGAGCCAAAGCTTCCTTCCGCAACGGAAGTTTGACAGTTTAAGCTGAGCCCAAGCCTCTTATTACTAATTAAAAAATGTCACTTTAGAACTAGTAACTAAGGGACATTGGGTTTCTTCGTTAAAAGCTTATTGTATTACTGTTTTAAAGGCTCACTGTATTTTGTAGAGTATTATGAGAGAGATGAACTTAGCAAGTGTATTTACCTGTATCTGATACAGAATTCATTCTTCAGATCAATCTCATATTCACAATAAAACATTAGTTTTAATGCCCGCTAAGGATATCTTTGTCGTAGTATCCTTTCATCTGTTAATGGTGATGTCAGTTGTTGGCTGCGTCTTACAAAAGTTGTTGCAAGTAAAAATAACTTCCTTGTTTACAACCCTGTTTCAGTCTCTTTCAATATAAAACTGCTGACTCACTTATGAAAACAGTCTCTTGTCACCACCTAATGATAGAATAATGTAACTGAAATCACCATCATGAACACACATTGTTTCTCATTGTTTAATAAACAACAACAACAGCCATCATAAAAGTTACTAGGCAATTCGGTCAAAAGTGCAAAGGCAGTGCTCTGATATAAAGCATTAATGTAATATAACGTGATGAGATTTTTCCCTCAGCCAAAATCATTTGCTCTGAAACAAATAATAGATTAATGAGACCAAAGATTGGCCATTAGATTTACCCAAAAGGAATTATATCTCATGTTCAACCACTATAGAGACATTAGAGTCAGCGGCAAATCTCAGAATATGAGTGCTGAACACCCACTGGCGGCCCCCAGGAGCTCACATCTCCAGAAACATCAAAGCAAATTTTCAAATAGACATTATTTATAGTCTAAACAAATGCATGCTCACCTAAAAAAACGACATTCCCTGACACAAAAACAGTATTATTTATAAAATTATAGTCGATCTGGAGACTCACTGTGAGAAATACCGCAAGCGTAGTGATACAAAAGGTGAAACGGTTGGCGTTCTGTTATAGAATAGAATATCACACTCTTCTCAGCCAATCAGATTCGAGGACCAGAAAAAACTGTTAAATAAATAAATAAATAGAAACTCGCATGAAAAGGCTCTAGCAACACCTTTTATTTCAGGTGTTGAATGGATGTGATTTAACCTAACAACCTTGCCACATGCTCTACTATCTTATTAGCTGAAACGGTTCTTACAAAAAGAAATAAAAACAGCTATGTTTATTAGTTATTTGTGCTCCTATAGTAAGAAACTCTGCTCTATCCTTCTTCCTGTGGCATAATTTCCCAGCATACCTGTTGTGTTAAACTTGAAATAAATGTCAGGGAGAAATTTCTCCTTAAAAGCTACAATAAAAGAACACCAGCAAGGATGAACAATTAACTCCTTTGGGGGCCTATTCTGTCAAAGAACTTGAGAGTTGCGTAAGACCCGGCCATGGGAATAATCGACTCATTTTGAACAGAGCGAATGGAACTCAATTGACCGGTAATCTTTTCAGCTTGAACTGTCTTCTTGACATTACCAATATTATTCATCTAGCAATGTCAAGAGGACAATTACCGCTTTGAGTGAAACTGGGCGCTGTTATCCAAACCGCCGGTGAGGACTTCTCAAAAAAAAAAAAAAAGTGCAGAAATTGAAAATATGTTATGCAAATGACAAATTCAGAATCGGAGATTCTGAAAGAAAGCGGGACGTGGATAACTGCAGAAAATAGACAGATGTCAGGCTATTATCCATCCAAAAAAGTTTTTCCTAGCTGTTACGTGCTTTCATCAGCTCAATACAAAGTGTTACCCAGGAGGATGAGCTTTTCTTTAGCTAGCCAAGTTCCTCATTATAATTCTCCATACCAGCGCCGCTGAAGTCCTTGTGCAGACACAGAACACATGTCAGGAGTGATAAAGGCCACCTCCCAGAGAACGTGGGCATGAGATCCAGCGAGAGGAAATGTTCACGTCTGCATACTACACCACAGGGACGTTGCCTGCTCAACAAAACACTCACTGATATTTGACTCAATCCTTCAAGTGTGACTCCTGTGCTTCATTTAGAGCATCTTTAAAGGGATAGTTCACCCAAAAATGAAGGCCCAGAAAGGTAGAAAAGACGCCATTAAAACAGTCCAGTGGGCCTTGAACACAATAAATACATTACTGTCTATGTAGGGTCAGAAAGCTCTTGGATTTCATCAAAAATATCTTAATTTGTGTTCTGAAGATGAACAAAGGTCTTACGGGTTTGGAACGACATGAGGGTGAGTAATTAATGACAGAATTTTCCAGTTTTGGGTGAACTATCCCTTTAAGGGCATCTCTGAGATCTTTATCAATTCTAATCATACAACATTTTCCTCTCAACCATATTTAATGTGAAAAAGATATATTTAATATATGTATTCACGTGTCAAAATATACACAAGCCTGTCTGTACAAGTTCCCATGGTAACAAGAAAGTGGATAATGGAGGAAAACAATTCAAATACAGCTTCTGATATTTTAAATTATAGACAAGAATAAAGCAATAGGGTTCTTTCATATCACAGTTGTCATTTCCACATGGTGGTTATAAAGATGAGCTCATTTCAATCAACAGCTAGTTCAGTTACATAAAGCACTGAGGTTATTTAGGAGAACGGCATTAGTAGGTGTATTAGCACTAGCTTGCAGACTGACAGCATGAGGTGAATGTTATACATTAAGACTAACACACTTCACAATGCAATTAGTAAGTCTGTCAATCAACCTAAAAAGTATATTGAACCTGTCCATCTACATTTCTATTGGCACTTTCAACATGCAAGTTATCATTTTTCTATATGTCAAGACTGATAGTGATGGATAGTAACCATCCGTAGAGTTTTCTGTTTGCTTTTTATTTCGTGATTTACTTTTGTGTCTAGAAGGGGCACATTTCTCCGACATGAGGGGACGAAATCCAAATGCCGTTATTTATCTTGTTAATTGGAGCACTGGCACTCTTGTGCAGAGTCTGTAATGCTGCTTTAATTGGTTGTTGTAAAGGTCGTGAAGGTGATGTTCTCCATCTGTAATCTTAGCAATGCAGCTTTCAATTCAACAGCAGTAGTGAAAATATTTCAGTATGCAAAGTCAGTCTGTATTACTCACCCTCACAATGTCTGTTTACAAAACGTTTTTTCCAAAAATCTCACTTATTTGTTTGGATCTGTAAGATTAAATGGCAAACTTAAAGGAGAAGTCCACTTTCAGAACAACAATTCACAAATAATGTACTCACCCCCTTGTCATCCAAGATGTTCATGTCTTTCTGTTTTCAGTCGTAAAGAAATGATGGTTTTTGAGGAAAACATTTCAGCATTTTTCTTCATATAATGGACTTCAATTGTGCCCCCGATTTTGAACTTCCAAAATGTAGTTTAAATGCAGCTTCAAAGGGCTCTAAATGATCCCAGCCGAGGAAGAAGGGTCTTAGCGAGCAAAACAATGTCTTTTTTTTTTTTCAGAAAATGTGTATACTTTTTAAGCACTAAAGCTCGTGTAGCACAGGTTCTGGCATGCGTGTTCATGACACTACGTACTATTGAATCACGTCAAAAGGTCACGCTGAATGTAGGCGGATCTACAGACCCAGTGTTTACAAAGCGAACATGCAAAGACTAAGAAAGTGCAAGTAAGTCAAACGCTGTTTACAAGCAAAAAGGTACAACGTGTCGAACGATTCTGAAGTTGTAGGATTAAATGGCAAACTTAAAGGAGAAGATGGAAATGGAGTTTTTCGCTATACTCTACCATTTTTAGCCGGAGTACACAGGCGATGAACATGATTCGTAGTAGTGATGGGAAGTTCGGATTATTTTACCGACTCGGACCTTTGAGTCTCGCTCAGCTAATCTTTTTTTCAAGTCATTTAGTCAATTTTAGCAAAATCAGCATCACGTGACAGCCCCATAAGATGAACGAACAACTCGAAAAACCCGAAGACTCGAAACAGGTGAACTAATTCCAGTACAGAACCTAATAGGACTGAACGAATCACTCCCCAAGGTGACTCGTTCTTCGTGAGTCACATTAAAGATTCGTTCAAAATGAGACGAATCAAGTACGACGCATAGACGCGCATCCGAGAGCCTGTGCTACGCGAGCTTTTTGCTTAAATTTTTATTTTTCGAAAAAAAATGACATTTCGCTAGATAAGACCCTTCTTCCTCGGCTGGGATCGTTTAGAGCATTTTGAAGCTGCATTTAAACTACATTTTGGAAGTTCAAAATCGGGGGCACAATTGAAGTCCCATTATATGAAGAAAAATGCTGAAATGTTTTCCTCAAAAACCATAATTTCTTTACGACTAAAGACAGAAAGACATGAACATCTTGGATGACAAGGGGGTGAGTAAATTATTTGTAAATTGTTGTTCTGGAAGTGGACTTCTCCTTTAAAGGAACAGTCAGGTTCAATACAAATTTTCAGTTTGTGGCAACATCTGTGGGATAATGTTAGAACCTCATAGAAATGGACTTGTCACTCATTTTATTTAAATAAAGTAAAAATTAAGGTTATTGTATAGAACTTAAAATGGATGTAAATGTGTCACATTTCTGGCTTAAAAGCTTTAAAAGCTTATATGCTGAAATTTATGTTTTAAAATTGAAGCAGTAAAGTTGTTTAAATTTGTTTTAGGGTTTAGGAATACTGCATGTTATCAAGTCAATCTGGATATAAAATCAACTAAAATCACGTTAACACTTTGTAAATCTTGTAGCTATACACTGTAAAAATATTTATACTGCTTGTTAAATTTGCTTAATTACAATAAGTTTTAAGAAACATAATTGCTGATCATTTTGTTTTTTGATTGTGTCCAATGTATAAATCTACATATGTAAAACTGAAGTTAAGTTTTTTTTTGAGTCTCCCTTAATTATTTTTTGTAGCTGAAAATGTGAGGTGGATTTTTAGTTCATGCTGATTAAATCAGGCAAGTAAATGTGGAGTTGGAAATTAAGTGTTAATTTATGTTTGGGTGAAGTGGAAGAGCTACTACTATTCAGTGATGTTTGACATTTAAAGGAGTTTCTGTTATGTCGAGGTACCATTGTGTTGAAAAGTGGAGGCTGTGGTTTTGTTAGTGGCTATGAATTAAGTTTATAGTGTATGTTGTGCCATTTAATGAGCAATAGTTGTAGTATAGTCAGTGCAGTGACAAGTAACTTCCTGCTTGTTCATTGCAAATGTTTGTTGTGCAAGCTGCAGAAGCTATTTTAAATGTACAAACAAGTGTTACATTATTTTAATGATGTCTAAAAATAAAACATGAAGGAAAATCGACAGCTCATTCACTAAAACAGACTTGTAATTAGTTTCAGTCTTTTTAAATGAAAGGTCCCCAAACCGGAAGTGCCACCCATAATTCAATATATATATATATATATATATATATATATATATATTTTTTTTTTTTTAAAGTAGAACAAGTCAACAACATTTTTGTAATAATAAATATGATGCCACAAGTGCTATTAATTAATCTTAACTTAATCTGAACTCTGAATACTTCAAGGTATTTGATCACAAAAGTGTCCATGAGGGGAATATACAACCCCAATTCCAGAAAAGCTGAGATGTTTCGTGACATGCCATAAAATCAAGAATATGTTATCTGTTAATTCTCTTTAACCTTTATTTAATAGACTAAAGTGCAAAGAAAAAACGTCCAATGTTTTCACTGGACAACTATTTGATTTTATTTTGTAAATAAATGTTAATGGCTGCAACACATTCCAAAAAAAAAAAAAAACTGGGACAGAGGCATGTTTAAAATTGTGCCACATCAACTTTCCTTTTAATTACAATGTTTAATTGTTTGAGAATTGAGGATACTAATACTTCAAGTTTTGCACGCAAAATTGTTGTCATTTTCTGATTCTCCGTTTTCAAATTTTTTCAAAAGGAGACCTGGACTGCAGGCGGGCCAGTCTAGCGTATTGAGTCTGCTTCTACGAAACCACACCATTGTAGCACATGCAGAATGAGACCATGAGACATTGTTTTGTCCTAATAATCATGGACTTCAGATGAAAAATGTCATCTTGATGGCAGTATAGTGTCTGTACAGTCCCAGTACATTCCTCCATTTCAACGGTAGTTTTGCACATATTCCAGTCACCAATGCCGTTTGCTCTGCTGCAGCCCCATTTCATGACAGTCATTTGCATTCACTACACTGATGAAAGTCTGGTTGGTCCCTTTGGTCTTTGGTACTGAGAACTCAACGTCCATTTTTCCCAGAAACAAGCTGAAATGTGGTATTGTCTGATCACAGCACACATTTCCATTGTTTTTGACTCTGAAATGAGCTCTGGCCCAGAGAACCCCATGGCACAGTATAGAATTGTTGTATAGCTTTCTGCTAGAGTAACAGAAATTCAAGCTGCATTTATTTATGCAGCTGCAGAATGTTGGCGGACAACAGTTTTTTCAGTAATTCTGAGCCCATGTGGCCATGATGAAGACTGCAGCATGATGGTTTCTTTGATGCAATGTTTGCCATCTGAGGGCTCAAGGTCACGTGCAGCATTCACCTGAGGCGCCTTGTCCTTGACTGACGCTTTCTCTGGATTACCCGAATCTTTTCGTAAAGTGTGGTAGTTGGTGGAAAACATAAATTCTTTGTGATTTTCAACTGGCAATGTGATTTTGATTTCAGTTTGACACTTTTGTCATGCAATTAAAAAGCCGATGGAGCCATGGTCCAAACTGAAATGCTCCTTTTATACCAAAACATGATATCCTCACTTATTTCCATTTCACCTGCTTACTGTGAACAGTTTCAAAACAGTTTAATTGGAATATTCCGTAACCTTTTTACTTTTATTTAGCCTCTGTCCCAACTTTTTTAGAGTGTGTTGCAGCCGTGAAAATCAAAATTTGTTCATATTTGTTGTCCAGTGAAAACATTATTTTTTCTTTGTATTTTAGTCAGTTAAACAAAGGTTAAAGAGAATGAACAGATAACACAATCTTGATTTGATGGCATTTCACAAAAGTCCCAACTTTTCTGGAATTAGGCTAATATAAAGGCAGAAATAATTTCAGTTGTGGTATCTATACCTGTTGGCCAGATGGGCTAATTACAGTTTTATTAAAATATAAAAACATCAAAAAGGAATCTAATGCATCACAACACATTCTCTCAGATGCCAAATATGTTAAGACTGTTAATTTCCAGCATTCACGCATCATCTAATCGTCAGTAAATACGCATTACATACATGTACATATTTTGCAGTATTGCATCCTATAATTATAATATCAAGGCTGACAGCAGAATGTCTGGGATCCTTCATTTATCTGGAGATTTGGACATGTTTATGAGCGCCCCATCATGTTTTACATGTCACAATAATATAAGCTTGAGTTGTTCATTTTCTTTTTTAATTAGGCGTCTATCGTGATATGCAATGGCTGTGACGTCTGTTAAAAAACCTGGATGTGCTCTGCAGATTCCTTCACGGAGATAAACAAGTACCCAGAAAGGAAAAGTGATTTTAAACCTGTTGTTTACTTTGTTAAAGCTGCAATGTCTGAGAGAGAAAAAAGCAATCACACCTCCAATCAGACAGAGCTGTGACGGCTGCCATCTTGCTGTTTTTTTTTTTTTTCTTTTTAAGACTTATATTGTGATGTATTTATTTACGGCCACAACAAGCTCAACGCCGGGCTTTGAACATATGAGCACTGATTCTCTTTCTTTTTTTTCTTTTAATCTATCAATGTCACAGGGCGGTCTGTGGGATTATGGGTAACTGGGTCTCCACACGGCCTCCTGGTGCTTATCTCTGCTCTACTTAAGTCGAGCTGACTCCCCGGCTCTGTGTCGGGTTCAAACAGACACAGACACAGGCATCCCCCAAATCCCAGCCGATGAAAAGAGAACGAGGAAGGCACTCAGCCAGTTGATTGTCAGTGCCATTATGTCTTCGCAGCATCCTCTCAGGACTCCACTCTTGCAATTCACTCTATTAAATAGAACCTTTCCGCCCTCCATTTTCTTCCTTTTGATATGTCACACTCTGATGTAGACCTGTTTTAATACACGTGACAGTATTTACTTCACTGCAAAAAGTAACTTGTCGATACTGGTGTTTTGGATGCAACATTATGTGGACTGAAAGCGTCTCTTCTGTATACAGTTGTTTGAAATGGGCTAAATGGTTTTAAAGGCAGATCATCATCAGGGTGGGAATAATTAAAGCGAGCGTGCATCACACACGGGGAAGAATCGGGGACAGACAGGCCGCTGCTACATCGCCCGCTCTTCCACTGCTATTTCTGTGTACGTCACGTCGCATTCCAATTAAAATTAATTACATGCCCAAAAGTGAATCTTTAGGGAAAAGAGCCACTAACGGGAAAATGGAATCAATTTCACGTGTCTTTTCTTGAGCTGTGGAACTCCAGCGGTTACAAAGTGAAAGGAACTTCCTTTGTGTGGCTTTGTATTGCTGTCAGACTGCAACAAATTAGTGCATTTACATTCAAGTTTTCATGATGTCAAAATGCTGTTTAAGACTCAGGAAGGTGAAGATGAAAAAAGCAGTTCAAACAGATCTAATGTCTGCAAAATATGGCACAGGGGAGCAAAAATAGAAAGGATTTAGCACTTTGTTGCAACCTTACTGTTTCTGAGGAACTACATTGTTTGGTGTAAGAATACTGTTTTTACTTATATCATTACAGTTTATTTGCTCTGTTTTATTTTGTGAAACCTTACTATGTATAGGGAATAACCGTTTTATAAAAGCAATAAGCCCAGTGAAGCAGTGGTTTACAGTGAATTTATAACAGCTAAGACCCCAATCACATGGAATGCGTTCTTTAGGTTTGAAAACAGGAGGCGCACCTCACTGCCTTTTTTTTGTGACTTTTAAAAAAAGAGCAGTGCGTTGCGTTTTTTTATGTTGCTAGGCAACCACTAAATCAGCAGTCCTGTCAGTCTAATCAAAGGATTATAGCATGAGCGCTCTAAAATCTTTGGTTTTTGCTGTAAAGTTAACTGAAAAAAACTTTAAAAATGCAACACGCTATAGACACCAAAAGTTTCTCCTCCTTTACTGCAGTCTCCGGACTTTCTAAGCAATGGTAAACTTTTGTCACCACAACAGAGAGTTAATTAAGTCATTCAACAGAATGACTTAATTAACTCTCAGTCATTTTTTATTTAATTTTCCAGTCATTTTGACTTGAAGAGAATTGTCTTTTTTCCCAAAAGTGCTAGTAGTATTATTATAGAATTTGACGTACTGACTTTGCTCCCAAATGATTCAACAACTTCCAAAAAAAAAAAAAAAACCACACACCTTGTCCAATCCACTGGTTGGATTTAGTCTTTCAACTTTTTTTTCACTTAACACAGGTTTTGCATTTCTTTTTCCATATGAAGAGTCCATCTGACGTTTTCTTTTAAATATGTATTTTTATCAGGCTCCTATGTATTGATTTCTACCTAAGTTCCAGTATTTCTGATTGGGCTGAGGCTGGAATTTACTGAGTTTGAAGTAAAAGTATTTGATGGACATATGCTTTGTGTTGAGAGCATTCACTCAGTATCATCTCGTATTTGACTGAGGTGGCTTTTAGAGGGTTTTGCATCTGAACTCTTTATATGCACCTCAGTTTTTGTGTGAACATTGCCAAATTTAGTCACAAATAATATTTTCCTTAAAGGGGACATCGGATGCAAACTTCACTTTTACATGTTGTTTGAACATTAATGTGTGTTGCCAAATCTACCCTATAATGATAAAAATCCATGCAGTGGTTTTTAATTAATCTGTAAAAATAATATCCCCTTTTTCAAGTCGAGCCATTCTCAGATGCCATTCTCACACCGACAGAGGCCACTCCCACGATAGTTGATTGACATGAGCGTCTTACCTCAGATCAGCTGTCACAGTTCGACCTCCATTGTTTCGATGCCGGAGCAGGGATGTAAGTTAGACAAGAATATCTCCGATTGAGGTGTTGTGTTGCTAGATGTAATAATGAACATAGTGCTCGTCATTTACTCCCGACATCTGAGCCGCTGAATATGCAGTGGATTACGTTTGTTTGTAAAGGGAATGCGCCTCCCAATCTACATAAATGCGTCTATGTTCGTGTTGCATTTATCATTCGTGATCCAGCTTCACTTACAGCAGAAGTGAGTATAAGGTTTTTTTTTAACGAATCTCTGCAATCACCTTTCCTAATACTGTGCTAGTTAGCAAGTTTCGCGACTAAACACGCTAAATGCGGCTAAAGTAAACAATCTCTCAGAGCAGCAGAGAGAAGAGAGGGGAGGGGCAAGCAGAGCTAATTTGCATTTAAAGGAACAATCCCTCAGAATGGGATGATTTTTGCAGAGCTCATTTTGACATGGTAAAAAAGATGTTGTTTTACACAACCATTGAGAATTTTTAACCAAAGTATATTATAGACTTTTCATTAAGACCCTAAAGAATCATATCAACTTGTGGAAAATGGGCACCCGATGGCCCCTTTAAAAACTGAGCCTCTGACCAGTCAGTTCCACCAAGAAAGAAAGAGAAAAAGAAAGAAAGAAAGAAAGTTTGGTGATAATATAGCATAACAAAAGGCGAAAAAAACAATGTAAAAGCAAAGTATTTTTACAAAGCCAGTGATTTTTGTCTGGGAACACCAAATTAGGTAAATCATTTTCAGCACAGCACAAGGCTTAGCAGCATTTTCCCCATTTACTGGACCCACAAAGACTGAACAAAATGACACAGCATGTAAGCCAACATTTGGCATAATTGTGACAACAATCACACACCCCTTCTGTTATGCTCTTTATACTTAGACCATGTTTTATTTTGTTTAATTCTTGTTAAATATAGTTTGCTGTTTTAATTCAAATGCTTGAAATGAAATGGGGCGGAGATGTGGAAGGGATTGATGGGGTTTGTAGAAAAATAATGTTGAAGCATTACATTCTTTAAAGCAAAAATGTTACAACCATCCCTGGTCTATACACTCTTAAAAATAAAGGTTCCAAAAGGGTGTTTTTGCAGTGATGCCAAAGAACCTTTTGGTGAACAGTTCTTAAAAGAACCATTTTGAAGAACATTCTAAAGAACGTTCTGGTTACGTATGTGTTGCGAATTTAGCTCAAAGGGAAATGTATATAAATAATTACAATTAATTATGATTAATTACAATTACTTATATCAGCTGCCAGTAGTAACTGTAGCAGAATCAATTTTCCATCAACTAATCTGTTCGCTCAGCGAACATTCAGTATAATCTTTATATCAACTATAAGAAGTGATATTTTCTTGGCCACAGAAAATAACTTTCTTAAAGTACCATTGCATTAGAGCATGTAGCTCGAATCGGAATCGTAAAGGGACATTAATTTGCAAGGCAGAATCAGAATCAAAACTCATGTAATTTGTGCACAATAGTTTATTAACGAAGGACTAACACATAACTAATCTAAACAAACAAACATGAAGTCACTCATACATGGGGGAATGGTCAGTGAGAAGCAGTTAGAGAGAGAAACAAGGAAATGAAGCTATGAAAGAGTCAGTTAACCACCTGCTGTGAAACCATCAGTGTTATCTACAGCTTATACTAAACCTCTGTATGTTTAGTTAAGTGTACGATACTTGCATTGCCTTGGTCGTTGAACAAGTGTCCAAATGCAGTCTCTGGTGAAAGATGGTTTGGAGCAGTGGTGGGTTTTGGAATTGCAATCACGTTCTTCCGGGTCTGAAGAGTGATGAATTCCAAAGATGTTCTGACTCAATGGTGACTGGGAGTTTCTTCCCATGTGAAAGTGAAGAAGAACCAAGAGCTGAGAGGGACTCAGCTGAAGTCCTGTGATCCTTGGGGAATGGAAAGACAAGGCCGCAAGGCCTGGCGCGTGCTTAGGGAAGTCCTGAAGAGTTCTAGCTCATCTTCTTAGGTTCTCCAAGAACCACTGACTGACTGAGGCGAGTCATGAAGATGAATTCCAGGGTTAAGTCGAACTGTCTGGCTCTTTGTGGTCGAGAGCCACAGCTCTGTATGTTGGGCCTGTCGGGCCCGCCGGGCACGCCCTGTGCCGGCTCCGGCTCCCCGTGGGTTCCTCCACACGGGCAGCAATCGGAAGATGTTGCAGACGAAGGAGAAAGTGAAGAAGAAGGAAGAACTAGGGAGGCGGTCAACCGTTTGCCTTTAAGCTCTCTGGAGGCTGCGCCTCCAGGAGGCCCATGAACCAATGGTAACTTTCACCTTCGGAGAGAAAGTTTATGACTCTTTGTCCGTGAGCATGGTATTTTGCATATGTAATTCGGCTGGGTGTTGATGCAAAAACTACTAGGTTTCTTAAAACACTAATATGTTGCATAGGTATCAACATCTAATTTACACCATCTTTTAGATCATCAACATACGAATTAAAAGAGACCAAACATGACATAGGTGCTTTATACAACTAGTCATCTATCATAACGCATGCATAAAACAGTAGAGAGACAAATAAAAATACAACAGACAAAATTAAAATACAATGCAGTAATACTGTACACAATGACCTGGGCTATGTGTGATAGGAAGGTCAAAGAAAGGTTTGTCTGTGAATGAATAGGAAAGAGTCTATAGGCATTGTGTCTTTCCTATGGCAAATGTAGCATGGGCAGATGTGCATTCCTTGAAGCAATAAAACCTGTGGTATCAGATCGTTGTCCTGGCAACTGAGCCCTTTTGGGGTGTCAGTTGCTTTGGGGGGGTTTGTCTCCAGAGCTCCAGCATGTAGCTGGCCTGTTGTGTTTAAAGACTATTTGTTAAATGTAACAATTAATGTATGTCTGATTGGTCCAGACGCTACATATCTTCCCCCCTTTCGAACGTTGTTGTCTGTCCAACAGACAACAGCGAGCGATGTCCGAGGTGCAGAACAATCAGACACGCACCTGTCACTCATGGCTGGGAGAGAGCGGTGGCTCTCTGGCTGTTGGTGCCACTAGGAGTGGTTACGGTGCTGTCAGGTGGTGTGCTGTGATGGTGTAGGCAGTAGCAAGGTGCAGGTCCTTGAGATTGTGCAGCAGGTGTCGTGGCAGTGTCACCTGTCGTCCTAGTGATGATGGCAGGGTCAAATGGTTGCTTTAGGTGTTGTTTGAAACAACTGGTTGAACTCTCACTTGTGAGAGGGCAGGTGATTCCGAGGGTTCAGGGAATCGTAATGGAGATGGTAGTGTGAAGAGAGTTTCAGACTGACCTAGTGATGATGGCAGGAGGGCAGCAGGTGGTTGTTAGCCCTCTGTTCTGCTTGAACGTCACTAAAAGTCTGATGTTGGCAGTGTTGCTTTGCTTTGGTGGCAACACTGGTTTAAGCTTGCCTGAGTTGTGTTGGCAGAGGTTTGGCTGTTGGGCCTGTGGGCCCGTTGCTCTATCCAACATTGTCTGGCTGCTCCTGGGGTGTCGGCTGGTTTTGCGGGCTGCTCCTCCCCTGGAGGAGTCTGATGCTGTGTTATGTTTGACAAGGAGTCAAAGTTTGTCCTTTCTGGTACTTCTCAGTGGAGTTTTGTTCAAGGAGCTCTTTTGCTAGTGTCAGCAGCTCCTGTAACTCAACAGTGGGTGTGTCCAGCTGTTGTTGTGCAGCCTCCATTTAGCACCTGTGTGAAGGGTGTGAAGGAGGATGTGGCTGACTGCTGCTGGACATACCGTGGTGTTCGCAGGCTGAGGATGCCCTTTTCCATGGCTCCTCCCAGTGGTTGGTCTGGAACCTGGGTCTGTTGCCATGGCGATGGTTATGTCCTCTGCTGGCTAGTGTCTTTCTGTAGAAGGGCCTGGCATTGTGGCAATGCTGGGTGCCTTCTGGTGCCTGCTTTGAATTCTGGGTTGTGCAGTCCAGAATCAGTGGGTTCTTACAAACACCTTTGGAGGAGGCCTTGTGCTTGTTAAAGGCCTTGTGTGTCAGGTCACGCAGTTGTTGAATAGGCATTGATTGAGGGCAGGCTAGAATGCCTAAATGGTGACTCACAATAGGATGCAGGTTTTGGAGGAAGAGGCTCTTGAAGCTGGTGTCCTCCTCCATCCCGGGTTCATTGCGAGCTCCGAAGTAAGCTCGTCGAAGTCTGTGGTAGTAAACATGTGGAGTTTCATACCGGCCCTGTTTGGTGTCCAGGGCAGCGATCAGTCCGTGTCCAGACTCTGGGTCTGAGAATTCCTTAATGATGGCTTGTCTTAGCTGCTGGTAGTCCGATTGGATGTGTCCTGGCTGTCGAGCCAGGAAGCGTCGCACCTCTGGGCTAGAGGTGATCCACAGCAGATAAAGTCTATTTTGGTAGTTCACACATTTCCAAGACTGAAGGAAAAATTTAATGTCTCTCATGTAGGCGTGGACGTCATGGTCTCCTGCAAGTTCTGGTGTGAATGCAGGGATGTTTCTCGCCATTCGATTGAGTTCTTTGAGTGTCACTTCATGTGTCACTTCAGAGTTCATCTGAATGAATTCTGTTCCTTCTGCGGCTGCAGAGGTTTCCTGGAAACTGACTTGTGAAGTGTTAAGCAGAAGGTCTTGGCTCCCCCCTTTGTATCTGTGTACAGGGGCATGGGGGTTTGCACTGCTGGCTGTGTGACGTGCAGCAGGGGGTCTTTTACTTGAGTCCATGCATAGTCGGTAAGACTGTTTCAGTTCTCTCTGAACCATGTCAAGCTCCTCTTTAATGTTGCCGAATTGCTGAGTCAGGGTTTGGACTTCAGCTCTGGCTGCATGCAGATGGCCTTCTAAGGCCTTAACTCTAGTGTCTCTCTCATTAAGTTCTACGTATGCTGTTCTTAACAGCGCCTTTGTGTGAAACAGTTCTCTTTCCAAATCTTGTCTGGTGGCCTTTTCAAGCTGCTCTCTGTGTCTGGCAGCTGTCAGAGCCTCCTGAAGACTGGTGATTTCCTTCTGTTGTGCCGTTCTGTCAGGTTCCTCGCGCCTGTCCTGTTCCTTCTCTTGCTGAGCAGGTGTCGGTTCCCTTTGGAACTCTGTGACTTGCAGTTTCAGTTCATTTACCTCCTGTCTGAGGCCCTTGAGGGTGTGGACTAAGAAGAAAATGATGCTGGTCAGCTCCTGGTTGTCCAGGCTGGGTGTGAGGTGTCCACTTGTGTCGCAGTCCTGCTGTTCCTTTCTCTGCCATTGCAGGTTGTTGGCTGCTTTCGGCTGAAGCATGTCCATCACAGTGCTCTGCAGGGTCTCCAGGTGTTCCTGGTGGGTGGCAGGGCTGGATGTCTGAGGCATGCTGGTTCACTTGTGGGAACACAAGAGAGAAATGCAGACGGCAAATGCAAGTACATACAGAGGTGTTAGCTATCTGTATAGGGAATGGCTCTCTAGGCCGTGTAAGGTGTGAACAGCTGGTTAGGGCAGCTAGTGAGGTGGGGGTGCTAAGATTTCGTGCGGGTCAGCACAAAGAGAGGGTTTGAGTAACTTTGATGGGCTGTAAGCAGGGGGTCAGCTAATGACCAGGCTTTACCTGTAGTCAATTATTACTCAAAACACTGATGGTTCACAGGTTTGGTCACTATGAAGGTGCCAAATAAACAAAACTGAAATAAAATCAGAAAGAGACAGAGGGAGAAGGAAGGGCTTTCCTTATTTAGTTTAAGATAGGAGATATGACTACGCAGATGTTCCTTGTTCAAAGGCATGCTGCAGTAGGGTCATAAATCTAGGGAGGCTGTTAGCTAAGCTAGCAGGGACGCATCAAATATCTCAAGGTAAATAAGCAGAAACACTAGGAAGTGTTTCTAGTCTTCTCAGGGCCTATGGCTTGGTGAACGGTACTTGTGCCTCAAGTAGCAGGCCTGACTGGTAAGGAGTAAGGAGAGACAGGATTTAGTCTACTAATGACCTGTACGGTTCATTAAGGGGACATCAGTTGCTAGAACTGCTATAATCCTATACCGAGAGGGAAGATAGTGATGGTCAGATAAACTAAAATAAGGGAAGAAAAATGAAAATATCCTAATGGCTTTAGGAAACTAAAGGAAAAGTAAGTAACTTGATTTAATTAAATTGGTGACTTAATTAAAATCAATTTAGCTGAACGGGTACATTCAAGCTAAACAAAGGTTAAAAAAAAAATAATAATAAAATCCAAGCGAGGTAGACCAAAGTCAGAATAAATTAACACAGTTAAAACCCAAGTATGTGAGGAGGGCCAACCTAACTGAGTCTAAACAGAAAGCGATAGCACAAACGGGAGGTGAAACCAAGAGAAAGGGGGAGAGAGAGGAGAGGAGTGGCTTGAACATTACACTTTACACTCACACGTCTAAGCATTAGTCGGATGCTAACAGCTAACTGTTGAGGTAAAGGGCTTAGCTTAAATGCCTGTATGGCTGCTAAAGAGTTAGCCTTGGCTACACTCAGTTCTACTCAGTTTACACAAGGGTCTGTGATGTGTATGCTGTTATCAGATTGAACCGGAAGAGGCTGCTCTCAACTTCCGGGTGAGACGTTGCTAAGAGACCGATGGATGTTCACAACAACGAACAAGCTGAGCAGAACTTGTGCTGCTGTGAAACAGGCATGGGAATCTTACACGCAGTCAGTTATGACTTTTTGCATACAACTTCATTCACAAATCAGATCAGCACATTCACTTCACAGACAATGGTAAATTCCTAGTTAGCTAAGCTAGAATTACACCATTCATTTGCATAATCTTTATGATTACAATGATATGCGATAGTTACAAGAAGGCCTTAATTCGGAGAAATGAGGAACATCGCTCAAATCACCATTACAATAACAATACTGTAGCAAGATTTCTTCGTCGCTCAGTTTTAATATCAATGCAAGTGGGATTTCTTCGCCATGCAGATTATTTAATGCCGCTAATCTGAAATTTCCTTGTCAGACAAGACTTATGCATTTAAAGCTAAAAGTGGGGATTTCTTCGCCCAAATTTAGATGAATTTATTCATTTATGTGGTCTGCTAATCTGAGATTTCTTCGTCAGAGAAGACTTACTTCCACATTTAAAGCTAAAAGTGGGGATTTCTTCGCCCAAATTTAGATTAATTCATTCTGGTACCATTTATACGGGCTGCTAAACTGAGATTTCTTCGTCAGAGAAGGCTTACGCTCTACTAACAACAGAAATTAGGATTTCTTCGCTAATATCAGGTTAGTTTCTTATCGTACGATTTAAAAATGTGTTATAGCATTGAACAAGTTTCTACTGCTCGTGGTAGGGCACATTCAAGCTATAGTCTATCTGATGTTATCAGAAGCTGCATGTGTAAGACGTTAATAAAATTTATGGGACAAACACAAAAGTTTGATATTGAATCTGCTTGCAAATAATGTTTAAACGATGGCCGCGTCCTCCACCATTATGTTGCGAATTTAGCTCAAAGGGAAATGTATATAAATAATTACAATTAATTATGATTAATTACAATTACTTATATCAGCTGCCAGTAGTAACTGTAGCAGAATCAATTTTCCATCAACTAATCTGTTCGCTCAGCGAACATTCAGTATAATCTTTATATCAACTATAAGAAGTGATATTTTCTTAGCCACAGAAAATAACTTTCTTAAAATACCATTGCATTAGAGCATGTAGCTCGAATCGGAATCGTAAAGGGACATTAATTTGCAAGGCAGAATCAGAATCAAAACTCATGTAATTTGTGCACAATAGTTTATTAACGAAGGACTAACACATAACTAATCTAAACAAACAAACATGAAGTCACTCATACATGGGGGAATGGTCAGTGAGAAGCAGTTAGAGAGAGAAACAAGGAAATGAAGCTATGAAAGAGTCAGTTAACCACCTGCTGTGAAACCATCAGTGTTATCTACAGCTTATACTAAACCTCTGTATGTTTAGTTAAGTGTACGATACTTGCATTGCCTTGGTCGTCGAACAAGTGTCCAAATGCAGTCTCTGGTGAAAGATGGTTTGGAGCAGTGGTGGGTTTTGGAATTGCAATCACGTTCTTCCGGGTCTGAAGAGTGATGAATTCCAAAGATGTTCTGACTCAATGGTGACTGGGAGTTTCTTCCCATGTGAAAGTGAAGAAGAACCAAGAGCTGAGAGGGACTCAGCTGAAGTCCTGTGATCCTTGGGGAATGGAAAGACAAGGCCGCAAGGCCTGGCGCGTGCTTAGGGAAGTCCTGAAGAGTTCTAGCTCATCTTCTTAGGTTCTCCAAGAACCACTGACTGACTGAGGCGAGTCATGAAGATGAATTCCAGGGTTAAGTCGAACTGTCTGGCTCTTTGTGGTCGAGAGCCACAGCTCTGTATGTTGGGCCTGTCGGGCCCGCCGGGCACGCCCTGTGCCGGCTCCGGCTCCCCGTGGGTTCCTCCACACGGGCAGCAATCGGAAGATGTTGCAGACGAAGGAGAAAGTGAAGAAGAAGGAAGAACTAGGGAGGCGGTCAACCGTTTGCCTTTAAGCTCTCTGGAGGCTGCGCCTCCAGGAGGCCCATGAACCAATGGTAACTTTCACCTTCGGAGAGAAAGTTTATGACTCTTTGTCCGTGAGCATGGTATTTTGCATATGTAATTCGGCTGGGTGTTGATGCAAAACTACTAGGTTTCTTAAAACACTAATATGTTGCATAGGTATCAACATCTAATTTACACCATCTTTTAGATCATCAACATACGAATTAAAAGAGACCAAACATGACATAGGTGCTTTATACAACTAGTCATCTATCATAACGCATGCATAAAACAGTAGAGAGACAAATAAAAATACAACAGACAAAATTAAAATACAATGCAGTAATACTGTACACAATGACCTGGGCTATGTGTGATAGGAAGGTCAAAGAAAGGTTTGTCTGTGAATGAATAGGAAAGAGTCTATAGGCATTGTGTCTTTCCTATGGCAAATGTAGCATGGGCAGATGTGCATTCCTTGAAGCAATAAAACCTGTGGTATCAGATCGTTGTCCTGGCAACTGAGCCCTTTTGGGGTGTCAGTTGCTTTGGGGGGGGGTTTGTCTCCAGAGCTCCAGCATGTAGCTGGCCTGTTGTGTTTAAAGACTATTTGTAACAATTAATGTATGTCTGATTGGTCCAGACGCTACATATGTAACCCTCGTTCCCTGACGGAGGGAATGGAGACGAACGTGACTGACTGAAAGGGAACCTTTTCTGCATTTTTTCCATGGATGTTCAAGGTTCTTCATGGAACCACTGACGCCAACAAAGGACCTGTGTATCCTACACAGTTGGCTACCATAAACTGTTGTGCTTTCCCCAATAATGAAAACAAACTGAACCTTTTTTAAAGTTTGATTCCTCTCAAGCCTCTGTTCCAGATGTCGTCTCCTTCTGCAGGTTTAATGGCTTCTGACAGCAGCGCTGCAGGTGAGGCTTACTGAAATGAGCGGAGTTAGGAGTGAAGTTAATCAAATGTGCTGGGTAGGTCATATGGTTGAGAGGTTAATGAAGCGAACCCCAGCAGAATAATGAACAGTTTACATACAGCTTTAAGAAGTCCACTCCCACTTTTACTACCAGCAGGGTTTTTTCTTCTTTTTTTTTTAAGTGTCGGGCTGCCCTTTCTATACTGTCAAGAGGACTTCAGTGATATAAATTGTCCTTGAACTGCTTTCAATCAATTAGTGTTTAGACACAGATATTAGCATGGCCTGCTGATAACCACAATAATGTCTGTAGAAAGAAAAATGTAATACTAATATAAAAAGAATGAATGAACAGATTTGACTGAATACTATTTATGCAGCAAACACACATTGAACAAAAGTAACAGTAAAGAATTTTGCATTATTATAAAAACTAAGTAATTTTAAATAAATGCTTTTCTTTTGAACTTTCTACTCATTGAAGGTAAAAAGTATTAAGGTTTCTACAAAAATGTTTTTGAGCTCCAAATCAGCAAATTAGAATAATTTCTGAAGAATCATGTGACACTGAAAACTGGAGTAATGATGCTAAAAATTTAGCTTCACCATCACAGAAATTAATTTTATTTTAAAATTAACATTAAGCATGTTTAAAAGTGTAATAATATTACCACAATGTTACTGTTTTTACTGTATTCTTGGTCAAACAAATGCAGCCTTGGTGGGTATAAGAAACTATTTTTCAAATATATTAAGAAATGTCACAGATCCTGCACTCGTGGACAATGTGAACAAACTCCGCAGCTGAGTTAAATGTTTAACCTAACCTTCTGGGTAGTTTTATTTAACTCAACTATTGCTAAAAAAAAATACTATATTTCTTGCTTAAAATGAACCGAAAATAGGTTGTTAATTAATATTTATTAATATGTTCAATGAATGAACATTTATTAATATGTTAAATAAATAATAATTAAATAAACATATTTTAAATGTCTTATTAATACATGTTTTGATTATTGCTGATGCCTCTAGTAATTATGTGTTTGATTTTTAATTTACAACCATTTTGGGTTCATTTTAAGCTTGTCATATAGTAATTTTTAAACAATGGTTGAGTTAAATAGAACAGCCAGAAGGTTGGGTTAAACATTTACACTTTATTTCAACAGTCCGCTTTAGTTATTCTACACGCTAAAAAACGCGGGGTTATTATTTGAACCCAAATGCTGGGTTGAGACGGCTGGGTCATTTAATTGGGTTGATTTTAATATTTTTACCCAGGTGCTGGGTAGTTTTTCTAGAGTCTAAAAAACGCTGGGTTATTTTTTTTGCGGGGTTATTTTTTTGTTTATTTTTGGGTCATCTTATTGGGTTATTTCAATATTTTTTACTCAGATGCTCGGTAGTTTTGGCCAGGTTATGGAGTCAGTCACAGCATCTTTCAGCTACGAGTGAAATGCAAGGCGGTGGTCTCATAGCTCCCCTGGTGAACAGCAGCCCATCACCGGCTCAGATTTCGCACATACACCGGCACGAGAAGTAGCGCTATTTTGGTGAAAAGTGATTACAGAGAACAGTTGAATACACTTAAATTAAAATGCTACTTTTAAATGTTCCAATTATTTTATGTCTAAAATGCTTGTTAAATGAGTTTAAACTAATATTTTAAACTATGCTGCATTCATCCAAATAAATACAATGTCTTATTTTTTGTCCATGGGTGTTCTTGTATAATAGTAAATGTTCATCTTTTGCTGATTGCTGTTGCTAATTTCCAGCCCATTTTAAGCCAGCAATATATTGATATATTATATATATATATAATATATATTTGAGTATGTTGGGTAAAAACATTTAACCCAGCCAGCTGAGTCAAAATAACCCAGCATGCGTTCCGTCCAATATTTACCCAGCACTGGGTTGCCAAATAACCCAAGTTTGGTTGTTTTTAAACCAGCATTTTTTTAGAGTGTATTATTGTCTTTGCAACAATACATTTCAGAAAGTGAAAAATTATTGAAAAAAGGCAATTGTAGAAAGGTAAAAAATTATTATGGAACTAAAAAAAATATGAAGAATGAAATGGTAGAATTAATGAAAGTACAGAATAAACAAATGAAGAACTATATTTAAAAAGAAAAGAGTACACAGAAATCTAAATAAAATATATAAAAGAACAACTGAACAAATGAATGAAATTATAGATACGGCGTCAGAGAAGGAAAGGAAGAAAGCAGGTTTCATTTCTCAGGTGATCTGTGCGGCTCTTAATAAGGTAACAGCAGATGATCTTGCAGGAGGACATACAGTAGCAGTCATTAATCTGAATGCAGCACAAACATCTGCGTTGCTAGTGAGGATTATGGCTGTGCTCTTTGGCTGGAGCAGTTATTCATTTCTTTATCCTTTGTGTTAAATCGCAGTGGTCTGTCTCTATAGCCCAGAGCGGTGTCTAAAGGTGAGAAGAATGTATGAGAAATGTTATTGGTCCATTGGGCTTGAGGTGATCATCTTCAGAACGGCTCACAGGCACTGTTTACTCTGGGTCACTGAAGGATTTCACTGCCTTACTTACATGCAAGCAGAGTTGCTGATGCTAGTAAAAGACTTTCTTACCAAATCAAGCACGCTGCATTGCTGTGTTTATCACTTGTGTTTTAAAACTCTCTGCATGTTGCTTTTTAGTAAAAAAGCTTTAGAATTTCTCATCAAAACAAAATTCAATTATTTTTTCTTTTACTTTGCTCTTCAAACGCTTTTCTATCTGCCTTCATGACCTCCTCTTACTTTGCTTCACAACTACAGACATGCAGTATATTCTTTGCAGTATACTGACAGCTTGATCTATTTTTGCAACATCCTCCCTGCTGCGCCTGAAATTCTGTTAAACAGGCCACAGACACTGAAAATTGTGCTGTCAAATGAGAGCTGTTTAAAACAGCACCACTAGCTTCTATAATGAACGATACAGAGATGTCGATCAGCAGACAATCATACAGAAATCAGCACGAGCAAGCATACTTTAGCACATCAAATCGAGGGCAGAGATAATTAACTTCTAGCTATGGAATAAAGTAAAGCTCAGCAAAAAAAGGGTGTGTGTTCTTAGGTGGATAAGATTCATATCAGACCTCTGCCCCTCCCTATCTACTACTGAAATATCTCTTCTTCATAATACAAGAGGAATGCCCTCAAGTTGAAATATGCCACTATTATTGGGGTTTTCAGAATAGAGGACAACTGTAAAAATGATTTCCTCCATTTTGCCATTGAGAAAAGTATTTGTATTCACTTTTGGAATAAAGTGGAACATGTTCTTTTATCAGTTAGGACTGTAGTGTAATTGTTTTCTATGCAGTAAAGCACAATTTTAAGCATTGTGAAATGGGTTAGGAAATATTTTACAACAGTTCTTTCTGGTCCTTGAATCTGATTGGCTGATAAGAGTGTGTTGACAGAGTGATAACAGAATTCATGGTTGACACCTAAAACCACTCAAATACAATTTTAAAAATATTACTGTTTTGTGTCACGGAATGTAGTTTTAAGAGTTTAGGCGAGAATGTACTTGTTTATATTTCAAATATGCGGTTTGTTAATAAGGATGGTGTCTATTCGAAAATTTGCTTCGACATTTTTGGAGGTGTGAGCTCCAGGGCGTCAGCGGCCATTAAATGTTCTGCCAATAGATGGTGACAGAAGACTGTTTTTATGAGTCTGCAGTAAAGACTTTCATAATGAAAGAGACTGAAACTAAAGTTTATTTTTATTTTTAACAGCAGCTTGTAAGACACAACCAACAAATGCACTGAGCAGCACTGTCATCGGAAATTACCCCTAACAGATGAAAAGATAGTAGGACAAAGATATCGCTTTCCTCAGACATTCAAACTAATGTTTTATTGTGAATATGAGATTGAGCTGAAGAATGAGTGCTGTATCAGATGCAGGTAATCACACTCGCTCAGTCAATCTCTCTCTCTCACAATACTCTACTCCACATAATACACACCTTTTAATACAGTAATACAATAAGCTTTTATTGAAGCAACTCAACATTCCTTCATCACTAGCTCTAAAGCGATGTTTTGGAATTAATACCAGAGGTTTGGGTTCAGCTGTTAAACTGTCAAACTGAGATTTGAATCTGTGGCGAAAGTAGTTCTGCACAAAAGAGGGTTTTTAAAGACACTCCGTTGTTTTTTCTTATGTATTTACACACTTGTGCTATTGAACTGTTGTATAAGCATAATATAATGCTTGTAGCCATGAGATATGGCTGTATATTGGCACACTATGATGGCCTGTGGCCTCGTGCCTAAGACCGATCTTACGACTACTTGTGATATTGCTCGTATATATGTTGTACATTTATATTTATTGTGAAACTGGCCCCTTTTCAATTTATGAGTTGGAATTTGAATAGAACTGGCCATAAATAAATAAAAAAGAAAAGTGAATTAGAATTTAAACTGGAACGTCATCCATTCATCCATCTATATCCAATTTCAAAGTTTTAAAAAACATTTAACATCAGCAGTGTCTTGAAAAACTTTCTTTGTTCTAGATAAAGATTGTGGTCATATGGTTTTCAATTCATTTTAATTATGCTCCTTTATACTCATTTTTGAATTGCAATTCTTCATACTGTTTGCAACAAATCCAATAGAGTGTTCTGACAACACGTCATCAATCAGCCATATTGGCGGCACTGAGCGTAAACAATGCCACTGAACCAAATGAAACTTGCATATTTTGCTGATTACTGCTGCTGAAAATGGTCAATTATTGTCATGTTTTGGGCCGTACTAATCGGTCAGACTGGAAAAAACATTCGGAGTGCTATAGACTGGCAAAAGTTATAACAAATAAAGGAGAAGAGTGCAAAAAACGGTCTGAGGAACAAAAGGCCAAACTGAACTTCTATGGTGCCCCGAGTTTGAACTTCTAAAATGCAGTTTAAACGTGGCTTCAAACAATCCCAGCCGAGGAAGAAGGGCAAAATGATAATCTAGCAAAACGATCCCTCTAATCTAGCAAAACGATCGGTTATTTTCATAAAAATAATACAATTTATATACTTTTTAATGTCAAACGCTGGTCTTGTCCTACTCTCCCCAAACTCTGTTTTTGTTCTGGATCATGGCAGTTAGGAAAAACTCCCATCTCATGTTCTCCCTCAACTTCATCCTATATCACTGTTTTACCTTTTTTGTCAAGGGTGTTTGATCTTCTTTGCATGTTCACTTTGCTAGACTGGGAAAACTCTGAAAAAAAATTTGGGAAAGCTCGGAATCGATTCACTCATCGCAATGCTTCTATTTATCATCGCAGCCCTAGACTTGCACAACAATTACTGTTTTCAGATGATGTTTGAAGATGCTTTTAGGTCTAAATTAAATTAGGTTAACTTGTGGCGGTTTTATCCCAGACACGTCCTGCCTAAGATTTCTAAATTGCCTAAAATGTCCAGATTTTGCCTTTCTTTTCGTATTGATTCTATACTTGCTAAAGGTACTGACTGAAAAGTAGTTTGACCAATAGTGTGCAGGCATTGTACATAATCGATCAATCATTGCATGCAAAAAAGATGGGATCAGAGAACAGTCAAAGCCATGCAGATATGAGTACATGTATGAGGACTGTCATATTAATAGGAACGCAAAGCCAAAACTTGAGAATTTTAGGCAATTTAGAAATACTGGCCAGGATATGTCCAGAAAAAAAGAGGATGTATTGTCACCCTACTTTAAAGTGAAGACTTTTATTGTTTTGTTTTTACTAAATTAAATTTTTGGTATCTAGGTCTGATTTATCCTTGGAGTCATTTGTAAGTGAAGAATAAGTACAACCACTGCAAAATGTGTATGTCTCTGGGATTACAGAGCGCTCTACTGCAGGTACATTTTGTTCAGACATTACATCTTCACCTGAGGCCAACCTTTGATTTGACGCAGGGAACAATACAGAAATGCACGTCACATTAATGCATGCAAAAACAAAAGATGAAAATTTAAAACAGCATATAGGTCGAATGGTGATAAATCGGTTTAAAGCAAGCTAATGTTTGTTGTGTTTACTGGACCAGAAGCGCAGGAAACGCGGGCACAAAAAAAACTGTTTGTTTGTGCACCGCTGAATGAAAAATAGTTTTAAGAAGACTCCCATGAGAAAAGCGTAGTCTGTGCAGGGCTGGTTTTGAGATGACAGGTAAACCAAAGCCCATGAGAAAGAAAGAAAGAGAGACAAATACAGAGAGAGAAAGGAACAGCACATGCTCCTGATGAATGGGGAAGCACAGAGTAGCTCATTTGTTTTCTCGTTCCTGCAGCCATGGCAGGACATCTTGGGGATTCAGGCCTCTCGAAGACACCCCCGACTCTCACCATAACGTCGCTGTGATACTGGCACACAACTGCACTAACTTATTAAACTTATTGGAGCCATATATAACTGGGATAATGATTCTAGTCTGCAATGAATTGCCAGTGTCTATCTCCGAGCCCACAAGACGAATTTAGAAAGAAGCGTGTGGGAGGATCGAGAGAGGAGACCACTGCCAGCCTGATGCATTGTGGATGCCGAGGGTTATGATGAAGGAATATGTGGCTGTTTGTTTTCTTTCCCAAAAATACACGCCGTGCCCTATTGACCTCCGCTCATGCCGCTCAGCGTGCACAACATACTTTATAATGGCTTATGGATGTGCAAATCTAATTAGATCCCTTGATTATTTTACTGCAGGAATAATTTCAGACATAAATCTCATTGGAAAACTTTCAAATGTACCTCTGAGGATGAGATGAGAGTTTTTATGTTGCTGAAATCAGCAGTATCATTAAGAAACAAACTACCGTCAGAATCCAAATCGTTCCGTTCGACACGTCCTGTGAATTTACAACTTCCTCCCTGTCATTTTCAAACTAATTATTTCATCATTAGCATATCTGAGCCTATAATTGGGCGTTAGCTGCCTATTAAATGTTGCACATGAACATTATCTGTGATGAAAAATAACTGCTAAATATCTTTCATCATTCGCGGCGCAAAATAATATCAAATTTTTATGCCGCTCGTCATCAGGAATGCTCGTTCACTATGTGAACAACATATAAATAGTTACAATGCTAATGAATGCAAATAACAATTCTGAAGACAAGCTATAGAAAGGAAATCTGTCACTGCTCTTCATAACACTGCAGAAATTCAGTTCAGACCTAAATGCCACATTATCTAAAAGCACATTTTACACCCATTTTTATGTTGTTTTTAAGCTATCAGATAACCTGTTGCATTTCTAATTAACCTTTTATATTCTGTCCATATAAGATAAAACAAGAAATTCTGTTTAGCATGCAAGATTATATAGTGTATGCATGTAATGACATGCTCACTGAGTTTATTCAGATAAATACATTTGCATATTGACAGCAGAGGCTGCATGAAATAACATTAATTGCAAATGGTTGAGAAAATAAATTGAATCAGAAATAACAATACAGACATATAGAAAGAACACTGAATCCAGTCAAGGTCGAACCGACGCTCACTCAATGAGTGCTGTGAATCGAACTAGTCTAAAAAAAGATCACACCAGCCCAGAAGCCCATGACCCCTGCTGGACAGGGCAATCACTTCCTGTCCAATAGTACCATTTCTTAAAGGTCTGAGCAGAACTGCCTTTTCAAAAAGCTATTTTCTAGTTCGGAAATCGTTAGGCAGCAGTTCTTACCTCTTACCTCCATTAGCAATTTTAGCACAGGTTATTCAAAGTTTCAACGATGAATATTCATTGATAGCCAACAAATGTTGACTTTTTTTCTTTAAACATTCTCTATTTTACATAAAGCATTAGTGCCAAAAGCAGCCTGGTTAAAAGAGGTAATATTGAGGAAATGTCCCATTTAAAACTGATGAACTCATCGTCCCGGATGTCATGAAAAATTGAGTGTGTTACTTGGAGGTGCCGGGAGGGAGTTTGAAGGAACGAGGCAGTAGCTCCGAGCTCTCCCATTAGACGTGTAAGTGACTCATTTACAGCAGTACAGGTTACTGACACTCTCCACTTCTGTTCGGACCGCTCATTTGTATCCTTTGAGACGTGAGGGGAAAAAAATCCAGGGCGTTAATAAGTTCCCAATGCCCCCGTCTCCCAAGTTCATTTGCATTTTTGGAACGGATGGGGGGGAGAAAAAAAAGACTGTGATACACAAAGAGGACTGAAGTATTACCAAGGCTTCAAATTCCCACTGGCTTTTCTTTGTCAGGGAAAAAAGCTAGCTACCATTATGGCCTACTTCCTACTTGAGTGCATGCCGTTCATTCACTTCGCAAAGTAGATAGAAGTGCAGCTGGGAGTCAAGAAATGCCCCGGTTGACAAAGGAAAGAATGACTGGTGACTTGTTAAGTCTTGTTTAGTACAATGGTTTGTAGTTGGAGAAGGATTTTGCTGAAGTTTCAATGACTGTAGAGTAGCTGGGAATGTAATTTGTTCCCCAAAAGTCTTTCTACAACATCTCAAAAACAACATATTTGAAATAAAATTTGTCTTGCTAAGGCTACTTTCATAGTTAGCATTTTAAGTATCTGAAACGCATAATAATACATCCATATATCACTGAATATGGTAAAAAGAACTGGTCACAAGTAATACTGAGCTTATAATATAATATAATATAATATATAATGTAATATATAATATAATATAATATAATATAATAATATTTCAAATATTATTTTTCTGTGATTTTCACTGTTGCTTCAGATTAAAAGTCAAGATTTGGTTTTCTAGGATAAAACTAAAACTGTAATATAATATAATGTAATGTAATGTATGAAATAATTCAAATGTTATTTTTGAGATTTTCACGGTCACACATCTGAATTTGGCTTTCTAGGTTCTTATAACATAATATAATATAATATAATATATAATTCAAATATTTTTGAGATTTTCACTGTAAATTTTAAGATTAAAAGTCTGGATTTAGCTTTCGAGGGTAAAACAAAATCTATAATATAACATAATAAGAATTTAAATATTATTTTTTACATTTTCACTGTCACTTTTATGATTAAAAGTCTGGATTTAATTTTCTAGGGTAAAACAAAATCTAACAATATAATATAATGCAATAAATATAATAATATAACATAATATAATATAATATAAAAGAATTCAAACATTATTTTTGAGATTTTCACTGTCACTTTTAGGATTAACATTTGGCTTTCTTGGGTAAAACAAAATCTATAATATAATATAACATAACATAATATAATATATTTTAATACATTTAAATATAATATAGTCATTCTATTATTTTTGAGAAATATTTTGTCTCTTTTTAAGATTAAAAACTGGATTTGGCTTTCTAGGTTAAAACAATCTATACATATAATGTAATGTAATGTATATTATATCACATAATATAAATATATATCCCTTACATAACAGAGTTAACAATATCCCTTATTCAACACAGTTGAAGAAACAACCAATTGTTCAGCCCTTTTTTCACAGTACACGTCTACAATGCACAAGAGAAAAAGAAGAAGTATCTAAGGATGGCTGGTTTTGTCTGAATCCTTCAGTTGTGCTTCATTTGATGGAGGTCACATATCTTGAAGTTTGGCCTTGTGAAATCTACTCCTCCTTTATTCCATAATTCATTATAATTTCAGCAATATTTTTCAAAGACAAGGAGTGCCAAGGGAGATGGTGAACTTTGCTATTGGCACGCATCTCCGCCCTTCTAAACAAACACACTACCCCCTTCCTTGGCAGGCAGTGCAATAATCTATCAGTCCAGGCCTAGATTAAAAAAGAAACACATGACAAGGTCAAAAACTAATTTTCAGACACAGTTGGGGCTCCAAATAGAGACGCATAATCTGTCCGTGTAGCGCGAAAGTTTTGGCTGCCATTTGTCCGTTGAGCTGAAGTGCGCTTAAAAGGGAAAAGGTCACGACATTGTACAATTAATAAATTGGGGCGGCAGTAAATTTGCGCTCTTCTCCCTCATGAGAGTTTGAACTGCCCATCCGGTGGGACGGCGCCACATTAGCACAAGCTAGCGTGATTAATGAGTATGGATTGCTACGGCTCTGTGGTTTTGAGAGACATGCTTTTTGAGAAACAAAACAAAGCAAAAAAAAACCTCTCGCCAACACCTCTGCGCTCATTTTAAATGAAGTGTTTAAATATGGGTAAACACAATCACGCATTTGTTGACATTCTTGGACAGGGACTTGGACAATAATTGCAAAGCATGTTTGAGAGCTAGTTGGCATGCAAGAGAATCAAGTCCCAAATCTCTAGCCTGACAAATTCAATTCATGAAGAGCATCTCAATGCACTATATTTAGCAGACCATCTCCCATGCGTTATGGGGGTCTAATAAATGTCTTTGGGTCAGAGACGTCATGCCAACTTCAGGGACCATTCAATTTGTATAAGACTAGCCAGTCAGTCAATGCAATTTTAAAACAGCACACATCAAAATTAAACCAATACGTGCGGTCGAAAGTAGAAATTTTCAGAAGCCGCAGTAAAGCCTTGTCCATATTATAGACTTGATGAAAAATGACCCCCTCTGGGCTGTAATTCAGCATTAGAAATCCAAAGGAAATCACTACAATAGCTTGTCTTCATGGAAGACTGAGACTTTGAAATGAATAAATGGGTTTTGATTTACCTTCTGTTTGGATTTGGTTGAGCAGAACAATACCTTCTGTAATCTACATGCTTGTAAATAGAAGGTTATCACTTCTCCAGTTCTCCAATGGGAAGATTATACATCTTGTGCTTGAAGGAACCCATTAATCTTCATGCATGGATTTTGCAATCCAACACTTTCTTTCTTTAAGACTTCCAATGGAATAAGATGATATGATGAGTAGAGAACCAACTGACCCTTCGCAGGGAATTCGATTGACAGGCGATCTGACTAATCATAACACTGAATCCGCTGTTTTTGTCCGATAAATAAACCATACATGGGAGTAGATTAACACTGGTGGACTTGAACTTGAAAAACAATGTGTATTGACATATTTCCATGGTTGAAACGATCCGATGTCCATTCATGTTTACTTCGCTATAATTAGTAAAGAGATGGTCGGTTGACGTGCTGCTTAAACTGAGGCGCTACAGATCTGCCGCGACACATTAAAGAGCTACAAAACGGTATTTATTGTTTGAATTTCTCAATAAATTACAAAATTTGAAAGTGAAGACTTTGTTTCATACCTAAAGTAACCTGCTCTGTCTTGTCTGTTGGCGCGTTGTCAGTTTCCTCTTTCTTCCTCGATGTATTTTTCACTGGCTGCATCCGAAAGCCTAGTCAGCTGCCTTGCTGCCTCGCTGCCTTATCAGGCAGTGACTTTGAAGGCTGCGAAGGCAACTCTAGAAACAGTTTCGGACAGACTTCAGAGGCAGCAGAACGTGACGCCGTTGCTAGGTTACCTAACGGTTAAGTTGTAGATTTAGTAGAAAAACGATCTACAAACAATATTGTTTATTATGCTTTTTACACTATTACGATTCACAAAGTATATCATGGTCAAGATCTCATCTATTATATAAAGCAACAAGTCTAATTTCACCAGAATATCTTTATTTATATAGCCTATATGACGCACACGCACAGGACTGTGGGAAATCGAAGGCAGCGAAGGATACATCTATGCTACCTTCAAAATTCCATCAGAAGAAGGTACCTCCGGAGACAGGAAGTGAAGCAGAATTAGAATTCGGACGTGCCTTGATGCCTTCCTGCCTTGGAATGCTGCCTCCGAAGGCAGCATTTTAGAGCTTTCGGACGCAGCCATTGTGTGAGAACACGATGTGTGACGTGAGACATGGCTCGTCGAACATAGCAACAGTGACGAAGGGAGGCAGGTCTATACGAAGGGTCATTCACTGCTCTTTGACTTTCATTTACGCTGTTTTCATCACAGTACCACCTCAGTAGCCTTATACAATAAAACTAACTCGGGACTCACGGATGAATGAGTAATGACTGAAAAGCTCCTAAATGATGTGATTGCTATACTTACGGTTCTATTCAGTCCAATATGTTGATCAAGTTTCTGTCTTTTAGCTACTGTACGCAGTTGCTTATTACAATACCTGCATCTCTATGGTAATGCAAACAGCGTGTGTGTCCATGGATAATGACATCAAACAACAACGCATTAAAATTCATTATGCGCTTCATCCAGTAAATCAGAGTAAATGGATATTCTTTGGGCATGTATTTGTTTTGAGGCAACGAGACGATGTTGCTGCTGTTGAAAGAAGGAGGAGGCCATGGACTGATCACTCTTCAGGAGGAAACTGATTAGAGAAAAGCGTGTAATAATGCAGCTTTGTAAGAGCATGTAATTTAAACTACTTTATTGTAGTCACGTAGCTGGAAAGTTTGGATTCAGAATGCTATATTGCTAGACTTTCTACTTTGATATTGCTTCTTTATTACACAGCTCTGTGGAATAATTTACTGATTCACAGTCTGATGTTGACACTCTCAGCAATTTGTGACTATTTTTGAAGAATTCGTTTGAATTCATTCAATCTGCTTACATCCCACAGAGTCCTTAATTTATTTCTAAAAGTCACACATTTTTATGTGAATCAAACTGTATCAATTTCTTACAAATTTGGCATCTGGAAAAGTAGTTTTGTTTATAATGAGATGGAGTTACATAATACTGTTATTTATGGCAATGCAGTGTTGTTCTTGTTGTATACAAACACAACTAGTGCATAAAAATGACTTTGCCAGTACAGTATATATTTACTGTGTTATACTTTTATGTTTTTGCACAAATCCAATTGTATGAAACTCTAAGAAATTACCAACTACAATAGTTACATTTTCTCATGAGACTGGGTTGGTCAGTTAATATTGGGCAGCGTTCTTATGCAGGCAACAAATCAACACTACTTTAACGTTTCTTGTATCACACTGTAATGTGGCTCTCTCATTGCAAACAAATGCTACTAGTGCCATTTTGTGTCTCAGTTATCAATTGTACTTATCAAATGACTTGAGGACTTAAGTGAGGTAACTAAGTATTCAACACAACTTTTTTCTAATTAAACGATTACAATGCAGGAATTCGCATGAAGTTAGATCAGAAATCAACACAGATAAAGAAACGATTGCTGTGTCCCAATGTGCCTACTTATACTATGCCCTTAAAGTATGTAGTAGAAGAGTAGACAAGCTTTGAGACATACTATCACGTCACACAGCTGCTTCTTTAATGGACGCTCTGTCGCATCAGTACATGTACACTGTCACTATAATCTGGCTGCACGTTGATCTGCCAGTCGCGGGTCTTTCGTGCCAAAAACTCAGCTCATATTTTCTGCATAATGACGCATTTAAAAGTTAACAACCAAACGAATAAATATAACACAGATAACATTAAATATTTTTCCCCCCAAGTTAATTGTTGATTATTAGAAACTCAAACCCCTTTTTCTAAACATCTCTACCTAACTGCCGGTCATGCACATCCACCATGTTTGTAGCTTTTTTAACATGTTTTATTCTTGTTTGTAGTTCTGGACCAAATCCTTCGCCAAAACGCAATAGATCGTGGGCGATATTAGCTATTAGAGTGTGCACGGGTCCACACCTTAAAAATCGACCTGAAATAGTAGACCATCCGGGGATTTTTGGCATACTCTTTTCAGCATAAAATATTTTGAAACACATTTTCTAATCTCACATACTATTTAGGATGGATAGTATGAACATTGGGATGCATGGGGAGTGTCTAATTTCACTAACCCCACCCACCAATGTGTGATTGTAGTAGTCAACACTACAAAAGAGGAGTGTCAAACTTCACTCCAGTGGATTAGATGGTAAAGCGTGTGCTGTAGTCTTTTTGACGCAATCGACCCGAGTTCGAATCCGCCTTTTGCCAAACTTTCTTCCCTTTTCAAATCTCATATCACATCAAAAAGGCATCTATTTAAAACAAAAAATTAAGGAAATAATCCAAAAGTTAAAAATAAAGTATCAGGTAGGGTTAGGGTGGGCGTAGGGAGGGCTTTTTGTTGCAATAAGGTAGCATCCATTTAAAATTTTGAATTAAAATTATAATTTACACTCAATACGCTATTATTGCGTACTGTACTACAATACTGAGGTGCAGATAATTGGCACCATTTGCAATAAGTAGAATAAATAGCAGACAATTCTGCCATTTTAACAGTCTAAATCGAATTTATAGCTATTTGCACTTGGAAATAGTGTAAACAGCATATCACTAAAAAATGCTGCTATTTAACAGTAACATCTAATTGCAGACTCAGTGTGCAAGGTTTCTGTGCGTGAAGAATTTTTAGGATGACGAATATAAAAACGCATATGAAAATTTCAGACTCCGTGTGCAAGTACCTTAAATGTGATTGCGATTGCCTGGGCTATCCCAACAACTATCATTTTTTTCCTCTGGAACCAGTTCAGAGATTTCGTTTAAGTATGTTTTGGATAGTTGTCCTACTGGAAGGTCCATCTATGTCTCATCCTCATCATCCTGGTGGATGGCAAGAGATTCATGATGCTTACACCTCCAACTTTGACTGTTGGAATGATATTTTTAAAGTCACATCCAGAGCTATTTCTCCACCAGACATAGCTTGTGGTATTATTGCCAAAAAGTTAGATTTTTGTCTCATCTGACCAGACTATATTCCCCCGGTAATTCATGCTTTGTAGCAAACTTCAAACAAGCTTCAGCATGCCTTTTCTTCAACGATGGATTCTCCTGGCTGTGGCGATGGAGTGCACTGCTTATTATTTTCTCTGTGACAACTGTACCTGCTGCCTTAGTCTTTCTGGAGTGTTTCCCAAGTTGTCCTTGGCTCTTGGGCTACTCCTCTAACGAACCGCCCAACTCCCTGATCACAAATCTTGCAAGAAGCTCTGGTGCATGACCAATTGATGGTGGGTGATGTTCCATCGACTTGAAGATAACAGCCCCAATGGAGCTTTCAGGAAAATTTAGTAGTTGTGAAAAACAGTGCTACTGTTATGTAGCACAACAATCTTGCTGCAATGGTCTTGAAAGAGCTTGTTTGTATACATGCATTCAGAGGTGGGCAAACCCTTTTCTAACGTATTACTTACCTAGCTGATTCTAATTTGCACAGGCAGGAGGTAGAACTGTCTTGTGAAATAAACGGCCTTGCCTTGCTTTGCTATGATACTGCATTTTTCTAGTTAGAACTTTTTGAAAACTTTTTTTCCTGTATCAATCCACTTTATATTTTGGTGGGTTGTAATATTATGATTTCTTTCTCTGCACTCTAAAAAATGCTGGGTTATTTTTTTGTTAACCCAAATGCTCAACTTGCTGGGTCATTTTATTGGGCTATTTTTAATATTGTTTTTTTTTTATATATATATATATATATATATATATATATATATTTTTACCCAACTGCTGGGTTGAGCCTGTCTTCTCAATGAAACAACCCATATACTGAGTTACAGTCAGTGCACAGACTTTTTGCTTCCTCTACAAAAGAAAACAGTTTAAAAAATATATATATATATAAAAATCGAATCACCGCCAAATCAGCTGTGATTAGATTTTTTGTTTTTAAATTCAAAAATGCTTGTTTAAACAAGTTTAAATGTGACATTGTAAACTACGCTGTATTCACCCAAATAAATTCAATTTGTCTTATATTTTTGCCCATGGGTGTTCTTGCTTAATAAATATTCATGTTTTAATAACTGCCTCTATAATTCGGTAGCAAAATTCGGTAGTGCTGTATGTTGTTTCAGAGTTGGCATAGTTGACTTGACAATAGTTGACTTGAATAAAATAACCCAGCATGTGTTCTGTCAGTGCTGGGTTGCCAAACAACCCAAGTTGGGTTGTTTTTAACCCAGAATTTTTTTTAGTGTGTGTGCAAATTTCTTGAGGTAATGCCAATGTCTGATAAAAAATTTCATGTGAATTGCTGCACTGGAACTGTGTTTACTTAAGAAAAAAAAAAAAAAATGTTGATGCGTTGAATACTTATTTCCCCCGTGTATATTAGTGTAATACTATTGCAATGTTTGTCTTGTTGCGAAGCCAATATGTGATATTTTTTCTTCTTAGTGGAAACTTGAAGGTATACAGATACATGTAATAACCAGGATTAGCGCCAGAGTTTGTTTATTTTGTGACACTGACTTACATTTCATAATGTGCAAAAATAGGAATTTAGTCTTGCTCTAGTGCCTATAAGTACTGTACACTGTTCTAAAGAAGAAAAGATGAGCAACAGGATTGAAGCATAATAATTTCCTGTTTCCATTGTATTGGACTGAATTACTCGCAGTAGCTATAACTTGCTCAAGGCCTCTACATGGTTCAGATGTAACCTTCAGCTCTTTAATGCCCAGCCTGTGTGGCTGAGGAATGGCCTACAACACATTTAAGCTTGTTCCAAAGACCCAGACTCATCATCCATGTGCTGTGCAGATCAGAGCAGCACGCCTAACCCACCACCCCCACCGCCAGCAACCACAACTGCTGGCAGAGGCTCTAGTCAGACTGGCTTTTCCACCAGCAGTGCAGGCTGTCACTGTCACAGGCATTGTCAAAGACATGATCAAATACTCTTTCACTCTGCCGCCTGAAACACACACACACACACACACACACACACACGCACACTTCTCTTCCCAGCTCCCACATACATTGAGACAAACTGTCAAAGAACCAAAGATTAGTAGATGCAACTCGCAGCATACTTATTGTTATGCATGGATTCTGAGCAGAGAAAAGGTGAATAAATTTATGGAGAACCACAGGAAGTGAAGGAACATCAGCAGGATGCATACAATTCATTCCAGACCGGCAAATGCACCGGAGGCCCGTGCTAATTAGTCAATGTCCAGACAGATTAGGTACAAGGTGGAGTGTAGAAGTAGCTGCAAGATATTTCAAATCAGTGTAATAGTTTTTTCCCCCAAATCTAACACCATACAGAGCATATAAGGATATATTTGGCTTCGGTTCCGACAAGGAAAGGATCCGTCTATAAATTTCATGCACCAGTAAAAGCAATTTAGCTGTGAAAATACACCAGTGTAATTGGGACAAAAAATAGGCCTGAAACTGTCATCTGAAAATTTCTTTGTTTGTTCATTTTTTCCCCAACCTCCTCCATACTCAGAAACTGTAGATAAGGAAAACAGGGCCAAATATCTCCCAGCCCATTTCAATTCGGAAATGTTTACACACCCGTATTTATTATTCATAGATCTAGGACGGGTTCTTTCCAAAGACAAAAACACAAAAACTTACATGATAAACTGCTGTACCCTTTCCGAATGTCCTATATTTGAGCACGGCTAAAGCACAGTGAATCAAAAACGCTTCTGTAGGAATGCCGGTCTTTATACTTCATCTCTTATACTGTTTCCGCCAAGGTGGAATGCCTGAGAATACCAAATTATTCCCTCTAGGCCACAAACAACTTCCAAAAAGTGCTTATCTATGACATTTCAAGCTTACTTTCTGCAAGATTAGAGGTGGAGAAATTACACTTCGAGTCGATAAAAGCTACCACAAAGAGCCCTACACATCAAGATAAGGGAGGCTACTGCTGACAGAGTTTAGGAAACCGTAAGAGGGGTTTTTTCATGAAAATAAGAGAATGCAAAATAATATTTTATATGTTGGAACCACATTTGGAGGCTTTGTGGTCAAGAGGGGTCAAAGTAAACACATGCACAGACAGAAGGTTTAATCATTACAGTGCTACACCCCTTCTTGAGCTTGTTTTCAGAAAAAACAAAAGCCGTTTTAAATGATATAACACAACATGAGATTCCACTTAATCTAAATTAATATTTAAATCATTCTAAACTTCAGAAAACCCCTGATGGTTGAACAGAAATGTGTTTTCCAACCTTTTTGTCGCATGTCGGTATTCCTTAAGCACCCCAGCAACAGAAATGAATTCATGCTAAAGATAATTTATATATATTTTTTTATTGTTTTGAACAAAACAATCAACACTGACTCACCAAGCAGATTCTTTTTCCTTTAATAAGACGTGAACTTTGTCTATGAAAACGGAGATAAACTTTTTCAGGACAACAATCAGTGATTTATTCATAAATTAAACTGATTTCTAAAGCAACTGCCACGTGTTTTAGGATATTAAAATTCTGACAGACGGTTCACCCAAAAAATTTAAATCTGTGATCATTACTAAATCAAATTTTAAAATATCTTTCGTTTTCCACAGAACAAAGAATGTTACACAGATCTGAAATGACATGAGGGTGAGTAAATAATGACAGAATATTCATTTTTGGGTGAATTATCTCTTTAAAGCTATTGAGATGAAAGTGAATGAAACATTCGGTAGATTTGGTAACTCGTGTTTCAAAAGTGTACAGTTGCGGTAAGTACTTCTGTTACCCCATGCAGCCAAGTGCATCTGTCCCAGTCTCAGGCTGGCCATTCTCAGATATTAACCTCATGAAAGACTGACAAATGGAACTAATTACCATCCAGTGGCATGAGACCCCTTGGTGCCCACAAAGGAGGACTACACACTCTGCACCCTTCAACCCATCAAGGTCATGTTTTATATAAACTACCGGGCAGGGCTCTTTACAAAAACTTTCCTATCAGATACAGCATGTCCGTCGCTAATGCACTCAAATGAGTAACAACTGATTTAAACACTTACCTAAAAAAAGGAATAAAACTGTGCTTCTAAAAAATTTGCATTAAAATTTCTTTTATTTCATACACAACACTACAGTAAATACGCAACCCATTTATCTCGCTTGTCCAAGATAAATGGGCAGAAATGATGCCTACACGCACACAGGTAAAAGGCATCGAGGCTTTTATGCACGGATGGGCACGTCATTGAACACATTACGCTTTCTCTTCCTCCACTGAATACACTATCCTAAACTACCCTCACATCCACAGCAACTAAAGCATGAAGCATATGTGTAGACTATATGCTACATAATGCAGGGCTGTGCACCATTCAGAATTAAAATTAAGGATGTCTTATTTGAATTAAAACTTAAAAATAAAAATAAAATAAGTTAGATTAATTACTGCTTGTACACTAGTAATAGCAAAGGAAAGAAATTTATTTAGCAAGGATGCAATAAATTGTTCAAAAGTGACAGTAAAGAGATTTTTTAATGTTACAAAGATTTCAAAATTTAAAAATGATTTCTATAAAGAAGCAAAACTGAATGACTTCTTTCGTTCATTGCTTGGACAGTATTAAAGTTGCAGTATGTAATATTGACACTAGGGCTGTCACGATTCCCTGATTTAGTTTGAGTACTTAATTGCAATTTTCCCTGTGTCGAGTAAACGGCAAAATACTGGAAGTGGCGCATTCCACAAATTGTTTTCCAAGGCTGCATGATATATTAAACATATAATAAATCACAATGCTACTGTGAATTCACAAACGCTACAAACGCTAAGTAAAAATATGCAGTGCAGGTTTAATATATGTGCTTTAATTATTTACGTGTGTAGGTTACGTACGTACGTGACAGAGCGGCTCCGATCACAGTAAATGTTGCTCCACACGAACTGTTACCATTCACATGTGTGAAGCATCTCAAACTCCATCTCTGCATATTGCTGTAAGTTTGCATGTATTATAATGTTTATCTGGGAATGCAACGTGCACAATTTCATCAGATTTGTAAGATAAATCATTTATAAACCTACAAAAACACAGGTGAATACATCAATATCTTTCTACATATGCTAACTGTTCATCGTGATTTCAAAAAGCTTAAACCCTCATTCTGAGTTTACACTTTCTGATGTCCACATATTCAAATAAAATTCTGGGTTCCATAGACTTCTGTAAATAGAACCCTTTTTGTTTTTTAAAAAAAGCCCCAAAAGCTTACAAAAGAAACATCACATAATGTAAATAAGTTGTCACAGAATAAGAATATGTGGATAAGTCAATTTTGACAAAAAAAAAAGTCAGATAGAAACTTATAATTCCAAGGTAACGGATTATAATTGTCCAATTACTCGATTAATCGTCAGAATAATCAACTTATTACTCTATTACCAAAATAATTGTTAGTGGCAGCCCTAATTGACAGCTAGTGGTTTAAATGTGTACTGCAGTCCAAATTCAAAATATTGTTTGTCCCGCCTCCTCCTCCTCAGACGCGACGCTCAAATGGGTTGTATGATTGAGGACACACAATAGAAACGAGCACAGCTGACAAATGGAGGCAACGAGTTGATTTACAAATTCTAATTTAGTTTAAAAGTTGATCAATCCACATTTTAATACGCCTCTGATCCTGGAGCTTTTTAGATGGATTGTGGAGGCTTTTTAGTTCGGGTAGAACCTGCACTCTTTTTAAAATGCACTGTTTTCTACCAACTGGCAACCCAGGGTATCGAAATACTATTGGATAAACTGGTAATGGATGGAATCACACAGAACAAAACAAAAACTGACATTCCGACACGGACTGCATATTTTCAAAGTAGTATAACTGGCTGTAGTATTGTTTTTCAGAGAAACAAGTATGGCCTGTCAGTTCATCTTCTACTCTTTAATCGCACAACTGCATTTGACAACCAAATTAACTCCTGAAAAATACAGGTAGTAACAACCGCATTTACAGAATTTCTACGCAGTGTGTACGGAACCGAACTGAACAACTAGTTGTTAATTACGTATTAAAACGCGCAACAGAAATGTGTCTTCGTCTGTATGTGAGATGCAAGAAAATAACAATGAAAGAAGTCTTAACCTTAGCACATTTTGACACGGGGCTAGCTGCACTTACGAGCCCTGTGGTAAAGTGTCAGTGTTTCCAGACCTTCATAGAAAAAAAACAACAATAAACAAGGACAAGCAACATAAAACACTAAAACACCCAAATGCTTTGTTTTATAACACCAAAAAAATAATTTCTCATATCCACAACAGACCACTTTATTAACTTCATAAAGTGCCTAGCTTTATGAGCTAAGACCAAACAACATGCCCATCTTGTAAATATGAGGACATGGCAACACCGCAAGACAGCGCTCTCTAAAGCAGCCTCCCAAGCACAAACAAAACACAGCACATCTATCAGCGGTTGTTTAGTTAAAAATCGACGAACAAAGAGAGTCTTTAGACAAAAAAAAATGACAGATATCAAACGGCTAAATTCTAATTCACTTCCACAAGACACCAAAATGTTGCTATGGTTACAAATGCGGTACACACATGGAACAATACTTTACAGGACTCGCTCCTGCATTTAAATGCGGTTGTCATCTCAGTAGTGTGTACATGGCTGATGTGAACTTAGCATATTTCCAAAACACTTGTGAATGTATTTTTGTTTTTATGCTTTGGTACAGTCAAAAAAAATACATGCAGCACCTTTAATGTGTCAAATACATAGAAAAAAATATTCTACATGATAGGAAATAAATAGCCATAATTAGTCAGAATTAATGATGTAACTGGTTTGTAACAAAACTGATGTTTAACTAATTAAATTCTTCTGTTGTGTAACATCCTGTGGGCAATTATATTCAAACTCGAAGACATAAATGAAAAGGAAATCAATTTTTAAATTTCGAATTTAGACCAAAGATGCTTTATTATGACTAAACGACTGCAAAGTCATGCGTCAAAGCTGAAAGCAGCACCAGTGCACTGATTTATAGAGGGAGGCTTTGTCAAATGCAGTCTAGCGCTACCAAATATAAAACATGAAGGTCTCTTGCTGTCAATACCCCAGCTGTGCACTGCTTATATCCAGATGCATATTATTTTGCACTAATCCCTTGTCTGTCAAGCTCCATTTTTAAACTCCAAAGCTAATTTAATTCCGCTAGTGTGACGTGGTGAAGGATTGAAGCAAAGCCGGCAGTGCGGCTCCACTGTCACAACATGCTTCATAGCCCGACATTACGGCCCGAGGTCAGATAAAATGAACCTCAAATCCAGTCAGTCTGTCATCAAGCATGGGAATGCAATTTCTTCTGCTTTCCATCCAACATCATTATGGTTGTTTAAGACAACAATATGAATGCAGCAATAAAGTTTTCAAAGACTTTTTGTTTTGCCTGCAAATCAGAACGAAAGGGGTAAAGATATGTCGCACCATTGATCATTATGCGTCGAGAAGCACTGGACTAAACTAGAGCTTATTCTAAAGTTATTCTTCTGACAGCAGATCTTTGGTTTCACCTAAGAGACCATTACATCAGGTTGGAGAAACCACGGGATGCTTTAGTGATTCATATATAACAACCCAGAATAACAAAGGAGTGTGCACACATTTGGAGAATAACAATTGTGCTGAAACCATATGCACACTCAAAGGTAAGAGCATTCATTAAATTTGTCCCATAATGGTACTATTACTTGTCTTTGCCCTACCAAGGGGACGCATTTGCATTCACAATGCAGGTCTAACTCCACGGTGCCTCTAATTGCCTCTAAATTTAGCATGTTGGCTTGTCCAGGGTACACCGTAAGAAAGGGAAGGCAAGAACTAAGCCATTACGGAGGGAGTGAGAAGTAAGGCGAACCTAGGAGGAGGGTTTTGATCATGCAAAGGGCATATTTCAATGTTCAAGGACGTTTTCAGAAGAAAACAACGTGAGACTGCATAGCAACGGCGCCGCCACAACAGACACTTGGAAATAGCGTTTGTGGCATACAAAGAACAAATGCTGCTCCACTTAATGATGCTTGACATTCAAAATAAATGTTCATTTCAAGCGCAATTATGTTTAAGAGTCAGAAGTGAGGATGAAGGGTTTACAGATAGCTTTAATGTGAGCGCTGAATGGAAAGCACCTCCTGTGAGGCCAAAATCAACATCCTTCATGTCCTTGAGGCTGTAATAGAATATGACTCCGCTTTACTTCTTCCTCTAGCATGATGAGCAAGAAAGACGAATCAAGGTTTTCGTTTCCAAAATAATCCATTTTACTTTCAGATTTGCTATTTAAATGAAAAAAGTGCAGCTGGTTCAGTCTGAGAAACCCAAATTATTTGGCATCTAAATTCGCCCACCTCATCCTAACCGCCTACTGTATTGTTTTTATTTTCTACAGTGACGATCAGACGCAGCAGTGCTCTCACTGTCGCCTGTATGCTTCAGTCAACCTAGATCAATTTCTGTCCCTGTAGCTCAACTGGTACAGCATGGCACTAACACCACCAAGGTCATGGGTTTGAATCTCTGGAAATGTACAGCTTGGAAACAGAAAGTCACTTCAGATAAAAGCATCTGCTTGTACGCAAATGTAAGGCAAATATAAATTCGGAGATTCCCTTTTGGAGAAATGCGCTCCTGTTTAAATATTATGAAATATTACAATTTAAAATAACTGTTTTCTATTTTGATATATTTTAAAATGCAATTGATATTTGATTGCAAAGCTACATTTGCAGCAATTATTACTCCAGTCTCCAGTTTCACATGATCCTTCAGAAATCATTATAATACGTCAGGGCTCGAAATTGCGACCGTTTTGGTCGCATATGCTCCCAAAATTTAGTCTGCGCGACCTCAAAATATATTTGGAAGCATTTGTGCGAGTGCGAGAAATTGTTGTGGTGCGACTTGTTTTCATTCCTTTACAAAACTTTCGCTAGCCTAACTACTGCCCAGACTGCTGTGAGCTGATACAGTGACAGGATCGCCGTTCTCTCCAACATTACATAACCAATTAAACTTGATCTTTACATTCTTAATTTTAATGCAGATTTTAGATATTAGCCGTCAATCACTCCCTGTCACTGACACTGCGCTCCGCTGAAACTCGGAACAGGCCGTTTTTTCTCTCTCTCAACCAACCTCTGTTCCGGATTTGCACAAACTACATTGAAATCAGAGGTGTGTGATATGACGATTTTTGATTGTGGACAATTAAAATATCTCCACAATCTGCTTTGGAAGAAATATACTATTCGTGCTACAGCGCACATTCTGTCAGACGCAATTCTGGCGCCTCCGTCTCAAAATACTGTACAACGCGGCATACATTCACATCAAATCATAACTCAGCTTCAGAATTCCACTCACGTAAAGGCGTAATTTGCACTGGGGACACTTTTCAAATCCCGATTGTGTCCCCCCACTTTCAAATTGTTTTGTTAAATTAATGTATTTTATCGTAGAATGCACGCTCAGCACCGCCGAGAGTTTAGCGCCATCGTTAAAACGAAACCGAAAGTAAAACGCGCACGCGCCTTCAAAAGCAATTTTAATACCCCACGTTTAGAAAGCGACTCCCCAATGTGGGCAAATTAGGCTACATAACATAACTTGTAGCTGTAGGCTATAATAGGTTGTGTAGTTGTCTATAGCTCTGTATCATGCTTGAAAAATTCGGTCTCTATTTGCACTTTGAATATTGAGAGACTAGCCTACTTTGATTATGGCTGCATTTATTGTTTGCACTTAATACGACTAATAAAGAACTGTGCCGTTTATTTTTGTTATTTATACTGTAGATTGTTTAAAAATGCAGTGGTTGCCTCTAATTTAAATTGCTCTACATGTAATAGAGAAAATAAACATTTTATTCATGTACTCATATTTTCATTAATTCTTGTCCCTGCTTAAGGCTTAAAATAAATATTAAACAAAGGCTTTCAGAATCAGCCCATTTGCTTGTAAAAACATCGGCAATCAGAATCGGCCATGAAGAATCAAGATCAGTGCATTACTACAAAGAAATGCCGGGCGAGTGCTGGCCGTTCTGCTCAACTGGCAGTTGTGGTGCTCCTTAATATTCATTTGGTGCTCCTAAATTTTTTTCGGTGCTCCTAACTTTTTGAAGTTGGGAGCACCAGTGCTACCAAGTAAAAAAGTTAATTTCGAGCCCTGTATGTTGATTTGCTGCTTAAGAACATTTCTTGTTATCAAAGATATCGCAAATATAAAAAACAGTTGCTGGTTAAAATGGTGGAAACTGATACTTTTTTCCATTTTTGATGAACAGAAAGAACAGCACTTATTTGAAACACTATAATTGTCTTTACGGTTACATTTGATCAATTTAATGCATCCTAATTTACTCACCCCCTTGTCATACAAGATATTTATGTCTGTCTTTCTTCAGTCGTAAAGAAATTGTTTTTTGAGGAAAAAATTTCAGGAATGTTCTCCATATAGTGGACTTCAATTGTGCCCGCAGGTTTGAACTTCCAAAATGCAGCTTAAATGCAGCTTTAAAGGGTTCTAAATGATCTTATCTAGCGAAACAATCGGTTCATTTCTAAAAAAAATTTACACTTTATATTGAACCTTTTTTAACCTCAAACACTCATCTTGTCTAGCTCTGTGTGAACTCTGTGCATTCCGGGTCAATACAGTTAGGGTAGGTCAAAAAACTCCCACCTCATTTTCTCCTCCAACTTCAAAATCACTGTTTTACCTTTTTTTGTAAAGGGTGTTCACTTTACACCATACTTCACTGTACTTCTGCAGTGATGTAGGACAATTTTGAAGTTGAAGGAGAAAATGAGACAGGAGGGTTTTTTTTGACATACCCTAACTTATTGACCCGGTTCATGCAGAGCTAGACAAGACAAGCATTTGAGGTTAAAAAGTATATAAACTGTAAATTTTTGTTTGGAAAATAATCAAACGTTTCTCTACATAAGACCCTTATTCCTCGGCTGTGATTGTTTAGAGCCCTTTGAAGCGGCATTTAACCTGCATTTTGGAAGTTCAAACTTGCGGGCACCACTGAAGTTCATTATATGGAGAAAAATCCTGAAATGTTTGCTTCAAAAAACAATTTCTTTACGACTGAAGAAAGACAGACATGAACATGACAAGGGGGTGAGTACAATACCTGTACATTTTTGTCCTGGAAGTGGACTTCTCCTTTAATCTGTCTTAAAATCCTGATTTACACTCGAGCTGTCATCTAATAAAATCAAATACTTGTAAGATATAGACAATGACTGTACTGTGATTTTAGCTATATTTGTATGAAAAATGTGAGTTAGAAGAAACAGAATATGTATTTTAACTAAAAGCGCTGCTCCTCTCAGCCACCCGCCGAAGAGAGCAGAAGCAGAGGTGTGTGCGCGCTGGGAAAGCAAAATTTATGTATACATCATCTGAAAGCTGAATAAATAAGCTTTCCATTGATGTATGGTTTGTTAGGATAGGATAATATTGGCAGAGATATGACGATTTGAATATCTGGAATCTGAGGGTGCAGAAAAATCAATATATTGAGAAAAATCGCCTTTATGGTTGTCCAAATGAAGTTCTTAGCAATGCATATTACTAATCAAAAATTAAGTTTTGATATATTTCCAGTAGGAAATTTGCTAAATATCTTCATGGAACATGATCTTTACTTTATATCCTAATGATATCCTGATAATTTTGACCCATACAATGTATTGTTGGCTACTGCCTCAAATATACTGTGCTACTTACAACTGCTTTTGTGGTCCAGGGTCACAAATAACATTTGTCCAAGAAGTTGCTAGATTTGTCGCTAGGCATTTATTTTGAAAAAAGTTCCTAAAGGAGTCTGAAAAGTCACTAACTTGGCGACAATGGTTCATTACACAGATTATGACTTAATAGATTTAGTAGAAACGAAAAAATCTTTTTGTGACAATTATTTTTATTTAATTTTATGCATTATTTTTTATAAAAAAAACAGGTAATTTGAAAAGATCTTATCACCACAAGGATAAGGAAGAACTGAAAACAGTACTGAAAACACAATTTGTATCAAATACAGTGAATGTGGTCTATTCATTTCAGATTTGATTTAAGTAGTATAAAATCATTCATCCTGGAAGAAGGAGTCTAAATCCCCCATCTCCTCATTGGCCTGTTTAGAGTTTGCCTGAGACGGACGGGTCACGTTAGCAGGATTTTCTTGGCTTCTTTGCGACGCATCAACTTCTTTCTTGATGTCCCGTCCTCCGCCCAGCAGCTTCTGACTCTCAGTGAAGTACTGGTTAGGGTGATTGAGAGAAAACCCAGCATCCTCAACCTGAAAGCAACAAAACAAGTTCAGTAAGCAAATGACTTGAAACAACTGCACTGAACTAGGTTGCACAGGGACTTTGCGGCTGGTAGCTACTATGCAATCTCTCCCTCCTTTCACCGTTGTCTGTGGCTGATGGATTCCTGAAAGCTGCATCGCATTCAGAACGCAGCGCAATCCATTTGTTTCTAAGTGCAGAGGATATGGCTGTTTAATTATGCTTCAATCACAGCACGCCCCTGATACTCCTCATGAATCAAACTTTCAAACCCATCTCTCTGAATCGAGTGCACGGGGTCCCTGCGGTAGTTAAGCTGTGGACAGAAAGATCCATTACACGGATTCATCTCAGAGTTAACACATTACAGTGGACTACCCTCGCCCGGCAACTCCGTGCCAAATGAAATATGCATAAACATGAAACAATCCCGGCCCAGGTCTAGAGACGGATCAATCCGGCGGATGCGCAACAAGCTCTCCTCCTTTCCGAGGCCCGCCTCTCTCGGCTCCACTCCTCCTTTTCATTATTTTCTCTATTGTTTGATTTATTGCAGTTGTGTAAATATTTCATCAGAGAAGTATTACATTTTGACCTTTAAATAAATGCTGCCAGGGAGGGAGGAACGCAAGCGTCTATTTGTTATGTGTCGCGGATGTGAAAGCGGAGGGCGCATATGGCAGTGATTAAAGTCTCCTACGCTCGAATCCAACAAGCGTGTTTCTGCGGCCAAGACGGTTGCGGCATCCCGTATCAGATGGAGGGAAGGCGAGGTGCTGTGGATCCGCCGATGCTCCAACAAGAATGTTTTATTGTGCCTGTTAACGTCGGAGGTTTCTTCATTCACCTACCCTAAAATATGAGTCATGAATTTCAGAGATGTGATTTTCATTGGGCTTGGTAGGAGGGAGGGGGCAGTTTATCTTTCAAATCCCGTTATTGCAGGCTGTTCATCAGGGAAGCCATCTTATTCATTTTCCCGCATCATAAGCCGTCCGCACTGTTTGGCTCGGGGCTATTAGTCATCAGCAATGACCCCAGTCCCGAGCCGCCCCGGGGCCACGAGCTAAATGATGCCCTTGGACTGCAAAGGCGCTGGCGTTTCACCGGGAGCCATTAAAAGCCATTATATCCTATCAATGACACTTTGAGTGCATTACGGCATTAAAAGAGGGGTGGCGCAGACACAAACACTGTTATAAACCTTTCTTATTGAGGGAATAAATCTAGACGTGCAAGAGATTAGAAATTTATACACACGCTCTTTGATTTACTTATCTCGACACTGAACTAAAGCATCAACAACAGCAAGAACAGCAGCGTATATGATCTCAAGTGTTTACAGAGATGCGTGTGGGACTTTTACTATGTGCTGTTGTTCATAATTAAAAAATTGAGAACTAAGATTAAAATAATAAAAACTGAGGAAAAACTAAAGTAAACTAAAATACATTTTCATGTCTCAAATTAACTACTGTTTACTACTGCTTAAACATTTGAAGTCAATAAAAAAATGTATTAATATTTTTTATGAAGAATCCACTAAAGTAAAGATCAACTTAAGTAAAAATATTCATACGGTTACAAAATATTTCCATTTCAAATAAATGCTTACTTTAAATCATAAAAATATTTCACAATTATTACTGTTTTTACTTTATGTTTAATCAAATAAATGCAGTCTTGGTAAGCAGAGAATCATACCAAGCCTAAACTTTTGAATGGTAGTGTATATATTTTTAATGTGGCCACAAAAATAAATAAAGTAAATTCATTATTTATGTAATTATTTACCTAATTAATGAATAAATTGTGGTGACACTTTACAATAAGGTTCCATTAGTTCATGTTAGTAATTGCATCAACTAATATGAACAAACAATGAACAATACATTGCAGTATTTCATTGCTAGTCATTCATTGCTAGTTCATATTAATTCACAGAGCATTAACTAATGCTGTAGAAGTATTAGTTTATATTAACTAAGGTAGTTAACTAATATTAACTGTTACCAAAATTGTTTTAAAAACATGGTATATTACGAAAAAAATATCACTAGATATCAATAACACAAATCATAATGAAAATTTTAATATCATTAAATGATTTTTTTTTTTTGTTTTTTTTAACTTACGACTATATATTGATTATTCTATTGACTTTATTAATCTATTGAAGTTATCGATGAATCGATTAATATAAATCGATTAATTTCCCAACCAAAAACAAAAACGAAAAAAAAAAAAAAAAAAATATATATATATATATATATATATATATATACACTAACCTCTCAAAATAAAATCAATTAATTGGAGATGCTTTAGATCATTACAATTGAATGGAACCATTAAAATGGGATCCAGAAAAGTAATGGAACACAGAATTTGAAAAAAAAAACAAACAAAAAAAAAACTATTAATTAGACAGGCTGTTTGATTAATAAAATTCTGAGATGACTTTTAGCATTTACTGTGAATGCACGTATGTAACCTACTCGCATGTAAATAATGAAAGCATATAAATGAAACCTGCATTGCATATTTATTTAACTGAATCATATCCTTTGTGAATTCTCAACTATGTTTAATTATGATTTTTAAATGGGTTTAATATATCATGCAGCCTTGGAAAATAGTCTAATAATGCGTTTCATAGACTCTCGTCCGTGAAATCCACCACTTCTGGTATTTTGCCAGTTAATCGACTCGGGCAAAATTAAATTGAGGATTTAAAAAAAAAAAAACAAAAATACCACGAATAGAATCGACAAATCGCAACAGCCCTACAAAAGTAAAACTATAACTGCAAAACTGAAAAAAACCTAACAATTATACGAAAACTAAAGTCAAAAGACAATAAATTACAACGAATAAATGAACTAAAAGTAAAACTGGGAAACACCAAGTAAAAGACTAAAAAAAAAAAAAAAAAACTTTTACAATGAATTTGCAAAAATCAATTAATTAGAAAGACTAGTTTAAAATTGATTATTTCACACCAGCATTATAAGTACTTCTGATCTAGAAGTTTCTAGTAGATACTAAAAAAACAGCTCATGAGTTTACTTGTTACTAAAGCCTCCCTGTTTAAAATCCATCTAGCAACACACTGCTGACAAACATCTGAAAGGTTTACCAATCTCTTTCATATCCAAGACTGTCTTTCCCCCCTCTTCATATTAACCTGTCACCTAGCAGATAGCATGAGTTTTCATGGCGTTGGTGTGTGCACATTTTCATTCTCAACCTGTCAGCTGGGCTGCGTTTTTAGCAGAGGAACAGGGCACAGGTGTCACGCAGGTAATCTTGACTGACATTGCTCTGAAATATTTCTCCCTGCTCGGCAAAAAAATAAAAAATAAATAAAATACAGAAAAGTTGCTGCCAGAGTCATATCCACCCCCTCCAATATGAAAAGAAGAAGAAGATATCAGAAAAAAAATCCATTAGATAACCATTTAAATAGAGCTGTAATCATTTGCTTTCTCAACCAGTTCTGACACACAAATCCACCGCCATTATGCCCCTGTCAAAAGAAAGCATATTGAAAATGCACAGTCCCTGAAAAGTCCAATCTCAAAGGGCAATCCAAATAGAAAAAGCAAAGGTTCAGCCCATTTATCATTTAATAAGAGTTTGTGCTTGCTTGCCCTGAAAATATAACTACAGTATTAGCCTTAAACATGCTCTGAAAATATTAATGACCTTGAATGGACAATGTTGTTCTAGTCTTCACCAGAAAGCTTTAGATGATAAAATTTGGAAGGCTTAACTCTTTGATGCATGATTTATTAAATCAGAAAAGAAAAAAAAAAAAAAGTTTATTGTTACTTAAAAAAAACAAACAATAAATAATTCCTGGTTTCTGAGAGAATTACACATCTGTCCATTGGAATAAAATGTAGATAGTCCAAATATCTCTAGAATATCACCATGCTGAATTGATGTTATAAATAAAATAACACTATGACATAAAGGCCCTGTCCTAAATGCCACCCTAAGCCCTCAAATGTCAAACGCAACACCCTACGGGTTTGTGGACTTCACTGACACAAGCAACGGTCATCTCAAATCATTTACATCAAGTGCGCCATTTGGTCATACAGAATTATGGTTTAACACCTATGCTGCTCTTAAATGGTTAAAAAAAAATCTGTCCTTGTAGCAGACAGCATGTATTAGAGGGTTAATGAATCTTTAAGCGCTATACAAAACTTTACAGATTAAGATTCTATTGGATTTCAAGTTAACGGCGGACGTGACTACAATGCTCAGGCTCTGTGAATACTTTGCAGGGCTGTCCCTGAGCTGACAAAAGCAGGCCCAATTACAGCAGGCCAAAATGAAAAGCATCCTTACATTGTGTGTCAGCTCAAAGTACTTCTGGCAGGCCAGCTGATAGTGCATTCCCTTGACCAGCTCCAGAATCTGTGAAAAAAAGAGAGAAGAAAATGATGAACGGTTGGGGGTGAGATAGAAATAGGAAGTCAAAAAAAAAAGTCGAGAGCAATGAGAATAATAATGAATGAGAGTACAATAAAAAGTGGTCTTAAAGGGATAGCTCACCCAAAAATTTAAATTACGTCATTAGTTACTCACTCTCATCATGTCACCATCGTTTGTCTTCAGAAGACAAATTAAGATATTTTTGATGAAATCCATGATCGTTCTGACCCTGCATAGACAGCAGCAAACTACTACGTTCATGGACCAGAAAGTCAGTAAGGACATCATTAAAATAGTTCATTTGACATCAGTGGTTCAACTTTAATTTTATGAAGCTACAAGAATAATTTTTGTGTGCAAAGAAAACAAAAAAATTATTTTATTCAACAATTTTGTCCTTATTACCTTTCTGGGCCTAGAACGTGTCAGATACGTTGCTGTCTATGCTAGGGTGTCCATATATTTTAGTTTGCAAAAAAAAAGAGGACAGTGGAGGCCGGAAGCGTGGGGGTAGCACATGTACGTGCGAATGACCATATCCCATATCAAAACTCAAAACATTTCATTTCCATACCTAAAATGTATATTTTACAGTCAACCGTGTGCAGAATGATGATCATAAACAGCTAAAAGGCTTCCTACCAGTGGGCATCACAAAACTTACAATCTTCCAGTTTTATCACTGGTAGAATGCAAAATGTTTTAATACAAGCATTTCAGTCAAATGTTATTTATGCAATATTTCAAACATTTAACTCACAACAGTTTAAAAACAGCCCAAGTCCATGCAAAAAATGCGGATTTGGCAACCCAACACAAGCTACAGGAATCATGGGTCAAGACAAGAGTAAGGAGAGATGACTGACAAATCATGCTGAAAGATTTGCTGCTCAGCAGATAATGTGCTCATATCTGATCTTGTAAGATGTGTTCCCTTTATACAGTGTGTGTGATTGCGAAATTGAAAGTGAAAGTGAATAGCCACTCATTCAAAACAGATTTAAATACTCTGCATACGATAGTGGCTCCCTGAGGCACGGAAATAACACTGAATATTAGAATGACTGCTCGTGCAGTTAATGGCCCGAAATTCAGCAGGAGCGGGATCCAGAAAAAAGTCTTTCATAGGGCTTTAATACAAAAACACACACAATGAATGGTGACTCTAGAAAGCAAAAGCTGAATCCCAGACATTTTGGGCGATTTAGAAATCTAGGTCCAAATTATTTCAGGTCCAAAAAAAGTACATGTCCAGGGAAAAGAGGATATATGGTCACCCTAGTCTATGCAGGGTTGGAAAGCTCTCGGATGTTATCAAAAATATCCTAATTTGTTTTCTGAACCTGAACCGAAGGTCTTACGGGTTTGGAACGAAATAAGGGTGAGTGATTAATGACAGAATTTTCATTTTTGGGTGAACTATCCCTTTAATTATTTATAATGCATTTACAAGCATGCTCCAAAAAGGTATCTGTGTAGATAATTAAAAAATATATTAAGAAGAGAAAAACAGCACTTCTTGTCTCTACAAAATAGCAAAAAGCATAAAATGTCAAAGCCACCTTAACAAAGCCATTAACATGCACTTCACAGCCGAAGTCCAGTAACTGGACATTCTTTTAACAAAATTTTATTTACACCTTCCAGCATGATCAGATAGAGTGTACAAATGGAAAACGCCACTTACATATTACACTGCAGAGATTGTGGAAACTGAAAAACACTGACTGAGAGCTTAAAATGCTTTTTGCAATTCTGACAGATAAAAAAAAAAAAAACAGGTATATGTTCTAATGTGCTTCTATACTTCAGAAGCATCCTCACAGTAATGGATGCTAGCAGAAAAAAACAACAAGTCACAACACAACACTTGCTTTTTGTGTTATCAAAGGTATATTAAAAGGCATTACAAGATAAAAACTGAACCTGACAGAAAACTTATAACCAAGGCCACAAAAGTGACGGATAATGATTATTTGTAGCACAAACAGTGTCTGTATTACATATTACTTGTGTAGTTAGATAACACAAATGCAATTTCACTGAAGAATATGGTCAGAAACGTCCCTGACCACTTTTAAATCCAAACATAAATGAATCTGAAAGTACATTCACATCAGACTTTTAATGTGCTCATGTGACATCCAGCTACAAGCTGATCACTGATAATGCATGTTAAAGGGTTAGTTCACCCAAAAATAAAAATTCTGTCATTAGTTACTCACCGTCATGTTATTCCAACCCTCCAAGACCTTTGTTCATCTTCGGAACACAAATTAAGATATTTCTGATGAAATCTGAGAGCTTTCTGACCCTGCATAGACAGCAACGCAACTGACATGTTTAAGGTTCAGAAAGGTAGTAAGGAGTTTAATTAAAATAGTCCATGTGACATCAGTGGTTCAACCGTGATGTTATGAAGCTACACAAATACTTTTTGTGCGCAAAGAAAACAAAAACGATGACTTTATTAAATTTCTTCTCTTCTGGGTCAGTCTTCGATGTGCGTTCACAAGAGTACCACAATGCATGTGTGTGATGAAGCTCTCAGAATTCAATAAAAATATCTTAATTTCTGTTACGAAAATGAACAAAGGTCTTACGGGGTTGGAATGACATGAGAGTGAGTAATTAATGACAGAATTTTCATTTTTGGGTGAACAGTCCCTTTAATGGCAGGTGTAAAGGGGGTCAAAATGTCAAATCAATATCTAAGCAGTCTTTGATGAGCAATAAAGATTATAACACTGTTAACAATGCATTGTGCTACTTCCGCTGACACAGCACACGTTTATGAGGTTTCAGTTGAGAGACAGAGGCAAAATGCCATCAAAGGGAGAAGGAGAAGTGGTTACACATTTGGTTTCTCTTTCCTTTTCAGACCTCCCCTCAGGTGATGCTTTTAACACCATGTATTCCCTGTGGTAAAGTATGCCATTCCACCTCAGCTAGCATCGGCAAGAGCCGAAATGCATAATACATGGACTTAAAGGTGAGAGCCAACACCATCCAACACCTAACTCAAAGCTCCAGAGACAAGCGCTGCTGGGAAGCAATGGTAAAATATACAGCTAGACACCAGCTAGGTGTTCAATGTATGCTGCGAAAAACAAGATAAATATCACTGGTTTAACATATTGCCTGCGGATAACATAGCCGGGAACAGCTAATAACATGCATTACACATTAACACTGCACTTATTTGACTTGTAACGACTTGTGAGGTTCTTATAAATATATGTGTGCAGGTAGCTAAAGATACTCTTTGAATACTTAGCAACCCACTATGACGGGCTGATTTAAAAAAAAAAAAATCTTTTTCAAATCAGAAGAAACAAAATGTAAAAAATGTGACGGGAATGATTTCCACATGGATTTTTACTAGTACTGTCAAAATTAGCATGTTAACACAGGCGATTAATTTTTCCACTTTAACGGCGTTAAAAATACTGAACACCGTTAACGCATGGGCGGGGCTAGGGACAGCCACCCTACACTAGTCAAACGAGTGAGGGAAAGGTAAGTGAAACAATAGTGAACAGCGGTCAGATGAGATGTTGTCAGGCCATATGTCAGTAAAAACTCATCTTCCAGTCCTGTCAGCTGTTATACTGTACTTGTATCACGCATGCTTTAATTGAACAGCGACACACACTGTAGCCTGTATCATGTCATATTAAAGCGTGTATGAAACTACAAGCAGCAGAAGCAGCAGCTCTTAAAGTAATAGCAGTCAAATAACCTAATAACCCATCTGCTGTTATGTCTATATGATCAAAAAAAAGGAAATCAATAACTTTTGTAGCTTTAAGGATTCATCTATATTTAATTTAGTATTTAGTGTCTAGTTATTTAGTTAACTTCATTCAATTTCTGTATATTTCCTACTAATAATGGGTTTCAAGTTTGCTTAAAGTTATTTTTTAAAGTCTAATAAACGTTAAAATTTATTGTAATGTTGAATGGCTATAGTCAATGATTAAATATTAGGAGAAAAAGAACAATTTCCCAGAGACATCAGTAATATTGGTATCAGTGATACTTGCTTTCAGTCATAAGAAAACTATTAAAAATATACCATCTTTATGTTGTTTCTACATTAATTTGAAGATTGAATGTAAAATTTTCACAACATACATGTATATTTAAAAACTTAGATGTTTTGTAGGATTAATCACGATTCATTTCAGAAAAAATTTGCAATACATTTTTTTTAATCGATTGGCAGCACTAATTTTTACTAAAATGTACATAAATTTAGTTTAGTTTAGCATATATAGTAATAAACAGCAACATTTATCTATGTGTTTAAACATTTTAACATGAAAACTCAACAGGACATTGAGTTGAGTCATTTTATAGAAGTGATTCACCTAAAATGACTGGCACTTACGAAGTACAAACTACTTTTTTGATACTAAAGTTTAAATCAGAAACATTATCAATTATCATAATTTTAATGCTTTATACAGCATCAAGAAAGGATCACAAAACTAGAAAGTGGCATTCTTGTACTCATTTGTCAGAACATTGAAATTGCAACATTCACAATGCTACTTAATTTAACACTGCTAGAAAAATCCTTGTTAATATTGCATGAATATTCAATATGTCACAAATACATTGCACCACAACCTACTTAAAGGAATAGTTCACTCATCATTTATTCACCCTCATGTCATTCCAAACCTGTATAAGGTTCTTTCTTTGCTAAACACAAAAGAAGATATTCTGAAGAATTCTGAGGAACAAAACAGTTGCTGGTCCCAACTGACTTCCATTGTAAGGAAAGAAATACTGTGGAAGTCTATGGGGACCGTCAATGGTTTGATCACCAGAATTCTTCAAAATATCTTTTATATTTAACACAATACAGATTAGAAACATAATGAGGGTGAGTAAATGATGACAAAATTTTCATTTTTGGGTGAACTATTCCTTTAAGTAATCATAACACTGCAAATATTATTCCTTATATGATGCTAATGTAATAAAGCAGGGGTGGTGAATGTCGGTACTGGAGAGCCACAGCCCTGCAGAGTTTTGCTTTGACCCTAATCAAACACACCTGAACAAGGTAATCAAGGTCTGAATAGTTACTAGGAAGCTACAGGCAGGTGAGTTTTTATTAGGGTCGGAGCTAAACTCTGCAGGGCTGTGGCTCTCCAGGACCAGAGTTCGACAACCCTGTAATAAAGCATCTACTCTGACAATAAAAAGTAACAAAATTATTTCTATGTACTGGAACTTGAAGCTGAATCGGGCACAAATTGACTTTGTTCTGACTGCTTTATTAAATCTGTGGCTTAGTAATTAAATAGCAAACAAACAGGCGCAACATAAGACTATAATTTCCCCCGTTGCTCCAGTATTAAGCGGTGGCGTGAAAAATGCTGGGATTAAATCCGTAACATGCATGCTACGCATGACTCTACATGTTCTCACTTCTTCTTCCACTGTTTGAACTGTGAACCAAGCATGCAATCCTTTAATCTGCACTTCCTACGGTAAGAGTCACGCTGTGACGAGCTCTAACTGTGAGCGAGAGAGGTGAGCTCACTTTTCTCCAGCAGTTCTCTTTCCAGACTGGAGTCTCGCCCTTTTGACTGTAATGTCACTTTGTCAATAGACAGGTTGACTGAGAAGGTTGACGTTGTGCATTTTAATCACCCTACTACCCTGGCTTTTCACATTTTCTGAGGTTTTTAATTATCCAGCGCACTGGGCTGGCGCTGCGACGAGTGGGCCACGTGCTGCGAGAGCTCCTGGGGTGAACATCAAGCTGTTGCTTCACACGCCCACAGGTCTAAGACTCTGAACACTGAGAGTGTATAAGGACACTGCTTGGGGTCTCCAATGAAATTATGAATTTAATTGGATTGGAAATGTGCTACCCTTGGGCTGGCATGTCGGACTGCATTAGGCAGCCATCAGCCATTTCCCTCAACCGCACAATGGGTGGTAGTGGACGAGGCATGTGAGAGGAAAAAAAAAGAAAATCCTGCACACCTTACAGTAGGAACAAGCTAACGTTTCTCACAGAGCTAAGAATAATTTCCATGCACTTCAAACTATATGCTTTGCATTACTTAAGTTCAAAGTATCAGTTCATTCAAAATTAAATGCACATCTTTAATATTCTATAAGGTCTTAAGATTTCCACGAATGTGGAAATCACAGATGGAATCCAATCATAAAAATCTAATTTACTGTAGAACACAGAATGTCGTGGAATTTGCCAAATTTTGGATGAATATATGAAAAGGCGATATGGACTAGTGTCTGTGAATATTAAGCTGCAAAAGTACTGTTAAATATGAATCCTGTAGGTTCTGCATGTCTCTGCGTGAATGAATGGCGCAGTTGCACTGTTTTCAGTTTTTGCCACCTCAATATAGGAGCAGCCTATATGAACAAAAACATAACCTCTAAAACTGCTCTAAAAGTCACTTTCTGAGCATTTTACCGTTTCTTTTGAGAAAAACTACTGATATTGTATATGATTTTGTCATATGATATTGTGATATCATATACAATCAGAAACTTAAAGGTCTTCACAGCAACCCTTCAAAATAAAAGCTTGGTTTAACTTGAAGAAATTGTGACAGAAATATATTACTTAATGTAATGAAAGTACTACTACTACTACTACTACAAATAAAATTATTATTAAAAATTATTTTTAAAGGAATATTACCTGAAAAATGTAAATACACAACATTATATCTGGAATAAAATAATAATAATAATAATAATTTGCTTTTGATTATTAAAATGCAATGAAACCATTAAAATGGAATTAAAGAAAATTATTGGAACAGAATTTAACAGAATTTGGTAAAAAAAAAAAAAGAAAAGAAAAGAAATAAAACTGAATTTGAGAAAAACGTAAAATAGTTTCATAGGGCCTTAAAAATTTAATTTTTGTTAAACTTAATACATTGCTGTTAAATTGTGTAAGCTTCAAGATTTAAGTTAATTAGACATGCTTTTTGATTCATATTTTTAATTTAACCATTAAAAGAGTCTAAAAAAATGAAAACAAACAAAAAAAGAAAACTGTATCCAGAAAAATGTAAACGGAACAAAAAGGAAATTAGAAAAAGAGCCCTAATTATATGACATTTATTAATTATTATCATAATTTACAGTTCCAATACCCCCCAAAAATAAAACAAAATATGGTAATAATATTATAAAAATAAAAATAGTAATAATAATATAAATAAATGTAAATATATAATACATATATATATATATATATATATATATATATATATATTCTCTATATTATATCATATTAATTTTTCATAGCTAACTACGGTCATATATGCTAGAAGTCTTAACAGTAAAAAAGGAGATAGTATGCAAGATTTGGCTTTATGTATATATTCTTTTTAAGAGCCTTTTAACTCCGAACTTAATGGCCTTATTAAAACCAGCCCGTTAATTACATTAGCGTCAAAGGATTATAACTCCATGAGAACATTACAGCAAGGCCGGTCCATCTAATTTCACTGCCTGGCCCACTGCAGCTGCTTTAATGTGTGAGGGGCGGAGAAAAAAAAAAAAAAAAAAAATCAGCTGAAGTGACTTTTAAGAGTACTTTAAAGAACGCATCAAATCACTGGATACAGTAAAGGTCAAAGTAATCAACACAGAGCTGAAGCTGTCATTACACTGGAGGATCCTGAGCGTTATTTCTTTTTGTCATTAATATTCCAGAAGTAAAGCAGATTCATTAATATTCCAAAAGTACTGCAGGATGGGGCTTACAGGGATGCCTTGTTAAAAACGAATCACTCTAGTTTTGTATGATTACTATACAGTTGTATCATTTTAATCATCAAGCTAATGCCCTTTCTACTCATTATTTGGTAGGTTTTGGTGAATTTGCACAAATCATTTTAATGGATGCCATGTTAAGTTTTAAAAAGCCCTTTACCCTCTCTCTGCCTTCGCACATTGTGCTGAAACCGCTCGAGTGTGTGTTAGTTGTCGGACAAACCTGATTGATCCCACTAGGGGAGACTTTATAGTTCTGCAACTTCTGTTTCAACAGCTCAGGGTCGCTGTGGCGGAATGGGCACCCTGTGAAGGAGACAAGGAAAAGGAGAAAATGGGTTTACAAGCTTCACAAACAGTTCAAACCAGTGTCCGAAAATACGATCTACAGGACAGTTCGAACATGACCCGCATGGTTTTTTTTTGTGTTCTTGAAGGCCACTGTAGAAAGGGGGTACTACTTGTGGGGTCGTGTTTCCAAAGAAAAGTGAGCAACTAAAACTCAGCTTTATGGCAGTGAATGGGTGCTGAGATTTTGAAGTCCAAAAAAGTACATCCATCCATCATAAAATGTGCTCCACGTGGCTCTATACTGTACACTATGCTATGTTATGTTATGCTATGTACTATGTTATGAGCAGGACACAGTGATACTCACTTTCAAATGTATTTTGTCCATTTTGTGTATTGCGAAAAGCATGCGTTATCAATTATGCTGTGTGGACTTGCCTTTTTTCTTTTTTAACTAATTCAAGACCACCTGCGTACTAAGCGGTCTTCGTTATAGAACTAAGCACGGGCCTCGGGGGGACCGATCGCATTTAAAACCAACAGTCTGGCTCAGTATGACTCACCATGGTAGTCGCCTTGGCTGGGTGGGTTTGACAAAATCACCTTCATGCAACTGTAGGGGGTGTAGTCAGTACGCTTGCCTTCCTTTCCAAACATGTGGCGGACGCTGTAGGCATATGCTTTATCAAACTGCAGAGCAAGACAAAGATGAGAGAAAGAGAGAGACAACGTGAGTTTGAGGGAGAGGACAGTAAAGCACACGAGAGGAGGGTAGGAATAGTGGGGAGGTTGTGGGTGAAACGAAGACATTGTCGTACATCAAGTGGGTTGTGGCAGGGCGTTTTCCACTATGAAATATAGAGCTATTAGCAGGGACCTGCTGTAGCGGTGTCGCCAAACCGCAGACAGCTGTGACTGGATTATGGATAATGTGGCTGCTCTCTTTCTCACTCCCCTCCCCCATCTCTATTTCACTCTCTACACACAAATCTCATGTCTCTGAGGCATCGCCATCAAACTAAATTAAAAAAAAAAAAAATTAACATGCAAAGAAAAGCCATTCTGTTAAAGAGCTGCTACCTCAAGCCAAAATAAAAATTACAGTGCAGAACATTCACAGAGCAAAGGATTTTGATAACAACATTGTTCTATTTAAATATTAAATGTGACATATCAAAAAAAAAAAATCAGACTTTTTTGTGTTTAAGTGCTATAATTGGGTCCCCAGCGCATCTACCAACCCAGAAAATGTGAAAAAGGACAATCCAGTTTTTGTAAGCCTTTTTCTGCAAGCATGTGAAAAAACATGTGCATCAAATTTTGCTTTCCCTGTGACGTGGTAAGGGGATCTTATTATAATATTATAATATTATAATATGCCTCTTAATCTGCATGTTTCTACCTATGGCACCGTCATTTTGTTTTCGAAAGTGACAAGTGTGTACCAGTTCTAACTCCAGGGCAAAAGTAGCATGCAGAAACAGAGCAAAGCATGCTAACTGTTCTGTCATTGGCTGCACAGATGAGCACAGAACACTATTTATTTAGAGTCCCAGCCTCAGAGGAGACAAGAGAGCAGTGGATTTATTGATTTACTTACTGTATATTACGCCGCTGCAACACAGATCTAATATAAACGTAATTTCTTTCCCAGCTGTTTACCTTCACCGACACAACCGATTGTTTTTGTAATGTGTTTTTGACATAAACTTGTGTATTTGACAGCTTAAGCGCAATAAGACTTGAAAGAGAACTTTGTTTACTTAGTTTACTTACAACTTTGTGTGCACTCAGAAAACACTGTATCAGAAGTTTAAATTCATTTGGTTTAAAAAGCATGATTTCAGCGCGATAGACATGATAATCAAAACCAAACAAAGTATCTGAGGTATGAGCTGTAAAGGCTCAGCTCTTACTGAAAAAGGGGACGGGGAGCAGCGGCTTATTTGCATTTAAAGAGACACGCACGAAAACAGTGTCTTTCTGCTTCCACCCAAAATAGGCATTTTCAAAATGATATAATACATGATCTGTGGGGTATTTTGAGCTGAAACTTCACAGGCACATTCTGGGGACAACTGAGACTTGTATTATATTTTGTAAAAAGTGGCATAAAAGGTCTGCTTTAACATTCATAAGTTTAGGGTCGGTCATTTTTTTGTGATTTTGAAAGTAGTCTCTAATGCTCACCAAGTTTGTATTTATTTGATCTAAAATGCAGTAAAAACAGTACAATTGTGAAATATTGTTAAAATTTTAAAAAACTTCCATTTTGATACATTTTAAAATGATGACACATGATTGTTGATTTTTGCAGAAACAATAATACTTTTTTCAGGAATCTTTAATGAATATAGAGTTAAAATAAAAGCATTTGTTTGAAATAAAAATAAAAGTATTGAAATAAAAGAATTAATTTCTTAAAAAAAAAAAACAACAACAACCCTGAACGTTCAAACAGTTGTTCACATTATGAGTAAAAACATCCGTTAAATATGACAAAGATAATTTTAGAACTGTAGAAGAATTTGTCCCTCTTTTGGATGACAGCTGCACTTGTCACCCATTGTGATCTCATTGCATATGTTTTTGTTGAAGCCATCAGTCTACATTATTTCAACTTTTTAAATAATATTTAAAGGGACAGTTCACCCAAAAATTAAAATTCTGTCATTAATTACTCAACCTCATGTCATTCCAAACCAGTAAGACCTTCATTCATCTTTGGAAGACATATTAAGATATTTTTTACAAAATCCGAGAGCTTTCTGACCTTGCATAGACAACAACGCAGCTACCACATTGAAGGCACAGAAAGGTAGTTAAGGACATTGTTAAAATAGTCCATTTGACATCAGTGGTTCAACCATAATGTTATAAAGCTACAAGAATACGTTTTGTGTGCAAAGCAATAAAAAAATAACGACTTTATAGCTCTCAGATTTCATCAAAAGTATGTTAATTTGTGTTCCGAAGATGAGTGAAGGTCTTTGGGGTTTGGAATGACATAAAGACGAGTAATTAATGGCACAGTTTTTATTTTTGGGTGAACTATCTATTTAAGATGCATCAATTCTTCAAGTGTTGAAGCTGATGAACACGTTCTCCAGTATCTAAAGAATAAATGGATAAATGAAAAAAAACAAAAAAACATCTAACCATCTGTGCAAAGACTTACATGATTAATGTCACACATTTGCTTATTTGATTAGTGATCCAGAAACAGAACCCTTAAACTATATTTCCACGTTTAAATTAGATTTTGAATCCTAGATTCTCAATGTGGAAATATGTGTTTGCGCGGGCCCGGGTAGGACAAGAAAATGAAATAAACACACTGAACTTGTCTCGCATGGCTATTATCATACAAATTAAAAGTGACATGAAATCACCTTCGAGCATTACCGGGTCTTATTTGTGCTTTGCACAGCTTTTTCCACGCGAGAGTTGCTGTGAACATCAACGTCCACCTTGAGAAATATGGCGTATGCTTAGGAAACCATTATACTGTTTGCATTTGATGAGGGTCAATGCATTCAATCTCAGACCTGAACTCAATACACCAATCATGTACACTCTGGTAACTATCCAAAAGAGGTAACCTAGCCTCCTGAGTTGGTTAGACAGGGAGAGAAAGAGTGCAAAAGAGGGAGATAAAGAAAGAGAGGAAGTAATAATTACCTGCAGCACTCAGATGCCATTACCATAGTAATAAAACCTGTGAACTTGACAAGGTGACTATCTACAAGGCTGCAATTAAACAGGCCATAAAATCAACTTACTCAATCACAAATTAATGACATGATGGGTCTATAGATTCAAGCAAGCCCTTCAGTTCTAATAAAACCTATGAACTTGACATATCACTATTCCACAACTCTTTTTGTGATCTGTTTTGTTCAATTGAAATTCATTTTTAACCTGCGAATTTTGTCAAGCTTGACTGAAATCCCATCCAGGTTTACATTTCAATCTCACCACAGCCTGAGCCATGCTTGATCTGCTCTGAATGTCAGCTCTAAATCTAATCTGCCTTTATGGAGCAGAAATTCTCCCCGTTTTCACTCAAAGTCAAATAGCAAATGACCTATTCATACCTTTTGTACTTTAAAAAAATCAATGTGAATAGCAGTTCGAAAACCACTTCAGTTAAATAATGTGACGTATTTTTGAGTGAAACAGGATGGGGGAAAAATGTGTAGAGCGTGAACAGATTCGGATAGCAAAAAGTGGTCATTGCACTGTCAGAAACAAAAAAGTACTTACTTACTAAGAGGTACACAATAGGGACAACTTTAAAATATATCCGTCCCTAAAAGGTGCATATTTGTACCTTACAGTAGAAACACGCACCTTTAAGGTACTACAGCAAACATTTTAGAAGCAAACAAGGAACATAACAATTCTGGCCCAGTGACAAGCTGCTATGTACCTAATGGTTCTTTTTTTGCACATTTTTGTCTTAGAATGTGAATACAGGAATAGGGTTGAATGGGAGTTGCTAAAATAAACAATGCCTAAATAGCTATTTGACTATCATTTCACGTTATCTAAATTCCCGCATTGCCTAAGCACTGTCAGCAGAAAAGGAAAGTCGTAAAGAAGGTGCATTATGAAAGTAAATGGGGTCAATTTTGATTTCACGCTGACTTTAAATGTTCACACACCGGAACACAGCGAGTACATTTTGTAATGTGGCAAAACAATCATCATATAGGGTCCCCCGGCTCGCAGCGCTCTGCCGCTGACTCCCACTTACAGTAAACGGTGTCAGGCAGTAAGCCGCAGACAACTCGCTGCTGTTGGCTGCACCATCAGCTCATTAGAATGCAACTAATTACTGTATTAATGTCAACAGCCTCTCCCTTAATGTATGCAAATGCACATCTGAGCCATTTCACATCCGATCCAAAGTAAACCTGGAGAAAAATCTGTACCAAAATAAACGGTGAGTTAATTTTCGTCATTTTCTGCAGATTATATAGAACAGGCTCCTGGCGTGACCTGCTCCTCGCTGGATGCAGGCTTGTCTCATTCCAGATGTTTTCTGGAAATTGACTGCTAGATTATTACACTTGAAAGCTCCAGTGCCTCATAATGCTGTTCACTGAATGCAGCAGGAAGGAGAATTTGAAATGCTTCTGTCGTGCATTTTCTTGCTAATTATCATTTGAATCCTCTGTGAAAACAAAAATATCATAAATGTAAAATGTTCAGCTTTAATGTACTGTAAATTTAAAATTGACCCTGTATATCAAAAAAAAGACCATCTTTACAATGCAAGTATAAACAATACTGTACATAAATGTTATATTATTGTACAATATTTTGGAAAAATAACTAGCAATGTTTTAAAAAAAAAATAGCAATGAGTTTGTGCTCTAATGCCATTTTTCAGCTCTTTCTCAACTGAGAGATCCTGGATATGGTCATAAAAGCTTTAGAGTTATTGCGGCCATTTTTCTAGTCGAGCGGCACCTAAAAATGAACTGGCCAAACAAAAGGAGTTTAAGCACATTGCGACAAAAGGCTAGTAAAACTCGATTTAAGCAGTGACAATCCACCCACTGTATTGAAGAGCTCAGGAGAGTGTTGAGTAGGTGATTATATTAGAAAAAAAGACTGTCTGGCAAAGCGGCTAAAACGCAGCTCACTGAATTCATATTGTACCCTGTGGGAATACAGATAACATCATAGGAAACCTCTCTCTTTTTGTCACAAGCGCACAGTCAGATGCAGGATCTTAGTATGACCATTGGCAAGGCGGTTCTTTGTGACTGCGGTGAAAGTCCATGTTAAATTGATGCCATTGATGCTAAAGAGTGGCAAGAATGATAAAAGATACCGACTTGCTAATGTGAGATAATCGGTGAAAATGTAAAGCGTGGCAGGGATGACAACAGTGAAAAATTTATGTAAACCTATTGAAGTCCAAAATCACTGCTCAGGGTGATACAATCAGCATTTCATATGTCTGACAAAAGGCAATGCTTTATATTCTTAAAGAATGGAGTGTGGAACGGAGTGAAAGCCACTACAATTTCTTTAGATTGCTCTGTAAAAGAAGGAACAGGAAGACGAAATGTGAGTTCAAAAGATGGATGTCTCGGTAGAGGCATTAAGAGCAAACCCAGATGAAAAGAGAGGTTGGGCACGGCTCTTTGCCTGTCTGTGGGGCCAGCTCTGAATCTCAATGACAGTTGACAATGACATGGATGTGGTGCCATAGATATACTTGTGTTGTACTTAAAGGGATAGTTCATCCAAAAATTTCCGTTGTTAATTACTCACCCTTATGTCGTTCCAAACCTCTAAGATCTAAATTTATCTTTAGAACACAAATTTAAGATATTTTTGATGAAATCCGAGAGCTTTCTGATCCTCCATGGCAATGCAAATACCAAATTCAAGGCCCAAAAAGTTAGTAAATTAGTCGTTAAAATAGTCCGTGTGATTTAACCGTAATCTAATGAAACTAAGAGAACACAAAAATAACAACCTTATTCAACAATTTTGTCTCTTCCATGTCAGTCCTCTTACAATTTTTTGCCCAGCCTTACTTATTTGTACCTTAATAAGAAAAATACAGAAAATGAACTAAGAGAGATGAGCATTCTACATCAAAACGCCGACTTCTGCGCCAGCAGCACCACACAAATGCGTCATGATTCTCATGAACACACGGCGAAGACTGACACGGAAGAGAAGAAACTGTTGAGACATTTTTTTTTTCTTTGCGTAGCTTCATAACATGACGGTTGAACCACTGATGTCATATGGACTGTTTTAATGATGTCCTTACTACCTTTCTGTGCCTTGAACATGTCAGTTGCGTTGCTGCCTACACAGGGTCAGAAAGCTCTCAGATTTCATCAAAAATACTGTAATTTGTGTTCCGAACATGAACAAAGATCTTAGAGGATTGGAACAACATGAGGGTGGAGTAATTCATGACAATTTTCATTTTTGGGTGACATATCCCTTAGAGATGCACTTGACAATTAAAGAACACAATTGCAGTTTTTTTATTTATTTATTTTTTTTTGCTGTCTGATCCAATTGTTATTTGTCTGATTATTAGGGTTGCCCTCGACTAAAGATTTTTCTGGTTGACTAGTAGTCGTTTATTTTAAGCATTAGTCAACTAGTCGCACGTTTATTAATAAACCATATAAATAATAATAATAATAATAATAATAATGAGCCTTTAAATGCCTACATAGCCTAATAAGCGCTCAAGCACACAAAAAAAGCTTGCTGCAGTGCACCAGCAGACATAATTATGAATGTGTCAGGAAAGAAGACTGCATTAACGTTCTAATCATTTACTGAAGTGCTTTCTTTGTGTTCAGCTTAAGAGATTGAAGGGCTTGAAGTCGGCGACACTGACTCATCATTTCCGCGGTAGTGATGCACCTGTATGGATGTTTCGTGTGGATTACGTAATCTGAGAATATTTGTTTTGTATTTGAGTTGGGTTGTTTGAAAGTAGACATTTCACTCTCTATAGATATATTTCTCATGTCTGTAAGGCAAGTGTAGACGGAGTTTCGAAGTTTTGCACTCAAGTTCATGGAGACCAAGACGGCAGAAAGCACATCCTGTTTGCTTTCATTAGTTTACAAAAGCACAACGTTTTGTTGTTATTGTGAGTACACACTAATAAATGTAAACCTAAATATATTTATGACCAAAAATGACAGAGTATTTTAAGAGCAAGTGACCGTGCAGTAAGCGTACTATGTTCAGCTTCTACACTCCGCACAGACACTTCAATAGCACACATTTTTCTAGGTTAACATTAGATTGAGCGCCCATGTAAATTTGCTACTACTTACATATTTTAGATGATAAGCCAAATTTGAGGTCGATTGTTTGGATGTGTTAGGTGAGTGTTTGGATGTCCTGCCCGATGTACTTTATTACCACAGAGACCAGCCATTAACAATCTGTCTGTCACGTCCTGTGGATCTTTTTTTCCCTGCGACTAAGGGACTAATAAAATTTTGGTCGACCAAGCCTCTTCTCATTGACTATGGTTAGTCAACTATTAGGGGGCATCTTTATATCTACATAACTATATAACTATATATCTATCCATCTATGATCAAACTACATGTATATCGATAGATACTGTAGACAGACACATGTCTGAAATGTTAATTGAAAATAATTTAATATATCTTAAAATTCGTTATACATTTAAATAAATATTACTCCAGTCGTTAGTGTCACATGATACTTCAGAAATCATTCTAATGTGATGATTTGGTGCTCATAACACATTTCTTCTTATTATCAATGTTGAAAAAGGTTGTGCTGCTTAATCTTTTTGTTGAAACTGCAAGATACATAACGTCCAATGTCTATATGCATAATGATGTCTGTTCACAGTTCCTGTCCTGCATGTTCCTCTGTTATTCACTGGCTTTTTTTAACTATGTCAATTAGCACTGTTAAGCTATTGTGTTGCATGTAGACTCGGCTGAGTAAACAGCATGAACAGTTAGGGGCCTGAGTGATTGAGAGGGTCTGGTTTTCTCCATACAGTGTGCAGGAGGAGCTGCTGGTCTCTTGGGGCCCTGGCACTCTAATTAAACAGGCAGCTGCTGTGGGGGGGCGTGGGGGATGTTTTAGACAGCCAGACCGGTAAACAACGCAGCCACTTTTGTCACCATCACAAAACCTTGTAGAGCAGTTACCTTTTTGACACTAGGAAGGGGAATCAAATTTTTCCCATAAATTATAATCCTCACTCTCCCTGAGGGAAACATTAAGAGACGGAGGTGAGAAAAAGAATGTGAGAACATAAAAAGGTACAGAGACAGGTTTGAGTAAGATTCCCATTATACCTTGACAAAACACCTTGATGCCAAGTGCAATCAGAGGCAAAATGATACTTCTGGCTGCAGGACTTCTTATGTTTTACAATTACAATAAACAGGTTTAACTCGAAAACAACACAATCGAATGTTTGCAGGAAAGAAAATAACCACAAGTGTCACAGCCAAAGGAATCTGTGGCTTTGGTATCATTCTCAAATGCTGCAAATCCACAAGCTGTACTTTCTGGTGCCGAGGCTATTGGTGTAGAATAATAAAAAGGCATCATGGTTCAATTAAATAGAAATAGTGCGGTGCGAGATGCCCTTCTCCTCGCATCCATCCTTCAAGCCCCCCTCAGCATGGGTGAATAAGCCAAACAGTGATTCATGCGCCTTAAAGGTTACTGGCAAAATGCTCAAACGTATTGTAATTACCTTTGTCTTTTCGTGGAATATTTTGCATGCTAATGTTCTTTAAAAGAAGATTATTCACCCCATGCGAATGTTAAATGATTCAGCGCTGTGTAAAGACAAAAAGTGGCTACGACGTACTTTAGAAAGAGCTGAGATGACCTGCTATGTAATTATTCTAAATGCTACACGTCCTTAAAGCAACTCACGGCTGGATTATTCACAGCAAAAGCTTTTTGTTATTGATTAAAGTCTATAATCAGAAGATCTCTGGAGACAAACAAAACCGTTAGAAGTTCCTCACTTTCGTCCTTCCTTTTTGAAGTTTGCTGAATAAAATACAAATAAAAACCTACTTGATACTTGCTAATTAGTGAGGGAATGAATATTTCAATTAGCTTGCTTAATTAATTAAATAAATCCATATAATGAGCAACAGTTCTTTAATCATACTTAACAGGGAAGCATTAAAACAAAAAACGACACCCTTAGCAATTTATCCTCACCAGGATCAATGCGGTAAAGCTTTGAGATGAAAGCCTTTTTCCAAGTAAACCTGAGTTTCAGTCCTAACCAGCCACAGCAGGACATTTAGTCAAGTTTAGCTTCCATTTCTATGGTACCACACAGGACAGACCCACCCACTGTGAAATCACATTGGCAACTGGACCCAAGAATATATCTAGAGACCAGAATAATCACAGGAATTTGGGGCAGTGAACAACTGCCTAGCAGCTACCCAGAAAACCTGAGAAACCACAGAAATACAATAATCACTTAAAGCGCAGGTCATTGGGGTTTTCGCAAAAAAAAATTTTTTTGCAGTTTGTAACGTAGCTATCCTTCAATGTAAACAGTCTGCAAAGTCTGTAATAAGATATTGTCTCTCAAAAGAAAGTCTCTACTCGGAATCGCCTTAACGAGTTGTCATATTTTCGAATCTTCTATCTGTTACCGATCTACATCACTGGGTAACACAATGAAATACAAACAGTCTGATCTGCCCACGAACACTTCCGCTACTTCAGCTAGTGGTTTTCATTGCCGAAACATGATGATGTGAAGAATTAGTGGTTAAAATTAATTTTTTTTCCATGATACCACAGCAATACAATTCAATCCTTTTATTGTGTGCTTGTCATTTTACTGAGGACTGCTTCTCTAATCTTAGCTTTTATCTTATTTGGCTTCTAATCTTCTTTATTTGGACTAACAAGCATCTTCGAACCACAATCTGTAAGTACAACTGATACATGTACATTGTGTACATTCTCAATTGAGTGCTCAAAAAATCTTTTTTTTTTTTTGTGCTAATATGTGATGTATACCTAGTGCAGCTTTAGGTTTCCAGGTAAACCACGATCTTATTGAAATAATTCAGATAATTTGATGTGAAGCCACTATTTCCTAAGAATGTCAATTAATGTAGACTGTCGTTCTAATTACTTCGTTTAATAACAAAGAATGTAACAAATTTTGGTTTACAAACTGTGTTGTTTCATCAGTCAGTCACATCAGCATTCGGCTAACATATCCACCGTTAATGTTTTGTTAAGTGTTTGTAGTTTAGCAGCGGGCATGATTCGCTTGCAGAAGTGCTTAACTATTTTAAGAACAGATTGGAGCACTATATTATCATTTTATGTGAATGTGAATGCTTTGTCAATGGTAGCCAGGGTTGCCAGGTTTTTACAACAAAACCCACCCAACTGTTACTCAACAGTTTGAGGGGGTCGGCTATTAAAAATTGTGTGCTGGGGTGTAAAATACATGGTTTTTGAGGGGGATCCCTTGGTAAATTCGCATTCCAGGGGCTGAATATGACATTATTGGGGTCGCTTCAACCTGCGGACATCAAAAACAACCGTGGACTTGGCAACACTGATGGCAGCACTCACTAACTTGCTCAAGCACTCCTCTCTGTACCAAATCACAAGAAACTGATCAGAACTGATTTGAATGAACAGTTTCGAAATTATTGACAAGTGACTATGTATAAAAGTATATTTTGGGAAAATTACAATGTTTTCTGAACCTAGACACATGTGAACTTTTTGTAGTGGACTCCAACACAATATTAGGACACTGTATAAAAAATAAATAAATAATAAAAAAAAAAACAACAACATGACCTGCTCTTTAAAATAACCTAGAAACTGCATAGCAATGCCCTGCTAACCATCCACAACTCTTACAACTTTGCAAAAGCCGGAGTTTTGCAACTATTAAGGCCTGTTCACACCAAGACGAACGTTCAGTGCCAAAATTCGGTGTGGTAAACATTAAAAATTTAAAATCAACAGCTGTTAATGCAACTGTTCTGATAGAGACAAATATCCCCATGCCGTTAATTCACCAGATTTTTGGTACGGAGAGGGGCTCCAATATCTTTTCCATCACATTGCGAAGACAGCTGGTCGACCAATACGATTCACATTAAAACTATGATTATTTTTCTAAATAACAGTGAATGGCAGAGGAAAAAAAACCCAGAAGTGGCTCTTTGAACTCTTGTATTTGGTGTTGTTTGATGAAATATGAGTCTCTTTGAAAACATGTAAACACTCTTTGACTTTCCCCTTCTTGTGTCAAAGTGTCAGAAAATGAAAGCTGCCAAGTGCTTTGTGTATCAGGGTATTTCTGCTTTCCTTTAAGTGCTACCTACTCTCAAAAAGTAAATTTCATTCAGTCCATCTGCAGTTTTTTTTTTTTTTTAATGTGTATTAATTAGGGCTGTTTTTTGACATAAATTTCCTGATTTGATTCTGATTCACAAGCTTGTGATTTGATTCGATTTGATATTGATTATTTTTGGATATATATCAGGTACAGTACGTGCCAAATTTATACAGACATTTAAATGGTGGCTGTCATAAAAACTTAACAGTTTTATTCAAACATTAAACACTGAAAAACAGTATAAACATTTTTAAAATTATAATGAATATGTTGTATTGTGCATATATTACCAAAATTTTTTTTTGGTAACCAGTTTTAATTTCTTTCTGAAGTAAATGTGATTTTACATGATATTAGCTGTGTTTCCATTACCCTTCAAATTGCGAACTGAAAATATGCCTAATGGAAATGTGTCAATTCCGCAAAAACGCATAAAACCCATATATCACAATTTTTTTTTTTTTTACTCTCACATGAGGTGGTTTTTCAGGCAATTTAAAAAAGGAATATTTCGCAAAACTGCAAAGAAACTGCTTTCCTTGCCATTAATGCTTAGACAATTTACATTGCACACGTCTGCGGTGCATTACACCTTCAACACAGCCACCGGAGCTGATCACGGCCACGCTAGTCAATGCACGTTTCAGAAGTGCCTCACCGTGCTGCTTCTGTAAAGATACACGCATACACCTCCATTGATTAAATATAGCCAAAATGCCACAAAAATCTGTTGCCATTACTTCTCATGAGAGGGAAAAAAAAAATTATGTTTTAGTCGCAAAACATTGGTTAATGGAAACACTGTGATTTTGCAATACTTTATCGACATTTTTAAAATATCACCAAAGTTTTACGCAAATCTGTAATGAAAACAAGCCAAGTGTTTACAAGCGGTTATATTGAGGTCTTTCCACGGATGAAAAACTGCTTGAGCGATTGCATGAGACAGGATATGGATTTCGGTAAGTTAACATACCTCTGGATGTTTATTCGTGTTTATTTTATGCTGAAATTGGTATTAAAGAGGAGGAGATGATCAGTTCACGTGTGCTTCACGTTGCTGCTTTTCTTGAACTGAGCCCCTATAGAGATGTCACATTACACCACGCCAAAAACGGCATTTATTATTTGAATAGTGCAAAAAAATGGACAGAATTTGAAACCTGAAACTGTTTTATATAAAAAAATAACAAAATTACAAAACTTATTGCGATTTATTGGATGGGAGCCGTGCTGCAATGTCATTCATTAAATGAAATCAGGCTAGACTAATTGATTTTTGCGATTTAAGAATCAATATCATTTGATGAGAATCGATTACAAGTGAGAAAGTGATATTTTTAACCCAGCCCTGGTATTAATATTAACAGACAAATAGCATACAAAAATCGACCTGAAATTATTTGCTAAACATCTGTTTCGCTGTGAAGAGGCCTTAAATATGAAAAGTCTTGACTATATACATGCATTAAAAGCCAGTAAAGCCAAATTAAAGCATCCAGACTCTCCCTTATGGCTGAACAGTACAATCTCTCATGCTCAAGAAATGTCTCTCGGTAGTTGAGAGCCGAGCGGTATGTGAAAGTCTAATGAGCGTCACCCCGGTGCACCTCACATTGTGCTCACTCAATCAAAATGAGTGTTAACAGCAACCATTTAGCCTGAGAGGAGCATTGAAGGCCATAGCTGCTGCCCTCAGCAGGTCCTGGCCCTCTGCATGAACGAGACACCAAACAAAGTCCACGCCACTGATATGTAGCAGGTGCCATCAGGGTCCCGCGCTTCACGCAGCAATCAGACGGATCAGCCTCGGGGTAAACAGTAATTTATTCATCCAAAAATCAATGACTCGTGACAATATTTTGCATGTAAACCATTTGGGTGCTGCATACAGAACGCTGTCAGGTGAACACGCTGTACTATAATTATCGGCATCATTATTTATTATCATTATTGCTGTTGCTTCACTGTCAGCTATAGAGCAATACAACTTACTGCAGATTAATAACCTTAGGAGCAAACAAAGAAGTGGATTTTATCAAAACGGCAGAGTGCTTTTTTACTCATCAGGGTGCATAAAAGCTGACCTGCATGTATAATGCACAGATACCGTTAACAAGAAGCGTATCTGAAAATTAGGTGCTAAGTGGCGGCATCCCGTCATGCATGCCAAAGCAGAAGGGAACAGAAAGCTGTGAAAGGCAAACAACACAAGCAATTCCTTCATAAAGAAATGCATAGATTATTCTTCAGGATATTATCTGCGACCACCCACACCTACTACCGAATCAAAACAAGCGGCCCAGACTGAGATGTTGCTGCGGTTGTTTATTTTGCCAGTGAAAGTGGAATGCTAATGGGGGCTTTGTGCCGTCTGATATCCTTGACACCTTGCATACATCACTCACAGAGCTGCGACCTGCATCCCACCGACTCCACCATCCGCTGGTTTGTAAGGAAGGCTGTGTTCGCTGTGAGTGGGTGGACTGAGTTCCACCTGAGAGGGCAGAATGAGGGGGACGCAGCCACCCTGGAAATGGGGCACTTTTGCGAGTGGCAGTGCGTGACCACCAGAGAATGTGTTTGTCTGAAGGTGTTCTTTTATTTATTTATTTTGTTCACCTCCTGACTTCTTCCAGAGGAATGGTTGGCGGCTAAGAGAAGGAATATTTGTAAATGGACACCCTCTGACTGCTTCTGAGTCTGTGAAAGTGGCTTAGCAGTAGTCAAAGCAAAAGCACCTCTTTGAACTCGAGCATGTTCGGTGCCGGGAGTGCAGCAAGGCAAATGTTTGCCGCTTAAAAGAACTGCTTCAACTTTTAGCAGAGGCGGCAAACTGTGAACACAAGGACCGTTTCTAAAAAGATTTTAACAATTCGCACCATTACGGTAATAGTAATTACGATAATACTATAATAAGAAAATTCTCTGTCAATTTGTCTAAATAAACATGAAATAAAACACAAAAAATAAAATCAATCATTTACAACAATTGAAATTCAAGCATTACAAAATTACAATGTACAGCATGAAAATTATATTTATTTTGTAGGACTGGGTAAAAAAAATGGATTTCTCGATTTTTAATCGATTCTCATTTTTCCTAAAACAATATTTATTCTTAAATCCCAAGAATCGATTAGTCTAGCCTGTTTTCAGTTAATGAATGGGACACTGTAAAGCGCCTCCCATCTAATAAATCGTAATAAGCTTTGTGCTTTGTTACCTTTGATATGAAAAACTTTCAGATTAAAAATTGTCCATTTTATTACAGCATGCAAACAATAAACGTTGTTTTAGTGCTGTTTAATGTGGAGTGACAGATTATTGTAGCGCCTCAGTTTGAGAGAAGTAGCAGCACGAGACGCACATAAACTGATCATCTCCTCCACTTCACAGTTCCACTTCACACAAAATAAATATGAATGAACGTCTGAAGGTATGTTAAAAGAAAGAGTACTTATCAAACGTACCGAAATCTGTGCCCTGTCTCATGTAAATGCTTAATTAGTGTTTCAACTGTGCAAAGACGTCAATATTACAGCTTGTAATTAATTGTAATCTTCAATATCATAGTAACGTAGTACAACTGACTTTGTGTGTATGTTATAGCATTAGTTGATTTTTTTTCCTTGAGAAAATTTGGAATGCACTGTACCTCATATACATACATACATACATACATACATATACATACATATACATACATATATACATATTATATACATATACATACATATATACATATTATATATATATATATATATATATATACACACACACACACACACACACACACTCATATATATACATATATATATATACACATATATATATATATATATATATATATATATATATATATATATATATATATATATATATATATACACGCACACACACACACAAACAAAATAAATTGAATTGAAAGCTTGTGAATCAAATTGTGAAATTTGTCTCAAAACCTAGTCCTGTTTTGTAATTTGCAGAGGATTACACTGAACAGTTTGTTTATATATATATATATATATATATATATATATATATATATAAAGAAAAAAATATATTTATATATATTAAAACTTTTTTTTAAAAGAAGTCTTCTCACCAACACCAACATTTACTTGATCAAAATAAAGTAAAAACAGCATTTTTGCAAAATATTTCCTACAATTTGCTTTCCATTTTAATATAAATTGTGATCAAGAACATTTTTTCTTATTATTACTGTGCTACTCAATATTTTTGTGAAAACCTTTTTTTTTTCATTATTTATATTTGAAATAAAAAAAAAAAAACGCAAATGTCTTTATCATCATGTTATGATTAATTCAATGCATCCTTGCTTCAAAAAATCCTGACCCCAAACTTGACGGCGGTAATGTAAATGTTAGATATTATAGATTCAAATTACTTCTATCTATTCATTCATTTTTTAAAACACTTCTCAATATGCAGGGACACTGGATCCTGTCCCACCAACTCAGGCCGCAGGCAGGGAAACACCCTGGACAGATGGCCCGTCCATTGCAGGGTTAAACTACTTTGGCATGCCCATCCAAATTGACTCATTCATTTCCATGCTCACTGTATCTGTACTTGAATTTTGCTGCAGGGAACATGTTAAGAGCAAGGACAAAAACAAAGAACAGGGCACACAGGATATGAATATTAGATTTTTCCGCTCGACTGTGCACAGAAGTTTCAGATGGTCTTGTGCCGCTGCATTTCTAATATAACCAAATTGGCCTGGATTTGGATTTTCTGAAGGCCGGCCACTGCTAACATTCTTGTCCTGCGAGTCCTATTTTAAGCTACTGCTGTGGAAGCAAGTGTGGAAACGAAGCAGCAAGAACTGGGATAGCGCTTGAATACACAGCTCCAGGGCATTATATTACAAGAAAATGTAATTGCTTTGCACAGGGGCACTGGTCTTTACATGTAGGATGGCATGTGTCCGCTGACTTTATCTACATACTTGAATGGGACCAAACGAGGGTGTGTAGAGGGCAGTGAAAAAACTGTGTCTAATGAATTTACACAGTATATATGCAACAGAGTGCAAGAGCGGGGTTCCAGGATTAAAAACCACATTCATTTTCTCCTTAGGGGGACTGATTTTTAACATTAACTTAGGCATAGACCTGTTGTGATGTCATTGCATATGTTCCACTGCATACATGTTTCAAGGCATAGTGCACCCAAACATGAAAATTCAGTCATTAATTACTCACCCTCATGTTGTTCCAAACCTGTAAGATCTCCGTTCATCTTCAGACCAAATATTAAGATATTTTTGATGAAATATGAGAGCTTTCTGATGCTGCATAGACAGCAATGCATCTTATATGTTCAAGGTCCAGAAAGTAAGTAAGGACATTGTTAGTCCATGTGACACCAGTGGTTCAACCTTAATTTTATGAAGCTACGAGAATGGTTTTTGTGCGCAAAGAAAACAAAAATAATGACTTTATTCAACAACAACTTCTCTTCCATGTCAGTTTTTGCATTCCTGTCTATGGAGGGTCAGAAAGCTCTCAGATTTCATCAAAAATATCTTTATTTGTGTTCCGAAGAAGAATGAAGGTCTTACAGGTTTGGAACGACATGAGGGTGAGAAATTATTGGGTGAACTATCCCTTTAACAGCAGAATTCCTCGTGAAAATCTACAACTACCCATCATTCTACTGAAAAATTTCCAACAATCAGAGAATGGATACAAGCAATTTTTTCCAAAACAGTTTTGCAATGTCCTGTAATCCCTATGGAAAAATACTTCCAGAACCAAGGGTGCTAAGAAAGTGGACTGGCACTTTTCTTAAGATCAAACTTATTTCAGCTATTTTATTAAGTTTTGCTTCGGTTATGATATGAACATGAAAAATGATATGATATGAAAAATCTAATTTTCTATAAATGCCAGAAGTCAACATCATTTGTTGAACAATCTTACCATTTAAGAATGTCAGTCTAGCCTATTAAAGTCCAGCTATTTGTGGTTATTTTGCTTTGCAGAGGTGCTTGGTAATACATTTCTCATTTCCCTTCTTGTCTGTCCTCTTGATCTTTTCATTGCATTTTCGAAGTAAACCGACATCTTATTTCCTTCGAAATACAAAAATCACCGCTCTGTAGAAAATGACCCAAATTTTTCACTTGTTTTGCTTTACAATGATGTCACAGAATACTGCCCACCATTCATCTGTGCCCATGTGAATGCAGAAATCGACAGATCCATTGTGTGGCGTATTTATTTTAGATTACTTCAGATCCTGATATTCGCCTCAGCTGTAGACAAATCCAAAACTACCATGTTATTGCTAGAACCGTATTGTTATTTCGAGCACAGCTAGTACAGGCTGTGCTGTCCTTCACTCACGGTGTATCTACCCATGAATAATGCATTCATCAGAACATTTCAGGTTATTTGTTTGCATTCACTGTGGTGGTACAATTGAATCATGTTGCCTCAATCCAAAAATTAACAGTATATTAACTGCTAATAGTATAGATGATTTATAGTACGATTTGTATAAATTACATTATAACAAAATGCTGTCCTGTACCAGTCATGAATACTTTACATCTTTCCAAAGCATCCAAACAGGCAGTGCTTCAGACAGTTTCAGGAGATTTCCCTTGAAGTTCTGCCATTGACACAGAAAATATGCCAGCGCTTAGCAACGCTCCGTCATTTTACATTTCTTGGACAGTCATACACAAAAGTACATCAATTGCGTATTTGATATCTGAGCTGCTGACATAAATACAGTCTAATAAATCCTGTAATGCTTCAGGGAGGAAAAAATGAGGGAAATGTTTAGGCACAAATTCTCATTGGTTAGCATTACATCAGCTTGATAAGAGAAAAAGATATTCCTTATTTACGGATGAGAATCAGTATGTAAAATAAGTAAGCACCAAGATATGAAATGGATTTAAGTCATCTGCAGTTTTTTTTCCAAATCAACTGTAAGACTTTTTATAAACTTAAGATACAAATAGGTCCCACTTTATATTAGGTGGCCCTAATTACTATGTACTTACATCAAAAAATAAGTACAATGTAGTTATTGTGTTCATATTGTTGGTGGGACAGCAGTAAGGTTAGAGACAGGTTCGTGGTATGGGTACGTTTAAGGGTGGGTTAAGGTGTAATGGATGGGTCAACAGTGTAACTATAAATGTAATGACATGCGGGTATATATTTGAACCCTTAAATGCATCAATGTTCGGGTAAATATTCGGGTCTTTAACGACCCAACGTATATATCCAGCACGGATGGATCTCTAACTTCTGCAATAGCAAAAAACTCTCTTGATATTTTAAGAACAGTTACAGAATAATAAAATAAAGCCTATTTCGTTATCTTCTGAAACTTCAATTTGAGCAGATGATTTTACCATCGGCGTCATCCTCAGAGCACACTTCCACATTACATTCAGCATCTGGCTCATATTCACGTTCTCAAACACATTCTCAAAACTATCGTTTAAATTATTTCAAAGGCAATATTAATAATATTTTTAGAAAACACATTCTTTTATATTTAAATTTTTTTTTTCTGGTTATATTGTTTATAATGAATAGATTGAGGAATACTAAGAAAGTTGAGGTCAAACTTTACAAAATGAAGGAGAGGTTTCTTCATGAGGCTTCAAACGATCCCAAATGCGGTTGTAAATTATCCCAACCGAGGAAGGAGGGTCTTATCTAGCGAAACAATCGGTTATTTTCATAAAAAAAAATAAATTAAATACTTTTCAATCTCAAAAGCTCGTCTTGTCTTACTCTCCCTGAACTCTGTGTATTCTGGCTCAAGACAGTTAGGGTATGTCGAAAAATTTCAAAAATAATTTTAAAATCATCCTACGTCGCTGCAGAAGTACCGACAAAGTGAACATGCAAAGATGATCAAACACCCTTAAGGTAAAACAGCGATATAAGACAATTTTGAAGTTGAGGGAGAACATGAGATAGGAATTTTTCGACATACCCTAACTGTCATGAACCGGGAAAAAACAGTTCAGGCACAGTAAGACAAGACGAGCGCTTGCGGTTTACAGCTGCATTTGGGATCGTTTGAAGCCGCATTTAAACTGCATTTTGGAAGTTCAAAATCGGAGCACCATATCAGTCCATTATATGGAGAAAAATCCTGAAATGTTTCCCTCAAAAAACATAATTTCTTTACGACTGAAGAAAGACAGACATGAACATCTTGGATGACAAGTGAGTGAGTACATTATCTGTCAATTTTTGTTCTGGAAGTGGACTTTAAGGGTTAAAAATTAGTACAATGTAAAAACATGTATGTACATAACAACTGCATTGTATCAAATGACTAATTTAAATGTAAGCACATAGTAGTTAAGGTCACCTAATATAAAGTGTGACCCACAAATAAAATAAAATTAATACCATATATCCATGCAAAACAAGGACCCAAGAAGAACCTGTAAATTACTGAATTTAGTCCGAGTTCACCTATAAGCAAAGTCCATATTCAAAACTTTTAATCAAAATCTATTCTGTGTCAAGATAAGAGTTTAATGACCAGTTATCTCTTACAACAAACAGTTTTTTATTGGTTGTTAATAGCCCAAAAAATGTATGTTGGTACATCTCTAAAAAAGTGGCAATAACTAAGCAGCTACACTCCCAAAAGAAACAGGAAACCATAAAACTGAGAGCTCCAGAACAGCTGGAGCAGCCAGAGAGAAATTCATCACGTATTAAGTGATTTCTGAGCTGGTACTGAGCTCTCATGAGACTGATGATTACTTCAAAACCGTGCCCGTCAGGACGGCCATTCTAAGGTAAGGATGTGAAATTCATTTGTTTTTTCATTGATTGAGCATCAGTTGGGAATAAACGTTCATTTGCGGAGTGCGGGGTGGAGCGAAACACAGGTCTAAGATTGGGAGTGTAATTTTCTTGTTTAATGTACCATGCACAAAAAAATAAGATCTTACGTGTATCCTCTAGAATTGTAATTAAGGACATGATAGAAGGGAGGCAAATTATCTCCAGCATCAAAATAAGAGAGCTGAACAACTGCCTTCTAATGTATTGTCTCGTTCATTTGGATGACCCTCTCAAGAGTTATTGAGGGATGAAGAAAGAGAATGACATCAGCAATAAAAAAAAAAAAAAATAGAACATCAAGGAAATGCTACAAACACAAAAATAAACTAAAGTAACCATCTGGGGACAAAAACTTGTGGAAAACCAGGACAATGTGAGGGAGTACATACTGAAGATGAAAAGTTACCTTGTCTGCGTCGACTTTCCCTTTGACAAACTCTGACCTCCAGAACTGCAAGGCCTGTTCCAGAGTAAGACCAATGCCCTTGAGGAAGAGGCCGTACTGCATGCGCCCACCATGCCGCAGGTGGTGGTTCTCTCTCAATGCCTTGTGGAGTTGCCTCATACACAGAGGAAAGGACTTGCCTGAGAGCTGGTGGAAGCAAAGACATTCATAAATCAAATAGCTTGATTTATAAATGCAGACAGATCGCAACTCCCTAAAATAACTATAAAACTACTATGACGCGATCACAGTCAATCAAGAAATATTTGATTTTAAATGCACAATTATGTGTGATTAGGACAAAGACTCACATTTAAAGGCAATAGCTTTATCGCACCTGGTTACAATGTGGTGAAATACTGATATGAGGATTCAAAACAGAGGCATTGTGTTAAAAAAGCCTTAATTTCAATGCAAAGGCTTTAATTACAAGAGATTTCCATGCATACAGTAATGTTCAAATAAAAGCAAAAAGTGAAGGACAAAATTTGCATGTGCTGATGAGCCACTTAATTGGAACAGCAACCGGCCCTGAGATGACACACACACACACACACACACACACGTTGGGTTTACATGTTTTATGGGGACATTCCATAGGCGTAATGGTTTTTATACTGTACAAACCGTATTTTCTATCGCCCTACACCTACCCTATACCTAAACCTAGCCCTCACATGAGACTGTGCACACTTTTACTTTCTCAAAAAAAACTAATTCTGCATGATTTATAAGCCTGTTTCCTCATGGGTACCTCACAAATGTCCCCACAAGGTCAAAATTTACTGGTATTCCTATCCGTGTGGGGACATTTGGTCCCCATAACGTGATGAATACCAGGTGCACACACACACACACACACACACGCACACACGCACACACGCACACACACACACACACACACACACACACACACACACACACACACACACACACACACACACACACAGAAAAAGCAGATCTTTCCACAGACAGCTTTCTTCCCTAGAAACATCTGTGCATATCCACCAACCACCAAAGTAGGACATGCTCAATGTCCTAGTAACTTGAGAATTCAGGGAAAGGAAAATGTAAAAATGCGCAAGTACCAAATATAAAGCACAGGCTCCTGAGACTTAATACATTTGAAAAATTCTCAATAAATCCTACGCAGCACAAATGATTATTTTTTAAAATAATTTTAACAATAAATGTTGCTTTGTATATAGCGTATTTTAGAGAATTAATGAAACTCTGTCAGTAACTTTGGTTGTTACTTACTGCATCAATCTGCTCAAGAGAAATTTTCCCGATGTTCTTCTGAAAGCTGTAGTCCTGACCCACATAGGCATGGCTACAACAAAAGAATAAGAGAACAAATGATGAAAGTCAATCACAGTGAAGAAGAAATCACAAGGTCAGACTAGAACACTGACTAGCAGGCATGTTATTCAAATGCATTCCTGTTTTCTGGTGAAGGAACAAAACACTGTATCTGGAAAGCATACCTCAAAACAATACAGATTCTTTAAGATGAAGACAAAAAAAAAATAATAATTTATCTTAGTTTTAGGCAATTTTAGACACCAAATTTTAGCCCACTGAAGCAAAATTTATATAATTTGTTGCAAATTGCAAAATGAATGTAACCTGATCTCACATTCATAATAATACTGTGGCACAAAAAGTACTATACTATTGTATTCCTAACACATATTTTGGAAAAAATGTAAAAACTAGACAAATATTTATTTAGATTGATGATGGCTGATGAAATTTTACATATAACCATAAAACTATAAAAAGAAATGAATGTGGCCTACAGCAGAGACTGGGCAAGAACGCTGCAAAAGATATTTTCGGAAATGGAGACAGATAAAAAATGCAACACATACTCTACTTCTAACACTTATTTTTATAGACCAATTTGGAGTAGATGTCACAGTTACGTCACTTGCAGCTGCGCACGCATTGTGGTGGCAGAAAAACACTGGTAAAGTGGAGAGAAACGAGAAAAATCCATTGAATAAGAGATAAAATGTATTGTTGTGCCTTTGGATGTCAGAATCGGAATGCAAATTATTTTTATAGAATACTGTCGTCAAAAACGCCATTTGACGTTTAGACGCAAGACATAAAGCATAAATTTGATTTAAACAATAAGTCTACGTAATATTCATATATGCTTCATGGGGGACATATTAAATCAGCCCTGCAGTTACAACATGAAATACTCTTTAAACCTATAACATTTAAAAAAAAAAAAATTCTTGTGAATGCAAGTTTATATCTTGTTTTGTTGTTTTCTTGTTTGTTGTTTTGGACTTTATAACTCGATTTAACTCAACAATAGTCCGACCTCCATTGTTTCGATGCCGGAGCAGGGATGTAAGTTACACAATAATGTCTCCAATTGAGCGATTGAGGTGTTGTGTTGCTGGATGTAATAATGAATGTAGTGGTCGTCATTTACTCTCGACATCTGAGCTGCTGAAGATGCAGTGGATTACGATTGTTTGCGAATGGAATGTGCCTCCTGATCTACATATATCCGTCTATGTTCACATGATCCAGCTTCACTTAGAGCAGAAGTGAGTATAAGGGGTTTTTTTTTATGAATCTTTGCAATCGCCTTTCCTAATGACATGCTAGTTAGCAAGTTTAGCGGCTAAATGCGGCTAAAGTAAACAGGCTCGTCACTCCACAGAGAGAAGAGAGGGGCGGGGTGAGCAGAGCTCATTAACATTTAAAGCAACTTCAACCAGAACAGGATGATTTTTGTAGAGCTGATTTTGGCAAGGTAAAAAGGGTGTTGTTTTACACAACCATTGAGAATTTTTAACCAAAGTATATTAGAGACTTTTCATTAAGACCCTAAAGAATCATATCAACTTGTGGAAAATGGGCATCCGATGACCCCTTTAAATTAGTCTTAGTCCTGTGTCAAATGCACTTTTTTGCTACATTTAGTCTTTGTCCTGTTTTTGTTCAGTCAAGTTTTAGTTCTAGTCAATGAAACCTTCACATTTCCATCATCCTGTATAATGATTAAACCGATAAAAAATTATTTTTGCTCAAAGTTTTAAAATTACATTTGAGAAATTTATTTTTACATTTCAGGTAGGCCTATTGCACTTTTACCTACAAGCACAAATCAACAGAATGTTGACACACACATGGTTTATTTGATCTCAGGCAGAAAATGTATCCGTTTAACAGTCTGATTTGGGAATTTGAACTATTGATATCTGGCAACCACACACAAAGCTTGCGTAACAGAGGCATGCAGTCCGCAATAATATTTTGTCTATTTTTTTCAACAATAATAAAGAGAGAATGTAGTAAAGTTTTATTGTTGTTTTATTAATGTTTTATTATTGTATATTTTAGTCTCGTCTTTTATTGTCAACATTATTGCAATATGATATGTTGATATAGACAAAGTTATTGTTTATTTACCTTCTTCCCATCTCGTCATCCTTTCAATTTAGTCATGGAAAAAAGCTTGTTGATAAACATCTTTTGTCATAGTTCACAGGAATAAATTACATTTTAATAGCGCTGTGCAATGATTAACGACGATTAATCGTGATTAATCGCATCCAAAATAAATGTTTTTGTTTACAAACTGTGTTTAATGTGTGCATTTATTATGTATATAGAAATAAAAACACATGCATGGATATATTTAAGAAAAATAAATTTTGTTTATATATGAAATACATTTATATATAATATTAATCATATCAATAAAAATATATACAGTATGTGTGTATTTATATATACATAAATATATTATGTAAACAAACACTTTTATTTTGTATGCGATTGATCGCGATTAATCGTTGCACAGCTCTACATTTTAACATACTAAAATTGGAGTATTGTAAACTGTAACAATATTTCCCAATAAACTGTTCTTTTCTGCATTTTTGAAAGTTTGTATTTATTTTGAAAATATTGGGGACAAAAATAGTAATGATATTACTCACATTAAATCTCACTGAGTAAATTGAAAAGAGTAAATATCAATAGTCCAGCCCTGTCATATCACAAAGCCACAGACTGTTCTGCTGAATCCTTTGACATCCAGTAACAGACACAATGATATCATGATGATGGCAAATACTACACATCATCCAAGATGCAACATTTTAATGAGAAGCACATACAAAATTGAGACCAGTGCAAAGAAGCAGACTCCTTTTGGTCTGGACCCACCAAACAGTGCCACATCCGCTGAGACTGTGTATGATGGTATGAATAATTAAGCATTTCCAGGCCTTGTTCTTCCATTCCTCTACATTCCCTCACTGTTCACACCCTCTTATCTGGCTTGGCCAGTGCTGACAAAAAGTAAAAGAGTCCACTAGCCAGTCCTCGGCAGCCAAAACTGTCGCCTCTAAAGACACATCCAATTAAAATGCTCTCATTCAGAGTCCATCAAAAAGCAAATGAATTGACTGCTGGGAATGCTGCCATTGTTCCCCTTCACTGCGAGCAAGTGGAGGGACACGGCTGTCCGTGCATGCAGCGTGGCCAATGACTGAGAGGCCCAGCTTTAATCTACACTGGTATCCCCCGCTGGGCTGCAGCCAAAAATGCAAGACCAGGTTCACACGTGGAGGACCCTTGGCGCATCATAATAGGACTGTGCCCAGAGCATTAATGAAACAGACTGAATGAAAGCGAATGTGAGAGATAAAGGAAAGCAGTCGGAGTCACTTTGGGTACCAGCTGGCCTTGAGTGGACCGTTTGATCCATCCTCAGTAGGCCAAGGAAATTGCAAAACAACTACCAAGGATTATTGTGTGAATGTTTTTCTACTCTAAGAAACAAAAAAGAAAAGTCCCATGTGGGTATGTCTAAATAAAATAGCTGGCTTTTATAAAGCTGCTGTAATAAATCACAATGCAATAAAGAATATAGTTTTACGTCACGATATGAAAATGGCGTCAATTACCTGAGATGGCTCAAAAGAGGCTGGAGTCGTTCATCAGACTGTACCGCTGGCAGGGATCGTGCAGTCACCTAGAAAGAAAAAAGGAAATTAAAAATATGTTAAGGGTCAGAGGTTAAAGTAATTTCTACAGCGGAGCAGTAAAGAGAAATTCAAAAGGTCAATAACTGGAGCATGTACTATGAATTTCTCCGAACAGCATAATGAATAATTTTCCTCTGGTGATAAGTCTTTTAGATGCCCAAAAGATACATAACACATAAACCAAATGATAAACATTAAAGACAAAAAATGTTTAGTAGTTGAAATTGAGTCAAAACAAATCTCAGGGTTTTTTTTTCAGTAAATAATGTTTTTAAATATCCTCAGCATAAGATCATAAATCAACGCTGGTGCTAAAGTGGCAGGATATCTGTTAACTGAAGCAAAACCGAGACAATGATGAAGAGACGCGGAGGTCTGAGGATGATCAAGCTATCGAGACGCTGACAAACTGCAGCGTAGGCAGCAAACGTTCCAGTCCAATGACCACTGACACACAACCTTTAAAAGTAGATCGTCCACCGTCCAACTCCACAACACTGTTTCATTAAAACAAATGTATCAAATATCAATGACGACATTCATGGATTTAGAGGAATAAAAAGGATACAAGCTCAGCAGCGCAGATGAACAAGTATGACACATTTTTCAAATAAAAACAGGAGCGCTAAGACCAGGGTTTTCAGAATGGTCAATCTGGGTCAATCCATCTCAAGTGGGTCAATGGAGGTTCCTATTTTTAAAATTTTATTTTTTGGTGACTATCTGTATGTTCTGGTATTGAGTTTTTATTTTAATGTTATATGAATTTACTTGGAGCAAGAGTGAACACGATCTTGCTTTTCTCTTTACTACTAGTTTTAACACAAAATAAACATGAATGAACATCTCACGCCTCATGTAATTGTTCAATCAGTGTTTCAACCGTGGAAAGACATCAGTAAAACAGGTTTCAAACAAAATGTCACGTAGCATTTTATTTACCTCAGGTTCGCTACAGAAATTAAGAGAAAAGCATTTTGCAAAATATTAGACTACATTCTGTTTATATGTTATATGTTATATGACGACATGAAACGATAGGTCTTTCGTGCAAAAAGTGTTGTTTTTAAAATATATTTAAACTTCTTATTCTAACATAAAACGTGTGTTTTGGGCCATTATGCTTTGACACAGCATCTGTCAAACGACCTAAAACTGAAAGCGCAATATGGCTTAATCCCATCATCAAGTCTGTTTGCGCCTTCGCATTTCGTTCAGACGATCAGCTTGTGATCCGGTGTTTTCCACACCTCAGAACGTCACCGTTCACAGTGAATAAATTACATGCACTGTGAGTTTAGTACGCATTTGGGAACGCAACGGCCACCAGTTATGCTTTATTTTCACGGCAGATGATTACAGTATTTCACTAGGTTTGTAATGAGACGCATTTTTGTAAGCCTGTTTTCACTGAAGCTGGAGTTTTCCTTCAAATAAAAGCTCTGTTGATGTTTCTGTCAAAATAAAAGCTTAAAAGTGCAGTATGAATTGCTGACAGCTAAAAGGTAACGTTACTGCAGTCCAAATTCTTCTTTCTTTTTTTGAAAGCATACAAATTAGGAAAGACGGATTGTATTTTCCCTATTGTAGTGTAAAGCAAAAATAACATTAATTTTAAAATATTAATTTTCATTTATTTTGTAGTGCAATTATTTTACAATGTTTGGCTATTACGGTCATTGTTGTTGTTGTTGTTGTTGTTGTTATTATTATTATTATTATTATTATATTCTAATTTGTTTGCCTTCAAAAATCACCAGTGTGAATGTAAATTAGACAGACAGCATATCACAAATACAAAAGAGGGTTGAGCACCGTTTAAAGTTCAGGTACAAGTCAATTCTGACTTTTTTCTAGTTTTCTTAGTTAAGGACATGAGCTCTTATTCTGAACTGTCAAAATGCATTAGTTAGAATAATATAACAGAATATTTTTTTTTGTTTTTTTTTTAAACATTGCTAAAAATATTGTACTGTGAGATTCTGATAATGTCACACCCTGACTTAATTATTTTTATGTATGTTTATATTAATCTGTTACGAAACAAGTTATGACAGCTACTGTGCAATCAAATATATTTCAACAACATATAGCAATTTTATAATTTATAAGTTCATTTAAAAACTTTAAAACATTTGCATTATGTGCAATTATGTGCAAATTATGTTCACATATAATATTTTTGTTTATTCAATATTTAAAGTTGAGCATTGATCATTATATTTAAAACTAAATAGTAATTAAATTTAAGCGTGGATGCTGTTTTTAATTGTAACCTAATGTAAAAGGGCTCCCTATAGTTTAAAGCATAAGCTGTGGTAGATTTTTATCACTAAAAAAAAAAAAGTTAAATATAACAGAATTTATTTAAAGAAAGAGCAACTTGTTCAGTAAACCACAGTTTACAGTTTAATATAATAATATATACATACATATTAAATTAACGTGAGCCACTAAAGGGACATGGTTAGCTGATATTATGATAGCGGCTGCCTGATTGCTGCAATTGATATACAGTATAATTACCCAACAATACAACTGTGAGAGAAGCTATTGGAACTTACATCTGCGAAGACATGGTCCCAATTTACATAGTTGAGAAACATGGGTTTTGTGCACTGATGAAAACACTTGACTCCAGTTTCACAATGCCAAGCCGAAAACATTTCACACAAGTTGAGTTGCCTCGTTTATATCACGAGTGTCGGGCCAAAGTAGAGGAAGAAATACACCAGGGAGCAGAAAAGGTAATATATCGTGATATATATCCTTATCGGGATATGAGATGACTTATATCATGATATGAGATTTTTTTCATATCTCCCAGCCCGATATATATGATGTTTGGCTTTTCCTCCTGCTGTGCTAAAATCATACCGAACCGTGACATCAAAACCGAGGTACTGAACCATCATGTTTGTGCTCCCCCCTAATTTTGTCATTTTCTGTGCAACTGTGACACTTTTGAAAATCAGACTGAGTGAACATACAAACTCCACAAAAGAGACTTTGAGGAATCATTTTATCCTTTTGTATGATCAAGTGAAATCCAAACCACATGTCATCGGAGATAAAAGCTCAGCACAAACTCTTTGTTAGATGGGAAGCAGCTTTCAATTTCATGCTCATTTAATGAGACACTCCCAGTAATGTCTCCTATCTGTCCTCCATGGCCATGAGAAGCTATTACAGCAACACACATCAGCCACGACGGCTCACTAACGCCAGAGAAAACGAGGCACAGTCATTACTCCACAACAGCCATGTTGGTGATCCAGATAATTGGCAGGAAATAGAAGTCAGAAGCAGGAAAGTAGCGTACGGGGCCGGCCTGCCGAGGGTCAGTGTGCAGCGCTGTGAAGCACCAACAGAGAGATGAGGAACATGGTGGCGGTGGCCCTGAGCCAGGTCACTTCTGTCCGTTCCTGAGCATGACAATCACTTTCAGTTGAGCCTGACAGGTATATAAGACACTGATAGGACGCTAGATTGGTGCCTGATATGATTTTCGCAAGGTCACATTCATCACTTCACAACTGCAACTCAAAGCAAAGCCATGTGTAAAAACAGACAAGAACATTAAAACTGCAATAACATGCAGTGCAAATGTTAGTTTGCCTTAAAGTTTGAACTACATGTGACTCTGGACCACAAAACCAGTCATAAGGTTCAGTTTTTTTAAATTGAGATTTACACATCATCTGAAAGCTGAATAAATAAGTTTTCCATTGACGTACGGTTTGTTAGGACAACCACTTGAAAATCTGGAATCTGAAAAAAAATCGAAAATATATGGAAAAAAAATCGCCTTTAAAGTTTTGATATGTTTACAGTAGGACATTTACAAAATATCTTCATGGAACATGATCTTTACTTAATATCCTAATGATTTTTGGCATAGAAAAAAATTGATAATTTTGACCCATACAATGCATTTTTGGCTATTGCTACAAATATATAATATGTTCATGGATCCCCCATTTATTTCATTTAAGAAAAAAATAGATGTGCAAAAATTTTATACACACAATAACATGCAAGATTAGGCCGTAAGGAATGTAAATGACTAACTAATGAAAAAGACTGCTGTTTTATGAATATTTTTGATACCAAAGGAAACACTAAGACTCTTGAATATTTTACTAATTCACAGCTAAGCATATGCTTAGCATCTTTCTGTCTGGATGAAACCAATGTCAATTTATTATTCTATGACAAAAGAAAGAAAACATGCAGGAATTTCTTCACGGAGAGATAATTGCAGCATCTCTATCTACTTTGAAAGGGATTCTTAATAGTTAAGAGAAAACCAGGACATCTCAAAGAATAAAATTCATGTCAGTCCCTTTAAAACTAGAACCTAATTTGTTCATTTTCTGTTTCTTGACTCTAACAAATCAGATACACAATGTGTACAAATTAAACACTTTGTGGAGACTATGGCGAGGCTTCCTTTTTAACTGATTATCATGTTGGTTGCTTAAGACACATTACTGGGGAACAGATGTCGCAATGAAATATGCTTGCTGAGACACATACGAGAGAATTGGAAAGACAACTCCCCCATCAGGTGGAAACAAGTAATGCAAGGACATCCTTACACTCCAGCTGAGCAAATACTGTACAGTGTGTCCTTTCATACAGAAACAGAGCATATCTGCTAACTTTCCATTTATGTTTGGATACAACATCACCGGCTGACAGGCTGCTGAGACAGAAAAGAAACTGATCAAACATGCCAACTCGAAGCTTTAAGCTTGATGTGAAAATGAATTTACTTCAGCTGGTGTCACTTCAGAGATAAGCAGAAAAGAGCAAAGCAATGACTCTGTAGACACATCTATATTATGCATACTGCAGTACATTTACCCAATGTCAAGGTTGGTACAAACCTAAAAAAAAAAAACATTTCTTCAAGGCAGGAATGTCAAGACAGAGCATGCTGAATCTGTATTAAAAAACATTAAATCTAACAATCATGCAACAAACACTATGACATTCATTCCAGTTTTATCTTTATTGTTTCTACTTGAACATCTACTTGAAAAACATCTGTTTACTTGATTGAGAAATACTTTAAAACCTTTCTTAGTTAATTTAATGTTTAAATATTTAAATTAACACTTTTGTCAGGGTTTGTACAGATACTGTAAAACAAAATTCCAGGACTTTCAAGGACTTTAAGCACTACTTTTTTGTTTTTCAAGGACTTCAATCAGAGATCTCAATTATCAAAAATCTAAAAAAAAAAGAGAAATAGATAAATAAAAATGGCCAAAATCAAGAGAAGCACATGCAAATATGACTACTATAGTAGTAAAAAGTATACTACATGTTTACTATAGTAAAAGGGATTTGTATTTGTATATACTTTTTTCTTTTTGTTTTTATAACTGTACTGCCTTAATGGTTTGATGTTTTCTACAAAAAAAAAAGCGCCTGATCTGAACCCGAACTGAAGTTCAGAACTAAATGAAACGATTCACAAATCATTTGATTTAGATCAGGACTTCAGATCATTTTTCGCAAATCATCTAATTTGAATCCAAACCCGTTACGGTCTAAATCAAATGATTCGCGATTTGAAGTCCCAATCTGAATCAAATGAGTCGCAATACACAATCCGATTTGAGCGCTTTAAAAGAGTGAATAATTTTGTGACGTGGTGGTTTCTGATTCGGAAAGTTTCGAAAAGCTCTGCTTCACCCATCACTAAATCCTTTTTAAAATCGTTACAAGCGATGTCGAAATTCGAAAATGAATGGCTCTTTTAATTTGATCTGGCTTGATTGCTTTCTGACATTAACTGAATAAGCAAAAAAGGTATGATTTTTTTTTACTGTGTGAAATTTGCGCAAAAACATATGAGCTTATTGACAAAATTAAACCCATTTTTTCTTAGATACGTTGTCGTTCAATAATTCAAGCACTTTTCAAGTCCCTCTTCAGGAATATTGCTTTTTTCAAGAGTTTACCAGGCCTTAATTTTTCAAAAAAGTCAATTTCAAGTACTTTAAACACCTTACAAACTCTGTTTTATTCATCAAAGGAAGCATCATGTTGTAAAAACATTTGTAAAAATAAATAAGGAACCCCTTGCAGGGTTCAAATATGCAAAAGATGCTGGAAAACTAAAGAATCTGAAGGATCTGAAAGATTTTTCTGAAGAAGCGTGCTCAGTTTAACTGTTCAGAACAAACAAAGGACTCATGAACAACCATCAAAACAAAAAAAAACAGTCATAGATCACCCAGGTAACCACAATAATATGCATTTTGTGTGATCTCTGTTATTTTGTTAAAATTAGTTATATTTTCACAGATTCTGCATGGGGTTCCCAAACTTTCACATGCCACTGTTTATAGATAAATAAGATATACACATTAATGCTGTTCTTTTGAACTTTTTATTCAAAGATACTGAAAAAATGCATCACAAAAATATTAAGCAACACAACTGTTTTCAATATTGACAATAAAAAGAAACATTTTGTAAGCCACAGCTTTGCCAAATTCATGCCATCACAGGAATAAATTGCATCAACAAAAAAAAAAGATAATATATGCCAGTTTTACTGCTTTTACTGTATTTTGATCGGAAAAAAAATAAATACTTGGTCTTGGTGAGCATAAAAAAAATAGTTCCAAGCCCAAACCTTTTTTGGTAGTGTATAGACGCTTCAAATAAAAGAGTGTGTTCAATAGCAACATTAGTTTAATGATTATCCAATATTAGTTTGTGCTCTAATCTCATTGTGCATCTCGACTTTAAATCTCAATTAGTATGCTGTATCAACATTGGATTTGCATCCTCAAAATCAATTGCTATTCACCAACAGAAATAAAAACAGCTATTTTATTTCGAAACAATCCTCCCCTCTGAACATGTCGTACTGACTCAAGAGCTGGCAACGGAAAACATGTGAAATTGTCCAGACAGGAAAAGCTAATGAGCGGACTGGTCCAGATGGTGATTCAACTGTGATGAAACGTACAAGAAATAATTGAGAGGCATGCTTGTCAGGGACTTTGACTCCTAGATAGCCCCTGCGCACACTGCTAGCGGCTATGCAAAATGGTGAGAAGACGATGCGGCTAATTGGCATCATTGAGGTCCTACATAGGCTTGTTGGACTCTCTGAGGAGCGACAAGGCACTCTGGATTTTGCTTGTTAGCAAAAGCGCCAACAGCTTAGTCCATCTCCATGCAAAAGGAGTCTGGTGATTTGTAGTGGAGGAAAGGTACAGTCACCACACTGCATTATGAGCACAAGAGGCCAATCTAACAAGATTAGCAGTGTGTACAGTGCATACTGCTATACTGAGCAGAGCAGAGCAGGTTTTATCGAAATAAAGATCACAGATGAGATTGTCACAGGCTCACACATGCAAAATATGCATTTGTGTGCTCGTATATATATCTCTCACAGGCTTTTCCCACACAAAAAAAAAAAATTTAAAGTGTATAAATCACTCGTTTTTTAAAGAAACATTGTCTAACAGTGACACCAGCAGGTAAACTTACAGTGGGAGTCCATGTCTCTCTCGTCTCCCCTGAGCCCTCTGAGTTTTAACAGACCCCCTAAAGTGTGCAGTGGGTTTGATCAGGGATAACTGAGAGAGTCACGTGAGAGCTGTGTTCGGCTGTGATCGGTTCATGTGATAAATCCCGCCTCTTGTGTGTGGTTCCACGTTTGCGAATCAGTTTGAATGAACAATATAATAGCATTAATGTGAAGACTAATTAAAAAAGTAAACAACTCACACACTTAGATATAACCACTTTGTTATGTCAAAGTAAGACTTAAAATGGCATAAGTTCAGAAATTAAATAGATTGTTTAAATTATTACTGCCTTGAGTTATTATTTTGGAATAAATGTTAAATGCTTAAAAATACAAACCTGATTCATACATTGCTTTATTAAAATGAATACTGATTACATTGGTAATGTAAAAAAAATCTGAAATAGAATTTGTTGTTTTTAGCTCTTTTTCTTTTTCTAATAGTGCAAGTAACGTTTATTTAACACAGAAAATGTGACTGGGACAAGAACTTCAATTTTAAAGAAAGAAAGAAAAAGAAAGAAAGAAAGAAAGAAAGAAAGGAAATAAAGAAAAGAAATAAAGGAAGGAAGAAAGGAAGAAAGAAAGGAAGGAAGGAAGGAAGAAAGAAAGAAATAAAGAAAGACAGAAAGAAAGAAAAGAAATAAAGAAAGTAAGGAAGAAAGGAAGGAAGGAAGGAAGAAAGAAAGAAAGAAAGAAAGAAAGAAAGAAAGAAAGAAAGAAAGAAGAAAGAAAGAAAGAAAGAAAGAAAGAAAGAAAGAAAGAAAGAAAGAAAGAAAGAAAGAAAGAAATGAAATAAAAGAAAGAAAGAAAAAGAAAGAAAGAAATAAAGGAAGGAATGAAATAAAGAAATAAAGGAAGGAAGGAAAGAAAGAAAAAGAAAAAGAAAAAGAAAAAGAGAGAGAAAGAAAGAAAGAAAGAAAAAAAGAAAGAAAACTGAGGACTTTGCATCCTCATTTTAGAATACCATTGCACACCACTGATAGATAGATAGATAGATAGATAGATAGATAGATAGATAGATAGATAGATAGATAGATAGATAGATAGATAGATAGATAGATAGATAGATAGATAGATACTCGAACAATTATTTATATATTTATACAGTATATACACACACAGAGCTTGCATTAAAATTCATATTCATATTAAACTCTGCTTTGGGTTTAAAGGGGAGCATTTGGACGACTGCCATTTCATACAATTTCATAAGCAGCTTACAAAAATACATTACTGAGAGCAGAAACTCAAGAGCAAACCTTATGAAAGAATCACATGGTTCAGCACGAGAGAATGGCTTAATTTTGGTGTCCTAAATGTCTTTATGCGGCACAGAAGACCTTGCAGAAGACAAACCTCTCTAAACCCATAAGCCCGCAACAACAATAACGTTTATGTGAACGGCCAGCTACTCTGTGCAACCTGCAAGCTGCTTAAATCCTGAACAACCACGCTCCGAGCTTTAAATGTTTGGATCCGGTGATAACATATTGAGCAGACCTTTCCGCGTGTTCCTGAAGATGGATCTGTGTAAAGCCGTAAATCAGAAAGCCCACTGTTGCTTTCATAAATCCCCAGATAGGCCATATTGAGTGCTGGATTAGCATAGTCTGGAACGAGGCTGCAAAAGTCATCTCCCCTTTGTTGGTGGAGACATCAGCATCTTGATAAGCAATCAGCAATACCAAAACCGACAAGATTAACTGGAACCACTGAGGGGAATCTGCCCAACAAAGATACAGAGATGCAGGATGCATGTCTAACGTGAAGCAGATAGCGTGCAGCTTATAAGAGGAAGAATTTCAAAAAACAAACTAAATAAATTATGCATTGTTGCACTGTACATTTCGTCCAAAACAAAAGCATACCCACAACAAGCCTTGTTGTTTTTTTTGTTTTTTTTTTGTTTTTAAAAAACAAGTTTAGCTTTTATTTGACTTTGCTAAAATTTTATTAAAAAAACTTAAATGTTTGTTTTTCCCTCTGGAACATCAGACAACTTACAGATTCATCACTATTACATTTTAAATCATACACACACACACACACAAATCTATTCAGGGTGTTTCCTGGCTCAAAATCAATATATTTTAGGAGTTCTAATAAATAGATGACTGAAGAAAATGGTAAGTAGAGCTAACAATAGCATCAGTTTACAGTCTCTCAAATCGCTCGTCACCCCATGGAAGAAAGAGGCGGGGTTAGCATTAGCAAAAGCTAATTAGCATTTAAAGGGACATGCACCAATGCAGTGAACAGGGCTGTTTTTGACTAGGTAAAAAGGGTGTTTTTACACTACCATTGAGTAATTTAACCAAAGTATGTTATAGATCATTCAACTTGTGGAATATGCCTTTAAGGGAGTTTGTAAATGTGATACTGAATTAATACAATAGTTCAATAAACAAGAAGTTAATATTAAGTGACTTAAATTGTCTGACTGTAACACTATTGCCTGATTTTGCTTTATTTCATCAAAAAAAAAAAAAGGTTTCAAATCACAGAGCTGCTGAGCACATCTTCAAGCAAACACAGCAGTGTTACGTTTACTAATGCATATTTAAACAAACTTAGTGAGTCAGTGATTCATGATTTCCCATTCATAAAGACAGTCACTTGCTTCATTCCTGAATGAATCAGCTGTTTGAACAAATCAACTGAATGAATGACTCAGTGATAAAAATCAGTGACTTGCCGCCACCTACTGGCAGTTTCAGTTTCATTTTTAAAGTATCATTTCAGTTATTTAAATCATTTAATATTTATATATTCAAAATTTATATTTAAAACATTAATCTCAACACAAATTTATGAATTTAATTGCACTCTGAGCCTCCTTTAATATCTGAAAATATACCTACAAGCTACTTTTGTGTTCTTCTATGCACTGCTGTAATACAAATTCATTTTTTATTAATACTTTTTTCATATGATTGGCAACTTCCTCTTATTCTGCTTGGACTTATTCTGCTGTTTTACTTAGAAATTTGAAAAATTTTAATTTGACAAAAGATGACATACTTTTGGTAATTAAAGCTATTACAAATCACTTTGAGGAGTGAAATATCACCTCGTAATGAGAAGACTAATGGAATTTGATAAGAATTTTTTTAACTGATCAGAAGGTGCTCCTGAATATTGTGACTTCTTTTTAGTGCTCCTAAAAAGAAAAGTAAGGGTAGAGCCCTCATCCTTGTTAGACATGTGCTTACTATATTAATAATAAATGGTGCACAATTGCATGCAACAAACTCTAAACCAAACCCTCATTCTAGCTCTGACAATAGAGTAAGTATATGTAGTTAATTAATATTACTTCATGCTTGTTAAAAAAAAAAAAGTATTCTTGTTGAATATTTACTATGTAACATTCAACTCCAAAACATTTTGAAAATGAAAACAGAAAACAGAATTAGCACAAAACATGTTTTAAACTGAATCTCTGCAGAAAGCAGACATTTTTTTCCAAATAAAGAAAAAAAGGCATAGCATTCGTAAAAACACCAGAGCTTCAGAATACAATAAAAAATATAACATGACCATTAGAGACTTTTTTTTTAGCATTATGTTAGATGGACCAAAGTTGCAACAGCAAGCCAAAAGTTGCTTCAGCCCTCAAAATATTAGAAACTTAGAAATGCTTAGAAACAAAAGTAGGCAAGCCTGGAACCAACAGACTTCACACTGATATAAAATACAGCTTAATGCGTGGTCTGGAGAGCTCACTCATACCCGTCAAGTGCTAACAACATTTGGATGGGAATATTTTGCTTTAAAGACTGACAGGTTCGCTAAGAGTGTTGCCCCCTGCTCTTCCATCCTGTCAAAAAAAAAAAAGAGCCTGAGGAAATAAAACCACAAAAACACTGGAAACCCACAGTGACAACTAAGGGCTCTTCATTTAAAGTATTACGATACACCGAATTCATTGAATAAGTTTGCTTAAATGAGCAACAATACTTTGAACCCAAAAGGCAAGCTCCAAAATTACAAGCTTTCTATCCTAATAAGCTTTGCAGGGTCCTTGAGACAGACACAGATATAATTCAGCGGTAACCTTGGTGACCAGCATCACACTTGCTGTGTAAGCACAATAATCTCAGGCACTTTCTGCAGAATACCTGTGCTGACTTCAAGAGCCTTTCACAAGCTGATTGATTGAAAACACCGGCTTCTCTTGTTAGCGTTACAGCAAAATGTCATTCGATGCAAATTCGCCGGAGCTCAGGGACAGCGGAAGAGTTGCAGAGTTGGCGTTAAAACTTGGCAGACCGTACAGCCGGCTGACTGCTGTGAATTGATGCATGGTGCAGGATCATTTACTATCCTTTGGTCCGCATAGATCACGGACTGACTTTCCAAAAAGGATCCAAAGTATTTAGACACAAAAGATACTTGGGCGACACTTCAAGGTTTTCAACTTGCGCATCTTGTGAGGAGACCAGTACTGCCATCTGGACGCTCAGATTAGAGGTCATTTTTCTCTTATGAAGGCATGATTAAATCTATGAAATTGTGTATGACTGCTGCCATCACATAAGACTTTTAGCCAGCCTTGGGATGACAAAATAAAGACTTTTTAAAAGGCAAGATCGCCAAACTACTGCAAATATAAAGCTCTCTGCATTTCATTTATAAAGACTTACTGAGATTGTGTTAAAAATGGTGACAACAGCAAAGCAACATGTACTTAAGTTAATAGAGATCATTGACAAAGGCCCAAAATTGAAGACAAATTGGTGCTCGCTCATGTAAATGACTATGACTATGTGTACATTTTCAAAGACGGAATCTAAGAGAAGTGCACGTGACTGACAGATTAATCCATCTGTGACGCAAGTCCTGTAGTGTGAATGTGTTTTGACTGGAACTGACATTGGCGACAACATAGAGTTGTGTAGTGTGAAAAGAACAGCAATGATAACCGTCATATAGTGTATACATGGCATAAGTGTGATATAAAGACAACAGTCTATTTTTAAAATTAAACTTGCACAGACAAACACACATAACCGATGTACAAAAACCAAAAGAATTGGTTATGTATTATGTGGAAAATATTACTTATATCTAGTGTTGCACGATATACTGGTACTTAAAAAGCATCACAATACCCTGCTTTTAAAAATGATACAATTCCCCATTTTACCAGTACCGGTACTTTAAGAATGCATTTTAGTAAGAGCCGTATTTCTGCTTGTCTGTGTTAGTGAATGGCACAGACACGCAGTTTTGTTTATTACACACATACGCATGACGTTCGCTGTGTTTTCAGCATCTGTCGCCTCAATAAACGAGTACTTGAACACATGAACATAATCTCTAGAACTGCTCTGTGAGTCACTTAATGAGCATTTTACGGTTTCTTTTGCTGAAAACTATCGTCATATAATGAAAACCCTAAAGGTCTTCACAGCAACCCGTCAAAATAAACGTTCGGTTTAACTTGACAGTCAGAAATATATTAAGATATTACTTAATAAAAAGATATTACTACTACTAATAATAAAAACATTATTAAAACAATGTTTAAGGAATATTTACCAGAAAAAAAAAATATTTACCAGAATTTTGTAAATACACAACATCTGAAAAAAGATATAAATAGCCTATAATAAATCAATCCTTTATCGAATCTAATTATCCTTTATAAATTCAGTAGACATGCTTTTGATTATTAAAATCAAATAAAATAGATAAAATAACTATGATCTCCATTTGGATCATCTATTATTCAATTACTTATTCTATTGTTCTATGTTTTTTTTTTTTTGTAGTATAGGTTCAGTAGTAGTATCGTGATATTTTAGTCAGGTATCGTATCGAAGACAAAATATTGGTATCGTGACAACACTACTCATATCAACTTGACAGTAACGCTTTATATTAATGTTTCCTTGTTATCTGTTACATTTATTTACTGTAATAGTAACAGTAAATTACAGAAATACATTACATAAATTACAAAAGTCGGTTGAGATGTTAAATGAATCACGATGTAATTGGGGGTGGGGTTTATATGAACATTTCTCTGAAGGGAACTGACTTCAGAAATGTTTAAATGGTATTTTCTTTTCATTTTGCCTCTATAATGCATATTAATGTGCAGTGCTTATAAGTGCAGTAACCAAGGAAACGCTGTATTGCTGCTGTTCCATAAGCGCCACCTGCTGTCAGAAGTCTGCAGTTTTTGTTTCATGCAGATGTTTTATGTAGTATAGTGTCAAAACTAAAGTCAGACTATTCCGTTTTTGCTTTAGGTGTGAAATTATACAAGCTAATTTAAATTTTAAAAAATGCAGTGGTTGACTAACTTTAAAAGAGCACAAAGCCTTAGTTTGTTTATATGAAAAGATTTATTTTGTCTCATTTTTTTGATTTGAGATTTGTTTTAAAATGTATATTTAATTTTGTCATTTGACATATTACAATGTCGCAAAGACATGTGCAGCATTTTTTCTGAGAAATAATAAAACAAAGTTTTAATTTATAATTAGAAAAAAAAATGTGTGAGAAAATCATACTGTGTAACCAGTATTGTGAATGTTATATCCCTAATTAACAGTAAATACCTTTAAAAAAGAATAATTCAGTGCCATTCAAAAGTTTGGGATCAGTAAAATTTTGAATGTTTTTTTTTAAAGACGTCTCTTAAGCTCACCAAGGCTGCATTTATTTGATCAAAAATACAGAAAAAACAGTAACACTGTAAAATATTACTACAATATAAAATAACAGGTTTCTATTTTAATACTCTTTAAAATATAATTTGTTCCTTTCATGCAAAGCTGAATGTTCAGCATCATTACTCCAGTCTTTAGTGTCACATGATCCTTCAGAAATCATTCTAATATGCTCATTTGACACTCAGTTATTATCAATGTTGGAAACGGTTGTGCTGCTTAATATTTTTTCAGGATTATTTGATGAATAAATAGTTAAAAAGAATAGTGCTTAATCAAAATAGCAATCTTTTCTAACAATATAAGTCTTTATTATCACTTTTAATCAATTTAACACATCCTTGCTAAGTTTTTTTTCTAAAATGTACTGACCCTGTCATGTATATTGTTACAAAGGATTTCAATTTAAATAAATGTTGTTCTTTTTTACTTTTTATTTATCAATGTATCCTGAAAAAAGTAGCACAGCCTCCAAAAAAATATATTAAGCACAGAAATTTCAGGATTAATCATATGATTAACAGCTCATCTCATGAGTCACAACTCGAGAAACAGAATAAAAGTGTAAAAAGTAACATTTGTTAAACCTCAGTTTGAAAAGCCCTGCACTAGATTTAGCCACCAAACACAGACTGCCACTGTACCCCCTTTTATTTATCACTCAGTGACCCCTTTGACACTTTATTTTCCTTATTTTCCCATTTTCCCCATGCTGATCTCTCTCTACTAGACTTGTCGCTGGAAAGATACGAGCTGGGTCTGTATTTTGTACGCACTGGCATGTACTGAAGAGTTTGTACTGAGGCGAGTTAGTGCGTTTATCTAACATCATCATCTTCTGTCCTTAAATGTATTCAGTGTGATATGAAAAACAAACAGTGATCCAATTCCAGCCTTCTTACACTGTGCAGTTCAGTGGCCTTCACTCAATGTGAGACTAGAGCTACTTGAGGGATGAACAGACTGAGAGCAAACTCAAAGGTTACGTCTCACTGGAGGTCAATTTTACATTTCCCATGATGCCTATTTGACATGTTCACTTATTAAAAAACAGAAGCAGAAAACAGACAGGCTGAAGTCTAGCAAGTCAAATCAGTGGTTCTCAGCCTTTTTTGACTCCAAGGCTCCCCACTGTCTATAACAATATTCAAAGGCCCCTTGATGTTACCCGTTGTTCGTGATTGACAGTCAGAGCGGCTTTATTGCCATTTCAACCATATGAAGTGTGTACACAGTGAATTGAAACAACTTTCTTTCAGGACCATGGTGCATATAAAACAGCACCAGACTGCAAGACAATGAGGACAATGCAAGTTTAGTAGAAACTCAACTGCAGAAATGTATTCAGAATAGTGGTGCAACGGATTACAAAACTCACGGTTCGGATCACTCACGGTTTTTGAGTCACGGATCGGACCATTTTTTCGGATCAGCAAAAAAGGGGAGGAGTCAAATGCAATTTGCTTTCCATTTATTACAAGAACAGTATGGCAAGAAACTTTTGGTTTTATCAAAAATAAAAATCAAGAAATAACCAGCTGAATAAATAAAATTTTAAAAGAAAATTTTCAATACTTCAATGCAACAATAGAAAAACAACCTGAGACCTGAAAACAGACCAAACCTTATAATGACAAATTTGCGGGGGGTACGGTACAGTACAGCACAGTACTTTTTTTTTTTTGTACATTACTCTGTGTAATAACAAACATTTATATAAAAAAAATAAAAAAAGTCAAAAAATCTCAATTTCAACATTTTAAACAATAGGGCCCTACAATCTTTTTTTTTCTCTTTTTAGAAATCCTTTGTTTTAATTTTTCTGATAATCAAATACAGGCATTAAACATTTATTTATTTTCAATGAAATGAAAATTAAACCCTGTTATTTGCTGCCAAACAAACATTTTTTTTCTGTTATTTCTGTTATTATTATAATTTCTGCATTTAATTGTTTTATTTAAATTTGCCAGAAATAGGAATATTTAAACACCCACATTATACTGTACTACAGTAATACAAGACTAATACATTTCTGTTACATGTTAAACATTACTTTTATTTTGACAGGTTGCCGGTTAGATTTTGTGTGTATACACTATGATATGATGCTAATTCTCTCAAATGAAACGGTAAAATTTACATGAAGTGACTCTTACAGCAGTTCTGGAGATGAAGTTCATGCGTTTATGTCGTCATATAATGAGACGCAGAGGCCGAAAATCACCGCGAGCGTCACGTGTGCTTCATTATTTGTAGTAAACAAAGCCGTGTCTCCGCCATTCATTCATACAGAGCCAAACGGAACATGGAGGATTCATATTTAAACCGTCTTGTTGCGTTTTAATATTCACAGACACTAGTCCATAATGCGATTCGAATTAGGTGAGAGACCTACTTTGGATTTATTCATCCAAAAATTGACGAATTCTGTGGCATCCCATGCTACAGAGTAGATCCGTTTTTATGAATGGACTCCGCAATCCCGTCCGCGTTTTAGCGGAGGAGAAATTGTAGCCTCCCTAATATAATGGCATGGGAAACTGTAATCTACAAGTTTTAAAAATTAGTTAATCCGCGGGTCATGTGAGTTCCAAACCGTGGGTCGTGATCCGCATGGATCACGGATCAACCGCGATCCGTTGCACCCCTAATTCAGAATAATACTGATGCTGAGTGTAACAGACATAAACAACAAAATGAAACCAAAACTGCCAGCAGGTGGCAGCAAGTCACTGATTTGATTACTGAATCATTCATTCATTTGATTCGTTCGAACAGCTGATTCATTCAGGAATAAAGAAAGTGACAGTCTTTATGAATGGGAAATTGATTCATTGACTCACTAGATTCATTTAAACACACATTCATTCATAAACGAAACGCCGCTGTGTTTGAATAGAGATGTGCAGCGGCTCAGTTGTGACTCGTTTCAAACTATTACTGACGACGAAGCAGAGCAAAATCAGGCAATAGTGTTATAGTCAGACTATAGTCACTTAATATTAACGTCTTGTTTATTTAACTGTTGTATTAAATCAATATCTCATTTACAAACTCCCTTAATAATCATTAAAAGCTGTCACTCATCTTAGTTCATCGACCTGGTGAGGAGTAGTTGTTAAGTTAGTTAAATCACAAGGTATCGTCAGCGCTGATAGCCTTGTGGTTAGTGCGCCGACATATACGGCACTACTGCGCTCACGGCGACCTGAGTTCGATTCCAGTCTCAAAGCTCCTTTGCCGATCCCGCTTCCTTCTCTCTGTCATATCTCCACTGTCCTCTCTGAATAATCCAATCCTAACCGATCGGGCCACTGCCACGTCGTCACGAAAGTTTATAATTTTTAACCTTGATAATTTAAAATTACAAATATAAACATACAAATAGCCTACAAAAGTATTAGCTTTGTAGCTTTAACAATGATCAATACATACTTAATTCATACAGTGGAGACAGATGCACTGATCGACCGGACATATTTTAACCGCTCACTTGTTCTGGGCTTGCACACGAACTGCATGCAATCTCCTTTCAAAATGTCAAGCTTATTTATTAAAATAAAAGATAACATGAGTCAAAAACAATGATAAGAGCAACTACTTAATTTTTTTGTGGTAGGGCCAGTGAAAATTTTGACCGGGCAAGTAACAATTTGAACCAGTAGAACCCGATCGGGCCGGTAGAAAAAATCCTTAGCGTTGAGCCCTGAAAAGGTAGACTCGATCTCGTTTCTCCTCTAACTTTGAAATCGATCAACATCATTGTTTTACCTTATTTTCTAAAGGGTGTTTGACTTTCTTTGCATGTTCACTTTGTAAACACTGGGTCGGTAAGGTTGAACTTGTGCAAGACAAGCATTTGTGGTTAAAAAGTATTTAGAAAATGACCAAATCATTTAGCTAGATAAGTCCCTTATTCCTCGGCTGGGATTGTGTAGAGCCTTTTAAATCTGCACTGAAACTGTAATTTACCTTCAACTCGTTGATCTCCATTAAAGTAATGAACTATATGAAGTAAAATCCTGGAATGTTTTCCGCAAAACCTTAATTTCTTTTCGCATGAAGAAAGAAAGACATGAACATCTTGGATGACACAGAGGTGAGTAAATTATCTGGGAATTTTTATTCTGGAAGTGAACTAATCCTTTAATAACTAACTTTGCACATGTTATTACCACACAAAATATATTCAAAATAAATAAAAAAAGGCCCTATTATATGATAGAAAAATGTTTTATATTTACATTCATAAAAGTTTTCTTATATTTAAAGAATATTTATTACAGTAGTTGTTCTTTGGAAATTAAAATCATCAGTCATCTGTAAATTCAGAGTTTGTAGGATTGTGCAATATCACACAAGCAATGCTTATTGAACATTTTCTGTTTTAGTAAACAGTCATTTCATCTACAATAACATTCCTATGGCCTATTCTGAAGCAGCAGAGAGATAATACAAATAATATACAATTCCTAACACCATCTCCTAGGCTGAATCCATCACGATGAGTGAAAAATAAATAAAACTAAATTACATGACTACCCTATCATCAACAAAGTGCAAATTCATCCTTGAGTGTTTCACTGAAGTGTGAATAATGTCAAGCATGTAGATCTAGCATCAAACCAGAAATAAAGATGCTAATAAAACAGCTGAAAATACAATTACCCGTCCATACTTGAGCTATAATCTGATGCTGTAACAGACGTCTGAGACATTGTGCAATAAGATAGTTTGAGAGCCCCTCTAAATACTGTGACAGCATACTGAGAGACGAGGCCTTTAATATTTAAACATCAATGCTTCCCCCTCAAATAATTACAACCCTAAAATATTTATATTCAAGTGCCTTTCAGAAGCCCTGGCTTTTTGTGAGAGGAAAATTGGAAAATTGAAGCGACAACAGCGTTTCGCAAGTGGGCGGTGTTGAGAGGCGCACAGAGTGTGTGAAGCATTCGTCTTGGAAACATTTCACCTCCACAAAAAGAGAAAGACCTAACGCTGTACTTTCGCTGCCACTTTTAAAAATTTTAACGATCCATATCATCACATTAACATCCTCGAGGCTTAAATATAAAAATTATCAATATAAAATTTCACCAATGAATTTAAATGTTAGTCCAGTCTATAATAAAACGAATAATTCACACAAGATCATTATCATCTAATAAAGAACTCTTTTCATATTTCACAACTCATTATACTGTATATTGGCACAAACATAAAATAAGCGGATTATTGTAAAATCTTCCTGAACGTTCACCCGTTTCATATTTCCAATGGAACATTATGAATCTTTAACTTCATTACTAAACTATTTTGCATGCATCATGCTTCCTCAATTAATCTATTTCACAATTAATTTGCAGCTACCGTATAGGCAAAACAATGAATAATATAAATCGCACAAATAAAAATCCTGTTAATTGTCAGTGTCTGTTTCTCATATTATCCCTGGCACGAAACTGACACCTGTGCGCTGCGCCAGATATATTTCTAAAATGATTATTGCTGTTGTACTGTGGAGCCGTTTGTACAAAACATGCCCGAAGGCTCCCGTCTTCCCTACAGACGGGAAACTACTTAAAGCGCTCCTTGTTCTGCATTTAAGCAAGAGGGGAGACACTGAAGACAAGACTACAAGTGGAGCTTTGATAAATGCATGGAGCGCTCACATCATTACATCCCAGGCAAGACTTGCCGACAAGGAACTAGAATCAATCTTGTTATCTGGATCCCACAAGGAGGTCATCTCTCTCCTCCAGCATTCATCAGGACATTTGGCACAGCACAGAGTGGGAGAGATCTCCAGCCTGGCATTACACATTCATAAATCAACAGCACAGGACCACTGGACTGCAAACTCGTGGGTAAAACGGCTGGAGTGAGACTGAAAGACAATTAAAAGTATAGAAGCGGATGAGTTTTTAATTGCACATTCTCAACACACTGCCTAAAGATGTTTGGTGGAATAAGCCAGTGCTTAAATATCCTCATTGACATAAGTGATGCCTCTCCAGTTAGATGCAATTATACAATGCAAAACCTTTCTAGGTTCCCATTAGTGTTATTTGGCGGGTACACCGGATGGGCAGAGAACGTTTTGTAACGTTTTTTACCTGCAGTGCGAATACATTTTCTAAGAGGATGCACTGGTTTGCTCACCAAAGCTATTTTAAACTTTATTACATTTTCTGAAAGATGTCGGTTTTAAAATGCAATTTATTCCTGTGATGGTAGGGCTGGGCGATAATTCGATAACAATAATTTTAATCGATATAATTTTCCTCGATAAAACAATATGAGGAGTTCGATAAATGTTCGATATAACTTTTATGTGCCAAAAGCGGAACAAAACAGCGCGACTCATCTAAATTGCACCACACGGACCGTTTATCCGCTCGGACCAAAGTTCAAACTTCCGCCCTGCGCGAGCTCACTACAGAAGATGCATTTATTATCTCGATGCGGCGCGGACGTGTCTAGAAGAACCAAGCGCGTTGCACCGCATGCGTGTCCCTTCCGTTATGAGTGCAGCTAGCCCGTGCCGACATTTGAAATAACGAACTTGAACGCGCAAAAGACGCGATATGGGAACGGCTCCATCACGCGAGCACTAAACAGCGCTGTGAGCGCAGTGTTGAAAGGGCCCTCGCACACGGCTCACCACCACCCGTTGGCATTCGGAAAATAGCGAATGGTGAGCAATATGCATTTAAAGTGGTAAATATAGGAGGAATATGTCAAAGTCATAATATGTGCCAAACTTTTTGCTACCAGGTGGTGGCGCTATGACTACAACTGGATATTGGCATGTAGATGTCTTCAGGCCAGCACTTTTATCAAACATAAAAAGTTTGGTGCAGATTGAACATGATATGTTTGAGTGCAAAGCATGATGTATCCTGTTGCCAACAGGTGGCGCTATGATTATAACTGAACACTGATTGGCCTTTAGATGTGGACTCTAGTTGAACATGTGAAGTTTGGGGAAGATCACACATTGTATGGCTGAACTACAACACCTTCTATTCCCATGGTGAAACATCAAACTTTGTCAGGTCACCACGGACACGCCCTTTAACGAATGGCTATGGCTATAACTGAATACGGTCAAGAAAAATCAAGATCTTCGCAATTTAACATCACAAAGGACTTTAGATGAAATTGACCAAATTTGGTGTTGATCTGACTAAATCTCTTGGAAGAGTTTGTTAAAATACAACCCCTGAAAATGTCAAAAAAGGCACAAAACTTGTCTATAAAATTCAAAATAACAGACTTCCACACTGGTGTGTTACATGTGTCTACCGAATTTCACACATGTATGTGAAACACAGCCTGAGAAATTTGAAGAAAAAGAAGAATCTGAGCTCTGAACTCCAAAGGGTCCTGCAGCCCAGGACTGGTCACCCACTGAAGCTAAGCAGGGTTTTGCAGGGGGTGCTCATCCTGTGGTGAGTATCACTATTACTATTGGTTTATGTCCTTAGAATTTTCATGTTGTAACACACCCCACCAACTATAGAACTCGTCATCATTGTGTCTATTATCATCCAAGCTCGTGGCTGTGGGTAAATGCACTAAAAAAGTCAGAACTGTGAGTTTGTATCACGCAAAATCAGAGAAAAACAGTCCGAATTTCAAGATAAAATGTCGCAATTACCCTTTTTTATTTTTTTTGAAAATGTTGCAATTACCCTTTTTTATTTTTCACTGAAACAGGCTTCCACAGCACACATTTAGATAACTGGGGAAGTATTTAAACGACTAAAGGCAGAAAAAAAAAAAAGAAGAAAAATAAAAATAAAAAAAAAACAGCTGAAATGACGAAAATATTTTATACCTGTCATCGTCCAGTATCTTAAATCTTACTTAAAAATAACAGGAAACACTAATATTAGGGCTGGAGGATATTTCAAGTTTGTACAATATATCTATATTGGTAATTCCATTTATATTAATACAGGCCTAGTTTGAAACGAGCGCATCTGAAAAAAGCGGAGGAAACAGAGTGAGCTGCTGTGAGAAAGTGCATAATCCAATTTGTCCTAAACATGAGACATGCTTTATATTAAGGACTTGTGAGATATAGTTAACACAGTTTAAAGCTGTTCGCCCTATCAGGTGCTCTAACAGGTACGTGCTGCTGCCAGAGATGCTACTGTTTAATGCATTTGAGATGTAAGTTATGCACTGAGGAAAGCAGCACATTTCACAGGTATATCTGTAAATGTTATAAAGTCATAGAAATATATTCATTTTCCTGTCAAGAGTGCATTAGCCTTCTGCATGTGATTCTGCATGTGCTATATGTAGAATTTTAAACCTACTAGTGAGATTATTTTAATGATGACAGTAGCCTAACTATAAAGTTAGACTACTGTACTGCCTAATGTAAATGTTATTGCGACTTATCTGACAATTCTAACTTTACAATTCTTTCCTCTGAATTGTGAAATATAAACTTGCAATTACGAGAAAAAAAGACTGATATGTTCTCAGAATTGCAATTTCATATCTCACAATTCTCACTTAATAACAGGGGTGTGAATCGGTTTGACGATTCGCTTCAGTAGTGATAATGTAAACGATTCGATATCACAATGCATCACGGTTAGTATAAAATTTTATTAAATTATATAAGCAGTCTACTTTTTAAAATGATTACAAATTAATAACAAATCAAAAAAATTGTCAAGAATTAAACCAAGTAAATATAGCTTCAAAATATACAAGCAAATATAAAGTAATTAAGGGGGGGCAATTACAAGTGATAAACAAAAAGTTCTTTCAGTATCTGAGAATGTTTTAAGTATACGAAAGTTAACAGACAATCATAGTTACATAGTTTTTTTCCTCAGCATTACTGCCGTTTGATCATTACTGAGGAGTTCACAGAGAGTGGCATCATTAATAGCACTATGCACAGATCTATTTTGATATATCAGATGTTTTGTCCTGTTCTGAAAACATAACTGACTGTGTTTACATCAATTTCATATCAAAAAAGTATTCGAAGATGCAAATGCATTTAACGGCAGCCATGAGCTTCAGGACAAACTAACACAAAGTGCAAGTGAAAGTCTGTCAGTATATGGGTTTCGGGCATCTAATACGTAGAATCATCCATATCTGCATCGCAATGCATGGATGCAACGTGTTATATTTGTGTTATAAAGTCAGAAGTGCATGTGCAAATACATGTTATAAAATCAGAATTGCAAGATATAAATAATTGCGAGCTTACATCAAGCAATTGTGAGAAGTCAGAATTGCAAGTTTGTATCACGCAATATCGAGAAACAGTCAGAACTGCAAGATAAAATTTGTAATTACTTTTTATTTTTTATTAAGTGGTGGAAACAGGCTTCCATAGCACATATTTAGATAATTGAGGAAATATTTAAACGACTAACGGCAGAAAAAAAACCCAGCTAAAAATTACGAAAATGAAAGTGTTTTATCCTTGTCATTCATAACTAACTATTTAAGTGCATTAACTTAACAAGAAAGTAGGACATGGCAACAAACAACAATAAATACAATCAAACCGGACAAAACATTAAAGGAGAAGTCCACATCCAGAATTTTTACACAGATAATGTACTCACCCCCTTGTCATCCAAGATGTTCATGTCTTTCTTTCTTCAGCTGTAAAGAAATTGTGTTTATTGAGGAAAACATTTCAGGAATTTTCTCCATATAATGGTGCCCCGAGCTTGTACTCAAAAATGCAGTTTAAATGCGGCTTCAAACGATCCCAAACGCGGTTGTAAACAATCCCAGCCGAGGAACAAGAGTCTTATCAAGCGAAACGATTGGTTATTTTCCTAAAAATAATACAATTTATATCCTTATATATAATCCTTTCGCTAGATAAGACCCTTTTTCCTCGGCTGGGAATGTTTACAACCACATTTGGGATCGTTTGAAGCCGCATTTAAACTGCATTTTGGAAGTTCAAACTCAGGGCACCATATCAGTCCATTATATGGAGAAAAATCCTGAAGAAAAAAAAAAATAAATAAATAAAATTTCTTTACAACTGAAGAAAGAAAGACATGAACAACTTGGATGACAAGGGGATGTCTTCTCTTTAACCATTTAGCCAACTAACACATGGTAGAAAAAAAAAAAAAATTCAAGAAAAACAATGTTGGACAGGCTTCGCTCTGCATTTGCACTGCGTTGAGGATGACGCAAAACCTCTTTTTAGCAATAAGGGGGTAAAGGTAACATAATACACTTACCGTGCGCTGCTTTTAATGAGAATATACTTATAAAACAAAAAGTTCTTCTGTCACTGCAACTTCCCGAAAAGGCGAGCACACACATACTGTGTCTGTCTGCCTAATGAAAAAATGCATTTAAAACGCGCTCATGTTTTAGAGAATGTAGTTAATATTTGCATCATTAATGATTCATCTCATCCACCCACGACTCAACCGCAATTAATCATAATGTATTTTTTATTACCCGACCCACCCGACCCGCAGATTATCTGCAGCGCCCTTGGATATAACCACGATCCGTGCATCACTAACACACACTACACATTCACACTCTATGTAGTCCAGCAACATCTTTTGTGTATGCATAGTTACATGTTTGTGCACAGTACAATAGATGCTGATTTGCACTAAAGGTTCTATTCAAAATCATTAAAGTGCATTTATCCATCCATTAACAATTATGTTATAATTTACTGCTTAATACACTAGCAGACAGCATTATCACATGGCTGCATATATAGTTAATTTAACTTCACTTATAAGCCAACTGATTAATTTCCATGAGGGAATTTTATTTAAATACTTGACTTAATTAAGACACAGTTAAATATTGGGCTATTCAGAGCGAAACAGATACTCATTACTCACTGATGTGAACAGCTCGCCAAAAAAAAAAAAAAAAAAAAAAAAAAAAAACCCATCTGAGCCAATCCCCAAGCTTTGTTGACTCAAGTTGTTATCAGAGTCCGTCCGCATTGATCAGATAATGAAGCGAGGAATGCATCAGCCCCTTGTCTGGACACACAACAGCCATGCTTGCTCATTAATCACCCGAGAGGACAAGGGAAAATAAACCTTCAACTGTTCGAGATGGCCTTTCAGTTACGGAAGGACCCAGCATGATTGAGAATTTGCCATTGCCATGTTCTTCAGCATGTGTCCATCCATCCGTCGGCACCTCTACAGCTCTAGCCAGACACGTCAGCTACAGCCAAATGGCTAAAATTGGGCTCTAGATTGACAGCTTCAATTGAATCGTTGGCAGGCAGAGTGGAAGTGCTTGTGTTTTTCTACTCTACCCAAGTGACACTCAATTAGGTCAAGCTTTACTTTCGAAAAGTGTGTGATGCCTAGCGACAAGGTAATATTTCACAACCTGGTGATAAAAAGAAACACTTCACAAAATTAAACAGAAGAACCTGGAGTCTCTCGGTGCGGAAAAACTGATTAAAAGTGAGTATCTTTGGAGGCCATTTACAATCCTATCACTTGAATAGAGCAAAGGTATTGGAGGCATAACATTAATGTGTTACAGTAGATACAATTATTAGAGATGCACCGCAATTACAGCCAAAAGAAATTAATAATGTCATTTCTGGTTGATAGTCGAAGGACAAAACAGGCTGAAAAACATAGCTGAAGAGGTGTATGTGAAATGATCCGGTTTAGTTGGATCTAATGTAAACACAAATGATGATGGATGATATATTAGCATAAAAGAGGTCACATTTATGGCTGACATGACAAACGCACCTCTCTATGCGTGTTGAGCCTCAAAACACAAAATTGCACAACAAACTTACTCAAAAATCTAGGGGTGTGCTATTAGACAACATTAGATGATGAAATTAATCAATTAGAAGTCTGATTTACTTCCTTATACAATACCATTTAAAAAGCTGAGGTCGGTAAAGAACCCTTTTTTTGTAATGTAAGTTTTTACGGTCTCTTTTGATCATTTTAATGCATCCTTCCTGAACAAAGGTATAACTTTCTTTAAAAAAAAAAAAAAAAAATGTTACTGACCCCAAACTTTTGAATGGTAGTGTATATAAAGCAGACAACGCAACCTACATGAGAATCTGAGAGAGAATCTTTGTTTCACAAAGACTAAAAAAGGTAAAGTTTTAAGGGGAAAAGATGGTTTAGAACTTTTCAAAGTATTTAAATAGTCAATTAAACGTATCAGCTTGTGGCAAATTAATTAAAGTAATAACTCTCGAATGAACACAAAAATCTAACTTTTAAATATCTTAAACTCTTGTGTCATAGCTTCCATCTCACAAACACTTCTAACAATGAAAGATTCATGCGTGCTCCAAATTGACGGTGTCTATTTTAAGACGTGAAACTTCCTTAGTGAAACTTCCTACTGATTCAGTGAAAGACAGTCTGTTCTTTCACTCAAGTTTACTTCTGGAAGTCAAAATCCTGTAAATCAAGGTAAAGAAAAAAAGAAAAAAAAAAAGATCAGACAGCACACAGAGGGCACTTATGATATTTTTAGATTTATAATTAGGACTAACTCTGTTTAATGAGAAAAAAAAAACAAAAAACAAACACAGACGATCAAGTCAGCCAACTCTGCTGGTGATTAAATCTATGAAACATCTAGAGAAAACATATAACTACCTAATTAATTTTCACTTTTTCTGGAGCACAAGTGCCAATTTTTTAAAAAAAGCAAAGCTCAACAATATTGATGGCTGGCTGCTATTGTAAGAGATCTTTGGTATGTTGATGGAACTGCCACTTTGCCCCAGCCAGTGCTGAAATGCCACAATTTCATATTTAGGGCCCTATGAAATCAGTTTTATTTTTTCCCAATTTCTGTTTTATTTTTTTCCCAAATCCCGTTTTTTCCGTTTTAATTTTTATCAACTCCTTTTTAATGGTAAATTAACTGTTATTAATCAAAGAGCATGTCTGATTCATTAAAAGCATGAAACTTATTTAATAAAGGTTTAACAAAAAAGGCTATATATGTATATGTATATGTATATATTAGTGTTGTCAAAAGACCCGGTACTTCGGTACCAAGTCGGTACTAAAAAAAATTAAATGTTACGGTACCAGGTTTTCTTAAGTACCGGTGGTACCGAGCACCCGGTCAACCCGGTTCTTGCTGCGCTATCCGAAAGGTGCGCACTGCGCAGTTGCGTCTTCTTCATAAAAGCACAGAGACACGGAGACACGGCGACCGGCGGTGCTGCTGATGCGGCTGCTCTGAATCCGCTTGTTGAAAAGAAAGGAGGAAGGAGCCACGTGTGGAAATATTTTGTATTTGCGACTGATGACAAGGGCAACATCAGAGATCATCAGAAACCCATCTGCAAACGGTGTCATCGAAGTTCTCTCTCAAAAGGAGGAAATACATCGACCTTAAAACACCTCAAAGACCGACACCCAGATTTGATGAAAGGGTTCAAGCAGGTAAGTTTTAATTTAAATTTATATTTAGAGCTTTTGTTATAAAATTATACCTTAAATAAACATCGCCATTTGCTTAGTTAGTCGTTAGCATAAGCGCGGCTAATGCTATCGCGAGTATTAGAATAAACTTCTTTATTAAGTGTTTAATGCTCCTATAGCGTTTATAAAATTATATAAAAAAAGGACATGATAGTGTGTTACAGAACACATGTACAAATGTATGGTTAATGTTTATAGCCTTAAAGTCGGTCAACAGAAAAGCAGTTCTAGGCTATGAAATATAGTTTTCGCAGTTTGATTAAATAAAAGTACAGTCAAATACAGCCCTGTATAGTTTGGTAAAAGATACTATTCATTAACATGACTTAATATATTATCTAACATCAATTTACAGTGAGTGAACATTAATTAATGTGTGTGAATGTTGTTTTATACAAACATTTGATCGTTCATGTTTGTTCATTGTGCGTGAAATAATGTCAACAGATACCACTTTTAATTTAAAATAAATTATTAATACATTTTGAAATTAAGAAGAATAATTGCTATGTAACACTTGTTTATTAAGTCATGTTAAATGGAATCTTTTTGTAAAGTGTTTTTAATACTACAGTTTCCGTCTGTGTAACATTGATATCTTACACTCAATATAAGTAATCTTATCTAACTTTATTATAAAAGCTGAGGTTTGTTATTTACTGAAAAGTTATATATAAAGTTCTGTTTAGCTGGTGTCAATCTAATATTGCATTTAGTCAGACTCAGCCCGTTGTTTTACTTAAGTATATTATATTTTCCTTTTACAGCTGCAGGCTGAAGAAGACCACGAACCAAACTCCTAAGCAGACAACGGTTCCAGATGCTTTTCAGCAGCAGAAGTACGACAAAAACTCACCTGAGACAAGAAAACTGAACCGAGCTGTTGCTGAATTCACATGTATGGATTAAGTGCCAGTTTATACAGTGAAAAATGGGGATTCCAGCAAATGCTTCATCCCCTCAGCTCAAAATACCAGCTTCTAAGTCAAAACTTTGTTTTATTTTTGTTTGTTATAAATAAAAATAGTGTGCTGTTCAATTCATGTTTTTGTGTTTTGATTTGGTACCGAAATTGGTACCGAGAACCGTGGATTTCCACTGGTATTGGTACCGAATACTGAAATTTTGGTACCGTGACAACACTAGTATATATATATATATATATATATATATATATAAATCTGAATGAATAGGAATAAATATGCTAATTTTTTTTACTTAATTAACAAAAAAAAAAGGAAGACGGCATCCTATTTTTCTTTATTTTACAAAAGCACAAAGATTTGTTTTTATTGTGAATGTACACACATAAAAGCAAACCTTTTACAGTTTCGATTATCTGTATGACTAGGGGGAAAAAAACATGCACACAGTTAAGCATTGCTAACTTGACAGTGCAGTCTTTCCATTATCATATAAAATACAGTCAGTCAAACATGGAGGAAAAAAAAAATCATACTGCTTAATCGTTATCACCGTACTGTCATGATATTATGCCAAACAATTACTACAATTGAATATGGAAACATTTGTATTTGTGTCATATGAGAGACCCAAAGTTAGTTTCAGTTTCGCTTTAGCCTAAATGAAATCATTTTGCATTGTCGTTTATATAGCCTAGGTTCTTATATTTTTCATTCTTGTTCCTTTCTGAATACTGTTAAATTGAAAGGATTTTTTGTGGAGTGAGGGGAAATAAAATAGCCTATCCTATGTTCATTTCGCATCAGCATCAGGTCTATTTGTACATGTAGTAATAAAATGCGACTTAACATTATAGGCCTATGCAATTTATAGTTTTTCTTTCTCTCAAAAACGAATTTTTTTTATTTTATTTTAACCATCCAGCAAACGTTTTCAAATATTTTGATAAATTACTGAAAAAAAAAAAAAAAAAAAAATTACCTTTTAAACCATTTAACTGATTACATTTAATCGGTCAAAATTCTTTCTGTCGGTTAACCGGTTAAAATGAGCATCCCTAATTGTTTTCCAGCGAAAGTCTGGTTACACATTCATTTATTTTTTGTAAAAGTGACTAAATAAATAATTTGAAAAACTGAACTACATATATTATTGAGCCCTAAAATAAAAAAAAGGAATCATAGGAACAGTGTGAAAGTCAAGAACACTGAGGCTTTAAACCAAACCTCATTACCAATATGACAGAAAAAGAATTAGTGAGATGGTGAAGTCTTTAACGTGCTTTATAAGGCTCAGGCTAATAAGAATTTCCGTCAATGGACAGTCTCATTATATTAGAGGTCTTATTTTCAAAAAGTGTTGAATATTTGCAGAGCGAGCCACTTCATCCATGATGACTTTTGAACAACGCGAGGGAATTACATTGACTTTGATGGAAATAGCGCTTTAAATGTCGGACCATAAGCCGGAGCTCAGCTTTGATTAAGAACGGATCCCCACGTCAGACGTTCTGTTTGTTCGTCATGGACACAATTAACTCTACACGACTACCTTTGTATTTCACCACGTTCTGCTGGCTGGTGACCGCTCTCTTAAAAACCGAACAAGGCGCAAGGCTTTTAAATCATAATTGGCAAGTTGCAGCTTGCCTGCCAGAAGAACCTTTGAAACTTTCCAAAGCAACTTTCAGCGAGTTTGTCAGACAGTCAATGAAACATTGGGTATGAGCACGAAAATTGCAACGTCCACCATCCAGACACAGATCAACATCATTTATAGATCTATTTACAGACCTTAATCGAATTTAACATGGATGAAACAAGGCTGTGAGGGATGGACCTACAGTATTTAAATGATTAACCAGTAGAACTTTGGACTATCACCTCTATCGCGGTTACACACTCATGTGACGTTGCTGTGCTACGTGGTCACAAAAACTCGTTTGCACCATTGTTTAACCACTGCGGTTTTAAAACAAGTGATTTTAAGCCACTAAAACTCAATCAGCAGCAAAAGAGAACTCAATTCTTTATATGCACGCTGTGTCAGAGAGGTATGTGAAAACTGCGCTCATAGGGATTATTGAACTTGAGTTATTTTTGCCACTCTATAGGCCTTAAACGGTTAAATACACACTTTCATGCGTCAAATGCCCAACAGCTGAAACAGAAAATACACGTATAACAGTATATTGGATTCGGATAGCTCTTAAAGTGACAGCAGTCTTATATTCTTGCTGTTTGTCAATCATGTTAATCAAACAACAAAAGAGAGAAAATCTCTCGCTGCTCTTGACTAAATCACTTTTGTAACTTTAAAATATATATTTAATTTAAACAGTGAAAAACATGCAGTGTTTTTATACATTTGATTACTTTATACAATGTATGTAGAGTGTTTCTGCTACATTCATTCTGCCGTGGCGGGCGGCCACACCAAAAATCATCCCCACCATAGCTGCAGATTCTCAGTGACATCTTAATAGTGACGCCGCTCACATCGAGTCTTTATCACGATAAACTAAAGAGAGTGACAGCTTTTAATACTTTAAAAATCCAAGAGCAGTGAATGGGAGAGTACCACAAACATATATTTTTGCATTCCCATTTGCTCAAACAGCAAAAGAAAAACTCCACGATAGTGTTTTTACGACTTTCAATCAAAGGGAAAAAAATTGAGAGAGACCAGTGTTGGGGAAAGTTACTTTTAAAAGTAATGCATTACAATTTTGCATTACTCTATGAAAAAGTAACTAATTACGTTACTTTTTATGGAAAGTAATGCGTTACATTACTTTTGCGTTTCTTTTTAATTCTGGGCAGTGCTTGCTTTGTTTTTAATATAAAACAATTCTAATTTAAAAGCCCTTTTACACCAAAAGTGAAATTAATTCACTTTAGGCTAAAGGAAAAGTATTAGTTTCTTTGTGATATTGAAACTTGTGACAAGAATCAAACGTTTCAAAAACTGAATATGGTGCTACCCAGACTTAGATTAATCGACCTTTCAGATTGATTAGATGCAGTGTAGAAGCAATGATAATTGTGAGAAAAGAAATAAAAGAAGGACTTAAAAATAATAATAATCCCCCATTTAGCTTTTTTTGAATTTGCACTGGCCCTACGGCAAAAAAAGTAGTCCAAAAATTCTGGTTTAGAGCATTATTAAATCCTGTCAAAAAAATGCACTCCCTCACTTTTGGAAACATTCACCTGCAACAATTACTGGTCAATGGGAGCTCTACTAAAATTAATATTCAGAGTTGAACTAGGTGATACATGGTAACAGATTTTCAACCAGGCAATTGATTTCAGACAATCTCACTGGAAATTATTCTGAGTATCATAAAAGACCGTTCCAGGCCTGATTTATGGAGTCGACGGGAATATGAAGATTGACACATTTCATTTTCTTCCAGCGTGGCCATCCTGAACGGCATTGAAAAGAAAATGTGCAGGCAGCATATGTTTTCATTAGCCAGGATGGATTAATGCGCAGTATTATACAGCTTCAATATAGTGGAAGGAGGGAGATTGTTGACTAGCAGTGTCTGTTCTCCGCTTCGGTCGGACAAGAGCTTACCGAATAATAATTCAAATGACTTTTCTCAGAGAACATTCTGCCGAAAAATAAAAAACCATCCCACCAGCTGTCCAACTGCCTGGCAGACTCACTATGATGGCCGGCATTGACGAGATGGCATGTAGATGACGAAAAAAATATCTGCCAAGCTGAAAGATAATTTACCGTCAGGCCTTCTTAATTTTGCATCATCCATCTATGACATACCATAATGCCCAACGTTCAGGTGTGACACGGAACTCAGAAACAGCACAGCACAAAACCCATTTCCTACAACACATCTTCAACTAGCACAAAGAACGTTCAATCCCAGAAGCACGAGGAAATTTATGCAGACTACATGCCAGCACTAAATGCACAAAGCCTGTCTCTTCTCCACTTACCAGTGATCAACCGAACACAACCGCTCCCCAGTTTCAATTAAAATGCCCAATTAAACCCAAGCTGGGCAGACTAATGTTGTTAAGTAATCTGAGTTCACAAAGCTGCCCGATTTATTATTGTTCCCTATATCCTGCGCACATTTTAATTTCTCCAGTTATAGCAGCAATTAAACCTGCTGCTGCATTGTTTACCATCACAGAAACTCTCATTTGAATCTCGGATATTAATGGAGTGAAGATGACAAACAGGCGGCTATTACCTTAACAGCTACCACACCGCTCTGCAGATGAATGAAATATTTAAACTGCACTTCACATTTAGAGTGTTATTTTATACATAACCTCAATGAAAAAACCAGTGAACTCATGCTTAAAGCTTTGATGGAAAAACAAAGCACTGTAGATATTTTAAACTGCTTTATCTCTAATAGGTAAATTATATGTATATACATACATATATACACACACACGCATATATATATATATATATATATATATATACATACTGAACAAAAGACAAGGAAGCTGCAAAGCTCATGCTCCACGTCAAGCATGAAAAGCCTTCAATGTGCCGTCTGCTGGGAATATCCTGACATACATTACATTAACATGCGTTATAAATATGATGCAAGGGGAGAAACTCAATGGTAGGAATACAAACACAAGCATCGTTTTTCAAAGGATAATAGCCTATCGCAGGGAAGCACATTTTGCTGCCATTTGGCAGGGTTGGGAAAAAAAAAATAAAAAAATCAAGACGCCTCCACGGTGGGTACAGCAATCTTGGCAGGAGCTAACAGAAAAGCTGCTTTTGATTTCCTGACCAACAACCCTCCCTATGACCTCCTCCATCTCCTAGCCGCCTTTTAATCTCCGTCTGAGGGTGGAAATGACCCATGGCTTCTCAGTGTGTGCCATCAAGCACTTTACGTTAAGCCTCTCCAAACTATCATCTCTTACGCCCACTCTTCTACACCTTAAAAAAAAAAGAAAAAAGAAAAAAGCAATCTCATGACTGCTATAACCTCTCGGTCGCGTTACCTTTCTAGTCATCCAAGACCACCTTAATGCAGCTCCCCCATCAACTCGAACTGTGAACTACAAGCTCTGTTTCTGTAGCTTACAATAACCCCACTATGAACCCTCTGAAAATAGGAAACCTTTGAGTTTTAGTCAAGGAATACATGTTAAATATGGGGTTGTTTTATATTATTGAACTTTGAGTGAATCTGAAATCATTCCTAATCAAAACCAAAAGTAAAATCCCTCCTAATAATGCCTTCCTTTAAAGTAACATAGCATAGGCCGTTTACAACATCCAGTTACAAATAAATCTTTAGCGGTGATTACTGATTGTTTTGAGTGAAGGGGTTCAAATTTTGTTACTTACCGCAAGTGCTTTGGACAGTCTTGTTCGGAAGTCATTAAGGACAATTGTGACAATTTCATGATGGGGAATGTAGGCATTTCCAGCCAACAAGTAGACTTTCCTTGTACGCACTAAATCCAGGGCATCCTGGAATGGGACCTTTGATGCAGAGAAATAATACATATTAAAGTTTATTAATATTTTAAAGTAGGGCTGGGCGATATGAGCAAAAAAATTATCACAATATTTTTTTTCAGATCAGTTGATATTGATAATTATCACGATAAATGTCAAATCTTTATTTCTTTCCAGTTTAAAGTCAGATTTTTGCTCCAAAGTGGAAGTTGTAGAAGCCAGACCCTTAATTTTCTTTAACAAAATATCAAAATAGAAAAATTAATTTCTGCATGTTCTAATGAGTTGTTTCAAATCAAGAAACAGGTTTGGGTTGTCTGATAATGATAATGATGATGATAATAATAATAATAATAATAATAATAATAATATCACTTTTTTGTCTCTTAGAAATGCACATTTGATAGTAGCTTGAGGATGCAGAGGTAAATTTTTGTTCATTATCAATCAGTAACATCTGTAAAAATTGTAGCAACCTTAGTTTTATATGGTTAAATTTATTCTGACTGTTTTTTTTTTTAATTAAGCATTGGTCTCCCATAATAGCAAGAATACATTTTAAATCATGATAAACAGTTAAAACCACACATAATGGTACCTCAATACCATGGTAAAAATATAACTACATGGTTTTACAGGTAGCCTGTTTGTATGAAAAACGGTAGTCTAAAAACATTCAGTATAAATGCACACATGCTATAGCTTAATCATAAATACATACATACTATAATTATATACCATTACTCCTGTAATAAATTTCAATGTGAATATTCCACATTGCTGCCACAATACCATGGTGCAGTGAGTGTTACTACAGTAAATCCATGGTAAATGATGGCGATGTGTAGATTGAAAAGCCTTCTGACTGTCTCGTTGCACCCAGCTTTAAACTAGTTTGAATCACAGAGTCATTTGTGTTCATTGCTGAATTCAGGTGTTTCACACTGGATCTCACAGCGCTGTTCAGTGCTCGCGTGATGGAGCCGTTCACATATCGCGTCTTTTGCACTTTCAAGTTTGTTATTTCAAATGTCGGCACGCAGCAGCTGCGCTCATAACAGAAGGGACGCGCATGCGGTGCAACGCGCTCAGTTTTTCCAGACGAGTTCGCGCCGCATCAAGATAATAAATGCATCTTCTGTAGTGAGCTCGCGCAGGGCGGCAGTTTGAACTTTGGTCCAAGCAGATAAACGGTCTGTGTGGTGCGATTCAAATGAGTCGCGCTGTTTCATTCCGCTTTTGGCACATAAAAGTTATATCGAACATTTATCGAACTCCTAATATCGTTTTATCGAGGAAAATTATATCAAGTTATATCAATATTATATCAAAATTATATCAAAATTATATCGTTATCGAATTATCCCCCAGCCCTATTTTAAAGGGTTAGCTCTCCTAAAAATTAAACCTCTGTCATTACTCACCCTCATGTCGTTGAAAACCTGTTAAACTTTGTTCATCTTTAAAACATAAAATATTTTTGATTAAATCCGAGAGCTTTCCGACCCTGCATAGACAGCAATGCAACTACCATGTTCAAGGCTCATAAAGGTAGTAAGAACATTGTTAATTTTTTTCATGTGACATCAGTGGTTCAACATGAATGTTATGAAGATATGAGAATACTATTTGTATGCAAAGAAAACAAAAATAATGATTTTATTATCAATTTCTTCTCTTCTGTGTCAGTCTTCACTAAGGTTGAGTATCATTTGAATTTGATCAAATCCGATTCTGCTTATCGATTCTGATTCTTTTTTATTCTAATGTGATTAAAAAAAAAAACATATTTATTGTATCTTATTACTGCAAACCATTTAGTTGCAGCTGAATATCATAAACAAAAATCAGCAGGCCACATAAAAACTGGACTTGTTTAAGAGCTGCATGATTCTGGATAAACAGAGTTTGTTTTGTTTTGTTTTTTTTAAATGGAGACTCTCGTTCTCTCAAGATTTTGAAGAAAAAAATTAGACAACTAAACAAAATGACATGTAATTCATAAAAGAATGATTAAATGACTCACTCAGTTTACTTGTTTCATTATTAAATGAATCAGCATTTGTGAACAAATCTCTTGAATGATTCAAGACATTTTTACAGCCTCTTTTCACCATCTACAGGCGTAACAACGTAATCAATAAATCCTTATTTGAAGTGTCAAATTACTTTCAAAGGGTGATTTAGCTACTCTATTTTGATTGCTAACGTACAAATCAGAGTTTATACCTGAACTATAATCTTTTATCCCAGTAGTTGTGTGATTATTTGAATGTTTGTAACAGAAATAATGATACTGTGTGGTTGAAAACACTGTGAAGCTGTTTCATATACATGACAGCTGCTCTCTTCAGGTCAGCAGCAGTGCAAACACTGGTATGAATGTTCAAATCACACTGATGTGATCATTCGCTTTCATCAAAGGTTTATAAATAAAACTGATTAATTATTTTAATTCAGTAATAAAATCATGTTGGTGTTTGAATAGTGTTCGCAATCTTTAACAATCTGGTGACACCTCTCTTGCAACATGTTTATCTTATCACAAATATTATACTTAGCTTGTTCAGCCTCTAATCGCATGTGTAGCCAAACTTTGGAGCAATTGATTAGCGAGCAAGGTCGAAACAAGGAAAAGAAAACGAGGCGCACAAGGGAATCGATAGGCGGAATCAAAATGTTAATTTTACAACAAGAGTCCGACTTCTGAACTTAAGTATCCGATTCTGCAATTGGAATCAATTTTTGATTCCCAATCCTAGTCTGCACGTTCATGACATTACAGTTGATCCACTGATGTTACATGAACTATTTTAACAATGTCCTTACTGTCTTTCTGGGCCTTGAACGTGTCAGTTGCATTGCTGTCTATGCAGAGTCAGAAAGCTTTGGATTTCATCAAAAATATCTTAATTTGTGTTCCGAAGATAAATGAAGCTCTTACAGGTTTGGAACGACATGAGGGGTGAGTAATTAATGACAGAATTTCCATCTTTGGGTAAACTATCCCTTTAACTTAGTTTAAATGATTTGAAACAAATCTTTCTAGAATGCCATATTTTACGAAGAAAATTTTATAATGTTAGAATTAACTTACTTTGTAGACATCATGTTCTTCCAATGTGGCTCCACTTAATCCATAACTGGAGGCGATGAGCTTGTCTTTTAGGCTTTTCTTCTCCTCTGCACTTACCTGTAAAATGAAAGGGAAAAAAAAATGCACAGTTGACATTTAATTTGAACTACAAGAGAAAAAAGGACAACATTTGGCAAAGACAAAAAGCATTTATCATCACAATTCAGAAAGCAATTCAAAAGAAAACAGCAGATTAAATTATCATGTAAAAAGGTTATGACAAAATATATTATTTAGCACTTATTCAGTGACATAATGGCATTAGCATTTATTTACGGATAGGAAACAAGAGCATTCAGGCATAGCTCTGAAATCATATTAGGAATGTTAAGAGAGTGGAACTGAAAGACATCAACTGAAAGATAAACAATGTTTTAAGTGTAGAACAACTGCCCCCTACAGGACTGTATGTGAAAACACACTGAACTTCCACTGGGCCCAGGCCTGCACATATCTAAAACATCAATGATCAAAATGGGAAGGTTTTAGCAGGTGCATGCAATGAACAGTTATATATTGGGAAGCTGGACCAGAGTTTTGAATCTAATTAGGACAGAAAACAACACCTGCAGATGAGAAATCACCACACCATATTGTGCCTGCAAATGTATCTACTATGAAAACACGTTATTTTTCAGGTTTTGTAAACTAAAATAACAAAATACAAATAACATCAAAAGAAAGGGAAATGGGGGAGGTTTCAACAATTAAATTAATATGTAAAACAGTCTTACCGTCTCGTACTTCAAATTATTTTTATGCAAAAATTCAGTCTTGTGTCTTGAAAAAAGATGATTAAATCGGAAACGGAAAAGATCCATTTCCTGTTGGATAAACCATCGCCTAAGTTCCTCCCTAAAATGAAATAAACGTTCATGCATTAATTTATACCTTAATATTTCAAAGTTTTCCTATAAATGATCCCAAACATATAAATAGAATATGACTTTGGAGCAAAAAAAACGCCTATCGCTCTGTAAACTGTTTAGCTCCAACTTGTTACGTAAATACACATTCATAGCTTAAGTTTCCGCACAGATTGGTATCATTCATTACAAATATAACTGGCCAAACCAAAATAATTTATGAATCTCTATAAGCACATCCTGAATTGCACAAGAATACTTACGTCTGGCAATAAGCCAATCGCAGAATAAAATGGGAGATGTGGTCTTTTCTCCGTTTCTCATATTCAGATGTTCCCCCCTGAACCTTTCGTTCACCCTGAGTGAGTAGAGCAGATTGTTGGGGAAAAAAAAGAGATATAAAATAAATAGAGTTTACTCATTTAAAGGGTTTGACAGCATAAAGCCAACATAATTTTCTATGACTTTTAAGCAAAATATAGTGCGTGTTTTGTGTGAATAGGATAGTTTCACTATAAACAAATGCATGTTTTTAAGACTTTGAAAATGTTTCTTTTAATGCAATGAATGCATAGCATGAGAAAAATAAAGTGTATATGAGGAATGTGTTCTCACCAATTCTGTCTTAAGTGGGAAGTTCAGACTTAAGAATTCACTTTCCAGTTTCTTGGTGTACTGGTCTGAATTTTTCACGTAACTCACCCCAAGGTTTTCTACAATCTTGAGCACTGGGAAAAGCACATTATATATATAAATATATTATTCTGATTTATAGGCTCTTAAAAGCACATGAACGAAGCAGATGACTCACATTTCAACCTCTCCACTGCAAAGGTTTCAAACTCAGTGAGAGAAATGTTCTCCAGAGGTGGTTGTCCATAAAACTGAAGACAGTGATCATACAGATCATTCTGAGAACTGCCGATCAGCTTCTTTCTTCTGCCTGAAAACTGCATTGCAATTCTAGACACAGAGTTTAAACAAGTTCACTAAAACTGGATAATGCAGAGATTAAAATGAGTAAAAGTAGATGCCGATTAAGAAATACACACACAGACACAAAGTACTGCTCTCATGAAAGCTCATAAACAGTAACTATCATTTCTAAACTTAAATAATGCTAGGTTAACCACAGTTAGCTATCATAGTTCACAGTTGAAGTATCACCATTTGTTTTCTGTCACCAGTCCTCATGCGTATTTAACATTAAATACGTACATTACAGTAATATCAGGTGTCTATATATAACTATATATTTATTACATGTATCTGTCATCTTATAACAAACTCACATCTCAAGACAATCGCTGTCTGTCTCTTCCCGGTGCCTGAATCCCGCCAACGAGCTGACGTTCCAAACAAAGCGCGGGTATATGACGTCACTCTGGAAATTCACCAATCATGTTGCACGACGGTCTCTGGTTTCCGGGGGCTGTTTCGTGTTGTTTTGGTGAATAAAAGTCTGAATCATTTCCAGGAAATCGGTTCTTTTGAACAGTTCTTTTCAAAGAACCGGTTCAAGCAAAGAATTCAACTATTCTTGTACATTTTGACGTATTACTTTCTTATATGGTTCCTGACATTCCAAATAATAATAATAAACTCTATTTAGTGCACATATTGTTGAGTTTTATGTTTTTTATGGTTACTTATTTAGAACTTAGGTTTTTGTGTTGATAAACCCGTCGTACAATAAAATCTTAAACACATTAACTGTTAGGTACAGCACGTTTTATTTGTACTATTTCAGTTATTCGGCTATCAAAGTAACTGTTCGCCCTTTCAATTTAAATGTTCAGTTCATTCCAAATGCTGCTGTAAACTAACTTTCGATTCTTTTGAACAAATCTTTCAGAATGGTTTTGGCAACAGGCTCAAATGATTCATTTAAAAAATTCGACTCTACACAACTTTTGTTGTGTAAGTAATGCATAAACAATAAAAAATAAATAAACGGCATCATTTCAGTTTCAACGGTGTCATTTTGTTGTTGTTGTTTCTAGTATGAACACATACTAAATAGTAATAATAAATAGGCTACCTTTTTAACTGTCTCGCATTGTTGTAAGTAACTTATAAGAATAACTTGGCATTACATATAAAAATATAGTTTTTTTTTAAAATCCATTTATCTGATTTACTTAATTTCTGAATAGAAAACAAGGTGAACTGAAAGTTAAAAAGATGCTTTCAAGAAAATTTGCCCTGAATAATGTGTTTCCATTTTAATTCCACAATCGTCTAAGTAATGTTATAGACATTTGTCCTTCTTTTTTATTTTCATTAATTCATTTATTCATTCATGTTTTTGTGGTCACTAAAGCCGGCATCACACTACAGGATTTTTAGCCCGATTTTGCCCTCCCGAGAATCGGAGCAAAAATCTTGTCCAGCACCTCGATCGGTCCCGATGTTCGGCACAAATTATCTGGTAATGTGAGACGTTCACAGATCGAATCTTGCACCTCCCGATCTGCTCTCACACAAATCGGGGGCGCCCCGATCATATCAAACATGTTTGATATTCAGGATTTTAAATCGGGATGATCACTATGATTACGTCAGTACTTTCACAACAGCCAATGCGCGACCGCAAAACAGCTGCTGTACGTCCATCGGATAGTGGAGATGGAGGAAACTGCTTCTTATGTTTTTGTAGTAACACTGTCTGTATAATATGTTGAAAACATACCACAACCGCATGAACCAAGGAAAGCAATGCTCCATGCGGCCCGAGTCCGATCCGAGCCCATCTTTTTTCCCCATCTCTTAAAACGGCTTATACTACTGTTTTAGCAATTAAAATAGTTCAGTTTGGTATGTAATGGCAAAGTGATTATATTTCGTTTCGGTTTTTTATTAAGTTAATTTAGAAAAACGTTTGGAGCATTTTTTCTTCGTTATTTTTTTTTTTTTTTTTTAAATTAACGACCAAGCGGTCAGCTGCAGACAGTGAGTTCATATGTTTAATCAGTTTTGCCGTCTCAAATCACAACCTGCCTAAAGTAAAATCTATAGATATAAAACAGTTAAAGCACTTAACAGTTAACTAACATTAAAAAAAAAAAAAAACAAAGATTAGCTGAAATGGCAATCTGTTGTGTAAGATCACGTGAGGCGCTCCCTCCATCATGCTAATCTTAGTAATATCTTGTAGTGTGTGATGTGCCAAATTTTCAAATCTTGTAGTGTGTGCATGTTGTGCGGTCTTCGGGGTCATTTTGACCCGCAAATGACTTTCGCTTAATTTTTAAAAAATGTTCTCTTTGTCGAAATGACATGAGACTTGGTACAGCTGTCAGCACTATCTAGATCTACAAATAAAAAAAAAATTGGAGTGATATCTTGATTTTATATTAGTGTAAAAAAAAAAGTCACATTCAAGATCTTTGGGGTCTCTAGCGACCCCATGCAACAAAATTTAATTTTCTAACAAAGTAATAGTTTTTTTTTTAAACAAATATTATTTTCTTATTTATTAATGTTTTTACTATATTTGTTCCATTTTTGGAGGATTTATTATATTTTTTAAAATTTATATAAATTAATAAATACATATTTTTTTATTAGGTTTTTATACAAAAACAGCTTTTTGTGTACAATTCACTTTATAAAAGACCCACATTTTGAACTTTCATTCATGGGGATAACATGGATAATTTGACATGGTTTGGTGTAAGATTTTTGCCCATCATTTGGAAAATGCCGCTTTAAAAATAAAAAAATATCATTTTTACCAGTAGATGGCTGCAGAGCTCCACTATTTACAATTTGCTATTTGACCAACTAAAAGATATCTTTTTACAAGTTTTTTCAGTTGGATTGATATCTACATATAATAAAATCACAATTATAACAATAAAAATTACTTTTTGTCAAAGTTTAATTTTTTTTTGTACTAAAAAAAACAGTTTTTATGATTTTATGATTAGAATCAAACCAACAAAATGTTGATTCAAAATACATCCATTCAAAATGTATCAGTTCATCCATTACTTTGACAAAAAGTAATTTTTATTTTTATATTTGTGATTTCATAATATGTAAATAAAATCCAAAAATCAAAAAATCAAAAAAAAAGAAAAAAAAAAGAAAAAAAAAGACGTGGCCTAATGGTTAGGGAATCGGGCCTGCAATTGAATCGTTGCGGGTTTGAGTCCCTGATCCGGCAGGGATTGAAGGTGGGGGCAGTGAATAACCAGTGCTCTCTCCACCCTCAATACCATGACTGAGGTGAGACCCTTGAGCAAGGCCCCCAACTGCTCCCCGGGCGCCACAGTGATAGCAGTATGGCTGCCCTCTATTTACTATTTGACCAACAAAAAGATATCTTTTTAAATTTTTTTTCAGTTGGATTGATATCTACATATAATGAAATCACAATTATAACAATAAAAATTTACTTTTTGTCAAAGTTTAATATTTTTTAGACTGAAAAAAAAATCAGTTTTTCAATAGTTACATTATGATTAGAATCAAACCAACAAAATGTCGATTCAAAATTCATCCATTCAAAATTTATCAATTCATCCATTACTTTGACAAAAAGTAATTTTTATTTGTATAATTGTGATTTCATTTAGATAAATCCAAAAATTCAAATCAAAATCAAAATCAAAATCAAAAAAAAAAAAGACGTGGCCTAATGGTTGGGGAATCGGGCTTGCAACTGAAACACTGCGGGTTCGAGTCCCTGATCCGGCAGGGATTGAAGGTGGGGGGAGTGAATAACCAGTGCTCTCTCCACCCTCAATACCAACTGAGGTGAGTCCCTTGAGCAAGGATCCCCCAACTGCTCCCCGGGCGCTGCAGCGATAGCAATATGGCTGCCCACTGCTCCGGGTGTTTGTTCACTACTCACTACTGTGTGTGTGCACTTGGATGGGCTAAATGCAGAACACAAATTCTCAGTATGGGTCACTATACTTGGCCACACGTCACATCCTTTCCTTTCCCACTGAAAAACTTGTAAAAAGATGTCTTTTAGTTAGTCAAATAGCACATAGTAAACAGTGGAGCTCTGCAGCCATCTACTGGTAAAAATGATAATTTTTTATTTTTAAACCGGCATTTTTCAAATGATGAGCAAAAATCTTACACCAAACTATGTCAAATGATCCAGGTTATACCATGAATGAAAGTTAAAAATGTGGGTCTTTCATAAAGTGAATTTTACACAAAAAGCTGTTTTTGTATAAAAACCTATTAAAAAAAATATTTATTTATTAATTTATATAAATTTAAAAAATCATAATAAATCCTCCAAAACTGACACAAATGTAGTAAAAACATTAATGAACAGAAAAATGAATTTTGTTTTAGAAAAAAACTATTATTTTGTTACAAAATTAAGTTTTGTTGCGTGGGGTCTCTACAGACCCCAAACACCTTAAGTGTACAACCCACAATGAAAACCGCACAAGGGTTAAGATTTCAGGGAAGATAATCTGCAGCGATTCTCCTTATGTGTGCGCTGCAACCAGATTTCATAATCGGTTAGGATTTTAAAAATCCTGCAGTGTGAAGCCGGCTTAAGCTCTTTCAAGTTCTCTTGATCTTAATGATTATGTATGACTGTAATAAGAAAAAGGCTGTTCGAGTTCACTCCATAAATGTCTAATGGAATGAGCAAAAATATATATATATTCTAAAAATATACTGCTTGTTGCTTCACAACAGCCTGTATCATTCTACACAAGAGTATACCAGCAACAGACTGTTCATTCTGCATTTCAGAGATCTGTGCATAGACATAATAGACATAGACGCCACATTGGCTGCTGGAAACGAGAAATGCGGCCGCCATCTTGGACCGGGCACACTGTGGAATTGATTACATCGCGTAGCAGCAGCAGAAGTGAGAGAACATGCCTGAACACTGTGTAGGATATTCCTGCTCCAATCGGCGGACCATCGAAAGCAGGGCTCGGGGGATTACAGTCCTTTTTCAGGGTTTTTAGTGTGTGTGTGTGTGTGTGTGTGTGAGCGAGAGAGAGAGAATGAAATACTCCAAGTAGACTCTAATGTAATATTCATATAGTGTTTCTTCAACTTATTAAAATACCTTTACCGTCACTATCTGTTTCTGCTTCTCTATCATATTTATAGTGTGTGATTTGCAAAATTCCTATCATAGCCTACACCTCATATGGTTATGGTTGCGCTTTTGTCCAAAGTGACATAAATACAAAACAATATAATACTTAAATTTAACAGGGAACAGACTGAGATGTTGGTCAGATTATAGCTAATAAGGAGAATAGCAAAAATGAACAACGTCAATTCAGTCAATAGCATAATGAAATAAACAATGAAAATGAGGGAAAACAGCAATAATAAACAATGTCAATTCAAGCAAAATATAATAACAGCATGGTAAGACCACATTAAGGAGAATATCAATAATGAACAACAATGTCAAATTAATAAACAGCCAAATGAAAATAGAATAAAACTATACAAACCATAACGCATTAGAAGTGCTTAATGAACTAAGTCCATGTTGTAAGTCTTTAGACCCTCTTAAAAGACCCAATACTATCACAGGAACGGAGATATTCATTATATTACTGTTAAGCTCACTATCAATATTAAAATACGCCAAACCATGTGTCATGTATCACAGCTACATTTATGACCTTTGCAGCAAAAAAACCGCGTGAAAATCAGTTCGGTATTCCGTGAGGTATGATTAATTAAATGCGTTGACAGCTCATTACACCTGCCAAACAGATTACACTGAGTGGAGCGGGTGACCGGTCCAAGATGGCGGCCCCACGTCTCGTCAGCCCCAGTAGGGAGTATCGGTCGATGCGGCGTCTACTCTCTATATATGTCTATGGATCTGTGTACTTCCTTATTAAACCCACACACTACTCTGTAAACATGTGACTGAGTCAGACCAGCTGACTGTATCAATCTTTAAGGGTTGTTCTGAGAGAACTCACTGTGCTTTCACCTCTCAAGCAGAACAGCTCAACACCTTCCTCCTGCAGGCCCTGCTCCATCTAAACCACATTATTTTATCCCTTACACTCTAAAAAATAAAAAACACAATTTGTTGAGTCAGCTTAAAATAATTTGTTACCCTGCTGCCTTAAAATTTTAAGTTCAGTCAACTAAAATAAGTTTATTCAACTTGAAATGTTAAGTTGTACTAAGTAACAACTTAGATATTTGTGTTTGCTAAACTTAACAGATGGGTAAGTAACCCAGCTGCCTTAAAATTATAAGTTGATTGAACTCAAATATCTAAGTTGTCACTTAGTATACTTTAACATTTCAAGTTGAATAAACTTTTTTTTTGAGTTGACTGAACTTAAAATTTTAAGGCAGCCAGGTTACAAATTATTTTATTATTTATTGTTTTTTACAGTGTAGCAGTTTTATGTCCTGAAATGATTTGTTCAGACATTCGTTTAATGTAACTGAAGATCCAAAAACAAAAGGATCAGTATGTTCATAAATGATAATACCATCTGCTCAGCAGGATGTAACTCTTTGCTTATACTGCCCTCCATTGGCTATAGAGTAATAGTGATTATTTTCTTATTAGCTTAAGTATTAACAAAAGACATTTTAAACATTGTTAATGCAGATAGGAGTTAAATGGGAATGCTGGCACTGTTTGAATATATTTGCTAATGTAACTGACATCTAAGTCAACAGGATGTTCAGAGCTTTCATTCTGGTGACAAAATTAGACATTCATTAGATTCAAAACATTAAACACTATACTACTTAACAGTTTAGTGATATTTTGAATGTTTTTTTTTTTTTTTTTAAGTCTCTTATTTTCATCAACACTGCATAAAAAAATCAGTAAAAACAGTAATATTGTGAAATATTATTACAATTAAAATTTTAATACAATTTTATTTTTTCTATGTTAGTGTATTTTAAAATGTAATTTATTCCTGTGATGCAAAACTAAATTTTCAGCATGATTACTCCAGTCTTCAGTTTCTCACGATCCTTCAGAAATCATTATAATTTGCTGATTTGCTGCTTAGGAAACATTCCTATTATTATCGATAAAAACAATTGTGCTGCTGAATATTTTTGATACTTTGATGAGTAAATAGTTGAATAAATAGTTCAAAAGAACAGCATTTTGTACCGAAAAGCAGAGGTGTAAATACTTAGTAACTGTTCTTTATTATACTTTATGATTTTTGCTGGTCATCATGACTAGAATCTTTCCTCTTTTACTAAGCTAACAATCTGATCAAATTACACTCCAGGCCGAACTTCTCCAGCCACTGACGTCAATTACTTGTAAACTGTATCTGGACACAACCTCTAATTCATCATTCCTAAAGCAATATATTTTAATTACAGTCTTTGTTGAAGATGGACAAACTTGACATCTAATATTTGAGTCTTCATCTAAAATATTAACTATAAAATCAACTTTTTCTGAAACTAAAATGCAATTTCTAGGATGAGGTTAATATCACTACATAGTTTAGAGTTGCATTCAAGTATGTTTTGGCTAGATCATTGTTATACAATATGAATTATTTCACTATAGTTTGTCTGTAGGTAAAGGGCAAAGAACAAGGAAGTTCGAGCACAAAAAAACAAAACAAAAAAAAATCTCTAAATGTCAATCACAACCAGCTAAAGCAATTTGATTGTCTGCACAACCGTCATTAATGGGGAAATAAAACACTGTTAAAAGTTAATCAAATATTAACCAGGTTGCTTTAATTTGTGCAATGTAATTATCTGTTGGCTCAATGAACTTTGTGAACTTGTATTTTTTAATAATGGATTGGGGAAGTCCCAAAACACATGACACTGAACACATCCTGTCAAAAGCAAACACCAATCAGATAGAAAGGGTTGAGTATCTTGAGCTTCTCTATTGTTCATTTCCTAAAGAAATAAATCAAACAAACTAAGATTTCTCTGGGTTTTTCTTGGCCGAGTCATGATTTCTGCAGAACTTTCTCAAAGCGCAGTGACTCACAGGCAGCGCACAAATCATCTTGCCCACTTTCTTTTAAGACTCTTTCACTCAAGGTGAGGAGACACAGCCTTTGCTCTTCCTGGGAAATGATGTCAAGAGAAGCCTGGCAAGGGAAAACTGCTCACCGTGAGCGCACAGACCTCACAAGAGTGGGGGGTAAATCAGATGGAGGAGAACAACAGCGTGGGGCAGGGTCGTCTGAACAGCTGTAGGGAATGATAATGAAACCATAGCAACTGCGTCAAAGGTATTTTGATAGACCAACAAAAGTAGTCTTGACCCTTCCCATCTGGAGGCCTTTAGACTCCCAGTCAATGAGCACATGGTGGACACACAAAAGAGCTGAAAGACACCTGAGATTTACAGGCAAATGTTTTCCCAGTCTTGCTTTATCTGTTACTAGTTAAATGCAAATCATATAAACAGTTACAGTGTGCGTAATTGTATTGAATGGACACTTGTAGTGTATTTCAAATCTTAAAAGCAGATAATAGTCATAAAATTAAAGGCCAATTAAGTTAAAGAGAATACACTTAAAAAGTGTGATTTCGAATACTGCCTAATTAAAATGTATAAATTTACTGTACATTTAGTAACGCTTTCCTTTGTTAACATTAGTTAGTTAACATAAACTAACAATAAAAAAAATATAGTGCACTTTATTTTAGTGTCCTTGTTACAGTTAATTATACCTTTAAGTACTGAGTAATATTAATTAACTACATATACTTACCATATAGTTGCATGTAATTATGCAGAATTTATTGTTATTAGTATAGTATATGTATACTATAGTACAGTGCCGCCCACTAATACTGACTTGGTAAATATGCGCAAAGGCGGCTGTGAAAATAAATATGCACCATTTATCTTTTAGATCTTTCATTCAAAAAATTCACAAATTTCAAAACTTTCATTGAAGTACAACAGTTGAAGGTGGGAGGAAACTCACATTATGAAATAAATGTTTTTCTCCAATGCATGTTGGCTACCGTTATTGCCACCTCTAGAAATGTTGAGTAAAATATCTCTGAAGTATATTCATTCATATTTACATTTTGTAGCACACCAGGCTGGCTGAAATTGTCCAGCCATGACTTCCTGTTCCACAGGATTATAAATATGAGGAACACAAAGGCCACAATCCCTTAATCATCTATCACAAGGAGTAAAACCAAAGAATACAGTTCTGATGTACAGAACAAGATCGTTGAGCTTCACAAAATAGAAAGTGGCTGTAAGAAAACAGTTAAAGCATTGAAAATCCCCATTTCCACCATCAGGGCAATAATTAAGATGTTCCAATCAACTAAAGATGTTACAAATCTGCCTGGAAGAGGACGTGTGTCTTGTTCTGATGCACGCTGAGGAGGAGAGTTTGAGTGGCCAAAGACTCTCCAAGTATCACAGCTGGAGAACTGCAGAGATTAGTTGAATCTTGGGGTTAGAAAGACCCTGCATCACTACATGTTGTTCAAATGGGTTTTAAGAAAAAAAAAAAAAGAATAATCTAAAAACAAAACAAAAAAATGCTTATTTAAAAACAAACTCCAGCATATTCAGTTGTCAGACATGGCTGAAACTTCAAACGGGACTGGTTTCTATGGTCAGATGAAACTAAAAAAAGAGCTTTTTAGCAGTAAACCCACCAGATGGGTTTGGTGCAAACAAGAATAAAAAGAACTTCATGCCCACGGTTAAATAAACTGCTGGATCTTTAATGCTGTGGGCCTGTTTTTCTACCAGAGATCCTGGACGTCTTGTTCAGATACATGGCATCATGGATTCTATCAAATACCAACAGATAAAAAAATCTAAACTTGACCGCCTCTGTAAGAAATCTTATAATGGACCCTGGATCTTCCATCAAGACAATGATCCAAAACAAACATCAAAATCAACACAAAAAAAATGTGTCACTGAGCACAAAATGAAGCTTCTGCCATGGCTGTCTCAGTTCTCTGACCTGAACCCTGTAGAAAATGAGTGGGGTGAACTGAAGAGAAGTAGAACCAACATGGATCACGTATTCTGAAGGATCTGAAGAGATTATGGATAAAGGAATGGTCTCTGTTCTCCAAACTCATCAGGCATTACATGAGAAGACTCAGAGCTGTTATCTTGGGAAAAGGATGTTGCAATAATTGGGTGCCAATAACTGGCTATGTGAACCAGAGAAAAACATTTATTTCATAATGAGCCCCCCACCCACCCACCCACCCACTTTCCATTGTTTTACTTCAATGAAAGGTTAGAATTTCATAAACTTTTGGAATAAAAAATCAAAAGGATAAACAATGATTTATTTTCACAACCACCTTTGCTCATATTTACCAATTGTGACAATATTAGTGGATGGCACTGTATACTATAGTATATGTAACATCTGTAACGGACACTGTAAAATAAAGAGTTACCAAAAAAACATTTATTAATCTTAGTTAATGTTGCTTCCAACATTTACTAATACATGATTAAAATAAAAAAAATCTGTTGATATTACTTAATGGACCTGCGCTAACATGGACGGAATAATTTTACTAGCATTATCAAATATTTTGTAACAAATGTATTGCTGATTGTAAGTTAATATTATTTAATGCAATAAATATAGTTAACAAATATTACGTTATCTAACTGTAATGCGTTACTGTGCATTTTATAATGATTACATGCTTTAAAGTTGTACACATATTTTTGATTCGGTGACTAACATACTAAGCACATGTAAAGTACTTGATTATAATTTTAACTATTTTTGATATTACATTTAAAATTTAAAAAATGTAAATGTATTCAATTGGAACAGAATAGAACAGAAATTACAATATATCTTAGTTTATCATAAATGGTTGTTAGTACACTTTAACCCCACTATATTCCACTTTGGGTCAAAAAACACTCTAAAGTTTAGCTAATATATAATGCATTGCACTGAATTGAAAACGAAAATGCAATTAAGCGTCAGGAAATATATCTATTTTTTTAAAGTATATTCTTTCCATAAAAGGTTCTCTTTTTTAAAGGATGCTAAATGTACTTCTTTTTTATATGGGCATATTGCAATATTGCATGCTACTGACCTACATTTAAAGACCTATATTCTGTTTGAATAAACAGAAGTTGTGAGCGGTATGTATAGAATTACAATTAATATCATTTTCCACTGTCAAACTGTTATTGTTCCCATTAAAGACAGTGAGAGGCACGTATGTTCTTACTTCACAGGAAATTAAAAACCCTCCATGACAAAATGGTACAACAGATAGAAAACGTGGCATTTAGCTGGTAATACGTGACATTGTTCATCGTATCAGACATGTAAATGCCCTTTTCACAATAAAAGAGAAGTGAAAATGTGAAAAAATACAAAGGCTGGGGGAACAAAGTGAAAGGTCAGAGCCTACTTGGGTCACACAAGCCGGTAGATAGATTTCAAACCACACAGGAAAATAGGAAGTGCGGTTAGACGATTTCCAAAATTCGTGTAGGTAACAACTGATCTCGCCTTGGTATCAAAGCTAATTAAACTTTATAGGTCATGCATTCCTCTTTCCTGTTCAGACCTCTGCTTCTTTCCTGTGAGGTCTGTCTGATGTATATTTTAAAGTGCAGACGTGCATGACAAGCATAAGATAAAACTACTGTTTTTGTTTCCATGCAGTCAATTCATGCATCCTGTGGTTAGTGAGAGCGAGAGAGGTATTCCCTGACTTCATATGACTTCAGCATGATGTCCTTATCCTTACAGAGGAACTGTTTAAAATCAAGTGCGGGAAAACATTTCTTCAAGGGTTCTATGAGTCTATTGTTGTGGTTTTGGATCACTGTTAAACATATTTGATCACTTTTGGGATTTAACTAACAATAGATAGATTCATTTGTTTTATACATTATACATGCAATTATACATCATTACTCAATTAAAATAATGTCAACTGTACAGGATGTTAGTGCAGGGTTGCCCTTTCCCAACTCAAAAAAATGATTGTTCAATTTAATTAATTAGACTGAGTTAAAGTAACATGATTTTTGAACATTTTGTACAAACTTAATTTTACTGTGTACTTTTTTTAACAGTAAGATTTTTAATGTTTTTTTTTTTTAAAGTCTCTTCTGCTCACCAAGCTTGCATTTATCTGATCCAAATTACAGCAAAAACAGTAAAATATTTTTACTATTTAAAATAACTGTTTTCTATTTGAATATATTTTAAAATATAATTTATTCCTGTGATTGAGCTACATTTTTACCATCATTAATCCAGTCACTTGATCCTTCAGAAATCATTCTTATATTCTGATCATTTTTATTATTATTATTATTATGTTGAAAATAGCTGAGTAGAATTTGTTCAGGTTTCGGTGATGAAAAGAAAGCTCGGAAGAACAGCATTTATCTGAAATAGAAATGTTTTGTAACATTATAAATGTCACTTTTGATCAATTTAAAGAATCCTTGTTAAATAAAAGTATTAATTTCTATAATTACTTCCCAAATTAATTCCCAAAAATAAATTAATAACTAATACTGACACCAAGAGTTTGAATGGTATAGTGTATAATGTTACAAAAGTGTTTAATTTCAGATTAATGCTGATCTCTGGATCTTTCTATTCATCAAAGATGAAAAAAAAAAGTTTCTTGAACAGCAAATCAGCATATTAGAATGATCATGTGAGTAATGATGCTGAAAATGTAGCTTTGATCACAGTAATAACTTGCATTTTTAAATATATTCAAATAGATTTACTGTTTTTGCTGTATTTTGGATCAAATAAATGCAGGCTTGTTGAGCAGAGGAGACTTCTTTCAAAAACATTAAAAATCTTACTGTTCAAAAAATTTTGACTTGTAGTGTACATTTAAAAATTAACATTAATAAATCAAACCTGCACAAATCATTTTGCTGACTTAAGTAACTGGGCAGTAAATTTAGGAATTATGTGGTATTTTATGTGTTTTTCAGTAAAGGGAAAGACATTTTAGTGTTTAATGTTCAATTATGTTGGACATTTGCAGGAGTTTTTTGAAATGTTTTTAAATTTTGTGGTTACCATTATGCAGAAATGTGTGGCATGTGCTTAGGCTGTGGGCACTCTGTGAATAATAGCTAGTATAGTGTCAGTATTAAAACTAGTCTTTTTTTTCATAATATAATATTTTGCATAATGATGTTAACAGTTGCTTGTTTAAACATAAGAAAATTTATTAAACTTCAGTATATTATATAAATTAAAAAAATGGTCCCACATAAATAACGTTAACTTTCTTCAATTAAATCAAGTATGGAAAGAAAAAAATCTATGACGTGTGCAAAAGAGGAACAAATACAGTTTAAAAGGTCTCCAAGTTAAACCACCACAATGTTATTACCTTGTTAACATGTATGCCCTGACTGGACCTAAATGCCTGGAGCTTGTTGTTGCGACGTTACTTCTCTGTTGGGCAGACTGTAAGTTTAATAGCTTATCTCTTTGCACTGAGATTCAATGATGGCACTATGTTTTTAGTATTATCTGCTTTTAGTTATTTCAATTCAAGCTTCTTACTTAATCACTGGCAGCCTGGATGTAAACAGCAACATCCACATGCGTAGTATTTCCATGTAAAGTTTCATTTGTGCTGTCTTTAAGGCAGCCCTTCTCCGCAGGATGAATTGGCTCCCCTTGAAGTACAGTTCCATTCTTTGGATTTCAGAAATGTCCTACACTGGAAACATCCACACAAAGCTGTCAAGAACCTGACATATTTTGTTCAGCATAAAATGTAAGCGTACACAACTTACTTGTGAAAGAATGTAAATTAAGTTTGTTGATTAACTTACCAATATCTGAAACACCTAAACTGAATCCTCAGCATTTCATATCGGTTACCTCTTATTGATTTCAGATACGGAGACAAGGAGTGGATTAATTCTGAGCACTGTCAAGGCATCCAATCGCTGGAGTGTGATCTGAGCCAGGCGACATCGGATCCCAGAGAATGGTACTACGCCAGGATCCGTTCCTTCTCATCCGCGGGCTTATCGTCCTGGGTCCTCAGCCACAGGTTTTACCCTCAATGGGAATGTGAGTATACTGCATTATTTTAATTATAATTTTACCTCAGAAATGCTTAGAATGCTTAGACATTTGTTTACATTTGAAATGATCTTCCATTCACATATGGTTAATTTGGATACAAAGGTGCTAATCAAACAGGAAGAAAGATTACACAATGCAATTGTGATGGCATAACAGCACAATTTTATATTTAGTTTTGTCCTTCCTGTGGAACTTCTCACCAAATAACTTCCTCTAAATTACAGCCACTTTCAGCCCACCGCAGATAAAGGTGACTGTAACAGGACGGATCATTTCGGTTCAGATCAGACCTCCGAGGTCACCGCTGCGAGGAGAGAAGGGCTCTAGGATACGAGTGACAAAACTGCAGAAACTGAAATTTAGAATATACATAATGCACAATGATGTAGAAGAGGTAATGTATATATGCAAGTATGCATTTGAAATGACAGATTTAAACAATATCACTCGGTCAAGAGTGGTGTTGTTCAGATTATATGCACAGTTTCAGCCTAATAAACAAGGAGTTAATACTAAATAACTAACATTTAAACACAGTATTGCCAGTTTCTTTGTTTTTGCAGTTTGCCATTTGTAAATTTCATGGGTCTAGTTTCCGGTCTCATCCACGTCCAGCTGTTTTTAGCTGTACAAAACAACTCGTTTTGATGCTTGATATTACAAATTTGTGTGTTTTATCATATTATTTTAATGTATTATCTTAATTATGAACACACTGGTTTGTAGTGCAAACAGTTTTACCGTTTACTGCACGTTGTTATTCTTCTGGTTATTTCCTTATAGTGGCTAATAAACCTGAATTATCGCCCATAGGCTTACTTCCGCGTTGAAGAATAAGGTGGATAACCTGCAGAAATATTCAGTGTAAAATCCTTACCGCTAATGCACAGACAATTTGTCTGAAACGCACAAACACAGAAAGCGGAGTGATACAACAAGTGAAAAGTCGACCGTTGACGGCTCTGGTTGTATCAATGATCTTGGAACGCCCTTCGACCAATCAGATTCAAGGACCGAAACTAACTGTTGAATATTAAAATTAAAGGGATAGTTCACCCAAAAACGACGTTCATGTTGTTCCAAAACTGTATGACTTTATTTCTTCTGAGGAACATAAAAGATGTTTTAGGAAATGTCTTTTTTTCCATACAGTGGAAGTCAATGAAGTCAATGATCGCAATACTCACCAAACGGTTCTTCAAAATATCATTGTGTATCAGGGACAAATAGTCAAATGGCTACTTGCTTATTATTCTGAAAGAGCAAATGACTAGGTTACGTAATTAGCTTAATTAATTTATATCATTATTTATTTATTGATGCAATTTGTTACACTGTAGGAAATAAAAGGCTGGCATGCGCAGAGCAAATTGCTTTTCATTTGGCATTTTTTTCCAAAATGTTTTAACATTTTTAAGCAATAACTGTCTAGCACCCCACTCCCTAAAATGACTGTGTTTATTAGACTCCGAACCTTCACTAGACCTTCACCAATCCCATCTTTCCCAAACAGGAAGTTTATGAAACAGACAGCTGCTCCAAGGAGCTCGTGATCGAGGGGCTACGTCCGAAAACCACCTACTGCCTTCAGGCTGTGTCCGTTACTCCTCGCTCAGGCCGCCAAAGCTCACGGAGTCCCAGCACCTGCATCAGCACTCATTGAAGGCTTAGTGTCTCCCACAGGTAAGCCTTACGTAACACATGATATGGTTTCTTTAGTATGGGAAACACCTGAGATAAATGAGGGTGTCCATGACAAGCTTCCGCCTTTGTGCTTTCTCCAAGTTGCCTCCTGGGCATTGATAGTTGACAGACAAAAAGACGACAAAGTGAGCACAGACACGCTACTTGTCATCTGAGACACCCTCAGATCAAGTTCCAACCACCTTAGGATAAAATTAAGACAGTTTCAGTTCTGAGAATTTCGAGTGTTCTCTTTTTGCACATACAAGACGCATGTGTATTTTTGAGCATGAGTGTTTATTATTTCTGGTTTCGATTATAACATTTCTGTGTTATCTGCCTGCAGGGTAAGGCTGCTTCTGGAGCTTTGTTCAACATGAAAATTACACACATGCACACTACATAGTGAAATGTCTGCAATTTTTCACCAAGGTCACATTTACTAAGACCAACTATAAGCCTGGCTTTGCCTTTAGGTTACATTAAAGCTGAAGTGTGTCATTTCTGCACCGCTAGCACCATCACCATCAGCAAAATAATGACTGTTTACATGCAGGTTTCCTGAATGTCCTCATTTTCATTGGGTGGAGAAAGACACCGTGCCGCCCTCAAATCACACCACTGGTTTTAGCCAAAAGGAGTGAAAAGTGTTAACTAAAGTGTTTTTTTTTCTCAGGGAAATCAACTAATGCTTACTTGAAGATACTTAGTATTAAGTATTACATTTTTTTTTTTATTTAAATGCATACACACTTCAGCTTTAAGGCTAATGACTGTTGAAATGAACTAATGAACTAATAGTCACGTTTAGTGCCAAGAACTAAACACCAGACAGAAGCAGTTGAATATTTTATAGATACAAACAAATGGTTACAGCATTTGACTGAAAGTAAAACTAAATAAATTATAAAAGAAAACCAATGCTTAAATGTTGTATAAAGTATTTATTGGTCACTTGTGTACAGTAAAATAGTAGAATTTGATATAAATGAGATGATTCTGGGCTCAGCCCTTTTTTCTTTGAGCCCTCCTGGAGCAAATAACCAGTCCACATCTGAACAGAACAGCTTTTAACATTAAACTGGTCACATGGGTAAAACATCGGATAAAAACACCTCAATACAACATACACTGTGCAGACACTAAAAAGCAAAAGCAGTAAAACTATTCGCAGTGCATGTGTACCATGTAACAATCTTTCAAAACCATTTCACGAGACTTCAACTTTGGTGAAAACGTACATCTTCTGTTGCTTTCTCTAAAGGTTTTCTGTCCTTGACATTTGGGAATCGTCCAAATAAAACTGCTTTAAAGGTTTGATCTCTGCATTCTCCCAAAATAGGAGAAATGATTGTGCTTAGACAATAACACCAGATGAATTCAAAAACAGGCATCATATTATAGTTACCTCATCTAGTAATGATCATCGCAAGACATAAAAAGGAGGCACCACAATGTCTCTCCAGTCCTTTGCTCTTATGAATCCTAATGTGCAGTTGTATATCTAAACTATGTTTTAATACAATAATTATCATTACTCAAAAATTCCAGTGCTACAAAACGTATTTTGTTCTTTAAAACATCACATAATGGGTGTTTTTGAACAAGACTCAGAGGGAAAAAAACTGTGATTATTTCCAAACAAACAGTACATTTATGCTGACTGATATAATTACAGTAAATAATTCTAGTCTCTACTATAACAAGCTTTTCAATACTGAGTTGAGTTCAAACTAAGAGTACAGTACTCTTACATTTGACACCCTAGAACCACAAATTAACATTTCAGTTTGTTCAGTTAAACATGTTCCAGATCACAGTTTCCACATCTTGAAGATACAAAACAATAAGTGACACAAAGCGAGAAAACGGAAAAGCAAGACGCTGAACGACTTAAGTCCGTAATAGACAATGAACAAGTTAACAATTCAGTCTTTCACACAAGGCTCAAATACATATAGAATGCAAGTTAAAAAAGCATTTGGGTTTTGCAGAAACAGTTTAAATCACAGCTGTATATTTTAAGGAAATGTATAATGTATATAATCAATTATAATTCTAAAGCTTCTGCTTTAAAGATTTAGTCAAACTACTGCAACGTAAAACTCAAAATCAAGCTTCTCATCCTGGTGCTTGATGAATCTATTAGTTAAATTCATTTTTTAGGGTTTGTATAGACTGGAATGATTTGTAAAAATACCAACATTGATAGACACTAACAATATAGTTAATTCATTTATCACTATTTGGCAGCATAATGCAACATCTCTCTATATATATATTTTTCGTTTGCTTCTCATTTGGGTTACGCAAGCTAAAAAGCTATATACATGTGTACACCTCTAAAAGACATAATTTGATAAGCATCCGACTTAAAGCTAAAAAAGCAGAGAGTTCATGAGGTGGCTATCCAATATGAGCAGAAAGAAATTATGCCAATTTCAAAAACAAAACCCTGAAAATATAAAGTATTAGTACAGGGAAAAAATAGCGAGCTATGTTGATCCAAGTTAGCTATATTCGCTATGCCACTTCAGTTGTACAACTATTATTATTTACATAAACACTGTGGGCCCTGTTTATGCCTTTCATATGACATTACGTGATCAAAAATGCCTGAACGCTTTAAAAATCAGTAGTTTCTAAGAGAATCTTAGATTTTGTTCATCAGTGTAAAAGGTTTACAAATCAAGTCACTTTGTAAAAACTACAAAACCAGCAGTTCTACTGTAAATTCAGTGGAATGTTGATCATTCACTTCATATATGTCACTTCATATTAAATTACATATCAAAGTAAACAGCATATAAATAAAAGTACCACAGTATATCTCCAGCAGCAATGGCTCAAAAATTGATCGAAGGCCATGATGTTAATCTTGGGGGAAAAACGAAACAAAAACAACAACTAAATGTCATGTTGAACAGACAGATTCAAGACAAAAGTGTTCCAGATTGTGTTCCAGATGCAGCTTATTTCAGGATAAAAACTCTTTCTCCAGTTCGAAGACAGACGGTCGACTTGGTGTGCTCTGTATTCGACAGAGGGGAACCGTGCAGTCTCGTTTTTGACCCTCTGTGTCCATATCCAGTAAAGAGCAGCCCATTTTGACCTCTGAGGGGAGGACCATGTCCAAGTTTTGGGCACTCTTCTCCCCAGAGTAGTGCCCGAGAGAATAGCTCTTATTGCGGCTCTTTAGAAGACCCCAGGAGTGAGGTTTGCTTCTTAGGGAAAGCGGTCTGGGTCTCGGTACTGATTCCCCGGAGGCTTGCTTCTCATGAGCCGGCTCTCTGTCAGCCTTCTTGTTCATGGATGTGGTAGAGAAATCAGCTGGATTAGCCTGGGAGCTACTGCTGCCATTAACTAAAGCAAAGAAAGCAATGTCATTAATAAACAATTATTGAAAACAAAACTTGACTGTTATGAGTTAATGAGCAGAGTAAAACCTCTAAACGCTCACTGATGCTTCAGAAGGAAACACAATACATTAACAGCCAGGGTGAAAACTTTTTGAATTTGAAGATCAGGGTAAATTTATCTTATTTAGTCTCCTGGGAAACAAGTAAGTATCTTAAGTAGCTTCTGAAGGGCAGTACTAAATGGAAAAGAATTGACATTCAGGCAAAATAAGAAAAATGTACACATTCATTCTGTTCAAAAGTTTACATCCCTGGCACTTAATGCATCGTGTTTCCTTCCGGAGCATCAGCGAGCATTTGAACCTTCTGTAATGGTTGCATATGAGTTCCTCAGTTGTCCTCAGTGTGAAAAGATGGATCTCAAAATCATACAGTCATTATAGAAAATTAATTTGTGAGACCTGAAGGATTTTTCTGAAGAACAGCAGGCAGTTTAACTGTTTAGGACAAACAAGGGACTCATGAACAACTAAACCACTAAACAACAACAACAAAAAAAAAACATCTGTTGATCATTTAGGTAACAACACAGTGCTAAGAATCAAGTGTATGTAAACTTATGAACAGGGTCATTTTTATAAGTTCAATTATTATTTTCTCTTGTGGACTATGTAAGAGATCTTATTCAGGTCAGTACGAAATAAAACAATAACATGCATTTTTGTATGCTCCCTCTTATTTTGGTAAAATAATTAACATTTTGCAGATTCTGCAAGGTGTATGTAAACTTTAAATATATTTTAGATAAAATATAAATCCATAATAACATGGAAAAATCTAAAATAATCAATCATTTTAAACGATAAAGTAAATACAGTACACTATTATTAAATTAAACAATGTTTTCAGATGACAGCAAAGTTATGTATTATGTATTAGGATTATCTGATGTGTTAGATGACAGCAAAGGTAATCAATGTTTAAAACAAACAAACAAACAAACAAAAATTATCTGTATTTGCTGATATTCAGTTTTTATTTTTACATAGTAATTTTTATCTATTTTTTATTTATATTACCTTTGCTGTCATTTAACAAAAACACTAATGATTTAAATCCAGCTAAATTAGTTAAAAGTCAGCTAAAATATCAATTTTTCATGGTGTTAATTATAATGTTGTGAAGCCTCACTTGTAGCATTTATAACGATCAATTTTATATTAATTATTAGTTCTGGGTTTTGACACAAATTTAACAATTCTGATTCACAAGCTTGCAATTCAATTTAATTTCCAATTCGATTCAATTTGATTTCCAATTCGATTCAATACAGATTATTTTGGACATACATCAGGTACAGTAAATGCCATATATTAAGGAAAAAAAAAAAAATCTCTCAACTAATGCTGTAAAATATGTCAGTTGGTACCTTAATATAATATTCAATGTTAAAAATTACATCGCTATATAATTTCATCACTATATTTCTACTCCGATTCATTTTTTGAAATTTAAACATTTGAAATGTTATAAACAAATGGTGACCAATTTATTCAAACAAATTATACACTAAAGAACAATAAAAATGATCATGAATGTTACATGGTGCATATATTTAGCAAAATGCTCCTCTCTAGAGTTTATTTTTCTAGCTCACTAAGGAGTTTATGGTCAACGATTATTTTCTAAGGTAAAAGTGACATTACATGACATTGTTTACAAGCTGTTATACTGACGTATCTGTGCAGTAAAAACACTGATTGAGTTATTACATGAGACAGGATACAGATTTCAGTAAGTTATAGTCTATCATTTACCATAGCTTCAAATGTTCATTCATGTTTATTTCATGCTAAAACTGGAATTAAAGCGGAGGAGACAATCAGTTGACGTGCCGCTTCTCTTGAACTGTGGCGCTACAGCGATCTGTCACTCCACATAAAACGGCGTCAAAACGGCATTTATTGTTTTAATATTGTAATAAAATGGACAGTATTTGAAATCGGAGACTTTGTTTCATATCAAAAGTAACAAAGCATAAAGCTTATTGCGATTTATTGGATGGGAGACGTACTACTTCACTGAAAACAGGCTAGACTAATCAATTCTTGGGATTTAACAAATCAATATCATTTTGTAAAAATGAGAATCGATTAAAACCGAGAAATGTATATTTTTTTACCCAGCTCTATTGATGGAATATTTTATTATTTTTTTTAAATAAATTTTGACAAAATAAAATGTAAAAAATAACTCATCACTCACTGGTCTGACACACAGCAGGGCTGGACTTCTTTCTCCTAAGACGAGAGCTGGATCCAGAAGTATGATCTTGTACAGGAGCTGAGGAAAGAACATCACTAGTGCCTGTATTCTGCTGTGCCTGGGAATTGCTACCTGGAGTCTCATTTATTAGGTTATACCCAGATCCCCCAAAATCAGACTGCAGGAGGCACTTGGTGGAGTTGCACTCAGAAATCGATGACATGGCGAGTAGATTTACGGGTCCTGCGGTAACCTCATCCTTGCGTGAGCGGCTACCAGGGGGGCTGGTGCTGCGGCGGAAACGAGTGGCACGCTGAAACAGGCCCTCTCGTTTTTTCTTCTCCTCACGTGGCTCTGGTTCCTCATTAGGAGCACCCTTACAAACCTCTCGCAGGTCAAAGCCAAACGCGACAGATGCCAGGATGGAGGCACAACCATAGAGAACAGTGTCCGTGCGCCGGCGTGTAGTGGTGCGCTTCAGGCTGTTGGTGGGTGTGTGCTGCGGTGTGGTGCTGGTGGAACTTGTGGACGTTGTTGGGTCTTCCTGGCTGTCACCTCCACCAACTGGCCCTTGGGTCTCCCCCTGTTCATCCTTCCACAGAGGTAGATCAATATACACCTGGTTGGGGAACTTGAGTTGCTTTGGTTTGTTGTCAGATCCATCAGCAGAGCATACTTCATCTTTATTGGTTCCTGGGAAAACAACATTTTTCACAAAAATATTAAGCAGAGCAACACTGATTATAATAATAAAATGTTTGTTGAGCACCAAATTAACATATTAGAATATAGGCCTGGGTGATTTTTCCAATTTTATTGAATAATTTAAATTTAATGTCGCCATGATTTTGTTAGAAGTCGAGGAATTGCGATTTTGAATAGAAATATTACCAAACATTCAAATTAGACACTTTGACAATATGCCAATGATAACAGTGAAGAGATAAGAACGATGCAACCGCATGCTGCCGCACGTGATTAACCGCTCACGTGTCGCTCATATCGTTAGGCGCCATTCACAACTTCTTTTAACTTGAGCACCGCATTTTTATAATGCCGTTTCATTCATGAGACACTGCAACAGTCAAACATGTCCATGTTTACATAGAAAAACAATGGAAAAGAAGCACAATTGAATAAAGTTGTTTTTACAGAACATTTATAGTTAATAATAGTCTACTGGTGTTATACTTTCAGTCATTTTGAATTTGAATTACCTTGACTTTTCGAGATTGTTTTTAAGGCATTTTCCTCATATTATTTCTTAACATATAATACATAAAAGTCAAGTTTGTACAGAATGTAGATGTAGTTCACGCATTTTTGCTGCAAAGATATTTAACAAGTCTTGTTTAACATTTACATCATGTTGACAACCTCATGTGTGGTGCACTTGGAATAAAATATTCTTTAAATAGAGGGTCAAAAATGAACAAGTTACTTAAATCATTTTGTAGTTACATTTTTAAGTTGACTACTTAATCATTAAAAAAAAAAGTAAGAATTTTTATGTTTTGTTTAATTTATCACCCCGCCCGTACTAGAATGATTTCTGAAGGTTCATGTGACACTGAAGACTAGAGTAATGGCTGCTGAAAATTCAGTTTTGCCATCATAGGAAAATGTTTTCAAATAATATAGTTCTTTTAACAGTATTTCACAATATTACTGTTTTACTATATTTCTGATTAAATAAATGCAGCCTTTAGGAGCATAAAAGACTTAAATAAATTAATTTAAAAAAAAAACTTTTTACACTTAAAACAAAATAGATGATTAAAAGACTGCTGCGAACAAGCAATTTGGAAACAAGATTGGATAGAAAAAAAATGTATTAACTGTGCAGATTTTAGTAGTTAAATCTACTTAGTATTAGTACTAAATAAGTAGTAACTGACTCCGTTCAACCAAAATACAGCAGAATGCTGCACATAAATAAGTGCCATGACACTGGCTGAAAATCTGAAATCTTCCCCTACACCCTTAAGTAGGGACAGCTATTTATAGTGGTGTCTGAAACCATAGGGGACGTTATTGGAGTACACTCATTTAGGGTTGTCAAAAGGTACCGAGTTCGGTACTTTCGGTACTGAAATTTTAAAAACGTCCATTTCCCGCTCACATTTGAGCGCTGTTGAGCAGATTTTTAAACATCGCTGATTGGCCATAGTGTTCACGTGCTCAACAGACATGACTGTGATTGGCTACAATGATAAGCGATTCATGCTCCTCACCGAGCGCTCACATATAAGCACAACCAGAGGTACAGGCATAAATTACTTGATTATTAAACACTTTAATTAAGGTTTATACATGCTAGATTCCATCACAGAGTTCAAGATAAATCTTCCATACTACTGGTGCTGCCGGTTTGCTAAGTTTCAAATGATTATTAAAGGGTTAGTTCACCCCAAAATGAAAAGTCTGTCATTACTCCCCCTCATGTTGTTCCAAACCTAAGAACTTTGTTCATCTTTGAAACAAAATAAGATATTTTTCATGAAATCCAAGAGCTTTCTGACCCTGCATAGACAGCAACGAAACTACCACATTCAAGGCCCAGAAAGGTAGTACGGACATTGATTAAAGTCCATGTGACATTAGTGGTTCAACCATAATTTTATGAAGCTGCAGCTGAATCATCCATCCATCCTGCTCTCGTGTCAGTCTTCAACGTGCGTTCACAACAGTACCACAACACAGGTGTACATATTCCTCTGCTTGTAAACAAGGTGCAGCACATCTGGGTTCTATGTTAGAACATCAGCTAGTGCGTCAGCAGCATCACACACATACGTGGCGGTACTGCCGTGAAAGCATGAAGTTGAATGAAGTTGTTATTTTATTTTCTTTGCATACAAAAATCATTGAAGCTTCATAAAATTAAGGTTGAACCACTGATGTCACATGGACACATTGTAATGATGTCCTTACTACTTTTCTAGGCCTTGAATGTGGTAGTTGCATTGCTGTCCACGCAGGTTCAGAACGCCCTTGGATTTCATCAAAAATATCTTAATTTGTGTCCCGAAGATGAATGAAGATCTTGCGGCATGATGGTGAGAAATTAATGACAGAATGATCATTTTTTGCTTTAAATAGCAAGTACAAAATATGCAAAAGCAGCAGCCCTTCTGGTGCACTCAACACTCACTCATTTCCATTCAAATGCACTATATTAGTTGGACTAATGTAGTGAATTTTGAATGAGGGTATGGGAGCGATTTCGAACACAGCAAGTGATTAATGTCACGTCAAGAAGGTGGTTTCTGTGAACTCGTTCTTTGTTACAAGATTAAAAGACAACAAAGAGCGATGAAAATTAAGTACATAGAAAAAGTAAATGGAAGATGAGCCCTTTTTTACATACCCTGCTCTGCAAATAATGCAGCCAATGGAACGGATTTCTGGGACTTCATGAGACTAGTGGACCAGGGACTGCTTCCATCTGAGAGAGGCCGTACTCTGAAGACAAAACGTCAGTGACATCAACAATGTATAATTCATTAGAACACACTGAAGCATACATGCCAAAGCATCTACATGCATTTGCAGAATCATGCTTAAAATCACACAAAAAAAACTAGATACACACATAAAAAAATAAACATTGTTCCAACCTTTCAGCACAATTTCCTCTTTCCTTGGTCTGCACAGAGCTTGGCCCCCATGTGCGGCCCTTCTTCTTAAACCCTTTTTTAACATCTTCAAACTCCTCAGGTTTATAATTGGTGCTTCGACCCCATGTCCTGTTGCTCTCGTCCAGGGTCACTAGAGATGAAGATACAGAGAATTTGAAACAGAATTCCTAATACTATAAGAGACTTTCGAATTCACAGACTGAGATTCAATATATTAGTCCTTCACAGCAGAGCAGCAACAGTTTTAGTCAATAAAGGCAACCTCCACCACCCAGCAACACGGAGATGGAATTATCAATGGTGTTAGATCATTGTAATCATCCTCGAAAATGGTTAATGGCACTTCAGGTAGAACACTGGGTTGACCTTAAACGATTCCCAAAGGCAGTCAAAGGAAACTCATTAGAAACTTCAAAAGCGTCAAGCAATGTGTTATGACAATCATTCATATCCCAAAGTCATCAAAACAGAGATGCTGTGAAGCCAGAGCAGTAGTAATCGGGAATCACACCAGCACACAATTAGATGGGATGGCTTTGTCTCACAGGACCACAGTGCCCTTGCCTTTCTTCCTAAACCCGCTAGGAGGTTTACACTCGCTTGTGATATCCACATCCTGGTGATACACAAACATACTGCCCCTTCGGCTAGTGTCACTTGGGTGGCTCACTGATGGGAAGAAAATGTTACAAATGTGTGACAGACAGGATTCAGACTGGCAATGACCTGGATGGATTTTTTGGTGTGACTGTCTGGTACATGATTCCTTTTTTTACTGTATTGAAACTGGCAAACATTTAAACAGAGAAGGGATATGGGCCAATTAGTTTATGACAATGATGTTTCAATTTCTTGTTCAGTTTCTTGTTGGAAGATAAATGATGGAACTTCCCTTTAAAACAAAGAATAAAACTTTAAACTTCTACTTGCAAACAGCAATATTTCTGAGGTTTTTTTAACTGAAAATCTTAAAAATATTGGAAAACTGCAGTATGAATATGTAAAAGAGTGGGTACTTACACTGAATAGCTCTGAGGCGAGGGATCAGTGTAGGGCTGCTAGGAGGGCTGGAGTTGGTGCTGTTGAGGCTTCTTCTCTTGTCCATAGTCGGAGAGGCCTGAACTGTGATTTTATGCTGAAAATCTGTTGAACACAAATAAGGCAGTATTTAAAGCACTTTAAACATTTCTACTTCAGCCACAATTGTGACCCTGGAAGACAAAAGCAGTCTTAAAAGATTAGTTCACTTCTAGAAAAAAAAATTTACAGATAATTCACTCAGCCCCTTTTCATCCAAGATGCTCATGTCTGTCTTTCTTCAGTCGTAAAGAAGTTATGTTTTTTGAGGAAAACACTTCAGGATTTTTCTCCATATAGTGGACTTCTATGGTGCCCATGAATCTGAACTTCCAAAATGCAGTTTCAATGGGTTCTAAACGATTGGTCATTTTCTAAAAAAATTAATATATATTTTTTTTAACCTCAAATGCTCATCTTGTCTAGCTCTGCCATGTGCATGTGTACTCCTTGCACTCGGTTCTAGACAGTGTATGTTGAAAAACTCCCATCTATTTTTCTCCTCCAACTTCCTCCTTTGACCTTCTTTGCACATTCACTTTGTAAACACTGGGTCAGTACCTTTGCAGTGATGTAGGACGACTTTGAAGTTAAAAGAGAAAACGAGATGGAAGTTTTTCGACATACCCTAACTATATTGAACCGGAATGCACAGAGTACATGCAGAGCTAGAGATGAGCATTTGAGGTTTAAAACTATATACTTTTTTTTTTTTTTAAGAAAATGACTGACTGTTTTGGCAGATAAGACCATTATTCCTCGGCTGGGATCATTTAGAGCACTTTAAAGCTGCTTCTTTCTTTTATGCCAAAAATCATTAGGATATTAAATCATGTTCCATAAAGATATTTTGTAAATTTCCTATCAAAAATTATATCAAAACTTAATTTTTGATTAGTAACATGCATTGCTAAGAACTTCATTTGGACAACTTCAAAGGGCTCCATATTCTCAATATTTTGATTTTTTTGCACCCTCAGATTCCAGATTTTTAAATAGCTGAATCTTGGCAAAATATTGTCCTATCCTGACAAACCATACATCAATGAAAAGCTTATTTATTCACTGGTTTTGTGCTCCAGGGCCACAATTTACAATATAGAAAATCTGTCAGTCAGGATAAACAATTTACTGAGAAACATTAATGTAATATTCATGGAACACTACAAATACAGCTCTAACCTGAGGGTAAGCTTATGCGGTTGCCATCTTTGAGCTTGAGCCGGCTGCGTTTGAACTTGCCCTTTCTTTTTTTAACATTGGGCTTGTCCTTGTTGAGTTGGAATATGAGGATGTTGAGCTCACGCTCAAGCACGTTAATTTCCCGCTCAGCCAGCTGCTGTTCCCTTCTCTTCAACAGCTCTTCATGAGACTTCTGCTGAAGGGCTGCTCGCGTCAGCTCCTCCTCACGTGAACGGAGCTCCTATTGGGGTGAAGAATGTTAGTGATCATATACATTTGGTGAAGAATCTATAAATGGTTTATCCAAAAACAACATGATGGTGGAGGAATAATGATCACATTTTCTTTTCGACTGAACCAGAAATGGCCAAGTTTTTTGATATACTGAATCACCGCCTAGGGAAGCAAAATTGAACAGTTCTCATGTTCATGACTCTACTGTGTCTAAAAAAAATTGTATGAATGGTATGAATGGCAGTTTCACTTCCTTTGGCCTTGGAGGACAAAGCTCAGATTCCTCTCAGTCTTAAACAGCTCATTTCAGATCAGTCTTCTCTTTTTGGTTTTACCTTTGAGCACCACAGACATGACTATGTGTGACCTGCGAGTGAGTTATCCACACAACACTAGCACCATTTATGAGCTAGTAAATAAATACTTAAACTGCTTGTTCTCATTTTCTACATTTCACTTTTGCTCTGGCTTACACTTTAAACCTGAATATGATGAAAATCCTGCCTTTTGGTTAAAAGAATGACAGAGTTAGTTTACTTCTCCAAATCTTTTGAACAGAATAATCCACATGTATAAAACTTGCAGGCAGAATTGTTAAGCATTAATCAAAACAGTTTTCCGGCCACATGGAGTAAAGCCGTTTGGCCTAATCTCTTATGAATAACTTCTGTAAGAAGCTTTGGGGCAGACTGCCAAGAAACACACTTGGGCAGATGATTTAGACAATTAATGAATGAATGAACAATTTGTTTATTTACTAGCGAGGAAAAGTTGTGCGTCACGTAACAAGGACAAAATTTTTGCAACAGGACTGTGGAAAAATTCACTGATCAAGCATGTACGTGAAACGTACTGTCAGAATTTCTACATGAAGTTTGAGCTGACTTGCGGAAAAGGACATTCTTGATCAACCAATTGCAAATCCTTTTCAACTCAGCAAGCTGCTAGGACCAGAAGCAGCTTATCATATTAACTTTATCGAAAGCTTAAAGCCATTTCATTGGTAATAGATGGCTTTAAGAGGATCAATTCAACCCTATTAAAATCTGAACCAAGAAAACAAAAACAGGCTCATAAAAAAAAAACTCAGTCATTGCCACACAAATTGAAACTATAGAGTAAAACAACCTCAGTAATAGATGAGTCGACAAAATCTTGATCAACTCACTTTTTCTTTAGTGCGTAGCTCATCAAACATTTCCTGGATCTCCACTCTCCAGTCCTCCTGCATTGAGTGGAAGGAGTCCTGCGGCATAGTGGCCATCACAGCCTCCTCTATGGCAGTCAGCTGCTCCAAGATGGAAGCAAAGGACGGACGGATGTGGGGATCCTGCTCCCAGCATTCTACGAACAAAAAGATGTGTTAGAACCCATTACAATAACTATTCATTGCTGATTGCAATGGGACTTGTTCACACTCAAGCTCTGTTCACGTTGCCAGCGACACACAGTAACATAATCCACTCATGTCAATAGAGAGCTGCGGACTTAGGCAAAAAAGAAGTTTCAAACGGCACATCAAAGTTAAGAAATGTTTAACTTTATGCAAATGAAGAGCATCTTTTGGTAACAACATCCAATAGAAATGAAGACAGCGTCAGCAAGTCAAGCAAGACAGGACAGAATGAAGCGATTTTACAGAATGGTCTGTAAAAACATAAGTGACCCTGGACCACAAAACCAGTCATAAGCAGCAAAGGTATATTTGTGTGGGTCAAAATTATTGATATTTCTTTTATGCCAAAAATTATTGGGATATTAAGTAAAGATCATGTTCCATGACGATATTTTTGATTAGTTATACGCATTGCTGAGACATATGGACATCTTTAAAGGCAATTTTCTCAACATTTACATTTTTTTTTTTTTAAACCTTTAGGTTCCAGGTTTTCAAATAGTTGAATCTCTGACAAATATTGTCCTGTCCTAACAAACCATACATCAATGAAAAGCTTATGTATTCAGCTTTCAGAATATAAGAAACAAACTGATAATTGTTCACAATTAAAAAAGAATTTCTTGGCAGGTTAAAGTATATTTTGATATATAGTTCATTTGGGTAATGAATATCTTAGTTTCACCCACAAGCAACGTAAAGTGCTCAAACTTCAAAAAATTTCATGGCATATTAATAACATTTAGTGAACCACTGGGTAAACAAATGAGCACCAATGAACTACCAACAGACTTACCCTCCATGAGCTTGGCAAAAGGCTCAGGGCAGGTAGATGGAATGGGAAGGGTTAATTTGTTGACAGCCACTCCATAGGCGACTGCCAAACCATCAATGCCACGGTAAGGAACCTCTCCAGTCAGTAATTCCCAAAGGAGGACTCCATAGCTGGACAGAGAACAGAATACATTAGGGAACTGTCAGTGTGGTACGGGTTGAGCTAATCACACCAATGAGCAGAATGAACAGTGCTTACGTACAATATTTACAAGACTGGCATCTTTAGTGCACTCAGTACTTGATCCCTGATAAAGGGTTGTACACTGAGTGCACTTGTGTTCTTATGCATGGCTTGTCCTTATTATGAAAGTGAGCAAATTGAACACAGTGACACGGAGGAGACAAATTGTTGAATAACATCTTTTTTTTTCTTTGCGTACAAAAAGTATTTTCGACGCTTCATAAAATTCAGATTGAACCACTGATGGCAGATGGACAATTTTGACAATGTCTTTAATACTTTTCTGGGTCTTGACAGTGGTATTTACCTGGCAGTCAATGATACAGTCAAAAGTCTCCCGGCGTGTTCCAAAGACAAACAAAGCATTTACAGGTTTGGAACGACATGGGGGTAAGTGATTAATGACAAAATTTTCATTTTGGGCTGGAGTAACCCTTTAACCTCATAATAATAAAAAAAAGGAAGGGAAAAACAACCTACTAGCAATGTCAGGAAAGAAAGAACAAAAAAAGAGAGAAGTAAAACCAATCATGTGTAGGCACAAAGTGAGCAATTCCTGACCAAAGTGGCATGAGAGCATTTGAAAAAGGATGAGTCTTCACATTTAGCTTTCACAAACAAGGTAAAAGGGTAGCTGGATCACCACCAAAATGGTGTACTAATTCAAAGTAACCTAAAGTTTCTGTGAACCTTAAAACAAACAATTCAGATTCCACATAAGCTGCATTACAAAACCTACCCGCCTACACAGGGAGTTTTTTAAGGCAGTACCCAAACTGAAACTGATTCTATTAAGTGACCGATTTAGAACTTCCACTCAAATGTGCGTTTATACTCATGGCACACAAACATTGTGTAAAATTCAGTATGTAAAAACATAAATATATTAAAACCGCTAAAATGTGTCATAGAAGGATAATTAGCATGCTTCCGTTTCTGAAAACCTGGAAGTGTGTCTATGATGCCTGAGTGATTGTGTCTAACGTCACGTAACTAATTCACTATAATAACAGGCTTTGTGCTCAACATTGCAATTAAGTTAAAATAACAGCTTACCTCCAGACATCACTCCCTTTGGAAAACAGAGAGGACTTGATGACTTCAGGAGCCATCCAGGAATAAGTGCCAGCTGCACTCATTTTGGTCGTTTTGTGCCACTCACGGGCCAGGCCAAAGTCAGTAATCTTCAGGGTTTTTCGACCGATGTCATCATTCTCAATTTTTTCAAGTAATAGAACTAAAAAGAAAAAAAAAAAACAGGAGAAATGTTTTAGTTATACAAGTTATAAATGAACTGTAAAAGTCTGCAGTGGATAAAAAAGCACTGAAATAACAGACCAAAAAGTAATTGGGCCGTTCAGATCAGCCAATTTAAGGTATGATGGGAATATTTTCTACACGCGAGCCTTAGCCTATGAGCATTCATGTCAAAGAATAACAATACAAGAATGCTAAAAGGATTATCATATTTCCTCTCTTTTATCATGAAGTGGAATCTTCAAGGACGCAGGCCTACATGAAGAACTCAGAGCGACATACAAGTTGCTCTAGTTTACAATAGTCTCTCGTACCAAATGACAAACAACATGAGAATGTAGGCCAACTTGCTTTGAAGTGAGGAACATCCTGAGGTCAGGAGTAGTATTATTTCTCACCGGTTCTGTCCTTGACAATTATCCAACTTGAGACCTTTATTACATACTTTATCAGTATGTAATAAATAGGGAGGCCCTCAGTTGATAACTACATGTCTGATCAATCTGACCTTGACTCCCTTTCCAACATGACCTGAGGGTGTAACTAAGTATTTTTATTTGTGGACACATTTCATCAAACACTTTCTAACTTTCCCAGACTGTACCCAACGTACAGTGGTGAGGACTAGCCTTGACTACACTCCCACTTTATGCACCTGTTACAATGTAAGACATTTAGTATAACTGTATAATATAACATTTTCACCCGTTCAATACAAGAATAGTGGCACAGAAATCATAAATGTTTATTCAGTAATGAAATAAGCTCAAGGAAGCCATCCAAAAAGAATTTAGAGTTGAAACTGTTTCACAATGAGGATTTTAGTTCTTTTACAATTGTTTTTAAAGGTGACATCATAAAAATCTGACTTGTTTTGTTTAAGTCCGGTGCATCTCCCAAACCCAAAAAAGTGACTCCCCCAAAAAATATTTTTCTCTGCAAGCATGTGAAAAAAAAAAATGAGGAAAGGGGGTCTTATTATAATATTACCGCCCCTTAATCTGCACGTTTCCACCCACAGTACTACCATTGTGTTTTTGCAAGCAGCAGTTTGAGCAAAGCATGCTAACTGTTGTGTCATTGGCTGCACTGATGAGCACAGAACACTATTTAAAGTCCCAGCCTCAGAAGACAAGACAGCAGTGAATTTATTTACTGTATATTACGCTGCTGCCACACAGATATAATATAAACATGTGATTTCTTTCCCAGCTGTTTACCTTCACAGACACAGCCGACTGTTTTTGTAACTCGTGTGTTTTTAAGAAACTTGTGTTTGACATGAAAGAGAACAAAATGTTTTACTCATATGTCGGTGACAGCCTCTGTGCACGTGCTTTGGATGTGTGCGCTCAGAAAACCGCATATCAGAAGTTTAACCTAATATGGCTTTAAAACGCATTTCAGTGCGACAGACATGACAATCAAAACCAAACAGATTTTTTTTGGCAGAATATCTGAGGAACAAGCTGTAAAGGTTCAGTTCTTACTGGAAAATGAGGCCGGGAGCAGCAGCTCATTTGCATTAAAAAAGACATGTATGAAAACTGCCTGTTTCTGCTTCCACTCAAAACCCCAAAAAGACATTTTTAAAATGATATCATAAATGATCTGTGGGGTATTTTGAGCTGAGACTTCAGAGACACATTCTGGGGACACCTGAGACCTAAAAACAAAGGGCCCTAATGGGTCTCCTTTAAACATTTAAACATGCCAGATGCTGCAAATAAAAATAACCAGACAGTGCCTTTTAAAAGATTAAATTCACAAAATTTTTATTTTGGGACAAAAATGAATTGGAATTCCATTTGAACAGGTTTCACCTGTTTGATGCTTTCAGGTTAATCTCAGCTGTTGGTTTCTCTCCACTTTTAGGTTTCCTTTCCATGAAGTAACAACAAAGTAAACAACTGTTTAAAATTTAATTAAATAACTCTACACACCCACAGCCTATTACACAATCAGTTTTAATATTTTATACAGTTCAGTAAACCAGCTGGTTGGATATGAATGCTGTCTTAGCACTAACGAACATCCACTTACTCTGTGAACCTGAAACACAATTTAAAAAATTAGATATAAATGAATAAAAACGAAAACTTCTAAAACTAATAGTACTTCAAAACCATCCTTGCCCCCACTTTTCTTACACGTCTTTTCTTTGCTCAGATTTCTATGGTGTCCGTTTTATGGGGCAGAAAATCATCTTTAGATCATGAGACAATAAGCACTGCCTGTAGTATGTTCGCCACGGTCTCTCTCTATCCCTCCAACAAGGCCATTGTTCTCTACACTGTCACTCAGAGAGCGTGTGTATGTGTGTGTGTGTGTGTGTGTTTTGGAGTGCACACATGCTTGAGATTCCTTAACGTTACACTTCATGTGCCTGAAATTACAAAACTGAGTTTTGAAGCGTGGCACAGTGCCGAGTTTCACAGGGGCTGCTGGCTACAGTTCTGCAATATTCTTTACCCCCAATCAGGGGAAGCTCCCTGTCTTGGAGAGAAAACAGCAGCCATTGAGGAGATTAAAAATAATGAAAATAAGCCTTTCAGGCCCAGGAGTCGGAGCATTCTCGGGTTGGCAGTCACCTAGCAACCAGTGCTTGACCATTCCATTGTGCAAACTTATGTTAAGCTTTTGCCCCCTCGTTAGCGACATTCCTTTGAGTGAGGTATTAAAAGATTAGGGCACAAAAACATCATTTCACTCACTATTTGCTATATCTTAAAGATAATCATTGATCAGATCAGCAAGAGGGGCCACAAAGCAAATCTGATTTCATTTCTTACTTTTGAGAGACTACTATTTGACTTTGCTGTTTGTGCCTCCCAAAAAAAAATGTACCCTCTACCTTTAACCTGCTAAACAATGTACTGCAACCTGAATGGGCCTTAAGAACACAGCAGAAAGGGTCTGGCTCATGATGGGTGGGTGTCTCGAGTGCCGAGCTGAGCAAACACACGTTATTTTTTCAATTAAGGTCACCAAGCTTCTAGTGTTGTTTGTCACAATCCTGTGGAGAGACGAACAAACTGAGTTGCGTTAACAGTAGCACTGCCATGCTGAACGGGGGCAGGGTGCCACATTGCGTCTATTGTTGATAGTGGAATGCCTTCTATTTTATTGTTCTGTTATACTCTGCTAATTTAACAGATACAACGACACAGTAATAATAAAGACGCATAACGAATTTGCAGACCGAAATCAACTACGCTTTTGTTCAAAACCTTTTTTTTTTTGATAGATTAATACTTTTATAAAGCAAGGACGCATTACATTAATCAAACACGACGCTTACAATGTAACAAAAAAATCTGTTCTTTTAAAGTGTGTTCTTTTGAACTTTCTACTGATTAAATAATCCTTAAACTTAAAATCAAATGTTTCTTGAGCAGCAAATCAGCATATTAGAATGATTTTCAAAGGTTCATGTGACACTTAAGACTGGAGTAATGGTTGCTGAAAATTCAGCGTTGTCCATACATATTTCTGTTTAATTGTATTGTGTCAAATAAATGCAGCCTTGATGAGCATAAAAAAAAACATTGAATGGCCATGTATATTACAAACAGCTTGTATACAAATGAAGCTGCTGAACAGATTTACACTACCAGGTCAATGCTACTTATTCATCAAACCTGTATAGCATTCAAGAGTATATGTGAGTTTAAATACAACATCTGAAATGCCTCTTTTAGGTATTGGTTAACCAATGTATAGCAAACCTGAGGCAGATAAGCTTTAGGGTCTTTCCCAACTCCATGCATGTCTAAGAAACATAATAGGACAATCTCATAGTCATGCAGTATCCCTTGCAGCTATAGTACTGTTTTAGAGAAAGGGCAAATATCCCCATTTATATGTATACAAAGGCCTGTAAAACATGTAATAAAACATGTAAAAAAAAAATTATATTCAGACTTAGTGCTTCTTTAAGCAAACCTAATTTCAGATCAGCGTGTTCTGAATCTTGTAGGTTTCTCAAGGAGGACGCCAGCTGTTCAAACTCTAACCTCAAAGCTTCACACCCTGCCTGGGGTCACACTCATTCAGAAGCCATCGTTCCTACAGCTCTTTTGAAAGCCTTGAAGATAGCCAGTGGTTTATCACTTGTTGGCTGTGCAACTCTAGACCAAGACACCCTGCTACAGCACATGACTCAAATCCACTTTTAAAGCGCAGGTGCAGTTTTCAAACAGCCTGCTTTTTTGTCACTGACAATTGGGGTGTGGAGGGAAAAAAATGCAACCTTAAATCTCCAGATGACTTTAGTGCCAACATTTACAAAAGTAATTCCACTATCTCAGTTTAGCAATTAAGCACTTTGGCCCAGACGTGCATGCATATGATGGGGAATGAGGATACAATAGCCATTTAACCACAGATAATTTTAAACTCTATGTGCAAAATTTTAGTCAACTTAAGTTGATTTGTATATCGCCTTTCACAATACACTGTTTTAAAGCAGCTTTACAGAAAATAATGATGTTAATGGTTATTGTCACATTTAGCGGTGCTGGGTGAGAATATAGTATATAATATACGCATACATACAGTACACATGAGTAGGGCGATAATAATACATATAATCGCCCTACATGAGCATACTGTATATGCATATATATTATATAATATAAATATAATTACATTTAGTGACTAAAAAAGCAGTTTTACTACATAGTATTAGGTGGTATGCCGATAAAGTTGGATATTATATAAACTACCAGTCAAAAGTTTTGTTGAACAACTGTTTTTTAAAGAGCTCTCTTCTGCTCACCAAGCCTGCACTTATTTCAATCCAAAATACAGCAAAAGCAGTAACATTGTGAAAAATTTTCACTATTTAAAATGAGGATAAAAACAACTTTGAAATCACAGGAATAAATTACATTTTAAAAATCTTCAAATAGAAAGCAGTTATTTTAAATAGTAAGAACATTTCAAATGTTTATTGTTTTTGCTGTGTTTTGAATCAAATAAATGCAGGCTTGGTGAGCAGAAGAGACTTCTATAAAAACACTAAAAATCACTTTTGACTGGTAGTGCTACAATATAATTTTACATTTATTCAGTTAGCAGTTGCTTTAATCTAAAGCTTTAGAAATGAGTAATACAAACGATCAATCTTAGGGAGGCAATAACCTGAGAAACAGGCAGCCAAGTTTGAAACATTGTCTAGAATAGTATAAGCAGGAACAGGGAGGGATTTAAGAAATAGTGCAAGCATAAATATTTAAAAACTTTCAGCTTAGGCTGCACTCTAAGATGAGCGAATGCTAAAGTTGCCAGAAGGACTTGGAAGGATCCAGTGTCTTTAACATTAACTACAAAGGCTCCATTCAATCTCAGAGCATCCATCAATTTTATAGCTTTTCTTCTGGGGTTAGATTTCACTAGGTAGTGGCTTCCTTTGAGAATCATATTGCTTTTAGCTAGAAGACGGAGTCCCCAGTTTCCTACACTGCTCACACTGGTTGCATTAAATACTGCCTGAATATTCCTCAATGACCCATGTTATGAGCACGTGGTGTTCTGTTCCCTTCCTCTCCGGTCTTACATGGAAAAAAAAGGGTGATGTACTAATGATAAGCTTTGTAAACGATTAATGATTAACGTGCTAATTGCGAAAGGAAATACGAATGTGACAAGCTTTGTGTGTGTTTCTACAGTAGAGCAAATACCTGCAATTGTTAGTCAAGATAAGGCGGCATTAATGGGTGTGTGGCAATTCTCTTACTGTTGCTGGACTTGAGGTCTCGGTGAATAATGGGAACCACAGCCTCCTCGTGGAGATACTGCATGCCTCTGGCGATCTGGACGGCCCAGTTCACGAGGATGTGAGGGGGGATCCTCCGGCCCGTCAGAGCGCGGTTCAGAGTCCCTCCTCGAGCATATTCCATGACCAGACACAGGTTAGGCTCCTCCAAACACACCCCCTCCAGTTTAATAATATTAGGATGCTGAAGCATCGAGAAAAGTTTGGCTTCTTGCTTAACACTGTCTGCGGTCGCTTTAATGTCCTCGTCGGGGTCCTGTCGAGCTGCCTTCACCGCGACCTCCTGGTCTTTCCAGGTTCCCCGGTAGACTTTGCCAAACCCACCGACGCCGATGATTTCTTGCAGAACGAGTTCAGAAAACGGTATCCGAACGGGGGCGGACGGGTCACTCTCCCGAGCCCCTACCGCTCTATAAATGGCGGGTTGGTAAGTAACATAATTAGATGGGAAAATGCCCACGCGATGGTTAATTTTACCAGTCCACCAGCCTTCGTCTCCAGAGATAGCAGCGTCCTTAGACAGGACCTCCACCACGTCTCCTCGCCGCAGGCTGAGCTCGTCCTCCCCGCTAGCCTCGTAGTCAAACACCGCGGTCCACAGCGAGCGGGGACACACGGGGGCAGAGTGAGCCCAAGCCCCGGAGTTGGAGGACTCCGTCCAGACATGGTCTTGGAGGCTCAGGCGCCCCTCACCGTTTGGGAAAACGGCCTGGGGAACATCCATGTCTCGGTGCCTGCAGGAGCACCATAGGGTGCCGTGATGTCAAATCAAAGTAAACTAGTCCAGTAGTCGTATTCCCCAATGACACATACACACAAAAAAGTTTCCAAGAACCCCGGCTAGGTCACTGTATATTATTAATGGAGAGTGGGTCAGGTTAAATCCGGCTTAATAGAGGTTAAGAGACGCATTGCTTTGTTTCCACATAAGCCAGATAACCAGTCTGGGAGTGTGAAGCGTCTCTGAAGCTGGGACATCAGCATTAGCCGGAATATTTGCGACGTTAGCTCTTTACATTACTTTTTATATAGTTAAAGCTACATTATCATTCTATCGATTTAAGCGCAACCAGAAATACAAACTAGTCTATTCCTTGTAAAAACAAAGGTAAACAACATACCTAACAGGAGAAGAGTTTTCAAGCCGTGAGGCTACAGGTGCAAAGTACCTGCTCATCCCGAGCGAATGAATCAAGCTAAATATACACACGATTATTTCACTACTTAAGATAAGTTATTAACTTCCGTGTCTACATGTACACAACCTCCACACAGACACTCTCTGGCTAGCTGAAACACTTTAAACAAGCAAGCTAAAGAGCCGTGCTAACGCGTTAGCTCTCTCTCTTTCTCCGAAGTTCACAAACTAGTAACCGCGGCTCCCAAAATTCTGCCGTCGCCAGGGACTCGTCGTAAACGCGCATGGGAATAAACGTCTCGCGGAGTCAGTTCCTTGCGCACTTTAGTCATTCGCCAGCACTCCAAAATTGACGGCTTTTCCCTCTCGAGTAGATCCAAATACTTTTTCAGAGCAGCTAAAACTTTGCTTGGTAAACTCTATGAGTGCACCGCCATCACTTCTCCACTCCTCCGACTCAACTGACCCTAGAGGAGAGAAGGAAAAGGTGGACATGGATTGGTTACAGGAGTTCACGTGACACTCTGCGTGAGTGCAAAACAAAAGTGGGAACTGGGAATTTTTCTTTTTTTAATCTGCGGTGTTATGCTACTGGATAAATCAATCTGCTTTGCCTTACACTTTATAAAATAACAGCTTATATAATATGTTAATATATAATGATATGCGTCTGATTAGCCTTGTTAATTTTTTATAGGCCTGCACCTGTAATGTTACACTTAAGAGATTATTTCAAATTAGGAAAATAAACAATATAGAACATTCCCAAAAGCACATTGCAAATGCCTAATCTCATTATGATGAATATATTAAGTGTGTACTTTAACAAAACTGCAGTATTATCAATAACTAATCAGTGTTGGAAAAGTTACTTTGGAAATGTAATAGGTTACAGATTAGAAGTTACCCTTTTTAAAATGTAATAAGTAGTGTAATTATTTTAATTACTTTATTAATGTAACCATTCACATTTGATTACTCTTGGGAAAAAAGTTTATCAAAAAAATAAAGCATATACACAAACCCAAATAGGAAGTAACAGTTATAGAAATAACCTTTTACTAGTTCCTCCCCAACATTGCTAATAATGCTTATTTTAGACATAAATTATCATAATAGAAATATTTTTGAGAAAGTGATATTTTATACATTTATATTTATATAATATTCCCTGTATATTTTTCCGCTACTAATGCAGGTTGTTAATTTCAAGTCTGGCCTTTATAATATTGTGTATATCTATATTCATTTACTGACATACTTTATGTTATCTAAAGCACATCATAACAAAAAATCATCACAATGTATCATCTTATTCACATTCCCTTGCATAATTGTAAACAGCATATTATCTAATGTCTATTTTGTCTATTGTGTATTTTATATATATATATATATATATATATATATATATTTCTTATTATTTCACTTAATTTCTATTTATACATATAATACATATATAAACAAGTAACATATAAACACATTTTAAAATCTGGAATCTGAGAGTGCAAAAAAATTAAAATATTGAGAAAATCGCCTTTAAAGTTGTCCAAATAAAGTTCTTAGCTATTCAGAAATTAAGTTTTGACATATTTACTGTAGGAAATTCACATCTTCATGGAATATGATCTTTGCTTAATATCCTAATGATTTTTGACATAAAAGAAAAATTGATAATTTTGACCCATACAATGTATTGTTGACAATATATTGTTGCGCATGTGCACACCCTGATGTAAATAAACTCAACACTGATTAGAAGTGCATTGTGGAACCAGTCAAGGAGAATGAAAATGCACATTTAGTTTATGAGAGCAGATGGCACTGCTGAAACAGCAGAAATGCAACCGTTACCCGGGTCAAATTTGTAAGAGTAATCAAATGTAATTGGTTACATTACTTTAATAAAGTAATTGAAATAGTTACACTACTTATTACATTTTAAACAGGGTAACTTGTAATCTGTAACCTGTTCCATTTCCAAAGTAACCCATAACCCATAACCTATAAACAAAACAGCTGCTACTCTTTCTGTACAAACTCTTTTTTCTTTCAAAAAGCCATCCAGATTTTTGTATTTGTGATGTTATTCATCACACAGCCAAATAATTTAACACTTATTAGGCTTAGTAGGCTATTTATATTACTATCTGGACTACATGCCCTAAATATTGTTTGAAAATGTTTTTATTCTTTTTTGTTCGGTCACACTTTACATTAAGGCTCCATTAGTAAACACTAGTTAATTCAGCAGATAGCATAAACTGCCAGTGAATTCTTCTAAAGTATTTAATAATCTTAGTTAATTTCAACATTTAATAACCAGTGTAGGTAATGCATTATAAGTAACGTGAGTTATTTTTCTCAAGTAATTAGTAAAGTAACGCCTCAACTTTTTAATTTACAAGGAAATATCTGAGTTACTTTTTCAATTAAGTAACGCCAGTTACTTTGTTTTCCCATTTATTGACTGACAGCTCCCCTGTCACCATGTTGAGAGAAATCGGGAATGAGGCGTTGTGTGCGCAGTGTAAACATGATGTTACTATAGTTCTATACTAATAGTGAAAATGCATTTACCCATATTATATACCTCTGTATATAATCCCATTTTTATTAACCAATGTCTTTGCTGCTGACCTTCAAAAAGCAAAAATTACTTTAGATAAACTAACATTTGTGCTTAATTTTTTTAAATTGCTGAAGAGTGTTGAACTTTCTGTGTGCACTACAGACATACCCGACGCGTATTCACTTTTGCTGTGAAAGGGCTTTTACATGTGCCAAAAATAGAACTTTTTATATTAAAAACAAACAAGCAAGCCCTGCCCAAATTTAAAAAGTAACGCAAAAGTAATGTACCACATCACTTTCCATAAAAAGTAACTAAGTAACATAATTAGTTACTTTTTGAGTAAGGCAGTATTCAATTGCATTACTTTTAAAAGTAACTTTTCTAAAATAGTGACTGTATTATTTAATTAACCCAAGCGAACTTTTTAAAACAAACAATAACTTCTGTAACAAATGTTGCTATTGCTTATTGTTAATGTTAATGCATTAACTAAAGTTAATTAATGAAACCTTATTGTGAAGTGCTACCTATTCTTTTGCACGTTAATCTGTTTGAAACATTTGTTTACTTTATACATGTATTGCTTTTTTGCATTGAAATGTTGCAACTTATTTCAGTATTGTGATGATACTGTATACCGTGATAAAACTGTAGCAATTATCGCAATATGAAAATATGATAGGCTACCATCACATGCCTACTGTGAACAATGTTGGGGAAAGTTAATTTTAAAAGTAATGCATTACAATTTTGCATTACTCCCTGAAAAATGACTAATTATGTTACTTAGTTACATTTTATGGAAAGTAATGTGTTACGTTACTTTTGCGTTACTTTTAAAATCTGGGCAGGGCTTGGTTCTTTGTTTTCAATATAAAACAATTCTAATGTAAAAGCCCTTTTACACCAAAAAGTGAAACGAATTCACCTCAGGCTGAAAGCAAAGTACATTTTATGCAGGAGATCACTCTACAGCTATATATATATAAAAAAAAAAGAAGCACAAATGTTAGTTTATCTAAAGTATTTTTTGCTTATTAGTATGGTTGAATTGCATCATCGAAGGTCAGCAGCAAAGACTGCTTAATAAAATGGGATTAAATACATAAATGATATTTGTTTTATTTAACATATTTAATTTTTGCAGGGTTGCGTCATATTCTGAGTTTGCATTTCACTGTTTTTATCCATTTTGAGAAATACTGAATCTGTTTTTTGTGAGTGAGATGAATAATGCATGTTCACATTTAGTCTAGAATACAGTAACATCATGTTTACTCCCAATTTCCCGGCAGGAGACTTGTCAATCAATAAAGGGGGAAAAGTAACTGGCGTTACTTATTTGAAAAAGTAACTCATATATTTTCTTAGAAATTCAAAAGTAATGCGTTACTTTACTAGTTACTTAAAAAAAGTAATATCATTACGTAACTCGCGTTACTTGTAATGCGTTACCCCCAACACCGACTGTGAATAGTCATACTAGTAATAAAGAAAATATTGCAGACCTGAAATGTTTCAAAAAGTGCTGCTGTTACTGTGTAAAAAAACTGCGGTGGTGAGGTAAGTTAAAACATGAACATTTTAAATTTTATGAAAATGAACTGCTATCGCTGTTAAGTTGAAGATGCTGTCCCGCTTGTCTGGCTGTTTCATGGTTCTTGTCTTCGGACTGTCAGCGCGGGGTGGGGGCGCGTGACTCAGTGAGCAGCGGAGCATCACTATGAATCAGTCCCTTCCTCCCTCCTCTCCGCTCATGTGAAGCTGGCGCAGGAGGATGCTGCTAAGCGCCTTTCACCGCACAAAACCAATGCCCTTATGCTGGGAAATAGGGAACCAAGGCGTGGACGATGAAAAAGAAAAGTAAACGGCTTCGAGGAAGGATGTAGAGGCAGCGTCTGCAAATATGTAATCGCGCACAGGGGAAGCGAGTCGAGGACGGCAGCGGTGTGAATTCGCAGCTTGCAGCATGATATAACTGTAGCGACCATTACTGAAAAAATGGGCTCTCAAGTTGTGCAAACGCTACGCCAAGGAGTCTGGGCTTCACTGACCGGCGGATGGTATCATGATCCAGAGCAGAATAAATTCAACAATTCATGTCATCTGTATTTATGGATGTTTTTGCTCATGCTTCCATTATCTCTTCATTTGGTGAGTGATACAATGCCGCAGGCCGCCGATAATGTGTTCTGCAAATATGAAGCAGTCGCGTTATAGCTATAGAAACCTTACGCGAAATATTTCTCTGAAGAGATAAAATTAATCCACTCGTTAAATGTATTGTATATTAAATCAATTTATGTGTTTGTTTGGTGCTAGCACTGTCGCATTTTTCTTCTGCATAGCCTTATGTACAGGTGATGAACGCATGGCAGCCTGTGTCAAAGCATTGTTTTGCATTAACAGTAGACGAAAATATCCATATATATTACGTGTTTTGTCAGTGGTCAAGAAATTACAAAAAAAAAGAGCTAACGGAGATAATAACAACACAAATCCAAAAATCCAAAATGATATTTTATACTTGATTTATCCATTAAACGGCTCTAGAAATGTCATGGCTCTAATTGTTTTTCCTATCTCTTCTTCCTTTCTCAGGCTCTTCCACCCACCACTACTACCCTTAGTATCTACTGCACCTCAGTGACAGTTTTCTTCATTGTCATTAAGATGGTAAATTACCGCCTCCATCTGACGTTCGATCAGGGCGACATTGTAGCCCAGAATAGTGTGCCTGACATCAGCAAAGGTGTAGACAAGAAAAGCAACGCATCTGATTCCTGTCTTCCATCTCTAAGGTAAGATCCAAAATCATCAGTAGTGTCATTTATTGATTTCAATATTATATTCAATATTATTTTCTAATATTGTCTTATGCCTCCTGTCCTCAAAGCATGTAAACTCTACTGCCAAAAGGATTTTGATATATTGGTCTTGTAACCAGGCTAAAGTCTGACTTGTTTGAACCTACAGGAAGAGCAGCACAGTTCCTGACAGTGTTGCCACATCAGTATTGACCAAAAACAGACCGAGTCCAGTAATACAAGTTACAGTGAAACAGACTGAAACGGACCCTGGACTGATTGGAGTGAGTAATGCTTTATGTAACATAATTATGTAAATATGTATTTTTACAGAGTGCCACAAACATTAATGGTAATTAGTATAACAGCAACACTTGTGGATATTGTTATGTATAATATTTTTGTACACTTGAAATAATAATATATTTTTTTGTTAACCTGCTTTACAAAACTGTGAAGGAGTGTCCAAAATCCGAGGAGCTGAAGAATATAGAGGGTATGTACCAGCTTTAATTATAGCACTGGCCTGGTTTCAGTGCAGTGCAAGAGATCCTCACAATTCTGGGAACATGCTGTGCAGATACATCACTGTAAGTTTCTGTCATAGAGTCTTGCATATGAACTGAGGAATAATTTGACTACTTTCTATCTTGCCTCAGTTACACGTCACACTGAGCGTGACATCCTGCCAGGACCTCTCAAAAAGAGCTGTCAGACAGCTTTGTCAGAAAGCCCAAACACAGCGTTACACTTACATTGTGAGGGTCTCCGACTGGCAGCCTAACACAGAGACATTTCTAGAAATTTTTATTGAATTTAATGAAGAAGAGTAAGTTGTTCATGTAATATATTGTAAAAAGATTTTTTTAATTTAATATAATTTCACAAAATATATAAATTATAAAGCATTGCATATTAGAAATGTTTGTTTTATGTTATATTGGTTAACACTGATCAGATTAACTTCATTTGGTTAAATTCTTCACCCTCATGTTGTTCCAAACCCGTAAGACTTTGGTTCATTTTAAAAGCATGAATAAAAAATAAAAAAATAAATAATTGAAAAAAACTTATAAGTTTCAAAAATATGAATCAGTGAATCAAGCAGTTTTAAGGTTACGCTTTATATGTTGAACAGATTTAATTTTGTTTACATCTAAACATACATATAGCATATCACATTTGGTAAACATGGAAGCTTGTCTTCATACACTAGAACACACATGTTTGAGCTTCTGTGTTTACTAAATGTTACATGCTCTGTATATGTGTCGATCATTGTTTGGATGTAAATAAAAGCCTAAATTGAATCTGCTCATTGACTCCTTCTTGGAAGTTTTGGTTACCTGGACTTTCAACAGAGGGTCAGAAATCTCTCAAGTTTCAGTAAACATATCTTAATTTGTGTTTCGAAGGGTGTGTAAATGATAACAGAATTGTAATTTTTGGTCATGAACTGAGAAACCAAAATTCCCTTCATCTGTTGACATATAAGAGGTCATTGTACTATAAAAACATCTTGTAAGTTTCAGATCTCAAAAATGTCTTGTTATCCTAAAAACAGCTTATATTGAAGCCAAAATGACAGGTTGTTAAATGTGCCACTTTATGGTGTAATAGTGTGGCTAAACACTGCCTCAAAAAAAAAAGATCAATCCCTGCTTCTACATCTCTGCCAGAGAGGCAAACACAGGTCTATGCAGAAACCAAACGGTAAAGATGGCTGCGCATACAACAAGGCCCTGTGCAGTGCCAAGCTGTGGAAAAACACAGTCTTTGCATTGCATTCCTTCTGATCGCAACATTAAAGAGTGGATGAACTTTACTTTTTATGAAGCTCCAGACCACATCACTAAGAACTTGGTCCTTTGTTTATTTTATTTTACCACGGATTTGTTCATAATCATAACAGTGGGCATTTATTTTCGAGTCTACGACCGTCATGCCTATTCAAACAGAGCGTTCTGATGAGGTGGGTTAAAAACAGGACAGAAAATAGCCTATTACTTCTGAATTATGTTGGTGTTTGATGCAAAAATCTTGATAACATTATAAGTGGACCTCAGAGAACAATACAAAATAAAAAAAACAAAAGCAGTCCATGAGCCCTTTAAAGCAGTTTGTGACGTCAACCAATCTGGTAGCTACTGAATTAAATTCTTTCATAAACCATATGGCCATTTGACATTTTAAACATGCTGTTTGTCTACTGACTGGCTTTTATAGGTCAGAGTGATGAACGATCTAGACCAGAGGTGGAGGAGCAACTCACCCCTGAGGATGTGTTCAGTCCCAACACTGACCAGTCTGCCCCACTCCTGCAGGGAGAGCAGATTCCCTCAGCCCACAGGGACAAAGCTGAGGATGATCTACCACCTTCCCCTGTGAATGAAGAAGACAGTATCGAGGAGAAAGACAAACCCCCAACCGACCCCAACAACAATAATACCTCTCTAGAAATTACACAAGATGCCAACGATGGAGAAACACCTGAGGAGAATTATTGCTCGGACGAAATAGCTGTGGTGCTGGTTGACAATTCGAGTCCCTCAGCCCACCTGGACGAGAGCGATACTGTGAAGATCATTATTACAATGAGCTGTGACCCACAGACAGCAGCCGAATTGGAGGAGTCTGTCAAACAGAGCATTTTAGAGTCAGCTCAGTCCCACCAGGGGGAATCTGACTGTCCTGTTAAAATTCCTGTCATCACTTTCGATTCGCCTCACGAAGTGGAGGAACCCTCTGCAGGTGATGATAAAGAAGATACACCGGTTGCAGGAGACAGCTCAGTTCAGGAGAAGTCCGAACATCAAGACAAAGACCCAATCAGTTCTGACTCTGCTCAGGAATGCAAAGAAATAGAGAGCAATGAGCTTGAGATGCTCAACCTGAGCCCCCAAGTGACCAATAACAGCTCTTCAGGCATTGATGTGAACTCCCACACTGATGAAAACGACCCACCTGAGCTTAAAGTGGATGCTGATGGGTTCTTGCAGATCCCGGCAGTGTATATGAGGTGTACTCAGAGTGGAAGATCACATGCTAGGGGACTCAGCATCGACAGCGGACGAGATGCTGTCCTCATTAGCAACAGAGCTAAAGATAAGCTCGGTACAATGACCTCCTCGAAATCAGACCTGGAAGCCAAGGAGGGACAGATACCCAATGAGTCCAACTTTGTTGAGTTTGTGTCTTTGCTGGAGTCTATCAATAGCACCAGGTTTGGGGGAGGAAATGAGTCTGAGAAGGAGAATGAAGAGCAAAATGGTGAGTGCTGATTTATGACACCGGATTTAATATCGTAACTCAAACTAATGGTCCAACTCCTTTCAGAGCAAAGTATGAATGCGGAGAGGAACTCAGATGTGTCAGAATCCACAGGACAACAACAGGAGCGTCCAAATCCCCCAAACAGTCTGGCTACAGACACAATGAAAACCATTCCAGAAACTCTCATTCCTATTGTCTCTCCAGAGAGGTGGGTATTATGCCATCTGGCATACTGTAAATTGCTTTGGATAAAAGCATCTGCTAAATGACGGCTGCTATTTAACTATTTTTAAACCTGAACAGAAGCGTGATATTTGCATATATAGATAAAATGAAAAACTATTGTTGTAGTAATAATAATAATATGTACATAGTGTACACACTACAGTTCAAAAGGTTTGGTTAATTAAGTTAGAACTGAAAACTAAAAGAAATTACTTTTAGTTAGCAAGGACAGAGACACTAAAGGTACATGGTGATAAAAATAGTATTTCAATGCTTTTGTGTTCTCGTTCCCTTGAGAAACTATAGATTTGCAAAACTTTTGTGATGGAAATGTTTTTGCAAGCAAATGCAAAGTTTCTTGCAAGAACACAACACTTCTGTGAGTGAATGCAAAAGCACTGGAATATTTCCTCCATGTCCATTTAGGAGCTCTTTATTAAAGTGATAAAAAGTGATGGTAAAAGCATTTATAATGTTAGATTTCCAATAAATACTGCTGTTTTGACCTTTCTATTGATTAAAAAACCCTGAAGAAAATGTATCACAGTTTCCACAGAAATATTAAGCAACACAACTGTGTTCCACCATGATAAGCATTTTTCTTGAGCAGCAAATTAGCACATTAGAATGATTTCTGAAAGATCATGTGACAATGAAGACTGGAGTAATGATGCTGAAAATTCAGCTTTGCCATCACAGAAATAAATTACAATTTAAAATACATTCAAATAAAAAACACTTACTTTAAATGGTAATAATATTTTACAATATTGTTGCATTACTGTATTTTTGTTTAAATAAATGCAGCCTGGGTGAGCATTAGACTTTCAAAAACAAAAAAATATTACCCCAAACTTCTGAATGGTAGTGTGTGTACCCTCATATGAAAAATAAGAGTTATTAAAACAAATTCACGTTTTAAGGTTAATATTCTTTTTGTCCTCACAGTCCGCAGACGGATAAGGAGAGGGACCCTGATTATGATTCTCTGCCCTCACAAACGTCCCAGTCAGAGAGCTCTATGCTTCAGGTCATCTGTAGACCGGAGGCTACATCCAAAGAGGAGGCTTATACTTTTCACACTGTTCACAGTGAGTACAATGTGACAGACAATAATGACAGACACAACTGTAGCGCATTATGTGCAATGTCATGTGGAGCTGGGCTTTTGACATGTATAATATCTACAGGAGAGAGACCTCGGAAACTGTACAATGAAAGAGCTCTAAACTTACCTCTTGGTGCCGAGCTCATCACGGGCAACATATGGTACTATTTCCTATTCTGCTTCTCTTTTACAATCACATCAATTAACATTAAATCAAAATTAAGTTAAGAATAAAAACTGCTGTTAGAGAATTGTAATGTTACCATCTCTCCATTAGTGATCTCCTCTCCACATCCTCTAACTCCGAGTGCCAGGACGGGTTAGTGGGAGGTCCTTCTGAATGCCCCTTCCAGCGACGCATCCTTCCAACTCGCCGACTCCGGCCCAGGAGAACCCATCCGGAAATCTTTCAGGTGTAGAATCCCTTTTTCCACACATTAAGCTGGTTATGATTCAACACAACAGAAAACATGTTGGTTCAGGTTAAAAATGCTGTATCTTAAAGGAGAAGTCCACTTCCAAAACAAAAATTTACATGTAATGTACTCACCCCCTCATCATCCAAGATGTTCATGTCTTTCTTTCTTCAGTCGTAAAGAAATTATGTTTTTTGAGGAAAACATTTCTGCATTTTCTCCATATAATAGACTGCTATGGTGCCCCGATTTTGAACTTCCAAAATGCTGTTTAAATGCTTCAAACGATCCCAAATGCGGTTGTAAATGATCCCAGCTGAGGAAGGAGGGTCTTATCTAGCGAAACGATCGGTTATTTTCAATAAAAAAAATACAGTTTAAATACTTTGTAATCTCAAACACTTGTCTTGCCTTTCTCTCCCTGAACTCTGTGTATTCTGACTCAAGACAGTTAGGGTATGTCAAATTTTCTCCCTCAACTTCAAAAACCATTTAAAAATCATCCTACATCACTGCAGAAGTACCGACCCAGTCTTTGCAAAGTGAACATGCAAAAAAGATCAAACTCCCTTAACAAAAAAGGTAAAACAGCAATATAGGATGATTTCGAAGTTGAGGGAGAACATGAGATGGGCTGGGTTCGTTTACAACCGCATTTGGGATCGTTTGAAGCCACATTTAAACTACATTTTGGAAGTTCAAAATCGGGGCACCATAACAGTCCATTATATGGAGAAAAATGCTGAACTGTTTTCCTCAAAAAACACAATTTCTTAACGGCTGATGAAAGAAAGGCATGAACATCTTGGATGACAAGGGGGTGAGTACATTGTCTGTATATTGTTGTTCTGGAAGTGGACTTCTCCTTTAAGGGATTTGTTCACTTCCAGAACAAAAACTTCCTGACGATTTAATCACCCCCATGTCATCCAAGATGTTCATGTCTTTCTTTCTTCAGTTGAAAAGAAATGAAAGTTTCTGAGGGAAAACATTCCAGGATTTTTCTCCATATAGTGGACTTCAGTGGGAGACAACAGGTGGAAGGTCCATATTCCAGTTTCAATGCAGCTTCAAAGGGCTCTACACGATTCCAGCTGAGGAATAAGGGTCTTATCTAGCCAAATCGGCGATCGGCTATTTTCTAACAAAAAATTAAAATTTATAAACTTTTTTCCCTCAAATACTTGTCTTACACTAGCTTGACTTACATTGTCAAGTTGGAAAGGTCACACGTGACTTAGGCGGACGTACCGACCCAGTGTTTACAAAGTGAACGTGCAAAGAAAGTCAAACGCCCTTTACAAAAAAAGGTAAAACAAAGATGTCTGACTATTCTGAAGTTGGAGGAGAAAATGAGATGGAGTTTTTCACCCTACGCGAATTGCAGAGCTAGGGCAAAACAATGCATATGTAGTTAAAAAGTATAGAAATTTCGATATATTTTTTTTTTTTTTAGAAAATGACCAATCGCTTAGCTAGATTAGATCGTTATTCCTCAACTGAGATTGTGTAGAGCCTTTTGAAGCTGCGCTGAAACTGCAGTTCGGACCTTCAACCCGCTGGTTCCCACTGAAGTCCACTATATGGAGAAAAATCCTGGAATGTTTTCCTCAAAAACCTTTATTTCTATTTAACTGAAGAAAGAAAGACATGAACATATTGGATGACATGGGGGTGAGTAAATGATCAGAAAATTTCTATTCTGGAAGTAAACTAATCCTTTACAGGACAGCTCAACCAAAACTTACAATTCAGTCAACATTTACTGAGGGTTTAAATATTTCTCATGCACAGGAGGAGGACTCTTTAGATGAATCATCCGAGACATCAACCCAAGAAAAACCCTCAAGAAAGCTGTACTACAAGCTAAAGGTTTTTCCTGGGAAATGGGTCAACATACTGTACGATCGCTTAGCCCTGATGGCGTTATTAGACAGGTGAGTGTGACAATGCAAGTGCTGACATTGCATTGCTATTCAAATACCACAGGAACACAAAGATGCACGTTGTTTTTGCAGGAACAAGGACATGACTGAAAACATGGTGGCTGTATTCTTAGCTTTCTTGGTGGCTTTTCTGGGGTTTGTGCTTCTAAATGAGGGCTGCTTCAAAGACATCTGGGTCTTTCAGTTCTGTCTGGTCATTGCTAGCTGTCAGTATTCCTTGCTGAAGGTACAGCGTTCCTCATTTTACAGCCTGTTTTTGCTGAAAATGAATCTATTGCTAGACTGCCTGCTAAAGCCTCTTATGTTTTATAGAGTGTTCAGCCAGATGCAGCTTCACCTACTCATGTGAGTGTACTAGAGAATCATTCAAAAAAACGTCATGTTTTTTACATTTAAAGGGATAGTTCACGCAAAAATGAAAATTCTGTCATGAATTACTTACTCTCATGTTGTTCCAAACCCATAAGACCTTTGTTCATCTTCAGAACACAAATTAAGAAGTCAGCTTTCTGACCCTGCACTGACAGCAATGCAACTACCATGTTCAAGGCCCAGAAAGGTAGTAAGGACATTATTAAAATAGTCAATGTGACATCAGTGCTTTGACCTAAGAGCCAAGACAGGCTCTTAGATCTGATCAAAAATATCTTAATTTGTGTTGTGAAGATGAACAAAGGTCTTACAGGTTTGAAACAACATAAGGGTGAGTAATAAATGACAGAATCTTCATTTCTGGGAGAACTTTCTCTTCAACAGGATAAAGAAAACTGATTCAAAGTTGCATTTTTCTTTTTTACAGGGCCATAATCAAATTGTCATCTACAGTCGTGCTGCATATTTCTGTATGTTCTGTGGCCTTATTTGGATTTTGGAGATGGTGTTGAGAACACCAGACCTCCCTGTGTCTACCATCTATGGCATCACAATAGTAACGTCAGATGCCCTTCAGTACCTGCAAGACATTTTAGTCGGTATGTGTATTTGTGCATTGAAACATGTTGAAGTTTGAAAAATTACAGTTGGACATAAATGTAGACAGACATTTGACGTGATGTTGATCTGATCTTTCCAGGGTTTACATACTGCTTTCCGGTAACGTTTCTTTTTGGCCTCTTTCCACAAATCAACACCTTTGTTATATACTTTTTAGAACAAATCGACATGCACCTTTTTGGAGGTACAGGTCAGTGTCAATGCTAAATCATTTTTGACACTTTTTTGTCAAAACATAGATAATTGCAAATAATTATAAGTCAGAATTGGAGGAAACTAATGTTTTTGATTTCTGCTTAGCTGCAACTGGGCTCCCGTCTGCCGTGTACTGCATAGTAAGAAGTCTTTTAGCGCTATCTTTACTCTACGGATTCTGTCTTGGCGCTTTGAAGGTAAGATCTGTTGGAATTATGTATTTTGAAACATGAAATGAAAACATGCATTTAATCTGCTGGAGTAAAATGATGCAGTATACTTCAAAAATGAGTAGATCATCAGTATAAATCTAGATTATAAATTTGTAATGGAAATGGCGTCTTCTGTGTAGGAGCCTTGGGATGAACAGCATATTCCAGCCCTTTTCTCTGGTTTCTGTGCCCTGCTAGTGGTCCTGTCCTATCATCTCAGTCGACAAAGCAGTGATCCATCTGTGTTATAGTAAGAACAATGTGCACTTTCAACAGGTCATTTGGTTAGAAATATTTTGAACTGCTGCCATATCTTGAAGCCCTTAAAATATGCCAGTGCTCAGAAACCAAACGCTGTTTTTAAGCACATATTTGTTTGTTTTTTTGATCTCAGCTCATTGATTAAGTCCAAGCTGATGCCAACACTTGGACATGGTGAGGAAGAAGAGGAAGAAATATCTGCTGAGAGCACAGACCCACTTCCAGAGAAACTAAGAGGTTCAGTGGTGGGTACTGTAAGATTTAATTAGTGAATATTCAAAAATTGTAATCAGATGTACACTACTGTTCAAAAGTTTGGAGTCAGCATCTTCTGTCTCTCATGTATTTGATTTAAAATATTACTATTTGAATATACTTTAAATTAAACTTTGAATATACAATATATTAATTTAAAAGCTGAATTTTTGGTAGCCATTATTCCAGTCTTCAGTGTCACATGGTCCTTCAGAAATCATTCTAATATGCCGATTTGTTTAAGAAATATTTCTTATTCTTATAAATGTTGAAAACAGTTATGCTGTTTAATATTTTTGTGGAAACTATAATACATTTTTTCTTTGATTAATAGAAAGTCTAAAAGAACAGCATTTATTTGGGAACATTATACTGTTCTGTTTTTATTGTTTTTGAACAATTTAATGGCTCCTTGCTGAATTAAAGTATTAGTTTCTTTTGAATGGATTTGTAATATGTGACCATGGACCGCAAAACCAGTCTTAAGTAGCACGGGTGTATTTGTAGCAATAGCCAACAATACATTGTATGGGTCAAAATTATTGATTTTTCTTCTAAGACAAAAATCATTAGGATTTTAAGATCATGTTTCATTAAGATATTTTGTACATTTCCTACTGTAAATATATCAAAACTTAATGTTTGATTAGTAATATGCATTGCTAATAACTTCATTTGAAAAAAAAACCTTAAAGGCGATTGCTCAATATTTTAATTTTTTTGCACCCTCAGATAACAGATTTTCAAATAGTTGTATCTTGAACAAATATTGTCATATCCTAACAAACCATACATCAATGGAAAGCTTATTTATTTAGTAAGGTCACATATTTGCATCTAACCAATCTTGTATTAATCATTTATGACTTATATTTTATGTTGCAGAAAGAGATTTTACTGTCAGATCTGGTTGTCTGTATTCTCGCCTCCATTTTGACCTTTGCAATAACAGCCAGCACGGTTTTCCTTTCTTTACGGGTAAGTTTCTCTTACTTCTACACTTCTTATACACAGAGAGACCATGACTACATATTTAACAAAGCTTGCAGTTTACATATCAACTAACAGTTTTATTTTTGTCACATGCAGCCATTTGTGTCCATAGTGCTGTATGCATTAGCAGCCACTGTGGGCTTTGTCACCCACTATCTCATCCCTCAGTTACGCAAACACCATCCCTGGCTGTGGATCTCTCATCCTGTACTAAAGAGTAAGGAGTACTCACAGTTTGAACCCAGAGGTCAGTTCCCTGCACTTCTGTGATGTGTCTGCCCTAATACATTGTGTTATCAATGTTAATTAGTTTTAGTATACTATCTTTTCAGAGGATGCTCACTTGATGTGGTTCGAGCGTCTCTATGTGGGGCTGTTGACTTTTGAGAAGTATATCGTCTACCCGGCCATTGTCCTCAGTGCACTTACCAATGATGGCTTCACCCTCAGCCATCGTAAGAAATTAGGAATACAGTAAGCATCCTTCCCCTTATTCTTTCAGTTTTTTTGCTCTTCAGTCAATCCATTTCTAATAAATTACCTTAACAGTATAAATACATTAGCATTATATACAGTAATGGCCAAAAATATCGGCACCCTTGCAATTCTGTCAGAAAATGCAACTCTTCTTTCAGAAAATTGTTGCAGTTGCAAATGTTTTGGTACTCACGTGTTTATTTATTTTTTGTTTGCATTGGAACCACACAAAAAAACTGAGAAGAAAAGTCAAATCTAATACAATTTCACACAAAACCCAAAAAATGCACTGGACAAAATTATTGGCACCTTTAACTTTATATTCAGTAGCACCCCCTTTGGAAAAAATAACTGAAATCAATCGCTTCCTGTAACCATGAATGAGTTTCTTACACCTCTCTACTGGAATTTTGGACCACTCTTCTTTTGCAAACTGCTCCAGGTCATTCATCTGAAGGATGCCTTTTCCCAACTGCTGTTTTGAGATCTCTCCACAGGTGTTCTATGGGATTCAGATCTGGACTCATTGCTGGCCATTCCAGAACTCTCCAGCACTTTGTTTGTAACCATTTCTGAGTGCTTTTTGAAGTGTGTTTCGGGTCATTGTCCTGCTGGAAGACCCATGACCTCTGGTGGAGACGCAGCTTTCTGACACTGGCCACTACGTTGCACCGCAAAATTCTTTGGTAATCATCAGATTTCATGATACCGTTCACACAGTCAAGGCATCCAGTGCCAGAAGCAGCAAAGCAACCCCAAAACATCTTTGAACCTCCACCATGACTGTAGGGACTGTGTTCTTCTCTTTGAAGGCCTCATTTCTTTGTCTGTAAACAGTGCCATGATGTTTTACCAAAAAGCTCTACTTTTGTCTCATCTGTCCACAGTACGTTCTCCCAAAAGGATTGTGGTTTTGTCACATAAGTTTTGGCAAACTCCAGTCTTGCTTTTTATGCCTTTGTGTCAGCAGTGGCGTCCTCCTGGGTTTCCTACCTTTTCATTCAGATGGCGACGGAGAATACGAGCTGACACTGTTGTACCCTGTGTCTGCAGATCAGCTTGAATTAGTTTGGAAGTTAATCAGGGTTCTTTATCCACCATTCAAACAATCCTTTGTTGTAATTTTTCATTAATTTTGCTCTTCTGTCCACGTCCAGGGAGGTTAGCTACAGTGCCGTGGGATATAAACCTCTTGATGATATTGCGTACAGTGGACTCAGGAACATTAAGATCTCTGGAGATGGACTTGTAGCCTTGAGATTGTCCGTGTTTTTCCACAGTTTTTTCTCTCAAATCCACAGACAACTCTTTACACTTCTTTCTTTTCTCCATGCTCAGTGTGAAACACAACACAAAGGTTGAGTAAACTTTTCTCCATTTTAACTGGTTGCAAGTGTGATTACTATATTGCCCACACCGGTTACTTGCCAGAGGTGTGTCTAAATACAAATTACAGAAGCATCACATGCTTGAAAAGCAATTATTTCTTACAGTTTTGACAATTTTGTCCATTTTTGAGTCCTGTGTGAAAATTTATCAAGTTTGACTTTTCTTTTCTGTTTTTTTTGTGTTGTTGCAGTGCAAATTTTTGTTTGCACTGCAATAAGCATGTGAATACCAAAACATTTGCAATGGGAACAATTTTCTGAGAGAAATGTTGCATTTTCTGACAGAATTGCAAGGGTGCCGATATTTTTGGCAATGACTGTATATATATAGAATTGGTAAAGTAACATATTTTACTGAGCATTGTGCAAGTTAGCATCAGACGTGTGTCAGAGTCACCCTGATTGGTTTTTGCTGTGCTTGGCTGTATGCTGCCTCTGCACCTGAGTGGCTCAGGTGTCTGTGTCTCGCTCCAGCTGTGATGTCTTGTTGATGACAGTTGCTGGGATGAAGCTTCTTCGTGCCTCCTTCTGCAATCCCAGCTACCAGTTCCTCACGCTCATCTTCACCATCATCTTCTTTGAGTTCGACTGCAGCAGTGCCTCTGAGACATTCCTGCTCAACTTCTTCCTCATGTCCATTGTCTTCAACAAGGTCAGTGCTGTGGGTTGGATCGACATTAGTGCAATGAAACACTGATCATTTACAAAGTCCTACAAATTTGTGTTAATGTAGTATTCATTTAGAAACATTTAGTAAAACAGGTAATCTGTATGACTTTAAGTCTGTAAATTCTTTTTCCAACTTAGAAAAAGATTACATGTCTATTGTGCCAGACTGTTGTTTAAAATAGCTCTCAGCCGACAGTACATTTAGTAACTAGTCCCAAAATAACTGTCTTTGTTGTCTTATGGACTCTTACAACAGCTCTTTGTTTTGTCAACAGCTTTGGGATCTTCTACACAAGCTGCACTTCATTCTGGTGTATATCGCCCCCTGGCAGATAGCATGGGGTAGTGCATTTCACGCATTTGCACAACCTTTCGCTGTACCTCATATCCTTTCAGTCTGTCTAGTTTGAGTGTTTATATTGGTAGTACAATCTAAAAATGTTTAATGTATGCTCAATCCTATTTTTATTCTGTTAAACTATAGGAGATATAAACCAGGAGTTTTCAGACTTTTTTAAGCCACAGAATTATAATGACCATCTTCCTAAAATACCATAAAAGCAACTATTTGAGATTTTTTTTTCAACAGAATTACATAATTTGTGATTAATCTCATTATTTTGGGCAAGTGTTTAGAAAGAAGAATGAAAATAATGTAATATTCAAAATGTCAAATTCCGTTATTATTTATTCATTCAACAGAATTATATTTGTGATTAATTTAATGATTTCCAGTCAGTGTTTAGAAAGCAGAATAAAAATGATTTAATATTTATAATATTTAATTATGTAAAATTTAGTTATATTTTGTTATATTTTATATATTTTATTTATTTATCAGAATTACATAATTTATGATTAATTTAAAGATTTCCAGCCCCTGTTTAGAAAGCAGAATGAAAATAATGTAAAATTCAAAATGTAAAATATAGTAAATCTAATTTTCTTTTCTTTTCTTTCTTTCTTTATTTATTAAAATTACATAATTTGTGATTAATTTAATGATTTCCGGTCTGTGTTTAGAAAGCAGAATGAAAATAATGTAAAATTCAAAATGCAAAATTCACTTAAATGTAATTAATTCATTTATTCGTTCATTAATTTATTCAACAGAATCACATAATTTGCATTAATTGATTTCCAGCCAGTGTTTAGAAAGCAGAATGAAAATACTGTAAATGATGTAAAATTTACTTAAATCTAATTTTCTTTAATTTATTTATTTATCAAAATAACATAATTTGTGATTAATTTAATGATTTCCAGCCCATGTTTATGTAGCAGAATGAAAATAATGCAATATTCAATGTTCAATGTAAAATATAATTTCCATTTATTTATTTGTTTGTTCATTAACAAAATTATGTAATGTGTGATTAATCTCATGATTTCCATTATAAAAGTAATGTAATATTCAAAATGTAAAATTTATTAACATTTATTTTTTAATTTATTCATTCATTCATTCAACAGAATTACATAATTTAAGTAATTTAACGCTTTCCAGCCAGTGCTTACAAAGCAAAATGAAAAAAATTTAATATTCAATATGTAAAATTCAGCTACATTTTATTTAACAAAATTATATAATTGTTGATTAATGATTTTAAGTGATTGTAATATTTGTTACAATCACACTTCGTCTTTTTCGTCAACAGAATTACATAATCTCATGATTTCTAGCCAGTGTTTAGAAAGCAGAGTGAAATGGTATTAATGTGAAATTTGTATAAATAATTTGTAATTTCCTAAATTTGTAATTTCCTTCTCTGAGTCAGCTGTGATTTCTCATGATACTTATTAGAGTGTGAGATAGTTGGAAAAGAAATCGATTGCAGCACCTTTAAATGACTGTGGTAATATGCTAAAAAGCATCACACCTCCAAATCTAGCGCATATATTCAGTTTTTCCTTGACGCAGCAGCTCAGATTCTGCCATGCTGCTGCTGCAGACGTTCATCACGACGCTCTTCTACACACCGCTCAGCCCTTTCCTCGGAAGCGCCATCTTTATCACCTCTTATCCACGCCCTGTAAAATTCTGGGAGAGGAACTACAAGTAAGTTGCTTTCCACGAGTGATGTAATGCACTGTCAGATTTCTGTCTTCTAGGGCACTTGGAAAAACAAGTGCATATTTCATTGTTTTGAGAACAGCTGTTGGGGCTGGACATGTTTGGCATGTTCTTCCCTTGTTTCCTCTGGGACAAAGTTCCTTCATGGTTGATAGGCTTTATCTGAAGTCCAACAGTCTGCCGCAGCGGAGAGAAAACCACACTATGCTGAATTATTGATGCGGTTTCCAACCACAGATGTGATGACACAGAATGTTTCTGTTGTTGATATTAAACTTGAATGGTGGTAGAGGCACAGGCATCAGATTAAATGGATTGTTTGACATGACTAAATATTTCACTTCATAAACTTTTCATTTGGTTTTTCAGCACCAAACGAATTGACAATTCTAACAGCCGACTGGTGTCCCAGGTTGACAAAGAGACTGGTAAATACTGTCTTTGTCTATACGCGTCTTTTAGTATTTGATATCTTGTTTGATATCTTGAAGTTGTTCAATTCCAGAACAAAAATTAACAGATAATGTACTCACTCCCTTGTCAGCCAAGATGTTCATATCTGTCTTTCTTCATTCGTAAGGAATTTATGTTTTTTGAGGAAAACATTTCAGGATTTCTCTCCATATAGTGGACATCTGTGGTGTCCGTAAGTTTGATCTTTCAAAATGCAGTTTAAATGCAGCTTCGAAGGGCTCTAAAACGAGGAAGAGTCTGATCTAGCAAAGCAATCAGTTGCTTTCTAAAAAAAATACAATTTATTTACTTTTTAACCTCAAATGCTCGTCTTGTCTTGTCTGCCTGAACTCTGTTTTTTTGCGTTTTTTTGACAGGGTATGTCAAAAAACTCCCATCTCATTTTCTCCTCCAACTTCAAAATCGTCCTATATTGTTGCAGAAGTACTGACCCAGTGTTTACAAAGTGAACATGCAAAGAAGGTCACACCTTTACAAAAAAAGGTAAAACAGTGATACTTTTGCAGCGATACTTATACTTTTGTTGTATACAAATAGGAATAAGAATTGTAAAGAATTTAAAGGGATAGTTCACCCAAAAATGAACATTATGTCATCACTGTGTTACCTTTTTTTGTAAAGGGTGTTTGACCTTCTTTGCATGTTCACTTTGTAAACACTGGGTCAGTACTTCTGCAACGATGTAGGATGATTTTGAAGTTGGAGGAGAAAATTAGATGACAGAGAAAACCAGAAGCAGAAAAAACAGAGTTCAGGCAGATGAGACAAGACGAGCATTTGAGGTTAAAAAGTAGAAAATAACCGATCGTTTTGCTAGATAAGACCCTTATTCTTTACCTGGGATTGTTTAGCTGGGATCAACCCTTTGAAGCTGCATTTAAACTGCATTTTGGACATTCAAAATCGGGGGCACCATTGAAGAGAAAGATCCTGAAATGTTTTCCTCAAAAATCATAATTTCTTCACGACTGAAGAAAGAAAAACATGAACATCTTGGATGACAAGTGGGTGAGTACATTATCTGTAAATTTTTGTTCTGGAAGTGAGCTACTCCTTTAATGCATGAAGGTTCAGTTTCACTGCAAACAAAGTTTGAACTTTCTCAGTATGTTAGACATTGTTTTAGGATGCCATATCTCTACTATTACTCTCTACTATTAAATAAAAATGTCCAGTCATTAAATCCTCACCATGTAGGCTGTGATGACAACAACCTCAACTCGATCTTCTACGAGTACCTGACGCGCTCCTTGCAGCATTCTTTATGTGGAGACCTGATGTTGGGCCGCTGGGGGAATTACTGTGCTGGAGATTGCTTCATCCTGGCTTCTGACTACCTTAATGCACTTGTTCACCTCATCGAAGTTGGCAACGGTCTGGTCACCTTCCAGCTACGAGGCCTGGAGTTCAGGGGTAAATGGTTTTAACATCATATTGTCACACTGATGTCAGTGTTCCTTCTCCTCACTGTGATTTTCTCTTGTCCTCAGGTACTTACTGTCAACAGCGGGAGGTGGAGGCCATCACAGAGGGTGTAGAGGAGGATGATTCTTGCTGCTGCTGTGAGCCGGGTCATTTGCCCCATGTGCTGTCCTGCAATGCTGCTTTCAACCTCCGCTGGCTGGCCTGGGAGGTGACCACCACTAAGTATCTGCTGGAGGGCTACAGCATCAGCGAGAACAACGCTGCCACCATGCTGCAAGTTTATGACTTGCGGAAGCTGCTCATCACTTACTACCTTAAGGTACCAACAACACTGTTGTGTGACTTCTATATTTTAGAAGAGAAAAGCAGTTCAGTATACCTTAGTATATGCAAATAGGAATAAGAATTGTAAAGAATTTAAATGGATAGTTCACCCAAAAATGAACATTCTGTCATTAATTTCTCACCCTCATGTCGTTCCAAACCTGTAAGACCTTTGTTCATCTTCAGAACACAAATTAAGATATTTCTGATGAAATCTAAGAGCTTTCTGACCCTGCATAGACAGCAATGCAACATGTTCAAGGCCCAGAAAGATAGTAAGAACATTATTAAAATAGTCCAACAGTGGTTTGACCGTAATATTATGAAGCTATGAGAATACTCTTTGTGTGCAAAGAAAACAAAAAAAAGTACCTACAATGTTCTAGATTTACTGTGGCAGGTTTATGGTTTAATATAGTGAGATGGACAACATTCATTTTCAATCGTTTCTGTCTTCAGAGTATAATCTACTACCTGGTGATCAACCCCAAGATGCAGATATGGGTTAAAGACCAGTCCATGCAAGAAGCCCTGCAGTCGTACACCAAATGGCATCACATCGAGAAGGACCCGGCTGTGTTCAGCATGAAGATTGATGAGGACTACGTCCACTGTCTGCAGGGAGTCACCAGAGCCAGCTACTGTAACGTCTACCTGGAGTGGATCCAATACTGTGCCAACAAACTAGAGGAGGTGAGGAGAATGGAATTTATTAGTGTAAGCGAAGGCTGATTCAGTAAAGGAAAAAACAGCATCTGACTGATTTCCAAATGCTCCTTCGGGTAGGACAGTTGAGCTCTTCTTTGCAATTATACACTGTTAAAGGATTCACTTACTTAAGGATTTACTCACCCCCATGTCATCCAAGATTTTTTGTCAGAAAGATATGAGGGATTTTGAGGAAAACATTTCAGGATTTTTATCCATATAATATACTTCAATGGGAGCCAGCAGGTTGAAGGTCCAAATTGCAGTTTCAGTGCAGCCTCAAATGGCTCTAAACGATCCCAGTTGAGGAATAAGGGTCTTGTCTAGCAAAGTGATTGATCATTTTCTAAAAAAATACAAATTCTAGTATATTTTTAACCACAAATGCTTGTCTTGTACTAGGGTTGTGCATTATTGACAAAAAGTTATATCTGGATATTTTCTGGGATTTTATTGGTAACGATAATTAGACGATTTGCTGAGTGCGTTATTGTGCTGGTACCTTAAAGACTACCATGGATAGCTGACTCTTAATTTTTTTTTTATATTCTTCATATTCTGTGTGGTCAGTTGACAGCAGTGATAGAAATGAATCTTTTCCAATAAGTTAAGGAATAAGGAATGCTTTAACCTGCGGTTACAAATATATAAATAATGTTTTGATTTTTTTAAACATAAAATGCAAACACTGATGTTTTAAGTTATTTTAAAATGAAAAGATTCTTTAAATGTGAAATTAAAACCGCCAGTAGGTAGCAGTAAGTCACTGTTAAAGGGGTCATCGGATGCAAAGTTCATGTTGTTTGAACATTAATGTGTGTTGGCAGTGTATGTACAAATCTACCCTATAATGATAAAAATCCATGCAGTGGTTTTTAATTAATCTGTAAAAATAATATTCCCTTTTTCAAATCGAGACATTCTCAGATGTCACACCGACAGAGGCCGCTCCCACGATAGTTGATTGACATGAGCGTCTTACCTCAGATCAGCTGTAACAGTCCAACCTCCATTGTTTCGATGCCGGAGCAGGGATGTAAGTTAGACAAGAATATCTCCGATTGAGCGACTAAGGTGTTGTGTTGCTGGATGTAGTAATGAACATATAGTGGTCGTCATTTACTCCCGACATCTGAGCCACTGAAGATGCAGTGGATTACGTTTGTGTGTGAAGGTAATGCGCCTCCTGATCTACATAAATGCATCTATGTTCACGCAAATCATTCATGATCCAGCTTCACCTACAGCAGAAGTGAGTATAAGGGTTTTTTTTATGAACCTCTGCAATCACCTTTCCTAATAACGTGCTAGTTAGTAAGTTTAATGGCTAAACGCGCTAAATGCGGCTTAAGTAAACAATCTCTCAGAGCAGCTCATCACTCCACAGAGAGAAGAGAGGGGCGGGGCGAGCAGAGCTCATTTGCATTTAAAGGAACAATCCCTCAGAATGGGATGATTTTTGCAGAGCTCATTTTGAGGTAAAAAGAGTGTTGTTTTACACAACCATTGATAATTTTTAACCAAAGTATATTATAGACTTTCATTAAGACCCTAAAGAATCATATCAACTTGTGGAAAATGGGCATCCGATGACCCCTTTAATACGTGAATCATTGCAATTGAACTGAATAATTTAAATGGTTGGTTCCTTACAGGAACGAAACACCATCATGTCGCAAAAAAAATAGAGCAAAAACAAGAAATATGGTGTCTAAAATATAAGTCTCTCAATATTAACTACTTGTTTATTGAATTGTTGTATAAAATTGTAACATTTATAATCACACTGACTTTTGGAGAAAAAACGTGGTTAGTTCTTTATCTATCTACTCCGGTTCGGAGTAGGGTGAAAAACTCAGTCTTATTTTCTCCTCCAACTTTAAAATCGTCCAACATTGTTGTTTTACATTTTTTTGTAAAGGGAGTTTGACTTTTTTTGTACGTTTGCTTTTTAAACACTAAGCAAACATGCAAGATGAGCACTTGTGGTTAAAAAGTATATACATTTTTTTTTTTTATTTAGAAACTGGTCGATTGTTTTGCTAGATAAGACCCTTATTTCTTGACTGGGCTCATGTAAAGTCCTTTGAAGTCCACTATATGGAGAAAAATCCTGGAATGTTTTCCTCAAAAACCTTCATTTCTTTTTGACTGAAGACAGAAAGACATGAATATCTTGGATGATCTAAAGTTTAGTTTTTGTCCTCAGCCTGTTGACAGCGATGAAGATTCTCCATTGATTACTCTGTGTTTCGCTCTGTCTGTTCTTGGACGGAGATCTCTCAGCACAGCAGCACATAACAGATCCAACAGGTACACTTCTTAGCATTAGTGCTGTGCACCTCAACAAATAAATCATATTAACGCAGTTCAATAAAGATAATTGTTCGTTCGATGGATGTCAATCACATTTCAATGATTTCCTCCACAGTCTGGAGTCATTCCTCTATGGCTTCAACACGCTGTTCAAAGGTGACTTCCGTATTGCTGCTAGGGATGAATGGGTTTTTGCTGACATGGACCTGTTACAGACGGTGGTGGCCCCAGCCGTGAGAATGAGTCTGAAACTTCACCAGGTGAGATGAATGGACAATGTTTGGATATTGCATAACAAGACTGACTGTTCACATTTGTACTTTGGTATAACCTCTGTAATACAGGACCACTTCACGAGCCTGGAGGAGACGGAGGAGCCTGCCGTGCTTTACGAGGCAGTAAGCAACTACAGAACCAGTCTAGTGATATGTCACGAGAGCGATCCCGCCTGGAGGAGAGCAGTACTGTCCAGTCGAGACACACTACTCACGCTCCGGCACATGGTAGATGAAGGCGCAGATGAGTACAAGATCATCATGCTCTACAAACGACATCTCAGCTTCAAAGTCATTAAGGTAAGAGATATATTTTGTATGGTTTTCCAATCTTGATTAATCCAATATTGATTGTTTCTAGTTCATTAGTTCTAGTGCATATACAGTTGAAGTCAAAAGTTTACATACACCTTGCATAATCTACAAAATGTTAAACATTTTACCAAAATAAGAGGGATCATACAATATCCATAGTATTTTTTATTTAGTACTGACCTGAATAAGATTTTTCACATAAAATGTTTACATATAGTCCACAAGAGAAAATAATAGTTGAATTTATAAAAATGATCCTGTTCATAAGTTTACAAACACTTGATTCTTAATGCTGTGTTGTTACCTGAATGATCCACAGCTGTGTTTCTTTTTAGCTATAGTTAATGAGTCCCTTGTTTGTCCTGAAACAGTTAAACTGCCCACTGTCCTTCAGAAAAATCCTTCAGGTCCCACAAATTTCAGTTTTTCAGCAGTTTTGTGTATTTAAACCAGTGGCGATTTCTTTAAGACTGCAAGGGAAGCTCAGCTTCCCCTATAATGTCACAAAATTAATGGTCAAATTATGTACTATTGTATTAACATTTTATTGACTAAAAATGCGTTAGAAAACGTTCATCTCAAAGACGAGTTCGTTCAGAATCAGTTAGATATAGCAGGTCGGCTGACTTGATTTTCTTCTCATACATTCCCGTAGCGTCACAGTGCATTTCCCCGTTGAAGCCCAGCGTCCATTGACTTCAATGCGGCTGCTTTGAACGTTTTTTTTCAGTGCTTTGAAACTAGACGGTCATTGGATAAACGCTGCGATTATGTCCCGCCCACGGACGCTCAGCGTCTCTGGGGGTGAATGAGGAGCAAATGAGGAGTGGGCTGGCCTGGACTCCGAGCTTCTGGGTGATGATTGGAGGGTCTGTCGAAAGATTGCATCTCCTTTTGACTGACAGCGATTTTGTACTATAAGGAATCGCTGAAGCTATTCGCGCTCAGTCCCATCGCGGATTTCTCAAGTTCAGTAGAAATAAAAACTGCTGCAACCTATTTCTTTATATTTGCTTGGCGAAATTGCTTGATTTTCATCATACATTTCACACAATTATACACCACATTCCTTGTTTCACTTTTACAGAGTTTAATATTTTTTTTAGATCGTTCATTCATTCATTCATGTTAATATTTAATGTAGTAATCAATATATATATATAGATTACTACATTAAATATTAACATGGAGGATGACTATAAATTAATATATATATATATATATATATAGTAATCTTGAAAAATTTTAACATAACATAATGAAACCTTATATTTCTATTAAAATACTTTATAAATAAATAAATAAATAAATCTCCATAATAACCTTATTTAAATTGCAAAATATTTATACTATATAGTAGCATCTGACTAAAAGAAAAAATACATCATATTTTGCATAATAAAACTAAAGCTTTTTTTTTTTACGATTGTTTGCATTGTGACTTACTTATGACAATAAGGCACATTCTTGTGAATAAATAAATAGACAATTTTATGATGTAGGCCGAAAATGAGCTTCCCCTATTTGACAGACCAGTAGCCGCCACTGATTTAAACCCTTTCCGACAATGACTGTATGATTTTTAGATCCATCTTTTCACACTGAGGACAACTGAGGGACTCATATGCAACTATTACAGAAAGTTCAAACGCTCACTGATGCTCCAGAAAGGAAAACAATGCATTAAGAGCCAGGGGTGTAAACTGAACAGAATGAAGCTGAAATATCTTTTTTTTTTCATTTAGTACTGCCCTTTAGAAGCTACAGAAGATATTTGTTTCCCAGAAGACAAAATAAGTTAAATTTACCCTGATTTTCATATTCAAAAAGTTTTCACTCCCCGCCTCTTAATGCATTGTGAGCATCAGTGAGCGTTTGAATCTTCTGTAATAGTTGCATATGAGTCCCTCAGTTGTCCTCAGTGTGAAACTATGGATCTCAAAATCATACAGTCATTGTTGGAAAGGGTTTAAATACACAAAAATGCTGAAATGTTTAACTTCATGTCCTGAAGTTAAACATGAAGGGAGTCATGGGACTCATGAACAACTACAAAAAAAAGACAGCATCATTTAGGTAACAACGCAGTATTAAGAATCAAGTGTATGTAAACTTTTGAACAGGGTCATTTTTAAAAATTCAACTATTATTTTCTCTTGTGAACTATATGTAAGTCTTGTTTGAAATGTTTATATAGATCAGTACTAAATAAAACTAACATGCATTTTGTATGATCCCTCTTATTTTGGTCAAAATTAACATTTTGCAGATTCTGCTAGGTGTATGTAAACTTTTGACCTCAACTCTATTTATATATGTATGATGAATATGCACTATAAACCTACTGTTCTACTAACAATGAAATAAATAATTTGAGGTCACTATGTGCAATTCAGATATTTTCAGACAATCAGTTAATTATCTTAGACTGATTGCTATTATTATTATTTTTTCATTCAGATAAATAAAGAATGTGTGCGAGGACTGTGGGCAGGTCAACAACAGGAGCTCATCTTCCTCCGGAATCGCAATCCTGAGCGTGGAAGCATCCAGAACTCAAAGCAGGCTCTGCGAAACATGATCAACTCCTCGTGTGACCAACCCCTGGGTTACCCCATGTTTGTGTCCCCACTCACCACCTCGTATATGGGAACTCACAAGCAGATCAGGAACATATGGGACGGCCCACTCAGTTTGGAGAGCATTCGCACCTGGCTGCTCTCCAGATGGTTTCGGTACGTATGAGGCGTTAAAGGTTAACTAAAAATGAAAATTTGCTAAAACTGACTGCATCCAAAATGTAGATAAGTTTGTTTCTTCATCGGAACATCAGCTGTCTCATTCTGACGGCACCCATTCACTGCAGTGGAGCAAGTTATGTAATGCTAAATTTCTTTAAATATGTTCTGATGAAGAAACTCATCCACATCTTAGATGGCCTTAGGGTAAGTACTTGTTCATTTTTGGGTGAACTACTCCTTTTAAAGGATTTTCTTTCTAGACTGTCTTTTTCTAAATCTTCCTCGCACTTCTTTCTAGGGTAAGAAAGGATAACCTTACCAGCTGTAACAGTGGCATGAACATGGAGGATGTGGATTGTGCTGGTTCCTCCTTAAGTCAGAATCATAACTCCGCCACATCCCAGAGCCTAAGCCTTTATCACGGCCGCCCACGCAGCTCCCAGTCCAGACACCATGGAGGTCAGAACATACTATGAATCTGTATACTCTATAGTCCTGTAAGAAAATGAGCATATTTGTTAAAATAATAGTTTTCCCCACAGCTCACCGGGAGTATCGCAGTCGCTCAGTGCAACCTCAGGGCCAGCGGCCCCCTGTCACCAGCCGATCGGGTCCCATCCTGGACAGCCAGCACGGCTCGGGCTCTGGAGGCCCTGGGCTGGTGCAGCGCCTCTCCAACAGCCAGCTGTCCTTCAACACCTCCTCCATTGCCTCCGTCTTTTCCCAGGTGCCTCGTTTGTCCACAACAGGGCCTTTGGCTTCAGCCACAGGTCAGCATCGCTCCAGCCAGGTGTCTTCCTCCAGCTCCACACTGAGCCTGCTGTTTGGCAAGCGGAGCTTCTCTAGCGGCTTGGTCATCTCGGGCCTCTCTGCAGCTGAGGGGGGAAACACCAGCGATACGCAGTCCTCAAGCTCCGTCAACATCGTCCTGGGCCCATCCTGTCGCTCGAGTCGCGCGACGCAGGTGAGATGATGAGATGAATTTTACATTATTTGGGGGGATATGATAAAGAATAGATATATAACTAATATAGTATAGCTAATTTATTATCAATGTTGCAAACAGCTGTGCTGCTTAATATTTTTTTGGAACCTGTGATACTCATTTTGAGGATTCCTTGATGAATAAAAGTTAAAAAGTACAGCATTTATTCATAATAGAAATCTTTTCTAACAATATAGGTCTACAGTAGTCAACATTTGAAGTGGATCAAAAAAAGTTCATCAAAGTTGTCCTAAGACAAGAACAGGTATTCTTTTTGGTTTTAGAACAAATTTAATGAAAAGTTTTGATCAACTTCAAATGTTGACTACTATATATCACTTTTTATCAATTTAACACATCCTTGCTGAATAAAATTATTAATTTCTTTCATGGAAATAAAGAAAGAAAAAATGTACTAACTCCAAACTTTGAATGGTAATGTGTATTGTTACGTAAGATCTCTATTTTAACATTTTATTTATCAAAGAATCCTAAAAAAAAGTATCACAGGTTTGAAAGAAGATGTTAAGACAAATGTTTCCAACATTGATAATAAATCAGCATATTAGAATGATTTCTGAAGGATCATGTGACACTGAAGACTGGAGTAATGAGGCTGAAAATTCAGCTTTGCATCACAGGAATAAATTCTATTTTAAAGTATATTAAAATAGAAAACCACTACTTTAAATTGCAATAATATTTCGCAATATTACTGTTTTTTCTCTATTTTTAATCAAATAAACGCAGCTTTGGTGGGCAGAAAAGTCTTCTGTAAAACGTTTAAAAATTTGATCCCGAACTTTTGAACGGTAATGTATATATTTAATGTGTTGTTTAACTACTTTGCCTTATTTAACTCTGAATATGTTATGCACCCGGGGTCCAAAATGATTTTTTTGGACTCTGCTGCCAGTGGTTGGTCAACTAAGAAAATGTACTAAACTATAAGTATTTAATATTAAATATTTAATAAGTAATTTAATTAATTTCGGTTGTTATAATGTTAAAAAAGATTTCTGAAGGATCACTTGACACTAAAGACTGGAGTAATGGCTGCTAAAAATTCAGCTTTACCATCACAAGTTACATTTTCAAATATATTAAAATAAACAAGCTATTTTAAATTATAAATATAATTTATAAAAAAAAAAAAAATATTTCACAGAATTACTAGTTTTACAATATTTTTATTTAAATAAAGGAGAGATATGCAAGGCTTCTTTCAAAAACATCTAAATTTATTACTGACCCCAAACCTTTGAGTGGTAGATATAACTACATAAGTTGAGAAAAATGATTTCTTTAGTAGGTTTTCACATCTTTTATTAAAAATCTTCTTTATTTAATTTCTCTTTTTTCTCCCTTCAAACTGTTTTTCTTTCATCATAATCATGAAGGTGACCCTGGACCACAAAACCAGTCAAAGGGTCTTTTTATTAAATTAAGATACATCTGAAAATTGAATAAATAAGCTTTTCATTGGTGTATGTTTTGTTAGGATATGACAATATTTGGCCGAGATACAACTATTTGAAAATCTGCAATTTTGAGGGTTCAAAAAAAGTGTTTTTTTTTATAAGTTGTCCAAATGAAGTTCTTAGCAATGCATATTACTAATTAAAAATTACGTTTTGATGTATTTATGGTAGGAAATGTACAAAATATCTTAATGGAACATGATCTTTACTTAATATCCTAATGATTTTTGGCATAAAAGAAAAATCAGTCATTTTGACCCATACATTGAATTTTTTGCTATTGCTACAAATATACACGTGTTACTTAAGACTGGTTTTGTGGTCCAGGGTCACAAAAAAATGATAACACATGACTTTTACAGGTTTGGAATTTAGAGTAAAAAGTTGTTGCTGAAATTGTTCAAAATCCTTTCTTTTCAGCAGTGCACATCAGAGGCGTACGAGAGCATAGATGCCACCTCCACCATTGCCACAGGACCCAAGGTCCACAGCACAGACAAGAGCCAAGATGACTCCACTTCAGCCTTTCACGAGGCTCCGGAAGAGAAGACCATATGAGCCACAACCACCAAATGCCTCAGCCCAGCATGATCAAAACTCCTGAGCCCTCAAGTAATGTACATTACAGACGTCTTTTTGTAAAACAAAACATCTGCCATGTGTAGAAATGTAAGTATCCTATTTAAGGGAAAAAAAAAAAGTGAGAGTGGACAAAAGCTGTACTGTCCATCTCTGAAATTAAATGGAATCTGATGACTATTTACATTTGCGTGATTAAAGAAAGTGTCAGGTACGGTTACATAGTTTCCTTGCACACTGCTGTTTTGAAATGTGTTGTGATCCAGATGTGTCATTGGTATATATTAACATACGAGCACTGCAAGGATTCTGAACTGGTTACATTTAAAGAATTGACGAGAGAAATGTTATTTCTGTAAATCTTCTAAAAAGAAAAAAACAACTAAAAGTTGCCATGTTCACTCTTTGGCACACGGTGTGTATACACTTTCCTCTGATATTTTACCATCAATAAGATGATTAATTGGCCCACAGAAAATCCCTGAGTATGGCAAGCACAATCTAAGTTAAAGAGTGTGTACTTCATTCTTAAATTCCTCCAAGAACTAAAATGAGGATGGAGGAGTTCCACAGATCTGGAACTACAGTTGATAAAAGCAAAATGTGCATTTTTACTATGGGAAATGTGAGGCTTCCAGTGTATTTATTATGTGACGGGGTCTATATGATGTGTTGTAATATCAAATATTTCATGGTAAGTCTAGCCCTTTAATATTATTTGCATATTATGATGCTCCCATAAACAGGGAGATCTCAAAAACCTAAAAATACACTCCATTAACACAATTTGAATAAAAAAGTTGAAAAAGAATCTGAATTTTGTCCTTATTCATTTAAAGGAGAAGTCCACTTCCAGAACAACAATTTACAGACAATTTACTCACCCCCTTGTCATCCACGATGTTCATGTCTTTCTTTCTTCAGTCGTAAAAAAATTATGTTTTTTGAGGAAAACATTTCAGCATTTTTCTCCATATAATGAACTGATATGGTGCCCCGATTTTGAACTTCCAAAATGCAGTTTAAATGCGGCTTCAAACGATCCCAAATGCCATCCCAGCCGAGGACGAAGGGTCTTATCTAGCGAAACGATCGGTTATTTACATTAAAAAAATACAATTTAAATACTTTTTATTCTTAAACGCTCGTCTTGCCTTGCAGTCCTTGAACTCTGTGTATTCTGTCTCAAGACAGTTAGGTTATGTCCTACATCACTGCAGAAGTTCCAACCCAGTCTTTGCAAAGTGAACATGCAAAGAAGATCAAACACCCTTAACAAAAAAGGTAAAACAGCGATATAGGACGATTTTGAAGCTGAGGGAGAACATGAGATGGGAGTTTTTCGACATACTCTAACTGTCATGAACACGAAAAAAAAACAGTTCAGGCAGAGTAAGACAAGACGAGCGTTTGGCATTAAAAAGTATATAAATTTAATTACTTTTATTAAAATAACCGATCGTTTCACTAGATAAGACCCTTCTTCCTCGGCTGGGATCATTTACAACCGCATTTGGGATCGTTTGAAGCCGCATTTAAACTGCATTGTGGAAGTTCAAAATCGGGGCACCATATCAGTCCATTATATGGAGAAAAATGCTGAAATGTTTTCCTAAAAAAACTTATTTTCTTTACTACTGAAGAAAGAAAGACATGAACAACGTGGATGACAAGGGGGTGAGTACATTGTTTGTAAATTATTGCTCTGGAAGTGGACTTCTCCTTTAATTTAATACCTGTATACATTGTCAGTCAAAAGTTACACCATCACATCTGACTAATTTTTTCTAATGATCCATTTTGATCTAAAATCTTATAATTAAATAAATAAAAATTGTTTTGTAAACAAGTATTATTTGTAGGGATGCATGATATTATCGGACCGATATTGGAATCAGACGATAATGGATTTAAATGTAAATATCGACTTCGGTTCCATCTGAAAAATGATGCCGACATGTCTTGCTGATAAAAGGAATAACTCACGTGCTCAGGGTGTGCTAGCGATTATATCACGTCAGCAGTGTGGCTCATTCCTGAAGCAAAGTTTTACCTGAATGATGATTAGATTCAGTCTTTTGGATCGCTACAATTAATCTGAGAATGCACACACAGAATGACGCCTTCGCTGTGTGATAGAGTAAACCGTAATAGCACGTGCAGTGGCAGGAGCGGCAGCCACCCCCGGGTCCTAATGCCCGTTCGGTAAAGAGTTTTAATTCCGTAGGGGGCGCTGTTGGCCTACTTCTAATAAAATTAAAAGGAAAATACACAAATGACATTTTTGATTAATACGGTTTTTGATTAAATATATCAATAATTGATGTCATAAAATCATTAGTATGTTTTGATTCAAAGGTCAGAAGCTAAAGCTTACATGAATAATAATAATAATAAAATATATATATATAGATTTATTCATTAATGTGTAATTGATATATAGTAAACAGCAATTGATATATAGTTTATTTGTACTTATTTTCCAAGCTTCAATGTACTGTCATTATAAAAGAATTTCATTATTGTTTATTTACTTCTAACAAATAACTGCTTGATAAAACCTAGCCAGAATTAAAAATAAATTGCTTATAATTTCCACACAGAAGAGACTTGGTATTGTTTCCAAACAAAAAGAAATATACCAATACCAGCATCAGTTATCGGCCAAAATCCAACATTGTGCATCCCTAATTATTTATGCCAGTGTATACATTTCTTTACAAAAGCAATATCTCAGTTTATTTCTATTTAATTTTAAGTGATGATTATTTGATATGATATTAATATTAAATAAGTAGTTGTCTACAAGCTTTCGACTGGCACTGTAAATTACTTTCACCACAATTTCTGCTATATTTGTAAAGACATGTAGATCATTTAAAACATTTTATGTTAGAAAGTATATATAACTAACGTTTTGAACACCCATTTAGAAACCAAACAAAACACACTGACATTGTGTAGCTGAATCAGCATTAAGGAAAACGTGACTTCAGACTTACAATTGAAAATTATGATTTTTTTGTTTTATTAATAACATACTTCAGCTAATTTATAAGACCACTTAACGTGTTTCCGTCTACTATTATTAAAGCAAAACTTTACTTAAGGTGCTATTATAAAGCAGAGTTCAGAGAATACGTATGATACCCATGACTTTTTGAGGAATTTGTGTCTGGACACTTTGCCTTCATAAATATATATATATATAAATTTAAATGATTTTGGCACATGTTAGGCAATCATTACAGAAAAAATACAAGAATGCCAGTACTTTGAATGCACTCTAGAGCTTATAAAATTGTTGTCTGGGGAGTAAAGACAAAAATAGTTAAACACATTGCAAGCAGAAAGAATGAATTTAAGCAGAGCCTAATGTGGAGATCATCCAAAGGAACCATCGAAACTCATGTTGAATCCTCTGAGGAGAACGAAGAAGACTTTAGTACAGTTCTCATGCATTTGAGGTTGAAAAAGTCAATTACTTGAAGTGTCATCCCTGTGATCTATGTGTTAAACTGCCAAACAACTATTGCTACAATGTCAGAAGAGATTCTTTTTAAAAGAAATGAATATAAAATCACTTTTCATGTTCCACAAAGGACAGCTATTTAGTACAGTATGTTATTATGTACAGACAGAAGCAGCACCATATTGTAAGTCACTTTATTTGATGTCTACAAATACATTTGTTCTCTGTTTTTATAGTGTTCATGCAGGAGTACATGTGATCTGAAAGACGCCCATCCGCCTGGGCTCAATTGTTAATAAACCAGTACTGCCTTTCTCGAACTAAACCGTTCACTTTACAATAAACTAATTTCATTACTCTAAGTAAAATTTCATTCCACCACGTTTTGAGAGCTCAGCACAGAATACTGTATTTTAATGATCACTTATATTTCCAATATATGTCCATTTCTTTCAAGAGACTCAGTGTCTATATATACTTGTACAGTACTGTGTTAACTAAACTAGTTTGAATAGCAAAAGCATGCCAAATATAAAAGATCAGTTTTTCTTCTACGAGTTATAATTTACAAAGGCATTATAATTTGTCCTCTGGTATTAAAAACAACAAAATTAAGATTAAATACTGAATTTTAAAATAGTTTCTATTAAAATAGGTGATTTGTCATGGCACAGCTTTAAAGAACGCCTTCGGCGAAGGCCTGATCTGTGTCTGATCTGAGGAAAAACAAAACAGGGCAAGTCTGTACTGTGACAATGGGACGAAAGCTTTGATGTTTCATCATTATGTGACAGATAATAAGCACCAAACACTTATATAATAAGCACAACAATGGTTAAAAAATCCTCTTTTTTTAATGACAGAAGCTGAACGGCTAAAACACTATCAGTTCACACTTATTTCCAAAGATCTTGGCTTTAACGTCTTTCTGCATGTGCAAATGTCTTTTGCTTACGGCGTGCATCATGCATTCGATCCTAGGGAAGAGCACAAGCTTTAAAAGACAAACATCTTCCCTTGGGATATTAACTATAAATCATAAATCACGGCCTAAACATTCAAGGCACTTCAGGGTGACTGTGATAAACTGTGATACGGAAGTTCGCCTACAGAGTCTGTGATTTTTTTTTATTTAAATTGTTTGGTGTATTTCTATGTAAATATCTGAAAATTGTAACTGGCAGATTGTTTGTGTTACTGGAGCAACAAAACTATATTAAGTATTTTAGAAAAAGATTAAATCAAATTTTACTCTGTGGAGTTATTCGTAGTCAGGCTGTTTATATCACAAAAACAATTGGAATGTAATTGTGAACTGATATAAACACACAACAGCTATACAGAATCCACAATGAGGCTTTCGAAACACAACTATGAATGAACTACACTGTATAAAACAATTTGTTGATTCCACTTAAAATAATTTGTTACACGGCTGCCTTAAAATTTTAAGTTCAGTCAACTCAAAAACATTTAGTCAACTTAAAATGTTAAGTGGCAACTTAGATATCTGAGTTCATTCAGCTTAAAATTTTAAGGCAGCTGGGTAACAAGTCTAGCTTTTAAGTTTAACATACCAAATTGTTTGTTTAGTGAACTCAAATATCTAAGTTTTCACTTAGTACAGCTTAAAGGAGAAGTCTACTTCCAGAACAACAATTTACAGATAATGTACTCACCCCCTTGTCATCCAAGATGTTCATGTCTTTCTTTCTTCAGTCGTAAAGAAAATACGTTTTTTGAGGGAAACATTTCAGCATTTTTCTCCATATAATGGACTGCTATGGTGCCCCGAGTTTGAACTTCAGAAACGCAATTTAAATGTGGCTTTAAATGATTCCAAATGCAGTTGTAAACAATCCCAGCTAAGGAAGAAGGGTCTTATCTAGCGATAATCGTTTGTCTTGCTCTCCCTGAACTCTGTGTATTCTGGCTCAAGACAGTTAGGGTATGTCGAAAAACTCTGATCATATTTTCTCCCTCAACTTCAAAAGTAATTTCAAAATCATCCTACATCGCTGCAGAAGTTCCAACCCAGTCTTTGCAAAGTGAACATGCAAAGAAGATCAAACACCCTTAACAAAAATGGTAAAACAGCGATATAGGACGATTTTGAAGTTGAGGGAGAACGTGAGATGGGAGTTTTTCGACATACCCTAACTGTCATGAACCGGAAAAAAACAGAGGTCGGGAAGAGCAAGACAAGACGAGCGTTTAACATTAAAAAGTATACTAATTGTTTTATTTTTATGAAAATAACCAATCGTTTCGCTAGATAAGACCCTTCTTCCTCGGCTGGGACCGTTTACAACTGCATTTAAACTGCATTTTGGAAGTTCAAACTCGGGGCACCACAGCAATCCATTATATGGAGAAAAATCTTGAAATGTTTTCCTCAAAAAACATAATTTCTTTACGACTGAAGAAAGAAAGACATGAACATCTTGGATGACAAGGGGGTGAGTACATCTGTACATCTGAATCCGTAAATTGTTGTTCTGGAAATGAACTTCTCCTTTAACATTTCAAGTTAACTAAACTTATTTGAGTTGACTGAATTTTAAGTTGAGTTGACAAATTATTTTAAGTTGACTCAACAAATTGTGTTTTTTGTTTGTTTGTTACAGTGTATGAGTAATGATATTAAAGTCAGGCAACATATTTTTAAAGAAAAATGTTACCTGATCGCTTTCCAATTCCATGTGATGATTTAGTGAATGAAAAAAAGCTGATATACATGAAGCCTTCCTCCAATATTCATTTAAATTGAGGGTCATTAAAATTAAGGTTATCCTACATGACTCTTTAAATCAATGGCATTGATGTTTTATGAATGTAAAGAGCATATTTCATGTGCTCACAATGAATTGTGAAGGGTGTAGCACACTAGTAATTCCTTGACTACACTTCTTTTCTGTAATTACATCACATAACGCAAGCACATGCTGTAACATATATTTGAATAAATGAGCATTATGTGTCTTGGGCACAAAGTGTCAATCTTTTGAACAGGAAGAAAAACAACAACTAAAGTACGAGTTCTAAATTTCGGTTCCTAAAAGCGCCCGTGGCTCTAAAGCGAGTCAAAACCATCAAAATGTGTGCAAGCTACGTTGTTTTTCAAGGCTCGCTCTTCTATATGAAGCATATGGAGAGAACAAAACCAAGAGGTAGATATTCTTGTTCATGAAAAGCGTGTTTAAAGTGCCCAAAGTAGCCCTTCAACCTTTGCAAAAAAGACTGAAGCACCCTTAAAAACAAGAATAGACACTTGCTTCGTCCACAGATAATTCAATTACTTCCCTCCCGCCCAGTGCGGCTCCAGAGGCCGGAGTTTTCCATCACTTGAACAAATAAACTTGAGCATGCACAGTACCTTACATTCAATATGCACTTTACATCAATAGTGAACCGTCAACCCACAGTAGACACAACACAGATTTATTTCAATCTTAATCGAGTAGCTTTTTCATCAAAAAGGATTTTATGACATATGTGACTACGGAATATCAGAAAAGGGCAAATGTAAACCAGTGTTCCACCCAATTTCAGGAAAACATTCCTCAGTCACTAATTATTCCAATATGACAATTAAGATATTTGCATAGGCAATATGGGATTAGCCCTTAAATAGTACGTTTCCTGAATTCTTTGTGAGTATATCTCAGAATTAGGCTGAAAAGAATTCAACAAACAAATAAAAGAAAAATGCTACTCTTCTTTGTAAACCCATCTCATTTACAGTATTAGGCTTCAAGTAGATCAAAATAAACATTTAACATAACAACTAGATGAGGAAAAACAACTAAGCATAACGAGAGGTAGTGGAAACCGATGAAAACGAGGCGCTCCTGTAATCACACAGCACAGGCTCCACTTGCTTAGAAAAGGAGCCTTTTGGCAAGAACGATTATTTTTCCAAGCTGATAAAATCATTATCAACAGCTGTTAGCCATCACCGTGACAGCCGACAAGTGAAAAACTCCTCAACTCCCGAAATCGGATAAAACGTTAGCAGCAAAAATGAAGTCGAGGCATTGAAATTAAACAGATAACTACTCTCGAAATGATGGTTCACCGTAAATGGGACCAAATGCGACGTTGCACGTCGCAATCCAATTAATAATGAGTGAAAATGTCAAACTTGTCTGTGAAACTGATAATTTTATAGTTTTTATTAAATGGCTCTGTCTAATACTGCACTATTATACCTTTGAGTCATACACTTCAGAGCTATGACTAAAATTTCTCATTTACTCACGATTATCTTCTACTAGGTCTGGGCGATATATAAAAAAATTTGATATCTCGATATTGTCAATTTTTTTTCGATATTCGCTATATATCTCGATATGTTTGCTGTTGCTTTTAAATAATAAAAAACAGAATTTTCTTTTTCCCCATAAAAAAAAACAAAATCTATTTAGATAGAACAGCTATAATTACAAAGTAAATTCAAAATGTTTAGTGCAAATTTAAGCAGTTAAAACGTGTGATCACTTACTGCTTTTTATTAAATGAACACATGTATATTCAACTGGAGTACGAATGAAAAATACTATAACAGTGTAATTCCTAATCGTAATTGCAAAATGCAATATAGCCTAGGTTTCTCTATTCAGACAACAGCGGTTGAGTAAGTGCTTTTATTCAGCGATCACAGACGCAAACAATACAGTTGAGATGTTATGACAGAACACAGACTTTGTTGATCGCTAAACTCCAGCTTGTTTGTCTGTTTTCAGATCATCGTCGGCGCTTCCGCAATAAAGAGTGAGCTCGTGCGCATGGTTGCCAGATTGCTTAAAATAAGCAAATCACTGGGTAGAAAATGTAGTCTTGTAACAGCGAAGCTCTGATTCGAGGATTTGAACTCTTGATATCTGGCAACCGCACTCATGACTCTTACATAAAATGTAATATTGGACGTTCGGGACGTTCTTTTGGGAAAGTATGCTTGAATTTGAAATTAAGATGTTCAAGGTACCGGGTTCGGTATTTTCGGTACTGAAATTTTAAAAACGTCCATTTTCCGCTCACATTTGAGCGCTGTTGAGCCGATTTTTAAACATCGCTTAAGCGCTTCACGCTCCTCACCGAGCGCTCACAAATAAGCACAACTGGAGCGTTTGAAAGCCGCGTCTGTCAGTGGATCTGTCTATATGCAGATAAATTAGGGATCTGCTGACACACGTGGCTTTCAACGCTCCTGTTGTGCTTATGTGTGAGCGCTTGGCTTATCATTGTAGCCAATCACAGTCATGTCTGTTGAGCGCGTGAACACTATGGCCAATCAGCGATGTTTAAAAATCGGCTCAACAGCGCTCAAATGTGAGCGGGAAATGGACGTTTTTAAAATTCCAGTACCGAAAGTACCGAACCTGGTACCTTTTGACAACAATATTCACGATATTTTAAAAATTTACATTGTCGTCAAAATGATTGCAATATTATCGCTAATATTCGATATATCGCCCAGCCCTATCTTCAACTGTGATTATTTTAAAAATCTATCCATATCTGCTTTAAAGTGACCCATACAAGCTTAAATAATCATATATTCACTCTGTTCCCTGTTGATCTCTATGATGACCTCTGTGATGCTGGACTTCAAATAGTCATACAGTCACATTAGTTTTCATTGACATTTATCATAAAACTTACAGTAAGTGTGTGTCAGTTTCATCACCCTCTGATTTCCCCCCTCGAAGATAGTTTGGTAAACGTCCATGTGTCATGCAGGGCTTTTTTTTAGAGCAAGACAATTTTGATTTATTGCTCATTTCTTTAATGACATGATTTTTTTCTTTAAAACAAACAAGAAAATTCAATAAATTTGTTTTAGAAATGATGGTTCGCTGCTTGAGTAAGTAAACTGCTGTTCGGTTTGTAAAACAACATACCCTACGTGAAGGACCTACTCACATTGGCTGATGCTCAACACACACGAATACTTAAAAGAAGGATATCTATGCACTCGGTAAAGTGACAAAGGTCTTCATTTTAATGTGGTAAACCTGCAGAGTGAATGGCACTTAACTCTCAGAGCACCAGTAAGAAAACCCAACAACAACACACTTGATCATGATTTACTTAACAAACGTTCATTCATTGGCACAAGAGTTCAGGGAAAAATGACACTTTGAGGTTGGGTATGGTGACCAAAAAAACGTCGGTTTAAATGCAATTCACTCTTGAATAACTCCGCTAAAAGGTGAGAGAGTGGTTTAACACACCAGCAGTATTTTAAATATCGTGTTCTCATGCACTGGCTGCTGCGATTGCAATAGCACATAAATGTCTAGAAAATTGAACAGCAACATTCAAGTTTGAATCCAACAACACGGAGCTGAAAAGCTGTCGTTCTTGAGGGACACACACGTCTAAACCTCTAAAGGAAATCAATTTCTTTAATAAGCATCGTCTTCGACGTGATGCTTCCCGCGGAGGTTCACATCGTATCTGGGTTGAGTATTGCAATGTGTACATGACACAAAAGAAGAAACGCATGCTGGAAAAAAGTATTATAAAAAAGACCGATTTGTTTTCGCGTCTTTTCTTTTTTTTCGATAACCTGCAGTTTTCCGAGCTGTGAGAATGACCGAAAATGACCGCTCCTCGTTTCAAGTCGCAAAAACGAACATTTGGACTCGGAGGCAGAGAAAAGAGGTTTCCCTGATGGATCCGACTCCGTCGAGCAGGTCTCGGCGATCACAGTTATTTTAAATAGACCTAGTGTAACTCTCAAAAACAAGGCATAGTGTTCACTACACTTTTGTTTAATAAAATACATTTCTTTAATGTGTAAGACAATTCGAAGCTCTTTTAAGAACCTCCAGAACGTTGGTGAGTGATTTGTTTTTCAAGCAATTCTCGGTCAATCCAGCGAAGCTTACAGCCCATGACATACAGTACCTGTGCTTCTCTCTGTTAGTAACGGACTGGGAGGGGCTAGGAGGACTCACACAATAAACTGTGTCGTCACCAGCATCAGCAGCTTTTGTGCCCTTACTCAGTGTCGAGGCATTGTGATTTTTGCAGAGAGAAAGAAATGTTCATGATTCATTTAGCTGCCCAATCACAACACTAGCTAGCCCTTATGTTTCCCAGGTAAAGAACTGTTGACACGCAAAGAAAGAGTTTGGACGGCAAGACGGCGATTCCCAGCTTCTCTTTTACAAAACAATTGGCACAGCTAATTTTCCCTTCGCTTACGAGAGCTTTACAATGTTCTCTCCCAATGACAGCATTAAAAAACATTTTTTTATTCAAAAAAAACATTGTAGTCCGGGGCTTAAATGTCAAACTGGAGTAAATTCCATAACCTTGTATCATGCAAAGGTTTTCTAGCTTAACATCTACCGCTTATCCGTTTGTTTTTGATTTTCTTTAAAAATAATAGTAATAACATTATTCAGCTGTCCTCAGATATGTGAGGCATAAAAGATGGAAAGGATCAGGTAGAAAGAACACAGAGAGAGAAAGAGAACAGGTGAGGTAAACAGGAAGAGAGAGGAGATTTGAGGAGTCGAAAGAGACAAAACAGGTGAATGAAAAAGACGAGAGTAGGAAGTATGGATCTGTCGGTTTTCCTACGCGTTTTTTTCTGTGTCACAGTTGCCTGAGCAGCTCGTATTGGCACTTAAACAGAACTGAACTTCAGGGTCACTAGTGGATGCTCAGAATTGCTTAACTACTCACTCTTGAAATAAGAAACATCACACCTTTTGAAAGTGGCACCTTGGGGCTTTTTTTTGTCACAAATGTTCTTGCTGAAACCTAGGTGTCTAAGCAGGCCCTCTTGCTGTTAAGGAGATCCCTGTAAACAGATGAGTTGAGAAATCGGGGGAAGGAGTCTCTGTGCATGAGGGTGTAGATCTGAAGCTGGGCCTCCTCATACATCGTACTGCTGGGTTCTGCCAGGCTTTGGTTGATGCCTTCCCTCACCCGTGAATCCAAGCTGACCTGCCGACCCACAACAAATGTACAACAGATCAACAACTTTAAACATTGCTTATATTTAAACTTAGTGTGAAGTAGTTTACTATGTTGAATATATTGCATATTGTGATTAATAATATACATACACACACTACCAGTCAAAAGTTTTTGAACGGTAAGATTTTTAATGTTTTTTAAAGAAGTCTCTTCTGCTCACCAATCCTGCATTTATTTGATTTAAAGTACAGCAAAAACAGTACAATTTTGAAATATTTTTGCTCTTTGAAATAACTGTTTTCTATTTGAATATATTCTAAAGCGTAATTTATTCTTGTCATTTCAAAGCTGATTTTTTAGCAACATTACTCCAGTCATATGATACTTCAGAAATCATTCTAATATTCTGATTTGCTGCTCAAAGGACATTTATTATTATTATTATTATTATTATTATGTTGAAAACAGCTGAATAGAATTTTTTTCTATTCCATTCAGGCTTCTTTGATGAATAGAAAGTTCACAAGAACACAATTTCTCTGAAATAGAAATCATTTGTAACTTTATGTCTTTATCATCGCTTTTGATCAATTTAAAGAATCATTACTAAATAAAAGTATTAATTTCTATGATTTCTTTCTCAAAAACAAAAAAAATTATAGTAACCCCAAGTTTTTGTAGTGTATAATATTACAAAAGCTTTTTATTTCAGATAAATGCTGATCTTTGAATCTTTCTATTCATCAAAGAATCCTGAAAAAAATGTACTCAACTGTTTTAAATATTGATAATAATAATAAAAAAGTTTCTTGAACAGCAAATCAGCATATTAGAATGATCTCTGAAGGATCATGTGACAATGAAGACTGGAGTAATGACGCTGAAAATTTAGCTTTGATCACAGGAATAAATTATATTTTAAAATATATTCAAATAGAAATCAGTTATTTTAAATAGTAAACATATTTCACTATATTTCTATTTTTGCTGTATTATGTATCAAATAAATGCAGGCTTAGTGAGCAGAACAGAATTCTTTAAAAAACATTAAAAATATTACTGTTCAAAAACTTTTGACTGGTAATGTAAGCATGTATGTGTGTGTGTAATATATATTAGGGGTGTAACAATACATGTATTCGTACCGAACCGTCACGGTATGGGCATCTCGGTTCAGTGCATGAGGCCTTACAATGAATACAGGCAAATCACCCTCAATCCAGAAGGGTAATGCAACTCTGTTTGATAACCGCCATTAGAAGAACAGTGAATGCCAGGAGTTGTGCACTTGAAAACAAAGCAGACTAGACAGTGACCATGTGCTGATTCTGAACGCGTCTCTCACTGATAAAGGAGTAAAACGTTACTTTAAAGGCTTGTGCACTCAAGTGTCTGCAAAATAGAGCTTTGTGCTCTTGTATCCCACCTCTCTCAATCGACACAAATTCAAATATTCCATAATATTTCCATATTTACGATGCATAAAAATGCTAAACTATTATTTATTATGTAAATTATAGACTTTGTACTTCAGTCGCATTCTAACGGTGACAGAATGAGGCGCACGCGCTGATATTTGGTACACTGTGTTTTATTTTGATAAAGTACCTACCGCGCTGTAAAGTTAGCAGTGCTAGAAGCATGGAACTGATATGTTTTGTGTTTGTGTGCACCGGCACGATTACTTCAACTTTCCTCATACCAGCAAAATCAACTTAAAAAACAAATAGAATGTCGCTTTCTTTTCCTTTCTGTCACAAAACTGAACTGAAACTCAGCAAATATAGGCTATGTTACGTGTCTCACAGTTTTGTCCCTTGTCTGTCAGTTAACTAAATTAAATATATTTCAAGTATTTATTCCTTGTATGTACATATGTACTGCATTTTTTATAGCCTATATATGACATTAATTGGATATAATATTTAGTATTTTTTTTTGTAATTTGTACTACTGTCTGTTTAAAATAAATGAAAAGAAACCTAGCATAGTAGATTTGTTTTTTTTTCTGTTGTACTGAAATCGTATCGAACCGTGACCCTCGAACCTAGGTACGTACCGAACCGTGACGTGTGTACCGTTACACCCCTAATATATATCTATAGTTTTTTTGAGAAAAACTAAAATAAAATTTTAGAATTTTATCATTCAAATTAGAAAAACATGCAAAAAACTCCGATGTGATATTTCAAGACACATGCTTTTCAATTATTATGTCGTACATATAAAAAACACACCCACGAGTAACAATCACCTATTTAAAATTTTGAAATGGCTTTTAAAAAAAATATTTAGAACTATTTAGAAATTTTGTATACATAAAAACTAAATAAATAAATAAATACATACATACATAAATTCTTGCAAAGATCTTAAATAGTTTAAATTATTCTTATGTGGTTAGGCCATTTTATATATAAATTAACAAACATTATTTTCAAGCTTTGTGTGAAATATTGTATAGCAAATATTATTTTGTATTAAAAAATGCAAAAAAAAGCACTGTTACTCCAAGAAAAAATGTGAGCTCAGCAAAACAGATGTGATAGTTTTAAGTTGTGTGTGTGTGTATATATATATATATATACAAAACACACACACACACACATATATATATATATATATATATATATTTTTTTTAATATGAACATCTGAATATATGAATATCTATGTAGTATGCACTCCATATGCTAACCTCTTTTGGCGAAAGAATGGAGACATAGTCTTCATAAATAATCCTGGCTTTTTCATCGATAGCTGATGGGTTGCTTTCTTTCTTCAGGTCCTCACAGGCGATCCAGAACATCAGGTTTTCTTCGCTGTACTCAGACCGCAAGAACTCCCGGAAAACATCCCTCCCCTCTGGAGAGCGCATCATCATCTCAAAGCTCCGTGACCAAGCAATCACCTCATCCAGTGTGGGATGCCTTCAAATGGGAGACAATGAAAAAAAGCAGGAACTACCCATATAAAACAACTTTACTTCAGCTGTCAGCAAATAACGTGTATTTAAATGGTATTAAAGAAGAACTACACTTCCAGAACAACAATTTACAAATAATTTACTCACCCCCTTGTCATCCAGGATGTTCATGTCTTTCTGTCTTCAGTCGTAAAGAAATTATGGTTTTTGAGGAAAGCATTTCAGGATTTTTCTCCATATAATGGACTTCATTGGTGCCCCGATTTTGAACTATCAAAATGCAGTTTAAATACAGCTTCAAAAGGCTCTAAACAATCCCAGTCGAGGAAGAAGGGTCTTATCTAGCGAAACGATCGGTCATTTATTTTGAAAAATAAAAAATTGTATACTTTTTAAGCACAAAAGCTTGTGTAGCACAGGCTCTGGGATGCGCGTCCACGATGCTACAAATTAGTAATGGGTCGTTCTTGAACGTTTGTTTCATTTTGAACGAATCTTTAATGTGACTCGGGAGGAACGAGTCATCTCGGGGACTGATTCTTTCAATCGCACAACATCCTATTAGGTTCTGTACTGGAATTAGTTCACCTGTTTCGAGTCTTCGGGTTTTTCGAGTCGTTCGTTCATCTTATGGGGCTGCCACGTGATGAACGAACGACTCAATCCCGAAAACTTGTCAGATAAGAGGTGAGGTGAGCTAATCATAGACTAAAGACCCAGGTAAACAATGAAATAATCTTTTCTGTTTCTTATAGCATTATAGTTTTGTCTTGTTTGTAGTGTGATCAACGTTTGTGTAAGCAGTAGATGTGTTAGGGATGTAACACGTAACATTTTAATTATATTTTGCTAAAATTAACGAAATGACTCGAAAAAAGGTTCGTTCATTTTGCTGAATGAGACTTAAAGGTCCGAGACGGTAAAATAATCGGAACTTTGCATCACTACTACGAATCATGTGCAAGTTCATCGTCTGTATACTGAGTATGGTGGAAAAACTCCATCTTATTTTTTCCTACAACTTGAGAGGAGGACATTGTTGTACCTTTTTGTTTGTAAACAGCCTTTACAAATGTACTTGCACTTTCTTAGTCTTTGCGCATTCGCTTTGTAAACACTGGGTCTGTAGTTTCGCCTGCATTCTGCGTGACCTTTCAACGTGATTCAATAGTACGTAGCGTCGTGAATGTGCATCCCAGAGCCTGTGCTACACTAGTTTTTGTGCTTAAAAAGTATAAATTTTTTTTTAAAAAATTACCGATTGTTTTGCTAGATAAGACCCTTCATCCTCTGCTGGGATCGTTTAGAGCCCTTTGAAGCTGCATTTAAACTACATTTTGGAAGTTCAAAATCGGGGCACCAATGAAGTCCATTATATGGAGAAAAATCCTGAAATGTTTTCCTCAAAAACCATAATTTCTTCACGACTGAAGACAGAAAGACATGAACATCTTGGATGACAAGGGGGTGAGTAAATTATTTGTGAATTGTTCTGAAAGTGGACTTCTCCTTTAAAAGGCATTTGATTAGAAACTGCCCTGAAAAAGACTTTGTAGCAGAAACTGTATAAGATTTTTAGATGACTGAACAATATAGCAGTTCCATTTTGTTTCTCATTTTAACCAGATGTTGAAGGTATGAACACAAGCAAATAAAAAATATAAAAAAGCCACAAAAATCTTGTCCCTGAACAATAATAGATGTTTCTAACAACTCACTGTTCCTCTGTTGCTTCTATGCTATCCATCTTTGTACATGTTTGCCTCTCTGAACGTTCCCTTCTGTCTTCATTCCTAGGGTGAGAAGAGAAGTGTTAGACACAGCAAAGTCTCTGTGGCATTTGAAACATGTTGCGCTGATCATCATGCAAGGTTATACAGTTGTGATAAAACTAGAGACTGGAGACTAACAGCTGCTTTTACAGTACATTTAGGTGTTTAAAGGGTCATATCAGAAAAATAATTTGAAATAAAAGATGATGCACATCATAACGGTAAACATCATAACCTTTACCAGTAAATTTTAAACTTTTTAATGGCTCAGATACACTGTAAAAATTATTTTTCAAAGTTGTAAATAAAACAAAGGTTTACAAGAAAATACTTTTTCAGTCTTTCTACTTCAAAATTTCTTGCTGTAAAATCTGCTAGCAATTTTAAGTGAAAACAGTTTAGTATAAATAGCATGAAATACAAAATACATATTAAAAAATACAAACCCATGGCCATTTATACTGTAATTTATTGAATAATTAAAAATTTAACAATATATAATCACCAGACTGTTTTTCTACTGTCTAAATATTTTTTCTCTCTCAGATGTTTCTCGTACTCCCTTCTGGCCCCTAGTTTGGAAAAAAAAAAACTGACTTACAGTACAAGTCTAACCATAATCTAAGTACTAAAATTCCTCTTGTAGTCCAAAAGGAGCATTTACTGAAACTAAACTACAAATTACAGGTGAACATCCACTGTGTTTGCTCAATCCGTGTCTCTGTAGAGCAAGTATAATTGGGTTTGTTAGCCATGGGGTTCGACAAGCTGACAAGACTCTAAATATATAACATGTACTACACAGCTGTTTTGCATGTGATGTGGGACAGAAATAGCCATTTACTGAGCAGATAATGGCAGCGTGTAGTGGGGGGATGGCTGTGGAAACCCGAGGTTACAGAGTAGGGTTTGTACTGCCTCCTCAATGTTTTCTTTATTTCATGCAATATTTGTATTCATTCATGTTATTTATAGTCCCCCTGCAAGCTGTGCTATGGCCTTTCCAATCTTTCTTTGTTCAGTGGCCCAGCCTCAAACTCCAACTGCTTTTTTTTCCTTCTTTTTACAAGCTAATTTAACTCTTTAAGGAACATTTATTCTTGTGATTTTTTTCTAAGTTTGTTTCAAATAAAAAACAGACGTGTAATGTGTGTGTTTGTAGATACAATTAAACAATGAATTAATTAAATTTCAAAATAAATTTAAAATGAAATATAAAATGTGCAGTGCTACCTTTGCATATGGAGACAAAGCCTCTTCCACATACTTTTCTTAATACTCCTGTGGGAGGATTTTAAAAGGCTATGCTAACGTATAATAAACCGCAAAAACATATTTTGCTCATAAAACTGTATTAATATAGCTTGATAATTTACACAATGGCAAGACATGTTAAAAATTAACCGGTTGCCTAACAGGAAATGAAGTTCAGGTCAAAAGTTTACATACACCTTTTATTTAGTACTGACCTGCATAAGATATTTCACATAAAAGACGTTTACATATAGTCCACAAGACAAAATAATACTTGAATTTATAAAAATGACCCCATTCAAAAGTTTACATACCCTTGATTCGTAATACTGTGTTGTTACCTGAATGATCCACAGCTGTTTTTTTTTTCCTTTTGTTTAGTGATAGTTGTTCATGAGTCCCTTGTTTGTTCTAAACAGTTAAACTGCCCACTGTTCTTCAGAAAAATCCTTCAGGTCCAAATTCTTTGGTTTTCCAACATTTTTGTTTATTTGAACCTTTTTCAGCAATGGAAAAGGACAACTGAGGGACTAATATGCAACTATTACAGAGGGTTCAAACGCTCACTGATGCTCCAGAAGAAAAAAACAATGCATTAAGAGCCGGGGGGCACTTAAGTTAAATTTACCTTAGATATTCAAATTCAAAGTTTTCACCCCCTGACTCTTAAAACATTGTGTTTCCTTCTGGAGCATCAGTGAGTGTTTGAACCTTCTGTAATCGTTGCATATGAGTCCCTCAGTTGTCCTCAGTGTGAAAAGACGGACCTCAAAATCATACAGTCATGCTGAAAAAACAAAGAATTTGTGAGGCCTGACGGATTTTTCTGAAGAACAAGGGACTCATGAACAACTATCACTAAACAAAAAAAAAAAAACAGCTGTGTATCATTCAGGTAACAACACAGTATGAAGAATCAAGTGTATGTAAACGTTTGAAGGGGATCATTTTTATAAATTCAACTATTTTCTCTCGTGGACTAGTTGTAAACTTCTTTCATGTGAAATATCTTATTCAGGTCAGTACTAAATAAAAAATAACATGCATTTTGTATGATCCCTCTTATTTTGGTAAAACAATTAACATTTTGCAGATTCTGCAAGATGTATGTAAAATTTTGACCTCAACTGTACATATAAGAGCTAAATTCCCCATTGCTCATGAAGGTTTGAGAGCTTATTATAGTGTCAATCTGAAAAAATATTTAACAATCTTTTCAAAATGTGTATTTGTCAGACAAATTTCTGTCATTTCAGCAAACATGGAATGTTTTAAGGTGTGACTAACTAAATGATACTATAAAACACAACAGAATTCATAAAATCCGAGGATAAAACTAGCTTTTGTTAGTTAAAACTCACGCTACAAAAGACTAAAAGCATGTAAAGTAAAATCTGTTTAAACTAACGCCTGTTTAATTTAAAGTAGGAGTGAGTCCACAAAAATTTTACAAATACACTATGGTTTAAAAGTTTGGGGTCAGTAAGATTTTTTTTAAGGATTTAAAGGGATAGTTCACCCAAAAATCTTTGGTGTATATCACTTTCTTCTTTCAGGCAAATACAATCGTAGTTTTATTAAAAAACGGTCTGGCTTTTTTAAGCTTTATAATGGCAGTGGATGGGTGTTGAGATTTTGACACAAATAAAAGTGCATCCATCCATTATAAAAAGTAGAGGTCGACTGATGTATCGGTTTTGCAGATTCATTGGCACCGATAGTTGATTGGCAAAACTATCAGTTATCACCAAAAATCCATGCCGATAGTTTTTTCCGGGTTGGGTCCGTTGCTGGGGCGGCTCATCATTATACAGGAAAGTCCCTAAGAAAGAAATCACTGACAGCACGTGCCGTTTGTTTAGACACGTGACACTGCGTGCTACACAGAGCGGGACACTTCAAAGGCGGATTTAAAACACTGACAACGAAACGGTGTGTACAGTATACTGTAGTGCATGTTTTCATGTCATTACTAAGCAATGAATTTGTTGACTAGATGCTGTATTAGTGGAGAAAAGACAGCAGTATACTTTTGCCCATTGGGTAATCAAATAAAGTCTTGTAGACCCCCGCTTGAATTTAACGCAACGTGTCCAGTGTGTAAGATACCGGATAGCGGCGAGTTCTTCTAGACACGGTGTTGCACTTTTGCCCGTTGTATGACTAACATAATTTTATATTTTGATTAGATGACCACAAATGTTCTAGAATAGAAACAGTTAAATTGTGAAAGTACACAATATCCATATGTATGCAATTTCAATACTGTGGCCTTTGTGTAGATATTTAAAGAGGCCATCTTTAGCTTGATTGTTGATGTAATGGTAACACTTTACAATATGAGTCCATTTGTAACATTAAGATTGATAAAAGCTGTAGAATAGAAGTATTGTTCCTTGTTAGAGTGTGTTAATTTCAGCATTTACTGATATATTTTAAAATGTAATATTTAATAAATTTTAATGCTTTTGTTGTTGCATTAATGGACAATGAACTAACTGTAATGATTAATATATAATTAATATTTTTATTCATTTACAAAGTATGGTTCAGTGGGCTACTTTTTTTTTTTTTTTTAAATAGTAGAGCACTATTTATTTTCCGTTCAGTATCCATTTGAAAAAAATATCAGATGATTAATCGGTATCGGGCACTGTGGTCCAACCTAGTTATCGGTATCAGTAAAATCCAATATCGGCCCACCTCTAATAAAAAGTACTCCACATGGTTTCGGAGGGTTAATAAAGGCCTTCTGAAATGAATCGATGCGTTTTTGTTTTAAAAGTCAAAAGGTGACTGGTTATCCTTTGCTGTAAATAAAATTTGGTTCTCGTGAAACTAGCATATTCTCACCTGAGCTCACGCTACATCTACATCCTGCGTCATCCACTGGAACACCACTCTCTCGTGAACGTGTGTTTGACAGTTAACAAAGCTAGAGATTACGATCTTACAGTTAAGTTAAATATGGATATTTTTCTTACACAAATGCAACGCTTCACTTCAGAAGGTCTTTATTAACCCCCTGGAGCCATGTGGAGCACTTTTTACGACGGACAGATGCACTTTATTGGTCTCTGAAATCTCGACCACCGATTATTGCAATTAAAGTTTTCCCCCCGAGGCTCGGCTTGAGCGCAGAGTTCGACTCAACGTAAAACTCATTGCTAAATAGCTACCATGCAAGTAAATCTTTACAGCAGAACATAATAAAGGATGGGGTGTACCAGAGGCATTTGCAGCATCCACACCAGCACAGACAGCAGGTGTTGGGCCTCGGGTGACCAGGCGCCTGTGGGGGTCCTTCAATGCGTCCCTGCTGCCTTTTCCTCATTTCAACTCCACTCACACTCTGAGGCTGTGGACAGACACATCTGATTAGAAACAAAGCAATGGGGGATTGGAAACTGTGTTAGCTGAAGTATCTTGTTAACTACAGATGTTTCTAAATCTAAAGTAAGACCGAAAGAGACGATTAATTATTTGCAGATTCCACAAGAGAGATTTATGGTAGCTCTTCCAATAAAAGCGATCATAAGGATGCTCAGTATCTGAGCTTGTTGGACGGCTTCCTACTCTAATGTCGGATGCTTATTCAGCAGAAATCTACAAGAATACACGTGAGAGGGAGTCTGTAGAGACTGAAACAAGAGAGAGAGGGAGACAGACAGACAGAAAGTAAAGAAATTCCCTCTTCAGACTACATATTCATTCCTCTGGCAAGATGCTAAATTAGTTTGAGCTGTAGGAGGGTGAGAGAGAGATGCTGGTGTGGCTGTAACATTCACTCCTCCACCCCTGAACACACACAGGCAGTAGTAGTGTGGGATCTCACATGTTCTAACACATGAGCAAATGCAACGGTTTTCCTTTTAGGAAGTAAATGTTTGTGAAAATGCAATGACTGTCGCTTCCTGTTTCTTAAAGGAGAAGTCCAGTTCTAGAACAACAATTTACAAATAATTTACTCACCCCCTTGGCATCCAAGATGTTAAGCTCTTTCTGTCTTCAGTCGTGAAGAAATTATGCTTTTTGTGGAAAGCATTTCAGGATATTTCTCCATATAATGGACTTCATTGGTGCCCGATTTTGAACTTCCAACATGTAGTTTAAATGCAGCTTCAAAGGGCTCTAAACGATCCCAGCCAAGGAAGAAGGGTCTTACCTAGTGAAACGATCGGTCATTTTATTTCGGAAAAAAATTTTGTATACTTTTTAAGTAGAAAAGCTCGTATAGCACAGGCTCTGGCATGCACGTCCAGTGTTTACAAAGCGAATGCGCAAAGACTAAGGAAGTGCGAGTAAGTCAAACGCTGTTTACAAACAAAAAGGTACAATGATGTCAGACAATTCCGAAGTTGTAGGAAAAAATGAGATGGAGTTTGTCGCCATACTCTACCTTTTTGAGCCGGAGTCTGACACAGATGATGAACTTAGACGTGATTCGTAGCGTAGTGGACGCGCATCCCAGAGCCTGTGCTACACGAGATTTTGTGCTTAAAAAGTAAACAAATTTGTATTTTTAGAACAAAATGACCGCCCTTGCCTGGGATCGTTAAGAGCCCTTTGAAGCTGCATTTAAACTACATTTTGGAAGTTCAAAATCGGGGCACCAATGAAGTCCATTATATGGAGAAAAATCCTGAAATGTTTTCCTCAAAAAGCATAATTTTTTTACGACTGAAGACAGAAAGACATGAACATCTTGGATGACAAGGGGGTGAGTAATTTGTTTGTAAATTGTTGTTCTGGAAGTGGAATAAATTAAATAAAACCACACAAATCCTTCCTAAAAGATTCTTCTAGGGAAAACTAATTGGATAATTATTAGAATCATCAATATTTAGGTGCGGTTTACTGTATAAAAATTATACATTTTAAATATGCTAGAAGTGATTCCTAGTACATGAACATTTTAGATTTCATAATGTCTTTATACAGTTAAATCCCTAGGCAAATCAACATTTTTACCTGTGCGCAGGCAACCGGAGAGCAGACGTGAAACACAATGGTTTTCAATAAATTCTTCCTTGTTTGGTTCCCAATATCACTGGCTTGTTAAAGGCAACATCAGAGCACAGTTCTTAACCACAAACATTTTAACTGCATTGCATGTGTTTCCAAGAAGCACTCCATCAGGAGAGAAAATAAGCAAGCGTTGTTACTCTGAGCTCTGCTCCACTCTAACCGTGATCCATCACCATACCATTAACATGTCTTTGAAACACATGGGTGATTATTCTGTTTGACAGTTTTATTTATAGTCACCATATGGTCTCGGTACTATGAAAGCACCTTACTTGCATACACATGAGCACAGTAATTCAAAAGATATTTTTGTCATACATGATTTTGATCACTGATATAACTGATACAAATGAACATTACAGTAAAACCATTAACAATTACTTTTGTTAATTAAAAATTATTTCTGAAATAAATGTTTAGTAACATTTCTCAAAATATATTTTTTGTGCGTGTTGACTGAACATAAGACTGATTGCAGATACTTAGGTTACTAAAATTAACTAAAAATGAAATAGAATTAAATTTAAAAGAAATTACCAATTCTACAAAGCAGAGGTGGAAATGTCTTGGGAAAAAAAATTTGTATATATATATATATATATATATTTGCTATTTTATTAACATTTTTTCAAAAGTTTTTTCATTTTTATCAGTCTCGGCTGAGTTTCATAATTCACAAAGAAAATATAAAATAAGTTTTTTTTTTTTCAACTTCACTTTTTAATCAGAATCAAAAAGATACTTTTAAAAACAACAATGGAAAAAAAATGCAACAATTATTTCAATATTATTTTCATAAGTTGAAAATTTTGAATATTATTGTGGGTCTCAATAGATAATAGAGAGATCTTGATAAATATCTATCTACGATTTAACTACTTAAATGCCTTTAAGATGTGCTTTTTGGTTGTGGGACAGCAGTTTACACAAATTCTGTAAAATGGCCCATATGCATTTTTAAAAATTGTAATTTAATTTAAATAAATAAAAATGTAAATATTTAATTATAGCTAATAATAATAATAACCAAACAAAAAATACTAAAACTTAAATAAAAACAAAAAAATTAAAAGACAAAAATAAAGATAATTTAACAAAAGTAATCACCATATAATTGTAAATATAATAGCATGCAAACAATACCAAAATAGCACTGCTTGCACGCTACATACCAAGTCTTCCTGAAGCCATTTGATAAGTCTGTCTGAAGAACAGACTGAAAGTTTAAGTCAAAATGGTTTCAAAAGCTATAAAGTTTAGTAAATGATGGCAGATGTTTCATTTCATAGTAAACTGTCCATTTAACCCCTGCACCACTTCAGGGACTTTATGGGACTTGATTGGGACTTGCCTCATTACTCTATTCAACTAATCGCTTATACAAGTTGTTTGTGTGAACTGCAAATAAATAATGTGACAGTACACTTTGGGAAACCCTGGTAAACATGATGCCTCACACTATGACCTTAACAAATTTGTTCATTTTAGCACAAAGCTTTCTGGAAACTGATCTTCTGGCAGCACAAACACCATATCACATCACCTAGACATCTGATCCAAATATTTAGGGACAAACGGTCTGGGCACTAAACAGACAAGCTGGAAGTCTGGGACGGTATCAAATTATCATTTCCCAGTATGATATTGGTAAATATCCCATAACCACATAACCACAGGGCATTTGGTTGGCTGACTTTTTTGTCGCAACGTGTGGTGCATAATTTAAAGATTCACTGCTGATTGAAATACATTGCTGTGATAAAAGACAAAAACCTCACAACAGCCAATTTTTATGTAAGAAAACACAGCATTAAATATGCTACACATCATTTGCTCTCGAAAATAAATATATAAAGCACATTGCATATGAAAGCAAACATTTTGTTACAATTTAAATGTAGTATTAGTAGTGCTTGTACTAGTCTTATTACACAGTATCAACATTAACTCAACATTACTGATATTACATAGTGCCAAAATACAACTACTCTACACTAAATTATAGTTAAACAAAGACCGTGAAACAGAAACCTTACCTCTACATTCATCCTTACACTTAAAAAAAGTGATAACCAGCCTTGCTACTTGGTGATGAAAGCTTGGTTTGTTTGGGATGTAATGTGAACACTCTTTGAGAGTTTATCCTAATGGAGCCCATAAACCAAATATGCAAAATATTACTACCATCAGTTATTTAGTCCCAGGCAATGGAAAACATACATCCTGATGCAAAACACACTGAGGAGTCCCTTTGTTCACATCTAGAGCACTGACCAACAACTTTGCACAATATGTAAAACAAGTTGTTGTATTGAGGAAAAAAACAATTAGCCAGACTCAGTCTGATCTCACAGGAAATCATATAATTTTATGACATGTTAGGCTTAAAAAAAAATGTCGGGGTGCCAAAAACTAGCAACAGACCAAAGTATGAGACAATATTTGGATATTTTGAGATGAACACCTAATAAATAAGACAATAACTATGCCTCCTTTGCTGATTAACAGGCGTATTAGCTCTGCTTTGTGTCAGTTACATGAGTTTTGTCACAGATAATTCACACGTTCAGATATTTTTAGTGAATTTCGTGTAAATATTCTGTCAAAACTGTTCATTGTCATTGTATTTGTTTGTGTCTTCATTGCTTTAAAGGGATAGCTCATACAGTCATTAATTGCTCACCCTCATGTCGTTCCAAACCTGTAAAATCTTTGTTCATCTTAAGAACACAAATTAAGATATTTTGATAAAAACCGTGAGCTTTCTATAGAAGCCCATTTTTGCCACTGAATAAAAATGAAAAATTGAATTTAAAAAATGATTTTCTTTCTCGCAATTGTAAGTTTAACATCTTACATGATACAAACTCGCAATTGACTTTTTTCTCAGAATTGTGAGACATAAATTCACAATTGTGTGTTATGAAGTCAGAATTGTGAGATAAAGTCGCAATTCTGAGAAATGAACTATAGATATATAGTTATATATAGATACAGATTTTTTTTTCTCGGAATTGCATGATATAGACTTTTAAATAAATGAATTCCCTCAGAAATGTTATACAAACTCGAAATTTTGACTTTTTGCTCAGAATTGCGAATCATAAAGTCAATTCTGACTTTTTTTCTCAGAATTGCATGTATAAACTCACAGTTGCAAGAAATAAAGTCAGAATTACGAGAAAAAACTTGCAATTCTGATTTTTTCTCACAATTGCAAGGTTGTATCTCTTATGACTTTTTTTCTTGCAATTTACTTCTTTTCCTCAGAATTGTTATACAAACTTGCAATTTTGACTTTTCTCTCAGAATTGTGAGATATAAACTTGCAATTTCCTGTTATAAAGTCCCAACTGTGAGATAAAGTCATAATTCTGAGAAATAAAGTCAGAATTGCAAGTTATAGTCAATTCTGGCATTTTCTCAGAATTGCATGGTATAAACTCACAATTGCAAGAAATAAAGTCAGAAATTATGAGATAAAAACTCACCTGCAAGTTTGTATCTCGCAATTCTGAAATTTTTTTCTCAGAATTGTGATATAAACTTGCAACTGAGAGTTATAAAGAGTTATAAAGTATAATTTTGAGGAAAAACAGACTTGTGAGTTTATATTGCACAATTCTGACTTAATAAATCCCAATTGCGTGTTATAAGTCAACTGCAAGATACAAACTCGCAATTCTGCAAAAAATTTAGTCCGAAAAATTTAGTCAAAAAAGTCAGAATTGCGAGACTTTATAAATCACAATTGCAAGTTTATACCTCAGAATTCTGAGAAAAAAAGAAACTGCACATTTGTGTCACGCAATTATGAGGAAAAATTGAATTGAAAAATTGTCAGAATTGTGAGATAAAAAGTCGCAAATACTTTTTTTTTTATTCAGTGGCGAAAACGGGCTTCCACAACTTTCTGACCCTGCATAGACAGCAACGCAACTGACACGTTCAAGGCCAAGAAAAGTAGTTTTTATTTCTTTGCGCAAAAAAGTATTCTCATAGCTTCATAAAATTACAGCCGAACCACTGATGTCATATGGACAACTTTGTTGATCATTTTGGTACTTTTCTGGGCTTTGAACATGTTAGTACTCTCACTGTCTATGGGAGGATCAGAGACATCTCAGATTTCATCAAAAATATCTTAAATTGTGTTCCGAAGTTCGAACGAAGGTCTTACGGGTTTGGAACAACATGAGGATGAGTAGTTAATGACAGAATTTTCACTTGTGGGTGATCTAACCCTTTAAAGGGATGTTTGGTTATCAACATTTTTCAAATATCTTCTTTTGCGTTCAACAGAAGAAAGTCAGTCGTCCAAGTTTGGAACAACATGATGGTGAGTATCCCTTTAATTAAATTTTATCAGTTACAGTCAGTGATACAGTATTGCCCTGGACAAAGCACACAACTGACCAATCAGAATCAAGTATTCCAGAGAGCCATGAAATACTTTATGTTAATAACAGAGCTTTCCAGAGAAGAGAAGACTGAAGCAACTGGCAACAAAAAAGTTCAATTTTAGACACACACACTGCACATCTCCATCGTCCCGCCTCTAACCCCGTTCTCCCACTGGAAGTCTTGTGCGCCCTTGTGCACTTCCCCATATGCATTCCAGGGCAGCAAGCGATGCACAGCATAGGCCATGGCTGGCTGCACAACAGAAGCCTCCTAGAGCCATTACCCACAAAGCCTAGCTTGAGAAACATGTCACACGGCAGTTCCGATACATGTGATAACCACACAGGGGCCCGTTTCACCCACATTTCTCACCTTGCGCTGCATCACATCACCGCAATCACTCTAGAAGAGGATCACCTCTAACTTACCATGCAAATTAGCAGCAATCCATCCAAAGACCAGGTAAGAAAATCATGACTGTAATGTCAAATGTTGAGACGGGCAGAGTGCTGGAAAACAAAACGTGGCCTCTTGTATCTTCTCTTATCATGCCTGATGGAGAATGGGGGAGGTGGGTGGAGGTAGCTTTCAAACACCTGGTATTTGCAGGCACACCCTTTCCTTGAGTCAAGGGCTAAATGATCCAGGATAAGACATCTGGGAAACAGATCAAACCAGAAAGAAAACATCAGAACTGCTTTAATCTAGGGTCATACATACTAATAAGCCCGAATAAACTAAGTTTACTTCAAACCAAACGACTAATGTCAGTTCTCAGTTAGTGCTAGGTAGATCACTTCTGAAACTGATTACAAATTATATTACTCACATTTGTAAATCTTTTAGATTGCACTCAAAGTCTAATCTGATTACTTCTGGACTTCTTATAATCTAATTCTTATTTAATTAGTGTTTGCCACAAGAATAATAATGTGCTATTTGACTAAATGAAGCAAAAAGGAAGTACACATTTATTAATAACACAAAGAAGTATTATCTATTTTCGAAAAGCATGTTAAAGATCTTATTGTGAACAACTCCTCCATGCACATGTACCGTTACGTCATCTTGAATAACATGCATAACGTCATAAGTAGACACATGCAGGGCTTTTCCAATCTTTTTTGCTACTTCCGTTTTATTGGTACTTTAAATTAATTATTGCATGTACTGATGAAAATCAAATAGCTGATTAACCTTTCTTTCATTAATATTAAACTAGATGAGTTAAATGGTTAACTAGTACATTTGAGTCTTTGGTGGAAAATGTTATATTTTGGAAAGCAAAGATTGCATTACGCAGTGCTATTTTCAACTAAAATTTATAAAAACAAACAAAAAAGCTAATTTAATAATGTGCATTTTTAAAAGTACTGTAAAAGTACTTCCAAAATGTAGATTACATGTCCTCTTTTACTATCTGAAAATGGTAACACTATTCTAACCTCAATAACCCTTAAACTTAAACTTTCAAACGAATGCCAAGAAAGAAAAAAAAAAAACATTTTGGTTATGTTTTAACCAGCCATTAGTGACAAGTGAAAAGTCAATACTTCTGCAACTGTAATATTACCTTAATTTAACATTATCCATCACAGCAAAATGTGAAAAACACAAGCATATCAGTAATAGAACAAAATAGCAAAATATGATTGGCTTTCATGGTCAGTGTACTTAAGTGTTCAACAGTGAAACAAAATTTGACCCTGGACAAGAAAACCAGTCTTAAGTCGCTGGGGTATAGCCAAAAATAGTTGTAGCAATAGCCAAAAATACATTGTATGGGTCAAAACTATAGATTTTTCTTTTATGCCAAAAATCATTAGGAAATTAAGTAAAAATCATGTTCCATTACAATTTTTTGTAAATTTCATACTGTAAATATATCAAAACCTAATTTTTGATTAGTAATATGCATTGCAAAGAACTTAATTTGGAAAACTTTAAAGGCGATTTTCTCAATATTTTGATATTTTTGCACCTTCAGATTCCATATACTGAAATAGTTGTACCGCGGCCAAATATTGTTGTATCCTAACAAACCATACATCGAAGGAAAGCTTATTTATTCAGCTTTCAGATGATGTATAAAGCTCAATTTCGAAAAATTGACACTTAAAAAAAAAACCTTATACAAATCTGTGCTTTTCATTTGTGTGGTGCGGTTAATATTACTTGGTTTTAATGAATTAATTAATGACTGACAAGTCATCTTATCTGACACCCAAAATGTTCCACACATGATATTGTTTCACACAACCAGCTGCATTGTAAAACCAGAAACACAAGTGAATGGGAGGAACTTCACAACTTGTATGATGATGAATGGGCGAGCAATCAGCCCTCCTCCGGAAGGAAACTTAATTTCACGAAGACTGTCATCAATAACTGAATGCAGGAAAAATAAGTCCGAGAAATAAAAACACAACCTCAAAATATATATATATATATTTAATCAAAGGTCAATCGTGAGAAAATGTTCGGCTGACAAAGAGCTACATAATAAAGGTGACGTTCCATTTGGACGAAAAGTCATAGTTCAACTTCTGAAATATAACAGTGTAACACAATGTTCCGTGTAATACAGATACAGACGGCTGTCATCCCGTTATTCGCCTTCATTCCCGGTTGCAGTGGCTGTCTGTGGAATCAAAGCGGCGGTGTGTCAAAACCTAGTGAGGATTCTACCTAGACAGCATGTTTAGACATTGTTGGAACGTTAACGATGGTTTAAACGCCCCTGTGAAGTCAACAAACGCCGGCGAGCGTCAAAAAAGCTGATGGGACGTCTCAACCCCTCGAATAATGTCCAAAAATGCTGTCTAGGTAGGCAGTTCGCTGGGTTTTGTGACACAGCCAGCATCTTTACTAAAGTCATCGCAGGTAAAGCCCAAATCATTTCTATCGCAAGACAGCGCGGTGCAATTGAAAGTAATGGGCAAACTGTTCCCTAAAGCCGCGTTATTTTAGACAGGCGAAATGTAACTGCCACTTTATTCTATTTTCGCAGCCGCTCTTTGATTTTCTAAGCGCAAGGAAGCAACGGCTAGCGCGTTAGCTGGCGAGCTAGCGGGACCTCCGAGACCGTTAAAGAGCGTATGTCGCCTTACCCCTTTTGTTCTAGATGTCAGTCTTCTAAAAGGGTGTCGTTACACGTGTTTATGCGGATATCGGGGGTATCACGCGTTGAGATTGCATGCTGCCGTTTTATCTCCATCAGCGGTGTTTTCCGTCCATCCGCCCAACTTCAGCACCGAGCGAGCCAGTGGAGACGCCCTGCGCATGCGCGGGGGAGCTGTCAGCTCACGGAGCGGGAGCTGCGGACAGGGTGCAGAGGCAGAGGTGCAATGACAGCCTGAGATTCTGCTATCTCACAAAAACTGCCTGCACTAATAAATATACATACACAACACATAGCCTACGTAAAAAGGCCTTGTGACCTACTATAAAACAATTTCGGCTTAGGTTGTAAAAGCAGAAATGCTTATGTTGTGACAGTGATGGTTTACTTTACACATTATAATAGTTACTATTTAAAATAATTTTTAATTTTATACGTATTTATTTTACAATTTCAATTGCTATACTGACAAATGTTTTGCATGTTATACTCAATAGATTTTCTAAGGCACCAATACAGCACAAAAATAAAATTTTACACATACAAATAAGCTGCTAGTAGTATTTACAAAAATAAAATAAAAATATAGACCTACAATACAGAAAATATTTGCTGAGTTTCATCAAAACATTGTCTTTCATACCGTTTAATATTTTTATTGTTGATTTTGTATTTTAAGGCCTGATTATCATGCAAAGCGATTACTGAACAACAAAAATGCAAGAAAGAAAATAACCTAACCAGCACTGAAATAAAAATACACAAATCCCAGCTGATGAAATGTATTTTTTAATGAATAATTTTTTAAATAAAGCAAGCAACAAATAAAAAGAAACCTATTTTTATGCATTATATTTGTTTTGTACTGTTTTTTTTTTTCTCCTGACACCTTGACAAATCTCTTGGCCGATTCAAATTCAGTTACAGCGATGAGTTGCCAAGATACATACAAAACAGAAAATTATATAAGACTGTGTAACTCTTTATTATAAATTATGCCTGTACACACACAAAAAGATAAGAGCAAAGGTGATTTATAGACATGAATATTCAAGATGACTTTTTTTTATGTATTTCTCATAGACCAGATAGAAGGATGTTGCTGCAAACCACCATTGCAACGCTTTGATATCCACTAGGAGGCACTGAGACCACAGCACTCTGGTCAAAGTAGGATAAGCCTTAAGTGACCACCTCTATCAAACTGATGCTTCTCTTAATCATGCCTGTGAGGTGCAGATACTTCAACTCTTTATAGTGATTATCATGTTAGACCGCCAACTGGAAATTGTTTGTTTAATGATGGATAATCCATAATGCTGTCAATTCTTTTGAAAACAATGACAACAGATAGCCAAAGATCTTCTGAATGAGAGCCTGTCTGTCAGTGTATCGAAATATTAGTAGTGTTTGTAATCTATCTTATCAAAGCTGACATTTACTCAGCATCTTCTTTTTCATACTTAATCGTACACATCATTTGTATTCCTATGTGTGAAACTTTGTGTGAAACAGCGTGATTTCGGATCACACACTCATCATTGATGTTTTCTGTTGTTTAAATATTCTAACTTTTCTAATATTCATAATGATACATCATTCCTACTACAACATGCTAAAAAAAAGCTTCCAGCTATTAGATCCACATTGTATAAACCAGGTAATTGTTTTTTCGATATTATTGAATCACCCCTCTGGTGTACAATTAAAAAAATTACAGGAAGCCCACCTATGCCTTTGAGCTAGCGCTTGTCCCTAGACTAATAAACCTTGCTTCTTGCACCTGTGAAAAGATGCTGAAGATAATTTCCAGTCCTAATAAGCTGTTCAGTCCTGTTCAAGTCCTCTCGCTTGCTGACGTCCTTAGTTTCAGTTATTTTATTGTAGAGTAAATACATTAAATCATGTCAATAAATGACATCAGATAATAAAATGTACAATAAAATGTAAACAAAAGATAAAAGCGAGCAAGATATGTTTCCATGTTGCTTGGTTCTGTGGTCAGTCCTCGGTCATGGAGTCGTGTATCATCGTGAGCTTGTTTAAATAAAAAGGTCTGATCTAGGCTACAGTATAACAAAAAAACTTCTGGATCACACCTCTTCTAAACATTAAAGCAGTACAGCTGCCTGGATACGTTGAGTCCTGTGATTCATCCATGTCAGATTATTTGGGATTAGCTTTTGGTGTCTTTGAAATGTGATTTATTAGTTTATGCTTTAGATGTACTGAATGGCTTGCTGTCAGGGTTTTGTCCTTGAATGCTTTAACAAAATGTTCCCTCTTGACTTGAGTCATCTAAGCAGGTGTATATGGCAGTGCAAGTGTAAAAGACCAATGTTTGCCATTATATTAGCATTTTTATTAACACTTGAGGTTTTGTATTTGGCTTAACACTTGACTTGTAGCATATCCTTGATTACTTACATTATATAAATGGTGGGCACAAGTACAAACATTCTCTTGGAGAGAACAGAATTCGTGACAAGAATACAAATGTGAACTAATGTACGCGAGTTCAAGAGGCTCTGATGATTCATCGGGGTTGGAACAATTGGGAAATGTTTTGGTTGCCTTTGTAATTCCCTTAATGTGATCCCCCTAATGAACAATTCATAAATTTGCATGAGCCCATACCTCAATTCAGTCGACCATTTAGAAGATCCTTTTCAGAAAATCATCACAATTACACCAGGCCAGCTGAGCACACCAATGCACTGAAAAGAGTATATAAATATAAATATGGAGTATATAAATATAAATATGGGTGCTTTAAAAGGTTCTTCATAGCGATGCCATAGAAGAACCATTTTTGGTTCCACAAAGAACCATTCATTCAAAGGTTCATTAAAGGGGTCATCGGATGCCCATTTTCCATTCAATTAAAAGTAATTTAATTAAAAGTCCATAACATGCTTTGGTTAAAATTTCTCAGTGGTAGTGCAAAAAACTACCCTTTTTACCTTGTCAAAATCAGCTTTGTTCACACCAACCTGTCCTTCTGTTCTATGGGGTGACAAGCCGTAATGTTTACTTTAGCCGCATTTAGCTGCGAAGCTTGCTAACTAGCGCATTATTAGGAAAGGCGATTTGCATAGATTTAATAAAACATTACACTCATTTCTTTTGGAGGTGAAGCTGCATCACAAATTATTTGCGTGAACTTAGATGCATTTAGGCAGATCAGGGATCGGCATATTCCCTTCAAAAATGAAAGTAACGTTAATCCTCTGCGTCTTCAGCAGCTTAGATGTCGGGAGTAAATAACGACTATGTTCATTATTACATCCAACAACAAAACACTTCAATCGCTTAGGAGACATTCTTGTCTACTCCTGCTCCGGCTTTGAAACAATGGCGGACTGTTCACAGCTTACTCAGCTCAGACAGGTCTAAGGTAAGACGGCTGTGTCAATCAACTATCGTGGGAGCAGCCTTGGTCTGTGTGACGTCACATAGCCACGATACTGAAAATGGCTTGATTTGAAAAAGGGGATATTATATAAAGGACTTAAATAAAAAGCACTGGGTGGATTTTTTATCATTATAGGGTGGTTGTGTACACACACTGTCAACACACATTTATGTTCAAACAACATGTAGAAGTGAGTTTTGCATCTGATGACCCCTTTAAAGAATCTCTTTCTTACCTTTTTATAAACTGAAGAACCTTCTTTCACAACAAAGAACCTTTTGTGAAACAGAAATGTTCTTCAGATGTTAAAGGGTTCATCGGATGCCCGTTTTCCACAAGTTGGTATGATTCTTTAGGGTCTTAATGAAAAGTCCATAATATACTTTGGTTAAAAATTCTCAATGGTTTTGTAAAATAACACCCTTTTTAACTTGCCAAAATCAGCTCTGCTAAAATCATCCCATTGTGGTCAAGGCTGCTTTAAATGCAAATGAGCTCTGCTCACACCGCCCCTCTCTTCTCGCTGTAGAGTGACGAGCCTGTTTACTTTAGCTGCATTTACCCGCGTTTAGCCGCTAAACTTGCTAACTAGCACATTATTAGGAAAGGTGATCGCAAGGATTCATTAAAAAAACCCTTATACTCACTTCTGCTGTAAGTCACTTCTGCTGGATCATGAATGATTCACGCGAACATAGACGGATATATGTAGATCGGGAGCCGCATTCCATTCACAAACAAACGTAATCCACTGCATCAGCTCAGATGTCGGGAGTAAATGACGACCACTACGTTCATTATTACATCCAGCAACACAACACCTTAAACACCTCATCTGAGCTTCTTTGCATGTTCACTTTGCAAAGACTGTGTTGGTACTTCTGCAGCGATGTAGGATGATTTTAAAATGATTTTTGAAGTTGAGGGAAAAAATACGATTGGAGTTTTTCGACATACCCTTAATGTCTTGAGTCGGAATACACAGAGTTCAGAGAGTAAATAAATGTTTTCCTCAAAAAAGAAAAAAAGAAGAAAGAGAGAGAAGAAAGGAAGACATGAACATCTTGGATGACAAGAGGGTGAATACATTATATGTGTATCTTTGTTTTGGAAGTAGACTTCTTCTTTAATGTGCTTTCCGGTCTGGTTTGTTTGTCAGGCAAAAATGTAAGATTCTGCTTTATTATTGGTCATATTGGCTGTCAATCAAATTCCCTGCAAAGGGTCAATTAACATCTTGTAAAGTAAAAAGCTGTGTGTTTGTAATAAAAAAATCCATTCACACATTTTTAACTTCATCTTAATCTTTGTTTTCAGCTAAAATATTAGCCCTCTATCCATTATATTGCTTTCTACAAAATATTGTCTCATCTGTATCAGGAGAGAAATATGCACAGATCAAGTACTGTTTACAAGTAAAAACAGTTCAAACGTGTTCTCAGTTGGTGGATTTTGATGTGAGAGGACAACATAGAATGGACTTTTTTCACTGGAGGAATTGCGACTATGAAAAATGGACAGAAGTTATGGTTTAAACTTAAAGCACAATATTAGTGGAAAGGAGTCGTGTGAATTATTGTGGATTTATTGTGAATTGTTAGATTATTGTTTTTTAATTGTATTTTTTTACAAGATTTATTTTTTGGCATTTTATGCCTTCATTTTGATAGGACAGTATAGTGACAGGAAGTGAAGTGGGTGTGAGAAACGGGGGGACCAGATCAGGAAAGGTCTGTGAGCCGGGACACAAATTCGGGACGCTCGAAGCGCATTATAGCTAAATGTCGGCATGCTTCCCACGAGGCTGTCGGTGCCAACTATTGCGATGTTTTAGCTGTAGATGTAGATGTAGCTGTTTAAACTTTCATTCAGACTGCAGAAGACCCATTGTTGAGCAAGTAATGTAATACTAAATGTTCGGATGAAAAAACACTCACCTACTCACCTACATCTTGGATCAACGTGTTGCTTGGATGGCCTGAGGGTAAGAGAATTTCTTAGAATATTTTTTGTATGAACTATTCCTTCAAGCAAAAGTTATTTCATGTTTATTTAATTTACTCCCCATTTATATTTTAATATCTTTCAGATATTGTATCTGTTTTCCCTCATTAATGTATCTACATTATTGCTCTACAATTTACAATTGCACTGATTTAAGAAAAGACAGCTTGCAAAATATAGCCTGTAGTATTGTGGACTGGTTATCAGGACTCTGAGTATGTACTTTAGCTAAGTGATCAGGCCCTTTAGCTTTAACCACTTCATTAGTTCAACAGCTCTGTTGTCAATAGACCAGCACAATGATTAGAAAAGATCTATAGAGTCATATACATATAATTACCTTGTTAACATACAGTGATGTATATATAATGTATATAATGTATGAAATTAAGGTTTTAAAAAGGAGTTTTTCTACAATGGCATACAAGAACCATTTTTCATGGCTTCATTAACCTTTTTGATGCACATGAACTTAGTCTACTTAAAGGGCTAGCTCACCCACAATAGAAAATTCTGTCATTGATACTCGCCCTCATGTTGTTCCAAACCTGTTTCGGCACTTCATAGACAGCAGTGCAACTGATACGTTGAAGTCCCAGAAAGGTAGTAAGGACAACGATCAAACATGCATTGTGATTATGTGTTTACTCTCATGAACACACATTGAAGACTGTCACGAAAGTGAAGAAATTGCTGAATAAAGTTATTTTTGTTTTCTTTGCACACAGTATTCTCATAGCTTTATGAAATTAAGATTTGAACCAAAGATGTCACATGGACTATTTTAGCAATGTCTGCACTACCTTTCTGGGCCTTGAACGTGTCAGTTGCGTTGCTGTATGCAGGATCAGAAAGCTCTTTAATTTCATCAAAAATATCTTCATTTGTGTTCCGAAGATGAACAAAGGTCTTGCGGGTTTGGAGCAACATGAGGGTGAGTAATTATTGACAGAATTTTCATTTTTGGGTAAAGTATCTCTTTAAGCAATCAAAAAGAATTCAGACAATGGTTAAACAAGGCTTGTAAAGAGATGGCATTTCAGTCCAATCAGTGAAAAACAGTTTTGTGTTTTCTCATAGGTTTTGATGAAAAAGGTCTCTTGCTGCTTATTAAGTTCAAAGCATTTGAATTTTAAATTTCCAATGGTCATTATTTCACAGAATGCAGTGTCAAAGCCCCATAACCTTTGGATGAAATATCATTTTGACATTTATCACCTCTGTAAAGGCCTTGTTTAAACTGTTGTGGAGAACATTAATTACTCATCTGGAGAGACTTCTCTAAGGGTGACTCATTACAATAGGTTTACGCTTAATCCATAAAAGGACATTAAAAAGTCCTTCGTCCTTGCCACATGGCTTGTAGCTGAAACAGCATATACATTAATGAGTGTTATGGCAGAGTGCCTGTTTAATGCATAATATATAATTATAATTTTAGTCCGCCCTTGAGTTGCCCCACTATATCATATTCATTTTTACATTCACATTTTATATTTTACATTTAACAGTCTGGGATCTCATTACACAGTGTAGGGGAAAAACACATTACATGAATAACAATCCCTCTTCCTCACAGCGCACTGCCACAAATTGTAGATAAATAAATATTAAACAAACACTGACCTGAAAAAACATTACATTATATAAGTCTAAGTGACTGTTTTGCTTAAACTTCCAGAACAAAAATTGACAGATAATTTACTTGTTGTAAATGATTCCAGCTGAGAAACAACGGTCTTATCCAGCGAAACAATCGGTTATTTTCCTAAAAATAATACAATTTATATACTTTTGAATGTCAAACGCTTGTCTTGTCTCACTCTTCCGGTTCATGACAGGTTATGTCGAAAAATTCCCATCTCATGTTCTCCCTCAACTTAAAAATTGTCCTATATGGCTGTTTTACATTTTTTGTTTGATCTTCTTTAAATGTTCACTTTGCACTTTGACTGAGTCGGTACTTCTGCAGCGATGATTTTGAATGATTTTTGAAGTTGAGGGAGAAAATACGATTGGAGTTTTTTGACATATGCTAACTTTCTTGAGGCAGAATACACAGAGTTCAAGGAGAGCAAGACAAGACGAGCGTTTGAAATTAAAAAGTATTTAAATTGTTTAATGAAAACAACCGATCGTTTCACTAGATAAGACCCTTCTTCCTCGGCTGGGATCGTTTACAACCACATTTGGGATCATTTGAAGCCGCATTTAAACTGCATTTTGGAAGTTCAAAACCGGGGCACCATATCAGTCCATTATATAGAGAAAAATCCTGAAATGTTTAACTCAAAAAACATAATTACTTTACGGCTGAAGAAAAAAAGACATCAACATCTTGGATGACAAGGGGGTGAGTACATTATCTGTCAATTTTTGTTCTGGAAGTGGACTTCTCCTTTAATAGCATTGCAGTTTTGACAATTTTTAATTTAACAGTTTGTTTGGTATTTCATTGAAGAATCCGTCATTCCTATCCACAAGTGTCCTACGCCCTATGAGGCCTTGCGTCAAAAGTGGGAGTGTCTTCCGGTTTAAAGTAAACAAGCGGGACGTGACACTCATTCATTCAACAGCTGACAGGAGTGACGGGCAAATGAAGCCTCTTAAAGCACCGAGACTTTGCTCTGACTGTTTCGGGAAAAGATCCAAAGCTTCGAGAGTGTTAAAAAACAGGGCAATTTGGTAAAAAATAAAGCAGCCAAAAGCCTGTGAAGCACCGTCGGAAGACGCATTCACCACAATTTCCATAGATCGATCCATGTTATATACACAAATAAAAGCCTAACCGTGTGTGTGTTTGTTTGTTGAATTCTGACTCTGATAAATTAATTCACCCATTGAACAGTGCCAATACCAGTACGAATATCAATATGATGTATTAGAAGAATAATGTACACATATATTAATGGCATATGGCATATATTTAATTGTCCTGAAATAATTTGTATTCTTTATATTACTTGTATGACTGGGTATTTAAAAATGTAATCATAAATGGGTCCCAATGAAAATGTACTCGCAAAGTAAGATCTGGGGGTCGAACATTAGGTGAGGCTTCTACGAAAGAGATTTCTATGTTAACAAGCCTTGAATCGAGGCTTCATCTGGCATGCCCTTTAACACAAGCTCTGATGTCTCCGTTCAAATGTCATTTCACTAGTTGTCATTCAAGATTTAGCGATCCAAACTTGCTAATGATGTGGGAACACAAATTCGAAAAGCATATGAACGTAATGACATCTCTCATAAAGGTGTGCATCTTTACAAAGTAAACAATGGTCTAAAAAACACTTAGTCTCTTTGCTAATTAGCACACAAAATACCATTGGTATACTACGTATGCCGACTCACCGGAAGTTGTACCCATGTTCTTTTTTACAGTAGCTCCCCCCGGAAACTTGTGGATAATGGATGATGTTTAATATTCCCTTCATTTAAAGAAACAATCACTATATCACTACCCATAGGAAATAAACAACTTGCATGAGATCTCTTTAATATCTCTGCTGATTCTTCTAGACAGCAATAAAATTATCCCGGGAGAGGATATCATATTTTTCCATGAAAAAGACTCCAGTAATCTCACTTCTCCTCTTCAAACTGCTAATTGCCAAGAAACTAAAATCTGCAATCAAAACTCAGACTTCATTATGAGCCCAAGCATTTCTCATCATAAATAAAAAATGACTTCAGATCTTCACGACTGTCTCCAGAGTTATGAAAGAGTAATAAAATCTTCCTCCAGGCATCACAACATCATAGACCTTTCTCAGATTTTTCTCTCTCATTTCATGTTTGACAATATGAATCAATATTAGCAACTGAAGACTTTATCATGCAGTTTCAGATAAGGTGAAACAACGTGCATTCAGGAATGCAAGAGATTTGAGTAGCATAAAACATATTAGTGGAAAGTTTGTGGGTGCTGATTAGCATTGCTAATAATTATAATTATTATTCTGATTACCATCAAAATCAGCTAGTCATTTAGCCTCCCTCCAAACTCAAAAGGAGTCATTATGTCGTGACAGGATTGTACACCTGGTCCTCACTGAGATCAGCTGTTTAAAGCATAAATGTCACCAAAAATGAACATCTGAAAGGTAATTCCAGGAAGGCAAGCTTGAGTGGACTTTTTCGGCAGGTGCTGCTTAGTCACATCTGATTGAGATGCATGAGCAATACATAATTTTTACACTGTCATGACATTAACACATCTATTTCTTTTGAGAATTTGACAGATAACCGTTTCAGGCACCTTCTGCACCCAAAATGTCTCATCCTCGTATGTGTCGTGATTTAGCTCAAAGGGAAATGTATATAAATAATTACAATTAATTATGATTAATTACAATTATTTAGATCAGTTGCCAGTAGTAACTGTAGCAGAATTAATTTTCCATCCACTAATCTGTTCGCCCAGCGAACATTCAGCATAATTTTTATATCAGCTCTAAGAAATGATATTTTCTTGGCCACAGAAAATAACTTTCTTAAAGTACCATTGCATTAGAGCATGTAGCTCGAATCGGAATCGTAAAGCGACATTAATTTGCAAGGCAGAATCAGAATCAACACTCATGTAATTTGTGCACAAGAGTTTTATTAACGAAGGACTGACACATAACTAATCTAAACAAACAAACATGAAATCACTCATACATGGGAGAAGGGCAAGTGAGAAGCAGTTAGAGAGAGACAAGAGAATGTAGCTATGAAAAGAGTCAGTTAACCACCTGAGTGAAACCATCAGTGCTGTCTACAGCTTATACTAAACCTTTGTTTTGTTTAGTTAAATGTACGATACTTCCATTGCCTTGGTCGATGAACAAGTGTCTGAATGCAGTCTCAGGTGAAAGTCTTGCAATCACGTTCTTCCGGGTCTGAAGAGTGATGAGCTCCAAAGATGTTCTGACTCGATGGTGACTGGGAGTTTCTTCCCATGTGAAAATTGAAGAAGAACCAAGAGCTGAGAGGGACCCAGCTGAATGGAAATGGAAAAGAAAAATGGGAATGGAAAGACAAGGCCGCAAGGCCTGGCGTGTGCTTAGAGAAGTCCTGAAGAGTTCTAGCTCATCTTCTTAGGCTCTAAAAGAACCTCTGGCTGACTGAGACGAGTCATGAAGATGAATTCCAGGGTTGAGTGAAAATGTCTGGCTCTTTGGGGTTGAGAGCCACTGCTCTGAATGTTGGGGCCTATCGGGCCCGCCAGGCACGCCCTGCAGCAATTGGAAGATGTTGCATACGAAGGAGAGAGTGAAGAGGGAAGAGAGTGAAGAGAGAGAGGCGATCAATCGTTTGATGCCTTTAAGCTCTCTGGAGGTTGCGCCTCCAGGAGGTCCACGAACCAATGGTAACTTTCACTTTTGGAGGGAAAGTTTCCGACTCTTTGTCTGTGAGCATGGTATTTTGCATATGTAATTTGATTGGGTGTTGATGCAAAACTACTAAGGTTTCTTAAAACACTAATATCTTACACAGGTATCAACATCCAATTTACACCATCAATTAGATCATCAAAATATGAATTCAAAGAGACCAAGCATGGCATAGGTGGGTTATACCACTAGTCATCTATCATAACGCATGCATAAAACAGTAGAAAGACAAATACAAATGCAAAAGACAAAATTAAAATAGAGTGCAGTAATACTGTACACAATGACCTGGGATATGTGTGATAGGAAGGTCAAAGAAAGGTTTGTCTGTGATTGAATAGGAAAGAGTCCATTTCTATAGGCAAATGTAGTGTGTTCTGCTCGCATTCCATAGAGCAATAAAACTCTTATCAGATGGTCGTCCTGGCAACTGAGCCCTTTTAGGGTGTTAGTTGCTTTGGGGGGTTGTCTCCAGAGCTCCAGCATATAGCTGGCTTGTTGGGTTAAAAGACTCTTTGTTAAATGTAACAATTAATGTATGTCTGATTGGTCCAGATGCTACATATGATTCAGTGGTCTGGATGGCCACACACCTCATGGTCATGATGGCTTCTTGAGTCTTAATTGAATCTTAACTATAAAAAAAATGTTTTTTCAAGCAGAGTTGTTTGGTGACAACATCAATCTTGAGTGAGAAAGACTGATAGCTTCGGTTCTCAGCTGAAGCATTTTGAGTCAAATGTCAATTATGGATTGTGTGCCCCAGGTCTCACTGTGTCTGAAGCATCATCAACTGTGATTTATGTGCCCCTGTGGGAGTGACATTCTCAGTCACAGTGTCCACATCTCTTATGATTGCTGGTGCCTCAGCACTCTATTCTGGCTCTTTATGTCCTTCACCTGGCCAGCAAGCTTCCCTTTACAGTCCTTCAGCTGTCTGAGGACACTTTTCCATCCGGACATCAGGTTTGTGTTTATTATTTGTTCGTTTTGAGAGATGTAGCTTATGCTCACAAAAGCTGCATTTATTTGATTCAGAAATACAATCTCTCTCTCCTTCGGCTTGCTCCCTTTAACAGCCGATTTGGCACGTTTGACGCCGGATGCCCTTCCTGCCACAACGCAGCCCTGAGAGTGCACTAACTTGTGCATCCCCAGTGCTGGGACACACTCACTCACTCATTGACACACACATTCACACACTACGTCCAATTTAGATTGTTCAGTTCACCTATACAGCATGTCTTTGGATAGTGGGGGAAACCAGAGCAATACAGAAATACAATAACACAATTTAATAGTGAAATATTATTGCAATTTTGTTTTCTATTTTAATATATTTGAATATAATTTATTTCTGTGATGGCAAAGCTGAATTTTCAGCAGCCATTACTTCAGTCTTGTGTCACATGATACTTCAGAAATCATTCTAATGTGATGATTTGCTGTTCAAGAAACATTTGAAACTGTGATACAATTTTATTTTAGTATTGTTTGATGAATATAAAGCTAAAAAACAGCATTTATTTGAAACAGAAATCTAGAAATCTTTTGTAACAATGTTAAGGGGATAGTTCACCCACAAATGAAAATTCTGTCATTAATTACTAGGGCTGCCCTCGACTAAAGATTATTCAGATCGAATAGTAGTTACTCATTTTAATGATTAGTTGACTATTAGTCGTATGTTTAATAAACCATATAAATCATAATAATGAGCCTTTAATTGCCTACATAGCCTAAAGAGCGCTTAAGCGGATACAAAAAAGCTTGCCACAGCACCGGCAGATAATAATTATGAATGTTTCAGGGAAAAAAAGCAAGGAGACTGCATTAACATTTTAATAATTTATTGATTAACTAGTGCTTTATTTTGTTTTAGGCTTAAAGGAGAAGTCCACTTTCAGAACAAAAATGTACAGACAATGTACTCACCCTCTTGTCATCCAAGACGTTCATGTCTTTCTTTCTTCAGTTGTAAAGAAATTTTGAGGAGAACATTTCAGGATTTTTCTCCATATAATGGACTGATACGGTGCCCCAAGTTTCAACTTCCAAAATGTAGCTTAAATGCGGCTTCAAACGATCCCAAATGCGGTTGTAAATGATCCCAGCGAAAAGAAGGGAAGAAAAATCCCATCTCATGTTCTCCCTCAACTTCACAATCATTCTATATCGCTGTTTTACCTTTTTTGTTAAGGGTGTTTGATCTTCTTTGCATGTTCACTTTGCAAAGACTGTGTTGGTACTTCTGCAGCAATGTAGGATAATTTAGAAATGATTTTTGAAGTTGAGGGAGAAAATACGATTGGAGTTTTTCAGCATACTCTAACTGTCTTGAACCAGAATACACAGAGTTCAGGCAGAGCAAGACAAGATGAGCATTTGAGATTAAAAAGTATATAAATTGTATTATTTTTATGAAAATAACCAATCGTTTCACTAGATAAGACCCTTCTTCCTCGACTGGGATCGTAAACTGATTGTAAACTGAGTTTACAACTGCATTTGTCATCGTTTGAAGCCGCAATTAAACTGCATTTTGGAAGTTCAAACTTGGGGCACCATATCAGTCCATTATATGGAGAAAAATCCTGCAAATGTTTTCCTCAAAAAACATAATTTTACAGTAACAAAGATTTACTTTGTGTGCAAAACTGGAATGTCGCGGTCGGTGCCGGTGGCCTTGTGGTTAATGCTGTGACCCCAGTTCGAGTCCCGTCTCGAGGTCCTTTGCCAATCCCACTCCCCTCTCTCCACCCAGTACTTTCCTGTCATCTCTCTACTGTCCTGACACTAACTCGTCATCTCTGCAGTAGTGAATGTGCTTACATGTTTCATGCGAATTATATAATCTGAGAATATTTGTTTTCTACTTAAAAAAATCATTTAAAAGTAAACATTTCACTCTCTATAGATATATTTTCATGTCTGTAAGACAAGTATAAACAGAGTTTCGAGGTTTCACGCTCAAGTTTACAGAGACCGAGATGGCAGAAAGCGCATCGTGTTTGCTTTAATTATTTTACAATTACAATTCATTTCATTGTTTTTCTGAGTGCACACGAATAAACGTAGAGTCTTCACAGATTCGAAAGATGTGCTACTTTTATCTGTATGACCAAAATTAGGGAGTATTTTAAAAGTAAGTGACCGCACCGGTGCCTCCATCTGTCATGCAGTGAGCGCACTACTGTTCAGCTTCCACGCTCCGCACAGACCCTGCACATTTAAAGTTGCTACTACTTACATATTTCAGATGAAAAGCCATATTTGAGGCTGATGAATGATAGGTGAGCGTTTGGATGTCCTGCTCGATATTTCCACATAGACCAGCCGTTAACAATCTGTCCATCATAGACTGCGTGCCTTCACCACTTCATGTGAAATTTTTTTTAAGAGACTAATATTTTTTTTTAGACTAAGTGACTGATCAAATTTTGCCTCTTTTCGTCGACTAAAGGTTAGCCGGGTATTAGGGGGTAGCCCTATTGATTACTCACCATCATGTCGTTCCATACCTGTAAAACCTTCGTCCATCTTCAGAGCGCAAATTAAGATATTTTATTAGAAAGTAGGCAACAGATAAAAATCAAGGCCTAGAAAGGTAGTAAGGACATTGATAAAATAGTCCATGTGACATCGGTGGTTAAACATTAATTTTATGAAGTTATGAGAATACCCTTTGTGCAAGAAGACAACAAAAATAACTACTTTATTCAACAACAACTTCTCTTTCGTGTCAGTTTTTGCTGCGCATTCAGGAGAGTACCATGACATATGCGTGTGGTGCTGCTGAAGCAGGAGCTGGTGTTCTCTCACGAACATCTAAGGAAAACTGACACAGAAGAGAAGAAATTGTTAAATAAAGTCGTTATTTTTGTTTTCTCATAGCTTCATAAAATTAAGGTTGAACCACTGACGTCACATGGACTATTTTAAAGATGTCCTTATTGCCTCTCTGGGCCTTGAACGTGGTAGTTGCATTGCTGTCTTTGCAGGATCAGAAAGCTCTCAGATTTCATAAAAAAATATCTTAATTTGTGTTCCAAAGATGGACGAAGGGCTTAAAACCATGAGAGTAAGTAATTAATAACCCTATAATGTCTTTACTGTTACTAACTGTCGATTAGTTTGATGTTTCCTTGTTGAATATATATTAAATATAAAATATATTTAAATTAAACAAGCCCCAGTTTGCTACTTAGACTCTATTCACATGTAAAATAGTTAGGTTTAAAGGTAGGAGCGGAATTAAAAAATTTTTGTGCTATATTGTTACTAAAATGGTAATTTCCCTGGATATTTTGGTCCGTTATCCTTTTATATTTGCTATAAAATGGGTAGGTTTAGGTTTGCGGTTGGTTAAGGGGGCTAAAAATCTAAACCGCTTATTGATAAAATTATTAAAAAGGTATTGATACAAATATCTTAATGATACAAAAGATACGTAAACATGTAACATTTTTTAGCTAAAAATTTGTAGCGATTTGTATGTTTTAAATGTTGAAATACATCTAAATTGTAAGTTTTAGCATCAATAAAATATACAAAATGTACATTTTGTGCCTCTAAACATTATATATAAATACCTACATATAAACAAGGAGACCAGGCTGAAAATAGTGTGTGTGTGGGTTTGCATCAGTTGTCATTACTACAGTTTTTAATGGCCCAACCTCGTTGCAAAAACTGCATGACATCGTGACAGGCTCACAAAACTATCCCAGTTGCAATAATGTCAGAATGGCATGACCAGGATGAAAAATAAACAAATTAATAAACTTCAGCCATTCTTCTGTTGGAACATTGTACAGTCAGAGGGTTACAAAGATCCGCAGATGCTGCTCAAGGATAAGCATGTTTGACAAACATCTACATCTAACTCTTAATGTTAACATCTGAAATATAATCTTCTGGTTCTTAAAAAGTATACTAGCTATACTAGAGCTATACTAGTTTTAATTTTACTTTCAAATGTTTATATGGACTGAAGAGGGATTTTTGAGTTCTGAAAGCGTGTTTACATCGTGCACTATTTTATATGAGAAGTACAAGGAAAATGAGATTTTTCATGATATTATCCCTTTAATTACATGCCTTAATTTTTGAGAAATGGATGCAGTTGATGAGATCTGAGAAGGCAATTTAGGTGCACGTCTACAGAAGTGCTCAGACAAGAAGTCCTAATTTGTTTGCTGCAAAAAAAACAGAAAACTTAGTCATATCCCACATGTACCTGAAACGAATGTGAAAATGCACTGATGTGCATCCGTTTTAGTGGTCACAAACACTCCCAAGTAGACACTCACGGGCAGACACACACCCACATGCACACACAAAAATCTCAGATGACTCACTTTTCCATCAGTTGCCATGGACACCCAGCTTTCCCCCAGCTTGAGAGCACAATACAATTACAAGGCTCTAATTATCTGCCATGCAAGCTTCCCCTTCCCACTAGAAAGAAAAAAATGAATCTTAAATTCCCTCTCTTATAACAATTCCACATATTATGTCTCTACTACATCACACGTTTGAATTAAGAGAAGGAGCCAGCTGAACGCATCAGCATGGGGGTTGGTGTGTCACTGTTCTTCCGCAGTGTGACATTGTAGTATACACGTGAAAAAAAGATTATATCAGCTGCCACACTGTGAACAGGACAGAAGTGTTAGTGTTACTGTGTCTTCAAGATTAAAAAGAGGTGGAATTTATCCCTGAACAGAGTTGGGGTCTGCAGTGCATCTCATTTTAAAATACTGAGAAAAATTTGCCAGATCCTGCTGTGAGATGTTACTCCATGCTTCCACCAAGGTATTTGCATGTTCTTGAACACATCTGGGTAGACACATGGTTACATTTGCTTTGCCACTGCAAGGATGATCAGCTGTCCTTCCTGTCTCCCTGTAGAATTATCTTACATTACACTGTCTCCCTTAGGCATCTTACATTACGGACATTGCAGTTTATTGCTCTGGCCACATCTGCAGTCCTCATGCCTCCCTGCAGCAGCACTATGGCATGTTCACGCACATGAACAAGAAATATAGACATCTTTCTTCTGGTGTTTTTCGAGCTGCGCACAAACTCAAACAAATATTTTGCCGTTTCACGCAAAATGGTTCAAGCGCAACTTTCTTTAAAAAGAAGACAACAGAAGGTATGATACTGATTCGAGTTTAAACACATTCAACAACATTATTGCTGTAGGCCTGTGTGTGACTATAGCCGGGTTTCCATCTAAAGTTGTGAATTTACTTTGTGCGCAAAACTGGAATATCGTGGTCGCGCCATTTAATATATTCATATATACACTATTTATTATAGTCTCTTTTGTAAAACGTCATGTACAGTACTTATGTAACGTTTTTGTTGTCTCAGTTTTGTATGTGTAGTCAAATATTTATTATAGTTATAGTATTTATAGTATATGTATAGTCAAATGGTTAACTGTTGTATAAGTCTGTAATTGCTTTTCTTATTCGTGTACTGTTGTATGTTTATATTATGCTTAACTAGTATGTAGCACCGTGGTCCTGTGAGACACGACATCTCGTTCTACTATATGTCCACACATGTAGCAGAATGACAATAAAGCTCAACTTGACTTGACTTGACTTGACTTGACTTGATAGGCCATTCTACAGAAGGTAAAGGTAAATCAGAGGAATCAATAACAATTACATATTTAACAATATTACAAGTGAAATTCATGAGATTTGCTGTATTTTAAGTCAAATTTTCTTCGTAACAATCAAAAGTTGATCATACCGATTTCAAAGTTAAGAATTAATTAGTTAAAATATACAGTACATTGAATCAAACACTATCATAACATTCTAGTTGATAATTCAGTATACTTTATTTTCAACAAAACATCCCATGTTTCAGTAGTGACTGCACATTTTCGGTAGTGACAGTAATGCTCTGGTAGCAACCACATCAGATTACAGAATAATAACTTGCATACTAAAACACTACTAAAATATACTAAAATACAGAAAATTTGCATAACTGTACAAAAATGTTGTTTGTTTGTTTTGGTAGTGACAAATTTATGGGATAACACCCAAAAACGAAACTCCACCAATGTTTTTGTAGTGACTGTTTCAGTAGTGACAAGAAAATTTTATTTATTATATATTATTAGAAAATATTATCGTGGGTTTCAATAGATAATAGAAGGGTCTTAGTAAACATCTAAGAATTAAATACTTAACTGCTTTAAAAAATACGGTTTACGGTTTACCACCTGTAAACCGTAAATGTTTTTGAGGAGAAGTCCACTTCCAGAACAACAATTTACAAATAATTTACTCACCCCCTTGTCATCCAAGATGTTCATGTCTTTCTGTCTTCAGACGTATGTGAGATTTAATAATATTGTAGGCCTACTGTAGTGTATAATCTCTTAGTGACATTGCTCTTAAGAAATTATGTTTTTTGGGGAAAGCATTTCAGGATTTTTCTGCATATAATGGACTTCATTGGTGCCCCGAATTTGAACTTCCAAAATGCAGTTTCAATGCAGCTTCAAAGGGCTCTAAATGATCCCAGCTGAGGAAGAAGGGTCTTATCTAGCGAAACGATCGGTCATTGTTTTCGAAAAATAAAAATTTGTACAGTTTTTAAGCACAACAGCTTGTGTAGTACATGCTCTGGGATGCGCGTTCTTGAATGATTCCTTCTTGAACTAATCTTTAAATTGACTCGGGAAGAACGAGTCATCTCGGGGAGTGATTCGTTCAGTCGTGTATGCGCAACATCCTATTAGGTTCTGTACTGGAATTAGTTCACCTGTTTCGAGTCTTCGGGTTTTTCGAGTCGTTCGTTCGTCTTATGGTGCTGTCACGTGATGATGATTTTGCTAAAATGAACGAAAAGACTCGAAAACATTTTTTTTTTATTTTGCTGAACGAGACTCAAAGGTCAGAGTCGGTAAAATGATCCGAACTTCCCATCACTACTACGAATCACATCTTTAAATCACCACAAGTTCATCGTCTGTGTACTCCAGCTCAAAAAGGTAGAGTATGTCGAAAAACTCCTACAACTTCAGAATCGTCCGACATCGTTGTACCTTTTTGTTTGTAAACAGCGTTTGACTTACTTGCATTTCCTTTGCGCGTTCGCTTTGTAAACACTGGGTCTGTAGATCCACCTACGTCCACATGACCTTCCGACGTGATTCAATAGTACGCGTATCCCAGAGCCTGTGCTACACGAGCTTTTGTGCTTAAAAAGTAAAATGACCAATTGTTTCGCTAGATAAATCCCTTCTTCCTCAGCTGGGATCATTTAGAGCCCTTTGAAGCTGCATTTAAACTACATTTTGGAAGTTCAAAATCGGGGCACCAATGAAGTCCATTATATGGAGAAAAATCTTGAAATGTTTTCCTCAAAAAACAATTTCTTCACAACTGAAGACAGAAAGACATGAACATATTGGATGACAAGGGGGTGAGTAAATTATTTGTAAATTGTTGTTCTGGAAGTGGACTTCTCCTTTAAGGACTGTTCCACAGGGACTTGTGCAATAATTGTTTATGGTTCATGGAACAAGCATGAAAAACATTGTTTAAAGCCTTTCCAAAGACCTTATTTGGATTTCGCTGAATTATCTTTAAAATACAGTTTTTTTTTTGTTTTGTTTTGTTTTGTTTTTTTGCTGCACTTATCTTCAGTGTTGTTGTTTGATACCCTGTTGCAAACAATTCATGCCTTATTTGGTATCACTGTCGAGGGGTTTAGATTATATCTACTAATGCATCAGGCATGTGTGGTTGCCATATGTGAGATTTAATAATACTGTAAGGCCTACTGAAGTGTAAAATCTCTTTGACATTTCTCTGCATTATCAGATACTCACTCTATAGCTTATTATACCTCAAGTACTTCTGTCTGTATTTGTATGCTGGTGGTGTTTACTTTAATGCCACAGAACATAATGAGTCCACATCAGAAGGAAACAACATTTAAACCCTTTTATCCATTTGACATTTCTCAAATGTTGGAATAATAAATAAAGTGAGGGGTAGCAGTAAACATCTGCTTGCTGAACATGCTAAAAAATGAAGGTAGTCCAAAGTTGCAGCTGACTTTCAATGTCTCTGAAATATCCATAAATGTGGGTTATTGTAGATTGAATATTACAGTGCTCTTCCATGCAATTTATGTTTGAAAGGATGAATGCTTTTCCATTTACTTTATTTGATGAATTTTCTTTGTCATTGGTCATAGGGACGAGTGGCGAGTTTGGATTATATTAAGAAAAAAAGAACAAAATAACAAATCATAATTAAGGAATATCTTCTTTTTAATGCTGAGGAAAATTATTGGTAGAATCTTGTAAAGCTAGTGTTTAATGATCATACAGTACATACAGTATGTGTTAAATATAGCCAACTACTATACACACACGCAGTGGAGATCAAAACTAGAGAAGAATCTATAAATACTTGATTTTTTTTTTCCAAAATATTGCTAATCTTCATCACTCAAAATTTGAAGGATTATTAGCTGTGGGTATACCACTGCTCTTTTAACATGATTGACAAAATATCCAAGGTATCTTAACAAAAACCTTTATTTTGTGGAAAAATTACAGAACTGTAGCACGAACTAAGAAACTTTCAGAAATTAGTAAAAATTGTAGAGGCCACAGTTCATCACTAGTTTCTCAGCCTGCGCTGGTGTGATCTTGGTCTACTCTTCTTCCACTCTCTTCCACAGTTCGATAACTGTAGTGGGTTTCTTAGCTATAACTTTGTCGCCAAGGATTTTCCAGATAGTTTCAGTTGCATTTAGATCAGGACTCTGGCTCGGCCATTTAATTATTACAATGTTCTTAGCTTCAGGGAACTGCTTTACTTGTTTTGCAGTGTGATGGGAGCATTGCCTTGCATTAAAATTAAACAGGCTGATTTGGAGATGCTTGCAGGGAAGGAACTGGATGTTACTGAAGGAGGCTCTGATAAACATTTGCATTCACCCTGCCATGTAGGGAAGCGTGGGGCACAAACTAACACGTGGTTAGTTGTAACACACGTGGTTTAAATAATTCCACACATGCTAGCATAACCAAATTTACGGTATTTATTAGTTGCCATAGCAGCACTATACAGAGAAAAAGTGTGCCAAAATTCAAAAGCCTTTTGAAGATATCGCTAAATATTTATTTTACCATAGTAAAAGTAAATTTCTGTCTAAAGTAAATTTTTCATCTCAGTTTTTAATATTAATTTAAAATTAAAGGCTATTACAAGGCGCCAATAGCCTTCACTGTAAAAAACAATTTGTTGAGTCAACTTAAAATAATTTGTAACCTGGCTTCAGTCAACTCAAAAAATGTTTATTCAACTTGAAATGTTAAATTATACTAAGTGACAACTTAGATATTTGAGTTGAATCAACTTAAAATTTTAAGGCAGCTGGGTTACTTACCCATCTGTTAAGTTTAGCAAACACAAATATCTTAACTTAACATTTCAAGTTGAATAAACTTATTTTAGTTGACTGAACTTAAAATTTTAAGGCAGATGGGTAACAAATTATTTTAAGCTGACTCAACAAATTGTGTTTTTTATTTTTTACAGCGTTGTGGTTAGTGCGTTGACATACAGCATAGCTGCGCTCACGGCATCCCGAGTTTGATTTCCGTCTTCAGGTCCTTTGCCGATCATGCTCCCCTCTCTCCTCCCAGTGCTTTCCTGTTGTCTCTCTACTATCCTATCTCAGTAAAAAGCCCATAAAAATATATATTAAAAAAAAACAAAACAATCCCAGACAAGGAAGAAGGGTCATATCTAGCGAAACGATCAATCATTTTTGAAACAAATGGACAATTTAGATACTTTTTAACCTCAAACACTCGTCTTGTCTATGTCTGTTTGAACTCTGTTTTTTTATGGTTCAAGACAGTTAGGGTAGGTCAAAAAACTCCCATCTCATTGTCTCTTCCAACTTCACAATCGTCCTACATCGCTGCAGAAGTATCGACCCAGTGTTTTCAAAGTGAACATGCAATGATCAAACACCCTTTACAAAAAAAAGTAAAAACAGCGAAGTAGGACAATTTGAAGTTGAAGAAGAAAACGAGATGGGATTTTTTCAACATACCCTAACAGTATTGACCCGGATTACACAGACTACGCATGTGCGTCGTAGAGATGAGACAAGATGAATATTTGAGGTTAAAACGTATATAAGTTGTCAATTTGTTTTGAAAATGACCGATTCTTTTGCTAGATAAGACCCTTCTTCCTTGGCTGGGATTGTTTAGAGCTGTTTAAAGCTGCATTTAAACTATATTTTGGAAGTTCAAATGTGGGGGCACCATTGAAGTCCATTATATGGAGATGATTCCTAAAAATGTTTTCCTCAAAAAACAATTTCTTATCATTACTGACTAAAGAAAGAAAGACATGAACATCTTGGATGACAAAGGAGTAAGTAAATTATCTGTACATTTTTGCTCTGGAAGTGAACTTCTCCTTTAAAAACAACCTTCTACTCCTGTTAGAATAACATCAAATAGGACTAAGCAGACCTTAAAATTGATTAAATTATAGATTCTCTTATGTTGAGCTCATGCACACACAAAATTAAATAACTTCTTTCCTTTCTTCATTTCTTTGCCTTTTTGACCTCTGCAGTGGTTTCCAACTTCTAATCAATCCAAATTTTGACCAAAACATATAATAATAGCATTTTGTTATATATTTTTTAGATTTATCCTGACAAAATGTGTTTTTAAAATGTGTCAGCACTCTTTTTCCATTTTTAAAATGATAAACGTTTCCATAAATCAATGTGACAGTTTTCTTCCGTGCAGCAAAAAGTAGCTTTAATTTGCCTGATTCTCCATTAACCTAGTCCCGGTGACTGACATCCCATGAAAAAACAGCAATTAAACAGACACTATTTAATTAAAACACAAGAAACATGGCTGTCCACAGGGGCTAAGTTACATCTGCGGACAAAACACACACACGGATGAGCAGTCAAGGAAAACAGGAGAACGGGGATCGTCAAAGCACTGACAACAGACATTCACAAGAGAGTAGATATCTCTGTTGAACATACCAATTAGCTGAGTCTAGTGCTAATTAGTTGATAAAATGCTGCTGAAGAGTTCTGTGAATTGTATGGGTCTAACTTTTACAGAATGTAACTAATGAAATAAACATCTATTTCAGGGACAGTGTTTTTCATGTTGGATTAATTACCATTTATTTGCCTAGTCCTTATACAGATGATGTGAAAATTCTTGGAGAGTTCATTAGACAAGCACATTCACAATGGGTCAATGTTAAGATTGCATTTTGTTCTCGGAAGTCGTTTTACTGGAAAACGCATCAGTCGGTTGAAGCATGCCTTGATGACTTCAATTATAAAAGGAAATGAATTCTGATAAGCTAATGCATCAAGTTTTTTAACCATTTTCAGCTTTAAAACAGATAAAAACACAAATCAAACCTGTATTCCAGGAAAGAGTATGAACGATTCACACTCAGTTAATAGGACAATTATGTGTCTGTACAATTTACACATTTATGAGTTCTGCTCATGTTAAGGCCTTTTCTGAAAAGGCCAAGCGAATGGATTCCTGTTTATACATCAATCAGTACTTAAGAGTTCACAGAAGGACTTTCATCTCTGCTCCTCTTTCCAGGAAACAACTCCCATCCCCTAGAACTTGAAACCAATCAGAAATGAGTTTCCATTCTCGATCATCCAACAACATCAAAAAGTCTAATTTAAGATGAAATATTTCTAAAAATCTTTGCGAAGATTTCCCTTGGGCTAACATTCCTGTCAGTGTCATCCCCTCATCTTCATCCAAACATAAAAACAAGCCTGATCTTATATGCATAAAGAGAAAAGACGCAATCTCAGTATCGCACATGGGTGAACTTGTAACAAACGCAGCAGATCCTTTCTAGTCGCTAAGATAAGCTCAAGCACTATCAGGGTTCCAGTGGTTGGACAGGAGACCCTGAGGAAGCTGCTGTCTGCCTGGAGCCGGTGACATGATTCATCTCACACCTCCATGCCCCTGGGAGCCAACCCATTAATTAACCTGCAATCAAAGCCCTGGCAATCTTAAATAATTGAAGAGCTGAGAGAAGACTAATTAAACACATGGCTAACTATGTGTGCTGAAGCTAGGTCACACAAAACGTTTGATATGAAATTCTTTTTTTCCTCGATGGTTATTAATCATTAGGGTAGGCTGAATATTAAAGCTTTTCAGCAAGACTGCAGCAACATGTGGTCCAAAAAACTTTAGTGCGGTAGAGATGAACTTTGATGAGCTCAATGAACTTTTGCTCTACTTACTGAAACTCTACAGCAGGGGTCACCAGATCCGGTCCTGGAGGGCAGGTGTCCCTGCAGAGTTTAGCTCCAAACCTAATCAAACACACCTGAACCAGCTAATCAAGGTCTTACTAGGTATACTTGAAACTTCCAGGCAGGTGTGTTGAGGTAAGTTGGAGGTAAACTCTGCAGGACACCGGCCCTCCAGGAACAAGTTTGATGACCCCTGCTCTACAGCCTACTTACACAAACATGGCTTATTGATTGAAGACGCAATCAGATTCTGCAAGGGTCTCTCTAGATGACTATAGGATCTCACTCTCATAGGAATCCACTTGTCAAATCCTAAAGAAAATGGAAAAATAATTAGTGGAGCACAGTCGAAGACATTTGCATTTGCAAGGCATTATAGCTTTTTACTATTGATCTATGTTTGAATGAATCTCCAACATTATAATTACAGTACATCACTACAAAACAGACTTTCAAAATACATTCAAACTCAAATGGTCAAAATGATGGCACAGGTGACGTTTATTTTTTTACTCCCAGCATGCATTCTCTTGATTTGGACATGGGTTTATGACAATCTTGATTGTCTCCCCCTTGTGGGAGAGTCAGAGTGCTGTCCACTGATGCTGAAATCACTGAGATGTGTATGATGATTAGTATAATGATAATCCTATTCTTTAAAAACTTCTTCATTTGATATTAAGATACATAGAGCTTCTGTTTTACACAAGCATTGTGGTTAAGTGTTGTAGCAAGCATAGAGAGCAGTGTAATGCAGACATATATGTATATGTGTGTGTATATATGCAGGTTATGAATCAGTGGTCATGCAGAAGCCTTATTTCCTCACAGTATAATCCCTTTTGTCTAAATCGGCAGTGCTCAATGCATTGAACTACAGAATCCCATTGCAAGCATTTTGCGAAATTCAATTAAACTGGAAGCAGTTAGAATTAAGCAACAAGCCTTTTAGTTTAATCCTCTAGCCTCTATAAGCCACTTGCCCTTCCAGTTAGTTTGTGTCCAATCAATGCATCTAAATACTTTCAATTAATTAAACACTAGCCCAGTAAATACATATTTTTTTAACCATTAATTAAAACCGGTGTGCTTTCATTAGGTGGCTCAGAGGCTATTTTGGCATAATATTTTAGCACCTTGAGGACGTGTGATGGCTTTGTTACATAAAACTGCTCATTGCAACGTAAACCAAATAAAATATACATTCGCTTCTTAGCTGTGTACGCGACTTTATAAGCCAAATGTTTATTATGCACAGTTGTTCTCTTCTGTCTTTGTGGAGCTTGGTGTGATGAGCTTACATTTCCCGAGGTCAAATTAATAACATTTTCTGCCGTGGGCACTGCTACTATTTTGTGAAGTGAACGGTTTGTTTGATTACCTTTACCTAACCTTTACCTAATCTTTAAAAATAATTTTTTTTGAAGCCACTATAATTGCTTTTCGAATATTTGGAATGCATGTGAAGGATTCATTCAGTGTTTGAACAAGCAACTACTTCAACACTCAAGGATATTAGAACACAAAAGATTGTAAAAAAAAAATATATATATATATATATATATATAAGAACTGTGTGAGCTTTTTACTACAAATTGAGTTAATAGCAGTATTTTGGTAAACAGTTCTATATAAAACAGTTGAATAGTGAACAGTTCTATATAAAAATTAAACCTAAAATGACCTCATTTACATAGATAGCTTGCATACACTGAGTTGCAGAGTATACAAGCATAAAATAAAATGCAGCTTGTCTTCTACTTTGTAGCTCACACATTATATTAGCGGGATGACAGAACAGCAAATATACCACCAATATGACAGTTCTGTAAATGACTAATGCCTGGACACTTGACAGAAAAGTGAGATATCCACTTAGATATCAGAAAAAAATGACTATGGTCTACCACAGTGCTCAAACCTGAGTCATCAGTCTAACAACGTGATCGGAGCTGTGCACTTATACGTTTTTTGTTTATGTTTATATATGCTGGCCTACATGTATATGGCAGTCGTCAGAAACTCTGTTTTAATTCTGGAGTTTAACAGTTATCATTATACAAAAATAAATGTTATAACTGACCAGTTAGAATTATATATTTCAGAGATCATAAATACTGATTGTAGTAGGTATCTTTTTTAAATTTCTAAATTTAAGGCTTTCTTTTCTTTTTTTCTGAAAATGTATTTTCATTTTCTTTTAAAATAACTTTACTTTTATCATGACAACTCTTGTAAGATTTTAGCATGGTAATGGATATGAGAATGTTAATGTATTTGGTCTTGGGGGAATAGATCTGCTAGATCTGTTGTTGGTTATTGCTGTTGTTGTAGATTATTTCTGCTGCTGCTGCAAAGCAAGTTACAAAGAACTTACTACTGGCAGTACATATGCCAATACGATGCTGTGTGTATTTAGGACATACCGTTGCTGCACAAATAGCATATAAAATAACCATAGCACATCTATATAGGTGGAGCTGGGGAGGTGAAGGGTTTCAGAGGAACTCTGAAAGCACTCTGTGAACTGCTCTAGTGAATGCTAACCCGCCATTTAAATGTAAAGCAGGAAGCTCATTGGCTGCGTATGCAACATGAACCAATCAGCTTGTAGTTTAACACTGTGAATATCACCAGTTTGAGTTAAGGACCCATCAGCCTGCGCCATCTAGAGTTTCCCGACAGAACTTGGCATTTATAGCATTGCAACTATTTCTTTGTAGCATTAAATTACAAAGAAATAGTTGCAGGCGTGTTTTGACTGCCATACACAATTTCTCTATATTTTATTCTCATTTTAAAATTATGGAAAGGCCGGTAACACTTTAGAATGGAGAACACTTATTCACTAGTAACTACGATTTTTCCCTCAATAAATTCCTAAGAGCTCACAAATGCACTTATTTTATTAGAAGTAAATTTGCAGAATCTAAAGTATTTTTCTTATATAATAACTTTTCTTTGTTTTGAACATTTGAAAATCCTTTCAAGGTTTACAGTGCCTTGCAAAAGTATTTATACCCCTTCATTTTTTTATGTTTTATGTTGCTGCCTTATGTTAAACTGCTTTAAATTACTTTTTCCCCACATTAATCTACACTCCACACACCATAATGGCAAAGCGAAAACATAATTATCACAACTTTGTAGATTTGTTAAAAATAAATAACTGAAATAAGTACATTGCATAAGTATTCATACCCTCAACTCAGTACTTAGCCAAAGCACCTTTACAGCCTCAAGACTTTTTGGTTATGATGCGACAAGCTTTGCACATCAGCATTTGCCAGTTATCTGCCATTCTTCTCCTCACCTCTTCACCTCTCAAACTCTGTCAGGTTGGATTGGGGATGACAAAAATTTTCAGGTTTCTCCAGAAACTGTCTGGGCCACACACGAACACTCACAGAGATGGCTATAAGCCACTCTTGCTGTGTGCTAAAGGTCATTGTTCTGTTGTAAGGTGAACCTTCTGCCAAGTCTGAGGTTCTGAATGCTCTGGACTGGGTTTTCATTAAGGCATGAAAATATTTAATCTCAATATTTTGGTGCATTGAGCTTTTCTATTACTCTGACGAGTCCTTTAGTCCCTGCCACTGAAAAACAGCCCCCCAGCATGAGGCTGCTACCAGCACACTTTACTTTTGAGATGGTACTGTGCAGGTGATAAGCAGTGTCTGGTTTCCTTCAAACATGATGCTTGGAATTGAGGTTCATCAGACCAGAGAATCTTGTTTCTCACAGTCTGAGGGTCCTTTAGGTGTTTTTTTTTTTGCAAATTTCAAGTGTGTTGTCATGTGTCTTCACTGAGGATGATTGAGTCTTGTCACACCGCTATGATGTCCAGATCGGTGGGTGGAGTGATGTTTGTCCTTCTGTAGGTTTCTCCTACCTCCACATATGATCATGGAGCTCAGCTAGAGTGACTATCAGGTTCTTGGTCACCAGTCTAACCAAAGCTCTTCTCCATCAATTGCTCAGTTTGACCAGGAGGCAACTCTATAGAAGAGTCTTTGTTGTTTCAAGCTTCTTCCATTAAAGGTAACGGAGACTACATGCTTCTGTGAACTTGCGGCATTATTTTTTCTGAACTCTTCAGATGTGTGGCTTGATGCAATCCTGTTTCTGAGCTCTACTTCAGTTTATTCAACCTCAGGGCTTGGGTTTTGCTCTGATATGCATTTTCACTTGTTTCCAAATCATACCCATTCAATTAAATTGAAACCACAGGTTAACTTCACTCGAAGTGTAGTAACATCTACAAGCAATATGAATGCTCCTGAGCTGAACTTCAACTGTTCCAGACAAGAGTATGAATACTTATGCAATAAAATCGTTTAAGTTTTTTATTTTTAATAAATTTACAAAGATGTTAAAACCTTGTTTTTCTTTTTTTTTTTGCTTTGCCATTGTGGTGTATGGAGTGAAGACTGATGTAAAAAAAAAAAAAAAGAAGTAGTTTAACATAAAAAAAGCAGTTTAACATAAGACATGAAAAAATTAAGAGGTATGAATACTTTTGCAAGGCACTGTATTTGATTCTAATGCTAGATTTTAAACGCCTCATACTTTTAGACCCACTGTAAATGCTACATTATTTCCACCTTTAAAGCTAATGAAGATTAACAACTGCTCCTAAATTTAGATGAATCCCAAAGACTGCATGAGATTGAACAGCCACAGCTGGGAATGCAACGACCACAAACTGACCACAGAACATAGTATATCATTTGAATCTCTCCGCCAAAGCACTAACTAACGGAGCTGTCTGAGATGCGTGTGATCGGTGTGCTGCACAGCACAACCTCTGCTGCAATAAATCACTGTCTCTCTGTTCTCCAATACAGATGCTCTAGCTCGTGACATTTAAGAGAAGGATGAGGACAAGCAGCAAGTTCCAGTGGAGGCAAATCCATCTGGAATTGAGCCAGTGGAAAATGAAGAAGCATTTATGCTGTAAGAAATCAGGAAGTCTGTACTTCACTCCAAACAGCTGTCATCGGCCCCCCTCCCGACCATCATCCGTTCCCTTTCCGGGCCTCTTGACATCTCTCTAAGAGCAAACAATTTCAATAAAATTTGTGCTTGTACTAATGTGCCATGCCAGACGCGTTGGATGCACTTTGCAGACTTAACTAACAATATACTCAAAAAGCTTCAACATTGTACAGCTTAATTGCCTACTTGACAAAAACTATTTATGGTACTCATCTGCATCCAAACATGTATTGCTTTGCAATATCAATAATCTCAGAAAAGCATAATGGACAACAGAACTGTTTGATCAGCACACCCAACAAAATATGATTTTTCAGTGGATAGACACTTCAATAATCACTTTATCAATAAATCACTTTATATGCCATTATCATCCACAGCACAGGCCTACAATCACAGTTAAAGCATTTATCCAAACAGGATAAACATTTGGCATTGGCTTGAACAATACAATCCACATCATGACATTGACATGAGGTTCATTTTGCTGAGAGACACTCTGCAGTGGTTTCATAAAACAGATAAAATACGAGGAGATGTTTATTGTGGAATCTCACCCATATAATAAGAACCTACAAAGAATGTAAATAATTTCAAAAGAATAATACCGACGTAGGTACTGAGGTTTTCTTATTCAATAAATGAAATGCACTGTAAAGAGTAGTCATTAAATGACTGAGTGTAATGTCAAGGTACTGTTCAAGAACACGGTTTAAACTATTTTAACCTTACAATGTGAAGATAACATCTTAAATACATCAACACACCTGCAAGACTGCTGTTGTGCCAAAATAGCAGCCATTTTGATATTCAGACTAACAGCACGATTACAATATATAACAAACAAAACGTATACTTACATTTTATACACAATTTGCCAGGTATTTTGTCTATTTTTGTCCATTTTCGAAACAATTACAGAACAAACAAGGCACTAGCTTTGCGTCACAGCTAGCAGCGTGAATGAATCAGTGTTTAGAGTAGGCTAAATGATTCAATGACTTGTTCGTTCCATTAGTGAATAAATGAGTTTTGAGCAACTCATTTAAGTGAATGATTCAATGACTCACTTGTAAAGATTTTGTACCTAAATGAATCAATGGTTGAATGAATGACTCACTTTCTATACAAAGGTAATTACTATTGGCATAACATTGTAACGGAAGTCAAAAATCTCATTGCACACAGCATCTATATTATTTTTTTCTTTTTCAAAAGCACTTAAATCAAATCTATTTTTCCCACAAAAAGAAAATAATAGTCTTTTACATTTTTTTCTTGAATAATGACACTATTGTCTTGCTACAGCTGCTTTTTGATTTGCCTCATTTTTGAAATTTGTATTACTGATTCTGTTCCTGCCTTGTTTAATACGGCGAAGCCGCTTCCTAATTGTATCTGAACTGTATAAAGTGCTATAAAAATAAAGGTGACTTGACTTGACTTCTTCCGCATGAAATTGAGCTGTAGTGACAGCGATGACAAACAAGGTCTATGGAAACAATTAAAACCTGACACGGACAGACTTATGAATATGAAGTGGAACCTTTTCACCTGATGGGTGCCGTCTGATGGACATTAAAAAGACAATAGGAGCACAGCATGGAGGCTTTTTACAGTCACATTTGTCAACTCCATGACTAATCCTAAATGTTTGCAGAAAAGATTTCAATGGCAAGCATAATTACAAGCACAAATACGTTAGTTCACAATCTCCCTAAAAGTCTTTTATCAAGGCAGCAACAGACACTTCCCTGCAGTTTAAATATAACATCAGATTTCCCATTTTTCCTTGACATTCAATCCTACGTGCTCTGCTATAATGTCAGCCAATCTCAGGAGACCTAATATTGGCTGTGACGATGACAAAGTGGTGGCTCTTCACAGACTTTGATAAGTAACACTTACAGTGAAAGTCTGTTCGCATCTTGTTTATGTGAATCTTGAAGGAATTCAGATTGAGTCTCGACGGGGGCCTCAAAAGTTGTGATAGAAAAGTCCAGATGATTTTTTTTTCTCATTATTTATTGACCTGCCTTTACAAGCCTGGTCTCTGTTCCATAACCTCAAATTTTTCTCTGAGGATATATTCCCTAAGGGCAAAATACTGAAACGGGGTTAAGACACGGCAGGCAGCCATATGTAAAATTGATACATTAAATTAATAATTACATTAGCTTTTCATCAGTTATACACTGTAAGAATTAGGCCACCTCTTGTCACACACTTTGTCGATTTTTAAACTAGAGCTAAAGCATTGCTGTGTTGCACAACATTAATAATCTTAAGTTTACACCTGCACTGAAGTTATAAAAAATATTCAAATTCCTTGCTGAAGTGCTTTCATAACACATTTATTCTGGAGAGTTTTTTGTGTAGAAAAATGTCAAAAAGATGAGCACGAGCAGTGGCTCACACGCAAGCGCACAGCCCAATGCAACCCGGGCATGCAAGTCTGTCTTTTCTCAAACAGATTGTAATAAGAAGGTGAAAAAGCCAGATAGATGCATCCAAAATGAATGTTTAGGGTCGGGAGGATAAAACTATGTTCTGTTCAGTCATTCAGGAGCTATAGACCTTCAAATGCAATATGATTGCCCTCTAATTTCCTTGGAATCATTTAAGTCACTATACAGGAGATAAGCATAAAAAATAGGTTGCAGAGGATTATTATTAAGTTTTCCATCACAAACTAAATTCATGTGTTTGTTACGCGATATGATCTTCAAGAGGATTAAATTATAGTGTAAGTGTAAATGCATCAAGGCTGAAGAGGCTTATTCAAATTGGCCATGTTGAAAATCTTGTGGTCCATTTAACACATCTGTTTTTTTCTCTCATACTTTTCATATATCACCAACCAGAAGATTGCAAACTCGGGGAAAATGTTGCCTGTAAGAACAATGTTTAAACAGTTACATATTTAGATACAAGTTTAGCATGTACATGATGATGGAATATATATGAAAGCCTGTTTTTATCACAGGATAAAAAATAAAAAAAGATTACACTTGAAACTTGGAGGTATGGTAGTACTCACCAGGGTTGCCAGGTTTTCACGAAGAAATCCACCCAACTGCTACTCAAGCTAGCCCAAAACTAGTCCAATCGCAGTTCGCAGATCCCACGTTAAAAAACGTGTTCAGGTGCGTAAAGTACACATTTTTTGGCGGGGTTCCCCAGGTAAAATTCATATTGCAGGGGTTATATATCGTGTTACTGGGGTCACTTTAACCCATGGATATGAAAAACAACAGTGTTAAAGGAGAGCTCCACTTCCAGAACAACAATTCACAAATAATAAATAATATACTCACCCCCTTGTCATCCAAGTTGTTCATGTCTTTCTATCTTCAGTCGTGAAGAAATTATGTTTTTTGAGGAAAACATTCCAAAATGTAGTTTAAATGCAGCTTCAAAGGGCTCTAAACAGTCCCAGCCACAGAAGATGGGTCTTATCCAGAGAAACTCATTCTTTCCGAGTCACATTAAAGATTCGTTCAAAATGAAAGAATCGTTCAAGAACGACCCATTACTAATTCAAGGCATCATGGACGCACATCTCAGAGCCTGTGCTACATGAGCTTTTGTGCTTAAAAAGTACCCTAGAGCCCTATGAAGTTGCATTTAAACAACATTTTGGAAGGCACCAATGAAGTCCATTATATGGAATTCATTAAAACCATAATTACTTTACGACTGAAGACAGAAAGACATGAACATCTTGGATGACAAGGGGGTGAGTAAATTATTTGTAAAGTGGACTTCTCCTTTAAAGTAGCCCAATTCCACTGGGAAACTGCAGACTTGGCAACACTGGTAATCACACTGACTACAACAGGGGTGGCCAAACTTCGTCCTGGAGGGCCGGTGTCCAGCAGAGTTTAGATCCAACTTGCCTCAACACACCTGCCAGGAAGTTTCTAGTATGGCTAGTAAGAGCTTGATTCGCTGGTTCAGATGTGTCTAATCGGGGTTGGAGCTAAACTCTGCAGGAGACCGTCCCTCCAAGACCCTGGTCTACAACATCACCAAGGCTTGCCAAAATCAGCCTGATGGGGGTGCTACAGTGATCAAAAGTACAAAATCACTCATAACTCCTAAACGGTTTGTCGCAGGCTCAAGTGTCTTATGTCACTGGAATCCTTGGTGGACACCGGATTCATCCGTCACAAACTTTCAGGTATTTTGCATTGTTTTTCACCAGATCGGAACCAAACCAGTGCAAGAAGATTCTCTGGAGAGTATCAATAATTATAAAACAAAGTTGAACTTTCAACCCTCCGTCACAAAGGGACACCAAAACGTTTGAAAGGGGCTGTTTTACTAAAACAGCTATAAGTTTTAAACAGAATGAGATCTTCACCAAACTCACATGGCAGAGCTGAATCTGAGGTCACGTGAAAAAAGTTGCGGAGCTTGGCCACCTGGTGTGCTATAAGAGGGAAAAAACCATAAAAACGGTCCACTCATGTGTCCTGTGTGTCCACGACACACTCGTGTGTCCTGTTGACATTGGCAGGCATGGTCTCAGTCCAAAGTGCCTCAAGTGGCTATGAGGACATTTGCGTCTCAAAAAACATGGCCGCCATAAGCAGATGAACTTTGAGCACCTATTAGACAAGCTTAACAGAGGTCGATCGAAACTCCGTGGGCCTGTTTGACTCACGGCCCTAAAGGTCTGTGAGAAATTTGAAAGAAATCAGCCACTGGAGGGTGATATCGCATTTTTCAAGGGTGTAAATGATTGTATATTGCATGGGTATTTTAAACATACACATAATATTCGTATCATACGATAGACCTCCTTATTCCAAACAAATTTGTCTCTTAAACCAGCTTAAACCAGCAAAGGACCAGCTTAAACCAGCATCAAAACCTACCTAACCAGCATTCCAGCATCAAAACATACCTACCAGCATATGCTGTTTTTTTCACCAGGGTAGAACCACTGCTGTCAATCAAACCGCTTGTTAAATGACTGAGAAAATATATAAAAAAAACTACTCTTGCGAAGTAGTCCTAGGTTTTTTGCTCAGTCTGGAAAAAAACTGCAGTGCAATTCTCTGGACTCTATGTCAATAACAAGAAACTGTTGAAATGAACCCTTTGGGAAGCTGTAACAGAGTCGTTTAGAAAAGGGGCCTGTACAAAAATGCCCAAAAGCTATAAAGCCTAAACAAAAACTCACAAAACCCGGTGAGCACATGCGACAGGTGATTCTAAACAAGCATGCAAAGTCTTAAAGAGATCGAACCACATCTGGCTCTATAAAGGTCATAAACATTAGAAAACATCATATTTCTATGGAAAATTTCCAGGATTTACCAAAAATGCTTTTTGTAATCATTGATTTAGGTGGCTACAGCCTTGCTAAATAATATGTAATGTCTTTTTTCACATGTGCTTAAATGTCTTAAAGCAACTGAACCCCGGTAATCGCTGCTTACAGCTATATTTTTTCATAATTGCTAGTTTATATCTTACAATTCTTACTTCTCAGAGTACATATCTTGCAGTTCTGACCCTTCGCAAGAAGTTTGATTGACAGGAGATCTAACCAATCATAACGCCGAATCTGCCATCTGACAAAGAGATTAGATTAATTTGGTAAACTAAAACTTGAAAAATGGTGTGTACTGACGTTTTTCCGCAGTTGAAACAAAATACATTTTGATGTTCATTAATGTTTATCTCATACTATAACTAGTAAAGAGGAAGAGATGCTCGGTTCGGTTCACATGCCACTTGAACTGAGGCACTACAGCGATCTGTCACAACATATTAAAGAGCCACAAAATGGTATTTATTGTCTGAATTTCTTAAAACATGACAAGATTCGAAAGCTGAGACTAAAGTACGTTGCTCTGTCTGTCGTCACATTGTTAGAGTTGTGTTTGCTCCGCAATGTATTTTTCACTGCGTGAGAACATGATGTCGGACACAAAATGTAAAAACATTCAAATTATTATTCAATCTTTCCCACCCTAAATCTCAAATCGCTCATTAACACATAGCCCCAAACCTACTCAAATTAAATCAAGTAACCTCAAAAGTGTTTTGGAAAATCTCACAAATGATAATATACAGATAAAATGACAAAATTAAGAAAACCATAGCCATTCATTAAATGTGTTGAGATGAGATTTTGTGCCATCTATGATTTTGCCAGAGGGCGCATATTGCCCCATCTTACCCTAATAGTTAAAAAACACACTGTGTTAAAAGTTAAAAAACCAATATGAAAGCTATTGGTGTTTTGATTCATTCGACTGGATGATTACCGTACCTTCTTCAACAGTCTTCTTCCTGTTCAATAACATGCTTGCAGGAAGAGTTGATAAGACGGGCCTCCATGGAATCGACGCCCGGGATAATGACTAAAGCACATCAACGCTGCTTTTTAAGAGTGGTTCAAGTCGTCTCTGCTGAAATATGAAGTAAATTGTTTTCTCATCAAAAGATCTATTCTATTTATATTTCATTTACTCCCAAATGTCTAATAACATTCAACCTAAATTAGCTCCCAGGCAGTCTTATGAAGTTGTCCTCCAGGCTAGAGGCACTAGGCCACAAGCCGCAAAGGCATTTTAACATCATAATTGCTTTCGGTACAATGAAAACGACATTCATTTATGCAGGTAAAGTGTTATAGTTCATGTGAATTTACTTTAATAAGAGACATGCGCTCAATTAGCCTGATAATAGAGAAGGGGCTAATTACAGTCTAGCTGTTCATTCCATATGTTCCACATTTTGCCTTTATTTTATATATATGTATAGAATTTAGTATGGCATTGTTTGATCAGCGATTGCATGGCAACCGCTTTCTGCGTGTTAGTTCTTTATGTTATTCAGGAAGTAATAGGTTTCCTTTTCCCTTATTTATTCCAAGAGCTCAATAAATAAGATTATATCATGAACATTATTTAGTTGCTAATAAAGCTGATCACATTATGGAAAACATAACAAGGAAACACAACACAAGTAATGAAACAAATGACCTGTGATTATCACTATTACATAATAGAAAATATTAGGCCTACTTTATTTCATTTGTGAATGAGCTGTGCTAATAGATTATGTAATGACAGAATGAAATTGGTGATTTTTAATAGCTAATGTTTGATTTTTTTTCATGTAGCTGAATTTAACAACAATTAACAACTCAACTCAATTCAACACCCTGTTTGGGGGTCAGTAAGGAAATTCCTCATTATGTTGCAAAATCAACCAAAATTGCAAAATCCTTGAAAGAAAAATGGCTTTGAAAGCTTGCCGGGTAATGTATTTTTCCTTGTTTTATGGACATTTTAACAAATTATCTCTAATTGACAGGATTTTAAGCTTTGCTTGGGTGCACCTTGGATGTTCTCATCTCCATGGCAACAGAGATACTCTTCTGCCACTCATGACAGCCGAACATTTCTGCTCATGTTCAGAGCACTGCTTCATTGGCTTTTTCTCTACAAACCACAGCAAAATTGTGCCAGTTATATCATCTGTGACTTGTTAGATCTGATCAAGCATTTGTCAATTTAAGAGTAATTTGAGTAAGAGTAATTTGATAGCAATTTGACACGTAAAACTGAAATGGTTGGAAAGGATTGGAGGGGATTTCCATATTCTTTCATTCATACAAATCTGCCCGAATATGCATATGTGATTTTTTCATCAGCTGTACTTTGCATTGTACATACAAAAATATATAAGATATTTTATCAAATTTGCTCTAGATGGAAGCAGGCCTGCCAGCTGCAAACTACACGAACAGTCTGAATTAAGATGAGATGTCAGTTGAGCATATTTAATATTTTAGACTTTAATGCACCGCTTCTTGTATTTCATTGCCTGAAAGATCAGGCATCATGGTGTTCAATATATTACCTAAAAAAGGTATATTCAAAGGGAAGCAAAAATAAATCTTTGCCCGTGCGTCACCCTTGTAAATTATTGATTGTAAATTGTTTGACTCGTTAACATCATCATCTATATTAATCTTTTATTTGCTTTTGAGAGGTGATCAAGCCACTATTTATTTTATAGGAGCGTTTTTACTCCAAGAATGGAAGGATTTAGGTGCCACTAAATCCAGTGAAAAATGTTAGAGCCTTTGAGTGAGAAATTGGTGCTTAGGTCAAGGTCAGCTCCTAAACTGCAGTAGCTACTTTAAAGAGACATGGTGTTCAGCCCTGATTACAGGTATTGGACCATCCATTGTGGTCTTGGGTCAAATGGGTCACTGACAATAGATCTGCCAACAAAAAGCTCATTTTGAAAACCACAACATAGTGTCCGGTATAATCTACTTAAACCTAAAGGAATAGCTTACCCAAAAATGACCCAAAAATCTGCTAAAAATGTACTCATCCTACCAAATGTAGATTGTAGAGACATATGTTATACGTAATAATAATTATTTAATTAAACATGTAATAATTTTGCTCTTACTGAAACTCGACAGCTTACTTACACAAGCATGGTAGCTTATTGACTGAAGACACAATCAGATTCTGGAAAGGTCGCTCTACAGGATCTCACCCTCATGGGATCCCACTTGGCAGATCCTTAAGAAAATGTAACATTAATTAGTGGAGCTAAATACATTTGCATTTGTAAGGCATGTACTCACCCTTAGGCCATCCAACATGTAGATGAGTTTGTTTCTTCATCAGAACAGATTTATAACATCACCTGCTCACAAACTGATCCTCTGCAGTAAATGGGTGCTGTCAGAATGAAAGACCAAACAGCTGATTAAAACATTACAGTATTCCAATCGACTCCAGTCCATCAGTTAATGTCTTGTGAAATAAAAAGGATTAATTACTTGTAGATTATTGTGATGTTTATCAGCAGTTTGGATTCTGACGGCACCCATTCACTGCAGAGGATTCACTTGTGAGCAAGTGATGTAATGCTAAATTTCTCCCAAGCTCTAATAATGAAAAAACAAACCCATCTACATCTTGGATGGCCTGGGGGTGAATACATTCTCAAGAAATTTTCATTTTTGTCTGAACTATTCCTTTAACTAATGTGCATCTGTCAAATCTTGTATCAGATCAGATGAAGTCCTGTAGGCCTGTGCAGGGAAATGTCTTTTTGAACTCTTAGGGACGAGATGACTTAAAAAGGTCTGTCTGCAGTAAATCTGAATCACAGACACACCTCAAAGGCATGCAAAAATGATTTTATGTGAACAGTGTGCACTTCTGTTAAACATCATTTGTGCAACTGCTGCTTCAGCAACCCAGGAGCCAGAAGATAATTGGATTCCTTTAATTTATGTCACATCTCTATTTTGCACCTTTATGCACACTACTTTCTGCATGATGGATCATACTTGAAGTAATGCTAGGTAATGCTCACCCTGCATGTCCTCAGAATATAATTTCTTTCATTTAACGTTTTCAAAGGAAAATGATTTCACAGACATTTACATTAGCATAATTAAAATCAATTACTATTGGGTTAGCTGGGACTTTGCAGCTAACACCTGACATCTGATACTAATAACAGAATTACACAATAACATAAAACATTTAAATGAAGGAGTGCTCTGAGTCCTTCTTCTCTCTGGATAGAAGGAAACTCATTTGTATTTGTAATTTGTACCTTTCATTGGATTCAGTGGCCTGTAGCAAATCATTACAATCATTAGAGACCATCAGTAAAATTAGTATGTCTCTAAGCCTCAATACATCAATAAGCCATAATGTTAAGTTCAAAGCAGAGTCAAGTGGCATGTAGACCCTTGTTTTCATATATTTTTTAGTAAGAATGGATGTATTGATCTTGAAATATCAATACATTCTATTAATGTGTTTTATGGCACATTAAAATAATTTAACTATTGATTTTTTAATATTATTTAGCATAAGCCTTACGTGAAACATGAACTGTTTTAGTTGTGAAGGAGAAGAGCTGTTTCACTTTCCGCTCATCTGAACATAAGAACAAATGATGAAAGACACAAGCAATCATAGACAGTGCTCACTGACAACACTCATTAGCTACACAGATACAGATATAGAAATACATCACCCGAGTTATTTTACACCAGATGCGGCAAAGAAAAATCTGAGATTTATTACAATGGTTAAGTCTAATACCTGCATGCAGCTGAGCTAGACTAATATGGCTAGTATAATTTTAAAACAAAAGACAAGTTAGTAACACCTATTAATTCAGACTTATCTAGTGTAAAATGTGCTATGCTTGGTTTGAGGAGACCAGTGTGGGCTGTCAAGTTTTGTGACATAAATATAACTCTGATTCTAATGGCACCCTTTCACTGCAGAGGATCCATTTGTGAGCAAGTGATGTAATACTGAACTTCTCCCAAACTCTAATAATGACGAAACAAACTCATCTACATCTTGGATGGCCTGGGGGTGAATGCATTTTTAACAAATTTAAATATTTGGGTGAACTATTCTATTAATGTGCAAAAAGTACATGTATATTTAAAAAACAAAATCTGTCAAATCTTGTATCAGATCAGGTATTAGATTAAGTCTAATACCTGCATGCAGCTGAGCTAGACTAATATGGCTATAATTTTAAAACAAAAGACAAGTTAGTAACACCTATTAATTCAGACTTATCTAGTGTAAAATGTGCTGTGCTTGGTTTGAAGAGACCAATGTGGGCTGTCAAGTTTTGTGACATAAATATAACTCTGATTCCGATGGCACCCATTCACTGCAGAGGATCCATTTGTGAGCAAGTTAGTAACACCTATTAATTCAGACTTATCTAGTGTAAAATGTTCTGTGCTTGGTTTGAAGAAACTAATTTGGGCTGTCAAGTTTTGTGACGTATATATAACTCTTTGTCAATGTTCCACGCTGAAATTAAAAAATAAAAGCTAAAGCGTTCTACAGTTGCCATGGTTACTTCAGACAAACGTGTTTTTTCAGTGATACCTCAGACGAACTATTTATTTATCCTCAGGTGAAACCGCTAAAGTATGCTAAGATTAACTTGTACCTTTGAGGTTACTGAAATGTTAAACTCACATCGAAAGTAATATACTTATGTTAAAAGAATGTGAATAGGCTACTTTCAGGATCCCCAGCCTTTTGTTTTGACTTGCTTATGCGGAGTTAAATATTAAATTGGGAAGTAGTTGCACTATAATACTGCATTAAGGTAAAAACTCATCTGAACATGCAGTACCGACTGTAAAATTAATACATCCTCACCGATGAGAAAGTGAGGAACTGGAAAGCCATCAGCGACTGCTGAAAAGCCTCTAGTCATGTGCATATATATGTGACGTCATTTTGTTGAATAAAATGCGAATACGCGCTATGAGAGACGCTCGATACAATTTTCACGAGGGTAATGTAAGAACAGCAGGGACAGATTTATTGTAGAGTCATAAACAATAGAGACTGGTAGGTATACTTGCAGGAGCAGCAGAGCGTCTAAGGCAGAACGGCTGGGACTCAGAGCGTTTTGAAGTCGGACAGGTATCGATATCAGAGAACGTGATTGATAAACCTCGGGCGCGTAAACTCAGACAATTCTACAGCATTTGCCATGGAAACCAGTGGCAACATTTCGGACTTTCTTTATGCGTTTTCTAACCCAGTGATGTCGAATAGCAGCGCATTCTGCCGAAACTTCAGCAACAGCTCCGGTTTTGCGAACATGAACATCTCCAGATGTGACAGGACGGCTGAGCTGGACAAAAGCTCAACTCCTGTGATAGTGGCGATCATCATCACTGCGTTATACTCTATAGTATGTGTGGTGGGACTGGTGGGCAACGTTCTCGTCATGTATGTTATTATAAGGTAAGAGATGACACGTAGGTAAATTGTTTTACCTGTAGCTGAGGCATAACACATCTGAGGTAAACAGAGGATAAACAGTTGCTTTTAAAAACTAGGCTACTTGTTAGTTTCAAAAGGAAACATGTTGAAAGAGATTCTGATAGTGTTTCAATCAGTGTTTCTGGCCATTAGAGTCGTGAACGACACGTTCATTGCAGAAACTCCTGTTCCGTTGCGTGCAGTGGTTCAGTCACAAAAACGGCCTGTCAATAATAGCTGTAGTTCCTATATGTTATATATACAAAATGTCTGCTGCTCAATTATAAAATATAAATTCTTCTCAGCTCGCCGCTATAGGCTATATTTTATGTTCACAGATGAAACTGAGTGCGTACGCATATCTGTTATGTTCCTGTCAGCGTACGAGAACAACACATTACAACGTGTCATTCATACACTATATGATATCGTGAAGTGCTCATACTTCTCAGTCACATGTGTATTGACGTTCAACAGAGATTTTATACAGAACAAGAAAATTGAACAAAACTGGGCGGATGCTTTACATGAATAATCCATGCTGAAATGCAGCAGAAACCGAATGGCTAATAATAAGAGGTGAAGATAAAAAGGCAAAGGAAATATAAAGGAAAAAGTAAGATAGATAGATAGATCTACACTTCTTAGCTTCACCACTGCAGTGTGTTTGTACACATGCCCATGCTGTTTTCACTTCATGGACCTACAATTCACAGCTGTCAACTGCTAAGATGATTTAGAGGTGTTTTTGTGACTTGCCCCATTTAACTAGACACTTGGCAAACACATTTGACCTGATCCTATAAATCTAGGATCACATTCATAGGCGTGAGGGAAGGATGCAATCAATAGAGTAATTAAACCCAAGTGAATGAATTTCAATGAGAGAGTGGGGGCTTGTTTGTCTTAGAGAATTGTGATTAAATAGGTCGCACTGTATTTCAGATCACGCACACATTAACTGCTTAATTTTGAGATGCTGTGTCTAAGATGTTGAATACATCCTTTATATCCACTACCTAAACAGAATAATATTTGCGCATTAGAAATGTCCTTTAAATGAGCGGATATGTAGCGTAAAGACATGCAGGGATCAAAAAGTTCATTTTAAATTGCTGAAGCATTGACCCCCTGCATAAGGTCATCTGATTTTCGTAGCTTTTTGGAGACTCAGTACTTTCTGAGAGTTTATGAGCAACCAATCACAGTTTTAAAGGCGGCTGTCTACAGCGGGAAGCATAAGACAGCTATAGCCCAGTAGGTGCAATCTACTTTTGTGATTAATGAGCCGATTGCAGCCTGGGATTGGTTTATCGACCCCCATCATGTGGTAATAAAATAAGCCTTGGGAGAAATAAAAAATATTGAGAAATGACATAAGGCGTTTTAAAAGTGCATTACCATGTTTCCTCTGACGCAGTTATCTAAAGAGTTTGGGAACGGGTCTAGCGGGGAAACCACTTTGCTTTGGAATATTACACAAAAATGACAATTTTATCGTTCCAAACCTGTTAGAATTTCATTTTTCTGTCGAACACCAAAGATATTTTGCAGAACTGTTTTTGCCCATCCAGTGAAATTCAGTGACATCCAAAATCCCATTAACTTTCACTGCATGGGTAAAAAAAAAAAAACACATTTTAAAAATTATCTTCTGCATTCCACTACGGAAAGAAAGTCCCAACTGAGGTTTTGTTTGTTGAATAAAAACTGTTGCTTGTAAACAAATCCAAATTCGAAATATGAGGTACAGCAAATATCCAAATCCACCCTCCATTGCTCAGATGTTTTACTCTTAGTAAAAACTGGATGTCACTTCTGTTTACACTTAGTGTAAAGATTGTACTTGTTGCTATTTATTCTTGGGACGAACATCCACCACAAAAAATAGACCTAAGCAAACAGTAGCCTTTAAAATGACTTAAAATACATATATAATAGCAATAAAACAATAATAATTAGTTCAAATAAAGTATCAAAAGCAAGTAATCTGGTTTTACTGAACAAAACTGTTCAAATACATAATGTATTATAAACAATGGAGCTAATGTACATTACGCATTATAACAAATGCCAGCAGTAGGTGCAAAGGGTTCTTACACTTTACTTCACAATCTAATCCTTGTTTAATATTGACTCAACAACATTTCATTCAAATGTCCACTTAATCTTTAATATTTGGCCATTTCTTTACCACAGAAATGCTGCAGCCACTGCAATGTGATGTGGGCATCAAAATGTGTAAACTCAGAGTGAGGGTTTAAGCTTTTATTTTGTAATTGCAATGCACAGTTAGCATATTAAAAAATATATTGATGTATTCTCCCGTGTATGTGCAGGTTTGTAAATGATTTACCTTACAAATCTGATAAAATAGTGCATGTTGCTTTCTCAGATGAACGTTGTTATAAACCCAAACTCTCAGCAACATGCAGACATTGAATTTGAGACACACGTGTAAATGATAAGAATTTGTGTAGCAGCATTTACTGTGAATGAAGCCACTCTGAGATGCATGTACGTAACAAAGCATTTAAATAATTAAAACACATATATTAAACCTGCATCCCATATATTTATTTAATTGAATCATAGTGTTTGTGAATTCTTAATAGCATTATGCTTTATGATATTAAATGTGTTTAATATGTGGAAAGCGCCACTTACTGTACTACAAAATGCAATCAAGGATTTTTAAAGGGGTCATCAGATGCAAAGTGCAAATCATTTGTGATCCAGCTTCACCTACAGCAGAAGTGAGTATAAGGTTTTTTTTTATGAATCTCTGCAATTACCTTTCCTAATAACAAAATGCGCTAAATGCGGCTACAGTAAACAGGCTCGTCACTCCACAGAGAAAAGAGAGGGGTGGGGCAAGCAGAGCTCATTTGAATTTAAAGGAACAATCCCTCAGAATGGGATGATTTTTGCAGGTAAAAAGGGTGTTGTTTTACACAACCATTGAGAATTTTTAACCGACATATGTTATAGGCTTTTCATTAAGACCCTAAAGAATCATATAAACTTGTGGAAAATGGGTATTTGATGACCCCTTTAAAATTGAATACTCAAATAGAATCAAGGAATTGTTGTAGCTCTAGATTAATGCCAAATTCTGTCATGAAACTCTAGATGGCGCAAGCTGATGGGTCATTAATGCAAACTGATAATATTCACAGTTTTAAACTACTTGGCACAAGCTGATTGGTTAATGTTGCATACACAGCCAATGAGCTTGCTGCTTTACATTTAAATGGCTGGTTAGCATTCTGGCTAGCATATTTTGCAGTGCGAAATTTCCTCAGAAACCCTCCACCTTCCCCAGCTCCACCTATATAGATCTCTATATAGAATATCGGTGTGCATATTGGCAGTAGCAAGTTCCTGTACTTGCTTTGCAGCAGCAGCAACAGCAATAACCAACAGCAGCGAAGTGTAGCAGGTATATTCTGCCAATACATTAAGATTGTCATATCCCTTACCAAGCTAAAATCTTCGGAGAGTTGCCGTGATAGAACTGGAAGTCTGCAGTTGCAAGTATTGTGGAATTCAAATATATTTATTTCAGATCAATGTCTAAAACGCATCGGAAAATCCTACATTCAATCCCAAAATCAAAAGTCAAGATCAAAAGGAACTTCCTTTGAGTCCTGCTCCTGCACATTTTTAGTGTCACTTGTACCAAAACCAACCCGCTTATACAGCACTCATTTAAGAAAAACTCTGAAAGTTTAACTTATTAATAATTCATAGAGTTCTGCATAGAATTCCCTTGATACAAAGCCTAGATGTTTATTAGAAAAACTCTGGCTTTTCCTTTGGTGTCAATATGATAAACACCAATATTTAGCCAAAGCAAAATGTGTTCAAAAACAGTCATCGTATGTGTTCATCATTTGAATTCACTTCACCATTGGTTAACACTGTGGAAAATGGACCTTAAAAAGCTGTTTTTCTTTTTTGTAGAGCTGTCAGCAACTGATACAGTAGTTGCATTTGGATTCTTGTTGTTTTAACCTGTTGCACATCCAGTGTTCAGACATTCTTGTGAGTAACAAGTGAGAAACATTCACAATTGTGCAGACAATAGGTTTTAAGTGCCAAGAGAGGGCAAATGCTATGAATTTAAATAGCGTATGCTTCTCGTTGTCATGGAGAAGCTCATGCGATTGTTTACAGGATTTCAGCTCTGGGAATAACTGCTTCCTTTACATGTGTCCTGCAGCTACAAGCAAATGAGAAATAAATGGAAAACATTCATCAATTTTATTTCTTTAGGCAGAAGGTTTCTGGAATCACAGTAAACATTTGTACATATCAATTAATTTCGGATTAGGTTCTCATATACATCATGAGGAAAAGGTTAAAAGCTGTTCTTGTTTTCCACAGAAAAGTACACAAGCGATGAGGCACAAAAAATCAATACAGCCCACAATTTCTCCCATTTGTTATATTTATCAAAAGCTTGCTGATATCCCTCCCTTATCTCTGCATATTTTCCCCTTGATTTGTGCCAAATGAAGCTCAAACATTTCATTATTAAAATAAAAGTAAAACTTCTGTCACAGAGACGACCAAAAGAGGGGTTAGTCAGTTCATACTCTGCTCTCGACAGCTGAATGATGAATGTCCTAAGGTTTCAGACAGCTGTACTCAATCCAGCGCTCACTCTTTACACCCTTTTCACTTTATAGCATTTTGAACTCTACTTCCGAATTTTCAGGTAAATGCACCCATGCTGTATACTGAGCTAACAAAAGGGACGGTAGCCACAAATGTTTATTGATCCTTGTGCAAGCTTAATGGTTCTTATGATCCATTATAAAATATGTGTAAATAGGGCTTGTGTCAGGAAGGAAGTTGTTTTGAGAGGTTGTATCCCCTCGAGTAATGTTTTTACCAATAATGTAAAATACAATACAAAACAAAAAATATGTAAAAAATAAAAATAGAGGTTCTGTTTGTTTCTTAGAAAAAAATATGTGCCTCTAAAACTGGCAGAAGATATTTAAAAGATACATATTATGTAAAAGAATGTGTTTACAGTTTGTAAGATGAAAAGGTGAATCTGAAGAAAATGGTAACCTTTACTGAAACTTTATTAGTCATTAGATATGATATGTATGGCTATAATGCTTTACTATTAGTGTCACTGCTGAATAATCCACACAGTGCGGTGTGCGCAAAAGACAAACTCAATGCTGTGGAACGGATGTTCACAGGAGGATACAGAGCTCTGTTGGCCAGTCAAGCCGTGTGACTGAACTAAATGAGAATATTTGAAGCCAAGCTTTTCTGCAGAATCATTAAAAAAATGTTATTCAGTATCAGATAAAACCGCAGTCTTTGTCTTGGCTGATGAATATTAATGGCATGGTTAGCGAAATGTTGTATCATTTCAACTTTTTATTATCAGGGGCGTTTTCTGTGAGGAGGCGAGGGAGGCAGTGCCTCCTCAAAATATTGGATGAGAAAAAAATCATTCATGGTACAATATTAAAATAGAATTGTAATTATTACAAAATATAGCATTAAAAAGTGTATAATTCACTTGTTTTTCTAAAGAAACATTGTCCAACAGCTTCACCAGCCTCATCGAAGTTACAGCGGGAGTCCACATCTCTCTCGCCTTCCCTGAGCCCATTAAGTTAACAGACCCCCTAAAGCTTGCGGTGAGTTTGGTGGGGGGTAATTGAGAATGAATTTGGGAATGTCACGTGAGAGGAGGCGAAGCCTCCAGCGAGATGTGATTGAATATGACTGGTTATGCTTGGCTTTGATTGGTTCATGCGATAGATCCCGCCTCTTGTGTTTGTTCACGTTCCACGTTAGCAAATAACAACATAATGGCATTAATGGAAAGACTAATTTAAAAAGGAAATAAACAACTCACGCTTAGATATAACTACTTTATTACATCAAAATAAGACTTGAAATGACCTGAAAACATGATCTGTGGGGGGTTTTAGTGAGTAATCAGCTTTGTGAAATTTAAAGTAAATCTCTGTGTCTGTGACCAATATTTATAGAGCTTTGATGACTGATGATCTGAAAAATTTAAAAAAATAGTTAAAAGTTAACTATTAAAAAAAGAATAGCTGAACATGAGTTCACAAATAAAATATATTAAGTTGTTACTGCCTTGAGTTATTATTTTGGAATAAATGTAAAATGCTTAATTAACTAACTTGATAAGAATACATTGGTAATGAAAAAATATATATATATTTTTTTTCTTTTTCTGATAGTGTACGTAATGTTTATTTATCAGAGAAAATGTGACTGAGACATGAATTTTCCCCCCTCATTTTAGAACATACGAATCATTCTAAATTTAAAAGAATAGCCATACCACAACTACACTGTAAAAAACAATTTGTTGAGTCAACTTAAAATAATTTGTTACCCAGCTGCCTTAAAATTTTAAGTTCAGTCAACTCAAAAAAAGTTTATTCAACTTGAAATGTTAAGTTATACTAAGTGACAACTTAGATATTTGAGTTGATTGAACTTAAAATTTTAAGGCAGCTGGGTTACTTACCCAGCTTTTAAGTTTAACAGACACAAATATCTAAGTTGTTACAACTTAACATTTCAAGTTGACTAAACTTATTTGAGTTAACTGAACTAAAAAAATTAAAGCAGCAGGGTAACATTATTTTAAGCTGACTCAACAAATTGTGTTTTTTGTTTTTTACAGTGTATAACTGTAACAACAAAGAGGAGTAATATGATTGGAATTACTTTCAAAACATTTTTCCCATAAACAAACAAACAAACAGCCAATCAGAATTCGGACTAACTGCAGAAAGTCCCTGTAAATTAACTGTTTAAACTGTAATTTACACACAACACATTTTAAACTGGTAAATCGAACAGCCCTTTTCAGCTGAAAATATTTTTGTATCTTTAACAAAGAAGTAGGTTTTCCATAAGTTGAAGATAATAGTAATACAGTATAAAAAGTCCACACAGTGTCAAACACAAATACACCATCATGTACAACAGTAAAGATGATGCAATAAACATTAATTAAACAACGTAAGTTGTAACATAAAACCCTAATGTACATACAATAACTGATACCAAAAACTTGTTTGAAGCACAATTATTTAATTGAAACACTATCAATTTTTTTTTCCCAAGAACAGAATATTTAACAGTATTTTACTGTAAAAAATGCAAGTTTAGATATATTTGTGATGTACATTCTCTCCCACTTACGGCAATCAAATGCCATTTTGACTTTGTGTATGTAGATATAATAGTAAATGGAACTTTAATCATTGACCCTTTGCAAACAGCTTGATTGAGAGGCGATCTGACCAATCACAACGTTGAATCCACCAATCTGACAAACAAATCAGACAGGAGAGTAGATTAACTTTGGTGGACTTAAACTTGAAACATTGTGTGTATTGACCTCTTTCTGCGGTTGAAATAAATGTTCATTCATGGTTTTTTTTTTGTGCTTTAAGTAAAGAAGAAAAGACAATCTAATGATCTAATAAGGCAATACAGTGATCTGTCACGACACATTAAAGAGCAGTATTTATTATTTGAATTTCTTAATAAATGACAACATTTTAAAGCTGAGACCTTGTTTCATACCAGAAGTAACCTGCTTTTTCGTTTCTGTTGGTGTGTTGTGACTTTCCTCTAGGGTCAGTCGTGTATTTTTCCACTGCGTGAGAACATGTTGTATTAGGTGAGAGCAGCATTGTTTAACTAAGGAGGGCGGGCTTTTGGGTCAGTTAACCGTTAATCAATTAACAGCATTTTACTTTATATTTTTATAATTTTTTTTATAGTTTGGTTTTGCCATCTAAAGAGCACAGAGAACATCCACCTTGAGTGCGCATGGCCATTTCTTTGTAAATTTTATCGGTCTGGTTTCCGGACTCATCCACGGCCAGTTATTTTTAGATGTACAAAACAGTTTGCTTTGCTTCTTGATATTGTAAATTGGTGTGTCTTACAATGTTATTTTAATGTATTATCTTAATTATGATCACACTGGTTTGTAGTGCAAACAGTTTTACCGTTCACTGCACTTTGTTATTCTGCTCATTATTGAAAATAATTCATGTTCAAATCCTAAACACATTCCCTGAGACACTTCAACCTCTGAGAAGCTCAGAATGATTGAAAAGCACTATTTGTCAGCACCCTTATTCTTGACAGATGACAAGACTGCACCTGACAGTCATCTGATTGGCGGGCTGGTTGTTGTTGGGACTCCAGGTGCTGGCACTGGACTCCAGCCTAGTAAGCGTGCATTAGCTGTGTCTGACAGTCTAAATGTGAACGCCGCCTTTGATTAGTTTTGAATCAGCATAAGCAACTCATGCATGACTCACCCAGATTAGTTTGTCTTGATTTTGGTTACATTATAATATTTTCCTCTGCCATTTCGGACGCTTTGAAATCAGAAGCACAATGACAAAAAAGAGAAAAGGAGCTTTTGACTTATTCATCTGTTTCTATCCCATTTTCTTCTTTTCTGGCTGTTATAGATGAAAACGTTTGCTGATGCCCATGTCATCTGGATTGACAGCTTGCGTTTAAAGGCTAATAATAGGGTATTTAAACTACGTTTTTTCATACACATGCTATCAAATCAAATAGACAATAAAGCGATTACCAGGATGTACTTTCAAAACTTCAATTATTTTGAGTCATCATCCTTTATTTGTGATGTACATCATCTCCCACTTATCGCAATGAAATGCCATTTTGACTTAATGCTTTAGTGCAGCAACTAATTCACAAACACCATAAAGTTCATTTGCTCCAAGTGTTTTCTCAACCAATATCTGGTATTTAGCATAGCAATATGTCCATATCTGTGAGCAGATTGCACATAGGTAGATGGTATGAGAAATCTGCACATGTTCTGGTGTTCCCTAGCAACAAGCAAGTCCTTGGTTTTTTCACAACAAAATCTGATTTGCCTGGTTACTACATTGTTCCTTTCTTCAACAAAAGTCTTTTACAAATGCATTGTCTTTAAAAAAAAAAAAATTAATAGACATTAGCCTCCGAGTTTTTACGCTTAAGCTTTTAATTTATAATTTATAGAAATAATAACGAAAATACAATAGTAACAGGCAGAAAATTAATCAACTTGCCATAGATATTCTCACCATCAAGGCCTGAAGGTGCATGTGTGGGGTATTTAAAATCCCTGTTTTCACAGTGTGTCATCTGTCATGTTTTATGAGCATTAACTGTCTCTACATGCCAGAGGCAGAGATAATAATTATGCTCAGACATTATAAATCAGTTCAGCTTCGCTCTAGAAGACTGCCATGGACAAAGACACCTTCTGAATGACAGGTATTTCATTCCCATGTTTTGACGCTTGAGCGAGTGCTTTTGACAGCTCTCTGTAGAACGTGTGTTAACTGTTGAAGATATGTGTCTGTCTTCATCTCAGAGTTAGCAGGTGGATGTCCTCACTTAACTTATAGACTGTGCTCTGAACAGACGGATGACACTTCTAATTCTTTCCATAAGCAATATTGCACACCCTCCTCTAGGTTAATCAAAAGTCTTGGTTGGCAGGCATGTTGTCCGATGCATTTATTCTCTTGGTAAACTCTCTGTTTCTTTCCAGAGTTTCAGAGATTGGCACAGATGTACTGTAACAGCTTCTGTACGGAACTGCTCACCAACATCCAAAACACAACATACTGTATACTGTTAACCATGGCACGATGAATACATTTTTAATGTGCTTCCAGTAAGTGGTGTTCACAACACCAAAGAGCACCTCCTCCACTCAGTGATTAGACTCAAAGGCCTGGCATTTCACCCCAAATGTCTTTAATGTGAAGTACTGAGGAGCAGTGCATCCCTGAGATGCCCTCATAATTAGTCTGTGCTTTGTGGGAAACATAAGCGGAGTGATCATTTCTCTGGTGGAAAGAGCCTTTGGATGACAAGGTAATCATTAGTAATGGCTGCCAGCCTAAACCCTTGTATGAGACTTCCAGTTAGTGATGAATGATTCTGCCCACTTCACCATGGGCAGGAGTGTTGTGTCTAGGTGTTTTCACAAATGCTTTACAGCTGTTGACATTTTTATTTTTTTATTACATTTCATTTACCTGTTCAGGAAAATGCTCTGATTTACAATGGCCTGTTAACTTTGCTGGCAATGTATGCCAAATTATCTAGCAGACAAAAATCAAATTAAACTTGACTTTATATCTTTATTGTTAATTTTAAACATTTTTTCCAGGCATCATGTATTTAACAAATAATATTTAAAAAAAATTTAAATTTTTAAAAATTTTACAAACTTAACAAATTTTAGTGAACAAATATGTTAAGACCAAAGTCAGAATTATTTCTAAGGGCATTTTTTACATTCATGAGGGCAATGTTTATAATCACCTTATTATTATAATCAGCAAACCAGGTTGTCTTAAATGTCTTAAATGGGTAAGTAACCCGGCTGCCTTAAAATTTTAAGTTGATTCAACTCAAATATCTAAGTTGTCACTTAGTATAATTTAACATTTCAAGTTGAATAAACTTTTTTTGAGTTGACTGAACTTAAAATTTTAAGGCAGCCAGGTTACAAATTATTTTAAGTTGATTCAACAAATTGTTTTTTACAGTGTGTGCTACATGATCTTAAAAAAAGCTTAAAAAGTATACAAATTTTTATTTTTCAACAAAATAACTGATCGTTTCGCTACATAAGACCCTTCTTCCTCAGCTGGGATCGTTTAGAGCCCTTTGAAGCTGCATTTAAACTACATTTTGGAAGTTCAAAATCAGGGCACGAATGAAGTCCATTATATGGAGAGAAATCCTGAAATGCTTTCCTCAAAAACCATAATTTCTTTAAGACATGAACATCTTGGATGACAAGGGGGCTAGTAAATTATTTGTAAATTGATGTTCTGGAAGTGGACTTCTCTTTTAAGCAAGAACACCCATGGACAAAAAAAATATAAGACAAATTGAATATATTTGGGTGAATACAGCATAGTTTACAATATTACATTTAAACTCGTTAAACAATCATTTTAGAACTAAAAATGTATCATTTTAACTAATAAAATTAGTTTGTTATGCAAGGCAAAAGGTGTTTCAGTCATGCAAAACGAACGACCGATGCTGAGGCAGCTGACTGACATCTTGCATCTCATCCGTGTTGCATTGTGTAAAACAATATAATTTAAAGCACAGTAAAGACTTTATAAACAAAATAAAATGTATACAAACCTTTACTTCACTGAAGAGGTGCACAGCAGTGCTGAAAACCACTCTCTTTTGTAGAGGAAGCAAATAGCCAGCGTTCGGACTGTAACTCATCAGCTGGGTTGTTTCGTCAGAGACGGGCTCAACCCAATGGCTGGGTAGAAAAAAAATAACCCAGCATTAAAAATGACCCAGTAGCTTAGTTAAAGAAAAACTACCCAGCACCTGGGTAAAAAATATTTTTAAAATCCCTATAAAATGATCCAACAAGCTAAAACCATCATTTGGGATACTAAAATAACCCTGTATTTAAGGGTTTTAACCCAGCATTTTTTAGAGTGTAGATTATTGCTCCTAAAATTGTAATAATGATTATTAATATCAATATAGAAAACAACATGGCAACATTTTTGTTTCATTATTTTTGGAATGTCACATTCTTGCTTCACAGATAAACATGTCGGCCCTTCAGTCTAGTTTAGTGCAAGTTATGCATAAACTCCTGTTATAATCACTGAACCTACAAAATTTGTCTTTTATTTACATTGTATCTGCACTGTGCTGTTATAATGAGTGAATTCACGAACATGAACAATCAACACATCTCTGACTAATTTAAGCATCTCTGATTGGCCAACGCATTTAATAAGTTCAACAGAAACACGTTTGATTGGTTATAAGGCTCAACACTGCACAAAACATTACACACAAAACACACTGCACAAAACACACTGCATAAGAGCAATCTGATACAGTGTGAGCCAATCTGAATGTAATTCTGTGAACTGACAATTTTCATTAATTTTCACATTTCATTTTAATTGTGATAGGCGTAATACATTGTTAAATTGTGCAATGAATTTATAAATTTATGGGCATTTTCGTTAATATTGGTGGCATTTTTGCCACAAGCCCTTGTTAATTTCCAACACTGGTTAACATTTATTTAAATAAATACACATTTATTTGTTGTTTGGAGATTCAGTGTATTTGATGCTCACCAAAGCTGCATTTACTCAAAAAATACAGTAAACAATTACTACAATTTAGGTGGTTTCTGCTTGAGTACATTTTAAAATGTAAATTATTCCTGTGATGCCAAAGCTGAATATTCATCAGCCATTACTCCAGACTTCATCGTCACATGATCTTTCAGAAATCAAATATGCTTATGTGATGCATAAATTAAAGTTGAAAACAGCTGTGCTGCTTAATATTCTTGTGGAAACTGCGATACATTTAAAGATTCTTTAATGAGTAGAAAGTTAAAAAATGTATTTAAATTTAAACTGTAAATTAAAAACATAAAACGTGAATTTGTTAGTTTTTTAATATAATTTAAAAGCTTCTACTGTCATTTTGGATCACATTAATGGGACATTGCTTATATGAAGTACTAATTTCTTTATTAAAAACAAAAAAACTAACCACAAATTTAGGCAGTGTGACTAAATGAATGGATGGATTGATTAGATTTTAGAAATCTTTTATGCTTCATTTTAAAAGGATTATTTAAAATGTGTGTATGTTCAATGAAAACAAGGCTAATATTTCTCCTCTTTGTACTGAAATTGCAAATCCTTTTCCCCACAATGGTTTATTCTCTTGAAATTCCATCATTAAATCAAGTGCAAGGTATAAAACCCATATGAATGTTTTTACAACCATGTAAATGGAATTGACCATGTTTGTGACCTCCATTGTTTTCTTGAGTTTGGCCTGTGACCGTCAGCTAAGCGGAACCGCAGCTACATTTATCAAACGCACACTCTGTTTTTGCAGAAGTTGCTTTGTCCACACACTGGCTATATATTTATAGCTGACTGTATATATTTGGATGCACTAGACTTTGTCCTGATTTATGTTTATTTCTGTGAAAGTCAAACAGTGGAGCTCTAACAAACCATAATGGTTTTTACTGAGATGGTAGTTTACATAGTGTAAATTCTGTTAATTTATCATCTCCGCTGCTATTGCAATACATCAGAATTTGTTTATCTTCATAATCCAGGCTGGCACATGGCTCATCTTTTGTTTATCTTGCCAATAAGAATGGGAACAAACATGGAGACTTTAAAGCAGGTATTTCTTTCATCTGCGTGTAATACCAGCCATATCCAAGAGTATCTAAAGAAATCTTATATGCATTCCCAAGAAGTTACGCTTTAATGCAATTTTCTCCTAAGGAAAATCTTGATCAAGTATGTGAGTTGTTACAGAGTCTCATAACTCCCCATCAAGCAAGGGACAGAGACATAAACACAGAAAATAGGTGCTATAAGTCAAAATATCTCATGGAAATGAGCCAAGTATCCACGAGCTATGCATTATTCATGAAATGTTTACATATTTAGATTAATGCAGGCAACCATTCTGGCACTCAATTTTTATTATTCCAGACTAAATTATTGTTTAAATCAATATCTCATCTTTTCAGCAATTGAAAAATCCCCCTGTTGTTCTATTATTCATGGGGTTCTCTATCAAACAATAGCTTGAAAAATGATCTTCCAATTTCCGCACCAAAGGTATCTTTCCATTTTATCACACCATGCGCCACTCAGTTAAGGAAATAATGCTTTGTGTAATGAGCTTGCTGTGTTAGTGATGTGTGCTAACCATTCTTTCATGCTACTCCAGCAGTGGTGTTATGAATGTGAAGGTTGGAATCGCATCTGTGAACAGTAGGGTTTAACATTTCTTTTTGAGTATGTCTGGAACAAAACATCGATCTATCCATCCATCTACCCATACATCACAGTATGGTTGGTGTGGAAGCTGCTAATCATAAAGAGAAGGACTTAGTAAACAGGAAAGAGCACAATATTTTGACAAACACAAGTTAATAGGTGGTAAAGATATGTATGAGCAGTATTAATTAAAGATATTAGCCTAATATTTCACCCACCTGATCAGTAATGATAAGAACAAACACGAACGTTGTCAAGATTCTTGCCCTGGAAATCCTGGTTAAGTTTGGCCAATCACAAACACCTTTTGTTCCTCAGACAGTTTTTTGCACTCTTCTCCTTGATTTGTTGTAACTTTTGTCAGTCTATAGTACTCCAAATGTTTTTCCTGTCCGACCGATTAATACAGCCCAAAACATGACAATAATTCACCAATTTCATAATCAGCAAAATATGCAAGTTTTGTTCGGTTCAGTGGCATTGTTAACATTCAGTGCTGCCAATATAGCCAACTGATGATGTAAAAACAGTTGTAAAAACAGTCTATAATAAAAAAGAATATATAATATATAATAATATTCTATTTATTATTTGACTATTAAAATCTCCTGTTTAAAAATAGGAAACTAGACACACTATAGTTATACACAATATAGTTTTGTATGTAAATATTTTTAAATTATACTGCATACGTGACCATGACCCATTTCAAATGTTTACGTGCTTTTCTTCTCGTTCTTCTTTTTGCTATTAACAGCTTTGACTCGCTGTGGTGGAGTAGTTATGGAGTATTGTTCTTCTAAATACTTTCCAGCATTTCAGCAATACATTTGTTCGGCAGTAGTCAAAAAGGATATGGAAATGGACAATTTTAAGTCGACTTGTGAATTCGGACGGCAATACAGAGTTCTGGCATGAAACTCTAGATGGCACAATCCGATAGGTCTAACTTAATTTGACCTAATGACATTATTGGCATCACATGGCACAGCTGTTGGTTCTCTCCTGTATCAGTAGCCAATAAGCTTATTGCTCAACATTCAAATATATGACTAGCGCTAGCTGTAGCAGTTTTGCAGCATGCTTCAGAAACCCTCCACCTTCCCCAGCTCCACCTGTATAGATCTGCTAAGAGGTGATTCAGAAAAACACAGACATTTTTGGACTTGGGCACCAATAAAATCCCAGACTAACCCCTGTGAATGTTTAAAACAGCTTACGTACACATGAGAAATATTTACCATTCGAATAGGGTGTTTGTGTTGCATTCAAGTAAGTGTATTTTTCCATTTGTCTGCCCATGCATGTACATTCTACAATAGGTCTTTTCTATAGGGTTATTTAACGTAATGACAGTTCACCTGTGCATTTCTTAATATACAAGTGTAAGATGTGATCCATAAAACACTGCCTTGAGTTTGTAGACCACACCTCATATTTCTACCTTTAAAACAGCTGCTCAAAAGCTTGTAAATATGTTACAAATCTATTTTTTTATTACTCAAGGCTGCAGCGGTATTCATGTGGGGACTAGCATTTGCATAATGGTGCACATAATGGTGGTTATATGTCCTCTTAAATTAACATGTGAATGAAGGTCATAGTTGCATTACAAGATGCACAAGGTACCTTTTTTTAATGGCACGATGGAGCATGTGTATTATGACGGAAATCATTTTAAGCATTTATATGGAAAAAGGTGTACTATGTGGGGAGCCCTTTCATGTCCGTTCTGTTTATTTCAGTATTTTTCCGAGAAACATTTTTATAGTCCCTTCACTTTCCCATTACTCACCCTGATCAAACTGCTTTTTCTTGAATACACATTGTACTCATGTGATTTAACAAACACAGCTGACGTAATGATTTCAATCTATTTTTATCCATTGCAGATATACCAAAATGAAAACTGCGACCAACATCTACATCTTCAACCTTGCTTTAGCAGATGCCTTGGCAACAAGCACTCTACCGTTCCAGAGTGTGAATTACCTGATGGGTACGTGGCCCTTTGGAGACGTGCTGTGCAAGATCGTGATGTCCATTGATTACTACAACATGTTCACCAGCATCTTTACCCTCACCACTATGAGCGTCGACCGTTACATCGCTGTTTGCCACCCGGTTAAAGCCCTGGACTTCAGAACCCCCCGGAATGCCAAGATTGTCAACGTGTGTAATTGGATCCTCTCATCTGCCATCGGTCTCCCTGTCATGGTCATGGCCTCCACCACTATTGAGTACCACAGCAGTTGTATGTTTGCCAGCACATTCAATGCACATTCAATGTAAAAGTCAGATATTGCTGCAGTTAATGGAATAGTTCTCCCAAAATTGAAATATCTGTAGTGACTATGGAACGCAAAAGAAGATATTTCAAAGATATATTTTGAAATCCACACAATAGAGTAGAAAACAAAGAAGAATACCTTCTTTTGTGTTCCATAGAAGAAAGAAGGTCATACAGGTTTGGAAAGACATGTATTTATTTCTCTTTAAGCCAGTGACAATGAAAAACATGCAATCAATTTTAAATTATGAAATGAGCTATTGCCTTGTGACTAGATTCAACAAAGAGACAGATGGTGTCATGCTAAAGTACGTACAAAATTCTATTTGTTTTGACTAGACACTGAGACCTTCACTTCAACAATTAAGTGCTCCAGACTACTAAATCTAAAAATCCATGACAGTAATTTAAAATAGTTCATACAGTCGGGTAAATCTCTATGTGCGTCATTTGCAGTTTCATCAGATATCATCTTGATAAACTGCATTGCACACAATGTGTCAGTACAAAACGCAATATCCAACTCGCACTTGTTTCAAACAGAAACACTAAATCAGTAAAGCATTCAGAGTTGTTACCAACTTTACAAATAACTCCTATACTGAACCATGACTCATTTTTGTAATGAACGATTCAAAAAGAACAGGAAATCTAATTTGTGTTGTCTATTTCTCATGGTTGTTTATGAAAATGTCATTATAGACACACTGAGTTTTGCTTAGAAATTAAAAATTATATTCTATAGTAAATTAATCATCATTTTGCCAAAAAATTGTTAAAAAGTATTGGTTTATAGAACAAATTTGCATTTAAAACAACTAGGAAAACCAACCTAGTTCTAATACATTACCATATAGTGTTAAAGGGATAGTTCAATCAAAAATTTAATATCTGTCATTACTCACCCTCATGTCGTTCCAAACTCGTAAGACATTCATTCATCTTTGTTCAGAACACAAATACATTTGTACGTTCAAGGCCCAGAAAGGTAGTAAAGACATCATTCAAATAGTCCATGTGACATCAGTAGTTTAACCTTAATGTTAGGAAGCTACGAGAATACTATTTGTGTGCAAAGGAAACAAAAATATCAACTTTATTCAACAATTTGTTCTCTTTCATGTCAGTCTTTGACTTCGTCAGAACGCCAGCTCCTGCGTCAGCAGCACCACAGATATGCGTTGTGGTACTCTCGTGAAAACGCCTTGATGCAGAAGAGTATGAAATTGTATGAAAATATCTGGGATTACGAGATTAAAGTTGTAATATTCTGAGAATTAAATTGAAATATTACGAGAATAAAATCTAAATATTTTGAGAATAAAGTCAAAATTAAGATAATTAATTCATAGCAATTACAAGAGTAAAGTTATAATATTTTGAGAGGATATTCAACTCTCTCTTAGCTTTTAAAATGTGTCAGTTTTATTGTGAATTACAAACAATATGTCTATTACAATATTGTGTTTTTCACACTCTTTAATGTGCTGTAACAGATCACTGTATCCACCTCAGTTTAAGTGGCATTTTCACCTTTATATTATGCTACAAACTTGAAATAAAGAGGAAAAACACATATACAACTTATGATAAAACTGACAGAATTCGAAAGCTGAGCTGTGTTACATTAAAAGCAACAAAGCACAAAATTATTACTGGGTGGCTGGCATGCTACAAATAATGAATGGAAGACTAAATAGGCTATTATTTCCAATCATTTACTGTATTATACTGTGAATAAAAGAGCTTATATACTTCAGAAAAGACAATAATGTAACTTATGTTAACGAGCCGGAGTCCACTTCGACTTTTAGAACATTTTAGTGTTGTTTTGTAATTAAATACATGTGAGGAATTAAATATTGGACGCCTCAGATGTTTTTGCGGAGTAGGTGTTGGAATTTTCACAAAGAAAACAGTATAATTTAATGAAACAAATGTCTCATTGCAATCGAAACAACAATTGATTCACATGAATACAGCAAGCTGTGAAGGGCATGAAAAACACATTATTGAAGACACGTTTTTTATTTTGCTATAGAACTGACAGATTTTGAACGCTATGAATTTTTAAAGACTGTTTTATATTAAAAGTACCAAAAGCACAAAGCTTACATATTCATATATAATTCAAATAAATTCCGGTGGCCTGGCAACTTCTCCCGGTGCTCCCAATCTGGGCAATTTGCATGCCTACGCTATACTCTTTTATATATAATATAAAAATTATATCTTTAATTGCTACAATTTAATTCTCGTAATTTCTACTTTATTTTAAAAACATCAACTTTATTCTTGAAACATTTCGACTTTATTCCGACAACATCTTTTTTTTAATTTAACGTGGCACTAAATCGCATTGTACAAAACGTATTCTCGTAGCTTCATAAAGTTACGGTTAAACCACTGATGTCACATGCACTATTTTAATGATGTCCTTACTATCTTTCTGAGCCTTGAATGTTGTAGTTGCGTTGCTGTCTATGCAGGGTCAGAAAGCTCTTGGATTTAATAAAAAATATCATGTTCCAAAGATGAATGAAGGTCTCATCATGGATTTGGAGTGACATGAGGATGACAAAATTAAAATTTTTGGGTAAACTATCCCCTTAATATGTTAGATAGTAATTTTTATGTTTGTATAACATACAGCACCATAGATTTCCTGCAACCCTATTAGAACAGTCTGCACTTGAACACACTCACTCAGTCATTAGCTTGATCTCCTCTTAATATATTAAGACATTTTCCTCAATACTGGAAACATCACATATTATTACTGTGGCGGCACAATTTGCAGACACGAAAGAAGTATTGAGCCAGAAAATTGTTATTGAGTGAATTTAGATTGATGTCACCTCTAGTCATTTGGAAAGAAAATCATAAGGCGGTTTAATAGCCATAGCAGAAAGGCCAGGGTCTCTGAGGCTCCCTAAACAATGCCCTGAAGAAATAATGACTAGTGGTGTAACTGTCATTTTTACAAATACGAATTGATTTTCACACGACTCAATGTGTTCTTGTACTGTGCTGTATTCTTACTTTCACAGCGTTTGCCGTCATTGACTGCACTTTGCTTTTTCCCCATCCTTCTTGGTACTGGGAGAACCTCCTGAAGATCTGCGTCTTCATCTTCGCCTTCATCATGCCCGTTCTCATCATCACCATCTGTTACGGCTTAATGATCCTCCGCCTGAAGAGTGTGCGCATGCTGTCTGGCTCCAAGGAGAAGGACCGCAACCTCCGGCGCATCACCCGAATGGTCCTGGTGGTGGTGGCGGTTTTCATTGTTTGCTGGACGCCGATCCACATCTTCGTCATCATCAAGGCCTTGGTGACCATTCCCAGCTCGCTCCTGCAGACCGTCACCTGGCATTTCTGCATCGCCCTCGGCTACACCAACAGCTGCCTCAACCCGGTGCTCTACGCCTTCCTGGACGAGAACTTCAAGCGCTGTTTCAGGGAGTTCTGCGTTCCCAGTCCATCCGTGCTGGACCTCCAGAACTCCACACGCACCAGGAACCCCCAGCGCGAGGGCCAGTCCAGCGGCCACACGGTAGACAGGACGAATCAGCAGGTATGACTAGTCCTGGAAATGTCATCACTGGAGTCCCGCTGCCAGCCCAGTGTTGACATGAGCTCGGATGTCACGCAGATCACCACGGGTGTTTAACACCTTCCCCTATAGGAACTGCGGTAGGTTGAACCATCTTGCTAGGCCTCCTCACAATTTCAGACTGTTGAAGTAGATTTCAGTGTGAAATACAACACATACTAGATTATTGACCCCAAATGACCCCAATAAGCTGAGCTTATTTCACTATCTGTGATGTTCACAGCCATGCATCTGATCCGTATCCGATAGGTTAGTCCAGCATTCAAGAACTGTATTTATGTACTTAGAGTTGCATCTTAAGTCCCCTTAACATGTAAATGTTACTATAAGAATAATTATTTTGTAACTGATAGCACAGTTTTATTTGTAGAAAGAAGAAAATGTATGAATTCATTTAGAATCACAGAAAATATATTTATAAATAAATTATGTAAATTATTATTTAACATAAAATATTCAGCCTTTATCTGTCTCAGCCTTAAATCACACAGTATTTCAATTTTCACTTGTTTTCATGGCCAGCAAAGCAATTTGGTTAAACTGTCTTGTTTAGTTATGTTCCTTTGAAGTAACTGAAATTAATCATCAAATGACTGTTAGATGTGACGTGCGCTCTGTTTCTCTGATTTACCATGGACTTCATAGAAATGCCGAACACAATAACAAAAACGCCTCTTGCAACAATGGCTAATTTTCATGCTTCGGTGGTGACAAATGTATTGTGCTTGTGCTCTGATGCAAATCTCTTGTACTAATGTAAATGTCTAATGTAATTGTCTGATTGTCACTCACACCAAGACACTCTGTCTGAAAAAAGGAAATGTTTTATGCTCTAAAATACCTTGAAGATCTATGTGCAAGTGTTTCTGTAAGTTTTTATATACTGTATGCAGCATTATAAATAAATCATTCACACTTGAATGGATGTTTGTAGTGAGATGGCGGTGAATAATTAGAATTGATTAGAAAGTTATGCAACACCACATGTTTTGCGTTGGTCTTTAATTGTTGTGGCTCCGACAAATTAATCAGTGTTAAATGATGGGCGAGTAATATGCCTTAAAGGGATAGTTCACCCCAAAATAAAAATTCTATCAGTAATTATTTACCCTCATGTCGTTCCAAACCCATAAGACATCCATTCATCTTCGGAACACAAATTAAGATATTTTTGATGGAATCCCAAAGCTTTCTGACTCCTCATAGACAGCAACACAACTCCCACGTTTAAGGGCCAGAATGCTAGGTTAAAAACAACCCAACTTGAGTAATTTGGCAACCCAGCGCTGGATAAATATTGGACAGAACACAAGCTGGTTGGGTTAAATGTTTTTACCCAACATGCTGGGTTGCGTTATTTAAGTCAACTATTGTTTAAAAATTATGTTGCTGGTTTAAAATGGCCTGGAAATTAAAATTCACACCAAATTACGGAGGCAACAGCATGTTTGTATGCACATAGATTTCACAGCAGGTTGATCATGTCAATTCATTGCAATAACCAACAAAAAGCTAAATGATAATGGATTTTTGCAGAAATTACCGCACCTTAATATAACATCTCACATTTTTGAGGAAATCAGCTTTTCAGATACAGTGTTACTGTAACTACATTTTTCAAATCAAAATCTTGAACATATCTCTTAACAGGACTCTTATTAGTAAGAAAGCAAGCCCTCTGTGAAAAGACAAAATATAAGACTACTCCAGCTGTTTTCAGTTATTACCAGGATCCTTATCTAGTTTGAGACCCATGCCAGCTGTAGGGGACCAATAATTTGGTTCTGTAATACTTTGAAATCAAATAATGATGGCCTTTGAGCTGCCATTTCAGTCATTTTGTAGCAGAGTTTCCCCCCACATGCAGTCTTGCTGCAACACCCCGGGGAAATTAAGGAACAGAGAGCTAGTATGTTCAGGACTGCTCAACACGTAACCTAAGGCGCGAGAAACAGCGGAGCAGTGGAGAGCAGACGAGAGGGGGGCGGCAGTCGTTCGGGGTCATCATTGCAGTTCTCATTTAACAGTGGCTTTAGGGTGCACGATATGTACAACAATGCGAGACTGTTACTTTTCCATAGCAGATATGATAATGTATTAAATCTAATCAAGACGAAATCCATAACATGAAACCATGAATGTTTAAGTTGATTGCTCCACGTGAAGGAACCAAAGCTTTATGTCTGCTCATCTACTCTTTTCATTCCTCCCACTAGCTTTGCTGAATACAGCATAATTAAAGTTTGACATGAATTCTATAGACTGCAGAGGAAGAAAGTGCACTGGAGCTTAAATGAAACTTGAGGTAATAAAGATTGTGGCTGTAGTAATCTTGTCCATTAAACCTGGTCTAATTAATTCTAAAATGGCTCAAAGTGTGAAAGAGCTTACACACTCCAAATGAAGAACACCTTGCTTACTTTGCCCAAAACATTTTAATAGACTGACCGCCCTTGCGTCTTCAAGTTAGAGTAGTAATGCAATCAAACCTAAAATAAAGCTAAACAATTGACCGCCTTCAAGTCAGGTTTGAACTTACTGGTTGCCTAATTAGAAGAAAATAAAGCCCCAGTATTTGCTTTCCTGTCCACTGTGAATTTAAAATGTAATCAATAATGGCAACAATTAAAGAAGTCCACCTCCAAAATAAATATTCACATATAATGTACTCACCCCCTTGTCATCCAAGATGTTCATGTCTTTCTTTCTTAAGTCGTAAAAAAAAAATTATGTTTTTTGAGGAAAACATTTCAGGATTTTTCTCCATATAATGGACTGGTATGGTGCCCCGATTTTGAACTTCCAAAATGCAGTTTAAATGCGGCTTCAAATGATCCCAAATGCGGTTGTAAACGATCCCAGCCGAGGAAGAAGGGTCTTATCTAGCTAAACGATTGGTTATTTTCATTTAAAAAAACGCTCATCTTGTCTTGCTCTTCCTGAACTCTGTGTATTCTGGTTCAAGACAGTTAGGGTATGTCGAAAAACTCCAATTGTATTTTCTCCCTCAACTTTAAAAATCATTTCAAAATCATCCTACATCACTGCAGAAGTACTGACCCAGTCTTTGCAAAGTGAACATGCAAAGACGATCAAACAACCTTAACAAAAAAAGGTAAAACAGCGATATAAGATGATTTTGAGGTTAAGGGAGAACATGACATAGGAGTTTTTTGACATACCCTAACTGTCATGAACCTGAAAAAAACAGTCCAAGCAGAGTAAGACAAGACAAGTGTTTGACATTAAAAAGTATATAAATTGTATTATTTTTATTAAAATAACCGATCGTTGCGCTAGATAAGACCCTTCTTCCTTGGCTGGGATCATTTACAACCGCATTTGGGATCATTTGAAGCCGCATTTAAACTGCATTTTGAAAGTTCAAAATCAGGGCACCATATCAGTCCATTATATGGAAAAAAGCGCTGAGATGTTTTCCTCAAAAAACATATTTTCTTTAAGACTGAAGAAAGAAAGACATGAACATCTTGGATGACAAGGGGGTGAGTACATTATATCTGAATCTTTGTTTTGGAAGTGGACTTCTCCTTTAAAGGCATAGTTCACTACAAAATGAAAAACCTGTCATCATTTAAAAATATCTTTTGTGTTCCACAGAAGAAAGAAAGTCATACAGGTTTGGAAAGACATGAGGTCGAGTAAATGATGACAGAAATTTCATTTTTGGGTGAACTGTTCCTTTAAAGGGGTCATCGGATGCCCATTTTCCACAAGTTGATATGATTCTTTAGGGTCTTAATGAAAAGTCTATAATATACTTTGGTTAAAAATTCTCAATGGTTGTGTAAAACAACACCCTTTTTACCTTGACAAAATCAGCTCTGCTAAAATCATCCCATTCTGGTCGAGGCTGCTTTAAATGCAAATGAGCTCTGCTCACCCCGCCCCTCTCTCCTCTCTGTGGAGTGACGAGCCTGTTTACTTTAGCCACATTTAGCCGCTAAACTTGCTAACTAGCACATTATTAGGAAACGCGATCGCAAAGATTCATAAAAAAAACCCTTATACTCACATCTGCTGTAGGTGAACCTGAATCACAAATGATTCGCGCGAACATAGACGGATATATGTAGATCGGGAGTCGCATTCCCTTCACAAACAAACGTAATCCACTGCATCTTCAGCGGCTCAGATGTCGGGAGTAAATGATGACCACTATGTTCATTATTACATCCAGCAACACAACACCTCAATCGCTCAATTCTTGTCTAACTTACATCCCTGCTCCGGCATCAAAATATAGAGGTTGGACTGTTACAACTGATCTGAGGTAAGACACTCATGTCAATCAACTATCGTGGGAGCGGCCTCTGTCGGTGTGATGCAACAACGACAAGCATCTGAGAATGGCTCGATTTGAAAAAGGGGATATTACTTTTACAGATTAATTTAAAACCACTGCATGGATTTTTATCATTTTAGGGTAGATTTGTACATACACTGCAAACACACATTAATGTTCAAACAGCATGTAAAAGTGAACTTAGCATCCGATGACCCCTTTAAGAACAGAAGGAGACCTATTCCAAAACAACACACTCATGGCAATTCATAATTATTTGTCATTTTATTTCTTATCTTACGTTTTCAATTTGCTTATGTCCCCAATGTCTTTTATGCGTAGCGTTCTTCTAAAACCTCAAATTGTGTTTTCTCATGAGATCGGATTGTCTGCATCCTGCATACTGGAGACTTTTCCCTTTTCAAACGTGGTGCAGTGTGCTGCTAAAATTAATGAGGCTGTCAGAAAGCTAAAGACTGGTGATTTTCACACCCTCTACCATATGTCATTGTGAGGACAAAAGAAAAACTGTTGACTTTGTGCCAATAATGACTATTTTTAAAGTGCGTTTCACAGCTATCACATATCCACGGATGCCTCTGACACCTGGTTCTATTAAAGGACAAGTGCTCTTATAAGCCTCTGCTCTTATCTCTCCTTTCTGAAAAATTCACACAATATATTGGTGACTCAAAGAGAAAAACATTACTGTGATTGGCAACACAGAGCTCAAGTGTTTTTATAGCAGATACTTGTACTGTATATGAGAAAGCACACATTTCTGAGATAGCACACATTCATTGCATCGATGTGCATGCTTTCATCTGGAAGATGCATTTGTTAGACTATTTACTGATCCACAATACATTCCTAATATGTTTCCTGTCAGATGTTACATTTACATGAGGGACAGAAAAATATGGGTGGCAGAAGTGAGATTACTCGTCATTTCCTCTAAATTGCATTAATGAGACAAAACGAAACTCAGCATCTGATTCCATTTATGTCTTACACTCATTTTTCAAATGATTTTAAGATTCTCAATTATCCTCATGAGATCTGCTTACTTCGTTCACAAAAGAGCATCTCTGTGATATAACCAACATAATAAAAGTAAAGTAAAGCCATTTGTGATCTATGAAGTTGTTAAATTATGATATATGTTTTTGTTGAAGCCATCAGTCTGAATTATTTCAACTTTTTTTTTTAATAATCAGGTTCAAAAATTAAGGGTTAAAAATAACATTACCCATGATTCAGCAAAAAAAAAAAAAAACAGCATCTACACCAATCAGAGAATCGAAACAAGTAATTTGTGCCATAAGCATGCTATAGTGCCCGTCTACTTCCAAATGGCGTAATCTACTTAATATCCCTTTGTCTTTTTGTCCAGTTAAAGTTTGTAATGTTTATATTCACCTCACAGCTAGTTGGTTTGGTTAATGGCTTATAACTCTAACAAAAGCTTCTTCAAATGGGGAAAATACTTGCCAAAGCCAGTAAAACTGGACATCTTACTGTTGTTTGTTGTAACCATATTGCTTGAATAACTCTGAGGGCTTTTCATACCAATGTAAATTAAAGTACCTCTAAAATGGTTACTACAACTACCAGCTATAATAAAATAATCGCCCATATTGGCAGCACTGAACATAAACAATACCACTGAACCGAACAGAACTCACAAATTTAGCTAATTACTGCTGCTGAAAATAGTCAATTATTGTCATTTTTTGGACTGTACTAATCGGTCAGACCGGGAAAAACATTTGGAGTACTACAGACTGCCAAAAAATATATCAAATCAAGGAGAAAAGTGCAAAAAACTGTCTGAGGAACAAAAGGCTTTTGTGGTTGGCCAAACTGAACCAGGATTTCCAGGGCAAGAATCTTGACAACATTCATGTTTGTTCTTATCATTTCCGGTCAGGTAGGTGAAATATTAGGCTAATATCTTAATTAGTACTGTTCATATGTATCTTTACCACCTATTAACTTTAGTTTGTCAAACTAAACTTTAGTTTGTGCTCTTTCCTGTTTACTAAGTCCTTCTCTATATGATTTAGCAGCCTCCACACATTTTTTCCCATGGTTTAGACAGCGTAAATTTGCAGAACAATGTATTCAGTAGTACATTAACAGTCCAAACAATGCTGTTGTTTACATCGCCAATATGGCCACGCATCCGGGTAACTGACCAGGTAGTAACATAAGTGCAAACCCTCTATTAATATTAATATAGGCTAAAGGATTTATGATGAGCCTTTGTCAGAAGTCTGTAAGGAATCCAGAGTTAAAGTGTTACATTGTGGCCTAGAAAATCTACAGAAAAGCAAATATTAATTGAAATTAATGTACATATAAATTAACTTAATATTGTTGAAATATTCATCCTGTTGCTAGGCAGAGAGTTTTCTGCCCCTTGACATTTTTTCCTAGTGGAGTCTTTACGATAATAAAGTGAGATGATATAATTTAAACTCAAATCAACATTTCTTGTTCATGTAGCCGTGTAATAAGGTGAATAATTAGTCACTCGATAGCACAAAAATAAACTCCTTCGCAGCGATCAGGACTTACCACGCCTGCGGTTCATCCGAGCGGAACTCTTGTCTACGCCAATGTTTTCCACACCGACAGATATCGGAGTAACTCCTTCCGCTCCGGTTGCAGCAGCCTGTTGTCACGCACAGCTGCTAAGCTAACAACACTGAGAACTGTTAAAGAAGCCATTCTTTTTTACTTTCCTTACATTTTACTCCGTTTTTCTTTAGGTAAGTACGTACAATTATATGTGCAAACAATGGTCAATTACAGTATCGTTGTTTGAAGAGATATTTGATTTGAAAGAATGTTAACCGTTCAGCTCTATTAGCTTAATGTTAACTAGTTTAACGTTACTCAATGTCCACAAAGAAGTACAAGCTGATGGTTTACATTAATTTTATTGTTTTTCTTTACTACAAGACTTTTTACTTTAAATTAGATGTAAATTAGATGTTCGTTATGTAACCTATTTCTTACTGTAGTTTAAATGTTTCTCCTCTTTAAACATACATTCTGGTGTTACTATTCCAAACCACACTTTAACTTTGTGTGTGTGTGTGTGTGTGTGTGTGTGTGTATATATATATATATATATACACACACACACACACACACACACACACACATACATACATACATACATACATACACTTAATATAAAAAATGCATTAAATAACGTTGTATCTTTAGTGAAATAGCAGATCTGATGTGCTGAAGAATAGCAATAAATCGATTTGTATATCTCAGAAGGGCTGTAAGTTATTGTTTTTCTTTCTTTTTGTCAGGAATACACATAGTTGAAGATGACAGACCGTTACAACATCCACAGTCAGCTGGAGCATCTGCAGTCAAAGTACATTGGCACGGGCCATGCAGACACCAGCAAATGGGAATGGCTGGTTAACCAGCACAGAGACTCATATTGCTCCTACATGGGCCATTTCGACCTTCTTAATTACTTCGCCATCGCTGAGAACGAGAGCAAGGCTCGGGTCCGCTTTAACTTGATGGAGAAGATGCTGCAGCCGTGTGGTCCGCCAGCTGACAAACCTGAAGATGCTTAGGGCCATTTTGACTCTGGATGTTTTCTGTTCATTCAGTGCTGGGAGATCAAATATAGAGACCCTGGACACATGGGGGGGTTGTGGGTGCTCTTTAAATCCTCTTGTTTGTGAACCAGTCAATGTTTTTTGTTTTTTTAATGCTTCTTTTTTGTGGCATTTTGTATAGATTGTTGAATCACATGTGTCTTTGAAGAAAATAAATTTGATACCCTATCACAAATGCATTAATTGTATTCATATTATTATTATTATTTATTATTTTAATAATAACAAACTATTTTTTTAAAAAAAAAAGGAATCATTTTATTTAGCAAGGATCAAACGTGAGAGAAAAGACATCATGATGTTACAAAAATGCTTCAAATTGTTTAGGTATTTCTATTCATTAAAGAACTTAATCTTAAAAAAAAAATTCAGCTTTACACACACACACACACAAAAAACAACTGTTCTCAACATTGATAATAACAAGAAATTTTCTTGAACAGCAAATCAGCATATTAGAATGATTTCTGAAGTATCATGTTATACTAAAGACTGAAGTAATCGCTTTGCAAGCACATGACTAAATTACATATATGAAATGACATATTTACATAAATATATGAAAAAAGACAACCATTATTTTACATTTTTTAAATCAGTTTTTTTATTTTTGATCAAATAAATGCAGCCTGCGTGAACATACTTTTGTGTGTGTTTTAAAGAAAAAATGGGATACTTGCTAATAGGGCTGGGTAAAAAACATTGATTTCTCTATTTTCATCCAATCTCATTTTAACATAAAGATATCTATTCTTAAATCCCAAGAATAGATTAGTCTAGCCTGTTTTCAGTTAATGAGTGGGACATTGTAGTGCACCTCCCATCCAATAAATCGTGCTTTGTTACTTTTGACATTAAACAGTCTGAGATTTTAAATTCTGTCCATTTTACTACAATATTTAAATAATAAATGCCATCACATCACATTTACATCAGAAAAAAAAACATTTGGAGACCATAAATTCGTTAGTCACCATATAACCATTATAATTTTTTAATGTTTAATTTATGTTTAAATAAATCTGTCAAATTTTAATGACAGTATATTTCAAAACACAAATTTGAGTAGAAATATAATTATGTAGGCCTAACTGTAAGTTTATCATTATGAAAAACCATCATTAAGCGGAATTTAAGCATTTGTATACCTCAAATTTATAGTAATGCAGTGTAACTTACTCTCATGTATATTTTACAGCATTAGCTGAGATTTTTTTTTCTTTGAGAAAATTTGGCACATACTGTACATGATATATATCCAAAATAATCAATATCAAATCAAATAGGAAATCAAATTGCAAACAAGTGATTTAGAATCAAACTGAAATGTGAAGTTTGTGTCAAAACCCACAGGGTGCAATACTGAAAAAATAAAACCTTGGACTTGGACAAATGAAACCACGTTTTTGTATCTTACATGTACTAAGCTACTGAGCTATGCTGATTCAACCTCCCAGCTTTTCTATTTTTTTCAAAATGTGCTTTTTACCTTGACATCATGTATTTTCACAATCAAGATGTTTTTAACATTTTAAAACACATTCTTGTGTTAGCAGACCGATCACATTTTCACAATGACACGGCCCGGTACACAAGTTAAAATTGCTTATTTCTATGGATTTAAGCATTCTTTAAAACATTTGGGATAATGTAAGTACACAAGTCAGTAAAATATATATCACTGTTCTAGTGGTTATTGGATATTTTACTCAAAAAATGTTACATATTGTGCCAATTGTTGCTTTTGATAAAACAAGCTCTTTTTCCTCATTTCATCCATTTTACTGCTTACGAACGATTGAACCTTTCTCTGTGGACACACTGTTTTTGATGTAGTGAGAAGACAATACATGTCATAGATTTGATGTAATAATAATACAATTTAATTAAAGGGGATAATTGTGTTAAATACATTATTTATTATTAATCCCTTATAACATTTACAATTAAAAACATTTAATTTTTAAACCTAACAGCAGTTACAATTGCTGGACATGTTTTGTCCCATTTCTCAAGAATAATTGACTTGCTAACAACCGGTGTTATATAATGTAGTATGTTAACATTCTTGGAAGTTACTATTATTATTAACAAAGTTAGTTATCTTTATCTTTAAATAATAACAGTTTGTGTGGAGCAGCATTTACTTTAAACGGGCCCGCTCTGAGACGCATGTAAATAAAGCCCATATTTTAAACCTGCATCGTATATATTCATTTAATTGATTCGTAGCATTTGTGAATTCACAATAGCATTACACTGTAAAACCCCCTGCAAAAAAAAACAAAAACACAATTTGTTATGTCAACTTAAAATAATTTGTTACCCTGCTGCCTCTAAATTTTAAGTTCAGTCAACTCTGATAATAAGTTTAGTTGTACTAAGTGAGAACTTAAATATTTGAGTTGACTAAACAAAAAATTGGTTTGATCAACTTAAAAGCTGGGCTTGTTATTTTAAGTTGAATCAACTCAGATCAACTGAATCAACTGTCACTTAGTACAACTTAACATTTTAAGTTGACTAAACGTTTTCGAGTTGACAGAACTTAAAATTTTAAGGCAGCCGGGTAACAAATTATTTTAAGCTGACTCAACTAATTGTTTTTTACAGTGTATGCTTTGTTGTGATTATTAAATGGGTTTAATATACAGTAGTCAAAATTTAAAGTGGATCAAAAAAGTTAATCAAATTTGTATTTGGTATCAGGTATTCTTTTTGGTTTTGATCCACTTCAAATGTTAAATTAAATACTCAAAAAAAAACAAAAAAAAAAAACAACGAAAACCAGCCTAAACTGGTTGGCTGGTCTTAGCTGGTTTAAGCTGGAAGTAACTGGTTTTAGCTGGTCTTTCAGCCTGGCCAACTAAGGAAGTGGCCAAAACCCCTCTAAAATCAGCCTGCTGACCAGCTAAGACCAGGCTGGATGACCAGCTGTTTTTTTTTTTTCAGCACAAAGTGCAGCAAACAATAGGATGCTCGGCTAAAAATGATCTCAAAGGCTTTAAAATGACAACAAACATGAAACACATGGAAGAAAACATGCTTTAACTACTGTTAAAATGGATCAAAGAATAGTCAGAATGGCAAAGATCCAGCCAATCATTACATCCAAAAAAGATCAAAGATGATCTAAAATGACCTGTAAGCACTGTTACAGTCACAAGATGTTTGATCAAAGCTAAGCTATCAGCAAGAAGCCCCCATAAAGCGCCATTGTTGGAAAAAAAAAACGACGTGCAGAATCAGTTAAAATTTGTCAAGCACATTGATTGGCCCAAAGAGAAATGGCATATTATGTGGACTGATGAGAGTAAAATTTTTTTTTTTTTGGGATTTAGTATGTCAGACAACCCCCAAGTACTGAATTCAAGCCTTAGTACAAGGAGATTTACTAAGTAATTTACTTTCAATGTGAAATCAGATCCATTTACATGATCCTGAGATTAAAAAGTATGGAAAGCTGCATCGATTTGTTTTGGCATAATGCTCATTTAAAGGAAAACCAAGCGAGTACATAAAAAGGATTGGATTTTTCCAATGTTTGTCCAATAAATCACTGCAGAGGAAATTTCGCATCACCATGACTTCACTGATAAGAGATTTGCAGCGTTTGAGCGTGGCAGTCAGCGGTTGCCACTAGCATAGCAGGGCAAATCCTCGCCAGCTGGTCACACAGTTTGACTTATTCCTACAACAGAGTAATTTCTGCTGTGTCAGGATCAGGAATAACATACTGGCACAGCAGATCACCGGCTGAGCTCGTGCTGAAGCTCACCAGCTATTTTTATTTTTAAATGAAGAATAATGCTGAATTAAGCTGTTGAAAAGCACAGAAAGATTCCACAGAAGGAATCGTGTATAAATACACTGCAGCTGAGCAGATGGTCAGTTTTATTTTCCATTTTGGTTGAAGGCAACAAACAACCCTTTCAGTCACTCATTACCTTCCTACAGCTTGAGCTCTTCTTTCAAACACATTGTCGCTCTGAGAAAATAGCACCTGGACCGGCCACACAAAAAGGTCATTGAGCAAACATTTAACGTCCTTCGGCGGCTGATGCTAACCTTGGCAGGATGCGTTTACAGACGTGGCCATTGCTGTTTAGTCAACCATAAAGTACTGAATTTGACTTATTCCTACAACAGAGTAATTTCCATAAAGCCATCACCAACATCTCTTATGGTAGAAACTCAAATAGCTGTCATTTTACAGCGGAAAAGCCGTTCGTATGAGGAAAGAAAAAGCTGTCACGTGCTTGCTTAGTCTTAAGTCAGCTTGTGCCTAAGTGTGCTTATAGATTAAAGGTCATTTTACTCCAGCGAGTCGGTTACGCACAATTAACTTTGAAAATCTGCCTGTCATGCTGTAATTCAATATAAGATCATAAAGGTTTCAATTTAAAACGTTCTGTATGAGTACATATCTATGATTAAATATGTGAGAACAGATGCCAGTACCGTCTGATTAGAGGCACAAGCAACTGGAGAAGAAAAACAAGTTAAAACAAGCATGAAATCAAATGGAGTGCACTTGGCGCCTGTGACGACAGCACCGGTCATGTCTAAAAGGGCTTGATGGGAAAGGTGTGACTAGCCGACATATACAATATTTGCTCTGTATGTGTATACATAGCAGTTCCTCTTACCAAAATTAGGCTGACTGTATGTGTCATTTACTGTATATCGAACATGCACCATATAATCAAAGTCAGCTTATGGTTTTCTTGCAGATGGATCATTACAGATCTGCAGTTAGAGCGCAAACACATATGTCGATATTAAGACGAAGCTACAATACATGACCGTGCAGTGCGTCACCGGGAAAATGGTTCAAGAACACAGCTGACTCATTCAATTCTCTTACGCACAAAAATTTCCTGGAAGGCATCCAGTATTTACAATAATAGCAAGTGTCTGATTGATCATTTACAATAAAGACATGTTAATACAATCATTTTGACAAAATATCAATATCTCTGGCCACTGCGGGATGTCGACCTACTGTAGAAATCTAACCAGTAAAGATGCATTAAAACGGCTTTATTTGTATGCCAGTACACCTAAAATCAAAAATCATAACGAAACCTGCTCATTTTTTTAGGAATTCTCTTCCTTTGTTTTGCCCAAATTAGTTTTGCAGTTGATGGCACCATGAAAGAAAACCAGTCAGATGTCCTTGTATCCTTTGATTCGTTGCCCAAACATTCTGTAAAACAAGTGCACTTACGATGTTTGGATTCTCAATCCATTATCTTCATTAAGCACAATAACGATAACAAAAGCAACGGTGATTAGAGAGATTAGAGATGTAACAGGCCCGTAGCCAGGGGGGGTTCGGGTGGTTCGAACGACCCACCCCATCCAGTCAAAGGTCCGGAATTTATGTACGTTTTTTTTTTTTAATAAACAAGTGTTCTTTTAAATAACAACGCACTTTTAAAGACATAAAAAGTATTAAATACCTTAATAAGTATAAGAAAAGTCTTAATTATAATTTCAAGAGGTCTTAAATTTGGGGACGGAAAGACAAAAATAGCGTTATGGATTAAATGTGCTAGTCGTTTGAAGCGCGCCACACGGACCATTTATCCGCTCGGATCACAGTTCACACAGCAGCAGAGCGCAAGTTTACTAGAGCAGAAGCGTTTACTCGCGAGTACTAAACAGTGCTGTGAGATCCAGAGTGAAGCGCTTGAATTCGATGAAAAACACAATGACATGGCGATTTAAACAGATGAAACAGCGCTGACAAACAGGAGAAACACTGTGCGCAATGATAGTCAGAATCATTTCATATGGATTATTTTTACTGTAACACTGACTGCACTATGGTATTGCGGCAGAATTGTGGGACATATTGAACTGTTATAGGAGTAATGGAATATATTGAATAAACAAAAAAAATATATTCCATTACTCCTTTAATACATTTAATACATGTACACATAATAATTATATAATTATATAATTACAGTATTTTGTGATTAATAGCGTTTGTGCATTAATACTAAGACCACCGTTCTTCATACAAATACCTAGAAGCCATGTAGTTCATTTTTTATACCATGGTATTGAGGTGAATAATTATTATTAATAATTTCATCATACAAAAATAAGGTGGTTGTCGGCGCCGATGGCCTTGTGGGCAGCGCGCTTCGGGCTTCCCGTGTTCGAGACCCGACTCGGAGACCTTTCCCCATCCCGCTGCCCACATCACTTCCTGTCCTTCCTGATCTGTTTTTTAAAAAAATAAGGTTGTTACAATTTTAACAGATGTTACTGTTTTTGATAATGAACATTATCTGAGCTGTAAATCAGGATATCAGTTTAACATATTACTAGACAGCTTTTTCCATATTAATTCTATTTCTGCAGGTCTTTAATATATATATATATATATATTTTTTTTTTTTCTTTTTCTGCATAAAATTCCTTTCTTGATATTTGTATTTTGAAAAGGAGGAAAGACTGCATAGGGCTCAGAGGTTGAAAGGGGCCCAGAATGGGGGCTCAGAAAACTCAGTGGAAGGGTGTAGCATGGGTCAAGGAAGAACACAGTATTTTCTTACCAGGGGCAGTTCTAGAACCGATTTTTCAGACTGTCATCAACTTTTTTGTTTGTTCAATTTGTACAATGAACATGGGTTAGAGCTCTTACTTTTGAGTTCTTAAAGTACACCAAATTAATGAATTTCACTTTAAAATGTGTAAAATTTTCTCCTGGGGGGGCATGCCCCCAGACCCCCCTACAGGGACACACATCCACCCACCATTTGGATATGTGTCAGTACAAAGAATCTGTGATTTTATTGCATTCAAAATGTCATTCATTTAATTAAATTACTTATTGCTTTAGGTATTTGTGTATATTTACTGAACAAGGCGATATCTTGGTAAGCAGTTTGACAACACTGTAGTAAATATTTTTGGTGAATCAAAAAATCATGCTTATTAAAATACCAGCACACATGATAATACAGCACAAATTGGTGCATGAGTAGTCAATAAAATGAAGTATTTGAACCTCATAGTTAAATACAAAATGAGTGGGAACTGAAAAAGGTCCACTTTTTGGAAAAAAAGAACCCCCCCTTCCGCTAGGCTGGCTACGGGCCTGTGTAATAGAGATAACTGAAGAGTAAACAAAGGATATGTGTAGTAGTACAACATCAGTAACCTGATAAACTACTGTTGTTAGCAGCAGTGGTATTTCTGCATTGCAAATACAGTGCTTTGCAAAAGTATTCATACCACTTCATTTCCCCCCCACAATTTGTGTTGTAGCCTTATGTTAAACTGCTTTAACTTTTTTCTACACATCAGTATACACTCAAAGCAAAAAAAAAAAAACGGTTTGTAACAACTTATTTATTAGAATTTATTAGAATTTGCCAATTTATTAGAAATAAAAAACTTGAATGATTCCATTGCATAAGTATTCATACTCTTTTCTGAGACACATGAAATTGAGCTCAGGAGCATTCATATGGCCTTGAAATACCTTAAGGAAAACCCAGTGTAGAGCATTCAGAACCTCAGACTGGGCGGAAGGTTCACCTTCCAACAGGACAATGATCCTAAGCTCAAAGCAAGAGTGGCTTAAAGACAACTCCCTGGATGTCCCTGGGCTTGAACCCAATCAAACATTTTTAGAGAAACCTGAAAATGTCTGCTAGCACCCATTCAAGCTGACAGAGCTTCAGAGGTGAAGAGGTGAGAAGAATGGCAGATAACTGCCAAATGCAAATGTGCAAAGCTTGTTGCATCATACCTAAAAAGACTTGAGGCTGTAAAAGGGTTTCCACTAAGTACCGCGTTAAGGGTATGAATACTTATGCAATGTACTTATTTAAGTTTCTAATTTTAATAAATTTAAAGTTGTCACAGACCTGTTTTTTGCTTTGTCATTATGCTGTATGGAGTGTAGATTGATGTGAGAAAAAAAGTAATTTAAAGCAGTTTAACATAAAGCTGTAACAAAATAAGAAAAAAAAAAAGAAGGGGTATGAATACTTTCGCAAGGCACTATAATTGACTTATGGAGTAACTGACTAATGCATTGGAAGAGATGTGTTCAAAATAATAGCACTGAGGAGTTTAATTGGACAATTCATTCATTCTGTGAAAAAAACAGGAGTTGTTAATTGTCCTTTAATAAGCACACATTGTTTTAAAATTTATTTCCTTTTGAATTGTGAAGTAAATTGGGCCATTCCAAACACTGTTCGGAGGAACAATGTAATCTGATTAAACAGTTGATTGGAGAAGGGAAAATGTATAAAGAAGAGCAACAAATTATTGGATGCTTGGTATGCAGTTTCTGGAAAAAAAAAGTCTCACAGGAACTGTGGAACGTAGTTTGTTCATCCTGGGCTGAAATACCTGTTTCTAGGTGCCAGAAGTTGGTTGACTTGTGCAACGCAGATGCTCAACAGTTATCAAAAGCAATGTTATGCAACTAAATGTTCAGTAACTTTAAAATTTTAAAAGTAATTTAAAATTAAAAGTTTAAAAAGAGTCTTTGGTTTATAAGTATTTGAGTTTGAAGAGAAAAGGGTCAACACTGCTATTTTTTTTTAGACTGATAACAGATAAACAGAGAAGTCCGCTTCCATAACGAAAATTTACAGATAATGTACTACTGACTCCCTTGTCATCCAAGATGTTTATTCTTTCTTTCTTCAGTCGTAAAGAAATTATGTTTTTTGAGGAAAACACTTCAGCATTTTCTCCATATAGTGGACGACCCCAGCCGAGGAAGAAGGGTCTTATCTAGCGAAACGATCGGTTATTTTCAGAAAAATAATACAATTTATATACTTTTTAATGTCAAACGCTTGTCTTGTCTTACTCTGCCTGGACTCTTTTCCGGTTCATGACAGTTAGGGTATGTCGAAAAACTCCCATCTCATGTTCTCCCTCAACTTCAGAATCGTCCTATATCGCTGTTTTACCTTTTTTGTTAAGGTTTTTTGTTTGCAAAGACTGGGTCGGTACTTCTGCAGCGACGTAGGATGATTTTGAAATGATTTTTGAAGTTGAGGGAGGAAATGCGTTTGGAGTTTTTCAACATACCCTAACTGTCTTGACTCAGAATACACAGAGTTTAGGCAGAGCAAGACAAAATGAGCATTTGAAATTGAAAAGTATTTAAATTGTATTTTTTTTAAAAATGTAGATAACCATTTCGCTAGATAAGACCTTTCTTCCTCAGCTGGGATCGTTTACTGCCGCATTTAAACTGCATTTTGGAAGTTTAACCTCGGGGCACCATACCAGTCCATTATGTGGAGAAAAATCCTGAAATATTTTCCTCAAAAATCAATTTCTTTACAACTGAAGAAAGACAGACATGAACATCTTGGATGACAAGGGGGGTGAGTACATTACATGTAAATTTTTGTTCTGGAAGTAGACTTCTCCTTTAGTATTCCTTTTCTTTGACTAATGTTAATAAATAAACTAATAAATAAACACTACAATTACATGTTTTCAAGATTATGTACATGTTATATATATATTCAAGATGCATTTTGGTAAAAGAACAACCACATAATTCTCAAAAGTCACAAACAACTAAGACAAATTTAAATAGAAAGACTGAAAATATTACCCTATTAGATCTATTGCAAGATATATAAATATGAATAGATGTATTAATATACAGTGTGGGAGTATGAAATTTAAATGTGTACACTAATCTATAATCCATAAACAGCCATGAAACTTGCATAAATGTGAGTTAAAATTGTCCATTAAGGTAATTTCTCTTATGTACATATGAAAGTTTAATAACCTAAATAAAACATATAGAACGATAAAAGCAATTAAATATATTCGGCATCTTTAAATGCATTTCTCAAAGAAAGAAATCAAGCCAATATACTGCAATATACTGGATGTATTCACATATATCATACACAGACTGTACAACTGATTTGAAATAATTTAAGTTTCCCCAATTTCTAACTACATGAAAAAACAAACAACCTCAAAACTGGACTTGAGTGAGCGTCCAGCAAATTCTGCCTGTGACATACAATCATATATAATATATAGAGCACCAAAATGTGCAATAATGCAATACAGACATTCTATAATAGACTAAAATAATGGACTAGAAGCCCTTTCCAATTTGAGTTAAAACTACTGTTTCACTAACTTATATTGCTTGCCATATCTTGTATATGGTCAACACCAATGTACTCAATAAAACCCACCAAGTTTATGTACAACCTAAAAGCCAAATCAATGAAATGCTAGATTAAACTTTGGAAAAACTGTGATAATGTTGGGGGAAACTAAAATACAAGGTATATAAACATGAATTATGTCATAAACATATGATGATAGACTTCCTGAACAGCAGTTACAGATATGTTACATGACCACATACATATCAAGTAATCAGATGTTTTTTGGGAAAACAAAACAACACTGTCAAGGCACAACATAAATCTGATTACATTCTATTATATTGAGGACATATTAATCTGGATACAGAATAATAATGGCAGTAATAAATCTGGACATTACAATGCCCAAATAGACCCTCAATATCCATGTAATATACACTGAACCAGATACATGAGTCTTATAAAATGTGTTTTTTGCACATGCATGGATATTAATAGATATAACTGGACTCTGCACGAATACTGCAAGAAATATGTAATATATACAAAACAAAACAAAACAAAACAAAAAAGATCCTCAGAGCTGCACGCATCAACAACGTGAGCCGCTGATGAGTCACTGCACGCGCTCCAATGTTTTACACTGCTGTGCTCAACCTTGAGAGAATATCAGCGACACTTTAAATTAAAAGAGTGCAAGTCTTGTCCTTAGTGTGTGCAAAAACATTACAGATATGAAAAACGTGTCAGAACCATTGCATTGCTTTATCTTGTTTGAAGGTCCCTCTCTCTCCGTTTCCATTCGCAATGGCATTCCAGGCCCATCTTTTGCCGCGCGCCGTAGCCCTCTAGTGGCTGAAAGCAAGAACCAAAGTACAGCCGGTGCCAGAGAAGAGCCGGCTGCCGCAGGGAGCCAGTCTGTTAGCCTCCCGGCAGGAAGCATGGCGAAGAGACAGGAAGAGAGAGCCTCGAATTTGCGGCCATTCAGCACCCCCACCAACCAGGCACTGCCTCAGGGCCGATGAAACCTGCCACAAAACAGCGAGCAGACGCTAGTTTAGCAGCAATGCCAGCAGACGGGACGCAGAACAGATCTGAGCAATATTTAGAGGAAACGAGGCAGTGGAAAGAGCAGCTGATGGGATCGTTTTTTTTATTTGTAATCAACTGCGAGTCTATTAAGACGCCGCTTGATGAATCAAGACCCCTGCCAGATACATACTGATGGCTACAAAGTAATTGCACTTTGTCTATGCATTTGTGATCACAGACACAGTGTTATGGAGGCAGCATCATGTAACTTTTTGCTATATTTCACAGTTACATTACACTCACACTACACTTTAGGACCTTAAAGGGACAGTTCGCCCAGAAATGAAAAATCTGTCATTAATTACTCACCCTCATGTCGTTCCAAACCCATAAGAACTTCGTTCATCTTCAGAAAACAAATTAAGATATTTTTGATGAAATACGAGAGCTTTCTGACCCGTTCAAGGCCCAGAAACGTAGTAAGGACATTGTTAAAATAGTCCATGTGACCATCAGTGGTTCAGCCTGAATTTTTGAAGCTAGGAGAATACACAAATAACTACTTTATTCAACAATTTCTTCTCTTCGGTTGCGTTGCTGTCTATGCAGGGTCAGAAAGCTCTTGGATTTCATCAAAAATATCTGTATAATTTGTGTTGTGAAGATGAACAAGAGTCTTATGGGTTTAGAAGAACATGAGCGTCAGTAATTAATTTTTGGGGTGAACTAGTCCTTTAAGAGGATATGAGAATGCTTCCTGTGGGAACGGCCACTTTCTATCTTTATAGATTGAAGAAAAACTGAGGTGGACTATAGGTCTGTGAAAGGCTAATGTTCAATTATTATGGAAATAAAACATTATCCTGACTGAAGCCCTTTTGTAATGTCTATTCAGTGCTTTACTTATCTCCCACAATGTTTTAAATTCATCCTCCTTTGACCAGGTTGCTAGTGCACAAACATACCTGGTAAACTGTTTGCTTTCTTCATGGACTTCCATTTCTTTGCTTTTAAATTCATTAAGTTCTTTACGTATAGCAGCCTAGGACAGGAAAAAAGAAAGGTCGTTAGTGATGGTGATAACTGAAAGTTTTTAAATTAAATACTTTTGAAAACAACACAAACTAAAAACAGTTTTTATAACAGACTACCATTTAGGATTGGTAAGACTTGTTTCTTAAAGAAGTCTCATACAATTTAAAATGACTGTTTTCTATTTGATTATATTTTAAAATGTTATTTATTCCTGTGATGTCAGCTGAATTTTCAGAAGCCATTACTCCAGTCTTCAGCGTCACAGGATCCTTCAGAATTCTAATATCTAATTTTGGTTCTTATGAAACATTTCTTATCAATGTTAAATATTTTTGTGGAAACCATGATACATTTTTTGTAGTATTCTTTGTTGAACAGTATGTAAGAATTTCTTTGAAATGCATTTTTGAAGTGTACTATACATAATTCTACGTTAATATAATGTTTTATTTTCATTAAAAACTGCACGCTTCATTATCATGAACTAATGACAAGACAAGTATTTACATTTTTGTTAATTACCATATTTTAATGCATGAGTCACATGCCCAGTAGGTGGCATCTGTGGCCATACAAAAGTAATGTAATGTAAAATAACAAACATCTTTGATTACACCATCCAGATTTATACAAGAGAGGAAGTTACTTTTATGCGTATTTAATATTGCTGATGGTCCCAAGTGTTAACAAACAATAACAATATAGGCAGTGAATGTGTTTAACCTGCTTATTAATTATAAATCATAAAGGAATGGTTGTATTGAATGAAAATGCCTTTTTTTTTTTTTACTTTGGGACACTTATATTTTGTACATAAAATGAGACCATGGGCTGTCAAACACTATAAAACAAATACAAATACACTATAAAACAACATGATTTTCTGTGTTCAACAGCAGAGGTAACGGGTTTAGATCGATATGAGGGTAAATATTGACAATTTTCAATTTTGTTTAGACTAAACTACTCCCATTTTGGAAGAACCATTAAAGCATTTGTACTCGGAAATTTGTGTTTAGTGCATGTTTTAGTGCAGTTTAATGTCACTATAAAGATATTATCATATTCTACATATTTTTTAATCGTCTAAACCAGCGTTTCTCAACTCCAGTCCTCGCGCCCCCCCACTATGCTAATTTTGAATGTATCTCTTATCACGTACGGCAATTGTTCTATTCGACCATGAAGTGCCCTGCGAAGTGGACATCACCAGATATTCCGCCATGATTCCGGTTCGAAACGAGTGTATACGTTCCATTCAAAGGGCATTAAAGAGTGCTAGAGGTGAATTTAAATTGTATTTATTTACAGAAGTATATGATGTCACATTTCACACTTCTCTAGTAAGTTTCGTCTGTGTGTGAAGACGCTGCAGGCAGCGGCGCAGCGCAAATCCATAAAGGAACGTTCCGAAGTGAAGCAAACTCAGGGAGCAGGGAGCAATGAACACTATGTAGGGATCATGTCAATCGAAACACAGTTCATGCACGTAGCTCATGATAACGAGCTGGTTATCTGAATCAGGTGTGTTAACTAGAAGAGACACGCAAAATAAACATAGCGGGGGGGCGCAAGGACTGGAGTTGAGAAACGCTGATCTAAACCTTATGTTATTTAAAATGAAAAAAAAAAAAATCATACTATTCATCAAACTTGATCATAAGTTAGCATGGTGTATGTGCATATGTGGCATTTGTGAGGCAAGAATATATTGAGAATTCAATATAGCACAGCATTCACAATGTAAGTGATGGTAAGAGAGAAGACTGGCTTACTTTGTCTGCAGGGGTTAACCTGGTCCAGGGCTTGTCAGCACGGCGATCATAGTCTTTAGCTTCCGTGACCTCCACGTATTCATTGAACCGCAAAATTCTCCGTGCCACCAGCTCTGCAACTGTGGGCCGGACGCTGAGCTACAGACACAGAGCAATCCCTTGAGTCACATTTTAATGTGTGTGCAGTCACCTTTAATAGGAGTTAAACATGTTTCTTCTAGCCTAAGTAATACCTTATGTGTATGAAACAATGAAAATGTCAAACTAAATTTCTTCTTTGATAATAAAGCCAGTTGGATGTGACCGACTTCACTAGTAAAAATATTTAGAGATGGTTTCTAAACCTGCAGTTATTTGTCTGAAAAGCACTGTCCATTATTCAACTAGAACAGGTCAATTTTGAGAAAATCTCTGTAACTGACTATTGAACCATTTTATAGATCTGGTCTATCTGCCCGATTACGTCCCCTGTCTTAATTTTCTTCATAATATAGGACATTAGCAGCAAACTAAATTAGAAGGCCATAATTAAAACGGTCAGACTTCCAGCCACTTCTGGCCACCACTCTCACAACACGTCAGGAATATAAATCTTTTATACATTGTAATTAGGAATCAGCAAGTGGGTTGCCGACACAACCAAATTAACGTATGGCAGAGGAACATCTTAGAATTTTAAATTATGAATTCAAATACATCAAAATGTCAATTAGTCTTTGTGAAAGTGATGTATTGAGCTACTATTCTCCTCATATTTTATTTTTCTTCCTTGTAAGGCCAGCAGATGGCGCATAGCCCCACAATCCCACATTTTCCACTAGATGATGTCACAGTGATGATTTTGATTCATGATGATTCATAACCTCTGTTTTCACTGTATTTACTCAAGATTATTTTGGAAGGATTTACAATTCTATATTAATAGAAAACTTGAGTGTATGATAGAATGATTATAACAGAATGATAGAGTGTATATTTGAAAATACAGATAATGAAAAATGAAATACAGAGAATGAAAATCTGAAATGTTAAGAACAACATAAATTTGTTTATTTTATTAGGAAAATACCATATGCATAAGATGAAGTGGGCTCAATGTAAACCAATTTTTACATTTTATAAATGTTCTGAAAGCACTGAAAATTCTGTAATTTTCTTTCATTTCTTTTATCTCTTTCCTTTTCTTGTTTTTTAACCCTCTGCCAGGTAATGTTAATACAATAATACAAAGCAATAAAACAAAAAAAAAAAAAAAAAAAAGATTAATATCTTCTTGCAGCTTTATGCTGAAGTAACAGGTTATGAGTTATTTGAGATTCAACAAATGATGACTGTACCTTTCGGGATAGTCTTCTTTTAATCTCCTGCTTGGCCTCTTGTTCTTCTTCCTCATTTTTCTCTAAAGAGATACAAGAAAGATATTTGTCAGTTTTTATCATATCCTTATGACCGATACGTGCTCTGAAATTGAAATACAACCTTTGACAATTATCACAAAACTCAGAATAAGACTTTACCACAACCAAGGTCACTCAAGACTAATCGAAATGTATTTAACAATGCTGATTATTTTAGTCTTTCTTGTCAGTAAATGAGTACAGTGAATATAATACAGTGAAAACCAGCAAAACATAACATTAAGTGGTAGTCTAGAATCAAAGCGTGGTCAGTAATGCTTTCAAATCTTAATTGTGTAACATTAGCCAAATAATAAAAATTTGCCATGGCCCCATGAGAATTGCTTGAGGACTCATCTATCCTACACTGACCTCTTGGTTATACCTTCTTTTATTTTTCTATTCATAAGACAACCTAAGAATTCCAACTGAAACTACAATCTTACGATATCTTCAATTATCAATATCTTATTTAATAATGTCTTTTTCACTTATTCTTCAGGAAAAAATAATAATGACTTGTTTATATATTATAACTCTAGATTTGAGACATTCAAGCTGCAAAAGATCAATTATATCTCAGGTAAGCAGTGAGCTTTAGGCAACGCTTTGATGAATTGTTTACACCTGCCTGTTTGTCAGCAAATAGCTTACAGCCTGTTAGAGCAGAGCTCCTTCATCACATTCCTAGTCTTCATCAATTATATCACATAAAACCAAGGCAACAGAAAAGGCAGAACGACAGGGGCTGAGACACACAGCGACGCCTGTAACTCACAAATGACTCTGCAACATCACCAGCAGCAATAAGCAAGAACAAACATTAAAGCCCTGGGCATCCTAAACAAAGCAACTGTCTACAAACTATGAGATTGAGACATACGTTTTAGAATATTTCGCTGTTCAAGTTCTTCTGTGGTGGGCCTTTGGCTCAGCCGTCTATGGGAGGAGGAAAACAAGAATCAGTCTGGGAGGAACCACAAAGACTATTGATGAATCTTTAGAGTGTGTTTTGCAAAGGAAAAAACAGGCTCAAATTATACGTCTCAAGTCAGGTGTATCCAAACTTTTGATTGACAGTATGTTGAATGTTAGTGTCCAAAACAGAACAGCATGGTTTAATGTACCTCACTAGTTTACTGCCGATCTGCTGCCATAGCTCCTGTCGCTCTGTCTCTGAGGTCCGTGGGAGAATGTTCTTCTCTTCTAGCTCCTTCTTGCTGGGCCTGTTACCAAGTTTGATGGCAAGTGTGTCCTTGCGGCGAATTTTGCTGGCAAGTGAGCCTACAAACAGAAAAATTAACAACACACTATGTGTGATATTCTTACCATATTGGTTATCGGGCCAAATATTAGAGTTATTTTAATGCGTCATTATAGGTAAATGGATATACAGTTGTGGTCAAAAGTTTACATGCACCTTGTAAAATGTTACCAAAGTAAGAGAGATTACTGCATGTTATTTTTTATTTAGTACTGACCTGAATAAGATATTTCACATAAAAGACATTTACATGTAGTTCACTAGTAAATAAGTTGAGTTTGTACAAATGACCCCGTTCAAAAGTTTACATACGTTTGATTCTGTTTTGTTACCTGAATGATACACAGCTGTTTTTTTTTTGTTTAGTGATAGTTGTTCATGAGTCCTTTGTTTGTCATGAAGTTAAACTGCCTGCTGTTCTTTAGAAAAATCCTTCAGGTCCCACAAATTCTTTGGTTTTTCAGCATTTTGTGTATTTGAACCCTTTTGAACAATGACTATGATTTTGAGATCCATCTTTTCACACTGAAGACAACTGAGACTCATATGCAACTATTAGAGAGTTCAAACACTCACTGATGCTTCAGAAGGAAACACAATGCATTAAGAGCATCTGAAGGGCAGTACTAAATGAAAAGAAATAAGATATTTAGGCAAAATAAGAAAAATGTACACATCCTCTTTCTGTTCAAAAGTTTACACCCCTGGACTTTAATGCATCATGTTTCCTTCTCAGTGAGAAAATATGGATCTCAAAATCATAAAAGCATTGTTGGAAAGAGTTCAAATGCACAAAATCCAGAAAAACCAAAGAATCTGTGGGACCTGAAAGATTTTTCTGAAGAACAGCAGGCAGTTTAACTGTTCAGGACAAACAAGGGACTTATGAACTACTATAACTAAACCAAAAAAAACACACAGCTGTGGATCATTCAGGTAACAACACAGTATTAAGAATTAAGCGTATGTAAACTTTTGAACAGGGTCACTTTGATAAATTCAACTATTATTTACTCTTGTGGGCTATATGTAAACGTCTTTAATAAAACCCTTTATTCAGGTTAGTACTAAATAAAAAATAACATGCATTTAATATGATGAATAACATTTTGCAGATTGTACAAGGTGTATGTAAACTTTTGAGCTCAACTGTGAGGTGATATTTTGATATTTTACTTTGATTTTGATTGTTGATGATAACAAAGGTAATCTAAATGTGAAACTTTATATTATAATGTTGTGACGCCTAATTCACCTGCAGCATTATTTGTGTGCGTGTGTTTTGTATTTCATTTACTTAGACAAAACGGTAAATCATTTCATTATCTGTCATTTATTAGTTACAATTATTATTAGCTTATCTGCACTGGACAGTACTTTAGTACCAGTGCAACCCTAAAAAATAAATAAATAAAATAAAAACTTGAGGTATTTGCATTCTGACACCATTGAAGCATCTTCAGATTGCAGCATGGAAAGTACAGCAAATGATAAACAGGCCTCAATCTTTGCAGGAATGTGTTGTGCATACTGCTCCAGCAGCAAAGTCTGCATAGTAACCAGCATGTCAGAAAGTAATGCTGACTAGACACAGCATGTTTTTCCAGTTTGACAAACTAAAGGCTCATTGCTTCAAAGAATTCTGGCAAAGCTGTAATCCAAAAGAAACTTGTAAAATGCAGATACCAAGAATGAAACCTCTTGGAAATGTATCAGCAGTACTGTTGTGTTGTTTATACATAAACATTAGGGCTGAAGAAAAAACTTTACTAGAATATTCAAGATGAATAACCAGAACAACTGCATATTTAAGGCCATTTTTTTAAATGGTCTTTTTAAATGCCTTTAGTGACACAATGCATAGAGAAAAATGGGGCTGGGATCTAAAAAAACAAACCAGATTTGAACACATACTAGAAGTATACTCATCATCCTCATCATCCTCTTCATCATCCTTGTAGAGTATAGGTCCATCTGAATCTGAGTCATTGGCCTGGTTTTCTCGAATGGAGTCAGGAATGATGGTCACGTCTGGACTTTCCACGTTGACGGTTTGTTGTCTCTCTCCCTCATAAGTCCCAACAGTCCTACAAAAGACAAAGCAAAATACTCATTCATTTTAGCTAAACCATTCATTGGGATGAGCAGATATGTGACCCTGGGCCACAAAATCATTCTTAAGTCGCTGGGGTATATTTGTAGCAATAGGCAAAAATGCATTGTATTGATTTTTCTTTTATGCCAAAAATCTTTGGGAAATTAATAAGGAAATCATGTTTTATGAAGATATTTTGTAAATATATCAAAACTTAATTTTTGATTAGTAATATGCATTAGTAAGAGCTTCATTTGGACAAATTTAAAGGTGATTTTCTCAATATTTTGATTTTTTTTGCACCCTCAGATTCCAGATATTCAAATAGTCGTATCTCTGCCAAATATGGTCCTATCCTAACAACTATACATCAATAGAAAGCTTGTTTATTCAGCTTTCAGATGACGTATAAAGCTCAATTTCGAAAAAAAATTGACCCTTATGAGTGGTTTTGTGGTCCAGGGTCACATATTATAATCAGTTTACATAATCAAATAAGGAAAATAAGTCAACTTATTCAAGACATTTAAACGGATCACACATCATAAATTTTGCAGCCTATTTAGAATTTCAGTAAAGTTTTTCTGTGCCAAAGGAGTCTACCCACTTCTACCCTCTCTCTCTGACTCTTTGAAATAAATGGTTTGTTTTTTGCCTGCTGTGCCTCTTTACATGTGAGGTGAGTTAAACACTGTAACACTGTAAATAGCACAAGTTTGACAAACTGTCCAGCATACATGCTGATTCATCATCACATAACCCCTACAGTGTAGCTGTTTTACTGTAATGCTGTAAGTCTAGCTAAAAAGATGGTTCTACACATAATTATGTGATGATGTACTAGACGACTCATATTACTACAACTTTATTACTAGCCAAATTTCCTATCATGCAAGATACGAGATCAAGGTCTATTTGATGTCTCATGAAATACTGATTACAAAACCATTTTTGCAAACTATGAATAAACAGCACGACTAAAAAAAGCAACAGAATTACACTACTGGTCAAAAGTTAAGGTCAATATTGATGTTTTTCTAAAAGAAATTAATATTTTCATTCAGCGACGACACATTAAATTAATCAAAAGCAACAGTAAATACTTTTACATTTTTATGAAATATTGTACTTTAAACCAACTCTGTTCTTTTGAACTTTCTATTCATCAGTTCATTTTTTAACTTTCTATTCATCAAGCCTATTTCTGCCACATAAGGAAAAAAAGCCATGGTTTGGGAAATCATATGACATAAGTAGTCAAAATTATAAAATGCTTAGTTATGACAGGACACATTTATCATAATTATTTCAGAGTTATGACTTCCTGTCTAAATTTAGATTTGTGTCATAACTGTGACTGTAATGGTCCATAACGGTCAAATTTATGGTCAGTACACATGTTTTTCTAAAAGCAATGAATGTTTTCATTCAGGGACGTCACATTAATTGATCAAACATTTTATTTTAAACAAACACTGTTCTTTTGGACATTCAATTCATCAAAAAATCCTGAAAAAGTATCAAGGTTTCTACAAAAATTTCGCAAAAATTTCTGAATGATCATTTGACACTGAAGACTTGAGTAATGATGCTGAAAATCCAGCTTTGCCATCACAGGAACAAAATACATTGTATAATTTATTTAAAGGGGTCATCGGATGCAAACTTCACTTTTTCATGTTGTTTGAACATTAATGTGTGTTGGCAGTGTATGTACAAATCTACCCTATAATGAGAAAAATCCATGCAGTGTTTTTGTAGTTAATCTGTAAAAATAATATCCCCTTTTTCCAAATCGAGCCATTCTCAGATGCCTGTCGGTGTGGCGTCACACAGACAGAGGCCGCTCCCATGATAGTTGATTGACATGAGCTCTTACCTGATGTAATAATGGACATAGTGGTCGTCATTTACTCCCGACATCTGAGCCGCTGAAGATGCAGTAGATTACATTTGTTTGTGAATGGAATGCGGCTCCCGATCTACATAAATGCATCTATTCTCGCGCAAATCATTTTGATCCAGCTTCACTTACAGCAGAAGTGAGTATAAGGGTTTTTTATGAATCTCTGCAATCACCTTTCCTAATAACGTACTAGTTAGCGAGTTTCACGGCTAAACGCGTTAAATGTAGCTAAAGTAAACAATCTCTCAGAGCAGCAGAGAGAAGAGAGGGGCAGGGCGAGCAGAGCTCATTTGCATTTAAAGGAACAATCCCTCAGAATGTGAGGATTTTTACAGAGCTCATTTTGAGGTAAAAAGATGTTGTTTTACACAACCATTGAGAATTTTTAACCAAAGTATATTAATGACTTTTCATTAAGACCCTAAAGAATTATATCAACTTGTGGAAAATGGGCATCCAATGACCCTTTAAGAGTAGCATATTATTGTTTTTAGTGTATTTAGTATTAAACAACTGCAGTCTTGACCCCATACTTCTGAACAGTAGTGCACATTGTTGTAAGTTAACCCTAGTCTTATTAAACATTTCACTGGAGGATGACACAGAGCATGACTCATGTGTAACAATCATATTACCTTAAGGGGAAATACAAAGTAAGAGCTCATGACACACAGACACGCATGTGTTATATAAATAATATCAGTAGCACAACAATATAGTATACTGAATTTACATGAAAATTGACAACATATGTAAACTGACCTATGTGTGTGGTCTGCCACTGCCCTCTCTTTCTCCGTTTCACTCTCTGTGCTCACAGGTTTCCCTGAAGTGTCTGAAGAAAGTCCATTTGAAGATCCAGTAAAGGACGTTTCCTCTGTGGTTTGGTTAACATAGGGTTGCTTTTTGTCCTTCTCTGCAGAGGATTCTGAGAGATGACTGCCACCCTTCCCATTCTGAGATGTCTCCTCAGCCTTATCAGTATTAGAGGTCACTTCTTTTTTCTTTTGGTCCTTTTTAGAGCTGTCAGCAGTCTCGGACGGGGTTTTAGAAGTGGGCCGTGGTGACCTGGAAGGTTCGGTTTTCTTGGCAGACTTGGGTTGCGCTGCTGTTACTTCTAAGTTGTTGTTCTTTGGGGTCTTCGAGCAGGTCAATGAAGAAGATTGTCCTGAGGCCTGAGAGGAACTCTTTGATGTGCCTGCAGTTTTCTTAGGATTTGAAGGTTTAACTGTGAAGAAATTCAGGGAAATCAGAAACTTAGATCTTGGAACGATGAGTTTATGGACAGACCAACAACAACAGTGGCATTTTAAATGGCTTTTCGAAGAATAAAAACCGATTACTTAGAGATAATTACAGAACATAAAAGATAATAAGATAAACAGTATGTTCACATGCAGGTTCACCGCTAAAAACAAATTTCCTATGTGAAGGTCACTGCTGACCAAAGATAAGAGTTTAGTTTAACATTCACAAGAGCCAGGAAGAAACACTATAAAACACAATAACCTTACATTCACTTGTGTATTCAAAAAAAAAATGCACAGATGTTCATTTAAAAAAAATAAATGCTTTAGCAAAAAGAGAAAGCAGTCAAGCCACCAATGATGAGCTGCACCAAAGACACACAATGGATAGGTAGGACAAAGGAACAGCACAATCAAAAACAATAAGCCCCTGTTTACAGACTATTACATGAGTGTGGCGTACATGCACAAAGTCCCAGTTCCATGCAAAATGCAACACATTTATTGTACCATTATATTCAGACATAAAGGCAAACATCAATAAAAGATAATGTGTTTAACCAATGAAACACTAGACATGTAATGCAGGCACAATAGAAACAAAAGAAAGCCATACTGGGCCACAAATGAGTCAGGATGTCACTTTGCACAGTGGATACCAATCCCAAGCTAGTAAAACCATATAACTACAAAAAAAAAATGCTGTCTAGCAAACTGCCCAATTTCCCGTTCTCAAATAGACTGACAAACTTTTTCTAAATGTTCCTCAAAAGACCAAGTTGGTTCCCAGTGAGCCCGGTCAGGGGGAAAGAGACGCAAAGAGGACCCCTCCATGCAGAGCTTGTTCACCACGCATGCAAACACGATGCTCTATTTACATCACTAACACGTGTACTTACCATTGCCACGAGTGGCAGTTCGGGTGGTTTGTTTGGGTGGAGGAGCGGAGACCTGCTTATTGGTGCTCTTGGTTACCTTTTTAGCCCCTGCTTGGGCCCCTTTCTTCACGCCTGTGCTTGTTGCCTCACCGGAGGGTTTTTGGGGTGTGGCCTGATGTTTTTTAGTAGGGGTTTTTGGAGCGGCTGACTCACTGGCCTGCGGGCTGCATTTGCTGTCATTCTTCTCTACAGGAGCACAGAGGAGCACAGCACCCTAAACTGTTATTGACTAGGAAGACCCTTATGGGAATGCTCATGAAGAAAGCATTCAGCACTAAATTCTGATTAGATAAGCCATGTTCTATGGCATTTTAAACACACAAATATGACCAAACATTATATGTGACCCTGTACCACAAAACCAGTCTTAAGTAGCATGGGTATATTTGTAGCAATAGCCAAAAATACATTGTATGGGTCAATATTATCATTTTTTTTTTATGCCAAAAATAATTAAGGTTTTACATAAAGATCATTTCCTACCATTAATATATCAAAACTTAATTTTTGATTAGCGATATGCATTGCTAAGAACATCTGGACAACTTTAAAGGTGATTTTCTCATTAATTGGATTTTTTTTGCACCCTCAGACTCTTACTCTTATGACTGGTTATATGATAATGCGGTAGCTAGTGACACTAAACAGCCTACAGTACAGCTTTTGAACTATATTAACTGGCTGACAAATAATAAATATTGTCATGGTCATATTGAGCAAGGACGCATTAAACTGATCAAAAGTGAGAGTGAAAACATTTATGATTTTTAAATAAATTCTGTTTTGAACATCAAAGAACCCAGAAAAAATGTATTATGGTTTCAACCAAATATTAAGAAGAACTGTTTTCAACATTGATAATGATAAGAAATGTTACTTGAGCACCAAATCAGCATATTAGAATGATTTCTGAAGGATCATGTGACACTGAAGACCAAAGTAACAGCTGCTGAAAATTCAGCTTTGCCATTAAAGGAAAAAAAGTTTAATTTAGCAAAACAGGAAACTCTAGTTTATTAGCGGTTGTAATAAATGACATTTTAAATATATAAATAATTCATAACACTTTACAATAAGGAGTCATTTGTTAACATTAGTTATTGAATTAACTGAAATGAACAATACATTTATTACACATTTATAACTTGGTTAATATTAGTAAATAAAAATACAGTTGTTCGTTGTACATGTTGTTTCCCAGTGCATTAACTAATGTTAACAAACACAACTTGTGATTTTAATAATGCATTAGTTAATGCTGAATTTAACATTAACTAAGATTAATAAATGCTGTAGAAGAATTGTTTATTCTTAGCTCATGTTAACTAATGTAGTTAACTGTATTGTAAAGTGTTACATCAAAATCATTATCATTAATTCATTAAAAAATGAAAAAACATTATTTTTTCTAACAATAATTTTTGACAAAATGATTTGATCGGATAAATGCAGCCTTGGCAAGACTTCTTTTAAAAGCTTAGACTTTTCAATAGTAATGTGTGTATAATTAATTATTAGTAATTTAATTTGTTTATTTAAACTATTTATTGAACACTGGTCTTAAGCTCTCGGTGCTGTTTTATAAAAACGTTTTATAATGGGTGTTTTTAGGTACGGCGGAAACGCCTCAAGTTTTTTTTAATGCTTCATTGAATTTATTCCCCAAGGTCTCTCCAAAATTAGCCACATGAAGAATAAAATATATTCATTGGTGGGAGAAAAAGTGGTGGATACAATAACAGAATTGTTGTAGAATAAAGAGGCAGAAATGGTAAAAATACAGTTTTGACATTTCCCTTGTGCATCTCATGACTGTGGCCACTTCTGCCCACAGCTCTGATGAAAAACCAAAAAAAACCCAAAATGATGTCAGTCTAAATGGCATAATAACCATTACCTAAAAGGATGTTTTAAATATAAAGCATTTCATGCTATTATTAAAAATTGTTTTAATATAGCTACCAAATACAACCAAATCTAAAGACATATATAGAGAAAACAACACACTGAAACCTAACACACTTCAGAAATAATCTTCTCAGGAAATACCCTTGTTCTACAAATAATGTTGTTTGTACAGTTTATTAAAAACTTGACCACATCTTTATTCATTTTACTGAACAAGATAAAACGTGCTTCTGAGAAGCTCAAACTTCCTCTAGACAACACACTATATTTTTTTAGTCTTTATCCACCCATGTTGATACATTTGCTCTTACAATACAAGCGTTGATTTTGTTCAGCCACAATGATATGAAATGATATGGATGGTGAGATGTGCAGAAATTACACTGCAACAGCCATTTTAATATGGATCACTTTACTCTGCCCATGCAGTGAACAAAATGCTGTGAAGAAACTTAAAGGCCACAACATGAGCATGCCGAAAAACCCATGAAGGGACCCTCCAGTTAGGCTAAATAATTTAACTTGTGAGTAGCTTAAACTTGATCTTAAAACATCAAAAGATAGATTAGTATTGCTCTTAAACCTGTGTTGAAGATTCAATGCTTTGTTTTACCTCTTTTTGCTAGATTAAACAGAAAAACTGTACCTTCTGGGTCCTCTGCCACTGCCGCCAAGTCTGCTTTTTCTTCTGGGACCTGTTCTGGTGTTTCAATGTCTACTTTGACCTTTTCAGTAACTCCACTGGGCACTGCATGACCATTCAAGGTCTCGGTGTTCAAAGAATCATCTAAAGACAGGCAAACGGCTGAGTTATCGTAGAATCACAACTACATGCATGCTATTCAGTAAAAACATTTCTGTTTGCATTAATATTCAAGTCAATCCACAGATGTTCTTATAAAACCTCTGGTTTCCTCATGTAAGACTGAGAGCTCAATAGAAGGTCTAACAAGAGTATTACTGAAATTCTTTACTCTGAGCCTGAAGATTGAGGGTGATTCTGTTGTTCTCACAAAGTAAGTACATTTCAAAGTGATGGATGTGAACAGTACATCTAAGAAGTGCTTAGCTTTTATTATATGGATGGATAACATCAATTAAAGCCATGTAATGGAAAACATTTCTGGGTGGTAGAACAAATTATTAATCTTAATGGCTAAAGCACCCTATGCATATCAGTTGTTTGCACAGTGGTAACCGCAGCTATCGACACTGATACAAGTTCTAATGAATTTGTCTTCCACTGTAGGTGGTGGTACCACAGTGGTTAATGTTTAAAGACTGCATCTGATAACCCACCAGCATCAATTCATATGTGAAAAACAGAATATTCCTCCACTTAACCTCATTGAATCATATGTTGCTGCAGGCAGCTGTCCTTGTAGCGTACTATAAACCACTTTGAATACCAATAATTTAATAACAATTCTATTGAGTCTAGCATATCCCGTTAACATTACAGAATAAACAGGTCGATTACCATCCATGCATGGTTATCACATTCACTTCGTATGAAATCTCACCTTGGTCTGGAATAAGAACACCTTTTCTTATGAGCTCTTCTCGAGTTTGCCTGGTGGATATTTTCCTCTCCAGAACTATAAAGATGAAGGAGACAGAACATATCAAGATATCATTATATTTAGGCCACTATGTTGGTTCACAGAGTTCAGTGAAAGTGCAGGCAGCTGCCAGCTGTAATACGTATAATAAATTTTATGATCCATCCAACATAATCACCAACTAAATGTCATACTGGATGATGTAACTTTCATAAAATTGTGAGGGAGCATCATGAAAAGCCAAAAGGGTATCACTTAAAGACTAGATTCCGAATATATACAGTTGGATGTGTTGTTCCAAGCACAAATATTCAAACAAAATGCTATTAATAAACGGGGATATACCTTTTGAGAGGTCCTGGAACTTATCACTGGTTCTCTTCTTTCTCCATTTCCAAGGTTTAAAGATCTTGCCCAGAGAAGAGAGCTTCCCCTTTCCTTTCAGCTGAGGAGACTGTGAGCTTCCCACCACATCACAGTTGGCCAGAGAAGATTTTTCCAGTCCCTCCACTAAAAGTGAATCACAGCAAGAACAATTTTGAATGGACCGAATAAAAAACTGAGCTGACCCCTAAACAATGGAAAACAGCCAGCTGGTGTTTATAACAGGAAATACTTGTGTGAATGAATGTTTCTGACCATAACAACAGACATTAGGGCACCCTTAAGCAACAAGAACAACTAACTGTCTCTTTCCACAATCAACATACCAAAACAGGGTATATAAGAGCCTCAAGTTTGGAAAAAGTTGAACGCCAACCACAGGTCACTGAGCAGCGTATTTATTTTATTTAAATTTTATTCATCAAGGACACATAAAACTGATCAACTGTAAAGAACCAATGTTAATTTACATTTTTCTATTTCAAATAAATGCTGTGCTTTTGAACCTTCTATTCATCAAAAAACAAAAAAAAAGTACATTTTAAAATATGGTAAAATACAAAACAGCATTCGTGGCTTTCTTGCCTCCCCTGAGCCTATTGAGATTTAACAGACGCTGTGAATTTGGTGGGGGGTAATTGAGAATGAATGGGAGAAAGACACGTGAAAGGAGGCATCCCAATATGATTGGTTATGACTGGTTATGTTCAGCTGTGATTGGTTCATATAATAAATCATGCCTTGTGTGTTCGAGCATGTTCCACATTCGTGAAACAGTCTGAATGTTAACGTGAAGACTAATGTAAGAAAAGTAAGTAAACAACTCACACACTTAGATATAACCCCTTTGTTACATCAAAATAAGATTTAAAATGATCCGAAAACATGATCTGTGGGAGTTTTAGTGAGTAATCAGTTTGGTAAAACTGAAAGAAAGTCTGTCTTTGACGAATATTTACCGAGCTTTGAACACCGATGATCCAAAAAATTAAAAAAATAGTTAAAAGTTAACTATTAAAAAGAAGAGCTGAACATAAGTTCACAAATAACATACACTATATTGCCAAAAAGGTGGACACCCCCTTCTAATGAACAGTTGGCTACTTTAGTAATTTCAATGAGTATAAATCTTAATGTTTAAGCACATAATGATTTTTTTTTAGGGACTGCTTCTAATTTTATAGCAACAGTTTAGACAGGAACCTATTTCTATTCTAAAATAACAATGCATCTGTGTATAAGGCAAGGTTGAAAAAGAAATGATTGATTTAGTCAGTGTGGAAGAACTTGATTAAAGCAAAGTCCTAAACCCAGCTGAACACGTTTGGTGTGACTTTAAATGCAGACCTCAAGCCAAAAACTTAATACCAAACAACAGTGACTTGTTCATATGGATACAGTCATTTTAGTCTCTGCCAAAACTGTTGCAACAGAGATGGAAATACAATTTTTAAATACATGAATTAGGTTTCCATCTTTGTTGCCACAGTTTTGGAAGTGCTTTTTTCTGTTCTAAAGAAGGGGGTGTCACAATACATTTGCCCATATAGTGTCTGTACAAGTCATTTGGTGATGTGTTGTTGGCTCAAGGTTGATTTAAAGGCGCACCAGAGGTGTTCAGCTGGGATTAGGAATATGCTTTCTGCAGAAAAGTCAAGTTCTTCCACATTGCCTGAATCAATCATTGCTTTTTGAACCTTGCTTTATACACAGATGCACTGTCATGTTAGAATAGAAAAGGGTTCTGTCCAAACTGTTGCTTTAAAATTAGAAGTGCACAATTCCCTATGCCTAGAATATCATTATATGCTGAAACATTAAGATTTGTACTCATGGAAATTACTAAACTAGTCAAACCTGTTCCTGTTCATTAGAAGGGGGTGTGCCAATACTTTTGGCAATATAGTGTATACTGTTTAAATTGTTAGTGCCTAGAGGTATTATTTTGAAATAAATGTAAAATGCTTAAAACACTAAATTAAAGGAGAAGTCCACTTCCAAAACAAAGATTTACATATAATGTACTCACCCCCTTGTTGAAATGTGGAAAAACTCCCATCGTATTTTCTCCCTCAACTTCAAAAATCATTTCAAAATCATCCTACATCACTGCAGAAGTACTGACACAAAGTGAACACGCAAAAAAGATCAAACACCCTTAACAAAAAAGGTAAAACAGCAATATAGGACGATTTTGAAGTTGAGGGAGAACATGAGATGGGAGTTTTTCGACATACCCTAACTGTCATGAACCAGAACAAAAACAGTCCAGGCAGAGAAAGACAAGATGAGCTTTTGGCATTAAAAAGTATATAAATTGTATTATTTTAATGAAAATAACAGATCGTTACGCTAGATAAGACCCTTCTTCCTCGGCTGGGATATTTTGAAGCCGCATTTAAACTGCATTTTGGAAGTTCAAAATCGGGGGACCACAGCAGTCCATTATATGGAGAAAAATGCTGAAATGTTTTCCTCAAAAAACAATTTCTTCACGACTGAAGAAAGAAAGACATGAACATCTTTTATGACATGGGGATGAGTTCATTAGAGGTGCTCCGATCAGGATTTTTGAGGCCGATCACCGATTGCCGATCACAGGAAGCTGTATCTGCCGATCCGATCACCGATACCAATCTTTTTAAAGCCTCCTATTAATCATGTAAAATTATTTATAGAGATACTCCAATCAGGATTTTTAGACACTTATTCAGGGACTGGTGTTTTTGTTTTTGTTTTGTTTTGTTTTGAGAGAGAGGGGAGTTTTTTTAATTTGAGGGGCGGAGGGGAGACTTAAAATATATATATAGAAGATATATATATATTTTTAGAATTGTGCATTTATTGCACAATAGCTTGCACACATCACAAATCTATTTCCACAAACATATTTATCCATTATTTTGATTTCAGATCCAAACATTGTTATTGAAAATACCTTTTCAGCATGTTTACCACAAACAATGCGCTGTCACTTTAATTCTGCGCGCACGGCACAGACTCCGTGCCGAAACGATCTGTACACTGCTGCAGATACACCGCTCCTGGAACGCACTACTAGACTGCAACCGTGTGCAGCTTGAACGCTTTAATCCGTTAGCATGAGAACGGAAAAAATACGCACTGCAAACGGAGGTATGTGAACGTGGCGTTATGTGTTTACGCTTCAAGTGTGCATGAGCGCCCAGTCTCCAGGAGAGCGCGCGAGCGCTGAATGGTTAAACACTGGAAAGAATTAAAAAGAAAAGCAGTTTACAAACTTTAGCGATGATGCGACACTGATTCTATTGTGCAAGTAACAATTCCTTTGCCAACTGTGCAGCCATGTGGTGATTGGAAGCCATTTGCGCACTTTTGTGTGAAAGAGAGAGAGCGCGCGGTCATTCACTCGCCCTGTTTGTGAAATTACAGCTCACATAATTTTTCAAATTACTTTATAAGTTATTTAATGAAGAAATATGAATTGTACCTCACCTTCAGCATTACTAATTGTTTTACCCGCGCCGAAAAGCGCCTGAGACGGTGCCGTTGCATGTCGTACCAAACCTTTCACGGCAGGCGCGTAATCAGTTTTAGATCGGTTTATGAGATCGGCCTTTTTAGAGACCGCCGATCAAACATCCCCAAGTGATTATCGGCCGATAGTGATCGGTAGCCGATCAATCGGAGCACCCCTAGAGTTCATTATCTATTATAGATACAGTGAATCTTTGTTTTGGAAGTGGACTTCTCCTTTAATAAATAGAAATCAAAACACTGATTATATTGTTAATGTGAAAACATAAAATAGATTTTTCTGCCTTTTTCTGATAGCGCAAGTAATGTTTATTTAACCAAGAAAATGTGAGTGGGACCTGAATTTACATTTAAAACTTTGAGGACTTTTGAGGACTTCCTCATTTTAGAACTCCACCGCACACCACTGCTGTACATGCATGTATAAATACCGCATACAGTATATACAGTAACCCTGTTCGGATGAATGGCTAACAGTGTTGAAAAATATATTTACAGTAAATGCAGCATGTTGGTTTGTAGTTACTGATAAACATCTACCTTCCATAGACTGAAAACCATACATTTTTTCCTACAGTAACTAATATAGTTTAGGTAGTTTAATATATTTAAAAGTTAAAAATGTTGTGCTTCTAAATCTTTAAAAGAGGAATGGAAGACAAGAAAGTGTTTGTAAAAGGTGTCTGCTACAAGCATATGCAAATGAGTCAACCGAGACCCTTAATCACAGAACAAATTGATTATTTTATGTTAGACGCTCACTTTATATGTTTAATGTTTGTGATTCAGCCAAGAATTGAACTCTCTTCCACCGTACACCCACACCTACACCATTTCTTCTTAGCTTGCAAAAAGGATAGATTCTGACAGATAGGTGCAGCTTTTCCACATGGCCTACGCAAGAAGATATTAAACCCGTTCATCAAACCTAATGCAACATAACAGCAGATCTAAAGTCACAGGCACACACACACCTCGCCAGATGAAGTGTAAAATGATCACAAGAGCATTTCCACACGCCTAAACGACATCAAAGAACCGAGAACAATAAACAAAGAGTCAGCCTCCAAAGCAGTGACACCATTTATCATTTCAAGAAAATGCACACACGCTTACATTGTTCTCTGCAGAAATAGACCTGGGTCAGTGTGTGTACAGGTCATTGTTATGAGACCTGCCCTATTAAAGAAATCTATAAAAATAACAGTCCTTTAAGGGACAGTTCACAAAAACTGGATATATATATATATATATATATATATATATATTAGTATGTTTTACACAAAAATACTATTTCAACGTTTCTAATTCAAAATTTTATGTTTAATTTAGGGCTGTCAAACGATTAATCACAATTAATCGCATACAAAATAAAAGTGTAAGTTCGCCTAATATGTGTGTGTACTGTGTAATTATGTATAAATTCACACAAATTCATGTATTTAATAGAAATATGTTATTTATGTACAAAATATTTATATATATATATATTATAATAAATACATATACCTGTAAATATTTCTTAAATATATACATGAATGTGTTTGTATTTATATATACATAATAATTACACACAGTACCCACACATATATTAGGCAAACTCAAACTTTTATTTTGTATGCGATTAATCGCAATTAATCGTTTGACAGCCCTAGTTTAATTCAATGTGTCATTTGTCATTGCTTAGTAATTATTTATAAAATTTATGAGCGATTGCTGAGTGAAAATAAATTGAAAGTAAATCTAACACAGGTTTTTTTTTAGTGATGTTTGGAATGACGTGAGGGTGAGTAACTTTTCATTTTGAGAACTATCCCTTCAAATGCTCAAGAGACAGGAACTTCCTGACTTTTGCATCTCAACTATGAGATTTTATCACTTGTTTCCGATTATACTCTCATAACGCAAGCCAACTAATTTAGAAACAAAACGAGACAAATTTAGCCGTTTCTCGAAATAGTCACATATAATGTTGCTTCAACAGACAGCTTGATATTTACCACACATTTCCAATGTATTAAGTGGTTCACTCCATTATTTAATGTTGTCTCATAAGAGCCTACAGCAGATAATCAAAAGACTGTTGTTAAATGGACCTAAAGAAACGTTTACCCTCATGACATGCAGAAAAAAATAGGCTCAAGCTCCAACACTCCACTCTTAAGAAATCAATGTTCTTTAATGGCATCAGAACCTTTAAGATTGCACAAAAGGTTCTTTATAGTTAAAAAAGTTTATTAAAATGTCCTTCAGACTAAGAAAAAAGGAAAACTCTATTTTGGAACCTTTGAAAAGTGTACACTTCTGCCATCAATACACCACAGTGTGTAAAGTGCAAGAGTGAAATGTACTGCCAAACACATATTGCTTCCACATGCATCACGAAACATCTCTAGGAGTCCAAAAACTGACCAGCAAACTGGATATTTTTCACACAAAAATGTGTGAAACCCAAACATGAAGCCTGTTTTTCACACTGCACTGAGGGATTTCATTAGCGGACACGTGACAGGAATGTGCCAGACGACATGTCCGTGGTCTTTTCACCACCATCATGAGGATGCCGAAGCGCCTCTTCACTAATCAATTCTCCCCAAGGAGCCACTGACCCTATATTTCATTGGCCTGTCAACAGGCAGTTGGCCTCTGATTGGATTATTAATAGAAAGCGCTACTCCCAGAACTCCCAGTGATGAGCACAAGTCCCCGAGATCAAACCTCAGAGGATCAAGCACGTTTAAAACAAAGAGGACACTGTAGAATTCATCTGAAGGGCATGGATGAGCAGATGTGGATGCTGTAGAATAAAAAGTAGAGCCTCAGTAAACGGTTAAAACACTGTATATGATGCCAGTGTGATATTTTATGCACTTTATAGTTGCATGAATTAATCATACAAGGTATAATTTCAACTTAAATGGAGATTTTAAAGGGATAGTTTACCCAAATATTAAAATTCTGCCATTAATTACTCACCCTCATGTCGTTCCAAACTTTTAATACCTTCGTTCATCTTCGGAACACAAATTAAGAAATTTTTGATGAAATCCGAAAGCTTTCTGACTTTCTGGGAGCTTAGACAACAACACAACTGACAGATTTAATTAATTATTAATAATAATGACTTTATTCAACAATTTCTTCTCTTCTGTGTCAGTATTTGATGTAAAGTTGTTAGTTTTGTTTTCTTTGCACAAAAAAAGTATTCTTGTAACTTCATTTTCAGTTTTAAAATTACAGCTGAACCATCACATGGACTATTTTAATGATGTCCTTACTACCTTTCTGGGCCTTGAACGTGTCAGTTGCTTTGCTGTCTATGCAGGGTCAGAAAGCTCTCGGATTTCATTAAAAATCTCTTAATGTGTGTTGCGAAGATGAATGAAGGTCTTAGGGGTTTGGAACGACATGAGGGCGAGTAATTAATGACAGATTTTTCCTTATCTCTTTAAGTTCAATTCATCAACTTCGATTTGCATCACACAAAAAGCCAATTTTATGGTAATTGTCTTATATTATTCTAAAATGGCTGGTTTGAATGAAACAAGCAAATAAATATGATTAACTGCATATCAGCAAAACGCCATAACATTTTTTATCTATTACATGCAGAGCTACATTATGGTAAAACAAAGCAAAATTTCTTTTATATTACATTTGAGGTTGTACAGCGGAGGGCCACTGAAAATCATGATTATGACAAATAATCATGATGACCAGAAAATAAAAAGGCATCATTTATTCAAACCTCCAAGGCTTCCAAAGAAAGCATGTGAGACTTAAGGTTTAAAAAGTTCATGGGAGTTATATTGCAGTGCAGCTCATCGCTGACAGCATATTTCTTACAGAACAATCACACATTTGACTTGCCTTATGCTTCTAAATATAAAGACAAAGCAGCTGTAGAGATCCGTGATGGCTAATTAGTTCATTATCTCAATGCTTCAAGCCTCAAATTCTGTAATGAGCAAGTCAAAGACAGTTCTAAAAGTGTCAGTTGCTACTGTTTTAAATTTACTCTTCGGCTGAGTGTAGCCTCTTTTTTTGACATCCGGTAAGGGCATTAAGCCTATAACAAATGCTAAAGCTATCTTTGTATTAACAACTGTTTGCAGCATAGGCTAATCCCACAGCCGCAGTTCCTCATAATACCAATGAAAAAAAAACAATAGGCCAATTTCAGTCAACACTTTCTTCCTCTATTTAAAGAAAGGAAATGCCTGCTTGCAATGGCCGTTCCTATAAAACGAATCAGAAAAACAGTTCTGATTATTTTTGGATCAAATTAATAGAGGTAGTGATCATTCTGTGACATATGACCATTTCTTTTCATTCATTTCTGTGGCTTTTCACATCCAATCAGTTGATGAAATCATGAAATCAAATGAAATCAAAACTATTTACAACATAAGTCTTATTTAAAGCATAATAAGCATGCTGTTTATGAGGACACACAATAACATCTGATCAACCTTCTTTCGAGAGCTGGTAAACTGATAGCAACAGAAGCTTTTACATCACAGCACGCTGGCAATAATGGAAATTATGTGGAAATGAAGGTAGTGGCTCGTGATTCAACATTCGGTGCTGAAAAAAGCTTAAGATTACAATAACACTTGCTTGAAACCGTAGCAACTAAAACGTGATTGTAGCACATACATTAGACTATTACTGTTGCTGTTTAAAAAAAATAAAATAAAAAAAATGAAAATCACCACTCAAGTCTCAACAGTCTCCAGAAGAGTGAAACATGATCTTGTCTTGTATTAAATGAAACCAAAACCAGTAAACCTGCAGTTTAGATTTGGGTTTTGCTAATTAATAACAACTCCACTGTGAAAAAAAGCTGTTAAATTTACAGTAAATCAATCACAGAATTTGTAATGGTTTTACTGGTAATAATGGGAATTGTACTGGTTTTAATGGAAACTGCAATGGACCCTGCTGGTCTCTACTAGCAATTAGTCGCCTTCTATTGGTGACTTGTTAAAAACCACTAAATCCTAATGGAATATGTCCCAAAACACACTACAGGAAACCATTTTTTATTGATTTTAATGGTTAAAAGTTGATGGTTTGTTATGTTTGTAACTGTATTTGTAGTGGAAACCATTAGAATTTCTGTGATGATTTCTGTGATGTTTTTTCAGCAGGGAGCAGCTGCCATTCATCACTTTTTTACTATGAAAAAGTGATACAATCATTTACAGAATGAAGCATATCTGTTTATTAAAATGCATACATAAAACTGATTGTTTATGTAATATGTATTAACACAGGTGGCAAAACAAAGGAAAGCCACATGATGAAGTTTTTTCCAACAAATGCAGCCATTAACAAAGCGTCACTCACACAAACACAAAACAGTAATGCAACAGCCTTCAAAATCAACATAAAAAGTTTTTTGATAAAATCAAAACAAGTGTGATGGTTCATGCACGCAGTTCGGAGAATGCCTCTTTCTAATATAAATGTGTACCATAACTGCTAAGTTAATCTATACTTAAAATAGCCTACTGTAACACGTTTTGTATGCCTAAACGTGCATGTATTGTCTTCACACAAATATCACTGTATGGCAACTCATAGTTAACGAAGTAACACATTTAAACTGTATCGTTTTTCCGATAAAATGACTCATATTTTTATATTATGCACTCTGACACGAATTAGGAAGTACATTTGTAACAGCGCATCGTCTTGACAGCACATATTACCACAAACAACATGTGAGCAAAAGAACAGAGTGAAACAATCATTTCCTGAATTCACGAGCCAGTACATTTGTTTCTTCGTCCTTTATAAATAAGGATGTTAACGCTACTATTAACTAACCCACCACGCATAACACAAACATCTCAATTCACCGAAAGATGCGCTTGACAAAGTCCTACTTGTTGATCATTTGCACTGCAAGCCACAAACCAAAATCCACGCGTTCGCCTCGAATGTTGTAATGGCAGAGTTTTAGCTCGTCGCATCACGTAGATAGCAGTAAATTACGTGAAAGCCAACGTGCAAGAATGAGACTTGATAATGAACTTGGTTTGCCGCGGAAACTGGCTTAACTAGTCACGTCGTCCCTCCCTGAGCGTTTATTGAGATAGCGGTGTGGGTGAGTAAACAGCGGGTCATTGAATGAAGAACAAGTCCTTCCAGACACTTACCGCTCGCTCTCTGAGACAAGCTGGAGACAGATGTCTGGCCCATGTCGATATTCAATGGGCCGCTAAACAAAAATCATACGACGCCCCAAGAACTTGTGCAACAAAGCCCACTCGATCGACATAACAGCAGACTCATTTCACTCCTCCAACTCTGAGATCTGCTTCTCAAAAAAGCTTTTTCATACTTTACGAACTCGCAAGACACGCAATCGAACTCTTGAGTCTCCGGGTTGAAATGCCTATCATTCCTTTTTTGCTGATTGTAAGCAGTCAGAGGTCATAAGGAGGAAGTTTCAAGCCCCTCCTTGCTTCAGCCCTGCTTAAAGCATGGAAATGTATGTGGGTAATAATGTGTTGGCCAAAAGTGACATCATTAGAAAATACTAGATCAGGAGTGTCCGTGCTATTTTTGACTACACTGCTTTACTGTATTAAAAATGAAGCTAAAATACAATAAAACATTTTTTTTCTATTGAAAATGTCTGTTGCTAACTATCAGAGTATTTCTGATCAAGGAATGATAGTGTAAAAGTTTCCCTGAGTTTTACATCCTCAAACCAAAGGGAGTATAACAATAAAGCTGAACAAAATATTCATACAATTGAGGTCAAAAGTTGCATACCCCTTTTAGAATCATTAAAACAATTATTTTACCAAAATAAGAGGGATCATACAAAATTCATGTTGTTTTTTTTAATTTAGTACTCACCTGAACAAAATATTTCACATAAAAGATGTTTACATATAGTTGAATTTATACAATTTACACCCCCTTGATTCTTAATACTGTGTTCTTACCTGAATTTAGTTTAGAATTTTTTGTTTAGTGATAGCTGTTCATGAGTCCCTTGTTTGTCCTGAACCAGTTAAATTGCCTACTGTTCTTCAGAAAAATCCTTCAGGTCCCACAGATTCTTTGTTTTTATAGCATTTTGTGTATTTGAACCCTTTTCAACAATGACTATGATTTTAAGATCCATCTTTTCACACTGAGGACAACTATTACAGAAGGTCCAAATGCTCACTGATGCTCCAGAAGGAAAAAAACGATGCATTAAGAGCTGGGGGGTGAAAACTTTTGAACAAATGTGTACATTTTTCTTATTTTCCCTAAATATCATATTTTTTTCCATTTAATATTGCCATTCAGAGGCTACAGAAGATAGTTACGTTTCCCATAAGACAAAATAAGTTAAATTTACCCTGATCTTCAAATTCAGAAAGATTAGGGTAATTATTGATGATTTTAAGACTTGGTTGTCTTGAATAACAACACTTTTTACTGAGTCAGTTTCTGAAAAGACACATACCATAAGATTGACCTTCAAAAGCGGGGCATGTTATCGCTAAAACAGCAAAAGGTAACGTATACTTTAAATCTTTAAATAATAAATCATATACATTTCTAACATTTAAAACTGGCCCTGACCTGACCGGAATGAAAATACCCTGGTCTTGAGAACACTGTTCAACCTGAGTGACTCAGGAGTAAATGGCATCGCGGTTATATTGTTCACAATAAGACCATTTTCAAGGTTTGACCCTTTTAGGTGTTTGAAACTAACACTGTTAGCAAAAACACACGTGTGGAATCACACTGAGTCACAGCCCTTGTGACAACTTGACACGTAACTAGCCCCAGTCTCACTTATATGATACTGTACATAGTCTTCTGAATGTCAGTGTTTTAAGATTGGGTAGCACTTTATTTATTTTGCATAAAAAGGGAAGCCAAGTGGACACACTATCAAACCTCTGGTTCCATTTCTCCTTTTTGTTCCATGAGAATAAACGTGTTTTTTATAACAAGAAGACAGGTTTTATACCACCAAATACTAGCGTTGCTATAATCTTCAAGTTTGTTTGCAGCTAATGCTTTGCTTCCGTCAAAAGAGGCCAAAAGCTTAGGCTTCACACTCCCCCCTCCAACCCAGAGAGGGGGAGCAGAAGTTATGGGTGGGATTCAGAACAGGAAGCCTTACGAAAACAAGTCTACTCTAGAGATGTGATCTATTGTTTTGCACACAGCTAAGCTGAATGTTCTCATCAAGTATGAGATCTCCACCCCTTCCCCTCTTCCTGAAGGTCCTCCTTACCATCATAACACCACAGCCCTGAGTGCAAGCAGCTGGAAACCGTGTGATTTGTTGGTGTAATCTTTCTTTGTGCAATCTCTGCTTTGTTTTTGTACACATGGAATTATTATTTTTTTTAAATCAAGAAGGGTGACCTAGTATTGTGGTTTAGTATAAAGGTCACAAACCCAAATAGGGGAAACCAAAAACTGCAAAGCTAGTTGAACCCTGTCAACTATTCCCTACAGCTAGACATATAAAGCTAGTTAATCTAAAGCAGTACTTCTCAACCAGGGGGTTGGGGCCCACTATGGAGCCTGAGCAAACTTTCAGGATGATCTAAAAGTATTTAAATAAATAAATTATTTTTTATATATAAACAATCTAACTTCAGTCTAAATTAATTTGCTAGTAACTTATGTAGTATTTATTTAATGTTTTTTTTTTTAAATAACTCTCTTCTGCTCACCAAGTCTGCGTTTATTTGATCCAAAGTACAGCAAAAGCAGTAGAATACTATTTGAATACATTTTAAAATGTAATTTATTCCTGTGATTAAAGCTAAATTTTCAGCCTCATTACTCCAGTCTTCAGTGTCACGTGATCCTTCAGAAATCATTCTAATATGCTGATTTGCTGTTCAAGAAACATTTATTATTATTTTATTTATTTATTTATTTATTTATTTATTTATTTATTTATTTTCTTTGATTAATAGAAAGACCTAAAGAGCAGCATTTATCTGAAATAAAACGCTTTTGTAACATTATACACTATACCATTCAAAAGCTTGGAGTCGGTATAAGTTTTTTTGGAAAAGAAAGTCTAGAAATTAATATATTTATTTAGCAAGGGTGCGTTAAATTGATCAAAAGTGATAATAAATACACTTATAATGTTGCAAAGGAATTCTATTTCACATAAATGCTGTTATTCTGAACTTTTTATTCATCAAAGAAACCTGAAAAAAAATCTACTCAGCTGTTTTCAACATAATAATAATAATAATAATAATAATAATAATAAATGTTTTTGAGCAGCAAATTAGAATATTAGAATGATTTCTGAAGGATCATGTGACTGGAGTAATGATGATAAAATGCATCTTTGAAATCACAGGAATAAATTACATTTTAAAGATATTCAAATAGAAAACAGTTATTTTAAATAGTAAAAATAATTCACATTTTTACTGCTTTTGCTGTACTTCAAATCGAATAAATGCAGGCTTGGTGAGCAGAAGAGACATCAAAAATCTTACTGTTCAAAAACTTTTGCCTGGTAGAGTGTATAACTTACTATGTACTAAGTCTCACAATGTATATATTTTTATTTATTTATTTTTGGCTGGGGTTAGCAGAAGCCCTGAATGGCCTGTATGTGGTCAGAGTGGCATGTCAGTCTGATATCATGGTCTGGTCTGCATTTGTTCAGTTAACACTGACATAGAACCCTGTGTACCCTGATAACCCAGTTTCATACATAACACGCATTAAACACAACGGACTGACACACACATAGGTTCAACAGAATCCACAGCCAAAACAACACAGTTGTAAGGGCACATTCATTTTAAGATCATCTTTGATTTTCCATGTATTCTGCAGAGATTAAATGCACCTTAATATAGATACAAAAATTACGATTGTGCCAAACAACCTGTTTATTTTTAACTTAATAACCTTGAAATTAATGTGAAGAATATCTCCATTATAAAGAGTACCTCTGGGAAACTATTCAAGATGGCTACATTAGCATGCACACAAAAGAACTGAATCACAGTATTCTATGAGTTCCTGACATGCATCGATTATGGCCTCGGCCCAGGTTTAAAAACAGAAGGGGCGTATAGTGAGTCACCAAATCACAACACACCTCCTCATATCCTGACACTATTCCCGGAGAACGCTGCCATCTACTGACCAAACGCATACAGAGCGAATGCAAATGTCTCATTTGGGTAAAACAAACACATTTCTACTGGTTATATGGTTTGTGAATGTTTTTGCATGTATTCTGATGCTATTTGATCATTTACAATGTGAACCACTGTCAGCGCCGCTCAGAATGCCAGGAACTTTCATCACAACTTGTAATAAGTAAATCTGTTCAATCAAATGAAGTGAATTCACTTACTGGCACGATTGTTTGTCCACATGCCATACAGACGCTCTACCTGAACTCTTTTGAGAACATTTGAGAAGCTTAATCTGAATTCCAATGTAGCTTGATATCCCAAGAGACAGACGTCTCGACTTTGTGTAGAGAGAAAAATCAGTCCATTTGCTCTAGAGTGCAGCCTAAGTGCATATGGGAAGACAGTAATGGCATACAGCTAATATCGGCAAAGCGGATCTCTTTGCAACCCATCAAAACAAACGCAACCATCAAATGTTTACACAATGTCTATGTCTTTAAAACACAGTTTATCAGCTCATCCACCATTGTCTCTGCCTCTTATATTGTTAAAGGTAAAAGGTGCTGATCAAAATGATCAACTCAAGCCTCTGGAAGTCACCTAAATGGGTGCAAGGACCAAAACTTAAATGCAACATCACTGGAAACGACGCTCATCAATTATTAACTGCCAATCTCAGCACAAAATAGCAGCTAATTATTGTTTAAGTGATGCCATTTAGTTCCTTCCTCTGCTCAGATGATTTATTTATTAACTCTAAACTCAGAAAAAAGTTGTAGCGTGTCAAGATTCTCGCATTTCATCATGATATGCAAATATCTAAACCACAAAATCAGCTCTGCAAATTTAAGCAAGATCTAAAGATAATCGTCTTGTGCATCTTTCATTAACTATGATGCATGAGACATAAGCAGTTTTGTTAAACAAGCATCACCTATACATACAATTTGAGATACGACCTGCACAAACCACCAGATGATATATTGCTGGAAATGTTTTTGTAGACAACTGGCTCCTGTCGGGCCGTTTACCCAATGATGGAGCACAACAAGGTATAGCAAACCTTGTCGATCAATACTTGACATCCTGCCTGTAAGTGTTTTTCCCCAGCATGGATGGCTCTTATTTGGAAATCTGGGACATTTAATAATAGTACATCGCAGGGGGAGTGGAGAGCATTAAGTTTCACTAAGCAGGGAAACAGACGCTGATGATGCTCCCAACATTGGAGGACCAGCACTGTTCACCTGCTAAAGGGAGAGGTATTACCAGGACACTAAATCGTAAAGAAACACTCATTATGTTTAATAAAGGGGTTCAGTACTATATCGTTCAGTTTAACACATAACTACTTCAGATTTATGTGACAGGATACTGTATACAAAGGTAAGGTAAGTGTACTGATTCAAGCCCACTTTACAAAAATAACACAAAAAGGACATAAATAGCACATGTACATTAGTAAGCTGAAGGTTTTTATTCCTTTTTGCACTTTGTAAAGTAGACAAAGAAAAATTGAAAAGTTCAGATGCAAAATCCTCTAAGTGCTGTGTGAAATTTTCTTCTAAAATGAGCATTTTCACCAGGCTCCTATGTTTATGTTCAGTTATGTCACTTTAATGGCACTGAAAATAACTTATTAATTGCAATTAAAGTGAAATTACTAACCCTACACATAGAAGCCTGATAAAAAAAATGCTAATTTTAGAAGAAAATTTCAAACATATGTTGCCATGACTTAATAAATCATTTGTATTTTTTACAGTGTGCTCCCTGCAACCATTCATGATTAATTTATGTGAGTAAATGTGTCCAAAAACAGGCATTACTGAGGGAAAAGGAGTAGTATTCATGTGATCTCAATATGGCCGCCCCCATAAGCAGACACACTCCATGTAAAATAAAACACCTTTTATTAGCTTTCATCTTAAATATGCTTTTACAAAGAACTCATTCATTTTTTTGATGACTCATTCATTCATCATTTTTTTTTTTGTTTAAAATGTTTTAATGGTTTTTAAACTTTTAACAGCCATTTTCACAGCATTTTACACGTCAGCTTTGACAGATCACTAACAGACATTCACATGCCTCTTTTATTATAACAACATCTTATACCACATTTCCTGTGCATTTCCACTGACACAGCAGATCCACCTCTGTGAACTTTTATTACAGCATGAATGACCTACATCTCCATTCCTGCCATGAAAGAATAAACCTGCTTGCATGTAAACCCCTAATCTGAAAGGTTTTGCAAACCACTCCCAAACAAATATGAATTTGCTTTGCAAAATATCCAGAGGGAGGTTCCACTGTATAGTTGTGTCAGCCACAAGCACGCACATATACATGCACATAAGATTTGACAGAATGCATTTCAGGTAGGAAAACAATATCAAAGCAGTTAGACCTTGATTGACAACAGACAAACTTGTGTTTGCTCTGTTTTGGCACACATGACACCTGTGACGTTACAATCAAAGCAGTTCCTGTCAGATTTAACTCTACTACACACAGAGTCGTAGACACATGATATCTCTGTCAGATTTCCTCTTTGCTGCCAAAATGACAGAATGAGGGACTGAACCTACTAGGTGCATTTCTACGCTTTGACACAAAAAGCATTGCAAATCCAATCGAACATCTCATGACATGGAGCAAAAATAGGACAGTAGCACCAGTGCTAAGCCTATGTGTGTTTATTCAATGATTAAACAACATGCTAGCTGGATTCCCAGAATGTGAGCCGATAATGAAAACATCAATACAATGTGAGGCATGTTAAAGAGCATACAAGAGTGCACGTGTCAACAAACCATCCATACATCCACACAAGACTTCCCAACTACTCATAATATGCTATTTGAACCAAATAACCTAATCTGAATGAAGCCTAATGAAAACTTTCTGAACTCATTTAAGCAAGGTACTTTATCAATCTACATGCGCACACACACGTACAAGTGTCAAAAAGTTAAAGACTTACAGGCATGTTCCATGACTGGAAGGATATAAAAAAAACCCAGCTGCTCCAGTGAGATGGTCCTCAGTTTCCTTTCTCTCTGATTCCCTCTCTCTCTGCTTCGCACTCACTCTCTCTCCTCACTTCCTGTGGTGCTCTCGCAGCCGTCTTCTCTGCAGTGGTGCGCGGCAGGAAGAGCGGAGAAGGCTTGAGGATGACAAACAGCCATTACCTCCATTAAAGTGAGCTGACTGAGCCAGTCTGAGCCCATCAAGTGGAACCTCCCAGTCCACTGGGGCTTTCAGCTATCGCCTTTGGCTACGGGGAATGGGGTTGAGGAGGAGGGGTGAGTTGATGTAGCGTGAGACAGCTCTGTAGCCTTCATTAAATTACTAGCGTCCCGTTGAAACAGATGACTCTAGTCTTATCGCCAGCGTTAAGTTGTTTTACACGCTGCGTGCTGAGGCACATAAGTGAAGTGCTCGCCGGTGTGTGCGACGTGCTACATTCCAAAGGAAAGTAAGCCGCGTCGGGGTCAAGCCGGGCAGGGCCTCGTACAAGTGGGCTTGATGGGCGCGTTACTCGTGGGTGAGAATCTGTAACAATTTCTTCCAAATCTATTTTCGTGTTGCAACCTGACGTCAAGAATTGGCTGCAGTTCAGAGAGGATGAATCACTGCTTGAGAGTAGGTTTTCAAAGCTCACCCCTGTAGGCTGAGTGCTTACATGAACCTAAACTTTTTCTTAGCATTGGTCAACTGCAGAAGCACTATTCAGGACACATTAGTTTATTTGGATGATATTGTGTATTCCAAATTTACACTGCGAAGGTGGTACAGAAGCACTTCTGATGTGACATTTAAAAGGATAGTTCACCCAAAAATGAAAATTCTGTCATTAATTACTCACCTTCATGTCTTTCCAAACCTGTAAGACCTTTGTTCATCTTCAGAACACAGATTAAGATATTTTTAATGAAATCCAAGCTTTCTGACCCTGCATAGACAGCAACGCAACTACCCACGTCCAAGTCCATGTTGCATCAGTGGTTCAACTGTAATTTTTTAAATCTACGAGGATACTTTTTGTGCGCAAAGAAAACAAAAATAACAACTATTTAACCATTTCTTCTCTTCCCTGTCAGTCAACATGCGTTCACGAGAGTATGCGTAAAGGTACTTTGAAGACTGACACGGAAGAGAAGAAATTGTTGAATAAAGTTGTTATTTGTGTTTTCTTTGTGCACAAAAAGTATTCTCATAGCTTCATAAAATTGAACATGTCAGTTGCATTGCTGTCTCTGCAGGGTCAGAAAGCTCTCAGATTTAGGGATGGGCTATATCTTATCGTTTGCAATATAGTAAAAATATGGTAAAAATTTTCCTCACGATAAGAATTAGTCTTCCCGCGATAATAACGATAAAGTCTAGTTGTTGGCATTTTTCTGTGTGCGACCGTGCAGAGCTACAGTACATGGCAGAAGGCAAAACTAGGAGCTCCTTCTACAATCTGGAACTGGTTTGGTCAAAATTGTGCAATGCAACAAAAATCGTTCTGAGCCTTAAATAAATGTACTACAGTAGCACGTGTGCAATACAGTTTTGCATGTGTATGAGCCTGTTTACAAACCTGACAAAGATATCATTTACTGGCATGCTTTTTCTCCAAATTAACTTTATAACATAGTCAAGTGAGTGTTTAAAATAACCTTTTGTGATGAGACATATCACAGAATGAGGCAGAAATCATACAATTTTATTAGCATTATAAAAGCTATGTTGATTAGCATTATAAATATACTTTATCCTTATAAAAAATAACTTACCCAAAATTGCTTGAAGAACACAGACAAACCATATATTGTAGTAATCACATTTATTGTCTTCAAGCTTCCTCAGTTAAAATTTCTCTATCTGTGTTTCATTCAGCTACAGCGATAAAGCGGCGTCAGTATTATTACTTCTACTATAATTCATGTGGAGTTTCAGCGCAAGAGCCGAATCAGAAAGAGCTTTATTGGCATGTGTGTTTACACACACAAGGAATTCGTCTTGGTGTTAGGAGCTTCCAGTACAGAAAGTACAATCAATTGAATTCACATTCGAGTGAATTACACAGATACTACATTTCATGTGTACTCTAATGCTCACAACACTCTATTTTGGGTAAAAATAGGAAAGATAATACTTTTCTCTAAAGAAACAGGATTTCCTAAATTATTGTTATTGATATCGTTATTGTAATAATACCAGAAATTATTGCGAAAAATTTTTAAGCCCATATTGCCCATCCCTACTCAGATTACATCAAAAATGAGGATGAACAAAGTTCTTACAGGTTGAGGCTGAGTAATTAATGACAGAATTTTCATTTTTGGGTGAACTAACCCTTTAAGTCAGTCCATAAAATCAGTCCATACAGAGTGGATTTACAGTAATGCACTTTCAGCAGGCTGTGGGGTATTGCAAGCATCATGCAAAGTTACCGGCAAAAGGGTTTAGTGATGCATAAAATTTTGCACAGTAAAGTTAGTAAGTGATTTTATCTCACTAGTCTCATGTTAACACATACAAAACATTTAGGTCTAGCAATGTAGGACAGGAAGTTCCAGGAACGTGATTCTATCCATCAGTTGTTGATTGGATTTTAAGGTGTGGGTATTAGACAAAAATGAATATGAGCTTGCTGTTGATTGTGGAGAGACAGGGTTGAAGCAGACTAAATGATTGGAGAAGAACCATTTAAATAAATAAATAAAAGTAAAACAGAACCATAAAACCAAAGAGCAAACACAAACATTTGAATCACAGGAACCCTATTCTAGGACTGAATGTTTGGTCCATAGTTTAGAATCTTAAGTAGCAGTTAATGCTAGTAATCTCAACTAAGCATAAAGCACATCAATGCGGATATTTGTTTAAAAAAAAAGTGATGTCAAAGTCCAATCAGCACTTCCGAGAGCAATTAATTGCTGCTCTCTGTGTTGTTGAAACAGCAGTATTGCTGTTACATGATCACAGCAACACACAGAGATAGTCTTGTGTGCTTTTGGGATATTGTGAAACTGAACTGTGATATTTTAACCAAGCCAAGTTATCTTTTGCTATTTAAGTTAACCAGTGCTGAAAGAAAAGCACAAGGTGTGATGGAAAAGTCTTTCAAATAACGCAAAACAGCGCTGTCACTGATTTACACTCTATAAAAGCAGCAAATAACAGCCGTCAGGTTACATTATCACACAAGCAATACCATGCATAATTGCTTTTTTAACCGCAACCATGCTGAGACTAACCATACCAAGATTTTGTCCTGCTGGTGGGTTGACTCATAGATAATGTGGTATGTCTTAGCTCGAAATGCTCATAAATCGGTAAATAAACACCCTTCCGTTAAAATGTTGAATAAATGCAGACGCCATCCTCTCAGCTCTAAAAATACAACAGAGCATAGCAATTACAGATGAAAGGCATGATGGCCCATCTTCACATGTGCTCTTTGTGTGTCTGCCGAGAACGCCCACACTGTCTGACGCATAGAGCCGCTTCACGCTCCTACCAAAGACCGAGCTGAACATGAAGAACAAGAAAAGGAGGATGGGAGAACGAGAGAAGGGAACAGTCAGATCAGTGGACATAAAGGGCTCTTGTCATGAACTACTGATATGCCAGGAATAGCTGCCTTGCAAGAGCATTCACACCCCTTACGAGAAAAGAACTACAGATACCTAAACTGTGCCTTTACATGCACATCATCATCAGATTAGGGTCTGAATTCTGGTTAAGCCTTTATTTAAAGATATTTACTTGTTCTATAGCTATTGGAATATGACATACTGTATACATGATAAGCAACATATTCCAAATAAGCTAAAACAAGCACATTTTTCTTGTTACAAATGCAAGCTTTGGCCATTTATTATGCTGTCTTTAGCTATTTATTATATTTAATATCATAACAAATATACTATTTATTTACAAACACTGCTGTTTAAACATTTGGAATCAGTAATATTTTTAATTTATTTTTAAAGTAGTATCTTATGCTCCTCAAAGTACAAAAAAAAAGGTAATATTATGAAACATTATTGCAATTATTTATTTCTGTGATGTACAGCTGAATTTTCAGCATCATTACTCTAGTCTTCAGTGTCACGTGATCCTTCAGAAATCATTCTAATATGCCGATTTATTTTCATTTTTAAAAACATTATTTAACACTGAAACTATTACATTTTTTTTGGAATCTGTGATACGTTTTTCAGGATTCTTTGATGAATAAAAAGTTAAAAAGAACAGCATTTATTCAAAATATAATTTGTTTCTAACTATGCAAGTCTTTACTATCACTTTTTTTTTTTTTTTTACCAATTTAACACATCCTTGCTGAATAAAAGTATTTATTTATTTCAAAGAAAGAAAGAAGGAAAAAATTACTGACCCCCAAACTCTGAATGGTAGTGTATATTGTTACAAAAGATTTGTATTTCAAATAAATGCTGTTCTTTTTAATGTTTCATTTATCAAAGGATCCTGAAAACAAGTATCACAGTTTCAAAAAAAAATAAAAATAAATAAGCAGCACATCTGTTTACTGGAGTAATGATGCTGACAATTCAGCTTAGCATCACAGAAATAAATTCTATTTTAAAGTATATTAAGAGAGAAAACCACTATTTTAAATTGCAATAATGTTTTACAATATTACTGTGTTTTCTGTATTTTTAATCAAATAAACACAGCCTTGATGGGCAGAAAAGACTTCTTTAAAAAAAAGCATTTATTTAAAATAGAAACCTTTTGTAACTATTTTAAATGTATTCGCTGTCACTTTTCAATTTGAAGGATCGTTGCTGATTAAAAGTATTACTTTCTTTTAAAAAAAAAAAAAAAATCTGTATTATCTATATCACATACAGAATGAACTCATTATGCCAAGTCTCTACTGACACAATATCTCCCATGAAACTATTCAAAGGCTGTTTAAAATTCATCCAGAGGTGAGAGGAACAAGCTTTTAAGAGGGTAAAGAACAGAAAAGGTTCTTTAATGAGTTCTGTCTCCAGCGCACTGTTAGAAAAGGGCAGCCTCTCTCGGCAGCTCCGCTCTGCCGGCCTCCATCTCTGTGTCATTACGTGACTAATTGTGTGCAGAGAGGGACGACACACATCCTCACACCAGCATCAAAGAAGGCAAAACCTACAAATTAATCCAAACAAACAGAGAGCGAGGAGGCTTTCTCTCAATGCCTTTTCACCGTGTCGCACAATGATGTGAAAGATAAAGTGCGGGTTGCACTGAATGCAAACCACTGCTGGATGTATATTTAAATGTGTCCCTTACACGGCTCTTGAAACACAATGACGGGATCTTTGCAAAGACAGCATTAAGATCACGAAGTGATGGCTGACAGAGAGGAAATAGATGTACACTAAGTAGCATTAAGTGGTTGCAGGAACACAAACAAGACATTATGAATTATTAATGTGAGGCTTTGTGAAAAACAGTCATGGAGATAGACTTAAAACATTGCAGCACAGAATCATTCTTAGACATCAGAGCAATGCTGACAAGAACTGATGCATTGCGTTTCACTGCATGTCCACCTCCTGGTGGACATGCAGTGAAACTGCAGTGCAAAAACGCACAGTAATACAGTATTATTTTGTGTCACAGCAAAAAAAAAAAGCAAGTCATGTGCTGACATTAGGCATATTTAAAAACAGTTTATTTTGTGTTTTACCAACAGTATTTCACAGGAATAATGTTTAAAACTCATTTTTTAAATTATTGTATAAAAAAATAAAGAATTACATAAATGACAAGGCTACAGTATTGCAATGGAAGAATACAAAAGAAGAAATCCAATGCTTATATTTTTCAAGGAGCACTTACATTAATTATTCAGTAACACTGCTTATAATTTAAGTTTAATCAATATGTTTTCTAAATTGTCCATTACTATTGGGAATACTTCTCTAGGATGAGCCTCTCAGTAGAGTTTGCTAATGTAAACATTGATTTACAGTTTGTACAGTAGGTCACACCTATTTATAGTAACATTGCTTGTTTTTTTTTGAGAATGTTACTTAGCAGGGTTACACTGCCATTATAAGTAGTCACTAGGGATGTCACAATACTCAATATAATATCGAACCATTCGGTAGGACATCCACGGTTCAACACGCGCTTGTGAATTGCGGTTTTTCGGTTTTGTATTTAAATAATTTAATTTCTCTCGAAATTTGCTGTGTGCGCGCGCCCGTGATTTCACGTGCTGAGATGAGGAAACACCTCCCCGTTTTTGAAAAAGCATTACTTGCAAAGCATCTTCCCTTCTAGTGAAATGCAACGATAAGTCTTTCTAATCTTGTCCAACAGAAGAGAACATTATAACTTATTTTCACTTCACAGCATCAGTCGAGTGTTTGAAATAACTTTCTATTTTTGATCTGATGTGGTTTCTTATCATAGAATGAGGTAGACAATGTATGTCGATTAGCAATGGCTTATAAATATAGGCTACTATTTAATCAATATGGAAAATACCCGACATGGCTTGAAGAACACAGATAAAGCATATATTATTGCAGTCGAGTGTTTATTGTCCTTACATTTCATTATTCAAAACGTTTAACGTTATATCTTGTTTTTATTCAGTTGCAGCAATAGCGATGCCTTTATCCATATTAGAGATCTCTTTGACGCATGTGTATTTTCTGCACGAGTATGAATGAAACCCATCCTATTTTGCGTAAAAATAATACCTCTCTCAAAAGAAATATTAAGTAGACATATAATAATCCACGCTTTCTTACATGAGGTTTACATGAGTATTTTGTTGTTAATTAGATGCAAAAAAAAACAAAAACAAAACAAAACACACTAATGTGGCAAGCTATCAGAACAGAACCGAAAACCATGGTTAAAAACTGAGGTATGTATTGTACCGTGGATTAACTGTATTGTTGCATTTCTACTAGTCACACTAGTTCCAAGTGAGTCCAGGGTTATTAAAGTCAACTACGTTTAAACCTGGAAAAAATGTTTCTTAACAATTTAATAAAAGAAATATTAAATTAAATAAATTATTTCAGCTAGCTGCCGAGGCGACATTTTGCATTATAATTTTAAGTTTAACTTCATGTACTAAAATAAGTGAAAGGGTTAATAAAAACTATATAGACATACACTGCCATTGAAATTTGGGATCAGTAAGATTTTCAGTGTTTTTTTAAAAGAAGTATATTATGCTCATTAAGACTGCGTTTAAATGTAACATTGTGAAATAATATTACAACGTAAAATAACATTTTTCTGTTTGAATATACATTAAAAATCAAATTTATTCCTGTGATCAAAAATGAATTTTCAGAAGCCACTACTCCAGTATTCAGTGTCACATGTTTCTTCAGAAATCATTCTGTACTGATTTATTATCAGTTATTTTGTTAGAAAAGATTTATATTTTAAATAAATGCTGCTCTTTTTAACTTTTTATTCATGAAAGAATCCTTAAAAAAGTACCACAGGTTTCCAAAAAATATTTGGCAGCACAACTGTAGATAATTTGGCATCTAACACAGATAATTATAATAATAAATCAGCATATTAGAATGATTTCTGAAGGATCATGTGACGCTGAAGACTTGAGTAATGGCTGATGAAAATTCAGCTTTGCATTGCAGGAATAAAATATATTAAAATAGAGTTAATCTGAATAAATAAGCTTTCCATTGATGTATGGTTTGTTAGGATAGGACGATATTTGAGATATAACTATTTGAAAATCCAGAATCTGAAATCAAAATATTGAGAAAATCGCCTTTAAAGTTGTCCAATTAGCAATGCATATTACTAATCAAAAAATACGTTTTGATACATTTATGGTAGAAAATTTACAAAATATCTTCATGGAACATCATCTTTACTTAATATTCTATTGATTTTTGGCATTAAAAAAAAATCAATCATTTTGACTCATACAATGTATTGTTGGCTATTACTACAAATATACCAATGCTACTTATGTTATGACTGGTGTTGTGATTCAGGGGCACATACTGTATAGTAATAACATTTTACAATTTTACTTATTTCTGTATTTTTAATCAAATAAATACAACATTGTTGAGCATAAGAAACTCCTTTAAAAACATTACAAGTCTTACTGATCCTAAACTTTTTAACAGCAGTTAAAAAACTAAAAATGGCAAAAGCACACAGCAGAATTACTAAAAATGTAGCTAAAATATAAATAAAAAATATAAAGAATAAAAACTAATACAAAATATTACTAAAAGCTACAATAGCATTTCAATTATTCTAAAATAACAATGCATCAGTTTTTATCCTGTAATTTTAAAACAGAATGAATTTTATATCTCAATAATCAAACTGTACTTTTTCCTTTTTTTTAAATGTATGAGTCAAAAATAATTTTCTGCACTTGAAATCATCCCACAAATGCTGCCAAGTTTAAACTGTATTAAAGTGTGAGCGTGAAGGCCAATGTCTGAAACAAAACAATGAAATCTTTAACTGTTCACAGACACATGATGCAATTCATTTGACATTAACTGTATTTCTGTGAATACGCAGCCCAGCCTCGCTACACTCCAAAAATAATAAACAACTAAATTTAAATCTAGAACATTGATAGAACAAGAAAACTTGAGTGTGGTTAACTGAAAGGTGAGCTGTCAGGAAGTGGTTTTAAACTGTCATTTCCACAGATATACGAGTTCAACACTACAAACAAGTGCATCAAGCAATACAAAGACATGATATTTTTTATATATATATATATATATATATATATCTCATTAACAAGACTGAACTGGCTGCAAGATGAGGACTGTGCTCAGAGGCCATATGAAAACAGACAAGCATGTAACCATCTTTCTACTTGCCTTGAACATCTGACATGTAAAAAGGTCATACGAAACTGAACTATACTGAGCTCGACAGTGTTATAAGCTTTTCCACTGTCAGTATATCTAAACAACTTTCCACATGAGATCACCTCTCATTTTGATACATCAACAGAGATTGTGGTTAAAAGAAAATGTGTCAGACAACTAGGCAGCTGGGTTTAACATGGTTGAAAGGTTACAGAACAATGTGGGTGATAACATTTAAACCAGACTTTCTCTGAATGTGCTTACTAATTACAATTGGTTTAGAAATTATATCTCTCCAGCGAGGCAGGACATGAAACCACAGAGCAAAACCTTTAACACAAGCCTGTACAAAACTTCACAGTGTTTAGCAGCCATAAAATACGGAGGAAGGGACTTCAATCAAAGAAAAACAAAGGAAAGGAACATAAATATTATTAAGATTGTAATTCATACTACTTATAGTTGTATTTAAACTCTTGTTATTTGACTAAAGTGGCAAATCTTAATCATAAATTCAAGAGACAACTTACTTGGTTGCACTAGACTTCTTTTTTTTAAATTCCAAATATTTAGAGCACAAATGACACAGGTTTAGGGTATCAAGTGGTTGCTGTCAACATTGTTCTATCATTTTATCTTTTACAAGAGGAAAACCAACAGGCCGCATGCATCACATGTCAATATCCTGTTTGGGTTTATATGCACCATCTTGAATTTAAGCCAATGCTCGGACAACATTTAGGCCCAACGGATGTAATTTTTGCACCTAGTCTCACATTGCATATAAATACCAAAATTTTCTCATTAGATTCAGTCAGTGGGACACTGAATTTGTCATAATGCACATCATGAACCATTGAAATGTTTGAAAAATAAAAAACAAATAAGCAATATACACTACCAGTCAAAAGTTTTTGAACAGTAAGATTTTTAATGTTTTTCAAAGACGTCTGTTCTGCTCACCAAGCCTGCGTTTATTTGATCGAAAGTACAACAAAAACAGTAAAATTCTGAAATATTTTTATTATTTAAAATAACAGTTTTCTATTTGAATGTATTTTAAAATGTAATTTATTCCTGTGATTTTAAAGCTGATTTTTTTAGCATTATTACTCCAGTCACATGATCCTTCACAAATCATTCTAATATTCTGATTTGCTGCTTAAATTTTTTATTTACTTAAATTATTGCTACTTAAATTATTATTATTATTATTATTATTATGTTGAAAACAGCTGTGTAAAATTTTTTCAGGTTTCTTTGATGAATAGTAAGTTCAAAAGAACAGCATTTATCTGAAATAGAATTTATAATTTTTAATGATAAAGACATTATAATGTCTTTATAATGATAAAGACATTATAAATGTCTTTCATATCATATCTTAAAATATCCTTTCTGAAAACAGGTCATTCATTGGAGTTGGACACTGCACCAGCACAATCTGATATTAATGAACTTGATTAAAAATAAATACATAAATAAATGAATGCTAAATAAACATCATCCTACCTGAGCAGGCTGAGCGGAGTCTGGTCATTATCCTGGATTTAAAAGCTGAAGTATCACTTAAAGAACGAACTCGAAATACAGGAAACACCTGTGGAAATGTCTTTAGGTATGAAAAACTGTCTTCCTCCGCCATACCGCTGTTTTGCTTGTATATTAAAAAAATGTAGATTCGTTTCAGTGTCCTGTAATTTTGCTTTGAAGGTAACGCTGCTAAAATCTGATGCTAAGTTCCGTCTGCAGATCTTTACCCGTCAGTTTGTCGGTAGTAATGAGGAACTCCGTTCACCTGTTTAGAAGAACTCAACTTTCAAAAACGCGAAGTGGACTAGCTACTTCTCACTAGTCTCACCAGAAGTTGTGCAAGTCTTTCCTCTGCAAATAATCCTCTGCATGACATCAGCAAACGAGACAGAAACGGAAACACCTCCATCAAAATGATAATCATCTACAAAGACTTTTATCCGGAGGAAGACTGAGGTCACGCTCTTCGAAGCTGCAGTTCCGAATCATCCCTGTGGGGGGCGACAAGATATGGAGTTGTAATACAAAGAGTTTTTTGTTTGTTTGTTTGTTTATTTGTTTGTTTGTTTGTTTTCAAATACGAAAACATGTACTTAATGTGTTAAAAACATAAGGGTATCAACCTTTTTCTTCTTGTACGAGTGGGCGCGGCGTTTTGTAAATTTTATGGGTTTGGCTTCGCCGTCCAGCTATTTTTAGTTGTACAAAACAGCTCGTTTCGTTGCTTAATATAGCAAAATTGGTGTGACTTACCATATTATGTATTATCTTAATTATAAACACACTGGTTTGTAGTGTTACCGTTTTACCGTTTACTGCAGGTTGTTATTCTTCTCGGCCAATAAACCATTAGTTTCACCCATAAGCTTACTTATGCGTTGAAGAAAAAGTTGGATAGGCTTTAAATTAGACATTCAGATAAGATTATTTTAACATATGCTACTGAGGTAAGATGACCCCGTTCTATGCTCGGGACAAGAATGTTTGATTTGGGATTGTACTACATTAACGATCAGAAAACAGTATTGCAGATGACCGTAACTTCTAAAGATACTACTATTTTTGTAGTATTTTCTAAAAAAAAAATATAACACGTTTTTTAAGCCATTTCATAAGGGGTTCCGTGACTCACCCAGTTTCCTGTTTTTCATCTGACGAATGTCACATCTATATCATAGTGTTCTTTCTCAACCCATTAGTCTGACATCATGTTTAAGGTAAATATGGTACCGTGTGGTTTCCTCTTACTAAACTTGTTTATCAACACACAGTAGCTGGTTTGAAGCTGAACACTGTGGAAACTGAGTCTCTCAATATTGTGTTAATGTGTAACTAGGTGGACTGGTCATCATGCGATATATGTTATTTAAATACTGGGTAGACCCTCAGTCCACCATAGTCCAGCTCTAGAATCAGCAAAGCATCTAAAGGTAAACAGGAGATCTGTCTTTTTATCTTTTTTCTCACATTTATGACTGATTATCTATGCCTGTGATTAAAGAGTTATCATTAAAAGATCCCGATAAAGCTTTTGGCTTAGTTGAATTAGGCTTAACGATAATAACTGATCCAGATTTATTACTGCATCTCAGGTTTGCTCTGAGTCTTTGAACAGTAATTTCTGGCACCAATACATAAACAACTATATGTATAATTTTCTATATATTTCTTTAAAAATTGTATTTTAATTGTATTTTGTAAAGTAGTCTTTATAAAATATTGGAATGTTTGATGCTCAAGAAATATTTCTTATTATTATCAATGTTGAAAACTCTTGTTCTGTTTTTTTGTGGAGACTATAATACATTTTTGGTTTTGAATCTGGTCCTTTTTTTTTTCGTGGTGTAACAACAAAAATGGGCAAAAGCCCTCAATAATTAGCAGTTTTTCTTATATTTTTTTTTGTAATGAAAACAATAGCTGAAATTCCCCCAAAAAACAAAACTTACAGTACATTCATTTTTTCATACTTCATTTTGAGTATGTGGGTGAAAAGAAAAATAATATTATATAAAATAAAATAATAACATAAAATGATTCCCCATTATGTTCTTACACGCAACAGAAAAAATAACAGAAAGCTCTTGTCCTGCTTAATATTTTTTTTTGGAGATAATATTTTTTTCTTTCTTTTTTCTTTCTTTTCTTTTCTTTTGTTTTTTTTATTTCTTTAATATTGACAGAGATCTTTCGTAAAATTGTATACAATTTTATATACAATTTAATAAAAAAAAATTGTATTTTAATTGTAAATCATTGGTAAAGAAATATTATTATTATTATTATCAATTTTGAATCATATTATCAAAATTTGTTCTGTGTAATATTTTTGTGGAGACTAAAATACATTCTGAATTTGAATTTGGTAATTTTTTTTCTTGGTTGTGTAACAACAAAAATGAGTAAAAATTCTCAATGATTTGCTATTTTTTAAATATTTTTTAGTGAAAAAAATTGCTTTTCAAACAGCTAAAACTGACACTACATGCTATTTGTGTTTTCATTTATTTTGAGTATTTGGGGAAAAATAAAATAAAATAAAATAAAATAAAATATGGTCCTGCTTAATTATTTTTATTTATTTATTTATTTTTTTTTGTAGTGAAAACAATGGCTAAAATTCTCCAGACAGCTAAAACTGACACTACATGCTTTTTTCCGCGTATGTTTTCTTACTTAATTTTCAGTATTTGGGTGGAAAATAAAATAAAATAAAATGATTGCCCATTATGTTGTTACACGCAACAGGCTCTTGTCCTGCTTAATTTTTTTATTTTATTTTTTTTTCTTTATTTGAAGTTTCTTTAATATTGACAGAGATGTTTCGTAAAATGTTAAATATTTTTACTGTCACAAAAGCATTAATTTCTTTTTAAAAATTAGCTCTTGTTTTGTATCTGCATGTTATCTAAGAGTGTTTTGAACTACACGATGAAGCAAAACTGGAATGTACTTGTTCGACTCTTTGCTTTATCTGACTCATGTGTTCTCTGCTCTTTGCTTCAGTCGGGTTATTGCCCTCAAATGCAGCACAGTACAGAGACCTCAGCTGCTGTAAGGCAGAAACTGGTCAATTTATTCTGTGAAAACTGGGGGTGGAAGAGCAGAGATCAATCAGCCGTAGCAAACAGCCACCTGTTGGTTATGAAATGCAAAAAAAGTGTTGATATGTCTATTATAATTCCACGTAGTGTGCAGTAAATTGTCAGTATTCTCATAATCAAATCAGTTTAATATCCAACAGGCACACCTCAAGGATTTCCCATTAAGATGAACAAGATGTTCCTCACTCTCTTTATGGTTTCCTGCTTTGCAATGGGAACAGCCAATCGAGTGTACGTTCACCCTTTCAACCTGTTCAGCTCTGAAAACATCAGCTGTGAGGTTATTCAGATTGAGGAACAAAAGCCCTTTGAGACTGTCCATCTAACTCCTCTTCAGGACAGCACCGAGCCGGACCCACGATCCAGCAGCTCCACAGAAAACCTGACAAACCTCACCCAACGGACTGCTGTGTTAGCAGAACTGCAGAATTCACTCGGGCTGCGCATGTACCAGGCACTTAGTCGTACAAAGACGCATGGAAACACACTGCTGTCACCCCTAAATGCCTTTGGGGCTTTGGTGACCCTCTACCTGGGAGCATCCAAAAAGACTGCCATTTCCTACCAACAGCTGTTAGGACTCAACTTGGAGTCTAAACAGGCGGACTGTGCGTACTTCATTGATGGACACACAGTGTTGCGTACGCTCCAGGCCATCAGCGCGCATGTAGACGAATCTCAAAATGAGCTCAGGACCCTCGTGTGGACTTTCATTAACAGCGACGCTGACCTTTCCAAAGACTTTTTACGCGGAACACAAGATTTCTCCGATGATTCTTTTGTCCGAGCAGTGGACTTCACAAAGGCAAAGGAAGCTGAAGTGCAGGTGAACAACTTTATTCAGAAGACATCAGACAGCAAGGTTAAGGACCTGTTTAAGGGTGTTACTCCAAAAACTGACCTGCTGTTTGCTAGTTCAGTGCATTTTAAAGGTGAGTGATTCAAAAATTATTCGAAAATGTAAACGGTGTCATCCTTGGCCTCATTTAACTACGTATATTATAATATATATAAACAATTATAATATATATAAACTTCATTTAGAATCTTGAAAGACTAAGTGACATCAGTAAGACTTTTAGCAACCCCCCTACCTTTCTGTAATTAATTTTTTTTTTTTAAATAAAATAAAATAATTGCCCATTTTTGTTGTTACATGCAACAGAAAATAGTAGGAAATAGAATCATGGAGGCACTTCAAAAATGAAATGAAATAAAATAAAATTATTTAGGGAGAGGAAAAAGCCTATTTTTAGGCAAAACAAAAAAATAATCACAGAAACTCTTCAAAAAAAGAAATAAAATAAATAATTTCCCATTTTTGTTACATGCAACAAAAAATAACGTAGGAAACAGACGCATGGACGCACTTCAAAAATAAAATGAAATAAAATAAAATAAAATAAAATAAAATGAGTATTTAGGGAGTATTTTGTTTCATGCAAAACAAAAAATAGACTTACAGAGACTGAAAAATAAAAATAAAATAAATAATTACCCATTTTTGTTACATGCAACAAAAAATAATGTAGGAAACAGACACATGGATGCTCTTCAAAAATAAAATAAAATAAAATGAGTATTTAGGGAGAGAAAAAATATTTTTATTTTATGCAAAACAGAAAAAACAGACTCACAGAGACACTTCAAAAATAAAAATAAAATAAAATAAAATAAATAATTAACCATTTTTGTTATATGCAACAAAAAATGATGTAGGGAACAGACACATGGATGCACTTCAAAAATAAAATAAAATAAAATAAAATTAGTATTTAGGGAGAGAAAAAAAACTTTTTTTATGTTATTTTATTTTACATGCAACAAAAAATAATGTAGGAAACAGACACATGGACACACTTCAAAAATAAAATAAAATAAAATAAAATAAAATAAAATAAAATAAAATGAGTATTTAGGGAGAGAAAAAAGCCTATTTTTATTTTATGCAAAACAGAAAAAATAGACTCACAGAGACACTTCAAAAATAAAAATAAAATAAAATAAAATAAATAATTACCCATTTTTGTTACATGCAACAAAAATTAATGTAGGAAATAGACGCATGGACGCACTTCAAAAATACACTGAAATAAAATGAAATAAAATAACATAAAATAAAATGACCCATTTTTGTTGTTACATGCAACAGAAAACAATGTAGACAATGTAGGAAATAGACTCATGGAGGCACTTCAAAAATAAAATGAAAATAAAATAAAATAAAAATGGCCCATTTTTGTTGTTGCATGCAACAGAAAATAATGTAGGAAACAGACTAAAAAATGTTAATAAAAAAATTATTTCCTTTTTATTTTTTATTGTTTTTGTTTTGTTTTGTTTTATTTTGTTTTAGGCAAAAACAGTGCTTTAGTGGCTAAAATACCCCATTATAGCCTATCAAGTATTTAAAAAAAAATAATAATAAGATAAAATAAAATAATTACCCATTTTTGTTGTTACATGCAACAGAAAATAGGAAATCGACTCATGGAAGCACTTAAAATAAAATAAAATAAAATAAAATAAAATAAAAAATAAATAAATAAATAAAATACCAATTTTTGTTGTTACATGCAGCTGAAAATAATGTAGGAAATAGGCTCATGAAAAATTAAAATAAATAAAAATAAAATAAAATTGCCTGCTGTACGCTGGGATTTTGAAAATAGCTTTTTAAAATCTGTAACTTTTTCCAGGTAACTGGAAAACTGCTTTCCAACCTGAAGCAATCAGCGATCGGAAGTTCTGGACTCATGAGAACTCAAGTGTGGAAGTCCCCTTTATGATGCACACTGGAAACTACATGTACTTCAACAACGTTGGCAGGAAGTGCTCTATAGTTAAGCTTGGTCTCAGCAAGAGGACCTATATGCTGCTAGCGCTGCCTCATGAGGGAGCCAGCCTGCAGGACATTGAGAAGCACTTCTTGACCATCATACCCACATGGCATCGAAATCTAAAAGAAACGTGAGTACATGCTTGGTCAGAGAAAGTGCACTGAAAAACCTTAAAGACCAGTCACAGATTTATTTGTGTGTTGGCAGATATCTGGAACTATCTTTGCCCAAATTCTCCTTGACTGCTGTGACAGACCTGAGATCAGTTCTGTCTGAAATGGCTGTGGAGAAATACCTCATGGGCTCTGACGCCAACTTCAGAAGACTCAGCAGCAAGAAGAACTTCACTGTTGATGAGGTAAAATTCTGTTTAGAGTTTGCATCAATTAGGACCAGTAAAATCTGACTTTGACCAGTTTAGACCAGCTGTAACACTTACAAATACCTACCTTTGGCTTTGGACCAACATGGTCCACATGGTTCTTTTCATTACTGTAAACCACACGACAACAGTAACCTCCATATATCTTACAGGTCCTCAACAAGGTTGTGTTTGAGATGACAGAGGGAGGATCAGAGGTTCAGAACAGAACTGAAGATGGAAGTGTTCCCCATAAAGTCACCGTCAACCGGCCGTTCTTCTTTGCTATTGTTGAGGGGAACTCTAATGCCATACTCATGCTTGGTAAAATCGTCAATCCAACAACCTAAAACAACCTCCATTTTGGTGGTGACTGTGTTTTACTGTTTCTATTCAACTCATAAATGTATCTTAAAATAATGGATAACATCATTATAAACAGTCAGTGTCAACTTGTTATATGTTTGCTCAGACAATCTTTTTAAAAATTTTCTGGACTTTATATTTTAGAATCTGCTAATTCAAAATGTTTCATATAGAGTTTGTTTCTAAGTATAATACAGTTACTTGAATTAATTGCAATTATTTTAATGATGCATTCATAATAAGAAATATGTATAAACTCCATTTATGTACTGTTAAAATGAATTCATTTGTAATATTTATGAATAAATATGACTATGAATAAATATGACGAATACTAGTTTTTAACTAAACTGCAAAATGACTCAACAAAAAATGTAAGAAACCAGAAATGATGTAAATAAAAGTAACTACAGTATCTTATGTCATAATCATTAAACATTTAAGCCACATTCACACAGCAGCAGAATACAGTTGTCGGTCCTGTATTTGAGTCCTTAATACGGTTATGTTCACACACAGTACGGTTATTTACGAGTGTGATTCCGCAATCTGTAATCGTACTCACACCCGTACATTTTCAGGACTCACAACCACAATGTCGGAAAACATGAGCTGTGTGAATTTTAACACATCAACAACGTGTAAAATATGCATATTTGACACCTATTATACAAGTATTTCATACTAGTTGTTGCTTATGCGTGAAAAACAAGCATATTAAAAACGTGTAAACAACGTGTATTTAACACGTGAAATATGCGTCAAATACACGTTTTATTTGTTGACGTTAAAATGCACGTATTTTTGAACCACTTGGCCTTCCATAGTCCTACTCAGTTCACACAGCGCGTTTTCCGACAATGCGGTTGTGCAGGGTTGCCAGATTTTCAGAACAAAACCCGCCCAATTGCTGCTCTAAACTAGGCCAATTGTGTTTTCAAATTTCAGAGGATACATATCACGTTATTGAGGACGCTTAAACCCGCGGACATGAAAACCCACGGCAACAGTGTTAAAGTAACCCAATTCCACTGGAAAACCACAGACTTGGCTGCGGTTGTGAGTCCTGAGAATTTACGGGTGCGAGTTCGGTTACAGAATGCAGTTGTCACACCCGTGTTTTTGAACCATTTGGCCTTCCATAGTATGGACAGCTAGTTGTCCGTCACATTATGCAGTGCAAAATAGAGCCGTTCTGTTTCACAAACGTGCGTCTACCGTGTGTTGTGTGTTTTTATGTGGGGTTTCGGTAACTTACAGTGACAGAGAAGTCAGCTGTGTGTCATCTGAAAGTTTTATATCCATTCTCCACCAGAGACGCTCCCGTCAGTTTTGTGTTCTGCGCACGACTCAAAAACTCTGCTCCCCACCCAAATATAAAAACTGCTGTCGGTTAAATAAGACTGGACGATTGGACTCTTGTCGTGTCAGAAAGTGATAAGACTAAGAAAGTTTCATGGACGTCAACATCTGTGATATTCGCTATTGTTACTGGTAAGGAATAGGGGTTTGACTCCCCTTGCACTTTCATACAGACGACATTCGAGACGCTACTGTAAGCTGCTTACTTTAGGCAGTAAGGACTGGATCATTTAAGCACATGAGCAATAAACAATTATTAAGGAAACTGCTATGAAAAGACACCTAAATCGTAATTATGCATCTAAAATACACACACATTCAGTTGACGGGTCACTGACCTTTTCTAAATGTTCAGCAAGGCCATTTTAGTAACAAATTAACTCTGTACACAAACCACACTCACAAATATTTCACACCATCTTCATTTTTTTTATTGTTAAATCTTAGTAGTCCCATTCTTACCCAGTGAAACAAACTCCAACACCCATTTTGAAAAAGAAAAACCGAGGTAACGTGAGCATTAAACCTCTTTAGCGTTTGCACCGTTGATGCTATTTGGCAGGGTTCACCCAAGCTAATGTCTGAGGAGAACAACTGTTCAAGTTGAACACCTGTGTTGTGTGCAATTTCTTGATGTAACCACATATGACAGGACACAAGAGCTTATAGCACTTTATATGTTGAGTGCTGATTGGTTCATATAAAAAACTCTATTCATTTCTCCAATAAGTTTGAACCATACATTATATGACTCTCCTGGTCATATTTTCCCATATAGTTCAACAATAAATAACTTATCAGAGAGTAAATCACATTCTTTTAGCGTGCTCCTTCTCTAGAGAGGTTGAGATAGCTGCTATTAAATCAGTAGAGGGATTGCAGAACTTCATGAAACCACTCCTGGAGCCGATACTGAGCCATGTGGCATCATTCGGATCAGTAACCATTTTGGACCCTACTTTTGATCATTGTGGTTTAGGAGCCTGTCTGCTCCGCTGAAGCTAGATCTCTTGCTTCCTTTACCAGTTCCAGCAGAGAAGAGAACATGGTGATGTCGCTTGGCTGAAGCCCCATCTTCTGAATCTTGGGTAAAAAGAGAAGTATAATGAAGCGAACCTGATACGCACAAATAGGAGAGAAAAGCTGAACATTCATCAAGAACCATGTTTATACCTGCTCTCCAAGATACTCCACATCCAGTGCCAGCTGCAGACGGATCTTACTGTCATCTGATGGCCCTGCATTGACGCCTACGGTGCTGGTGGTGGTTGTTTTCCTAGCCTGTTTCAACCGCTTTAGACTTTCCTCCATCTTCCTCACCGAGCTCAGCACATCCGATATAGTTTCGAAATATCTATTAAACACAAACATCATTTTTTTAAACAAAAGTTCTTCAACCTAGAACTAATAAACTAGATTGCCTAGATGTTTCTTAATCATCAATTTCATCTCTGCTCTACCTATGGGTGCAGTCTGAAAGTGTGACACGGAGCCACTCCTGGATGATAGAGTCTTTCACCATATTTTTGGAGTCAGTGACCAGCTGATGGAGCGGCTGAAGTGCGTTGTCCATATAGGCTGAGGCTCTGGTGGGCACTTCCTATTAATGAGAAAGCAACTGTTAAGGCCAGAGCACTGAGCATTTTCTTGTTTGCATGTAGAGGAAAATGAAAACTTGCAAAACAACAAATTGGCACTTCCAGGGTTTTAAAGTGACCCTATTATGCCATTTAAAATATTGCCTTTCATGCAGTGTGCAGCTGTAACTGAGTGCAAACGATCTGCAAAGTTGTAAAGCCAAAAGTGGACAATAAACAATATTGTCTTCCAAAATAAAGAATCGACTCTGAACAGCCTGAACGAGTCTTCAGTGATAAGTAATTCGAATCCCACTTCTGTGACAGCTACACATCACAGTCTAACACATTTGCATAACGGCCGCCTATGTTCTACGCTGGCCGGGCACGAACAACCTGACCCGCCTTAAACACGTCATTTTACTGACAACTCCTTTTCTAATCTTGGGGAGTTCAACACAGGATTCACAAAACGCTTGCTTTACAAAGATGGTTCAATATCCAGTTTATTTGGACCAGCTGGCTTAACTAGGAATGTTTCCATTACAGATTTGTGCTATTGTGATATTTTATAAATGTCGATAAAAAAGCATTGCGAAATGACGGCGTTTCCATTAACCAATGCTAGTGACTAAAACGTAATTTTTTTTCTCCTGCGAGAAGTCATTGCAACTAATTTTGGTGGGATTTTGGCTATATTTAATTGAAGGCATATGTGTGTATATTTACAGAAGGAGTGCGGCTGGTATAAACACAAGCATTGACTAGAGTGGCCGTGATGCGCTCTGGTGGCCTTGTTAATGGCAGAGAAAGCCCCTTATACTTAAGAGCGGCCACTATGAAGTGTTTATTGGAGGATATAGTGCATTGAAAATTGATCATATGACTTTTTACATATGCCATGTGAGCTGTAAATGCAGGGAAAAAAATCCCTTTCCATTGCAGTTTTGCAAAATATTTCTTTTTCGAATTGCCTGACAAACCACCTCAAGCAAACGTGCAGACTTTTCTGGTGATATATGGGAGTTTTTGTGAAATTGTGAGACTGACCAATCAGAGCAGAGTAGGCTGACAGAAAGGAGGGTTTAGAGCAGAGTTGCTCAACCCTGTTTCTGGAGATCTACCTTCCTGCAGAGTTCAGCTCCAACCCTGATCAAACACACCTGAACCAACTAATTAGCATCTGAAGGAGCACTTGATAATAACAGACAGGTGTGTTTGATCAGGGTTGGAACTAAACTCTGCAGGAAGGCAGATCTTCAGGAACAGACTTGGGCACCCCTGGTTTAGAGAGACTGAATCTTTGAACTGCTTTGAACGAATCATTTGAGAATCACTGGTAAATGAAGTGATATTAATAGCATATTTTGAGAAAACGAAAGTGTTGTTTGACTTTGCATTCATGTAAACCTATTGTAGGATACTCCCAAAACAATATGTGACCCTGGACCACAAAACCAGTCATAAGTAGCATGGGGATATTTGTAGCAATAACCAAATTTAAAAAAGTACACTGTATGGGTCAAAATGCTATTAAGCAAAGGTCATGTTTCATGAAGATATTTTGTTTCTTACCGAGAATATATCAAAACATAATTTTTGATTAGTTATATGGATTGCTAAGAACTTCATTTGAAAAATTGTAAAGGTGATTTTCAAACAGTTGTATCTTGGCCAAATATTGTCCTATTCTAACAAAGCATACATCAGTGGAAAGCTTATTTATTCAGCCTGATGTATAAATCTCAATTAAAAAAAAATATTGACCCTTATGACTGGTTTTATGGTCCTGGGTCACATATTAGGAACCTTAAAAATGGCATGATTAAAAAGCACTTTAAAGTATGTAACAGAAGTAGCTACAGACTTCTTTCACATTGTTACATACATCAGAGTGAAACAGATTATCAAAAAAGAAAAAAAATGTAGTGTTTTGGGTCTATCCAGCGGTTGTTGATCCATTGTTGTCACTTCCAACCGTTTATATACGTCATGAAATTGTCTGAGAGATCTGTTATTTAACTAAGTAAATATTGCAAGGGAAAAAAAAGTCAACCAAATAATTTATAAACATTTCAAAACAAATCAATCCAAATGTGTTTTTTTTCTTCCCAGCCTGTCTCCTGTCATCCTGAATGACTTTTAAATATTACATGGGCATTAAACTCGACCTTGTTAGTCCTTCGATAAAGTCGTGGGACTTCCGAAGCGTTTTTCAGGAAACGAATGCTCCTTTCTGTTAGATGCTGAGTCATTCTGCTGTTCAGTGTGGGGATGCAGCTGGACAGGGATGCACTGGAATCCTTCAAGGCTTCTGGAGCACCAAACAGGAAACAAACGTATTAACTTGGGAACATTAGATAAGGCATCATAAATGGCTTCAAACTCCAGAACAAACCTGTAACAACAGCAAAGTTTTTGAATCCAATACTCTCCAATTTTGCCTTGATCATCTCAGAAATGTCTGGAATCTGAAAACAGAGAAAAGGTATTTCTCACTTGATCCAAATTATATCTAAATTAGACTTATGATCCATGTAAAATGAAAATCTGAATTACCTGTCCTTGTAACTTATCAACATCAGCTGCAATGAAGACGAGCTGCTTAGTAGACAAAACAGTTGGGCCGCCAGTTTCGCTATCTGCGTCTTGTGATGTGCGGCTCGATGTGGAGGAAGCAGAGCTTGGGAGGGATCTTACCGAATCTTTGCTAGTCTCTGGGGGAGGTGTTTTTGTTAGAACCTGTGGGACGAAAAACAAAGACGTAAATAACAATTCTATTATGATTCACATTGTTTCCAACAGAAAAGCTTTACCTCTGTAAGAAAGTTGGCGTATCTGGAAATCAGCTGCAGTGTTAGTTTCCAAAATCGATGAGCAAGAGGTGCCAGGTACACCTGGTCAGCCCAGCACCTGCACACACAGCTCCACAACACCTCAGTCACCTGCAGGTGGTAGCTGCTGCCCGCTGAGTTCACAAATACAAAAAGCACACCGGATGTAAGTGGTAATCAGTTATTAGTGCTCTTATACAAGTAACAGCTATATTTATCATGAAAAGCAAGTCAACAGATGCACAGAGAAGGCAATACCACACATCTCTGTCTACATGTGTTAAAGGTGTTGTTTATGATGTGCATTCATTCTTACATTAGCCCTAATACACTGACTAACCTGGAGCTGCCTCTAGTCCATCAGAAATGGCATTTTCTAGACTTCCAGCAATCTCCTTGAACCTAAAAAAACAAATCCAGGTCAGAAAGTCAAGAGACAGCTGTAGACACAAAGACTTCAAAGTGGCCTCTGCTACACAGCAGTAACATTTATTCTTAATGAAGTTCTCAATGACTTCATTCTGGACTTCAGACAAATACTAATTCTGTTTTAGGCAGAACATTAAACAACTGAATAGTGATCTGAAAGGTCAGACTGGTAATGGAGAATCCATTACACAGGTCCATATTTAGCTGTATGTGACTTTCATGTGGGCTGATGCACAGGAAGTATGGGGGAATGAAACAACATTGACAAATGGCAAGTGTATTTTTACTCAAACTTTTACCAGTCCTTTTCACCTATGAAATCAGACTTTTACATTTAGTCTTATAGTTGTAGCAATTAACAAAATTATTGATTAAATACAATTTAATTATACTTAAATATAATTTAATTGGAATAAATAATCATTAAAAAGAAGTCTTTAAGTATTTAATAACTACAGTAAAAAAGCAAACATTGTGTCAAATCCAGTATGTTGAACCATAAAACAAATACAACACAAAAACTACTGAATTTCACTACAAGACCTCAATTCCAAAGAAAAGCAAACACATTTTACAGGCTTAACTGGCTTGAACAAACTAAGATAGCAGTGGACTTTATAACCAACGAATAGTAATCAAACATCACAGAGCAAAGACTGTTCAGCCTAAAACACAGATCGATTCATATCCAAGGCGATTATCTCTCTTTAAATATATTGCACAAAGAACAGAATCCAAGCTGCACATGAGATTCCCAAGAATGCTGAAAAAAAAAAACCCTGTTTAGTCACAGGGTAAGTTTACAGGAAGCAGGTTACAAACAACCCCTTTAAAGGAATCACTCTCTCTACACTTTTTGGTAGGGGATTGACTGTTTAATGTCAATATACTACATCAGAGAGTGGGAAACAAACAGGTCACACAGAATTTCCAGGTTGTATTTGACCCAGAAAACTGGCTCATGAACAGATAAAGCACTGGGATGGTACAGCTGTGATTGGATTTCTTAGGCTACATTCACACTGCTAGCCTTAGTGCTCAATTTTGCTCAAATCAGATTTTTTTGTATAGCTGTTCACATTTTTTTTTAAATGTTGCCAGGTTTCACGACAAAATTCACCCATTTGCTTCTCAAAACTAGTCAAAAACTAGCCTAATTGCAACCTGGGGGGGAAATATAGCGTTAGTGGGGTCGCTTCAACCAACGGAGTTGAAAAACAACCCACAGCTATAGTGAAAAAGTAGCCCAGTTCTGCGGGAGAACTGTGGACTTGGCAACACTCGCGCAGCACGCTGTCAAAGGGAAGTAAACACGGAGGACATAAAGTAAGCAATTAGCCATTTATCGTGTGATCTGCAGTAGAAGCCAGTGAAATTATGCACAGGCAATGTGAAAAGTATAGACAAGGATGTGACAGAAGAGAGCAGAGTTTTTAAACTTTTATGATACGAATCCTTATGTTTTGTGAATCTTTTATGTCTTGTACATGTATATAAAGTTGTCACTGTAAGTTCTGACACATCACTGTATGTCTGACTACCTTTAGCAACTGTCTTGATAACTTTGGGTATGTAAAATCTTTGAAGTTACTCCCATGAGCGCAGAATAGTGACGAATGTTGATCTAGAGTGACATAAAATTCGCATGAATTCTGATATGACTGTTCAGACTGCGGTTGCATTGCAAAACATCCAACCTGTATCAGATTTAGTACCACATATGGAAGTGGCACAAATCAAAACTGAAAAAAATCAGATTCCGTGCGGTTTGTGCCATTCACACTGTCATGAGAAAAACAAATCTGAGTCACATGTGAGCACAAAAATTTGATTTGGGCCACATTTGCCTGCAGAGAGTCCTCTTACTCACCGCAGTTGGAAATACACTGGCAGGTTCCATTTGTTGTGGAAGCTCTGGTAGCACGGATGTGCTCGCAGCCTCTTCACGCTGGCCTGGGAACCACACTGCCTCTCAAACTTACGCACAAAATCCATGCTGACAGTGTATCTCTGCACAAAGGAACACAGAAACAAGGAGAACTGTTAAATGAGATGTACAATTCCATTTTACAGTGATTTCAGCCAAAGAAAACAATTAAAGTCTGTGCTTTTCCTTTGCTTACCTCATAAAATGCATCTGGGTTTCCAGGATTGAAAAGGGAAGGGACTCTTTCCTCAACACCTCTAATGATCTCAGGCCAAACGGAGTTCACCAGGAAGTCATATCCTGGAACAATGTCGGCTTTATCACTGGGCATACAAAAGGGTAAACTTGTTAAAACGTATAATGTGTAATATGACAGCAATGGCACAATGTAGTAAACGTTCAATTTGAGTGGCAAACATACCTAGAGATTGCCCCCCCGGTTACCTCTCGCAGCAGTCGACAATGGTGAGGCACAAACTCCAACAGCTTTGCGTACATCATCTTAAGACCGTTAGGGTTGGACTTGACAAGCTGTTCAACTATAACCTGACAAAAAAAAAAAAAACAGGTGCAGTTGAGAAAACGTCATTCAGATGGAGAGGTCAGATAACATGTCTGTGAATTTTTTTTTGTCTGTGGACAAAACTCACAACACTGTGAATAATGACAGATATGCAAATTATAATAGACTGTACTGCTGTAACTGGGTGATATGCAAAATGTACCTCATCCATGTATGGTTTGACTAAGACCTGTCCAACCAGTGCCTCTGCATCTCTGGTCTTATCAATGGTAGCATATGTCCTCAGGCAATGCCGAACGATATCTATATTTGACGTCTGCAGGCCTTGGATCAATAAGCCTTCCAAGGACTGCTGAAGCATAGCGGTGATACCTGCAATTCTCTGGAACACAGGAAAAAAAAACCACACAAAATCAGTAAGCAGTTATACGCTTTAAAGACAAAAGTATTAGGACACCTGACCATTACACCAACAGGGACTTTAATGACATTGCAATCTAAATACACAGACATTAAAGGGATAGTTCACCCAAAAATGAAAATTCTGTACTTAATTACTCACTCTCATGTTGTTCCAAACCTATAAGACCTTTGTTCATCTTGAAAACACAAATTAAGATATTTTTGATGAAATCCAAGAGCTTTCTGACCCTGCATAGACAGCAATGCAACTGCCACGTTCAAGGCTCAGAAAAGGACAATGTTAAAATAGTCCATGTGATATCAGTGGTTCAACCTTAATTGTAAGCTCTGATATTATAAAAACAATCTCAATTTGTGTTCTGAAGATGAACGTCTTATGGGTTTGGAACAACACGAGGGTGAACAATTAACGACAGAATTTTCATTTTTGTGTGAACTAACCCTTTAATGTGGAGCTGGTCCCTTCTTTGTAGCTGTAACAGCTCCATCTCCCATTCTTCTGGGAATGCTTTCCACAAGATTTTAGAGTGGTTTTGTCACCAGTAGAGCACTTGTGAGGTCAGGCACTGATGCTGGATGAGAAGGCCTGACTTGCAATCCCCATTCCAGTTCATGTCAAAGGTATTCGATGGGGTTGAGTTCAGAGACCTGTGAGGGTCAGTTAAGTTCTTACACACCAAACTCATTTACACCACTCTATCTGACGTTTGCCATTATACTTGGTGATGTGAGGCTTGCATGTAGCTGCTCAGCCACAGAAAGTGCAGATTGCATAGCTAGGTGTGGTAATGGGTCTAATCGAATCACCCAAATTCCATAAATTAGAGGTGTAGCATCTGGACCAATCAGACATACATTAATTCTTACATTTAACAAACAGTCTTTAAACCCAACAAGCCAGCTATATGCTGGAGCTCTGGAGACAACCCCCCAAAGCAACTAACACCCCAAAAGGGCTCAGTTGCCAGGACAACTATCTGATAAGGTTTTATTGCCCAGAGGAATGCACATCTGCCTATGCTACATTTGCCCATAGGAAAGACACAATGCCTATAGAAATAGACTCTTTCCTATTCATTCACAGACAAACCTTTCTTTGACCTTCCTATCACACATAGCCCAGGTCATTGTGTACAGTATTACTGCATTGTATTTTAATTTTGTCTGTTGTATTTGTATTTGTCTTTCTACTGTTTTATGCATGCGTTATGATAGATGACTAGTCGTATAACCCACCTAAGCCATGCTTGGTCTCTTTGAATTCGTATTTTGATGATCTAAAAGATGGTGTAAATTAGATGTTCATACCTATGCAACAAGTGTTTTAAGAAACCTTAGTAGTTTTTGCATCAACACCCAATCGAATTACATATGCAAAATACCATGCTCACGGACAAAGAGTCGTAAACTTTCCCTCCAAAGGTGAAAGTTACCATTGGCGCAGCCTCCAGAGAGCTTAAAGGCATCAAACGATTGATCGCCTCCCCCTCTCCTTCTCTCTTCACTCTCTTCACTCGTCTGCAACATCTTCCGATTGCTGCCCGTGTGGAGGAACCCACGGGGAGCCTGAGCTGGCACAGGGCGTGCCCGGCGGGCCCCAACAGGCCCCAACATACAGAGCTGTGGCTCTCGACCACAAAGAGCCAGACATTTCCACTCAACCCTGGAATTCATCTTCATGACTCGTCTCAGTCAGCCAGAGGTTCTTTTAGAACCTAAGAAGATGAGCTAGAACTCTTCAGGACTTCCCTAAGCACGCGCCAGGCCTTGCGGCCTTGTCTTTCCATTCCCCAAAGATCACGGGACTTCAGCTGGGTCCCTCTCAGCTCTTGGTTCTTCTTCACTTTTCACATGGGAAGAAACTCCCAGTCACCATCGAGTCAGAACATCTTTGGAGTTCATCACTCTTCAGACCCGGAAAAACGTGATTGCAATTCCAAAACCACCACTGCTCCAAACCATCAAGACTTTCACCTGAGACTGCATTCGGACACTTGTTTAACGACCAAGGCAATGCAAGTATCATACATTTAACTAAACAGAACAGAGGTTTAGTATAAGCTGTAGACAGCACTGATAGTTTCACTCAGGTGGCTAACTGACTCTTTTCATAGCTTAATTTCCTTGTCTCTCTCTAACTGCTTCTCACTGACCATTCCCCCATGTATGAGTGACTTTGTGTTTGTTTGTTTAGATTAGTTATGTGTCAGTCCTTCGTTAATAAAACTCTTGTGCACAAATTACATGAGTGTTGATTCTGATTCTGCCTTGCAAATTAATGTCCCTTTACGATTCCGATTTGAGCTACATGCTCTAATGCAATGGTACTTTAAGAAAGTTATTTTCTGTGGCCAAGAAAATATCATTTCTTAAGAGTTGATATAAAAATCATACTGAATGTTCGTGGGACAAACAGATTAGTTGATGGAAAATTGATTCTGCTACAGTTACTACTGGCAGCTGATATAAATAACTGTAATTAACAATAATTAATTGTAATTATTTATATACATTTCCCTTTGAGCTAAATCGTGACAGAGGTGTGTGCCAATACTTTTGTCCATATAGCGTAAACACTTTCTCCTACCCCAGCTTAAAAGTGATAAGAAACAGAAGGAGTTAAGGTCTGGGAGCTCACCGGTCGGACTTTGTCAAGCAATGGCATTCCTTTGCTCTGGACTGCATGAAACTGTAGCTGGTTGAACTCTGTGGCAATCCGCTCTAGAATCTGACCTGCCAGAAGAGGACTTAAAAACAAAGAACAAGCTGTTAATTTGCTTTTCATTCAAGCGTAAAGTAAAATGCATAATCTACATAATCTACAAAACCCTTTCCTTAAGACATGAGTCACATTTCCAAAAAGTTGTTTAGCTGGAATGTACACTACTCTACTTTTTGGGGTCAGTAAGATTTTATAAGTGATTAATACTTTTTCCAGCAGTGTGTAAAATGATTTTAAAGACTTTTACATTGTAACAAAGATCTCCATTTCAAATTCTCACTGTTCTTTTGACCTTTCCATTCATCAAAGAATCCTGACAAATTATATCAATGTATGTTTCCACAAAAACATTAAGCAGCACAACAGTTTTTAACATTAATAATAAAAAATATTTTTTTGAACACCAAAGCAGTACATCAGAAAGATTTTTGAAGAATCATATGACACAGAAGACTGGAATAATGGCTGCTGCAAATTCAGCTTTGCTATCACAGGAATAAATTACTTTTTATAATATATTTAAACAAATGTAAACAATTATTTAAAATTGTAATAACATTTCACAACAGTGTTGTTTTTTATTATATCAAACAAATGCAGCCCTGGTGAGGAATAACTTTTTAAACAATGTTTAAAAAAACAGTAGTTTATTTGTCTCATTTACTTCTTGTCTCTCACTACTTCACATACCTGCTGGTCTCAAGTGATGTTGTATCTTTGGTGTTTTGGTGAAGAATTTTCTCAATCTTCTCCACTGATCTCACAACTTGGATAAGTCTTAACACACAGAGCTACAAAAGACACAATGTTGGACAATGTCTGCATAGTTGTAACGTGGTATTTTTATAAGTTTCATCGCCATGACTTACCTTCTTTTTTTGAATGTCATCTTGCTTGGATAGCTGGGTGTCTATAGCTTCAATAACTTCATTCACAGAAGATCTCAAACTCTGTACATACGAGAAAGATACTTAGATATTGACTAAAATATGGCCAATCCAAACGTATTCACTGATGTGTTAAGCACTTACCAGCACTTCTTCGCGTAACTGGCCAAGAGGGACAGACAGCTGATTAAGGGCTTTATCCATTCCAACCTAAAACACAGACACAAACAATAAGGCTACAAAGTGTGTGGCAAAAATCCTGATGCTTGAAACCAATTCTGCTGAAAATGCTGAATAATGTTCTTAAAAAGCAAAGACTCACGAGATTTGTGGAGAGGTTAACGAAATCTGCATAGTCTTTATTGATAAGCTCGACCATGGCTGTTTTGAGAAGTCTGTAATATTGCTCCAGATCTTCACGCATCTCCTCCAGCTGGACACGCTTTCTGCAATCAGCCACAAATTTGTCCACGTCGAAGTCATCCTGCAATAGAAATATACAAATATTTAAAATCAAAATGCACCAAGACAGAAAAATGTGTCACATAATGTCAAACACACTAAGAAACTGGAAATCAGTCAAGAGATGCTTGTATAAAGAATCTCAAAAACATCCTTAAAAACAGTCTGAGCTTTAATAATGTTCTGTTTGGTGGTTGAGAGACCCTAAAGCCAGTCAAAAAAAATTAAAGGTAAGTATTAAGCTGCCATTTCATGACTTTTCATAATCATATTATAACTGATAATAAACAATTTCAATTTCAATTAATTCTCTAATTGACTATCATGTAAAATGTTATATTGTGTACACTGCCGTTCAAAAGTTTTAATGTTTTTTTTAAAGAAGTTTCTTATGCTCATCAAGAGCATGTGTTTATTTGATTAAAAATACAGAAATATGGTGAAATATTAAAACGTTTTTCTACTTTAATATACATTAAAGTCTAATTTATTCCTGTGATCAAAGCTGAATTTTCAGTGTCACATAATCTTTAGAAATCATTCTAATACACTGATTTATTATCAGTGCTGGAAACAGCTTATTATTTTTTTTAGAACCGGTAATACAGTATTTATTTTTTTTCAGGATTCTTTAATGAATAAAATGTTAAAAGAAACAGCAGAACAGCATTTATTTAAAACAGAAATCTTTTCTAACAATATACACTACCGTTCAAAAGTTTGAGGGTCAAAAAAAAAAAAAAAAAATTCAAAACAATATTTGGCAGCACAACTGTTGCCAACATAGATAATTCTAATAACAAATCAGCATATCAGAACAATTTCAGAATGATCATGTAACACTTAAGACTGGAGTAATGGCAGATGAAAATTCAGCTTTGCATCACAGGAATAAATTATATTTTAAAGTATATTAAAACAGAAACCATTATTTTATATTGTAATAACATTTTGCAATATTACTGTTTTTTCCTGTATTTTGATCAAATAAATGGAGCCTTGATGAGCATAAACTTTAAAAAAAACATTACAAGTCTTACTGATCCCAAACTTTTGAACGGCTTTGAGACCCTAGATGCTAAGGTTTACTGACTGAGAAAGATTTTGGGTTTGTTTTAATCTAATTTTTTTACAATATGTTTTGATTGGCTCAAAAAAACATATTAAAAGTCACAGTCACATTTTCAGTGCATGGATTTGTTAGGGTTAAAACTTAAATAATTCATGTCCAATAGGTTTGTCTTAGTTAAAAGAACATATTAAAAGCACCTGATAAGAAAACAGATTAATTGAACAATTAATAATATGATTTGTAAGTGTACCTCACTGAGGTCCCAAACATAACGACAGTAAACACACTTTTAATACACTTGCTCAAGCAGTACTTAAAATATAAATACAAGACAAACTAAACATAAACAACTGGTTAATCAAGTTATTGTACAACTGAATACAGGTCTCTTTTCAATTGATATATTACTAACAGCTCACTCACCTTCATAAATTCGTCTTTGTCGAAGCACAAAGAATCGGGTCCCTTTGGTAAGGTCATCATTCTTTTAGGACGGGCCACAAACAAAATAATCTGCAAATGTATTTGTTTAAACGTGAAGATTATTTGCTACATTTCGTTCAAATGACAGAGGAATCGATTCAACTTCCGCAAACATGGCACACGCTAACGAGCGGGTGGAAAATACAAAACCCTACAGTGCCAAAAGAGGGAATATCTCTGAATAGCGCCCCAATGGGCTTCCAGTGGTACTGCAACACGACTATACCGCATAACCGGTGATCATAATTAATTTAAGACAAAATATTCCCACACACGTATTTCATACTGCGAATAACACTTAAATAGTGTTTTATTCCTATTTATGTTTTAAATATAGAGTGGAAAATTACTTGCTCAGTAAAAGGAAAGTAAAATAATAATATAAAATTTTTATTTTTTTTCGTAACTATCAGTATTTAAATTTTAGAATTGCTTCGTCTTATTAAATAAAAAATTTTAAATGAATTGCTTTAACTTTTAAAACGTCTAACTGGATCTTGATGATATTGTACATTTAAACTTTTTTAATACGCCTAATTTATTATTTAATACGCCTACAAGGCATTTTAACACTGTAGCAGAGCAAATATAATTCGTGTCTCTAACATCCATGATTCATTCAGAGGTTAATCCCATTGGATAGTGCATGGGAGACCGAGTCAGGTGATTTTCAAGGAAGCCGGAGATTCATTCAGTCATTCTTCACAGAGAGGGGAGCCCGCCCAACCCGGATGCACAGATCGCTTGTGGAGCGGTCAGTAGTGGGGTTCAGCGCGCAGGATTGGGGGGTATTTCAGCACCAGACAGGACGGACAGCTCCCGCGGCGTTCACCTTTGTTTCCCCGCCGCTCCTGAGACCTGCGCTCGCTGCTTCTGGCGCAGAGCACCGCGACACGCTCGCACGAACGCAGAGGGGCTTGGTGGAACAGACTGTATGCCGGATTTGACGCTTCTAAGGAGGTCATTTGCATGCCGAATCTCGCCGGGTGTAGCAGCTCTACGTCGGGACTGACAAACGATGGCGGAGTGTGGAAGGAGGGGACTGTCGCTCCTCGAGGAAGCACGTTCTCGCTACGAGAGCCTGCAGATTTCCGATGATGTATTCGGAGAGTCGGGAGACGACAGCAGCGAAAACCCCTTTTACAGTACGACGGGAGACTCCAATTCGGATAATTACCCGGAGACGAATCCGGACGATGCCGGAGCAGGTGAAACGAGGAGTCAGAGCTGCGGTCCCCCCGGGTCTGTCTCCAACGGCCAGGCGCAGGAGGAGGGATGGAGCGACTCGCTACAGGACCTCAGCGTGCCCCACTACCAGGACACGCATGGTAAGAGCCATCCTCATGTAAATGCAATGCAGCTTCATCATCCTTGAAAGGCCTGCATGCTCGACGAGTAATTAAGCTCACAGATGGGACTCTCTGATGACTACATTGGTTTACTTTGATCTCTCTCATCAGATGGCTTCAACAGATGACACAATTCCTTCAAATATGGATCAGGGGTGATTATTTACTGGCTCTTTGAAATCCTGCACATAGCTGAGGGGAGAGAAAAATGGGAAGTGAGATAGCAGGCCAAATTTTGGGGTTTCAGTCCAGCTGAGGATGCTTCCAGTGTCTAATCACTGCCAGGCTCAGAGCAGCTGTGATTATGAGTATGATTAGCTCTGTATCAGGGCAGGAGGGTCATTTGCATAGGCGGATGAGAGGAGGCTCTCATTTCTGAGAAATTCACACTTTTAAATGGTTAGATGGCAGCTTTAAGAGATTTACACTTGGTGTGAATGCTTTCTTATCAAGTGATTTACGCACACATCCAGCAAGGGGCAGTTAAGACTGTAGAGAGCAGTAAACTAAAACCATGCACAAGTCAAACCCAGTCATTTGTTTGTTGTAGGATAAAATCCTTAACATTCATGTCATGCAGTCACTTGTTTGAATTAGTATTCAGTTCACTTTCAGTGTAGGTGGATTAATCTCATTTTAAGAGATTTGAATAATGACTTTAATGCAAAGTGTCACCGTATTTTATCCCAGCTCCAGTGCCTAGACTTTTATGCCATAGACAAACACTCATATGAACTCAGTTTACCCGATGAATTTTGCATGGCTTATCAGTATAAACATGCTTGCAATCAAATGCATGTGGTTCCAATGCCTGCCCAGCCATGTAAATAATCATCTAAAAACAACACAGTAATAATAAAATCTAAAACAAATGCCATATTGGCAGCACTGAACGTAAACAATGCCACTGAACCGCACAAGACTTGCATATTTTACTGATTATTGCTGCTGAAAATGGTGAATTATTTTCATGGTTTGGGCTGTGCTAATCAATCAGACCGAGAAAAACATTTGGGGTGCTATAGACTGCCAAAAGTTATAACAAATCAAGAAGAGTGCAAAAAACTGTCTGAGGAACAAAAGGCATTTGTGGTTGGACAAACTGAACCAGGATTTCCAGAGCAAGAATCTTAACAACATTCGGGTTTGTTCTTATCATTTCCGGTCTAGTAGGTGAATTATTAGGCTAATATCTTAATTAATACTGCTCGTATGTATCTTTACCACCTATTAACTTTATATTGTCAAAATATTGCGCCCTTTCCTGCTTACTAAGTCCTTCTCTATATGATTTAGCAGCTTCCACACATTTTTTTCATGGTTTAGTGAGCATAAATTAGCAGAATTTATATTCAGTGGTACATTAACTGTGCAATCCATGCTGTTGTTTACATTAGAGTATCACCAATATAACAGTGCATCCAGGTAACTGACCAAACCGTGATGCAAGTGCAAACCCTCTTTATGATGAAGTTCAATTTCAAAAACAATTTAGAGATAACTTACTCACCCACCTTGTCATCCAAGATGTTCATGTCTTTCTTTCTTCAGTCGATAAGAAATGGTGTTTTCTGAGAAAAACATTTCAAGATTTTTCTCCATATAATGGACTTCTATGGTGCCCGTGAGTTTGTACTTCCAAAATGCAGTTTAAATGCGGCTTCAGAGGGCTCTAAATGATCCCAGCCTTATCTAGCGAAACGATCGGTTATTTTCTAAAAAAAAATGTTAGATACTTTTTAACCTCAAATGCTCATTTGTGCAGCTGTGCATGTACTCTGTGTATTCTGGTTCAAGGCGGTTAGGGTATGTCAAAATTCCCATCTCATTTTCTCCTCCAACTTTAAAATCATCCTACATCGCTGCAGAAGTACCAACCCACTGTTTAGAGTGAGCATGCAAAGATCATCAAACGCCCTTTACTAAAAAAGGTAAAGCAGCGATGTAGGGTGATTTTGAAGTTGGAGGAGAAAATGAGATGGGAGTTTTTGACATACCCAAACCGCCTTCAACTGGAATAAGATGGGAGTTTTTTGACCTATCTTAACTGTCATGAACCGGAATACACACAAGTTCACACAAAGCTAGACAACAAGCATTTTAAGGTTAAAAAGTATATAAATTGTATTTCTATTTTTTTTTAGAAAATGACCGAGCCTTTCCCTAGATAAGACATTTCTTACTTGGCTGGCACCATTGACTTGCAGGCACCATTGAAGTCCACTATATGGAGAGAAATCCTGAAATGTTTTCCTCAAAAAAAAAAAAAATTCTTTACGACTGAAGAAAGAAAGACATGAACATCTTGGATGACAAGGGGGTGAGTATCTGTTATTTTTTGTTCTGGAAGTGAACTTCTCCTTTAAAGTCATGACACAGAGAGGTGATCACACCCACTAAATATAAAAATATTACGACAGTAGCAGAATTCCCTGTCTCACGATGTATTAAGCATTGTATAAATTGTTTTACTAGATTCTCTTCTTAGGAAATGAAATAATACAAAATGAAATGATTCATGACTGGAGTTGGACTCTACAGTAGTCAACAAATCAAATTTGTCCTAAAACCAAAACAATACCCATTCTTGTCTTAGGACAACTTTGATGAACTTTTTTGATTCACTTCAAATGTTGACTACTGTCCTAGACCAAAAAAACAGTCTTAAGTAGCATGAGGATATTTGTAGCAATAGCCAGAAAATACATTGTATGGGTCAAAATTATCGATTTTTCTTTTATGATAAAAATCATTAGGATATTTTGTAAATTTCCTACCATAAATATATCAAAACTTAACTTTTCATTAGTCATATGCATTGCTAAGGACTTCATTAGGACAACTTTAAAGGCAATTTTCTCTATATTTTGATTTTTGTTATTTTGTTTTTTTTTTAACCTTCAGATTCCAGATCATTGGAAAGTTTATTTAGCTTTCAGATGATGTATAAATCTTAAAACAAAAATGGATCCTTATGACTGGTTTTGTGGTTCAGGGTCAGATATATATCATATACAGTCATGTGAAAAACTTAGGACACCCTATTGAATTCCATGGTTTTCCGTATCAGGACATCATTTAAAAAAATGGTCCTTGGCTGGTCTTAAACAACACATGACAAATTGCACTGTGTCATTATTTACTGAACAAAACAAAGCCAAAATGGAAAAGCCATGTGTGACAAAGTAAGGACACCCTTACTGTTAACATTGGAATTAAGAGTGTAAATAACAGTCAAGCACTGATAATCAAATACCTTTGATTAACTGATCATCAGCAAGTCTGAGTGTCTCTATAAAAGCATAAGCTTTGGTAGTTTGCTGGTCTGGAGTCTTCAGGTGTGTGTTAACACAATGCCAAGAAGGTAAGACATCAGCAATCATCTTAGAGAAGCAATTGTTGCTGCCATCAATCTTAGAAGAGTAATACGGCCATTTCCAAACAATTTGAAGTTTATTCACAAGTGGAAGACATTTAAAACAGACACCTCTCCTTCCAGGAGTGGACGTCCCAGAAAATTCACCCCAAGATCAGACCGTGTAAAGCTCAAAGAAATGGCAGACAACACAAGAACTACACCTCAGACTCTACAGGCCTCAGTTAACATGTTAAATGATAAAGTTCATGACAATACCATTAGAAAAATATGGGACAAAAATAGCATGTTTGGAAGGCTTGGCAGAAAAAAAACACAGCACAGTTTAGGTCTGCAAAGTTGCATCCTAACAAAACACAAGTCTTCTAGAATAATGTCCTTTGAACAGGCGAGACCGACGTGGAGATGTTTGGCCATAAACCTAAAGAGCATATCAGCACAAACACCTCATACCAAAAGACAAACATGCTGGAGAAGGCTGATAATTCTGGGCTTGTTTTGTAGCCACAGGACCTGGGCACCTCACAGTCATTGAGTTGGCCATGAACTCCTCTGTATATCAAAGTATTCTAGAGTCAAATGCGAGGGCATCTGTCCGACATCTAAAGTTTGGCCAAAATTTAGGTCATGCAACAGGACAATGATCCCAAGCACACCAGCAAATCTACAACAGAATGGCTGAAAAGAAAAGAATCAAGGTGTTGCAGTAGCCCAGTCCAAGTCCAGAGCTCATCCTGACTCAAATGCTGTGGTGAGAGCTGTGCATAAGCAAATGCCCAAAAACCTCAAACTGGACCAACGTTGAAAAGAAGAGTGGTCCAAATTCCTCCAGAACGATGTGAGAGACTGATAAAGTCACACAGAAAATGAATGCTTCAAGTTATTGCTGCTAAACGTTGATCTACAGGCAGTTGAATTATAGGGTGTCCTAACTTTGTCACACATGGCCTTTCCCTCTTGGCTGTATTTTTCTTAAATAAATAATGTGTGATATGTCATGTGATGATGTTTATCTGAGGATTTATTTTCCAAATTTTAAGACCTGCCAAGGACCAGATCATTTTTTTTATGTCCTGATACAGAAAACCATGAAATTCAATAGGGTGTCCTAACTTTTTCACTTGACCGTATGTATATTCTACATATATCCTTCAATATTGTGTGGCTGAAATTGAAAAAGAGCCTTTTCTTTCTCTCTCAGAATATTTCACTCTCTCTATTCACACTCTCTCACTCTAATCTCTCTCTCTCTATAGATATATTGATATATATAGTGAAATATTCTGAGAGAGAAAGAGAAGGCCTCTTTTTCAATTTCAGCCACACAATATTGAAGGTCTGTATTTCTTCCTGAATCATAGAGATGATCATGTGCTAATGCCAGGCAGACTTGCAAATGCTGTGGTTTACATAACGTGCAGGGAATCATTTCTACCTGAATAACAAAACGTGTTTTTATTTTTTCTAGCTTGGATGGTTGAGAGTATTATTTGTTATTCTATAATATGTTCTGCTCTAATTGCCATTTAATGGCAGTCTAAATAATGTCATAAACAGGAGTGTAGAGACTCCTTGGTATCACTTACTGTACAGACCCTGGCCATTTGACATGTGGATCAATATACTGATACTAATATCATGCTTCATTTCACTCAAGTTGAAATGACCCATGAGCATCTTTAACTGACACATGTATGTGTGTTTTTAAATGTCATTCAAAAAGCTTTCACTGCACAGATATGGAAAATAGAAGAATGATGCTATCAGCTAACATGTAATGAACCAAAACATACTGAGAAATACATTACAATGCCGTGAAAAAGCATCCTAATCTTTATGTAATATTTTATTGTTTTGGTTTGAATATTTACCAAAATGAGTGGATGCCGTGCTGTTAATAAATGACACGTCTTTCCGTTGTGGTTGCTCAGAAAGTTCTGTCTGTCACCACGGGGGGAAAATGGGCCATCTGGTTTCTGCCTTTGGCTTTGGCACAAGCTGCAAAATGATGCATGAAAGATACACAAAGTCACACCACTGATATTTTGCATTTCATGTCTTGGGTCATTTAATAAGAGGTGACAAACAATGCTTCATCAGAACGAGCTGTCAGTATTGTTTGTACATGGTAAATGTCTGGCACAACACTGTAGCCTGGCTGTGATTCTTATGTAAGGTCTATATTATTTAGGCCAACATAACACACTTTCTGCTCTTGCTTACATCCTTCAGACCTTGTGTTTAAACATATCTAACATATCTTAAGTCATTTGAAAAATATAGAATTATAGGATGATAAACCCGAAAGCTATCCTTCATTTTGCCTCCTACATATTTTCTTTTCATAGGCCTACCCAAGAAATTTGTGACATGATTGTTAAACTGAGACACAAAGCTTGGACTGTTTGAGGGCCATATGGTGTAATTCTGCACCTGCTGTGAGATCTAAAATAATAAGATCGATTTTTATCAGCTTGCTTATTTGTATAAAGGAGGTGTAGAGAAGGTACAGGGGCTGCTGGTTCTACTCAATAATTCATCTAGGAAACTATGTGGCACACCAGCAGCTGTTCTCCTGGAAGACTGCCTGTAGACACAGAGATAAATAAATACATTTGGATATTCTACAGAACTTCTGGGTGTGGGAAGAAAACCTCTTTGAACACAGCTATTATATAAATTACCCACTGCAGCACTTTAAGCATTAAAAGAGAAACAAGCATTGTTTTATTTTATGTATTTGTTGTGTACTTTTCTAATTTAGTGATTTATCAGAAGTGATAAAGCCAGTATCTGGATTAAGTTACAAAGTCATACTGAATTGCATAACACTTTGTTTTAATACCATAACAGATTTGAAGTCAGATTAAAAACATGAAACTGTTTGCTCTATCAAGTTCATGTTATGTAATTCTGACTTTGCTTTTGTTTCCTCCATGGAATAAAATAAATATTAAATACTTTTATTATATATTTATTATAAATACTTTTCTTCTCAGAACTGTTAATTATAAACTCACAAGTTTAATTTTATATCTCGAAATTCTGACTTTACTTTATTATCTTGAAATTCTGAGAAAACTGTTCTCAGAATTGTGAGATTAAAAGTTGCAACTACTTTTTTTAAATCCCAAAACAAGCTTCCATAGACTTTCATAATTATGAGCACTGAAGTGTAGTATCATCATTTAGAAGAAATACAGAACTAAAATGCTTTTTACTGAAAGATTCAGAGTTCTTCTGTAAATCAGCTGCATATTTATACTACCAGTCAAAAGTTTTTAAACAGTAAGATGTTTAATGTTTTTTTAAAGAAGTCTCTTCTTCTAACCAAGCCTGCATTCATTTGATCCAAAGTACAGCAAAATTAAACAGTAAAATATTAAAACATTTTTACTGTTTAAAATAACTGTTTTCTATTTGAATTAGGGCTGGGTAATATATAATAAAAATGATATCTCAATATTGTCAAAATTTTTACAATATTCAATATATATCTCGATATGTTTGCATTTGCTTTTAAATAATAAAAAAAACATAATTTTTTTTTGCCCCCATTAAAAAACAACAACAACAAAAAATTAGATAGAACAGGTATTGTTACAAAGTAAAAACAAATGTTTAAATGTTTAGTGCAAATTTAAGCAGTTACAAAAATCTATTTATCACTTACTGGTTTTTATTAAATGAACACATGTATATGTAACTGAAGTAGAGCAAAACAAGCACATAGGTATTTCTTAGATAATTTTGCAAATTTGGGGAAATGTGCCTCATGGATGCTTTACCACCATAAGCACAAATCAATAGAATGTGGACTCATATAGAATGTGGTTTATTTGACCTCATCTAATTTACTTATTCATTATAGGCTTTATATATATGTGTATATGTATATAAAATAATACCAAAGATTTATGCACTCTATCTGTCATATTTCATATTATAAAGACTGGTAAAACAAATGAAAAATATTATAACACTGAAAATCCTAATAGTAATTCCAAATTGCAATAGCCTACGTTTCTCTATTCAAACAACAGCGGTTGCGAAAGTGTATTTATTCAGAGATCACAAATGCAAACAATACAGTCTCATGACAGATCTCATGACAGAACACAGACTGGTTGAGTGACACTTTTATTTTGATTGCTAAACTCCAGCTGGTTTGTCAGTGTTTTCAGATCATCGTCGGTGTTTCCGCAATGAAGAGCGAGCTCATGCGCATGGTTGCCAGATTGCTTAAAATAAGCAAAACATTGGGCAGAAAATGTATCCTTATAACAGCGAAGCTCTGATTCAGAGAATTGAACTCTTGATATCTGGCAACCGCACTCATGAAAGCTCGTGTAGTAGAGGTGTGTAATACGTAAGGAGGTGTAATATTGGATGTTCGGCTCGTTCTTTTGAAAAAGTATGCTTGAATTTGAAATATTCGATATTCACAATATTTTCACATTTTACATCGACGTCAAAATTATTGCGATATTATCGCTAATATTTGATATATCACCCAGCCCTAATTTGAATATATTTTAAAATGTCATTTATTCCTGTGATCGAAGCTACATTTTCAGCATTATTACTCCAGTCTTCAGTGTCACATGATTCTTCAGATATCATTGTAATATGCTGATTTGCTGATCCAGAAAGCAGTTATTTTAAATAGCAAAAATATTTCACAATATTACTGCTTTTGTTGTATTTTGGATCAAATAAAAATCTTACTGTTCAAAAACTTTTGACTGGTAGTGTAAACATGTATAATCAATCAATCAATGGCATATCATGCATTTCCATTTATTAATTTTTTTAATATTATACAAAAATCTATAATATTAAAAATAGTAATTCTAACAGTTTAAAAAACACATTCTATAATGATTATGCATGCAATATTTAAAAAAAATGTAAAAATAATTTTATCACCCAGCAGGACCATTATAGTATAGTGGAAAAGACAAAAGCATAATTAATGATGACCAGTTAAAATAAGTTTACCTTTATACATTTTAATCTATACTACTTATTACCATGAACACATTTTGTTTCCACTACCTATTTTTAGCATACTGGGCAACTTTGTGAGATGTGTTTTCTCTCTTTCTCTCTCTCTCTCTAACTGATCTTCTTTTGTGTTTGGTAAGTAGTTTTTACAAAAAGGCACAGATGAATGAACATAATATACTGTACAATAGACTTGATCCTGAGGGAATGTTTGTGCTTGCTTTACAAGACTTTTTAAGAGCCGTAATGGGAGATGAGCTACTGGTTGAATAGCAGCTGTTGTGTTTAGGTTCAAATGTGTGTCACATATGACTGAACATACACCTGAGGCTTGGAAAGCATGACAGAAACATTTGTTCATAAAAATCAAAAAATGTGCTTTTGTTCTATTTTACTCTCAAGACAATTACAACAGATTTCCTTTGTAAATCAGATTGTACACTGCACTCAAATCAGTTACACACTCTCTTGCTTTGGGGTCATCAGGCTACTGTGACACTGACTAAATGTGTGGGAAATTATAACTGCAGTTTCTGGCCAGTGGTGTGCTTTGGGGTTTCCGTCACCACATAAGGGCGGCACATTTTTATTTTCGTCTGTTGTTTATGGATGTTTGCAACAGATATCAGATATGCCAGCATGCGATCCAGTGCACATGTGTGAGTTTAGATCATTTAGGATCAATACACTTTCCAATATTCATACTAAGCGACGCTGTAAATGGTACTTATTTTGCAGTATAAGTTAATGTACCATGGAACCCATCTGCTATAAAGAGCTTAAGTTAGGTTGAGACACTTACTTACTAAGACACTTCCATCTTAGCTGTTTGCTCCATTTCTGTGTAAGCTGCTTGGATTGACAAAATGTCCATTAGCGGAAGTGGAGTAGAAGATAATAAGGGAACAAATTAAGCTTTTTGTGGGCCATTTTCTACAACTTTTCGTCATTAGCTGATAAGCTCAGCCTCCGCATTACAGTGTTGATGTACCATACGCTCATTAGTTGTTACTGAATGCCCTCTATTAGGTAGATGGTGATAAGAGTCCTGATAAAAGTCATTAGATGTTCAACTGTGCATCTAGCGCCCACTCTATGAATTTAAAAGGATAGTTCACCCAAAAATGAATATTCTGTAATCATTTACTCATCCTCATGTTATTTCAAACGGATAATTACTTACTTTGTTCTGTTGAAAACACCAGAAAGTGTTATTTTTTCACTGAATGGACAAAATCAATAAATAACTAAAATCACTAGTCTTTCAAGATAATAGAGTTAAATTTTCTGCCATAAGATAAACAAAAATGTTATTGCAAAAATGGCAAAACTGCAATATTTAAACTCAAAGTCCCAATTCAGAGGTTCTATCTTGCAATTCTGATTTGTTTTTGTTTCCTCCATAGGATTAAATTAAATTAAATTAAATTAAATTGATAAAAATGTATTAAATTCTAAATTAAATTGAATTATGAATTAAATACATACTTTTTATCACAATTCAGACTTTTCTTCTTAGAATTTCAGATTATAAACTCACAATTCTGAGTTTATCTCTCTCAAATCTGCCCTTACTGTAATATCTTGAAATTCTGACTTTTTTTCTGAATTGTGAGGTAAAAGACAAAATTGTGAGATATAATTCAAAAATTGCTGTGGGGAAAAAAGTCTGAATTGTGAGATATTTAATTCTAAATTAAATTAAATTATGAATTAAGTAAATAAATGTGACTATTTATCACAATTCAGTCTTTTCTTCTCAGAATTTCAGATTATAAACTTACAATTCTGAGTTTATCTCTCTCAATTCTGCCCTTGCTGTATATCTCAAAATTATTTTCAGAATTGTGAGGAAAAAAGACAAAATTGTGAGAGATAATCCATGGAAAAGTGTGAGATAAAAATTCGCAGCTACCTTTTATTTTTTATTTTTTTATCCTGAAACAAGCTTTCATAAACCTTAATAAATATGAGCACTGAAGTGCAGCATCATTATTTAGAAGGAATACAGATCTAAAATGCTTTTTAATTGAAAGATTTACAGCTGCTCAATGATTTACATGTTTAAATGTGTATAATCAAAGTCACATATTATGAATTTCCATTGGATTTATTTTAGAGATTTTCAACCTCTTTTTTTTAAATAACTGGCTTTGTGAATCATAAAATGATGCAATATCTCTTGCATTATTCTCTGCAATCATCAGTCGTGAAATGACACATACAGAGCATCAGCCTGGTAAAATCATTCCTGGCTAAATCAGAAACTAAAGATTAGAGTACCATTCTGTTAATCTTACCTTTTATTTTGCAGGTCCGACACAGAAAATGTCGGCCACTGCCACGGCCATGGACTTCTTCCAGCTGTTTGTCCCTGACAACGTCATTCAGAACATGGTGACCCAGACCAACATGTATGCCAAGAAGTACCAGGAGCGCTTTGGCAGCGATGAAGGATGGACCAATGTGACGCTGGCTGAGATGAAGGCCTTTCTGGGCTACGTTACGTCTACTGGCGTGAACCGCTGCGAGTCGGTGCTGAGCATCTGGAGCAGTGGATTCTTCAGTAACCGCAGCATCGCGCTCAAGATGAGCCAGGCGCGGTTCGAGAAGATCCTCAAGTACTTCCACGTCGTAGCCTTCCGCTCCAGCCAAGGTGGCAGTCAGGGCCTCTATAAGATCCAACCCTTCCTGGACTCTCTCCAGCAGAGCTTCGCCTCGTCCTTCAGGCCCTCACAGACACAGGTAAAGACAGAAATAAATCATACTCCAGTTTAATGTAGAAATCACTCATTAGTTCAAAGAGAAACTGCACAAACCAAATCTTCATATTAACTTTTTGGAAACTAGGACTTAGCAGATCATTTCTGTGCCAGTAGAAAGTGGGTTTGGGACTGAAATCAGAGCGCGTTCTGCTGTAACGGAGAGAGCCTGGAGTCTCGTCAGATGTCCCCCAAGCTTTATGGTACCATTGAGAGGTTTGAAGGGTTTTTTACATCAGCATCTTTTTAGAGCTGCTGAATGCAAAACTCAAGGTCTGCTGCACTTTTAATCCTAATTTGAAACATACGTAGACTAAAAACGAACAAGTTACCTGTTCTGAAACATAACAGTCAAAAGCATGAATGCCTCAGGCCCTCAAAGACATTTTGAGTTATTCATAAGCTCAGAAGTCAACATCTTGACCTTTAATCTTTGTACTCCTTTGTGAGCCCCTCAGGTTCCAGTTCTTTGTGCAGTCAGCTTGGTTTTATTATGTCTGTTTCATATGGTCATTAGGTCTGGAATTTATGATTTCATGAAACAATTTTAATTAAATTCTTAATAATAATAAATTATAAATTATTAATATATATTATTAAATTCATATTTGAATAAGAGACATAAATAAAATGAATTACACTACTGTTCAAGAGTTTGGGGTCAGTAAGATTTTTAATATTAAAAAACCTTTTACTCAGCAAGGACGCATTAAATTAATCAAAAGTGACAGTCAAGACATTTAAATATTACAAGTAAATATTGTTTTTTTCCTATTCATTAAAGAATACATTTGTAAAAATGTATCAAGGTGTTTTCAGCACTGATAACAATGAGAAATGTTTCTGTAACAGCAACTCAACATCTTAGAATGATTTCTGAAGGATCATGTGACAATGAAGACTGGAGTAATGGCTGCTAAAAACTGTAAAAATTGTAATATTATTTCACAATATGACTGTTTTTACTGTATTTTTGTTCAAATACATTCAACCTCGGTTAGCATAAGAGACTTACTTCAAAAACATTTAAAAGTTTGACTCCAACTTTTTAAACTGTAGTGTATATTGTATACTGATTACTTAGAGTAACTGCAATTAATTCATATTTTAGAGAAAAAAACATCTAAATGACAAATTGACATTACATTCTTATGACAAATTAATTGCATACATTTTTAATTTAATGAATTGTACCACATTATCATATTTAATCGAAAGCCTTATTTTATTCATCCTTATTTAATTAATTTATTTTACTTATTTATATCTTTATTTTAAGGATTAGTTCACTCCTGAATTTCCTGATAATTTACTCACCCCCATGTCTTCCAAAATGTTCATGTCTTTCTCTCTTCAGCCAAAAAGAAATTAAGGTTTTTGAGGAAAACGTTCCAGGATTTTTCTTCAACGGGTTGAAGGTCCAAACTGCAGTTTCAGTGCAGCTTCAAAGAGCTCTACATTATCCCAGCTGATGAATAAGGGTCTTATCTAGCAAAACGATTGGTCAATTTCTAAAAAAAAAATATATATATACTTTTTAACCACAAATGCTCATCTTGCACTAGCTCTGCAATGCGTGTCTATGACTTCACGCATTACATAACCATGTTGGAAAGGTCATGCGCAGTTAGTTCTTCATCTGTGTACTTCGGTTCAAAAAGGTAGGGCAGGGTGAAAACTTATTGAAAACTTTTCCATTTGACTTTCTTTGCACGTTCGCTTTGTAAACGCTGGGTCGGTTCTTCTGCCTGCATCACATGTGACCTTTCTAGCGTGAATTTGAAGATTTGTTGTTAAGAAGTATAGAAATTTTTAGATATTTTTTTAGAAACTGACTGATCGTTTCACTAGATAAGACTCCTATTCCTCGGTTGGAATCATGTACAGCCTTTTGAAGCTGCAATGAAACTGCAGTTTAAACCTTCAACTCGCTGATCCCCATTGACTTCCACTATATGGAGAAAAACCCTGGTTTTCCTCCAAAACCTTCATTTCTTTTTGACTGAAGAAAAAAGACATAAACATCTTAGATGACATAGGGGTGAGTAAATTATCAGGAAATTTTAATTCTGGAGTGAACTTCTCCTTTAAATCAGTCAAAACTGCCTTAAATATGATTTAGTCAGATCTCAAAGTGCTATAAGATTATAGACCAGCTCTGTTAATCTAATGTCCCCAAATCTCACTTTAAATGTAGCCTTGTGTTAGATAAAATAACAATAATTATGTGCTCATTGCATCAGACATTAAATGTCAGGCTAACATCAGAGAGTTTACTGTTAAATGACAAGAAGATTTCTAAATTTTCTAGATTTCTAGATTTTCTCTCCTGCTCTCTCTCTTCATTTGGAAAATGAGTTTTTTGGATTCAGTGATCTGGGCTTCTGCCTTCAGATAGCAGACATAAAATTGGAACTGAGCTGTGAGAAATTATCTTGAAATATGGGCTAGAATTTGAGCAGTCCATTATTCAGCAAAAGTGAAACACATTTATTACATTCAGTCAAATTAAAGGCCCAAAATACAGTTAGAATAAATGATTTGCACTTCCTGACTCAAGACATTGTTTCTCAAACAGTATGAATAATTCACAGGGTATAATGCATCTCAGCACATTCATCTTTTAAACAGCCATCAGGGATTTCTTTTAGGAGCTAGCTTTTGGTGTATTTCCCCCTTGATTATTATAGTGACGAAAGGCTAGAATGTGGGAATACACTAGACAACACATAAATACACTGATTGATTGTGTAATTTGAGGGAAAGGGTGACATAAACAGTTATCTCTGCAAATTAAATTAAATTAAATTGAAATTTCCTTTGAGAAAAGTCATAATTCTCCTTTTGTGCAAATGATTTGGTTGCTAATTAAGGTCCTTTAAACTCCTGCCCTTTGAAAACCCCATTAATTACGGTTCCTACTGAAGTGCTCTTTTGATATTTTTAGGTTCTTTTTGTACTTCAAGTAAAATTATTAATCTGCCATGGAGAAAACTGTAAGTTGTTATTCATATTAAGGGTATAGTTTACTCAAAAACCTGTATGATTTATGAACAAAAAATAATAGATTTTGATTTTTTTTTTTGTTATTAACCTGCATTTTAGCTTTGTATGTCTACCAGCAGATTTGAATGAATCAGTTTTAGCTCCTAAATCAGAGATTTGCATTTCATGAGTCCTTGTGTGACCCATCTTAGAGACACCCCTCAATTACTCGCCTACCATGAGTAAACTAAACACCATCTGCGTCTCTCAGCGCTATGGTGATACCACCTTGACAAACAGCCCACTTTGACTGCCACAGTGTGGGTTTGGTTTTTATCCCCTATTGGCAAACAATCGGGCATTCAACACAGCCACACATGCCCTGTTTAACTGCTTGAGCTCTGACAGTGTTTACTAAGTCATAAACCACTTAAAATTCTATCTATAGGGAACATTACTGGTTAGTTTAAACAGATCTATCATACCTGACTTCTTACAAGCCGACATATTTTCTAAGGATCTTCATCATGATTCCAGCGTGGTGCACCTCCTGCAGGGAACATAAAAGTCTGAAATGATGCGTTTGAAGTGTTATCATGGTAGAATTTGAAAATGAGACATGCTGCTTTCCCTCAGGTCCTCCATGAGCCCTTGATTGATGAGGACCCTGTGTTCATTACCACGTGTACAGAGAGGGAGCTGCGCAAGAGGAAGAAGAGGAAGTTCAGCCTGTGGGTCCGACAGTGCAGCTCCACTGGTTTCATCTGTCAGGTGAATGCAAGCATACTCCTGCAAGGAAAAAACAGGATAATATCTCACGAAAATTATCAACTGCCCCAAAATTAAAATCACATGTTTCTAATGAGAAAGACTCTATGAGAATATTTAGCTACTCTGTTGCCACAAACAAAGCAATTTTACGCAATTCTTTGATATTTGTTAACACAAATAAATTAGACTATAGAGAAGCACATTATCAAATGGAATCAGTGAATTATCATTTATAGAGTCAACAAAGAAAAAGAAAGCTCAGACCACTTAACATAATTGCACTCTTCTCTTGGTCTGTGCCTGTTAGAGAAAATAACTGCTGTGCGCCTAGGGAGCGAGCCAGACAGACAACACCATTTATTGTCCTTACTTCAGTATTTTTGATTTTTCACTACTTTTCAAAAGTTTAGTGTCTGTTAGATGTTTTTGAAATAAATGGATGCATTTATGTGATACAGTAAAACATTTATATTTTGAAATAATATTACAATTTTAAAAAGAACTGCTTTATATTTTTATATTTTAATACATTTTAAATTGTAATTTATTCTTGTGATGCCAAAATGTTTTTAGCAGTCATTACTCCAGTCTTCAGTGTCACGTGATCCTTTAGAAATCATTCTAATATGCTGATTTGCTGCTCAAGAAACATTTATTATTACTATCCATTTCTGTGGAAACGGTGATAGATTTTTGTCAGGATACTCTGATGAATATAAAGTTCAAAAGAAAAGCTTTTTTTTTTTTTATTGAAATCTTGTGTAACAGTATAAATGGTTTTACTGAAGATGAATTTAATGCATCTTTGCTAAATTAAAGAAAAAACTTACCTCCAACTTTTAAATCGTATAGTGAAATTTTAAGTACAGTATATTTCAAGGAGAAGTCCACTTAGTCCACTAGAACAAAGATTTACAGATAATGTACTCACCCCCTTGTCATCCAAGATGTTCATGTCGTCTTCAGTCGTAAAGAAATTGTTTTTGAGGAAAACATTTCAGGATTTTTCTCCATATAATGGACTGATATGGTGCCCCGAGTTTAAACTTCCAAAATGCAGTTTAAATGCGGCTTCAAACGATTCCAGATGCCATTGTAAACAATCCCAGTTGAGAAAGAAGGGTCTTATCTTGCGAAACGATCAGTTATTTTCACAAAAATAATACAATTTATCTACTTTTTAATCTCAAACGCTCATCTTGTCTTACTCTCCCTGAACTATTTGGTTCATGACAGTTAGGGTATGTCAAAAAACATACCGATCGTTTCGCTAGATAGGACCCTTCTTCCTTGGCTGGGATCATTTACAACTGCATTTGGGATCGTTTGAAGCCGTATTTAAACTGTATTTTGGAAGTTCAAACTCGGGGCACCATAGCAGTCCATTATATGGAGAAAAATCCTGAAATGTTCTCCTCAAAAATCAAAAAAAGGTAATTGCCATTTTTTTCTGAAAACTGCGTGATACAAACTCGCAATTATGACTTTTTTTCCTCAGAGTTACGTGATAAAAATTCGTAATTTGGACTCTTTTCTTTCTCAGAATTATGATACTCGCAATTCTGACTTTTTCTGAAAATTACGTGATACAAACTTGCAATTCTGACTTTTTCTCAGAATTGTGATACAAACTCACAATTGTGACTTTTTTTTTCAGAATTATAATAAACTTGAGACAAACTCACAATTTTGACTTTCGAACACACAGGTTAACTCAGAATTGTGAAATATAAACTCGCAATTCTGAGAGCATCTTTTTTTCCTCTTAAAATTGGACTTTAAAACTCACATTTGCAACTTTATATTTCACAATTCTGAGGAAAAAAAAACATAATTGCAAGATATACACACAATTGCAAGACAAAAATCAGAATTGCAAGATACAAACTCGCTTTTGCAGTTGTGAGTTTATATAACACAATTCTGAGAAAAAGTCGCAATAACCTTTAAGAATTTTTATTCGGTGGCAGAAATGGGCTTACCAATAACAGACACTGATAAATCATTCACTGTAATATGCAAAATGTGAAATGTAAATAATCAATAAATAATTCATTTCTCAGTGGAAAGTGAATAATGTCAATTCTGATTTATTGTTTAAGCATCTTTAAACTCTTTCTTCCTCACCAGATCTATGTCCATCTAAAGGAGGGTCCAGGTCCAGATGGTTTGGACACGCTGAAAAACAAACCACAGCTTCACAGTCTGGTGGCCAAGCAGCTCTGTCAGAATCTGGCTGGCCGCAATGCAATCATCTTCACTGGCCCAAGCATCACAAGTCTAAACTTGTTTCAGGAATTTGAGAAACAGGGTAGGTGCTGTAACTCATGTGCAACAGTGCTGCATCTGTCAGTTCCTCGCATCCTTATCTGCTCTACTTTTCTCAGTGAATCCTGCCTTGGCTTTGCTTTACTTCTTTTTTCCCTTCTCTTTAATCTTCTCTCCATCTGATGTTCCTCATCCCCTGCAGTTTTTAATTACACGGTGACAGCATCCTGTGGCAAGGAATAAATGGAGAGAGTGAGAGAAAGTTGACCTTGAGTTCTCACTGCAAACGCGTGTTTCATACTCAAAGATTATTTGAAAGCCTCCAGCTGGGCCGCAAGGAGTGAATGTTAACACAGCTAGAGTGGATTAGGCTGGTGTCCAGCTTCTTTTTTTCTCTCTACATTTGAATCAAAACATTTTACATTATTAGAGAACTAGGTCATAATTGAATGTCATGTTGAATTTATGCATTAGCTTCATACACTACTGTTCTGTGGCATTTAGGGAGTAATTAACTACAAGTCGTGACTTTCAGTAGTGTGACAGTAGCTCAGCTGTTTTTAAAGCAGCATAGCTTTTTTCAAAAGTAACGTTGTATAACACTACATCATGTTTTTGTTCAATGTCACAGCAAAATAAATTATATTTACCTGAGTTTGCATTCTTATAATAATGGAAAGAAATGTCTTTCTATTGAATTGACCTTGTGGGCTGCAAGCAAAAACTTTTGTTGTTTCATAAACAAATTACTATAACGAGTCAGTTCTTTTAAAGGTGACATATGTTAAAAATTTGGCTTTTTCCATGTTTAAAGGAGAAGTTCACTTCTAGAACAAACATTTACAGATAATTTACTCACCCCCTTGTCATCCAAGATGTTCATGTCTTTCCTTCTTCAGTCGTAAAGAAATGATGTTTTCTGAGGCAAACATTTCAGGAGTTCTCTCCATATACATGACTTCAATGGTGCCTGCAAGTTTGAACTTCCAAAATGCAGTTTAAATGCAGCTTCAAAGCCTCTAAACTCTGCGTGAACCCTGTGTATTCTGGTTCAAGATAGTTAGGGTCAAAAAACTCCCATCTCTTTTTTGCCTCCAACTTCAAAATCATCCTACATTGCTGCAGAAATACTGACCCAGTGTTTACAAAGTGAACACGCAAGGAGGGTCAAACATGCTTTACAAAAACAGGTAAAACAGAGATGATTTTGAAGTTGGAGGAGACAGTGAGATCAGTTTTTCGACATACCCTAACTGTCATGAACTGCAATACACAGAGTTCACACAGAGCTAGAGGAGATGAGCATTTGAGGTTAAAAACTGTATAAATTGTCAATTTTCTTTAGAAAATAACCGATTGTTTCACTAGATAAGATCCTTCGTCCTCTGCTGGGAAGAAGAGGCTTAGAGGCTTTTGAAGCTGCATTTAAACTGCATTTTGGAAGTTCAAAGTCACGGGCACCACAGAAGTCCATTATATGGAAAACATTCCTCAATTTTTTTTCTCAAAAACTATAATTTCTTAATGACTGAAGAAAGAAAGACATGAACATCTGGGATGACAAGGGGGTGAGTACATTATCTGTAAATTTTTGTTCACCTTTAGATGCCATCTAAAGCATCCCCAGAGCATCTACCAACCCAGAAAATGTGAAAAGAACAACCCAGTAAATTGTTTTAAGAAAGCTTTTCTCTGCTAGCTTGTGAAAAAACAAGCCGCCCATATTTTGCTCCTCTCGTGACATAGAAAGGGGATCTTAAAATAAAATTACTGTGCTTTTAATGTACACATTTCCACCCATGGCACGCCATTCTGTTTTCGCATAGCCACTTTCTGTGCATGTGCCTTAGATGTGTGCGCTCAAAAAAACCTGTGCATCAGAAGTTTAAACTAATATGATTTAAAACGCATGATTTCAGCGTGATAGACATGATAATCAAAACCAAACAGATGTTTTCGGCAGAGCATCTGAGGCACGAGCTGTAAAGGCACAGCTCTATTCTGGAAAAGTGGGCGGGGAGCAGCAGCTCATTTGCATTTAAAGAGACATGCACAAAAACAGCCTGTTTCTGCTTCCACTCAAAATAGGCATTTTCAAAATGATATGATAAATTATATGTAGGGTATTTTGAGTTGAAACTTAACAGACACATTCTGAGGACATCTGAGACTTGTTACATATTACATATTGTAAAAAGGGGCACAATAGCTCTCCTTTAATGAACGAGACAAGTTATTTTGTTTGAATAAATCCAGTGAATCTTTCACTGAATTAAATCCAGCAGAACAGTTACTAATTCACACACCATTACAGACCCAAATGCTGAAAAACACAAGCTTGAATGCTTGAACAAAACAGCACAACAAATTGCTGACAAATTGCCTATTTTTCATGCCAAGAGCAGACAGGAAGTCAGTCGACTGAACAACATGTTCAGTTCAGTAAACTCGTTCGTTCAGAGAGTTCAAAGCAATGACAGTTGATGGTTTTTTCTTTGTAGCAAAATCGTTACTTAGACACTTATGTCTGTTTATAGTTATTTAGTGTTATTTAGCATAATTATCTGATCTATTTTAAAGGATTAGAAATGAAAATTCTGACATTAATTACTCACCCTCATGTTGTTCTAAAGCTGTAAGACCTTCGTTCATCTTCGGAACACAAATTAAGATATTCTTGATGAAATCCGAGAGTTTTCTGAGAGCTTTCTGACCCTGCATAGACAGCAATGGTACTACCACATTCAAGGCCCAGAAAGGTAGTAAGGACATCATTAAATTAGTCCATGCACACACATGCATTGTGGTACTCTCGTAAACAAAAAACCCAAAAATACAAAACAAAACAAAAATGATGACTTTATTTCCTCAATTTCTTCTGTTATGTGTCAGTCTTCGACACACGTTCACATAAGTACCATGTATGTGTGTGCATTCCTCTGCTTGCAAACAAGGCACAGCACATCGGCTCCCTTTAACTATCCCTTTAAGTTTTAAGGACATTTTACTGCACTTTGTTCATTGCATATGTATATAGGACATAGATGAAAATCTTCAAGGAAGGATTAGTCACACCATTGTCCCCTTTCCCTGGTGGGGAGGATGAATAATCATCATATCTCAGATCTCATATCAGATTTCTAGGCCATGTTCAGAGAGGCTGCAGCATCTGCCAGTGCTGTGGAGAAGACATCTGCTCACAGCTTCATAGATCACACATGCAACATTCATGTGACCTCTATTCATCTGATCAGCATTCAAATGTGAACGCTTGTGTTCCATAGACTGAACGCTCAGGCTAAATATTAATTCTCATCCAGCTCCAAAAATGGATTATTAATTTTGTTCTGTAATATGTTCCCTCTTCTGCAGGCATCTACTGCTGCGGGCTGCTGAGCACCAGGAAGAGCGACTGTACAGGTCTTCCTCAGTCTATGCTGATCAATACCGAGACTCCACAGCAACGTGGCCAGTCTCACATTAAGATGAGAGGCAATATGTCCATAATCAACTGGTACAACAAAGGCAACTTCAGGTTCCTCACTAACGCCTTCTCTCCCACTAAAGAAGGTAAGAAAAACACACCCAGGACAGGCAGATGATGTATAATTTATAATAAAAGGAAACATGCAAACTACAAAGCGCATCAAAGCGCCTCCCAGAAAGCGTTTCACTATGGCAGTCCAAGCTTGGATTGGTTTTACGCTGATGTTTGTGGATTAAGTGGATATTGTGCACATCATAGGATTATAAAAGGCAAAGCCTCATCATATTGCGCTGGTCTTCACTTTTCTTTGATCCATGCTGACAGCAGCTTCACATGGGAAATGTCAGAGCTGATACTAGCCATTTTCAATAGAGAGTGATATAAAGCATTGAGCTGGATCTGTTTAACCATATGCATTTTATCAATTCAATCATCTAATTTTTCTTTTTTCTTTTTTTATTACAATCCAATCAAAAGGCTATTATATGCATGAAGTGTTCAAAGCACTTCACATTCTCAGAAGGTATATCTAGCTATATGTATTTGGTAAACAAGTAATATTGCTCCTGGTTTATGAGGTCAAGCAAGGGAGATTAAATTACAACTTAGATTTAATTGTCTGGAATCTGAAATAATCTGTTTATATAGTAAAAGATTTTTCTGCTCATCTTTGAGAGCAGGTGTTGCTATACAGTTTCAATGAAAACTCAGTGCTAAACCTCTGCCAAGTTTTCTATACATAACCTGAACTAAAATTATCATCCCACCGGTATTCAGCCTTAACGTTTAGACAATTTGTAAGTCTAGTCTATAAAATAATTTCAGTTCGTTTCCCCATAGTCTTTCTCAAAATAGCCTGTTTTAATTTCCAAAAAAGTGCCAGTATTGTAATATACATGCCACAAGCGCTCCTGAGGAAGGCAGTACGCTGTGCTCTAATGAGCAATAGATTACTACTGAATGCAACAGATGGCAGTTAATTGTACGCTGACAATATCAGAGGGTTCATAATGGTACAGATATAATGACTGGGACTTCTTACTGATTATGTTTCAGTGACATCATGTTTTTGATTCTAACTTAATTACATGTGACTCAGATTAAATATGTATATAATGACACAAAGTAGGGCTGTCACAATTATCGTGGCCACAAAAAAAAAAATCACACTAATGATATATCATGATTTTTTTTGTGTGTGTTTAACCAATGAATCACACCACTGCATACAAAAGGAACAATTACACTAAACAGAAGAGACTAAAATGCTAACCGTTTTTAGTTTAGCACAGTGTCAAAGACGAATTATGAGGAAAAACAACATATTTTTACTCCAAACTTGTTGTAGCGTCAATCAAATGTTGAAATAACTTCCTTCTGTGAACTGATTCTTATTTTATAGTATTCTATACAATGATAAAGTAATGATTGAAATATAAATATACATTATCCATATTACAAAACTTGTCTGTTATATTCATGTGCTAATTCTCATCATGTTTCATCATACAAAACATTTCTTTCTGAATTTTATTCAGCTACAATGACAGCTGGATGTCTTTGTCCATATAAGGGAGTTCCTGGAAGGTGTTTTTTTTATTACTCCTTTGAGTCTCGCTTGTGGACTTCCTGCACAAATGCACCCTCCGGTGTCCGGTATATATGAAGAAAATCACACTTGAGAGTTTAACGCTCCATAATGGCACTGGTGCTGGATTATAATGTGTCATATGTGTACTATTTTTTTTAAAGGGGTCATCGGATACGCATTTTCCACATGTTGATATGATTCTTTAGGGTCTTAATGAGAAGTCTATAACATACTTTGGTTAAAATTTCTCAGTGGTAGTGTAAAACAACACCCTTTTTACCTTTTTTTTTTACCTCAAAATCAGTCCTTTTAAAAGCAAAGAACTGAGAGTGATGTTTATATTCTAATTTAATTGGAGAATTTGAACTGATTTTTCATTGAGGTTGCACACAAGATGCAGAATTATAATTTAAATGTTAGTGTAAGAAAGTAGAAATGAAATTACTAGAAATTCCAAGAAAGGCATCTGTAATTTCTAACAAACACTTTATATGTTGACTTGATAAAATCTTGTTTGTAAGTGTAAAAATAGCCTTGAAGTTTGCAGGTTTCTCAGACAGAGAAACAGGATCAATTCAGGAAATTATTCTTCCTGTTCCGATTATAATTTCAATTCAACTCTGTGTTTTGCGGCCAGCACTGATGTAAGACATCTACTCTGGGCCAAAAATAACATTCTGACACAGATGGCTCATTTACTTCAGACTGTTTACAGAAGTCAAAGAAATGTCTAAAGTCGTCTAATATGATGTCTATCGCATAAAGCAGCTGCATAAATGTGAACGTTTAACACAAAAATGAAAACATAAACAAAAACACTGACTGCGTTTAGCCATCCATGTTTATGAACGCATAGCCATTTAGAGGTTATTTTTGGTTAAAGGAGAAGTCCACTTCCAGAACAAAAATTCACAGATAATGTACTCACCCCCTTGTCATCCGTCAATCGTAAAGAAATTATGTTTTTTGAGGAAAACATTTCAGGATTTCACTCCATATAATGGACCGCTATGGTGCCCCGAGTTTAAACTTCCAAAATGCAGCTTCAAACGATCCCAAATGTGGTTGTAAATGATACCAGCTGAGGAAGAAAGGTCTTATCTAGCAAAACGATCGGTTATTTTCATTAAAAAAAGTACAATTTTAATGCTTTTTAATCTCAAATGCTCGTCTTGTCTTGCTCTGCCTGTGTATTCTGACTCAAGACAGTCAAAAAACAATCGTATTTTCTCCCTCAACTTCAAAAATCATTTCAAAATCATCCTACATCACTGCAGAAGTACCAATCCAGTCTTTGCAAAGTGAACATGCAAAGATCAAACACCCTTAACAAAAAAGATAAAACAGCGATATAGGACAATTTTGAAATTGAGGGAGATCATGATATTTTTCGACATACCCTAACTGTCATGAACTGGAAAAAAACAGAGTTCAGGCAGAGCAAAGCAAGCTGAGGATTTGACATTTAAAAGTATATAGACTCTATTATTTTTATGAAAATAACCGATCGTTTCACTAGATTGTTCTAGACGTGGACTTCTCCTTTAATGATGTCACAGAATTTACAGGTATTTTGAAACTAATGTGTGAATGGTGCTTTATCGGTAAAAAGACGACACCCCATTGCCTTTGTAAACAGTGCATTTTTGTATTTACCGGTAAAGTCGTTCCAGGTAATTTTGTAGCAATTTATTGTTATTAATGTGAGAAATGGGCTAATTTGTCTGCCTTTCATTAATATCCATATCATTTTGTCCATTTAATTATTAGAAATATAGGAGAAATATATAAGTTCAGAGTTTGAAATCAAGTGGAAATACAACCAATTGGATTTCTTAGAGATTGTTTTAAATCTACATTTATGCTTGTGATCAGTAAAGGCATGATTCATGCTGCTAACAAAACAGAAGATTGTCGTTGCATACAGCAAAACAAAAACTGCACAGTCCTTCCTTACTGTCAGATGTTAAATCCTCTTGTCTGCTGACTGTGATTGACATTTCTGCCTGGACTGTCCTAGGGGTGATCATTAAAAGGAAGAGTGGAGAAATCCCATGTCCCCTTGCTGTGGAGGCCTTCGCTGCACATCTGAGTTACATCTGCAAATATGATGACAAGTACAGCAAGTAAGTTTGATCAATTAAGTCTGTTTTACAATGCACCTTTAGGACACATACATGCATTTTATAGTTCACTCAGCTAATGTTTTTCCAACTAGGTACTTCATTTTCCACAAGCCTAATAAGACCTGGCAGCAGGTGTTTTGGCTGACCATCAGCATCGCCATCAACAATGCCTATATTCTTTACAAGATGTCAGACGCCTACCACGTCAAACGCTACAGCCGGGCGCAGTTCGGCGAGAGGCTGGTCAAGGAGCTCCTGGACATGGACGACTGCTCACCCACTCAGTGAAAGGAACCGCATGCTGTCTCAAACCCACCCATGACAACCCACTTACACTAACATACTCAAACACACTCGCATTCTGCACTTCAGGGTCATTTTGAACGAACAAACCTATACGTAACACTAAATGTGCCAAGTTTGGTTAAAAAAGGGATGTTTCCATCTAAACTCACATTTAAGACCCCATTTGGCCATTTGATACTACAAGACTGATGTACATAACGTCACCGTAACACTTGCTGCATGAGATACACGAAAACGTGCCCTTTGTAGATGTGCAATGATTTTTATCAATAGAGTTCCAGTAATAGTGTCGACGTAGTTTTGAACCCTGAGGTACAATGTTTTGTGAATTCTCTGTTTGTGAGCAGCATATCCAACATTCAGCACTGATAAATATACTGTATATACTCTCTGATTGAAGTGTTTTATCAGCAAAATGAGAATGTAATGCAATTCACACGTAAGATCACAGAACATCGTAGATGTTCTCCCAAATACCTGGGCTTTTTTCTATTTTATATCACTTAATATTTATGATCTTTATGACTCTTTTTTTAAAAAGGCAACAACATTAGTGACGCAGATGATGTATAATGCCATACAGACACCGAAACCGGTGAAATGTGGCAAAACTACTATGCTTTCCCAATCGTTTTTGCACTCGGAAGTAGCAGTCAGGATTTGCAGATTTTAAATAATGATCCCAAATTCGATTTCCCATCAAATCTGTATTCAGCATAACATATTAACTCCTTTGTCTGCCTTTCATATTATTTTGTCATTTCAGTTATTATGAATATAGGAAAAGGGCCCGATATACAGTAGTATACCAAAAATAATGTAAATATTATTTCTAACAATTAATTTATATATTTTTATTATGTGTAATTTAAATTGATTATCTAGGGGCATTCATGTACTTGCGAATGAATCTGAAAAAATGAATGAAATTATATAAGACTTTAACTAGAATGTCTTTCTACCTGTAACTGGGTGGATTTACGTGGTCTTTCACTGTTCTAGAATCTATCAAAAGATCAATTCTTCATGTTGCTTTATTGTAACTGTAGTAATGACAGTAAAATCGCAGCCCATGGCAGAATTTGTCCCTTCAAAGAACGAAGCAGATTCATTTTAAAAGATTTCCCTCAGGTAATATATTTAGTCAGACATCTCCCACTCTATCACTGTGTTATATTCATACTGGATAACAACCACTGTAAGGGACAGATATACTATTGTGAGTGAGTTTGTCAAAGATTTACCTGACATGCTTATTATTTCCTTTTCATTTTTTATTTACTGTGCCATCACCTGCTGTTTTTCTTTGTAATGAGTGAAACGCTGCATGCTAACAAAACAATTAAGATATTAACCACTGAACATCACCTAAAACATTATTTTACAGCTTCATATTCAGTTTATCAACCTTATTTTTTCCCGTAAAACCGGGCGCGTCCATCTGTAAAATGCATGCGTCTGGCTTCCGGTCTCATCCGCGTCCAGCTTAGCTGTACAAAACAGTAGCTCGTTTTGCTACCTGATATTGCAAATTGCTGTGTCTTACCATATTATTTAATGTATTATCTTATTTATTAACACACTGGTTTGTAGTGCAAACAGTTTTACCGTTTACTGCACGTCGTTCGTTAGTACCCGGTAGCGGCTAATGAACCGGAAGTCTCGTCCATATGTTTATCTCCGTGTTGAAGAATAAGGTGGATACAAATCTGTATAAAAGTCTACTTTGTAATGTCAGCTGCAGAAATTCACAACAATATGTATGTGTGTGTATGTACATGTATACATATATATATATATATATATATATACACTACCGTTCAAAAGTTTGGGGTCAGTACATTTTTATTGTTTCTTTTTTTTTTTTTTAAGAAATTAATACTTTTATTCACCAAGGATGTATTAAGTCAATAATTAAAAGTTTATTAAAAGTTAATAATAAATAATTTACATTGTTATAAAATATTTATATTTTGAATAAACACTGTACTTTTTAAACTTGTTATTCATGAAAGAATCCTGAAAAAAAAAAATCACAGGTTCCAAAAAATATTTGGCAGCACAACTGTTGATATTATCCAACACTGATCATTCTAATAATAAATCCGCATATTAGAATGATTTCTGAAGGATCATGTGACACTTAAGACTGGAGTAACAGCTGATAAAAATTCAGCTTTTCATCACAGGAATAAATTCTATTTTAAAGTATGTTAAAATAAAAAACATTATTTTATATTGTAAAAACATTTTGCAATATTACTGTTTTTTTTTATATTTTTAATCAAATAAATGCAGCCTTGATGAGCATAAGAGACTTCTTTAAAGACTATTACAAGTCTTACTGACCCCAAACTTTTGAACGGTAGTGTATATATATATATTATATCACGCCATATTTTATACCTGCATCTCTTTTAAATCAAGAAATATTATATTATAAGCAATGTTATGTAGGTGTTCTCATAAACATGATTGTTTTTTTCCAATTTTGTCATGAATGTTGCAAACGTTTGATTTCACTTCACTGTAATATTTTTGTACTACTAATCTTATCTACATAGTCAATATACTAACAAGTACACTTAAGGCGGTAACTGCCACATGTGCTTATCTAATATAAAATGCACCAGATGATTTTGAGATTGTATATCTGTTTTCCAGAGCATCTTTTGGGTTCGATCTGAACTTAAGTGGGAATTAATTATTTAAAGCAGACAGACAGTGTAAGTGTAATGGCATTAGAGAGGTGTTTGACCTTATTTAGGGCGACCTCAGGGTTTTGTAACTACAATGTCTACTGTAGTGCAATATAATGTAGGAGATTGGATCGGGTGCTATGAACATCTCTGCCAAGAATATAATCCGTAAGCCAGAAAATGGTCGGCGTGACCGAGACTTTTAATTAAAGCTCTTGCTGGTGCAGTACATTAGAACAAAACCCTTCCAATAAGCGAAGTTTTTGCTTTTGCACTGGCCGCTAACATTGTACAATATACTTTAGGGCCAGCTTCGTGTGGCATGATAGCAGGTAAAAAATAAACTGTCCTTTTAATAACAGAACAGCTAGGACAACAATATAGTCTCATTTACTGGACCAAATTCTTCAATATCTGGTCAGTTTAACAAGAACCCAGTGTTGTATCTAATTTCATGTATGAATGTTGTGAATGTGCCGTGTCTTGCTGTATAATGCTTGGTGTTCCTTCACTTGTCTTCTCACTGTGAATGTTGAAATGATTCAGCTGTATGTGAGAGTATCTGTGTTATCTGTAATGTTCACCCTCACTGTATGTCCAGTTATCAAACTGACCTTTGCTTCACCTCCCTGCCTCTATATGTTTACACCAATTTGCACACTAATAAATGTTGTTTATACATACTTTTTTCCTACAGTAATTGGTTACAAACATTCATTGCACCATTCCCAAAGAATTGTCCATCACTAAAAGAAATAACTTTCATGATTTACTTGACACATTTTAAGTACATTTTACCTGTTATTGTTGAGTAAAATCTACTTACCTAAGTAAAGTAAATATAAAAAAGAAGTAACTTTAGCTTGACCAGTAAAAATATGAGTAATTTTTACTTAAAGCTTATTTGCACTTAAGTCTTTGGAAGTCTTCAACACAAGAATCATAGAGTTTCAGCTGAGTTTATTGCATTGCACTGAATATCATTTCATGTATTTTGAACTCTTTGGTAATTTATTTTCCTCATTACTTTGAATATGTATTTGATATTATAATCTACTCCTAAATATGGTTTATAGCAGGTGTTAACAGTGTTGGGAAGGTTACTTTGGAAATGTAATAGGTTACAGATTACAAGTTACTTGATTTAAAATGTAATAAGTAGTGTAACTTTTCAATTACTTTATTAAAGTAATGTAACATTACTTTTCTAAATTTCTAATATTTTCAACTGTTAATCATTTTGAAACATTTAAACCAGGCAGAGTTATTCTTAGAGTAGCACTCAACACTGATTACTGTCACATTTTCAAAATCCTTTATCACTTGAATTGAAGATTATAATAAGTAAGGGATAATATACATCTTTATTTTGCGATAACAACTGGCTGAATGTACATTATTTCACGTATTACACAGCTGCTTGATAGATTATTTAGATGTTTCGTGTCAAAATTATTAGACACGAAACACTGATCTGAGTTGAAATATTTGAATGCAAAGCTTCCATGAAGAAATCAGTTGCAGGCAAATGGCAAGTTCAAACTAGACATTTTAGGGATACAGTGCAGTCATACCAGTTTTCTTACACAACATTTCACCACATAAATAATTAAGTAGTAGTACTAGTTTGTTAGTTATCTTATAATCCATTAGAGTGTACAGACAAAAAAAATGGCAGCAGCTGCATTTGTATGAAACAATAGAGCAAGTCCACGATACCAGGATGACAGAATTAAGAAATTGTACACATAATATTGAATTAAGCTTTAATATTTTATTAGCTAACCAAACGCAAAGCTTCCGCCAAGAAAAACTATCAAGCATATAGCACTGACTTAAATTGCCCTGAAAGAGTCTGAGCTGTGTAATAATTTAATTTAAAGCACAGCCACCACAAATTCAGACTTTTTTTTATTTTTTTACTTATATTTTTGGGCTTTTTATGCCTTTTATTGTGATAGGACAGTAGAGAGATGACAGGAAAGAGCTGGGAGGAGAGAGGAGAGCGGGATCAGCAAAGGACCTCGAGACGGGAATTGAACTCGGGTCACTGTGAGCGCAGTTGCGCTATATGTCATAACAAGATCATAACACTGAAATCAAATGTTTGCATAGTTATGACAAAAAACACTAGCATCTAACAATGCCTTGGAAAAAACAATCTTAAAAAATAAAGTTTATGCATAAACCCAAATAGGAAATAAAACAGTTATTGAATAAGCATGTGCCCTATTCTGTGTCCTAAACTCCTGAAGAATTGGTGTCTCATTTTAGAGCAGTCAATGCAATTTAAAAGAAGTCAATTAAATCTGTAAGTGGGGGTGGGTGGGTGAAAAAATTCAGATGTAATCCCCTTTGTAATCACTGGCATTTTTTCAAAAGTAACTAATTTAATTACATATTTTTTCTCAGTAACTGTAACTAATTACAATTACATTTATTTTGTAATTAAATTACGTAATTCCGTTACATGTAACTAGTTACTCCCCAACACTCGGTGTTAACAATGATGAACAACCATTACTAATGAAGGGCGGGGTCGGGTGGGGTTGCTATAAACCGTTAAAGCTTATTTGGTTAGAGAGAATAATAACCACCCCGCTCTCCTGTTGTAAATCACCGTGTCACACCCCCCACCACACACAACGCACTACATCACACCGGTCATTTACAACTCTAACCGGCACCCCCCGCACAACTACAGCCCACCACATCCCGGCAGGGGGGAAACTATACCGACTTAACGTGCTTTCACATACCACAGGAGTCTACACGTGAAGCTGGGTGCAAACTCGTGCCTGTTAGCAGGTAAAGTGCAACAGAGAAACGTGTCGGTAATACCGAGTAGAGGGTGACACGGGAGTGGATTTTCAAATCTCTCCCGTCCCACTCCCACAAAAAAAAATCCCATCCCATCCCAATCCCACGAAAAAACTGGGAAAAAATCCCGTCCCGTCCCAATCCCGGAAGAATGACTCCCATTCCCTCCCACTCCCGTATTATGTTTTTTTTTGTTTGTTTTGTTTTTTTTTTTTGGCTAGAATCTGCCAGTTACAGTAAAGAATACAGTACAGATCACAGTATGCCCGTAACTTTTTTTTTACATTAGTTGAATAAAAATGCAAAAATTTGTTTATTATTATTATTATTATTATTATTGAACTGAAAGCCATCTTAAACAAATGCACAGTGTGCATTGCACACATATTAAATTTCACTTAAATCATTCATGCAGACACATGTTTCCTATTTTAATTGGTCCATTTGAAAGTAGACATTTCACTCTATAGATATATTTTTCTCGTCTCTAAAGCAAGTATACACGGAGTTTCGAAGTGACGCGCTCAAGTTCACAGAGACAGGCGGCAGAAAGCTCGTCCTTTTTGCTTTAATCTGTTTACAAAAGCGCAACGTTTCCTTGTTTTTCTGAGTGCACACAAATAAACGTTGAGTCTTTACAAATTCGAATGATGCCTATCACTCTTATCTGTATGACCAAAAATGAGGTATTTTAAGAGCAAGTGAGCGCACCGGCGCCTCTGTCATGCAGTACCGCGCTACTATTCAGCTTCCACACTCACACAGACACTTCAAAAGCGCACATTTTTCTAGGTTAACATTAGATTGAGCGGCCATGTAAACTTGCTACTACATACATCTTTCAGATGAAAAGCCATATGGTCGATGAATGATAGGTGAGCATTTGGATCGCCTGCTGTATTACCAGTCGTTAACGATCTGTCTGTCATGAACTTGCTTAACCAGCCACACCAAAGCATACAGAAGGAGAGAATAAAGAGACGGGTCAACTAGAATTAAGTTCAAAATTACAATATATATATAAAAGGTATATTTGTCTGTAAAGTTGGGTTTCATAGCGTTACGATTCCCGGTCCCGCCCACTCCCGCTGACATTTTTTCCCGTCCCGTCCCAATCCCGTGATTATTAGTGATTTTGTTTCCCATCCCGCGGGATTCCCGTGGGAATCCCGTGACCCGCGGGATTCCCGAAAAAATGTCAGCCTCTAATACCGAGAGGAGAACAAGTACATTATCCGCCGAACTTCAGCTATGAACTTACCAAGAGTCATTTAGAACGCTTCCAGATCGCTTTGAAGGCTCTTTATGACGTCATATTAAGTCGTCTCGGAAGGCCGTTTTTATTTAAAAAAAAAAAAAAATATATATATATATATATATATATATATATATATATATATATATATATATATATGAAATGTCTCCAATTTAAAGAACTCGCCTTCACTGATGACATTGTACATCAAAAAATACCAAATTAAATACCAAGAACTCTTGAACACATAGGGGGATCATATTTAGCTATCCACCTTTTTCCTGAGTAACCGATGAGTGCCCCCATTATGGATTCTAACTTCCTTCTTGGGTGCTTTAGTGTTCCGGTCGCCATAGAAATCCATGTTAAATGGGGTAAAAAGATCGACTCAATTAATTAAACTGAAACTTTTTAAATTTAACTAACTATAAAATGTACATAGGGTTGAGATTTGCATTAATTTGACTAGAAACACCAGAGATGTAAATCTTTGCATTATGAGTCGGACAAGACTTCTGCATTCAGGAAAAAGGTGGATAGGAATATATATGGTGGGGTTTCAGGAGTTTATTTCTTATTAAAAGTAATACATTCGCTTTTTTGTGAAAGTCACATTAAAATATTTTTTTTTAATGATTTACGATAAACATTTTTTTTTTTTTTACCACATTTTGTTGTTACTTTTTGAAAATGTCCTTAAGATGTGGTTACTGCATTTGAATTTTTTGAAACTTTAAAACGTAAAATATTATTTGTAAGCATTTATAACATCAGTAAAACAGCTTGTGAATAGTCATGTAATGTGATTTAACATTATTAATATTTAATATTAATATTTTTTTTGTTTAATTAGTTATTATATATATATATGTATGTATGTACATATCTCTCTCTCTCTCTCTCTCTCTATATATATATATATATTTGTGTGTGTGTGTGTGTGTGTATGCATGTGCATGTATTTAATATACTGTTCAACAACCTAAAATTAAATATTATATAAGTTAATTTGCAAAAACAGATAAATCCGTTTTTACGAGTTTTCAAAAATCATGTTTTTTTTTTTAAATCAAACTACAGTTGGGTTAAGTAAAAATAACTAAAACAAAACAAAACAAAAACAATAAAAAAAAAAAAACAATTTTTGAGTTATCTGTTTTTGCAAATAAACTTCATTCGTATATATATGAATGTGTGCATTAACTACACTTTTTAATAAACTTTAATTTCTTTGTCTAAGGGTCCTAATAGCAGGTTACATTTTGATACGAAAATATTTATTTAGTTTAGTTAATGCACCATATGTGAAAACATTTAGGAGACTGGATATGTATATAATTTTTTTATTTTTTTATTTAAGTTAATTATTTTCCGTCATTCAAACCTTTGCAATATCTATAAAACAATGAACAAATACAAGCGCTGTACAGTTGACCAAATCACTATAACTGCAACTGAATGTGTAAATGTACATGCATGGACATACATACTGTATATACACACATATACACTATTACAACTGTTGACCCCATGCTGTTTCCTTTGCCATTTAATGCAACATCAAGATCTTCCTAAAATTGTCTTTCAAGGAAACCAAAGAGACAGAAAGGGTGGGGTCAGAAGTCCTTCATTCACTAAAAACAAAATGAAACTGTCCTAGTCTGGAGTAGAAGTGTGTTTCCATGTTTCAATCAAACAGCAAATGACTTTGGCACACTGTGCTATGTAAACATTTCATCCAATTCAAAGATTAGCCATCATGTATTGCTCTGAATTTGGTTGAGTTCTTCAAAAAACCCCTACTGTTCAAAGCCAAACTTTATATTTCATTGGCTTCTCTTTTTAAACTGGAGAAAGGTGTGATTCACTATGGCAAAAGTGCAGTCCACATCTACCTCCGCAAAAAACCGATGACGCTACAGATAATAATAATAAAATACAGGTAGGTGGACTGATTTTCCTCCTGAAGGCCACACAATCTCTGCCCAGACTTTGAAACATCAAGACAGAGAGTCTTCCGTGTGTTTCTGTTGCCGTCTTCATACTTCCTGATGGAGAACTGGGTTATTTCTGGGACAACACAGGGTGGTACAGACAAACCCAACATATACAAGTCTAAGATTAACATAATTACTGCTGATACATGAGGAGAGCTGACCAAAAGCCAGTCAGGGACTCATTTAGTCTGGATTCCCTAGCCTACAATAAGTTAGTCAGAACTGCTACGGCGTTATACATGAAATGCAGGTGGGTTAACTGATTTGTTTCACATATCACAGGCTTTGTTGTCCGTTGGATTTACAGTAACACTAGTTCTGTTAAAATCAACTGGAGTACCACAATCATTGACAAGGTTTGGATGTGTGAAAAAGAATTTCAGGGGCATGAATAAAATGCTAATTGAAAGGATACACAAACCGTTGCGTTTCTCCACTGTGAGTTCAGATGCTTCTCTAATACACACCTCTTTGAAAGCTGCTTAGAAACACACATTCACACACAAAAAAACTCACATTTTCCTTACAGTATCATGGATAACAAAGGCAGTAACAAAAAGAAGGACGCTCAAGTAGTGATATACTGTGCCATGTTTGGCCAAGCTGCTGAGGATCATGATTGATCTTGAAAATAAAACATCCAGGATTTTTAAAGAGGCCCATGTTATGATCCAGAACATGTACTGTATGACATCAGAAGAAATCATAGAAGATGAGGAGTAATACATATCCGTCTTGCTCAAAACCCAAGGAAGTAAAGCTTCAGATCAGCCCCTGCTTGGAGTTACCAGGTTATTAACATGATTATTTTACATAATACACTTGGCGAAGAAAAGAAAGGCTACATAGAATTAAGAAATAAATGATTAGTGTGAAAAATGTGTCTGAGAAACATTTGTTTGTGTTTGAAGACATGTTTCAGATACTGATTCATTAGCAGCCAGTGCTACAGTATGTGAATTCAGCAGTCACATTCTGTACAATGTCTCGGTTCTCCTTCAGAACACACCAGGGGCCCTTACGGGAAGCGGGCTGAATCTTTACACATTGCACCTTTAACAGAAAAAGACAGATTGACAATTTAATAGAAACTAGAAAACAACAAAAAAGGTCTCTTGAATTTTTTTCCTGCTCTTTTTGCGTGAGCACCGCGAGTCGAAAAAACACGAGTCTGCCGCTGTCCTCCACAATCAAAGCGTGTCTGTGACTGTGCGCACGACAAATGAGTCCTCCCCTCGATCCCATGAGCCCACAAATTAAACCAAAGCCAAACTAAAATCCAGTCCGATCACAGCACAGGAAGGGAGTCTCCGTAAAACATTTACATTCAACAATATTGGTAACGTAACTAGAAAAATAAAAGAACAATGGACGTCCATTGTAAAACAAAAAAAACAAAAAAAACAAAAAAAAAAAAGTCGGAATTTAAGAAAATGAGACACGAAAAGGCAAAAATTAGACAGAAAATGGATCCTTTCCATCGGAAAACAAGAAAACAAAATCCCAAAATGGTTTCGATACAGTTTAGACACTTAAGATTCACTTTCCAAGAGCTGGACAACAGATGAAACAGTGAGGTATATAGTTAGATGGAAATAGTCATCATCTTGTGTGTTTTCATTGCCCCGTGGCCCTTGAGGACCACCAGACCGCACCGTGGCGGCCCTGAGTCTGTATCCGGGCAGCGATTATCTCTGAGGGGCGAGTGCGTGCCCAGCACGGGCTGTCCGAGGGCGAGGAGGGGAGGGCTGGGATCGGCGTGTCGAGCTACGGCTGCAGGTTGAGAGTGAACTTCCACTGCTGAGTAAGTGACGGGTTGCACACTTCCACCGTCAGGCCGCCGTTCCGCGCGCTCCGGCTGTCCAGACATAGATTGGTGCCCACGTGCCGCAGTTTGGAGTTGTTGTCGATCTGCTCCCATTTCTGCAATGGAAACATAATGATGATGATGTTGAAAATCTGAGCAGCGGAGCCTCCCCCGAACCCCTGCTTCGAGCACAGCACGCTCACCTGTCTGCTGTCGTTCTCCCTGCAGCCCTGCAGTTTGATCTGCGAGCCAGCTGTGCGATCCACCACCGTCAAGCAAAGGTCCATGTGTTTTACTGATTTGTCTTTAGTCAGGGCCCATTCCTGTTTATCAGAAAAATGGTAAGCAGGGAGCATTTGCAGAAAATACACCCACATAAATCTACACAGGAACCTAAAAATAAATAAGTAAATACATAAGTGCCTTAGTAAGAGGCTGCCATTTTCTGAAATGCAAGGTCACATGAGATACTTTTGAGAAGTTTTGAAATGTCATGTGGTGTGATATGCTATAAACCACCCCAGAGGTTTTTGTGAGCTCATATGTATTAATTATAATAAATACGAATATTAGATTAAATGATTTCTGAAGGATCATATGGCACTGAAGAACTGAAAATTATATACTTCTGTAATTTTGAACAAATAAACATATACATAAATTAGGTAATATACACTGCCATTCAAAAGTTTGGGATCAGCAAGATTTGTAATGTAGAAGTTTCTTATGCTAATCAAAGTTGCAATTATTTGATCAAAAATACAGAATGAAACAGCAATGTTATGAAATATCTATATAAATAAATCTATATTAAATAATAGTTAAATATATAAATAATAGTCTTCTCTCTTAATATACTTTTAAAAAATATTAAGTTGAATTTTCAGTATCATTAGTCACACGATCCTTTACAAATCATTCTAAAAAAAAGAACAGCATTTATTCAAAATGGAAATCTTTTTAAAGTCTCTTGATCACTTTTTGACCACAAAACAAACATTACTGACCCCAAAGTTTTGAACAGTAGTGTATATTCTTATTAAAGATTTATATTTTAAATACATTATGTTCTTTATAATGTTTTATTCATCAAAAAACCCTGAAAAAAGTATCACAGGTTTAAAAAAAAAAAAAATTATATATATATATATATATATATATATATATATATAATAATAGATAATTAATAAATAGATAGCTAAAAAAATATATATAAATAAATAATTAATAATTAATAAAATTAATATTTTTTTTATTTAGTAATTAATTAAGCAGCATTGATAATAAATCTGCCTATTAGTATTAGGAGGATTACGTGACACTGAAGACTAAAGTAATGATGCTAAAAAAAAAAATAAATAAAAAAATTGTTTTTTTTCCGTTTGTTGTTGTTGTCTTGATTACAAAAAAAAAAAAAATGCAGCCTTGATGAGCATAAGTGACAAGTAATCCCAAACTTTTGAACAGCATGCTATGTAGTAAAATGAAAAAAATAATTCAAATAAAAAAATAACATAAAAAAGGCATGTTGATAAATCTTTCGGATTTAGTTTGCATGCAGCTTAATAAATCTACACTTACATGGAATTTTTATACTTTAAAAAATATATTTTTCACAATGTATTACCACTAGTTTCACATCACAGTACCATTAGGTAACTAGACACATTATTATTCTTGTCATATACTTTTATACTATGTCTTTTTAACTAATAATTATATTGCATTACATTATATATTATATATTTATTTTGACAGCGGCTATTTGCACTAAGTGTAAATAGCGATAGAGGCTATTTACACTATGCTAAAATAGCAGGATTTCTTACTATTTATACTTCTTATTGCAAACAGTTGCAATTATGTGCACCTCAGTATTGTACTATATTACAAAATATAAAATAATAACTAATTGACTGTAAATTACTTTAATTCAAATTATTAAATGGATGCTACCTTACAGACAATAAAGCTTCCCTATTCCTATACTAACCCTACCCAATACATTATTTTCAACTATTTATTTCCTTCATCTTTATTGAAAATAAATGCTTTTCTGATGTGATATGAGATTTGAAAAGGGAGAAAAAAAGTTTGCCAAAAAGCGGGTCGATCGCGTCAAAAAGAGTATGATACACGATTTACCATCTATGCCACTGGAGCTGGTTATTGACAACCGTTTTTTGTATGTTGACTATCCCAATCACACGTTGGTGGGCAGAGTCAGTGTAAATAGCCTCTATCAACAAGGCGGCTAATTGCACAGTCTAAACAGATACTTTAATTTATTTCTCATATTCAAATAGACAAGTATGATGAACCATTTACATCCCTCAGACTTGCACACTGTGTGATGATAAATGCAGATAAAGTAACCCAGAAACTACAGTGTGGCCCTCATTTATACCTCACTTACCCTTCACAAGTGCACCGTTCCCTTAAACTAACCCAAAATCACTGCCGAGTCCATCACCCAGTGCTCTGTTGCCACACCTGACATAAGACTGTTCAGTACCTGAGATCGGATTGGTACCTGATTGCCCCCGGCGTTGTGGCATTCATACACCCCCACCACGCCATCAGCAAAGTGTCCCAGTGTGTCCAGACAGTTCTGACCCTGCTGTAATGCTCCAAAGGCGATGTCCTGATGATCAGGGACCCTAAACAAGAAACAAGATAAGTACCAATTATGCTACCTTTTGAACTGCATTCACTGGTTGTCGACTTTAATAAAGTTTAATTACTCTAAATTGACATGTCCAGACTCAGTTAAAGGCTCTGTTTACACTTCATCAATCATTGTGCCAAAACAAAGATTTTAAACAGCCAGTTATGCAGGGAAAAATCAAAAAGCTCATACATATTAATACACAAAACTTCACAGAACCTTGAATAGCAGATGTAAACAAGGCCAAAGTGATCCAACAGCTATTTTTATTACACTCAGGTCAGACACTCACCGTAGCTCAGGGTAGACGTTCTCAAGGTACCACTTAAATGGTTTGCAGCCCAACCTCTTCTTCATTTCCAGCCTGCTCTGAATGCTGCAATTAAAGAGGAAAACTAGTCATGTGGAGTTCATTTGGAGGTCTAAATTTTTTCAAAAGAACAGAGAACGTAAACCAGCCAAGTCTGAAATTAGTGGCCTCTGGTACCCTTGGCAGTGAGCAATGAGCTTCTTATGTTGAAGAAAGTGATTCTCCTATTCTATTCCAAACTTTTTCCTTAGCAAAAAATATATATAGATTAAAAGATTAGTTTACTTCCAGAATAAAACTTTTCTGATAATTTACTCACCCCATGTCATCCAACATGTTCATGTCTTTCTTTCTTCAGTCAAAAAGAAATTAATGTTTTTGAGGAAAACATTCCAGGATTTTTCTCCATATAGTAGACTTCAATGGTGGCCAATGGTTTGAAGGTTCAAATTGCAGTTTAATGAAGCTTGAAAGCACTCTACACAATCCCAACCGAGAAATAAGGATCTTGTTTAGCAAAACAATCAGCCATTTTCTAAAAATAAAAAAAATTATATATTTTTTTAACCACAAATGCTCATTTTGCACTAGCTCTGCGATGCGCGTCTAGGACTTCACGCATTATAGTCACGTTGGAAAGGTCACACGTGGTTAGTTCTTTGTCTGAGTCCTGTTCAAAAAGATAGGGCAGGGTGAAAAACTCCATCTCATTGTCTCCTCCAACTTCAAAATCATCCGACATTGTTGATTTACATTTTTTTGTAAATGGCGTTTGACTTTCTTTGCATATTCGCTTTGTAAAAACTCAGTCAGTACTTCCGTCTACGTCACGTGTGACCTTTCCAACATAATGCGTTAAGTCAACTAGTGCAAGACAAGCATTTGTGGTTAATAAGCATTTGACTGATGACCGATCGTTTCACTAGATAAGACTCTTATTCCTCATCTGGGATCATGTAGAGCCATTTGAAGCTGCACTGAAACTGCAATTTGTACCGTCAACCTGTTGATCCCTATTAAAGTCCACTATATGGAGAAAAATCCTGAAATGTTCTCCTCAGAAAAACTAAATTTCTTTGCCAGTTTTTATTCTGGAAGTAAACTAATTCTTTAAGACAGATACACACTTACTTGCCATAGGGCACATTACGGGCTGAGGGGACAGCAGCGTAGTAGAAATTCTTAAAATCGTCCATCCAAACCTCTGCCGCTCGCCTTGTGTTCCTGCAAAGACAATCGCAAGCAGATGACAGTAAATTATACATTTTATATAGAGATACTGCTGCTCTGCTAATGACCATAACACATCCACTACATTATTCCTGAATCTATCTTCAACACTAATGGACCTTCTGCAGCACATTACTGGGTGCTTTATAATGAGGACAGAATGTCACTTCAAATTTCAACTGCACTACCTCACAACAACTCACTTATCGCCGGCTGCAGTGCTGCTTTCAGCCACTGGGTGGAGTACATGAACCAGAATAATAAAGGGCTCATGATGCTTGAGCAAACATGAAACTAAAGATAAATAAGAATTGGGTTCTTAGGAATATAAGGTCTGGCGAGATTACAACAATCCTGACTACAGTTAAGTATCCTGAAATGGCGATTAAAGTCTAACTCTGGATGAACCACACTTATAAAATAATGTGACTTAATATAAAAGTAATATAATGTAGCACAACACAATTCAGCAGCAATTATTCCAGTCCTCAGTGTCACAATCCTTCAAAAATTATTGTAATATTTTGATCTGGTGGTCAATAAACACTGGTTATTATATTCAATGTTAAAACCAGTTGCTGCATAATATTTCTTTGGGAAAAAACTGAGAATAGAATGTTCAAAAGAATAGCATTTATTTGAACATTTAAATATTTTGGGTAACAAAACGTACATTTGTATTTTGTAAATGTTTATTGTGTGTGATTGATGTTATGGGTTGTATATGTTGTGTTGTCTTTTAAATTTGGACCTTGAGTCTGTAATAAAGATTGACTTGACTTGTAAAACAATGTGAAAGTGTTAAAGGAGTAGCACACTTCCAGAACAAAAATTTACAGATAATGGACTCATCCAAGATGTTCATGTCTTTCTTTCCTCAGTCGTAAACGAACTATGTTTTTTGAGGAAAGCATTTCAGGAATTATCTCCGTATAGTGGGCTTCTATAAATCTGAACTTCCAAAATGCAGTTTAAATGCGGCTTCAAAGGCCTCTAAACGATCCCAGCCGAGGAGTAAGGGTCTTATCTAGCTAATCGATCTGTCATTTTCAAAAAAACAAAAAAAAAAAAACTACAAGCTCAAATGCTTGTCTTGTCTATCTCTCAGTTAGGGTATGTCGAAAAACTCCCATCTCATTTTTTCCTCAAATATATTAAAATCGCCCCACATCACCGCCGACCCACTGTTTACAAAGTGAACATGCAAAGAAAGTCAAACGGCCTTTACAAAAAAAAAAAGGTAAAACGGTGATGTAGGACGATTTTGAAGTTGGAGGAGAAAATGAGATGGGAGTTTTTCGACATACCCTAACTCTTTTGAACGGGACTGCACAGAGTATACACGCACAAAGCAGAGCTAGACAAGACGAGCATTTGAGGTTAAAAAGTACATACTTTTTCTTGTTTTTTTTGTTTTTTTTAAATTGACTGATCGTTTCCCTAGACCCTTATTCCTCGGCTGGGATCGTTTAGAACCCTTTAAAGCTGAACTGAAACCTCATTTTAGAAGTTCAAACTCACGGGCATAGACATCCACTATATAGAGATAATTCCTGAAATGTTTTCCTCAAAAAACTATTTCTTTATGACTGAAGAAGAGTAATTATCCGTAAATTTTTGTTCTGGAAGTCAATTTCTCCTTTAAGTCTTTACTGTCAATTTTGATCAATTTAATCTTTTCTTAATAAAAGAATTTCTTAACTCAGTGGATACCTGGCAAAGACCGTGCCACTGCCCCCTGGGAAAGTGTACGGATGCTGTTTCCTGAATACATGTCCCACTCGACTACAGGGAATGATCTCCAGACTGCCTCCGCACTGCCAGACCCGGAATGAGATCTCTGAGAATCACAACAACGGCCAAGAGATCAATAAAACGCGTCACAAAACACACCAACAACCAGTTCATAAATGTACATTTCTGAACGTGAAAATAAAGCAAAGTATCCAAACTCATAATTGCATGTGTGGTATATTAAAACAAACAAAAGCAACAAAAAAAGCACTACTTTGTGAACTTCTTGGACTTCGAAAACTTCTTAAGACACACACATGCAAAGGCAACTTTATTCCAGTCTGATGGATCATTTGTGGAGCTGTTGTAGACTTTCCACAAGCAGCAGAGCTGAGAAAAGTGCTGTGTTTGTGGAATGAGTCAGGATTTTCTTTCAGAATCCATCATGCCACAGACATTATGACAAAACCTGAAAAACTCTACCTCACTGAGTCTTACACTGCACTTTTTTTATTCAAGCCTCGTTACTAATAATAAAAAAAGCAATCGTTCTTCTGTGGTGACCTAAATTGCCCCTTAGATGGGCACATTACATTTTGGCTGAGTAAGGCATTATCTCATACAATCTAATGAAAGAAATACCATGAGCTCACATCAGTATTCATATACAGTGAAGCCACCAAGTATTTGGACACATTTAAGTGACACAAACACTTGAATTTCAATGCATAATATTAAACCATATGATTTAAAGGCAAGGTTCACCCAGAAATGAAAATTATGTCTGTGCAGGGTCAGAAAGCTCTTGGATTTCAACAAAAATATCTTAATTTGTGTTCTGAAGAAGAAGGTCTTACAGGTTTGGAAAGACATGAGGGTGAGTAAACAGAATTTAAATTTTTGGGTGAACTAACCCCTTAATCCCTTTTGGGCCACTTTGAATAGGCAAATCTGATACAGACTCATACACACTGATACAGATCTACTGTGTCTTCGCTCAGTCAGCTCAAATTAGTATGTCTCACACTGACAAAAGAAATGCAGAGCATTTCGAGAAATAAAACATTCACTCACCGAGATTCTCACCGCCCCACACATCCATCATCATGTCGTACTTTCCCAGCTCCTCGAAGTAGTTCTTGTCCATTACAAAGAGGCCGCCAGCAATCATAGGAGTCCTGGTAAACACAAAACATGAAAAATGAGATCAATCAAACCAAATCTTAGACTTACTTTCTACACTTCATAGACCTTACTTTCTATAAAACACATACAAAGCAGTTATCTGACATACTGGCGATGTGTTTTGTTTCAGTGGCCATTTGTGACTTTATAAAACCCTGTGCTCATTTCACTCTCCAATGCTGTGATGGAGCAATCTGATCACAACCTCATAAACAAAGTCATTAAACAACACCGGAATCATTAAACAAGAATGAAGAGTGCTGTGTCATGAAGACTTTTACACAGCACATCCCATAAAGGCACCACACTGTTTATTATCTTAATGTACTTTTAATGTACTCGCTGCACGGTGATTGAGATTTCACATCACAGCAATGTACCCTCTATACAATCCCCCATTTCGGTCGCTTCACACCTTACTTTCTCTTTCCGGCTCGCCTTTAGCTGTTAAGGATTCAAGTCATTCCCTGGAGAATAGACCTTTTACAAGCAAGCACGCAAGCAAACACATGGGCTTCTTGGACAAACTTCTTTTGTTATTACAAGAACTTTAGGGGATTCTTTTCTCATGTTGACAGCAGAATTAACATTTGGGGGCAGATGTATTTAAAGAGACTGGTGTGCATTATTTTACCAATAATAATGCAATGTTTGAGAGCACAGAAGAAGTTTTATACACTACCAGTCAGAAGTTTTTGAACAGTACGTTTTTTTATGTTTTTTTTAAAGAATTCTCCTCTGCTCACTAAGCCTGTATTTATTTGATCCAAAATGCAGTTAAAGAAATATTGTGAAAATTTTTTACTATTTAAAATAACAGCTTTCTATGTAAATACATTTTCAGCATCCTTACTCCAGTCTTGTGTCACATGATCCTTCAGAAATCATTCTAATATGCTTATTTGCTTCTAAAGAAACTTTGTTTATTATTATTATTATTATCAATATTTAAAACAGTTGAGTACTTTTTTTCCCAGGATTCTTTGATGAATAGAAAGACCAAAAAAAATCAGCATTTATCTGAAATAAAAAAAGCTTCTGTAACATTAAACACTATTTTTAACTTTTATTTTTATATGCTTTGAATTGATCAAAAGTGATTATAAAGACACTTATAATATTGGAATGATTTCTGAACGATCATGTGACTAAAGTAAGGATGCTTAAAATTCAAATTGGAAATCACAGGAATAAATTTCATTTAAAATATATTCAAATAGAACACAGTTATTGTAAATAGTAAAAATATTTCAAAATGTTATAGTCTTTGCTGTACTTTGGATCAAATAAATGCAGTCTCAGTGAGCAGAAGAGACTTCCTTAAAAAAAAAAAAATCTTACTGTTTAAAAACTTTTGACTGTTAGTGTATATAAATATAAAAACCCACTAAAATTAGATGTCATGTCAACTTAGTAATAAAATAAAATAAGGTTAAGCTGAAGCACTAAAATTGCAAAGATTAAAACATTAAGCTTAATAAATACATCAAAAACACATAACTATATTACAAACAAGATGAAAACAGAAAGCCTAAATCTTCAAGAACACAGTCAAAAACAGACTGCACACCTATAGCAGGAGTTCTGCTTCAAGAGAGTCTATACATTAAACAGCTGACACCCAATTAATTGGAGAACAGTGTGAGAAGAATAAAAAGTGGTCATCTGTCAATAATCCATTACAAACTCACCGGTTCGTGATCCAAAACATTTGTAGCGCAGATATTTAAGAAGAGACACTAATTCTTACTTGATAGGAGCAATGGGGTTTCCTTGCCGTGCTCGTCTTTGTTCCAGGGTCATGTAGTCCCATTTAAAAACTAGATTCCAATCAAAACCTGGATGAAGATCAGACATTACATTAGGGACGAATTATGAAGTCTGATTTAAATGCAAGTTCAATGTCCTGCTCAGCCATGTGTCAGTTAAGAAAACAAAGGAGCACATTAGAGATACTACAACCACTCTGATTAAAAGAACTGAGGCTTTGTTCAGAATAGCATACTACCTTGTTACTTTGATAGTATGCAGCATGTACTCCGTGCACAGTATTCAAATGTTTTCACGTAACATTTCTTTTCATTAAAAGACATTTTACATAAAACTGGATTAAAACCACATTTGCATTAGCGGTAGGAAAAACCATAGCTTGCCAAACAGCAAAAGAATAGTCTTAAAGTTTTAAGCAATCGTAGGTTTTAGGCTTTGGCTCAGTGTAAATGCCATATCCTTAAAAACCTAGCTGTTGGCATGTCTAATTTTCCAAATGCCTCGTTTTCTGTCAGCTGTAAACCAGAATGAACATTAAATGTGACATTCGGTGGCTTTAGATAACCGAGAAAGAAACAATACAGTATGCAAATAAGGTGGTTACATTTGGGCATTGAACATTTTATAAAATGCAATGGGAGAATTTATGGTGTACACAGACACAAAATTCAAAGTTAACTGAAATAAAGCTGAAATAAATTAAATTCTAAACATTACACAAAAAAATGAGAAATGTTGACTTGGCAATTAAGTGAAATAAACGTAAGCTGAAGTAGCAAAAACTAAATACAAAGCTACACAAAAGTACCTAAAACATAATAAAAATGACAATTACTAAAATAAATAAATATATAATAAACCATTAATATTAAGAAAAAAATACTTTTCAAATACTAAAAATGACAAACAAAAAGGGAAATTACTTGTGTCAAATTTCTTAAGAATACAGAAACAAAATCTACTGTAAATTTAAATGGAGTATGTATTTTATGTATGTTTGCTCAATTAATAACAGAAATTTGTGAAAAAGTAAGTACTAAAAACTGTAAATAACCACAGTAGTCCCCAAATTCAAGATTCAGCATATCAAAGTGACAATAATGTAGCATCCTACTGTTTCAAATGTTTTGGTACTGCATTACATACTACTTTTTGTAAAAAGTAGCTTATTATAAATGCAGTGCAAAGCACTGAGCTAGTATACCATTCTGAAGATATTGTTATAAAAAACAAAACAAAACAAAAAACATGGAAAACATGCTAGATAAAGTCTGAATGCCGGTTAGCTAGCACACCTTCAACCAAAATATGCTTAAAGTCCATACAAATAAAATTATATTTATGACCCATGCTGCTTTATAAAATACAGTGATACCAACATGGATAGACCCATTTCCATATTATTTCCCACTGCATCCAGAAACCTCAGTGCTCATAGAGGAAAAGCTATTCCACATAGAGCCATTATGCCTAAAACCCCCAGACAAAAATCAATCAAATGGTTTCCATTCCAAAAGGACATTTTCTCTTTGAGATTCATCATGCTCTCTCACTCTTCTGCACATTGCGCTGCCTCCGCAAATTCTCTCTGTATTGCTTTCATTCCAAACATGCATCTAAACATACAGTACCATACACAGACTATAAAATATAACAAATGGCATCAGCTGTATTATCCATAAACACATGCACGAATGGATGCAATCATATAATACACATGCACACAATCAAAAAAAAAGGCTTTGGATAGTGACTGAAGTGCTGTGATGAAATAAGAGCTGATAGAGATTTACCTCCTTTAAGATCTGCAGATGCCCCCACATACTGGAAATTGTCCATGTTAATGACATCAATGATGGGCGACACAACCCGAGTCTTATCCTGAAGAGAACAACAAATGATATTAAGAAGACAGTTACAGTACAAGCATATGAGAAGAGATTACTTCTCACATCTCTGCAACAATGCATTCATAAGACGTATCTGATGGAAATAATGAAGTTAAACTAGAAAATTAAAAGTCCTGACATTAAGCAATGTGCACTGCACTGCCGTTACGATTCACAGCAAATCCATCAGAAATACCTAGGAAAATCCCATTAATCTTGTGAGCTTCGCTGACACATGACTGGAGTATTTAGAGTTGAGTGCTATGAGTTAAACACTCCAGAAAAGACAGGCAATCAACTCTGCGTGATAGGCGTGGAGAATTTAACACTAAATATATAAACGTATTGCTTCTCAGACATCTTCCAATATTCATCATGACAATTCTGGGACACCCTGACGAATCAAATCATCCCAACTGTGGCTTCAACTCTGAATTAACAAATTCATTTGTCACCGTGCTGCAGTGTTTCCACATGGCAATTTTCTAAAACATATTCATATGCATGTAGATACAATAAATACAGTTTGTTATATTAATACATATAAATAATTGAATATCCATCTTGAGTTAATTCAGTGAAAGACAAAAATTAGTTTTGCTGAATGAAAATTGTTGAATGATTTTTCACTTGTTTTTTTGCACATGGGCCATTCAAGCATTCAGTAATAAAAATTTTAGATGTTTACTGAGATCCTTCTAATATCTATTGCAACCCACAATAATATTTAAAATATCAGTAAGTCTAATGTATATAAAATCATCATTTATTGGGTACTTTCAATTGGGAGGTGGTTGTCCCTAACTCCTAAATTTCAACTTATTAAAACAATATTGAAAAACTGTTTGAATTTTATTCCATTGTATTGTTGTTTTTTTGAAAAATCTTTTTGTTGTAAAGAAAAAAAAATAGATATATATATATATATATATATATATATATATATATATATACACACACACACACACATACATACATAACATACATACCATACATGCATACATGCATACATACACACATACATACATACGTATATACACATGTACATATATGGTATGTATATATGGTCAAAAGTCTGAAAATCTGTGTATAACTTTAAGGAGTGTCATTACCAAACTTTTTTTTTTTTTTTTCACATCTGGTGAAGTTTTAGTTGTGACATCATTGGGTTTTTTGGGTGTTATTCCATAAAATTTAGTTTTTATGTGTACACAACTGTTCAGAACTGTGTTAGCTAACGATGTGCTGATTAGCATCTTTAAGTTGGGCTCAAAAGTATCTAAAATTGTTCCTACCATAACAGTCACAATCAAGACATGTCATCATTGTTTCGGCAGTTACAAAAGGAAACAATCCCTTACCTGAGGAAAATAAACAATTTTACTAGTTATTCACATTTTTAGTACAAAGATTGAAAAAAGAAGATTCAAAATAGAAGAACTCTTATAAATCACTGAAATCACTGAATCATTGAAACATTGTTAAAATTGCAATTGTTATTGATTTACCTCTAATGTAAATGAGATCCTAATAGGTCAACATAACTAGTGATCTACCGATATTGATTTTTTTATAACCGATTATTTGCAAAATTAAGTGCCCAATAACCGATATGCAGAACCGTTATTTATTTACTGTTATAAAGTAAATCAGTGACTGAGTGAAGTAAGTCCATACTTCCGTTTCCGTTTCCATACATACCGTTTATCTGTGAACCCGATATTACAAAATCGATAACAGATTATGGTAAAATGCTTAAATATCGGTAAATCGATATATCGGTCGAACTCTAAACATAACCCTTTATTATAAATCATATATTACAGTGTTACGGGAGACGACAAATATTCCAAAACTTTCTGAAAATACAATATGAGAATTAACTGCACACAATTACTAGAAATGTGTGCCTCGGATATTATACAATTTGCATACATACATTTGTGAAAAAAGACATTTCCAACTCAACTTCAAAACAATTCTGTAGAACGACCCATATTACTTCTCACATTGAACATTTTGAAACAATAAATCACTGTTTGGTTAAAATAGTGGTTCCTGAGAGACCTTTTAAACCACAGAGAGCCAGTGTAGCAGATTTTTTAATATTTGTGTAAATATTCAATACAATAATACCAAATTTTCTCTCTATATGGGTAAAAACAGTATCTGATACTTTGCAAAGCAGGATAAAAATTGTTAGTTACAAAATGGGGTCAGCCAGTTGACAATTCTTAACACTTTATAGCACATGTATGTTTTTAATTTACAAAGTAATATCTGATTTTATTTATATATATATATATATATATATATATATATTATAATTCTCATTTGTTAAATTATTTTATTTCTGTATTTTATGTTCCTACTAGCAGTAGGAAAAGACTGGCTTGGCCTGAAATTTTGATTTTTGAAAATTTGAGAACAGTTTTCTGTAGCAAAAATGCAACAATGGGAATTAGGGATCAAACTTTTTTTTCCCCTATCGCTCTCACACAATGCATATTATTCAATGAATGCTACAAAAATATTCAAATTCAATTTCAAGTGAGCTGTTTGCCATTATAGTCTCATTAATATAACAATACTGTATATATTTTATAAATTAGGGGGTATTAAAATTACTCCCTGATATTCAAAATATGCTCCAATATGAATAGTATTTAAAGTGCCCTTTTCATGACCATACCTTTACTTTTTAAAATACATTACGTTTTATGTTGAACTGTGTTGTGAATTAAAACTATACGGTTTCATAGCTGGAAGAAGTTTTTTTCTCAACATTAATATTTTGCAAGATTTTTCCAAATTATGCCAGATGAAACATTTTTTGTAACTAATGGTTTAATAAATGCAAGTTTATCATCAATATCAACCAAAAATTGTTTTGAGGCATTTTTGGCAATATACAAGGAAATTCACTGTACTGGCTGTAAGTAGTTTGTGTTTCGGCAAGTACTGATAGAAAGCTGGAAGAACTCAACCTGACGACGACTAATAATGAGTGAACACAATAAGAGGAAAAATGAAAAATGTCAAAAACCATTAAAAACAGATTCAGGAGGAGTTCAGTTCTTGACTAGATCTTCTCTTAAAAAATAATGCATACATACATTTTCAATTATAATAATTGTTTTGTTTCTATCCAAGTCATGTGTAGCAGTACTTCTATTTAAAAGCAGGACAACTTTTAATTCATGCTCACTATAATCATCATGATGAAGTGCTTGGATAAATTCTGGGGTCACTAACTCCACAATTTGATTATGTGCTTATCTGGGTCATCCAAGTGAAAATGAAGACCCCTAACAATATAAATGGGGTTATGAAACCTCTTAGTACTTTTATACCTCTATTCTGTACTTTCCGTGTCTTGTACTTCTACTCACTGTTATTTATCTTGAGGCAATTTCTGAGTAATTACGTGTACCTAGGGACCTAGCTGAAGCAAATATTTCTTTTAGATCCTGATCCTGAATCAGAACGGACCTGCACATCCGCGATTGGGGTGTGTTTACTTGCATTCAACACACCTGTGCACACACACTGCAGTCTTATCTATATGCTGTACAAACACACAGTGTTAAATGGCACTAGTTTCGCACCACAATTTTCTTTATGGCTTGTTTGAGAATTTTTGGCAGTTGGAAGCAGGACTGGATACAAACAGGTATAATGATACGGCACTGCAAGTAAACTTTAAGACACGCAGCCAAGGAAAACAATAACTTCTCATCTACTCTTCGTTTATCATCTTGGCCTGACATTTTCAATAGCAGTGAGCTGTTAAACATCCAATGCTGTAATGAGCATGTGTGATTACAGCCTCCAAAAGCAATGGCTCATTTGCCAAATCCAAGAACCCAATGTTTTTCTGCTTGTCAAAGAAATAAACAATAAGACAGAGAAAGAGAAACATGGCTGACCTCAGCAACCCTTTCTAGCAGGGGCTCCAACCAGTGTTCATTACACTCGCAGTGGCTGTCAAGGAAGGTTAGTACACTGGCCGTGGCCGCATCTGCCCCTCGGACTCGGGATCGCATCAAGCCTGAAAATACAACATAACACAAACACAGGATTGAGAGAAGGTTGTTCTCCCTGTATTCTAACCTAATGATCTACTGTACACACAAGTGTGCAGGGAAGCATAATAATAATCCAACATACAGATGTCAAAAGTGCTGGGATTTTGAGCACTTCACAAGTTTGGTAAAAAGATGTTTTTTAAAAAAAAAGTAATGATATGATGCCAACATATTATAGTACGTTTATTACTGGTGAGGTATTAGTTAGTTCTGAGGGGACTGTGTACAAGTAGACAAAAATAATGTACACAAAATGAACAACATTTTTCAGAAATTAAAAAAAAAAAACAATATAATAAAATAAAATAAAATAATAATAATAAATTATATAATATGTATATGTATAAAAATTTTTATATATATATTGTCCCGCATGGGACAAAGTACACTACACTATTAAAAAAAAAAAAAACGCCTGATTGAAATATGGACAAACCCTGCGACTGGGATGTTTTGACCCAGTTTAGTTAAATATTTAACCCAACCTTCTAGAGTTTTATTTATTCAATTAAAAATTGAAAAATTACTATATGGCTGGCTTAAATTGAACCCAAAATAGGTTGAAAATTAAAAATCAGACACATAATATCAGCAATAATCAAACATGAACATTCATACTCTTAATAAAATGAAAACAAACAAAAAAAAAAAAAAAAAAAATAGTTTTTCTGCACTCTACAAAAATACTGGGTTTTTTTAAACGCAAACACAGTTTGTTGGGTCATTTTATTGGGTTAATATAATATTTTTTACCCAGGTGCTGGGTAGTTTTTCTGAAACTAAGCTGCTGGGTCATTTTTAATGGGTTATTATTAAATATTGGGTTATTTTTTTCTACCCAACCGCTGGGTTAAGCTTGTCTCCCACAAAACAACCCAGCTGCTGAGTTACAGTCAGAGCACAAGCTTCTTGCATCCTTTACAGAAGCGAGTAGTTCACAGCGCTGCTGATTTGCTGCACCTCTTCAGCGAAATAAAGATTTGTACACATTTTATTTAATTTATTATGTCTTTACTGTGCTGTAAATTATATTATTTTATGCAACATACAAGGATGAGATGTCAGTCAGCTGTGTCAGCAGCGGTAGTTTTTGCATGATGGAAACACCTTTTGCCTTGCATAAAATAAACTGATATTATTTGTTATTATACAGAATTTAATTTAATTTGATGTTAAAATATGTTCTCCAATCTTAGTATTGTTTGTTTATGGGCAGGTTATGGAGTCAGTCACGGCATCTTTCAAATACAATACAACTGAAACATCACTGGCTCAGATTTTGATTTCTAAAATGCTTGTTAAACAAGTTTAAATGTATGTAATATTGTAAACTATGCTGTATTCATCCAAATAAATTCAACTTGTCTTATATTTTTGTCCATGGGTGTTCTTGCTTAATAATAAATGTTCATTGTTTGATTATTGCTGTTGCCTCTGTAATTCTGTGTGTGATTTTTAATTTCCAGCCCATTTTAAGCAAGCAATATAATACTTTTTAAACAATAGTTGACTTAAAACAACCCAGCATGTTTGGTAAAAACATTTAACCCAACCAGCTATGTCAAAATAACCCAGCATGTGGTCTGTCCAATATTTACCCAGCACTGGGTTGCCAAATAACCCAAGTTGGGTTGTTTTTAACCCTGCATTAAAATCTAACATTAATTCACTATGAGCTTTTCTAAGGTGAGTAAATGTTAGCTTTTCTTTTCTTTACCATCATATAATTATATAATACCATCATAACACAAATACAAAGAGCTTGTTTGGTTAGAAAGGAATAGGATTTGAACAAAAGGCTTTGGATACGAATAAACAAACTGCAGTTTTGGCTACAAAACAGCATTTTTTGCTTGACAGATATATAAAACGCCTTCCAAAAATACACTGCAGCTCGTAACAGACCATTTGCTTTTCTCTTCTTTAATTTTCTCCATATTTGCACCTATGAAGTATGCAGCGCTTTTAATGACTTCATGCCGAGTCTGGTCACAATTAGTCGCAATAATAAAACTTCAGCTAGTTTTAATAGATGCCTGGATTTTAATGACCAACCAAGAGCTGCTAGTAAACAGCCACTGGTCTTTACATATTAACTTGGGTATAGTTTTGATTAACGATGTTACTGTGATTCAGAGGGTTATAAATCACTCACCCTCTCGACGATCGTTCCGTAGGATTCTGACTTTCTCGATTTTCCCAAGTAAGGCACCATCTTCAGCTGAAAGCCCAGAGAAAATATTGTGTCAGCTCAAGTGTTCAGGGCAATACATCTCATCCATTATATATGCTGTAGTTAATATACACAGGAGGAATGTGGTGAGATGTGCCAGTGGCCAAGTTGTGTCACTTGCTTAATCCTGCACGATTCTGTAAATGTCACCATGTATTTGGAAAAGGCACATCATGTACAGCTTGCTACAAACTTCTTTTCGGTCTTGAGAAATTTTAGGGCAGGGAACTGCAGGTTAAATTTCTTTGAAAAATCTGAGGGAGAGCTGCCAAACAGAAACCCACCAGAAAAATCATCAAGAATATTTTCAGCAAAGTTACATACTGAAGAAGCCACTTCATCTCATAAAGTTAAAAGAAACCAAAAGGTAGGAGTATAATTTTATATTTTCTTGAAATCTTAATTGATTGTGTACCTTTTTGACATTTCTATGGTCGTATTTTACAAACATCTTTAATTTTGATTAATAGCAGACATGCTGAAATATATTTAGGTGCATTAGTTTTACTTCCATCTGAGTTTTAATTGCCTACAGATGACGATTTGATTAAAAAGGGAGCACCGATACTAAACTCTGCTACATATTGTGGAAACAAAAACAAATGAAAATATAACAGACCGTTCTGAAAGAGCATTATATCCAAATTCAAAGACCATACTCAAATGCCAATATGCAAAAGCAGGATTACAATCCATACATGTAAAAACATAGAAGAAAGATGAGGACTAATAAGTCCAGTGCCTGTCAGGTTCCCTGGAGCAGTGTTATAAAGCAGGGCAGCATTGCCTTTAGGACAAGGTTCATACGGAGTTCATACATCTGAAGAGGTCAAACTAGGGGTTTGGCATACAAAAAACAAGCAGCGTGATAGGGATTCGGGAAAATGGCTGGTGCCATGATGACACTTTGTACAATCATACAAATCTCAGTTGCACTGTTGCTGTGTTCTGCTATACGGATGTACTGCATGATTTATGGTGAGAAAGGAAGATTTCGAGATGATAAAATAGCTTGTACAGGGTAAAACACTGACCGAAAAAACATGAGCATGAAACAGATTGTATATGATTATGAGATGATTTATATAGTACTGTACCATTTAGTTTGATTGGGGACTAAAGATCAAAACACTTACGGTTGTCACTGTAATCATCCACCAAGATGATCTCTTTGACCAGATGAGGAGGACTCTTCTTCAGCACACTGAAGACAGGAAAGAGGAAGGGTTGAATGCATGGATGTTTTAAAATGTAGACAAAGAAAGAGATCTTGGCTTATATCTTAATAAATATCTCAAAAGTAAATGTGTGTGTACTGTGTGTAATTACTATGCATATATAAATATACACAAGTTAATGTATATATTTAAGAGAAATAGGTTATGTACAAAATATTTTTATTTATATATAATATAAATTCTATAAAAATAATAAAAACATATACTTGTAAATATTTCCTAAATAAATACATGAATGCGTTTGTATTTATATACACACATATATTAGGCAAAAAAATTTATTTTAACTTTTAACCTAATAAAACTTATTTTGTATGCGATTAATCGTTTGACAGCCCTTTAAATTAAATAAGTGAATCAAATGAAGTGAGGACACGTTCAATTAATCAGAAGTGATAGTACAGACATTAAAATTGTTATAAAAATGTTATTTTATTTATCTTTTAAACATTATATTCTTCACCATAGGTGTTTCCATATAAGTAATGTTTCTTGTACTAATATTTCACAATATCACTGTTTACTGTATTTCTGATCAAATAAACGCAGGCATGGTGAGCATATAAGTCTTTGGACAGTAGTGTACTTCTGTACTAAAGTGTATGTGTGACCAAATATTATGTATTCAACACTACAGTCTAAACTAAGGCTGCAAAACGATTAATCATAATTAATCGCATTCAAAATAAAAGATTGTTTACATACTATATGTGTGTACTGTGTTTATTTATTATGCATGTATAAATATTAATATATAATTAATATATACGTATATATTTATATGTAGTACTGACATTTTCCTGGTATTGGCATCAGATTTTTGGTATATTGAAGATCCCACATTATAGAGCATTGAACATTGCTATTTTACATGGGATGTCCCACCTGACCACAGTGCGCAGCAGGGCTGAACGGGCTTCGTTGTGGAAAGTGATAACCACACTGGACGCAGGAAGATCTGTCCTCCACTGTTTGTGACGACAACTGAGAGAGAAAAAAAGAAAATATTAAGATATATTTGAAAAAATAAAATTCTTCTTACATTTTTTTATGCCAAAAATGTTATACATTGGCAAAAAAGTCACTCTTAATTTCACACACAAACACAAAAACACTAAAGTTGAGAATTTAACTTCTGCGCAAAATTGGAATGTCGCATAAAACATTTGCAAATAAGCACAGTTTTCGATCCAATGAGTCAAAGAAAACAAAATTGACACTTCCTGATAAACTGGCACTAAATATCACTAAGAAAAGTAGGGGAAGCCACTGAATATAATAATTTTCATAATAAATTACTTGCGACTCAGAGCAAACAAAAGAAACACAATAAACGTTGTCATTGCTTTTGGAAGGGGGATGCCTGCTGTTTGGGAAAGCAGTCGTGTTCTGGGAGGCAATTATACAGAAATATTTTGACGACAGACTTTGCTTGGGCATTTCACAATGACAACATTTGAGATGCTGTGCAAGATCGGTCTGCAGGTTAGTTATGGGGTTAGATCTCTGCCATAATTCTGAGCGTGAAAGATCATATTTTGAGTGCAGCCAATCAGAATTTAGCAGCCTCGACTCTGATTGGCTGGAATTATGGCATATTGTAATACTGGGTTGTGTTGAGCAAGCGAACTGTCGGCATTTAAAGAACACTGAGGGAGGGCATCGGGAGCAAGCTAGTGAAACATTGCACACACAAAAGAGAAGGTCTGCAGATATTCAAAAACGTATTTTGAATGCAAAATTGATTTTCATGCGCTCAAAATATTTTCTTCTTTGCGAGACGGACATTTTCTCCACAAAACTCAGTTTGTGTACGTGCAAAATGCACTTTTGCGCCCTCAAAATATGATCTTTCTTCCTCAGAATTGTGGCAGAGAGCTGACCCCATAGTTAGCCAGGTTTTGCTGTCCTATAAAACAATGTCACGCAACATTTTTTAATGTGCATATAGAAATTTATTTGGCAAATGCATTTTCATCTCTCATTATTCGCAATAACCCTTTTTGCACAAGTCAAAAACCACCTCAAGCTATTTTTTTTTTAATTTGGCATTTCCATCATTCGTTTCCGATGCGATACTTAAAATGCACATAAAAACGGTGATAGAAACTTGGCTATAGAGACTGATGTGAGCTTATTTGACGTGGACCTGTAAGCAATCACCTAGCAACCACCTAGAAGCAACCTGGCAGGACACTTAGCATCGTGGTAGCAAGGCTGACATGGGCAACCACCAGTTTCTTCCGAAAATGTAAAAGTCTACTTCAATTGTTGATCAATTGTTCAACTGTCAAGTTGATGCAATTGAAAACATAATGAGACTGGTGGTGTTTGAATTGAAGAGAAGCACTACACAGTGAAAAGCCATTGTCACACTGCTACACCTGAATGCAGTCTCTCACCCTCAGAGGAGCTCAGAGCCCACATTCATTTAATGCTTCTCTGAGGCTGAGATGGACAGGAGGTCATGCATGCTTAAACTCTCTGGACCTGCGTCTCCAAACATGCACACTCATATGTGCACACTATAAAGGTTTCAGCCACACACGCCCACACTGTTTATATCCTAGAGGTTTTAATTTGACAGATATGGGGCTAATCCTCTGGCTTCCTAGCACCTCTCACTGAGGATAAGCGTGCACAATGCTTTCTCTGCACTGATGCCATCGATTTTGTGGCCACTGGATGCTTGGCAGGGGAATCGGGGTCAATTCCTCCTACACTGCTGTTAAACAACAGGTCAGGGTTGAGAGCCCACCATCAGACTCCAGACTGATTCAGAAAAGGAAGGAGATTAGTGTATTCCACAACACTAATACTACACACTTGGCATCATATTTAATTCCATTACAGCCTGAGAAATAACATTCATTAAGGTACACGATGGCACAGAAGGTACATCCATATTTTTCCCCAACTTTTTTCAATCTTTGAATTGAAAATGTACCAACAGGTCCATTTCAACCTTTTTACACCCTTGGACTTCTTGGGAATACATTAAGGAGGCAGCACACATTTCTAGCCCTGTTTGCAGGAGGTCTCGCGAGGAATAACTGTGCAGTAGGCCATTAATAGAATGGAGGCTTTGACTAGAAGACAAGCACTTTTTAGAGCATATCCCATTGGCATGCTTCCCTCCGCTGGCCTCCAACCACCCAGCATGACACCAAATAAACTCTCAAATACTTCCACTGTTAGAGCTCAAGTCAATAGCTAATAGAATAAATGTGCTGGTCTCAGTGTGCTGAATACCTGCTACTATGTTTTAAGCTTTCGATTAATTAATCAATATTTGTAATTCATGTAACTAAATTACCAATATTTGAAAAATGATGATCCCAGTAAAATGAATATAATTTAAATACATTGCACAAAGACAACAGCATTGAACAGACAACTTAATGCAAAATAATGCATAATATAATAATGCAAATTATGCATTTGAAAGTGTTTGTGTGTATACAACACACACACACGTACACACACACTCTTTCTCATGCATAATTACTTAAACGAATTAGTTACGTTAAAATTGTATTTTTTGTTAATTATTGTAATATTTCATGGAGAAAAACATACACTAGTATGATAAATTGACAGGTACAATTTTAGACAAAATGTATGTACACTTTAATGTACACTTTTATTGTACACTGAATTGTCTTAATTTTGCTAAGTTCATTTTTCTTTGCAAATATTGCATAATCACAACATCAAGACAACAAAATAGCATGGCAACTTAAAACTTTATATTAAATTACCATTTACCATTTTTTCAAAAGAATTAAGCAGACATATGCTAAACCACACCAAGTGGCAAGATATCAGAACTGAACCGAACCGAAAACCGTGGTTAAAAACCGAGGTATGTATTGAACCGTGGACTAACTGTATTGCTGCATCCCATCCAAAATAATACATACACACACGCACACATACACACACACACACACACGTTTGTTTGTGTGAATTGTGGGGACTTTCTATAGACTTCTATAGATTCCAACCCTAACCCTAAACCTACCCCTTACAAAAAACATGTTTGCATCGTTACACTTTCAGATAAACATCATTTACTATTTTTGATAATTTTTTAACATTGTGGGGACCGCAGGCCGGTCTGTCCTTTTGGTCCCCACAAGGACCAAATGTCCCCAATAAAAATGTGTATGTATAAGTGTATGTATGTCTGTGTGTGTGTTTTTATTATATATATATATATATATATATATATATATATATATATATATATATAAAAAAACACACACAGACATACATACATACATACATACACACACAGACATACATACATACACACACTTATACATACACATTTTTATTAGAGCAGTGGTGCAGTCCGAACACCAGACATAGCGAGACAACAACTACGCCAGCCAAAACCATTTCCAATAAGACACGTGGCCTGCTGCCATCCGGGGTAGCACAACAGAAGCAGAGTCTCTCAGGAGTAAACAAAGAGCATGTGTTCCTCATTACCACTTTAGGTAAGCGTTTAACCGAGGGGTTTAAGACTACTGCGCTTCATTCTTTCAGTTCTGGGTAAATTTACTAGAAGTTAATGGTGCAAAAACATAGAAGGCAAATTCTCCTTACTTTTGGGAGAAAATACAAAAGGTTGGCATTCAAGCAAACAAACTATAACGCTGTGACCTTTAAAAAGGTCTCGCAGCCATTTTAAACGCGTGGTTATGTGTATCTTCTGCACTGAACGTGACTACTGCATTGGGAATGCAGCTCACGCGCTGCAGGGATGGTGAAAGGCCAGCGATAAGAAGACTTACAACAAGGATAATGTCATCTGCAGCATCAGCAGCTCTCCAGGAGGGAAACTGACTGACATATAGTGACAAGACGTTTACATGAAGCTGCACAGAGGACCACTGGTCAAGGCAAACACATTTACAGCATCAAACCCAGAGGAAACTTCCACTGCTTATCAGAATGAACGGACACATGCATTTTTAAAGACACACTGCTGCATAAGTGCAGTGCAGTGCAAACCAAATTCTTGGATATTAAAGCATTCTTTCTGAATATGTATCGTGATGAATATGCTCTTGCACATCCCATTTTGATTCTCTGTGCAATGCCTGTAACACTGCAAAAACCATTAAATGATCTAATGACAGAAAGCTTAAATTTAAAGCCTTTTCTTCAGTTTTCATCTGGGCATTTCACTAAATTCATCTCGGTGGTCCATTTAGTCATACAACAAGCGTTCAATAAAGCTTTCTGGGACCTAATAATAATAGTTTTTTTTATTTGTTAACATCTAGAAACACCTAACCGCTAATCAATAGCTTCAGCCTTAAACACACTTAATCTGTGATAGCTCTGCGTGTTTGCTGGAAGCAGAAGCTGCAGTAGCTATCTGAGGTTATTTCTCAGAATTCTTCTCTTACCAGCAGTTAACAAATTTCAAGCTAATACTAATATTATCTATTCACCTAGCGAGTTAAGGTCCCAGTCAGAAGTGAGACAGAGTGTTCAGCAAAGTGTGCTGCCCCTGCAACAGTTTAGAAGCACGCTCTATCATCTGCTTAAAAAGTTAAATAAAATGAATAATAAAATGCAATAAAATACACTACAATTGCTGTAAAGAACTGAATGCATTTCAGATTTCACTACTGCTATCTCACAACCAAAAAACACATTTTAAGCAGTTAAGTATTCAAATCTTAGATGTTTACTAAGATCCTTTTATTACCTATTGAAACCCACATTAATATTTAAAATGTCAGTAAGCTTAATATATACATAAAAATCATCATTTAGTGGGCACTTAACTTTTTTTAAAGTGAAGTTCAAAAAATACATACATTTATTTTACATTTTCTTTGTAAATTGTGAAACTTTGTTTAAAAAAAAAAAACCTTTTTCATGTCACTACCAAAACAAAGTATGTTTTAGTCCATTGGCTGAGACTGATTTTAACTACACCCCTACATTTATGATCAGGAAATAATATAAATATAAAAAAAAATATAAAAAATATGTATGTAACTTTAAAGAATGTCACTACTGAACACCATTTTCTATAATTAAGCACTTTTTTGGGAATTATTCCCTAAAATGTAGTTTTTATGTGTACAACTGTTCAGAACTCTGCTAGCTAACCATGTGCTGATTATTATCTTTGAGCTAGGTTCAAAAATATCTCAAATTGTCACTACCAAAACATTTGGTAAAGTTTTGATTGTGACATCATTGTGTTTTGTGTGTTATCCCAGAAAACTGTCACTACCAAAACAGTCACTACCGAAACATTTGGTGGAGTTTCGGTAGTGACATCTTTGTTGTTTTGGATGTTATCCCATAAAATAGTCACTACCGAAATGGTACATTTTAATATTTTAAAATATTCCTGCATGTTAAATCAAATACATGCTGCCTTGGTAAGAATAAGAGATGCAAAGAAAAGCATGAGAAAAAAAAACACCACCCAAATTTAACAGTAGTGTACAATCAATCAAATACCTGAACTCTTGAACTTGAAGAAATTTCCTCTTTGGCAAGCGTTTACATTATAGCCCACCTTTGACGGAAGGAGATGAGAATAAGTGTTTGGTAAATCATAACAAAATATGATCCAAACATCTTGTTATTTCTCGGTTCAGGTCAGGTCACACATGACGGTCTCCAACACGCTTCCATTTACAATGCAATTTGAACTCTGTCCAACCGACCCATAGTCAACAACTTCTGAGAACCGTGCCAGTAACATCCCCTGCCAAATGACTAAAACAGACATCCAGCTGATGTAAGATTACGATGCCCAAGAATAAACATGTCAACCATTATGTACTCAACACAATCGCACTGCATCACACTTCACACATACAGCGGGGGCCAGATGTCTGAGACCGCTTTGAGACCTGGGATATGAAACTGTCAATCTGGCTATAGTTGTGGTTTTGAAAAATGTAAAAAAAAAGAACCATTGCCAAATGAAATAAGTTAATGTCATTGATAATGTGGTTTTATGTTCTCGCATTCATTGAGGACACTCTTTGGATCACACAACCTGTAATGAACATCTAAAAAGTAAATTTGTAAATCTCAATTTTGCCTTTTATTTGCAAATATATACAGCGTTTTCCCCTTTCTAGCATTGTATTCGGTTTCTTTTTCTTCTATATTCCACAGCACACTCATGGGAGGTGGGCAGGCAAAACATTTCACTGCAATTGTACAAATGTGACAAATAAAACTTTGGACCTGGTGGGATCGGATCGATATGAAACACTGACACAAAGAGAGGAAATGGGACTGGGCAGTGCGAGCGAGAACGCATCTTAATTACACCGTCTGAGTGGCAGTCATACAACAGCGGGTTGTTTGCTCATGTTTGCTTATGTGGCTCATGGAGACTTCGGTCGATGACTTCACGACTGCTCTGCCAGTCGCAGCGGTTGGCAGCACTGTGAGATATTCCCAAAAGCCAGGCAGACACCGGCCAAAGCACACACAGTAGATTTTCTGCAAGAAAGGGCCAGAGCTCAGACGGTTCCGAGGGATTTTGAAAATCAGGCAGGCTTAAAAAGGTCATGCTCAAGAGAGTGAGGAAAGAAGAAGATGAACAGATGTCCTTGCTGCTTGATGTATCTCCAGAAGCTCAACAACAACAAAAAAAGTGTTCTCATCATTCAGAGATCCGTTACCGGCTTATTGATGCAAATATTGGTTGCTGGGTTTAGTGAAGCACCATAAATTAAAGCTTTGTTCCCAGAAAGCAGAATATTCAATTTCATCCATACTGTTGAGCCGTTCACACAGGATGCGTTCACGTGAACTAAAACAGCTAGATGGCATGACACGTCTTGAAATGCATTCTTTAGGAAGGCATAATACATCTGTTGATGTAACAATGCATCTCGAGCCAGTTGCAAATCAACAGGCCCTGTCACACAGCTGACGCAGTGTGACACCAGGCACGATGCGAGTGTTTTTTGCTAGATTCAGCCCGACGCAGTTATCATTTTCACGTCCAGTGCCATGTTTAAACAGCAAATGCACTTGTGGCAAAACGAGGTGCGTTCAGGTGCATTGTTGGCGCGTTGCTATTTTGAGGCAACTGAAAAACGATTGCGCAATTGACAAACTACAACCTGGTCTAAAGTCAACTGAGCAGTATTTTTTTTTTATTTATTTATTTAAAGGAGAAGTCCACTTCCAGAACAACAATTTACAGATAATGTACTCACCCCCTTGTCATCCAAGATGTTCATGTCTTTCTTCAGTCGTAAAGAAATTATATTTTTTTGAGGAAAGTATTTAAGGATTTTTCTTCATATAATGGACTTCTATGGTGCCCCGAGTCTGTATTCTGTTGTACAACTCTTTGTATTCTGACTCAAGACAGTTAGGGTATGGTGAAAAACTCTGATCGTATTTTCTCCCTCAACTTCAAAAATCATTTCAAAATCATCCTACATCACTGCAGAAGTCTTTGGAAAGTGAACATGCAAAGAAAAATCAAGCACCCTTAACAAAAAAGGTATAAAAGCGATACAGGGCGATTTTGAAGTTGAGGGAAAACACGAGATGGGAGTTTTTCGACATACCCTAACTATCATGAACCGAAGAGCAAGACAAGACGAGCGTTTGAGATTTAAAAAGTATATAAATTGTATCATTTTTATGAAAATAACTGATCGTTTCACTAGATAAGACCCTTCTTCCTCGGCTGGAATCGTTTACAACCGCATTTGGGATCGTTTGAAGATGCATTTAAACTGCATTTTGGAAGTTCAAACTCGGGGCACCATATCAGTCCATTATATGGAGAAAAAAGCTGAAATGTTTTCCTCAAAAAACAATTTCTTTACGACTGAAGAAAGAAAGACGTGAACATCGTGGATGACAAGGGGGTGAGTACATTATCTGTGAATTGTTGTTCTGGAAGTGGACTTCTCCTTTAAAGGGCGTGTTAGTAATATGTGCCTACAGGCAGATGCACAAGGCACATACACTCTGCTTATTACACATAGCAGAACACAAACATGCCAAAAATTAAAAATGAAAGGATTACAATGTAAAAGATTATTATTGTGCACAAAGAGAAAAATGGCAACATGCATGAGCAGATCCGTTTCCTCTCTGGAGAAGCATTCGGCCTTTGCTCTTGCAAATTTCTCCATGCAAATAGTGAATTCGCCATGGTGCAAGCACAACTGGCTTTTAAAAGGAATGCTTGTTTCGGACTCTGCTTGTTTCGCACAGATGTTATGTAGTATAGATACACAAAATTAAAGTCAGACCGTTCTGTTTTTGCATCATATTTTGACATTATACAAGTTAATTTAAATCAGAAACTACTCATGCTGCATGCAGCATCTTTGTTTGGATCATGATTAAAATACAGTTGTTTGCCTCTGATTTTAAATGGAAAGCACAGACAAAGCCTGAGTTTGTTTATATGAAGAGATTTCTTTTATTTCTGTGGTCTTAATTTATTTGATCTGGGGTTTGTTTTAAAATTTCAAATTATTTTTATCTGACATTAGGCCTGGGCGATATGGCAAAAAATTTAAATCTCGATGTTTTCAGAAGGTTTGACCAATTAGATTTTTTTTTTTTTTTACAATTTTTAACTTGAAAATGTAACTACAACGTGATTCAAGTAAACTTTTCTTATTATTTCTATTCCAAGTGCAACACACATGAAGTTGTCAACGTGATTTAAATGTTAAACAAATCACTTGTTAAATATTTTTGCAGAAATTATGTATGAACAACAACTACATCTTGTACAAACTTGTCTTATACATGTTAAGAAATAATATGAGGAAAATCTTAAAAGTCAAGGTAATTCAAAATCAAAATGACTGAAGGTATAACACCAGTAGATTATTAACTATAAATGTTCTGTAAAAACAACGAACAGCAGCTTTCAGCCTGTCACCATTATGATGCAAACATGAAATATCAGACATACAGTAGAAGTTCTTCCCAGGTCTCTTACTCGATTGCGCTGCTTTTCCACTGTTTTCTTCTATGTAAACTTTGACGTGTTTGACTCTTGGACTTGTGCCTCGTGCAGCATCTCATGCATGAAACGGCATTATAAAAATGTGGCACTCAAGTTAAAAGAAGTTCTCTCCCATATTCTTGCATGTTTTTCCTATTCCACTGCCCGCGTCACATCTTTGTCAAAAGTGCATTCTATGTGAACGGCGCCTGGCGTATGAGTGCGTCACACGTGAGCAGTTAATCACGTGCACCAACACGCGTTGGATTGTTCTTTTCTTGTTACTGTTATCATTGGCATATTGTCGAAGTGTCTATTGTAACATTTGGAAAATATTTCTACTTAAAAATCATGATTCCGTCGGCACCAATAGCCTTGTGGTTAGTGCGCCGACATATAGCACAACCTTGCTCACGGCAACCCGAGTTCAAATCCCATCTCGAGGTCCTTTGCTGATCCCGCTCCCCTCTCTCCACCCAGTGCTTTCCTGTCATCTCTCTACTGTCCTGTCCATTAAAGGACCAAAAAAGTCTTTGTGTTTTATTATTGCTTTATTTAGACAAAATAGTATATATTTAATTTAATGGTACCAGATTTTTACTGTACAATATACTGTATGCTTGCTTAGTTTCCGTTTTTACATTCATCTTCATCTACACTGGCGTTTTCACTGCATTTCAGAATTGATCTCCATCCACACTACACAACCGAAATTGCATGTTACATGACCATTTATAAAGAGCATGATGTTATTGTTTACACAGTCGTGAAGGATATGCCGAGAAAATGTGGGCAGCCACGTCATTGTTTTCAAAAGTCTCCATTTTGGTCTGTTTACACAAACCCATCCCCCCGGAGTTTTCAAACTAAGACAGGGTCTGCAGCGTTTTCGAAAGTTTCCATTTTTGAGGGTGTAAATGGCTGGTATAACTATAACCGTAGCAAAAGTTATGCATTTTAAATTAAAACACACTAGCGTAAACATAGCCTCAGATTGCCTTCTCCATAATGTAACACTCACTTAATCTTATAATAATTGTTGTTGTTGTTGTTGTTTGTTTTATTATTGTTTTTATATGCCTTATTATTATTATTTTTTTAATAAAGATTTGAATTACTTTTATTCCTATTTAAGTCTGGCAAAGACATTTACATGATAATAATAGATATTCATAATTATAAGATATTCACAATTAACATGATAGACAAAGTTTTATTGTGTTGTAAACAAGTAGTAAAGACTAGATTAATATAATAAAAATTCTCTTAAAGGGGACATCAGACGCCCATTTTCCACAAGTTGGAATGATTCTTTAGGGTCTTCATGAAATGTCTGCAAAATACTTAAAATTCCTCAACAGTCGTATAAAACAGCACCCTTTTATCTTGTCAAAAACAGCTCTGTCCACAAAGGCTAGTTTTGGTGCATGCATGATAAGCATCCGCAGTGGCACTGATTTCAAGAAAAAAAAAACAAACAAAAAAAAAACAAAAAACAACAACAACATACTATAAAAGTTACATTACAAACTATAAAAAACCTACAATGCTTACGAGAAAGTGTACTACTGGCTGAGGGCAGAAATATGCCAATACGGGACAATCAGTCTGTGGTTGTGGGCGGGGCTTGAGCAGTATGACCTCATATTAAAAAAAAAAAAATCAAAACAGCTTGATAATTGAGACTGCTTAGGTTTTTTTGCAATTTAAAATAGGAGTGAAAGGATTTTTATCATTGTATAGTGGATGTGTCCATAAATTGCTAAGACACTTCCATCCAATGCACTTTTTATACTGTACATATATGTATATTGTATTAAAGTTGCTATAATGTGATGCCTAAATTCAGTTGTGATATTTAAATGACTGATCTATTTTTTTGTGTTTTATTTTCAATTTATTCTGAATTTTGAACTGGTAATTTTAAAGGAGAAGGATTTTTCTCCATAATGGACTACTATGGTGCCCTGATTTTGAACTTCCAAAATGCAGTTTAAATGCAGCTTCAAACGATCCCAAATGCGGTTGTAAATGAGTCCAGCCGAGGAAGAAGGGTCTTATCTAGCAAAATGATTGGTTATTTTCATAAAAATACAATTTCTATACTTTATAATCTCAAATTTTCATCTTGTCTTGCTTTCCCTGAACTCTGTGTATTCTGGCTCAAGACAGTTAGGGTATGTCAAAAAACTCCAAACGTATTTTCTCCCTAAACTTCAAATATCATTTCAAAAATCATCCTGCATCGCTGCAGAAGTACCGACACAGTCTTTGCAAAGTGAACATGCAAAGAGGATCAAACACCCTTAACAAAAAAGGTAAAACAGTGATATAAGACAATTTTTAAGGTTAAGGGAGAACATGAGATGGGAGTTTTTCGACATACCCTAACTGTTATGAACCAGGAAAAAAACAGCCCAGGCAGAATAAAACAAGACGAGCATATGACACTAAAAAGTATATAAATTGTATTATTTTTATGAAAATAACCGATCGTTTACGACCGCATTAGGGATCGTTTGAAGCCGCATTTAAAATGCATTTTGGAAGTTCAAAATTGGGGCACCATATCAGTCCATTATATGGAGAAAAATCCTGAAATGTTTTCCTCAAAAAACTATTTCTTTATGACTGAAGAAAGAAAGACATGAACATCTTGGATGACAATGGGGAGTACATTATATGTGAATCTTTGTTTTGGAAGTGGACTTCTCCTTTATAATCTTTAATAATCTACCATTTATAGCCATCACACTCATAACATGAAAATAGCTATCTGCTTAATGGCATCAGACAGAATTGTAACATTGGTGAATCCCTCTGCATTTTAAATGCGAGACACTGTGGGAAAAAAAAAAAAAAACAGTGCGACATGCCATAGCTATTAAAAATGTCAGTCTAGCACAGGTTCAGTTAAGGAAAAACGATCTAAAAACAGCAAAGGCGGATGCAAGAACGTATCCTGTGTGAACGGTGAAGAGTCACTGCATTTATTTAAATCACAAACCGGTGGTAAAGGGCACTTGATTTCCTGGAATTATGAGCTGGATTTTTAAATAGTAACAAACACCCAATTCTTAAACTGCTCAAGGTGGGAAATGGAAACACTGAAATCAGGAACTTCAAGTGTTCAAATGACCTGCAGAAGCACAGTGTAAACAGCACTGTCACGCTAACAATGAACATTCCTTCCTGTCACCACAAATCAGTTAGTGATGGCACTTTTTTGGTCAATATACTGCACAGGACTATTTTTAAATGTTTTTTTTTTTTTAAATCAAGGGCCAAGCTCATCCCTGTGCAATGGGAGGGTAATTTCCTAAGAGGGCAGCATCTCCCAAGCAGCCTGATTATGTTGAGCGGAGAACCGACAACAGGGCTGCCCTCCTCTTGACAAGTCTTCCTGCATGTCAGCAGTAAATAATCGAGTCCTGGGAGTCCAGCCCTGCACTGCAGGCCTTCAGTGGAAACAATGGTGGAAGATGGCACTCGCTGACTAACCTAAACCGTCTGCACCTTCACCATACATGCTGCACTCTTCAAATGCATGTGTCAGTCCATATGCAGGCTGTGGCAAGACCACGGACAGAGGCAGTGAATGTTTGAGGAGTGAGTTCTTATCCACTTTGCTTTCAATGTTTCTCCATAAAGCATTTAATAGACTGATGAATGCCATGTCCACAACTGTTATGTAACTAAAACACATGATTAAACCATACTTAACAAAAACTCTACAAATGTGACCCTGGACCACAAAACCAGTCGCATGGGTATATTTGCAGCAAAATAGATTGTATGGGTCAAAATTAACAATTTTTCTTTTACGCCAAAAATCATTAGGATATTAAGTTAAGATTATGTTTCATAAAGATACTTTGTAAATTTCCTACCATAAATATCAAAACCTAATTTTTGATTAGTAATATGCATTGCTAAAAACTTCATTTGGACAACTTTAAATATTTAGATTTTTTTTTTTTTTTTTTTTTTTTTTTCGCACCCTCAGAATACAGATTTTCACATAGTTGTATCTCAGCCAAATATTGTCCTACCGTAACAAACCATACATCAATGGAAAACTGTAGAAATCTTAGTTTAAAAAAAAACTGGCCCTTATGACTGGTTTTGTGGTCCAGGGTCCCAAATGGCAAACCCCCAAGCAAAATAAAAATTCATACTATTTTTTCCAGAACTAAATCCTTTGCTATATTGGGAAACACAGGGTATCTGCAGAGGTTTTAAAACTCCATCTTTTTTTTTTAAATACCATATATCCACACAGAACAAACTTTAAATAATCTCAAAAATAAATCAAGCATATTAGATTCTTTTACTTAAGTAAAAGAAATAAAATATTAAAATACTTACTACAGGATAAATTTAGCATATACATATAATTGCAGTTTTTATATCAATATATACAAGTTAGAGGTTGACTGATATTGGACTTTTCTAAAAAGAGCAATAATGTGTTTTTAAAAAGGCAATAAAAAGATTATTGTGCAGAATGTATTAAAATGCTTTTGGTCTTCTGCCAGTTTATTGTGTAACAAAAATACCAATAATACCCAGATAAAAATTCTATACATAATGCAAAACGTCCTGAAATACATAAGGGCTCGTATTTTTAAATATCTTTAAGCCAATACTTTCAGCTGCTTATTCAAAAAAGAAAAATGAGGCAGACAAAATGTGCACTTTTTCAAACAGCTGTAACATCACAAAATAAATACCATGACGTAAACAATGTCATAATTCATCAACAATAATTAATGAGCAATCACTTGGCACAAATACACGCTATTCATTGATTATAGAATGTGCAACAGCGCTGTTTTAACTTTGAACATTTAGCGGATTTTAAACTGAGCTTTCCATTGATGTATGGTTTGTTATGATAGGACAACATTTGGCTGAGATACAACAATTCGAAAATCTAGAATCTGAGGGTGCAAAAAAAAAAAAAAAAAAAATCTAAACATTGAGAAAATCTCCTTTAAAGTTGTCCAAATGAAGTTCTTAGCAATGCATATTACTAACCAAAAATTAGGTTTTGACATATTTATGGTAGGAAACTTTCAAAATACCTTCATAGAACATCTTTACTCTTTACTTAACATCTTTACTTAATATCCTAATGATTTTAGACTAAAAAAAAAAAATATCGATAATTTTAACCTATACAATGTATTTTTGGCTACTGCTACAAATATACTCATGCTACTTAAGACTGGTTTTGTGGTCCAGTGTCACAAATGTGATTTAAAAATATTGTTAAGGACACATTGTGACACTGCAGCCACCATCCTTGAAATATCCAGTGCAATTCGTTTCTGTCTACCATCAGGTAGTTAAAAAAAAAAAAAAAAAAGAGCACTAATTCATCATAACGTTCACAATAGCTAATTCTGAGACAACGACTGGCTGTGGGACCAATTTATATTCGTTAAGCACAACCAAGCACCCCCCCACCCCCCATAGCTTTTACATCAGCCCTCTGAGATATGGAAAAAAATGTTTTCTGTAAAGACGCTTGAGATGTTTTGTGTGAAGATATCTAGGCTGTCTGAATCACAACAAAGGCAGTTACATCTGGTCATTATAAAACAGCAGTAACATGAGTGTTTGATGGAAACCTCATTTTCTCATGCAATCGATACAGTCTCAGCTAAGTGCAGCTTTAATGATGTTACTTCCAGGGGACCAGATAATATTTCTAAGGATCCTGAAGCTTTTTGAAATTTGAGAGTTAAGCCACATTTAAAATGCACTAGAAAGGGAGGTTTGTGTGTATCTATATATATATATATATATATATATATATATCTATATATATATATATATATATATATATATATATATATATATATATATATATATATATATATAAAAGAAAAAAAAAAAGTAATAAAAAATAATTAATCACTGCTGCTTTTCAATGGATTTTTGTTTAATAATTACTAATTACTGAAGTCCACTTCTAATGAGCTTTTGGACAAAAAAACCCTAATAATTCAGTTTTACATGACTATTTTTCTCTCAGCAAGTCTCTTAATAATTATAACACTGTTCAAAAGTTTGGGGTCGGAAGATTACTTTGGCTTGAAAGAAATTAATTAAAAGTAGTAGTCGTCGTTGTGCAGCTTCATATTTTTGATGAAGCCATTTTAAACACTAAGCAGCAAATCAGCATATCAGAATGATTTCTGAAGGATCATTTGACACTGAAGAATGGAGTAATAATGCTGAAAATTCACCACAGTAATAAATGACATTTGAGTATAATATTACATAGAAAACAGTTACATTAAATTGCAATAAAATTTTACAATATTACTCCTGTACTGTATTTTTGGTTAAGTAACTGCATCCTTGATGAACAAAAAAAAACAAAAAAAAAAACAACTTATTTCAGCAACTGTACAACCAAACTTTCGAATGGCAGTGTACCTTTAAAACTTGTGCAATGCCTTCTTGACATTTAACAAAAAAGGCTGGACTAAAATGAATATGGAACTTGTTATAAATAAACAGGGTAAGCTGGTGAACTCTGAAGAGGCACTGTGGGTGGTCAAGCATTTTTCTAACATCAAAAAGTAGCCCAAGTTAGCAAAGCTGTTTTGCTGAACTCAGAACTTCCTCTAGAGTTCTTATATCCACAAAAAAAGTACGGTACATTAAACTGGTGATGGAAAACTTAATGTAGACATCTTACTGGACATTTTACAGCTTTTAAACAATTCTTACAAATGAAACCTGAAATGCAAAGATGCTAAGTAAACTTGTCCGAACCAAATGGTTTTGCTGAACATGTGCAACACATTATTTGATACAGAGAGCGTGAGAGTGACTGGCCAATTTATCAGAGGAAAAAATGAGCGCCCAGATATTGTGTCGTCAGCAAGTATGACATTCCTTCAGATGCCCACTCAGGAGTAAATGATTTTCCCCTGCGAGACCTTTCAGCTTAAACACAAGCGTGACTGTTACAGCTGATGAGATTCATAACACCAAAGACCATTTACTGCATCTAAGACGACAAGCTCATTTTCCATTTGAACTACTCATTTATTTTCCACTTATACATTCAGCACTCTACTCATGTACACCCTGATGATTCAGTATTGTCAATCCTGCCTTGACATCTCTGACAGCCATTTAAGCCCTGAAGACAATCTGCTACTTTGCCACCTCAAGGACACCGTGACCGACAAACGGATAAAGATGAAGTTTTGAAAGACTCGCCGATTTGCCGGGGAAGTGCTTTTCATGCATTTCTCTATCGTTGTGCTGTGTAAGCATCTCTCCATCAAATGACAGGCCTCTCTTTATGAGAATCAGAAATTAATTTGGCACATTAATTCTGACTGACTTTATCACAAAGAAGCACTGACACTGTTCTTCACATTCGCTATGTGTTAAAGTAAGGCACACTACATAATGAATTAGGCAATGGAAAAACCTTACATAGTGGGGCAAACGCTCTGTGTAACATGAACAGTCCATTATTAGAGGAAAGGGTGCTTTAATACTTCACAGAACCAAATGAAACTTAATTAGATTTTGTGCCTGAGTCTAATGTTCAGATCTGTAACTTCTTCAAGTAATACTTTCGCTAAACTTAATTCAACTATGAAAAGTGTCACCACACATTGCTAACTAAACTGCAACTCTACTTAAATATATCAGAATGGAGTAAATTCTACTAAATTAGACACTAATTCAATGGAATCTCTTGCAGATAACTACTAGCTTTTATCTAAAGAACAAGCAAGCCCGCTTAAAGAGATTCACCCAAAAATGAACATTTTGTCATTAATTAACCTCATGTCGTTCCAAACCTGTAAGACCTTCATTCATCTTCTGAACAAAAATGAAGATATTTTTGTTGAAATCTGAGAGCTTTTTGACCCTGCATAGACAGCAATGCAGCTAACACATTCAAGACTCAGAAAGGTAGTAAGGACATTGTTAAAATAGTCCATGTGACATCAGTGGTTCAACCTTAATTTTTTGAAGCTATGGGGATACTTTTTGTATGCAAAGAAAACAAAAAATGAACATTTGGTGGAGAATGTACTACTAATAAAGTAGGGCTCTATGATTCTGCAATGCGGAAAACGCAGACGGAATCGCATAATCCAGTCATAAAAACGGAATTTACAGTTTAACGCGGAATGTTACGGAATTTAGCAAAGTTTGGATAAATTAAAGGGGTCCTATGATGCTCTTTTACAAAGTCTTGATTTTGTTTTGGGGGTCTATTAGAATATGCTTTCATACTTGGTGGTTTGAAAAATGCATTACTTTTAACATAATTTACATTATTACAATACATTTCTCCCAGCCTGGCATAAAACCCCCAAAGCTGTGTGAGGCACTTTTTTATTATGGATGGATGCATATTATTGGACTTGTTTTGGACTGATGAGGAGAAACACCCGTCTATGCCATTCTAAAGCTTGGGAGTGCCAGGATAAATTTTAACTCTGATTGCATTTGTCTGAAAGAAGGAAGTCATATATACCTAGGATGCATGGAGGGTGAGTAAATAACATGCTACAGTAGTGTTGGGTCCTATCGTCAGCCTGCGAGATCGTGCTAATTTATTTAAATTATTTACATACTTCGTTTCATTGCCCGAAACCAGCTCCTGCATAAGGCTAAAAGCAGCCTAACATTATCAAAGAACATCATCACTGATGTTTATGCATTTTAAAAAACACTCGCGTTGTAAGTGAAGCTATTTACATTGTATGATGAATAAATCTCTTACCACACACTGAAGTGGCCACTCTAGTCAATGCTTGTGTTTATACCCACCACGCTGCGGTTCGTTGCATCGCTAAAGTTAGGCTAATTCCCCACCTTGTCCCTACCCACCCCCCCAACAATTTGAATTTCCGTAGGCGAGATTTAATTTGATGATATTCTAATGGGCCGTGTTTTGACATCACTGCATGCGGAAAACAAACGCTGTAGTCCAAAGGAGCCGTTCGTTGTAGTTCTTGAAAAGGGATTTTTAAAAAATTAAATATCTCTCCTTTTGGAGAGGACTTTGAGATTTGTAACTTTGTAGATCTTTTTTATGCCCAAAGACCACACACCACACACTGACTAAAATTCAAAAAGTAAAAAAGCATAATAGGTCATTACACTTAAGTCATTACATAAGGCTATTGTAAGAGTAAATAAAAGTTGTTTCTATGCAATCAAATAATTAGACATGCTAAAACAATAACAATAAAAAATAAGGTGAAAAAAAAAAAAAAAAAAAAAAACTTTCATAAGTCACTAAACATGTAATTTTGTTAAACTTTTATTAAATTGTAAATTGATGTTAAATAGTATAAGTTTCATAATTTTTGTTAATTATAAATGCTTTTTTATTAATAAAATGTAATTTACCCATTTAAAAGGAGTCCAGAAAGATTAAAAACAGAAAAAAACGGAATCTAGAAAAATTTAAACAGAAAAAATTCATTTTCATGGATTTCATAGGGATTTCATTTTCATGGATTTCATAGTTTTTTGTGTGCACAAAACATTCTCGTAGCTTCATAACATTACGGCTGAACCACTGATGTCATATGGACTACTTTAATGATGTCCTCGCTACCTTTCTGGGCCTTAAACATGTATGCAGGGTCAGAAAGCTCTCGGACGTTATCAAAAATATCTTAATTTGTGTTCTGAAGATGAACAAAGATTTTACAGGTTTGGAACAAAATGAGGGTGAGTAACTAATGACAGAATTTTCATTTTTGGGTGAACTATCCCTTCAAAGTAATTTCATTTGGACATAAGACTCTTCTTTCCAAAAAAAAAAAACTTTTGAACGGAAAGAAAGGTGTTTAGAAAGTATATTGTACTGTTTAATTTCAATATTTACCTACTGCAAAGCATTCTTGGGCTTGGAAACCCCAAACAAATGAAAATGATGCATTGATGTCCCAACGCAAACAAATTAAGCAAACTTCTGTTTAACTAATTCAAACTGATTGCATGCAATGTAATTAGGTTGTGAAACAAATCCCAGAACTGTGTTGAGCATTAGCTCATATCAATGAAGTGAACCGAACAAGAAGCAAAGCTACATTTTTTAAATATGAAAGAGCTGAGCTAAAAACTCGGCTGGGACTCACTGATCATGTCTGGTGTCGGGGACACTGCGGTCCATTCTAAGTTTGTCACTCTCAACCTGGTTGAACTTGTTGCGGGCGTAGGGATCCTGCCCTGGCCTCACCACTGTTGCTCCAACATACAGGTCCTGGTCAAAGTCCTGCCACCTAACCTTCCCTGAAAAAAAAAGTGACAAACAGATGATTAAACACTGGATGTCAGAGTAAATGGGACATTTAGGTCTAGCTCTTTGCAGCAACAACAACAACAAAAGGCTAAATACATGTTCTTTTCCTGCCATTTCCATTACCAAAAGGCTTATTTTTACCCAGCGTGTACATGAATCAAATACCGTGGATTGATCACTTTAACGTACTGTATGAGTAGGCTACTTTCCACCTGAACAACTCTCAAACTATCAATTTGTCAGTAAGCACAAATGTCCACACAAATATAAAGAACAAAGATGTACTGTGCGTTTTTTGAATGAAATACTCATGTTTCTTAAAATAGTCTCTTTTAGCCAAAACAAAAACTCTGAACGCACTACTGCCCATTACTACATTATAAATCACAACTGCCCAAAAGAACATGAAAGGAGCTGGCTAGACATCTTTAGTTGATTACAACCCAGGTGAATCTGTCAAAGACATTTTCCAAATGATAATATATGAGGATATCTGCCAAATGGAGCCATTCCATAACGGTCTGCTTTAAATGATTTCCCAACAGCAAGCATAGCTTTTCCTCTCAACAAAGTGTTATTTTTCCATTTTGATGTTAGTCACATCCCACAGTAACATGGCAGCAGTCGCCGCTGTCATTGAGTTAAATGGCAGAGATGGCTGGGATGATACTTAGGCCTCAGAAACATGTGGCAGAATTCGATTATGTTATCTATCATTACGAAAGACTATAAGCAATTAATTTAGCAGGGCTCTGGCAAACATCTTCTGCATTATAATTAGGCCGACCTGAGTGAGAATTACATGCCACTGATGCCAGCTATCCAGAGCGCTAACATTGATTCAAAGGCCAAGACCACTGCCACGGGAATCGTTAATGAACAAGGGACAACATTTCAAATTAGGAGCAGAACCGACAGGAAAAGCTAAACTCTTAGATATGGTCTATAAGTCTTAACCACTTAATTATACATTACACCACATTTCTTTTGTGTTCATCTCTATAAACATCTAGTATTATCATCATGTAAGCTTTTAGAAAGCTGAAACAAAACAGATAATTGCTCATATTATTATTATTATTATTATTATTATTATTATTATACTACAATAACACCACAAATACTAATAGAACACAAACAATAATATATTTTAAAAAGATATCCCAAGGCTATTAACATATCACTCGAGACTTATTGATTTAAAAATTGTAATTAAATTTTATTTGAAGTACTATTTATGCACAATGTACATTTCTTAATGTTAAGCCTAAAATATGCTTTAATGACATTATTGATGAGGATTGTATGATCTTTAAATAATATCAGTCACTAAATGCAAAATATTTAAAGTGCATCTAAAGTATAAATCAAATATACTCGAGTATCTCTTTAGTTGGACTTCAGCACTACTTCCGCACAATTAAAGTGCATTAAATACAAAATTAGTTGTTCCAATTTAGCAGACTTTAAATATACCAGCTTAGTGTGCTAAAAGCATTTTTGTAAGAGTATTTTTGTTAAAGGAGAAGTTCACTTCCAGAAAAAAAAAAAAATGTAAAGATAATTTACTCAACGCTTTGTCATCCAAGATGTTTAAGGCTTTCTTTCTTCAGTCGTAAAGAAATTGTTTTTTGAGGAAAACATTTCAGAATTTCTCTCTATATAATGGAGTTCTATGGAGCCCCCTAGTTTGACCTTCCAAAACGCAGTTTAAATGCAGCTTCAAATAGCTCTAAATGATCCCAGCCAAGGAAGAGGGGTCTTATCTAGCAAAATGGTCAGTTATTTTGTAAAAGAAAAAAAAAAAAAATTAACTTTTATATCTCAAATGCTCATCTTGTCTAGACCTGTGTGATTATGGTTCATGACAGTTTGGGTAGGCCCATCTCATTTTCTCGTCCAACTTCAAAATTGTCCTACATCGCTGGGTCAGTACTTGGGTCGGTACTTCTGCAGCAATATAGGATTATTTTGAAGATGGAAGAGAAAATGAGATGGGAGATTTTTGACCTACCCTAACTGTCTTGAACCGGAATACACAGAGTTTACACAGAGCTTGACAAGACGAGCATTTGAGTTTAAAAATATATAAATTGCCAATTTTTTAGAAAACAACCAAACATTTTGCTAAATAAGACCCTTCTTCCTCGGCTTGGATCAGTTTATAGCCCTCTGAAGCTGCATTTAAACTGCATTTTGAAAGTTCAAACTGACGGGCACCAATGAAGTTCACTTTATGCAGAGAAATCCTGAAATGTTTTCCTCAAAAAAAAATGTCTTTATGACTGAAGAAAGAAAGACATGAACATGGATTACAAGGGGGTGAGTAAATTATCTGTAAATGTTTGTTCTGGAATTGAACTTCTCCTTTAAGTACATAATATGTAAATCTATTTGTAGTATACTTAGCATGAAATGTATTTTAAATATATTTTAGTATATATATTTTTCACTAGGAATTACATTATTATGCATTATTATTATTATTAATCTTCAGCACAATTATTGGTGGTGTTGTCCACACACAGAAAGAAAGAAAAAAGCGGACAAAAAAAAATTGTTACAGAGCGAACTTCAAGTTAGGGTACATTATGCAGACTTGAGGAAATTCAATAAGGCCCACAATACAGTTTAAAATCAACAATGTAAGTTTGTTGAGAGTTTTTGATATAGGACAAACAATAGGACAAACAAATTACAGTAGAACAAATAAGAAATAATGCTACATACATTGTATGAAGTAATTAAATGTACTAAAACACTGCATATTCTTCGCTGTGTAAATTTAATATATATATTCCTCTTTAGAGCTGCACGATTTGGGAAAATTTTCATATTGCGATTATTGAGGTCAATATTGCGATACGCGATTGCGATAATACATGGTATTGTGAGTCAACTTGATGGGTTTTTAAAGAAAATGCACACACAGATTAGTAACATATACTCAGTGTAAACTCTTTTGAAAAGGAAACTGGATATGTTTTTGGTCGATCGGATCACAAGTGGACAATTAATCCATCTCTTCTGTCCACTTTCAACCACTTCTGACCACATTCCTGCATTTACATACATTACAAACTCAACTGACTGGCGTCTCTCCTGTATGATTTCATGTGATTCTCTTCAGACATTAGAACTGTACATGAATTATGAGCTTCTAGAACGTTTGACCTCCTAACTGAAGATCTTTTTTACAAATATAAATAAAAACAGTATAAATAAAAATAGTCTAAACAAAAAATAGCTGTATTAAGTGCAAACAATAGTGCAGCCATAATCAAAGTAGGCTAGGCTACTCTCTCAATGTTCAAAGTGCAAATAGAGACCAATTTTTTTTAAGCCTGATACAGAGCTATAGACAACTACACAACCTATTATAGGATACATACAAATAACAACATATATATGTTATGTAGCCTAATTTGCGCGCACTGTGGAACCGCTCTCTAAAAGCGCGTATTAAAATAGCTTTTGAAGGCGCGTGCGCGTTTTACTTTCGGTTTCGTTTTAAGGATCGTGCGAATTCTCAGCGGCGCTGAGCGTGCTTTCTACAATACGAGACATTAATTTAACAAACGAATTTGAAAGTGAGGGGGACACAAACGGGATTTTGAAAAGTGGATGTGGTCAAAAGTGGACAAGCTGAAAACGTTTTACACCTGTACTTATCATTGTCCACTTGTGATCAGATCGACGCATCAAAAAACGCATGTTAATACCAGGTGAAACAGGGCCTCTAATTCTTGCACAGTACCTCTCTCTGGTCAATGTCAGTAATCTCAAATCCAAAATATCGCCATATTTGTTTTTTTTTGTTTTTTTTGGCTACCAGATCAGTGTCGATCTCCTCGGCATCCATCCATGCTGCGCACACAAGTGAACACGAACGCACACGCGCACGCCACACGTGCACTGCCTATACTGAGAGACTGTCAGATTTTTTGTTTTAATCTTTTTTGTTTGTTTGTTTGTTTGTTTGTGTTGTTCACGGTACGGAAAATCAGCAAACTGTTTCAGAAAGTAGGTGTTCTCAAGTCCACACTTATTTAATATAATCGCAACATTTTGCCGTCATATAACCGCACAGGCTGACATCGCGATTGCGACTGCGATACGATTAATCGTGCAGCACTATTCCTCTTATTAAAGTTACAAAAGTGATTTAGTCAGGAGCAGTAAGAGATTTTCGCTGCAAAGCATTCAAGGACCTGAAAACCCCAAACAAACGAAAATGATTCATCGTTGTCCCAGCGCAAACAAATTTAAGTAAACTTCTATTCAAAAGGAATGAGTTTAGAGACATCAGCGATTAAATTAAAGCAAACTTTTGTTGTTGGATTAACATAAATAACAAACAGCAGAAATATTAGACTGCTGTCACTTTAAGAGCTGCCCAAACACTGCTTAAACATGTAAATGCTACGTTTTCGTGACACGTAGCACAGCAACATCATGTGACTGTGTAACCTCGATAGAGACGATAGTCCAAAATCTTTACCGGCTGACAAATTTCTACCAGTTAATCATGCCTACCGGTATATCGCCCACCCTTATGTATACCCTTGTCTTTTTAACTAGTCTACGCATCCCAAAGGTTCCAAGCCAGAATCCTTAAGATGAAATCAAATACCCTGAAGTGCAATAACCGGCGATCATTTGTCAACATTATAAAACCCATAAATGCCCCTGAAAGGTACTAAAGGGGACTGGTGCTCAATCCTGCCAACTAATCGTGTTGAACATGCAAAGACAGCATAAAAGATTAATTCAAGCAGATGAAGAGTCTCTGTTCAAGCCATTTGGGAAAATTCAAAAGTTCAACTTTCATCAGCAAAAAACACTGGCACTTCACTACTGCACAGCACACTACAATCGGGTGCTTTTTTTGTTTTTAATAAAAAGTAAGAGTCAGTTAAACCAAAATGCATAGACGTCAATGGACCAACGTTACCCTCTGTGATCTAGGATGCATAAGTTAACAAAAGCTCAGGTTAATTACCGTGAACTGCAATGCACCAAATATACTGATCCACCAAAAGGTGACAGTCACATTTATTACAGCCCCCTCACACAATTTAAAAATTCACCTTTTGCGACAGCTGGAACAGAACGATTAGAAAAAGGTCATCTCAATAGCTCAGGCCTGTAATTTAGGTCAAAAGATGCCTGAAGAAAGCTAGAGTAGAGAATCAAAGTCTGGCATCTCCAATACAACGTACAACACTGCTGAAAGCTCAGTGAGAACAGCCAGAAAAACACAAACTCTCCTTGTGCGAGGTCGATAGCTCGTCCCACGGCAGAGGACTGTAGGTGCTGTCATCAGACTAATTAGCTGCTCAGAGGAGAACAGAGCGTCTCAGCTGCGACCTCCACACTTCACTTGACACTGCAAGATTCTAGACAAAGTGCTCTCCGACATGCAGCATCCACACATAGCCAGGGAGAAGGAAAAAGAGTGTGAACATCACCACTTTCCAGGCCAAAACACTACACAGTAACGTGATCTATTCCCCAATCCCACACAGTGTGACCACATACTTCATGCTTGGTTGCAAAATTTAAATTTAATATTACAAAAACTTCTAGAGGACTGTAAATGTTTTTCTTCAAGACCTACTTGACTCAGTTGGTGCACCAAACAAGTTATCTAAATAAATGTTTGAACACGAGTTTAAAAAAAAAAAAAATTTTAAGAGGGTCTTTTGTGTCTAGAAGTATATCCGCAGGTGTTCCCCAAGGATCTATTCTGGGTCCACTGCTTTTCATGTTGTATATAAATGGTCTTCCATTCCGCTGTCCCAACACAAAAATTCAAACATGCGAACAACACTTATTTACACTACCAATCAAAAGTTTTTGAACAGTAAGAATTTATTTTTTTTAATAAGTCTCTTCTGCTCAACAAGCCTGGATTTATTTGATCCAAAAGTACAGCAAAAACAGTACAATTTTGATATATTTATAGACATGTTTTCTATTTGAATACATTTTAAAATGTAATTTATTCCTGTGATTAAAGCTACATTTTTAGCATCTTTACTCCAGTCTTCACTGTCATGTGAGTGGAATGATGATGCTAAATTTTCAGCTTTGAAAATCACAGGAATAAATTACATTTTAAAATATATTTAAATATTTGCTGTACTTTGCTGTTTTTTCTGGATCAAATAAATGCAGGCTTGGTGAGCAGAAGAGACTTATTTATTTAAAAAAAAAAAAAAAACAAAACACACCACATTACAAATCTTACTATTCATAAACTTTTGACTGGTAGTGCATTTACATGGAAGCAGTGTCACAAAAAATGCAAATGAACTAGGTTCATTTCATAGCTTGGCTAGAACAATGCTGTTACATTTAACCTGACATATTCAGGTTTTTTGGTTCTCAGCTGCAAATCTCAACTCATTTTTTTCCCACTAAATTTAAATAAATATACAGTGCACAGCATAAATGAGTAAACCCCCTCTGAATAAATATAAACGATGTATTTTCTTAATGATCACTAATATAATTCAGAGAAAGATGGCAAAAATTAAAAATGTATTAAACATATACTTAATAAAAACAACAAAATTTATGCCAATATTTTCTGAAAGATAAGCAAATAAGCCAATTTTGTTTAAATGGAGTACTGCAGAAATGAGTACACCCTACATTTAATTCAACAACTGCATAATATTCTAATATTTAGTATGTCCTCCAGAAATTTAAGCACACTGCTCTGACCCTTCTTGGCACTGAGTGTACAAGTTCATGACAAATTTTCACATCTGTCCTGTTTAACTCCTGGAGGACAACCTCCTTAAATGCCCTGGTCTTTAATGGGGAGTTCAGCTCTGCTCTACAGAATCCCCCACAGCTGCTCAAGAGCATTAAGATTGAGTGAAATACATATCCACTGAAGGATTTTCACCTTGGGAGAATGAATATCTTCATTGTCATGCTGAAAAAATGCCCAATAATGCAGTGAATGAGAGGAGGGTAGCATCTTTTGTTTCAAGTTTTTGTATTACACCACACAGTGATGTGTGAATTCATGACAGCATTGATAAAGCACAACTCCCTCACAACTTCAGCACTCACATCACTATATAAGAGCTTTACTACCACTGAACGTCACTGTGGGTACCAGGTACTTCTCACTGTACTCCTCCTCTAGCAACACCAGAACATTTTGGATGCTTTTGGATCCAAAATGATTGACTTGGTCTCTTGAGACCAGAGTATGGATTCCCAGAAGTCTATATTATTTTAAATATGGGCAGTGGGAGAGGTTAAATGAGTTTATTGTGCTTTGGCTACAGTTCTGGTGGTGATAACAACCATGCATGTCACTTCTGCAAGCTGCGTCATACTCCGTGAGATAAAGTGTCACTCTTTTCATAACTTTTACCAGCTCTTAGACACTTGCATGGTATTTCTTCTGCTCTTTTTCTAGGAAATATTCACTCATTACTAAATTAAAACTTAAAGTGAAGACCTGATTATTTCAGGAGCCCTGTCACAACATTGTTTTTGAATGTCAGTGGTACTTTGCTATATTTTCACACTTAAAACAATAATTTTGTATTCCTCTTTGCATTGTCCTCTTTTAAGATAAGAAATAAGTCACCTGGCAGTTCTCTCCCATGTGGTTTCATTGTTGAAAGCATTAAGTCTGCGTATGATTCAGTGGGCTATGTAACACTTTTAAGTGTCAGGAAATTACTTATCTTTAAAAGTTTTGGCTCAGTATACTTACCTGATGATTGATCAAAATAGCCTTAAACCTACTTTTATTTAGTAACTTTCAGGGTGGTGTACTCATTTTTGCAACAAAATTTTATCACTTTGATAAGAAAATCTTATTTTGCAGAATAATTTTGACATTCTTCTTTGGTAATAGATCAAGCAGGCTTATTGGAACATTATATCCCCAATGAACCCAAACATGTTATCTAAGTAAAGAGTAATTGCTTAATTTGTTAAGTTTTAGAGGGGGTGTACTCATTTATTTACACTGTGTGTGTGTGTGTGTGTGTGTGTGTGTGTGTGCGTGTGTGTGTATGTATGTATGTATGTATGTATGTACACTGTGTGCAGAATTATTAGGCATGTTGATATTCTGGTCATATTTTTTTTCCAAACACATTTTACCAATTCCAAACCACATCAGTCTTAGTAACTACTGTTAATTTTGTATTTAATCATTTATATGTGATATATAATTGTCCGTGAAGGCTGGAAGTGAAAAACTCCTTATATTCAGGTGTGCAGGATTATTAGGCATGTTTTCTTTTACAGATAAAATGAGCCAAAAAAGATATTTAACCCAGACTGAAAAGTCCAAATTATTAAATGCCCATGAGAAGAATGCAATACTAATGCATTACAAGAATTTGCAAAGTTAAGGCTTGACCATTGGACAGTGAAATGCTTGTTGAGTCTGCATGGTCAGAAAAAACAGGTGGAGAAGAAAAGATGCATGTTAACTGCAAAAGAATTAGGAATTAAGGTGAAGAATTAGGTGTGACACCATCAGGAACCGTTTCCAGTTCTCCAGCGCCACCATTTTCCAGAACTGCAACCTACCTGGAGTCTTCAGAAGTGCAATGTGTCAGGTTCTCAGAGACTTTGCTTGGTAAAAAATCCTAAAAAATGCCCCTGACTTAATAAGAATAACAAGCTGACATGTTGTGAAATACATGAAGACAGTTTTTTTATAGGCTTTATAGACCGATAAGTTGAGAGTGACTCTTGAAGGACAAGCATCACATCCTCTTGTACCTCTGATTCAAGAATTTATCTTCCAAAATCTGGCAGTAAGTTTTGGGAGTTCATGTTTAGTCTCTTATCCTGAAAAGTCTGACTTGCAGAGATGGACTAAAATGAACTCCCAAAACTTACTGCCAGATTTTAGAAGATAAATTCTTGAATCAGAGGTACAAGAAGATGTGATGCTTGTCCTTCAAGAGTCACTCTCAACTTATCTGTCTCTAAAGCATATAAAAAAAACTGTCTTCATGTATTTCCAAAAGCTTGTTATTCTTATTAAGTCACATTTTACCAACGCTCTGAGAACCTGACACTGCACTTCTGAAAAGGTAGGTTGCAGTTCTGGAAAATGGTGGCGCTGGAGAACTGGAAACGGTTCCTGATGGTGTCACACCTAATTCTTCACCTAATTCCTAATTCTTTTGCAGTTAACATGCATCTTTTCTTCCCAGCTTCACTTATTCTAATTCTGCTCATTAAGCATGTAAAGCATTAAAGAATTCTTCTCATCATTCTTGTCATCTTTTATGCCTATGCAGTTTTATCCTCCAAACCGGATTTCCACAAATGATTAAATACAAAATAATAGTAGTTATTAAGGTGATGGTTGAAGGTATTGTGTTTGGAAAAAATATGACCAATATCAACATCTTGTCTGCACACAATGTATATATATATTAATATATATATATATATATATATATATATATATATATATATATATATATATATATATATATATATGAACACACACACACACACCACCACACACACATATATATATATATATATATATATAAATAAGTGTGTGTGGCACTGTTAAAAAAATCATTTTGGACAGTGTACACACACACACACACACACACACACACACACACACGCACACACACATATATATACACATACATATATACATACATATACATATATATATATATATATATATATAAATAAATATAGTGTGTGTGTGTGTGTACACTCGGTCTCAAAATGATTTTTTTTTTTTTTTTAACAGTGCCTCTGATTTATGGACTAAACCGATCATTTAGCTTAGTGATTCAGCTGAGATGACTCAGTCGCTCTCTGAACTACAGGTTATTACTTGGAAATTACCTGAGAACAAAAATGCTAATTAGATAGTTAGTTGTATACCAAGTTATGTCCATGTTCCTCGAAAGGATGAGGTAAAAATAAATAAATAACTAAATAAATAAATAAAAGGAACAACATAAGGGGGTGAGCAGATGGCAATTTTAGACACACTATCACTTTAAATCTGTTCTCTTAATTATTACAGATGAAATCAGGTACTCCTGGGTGACTGTTCTGCTTCGTGGAAATCTTCTGGGTGACCTAAATTACAAGAGTAACACAAGAAGACAAGAAACTACTGATGATTCCCTGAAACAGTGCCTGGGAGAAAAACAACAGACAGGAAACATTGTATGGCATGCACCGAAACATGAATATAATCTGATGTTTATGACAAATTTAATAGAACAGCTCTCTGTGGACCTCAGTTCCACAGCGATTGCATGACATAGAAACTAATGAGCTAAATAAGTAATGCATTCACAACCTTACTACAATACTGCTTTCAAATGCAGGAAGTCTATAAAAAGCATACGTTAATATCAAAGGCTAAATATGGTTGAGCAGCCCAGTTCGGTTGGATCACAAAGGAGCACATTTCCAAAAGGGAACAAAGAGTGAAGATGCTGAGTTCTTATCTACAGGCCAGTCATAAAGACACTCTCATGCATTTTAGGTGCCTTCAAGAGAGATTTTCCACACCTACTTTTGCAGAAAACCTTTAGGTAAAGTTCTGTTTACGGGAGGAGAAAAACGAATGCCCTGTTTTGTACAAGCTGTTCATTAAAGTTCATCTTTGAGCATTTCCCCGAGAAGAAACGCTTCATTATTCATCTGGTACAGAAAAAAGAAACTTGAATTATGAGAGCAGGCTAATCCTGACATGAGCTGATTATGCACATGGGTTGACAGGTTGGCTCTTACCTGGAGGAAGGGTCTCTAGGCTGTGGGCTTTGTCATCTGCATTGAGGTGTGATTGCATTCTTTTTGAATTAATGCCACTCCAGTCATCCTGCCGAAGAGAGGAACAGATCATGAGCATAAAGGCATACTGCACAGGTTAAAATAATAATTAAACAACAAATTAAAGAGTAACTGGTAACGAGCGAGCAGTTACAGCTGTTCTAAGTCAGCGGTGATGCATTATACTGCCTTTGGTACTACAGTAAAACATTCAGAGTGCTCTGATCTGACATTTTTCTTCATGCAAAGATGGTATTTTGTGCCAAATTAGTCCAAACCCAAAAACTCAAGATTACTTCAAATCTAATTTATTCTACATTGAATAAAGTCCAATTTTAATAATAAAAAAAAGTTCATTTCAGTCTAGTTGCTGTAGTAACCGCAGATCCAGTGACTGGGAGCTTGTGCTGTGTTGCATCTTTATTCTCCCGGTGAGTTTGATCATATCCACTCATTCTTTTTTAATGGGATTTTTAGCAGCAAACAATCAACCGAGCTGAAACCAAACAACTCAACTATTATTTTACAAACAAATAACAGCAATGCTTTTAAAAGAACAAGCTAGATGCCAAATACAGATGATAATGATAGACACAATGTTTTAACAATGAAATTAAATAATAGAAATTGTTTTATATGATCACATTCCTCATTAAGAGTAATTAATATTCACTATAGAATTGGGAAGTCAAAAATCAATACTAAAAAGTAAAACATACTCACAAAGTCTTTTCACGGTTTTATTAGTACCAAACACTAACTACAACAATTTAGTGCACAAATGCTGTCATAACATTCAAACAAGATGAACGAAAACAACCGTGTTTGCCTATTATGGAAATTACGGTAATCTCTGTGACGAGGAGCAAACCTGAGGCCCTGTTTTGTGCAAGCTGTTCATTAAAGTCCATTTTGTGTGTTTTTTGATTATTCTTCCTTGAGCCTGCACGTCTTTTAGACTAGTCTATAATCTGTAGACACAAAGTTATCATCATTCTCTGCCTCCACCACATTTTATTATTAGCAGCATGTAACCAAAAGAGTTTGAACATGGAGGAATCGAGGAATAACATTATAAATGGCATATATTACACAAACTGTATTAATTTAAAAACAAAACAAAAAACAAAAACAGCATACAATGGTTAAGCAAAGTACACAGCGTCGTTAATTGAGGGGAGATCCCTGTTAACCGCAATACACTTCTGACTAATGGTTGAAAAACTCTTAGAACTATTGATAACAACTAATTAGTTAACTGGACAAATAAACCGACTGTGAACGTTCATTAACAGACGCCAGAGATGCTGAAGACGGACGCAAAGAAAATACTACAGCAGGCAGATCAAGCTCACCATTTATGACGCACAACATTTAGGAAGACAATTCTAAATACTGAATTAGGAGTGGGGGTTTAAATGAATGCATTTCTGAGGGGAACTGTCTTCAGAAAATTTTAGATGGTATTTTCTTTTCTTCTTACCTCAGTATAATGCATACTTATGTAGTATTTAAACACAGCGCTGCTTTGTTTACAGCAGTAACGTTAACCAAGAAAAAGCTGTACCTACACTGTTCCATAAACGCCACCTGCTGTCAAAGAGTGAATTTGCACTCTCATTCATTAGATAAACCTTTATATCAGCCCGTTTGCTTTTTGTTTCATTCAAACGCAAATGTGTCATGCATTCTGATTAATATAGAGGGTTTTCACGACAATCAATCGCCATGTTGGCGGCACTAAATGTAAACAATGCCACTGAACCAAACGAAACTCGCATATTTTGCTGATTATTGCTGCTGAAAATGGTTAATTATTGTCATGTTTGGGCTGTACTAACCGGTCGGACCGGGGAAAAACATTTGGAGTACTTTAGACTAAACAAAAGTTTTGACAAATCAAGGAGAAGAATGCAAAAAACTGAGGAACAAAAGATGTTTGTGGTTGGCAAAACTGAACCAGGATTTCCAGGGCAACAATCTTGACAACATTTGTGTTTGTTCTTATTATTTCCGGTCGGGTAGGTGAAATATTAGGCTAATATCTTACTTAGTACGCATCTTTACTACCTATTAACTTTAGTTTGTCAAATATTGTGCCCTTTTCTGCTTACTAAGTCCTTCTCTATGAGACTTAGCAGTTTCCACAAACACATCCAGGTAACTGACCAAATCGTGACATGTGCAAACCCTCTATAAAGGCACAATCAGGGAAAAAAAATTTTTGGTTATCATGTTCATTAACATATTTTATTGCTACAACATCTAAATTGGCATCAAGAATCAGGAAACTCCACTGGTACTGGTACCAACTACTGAAAATTTGGTATTGTGGAAACCAAACAGACCATGAACGCAAGAAGAAAAACTGGGCAGACTTCATTCCCACAAATCCAGGACATACCACTGCCATGAGCCAACAGAAAGCTAGTGAAGATTACCCAATCTACAGAAGGCTTTGGCATCAACAAAACAGTCAGATCATTTCAGCTCCCTTGATAACAAATGTCGGAAAATACGGGTGTTCTGTCAATCGTGTCAAGGCCAAGCCCACAAGTAACAAACAACCACACAACAAAACAGAGAGCTAGTAATAATTCACACCCGACCCTCTGCCAAGGTTAGCAGTAAATAAATGTGCATTCTGGACAGGCAGGGCAGATTAGGCTTGCGGAGCCACTTCCAAAACCCACTTGGACCAGCGTCTGGTCCACAAGCCCAAGAAAACATGACTTTGAGGATAAAAACCATAAATGTTCCACTGTAAAAAAAAAAAAAAAAAAAAATCACTTATGACTAATTTATACACAACTTAATAATTAAGTGTTAGTGCCTCAAATGAACATGTCAGTATTGAGCAACTAAGAGCCCTCCAAAGGACCTCATAAAAACAAAAAAAGATCAACTATTCAACGTCAAATTTGTTAGAGCCACTGACGTGGATCAATGACTTTAATACAAACAAAGCAATGCTAGAATTCCCAATGCTATAATAACTCAAATCATCACAACGCCTTTGCTAAATATTCAAGCAAAGCCAGAGCTTTCACTGACCCAGATTGTGATTCATGTTAGGGAATTCTGGCTCTTGGGTCAGCAGGGCGAGGGAGCAGGTGTGAGAGAGTGCTGAGAACAGAGGAACGGACCGCCAAGCTTCACGGAGCTTCTCCTCAGCAGCTGGTCTTCTTCTACAGCTCATGACCCATTACGAGTGATTGGCAATGACATGCCAGATATCCAAATTCAGTGCTCACAACACATGAAATTTGTTATCCATGTCAATTCATTATTTCATGTTATGAGGGGTTCAATCTTGCCAATATAATTTTTCCAGCTAAATATTCAAGGCATAGATTCCATGATTTCTAAAATGACAACTATAAAATCATTTTTAAATGGTCTTGACCTTCTTGCCTGTAAGTATTACAAATCACACAGGTGTTTTTGCTAATATTCAATCAATTGTAGTAAACATTATTTTAATTACACTACCGTTCAAAAGTTTGGGGTCAGTACATTTTTATTGTTTCTTTTTTTTTTTAAGAAATTAATACTTTTATTCACCAAGGATGTATTAAGTTAATAATTAAAAGTTTATTAAAAGTTAATAATAAATAATTTACATTGTTATAAAATATTTATATTTTGAATAAACACTGTACTTTTTAAACTTGTTATTCATTAAAGAATCCTGAAAAAAAAAAAATCACAGGTTCCAAAAAATATTTGGCAGCACAACTGTTGATATTATCCAACATTGATCATTCTAATAATAAATCCGCATATTAGAATGATTTCTGAAGGATCATGTGACACTTAAGACTGGAGTAACAGCTGATAAAAATTCAGCTTTTCATCACAGGAATAAATTCTATTTTAAAGTATGTTAAAATAAAAAACATTATTTTATATTGTAAAAACATTTTGTAATATTACTGTTTTTTTTCTATATTTTTAATCAAATAAATGCAGCCTTGATGAGCATAAGAGACTTCTTTAAAGACTATTACAAGTCTTACTGACCCCAAACTTTTGAACAGTAGTGTATGTCTGTGCAAACTGGTTAATCACACAATCTTCAACCTATTATAATGAAAGAACATTCCTTAAAATTGTTACACCAGAAGTAACATCAACAGAAGTTGTCAAGTTTTTCCATTTTTTCTATTGTTTACAAATACTGAAGATAAACCATTCCGTGTTACCTAAATTGCTGTAAGACTAGAGAATATCTGACTGACTGTTTACCTGTATGAGGGAAAACAAGTACATCAATAACTATAAATTAAAAATAAACTGGTTGACATTAATTTAAGCTCAATCTGCAACCATATTCCTTAAGTCACACACACATATATACACACACACACAACCAGTTAAAAGTTTTTTAACTCAAGATTTTTTTAAAAAGTCTCTTCTGCTCACAAAGCATGCATTTATTTAATCCAAAGTACAGCAAAAACAGTACAATTGTGAAGTGTTTTACTATTTTTTTATTTAAAATAACTGTTTTCTATTTGAAAATATTTTAAAATGTAATTTATTCCTGTGGTTTGAAAGCTGAATTTTTTATCATCATTACTCCAGTCACATGATCCTTCAAAAATCATTCTAATATTTGAATTTGCTGCTCAAAAAACATTTATTATTATTATTATTTTTTTTTTTTTATTATTATTATTATTATTATTATTATTATTATTATTATGTCGAAAACAGCTGAGTAGAATTTTTTCAGGTTTCTTTAATGCATAGAAAGTTCAGAAGAACAGCATTTATCTGAAATAGAAATCTTTTGCATCATTATACATTTTTTTATCCTCACTTTTGATCCATTTAAAGCATCCTTGCTAAATAAAAAAGTATTAATTTCTATAATTTCTTTCCCAATAAATGAAAAACTCCAATCTTTGGAATGGTATAGTGTTACAAAAGATTTTTTTTTTTTTTTAATTTCAGATAAATACTGATCTTTGGATCTTTCTATTCAAAGAATCCTGAAATATTTACTCAGCTGTTTTAAATATTGATAATAATAATATTGATGATAATAATAATAATAATAATAATAATAATAACAACAATAAAATAAATGTTTCTTAAACAGCAAATCAGCATATTAGAATTTCTGAAGGATCACGTGACACTAATGATACTGAAAATTCAGCTTTGATCACAGAAATAAATTACATTTTTAAAAAAAAGAAAAAAGAAAAAAGAAAGCAGTTATTTTAAGTTGCAAAAATACTTCACAATATTACTGTTTTTGCTGTATTTTGGATCAAATAAATGCAGGCATGATGAGCAGAAGAGAAACCTGACTGTTCAAAAACATTTGACTGGTAGTGCATAGAAATTTTATTTTCTTTAATGATATTTAAAACACTAGAGAACTTTTTGCAACTATTGCAAAAATCAAAAACTAAATAATAAAACGCCTCTAAATATTTCAAATCAACATTTTCTAAAGCACCTTCATTTTACAGATTTAAAAAAAAAATAAAATAAAAAAAAATAAAAATAAAAATATTCATAAAATCATGCATCCTTGAAATGTGAGAACCTATAAATGAAAAGTGCCACTTCAGAGCTGTGAAACCGTCGAAAGAAGACGCTTCTTAAGCTCTTAATGTTTCTTCAGTCAATTCACTGCTTGCCATATTTAAGCACCAATCTGCTATAAAGACAAGGTCACTGCTATAAAGTAAATTCAAGAACAAGAACCATCATCAATCATTAAAGCCTTATTAAAATACTTTAGGTAGAAATGCATAGAGGATGGCATCTCGGTGAGCGACGTCTTTTACGCAAGCGACCGTTGTCATCGTCAGCTGCCAGGAACGTGTAGAAGATGCAATTCACCTCAGTGCAAAATAAAAGGACTATTTTATCCCTTCATTACTGTGTGCTACAGGGTGGAACAAATGAGTTTCCACAGTGCTGTGCTACAACAGGAGCAGGGCACACTCTCGCAATCCATGGTTGGGTGTCAAAACAAATCAAAAACATTTTTCATCACAGCTCAATGCGCAACGTCATACGTTTTGACAAACCCATATGTGAGGGCTAAATATTCAACGTGGTAAAAACTGCTACGACCACAAATATCGCTTGACACTTCCTAAAATAATCTTGTTAATTCTATTCTATGCTGTCAAGCTATAAAGAGTGAAGCAATTAACAGACATCTTTTCACTTCCATCAAAATGTAATATATTTAGAAAGGGAATCGGTGCATTACTTATTGACAGCACAGGTGAGGACAGATTTAATGCACTACATTCTAGCATAATGCTCCAAGCTGTTCTTCCAAATTCTATATTCAGCCATGCCCAGCTTGGTTTTCTCTGCATGTTTGTACAGAATCGGATGACATCATGTCACACTCTTAAAAATATTTTTTTTACTGGAATCTATGGTTCCATGAAGGACATTTAACATCCACGGAACTTTATAGTAGGAAAAGAAAAAGGCTTTTTAAATTAATTCGAAAAAAAAAAGTTGTTTTTTTTAAGGAACCCAAAATGGTTCTTCTACTGTATGAGTGTGAAACCCCTTTTAATGTTTAGGAGCACAGTCACATTTATTCACACACAAAAAAAAAATAAAATTCTGTCATCATTTATTTACCCTCATGTCATTTTAAACTTTTTTTTGAAGAAAATCCTGGCAGTTTTCAATATCTGGATGAAGACCGGGGATGTCAAGCTCCAAAAATGACAAAAACACACCATAAAAGCATACAAACCATAAATCAAAACCATAAAATGGCCTGTATTATGAATAGAACAAACCTTAAATTATTATTCACTGACAATCTTTACATTTGGCATACAGTAACATGGTCAAATTCAGTATCAATTCATTTCTGAAGTTTAGCTCAACCTAAATATTCAACTAAAATTTCAGTCATTCCACACTAGGGTTGTTCCAGTAGACGATAGTATGGTGTATCGACGATAGTCAGAGATATCACCCGTTGCTGATGCTTTTGACGATAGCAAGACGGTTATTATTATTATCCATCAAAAATAGACTAGGCGCCTAACTTTAGCGATGCAGTGCAAAGAGCTACTTCTGGAGCGCTTCAGAAAGTTGCCGCGAGGTGGCTGGTATAAACCATAGACTGAAAAAAAAATACAGACGTAGTGTCTGTGGCTTTACCCGTAGGTTTCTGAAGAGCATTTTTGAAGCTGGGCGGGAGTCGGCCGTCGCCATCTTGCAATCGCGTCACTACACGTCACTCCCGGATAACCGAAAATGGGCAAAGAGGCGGGACGTGGGTGAAGTTGGTTGCTGAAACCGGTGGTGACAGCAGCGGCAATCCACCTGTCAGTCAAGTGGCCACGCCCTAAATTATGCAGAACTTTAAGGCTTAATATAATTTAAACGGATGAGTTTAAATTTGCAGTTGCTTTCTTATGCGCGCTGTTTTTCCGGTTTTGCTTTCACTTTTGAAATCGATCCCATTCAGCAAGCAGGGGAGAGGATGGAAAGGGGGGTCACAGTAACTCGTTTTGGGTGGACGGCCCCCCTTCGCACCACAGACATGTGCAGTATAAATAAGGGGTAAGAAATGTATTCAACAAACAGTTGTGTAACTATTGTACACTTATGGTACCGGAAGTTTTTTTTTTAAATGCATAAACTCGCGCTAGACTAGGCTAGATCAGTCAGTAATGATTTTCTTTGATAACGTAGGCTAAATGTTCTTTGCTCGTTCTCTGCTTTTAGAATAACTAAGGAAATGTAAGCATTAGCAACCTACAATGTTTCTATTAAATTGTTATCATGTTAAACACAAATTAAGTCATACTGAAAACATTAGGCTGCTTTTAGCCTTAAGCTGGTGTTGGTTCATTTGACGGCAATGAAACTAAGTAAGTAAATAATTAAATTAGCACGATAATATCGTGTATCAGCGATCTCACAGGCTGACGGTAGGACGATATGAAAATTGAGCATATCGCCCAACACTATTCCACACACAATTACCATATTGCTTCAAAAACTTGGAATACAGCACTACTTCTAAAGTGCTTTGACATGAGGCTGTGTAAAATGAATGAAAATGTTCATTTTAGTGTACACTGGTGCCCTTTAAAAATTAACAAAGGGAAAAATGAAAACTAGAAGTGAATGTGCCTTATAAAACAGGCTCTGTAATAGACAGACGAAGGTAAATATTTGTAATGGTAGTACTGAAAAATCCAAGCACATTTGACCACTTCAGCCATCCAACAGCTCCAGACCTAAACTGTTGTTTTTGTGTCAAAGGGGTTTGCTCTGTGTTTTTCTGTCCAGCTGTGCTATTCCATCATGCGTATGAGTGTGTATGACTTGCGTTAGACTGCCAGTTACCACCTGACGCTGCAACTCCCCGTAGATGGAAAAACTCAAGGCAGGTTCTGCCTCACCTGCTGGCAACGGAGACAATTATTGAACCCAGTCACACCCAGAAATCAGCAGTCATGCTGTGAACTGGGGAATGAAATGAGTCACGGTCTGGCCTCTGACTCCAAGCAGGTGAAACAGAGCTTAATTAAAGATTCAATTTGATCAGTGATGGGAAACCTTCATCAAAGAGTTGACAGTTGAATTAAATTTCTAAGAGTGTTTTTATGTCCACACAGTTCTCCAAAGTTCTGAAATGTACATGGGCTATTCTACAGAACTGATGTACAACTGCTGTACAACAGCCAAAAAACACATTTGAGTATTCAAATCTTAGATGTTTATTAGGATCCTTCTATTATCTATTGAGACCCACAATAATATTTAAAATACCAGTAAGCTTAATATATATAAAATCATCATTTATTGGGTACTTTCAATTGGGTGGTGGCTGTCCCGAATCCTAACCCCTAATTTTCAACTTAAGAAAATTGAAATCATTTTTGTAGTTTTTTCATTGTTGCTTTTAAAAGTATTTTTCTGATTCTTTTAAAAAGTTAATGAGTAGATAGGCCCCATCATGTTGAAGTAAATGTGTTAAAAATCTGTGTGTAACTTTAAAGAATGTCAACTACCGGACACCATTTTTCTGAAATTAAACACTTTTTTTGGTAGTTACTCCATAACATTTTTTAGACGTGTACAAGTGTTCAGAACTGTGCTAGCTAACCATGTGCCGATTAGCATCTTTAAGCTAGGGTCAAAAGTATCTATAATTGTCACTACTTAAACAGTCGCTACCGAAACATTTGGTGAAGTTTCGTAGTGACATCTTTGTTTTGTTTTTAGGTGTTATCCCATAAAATTGTTACTACTGAAACAGTCACGACCAAAACGTCATCATTGTTTCAAAAGGGAACACATAATCCTCATATTTGGGGGAAATAAACAAAATGTTAGTACAGTTATACAATTCTTTAGTATTTTAGTATGTTTTAAAGTTAAAATCCTGTAATGTGATGTGGTCGTTACCAAAGCATTACCGTTACTACCGAAAATGTGTAGTCACTACCAAAGCATGGGATGTTTTGTCAAAAATAAAGCATTGAATTGTCAGTGAAGATGTTATGATAGTTTTTGGTTCAATGTATATTTAAACTAATGAACCCTTAAGTTTGAAATCAGTATGATAATCTTTTTGCCTTTTACAAAGAAAAATTGGATTCAAAATACAACAAATCTCATAAATTACAGTTGAAATATATTTAAAATGTCACTGTTATCGATTTACCTCTGAGAATAAAATTTAATTAAACAGCAAAAAATAAATACAATGTAGATGTAAGCAAAATCTTAACAGGTCAATATAACCTTTCTAATTAAATTATACATTACTGTGTTTCATTAGTGACAAATTTGGGTAAAGGACAAATATTCCAAAACTTTCTGAAAATACAATACGAGAATTAACTGCACAATTACTAGAAATGTGTACCTTGTATACAAACACATTTTTTGGAAAAATATTTTTTTTCCAACTCTTACTTCGGACCAGAATGGCCCATATAAATGAAAAAATTTTTAATAAAGACTAAAAATTAGGACGGGTTTCATAATTTGTCCACCATTGCAGAACATTGCTTTTTACATTACTAATAAGCTGTGTGACCTTTTAAAATTGTCAGCCTGCAAAATTAACCAAATTGAAAGCTGATTTATTTCCATGACATAAAAAGATTATTAGATTAAATCCATATTATAAACAGAATCAAAATAACTTTGCACAGAAAAATTAATAAACAAAAGTGTTACATTGGACACTTTGGAAAATTGGGCTAGCTTTAATTATTTTAACACAATTCTATCATACAAAATAACTGAATCCAGAACACATTGTCTAAATGCATTTGTGTTGTTTTGTGGTATATGCCAAGTCTGCTTCATTTCGACAAACTGCAGAACCAGAAGCAGAATCCTATGTTATACAAGTATTTCTCATTTATTTTCTCCATATATGTATTCCAGATGCAAAGTTCAAATCACAATCAATCAAAATATTGTCGGGGGAAAAAGCACAGAACTGACTGCTTAATGTCTTCACTACCCATCACAAAGCATCACAAATTTAATTCTCATTTTTAATATACTGTACTTAAGAATCCTGCGGTGCCCCAAGAACTGAATCATCAAATCAGCAGCGTACCATCCCATCATTACTATTTTATATTTAATTTAACTTAATGCAATAAAATCTTTGAGCCAATGACAATGAAACCAGAGGTGAATTACAGAGACACACATAAACGCAGAGGGCCAGTTAATATATTTCAAAATGTAATTTATATCCGTAAAGGCAAGGCTAAATTTTCAGCATCCATTATAGTCTTCAGTGTCACATGATCCTTCAGAAATCATTCTATTAGGTGAATTTAAAGAATTCAATGATGAATGTTGTAAACCATTTAATATTTTCTGTGGAAACCATGATAGATTCTTTTTCTTTGATAATAGAAGGTTCAAAAGAACAGCATATTTTTTTATATATATTATTGAATGGCTTACTGATTCCTAACCTGAAGGTTTGCTATTAAATGTCAGACCACACAAGCACTCTGGCTCCAACATATCCGGTACCTAAGGTATGTTATTGTACCTTAAAACAAACTACGTCAAAGACTCTTCAATGACTCAGTAAATTACACCACTCCTTTATGAAGCATGCATGTCTCGTCAATTTCTAGCCAAATGTTTCTTTTATCCTTAGATGGGCCTATAAAGAAGACCAGAAGCTGTTCCTTATGCTTCAAATCAAGCTTCCTCCATGACTCTTTTGAAGCTCTTCTTGTTCATACAAGATTTTTCCATTGTGCTAATGTTGTAGTGTTATAAATGCATTAAGCATAATGATGAAAGCACTGGTCCCATGTTTGTACACTACTCTAACTCGACTAATTATGTAACGTTTGTACTAGCTCCTAAAAACCTCTCAATTTTTTATCTTAAAAACCATCAAAGAACTCAAAGCATTTTGGATATTGCTACTACGCAAGATAATTATGGTTCAGCAGATGTCTGTTAATGACTAAGGCTCAGTGACGGAGCTTTGCATCATGCCAAAACAGACACAGTGATGGGGCGTATGATGGAGGTCGAACAAGAACAAACAGACTTCTTTTCTCTCCTTTTCAGGTAATAATGCTTGGGCTGCTTTGTCTATGTAAAATGTAACGTTTTTACCATCTGTATGCTAGATCTTTGGGTCTGAATTTGAAACTCTACCTCCCCAATTTGCATCTTTGGCATGAGTCACACTTTCATGTTAGCTAAAGCCAAACCCACTCTTTGCTTGCTGGCTGAAAAGTTGGCTGGGAGCTCTATTGATTACATTGTGCTGGATTTACAACAGGTGTGGTAAACCTAAAGACAATAAAACAAAGAGTCCTAAGAATGCAGTTCAACTCCACCTTACACTTTGAAATATGCAAAAACACATTATAAAATGATATATAGCTGGAACAATTGCAACTGAAACAGTTGAGCATGTGCTGAAAGCGTCAGTCAACAACTGCTCTCTGCTAGAGGAAAAAGAGAAAATAGATTTACAGTTGTTAAAAATACACATTTTTATGTTTACGTCAATGACGATGCATTAGTAAAAAAAAATATTAAAAATGTAAATCATACATTGAATAACTTTTTTTTTTTTTATGGTAACACTATAATAAGGTGTCATTTGTTATCATTAGTTAATGTATTAACTAACATGAATGAACAATGAAAGATACATTACACTATTTATTAATCTTTGTTAATGTAAGTTAATAAAAATACTTAAGTTCATTGTTTGTTCTTGTTAGTTCACAGTGCATTAACTAATGTTAACAAACACAACGTGTTCATTCTTGTTGTATTGTTCATTCTTAGTTCATGTTAACTAATGTAGTTAACTAGTGAACCTTATTGTAAAGTTTTACTTGTTTTTTTTTTGTTAATTTATGCTCATTGTGCCTTTTTTTGTGGGGGTGGGGGTGGTAGGCATAAAGTAAAAGCTGTATCATTTTCTAGGAGAAAAAAAGAATTTAAAGAAAGAGATTGTTAAAATCTTATAGTATTTATTTAAAAAAAAAAAACATGCTGCAAAAACTGCTTTTAATGAAAAAGCGAGGTTAATTCAGGCTTCTGTTATGTTATGACTTCCAAAAATAATAATAATAATAAATATTAATTTATATACTGTCAAACAATTAATTGCATGCAAAATAAAAGTTTGAGTCTTCCTAATATATGTATGTGTGTACTGTGTGTAATTATTATGTATATATAAATACACACAAATTAATGTATATATTTAAGAGAAATGTTATGTACAAAAATGTGCATTTCTATATAATAGAAATTATATAAAATATATAGTTATAAATAATTATATATTTATATAAATATATAATTATATATTTTTAGCTTGTAAAATATATTTTAAAACAATAAATGTGTGTACCATCAAGGTCCAAGGAAAATGTTATTACTTGTTTGTTACCAATGTTGGGTTATTTAATCTAATAATTAATTACTAGTTACTAATTACATCAACAATGTAGTTTGATTACCATACAAATTACTCTGGACACTAAAGTGTTACCCATATTCTTAACTCACCAAGGCATTTAAAGTGAGAAGTACATTAAAAGCATGTATTTTAGGGTTAGACTTCAACTTTTGATGTTAAATCCACTAGTGTATTGTATTGTATATAAACGTTCTACAGTCTATACACAGTATTATGTTCAATTACATGAGAACTAATTAAATTACAGAAAAAATACAAGTAATCTTTACTTTAAGGGAAATGACAGTAACTCATTACTAATACACTGTTTGTTACACCACATGACGTTTGTTAATTTTAATGTTTCTTGAAAAATTATTCAAAACCATTTAAAACCAACATTTCTAACTTGTCACATGTGTTTTAAACTACATTTTCCTTTATCATAGACACTCAGGTGTCACTGACCTTTGTCAGTCTCTCTCTATTCAACTTTTGGTTTTGAGCAAGCTCCAAATAATTGCGGTTTCAGGTTCACTTCACTCCGATCATATCCATTTCTTGGAGGGGGAGGGGGGTCTATATGTATACTAATAAAAAGCATCTACGCTTGCTTCGCTCACTACTTTACTAGTTGGTTGCTGGATGACTAGTCAACCATTGAGCCCCCATCCTTAATTAACAGGATATGTGAGCTACAGCTCACACGTTAAGCAGAGGTAAATGACCTTGCATTCTTGCTGCTTGGTAACACTGACGGAATGAGGAAAAACCATTAGCATGCTGCCCAGGGCTGGTATAACTAATGAAGAGCACCTGGCCAGAGCACAGAGGCTTTGAAAAGCCAAAACCTCTGTTCTCCCACCCACAGACAGCTCGCTAATCAAGCCCAGCATCACAGAATTACTGCAATTACCTGCCAAGAGATCAACCACAGCACCCTGCGTGCGCTGACAGCCCATGGCCACAGCCTCATTCCCATCATCCCACGGTAGGAGAGCCACTCAGAACCTGTGAGCTGATTTGACCAAGACCTGTCAGGTTAGTGACAGGCTGAATGAACGCTAATTTCTCCACACACAGAGCCTCCAAGAACACAAGACCCCAATTAACTAGCTAAAATGCCAGTGCTGATGAGGATTTGCACAGAGAAATCCAGACAACTCTGTTTGCTTAAGATTCAGAGCTGCTCTGTTTGCAGACCGCGAAGTGAAATGGAAGTGCTGAACGGGGGAGTGTATCGTCGAATCTTACTCAAAGAGAAAATCCCCTCACCTGTGAAACAATTAAGTGTCCATCCGGAATCCTTACCGACTCAAGCCAGAATATGATAAGACTTGGAGCATTAAATTATTCCAAGTTACATGCATGCTGGTGCAAGCCAATAAAGACGTGGCTGCTCACACAAACGCGACCGGTTTAACAATAAGAACGCTGAAGTGGTCAGTTGAAGAGAACAAAAAACAATTAATATATTTAATATACAGGCCTGTCAGTTTAACACGTTAACTTAATTAGTTATGAAAAAAATAACGCGATTAAAATATTTTAAACGCAGTTAAAGTACTAGCCCCCCCCGCCACACTTGTACGTCATCTTGTATATCATATATAGGGATGTTCGATTCCGAAAATTTTGGAATCGAGTCCGATTTCTGATTCTGGAATCGATGAGATTCGATTCCAAGAATCAATTCCTCACTATTGTTTTCGATTCTTGTTTTGTTTTGTTTTTTAAGAGTGGAGGAACCTAATTTCGCCATGACTGTAGGATAAATGTCTTAGAAAGTAGCCTTATCATAATATTAAGCTTTATTTAAAAAATATAATACATTTCTATATTTAAATTGAAATTTTGTCTGCATTGCACATGAAATTAGTCATGGCCCACAGCGCAGCAGTGGACGTGTTTATTGCATGAATGGAACACGGCACATTTCAGCTGAATGATGTGTACTTAAACGCCGGTAGCAAAATTAACAAACTGTACACTGAAACAAAATAACCAGAATTAGCACTTGCTGATAAAAAGGTTAAAAAAAAATAGCATTTTATTTAAGTTGGAAATAGGATCAAGACCCTCGATCACATCATGATCTATTCTGTCGTGCGGCGCTCAAAACCAGTGGTGGGCAGTAACGAAGTAGTTGTACTTCGAAGTAGTTTTATTTTGAGTAACTTTCACTTTTACTTCACTACATTCCAAAGTGTAAGATCGTACTTTTTACTTCAGTACATTTCATAAACATATCGTTACTCCTTATAATATATCACGAGCTCTGAGACGCACAAGCGATGTCTGATTCATGAACAAACTGATTCTTTTCAATCAACCTGTTAAATTGATTCGCCAATCGCACCAAACGATTCATTCACAAATTGGAATGATCCGATTGCAGCTGTTCTCGACTCGACAACTCATTGATTCAAATGATCCGTTTAGAGCGAGTCTCCAGTCAACTGAATTCACAAGTAAAAACCGGGAGATCTTGTGCACGCGCGCACGACTGATGCTGCGAAAAGTTAGTTACTAATGTCGAATTTTAGGATTAATTATTATAACTGAAAATCATATTTAGGTCAAAGCTGTCCGTTGTTTGTGAATTACATCTGCTGTAGAAGGTGATCTGTTTAAGCGCCCTGAAATGTTTTCATTCAGACACATCAAAAACGAAAAATGTAAATAACAGCTTAAATAAAATAACTTATGCACGTTCATATTCCCCGCTGCTGTAACGTTAGCAGTTTTATTAAAATGCTACGCATGTAGCCCTAAGTGACGTCTGTTTTTATATTGTTTAGCAACAGTATAAATTTTTATATTGTTTGGATCAGCTAGAGTAGACAGATATGAATGTTTATTCAACCATACTGAAAATAAGTAAATATTGTTAGCTGATGCTAACTGTCTAGCTGCTTGCTGGTGCTAAGTTGGGAAAGTGATGCCCTCTGGGGGCATTTGGCCAGTGGTGTTTTTACACAGACAATATTTGAAAGGAAAAAATCATTATGAAAATATATTTTCCTTAAAATGTTCTTGCTAACTTCAGGCCTTATCTCATGTCATATATAACTGTGGTGTTATGCAAAACACTTTTTTTCTTACTGGTGAAAATATGATGGTCAAATCGGTTTTCTCTCAGGTACACTGCAGTGTAAGCTTCACATTGAATACTACATCACTCTCGTCAACATAGTCCATATCAACAACAAAAATGTATTTTTTGGGAAAATCCCAGGTATTTTGAGCAGTAGATTATAAAAAATATGTGCTAATATAAAATTCAATTAAGTAGCCTATATAAAATTGCAAAATAAATCTATCAGTACTTTTTTACTTAAGTACATAAAAAAAAGGGTACTTTTGTACTTTCACTCGAGTAAAATTAAAAGAGGAGCACTTTTACTTTTACTGGAGTAATATTTTATTATACGTATCTGTACTTTTACTCAAGTACTCAACTTGCGTACTTCGTCCACCACTGCTCAAAACTGTGGACAATATAAGGCCGTTTCACAGTGAAATAACTTCTGAATCGTTTTGAACTGGCTCATTAAAACGATCTATCCTAAAGAATGTTTTCGTGGAAACGAATCAGATTTATAAATCACTATTAGCGAGCAAGGCTGCATCCTTAAACTCAAACGAGCTCAGTACCGACTCTTTTCATTCTGTTTATTCTCGTGAATCGATGTTCAGCGATGTTTGATGACAGCAGCCGAGATATGCAGCCTTCGTATGATGCAGCCTTTCGTTTAAGAGGCGCCCATAGATAAGCTTTGTTGAACTAAAAAGGCTAAGAATGGGGAGTCGATTCCCCTTGATGGGATCGATTCCAACCTTTGGAATCGACTCTCGATTCCCAACACCTCGGAATTGAGGAATCAATTCTTTTTGGAATCGACTCCCAGCCCTAATTATATAGTTGACTTAACAAATATGATGCAGGGCAACAACTCCACAATTGCAGGTTTGGCCTAAAATTCAAGATATTGGTGCAAAAGAAATGTCCCTGTGTGTTTTTTGTACCTTATTTATATATATCACACTACATCACACGGGCAGCAAGAGCAAATACACGAGTGATGATTTTGTCCCGATCTATCACGAGCTAAAATGTGATTTTATACAAAAGTTCAGTAAATAAGAAGTTGATATTTAGTTTCTTATTTAGAGTATCATTTCAGTATCATCTAAATTACTTATTTATTAATTAATTAAAAACCTTAAAGAAATACCCAAAAAAATTACAATTCTGTCATCATTTGCTCACCCTCGTGTCGTTTCAACCCTTTCTTCTGTGGAACATAAAATAAGGTATTTTGAAGACTGTTGGTAACAAAGCTGTTTTGGTTACCAATGACTTTCCTTGTATGAACAAAAATTACTGAGATTTCCCAAATTATTTTCCTTTATGTTCCATATTTTACGACATACCGTTGCAGCCTAAATGTTTGTGTGTAATAAGTTTTATGTTGAATCAAATAATATATATCTTTCTAAAGCTACGCTTTGTAATGTCTACTTGATACTTTCTCATTTAACACACAAAAAAAACTTTAAAATAATTTTAAAAAAATCTGATTTATTTAATTAAAATATAGGTTTTAATACAGGACATCAATAGAATGCACAATTAATTATTAAATACATTTCAAATTAGTTCTGGATCATTGTTATTGTTCAGTGCCGAGTTCTTATCAAATTGTGCAAGTGAACAAAGCTGTTAACTTCAGGTTCCTGAGGGGTGGGGGGGCGTCCCAGCAAGCGGTCTACTGTAAATTGCTTTGGATGAAAAGAAACTGCTAAATGGCAACATCCTGCTTGTTTATAGTGTTGGTTTAGGTTTTCTCTAAAAGGCATCTGTGCAATCCAAACAAACATGCAGCTAAAAAATAAACAAATACATTAAAAATAAAAGTTACACTGTTGCATTGGCTATGATTTAGCCTTGTAGTTGTACACCAGCAGCTAAGAGAAAACAAGTTGGTTGTTGGAGGACTAATCAACCATTATGACCCATCCCTAATCCAAAACCACCAAATACAGTAAGCAAAAGAACATCAAACCACAGAGAATAAGTGAAATGTATGAAAACATTGTTTTCTATTAGAGAAACGATCACTTCTGTTCTGCTACGCTTGAATTCCAGAAACATGCTACAATCAAGCTGCCAGTGTCTGTCAGCCTGAATTTGTTTCTGATGCATCAGCACTGGGCAGAGCTCAGTGGAAATCCATTGACAGCAGCGCCTCTCTATTATAACGCTGTAAAAATGGGCATGCTTTTAAAAACACAGTGCTTTCATACATTTAGCCAACACAAAACAGATGCATGCATGCGAAGGCATTTCTTAACTAGCATTTACACAGCACAAAAACATGAGGAATCTCTTGTGGAAATAGAAACCACAGGAAGACCGATAAAAATATGAGCAACATCCATCTAGAAGTCTGTTTACGGACAAAATCACTTACATCAATCACATAAAGGAAAGTGGGATGAGATAGATACACACACACACACACACACACAAACAAAATGAAAAATTTTATGACTTGTTGAAGCCGATACATAAGTTACTTTTAGCTGACTATGGGTGAAGGTGACGCACTAATGGAGTTATGACCAAACTGTTATTATAGTCACTACTGAAGTAGTTCAGAATCATTAAAAAGTAATTACGGGCTATATCCCCCACAAAACCCTGCAGTCAGACACAGTCACTTTTTGCCATAATGGACTGCAACCAATAACTGAACTATTGCTGCCAGCAAACACTGAGGAAAAAAAAAAAAAAAGATGAAGATTTACAGAGAAAAGAAACTCAGAAGAAAAAGTACTACAGTCTGTTGAAAACAAGGAGATATTGTTGCAAACAGCAATGATAAAACTGTCATTTAGCCCACTTTTTACCACTAATCAAGTATGAAACATACTAATTCACACAGAATCACTTCTCAAATCAAAACCTGCAAAGTCAATTGACAAAGATCTTTAATTCACTAGGAATTATCTATGAATAGCTTCAACAGAAAATGACATCTTTAAGCAATTAAATAATAATGATACAAAGACAGACAAAAAGTAAAAATGCAAAAAGAAAAGTAAACAGCATGCGTTATGAAACTGAAACAGGCAACAGAGATATTTGCACTGATACATGTTCTGCAGAAAGTATGCAAATGCTTCATCTCAAATTTCTCCCTTTCTTAGAAATGTTTATTTTTGCTCTTTCTAAACAATGACAAAGGCTAATAAAGAAATTTTCAATGGAAAAATGTACCTTAAAGGAAAAGTTCACCCAACAACGAAAACTAGCTCATGATTTACTCACCCTCAAGCCATCCTAGGTATATATGCAGTGTTTCCTCTGCCATTATATTAGGGGGGCGGCCCTTGAAGGTCAAGTTAATTTTATTTAATTTTATTTTCTATATAGAGCCAGATCACAACAAAAGTCATTTAAAGTTACATTTCCTATAGAACAGGTTTATGCCTTGTTCTTTTATTAAACAAACAAAATGGTCTTATGTTATTTATCTTATTTACACGACGGCATGTCATTTCTGTCTCTACATGGAAGCACGTCTACAAATTCTCCTCCGAGAAAACGTGGACGGGATCGCGGATAAATAAATCAAAATTGTGTCTGTCACTTAATTCGAATCGCGATATGGACTAACGTCTGTGAATGTTATAACGCGAAAAGACGGTTTAGCTATGAATCCTGCATGTTCCACTTGGCTCTGTATGTATAATGGTGGAATGACGGGTTTGTTTACTACACAAATACTAAAGCACACCTGAGGCTCGCGGTGATTTTCGGCCTCTGCATGAACACATGAACTTTATCTCCAGAGCTGCTGCGAGAGTCACTTTATGTGAATTTTTCCATTTCATTTGAGAAAACTAGCATCATATCATATAGCGTATACACACAGAAACTTCACGGCAACCTGTCAAAATAAAAGTACGGTTTAACGTGTAACAGAAATGTATTAATCTTGTATTACTTTTGTACAGTATAATGAACGTCTTTATATATTTCTATTTCTGGCCAATTTAAATAAAACAACTAAATAAAAAAATAAATATTACAACCAGATTAACACTTGATTGTAGAAAAAAAACTGTTCAATTATTATGAAAACTTTTTTAACAGAATATTTACAAAAATTCTTTCATGTATTGGTTTTAACAGTAAACCTGTTTGTTTGCCAAAAAATATTAAATTAAATTAAATTAAATTTCTGGGAAAAAAAAAAAAAAAAAAGAGAGAAAAATATTGCTTTTATTTTCACTGAAATAAATGTTTTTGTTATTATACAGAGAGTAAAAGTACAGAGAATAAATTACTGAAAAAAGTCATGTAATAGCAAAATTATAGCAACATAATATTAATGATGAGGATGATGCTTATTGCTCTTAATAAGTTATACAACAATAATGTATTTCTGACCCAACTTTTTTCCACATTACTTCAACACACTTTCACAAGCAATGGACAAAAATAGTTGCTATAAAAGGAATAGTTCACCTAAAAATGAAACTTATGTCATCATTGGAACAAGTGGAGGGTGAACTATTTAAGTGAATATTAAAAGCAGCTCAAACCTGATCAGCCTACATTCACTATGCATATCAGTGTGAGGCATTTCTATTTGAAGCACGCACATTATTGGCATTTGCTTTAAAGAAAAAAAAAAAGAAAAAAGTACTAGCATTTCAATGTGATTTAAAGTGTGCATTAAATTGCAGTTATCACGAATGATCACATTCCTATCAAACACCTGTGATCAGACCTAACAATAGCAAATGTTATTACCTTTCTTTATCTCTAACCGCCCAAACTGAGCAAAAAACTTGATTAGTAAAAGCCACATCCAGTGCACGTAAACGTAATGAAATCCAATCAGATATTTATTACAGCATTAACGTTTCAGGCGGCTCTTCTAATGGTGAATCAAACAGCCATGACTCCTCAGGGTCTTCTGCAAGCAGAGGAGCCTGTAACCATGGTTACCAAGGCCTGGACTAAAGACATGCTCCACGAAAGCATCTACACAGCGTTATTCCACCAGACTACCCACTGTTTCCAATTTCCCAATAAAAAGTCAGAGCGAGGTGCCAGAGTCGACTGAATGTGGCAGGAGCATTAACGGCCAACCTCACTGTCACTCAAGCCTGCCCACTCATCTTTAACTGCCCGCTGAGGAAATACGAGACCAGGAGAACAGGAGAGAAAAGGACATTAAGAGAGGACACACTAGACTGCATACTACCTGACTACTGGAAAATGTATAATACACTAAAAGCTTAAAATCGAAATTATACAATTGGATGTCAATAAAAAGTGCTAAAACACACAATATAGTAACATAAGTAGGGCTGTCACTAACAATTATTCTGGTAATCGCATAACCTTTCAATTATTCTGACAAATTAAGTAATCGGATGATAATAATTACTTTTTTGTAAAAATAGACCTAAGTGAACAATAGCCTTTAAAGTAACTTAAATACACATATAATAGCAATGAGGCAATAATAATTAGTTGAAATAAATTATAAAAAAAAAAACAAGTAATCATACGGTTTTATTGAACAAAACTGTTAAAATACATAATGAATTGTAAACAAAGCTAATGTGCAAAGGAGAAGTCCACTTCCAGAACAACAATTTAAAAATAATTTACTCACCCCCTTGTCATCCAAGATGTTCATGTCTTTCTGTCTAAAGTCATAAAGAAATTATAATGGACTTGAATTGTGCCCCCGATTTTGAACTTCCAAAATGTAGTTTAAATGCAGCTTCAAAATGCTCTAAACGATCCCATTTGAGGAAGAAGGGTCTTATCTAGCTAAACGATAATTTTTTGTAGAAAAATAGAAATTTGTATACTTTAAGCACAAAAGCTTGCGTAGCACAGGCGTCCACGGGTCGTTCTTGAGCGATTCGTTCATTTTGAACGGATCTTTAATGTGACTCGCGAAGAACGAGTCGTCTCTGGGAGTGATTCGTTCAGTCGCGCATGCGCAACATCCTTAGGTTCTGTACTGAAATTAGTTCACCCGTTTGGAGTCTTCGGGTTTTGAGAGTCGCTCGTTCATCTTATGTGGCTGTCACGTGATGCTGATTTTGCTAAAATGAACAAAATGACTCGAAAAAAGATTCATTCATTTTGCTGAAACAGACTGAAATGTCCGAGTCGGTAAAATGATCCGAACTTCCCATCACTATTACGAATCACTTCTAAGGTCATCGTCTGTGTACTCCAGCTAAAAAAGGTAGAGTTTGGCGAAAAACTCCATCTTATTTTCTCCTATAACTTCAGAATTGTCCGACACATTGTACCTTTTTGTTTGTAAACAGCGTTTTACTTACTTGCACTTTCTTAGTCTTTGTGCGTTCACTTTGTAAACACTGGGTCTGTGGTTCCGCCTACATTTGGCGTGACCGTTTGACATGATTCAATAGTACGTAGCGTCATGAACGCGCATGCAAGAACCTGTGCTACACGAGCTTTAGTGCTTAAAAAGTATACACATTTTCTGAAAAAAAAAAGACATTGTTTTGCTCGCTAAGACCCTTCTTCCTCGGCTGGGATCATTTAGAGCCCTTTGAAGCTGCATTTAAACTACATTTTGGACGTTCAAAATCGAGGGCACAATTGAAGTCCATTATATGAAGAAAAATCCTGAAATGCTTTCCTCAAAAAACAATTTCTTTACGACTGAAGACAGAAAGACAAGAACATCTTGAATGACAAGGGGGTGAGTAAATTATTTGTGAATTGTTGTTCTGGAAGTGGACTTCTCCTTTAAGCATTATAACAAATGACTGCAGAGGGCGCCAACAGCCCGACTATTGTTTTTACACTTTACGGCGCGATCTAATCCTCCTTTAATAATATTGACTCAACATTTAATTCAAATGTCTACTTAATCTTTAATACCGGGCCATTTCTTTATGATAGAAACGCTACAGCCACTGTAATTTCTTGAATATGTGGACATCCAAACTTGTAAGCTGAGGGTTTAAACTTTTATTTTGAAATCGCGTTGAACCGTTAGCATATTTATAAAGCTAATGGTGTATTTTCCTGTGCTTGAGTAGGTTTATAAATTATTTATCTTAAAAATCTGACGAAATAACGCACGTTCCGTTCCCAGATGAATGTTATAATAAACCCAAACTCACAACAACATGCAAAGAAGGGGTTTGAGAAGCTCCACACATGTAAATGATAACCGTATGTGTAGCAGCATTTACTGTCAACAGAGTCGCTCTGAGATGCACGCATGTGAATAATTAAAGCGCATATATTAAACCTGCATCGCATATATTTATTTAATTAAATAGTAGCGTTTGTGGATTCTTAATAGTATGCTTCATTACGATTTTTAAATGGGTTTAATATGTGAAATGCGCCACTTCCGGTATTTTGCCGATTACTGGACACAGGCAAAATGCAATCGAGGATTTTTTTTTTTTTAATCGAATACTTGAATAGAGTAAATATAAGGTTAATTTTCCACACAACCTGTTATTGTGTAAAACCAAAAATATTCTTAAGAGGTTAAGTTAAACTCTTTTTTTACCTGACAATGTCTGTAAAATGTAGCACTAATGGCACAAAATGAGTCAAAACATTCAAAGACACCTTTTCAGTTGCAAGTTTACAAAGAGAAACAGGCAGAACAGATACACAGTTTTCAAGCATACAATACCCGAAATGCTTTCCATTTGTCTTAAAGAAAAAAAAAAATCTATTTTAAGTTTCAACTGGCTGAGCTATTCTCTTTATGGTTGGAATGACAAGACGTTGAAGGACATGTCGGTTTTTGAGTTTTAAACAAACACAAGCTGCCATTGTACTCTGAGAGTAAATTTACAAGCTTTTCTCCAGTCCTAGAGTCAGTTAACACTTGCTTAAAAGCCAATGATCTCAACGTTTTACCATAACATACTGTACCATAAGGCTAAAGTTCTTCAGCCTGTTTAAAAAGAAAAAAGTAATAAGGCAGTAGTTTATTAAACCAAATGGCTTAATTTCAATGAAAGCCCAGCACCAATTTCACCTTCTGGAATATGATTCAGCTCTGGACCTGATTAAGCAACCTAAACATCAACACGCGGTTACACAAGGCATAGACGAAGACCAAATGAGAGCGTGTCTGGGGAAGTCACTGAAAACACTGGAAAGTCTGACTCAATAACATCATGGAATTACATTTGCGGTACAATATTTAACAAACAAATAAATGTATAATATTTTACATAAACAAGTCTACATTTTGAGACTCTAACCTGGTTATGGTTAATATGGCCAGGAAACAGGCCAGGTATTGCTTAACCATAAATTAAAGATGATGATCTAAACACTGACACAATGTTGTTATAAGTTCCAGGTAGTTGTAATGAACTGTATCCATTTTTTTTATAAGCAACAGTTTCAGTTTAATGGTTTCAATGAAACATGGGGAGATTTTTAATGAGAAAAGAGCCTTAAAACAAACCTCTCAGGATCAGATTAGATTCTTTTCCAACACTTAGCCTTGCTGTTCAGGGCAGGTGGGTCGTTTTTCACGAACATAACTCTATATTGTGCGCAAAATAGCAGGCCATGTCAAACAACAGCTATGATAAATCCCTTAATAGTACGTTTTATATTGTGCCTGTAAAATGGAATGTGCTTTGTCCACAAAAAGACCTTCGGCAGTGAAACAAGAGCCGCTGTTCTTCCGCAGCTGTGGCTGTAAGGTGCCACTGTAGGGTCGACAAGAACCAAAACTGCACAAACTGAGAATACAAATGTTCTGGAGTGTGTTTTCTCATCCTCTCGTGCTCTGTTCTAAATTGTGAAGGAGGAAGCGAGAGAAATATGGCAGGCTATTCCACCCCCGCCCCGTTCTTTATGTTTGTTCCTTGTTAGATTGTACGATATAACCCCACGTGAGATATCAGGCTTTGGTCATGACTGACAGCGTTAGCTTTTTTTTTGTTTGTTTTTTTTTTGTTTTTTTAAACATCAATCGTGTCATATTCTGACATCCTCACTGACTCACGAAATTGAAATGGTACTGCATAAACCCAAGGAAGCTCTCGAAAGAAATAAAAATCTCTGGAGTTGTCATGGCCGAGTAAAAGTAAGATGTAAATTCTCTAAAGCAAATTTTAAGGCACCATGTGAATATTTTATTTTAAGGCTCAACATGTGAAGAATTGTTTTGTATAATGGAGTTTCTGAAATTACATGTTTGAATATGCAGATTATCTAATTAAATATGCCTTAATTTGCATACAAGCCAGGTTTAAAATGAAAACACTTTTTTCTCATAATTGTGTGATACAAACTTGCAATTGCTAATTATTATATTATTGCTAATTGTTATAAAGTCAGAATCGTGAGAAATAAGCTTGCAATTTTCAAAAATAAACTCACGATTCTGATATATAACAATTCTGACTTCTTTACACAGAATTACGTAAAATAAACTCAAAATTGTGAGAAATAAAGTCAGAATTGAAAGAAAAAAAACTCACAATTCTAACTTTTTCTCGCAATTGTGAGTTTGTATCTCGCAATTTACTTTTTTCATTGTGAGTTTATATCTTGCAATTCTGATTTTTTTCTCTGAATTATGTGATATAAACTCGCACTTGCGAGTTATAAATTCCAGTTTTGAGGAAAAAAACACTTATGTTCTCATGTTCTCGCAATTCTGAGAAAAAAAAGTCACAATGGTGAGTTTATATCTTGTAATTCGGACTATGCTTTACAATTGTGGCTTTCTAACACGCAATTGCATTTCTCTCACATTCTGAGAAAGTCCAAATTGCGAGTTTGTATCATGCAATTCTGAGGAAGAAAAAGTCAAAATTGCAATAGGTAAACTCGCAACTGCAAGTTATAAAGTCAGAATTGCTTGACAAACTCACAGTTTGAAATATAACCTCAATTCTGAAAAATAAAGTCACAATTCTGGGAAATAAAGTCAGAATTGCAATATATAAACGTATAATTGCATGTTATAAAGTCAGAATTACGAGATATAGTCACAATTTTGACTTTTTCCCCTCACAGCTGCGAGAAATAAAGTCAGAATTGCAAGATTAAAAACTCAGCAAAACTTTTTTTCTCTTGCAATTGCGAGTTTAGACCTCAGAATTGTGAGAAGTTATAAAGCAAGGGAAAAAGACTAATATGTATACATGTACTAATACGTAATATGTACGAATATGTACTAATTAGTACATATTATGTAACTCGCAATTCTGAGAAAAAGTCACAATTGTGAGTTTATATCTTGCAATTCTGACTTTGTGTATCGCAATTGTGATTTTATAACACACAGTTGTAAGTTTATATCTCACAATTATGAGAAAAAAGTTAGAACTGCTAGATGTAAACTTGCAATTACCTTTATTTTATCAAAAATAATCAAAAACAGTCATGGGGGAAAAAAGGAATTAAAAAAATGAATGTTTTTAGGAATACAATGTTATACAAACCTTGAGAATATAGATAGGAATAAAACTGGAAAGTGGTGTAAGTGCTGTGAGGTGGAGATTTCTGGCTCAGTACATGAGGGAAAAAACTAATTTTAAGAAAGCAGCCTTGAAAGATATGTACTGTAATCAAAATCTACAAACAAAATACAAAGTGTAATAAAATAAACACTTAAATGTGTATTTTGGATGGTTTTCATTATGAGAGCAAAATGGGCCAACACTCAAAATTCAACACTCAAAAAAAAAATATGTTTTTGCTTTTAGTGTTATGCCTTAGAAAAGTTATTTTGATTTTGTGATGTCACACTAATCTTTTAAAGACATCTTTTAAAGATTTTGCCCTACAATGAGAGAAATCTCTCCTGATTTTATTAAAAAAAGGGTACAGTGTGCATCCGGCTTTGGACAGACTAACAGGCACAGCTGACGGTTCGAGGGCAAAACCTGCGCAGAACAAACTGTGAGAAGTCACGCTCGAGTGCAAGCAGAGCTAAGGACATTCAATGAGACAATTGTGTAGCCTTGAGCCCTCCACTGTGTTTGTCCACTGTCCAGGTCTCTGAGGTGTGAGAGGAACTGGAGGTCTGACATGCACTGCCCCAAACTGGCACAATCAGGTCACTAGCAAAGAAATATAAACAACGCGCACACACACACACACACAATCCAGCCAGGTCTGAAAAATACTGTGAATTAAGTGAAACTCCAGACTTTGTAGATTGTGCAATATCAGATCTTTTTTGACATGTAGCTTGTGAATATCTCATTAAATAAACTTTCTCACAAGTTTATCGTTCATCAAAAATTACATGTTGAAAAATCATTTAGGTTTAAAAAGATCATTTTGTTTATATAGTGATCACACTTAATTTAAGAAAAAACACACGGTGGTCTTTGCTCATTATGGGGATTGCGGTACATGTAAATATCTTTACCAGTGTTCTGGCAGTGAATGCAAGCCTTGCACAAATGTCTACTTGTGCTTTAAGGTCAAAAATGATTTTTATTTAGTTATATTGCCTGTCAAATAACTTGCAGCCTGACTTCCAAAACTCCCTTACTGATTTCTCTCATCCCTATGCCAGGGAGTTGATGCCAGAGTTTTGTATTCATGAAAGAAGCTGGGTGCACACACAGAGAAAATTACATGTAGCTCACTCTCATCCCAGGGAGAATTCAGAGAAACTGAGGGACTAGGTAGAAAAGCACTCATGAAACCAGTTTGCAACTCAAGCCTCAACTGCTGACTGAAAGCTCAGAGGCCAGCTGATCATAATTACAGTCCTTTAGAGGAAACCCAAGGACGTGTAATGACAGACAGGCCAGGCCACAAATTGGCCACTCCAAAGTTCCCACAGTGCTGCTGAATCTGCCGTGACCACCGTAACCTTTTAAATTGCCACTTTTTCTGTAGTATTTGTCCCTTTTACAATTAAGTTTGTAAAAAAAAGAAAATTGTCAATCACATAAATGTGCATTAAAGAGCCACTGTGGTGCAGCTTTCCAGAGTGAAAGGTGTGTGTGTGTGTGTCAGAATTCATTCTAACCTGCTGATTTGGCACTCAAGAAACATTTAATATTATTGTCAAGGGAAAAACAGTTTTATTAATTAAGAAAGAGAACAAAAGAACATCATGTGTTTGAAATAGAAATCTTTTGTAACAATGTGAATGTCTTCACTGTTACTTCTGATCAATTGAATGTGTCCATTCTGGATAAAAGTATTCAATTCTTTAAGGTGAAGAGATGCTCAGCTACTTATTAGAGGCGATGCACGTAGCACTGTCATATCGAACTATAACATGCCATATAGCCTACTGTATAAAACGCTCTCACACGTTGGTTTCAACAACCAGATGCATTTACACTTGTCCAGTTTCATCTGGAATGCGGCCCAGACCACCTCCTGAAGTGGTTTGAGTGATCAAATTTAAATGTGTCCCAACAGCATTTTGGAGGGAATTTACACCTGGTCTTTTCATGATCGGATAGCCATCCGATCAGAGAAAACACATGAAGTGACCAGGTGTAAACAGGTCCATTAGCACAAAATACTTGATACTTTGAGCACTCAATTGAAAATGTACACATAATGTATCAAACGTCCTTACAGGTTGTGGTTTGGAGACACTTGATGGTCTAAACAAAGGTACAGACTTATCTTTCATGGACAAGTGTTTAGTGAATCCGGCGATGAAGTTGCCAAGATTAGAGAAGCAGTCCTCGGTAAAATGATGAGCACACAACAAAAGATTCGAATTGTATTTAGGGCTGAACGATAAATCGCATGCAATCACCAGGGGCGTTTAGTCAGTAAAGCCAGTTCTGTGATTAGTAGTAAATCTCCATCACGTGCGTTCAGCTGGAGCGCAAATTTATACACAGAGCCGTAAATCACTGACAAGCTACGCAAAATTGCGCTCATAATTGAATGTGATTCATCTGTGATCATGAGCGCGATTCTGCATAGCTTGTAGCGATTTATCGTGCAACCCTAATTGTACAGTGGTATCGTGGAAAAAAATACATTTTAACCACCAATTCTTCACATCATCATTCAACAATGAAAACAACAGAACACCACGTCTTCTCGACATCATGTAAACACACTAACTAGCGGAAGTGTTTGTGAGCATGTCAAACTGTTCGTATTTCGTGGGCAGGCGGGATTATGCTAATGTGTTACCCAGTGACGTAGATTGGTAGCAGGCAGAAGATTCAAAAAAAATGTTGGCTCGTTAAGGCGACTCGGAGTCAGCTCTTTCTCTTGAGAGACAATATCTTTATTTATAATGCACTTTTTTGATTAACAACTTTGCAGACTGTTTACATTGAAGGATAGCTATGCTACAAACTGCAAAAGAGATATTTTTGAAAACCCATATGACCTGCTTTTTTTTAAACTTTTGAATTAGTAGTGTATAAAAATAACATATCACAATTAAAAGGGGTCATGAATTGCCTTTTCTGTATTAATATTTTGTACTGTTCTCTGAGGTAAGTAAGTAGGAAGTAAATGCCTACTTTATGTTTAACAGCCTACATCCTTCACAGATGGACGCTGTTTTGATTTAGGTTAAAAATGCATAAGCACTCAGTACTAGGGCTGCACGATAAATCGAAAAGAAATCGCAAAGGCGATTAATCAAAAGCTGCGATTGTCATTGCGTATCTTTCAGTGAAGCACGGTTCTGCGATCAGCAGTAAATCTCCATCCAAAGGCCAAACTCCAAAAACGCCCGAAGATGACACGATCACTGCAGCTGAATAAACAGAAGATTTAACATGACTCTGTACTATTCGTGCCTTATTCTGTGTAAACAAAACCACATTATCTCACAGAAGAATTTATTTCAAACACTTGACTGAAGTTATGAAGTGAGTTTGGAGTAAAAACACATTTTTAAATGTGGCATTTTCACATGCTTTCAGATGTAGCAGCATTTCTACACAGAGCCGTAGTTCACGGAGAAGCTACGCAAACAGCTATCATTATCGTGAACGATTTCATAATTGCTTGATTAAATTGCCTGCGATAATTAACATGATATAGTGTAGGTTTTAGTGAACTATGGCTCTGTGTACTAAATGCTGCTCCGTCTGAACGCACCTGCTGGAGATTTACTACAGATTTCACAACTGGCTGCATAGAAAAAATGTGCATGGCAAATCGCCTTCGATTAATCATGCAGCCCTACTCAGTACTTCTCAAATGAAGTAATAGTGACCACATAATAAAAACAGTTACTCACACTTGTTTGTTGCGACATTACTGTCCGATCCAATATAGTCGGCACAGCATCGTCTTTTAGTTTCAATCTTTCTGAAAATCCTGTGTTGAATTGTGCCTTGTTTGTAAATGAATCCGCAGTAAAATTAAGTTAACAAAAGACCAAGTTCTTACTGATGTGGTTTGGAACTTCATTAAAAAAAAGTTCATTCTCTCTTTCCTAATGTAGGGATCAGAAGGAAGGCAATGCAAAGACTGTTTTTTCCACAACTTGGTACTACACAGCATCTTCTTGTATTCTGAGGCATCTTTATTGCCTCTCGTTATTTACACTACATGAATCGGTGGGGGGGGCTAAACAGGCAGTGATGTAGAAGCAGGCGTTGATCTTCTGCGGAGGCGGGGTTTAGTCACACTATTACATCAGAGTGGCACATTCCACAACCTGACGTTTTGGCAAATTGGCTTCTACATAAGCCGTTTTTTGACTAATGAGAGAGTTTTGAGTTCTGAAACTTCCAAATATTTTTTTTTATAGTACAATGACCTCTTATGTCAAAATATCAAGGGAATGTTGGTTTCTCAATTCATGACCCATTTAAAAACAAATGTTTGACAACTAATAAAACTGTGTGATGGGCCAGTGAAATGTTGGCAGTGCAAGTAAGAATCTGAAATAAAGTCATGATTTTACCAATGGAAAAATCCTCATTGTTGAGTCCTGATTGTGCAACCAGAATCAGGAGCTTCAGACAGATAAGCCACTGAATCACTCGGCTTTATCGTTCAGTCACAAGAATCACATTAATGGCTGGGGACTTACAATGATTTCTCTTAGAAACATCTGTGAACCACAGGCCGCTGTCACCAAACATAAGCATGACGGGTTTGACAAAAGCATTCTTGCTGGAAAATTGGGAAGATCTGACCAGTGGCAACAGAGTTGTAAACAACATGTGACAGCAGACCTGATCAGAGCAGAGATGATGAAACCACACAAACTGAGAGAGCAAAGAAAAAAGGAGAAGAAAAAAAACAAGAACAAGCCATTAGAGCTCAAAATAGCAATTCATGCAGGTCAACAGGTCAGCCATGTCGTCAGTACATCCCGTCTTAATTCCCATTGATTGCTTTGTTTTGACAGGTCAAAGCAAGCAATTACTTTTTTAATTGCATAGCTGTCTAACATTTATATTCATAGGCATGGAAATTTAGTAATTTTGTGGTTAAGAACTTTTACACACAAACAATTAAAAGTTAAAAGTAAATTTAGTTTAAAAGTTAAAGTAAAAAATATTGAGAATAAAACCGTAAATTATTACGGAAACGGTTCTAGCTGGGTACACGGTTCCAGCTACTATCATGATAACAAGTAACACAAAACACATTAAGAACGCAACACATGCTTTTGAATCTGAATTGCTTTGGTCTTCAGAGTCTTTACTACAACAAAAACTTCTACACGATCGGACGGGAGCAGAGAGAAATCTGCACAAGCCCCATGCGGTGCCTGAGATTCCTTTAGACTAGATCATTCAAACAGCGTGATACGATATGCCCGTTCACACAATAAAAAGGCAGTCATGTTTAATTAGTCTCCCTTTGCCTTGAATGCCAAACAGGTCCTCGGGGTAAAAAGAAATCCTGCCACCGCTTCAGATGGAGATGGTGATAGCATGTGATAAGTTGCAGAAAGACGGGAGAGCGCAAATGCACTTCAGGCTGAAGAGTCGCTTGTGCAGTAATTTAATGTCACACTTCAACTTTCTCACCCGTGAGGGAGAGAAAACGGCCTTACACTTGAAACATTTCTCTAGTAGGAAAGAGCGGGGTAAGATGGGTCAGTGTGTGTCACCACATATGACCATATGAACCTTTTAAAAGTTTGGGAGCAGTAATGGTGTCTGCACACCAAAACCAAAGAGAATATTCACATTGCGTTACTCATGGGATTTTTTTCACTTGCGTGAATAAAACATAATAATGCTGTCCTCCATTTTCTGATATAACCAGTAAATAAGCTTGTCGCTGATTGGCTTGTGAATTAAGACACAATTGAGGTGAATATCACAGCAATATTACACCAATCACATCGCGTCTATTCACATCCTTGCATTGACTTTGTATGTAATCTGCTCACGGAAATACTCTTAGGTCACTTTTAGGTTTTAAGAATTTTTTTCTAACAAAAACTGATTAAAAAAAAAGGGGTAATTTACATTTATTACAAACTACTATTTTGCTTTTTTTTTTTTTAAAGCCATTTTTGATTAAATAAATGCAGCCTTGGTAAGCATCAGACTTCTTTAAAAATAAAATAAAACAAAATAAAATAAAAAAAAATAATAATCTCACTGAGCTGAACCTTCTGAATTGTAGTGCATCATACATATTAGTGAATTCACAAGTGTATTTATATTTCTAAAGCAATAAATTATTGATTGATACATTGACCATTTCCTTTCAAACAAATCTCGGTGTGAATGTGTGTGTTTGCACTGACTTTATATGTAAGCAAAGACAGAAGAAAAAAGAAAAAAAAAAAAATTGTAATTATAAATTCTTTTTTACCCAAAATACTGATCAAATCAACACAGCTTTGGTAAGCATCAGACTTTTACAAATAAAATAAAATAAAATAAAATAAAATAAAATAAAATAAAATAAAATAAAGTGTATGTACATGTCTAAAGCAATAAATCATTTTATACATTTGAACATTATTTTCCTCAAAGCAAATCTTGCATTTTATAGCTGGTTTACTGAAATTCAAATATTGAACAAAATAGATTATATGGCACTGTGCATTAGTAAATTGTTAAAAAGTGGCACATCTTACCCCACTTGCGCTAGGAGTTGGCAAAAACGGTGACTCTTAGAGGCAGAAAAATAAAACAAATAACATTGCTCCCAAACAATGAAACACTATGTCAACGTATGACAATCCAAACAATGCCAAACCCAGTGAGGGAGGGCAGACAACTGAAAATACAGGCTAAACATCCACACTTGCCTCTGTCATGCTGTGGGCAAGGCCATGACCCAGACTGACAAAAACGCAGCGTTTCTGCATAATAGTTCTGCATAATAGCCTTGAGATCAAGGGCATGTTCCATTAACATCTCTTCCACTTCCAGATATATTGTAATTTATACAATTTTTAGTACAAGCTCTCTATTCTGATTGGTCAAACCACATTCAAAGACTGATGATATTTAGTATAACAGCACTGGGAGACTTGTCTGTGTTTGTGACATTACAGAACAGAATATGAAAACAGCGTGGAACAAAAGGAGGTTATTTTTGTTTGAGCTTGACGAATATTGAGTTTTAGTCTGAGAGCAATAGCATTAAGGCAGAAAGAGTTAAAACATGTTGCTATCTTTTATTCTCTTAAACTCGGCCGTTAGATTAAAGGATGATTACCTCATTCACCAGGAGAGGGGCACCCACTCTCCAAGCCTTCGGGATGGGGAAACTGTAGGCTAAAAATACATTCTTCCCATACATGGAAAAACCTTTGAGGGGTTCTGAGCAGTTTCCCAATTTTCTAAACTCCAACTGAGAAACACTGCCTAAGGTTTCCACATGACAACTGGTTCTTATTGTGATGATGCAATAAAAAAATAAAATAAACCTGAGGCAGAACCTGCAGGCCAAAAATACCAACAACCCTCCCTCTGTTAAAAGCCTCGGTCTAACTTCAACATTTACCATTTCTGGACAGACATTTAAAAATCTATGACTTAAGGGAGAAAAATTGTACAAGTTGAAACACGAGGAAGAATGTGGCGAGTTTTGCGCACGGACACAGGTGGTGCTGCGTGTCAACATTGGCAGCGGACAAATGGGTTAATATGCAACAGAAGTTTAGTGTTAGAAAACGGAATACAAAGTACATTTCTGCACAGCAGATGCCGAATGATGATCTCCATGCAGTTTTTAAGATCTGGTGTGGGAATGGTTTGGGAAGGAAGGAGAACTAGACCCGCCATTAAAAGCACCACAGCAGGAGTGAAATGTGGTACAATACCTTAATAATTCACAACTCTAAACAACTCAAATGGAAGCTAATCTTTTCCCCATTCTGCCTAAATATCATATTTCACTTAGCCTAATCAGATTGAGTTAAAGCCGAGTTTCCAAGACCAATGTCACATGAATCTGGAGAACACAATGAGGTTCAAAGAACACACACAACGCTTGCTTGACCCAAAACTCATACACACCTAATTATCTGGTCAAATATATTCAGTTTTCTCTTCAGCTTGGGCTTTATTTAGCTTGGTATTCAGAATAAACAGTGTCAATCAATGAGATTAAAAATAAAGTCACTATGGAACATTAAAACGTTTTACATGAAAAATGATAAATATGGTTTGATGTAAAACCTCAATGACCGGGGTCCACCAAATTTACTGCTAAAAAAAACGATGTCCCATAAATCAAAAGCATAAAAACAATATTTTTTGTTAAGCTTCTTTTCACCCATGAAAATTTGACTGTGCTTCAATATACTGAAATAGAAAGACCACATTTTTATGTCTGATCATGAACAGCGTTAAATGGACAACTAATAAACTAAAAAGTAAAATATCAAAGTTTAAATTATTTTTAGAACGTTTCCATGGAAAAATACTAAACCAAATTAAGCCTGCCGAAACCATGACCTGAATTTCTCGAACTCTCCTCATAATAAATTTTAACGTGGCAAAATACAAATCCGTGATTCATGCAGAAAGATTTCTTTTGAGTTAAAAGGCACTAGCCATTTCAGCAGTTTTGTTAACTTCCGCTATTGTGCAACTTCAACCACAATTTCAACCACACGCCATCTCCAAAACACAGCACATTGTCTTCAAAGCAGACTTCAAAGGTTAAAGTAACATTTTCAGCTTTCTGTTTTGATTCTGACAACATCCTTTAGCATCCAGACAGTGTTTATGACAACTCAGGTTTGAAAGAAAAAGTTTAGCTTCATGGCTGCTTTGGTACATTAAGCAAAGTTAAGCTGTTTTCTTCATAATGAGCTTCTATTAGCGTCACACCAAAATACAGTCCATGGCTTAGGGTGTCATTCTTTCGGCTGTAGATAATGTCCATTACAAATACTGTTTGAAAGAAATCTGGTTCTCCTTAGTGATCGCTTTAGTACTTGAAACCACATTAACTGTTTTTCCACTTTAAAGTATTTTCAAATGTCCAACGGAGAGATAATGGGTAAACAAATAAAATCTCAGTGACATTATCAGGGAAAGTCCATTATGGACCCCTGAGGCCCTACAGAAACTTTCAAGAGCAGTTCATTTTCTTTTGTTTTTTAAAGTGTCTGATGCCTCACGGAACCTAGAGATCAGAGTGGCTAATATCCTGTATTATAATAAATAATGCATATTTTAAAGGTCCACTGAAGTGCTTTGAAACACAGCGTTATTCTATGTGCTGACGTAATTTCAAATGAAACAGGCAGACAGGGCGGGACATTTCAAGCAGCCATGCTCCATTTTTAAAATAGTCAGTAGCGCTTTGTTTATATCACAGCTTGGGCCAGAGCCGTTGAGCTGGGTAAAGCCGCGTTTGACAGCTACAATCCCATCCATATCGCATTATCTATGTATAAAAAAAAGCATCCCGCATAGAATTCAAACGTGTCCGATACGTTTTGTGGTCTGCGCCGACTCGCGCATATGATCCGCTCCGTGCTATCGTCTCTCTGGACCGGAGCAGGCTGCGTGCCCGCTGCGGTGGTCCGTGTGACACAAAGCGAAACCAAACTTAATTCGCCACAAAGGAACGCATATTTACACGGTCTGAATCCAGTAAACACTAATCATGTGAACAAGTGACCGATTTCAGCCGCAGCTTCAGCGTCTATTTTATAATGTAAGGGGCGGGACGCCTCAGATTCTAGAGAGAATTTGATTGGACAGAAAGTTTGATGAGAAGCTGGAGTACAGGGTGATGTCATCAAAATCGCTGTTCCATATTTGCGGAAGTGAGAGACTGTAAGTTTTATATGTTTATCTCTTTTAAATGTGAATTTTGTCATTGTTTTGGAGCACATGAGCTTATAGACAACCTTAAGACTAACTAATTTATATCAAAAGACAAAAAAAAAAAAACTTCAATTTTGATTTAATGGGGACTTTAAATAAAGTATTTACAAAATTAGGGCTGCCCCCTCAGGGCTCGAAATTAACTTTTTTACTTGGTAGCACTGGTGCTCCCAACTTCAAAAAGTTAGGAGCACCAAAAAAAATTTAGGAACACCAAAAAAAATTTAGGAGCACCACAACTGCCAATTGAGCAGAACAGCCAGCACTGGGCCCGGCATTTCTTTTTAGTAATGCACCGATCTTAATTCTTCATGGCCGATTCTGATTGCCGATGTTTTTACAAGCAAATGGGCTGATTCTGAAAGCCTTTTTAAAATATTTATTTTACACCTTAAGCAAGGGACAAGAATGAATAAAAATATGAGTACATAAATAAGATGTTTATTTTCTCTATTACATGTAGAGCCATTTGAATTAGAGGCAACCACTGCATTTTTAAACAATCTACAGTACAAATAACAAAAAATAAACGACAAAGTTCTTTCTTAGTCGTATTAAGTGCAAAAAATAAATGCAGCCATAATCAAAGTAGGCTAGTCTCTCAATATTTAAAGTGCAAATAGAGACCGAATTTTTCAAGCATGATACAGAGCTATAGACAACTACACAACCTATTATAGGCTACAGCCTAGATATGCTATGTAGCCCAATTTGCGCACATTGGGGAGTCGCTCTCTACGTGTGGTATTAAAATAGCTTTTGAAGGCGCGTGCGCGTTTTACTTTCGGTTTCGTTTTATCGATGCCGCGAAACTCTCGGCGGTGCTGAGCGTGCATTCTACAATAAAAGACATTAATTTAACAACAAAATTTAAAAAGTGGGGGGACACAATCGGGATTTTAAAAAGTGTGTCCCCAGTGGAAATTACGCGCCTGCGTGAGTTATGATTTGATGTGAATGTATGCCGCGTTGTACAGTATATTGAGACGGAGGCACCAGAATTGCGGCTGACAGAATGTGCGCTGTAGCACGAAATATAGTATATTTCTTCAAAAGCAGATTGTGGAGACATTTTAATTGTCCACAATAAAAAATCGTCATATCATACACCCCTAATTTCAATGTAGTTTGTGCAAATCCGGTACAGAGGTTGGTTAAGAGAGAGAGAGAGAGAAAAAACGGCCGGTTCCGAGTTTCAGCGGAGCGCAGTGTCAGTGACAGTGAGTGACTGACGGCTAATATCTAAAATCTGCATTACAGTTAAGAATATAAAGATCAAGTTTAATTAGTTGTGTAATGTTGGAGAGAACGGCAAACCTGACACTGTATCAGCTCACAGCAGTCTGGGCAGCTAGCGAAAATTTTGTAAAGAAATGAAAACAAGTCGCACCACAGCAATTTCTGGCACTCGCACAAATGCTTCCAAATATATTTTGAGGTCGCACAGATTAAATTTTGGGAGCATATGCGACCAAAACGGTCGCAATTTCGAGCCCTGCCCCTAATAGTCAACTTCAGGTTAGTTTGCGTGCGTTGAGCACTTATTAGGCTATGTAGGCGATTAAAGGCTCACTATTATGATTTTTATGGTTTATTAATAACCATGCAACTAATAGTAGACTAATGTTTAAAATGAACGACTACTAGTGGACCAAAAAAATCTTTAGTCGAGGACAGCCCTATACAAAATATAATGTTTAATACTGAAATGTAGTTTAGACGTTAAAGAAATTGTTGTTGTTTTTGTTAATTTACCTAACTTTAACTTCTGTAACATTAAGAACATTTATAAAGTTATTAAATAATCTCAGCAGAAACTAATTTCAGCTGATCAATGGGCCTGGCCAATAAACCAGACTATCATTTGTGACAGGTTACAAGACTCTGGGAAACAAGTAGTAGACTAAACTATGACGATTAGTGCCCTAATTGTGTCATGAAAAGAACACCCATAGAAGATTTAGCAAACCTCCAAAAGCCATAACTGGTCCAAAAGAAACGCCTTAAAAGCAAGCAGTTAAACACATGCTAGTCAGTTTATATTCTCAGTGAATCTGTTGTCAATTAATGACTTATCCGTTCAATATCCGACTGCATGCAAAGCAATTCTGCTTCAAATAACATGCGCAAATAAGGCAGTATTTGGAGCAAATATAACAACCTTCAGTTGAACTGAACGATTTGTTCATTCCTAAACAATTATTTGGGTATTTCCATAAAAGCACAAAAAGCTAAATTAAAGTGTTGCATGTCTAATCAGGGAAAGTAATTACACTGCAGATGTGTGTGTGCGTTTTTTTTTTGTTTTTTTTTTCTCCCCAGTAGTGAATAATCAAATTTGGTTATAATGGAAAAAGTCATGACTTGAACGGAAAGCATAAAAATGTGTTTTCAACTCAAGGGATTTCATTCATTTCTGATTTGTGACAACAACAGTTTGAACTGAAAGGCTGCATGTTGTCCTTGGCCTGATGGTGTTTGAGCGTGATCGAATTTGCAAGGCAGTTAGCGCTCTGACATCGAGGTTATGTTATGCATTTCACCCAAGAGGTTTCATTTAAGCAGGGAAGTGACATGACAAATTTCTGCTGGTAGCTTTAGCTGTTTTGCATTCAAGAAAGATCACTAGTCACATCACATAAACAACCAGAATAAACGCTGAATAAACTGCAAAATCTGTTGCGGGGGTTTACTGTATTAAGTAAGAAATCTGTTTTTTTTCCCGACCTGTCACCTATATTTTCCTCACGGAACACTGTCGATAAAAGAGGTACATTGAACTCAGCCATAGATATAGACAGAGTGTTTGTATAGTGAAATAAGCATAGTGCTCTTTTGTACTATGGAATTAGGTGTTTTGTGTGAGACTGGCCCTGTAAAGCCTCAGGTTAAAAGATCTTTAATGGATAGTGAGAATGAATAAATAAATGAATAAACTACTCACTCACCCATAAGTTGTTCCAAAACTATATGACTGTTTTTCTTCTGTGGAGCATAAACGATGATATTTTAAAAATCATTTTAATGATTACAACCTGTTATTTTGAACCCCATTGACTTTCAACAATAAAATACTATATGTACTATATATGTACAAGAAAATTATACAGGTTTTGAATGACATGAGTAAGTAAATAATGTCAATTTTCATTTTTCGTGTGTGTGTGTGTGTGTGTGTGTGTGTGACGCTTATAATCATGAAGGAGACAGAGAGCTCTCGCCAATCTCTTGGTGAGTGCAGTGGCACCAGAACTATTTTTCAGCAACATATCCTCTTATCAAGCTGAAATGAAACCTGTTATGCAGAGAGCAAAATTATGCCAAACAAAATCAGGCATCCTGTCAGTGAATTAGACTACCTCTCACTGACATGCCAGCGAACTGCTCCGGCAAAAGGTGAGAAGCTGTCGACTGCGAATCTGCACTGGGCGTCCAGAAGGCCGTCACTTTGTATATGGAGACAAGTGCAAATTGGCTGCCCTGCAGGCCCGGCGTGTCAATCTAGAGGCTGCTGAGATCAGTTCGCCGTCGCCGTTGTCCTTCACCCATCTCAGTCCTATGCTAAGGCTTACTTAGCAATGGGGAGTTCTCAAAATAATATTAATCACGACACTGACAAAAGGAGTACATTCACTAGTTACACAATGACCTTGTGAACTGCAAGAATTATAGTGTAAACCTCCCACTAAGATACATAATCATGCAAAGCATCCATTTGCTGATAATCATTTAAATTAGTGTTCTGGGTTCAATACAAGTTGAGCTCAATAGACAGCATCTGTGGTGTCATGTAGATTATAACTGAAGTATTGCTGTTTTTTTTTCAGTAACTAAAAGCTAAAAGCTGAAGTCAAAAGACACTGTATATAGCCAGGCACATCATAGTCATAAAACTTAAATTCTATCATGACGGCACAACTGAACCGTTTCCATAACCTAGAATAAAATTACTTGTGATTTCATTGTCATGGTGACTGGTAAAGCCTGAAAACCCAGTAACAGCTTTCATGCAAGGTTTCCAAGAAGGGTGGTGAAGCAACCTGATGAATGGGTGGTTCATCTTGACTCAGCAGAAGAAAAAGAACTTGTGTCCTTTGCTGTCAGGCTCTATTGATAATGTCTGACAATATAGGCCTGACAGCAACATACAGTTGCAGTCAAAAGTTTACACACACCTTGCAGAATCTGCAAAATATTATTTTACCAAAATAAGAGGGCTCATGCAAAATGCATGCTATTTTTTATTTAGTAGTGATATTTCACATAAAAGATGTTTACATATAGTCCACATGAGAAAATAGTTACATAATTTATAAAAATCACCCCGTTCAAAAGTTTTCATACACTTCATTCTCAGTACTGTTTTTACCTGAAGGATCCACAGCTGTGACTTTTTTTTTGGTTTAGTGATAGTTGTTCATGAGTCCCTTGTTTGTCCTCAACAGTTAAACTGCCTGCTGTTCTTCATAAAAGTCCTTCAGGTCCCACAAATTCATTGCTTTTTCAGCATTTTTGTGTATTTGAACCCTTTCCAACAATGACTGTATGATTTTGAGATGCATCTTTTCACACTGAGGACAACTGAAGGACACATATGCAACTATTACAGAAGGTTCAAACACTCACTGATGCTCCAGAAGGAAAAACGATGCATTAAGAGCCAGGGGGTGAAAACTTTTGAACAGAATGAAGATGTGTAGAGTTTTCTTATTTTGCTCAATTATGTTTTTTTTTGTTTTTTCATTTAGTACTGCCCTTTAGAAGCTACAGAAGATACTTACATGTTTCCCACAAGACAAAATAAGTTGAATTTACCTTGATCTTCAAAAAAATAATAATAATAATAATAATAAAAAATTAATATAATAATAATAATAATAATAATAATAATAATAATGACCTAAAAGATTTTTCTGAAGAACAGCAGGCAGTTTAAATGTTCATGACAAACAAGGGACTCATAAACAACTACCAAAAAACAGCTGTGGTTCAGGTAACAACACAGTATTAAGAATCAAGTGCATGTTCAAGTGCAAGAATCAAGTGCATGCATCAAGTGCATGCACTTTTGAACAGGATCATTTTTATAAATTCAACGTTTATTTTCTCTTGTGGACTGTGTAAACATCTTTTTATGTGAAATATCTTATTCAGGTCAGTACTAAATTAAAAACGCATGCGTTTTTTTATGATCCCTCTTATTTTGGTAAGATTAACATTTTTCAGATTCTACAAGGTGTACGTAAACTTTTGACTTAAACTGTACCTCTGTTAATGAACTGGCAACTCTCACGGGTCAGTGATACACCAGTTACATCAGATGAATGGTTCTCAAAAATTTAGTTAAAAACTCTAACTCTAGATACTGCCGCTGTTTACTTCCATTGTAAGTGCCTTAGTCTAATTCCTATTTTGGCTTTTTTTCTCTCTCTCTTTTGAATAATAGAAACAATGAATGTTTTTTCTAACAAATCAACATTACACAACAATTGCTGTCAATTGACCTTAACTTGCAAATTTCTTTTGGATACAGAAAACAAACTTCCCTCCCACATCAAGGCTTTTAAATTCAAAAGCATGAACGACTTATTTTCTTCGCCTCAGCTTGTGTCCTTCACTGATCTGGACCAGGTGGGCCAACTCACAGCACAGATGTTCACCTTTCATTAAAAGGTATGTAAATTAGCTAAACGGGACAGGTATGAGGGACAATCAGAGCCCTCAGGCACTGTTAGGTTAAAAAAAATAAATAAAAACAGAGACAGAGACCAAGCCAAGTGGTTTATTGGTTGGTCTGTAATAGTAATGAAGATGCATGCAAAGCACTCATGGAAGCCACAGACCTGGCAGAGTCTCAGGATGTGCCTGCAAATAATTTGATAAGCAGTGAACCTCTGCCGGATGCAACACCTCCCTAAAAGCAAAGCTGGCGTGGCCCTGAACAAGATATCCAAATGAGAGCCTGTTCATTTAAATCAGACAAGGAAACGGGCCTAACCAAGTCAGTCTAATTTACAAAGTCAAAACATCCATTTAAAAGACACGCAGGGCATGTTTTTACGAAGTCAAAATAAAGCTAAAGTCAGCATGAAATGGCAACTCACCTTTTTTTTTTTTTTTTAAATATATAAATGCATGTTATTAATCTTATTGTGAAAATATCCATATAAATGTATCTTCTTTTTTATGTAACTTTCTTTTTTTGACCTTGCAACAATCATAATTCATAACTCAATCTTCTGCCGAAAGTCTTCATCCTCAGAAACCCCACCGCTCTCTTGCAATCGGCTGTGAGGGCACATTCAGATTTAAAGAGACAAATCACCTAAAAATGAAATTCTGTTATCATTTACTCACTCATGTTGATCGAAACCAGTATGACTTTCTTTTTTCTATAAAAAAAAAAAAAACAAAAACAAAAAACAGACATCCTTCAACATATCTTGTTTTGTGTTCTGCAGAAGAAACTAAGTCACACAAGCTTGGGGGGTAATGATGACTTAATTTCTGGGTGAACCCTTGAAGACTATAGCTTATACATGCTGGATGTGTGCCTGAAATCACATACTGTCTGAGTAGGAAGTACATTAAATGAGGAATGAAATTCACAACAACAACAAAAACAACACATTCTATAAAGTATGAATGTGTGTAGCATGTACTACATGGGTCGTGTTGTCACTGTCATGTGACTTATGGTCACATGAAATCATCACCCGTGGCCTCTTCATATAGTAAAGTGCCCATATGATGCACACTTCAGAATCTCGGCAGAGGTATAAGGGTATCTCATCCAGGTAATTTTCCCCTACTGTTTTATGAATTCTGCTCACACACCCAACATTTCATGTACTGTTGTTGGAATAATAGGGAGGAAGACAAATTCAGGCACAAAGACCGATACAATATGACTGAATAATATGATTTCAGTTGGACTGAAGTGTTTACAAAACAAATGTTTTAAGGCTGGAATACACCACATGCCTTTTACACAGATTTTTGGCCTGATTTGTACAGGCTGTCACTAACAATTATTCTGGTAATTATGTATTCTGACGATTAACCGAGTAATCATATAATTACAATCAGACCTAAAAATAGACCCAAGCAAACAATAGCCTCTAAAATGACAAAATACATATATAATAGCAATGAAGCAATAATAATTAGTTCAAATAAAGTATCAAAAGCAAAAAAATCAGTTTTATTAAACTAAACTGTTAGGCGACACCCAGACAGCACATGTATGTCTGCAAGACGTCTGTTAAATATGTACAAACGTCTGACAAGACGTCTTTCAGATGTCAGTTTTACATACATTCTAAATCATAAACATCTTAAAGACATCTAAAAGACGTCTATTTGACATCTGATAGAAAACATCCAATAGACGTATTGAAGTTGAGCAAACACTCTAAAAAATACGCCTTGCAGATGTAAATGCAGATGTCAAATAGACGTCTCCGTGGCGTACGTGTGCTGTCAGGGCAATGTATTATTAACAACAGAGCTAATGTGCATTATGCATTAAAATAATTGACTGCAGAGGGCACCAACGGCCTGATGATTGTTTTTACACTTTACTGCGCTGTCTAATCCTTGTTTAATATTGACTGAACAACATTTACTTCAAATGTCCACTTAATCTTTATTATTTGGCCATTTCTTTATGACAGAAAAGCTACGTGACAGCCCTAGTCTAAAGCTTAAAAAAATAAAAATAAAAATCACCTTTAAAGTTGTCCAAATTAAGCTCCTAGCCATGCATATTACTAAGCAAAAATTATGTTTTGATATATTTACAGTAGGAAATTTACGAAATATCTTTGTGGATATTTACTGAATTAAAAAAAAAAAAAACGATAATTTTGACCCATACAATGTATTTTTGGCTATTGCTACAAATATACCCATGCTACTTATGACTGGTTTTGCGGTCCAGGGTCACATATTTGACATTTTTAGCCGATTTTAGAACATTGTTGTTATTTGTCATGCATATCCTATTAACAAGGTGTCTTTATGCATGGGTTTGCGATGTTTGATAGGACTTAAAAGTTTGGTAGTGTGTGACCCTTAGTCATTTAGTGCACAATGCCCAGTTTTTTTCTGTATTACCATTAACAAAGTTGGCTTAGACTAGCTACACACTTGATTTTAAGAAGATTTTAAGGCCGATTTTAAGCCCTAAATGATAGGGAAGGCATGGCCCGATTCAAAATTAGTCACAGAATTGTTTTTTTTTTTTTTGTACAAAAATTCTCTACTGTGTGGTGTCATTATGATTATTTAACTGCTCCTGATCACGACAGAGCGACCCTGAATTTTTTGACATTGAGATTTATACATGAAATCTGGAATATGAGAGTGCAAAAACAAAAAAATTAAAATATTGAGAAAATCTCCTTTAAAGTTGTTCAAATTAAGTTCTTTGCAATGTATATTACTAATCAAAAATTACATTTTGATACATGTATGGTAAGAAAATTTACAAAATATCTTCATTGTACATGATCTTTACTTAATATCCTAATGATTTTGGGCATAAAAGTAAAATCAATAATTTTGATTATAATTTTAATAAAATAATGTATTTTTGGTTATTGCTGCAAATATACCTGTGCTACTTAAGACTGGTTTTGTGGTCCAGGGTCACAAATCATAAATATCAAACATGACCCCTGATTGGGCTGCCTCTGACGTGATACCCCGATAGCCAATGAGAGTGAGGAAGCATCACCAACTAGATGTTGCATGCTTCTATAGCTGAAACTCAATAGCCACAAACATGCCAAAAGTAGAGTACTGAGAAAAACAATCACCCATCTTTTTTTCTTTTTTTTCTATTTTGTTTTTCACTCCACAGAACACGTGACAGGAAAGCCAGCTGACAATGTCGATTGTCCTCCATGTGTTTTTGTTCTTGTATAACGCGAGATCTCATGTCACTGTGAAATCATTCCTACAGTCAACAAGTGTGTGGTCTTGCGGTCTGGACGAATCATCTAGTGCGCGCGTTCAGAAAATTAAGTCTAAAAATCATGTCTGTGGTCTCCAATGGTTTTAAAATCGGTTAAGAAAAATTGGCTAATGTGTCCCAGACCTTAGCCGCTTAGTGTGCAGATTTTAAAAAACGCTGTTAATTCCAGCATTTAGTCTGACTAAGATCCAACTGCATTTAAATGCACTTGAAGGCCTTTCATGGTAAAAATGAAATAATTACAATAATTAAATTACACTTGAGAGTCTAAAGAATTTATAGGAGAAAAAAAAAAAAAACCTCTAAAAGTTATCTTCAGTCTTTGAAATGACAAGGCTAAAATTCTCTGAGGAGTCTGTGGTTGCATATGCATGAAAGGTAACATTAGGCTGAAAGACAAGGGACCACAGTCAGCAGTTTCTGAGCACCGTCTGCCCTCCACTGCATGTTAATTAGCATGTAATTGATGCTTCTGAGCTTTACAAAGCCACGAGAATGATTACACTGTTGCATTCTCGATTTAGTTTGAAATGTGGTTCAGAAACATTTTCGACTAAATTGCATGAATTAAATTATACATTGTGGCATCAATAAAGGCAATTTATTTCAAGCCTCACATCAGCTATACAGTGTGTCTGAGCAGGCACATGATAGCTCTGAAAAAATGGAAAGCCATTTTCGATAAATGCCTTCAATCAGGCTACAAAAGCCACGAACAAGCTGACAAACCTTCACCGCTGCAGTTGATTTCTGTCAGTCAGAGAGGATGGTGAGTTCCTGTGGCTCAATCTTGTTTCTGGTGACTCTTGTGCTCTTCTACTACATGCCCCGTAGGCCAAAATAAAGCTGTGGAGCAAATAAAGTGAATAATGGCTGGCAGTTACGATGGTAAACAGACCAAACATCTGGTAAGAACAATCTACCAGCCCAACAGTCACGTACTTATCGCACTGACAAAGTTTTTCCCCATCGCCTGTTTTTTAGCGAAATATCACGATGCGTACTCTCTGATATTGTGCCTCAACTGTTAGCAGATCAGTGAAATATTGTATATCTTAAAGTAATAAATCAGAAACCAAAAGGATTTGTATTTTAGTCGGTTAAAGACGTCTTAATGGATTTGTTTCTTACAAACACTCAGGTTTCACTTCACAAGACGTTAACTGAGTGGTGTGGATTACTTGTAAATTGTTTTTAGCTGTTTGACGGCACCCATTTGCTGCAAGGATCCACTGGTGAGCGAGTGATGCAATGCTAAATTTCTCCAAATCTGTTCCGATGGAAAAAAAAACAAAACAAAAAAAAACTCATCTGCGTCTCGGATAGCCTGAGAGTGAGTATTTTTGGAGGAACTATTTCTTTGAGTCACAATGACAGTATCACTTTTCATGATGGGAAATAAAAAGGTCTTTACTTTAGGGTTGTGTAGCTAAGTGCGTTTTGAGTGCAAGGTGTGCTTGTAGCTTCCCATGGCATGAAAGCAGCTTTTAATCAGCAGCATTGTAAAGTCTTTCGCTGATATGATGATACATCACTGGAGGCTATTCAAAAACCGAGCTCATTAAAATTATATGGCTGCAGTTTGATTGGTCTGTTGGTCTCTCCGAGATGCCGAGGCGGCAAACAGCCTGAAAGCGCTTGGCTAAGAAATCCTCATCTTCAACACGTTCATGCCCTCTGGCAATATTCACAGTGTTTTCCCATTAGTGTATACGTCTGGATACATGAAGAACTTGGCACTTACATATCGGCTAAACAACTCTGACTGCTCGGCACTCATAGACGATCTTTGTTTAATCTATGTGGGAAGCACGCTACGATATTTCAAACACCAGCTGACAGAGCAGATGCGTCTGCCGTAGACACAAAGCGGATGTTCATTCTCGGGATGCGTTACTGGTTTCCACGAACAGTGACTGTTGGGAAATCAGTTGTACTATACAGGATTACTATTCAAAATGACTACAAATATACAATAGCATACATCTATACTATGTTAAAATAAAATAAAAAAAAAAAGCTTAGCATTCTACAAGTAAATGTAGGCATCTCAAGATGGAACATATAAAAGACTAATAAATATTTATTGTATTCCTAAATCTACAATAGAACAAAAAGAGAAAAAGTTAAAGGGATAGCTCACCCAAAAATGAAAAATCTGTCATTAATTACTCACCCTCATGTCGTTCCAAACCAGTAAGACCTTTCATCTTTGGAAAACAAATTAAGATATTTTTGATGAAATCTGAGAGCTTTCTGACCCTGCATAGACAGCAATGCAACTGACACATTCAATGCCCAGAAAGGCAGTAAGAAAGCTCTCAGATTTCATCAAAAATATCTTAATTTGTGTTCTGATTTACAGGTTTGGAACGACATGAGGGCGAGTAATTAATGACAGATTTTTCATTTTTGGGTGAACTCTCCCTTGAAGTCCTCACTATAATATAGGAAAACTGGATTTAATAATTAGTTAGGTATTTGATACAGAGTTTACACATTTCAAAATTCATTTACAAGACAAGACGAGCGTTTGACATTAAAAAGTATATAAATTGTATTATTTTTATGAAAATAACCGATCGTTTCGCTAGATAAGACCCTTCTTCCTTGGCTGGAATCATTTACAACCACATTTGGGATCGTTTGAAGATGCATTTAAACTGTATTTTGGAAGTTCAAACTCTGGGCACCATATCAGTCCATTATATGGAGAAAAATCCAGAAACGTTCTCCCTCAGAAAAAGTAAATTCTTTACGACTGAAAAAAGAATGACATGAACATCTTAGATGGCAAGGGGGTGAGTACATTAACTGTAAATTGTTGTTTAGGAAGTGGACTTCTTTAACAATGAGACTGAATAACATCTCTAAAATACATGATTAACAACATGAAATCAGGAATCTTCTCCCTGATATCAAATTGAATAACTAACTACATTATTTTTGTTAATTTTTCATGGTTTCTTTGAAGTCCTCACATTCTAGCTGTGAGAGAGCTGCCTTTAGGCTTGTACACTGGGAACAATGAGACACACTTGACTGCATTTGATATTCATCTCTATTTCAAACGATGGAAGGGGATTATGTTGCTCTTGTGGCGAAATCTAAACAGCCACGGTCAATTATATCTTGATCTTAAAATAGATCCTCAACTTAGACTGTTACTGTATTTCTGAATATGTTAGAAGATCATTTGAGAACGCACTCAGCACATACGATCCACCTGGCACCACAGGACAAACACCCTCGGAGGTGAAAAAAAGTTTAGTTTTTTTTTTCTTCTGACCCAAGGCTGAACTCTGTACTAACGTAAGAAAATCACAAATTACGTATGCCTTCAGAGAATACAGATATTGCCTTTATAGGCTCCATACTAAGACTGCCTGGTGGGAAACTATGCTTAAAAACAAGTCTAAACTACTTTTACAACAGATATGGCAAAAAAGCTCGAGCCAGTAACCTCTTATCAACAACGAGCACTCAGTTTTTGTTTTGTCTTGGAGATGATGGAGCAGAAGAGTGATAAAACTGTGGTTGATACAGAAAGATGTTTTATCTCGACACAAGAATGTTCAGTTTGCCAACAGCACTAAAAGCAAAAAGATGAAGGGCAATCGTTTATGTAAAGTGATAGTTGACGCATAATGTGTCCATGGAAATTCTCATCAGACTTTAGGTTAAAATACAGATGAATATAAAAGGGAAAGTGCGTATATTCACTCTCAGAGGAAAAAACAGTCACTCTGGTGATACCTTTTGAAAGATACTGTATTTAGATACTAACACGTACACTTTAGGTACAATTATGTAGCTTTAAGGTATTTATATGCACCCTTCAGCGATAAATAAACTATACAGTTTAAAAGCACACTGCACCAGTGACAGCTTTTGTACCTTTCTTTATGAGTGTGTGCCATTCACATACTAAGCATTTTTGTTTTACAAAGGTGATAAGCAGGGCAGTGGAATTAAAAAACTAAAAAAAAACTTTTTTTTTTTTTTCTCCATGTTTACTGCCTAGTTTTACCTTGAGAGCTGTGTTTTTAAAACACCGTCATGTGCAAGGCACTGTAAATTACATAAGTGTAATGGCCAAACGCACCCATCTAATAAAACTTGCTCTGTTAAACAGAGCTAAACAGTCATTTACTAACAAATGTGACCCTGGACCATAAAACCAGTCATTAGGGTAAATTTTCTGAAATCTGAATAAATGAATAAATAAACTTCCACTGATGTATGGTTTGTTAGGATAAAGGTTTTTAAAAATTTGGAATCTGAGGGTCCAAATCAAGTTCTTAGCAATGCATATTACTAATCAAAAAGTTTTGATATATTTAGGGCAGGAAATTTACTAAATATCTTCATGGAACATGATCTTTACTTAACAATTTACAAATAATTTACTCACCCCCTTGTCATCCAAGATGTTCATGTCTTTCTGTCTTCAGACATAAAGAAATTATGGTTTTTGAAGGAAACATTTCAGGATTTTTCTCTATATAATGGACTTGATTGGTGCCCCGATTTTGAACTTCCAAAATGTAGTTTAAATGCAGCTTCAAAAGCTTGTGTAGCACAGGCTCTGGGATGCACATTAACGTTGTTACGAATTAGTGAAGGGTCGTTCTTGAATGATTTGTTGATTTTGAACGAATCTTTAATGTGACTCTGGGAGTGATTCGTTCAGTCGCGCATGCGCAGCATCCTATTAGGTTCTGTACTGGAATTAGTTCACCTGTTTTGAGTCTTCGGGTTTTTCGAGTTGTTGGTTCATCTCATTGGGCTGTCACGTGATGAACGAACGACTCAAACCCGAAAACTTGTCAGATAAGGAGTGCGGTGAGCTCATCATAGACTAAAGACCCAGGTAAACAATGAATTCATCTTTTCTGTTTCTTATAGCATTATAGTTTTGTCTTGTTTGTAGTGTGATCAACGTTTTTGTAAGCGGTAGATGTGTTAGGGAAGTAACATGTAACATTAGAATTATATTTTGCTAAAATGAACAAAATGAACGATTTGACTCGAAAAAAAGATTCATTCATTTTGCTGAATGAGACTGAAAGGTCAGAGTCGGTAAAATGATCCGAACTTCCCATCACTCCGGCTAAAAAAAGGTAGAGTATGGCGAAAAACTGCATCTTATTTTCTCCTACAACTTCAGAATCGTCCAACATCGTTATACCTTTTTGTTTGTAAACAGCGTTTGACTTACTTGCACTTTCTAAAGTCTTTGCGTGTTCGCTTTGTAAACACTGGGTCTGTACTTCCGCCTATGTTCGGCCTGACCTTTCGACATGATTCAATAGTACATAGTGTTGTGGACGCGCATCCCAGAGCCTGTGCTACACAAGCTTTTGTGCTTAAAGCATACAAATTTTTATTTTCCGAAAAAAAAAAAAAAAAAAAAAAGATCGTTTCGGTTCTTCTTCGGCTGGGATCGTTTAGAGCCCTTTGAAGCTGCATTTAAACTGCATTTTGGAAGTTCAAAATCAGGGCACCAATGAAGTCCATTATATGAAGAAAAATCCTGAAATGTTTTCCTCAAAAACCATAATTTCTTTACTAATGACGACAGAAAGACATGAACATCTTGGATGACAAGGGGGTGAGAAAATTATTTGTGTACTGTTGTTCTGGAAGTGGACTTCTCCTTTAATATTTTTGGCATAAACATTTTTTTTTTATATAATTGTGAGCCATACAATGTATTTTTGGCTACTGCAAATATACCCGTGTTACTTAAGACTGGATTTGTTGTCTAGGGTGACAAATTACAAACATGAAAAACACAAACAAAAGCTGTAAATGAAAAACAGTTCAACTAACAAACTAACATTGAACTGTGTGGTTACTTAAAAAAAATACAAACTATGTTTCCTTCAAAGATCCATAAAACATGTGAAAACACTCTCTCTTTATGGTATCCAAGCCTCTATGGACCAATAAAAATCAGATGACTGTGTTAATCATAAAAGATAACATCACAGAATGATGTCACTGAGTTGCCACAAGGGGAATATCCAGTATCTAAAGCCTGTTGAAGAATGAATGACCCTTACATCAAAAGCTCATTTGGTCTCATTTGCATTGCACTCATAAGTCTTGCAGTGGCTCATACATATTTCACATGAGAGACATGAGGGACTGATGACTAAACCAAATGTGAAAAACACAGAAAGATGACTACTCTGCAGGGGATAATCGATTTTCTCCAATCACACATTCAGCTGAAGATACATTTCCCTAGACATTGGCCCTTTGGCTTGACGTTCTTCACCTCTACATGTAATATTTACAGAGCCTTTGGTAGTCAAGGTGTCTAAAGATACAAGATTCCAGGTTTTTAAACTTAATTTCCTTACGCTAGTGCATTTTTCATCCTATCTTTTTATGGATTTTGCCATTCATGTTTCACTTCCTCCTGTCGTTGCCTCCTGGCTCACAGCCAATGTGTTGACAAGCCTTTGGGAGAGTCTGAACTGGAAACTAAATAGTCCTTCCTCTTCCACTCTTCACTCAATCATCATCATCTAAAAACAACCGGGATATTCCGTTCAATGAGAACATGCACTATTCATTTAGCTTACAAGGCTAGAATCAAGCATGAATGGATAAAAAAAAAAACTACTCTAAGGAGAGAGATTATAAAAATTGTCTCTGACAATGTGGTTACAGACTCAAGTGGTAAGCAGGGATGTATTAATTTTTTTCATATCTCACTCCCTAACTGAACAGGCAGTTGTGGGAGAATTGAAAAGGATTTCTGCAAATCCCCACAGAGACCTTTATCTTAACAAATATTACAGAAAATTCATCTCTGGTGCCAAAGAACTCAGTAGAAATGTTGAATCTTTGGACAAGACAATTCTTCAAAGGTAATCACTCTATGTCAAGAATTATCACTTAAACAACTGTGGAAAAAACTATGCTTCGTGTCTTCTGCAATGCAGTAAAACATCACATTTGATTTACAAAGAAGGACTTGAATATAATATTTTCATTACTATTGAGCATCTTAGAGGTATAACTCAAAAGGAAACAAAATTCTATTTCATCGAACTAAAAAATAAAACATTAAAGCCCGGTTTGACAGACAGGGCTTAGCTTAAGCCAAGACTAGGACTTAGTTAAATTTAAGATATTTAAGCAGCTTTTATTAAAAAGGCCTCAGAAGAAAATGTTAAAGGTGTGCATCTTGAGACAGAACAACGGCACTGACATTTTAAGATATGTCAGAGCAAGATCATTTCAGTTCAGATAGCTCAAACATGCATTTTAGTCTGAGACTAGCCTTAAGCCTTGTCTGTGAAACCAGAAGTAAAGCAGCAAATGCTACAAGTGAATTGGGTACCACAACATGTTAATAAAAAAATATGAAAAATGGATATTCATTTTACGACTAAAAAACAATTGCCAGAAGTAAAAATCTGACAAATCTCTTAAGTGGAGTATTACAGATTTTTTGTAGAATAAAACATTAAAATACCTTGAGCTTGTATTAAACACACACCTTATTTCAGGCTTTTTTTTTTTTAGAAAAACAACCCAGATTTGGGACAACAGAACCAGGAGTGTACAAATGCTAATACATTTCTAGGTTTAAAGATTCCAACAGTACTTCATATTGCACATTCCTAATACTGTATCTGTAATTGGATAAAATGTAGAGCCTGATTCAAGAAACAAATACATAACTTGTAGTTTCAACAAAACCCATCTTATATTCTTCATTTATCAGAAAAAGATAAAACTGGCCCTTCTGATGACAAGAATAAAATTCAGTTTTTTATGACTGAAGTCTTGCTTGTTCACTCTCACTATTTCAGCCCTTGTCAGCATCTGGTAAAAACAGAATGAACTGAGAAAGAGGAATTCCATGGTCATAAACCTTGACCAACCACCTTTGACCACTGAGGCCACTCAGTTATCCATTGTATCCAAAGTTACAGCACAAGAGAGAGGGGTCTCTTTTCAGGTAAAGTGTCTTTAAAATCCTTTATGGATACATAGAACTATGTTCCTGTCAAAGGTCAGGTCGTAAAAAAAAAAAAAAAAAAATTTGATTTATCTACTTGTATCAAAGGTAAAAACATTAGGAAGTACTCTAACGCAGTCAGTCTGTAACTAGTTCACGGCTCTGTTTAAAACATAAGGCGCTGATTCAATCTCAGGAATTAAACTGCTGAATCAACAAGATGACAAAACATAATCTCATGAAATCCGGTTGCCAACTTAAAAGAAGCCAAAAAATATTGAGGTCTTTTGAAGCTCAGCTGGTAGATAAGAGGAAGAAAAACATCCCATGGCAAAGAGCTACACAAAAGCATCATATTTTCAAGGCTATAGATTTTTTCGCAGACAGAATCTCAGGGAAGAGATAGAAGCCTTCAAATATTGCCCTTCAAATTTAAAACCCAATTCACCCTCTGGTGAGTAAAACGTAACCTCATATATCAACGTCCAGCATGTTCTTCCACACAAAACTGACAGGGATACCAAAGCACTACATTTAAGCTATTTGGTATTTGGTATATTTAATGTCGGTCTTCCGTCTTCCTCAAAAGTAGCAGTCAATTGACCCTTTGCAAACAGTTTGATTGACAAGCAATCTGGCCAATCGTGAATCCGCCATCTTCTCTGACAAAGAAATCTAACAGGAGAGTAGATTAACGTCGGTGGACTTAAACTTGAAAAACGGTGTGTATTGACATCTTTTCCATGGCTGAAGTAAAATATGTTATGATGTTCATTCATGCTTTTTTGTGTGTGTGTGTGTGTGTGTGTGTGTGTGTGTAGAAGAAAAGACGATCGGATCACATGCCGACTGATCTAATAAGGCAATACAGTGATCTGTCACAACACATTAAAGAGTCACAAAACGGTATTTATTGTTTGAATTTCTTAAATGACAACATTTTAAAACTGAGACCTTGTTTCATACCAGAAGTAACCTACTATGTCTTGTCTGTCCTCTTTGTTTCTCAACGCATTTTTTACTGTGTGAGAACATGGTGTGTAGTGTGAGAGCAGTATTGTTTGTCGGACATAGCAACAGTAACTAAGAGGGCGGGTTTTTGCGAAGGGTCAACTGAACAACTGGGACTTTTATTTTGACAAAGCTGAAAACGCCAAGGCCCAGATTCTCCATCTTCATTAATTTACACTCTCTGTTTAACAGCTCTCTGATTAAATTAAATAATGTGGCATTATATCTCTAAAATATCATCATCAGCAATAAAGAATGCATTTTAACCTCTACTCAAAATAGTGCCATTTGGCTGAACATCTCCACCTTATCGGAAAAAGAGAAACCCACAGTTTCCAGTCACCAAAAAATGAGGGCCCCTGTTTTTTGCTTTCATTTCTCGCTAGAGTTTCATCTGTATGACACTCATCAGACCCAAATGACTTATTTTCCTCAGGTATCAAAGGGAGAAACAAAGAAAAAAGCAAGACACACAGCGCTTTGTGAGAGCTGACCGAATCTGTCATGCACTTTGGTTCATCCTGATGTTAACAAGCTTTGATTTGAACAAGTGACTGAAAGCAGTTCGGCCCCATCCCAACACCGCCACTGTAATCCTGCCAACAGGGGCAGAACAATCAGCATGTCAATAATTGTGTTGTGGAGCAGATATCAGATCAAACGCATTTCTCGGCTGAGATAAAAGCCCCTTGTTTTCCTATCCCGCCCGCATCCGAGACCAGCCGCGGCTCCAAAAAAACAATCCGATAGGGAAAAAATTCAGAATCTGACCCTTGCATAACTGAGGTACTAGAATCTGTGATGAGCATCTGTGCAACCCCGCCACCATCCCGGGGCTGTCGTCCACCCTCGCTGGTTGCAGAAACTCATTTCCTCGCAGAGACACGATCTTTGACATCTGTTTAAAATCTATTGCGTAAGCAGCACAGTTCTCGTGGAAATAAATGCAAAAGGACAAGGGAAAGGTCAGGTCAATTTAAACTCTTCAATAAAAAAGAAATCATTGTATAATTTTAAGGATATAACAAAATACAAGCTGCACCAAACAGCAGCACTGATGTCTCATTCAATGTAGAGAGAAATTCAACATGAAGTGCCCTGAGCTAGATGAAGGAGCGCTAACCAGCTGTTCGGCCACTTGCTTATGCTACACTACATGAAGCTTAAAAATTGGACCCACAAGCAGCCGTCTTTATACATTATGAGGTTAAATGATAAAAGCAGCAATAAACCGGTAGAGAAACTGGTGGTTAAGCAGCAAAGTCTTTGAAGTCTGGTATATCGCCATTCCGGCCATGCATACAGAACACAATGTTTCAGGAGCATAACGACTTGTGAACAACAAACTGTGATCAATGCTACACTACAAACAATAGCATATACATTTAGAATGTCATAAGGGAGCAATTCCCAAATGTGCAGAGGTCCATTCACCTCATTGTGCCTTGATCACAATATCAAATGCACTCACAATAGAAAATGAGCTAGCTGACTGTGGCTGATGGACAGCTATGGAAACAAAGCACGAAACACAACAAAACCTCAAGACAGTACAAGTCATTTATTATAAAGGGAAGTACACGAGCTGAATATCTGCCTGTGAGCTAGGAAATTTCAGCAAACTTCCTTCGAGACAGATGGTATGTTACTAAAAAGTGTGGTTTGATGTACACTACCTTCACTCAAAACTCAGCGCAATATGTACACACTGTCAAGTGATGATTAATGAGATACAGATACATAGTTTCAGATATCAAATCTTACTGTAAATGCAAATTTGTTGTTTTTTTGGTAGATCATATATATATATATATATATATATATATGACAATCAGTTGCAGTTCATCAATTTTGGTGGTGTTACAACAGTCCATCTGCACTGGGACTTTTCAGTGTTTGTTTTACCCAATCACATACATACACACACACTTAATTTTTTTTAATATGGAAACAAGCTATTTCCTCTTAGAGGGTGAGATTTTTTAGCCCAACAGAGGGTTTGTACTCACGTCACAGAAGCAGCTATTTTGGCAATACTCGGATGTAACAACAGCATGGATTGCATGGTTAATGTACTACTGAATACATTGTTCTGCTAATTTATGCTGTCTAAACCACAGAAAAAAGGTGTGGAAGCTGCTAAATACTATAGAAAAGGACTTAATAAGCAGGAAAGGGTGCCATATTTTGACAAACTAAAGTTAATAGGAGGTAAAGAAATGTATGAGCAGTATTAATTAAGATATTAGCCTCACATTTCACCTACCTGACCGGAAATTATAAGAACATACACAAATGTTGTCAAGATTCTTGCTCTGGAAATCCTGGTTCAGTTTGACCAACCACAAACGCCTTCTTTCCTCAGAGAGTCTTTTGAACTCTTTTCCTTGATTTGTTATAACTTTGGCAGTTTATATTACTTTAAATGTTTTTCCCAGTCTGACCGATTGGTACAGCCCAAAACATGACAATAATTGACCATTTTCAGCAGCAATAATATGCGAGTTTTGTTCGGTTCAGTGGCATTGTTTACATTCAGTGCCGACCAATATGGCTAATTAGTCGTGAAAACACTGACAGAATAATAACAAAGAACAGTAAACAGTAAAACTACTATACTACACTGTTACTGAGCCGTTAAAATAACTAGAAGCAACTGACACCAGAAATCTTGTACATTCACACTACTATTTGTGCTGAATACCACTCCGCTTCAGATGTTGAATCATGACTAAAATGATTATTAATACGAACTCTAGATCTCGTTATTAAGTAGATTTATAAAAAAAAAGACTTAAACTGCAATAAAACAAAAAACTTTTTTGATCGTAAATGACTCGATGACTCACAGCATACACAAACATATTGTGTCGCCACCTACTGGCGTAACGACGAAAACTGCAGAAAGCGTCACTGACAGATTCTAAACAAATCTATCAGTGAACGTATTCAAAAGATTCGAGTCTCTACCACCAATAAAAAGTCCCCGACTAAATATTAGACTGAAACCTCATGTATTAATCGTAGCGTTCGCACTACAATGTAACATTCACCAGCGAAACTGCTCGTGTTTGTACAGGCAGTTAACGTCCCTCTCGCTCCTAAAGAAAATCGGCGTATCAAAGCTTCTAAAAACGACTTCGGAATAAATGCGCCTTTTACAAACAAGCGTAACATAGCGGGCTTTGAATTCAGTTAAAACCAACGCGGTTATTTGATAGTCTCGCAGTGAAATCACAGCACGGAGCGATAACACTATCTTTGTGAGTCCACTCATCAGACTTTGGCTATTTAAGCGTTTGGGCTTCTCTCGCCGTGGTGACTGTTTTTCCTCATTCATCCGCAAACAAAATATTTCGACACAATCACGCCGAACAACTTCTAATAGCAGCGATCCAGCAGCATGCAACATGAAACGAACATAAAAACCTACCTTTCGACTCAGCGTTGTCCCCGAATAGAAATAATATGCTATGCCTAGAACCCAAAGCACAGCGAAACATAATAAAATCCTAGATTTCCTGCGCATTGCTGTGATTTTGGATGGGAGAATACAGTGGCTGACTCGGGGTTTGTGCCGTGAAAAGCCACTGACGTCCACGTTCTACGTCTCGCTGTGGCTACAGCGCTCAACTAACACGAAATCACCAGCAGCAGCGGGTTGGATAGAGGAAGAAGCAGGAAACAGCCAGCATCACCGGGTTAGAGGGGAAAGGGTAACCGACTTTAATCCAATCACGCTCCGCAGAGGCGCGGACGGAGGAGGGGTGGGGGTGGAGACATCCATCGTTAGCCTGTACCCCAAGATGCGCCGAGGAATCATTGTTTGGTTCATTCTGGATTTCTGACAAACACATTTTGTGATAGACAGAGTTATGCCCTTATCACGGAAGTCATATGAATATATGCTCACTTTATGCCAATGTAATACATTTGTGTAACCTTGTGTGACTGCACACGCTGCACAATGTCTTTTGCCGGTCTGTTCACTAATGACTAATTTATTACATTTAGCAAATGGTTTTCAATTTTTAACTTAGTAAGTAATTAATCACTAGAAATGCATCTAATAAAACTTTGAACAGTTTAATGAATCTTATAAAAGTTTTTATGTCTGCAGTGATGTGATCCAGGCCCCGTGACTGCATATTGTGCCTAATTTTGAACTAAATATTTTGTATATTTTAACTGCTTTTTGTTTGTTTGTTTGTTTTAAAGAATGTACATTTATGTCACACCATAGGTTGTGTTATATTACCCGGCATTAAATTTAAAAAAGGTAATTAAATTACAAAAAAAAAAAAAAAAACCTTAAAATTTTTAACATTTATCTCTTGTGTGATGCAGGGTTATTATAGTTAACTAGAAAGAAAACCAAACCCATAAAAATTCATTATTTAAAATGTGTTAACTATAAATAAAATAAAATAAAAAAATAAATACTAAAAGAACTAAAGCTGAAATAAAATAGAAAAACTGTATAGACATAAAAACTAATACAAATGACAAAACCACAAAAATTATTAAATATAAAAATAACAAATAAAAAACAATAAAATAAGAAATAAATATTTAAAATATGATTACAAATAATAATAAAAACTATTTGTACCTAAAACCACAAAAAATATTAAATATAAAAATAATAAATAAAAAAACAATAAAAAATAAATATTTAAAATATGGTTAAAAATAATAATAAAAACTATTTGTATCTAAAACCACAAAAAATATTAAATATAAAAATAATAAATAAAAAACACTAAAATAATAAATAAATATTTAAAATCTGATTAAAAATAATAATAAAAACTATTTGTATCTAACTGCTTCTGACTGCTGTCTTTGAATTACAAAGAAAAATATCAGCAAATTTTCATTTTGGGGTGAACTGTTACTTAAATAAACGATTGAAAACACTACAAAAAGTGCAACATTAAATTCTCATTCTGACGGCACCCATTCACTGCAAAGGATCCATAGGTGAGTAAGTGATGCTAAATGTCTCTAAATCTGCTCCAATGAAGAACAAATCTCATCTGATGCCCTAAGGGTGAGTACATTTTCAGCAATTTTTTTAATTTTGGGATGAACTAATATTTAAAAAAATGATTTAAAAACAGTGCAACATTAAATTCTCATTCTGACGGCACCCATTCACTGCAGAGGATTCATAGGTGAGCAAGTGATGTTACATTTTTCTAAATATGCTTAAACAAAGAAACAATCTCACCTGGTGGCCTGAGGGTAAATGCTTTTTCAGCAAATTTTCATTTTGAGGTGAACTATTTCTCTAAGATTTTATTAATCTAACTAAATTTAAATAATTACAAGACTTATTGGGGCTCCCTAGATGTTTGCAGGAGGCCGTTTGAGAACCTGCTCCAGAATCATTCCCACCTTTCACCTCTTTAGTTACTCTCTTGTGTATCAACACCATTGCTCAGACCAAGTGTGATGCTTAATAAAAGTTTCAGGAAATTATTACTATTATTTTTTCTGCTGGAATGAAATCATTTTGACACTTCGAAGGATGTCTGCTGGAATCTCAATGAGATTTGGTTTAAATATTTGATAGAGACCTTTAGAGATTTCAAGATGAGCAGCAGTGGTGGACAAAGTACACAAGTTGAGTACTTGAGTAAAAGTACAGATACGTATAATAAAATATTACTCCAGTAAAAGTAAAAGTGCTCCTCTTTCAATTTTTACTCGAGTGAAAGTACAAAAGTACCCGATTTTTTATGTACTTAAGTACAAAAGTACTGATAGATTTATTTTGCAATTTTATATAGGCTACTTAATTGAATTTTATATTAGCACATATATTTTTATAATCCTACTGCTCAAAATACCTGGGATTTTCCCAAAAAATACATTTTTGTTGTTGATATGGACTATGTTGACGAGAGTGATGTAGTAATATTCAATGTGAAGCTTACACTGCAATGTACCTGAGAGAAAACAGATTTGACCATCAAATTTTCACCAGTAAGAAAAAAGTGTTTTAAAGCTTGTTTTGTATAACATCAGTTATACAAAGTTATAGTTATATATGACATGAGAATAAGGCCTGAAGTTAGCAAGAACATTTTAAGGAAAATATAATTATATTTTCATATAAAATGCCCTCAGAGGGCATCACTTTCCACTTTGATAATTACTGTAGTTACCATGTTCTGAACATCACATCCTTTCTTTTTCCCTCGGATGTAATCTATCTAGGTGGTTAAATAAAAATAAGTGGACTTTATATCTAAAAATTATCTCAACTTAGCACCAGCAAGCTGCTAGACAGTTAACATCAGCTAACAATATTTACTTATTTTCAGTATGGTTAAGAATAAACATTCATATCTGTCTACTCTAGCTGATCCAAACAATATAAAAAATTATACTGTTGCTAAACAATATAAAAACAGACGTCACTTAGGACTACATGCGTAGCATTTTAATAAAACTGCTAACGTTACAGCAGCGGGGAATATGAACGTGCATAAGTTATTTTATTTAAGCTGTTATTTACATTTTTCGTTTTTGATGTCTGAATGAAAACATTTCAGGGTGCTTAAACAGATCACCTTCTACAGCAGATGTAATTCACAAACAACGGACAGCTTTGACCTAAATATGATTTTCAGTTATAATAATTAATTCTAAAATTCGATATTAGTAACTTACTTTTCGCAGCATCAGTCGCGCGTGCACAAGATCTCCCGGTTCTTACTTGTGAATTCAGTTGACTGGAGACTCGCTCTAAACGGATCATTTGAATCAATGAGTTGTCGACTCGAGAACAGCTGCAATCGGATCATTCCAATTCGTAAATGAATCGTTTGGTGCGATTGGCGAATCAATTTAACCGGTTCATTGAAAAGAATCAGTTTGTTCATGAATCAGACATCGCTTGTGCGTCTCAGAGCACGTGATATATTATAAGGAGTAACGATATGTTTTATGAAATGTAGTGAAGTAAGAAGTACGATCTTACGCTTTGGAATGTAGTAAAGTAAAAGTGAAAGTTACTCAAAATAAAACTACTCCAGTAAAGTACAGATACTTAAAAAATGTACTTAAGTACAGTAACGAATTACAACTACTTCGTTACTGCCCACCACTGATGAGCAGCGCTGGTCCCTGCAATAGCTGTCTGATAACTGCTTTTAGACGGTCGATAGTGACATTCATTTATTCATCAAAATGGGTCCACTGGGTGTCTTTTAAAACCTGTGGAAAAAAGCCAGCTAATGTATAGATAAAAATGCTTTAAATTATCAATAGCCTACTGTAATGAATAATGTATGCTACAGTTAGCCAAACTAGATTCTTCAGTTTTTTAAATAACAAACTAAAATTTGACCTGAATCCCAAAATGTTTTTGAGCCATCTAATAATTTGAATAAAGAACGAGGCTGATTTAGAAACACTGCTGCACTTCCAAGGAAACACTTGAATGACCTACTTTTCATATGGTGACAAGTACTGCAGACTGGATCTTTATGTACACACAGCGCTGCAGTTAAAGATTTGGGCTGGCAAGTGACACCCCATTCAATCCCTTTTCAAACTTGAGCGAAGCACTTATCCTCAGACTGCACCAGGACAGCTGTTGATGTTGTAAGTGTACTGTAAATTGATTAGAATTGAGTGTCTATGAAATAACAAATAGCCAGATGATTCAATCATGATGTGCCAAGACTCAGAACACTCAAATATAATAACATAATAAGGTAAATGGTTTAGGTTGTTTATGTATTTACAAATGACACCAATATGTAGGGTATACGATTACAGAAATTTGATTTTGATGTCTGAAAGAATGTGGAAAATACACTACCAGTCAAAAGTTTTTGAACTTTTTTTAGGAGTTTGAATGTTTTTTTTTTAAGAATTCTCTTCTGCTCACCAAGCCATTTACTTGATCCAAAATACAGCAGTAATATTTAAATTTAAATAACTGTTTTCTATTTTAATATATTTTAAAATGTAATTTAGCATTTAATTTTAAATTCATTTATTTTAGCAATTTTAGCATCATTATCCCAGTCCTCAGTGTCACATGATCCTTCAAAAATCATTCTAATATGCTGATTTTCAGTTCAAAAACATTTATTATTATTATCAATATTTTAATCAGTTGAGCAATTTTTTTTCAGGATTCTTTGATGAATAAAAAGATTCAAAGGTCAGCATTTATCTGAAATAAAACGTTTTTGTAACATTATACACTATACCATTCAAATCAGTATAAATTTTTGGGGGGAGAAAGAAAAATGATAGAAATGAGTACTTTTATTTAGCAAGGATGTGATGATAAAGACATTTATAATGTTACAAAAGATTTCTATTTCAGATAAATGCTGTTCTTATGAACTTTCTATTCATCAAAGAAACCTGAAAAAAAATCTATTCAGCTGTTTTCAACATAAATGTTTTTTGAGCAGCAAATCAGAATATTAGAATGTTTTCTAAAGGATCACGTGACTGGAGTAATACTGCTAAAAATCGGCTTTGAAATCACAGGAATACATTTTTATCTAAACTAATTTTAAAATATATTTAATTAAAAAACAGCTATTTTAAATAGTAAAAATATTTCAAAATGTTACTGTTTTTGCTGTACTTCAGATCAAATAAATGCAAAAAAGCAGGAGATTTCTTCAAAAAAAAAAATCTTACTGTTCAAAAACTTTTGACTGGTAGTGTATATCTAAAATGTGAAATAACCTTTCGCTTTTAAGGATAATATTTAAATATCAAGATTTTCAAATGCCATTTAGGAATGGCAATAGACTAAAACGTCCCCAGACACCAAGTTAAATCATTTCCAAACCCTATATCCAAGTTTTAAGCCATTTTCTGTATCACAATAAACTAAATTACTATGATTTTATGTGACCTTATATCTATCTCATTACAATGTAAATAGCTCAAATGACCTGTACAGTATTCTGGCACTCTTCAAATTCTAGCAAAAGCCAACACAAGCCTCAAGAATGTCATTAAAGATCATCATTATTATTCTGTAACTGTGTGGTTGTGCATTTCCTGCTCATAAACTTGGCATCCAAAACCTCTTCACTGTGGGAACACTTGGCCCACAGCCTACAGTCGGAGATTGCTTGCCATTTCCTATGGCATCCATATTTTGTAAAAGGTCTATAATGCTTTATTGCTCCCCCCAAATAAGTTGTTAGGATTTCCTCTAGAAGATCCCTTGAGACAGCTAGGAGAAACAAGAACAAAAGGTGAGGCTATGCTAAAAACTGTCACATTTAGTCAGGGAGTATGATTATAATTCTGACCTACTGTTTTGTCATGTTGGTGGTGATAAAAATATGTTTTAGTTTCTCTTGTTACATGAATATCCCTCTGAACGAACGCCTAGTGACAGATTTTCAGTGTACAGTTATGTCAAGATCAGAAACCTACAATAAACTGTTTTCTGTTTTGAGATACAGCCTGGAGTGTATTATAAAAACGTCCAGGGAGTTTATGGAAAATAAAGATCTCCTAGTGGCTATAAAAGGTCAACATGTTTTTATGAAAGCTCCATCTCCATAGGGAAATAACAGCATTCTCAATATTGGCTGCTGTACTTTATAACAACCTGAAGTCAATGGCCACTCTTAACCTTGATTGAAAAAACAATAACATTCAAAAGCAATTTGATTCTGAAAGACAACTCCTCATATTTATAACGGTGCACGTTTTCAAACATGTCAACACTGAGCGATTCGACCTCAGATACAAGGCCAGCTGACTATTTTGACAATAAGCGCACAGGCACAGCAATGCATGAAATATGATAGAACGTAAGAAATAACATTGGAACTCCACAATAAACACACACTGACGCATGTTGTTATAATCTTTGATAAATGCGCAGTTCTAATTGTTATCCAAAATTTCAGACAGAAATCCATGCTCTGTGAGTGTGAACAGGACCGTTTCCATCTCATATCAGTTATTGTTATGACCTGTCTGTATATGTTTACTGTGGGCAAATGTCTTTTTCCTTCTACATTCAGAGGTTTGTTGTATCTAAAGCCCTACATTTGAGCATTCACCAGGGCTAATGAGGCGAATCTGTTTTTCAACCGACTTGGCCGTCGTCCACTGGTCTGATCATCCCTGCCAGCTCCTGGGTGCCGGATGGGATGCTTTCTACCCCGTTCTAGTCCTTCGCTTACAGACACCAATTCTAGGCTACCTGCTATTACCTGACTCTACCGAACAAAGGAAATGAAAGTTGGGGAAACTTCATACAGGAACTCTTGAAGACCAACGATACAAACCAGGTCCATAATGCAGTGGTTCCCAACTATGTCCTCTTTGTCTGGCACACCCATTTCAGATCTTGGAGTGAGTTGATCACCTGAAACAGGTGTGTTTGAGACACGCAAAATGTGCAGTGTTGGCTGGGCTCCAGGAACGTGGTTGGGAGCCACTGCCCTGTAGGACTATGGAGCAGTTGTGAAACAGCTCCACCATCAGTTTGTCCACCAGACGTACATCTACACATTCCACAGGGCCAAGTGGCACTTGAAAAGCCAGAACACCATAGTCAAGAACTTGTTCTTGGATCCCTCCACTGACATGGTTGTGAGCAATACTAAAGCACAAGTATTGATAAAGCACCTGAGGGATTTTCTTTCTGAAGAGCCTCAAGTGCTTTATCATGTGTAACAACAGGTTCTTGAAAATACCTTTAGCCACCTGATAATTCCATCATGATGTTCTAAAAAGAGCTATTGGTAATCTTGTAAAATACAACAATTCCTACACTCTTAAAAACAAAGGTGTATAATGATGCCATAGAAGAACCTTTTTTGTTTAAATGTTTCCACAAAGAACCATTAACATCTGAAGAACCTTTCTGTTTCACAAAAGGTTATTTGTGGTAAAAGAAGGTTCTTCAGATTATAAAAAGAAAGAGATGGTTTATTAAAGAACCTTTGAATGAATGTTTTTTTTTTTTTTGGAAACAAAAATAGTTCTTCTGTGGCATCACTGTGAAGAACTTTTTAAAGCACTTTTTATTTTAAGAGTGTATTATGGTGACCACTATTCCTGAGTTTTGTCCCATGTCTTGTCAAATACTTCTCCTAGAGGGCCAGCATCCTGCAGACTTTAGCTCTACACTCTTAAAAATAAAGGTACTTCACGATGCCATTGAAGAACCTTTTTTGTTTAAATGGTTCCATAAAGAACTTTTAACATCTGAAAATCCTTTCTGTTTCACAAAAGGTTATTTGTGGTAAAAGAAGGTTCTTCAGATTATAAAAAGAAAGAGATGGTTTTTTAAAGAACTTTTGACTGAATGGTTCTTTTTGGAACCAAAAATGGTTCTTTCACGGCATCACTGTGAAGAACTTTTTAAAGCACTTTTATTTTTAAGAGTGTATTATGGTGACCACTATTCCCGAGTTTTGTCCCACATCTTGTCAAATACTGCTCCTAGAGGGCCAACGTCCTGCAGACTTTAGCTCTACACTCTTAAAAATAAAGGTGCTTCATGATGCCATTGAAGAACCTTTTTTGTTTAAATGGTTCCATAAAGAACTTTTAACATCTGAAAAACCTTTCTGTTTCAAGGTTCTTTGTGGCGAAAGAAGGTTCTTCAGATTATAAAGAGAAAGAGATGTTTTTTTAAAGAAACTTTGACTGAATGGTTCTTTTTGGAACTAAAAATGGTTCTTCTATGGCATTACTAAGAAGAACTTTTTAAAGCACCTTTATTTTTAAGAGTGTAAGCTGTTTCAACACACTTTCATAGACTTTTCTAGCGAGTTAAGCCTTGCGTGGAGTATGAAAATGTAACGCGTTTAGTCATTTGACACATATTGTACCAACAGATATCTATGTTCATATCTGTATTGTGCCTGTTATGTGCTATTCACTTTCACACTGTTGCTAAAGATATGTAACACTCTTCATATTACAGTCCTGCAAAGGTATTCACATTTTTCTGTCCTGTGGCAAAACATGCATTAACTTTAAATTGGCAGTTACGTTTTAGATCAGACATATCTACCTTTTTCTTTCTGTAAGAGTGTACGTGGCCATTTGCATGGGTCTGGCTTCCGGTCTCATCCGGGACCAGCTCTTTTTAGCTGTACAAAACAGCTTATTTTGGTGCTTGACATTGCAAATTGGCGTGTCTTTCCATATTATTTTAACGTATCTTAATAATGAACACACAGGTTTGTACTGCTAACAGTTTTATGGTTTACAGCACAATGCTATTGTTCTCATTATTTCCTTATGGCAGCTAATGAACTGGTAGTCTCACCAATAGGCTTACTTCCGCGTTAAAGAATAAGGTGTTGAGCGAGCACGACTTGGACATGTCAGTGAATGATGAGATATTTTTGTAAATAAAATGATCCTGCCAGAAGAATTGCATGAAAACATGTTGTCTGTTCTGTCTGTATCATGAGATCTTATGAGGCTTTATACATGTGCAGTAAAGCAAATTTAATGTTTTCCGATGTTTCGGACAAAGAGCATTTTAAAACGAAACCCAAATAATAATAATAAATCTTCTTACATTATTCTGCTTTCTTAAGATGTGTGTGTGTGTGTGTGTGTGTGTGAAAGAGGGAGTAGGTTATCTTAAGGTTTTTTTTTCTCATTGTTTTAATTTTTTCAATTCTTTTTTATATTTAAAGAAGAAACTATATATAAAAATGTGGCATGCAGTTGCTTCAAACAATGGTATAAGGCTATTCAAAACATCATTAAATGTAAATTGTGACAATCGTAATTAATAATCGCAATTACAACTTCAAGGGAATAATCGACAATTATGATTATTGTCATAATCGTGCAGCCCTAGCTCCAACCTTCATCAAATGCACCTGTCTGTAACTTTCTAGTGATCGTAAACAAAGCCACTAGAAGGCAAGCCTGCAACCATTAGCCAAAAAAGCGTAATGACTAAAGCTAACCCTTCCGGTCTGGCAGTACGTCGAAAAGGAGACCAGAGGCCGTTTTTTTAATGGATGTCAATGGAGGAGAGGCTTTACTACAGCGTTTTAGAGAAAACGGCTTATCATTTAATGAATCGACAGCCTATATGCTAATCTTCAACATGTTTTACACTAAACAATACTTTTGGATTGAACTGTTTTTAGAGTTTACCACAAAAAAATGCTGTTTTATAAGAAAAATCACTTTTTGCGACAGGTGGGATTCAGCTTACGGCACTTCTCATTTATTACTGGTGTCAGTAAACGGCGATTGAACGTTGCACAACTCAAGGCTGTAATGTGATTGGTTATTAAGGGACACGTGATCCAAGTTAGCCGTTACGGTTTCTCCAATAGTAAGTGATACAGACCCTCTCATCTCCCTATAGTAAGCAAATCTCTGTCCTAAATACCTTGATTACATTCTTCAGGTGTGTTTGATTAGGGTTGAAGCTAAACTCTGCAGGGAAGTGGATCTCAAGTGTCAGAGCTGAGAAACCTAGATCTACACTGCGTTCCATTCAGAAGGGCTCATCCCTATGCCCCTTCAAAGGGTTTACCCTCCGGAGTGAGAGCTTCGAAGGGTTGAAGGGTGTAGGGGAGTAAAAAACTGTTTCCCGAAGTGCCCTTCTGTGTCATCATCCCGTGACCACACAGAGGCGCCGTCATCATGGAAAGAATCAGTACAAAGGATCATGAGGGCCTGAAGTGTCCATCAGTTGTACCCTTCGAAATCCTTCATTCCGAAGGGCCCTTTGAAGTGGCCAGTTTTGAGCACTTCGGTTTGGAACGACCCTTCAATATGGCGGCCATGATTGTTTTCACTCCGAAGTGCCCTTCGCAGGGCGACATATCCCGTTTGCATCGCTAGACACCTACAGGATAAGAACATCCTAATTAAACCTGCCAGATGATAAAACGCAATTAATGTTCTTATAGTTTAATGTTCGCATAGCTATGTTATATTTTGCAGACTGAGTATATCCTGTATAGAGTAAATTACATTGTATCACTTTAAGCTGGGCAAACTGAGTTCCAAAAAACCAGTCACAATTAACCAAGCTTATTGATGATTTAAAACATTACCCAACATAATTGAAAACAGGCTTTCCACCTGATGCAGTAAATTTATCTCTGTCACACGTTTCCCGCATTGTCCCACAAAATCACATCTATGTCTTCAACAGTGCCAGTAACATGAGCAGCCAATTCCTTCACATTTGTACACTGCATGTTGAACATTTTCTTGTATTGTAATGGAATTGTGTTCATACAGTTGTACATTTATTCAGTCTGCATCTAAGCTTGTTCCTGTTTGCACCTAAATTCTCTTCAAAGAGAACCTCAGGAACACAATGTTATTGTACACAGCGAAACAGCTTTCAAAAAAGTATAGGCACACCAGGGTAGTTGGTGTGACTGCTCTATAAATGTTTAACACCATTTTTACAATATAAGTCTAATGGGATGCATTTTTAATTGGTTATTTGTCATCCAGGAGACACTTTCACAGTCTGCTAATTTTATAGAGTCCACCTGGAGCAACCTCAGGTTAATTGGTTTACTCAGAAGCACAATCCTTAGACAGGATTCCTCTAACTTTAGCTGATGAATCGCACATTAGTTTCAGGACTTAAAGGTGAAGTCCACTTCCAAAACAAAGATTCACATATAATGTACTCACCCCACTGTCATCCAAGATGTTCATGTCTTTCTTTCTTCAGTTGTAAAGAAATTATGTTTTTTGAGGAAAACATTTTAGCATTTTTCTCCATATAATGGACTAGTATGGCGCCCCAATTTTGAACTTCCAAAAGGCAGTTTAAATGTGGCTTCAAACGATCCCAGTGCGGTTGTAAACAATCCCAGCCGAGGAAGAAGGGTCTTATCTAACAAAATTAAATGAAATTATTTTCATTAAAAAAAAATACAATTTAAATACTCTCTATTCTCAAACGCTCGTCTTGTCTTGCTCTCATGGAACCCGGTGCATTATGGTTCAAGACAGTTAGGGTATGTTGAGAAACTCCAATCGTATTTTCTCCCTCAACTTCAAAAATCTTTTCAAAATCATCCTACATCGCTGCAGAAGTACCGACACATTCTTTGCAAAGTGAACATGCAAAAAAGATCAAACACCCTTAACAAAAAAGGTAAAACAGTGATATAGGACGATTTTGAAGTTGAGGGAGAACATGAGATGGGAGTTTTTCGACATACCTGTCATGACCTGGAACAAAAATATACAAGATGAGTATTTGACTTTAAAAAGTATATAAATTATATTATTTTTATGAAAATAACCGATCGTTATGCTAGATAAGACCCTTCTTTCTCAGCTGTGGTTTACAACCACATTTGGGATCGTCTGAAACTGCATTTTGGAAGTTCAAAAATGGGGCACCATATCAGTCCATTATATGTAGAAAAATGCTGAAATGTTTTCCTCAAAAAACATAATTTCTTTACAACTGAAGAAAGAAAGACATGAACATCTTGGATGACAATGGGTGAGTACATTATTATGTGAATCTTTGTTTTGGAAGTGGACTTCTCCTTGAAGGTTGTCAATTCAGATAAGCAACTGTAGCACCTTAACTCTGTTAAGTCTTTTATTTAATAGGGTTTGTCTGAGAACAAAAATGTCCTGTTCTCCTTAGAAAAAAAAAACCAGTTTGTCAATTACAAAAAGTAAGGATGTACAACATAAATGGTCACAACAAAGATTTTTTTTCTTATTTAAAGTAAAACCCAAAATCATCATCATTAACTGACCCTCATGCTGTTTCATACCTGTACAACTTTATTTTTCTGCAGAACACCTACTGATTTCTATTGTATGGACAAAAATATATCTAAATATCTTCTATTGTTCACAGAACAAAGTCATACACATCTGGAACAGCATGAGGGTGAGTAAATAATGACAAGTTTCACTTTTGGGTGCACTATCATACAGCACTGAAAAACATTTATTTTTATAACAGATTAATTAGAAGTAAACATTAAAAATGACAGATTTATTTTTGAAGGTAGAGGATGCCTTTTTTAGACGGTGTACTTTTCTTCCCCTTGCCTTTGAGATTTGTGATAGTGTGTGTAGCTATTGTACAGTTCACTGAACACTTCCTTCACACCCATTTGAAGAGTGGTGTTCAGAAACTTAATGTCTTGTTCAACACAGTGGTCCATAATACAGTATATGCCCTCTGTTAGATGTGCTTTAATTTCTGGTTGAAGCGTCACCTAGGAAATAAGAAAGAATCTCATAGTGAGGGTATTCAATGACAACAATTATCCGCAATGTGATTGTTCAGTGCAGTAACATGAGCCTCGGGGCAGTTAGAGGTCAATCGCATTTCACACTTCAAGTTGGCAAAAACAATTGGCTCTCAAAACACATTGGACAATGTGTTTCTCTTCAAAAAGTTAACGCAACCTCTTGTCTGTTGCGAAGAGCGCAGGACATCGGATAAATCCCAGTGCGTCGACTCTCAAGCTATAATTGTGTGGTTTAAGATTTATGACACTGAGGAGATTCTTCTAAAATAATCCAGTAAACATTGGCAGGCAGTTCACAAGTAAAAAAAGACAATAAAAGAAAGCATTTGAGTAGAATCTGGCATAGGCATGTGACAGGTAAAAACTGATAATGACTAGCGTCTCACCTTCTGTAGTTCACTGACATATTGTGCAACAATGAATGAGGACAGGACTGTGAAATCTTCAGCAGCATTGGCAATATGAGTGTACATCCTCTCCACCAGCATGGCACACTTCAGAAGACTCTCTTTGTCCTTCTCAGAAGCTGAAAAAAGGAAGATCACAAAGTAATTGTAATATTTTAATTAGAACTGTTAACACGTGTGATTAATTATGCTTAACGCCGTTGGTGCATTTAATTAAAATCTAATAATTACCTCTAATTCAAAAAACTTAGCATGACCTCCATAAAACAAGTCTGTAAACCTTTAGACGGGTGTGAAATGTCACCACGCGTATTTCAAAAGTGTAATATTTATTTCAATTTTATATAACATTCCAAATTACTTACAGTTCCTTTAATTGAAACATAAAAGAGTTTGAAAAATCACTCTCATAAAATACCATTTTGCATAAGAATTTTCTTATGCTCACAAAGGCTGCATTTATTTGATCAAAACTACAATATAACAGTAATATGGTCAAATATGATTAGAATTTAAAATAACGGTTTTAATATGCTAATATGGTGCTCAGGAAAGATTTCTCATGAATATCAATGTTAAAAATGGCTGTCCTGCATAATATATTTCGTGGAAACCCCTGATACATTTTTACACAATCAAGATTCTATGTTGAATAGGAAGTTCAAAAGAACAGCATTTATTAGAAATACAATGTAAACTACTTCACTGTGATTTCTGATCAACTTAAAGCATCTTTACAGAAAAAAATAAATAAATAAAATAATAATAATAATAATAATAAAAATCTTACACATTTTTTTTTAAAGATCTATTTTTGGCATTATTATGCCTTTTATTGGATAGGACGGTGTAGGTGGGCATCAGGAAAGGTCCACGAACCGGGACTCGAATTCCGGACGCCCACAGCGCGTTGGCGGGCTAACCACGAGGCTATGGACGCTGACGAAAAAAATCGTACAAATTTTTGAACGGTAGTGTACATTGTCTGGTATACACTACCAGTCAAACGTTTTTTTTTTCTTTTTAGATTTATATTTTTGCCATTTTACCTTTATTATGACAGGACAGATTAGAAAGGAATGGAAGCGAAGTGGGAGAGAGATGGGACGCAACGGAGTGCAACGGCAATGTATGTCATAGCGCTGCACACAAGGCTATCGGCCCCGACAGTCAAACATTTTGGAACAGTACGATTTTTCAAGTTTTTTCTCTTCTGCTCACCAAGCCTGCATTTATTTGATCCAAAATACAACATAAACAGTAACATTTTGAAATATTTTTACTATTTACAATAACTGTTTTCTATTTGAATAGATTTTAAAATGTAATTTATTCCTGTGATTTCAAAGACAAATTTTCAGCATCATTACTGCAGTCACACGATTCTTCAGAAATCATTCTAATATTCTGATTTGCTGCTCAAAAAACGTTTATTATTATTATTATTATTATTATTATGTTGAAAACAGCTGAGTATATTTTTTCAGGTTTCTTTAATAATTAGAAAGTTCAGAAGAACAGCATTTATCTGAAACACAAACCTTTTGTAACATCATTAATGTCTCTACTATCACTTTTGATTAATTTAAACCATTCTGGCTAAATAACAGTATTAAAGAATTATTTCTTTCCAAAAAAAAAAAAAGATAATATATATATATATACACACTCACTCCAAGCTTTTATAGTGTATAATGTTACAAAAGCTTTTTATTTCAGATAAATGCTGATCTTTGGATCTTTCTATTTAAAGAATCCAGAAAAAAAAATACTCAGCTGTTTTAATGTTATGATAATAATAACAATAAAAAAAAAATGTTTCTTGAACAGCAAATCAGCATATTAGAATGATTTCTGAAGGATCATGTGACACTGAAGACTGGAGTAATGATGCTGAAAATTTAGCTTTGATCACAGGAATAAATTACATTTTAAAACATATTCAAATAGAAAGCAGTTATTTGAAATAGTACAAATATTTCACAATATTACCGATTTTGCTGTATTTTGGATCAAATGAATGCAGGCTTGGTGAGCAGAAGACTTCTTGAAAAAAAAAAACTTGTTCAAAAACTTTTGACTGGTAGTGTACATGCGAGTAATGCCAAATCCATTAATTACACATTCTGTTCTCTAATCACTCATTTCAAATACGTTTTGTTAGTTAAAATATTATAAATATGAATCCTGGTTAAATCTTATCTGTCAGACAGGTAAGAGTAAGCATCAAATTCATGTTTTAAGAAATCATAAAGATGATCAATAAGACTGAAATTGCCTCACATCTAAATACATTTCAGTTCTGACCAAACTTTGATGTGAAATATGAAAGTCTGAGAAATGAAGAAAGACTAAATGTACTGATGCTACTACAAGAAAAAAAAAGGCTTTAAATCCTAAGTCATAAAAAGAATTCTCAATTCAAAAAAAGATACACCTTTGGTGCTAAAATGTGTTGAGCCTTGAGCTTCAGGATCAAATTCAACCTTCTTTCTTCATGGAATTTTTTTCTCCTTCACTTCACTTTGAAATTCAATCCACAGAGCCACAGTCAGCAAGCGTCTGTCTCTGAACACAGCTCAACGATGTGCTTGTCTCATTAGGTGAATCATACCTCAAATAACATCTTTCGGCACAGTAAATGAATTCAGTGCAATTTGTAGATGGAAAAGTACCAGGAGACATATGGCTCTATTGATGCTCAACAAAATTTTTGAGAACAACACACTTCTCATATCAAACTGTAAGTGTAATAACTTGCCAGCATCAGGTGCTTTCCAGTATCTTTTGTCCACTACAGCCAACAATAAGACCAGACATGCTGACAAGAAAGGGCTTTTGAATTCATTGATATTACATTTGTTTGCTTGCACAGAAGTCTTATGTAAAAGGTTACACCAATAGGATGAATAAAATATTAACAGTCAGGAGAAACTCAGCATTGACATTTGCAAACTATAATACATAAAAGGGAGAAAAGGTCAATTAAGTTCTCAATATAAGTATTATATACATTTACACACTACTGTTCAAACGTTTGGGATCAATAAGACTTTTTAAAATTATTTTATTCATTCAATTATGCATTTAATTGACCAACAGTTACAGTAAATACATTTATACTGTATTTATATAGAACAAAATAAATATATTTCAAATAAACGCTGTTCTTTTGAACTTTCTATTCAATGAAAAGATGAAAAAATAGGCAGCACAACTGCTTTCCACATTGAAAATGATAAGAAATGTTTCTTAAGCAGCAATTTATTACATTAAAATGATTTCTGAAGGATCATGTGACACTGAAGACTGGAGTAATGATACTGGAAATTCAGTTTTGCATCACAGGAATAAATTTGGAAATATATTCAAAAAGCAAACAGTTATTTTAAATTAAAACAATATTTTTTTTTATTGTATACACAAATGCAGACATTGTGAGAGATTAAGCTGTATATAATGTTTAAATATAAACAAACGTGGGTATTATACATGTGCTTACCTCTGTCAGAGTCACCCCGCTGTCTGCCTTCATGCATGACTGATGAAACCAAGCGATAAAAGCAATTCAGGAAGGTGGGAGAAGCCTTCAGCATAACCTGCAAACATTTAAAGCTTTCAAAACTGGTCCACAGCTGGGCTCAGTGTAATATCCATTGGCCTTTATGTTTATCCAATAAATACCAAAAAAACATAAATGACTGTCTGTGCTAAAAAAACCCAAAAAACTTTATAAGCAAGCTAAACATTTGACCCCGAATCATTTTCAACATTTCAATAGAAGACAGATGTATTAGTTGAATCCTACCAACAGTGTAAGCAAGATAGTAGTGATAGCCATTACGTTTTCTAAAAAACATGTCAAGTTGAGATGACCATGTAAAGTCTTAAGTATGAGAGAAAAATTAGTTCGAACTATCCTTTTAAAAGGATTGTTCAGCCAAAAATGAAAATTCTGTCTAACCAAACAGCTGCTGGTAGCCACTGATTTCCATAGTACTTTTTTTTTTTCCATACTATGGAAGTCAATAGCTATGTTTCCATCAGCATGTTTTTATGCACATTTTGAAGTATCGCATCAGAAACGAGTGATGAAAACACCAAAATTCGAAAAAAAAAAAAATCCCTTAATTTCGCAAACAAGTTTTTACGCTTGCTTGAGGTGGTTTTTGAATTGAGTTAATGTGAATGGGAGATGGAAATGGATTTTGCAAATTAATTCCTCAGACGCACCAAAAAAGTAACGTGACTGTGTTATGCGACGGGATAACTTGACTAACTAGCAGACTGATCTCACTGCACAGCATCTGAAATGTTGTTATGGACATTCTAAGATGCCTTAGCAAAGCCTGCTGTCAAAGTATTTTCGTATAATTGCCTCAAAGAAATGTCTTACAAGACTGTGTTCCCATACAGCTGGGATCTGCCTCCAAAAGCAATGACCGCATGTATTGTTTCGTCTGCTCTCTTTGAATCGGAAGTTATTTATTATATGTGAAAACTATTATATTCAGTGGCTTTTTCTACTTTTCTTAGTGATATTTAGTGCCAGTTTATCAGGAAGTGACAATTTTGTTCTTTTTGACTCGTTGGATAGAAACGATGCTTATTCGCAAATTTGACTCATTGGATGGAAACGGTGCTTATACGCAAATGTTTTTAAGCAATATTCCAGGTTTGCGCACAAAGTAAATGCGCAACTTTGAATGGAAACCTGGCTAATGTCTACCAAGAACTGTCTGGTTACCAACATTCTTCAAAATATCTTCTGTGTTCAACAAAAGACAGAACCTTATACAGCTTTGAAACAACATGAAGGCAAGTAAATGTTGGCAAAATTTTCATTTTTGGGTGAGCTATCCATTAGTTCACGCTCAGAATAAAAATTTCCTGATAATTTAGTCACCACAATGTCATCCAAGATGTTTCTTTGTTCAGTCAAAAAGAAATTATGTGTTTTTTTTTGAGGAAAACATTCCAGGATTTTTTTCCATATAGTGGACTTCAATGGTGGCCAATGTGTTGAAGTGGAGTGCAGCTTCAATGGGCTCTACACGATCCAAGCCGAGGAATAAGGGTCTTATCTAGTGAAACGATCTGTCATTTTCTTGACCAAAAAAAAACAAAAAAAAAAACAAGAAAATTAATGTATATCCTTTTTAAACAACAAATGCTCATCTTGCACTAGCTCAACTTGACCTGGAAAGGTCACACACACAAAGGTCATGACATAGGCAAAAGTACTGACCCAAGCGAACATGCAAAGAAACACCATTTACAAAAAAAGCTAAAATAATGAAGTTGGATGATTTTGAAGTTTTTCGCCCAATTCTACCTTTTTGAACCAGAGTACACAGACGAAGAACAAACCGTGCGTGACGTTTCCAATGCTAGTGCAAGACGAGCATCTGTGGTTAAAAAGTATATAAATTTTTATTTTTTTAGAAAATGACCATTCGTTTTGCTAGATAAGAACCTTATTCCTTGGCTGGGATTGTGTAGAGCCCTTTGAAGCTGTGCTGAAACTGCAATTTGGAACTTCAGCTTGTTGATCCCCATTGAAGTCCACTATATGGAGAAAAATCCTGGAACGTTTTCCTCAAAAACCTTCATTTCTTTTAGACTAAAGCAAGTAAATTAGTAAATTATCAGGAATTTAACTAATCCTTTAAGACAGATGTTTTGAAAGTGTATGTGATTTACACTGTAGTGGCAAAACAACTAATTGCTAAGTTTACATTTACAATTGCTAAGATTAAATTTACAGGAATCAGTTATGTAGACGTTTTAATGAAATCTCTGATTCAACATGCATGTCTTTATCATTTTAAAATGATTTTACTCCTAAAGTATGCTCTCATTTCACTTAATAAAGCCTATCAAACATGAGATGTCATGTTGAGATGGTTCCAAGTCTCCTACTTTCACTGGCAAAGCAACCGGTGCACCTTATCTTACACAGTACCAGTATTCCTTACCTACCAGACACCATGATCTCCTTCCCCTCAGGATTCGTGGCAACTTCCCAAACTACATTCTAATTTTCACTTGTATTAAGTGCTAATTAAACGCCTCTCCAGGGCACTGTAATATTCACTCCTAACATCAAGCAGCATTAGCCTGTAATACACCTATTTGCATAAACCTATGGAAACATCAGCACTATCCAAAGCATCTCAGAGAACTAATTTACCAGTTGAGCCTAATGTTACATATTACCATGACATCCACCATTTTTAAAGCAATAAGAGCAAATTACTGCATTTTACTCAATAAAAACAGTCAGCCTGAGTAACAATGCTTTTCATCTCAAGAAAATCTGTCATACTTTACAGATATATTGCATTCTTTATATAATATGGGATTATATAATTCTTTTCATAATATGGGGTTCATTTTTCTTCTGCCAGACACGGTATGTTGGGTGTGTTCATGAAACAAAACCCCGAAAGCCACATTAATAAAACATTTTCCCAAAGCAAGTGCAGATAAACAGATGTCAGAGACCCGTCTTTAAAAAACTGATAACATCTGGCAGTTTCTACCTCTATGGCCTCTGGCTGATTTGTTAAGTCAATTTAAAACATATAAGGATATAATTCAACTTGAGAGAATACAATAAAATGTGCACCTTTTATCAAGTTTAAACTCTTATCTGTCTCTCCCTCCAGTCCCGGGCTACTCACCTGAGGGTAGCAGTGGATAATTACAAACAGAGCTTCATGGATGGCCTCAAAAGCAGCATGGTAGTCCTCCACGGAATGACTGTCAAGAGGCACAAACTGCAGTGCGCCCAAAACCACAATGACATGGTGTGGGTTGGAGATCATTGCTTTACCCTGCTGGAGCAGGACAGTCAAAGTCTCGAGAGCTGGTAACGTCAGTGCACGGGTCAGAGAAGGGATCTTGCTGGACTCCTTTATAACAAACTAAAAATGAGGGAGAAAACAAAAAGATACTGCTTAACTCACTGTTTTTTCCTGCAATGGCAAAGCTGAATTATCAGCAGCCATTTCTCCAGGCTTCAAAGTGATATGATTCTTCAGAAATCATTCTAATATGCTGATTTGCTGCTCAAGAAACATTCCTTTCTATATCAATGTTGAAAACAGCTGTGCTGCTTAATATTTTTGTATAAACCATGATAAAAATGTTTCTGGATGCTTTGATAAATAGATAGTTCAAAGGACAGCATTTATAAAATAGAAATCTTATGTAAGAGCTCCTACAAGCCAGGCTGACATTTACCAGAAATCCTGCAGACACCTTCAAACATAGCACAATATCAGTTCACTTTCTTACAGAATGCTTTTCAACTGCAGAGCAAACGATCAGTGCTATAAAATATTAAATCACAAAAGTGACGATTACAGAGCTTGTTCTTTATTTGTGTATGAGTATAGATGCGCACAGCATAAGGTTAACAAAGCTTCTGGTCGCTGTGGTGAACTCTGCTAGCGGCAGCTTTAGTATGTCAGGTTCTGACACTGAGAAGAAAAGTGCAGTGATGAAAGTAACCTGACAGGCACACACAGTCCTTCAGTGAACTCAGTGACACAGACAAGACTTTGAAACCTGACTTTTCCAGGCAGATGAATTTTAATGCTAAATCAAGACAAGAGAGAGGCAGGCCGGTGGGTGAGGTATGTGATATGTTTTACAAAGCTAGCTGCTTGGTGTTTTTCACTGCCAGCCAACTCTCTAGGCACCCTAAAGGAACGTTACAGGCTCGATTGAAGCAAAGCTTTATAGAATTTATTGCATAATGTCCCTCGGTTTTTATTTAAGCAAGAAGTCCAGGAAATCATTTATAAAGGACGTAAACAGTGCCATGTACCTGGAGGGTTTAAAAGTGAAATGTGAGCCTCATATTTTTTGTTAATGCACTTTTTCTTTGTGTGTTAATTAAACTGTAAATTTGACTAAATTGCTTTTTTTTTTCCTTTGGTCTGCATGTTCTTGTTCCTGGGTTTACTGGCTTTGCATGGTCATGGAACATTGTTAATGCAGTATTTGCCTCAATTTGTCTATAAATTGTTACAATTGAGGTCAAAAGTTTACATACACTGCAACATCTGAAAAATGTTAATTATTTTACCAAATTAAGAGGGATCATACAAAATGCATGTTATTTTTCATTTAGTGCTGACCTGAATAAGATATTTCACATAAAAGATGTTTACATATGTGACCCTGGACCACAAAACCAGTCATAAGTAGCACGGGTATATTTGCAGCAGTAGCCAACAATACATTGTATGAGTCAAAATATTATCGATTTTTCTTTTAATGCCAAAAATCATTAGGATATTAAGTAAACATCAAGATATTTGTAAATTTCCTACTGTCAATATATCAAAACTTAATTTTTCATCATTAATACGCATTGCTATGAACTTCATTTGGATAACTTTAAAGGCGATTTTCTCTCTATTTTGATTTTTTTGCACCCTCAGATTCCAGATTTTTAAATAGTTGTATCTCAGCCAAATATTGTAGTATCCCAATAAACCATACATCAGTGGAAAGCTTATTTATTGCAGATTATGTATAAATCTCAATTTCAAAAAAATTACCCTTATGACTGGTTTTGTGGTCCAGCGTCACATATAGTCCACAAGAGAAAATAATTGTTGAATTTTTAAAATGCCCCATTCAAAAGTTTACATACGCTTGATCCACAGCTGTTTTGTTGTTGTTGTTTTGTTTTGTTTTGTTTATTGATAGTAAGTTTTTTTTCCTTGTTTTCCTTAAACAATCCATTCCAACAATGTATGATTTTGAGATCCATTTTTTCACACTGAGGACAACTGAGGGGCTTACATGCAACTATTACAAAAGGTTCAAACACTCACTGATTCTTCAATTGGAAACACAATGCATTAAGAGCCGGGGGCTGAAAACTTTTGAACATAATGAAGGTGTGTACATTTTTCTTATTTTGCCATATTTCTCATATTTTTTCCCATTTAGCACTGCCCTTCAGAAGCTACAGAATACACGTAATATGTTTCCTAGAAGACAAAACAAGTTAAATTTACCCTGATCTTCAAATTCAAAAAGTTTTCACCCCCGGTTTCTTCGTTTTCTCCTTCTTTATGTGAAATATTTTATTCAGGTCAGTACTAAATAAAAACAACATGCATTTTGTATGATTCCTCTTATTTTGGGAAAACAATTAACATTTTGCAGATTCTGCAAGGTGTATGTACATTTTTGACCTCAACTGTATATCCTAATTATTCTATGCCCAAAGCTTATGCAGAAGTTTACACACAAAAAATAGACATCTTGATACTTTTATCTTGAAAGACAATCGCATTAAAAAGAGACTAATACAACAGAAAAGCATGTGTGATTAATCTTATTCAAGGAAAAACATCAAATGGAAAACAAACTGAAAACAGGTATTGAAATACTTACAATGAGAGTAGACATGATTTGTGGAGTGATGAGCCAAAAAGCCTTTGAGCAATGCTCTGGAAACAGACAACAGGCGAGCAGCTTTATAAAAGTTACAGTGGACAGAACCTCCTGTGAAAGAAAAAACAAAACAACATATCAGCGCACACTAAATAAATGTGCTTTGAAACGTGCTTTGAAAAAGAAAAAGGAATGGATCTTTTCATGTCAAATTCAATGATCAATTTCACTTTGCAGAATAAAGACACACATTGCATTTATCAAAACAGGTGACAGACTTTCAAATATAAGACCTAAAGCTGTAATTCAGTGAAATGATGCTTAATCATTACTAGTTCATTTATAAGCAGAGAAACCTTTATAATAGTCCTTTATGTTTCAGTAATTAGTTCGAATGACATTCATAGTTTAATTCATGCAACAACAAAGAGAGATTCTATTTCTCAGATTGCATCAAAACTTGCTTAAAATGCAAACAATGAACAATGTCTGCAATGATCCAATAATAAAACAACTTTCCAAACTCATTATGGATCTAATTGTACATGCATTAAGATGTTTTTGTCCTCCGACCTGAATTACTCCACTGCTTTTTGTATTTATATGAAAGATGGTATGTCACTCATGGGTGATGTTTCACTTTAAGCCAGTTTCAATAATATTTAAATTTCATAACAAAGAATGCAAATTACTGTATTATGTGTCCTGTTTGGGTTTTAATATCTAATAAATTACAACTAGTGTAATTTATTGATAAATGGGCACTAGGGACTTTGTTCTGTAGATTTTTAAAAATTACACCAAATAAAATAAAACCATGAAACTGAATAAATGTGATAAGCTTGTAAACAAATGAATGGCATTAAAGGGATAGTTCACCCAAAAATGAAAATTCTGTCATTAATTACTCACCCTCATGTCGTTCCAAACCCGTAAGACCATCATTTACCTTTGGAACACAAATTAAAATATTTTGGATGAAATCCAAGAGCTCTCTAACTTTGCAAAACAAAAAGTATTCTTGTAGCTTCATAAAACTGCGATTGAACCACTAATGTCACATGGACTATTTTGTCGATGTTCTTGTCCTTGACCGTGGTTGGACCCTTGCTGTCTGTGGAGGGTTTGAGAGCTTTTGGATGTCATTAAAGAGATCTTAATTTGTGTTCCGAAGACGAACGAAGGTCTTACGGGTTTGGAACTGCATGAAGGTGAGTAATTAATGACAGAATTTTTTATTTTTTGGGTGAACTATCCATTAAGTAAGAAATTTATTCCATTACACTACATTATCTTACAGTGAAGTGGCCTCCTTCAATCTTTGCTGGTAAAAGCCCCTCTCTGAGCATCAGCAGTAATAGATGGAACTGCTCCTGAGAACAGCTGGACACCAGCTGATTTAGCAGCACCTTTACTGGCCCCTCCAGCTCCTTCACGTCTGATAATGACAACCATGTTCCTGTTGAAATGATGGACATACTGTTTACAGAACAAGCAGAGAATTCACAAAAAATTTGGTCAAGCCAAAGTTTTGAAGTTTTAGGGTACCATACCTGAGAGCAGCGCATGGATATTCTGCAAAATCTTAATATGGAGTTCTTCAAGATCTCTCGCTTTGGTCTTTTCAGCTGCCATGTAGAACGCAGAGAGATAGTTAACTGATGAAACGAGGAAGTCCATCGGCCGAGGTGCTGGGCTGAGTTCCTTTAAGATCTGCTTGCAAAAGCTCCGGTAGAAAGCCATGTGGGATATTTTCACCGGGCTGTTGTCCTCAGAGATTGAGGCTCTTGCTAGTTCACTCCTGATCATGACTGTTACCATTTCAATTGAAAAGGACTGGCTCTGTCTACTTCCCTTGTGCATGAGCACGGCCTGTATGGCTGGCTCCATGACAGTAGTGGTCTTCCCTAACAAATGAGTCAGAGTCTGATCCAGCTGTTTGTTCTTGTCGAGGCTTGTGATAATTTCTTTGCAAAGCATGCTTAAAGTTACCAGATGGAGCTGTAGCGAGCAGAGATCCCCTGAATCTAGAATTCCTGCGGTGAGGTTACTTTCAACAATGAAGGAGGTAAACTTCTCCAAATTGAGACACATGCTGCTTTTCCGGTCGATTATGAGCTGAATTAGGGAGAGAATGAAGTCTTGAACTGACTGAAGGAAAGACAACCAGATCTGGCCATCCAGACCCTTGAAGAGCCCCTTGCTGCTCCGAGAAAAAAGGGATGTCATAGTTGCCTCTAAGAGATTACTTCCATGAACAACTTTCAGGATCATTTGAGAGTTTTTAACCACCAGGAGTGAAGTCATAATGCTAAAAAGCTCTTTGAGCAATCCAACAGATGCAGAGAGATCACACTGAATGCAAGAAGTCAGTGTGAACAAAGTCAGAAAAAGTTCTGAGAAGTCTTTAGGAGACATTGCATTTCCATTCAGCATACTTGTGACTTTGAGCAGCTGCTGTAATTCATCTACCTGAGTTTTAGATAGAGACACGGAGGTTTTCATTTTGACAGAGTCTGACATCTCCTGTCCAATGGCTTTCAGTCTCTTCATGTTTGTGTCTTCATCTTCAACTCCAGCCATTTTCACATGAGGCTTCAAAAACGAAGGACTGATTAACCGAACATGTGATGAGCCAAGCTGTCTAAGAAATGCCTTGATGATGCACTTTATCACTGCAGAGAAAATCTCAGGGAACTCACAAAGTACAGGACTCTCGAGTAATTGCCTGGATATTAAGGAGACAGAGATGCCAGTGTTCTCCAAATTGCTTCCAGAGGCATCCAAACTCTGAAGCAAAGACTTCAATATGCATTCTGCAAAAACAGATGTGTCATTTGGTTTGAGGTAAGGAGCAATTAATGGAAGGTTGGAGGTAACAAGAAACCAATTGGCTGCTATACAAGTGTTGGCATTAACAGTGCAAAACTGAAAGTCCCAGGTCTGGTTGGCATCAAGCATCATTGATGATAGTTCTTGCCTGTTTAGAATAAACCGAGCCATTTTTGATGATTCTGATGTTTCAGTAAATGGTTTCAGCATGTGTATCTTCAGCTTGTGGAGCGCAAGGAGATTCTGTAATAATTTACCAAGTGGACTGTCTATGTGCCTTAATGTCAGGGCTTTGTTCACTAAGGTGCCACTCTGTGAGGCGGCCAGAGATGTGTATTTAGAACAGTGAATCTGGAAGAGTGTATCCACCTCAACCCAAGTATGAGTAAGCAGAAGAGTCACCTCTTGGACCTTCTCCGTCCAAGGGCCTTCGGTGACAAGCTTCTGCTTCAAAAGGTCTTCAACGACCTTCAACATCTCCATCATGAAACTCTGAGTTTTCTTCACGATTGGCACCGGGGTGCTGTTATCCAGGGTTTTGAAACTGAAGAGTATAGCGTAGAGGAGCAAACTCAAAGAAAACACTTTCAATGCCAAATCCGATGTTTCATCTCGGATGTAAGGGAGAAGACAGCACTGCATCTTTTTTAAAATGAGCCAACAGATCTCAAGATTTTGGCTCGGAGGATTGTCAAGCAAACACTGACTCAAGGTATTTTGTATCGTTTCGGGCAACAGCGGCGGTCTCAGTTCATCCGCTGCAGGCCGACACACTACATCAAGCAGCTCTTCTATAAGTTTAGGCAGCTGTCGGAGTTTGGCATAAGTTTGCAAGACGGCAGACACGAGTGCTTCTCTGGCTTTCCTAACACGTACTTCCATGTTGTCTGCATCAACCCACACAGCTGAAAGGAGCTCATCTAAATCTGGCTCCAGGATATGGTGATTCAGTGCGAGCAGAGCTCTGAGACAGCGGTACCAAGCTGGGATGCCCATCTGTGTATTGTTAAATAACAGGCGAGCCAGTTTCCTGTAGAAATTCAATTGCACCTCTTTGTGTTGTATTCTGTCTGCAGCCACATTATAGATATCTCCAGCCAAACAGGAGTTCAGGAGGTTCTCCAGAGCTAATAAAGCAATACCCCAGTTCGATGCACTAAATTTTTCATCAATATCAAGCTCATCTGTGAATCCCAAAGCAGTCATGAGTTTAGTCATAAGGTGGAAGATTACTTGCTTGTTTTCTCCCCCTTTACAAAACGTATCTGAGGCAAATTTAAATAGCAGGGGCAGAGAGTTTGACTTAACGGTGTAAAATAAAGCCTCTTCCTCTTCGTTAGCTCCTTGGATGCTAAGTTTCGAAAGAATCACATTGACAGGGCCTTGCAAGCCCTTTCCCGCATGGCTCTTTTTGGCCCCAGTTTTATCCTCCAATGGTAAAACCTCTTCCTTATAGGACAGCAAATGATCAGGGATGAAGAGCGCTGATTGAAGAACCGCGTCCACTTTGCTCCGGATTTCCTTGCTTAGATTCTGACGAATCTTTACATCATCCTTCTCAGTCCATACTCTAGTGCTCAGTAGGTGTCTGAGCAGGAGAAGCGGATGAAGAAGGTGTGCCGTTACCTGGGAAAACACTCGGTTGGAGTTTGCCTGCTGTTTCTGCACTGTTAGGTAGGTGCTGAGAACAAGAAGGAGAACCTCAAAGACTTTGAGAGAGAGAGGCTCCTCATCTTTTTGCTGCCTGAGCTGCATGCTGGACAAACCACAGAGTCGATTCAAGAGCTCCACTAACAATTCATACTTAGCAGTGTAGGTCACAGAAAGTACCGGGGAGGTCAAGATGCCATGACAACAGCTCAGAATGGTGTGGAAACTGACAGAATCGAGTTGTGAAGAACAGTCCAAAATCCTGTCATTGATAATCTAGAATAAAATAAAACAAATGATGAATGCAGTGTTCATTTTGACAGTTTATTTATTTATTTTTGACCAAAAAAAAATCCTTAAAGTTCAGCATTTTTCTCCATATAGTGGACTTCTATGGTGCCCCAAGTTTGAACTTCCAAAATGCAGTTTAAATGCGGCTTCAAACGATCCCAGCCGAGGAAGAAGGGTCTTATCTAGCGAATAACGCTTTTGCTTTTTTATCTCAGACACTCATCTCGTCTTGCTCTGCCTGAACTCTGTGCATTGTGGTTCAAGACAGTTAGGGTATGTTGAAAAATTCCAATCATATTTTCTCCCTCAACTTCAAAAATCATTTCAAAATCATCCTACATCGCCGCAGAAGTACAGACCCAGTCTTTGCAAAGTAAACATGCAAAGAAGGTCAAACACCCTTAACAAAAAAGGTAAAACAGCGATACAGGGCGATTTTGAAGTTGAGGGAGAACATGAGATGGGAGTTTTTCGACATACCCTAACTGTCATGAACCGGAAAAAACAGAGTTCAGGCAGAGCATGACAAGACGAGAATTTGACATTAAAAAGTATATAAATCATATCATTTTTAATGAAAATAACTGATCATTTTTCTAGATAAGACCCTTCTTCCTCGGCTGGGATCGTTTAAAACCGCATTTGGGATTGTTTGAAGCTGCATTTAACCTCCATTTTGGAAGTTCAAACTCAGGGCACCATAGAAGTCCACTATATGGAGAAAAATGCTGAAATGTTTTCCTCAAAAAACATAAGTTCTTTACGACTGAAGAAAGAAAGACATGAACATCTTGGATAACAAGGGGGTGAGTACATAATTTGTACATTTTTGTTCTGGAAGTGGATTTCTCCTTTAATTATTATTCCAAACTATATTGGTACTAATATATGTATATTCAAGAGAAGTGAAACTTCAAGTCCATATGAAACTCTTGAAAACTTAAGTACTGGAAAATACCTGTGCTAGTGTGAGACGAAGGCTAATGGTTTTTCCTTCACTCAGCACATTATGAAGCTTCCTGCTGTGAAGGATATCATCTAGGTAGGTCCATAATCCCTCCACCACCTCTGAGGGCACATCCACCTTCTTATTGTAAAAACAAGTGAGGGCATGACTTGCCCAGTCAAACAGAACCTTTGACGGGGAAAGAAGCAAAAACATACATTTAAAAATATTACTATAAATTTGCAAGATATATCCAGTTAAAAGTAAACTTGTATACTCAAAAATATTAAGACTGAGAACAAGTCTATATTTCAATCATATAAATTACCTGCTCTTTATTAGGAAGAAGACACTGTGTTGATATCCATGCAAATCGAGCAAGTTTTAGTTTGTCTGGCCAGGGTGTGCGAGGGTTTTTCAGTTTCAGATGGATGCCAGAGTAAATAGCAGCCATGTCTAAGTATATCTGTGTCTAAAGGAACAAACACAGAGATTATCATGCTATGTTTACACATATATACACCAATTAAGTATTAATAGAAGATTGATATTACAGATATTGTAATGTATTTATATACATGGTTTTGGATAAATTACTAAACTTTTTTAATAACAGTCATGATTTTCTTTAGGTTTCTGTCCATCTCGATCACAAAACTAGCTAGCATTATTATATTGTAATAGCACAAACAACAACATCAATAATAGCAACGATAATAATGCTAATAATAATATGCGTGCGAATCTGAATAGAGAGAAACACATCAATTTTCTATGTCAAAAGTCATATACTAAAGTAAACTCTCTGAAAATTATTTTAAACACACCAGCAGATGTTTGGCAGCCCCTAGTTAATCTCATCACGAAAAAAAAATCTCAGAAAGCGTGATAGTGTAATTATGTAATAAAACGGACCGTAATATGACAAGCGTTACAGTAAGCAATTTTTAATATAATGAGATTAACTTTTAAAATACTCACAATCTCATCACACACGTGTTGGCGCTGGAGACTGTAAAGACCTCTAACCTCTTAACTTTCACACAAGACGGTAATAATCGAGAATGATCATCAACACTTGAGGATGAAGCGCATGTGAAGCTGGTTCATTGTATTATAAACATTTGTACATATATGAATTGCTTTAGGAGTTCTTATCAGTAACGTTTATAACGTCAGCTTACTAACATGTAAATATAAATTACATTGTGACCAAAGTAACCTTGCCACTACAGCAAGCTAAACATGATAATGAAAAAATGTCTAAAATTTGAAATGCCGGTTTCCCTTAATGGGGGCTGTTTGATGAACAGATATAAAGTAACCAGATAAAAGACTTGTTTAACAAGTGGTCGGTCGATTAAACGTTTTGACTTATCGTGTCTGAGAACGTTTCGTCAGAGATCATAGAACGAAATAAATAGAATCCGCATCAGCGTTCGTGTTTTCAAACCCGCCATATTGAAAAGGTCAATATCAGCCCGCAAATTGTGTGCAACAGGCAGCATTTTTAGAAGATTGTGTTTATCATAAACTGACCGATTCTGCATATTGTAGAAGATTAAACGTAAAAATAAAGCTATTTTAGTATTAGTAAAACGCTGTCTGTTAATAATACATATGATCATAAGCACGGTCTGATTTATTTAAAGCTTCAGTTTTAAAGCGACGAGAAAGAAGTTCAATGAATCTAGAAATCTGAAAACATTAATACTACCTTTCGTACTAAATCATAATAAATAGAAACATAGGTTAACAATTATTTCTTTCAAAATACATAAACAATATATTAAAACTGGTGAATTATTTACTTAAAACCGTGTTGACCTTCCTAAGATGGCGGCGATATTGACCAGACCAATGCGACATCTCCGTGTTAACATCTATGACGGAGATCGTCCATTGGTGTAGTAACGCTTTGCTTCCTCGAAAGTCAAGGAAATCACCGGGGTCACCTTTTAATCCTAATTTATTTTAAAACACTCCAAATGCTACTTTTCTGTCATTGAAAAAAATAACTGACTTTGTGCTGAGTAAAGACCGACAGATGTCGTGTAGCAGGTTTTTGTGACAGGGCGCTGCCGGTGAATGCGCTGGGCGTGTATAAAGATAAGGTAAACAAGGGCTAGATGTGAAAACTGTCAGAAACAGATAATGCTCAGTAACCGTCAACCCCGGCCTGCAACAAGTCAGTCTTTCTAAGGAGAGCCAAGTGTCATGCTGTCAAGAGTGTGTCCACATACTCCAATATTTACAGCACCGCTACAGCGCGCATATAATGCTTAGGTGAGACTCGTAAACTTCGTTTTGGTCGTCTTCTTTTCCAAATGTATGGGACAATGTTGCGAATGACAAGATTTACTATCGGGAAGCTGCAACAGTGTAACATTACTTGCTGTCGGTCAGATACATTTCATCATTTGCCTAATCGAACCTCAAGAACACCGTGGAAAAGGCAAGTGCGCAAAAATGGATCATTTGATGTCCTTGTGTTGCCTGTGTATAAGGGAAGGAATATATCCTGGCTCTCTTGTCTCAGAACTGGAGGGTTGTTTCTACCCAAGAGTGCGTGGACACACTCCAGACACACGGTTGCTTTCTATAGCACATCTACGGACTCCAAACAAACCGCAAAGTCTGTGGTAAATCAGGAGAGTAAAGTTAAAACCTCAGAAAACCCTTTACGTGTTCCCTCAGATGATGTCAAAAAGTTGCTGCAGCTGGCTTATCCCCAGCGATGGAGACTGACAGGCAAGTCAAACTCTGCTAATGTTCTGTATTTAGTATTATTGAAGGGACTTGGTTGGTTTTGAATGTTTTCTGAGATTAATCCAAGTGCAGAGTTTATCACCCCTTACAAAAATTTACAATGATACCTTTACAAAGATATATCGAATATGCGTTGGTCAAACGATTAATCACGATTAATCGATTCTAGGGCTGAAAGGATTCCTCGAATATAAACTCGATATATAAAAAATCGAGGCAAATTTTTTTAACGCAACCGATAAACGATGGACATATTTAAGACCGTGAATTAATGGTGGTTAGTTATGATGTCCCTAAGTTAGCTATGTTTTGTTAAAGACTAAAGACATTCTCTCTCTGTGACACAGAAAGTTAGAAAGTTAGTGAATATCAAACGAAGAGTGCCTCCGCATGGTTACAAATGTGATACTGATTTTATGCAACAGTTCATCAATAAACAAGAAATGAATATTAAAAGACTTACATTTTAGACAGCATATTGCCTGTTTTTGCTCTATTTCGCCAACAAATAACTATTCCAAACACAGCCACAGCAGTTTTGCGTCTTTGAGCAACTTGACGGTGTTTCGTTCTTGAATGAATCACTCGTTAAATGATTCAGTTCAATTGCAATGACTCACTTATTTAACAGTGACTTGCTGACCCCCACTGGCGGTTTTGACTTCACATTGAAAGTATCTTCATTTTAAAAATACATGTAAATATCAATATTCACTGTTTTGTTTAAAATAACAAAATATTATTTATGCATTTGTAACTGCAAGTTAAATGCATTCATGTCCCTCTGAGATGAATTAAACATCTGAATGCCTAAATTTCTTGACTTATGCCTTCGGTTTAGGTTGTAATATTTACCTTCTTCTAAAGTAATGTGAAACTGATTTTTGTATATATATGTATGTATATATATATATATATATATAGTACTCGATATATTTGCATTTACATTTTGAATGTAATGCATTAAATGGGTTTAGTTTTCATGGTTATTAATGTATACAATTTCAGCAATAAAAATGTTCATTTTTCTAAAAAGGAAACAAATTAGTCGTTTATTTTAAGACACCTATCTTATTTTCTCTTGTATATTTAGAAAATGACTTTTAAAAAAAATGACTTCTTATCCGATTACTTGATTAATCAATGGAATAATCGTTAGAATACTCAATTACTAAAATAATCGAGAGCTACAGCCCTAATCGAATCCAAAATAATGTATATATAAATACACACACATAAATGTATATAATATTTAAATGTATACGTGTGAAATACTTCTATGTATAAATATATATTATTTATAAACACTTTAGATTATAAATAAATATTAATATTTTATATATAAATTAACATTTTTCTTAAATATATACATGCATATGTGTATTTATATTTACATAATAAACATACACAGTACACCCACGTTATGTAAACAAACTTTTTATTTTGGATGCAATTAATTATTTGACAGCCCTAGATTAAATAAAGCTGCACTTTATAGCAGAGTATAAACTGCAGTATAACCGTGTTAACATTATATTAAGTGTAGTTATTAGAGCTACTGTATACATTTTGTTAATTAAAAAAAAAAAAAACTGAAATGAAATGAAACTAAAGAATCGACGCAAATTGAATATCCACTTGTGCAAATGTACCTATTTGTAAATGTACCTTGCAAATGACCTTCCAACTGTCCTTATAGCTGCCGTGGGGTTTTTGGTGATCTCCAGTTCTGTCACTATGTCTGCACCATTTTTTCTGGGAAAAGTGATCGACACTATCTACACTAGCCCCCCAGAGGACTTCAGCTCCTCCCTTACGTCCCTCTGTATCATGCTAACAGGGGTCTTCCTCTGCGGTGGCGCTGCAAATGCTGCTCGTGTCTACCTCATGCAAATCTCAGGTAAAGTCTTAATCCAGATCATGTAAAACAATAAAGATACTTCATAGTGCAGTAGGGATTTGTTTTAAGGAAAATTTTGTGGTTTATACTTCCGTTCAAAAGTTTAGAGTCAATAAGATTATTATATATTTTTTTGAAGGAAATTCATATATTTAATCAGCAAAGGAACCATTAAATTAATCAAAAGTAAAAGTAAAGTTAAAATTTAAAATTAAAATTATTTCTGAAGGACCATGTAACCCTGAAGATTTAAAATTCAGCTGTGCTATCACAGGAATAATTAAAATGCAAACTGTTATTTTAAATTGTATTAATATAGTTGAGGTCAAAAGTTTACACACCTTGCAGAATCTGCAAAATGTTAATTATTTCACCAAAATTATTTTGCCAAAGTTTTCAGCCCCTGACTGTTAATGCATCATGTTTCCTTCTGGAGCATCAGTGAGCGTTTGAACCTTCTGTAATAGTTGCATATGAGTCCCTCAGTTGTCCTTAGTGTGAAAAGATGGATCTCAAAATCATACAGTCATTGTTGAAAAAGGGTTTAAATACACAAAAATGCTGAAAAACCAAAGAATTTGTGTGACCTGACAGATTTTTCTGAACAACAGTGAGCAGTTTAACTGTTCAGGACAAACAAGGGACTCATGAACAACTATCACTAAACAAAAAACATTCAGGTAACAACACAGTATTAAGAATCAAGTGTATGTATACTTTTGAACAGGGTCATTTTTATGTAACTATTAATTTCTTTTGTGGACTACATGTAAACGTCTTTTATGTGAAATATCTTATTCAGGTCTGTAATAAATAAAAAAATAACATGCATTTTGTATGATCCCTTTTATTTTGGTAAAATAATTAACATTTTGAGGATTCTGCAAGGTGTATGTAAACTTTTGACTTCAACTGTATTTCACAATATTACTGTTTTACTGTATTTTTGATCAAGTAAATGCAGTTTCGGTGAGGTTCTTATGAACCTTCTTTTAAAAACATTAAAAAAATCTTTAAAAATAATGTACATTTAATTGATTTGTTTTGTAATGCTTAGGTCTAGTTCAGTTTTCTTAAATTCATTAAAATCATTTCATCTGACTAATTATTAGGGATGCTCATTTTAACCGGTTAACCGTTAACCGACAGAAAGAATTTTGACCGATTAATACAATCAGTTAAACGGTTTAAAATGTCTTTTTTTCAGTAATTCAGTAATCAAAATATTTTAAAACGTTTTCTGGATGGTTAAAATAAAATGAAATTGCATTTTTTAGATAAATCGCGTAGGCCTATAACGTTAAGTCGCATTTTATTATTACATTCAGAAAGACCTGGTGTCGACGCGAAATATTTACAATACACTATAAACATAGGCTAGGCTATTTTAGTTCCCCTCACTCCACAAAAAATCCTTTCAATTTAACAGTATTTAGAAAAGAACAAGAATGAAAAATACAAGAAGCTAGGCGACACGCCAAAACGAAACCATTCAGGCTAAAGCGAAACTGAAACTAACATTGGGTCTCTCATACGACACAAATCCAAATGTCTCCGTATTCAAGATGTATTTGAATGCTAAAATATTATTTATTATGTAAACCTGGTTTTGTACTTCTCGCATTACAATATCCACATTAAAAAATGTTTGGCATAATATCACGGCAGTACGTTGATAACGATTAAGCAGTGTGATTTTTTTTTTTCCCCATATGTTTGGCTGATTGTGTGTGCGCGTGCGGCGCCGGCGCAATCACTTGATTTTTTCCTTCTAACAGGGGAAACGACTCTTTACAGATAATCGAAACTGTAAACGGTTTGCTGTTTGTAAAATAAAGAAAAATAGGATGCCGCTTTCAGCCGTCTTCCTTTCGCGCAGCACAAAAATGAACCAAAACTCTGCATACTAGCTACTTGTTGCACCTTTTTTGTTTGTTTGTTTTATTAAGTAAAAATATTTATCTTATAGGCCTATTCATTCATTATATATATATATATATATATAGCCTAGCTTTATGATGTTTTTCTCCATTCGCAGCAGCGCTGCAGGTGATGTGACGTGTCCATGTGAATCCTCATGTTCTGTTGTTTGCTGCTTTTTGCGCATGTAAAATTAATCCCGGAATTAATCGGTTAACAAGCGTCGGCTGTCGGTTAGAAAAATAACCGAAATGAACATCCCTACTAATTATGTTGACCAGCATGCATTTCTGTGCTTGCTCTTTAATAAGCCTTTCTCGACTTTCACAGGGCAACAGATTGTGCGAAAGTTGCGTGAATCCCTTTTCTCCTCGATTCTGAAGCAGGAGGTGGGATTCTTTGATAAGACTCGAACCGGCGAGCTCATTAACCGTCTTTCGGCAGACACGGCCATCGTTGGGCGCTGCCTCACTGACAACCTGTCTGATGGGCTGCGTTCCCTCGCCCAGGCAGGGGCTGGAGTTGGCATGATGGTGAGATGCGTGTGATAGTTTGACATTTTAGCAGCTAATTCCCTTTATCAATAGTACATTTTAACCACATTCTGGAATGTGGCATAACCACGTTCTACATTCTCCTTATATAAACACACCTGGCTCTCATTACTTCCTGATCTGTTTCTAAAAATAAAAGATACTGACGTCACTGCATTTTGATTTCTTTTAATGGTTCGTCATGGAACTTTACAGTATGTGTCTCATGTTTGAACTTCAGAATGTAGTTATATAATTAGTCATCACTAATTCAATTCTTGAACTTTCTCTTCCTCAGTTATATGTGTCACCTAGTCTGGCAGCTTTTGTGCTTATGGTTGTTCCACCTATTGCCTGCCTGGCTGTAATTTTCGGTAGATTCTTACGATCCATATCGAGGCGCACACAGGATGCGTTGGCAGAGGCTACACAGGTAAGAGGTCATGTTTCCTTTTAATGGTCCTTTATTGCATGTTTTATTGCGGATATGGAAGTAAGCCTTGGACAGCAATCATTTGATTCATTGCTCTATTGTAAGCATAATGGTGCAGAGTGGCCAAAAAATCCTTTTACTCTGTAGCTGCTCTGCATCTTCTAGTTGGCAGAAGAGAGGATCAGCAACATTCGGACAGTCCGGGCTTTTGGAAAAGAGCTGACGGAGGTGCAGAAGTATTCGGAAAAGGTTGACTATATTTTTGAACTGGCTAAGAAAGAGGCTGTGCTTTCTGCTGGATTCTATGGAGTGGTGAGATACTTATTTGTTGTTAATTGTTAATAAGTCAGTTTAAGATGATCTGTCTAGTACAGAAGCCCTCTACTTTTGCTCTGATGTTTTCATTTCTTTCACAGACGGGGCTGAGTGGAAATGTCATCATCCTGAGTGTGTTGTATAAGGGAGGTTTGCTGATGGCCAGTGAGGCCATGACTGTTGGGCAGCTCTCGTCTTTCCTAATGTATGCCTTCTGGGTGGGCATCAGCATTGCAGGTGAGGATGTTAGCTCACAGCAACTGAATATACACTACTGTTCAAAAGTTTGGGGTCAGTATGATTTTTTTTTTTTTTTTTTTAACTTTTCCTCAGCAAGGACACATTAAATTGATCAAAAACTGTTACAAAATATTTCTTTTTCAAATAAATGCTGGTTTTTTAAACTTTCTATTTATCAAGTAATCCTGAGAAAATGTTTTGCAGTTTGCACAGAAACATTAGGCAGCACAATGTTGTCAATATTAGAGATGTCACGGTGAGAAAATGTTTATACCAGTATATAAACAATAAAACCAGTATTACTGGCTGGGGTTTGACGCTTTCATTTTCACCATCAAATTTGTGATCTTGGTCTCATAATTTACAAGAAAATATAACTGTCTGTCACACTTGCATCTTTACATCTTTCACTAAAATTAAAACAAATGCTTAAATGGATTGATTATACTTCATGAAAAAAAAAACAACAATAAAACAGTACAATAAGTTTTAAATTAGCAAACACTGTGGAACTAAATAAATAAAAAGCAAATAAAAAAGCCTCCCACAATGTAGTATAACAGTAGGTAAACAGCAAAAGTCAACAGCCATCATCTCATCTCCTATTCACATAATTTTTTTGAAATCGCTTAATGAAATTCATTAACTGAAATCTGACACCTACTGCACTGTGCTGCAACTCTGATTTCTGAAGGAGTTTGTGACACTGAAGACTGGAGTAATGGCTGCTGAAAATGCAGCTTTGCCATCACAGGAATAAAACCGATTTTGAAATGTATCAAAATTGAAAAATTGTAATAATATTTTACAGTATTACTATATTTCTGTATCACGTTTTTTGTATTTACAAGTATTTCTTAACCCTAACCCTAATAACATTTATACTGTTAATACTGTTAATATTTGGAAAAAAAACAAAAACAAAAAAAAACTTACTGACCCCAATACTTGAACAGTATTTTATGCTCTTTGACATGCATGTTTTCTGATAACTTTTTAGTTTAGTCATGTCCTAGGCTTCATTTTCAGTTTCCACATGGGCTGGTTTACACGGAATTCACTTAATTTAGGTTATCTGGTCCCAAGGCACGCTTTATTATTTTTGTAGTCAGTGTGCAACATGAGAGCAGACGAAGAATAGGTTTCTTTCAACACATTTCTGTTGGGATTTCCCAACAAAACCACTTTTGTGGGGGTTGAGCATCTCACACTGGGCCTTATTCATGGGTAGAAACCTGTTTAGCTGTAATTTTTGCCTTGTGTAGAAGATATTAAAGCTTTTTAAACATTTTTCTGTTGATTAATTTAAGGTTTCAGCTCATTCTACTCTGAGTTGATGAAGGGGCTTGGTGCTGGTACTCGTCTATGGGAACTCATGGACCGAAAACCTGAATTTCCTCTCAATGGTAAATAGACATCCTAAAATACTGCCTAAAATGCACATTAGTTCCTATTAAAAACACTGTTCAAAACTTTTCATATGTAAACAGCAGTGCTGTAATTATCCTTCTGTTCTTTTTTCTTCTTTAGAGGGGCTTGTGTTACAACCAGAGCAGCTAAAAGGAGAACTGGAGTTTCGTAATGTGTGTTTTGCTTACCCAACGAGGAAAGATTCACCCATCTTCCAGGATCTAAGTCTGTCTGTGCCGGCAGGGTCAGTAATGGCAGTTGTAGGATCTAGTGGTTCAGGCAAATCCACACTGGTGTCACTTTTGCTCCGGCTCTATGATCCTGATTCAGGTGAGAACTGAAAGTAAAATAGTTGATAGTTTGTATATTGATAACCAAGATATAACAGCAGTGGAAAATGTATAGATAAATGTGTAGTTTTGATTTAAATGCAGGTGTGGTCACTGTTGATGGCCGTGATGTACGAGACTTGAATCCTTACTGGCTGAGGAGTCACATCGGTACTGTAAGCCAGGTAAAAATAAGCAGCCCGCAAAAAGAGTATAAGACAATCTCCTGCCTCAGTTTTACTAATTTCTGTGTGCGAATTTGTTTGTTGTAGGAGCCGGTTCTTTTCTCCTGCTCTATTGCTGAGAACATCGCTTATGGGGCGGCAGACCCAAGTCGGGTCACCGTAGAGGACATCTACAGGGCAGCGCAGATAGCCAACGCTCATGACTTCATCCGGGAATTCCCTAAGGGCTATGACACAGTGGTAGGAGAGAAGGGGGTACTGCTCTCCGGTATGGAAAAACCTCTGATACTTCAGTAAAATTCAAGGACAAATTTGTCTGTATGTAATTCACCTAACAATTTATCCATAACTACAATGATTTGTTGAACAGGTGGACAAAAACAAAGAGTCGCTATAGCACGAGCCCTGCTGAAGGTAATCCGTCTGTAGAACTACAAAATTAGTTCACTTCTGATAAAAATTTCCTGATAATTCCTAAATGTCATCCAAGATGTTCATGTCTGTCTTTCTTCAGTCAAAAAGAAATTAAGATTCCAGCAAGGTTAACATTTCAGGAGGAATAAGGGTCTTATATAGCAAAACAATTGGTCATTTTCTAAAAAAAAAAAATTTAGAAAGACATGAACATCCTGGATGACATGGGGTGAATTATCAGGAAGTTTTAATTCTGGAGTGAACTAATCGTTTAGTGAATTTTAAATATCTGTTGTTTACCGAAGGAACATTAAATCTATGTTCTCATACTTTTCACAGAATCCAAAGATACTGTTATTGGATGAAGCCACAAGGTAGGTGTTGTTTGAATACTTTTATTTATAAATTAACTGATAGATTAGAAGTAGCATACCAGTTAAAAAATTAATAACATTTAACTAACTCCTAAATCTTACATTATTTATATATACAGTACTGTGCAAAAGTCTTAGGCCACTAGTATTTTCACCAGCTAAAAATGGTTTAAAGTAAGTTATTTCTATCTTTTGCTGTAGTGTGTCAGTAAAAAATATTGGTTAACATTTCCAAACATTCTGTTTGCCATTAATTGTAATATTCTAGTGAGATTTTTGTTTGCACAAGGAGTCTGACAACAGCCAGTGTTCCACACAGAGATCTGATCTCACCATCATCCAGTCTGTCTCTGGAATGACATGAAGACACAGAACAAACTGAAACAGAGTAAATCCAGAAGAATTGTGGCAACATCTCCAGGATGTTTCAAATAACCTACCTGCAAAGCTACCTGAAAAACTATGCCCAAGTGCACATAGGGCAAAAGCTGCTTTAAACGCAAAGGATGGTCACATCAAATGCTGATTTATTTTAGTTAACAGAAGTTCATTGATAAAGAAAATCTATTTATGACATTGTTTTTGACAGCATCCTCATTTTATGTACCTAACTGTCTAAAAATTTTAACAGTACTGTAGCTTTGTAGGTGTAGGTCTCTTAAAGCATCTTGGAGATGCTGCCACAGTTCTTCTGAATTTAGTCTGTCTCCGTTTTTTCTGTTTTTTAAGACAGACTGGATTGAATGATGGAGAGATCAGATCTCTGTTTGCACAAGGAGTCTGACAACAGCCTGTGCTCCATACAAAAATCTCACTGGATTATTACAATTAATGGCAAAATGAATGTTTAGAAATGTAAACTGATATTTCCTACTGACACACTACAGCAAAAGACTGACTTTAACTGACTTTGAACCATTTTTAGCTGATGAAAATACTAGTGGCCTAAGACTTTTGCACAGTACTGTATGTGTGTGTGTGTGTATATGTGTGTGTATATATATATATATATATATATGTGTGTGTGTGTGTGTGTGTGTGTATATATGTGTGTATATATATATATATATATATATATATACATATATATATTTATTTATATTTATATATATGTGTATGTGTGTGTACTTATAATTATAAAGAGTTAACAATGTGTTACTTTAAAAGATGTGTTCTTAAGTTATGCATCAATTCTTTTACAATCATCTTTTTCTATTTCTAAAATAATTAACAATCACATTGACAATGTCATCATTACATTATCCTTTCAGGGTTGAAGGACAAGTCAAAGCCTCGACTTTATCTTGTGTCATTAATAGAACAGTACTGTACAATGTTTACGTGTCAACTTTGTTGCCATGATTATGTACAGAAAAAATTATTAAATTGTTAAAAACCACCTTTAGCCCAAGACTTGTAATCAAACTCTTTCTGTTAACTCCTTCATTAATTTATCCTGAGATGTACAATGCAGTTTACTTTAATTTTTTTTAACATTAACGTTGTTTTATGTTTGAAATCTTTAAAAACAGAAACCAAATTTGTTTCTAGACTAATGGCGTATGTCTTGATGAGAATAACTATATAATAAGACTTTCCCTGGTGTGTTTCAGTGCTCTGGATGCAGAGAATGAGTTCCTGGTACAGGAAGCATTAGAAAGGCTGATGGACGGCCGCACCGTGTTGATCATCGCTCACCGTCTCTCCACCATCCAGAGCGCAGACGCTGTGGCTGTGCTGGACCAGCACCGCGTGATGGAGATCGGCAGTCACGCCAAGCTTCTTTCCAACGACCAGGGGCTCTTCCGCAAGCTGATGGAGAAGCAGGCCTTCCTGCAGGCTGAGCAGAAACAGGCTCTCTTCAAATAGGAGAAACACAGACAACAAAGAGAATGCACATATTCAATCATGTTTAAAGGCTTTCAAATGTTTTATTGTGTTTTGAGCACTCTGAAAAGACTGAGACTGGAATGTGGCTATTTACCATAAACTGCCAAATAACTGGAAACCAGTTGTATACTGATCATTGTTAATTACAATGGCAGAAAGTCACAGCACACATGCTGTGGACATGATTTAATACTCATCCGAGTTGGAAAAACACTGCTTTTTAAATTGTTTTATGCCTTTTATGCCCAAGAAAAACAAATATATTTCAAAAAAAGCATGCTGGATGCTACTGATACTATTACTTGTAATAAATCACGTCAGTCCTTTATTAAGGAACAGGTACTAATCAGTTTATTGAAGTGTACCTAGGGTCTTAGTCATGAAACAGAGCAGAATGAATTTCTGTGTAAACTTTACATGATAAAACCAGTCCTAAGTAAACTGTTGCACTTGTTTCAATGGGAAAATTGACACAAGAATGATTAATTAAAACATTAATTCACTTCATGTACACAAATTCGTTCTGCATATGTTTCATAAGTAATAATGATAATGAAGTCTTTTGTAAGGGTGATTACAGAAACAATGGTGCTTCTGTCCTTTCTTATCACCTTTGGTAATGACACAGATGTCAGCAAATTGTGCCTAGATCATAAACCGCAAAGGTTTTACTGGGATGTAATCCAACTCCAACCCAGTTACAGTGCCACTGTTATTTGTCAGTGATGAAGATACTGTTTTAAAAGGAGCACCTGTATGGACCATTGTAAAAGAAAAAAGGATAGGTATTATTGTCTCAGTTGTATTTTGAGAACAGACATTATGACAGAGATATTTTAACTTTTACGTAACCTATATATATATATATATTTATATATGTGCCATTTGAATAAGATAAAAATCTATTCAGAATTTTAGAAGATTTTAATACTTAGTGTGGTAACTTATTAGGTTTCAGTTTGTGAAATGTATATGTTTGTTTGTTTATTTTCTATTGTTTTATCTGCACTATTAATAAATTACCTTGAAACATTGATTATTTAAAACTCTGTCCTGTTTTTGAGAACATATACAGTTGAAGTCAAAAGCTTAAATACACCTTGCAGAATCTACAAAATGTTAATTATTTTACCAAAATAAGAGGGATCATACAAAATGAATGTTTTTTTTTTATTTAGTACTGACCTGAATAAGATATTTCACAAAAAGATGTTTACATATAGTCCATAAGAGAAAATAATAGTTGAATTTATAAAAATTACCCTGTTCAAAAGTTTACATACACTTGATTCTACTGTTTTGTTACCTGAATTATCAACAGCTGTTTCTTTTTGTTTGGTGATAGTTTTTCATGAGTTCCTTGTTTGTCCTGAACAGTTAAACTGCCTGCTGTTCTTCAGAAAAATCCTTCAGGTCCCACAAATTCTTTGGTTTTCCAGCATTTTTGTGTATTTGAACCCTTTCCAACAATGACTGTATGATTTTGAGATTCATCTTTTCACACTAAGGACAACTGAGGGACTCATATGGAACTAGCACAGGAAGTTCAAACACCCACTGATGCTTCAAAAGGAAACACAATGCATCCAAGCTGGGGGGTGAAAACTTTTTGAATTTGGACATCAGGGAATTTTGTCTTCTGGGGAACATGTAAGTATCTTCTGTAGATCCTGAAGAGCAATACTAAATGTGAAGAAAAAATATATTTAGGCCAAATAAGGAAAATGTACACATCCTCGTTTACACCCCTGATTCTTAATGCATCATGTTTCGTTCTAAAACATCAGTGAGCGTTTGAACCTTCTGTAATAGTTGCATATGAGTCCCTCAGTTGTCCTCATTGTGAAAAGATGGATCTCAAAATCATAGTCATTGATGGAAAGGGTTCAAATACACAAACATGCTGAAAAAATAAAGAATTTCTGGGACCAGAATGGTTTTTCTGAAGAACAGCAGGCAGATTAACTGTTTAGGACAAACAAAGGGACTCATGAGCAACTAAACAAAAAAAAAAACACAGGATCATTCAGGTAACAACACAGTATTAAGAATCAAGTGTATGTAAACTAAATTCAACTATTATTTTCTCTTGTGGACTGTATTTAAATGTCTTTTATGTGAAATATCTTATTCAAGTCAGAACTAAATAAAAAGTAACATACATGTTGCATGATCCCTCTAATTTTGGTAAAATAACACTTTGCAGATTCTGAAAGATGTATGTAAACTTTTGACTTCAACTGTAAATGATTTTAGCTGCCAAAAGAGGGTGCTGTTGCCAGTTAAAAATAAATGACTAGCTATTTTGGAAACCTAGAGTGATGGAACAGTGAGTTCAACGAAAGAGGTAAAAACTCAAACAGAACTGGATCTACTGTGTAAAGAACTTAATATTGTAATCTATAGTCTGTTTCAAATAGTTATTGTCTCTATATTGCACTACAATATTATCACTATATGATTTTTACTACAACTAAATAGTGAAGTGATTTGATTAATTACCCTCATTGTGTCCCTCTCTTAACCTCAGAAACTGAATCACACTGATTAAGCAGAAGCAGAGAGATTGTAACTCATTGGTGTGTTGTTTGCTGAAGCAGTAAGCTGCTTACCCTCAGTGACTGGCTATAGCCTTCATTGACTCAGTCAGCTCGACATAAGCTGTAGGGCCAACTATGGCAGGATATCTGCTTGCACAGACACGGGCCTCTTTTGAGTAAAGCATGCAGAGCAGACACACACCTCCCTGCACTGGAGAAAAAAAAATATCATAATCAGCATTTTTTATCTTGTTTTCTTATAAAAATATCTAAAAAAAATCTTGAGAAACAGAACTTATTTTCTAATTTTAAAACGTATATTTTCAAAGAATACACACTATTGAGTTGAATATAGAAAAATAAACATAAAGGGAAAATATAAAATATACAAGCTTAAAAATGGCACAACAAAAAAAAACTGTAAATAAATAACTCTCGCAAATACAAACCTGTCAAGTTATCAATGAAACGAAATAAAACAAAGAGGATATTACGTAGGCTCAACACTTTAATTAGCTTATCTTGACTATGTTTACAATTTTTGCAAATATGTTTGGCCGGAGAGCTGTTTTTATAACGTCATTCTAGACAATGAGTCACTTATTAGCTTGTAAAAACAGCTTCTAATACAGTTAATACTATTGTCGATACTGTTTTGCTTCATCAACCCTGCGCAAACTATATTAAAATAATGCTATCAAATACTGGCTGCGCACAAATTCTCTAAACGTGCTATTTTGTAACTGACAGAAATATAAAACGAAGCACCATGTGGGAAAAGGCTAGTAGCAAAATCAGTTCCGCCCCCGCACCATATAGAGCTCATGCCGGGGCCTGGAATGATGACTATCAAACCATATAAGGAGAGTCATGCTCACTACGAACCTGGAGACAGTGGGAGACACGCCGCTTCACTAGGAAGTCACCCCTCGCTTACCCCTCTACGGCCTAATATGGTTGAAGGATGGGGAAAACTCCAAGTGAACATACAGATATCCTCAATAGTGCGCATGGGGACAAACACGAAGAGTATATAAGGTTTTCATGGGTCAGTCAGTCCGTGACTGGATCCATCAGCGGTTGTGTTCTGCACTGAGCTTCATCACAGAAAGGTAAGACCCATGCGCTACTAGTGAGTGTAGTTCCGCTGACTAACAGAAAAAACTTTTATTTAATGCGAGGCAACTAACATTTTATTTGAAGACAAAATGATACATGAAACAAGATGATACGATATAGATTGTGTTCGCAAGAAGTTATAAGACAACCTTGCAAAAGTCTGTTTCATTAATTAATTCATTACAGATGATTTGTATACTTTGAAGTTGTCACTTGCGGTGTTGATTATTTGTATGCTTTATGTGACAGCATGCAAGAATCATATATTACAAAATATATTTGTACTTCTGTAAAATATTAGAACTATCACACTTCTAAAAATTCGATAGATTTATGACAAAATGCTAACTTAAAATATTACGGTAACACTTTATTTTAAGGTGTCCCTGTTACACGTTACATATACTTACTAATATAATAACAATAAATTATGCATAATTACATGGAAGTACCCTTAGGCCAAACCCTAATCCTAACCTTAACCATATGTAGTTAAATAATATTACTCCGTACTTAAATGTATAATTAGACTGTAACAAGGACACCTTAAAATAAAGTGTAACCAATATTACTTTCTCACTGCACTCACTTGGTTATCGAGTTGGATTAATTGGTCGCAATATGCACAGCCTTACCCTTGTTGTATACTGTGAAAAAAAAATTACATTTCATTGTAATTGTTGCCTTAAATTTAAATAAATAAATAAATAAGTTACCTGCTATCATAAGTGCAGTCATCATTGCTCCTTTTTAAACACTTTAAATTTCATTACTGATTAATGAAATAAAGTTTAGAACTCTTAGAAAATGAGTCATGAAACAGATTAAAAATTCATGAAACAAAGTTCAAAGGACAGAAAATATTATGCTTCTATACTGTTAAATTAATGGAAATAAAGATGTTATGATGAAAACAATTTTGCAGTGAATAAACTGCATTGTAGAATCACTTAATTCAGTTTATCTTTTTGCATAAAACTGCACCCAATCCAACATTTGTAACACTGGACCGCAAAACCAGTCATAAGGTTTATATAAGATTTAGATTTATATCGTTCATCTGAAAGCCAAATAAATAAGCTTTCCATTAATGTATGGTTTGTTAGGATAGGGCTGTATTTGGCCGAGACAAAACTATTTGAAAATCTGAAAACTGAGGGTGCAAAAAAAAAAAAAAATCAAAATATTGAGAAAATCCCCTTTAAAGTTGTCCAAGTGAAGTTTTTAGCAATGCATATTACTAATCAAAAATTAAGGTTTGATATATTTACGGTAGGACATTTACAAAATATCTTCATGGAACATGATCTTTACTTAATATCCTAATGATTTTTGGCATAAAAGAAAATCAATTTGGCAATTGCTACAAATATAGCCATGCTAATTTTGTGGTCCAGGGTCACATTTGTCAATGTTCTCAAGAAAATGTAACTATTTTACAAGGTGGTGATTTTCATACGGAAACATGATTTTTAGAAATAAAGCATGGTGGTCAACCCTAAACCTAACCATCAGTGGGTGAATGAGATTCCACAAATACATAAAATAAGCCACTGAAACATAAAATAGTTAGAAACTGCCATGACAGCATGCGGATATTTTCCTCATTAGACTCCATCAAGATGTGTGACGACGACGAGACTACCGCCCTTGTGTGCGACAACGGTTCAGGCCTGGTCAAGGCTGGCTTTGCCGGTGATGACGCCCCCAGAGCCGTCTTCCCCTCCATCGTTGGTCGCCCCCGTCACCAGGTTTGTTCAGCTGAATTTTGCCCTTTGTAAAGATCATTCGCATGGATAATCTTAGACTACTGAAACACTTAAAATGTTGTGACATTAAAAACACCTTTTTTCTTTTTCCAGGGTGTCATGGTGGGTATGGGTCAGAAGGACTCATACGTAGGAGATGAAGCTCAGAGCAAGAGGGGTATCCTCACTCTGAAGTACCCCATTGAGCACGGTATCATTACCAACTGGGACGATATGGAGAAGATCTGGCACCACACCTTCTACAACGAGCTCCGTGTCGCCCCTGAGGAGCACCCAACTCTGCTGACTGAGGCCCCTCTGAACCCCAAGGCCAACCGTGAGAAGATGACCCAGATCATGTTTGAGACCTTCAACGTCCCAGCCATGTATGTGGCCATTCAGGCTGTGCTGTCCCTGTACGCTTCTGGCCGTACCACTGGTGAGACAATTGTTGCACTCCCAATAATTATATATGCTGAAGATCAAATTTACAAATTATTTTATTGTATATAACAAGCTATTTTTTTCCTCACCTCCTTTTTTTCTGTTTAAGGTATTGTGCTGGACTCTGGTGATGGTGTGTCCCACAATGTCCCCATCTATGAGGGTTACGCTCTGCCCCACGCCATCATGCGTCTTGATCTGGCTGGTCGCGATCTGACCGACTACCTCATGAAGATCCTGACCGAGCGTGGTTACTCTTTCGTCACAACTGGTAGGAAAATACAGTTTGACCATTTCACACTCATTTCTGTGTTGGTTTCTAAATTACGTTTTAAAATACATTATTAAGTTATTTTAATTTGTAATAATATTTCACAGTTTTTGGATTTTACAAACTTTTGAACGGAATGTGTATCAGCCAATATTGGATAATTGTGCATACTCACAATTTCCCTATTTTTTTTGTAAAACACTTAATCTTTAATAATTTAATGATACCTTTTAAGTGTAATTTTAAGCAAATCTCAAAATGAATATTAATTTTTCATAGTCTACATTATAATAGTTTGATGCGTAAATTTACTTCTGTAATTTAAAACAATTTTAGTTCATTTTTAGTTTTATTTTTAATATATTTAGTAGTGCCATCGATTAATCGCATCTAAAATAAAAATTTTATCTAAAATGTGTGTGTACTGTGTATATATCAAGACACACATGCAGTATATATTTTATACTGAATATATTTCTAAAAAATATTTACATGTATTTACATGCGTAATTTATATTCATATATATATATATATATATATATATATATATGTAAACAACATTAATTGTTTGACAGCACTAATATTCAGACAAAATAGTATATCATTTTAAGATACACAATGTATCCATTACCATCAATAATATAATATTTTCATGATCATAATACTACATGAAAATAACTATTGGCTTGTCAGTATCAGCAAGAGTTCTATTATGGTGCATCCATTTGTTATTTGTTATTAACCACTGACTCTGTTTATAGCTGAGCGTGAGATTGTCCGTGACATCAAGGAGAAGCTGTGCTATGTGGCTCTGGACTTTGAGAATGAGATGGCCACTGCCGCCTCTTCCTCTTCCCTGGAGAAGAGCTACGAGTTGCCCGACGGTCAGGTCATCACCATTGGTAACGAGCGTTTCCGTTGCCCAGAGACCCTCTTCCAGCCTTCCTTCATTGGTGCGTAAAGACAAACACTGTTAGTGTTGAATTTTCCTTACAGATTTTAGTTTTATTAACAAAGTGTTTCTAAACAGGTATGGAGTCTGCTGGCATCCATGAGACCGCCTACAACAGCATCATGAAGTGCGACATTGACATCAGGAAGGATCTGTATGCCAACAATGTCTTGTCCGGTGGTACCACCATGTACCCAGGTATTGCTGACCGTATGCAGAAGGAGATCACTGCTCTGGCCCCCAGCACCATGAAGATCAAGGTAATGCATCTGTGCTTATTCTTTACCATGATGCCGTTCCTCACAATGCATCACTAACCTGTTCTCTTGTCTCTTTTATTCTGACAGATCATTGCCCCACCTGAGCGTAAATACTCTGTATGGATCGGTGGCTCCATCTTGGCTTCCCTGTCCACCTTCCAGCAGATGTGGATCACCAAGCAGGAATACGATGAGGCAGGCCCCAGCATTGTCCACCGCAAGTGCTTCTAAATCTATCATCTGCATCTCTTTGCTGTGGAATACGCAATAATGGAGAATACATTCATCACTATGGGACAGCTTTGGTACAGATTTATTTTGTATGCACGTGTTACTCGGAACACACCCTGGATTATCAAGCAGGAACACGATGAGGCAGGCCCCAGCATTGTCCAAACAGACACAATCAAGATCCAGAAGACCAATATACCATGTCATCTATCACAAGACTGTAATCTGTACATAAATAATCATTAATTTATTAAAGTCCATTATTTGGTATTTGGTTTTTGTGCCGTGTTTATATTAATAAATTGTTCAACTGCAGACTTGAGCCTATTGATCTGGAGTGTTGCTGAAAAGGAAATCAGTATTTTCTTGTTAAAAAACATAATTATGTTCTAATAATTATTTTCTAATTACACATAATACAGTCACATTTGTAGAAGAGTTTGCTTAGTGTACGAATTATTTACATTTATAAAGATTGAAGTCAACAAATGGTCACACATGGACATTTAACCCTTCCACTATTCCACTAAAAAAAAAAAAGTGAAAGTCGAACTCTGACCTCACAGCAATGTGCTGCATTTGCTTCTTAGAAAACTAGGGTGGGATCCTGATCGGTCAAATCGAGTAAGTAATCAAATAATAATAATAATAATAATAATAACAACAATAAACAATGGTTCAAATTCCTAAAATGTACATGGTTTGAGATTTCTTGAGGTAATTTAATACAAATAATTTATTTTAGTTTTGTGAAAACAGGGTTTGGTATGGAAGGCCCAATACAGACAGACAGACAGACAGATAGACAGACAGGTAGGTAGGTAGACGGAAAGACAGATAGTTCAACCGATTGATAGATTGACCGATAGACAGACAGACCAACAGATAGACCGACAGAGAGATAGATAGATGATAGATAGATAGAGAGATAGACAGACCAACAGATAGACCAACCGACAGATAAATAGTCATTGGTGTATATTTTTTTCTATTTAAACATCAGATGATAGACAGACAGACAGACAGATAGATAGATAGATAGACAGATAGATAGATAGTCATTGTGTATATCTTAATCTATTTAAACATCAGATGATAGACAGACAGATAGACAGAAAGACAGATTGATAAATAGACAGACCAACAGATAGACCAACCGACAGATAAAGTCATTGGTGTATATTTTATTCTATTTAAACATCAGATGATAGACAGACAGACAGACAGATAGATAGATAGATAGACAGATAGATAGATAGTCATTGTGTATATCTTAATCTATTTAAACATCAGATGATAGACAGACATACAGATAGAGACAGACAGACCAACATATAGACCGACAGATAGATAGATAGATAGATAGATAGATAGATAGTCATTGGGTATATATATTAAACATCAGATGATAGACAGACAGACAGAAAGACAGATAGACGAGATAGACTGACCGACAGATAGTCATTGTGTATATTTTAATCTATTAAACATCAGATGATAGATAGACAGACAGACCGACAGATGGATAGATAGATAGATAGATAAACAAAACAATGACGATACAGCTGTTACTATGGTTACTTTCTCCGCAATTGCTCGCTAACCTATATTTAGCACAGTGTAGCCATGAGCGTTTGCTCAAAAGTTATAAATAGTTATACTTTCAAAAAACAATACTTTTAAGGCCTCCTGAACCTTTTCTTTGACCTCCTTTGGGAGGTCAAGCTTTAACGGTAGACAACACCTGTTGATGTCTTCTCGTGATTTCCAGCGCCTTTACCACAGGGCGGAGCTACAACCGTGTTTTACAAACCAAGCTTGACGTCTGCAGACAACAAGCGCCATCTGTTTACCATCTCGTCCCTTCCTGAATCAAAACGGTAAGTAAATACATTATCAAAAACAGCTCAGAATAATGCTGAAAGGTGTTTATGTGCAAATCAACATTCAACTAGCATCCGCTCACCGCTGTCACATGATCATTCGCTTCAAATACTTGTCGACGTTGGAATGCACCTTTGACATCTATGTAAACTACTAACTATACCGGCGCCGAAACATTAGATTTCGTTCAAGCAGTCCTTGCGTTACACGCTAATATTTAACGTTGACTACTTACAGTATAAAGCTCTTTCGTTTAGTATGCTCTGTTCAGCATACTGTCGATGGCAACACATATGAAACGTATTATAAATTACAAATGTCTCTCCCTTATTTGTGTTTTGGATTAGCGAACTGAATTACTTAAGTAAACATTCATGTTAACATCCTCTTATAAACCCCAATATGCAAATGCGCTAAGAGGTTCAGAGAGCTCTGAGGTGACGCCATAGTTTAAGTAGGCGTGTACTTGAAGGGGGCGTGACGAAGGAGCGCCATTCACAGCTGGCCAGCGATTGGCTTTAGCTTGCCTAAATAGAATTCTGTTTCCATAGTGATTTGGTTTAAATGTCTGGCGCGAGAGGTGGGCGGATTCAGAATCTACTTCTCTATAATGTACAGTTTATCTTTTTTTTCTGCAGTCGAACGATAGTGAAATATGGTGACGAAGCGAATTAGGTCCGAATACATGAAGAAATTTAAAGATCCGAAATGGGACACTTACTCAAAATGTTATGAGGATTTGCTAAAGTACAGATTGTCAAGACGGCTGTTGGAGCAAGCGCACAACCCCTGGTTTTGGGGAGAGTGGGGGAGCGACACAGCCTCCAGTGGTAAATCTACTCCTCTAAGCCGGAATAAAGTTGAACCTGAGAGGCTTCATGATGAAAAACCAGAACGATCTACATGTGTGACACCAGAACCACCAGCTGAACCAGAACCACAGGCAGAAGTACAGGACAGACACGCTGCAGACACCAGTAAGTCCCGAGATACAGGCGAGATATTTTTTTATATTTTTCTCTTTTATTATTTTTTATATTTTTTATAAAAAATAAAATAAAATAAAACAAAATAAATACATTTGAATAACTGAAAAAAGTTACTGATTTCAGTAATTACAAATCTGAAACTAAAATAAAAATAGAAATATACATGAAAAAATAATAAAAATGACAAAAGCACATAAAATTACAAAAATTTAAACTAAAATAAAACCTGATAACATAAAAAGAATAGTTTTGTCTAATATTTATATTTACCTGCACTGACATTTAAAAAATACTATTTATGTGAATTTCTATTTTTCAGATTTTTATTGATTTTACAGCTAAATCACTTTATCTTATTGAAATATGTACATTAACACAATTTAGCATCATTTGCTAAATAATGTTCAAAACACAATGGAAAATGAAATGGCAGGTCACAAGGCTTATTGAAAATTACTTTAATACACTCTTCAAAATGTCAAATTCCATGCCGTTTTTTGTCTTTTCTCAACAGAGCTAGTTACTGGAGTTGCTGAGCAGATTCATCAAGATGGGGAGGAAGAGAGAGCCAGAGAAAGCTCTCCTGCTCTCAACCCAGAAACTGACACGCAGATCCTGAACACCCCAAAGAGTAAACGCCGCTCCTCATACAAGTATTCAAGATCGAAGGTCAAACCTCATGCCACCAAAGACCCTGAAAAAGAGAACCGTCACCCTTTTGCCCTGTATGGTGCAGGAGAGAGGCAGACAGATATGGCTTCCAAGAAAACCCATAATGTTGGTCCTGCAGCATCAACCGCAGAGGTGAGGATCCTTTTAGGAAGGATACCATATAATAAGAGAGCATCGACCATCTACTGGGGAAAAAAATAGTATTATAATAAAAACTATTACAGTTTGCTTAAAGGAGTAGTTCACCTCCAGAACAAAAATTTACAGATAATTTACTCACCCAGTTGTCATCCAAGATGTTCATGTCTTTCTTTGATCAGTCGTAAAGAAATTATGTTTTTTGAGGAAGACAATTCAGGTTTTTTTCCCATATAAAATCATCCTAAATCGCTGCAGAAGTACCGACCCAGTGTTTACAAACTGAAAATGCAAAGAGGATCAAACACCCTTTACAAAAAAAGGTAAAACAGCGATATAGGACGATTTTGAAGTTAGAGAGAAAATGAGATGGTAGTCTTTCGACATACCCTAACTGTCATGAACCGGAATACACAGAGTTCACACAGAGCTAGACAAGATGAGCGTTTGAGGTTAAAAAGTATGTAAATTGTAATTGTTTTTTAGAAAATAACAGATAAGACCCTTCTTCCTCGGCTGGGATCGTTTAGAGCGATTTGAAGCTGCATTTAAACTGCATTTTGAAAGCTCAAACTCGGGGGCACCATAGATGTCCACTATATGGAGAGAAACCCTGAAGAAAGACATGAACATTTTTGATGACAAGGGGGTGAGTAAATTATCTGTGTCTAGTCTCTTTAGATGGAGATGAACAATTACTTGCTTAGTTTTCATCATTGGAACTTTAAAAGGATAGTTTATCCAAAAATGAAAATTCTGTCATTATATTACTATTATTTTAAAGGAATGTCTTTAAAGTCACTATGGTCCAATCCAGTTTTGTAAGTAAATCATGACAGAATTTAAATGTTTGGGTGAAATATACCTTTAAAGGGTTAGTTCAACCAAAAATGAAAATTCTGTCATTAATTACCCGCTCCAAACCCTTAAGACTTTTGTTAATCTTGGAACACAAATGAACATATTTTTAATGAAATCTGGGAGCTTTCTGAACCTTCATAAACAGCAATGCAACTGAAACATTCAAGGCCCAGGAAGGTAGTAAGGACATTGATAAAATAGTCCCATGTGACATCAATGGTTCAACCTTAATTTTATGAAGCTATGAGAATACTTTTAACATAAAGAAAACAAAAAATAATGACTTTATTCAACAATTTCTTCTCTTCCGTGTCAGTCTTTGGCACACATTCACGAGAGTACCACGACGCATCTCTCAAAGACTAACATGGAAGAGAAGAAATTGTTGAATACAGTCGTTATTTTTTGTTTTTTTTCCACATAGAAAGTATTTGTGTATCTTCATGACATTACAGTTGAACCACTAATGTCATATGGACTATTTTAATGATATTCTTACTACCTTTCTGGGCCTTGAATGTGCTAGTTGCATTACAGTCTATGCAGAAAGCTCTTGGATTTCATCAAAAATATCTTAATTTGTGTTCCGTAGATGAACAACGGTCTAATGGGTTTGGAACAATTTTTATTTTTGGATGAACTGTCCCTTTAAGTTCTCATTTGCTTATTGTTATTAATGCATACTTCATGCAGCATTTCTTCTGTCTAGATCCATGAGTCAGCATTGCGAGCAAAAACCAGACGGGAGGTGGAAAAACAGATGAAGAGATTTGACAAACAAAGAGCCAGATCTGCTGACTTTGAAAAGAACAGAAATAAGGTTGTCCCCGAATTTAACCCCTGGATGACTGAGTACATGCGCTGCTTTTCAGCTCGTTCTCGGTAGTATTGTTTTCTGAAATCCTTTGAAAACGTCAGTGACTATTTAAACCTCTCAGGCTAAACAATCCAAAACACTTCACATGATGACTGCCGCATCTCTCCCGTCTTCCAGAATGGGCCAATGAATTAAACTCAGATTAAAACTCAAGGTTTTTTAGGGGTTTATTTACACCATGGATATGTTGCATTTACTGGTACATATCAAACATGAAAACACAATCCATTGATGCTGCAGGGCAAATTGTCAAACAATCATATGCCTTGTTGCATGATTTTAGTAGGGTTGGGTAGATTTACACGCCATGAGATTTACCAGTGTCTCTTTACACGCTTAGCCAATGACTTAAAAGTGTTCAGCAATTGTCAGACAATTATAGACATATAATGTGATATATTGTAATGTTGTGTTATCTACACTGTGTTAATAGTTAGGTTTAATGTAAAGAAAGTAGTTTACATTTGTAGTTTATAGCGATCATTTGCGCCAACATGAATCTTAATTAAATAGTCTCACACTGACAGACATTTTATTAATATCTGCTGTATTTGATATGAGATGTATTATATTGTACTTGTACATTTACATTTATGGTGCATTCCATGTGGTATCATGTCAGAACAGTAATGACATTACATTATGTAAAAAGTCACTGGTATCTGAAGCATGAAACGTTTGAATGAGATCATACACAGCAAGCAATTCCAGCTGTTCATCATCAAGCATAACATTCATTCAGTGTGATGTTATTTGGTTTGTAGTAGCACTCAGGTATTCCTTGTTGCATTTAATGTAATTTATTATTGAGAAATAATAATATTGGGATATTTGTACACTTTATATAAGGTTATTGAACTAATTTTGACTATAAATATTTTTAGTTCAGCATCTCTGAACAAATGTACAGGTATTTTTTTCCACATCATATCTTGATAGTGATTTATGTCATGTACTATGTGAATAGTGTTGGTTTTAGTAAAAGAATAATGAAGCCATAATGTTTATGAGCTACATTAATATGATTAATATCCATTCCACTGTCTGTTATGGAAGCAGTTTTGAAGGGTATTAAAGTTTAAGCGTTTAGATTACTGCCTGTGAGATGTGTTTAAATGTGACAACACTTTCTTTATGAGGACACGGTCTGGTAGTAAATGTGTCAGTTTTCAGTCTTAAAGGATTAGTTTACTTCCAGAATAGAAAAAAATCCTGTTAATTTACTCACCCCTGTGTCATCCCAGATGTTCATGCCTTTGTTTCTTCAGGAAAACATTCCAGGATTTTTCTCCATATAATGTACTTCAATGGGGATCAGTGGGTTAAAGGTCTAAATTGCAGTTTCAATGCAGCTTCAAAGGGATCTACACAATCCCAGCCAAGGAATAAGAGTCTTATCTAGCATAACGATCAGTCATTTTTTTAAGAAAAATATAAATGTATATACTTTTTAACCACAAATGCTCATCTTGCTTTAGCCCAACCGGAAGCAGTGACCTAGTGTTTACAAAGCGAACGTGCAAAAAAAGTCAAACACTATTTACAAAAAAGGAAAAACGATGTCAGATGATTTTGAAGTTGGAGGAGAAAATAAGAAAATAAGTTTTTCGCCCTAACCCACCTTTTTGAGCCTAAGTACACCGACAAAAAACTAACCATGCGTGACTTTTAAGGCCCGTTCACAATAACGGTAACTATAATTACAACCACAACTATATCTGCGTTTACACCAGTGTCAATAACTGTCTGGTTTTGTTGCATTTACATTAGAGGTCTTCACGGAGGACCCGAGACCCGAGGACCCGGGACCCGTACGGGTTCGGGTCTATATTTGAAATGGTCAGCCGGGTCCGGGTCGGGTCCCAATTTATTACCTCGGGTCCCGGGTCTGTTTAACATTTGTGTGTAATACCCAAATCGATCGGAGAACACCGCACCCGCCAGTGATTAGTGTCGGTCAGCACTTTGCGTGTGTTTTGTAACTTGCAACTTGTAAAATTATGATGAGAAAAGTGTGAGCGGGAAATAAGGTGGGGGAAAAAAACGAAGTTAGTACTGCAAGCGGACGGTATCAAGCTGTCTCATGTGAATTCCTCCTTTAAGCTTCATAAGATTAACCAGGTGGAGCTTTAAGCATATGTTTTGTATTGTTTCCTTTTACTGAAGAAGAGACGCACCTATTGAACATGCACGATGGTGCAGTGCAGTCGGCTTTGTGTATACCCACTTCTAAATCCACTATGATGCGCATCATTCAGTAGTGTCTTGCATTAGCCAAAATCATGACAGTCGACCACATAATATCTTATCCAATTGCACGTGAATAAATACAAATACTCCATAACATCAAGACCGTGGCGCCGGCCTCCGTGAAAATATGATTGCGCCCGCGCCCGCTTCGTCCTGCTTCTTGACAGAAATGCCGCCTGCATGCGCGAGAGTGGTAACATGATAATTAATTGTTGATTACTAATTTGAATCAGTACATTATAACGAAAATAATACCTTAAATAAATTAAGAGTTCTTACTTCTCCAGACACCACTACACCACTGCGCACGCAGTAAAGTGTAACGCACTTCTTGTTCTGTGCGTTTTTTGAACAAAAAAAAAATGCTCCAAGCTGGAATAATGAATAAATTAAGAAGGTTCTTTCACTCGGCAAGAAAGAGGAACAGCCTAAAATGGACGAAAATGTTAGTGTTAAGGAGGATTGATCACAGTCAGGGCTACTAACAGTAGGTAAGCCAAAAAGTTTTTTTCGCAACTTGTTTATTGACTTGTTAGCAGTTTGCTGTGCAATATGTGCCGACCGGGTGCAGTCGGGTCTCTGTCTTCCTAGCCGGGTCCGCGTCGAGTCCGGGTAGTAAATTTAAGGCATTTCTCGGGTCTGCACGGGTTCGGGTCCCGCTATAAATTAAATACGGGTCCGGGTCGGTTCCGTGCAACAAATTTACGGGTCTCTTCGGGTTCGGGTACGAATTTTTGGACCCGTGAAGACCTCTAATTTACATTGTCCTCAGCATGCACGTTTCGAGCGCATCTAAACAGTGAATCTAGCGTAAACTATCTGATCTCTATGGTCAATGTAGTGAAATAAAAACAATACGTACTCTTTTCTACTGCAACTTCTAAGGAGGCAAGACGATGTTGTCCAAGCTAGCGCTGAATTCCTGAGGTAATTTTACGTTATATGTTTCTCTGTTTGCTGTGCAATGTCTGCTTCTCTACAATGTCGCCTGCTATTTTAAATACACAAGCCCTTGAAATTTATAAGAAGTCTGTGTTTTATCATTCGTCACCATAAAAAAATCGTTCTAAGGTGATCCCAGAGATATTGTTCCCCTGTATCCTTATTGTTATAGTCGTGGTGTGAACTCTGCTATTCTCCTACATTTTGAAAATATTTTTAGAACGTTATCTGTGTAGTTATAGTTATCGTTATCTTGGGCCTTTACAATGTGATTATGTATTGTGTGACGACGCGTATGCGCATTGTGGTTAAAAAGTATATAAATTTTAGTTTTTTTTTTTGGTTTGTTTTTCGTTTGGCCAGATAAGTCCCTTATTCCTTGGCTGGGGTCGTGTAGAGGTCTTTGAAGCTGCATTAAAACTGTAATTTGGACCTTCAACCTGCTGAACCCTATTAAAGTCCTCTGTATGGAGAAAAATCCTGGAATGTTTTCCTCAAAAACCTTAATTTCTTTTCAACTGAAGAAAGAAAGACAAAGTCATCCTAAAGGAGAAGTCCACTTCCAGAACATCAATTTAGAGAATGTACTCACCCCCTTGTCATCCAAGATGTTAATGTCTTTCTTTCTTCAGTCGTAAAGAAATTGTGTTTTTTGAGGAAAACATTTCAGGATTTCTCTCCATATAATGGACTGCCCTGAGTTTGAACTTCCAAAGTGCAGTTTAAATGCGGCTTAAAACGATCCCACATGCGGTTGTAAACGATCCCAGCTGAGGAAGAAGGGTCTTATAGCGAAACAATCGGAATTTAAATACTTTTTAATCTCAAATGCTCATCTTATCTTGCTCTCCCTAAATTCATTTGTTACCCCACTGCCTTAAAATTTTAAGTTTAGTCAACTCAAATATGTATAGTCAACTCAAAATGTTAAGTTGTACTAAGTCACAACTTAGATATTTGTGTTGACTAAACTTAAAATTTTAAGGCAGCTGGGTAACAATTATTTTTTAAAGTTATATTTTTGGGCTTTTTTTACTTTATTATTCAGATAGGACAGTAGAGAGATGACAGAAAAGTATTAGGTAGAGAGAGAGGAGTGGCACCTTGAAACGGGAATCGAACTCGGGTCTGTATATGTCGGCGCACTAACCACAAGGCTATCGGCACCGACAGAATTATTTTATGTTAACACCACAATTTTTTTTTACAGTGTTGGATGACATAGGGGTGAGTAAATTATAAGGAAATTTTCATTCTGGAAGTGAATTTCTTTAACATTTTAACTGGTTTCTGTGAATGATATGTTAATAAAACAACATTTTTCCTAAGTTTATCATGGTTGTAAAAGTAGTTCTCATGTTTGTAGGTAAGGATAGTTTGTTCACAGGCTTGCTGCAGTAATATTTGGAACTCTGTTCTCACTTATGCACAAGGCAGATTTTTATATTGCCAACTCATTACAGCATGCTATTCCTAGACATCAGGATTCTGCGAGCCTGCCAAGTCCTCATCTGTGTGTGTCAGATCCAAAAAGCAATTTAAATGTCTGTCAGTGTCACCTTATTCACTTTATCTGAATGAGTTTTATGATTTACTTTTTTTATTTTTTAAGAAACTGTTGCATGAAGAAAGCTGGTCAGAGAGTTTTACACAAATTACACTGATTTTACAAACACTGATTTTACATTCAGCAGCTAAATTGCCCATTTGATTAGGTAAGTTCTGAATCAGATTTTTTATTCAGATGCAATTCTTTACATCAGTGCTACAGATTGTATGTTTTAATCTATTTTATTTATTCATTTTATTTCATTTTGAGGTCAATGTAAAGTGTAGAGACAAGATTAATGAAAAATGAGCCAACTACCATTCAGTGCAGTGTTAAACATGACTATTGGCAATCTGTCCCATTTTATATTTTTACAAACATAAAAGCTTGATATAAAGACATAATGACAAGCATTATGAAGAAGTCCAAAATGATTTATCATTAATTTTCGGTGCAAGCTTTTTTGAGATATGTCCATTTAAAATGTATAGAGAACAGGGGACAAGTAGAGTAAAAATAAGAAAATACATTTTCTCAAAAAAAAAAAAAGAGAGAGAGAGAGAAACCACAACACAATCTAATTTCGAAAACAAAGAAACTGGTTTAAACACATTAGTGTCATTCCAACAGACAACTAAAAATGGGATTGTAGCACAAAAATGCTTTACAATAAATATAGAGCATGTAACACTGATTTTGAAGCTGTTCATACTGACAATGTATTACAGTGCGATATGAAGGTAGTATGCACCGGCCCTTAAATTTTGCATTCTGAATGTAAATTATAATACAAAAACAAAGACTTCTTGACATAAATGTCAAAAATTGTCTTTATGAAACATTCTAGTATCCTTTCCTAAAATACTAAACAGACATGGAAAAAAAATAAAAAGCAAACAATGTGATAATGTGCGATAAACTCCATTGATAAGACTTACAGGCGCGTGCCGTAAAGCAGTGATGCACTATGCCTAAGCTATATATATGCTGTATATAGTCATTTATGAATATGTCGTAGTACTGCAACCATGAAACATGCTCCACGGTGATAATAGAAACTCTTCTCTACACAACAACTACATATGGAGGAGGGAAAGATGGGGCAGGGGCTCAGTGCAGTATTCTCAGGGGCAAGGGCCTGGTCTTTTAGCTACCCTCAGGATTTTGGGTACCACAGATGTCTTGGCTTGGGCCCGAGGGGGACAGTAAACATTTTTCCGGAGCCTTCTGGAGCGCAGGGGGTCCCCCGGCATGTCAGAACAGAAGTAAAAGTAAGGTGAGGGAAACAGTCACTCCACCACGATGAGCCGTACGTCAAACTCCCCACTAATGTCCTCCTCCTCGTGTTCATGAAACCTGCCTTAGCCAAAGGACACAGAAAAAGTGCAGGTAATCATATAGATGGCCTTCAACAAACTGAAGGAGCTGCTTCCTAATCAGCCCGGATCTTCCTCAGACACCTTGAATCTCTATTTCTAGCTCGCATTCCAAATAAGGCCCCTCAGAAACCTTGGAAAGCATTTGGGAGGATCTGGAGTTAAATATATCCATTCCCCTGACACTGTCTCTCATGTGGCATTTGACTGATAAGAGGGTGAAGGGGTTTGAAGGACTCGTTTGTCCTCAAGAGGGGGTGGAAGAAGGTGAAACATTTGGCCGTTTGTATGTGCGTGTGCTGGTGCTGCGTCATCGTCGGTCGTACGTAAGGCATGCAGAAGCAAACTTGAGCGGTGTTTGGTGGGTGTCAGTGACAAAAATAGCAGCTCTTCTTGAAGAGAGTTCCTCTCTGCTAGGGCATGCCAAATAGAGTAGAGATGCTGTGGGGTGGCCATCAACATCCTTTTACAGACAGCGGTGAAAGGGAAGGCGCTGATTTTCAGACAGTTTATGAAAACAGTTTGACTACAGCTAAAATTATGCATCATGAAGTATTTTGGTATCACAGTTTAGTTCATTAGCATTTGATAATACATTAGGAAACAACACATTTAATCTAGGTTCATTTATTTTTAGATTATTACATATTTGTAACAATATTTTTTAGATTAATACAATATTTGGTATTGATCTTCAGGGGCAATTTTTACATTCATCCATATATTAAACTGTTGTCAGTATAACTGACTGTTTAAAATTGTATCTAAATTATACATGTGAGAGTCAGGAGCTCATAGGGCTGCAATATTATGACTTATGAGATTATTGCTCTTTACATGGTAATGATTATTAATATCAATACAGAACGCAATATAAAACGTTTTTGTTTCGTTTTGGACGTCACATTCTGGCTTCACAAACATGTCGGTCCATAATATTAGCCTACTTTAGCACAAGTTAGGCAAAAAACTTTCGTATAGTCACTGAAGCTACAAAATATATATATTTTTTTATTTACATCGTACCTGCACTGTGTTTTTTGTGATGAGCGAATTCGCGAGAATGCGCAATCAACAACAGCTCAGGCGTTTTTAGCGCTGACTAATCTAAGCACCTCTGATTGGCCAATGCATTACTAAGAAACACGTTTGATTGGTTGTAAGGCTCAACGCTGCACAAAACAGCGCGTAAAAGCAATCCGACGCAGTGTGTGCGAACGTCTAAATGTAATTCCGCGAACCTACACTTTTCATTTATTTTCAAGTTTTATTTTAATGGCGACAGCCTTTTAATTGTGCAGGGGCATTTTTTGCACATTTGTCTTGAATGTTTGGGGCATTTTTGTTCATTTTGGTGGCAGTTTTGCCACAAGCCCTTGTTAATTTCTGACCCTGGTATGCATACTGTTCAAAAGCTGGTAAGATTTTTGAATATTTTTGAAAGAAGTCTCTTATACTCAGCAATGCTGCATTTATTTAAAAGGTTACTCCATCCCAAAATGAAAATTTAGTCATTAATCACTTACCGCCGTGTCATTCCAAACCCGTAAAAGCTTCGTTCATCTTCGGAACACAATATAAGATATTTTGGATTAAAACCGGGAGGCTTGTGACTGTCCCATTGATTACCAGGTAAATACCACTGTCAAGCCCCAGGAAAGACATCGTCAAAGTAGTCCATCTGCCATCAGTGGTCTAATCTGAATTTTATGAAGCAACGAGAATACTTTTTGTACGCAAAGAAAAAAAAAATAACGATTTTATTCAACAATTCTTCTTCTCCACGTCAGCGTAGCACCATTGTGGAGAGTATCCGATGAAATCAAAGCGTAAATATATGTAGAAAACGTATCTATGTGGTGCGACTGACACAGAACCGCGTATGCAGTTTGCTTCCAGTGGATACTCTCCAAAATGGCACTACGCTGACGTGTAGGAGACAAATTGTTGAATAAATCGTTATTTTTTTTTTCTTTGCGTACAAAAGTATTTTCAGACTGAACCACTGATGGCAGATTATTTATGGACTATTTTGACTATGTCTTTCATACTTTCTGGGCCTTAACAGTGGTATTTACTTGGCAGTCAATGGGACAGTCACAAGTGGTTTTCATCCAAAATATCTTAAATTGTGTTCCGAAGATGAACCAAGCTTTTACGGGTTTGGAACGACATAAGTAAGTGATTAATGACAAATTTTTCATTTTGGGGTGTAGTAACCCTTTAATACAAATACAATAAAAACAGTAATATTATTTCAGTTCAAACTGTTTTTGTTTTTTAATGTATTTTAAAAGATGTGACAGCAAAGCTTAATTTTCAGTTCAGTTCAATCAATGTTGAAAATGGTTTAGAATTTTTTAATGGTAATTTACCTAGAAATGAACATGAATCAAGATTAGTAAATGCTGTAAAAGTATTGCAATTGCTAACATACAGAACCTAACTGTAAAGTGTTACCAGAATTTTTTTTTACTATAAAAAGGGAAACAAACAACATCCTTTTTGAAAAGGGTAATGAGAAGAGCTAAACTAGTAGTGAGCAGAAATTAATGTAAAATAAGTAATTGAAAAAATGGGGCCTTATTCAAGAAACACAACCAGTAAAGGTTTCAATGTAAAGTAATTTGTCATTTGTGTAATGTCTCATTCAGTTCAATCCAACAATCTATATAAAAATGGTTTTACAATTGATTATTAACTAAATGTTATATTCATATTTTCAGGACCATTGTTTTGTATTCTTTTTCTATGTCAACTTAGACTTATATGTGACCCAGGACCACAAAACCAGTCATAAGGGTCCATTTTTCGAAATTCAGCTTTATGCATCATCTGAAAGCTGAATAAATAAGCTTTTGATTGATGTATGGGAGGATTGTTAGAATAGGACAATATTTGGCCGAGATACAACTATATGAATATATGGAATCTGAGAAAAAAAAAAAATCAAAATATTGAGAAAATTACATTTAAAGTTGTCCAAATGAAGCTCTTACTAATGCATATTACTAATCAAAAATTAAGTTTTGATATATTTACAGTAGGAATTTTACAAAATATCTTCATGAAACATTATCTTAATTTCCTAATGATTTTTGGCATAAAAGAAAAATCAATAATTTTGACCCATACAATGTATTTTTGGCTATTGCTACAAATATACCCCAGCGACTTAAGACTGGTTTTGTGGTCCAGGGTCACATATTGTTAACATTTAAGTGACTCAATGTTTAAAAAAATGCAATCATTTAAGAAATTAAAACATTGAGGGGAAAAGAAAAAAGACAGTTCAAGCTAAAGACTAAAAATGTCAAATATGATTCAATTATTGATAAAATGACAAGGACACTGAACAGAAGACACCAACCATTACCCCACAGAACAAGACACGTAAATCTAATATGCAGGGAATGATGTTCTGAGAAATGTGAACAACTGTATCTGATTAAATCTGAATGCAGCACAGCTATTTTTAGTGGATGTTGCCGTCGTGAGTGCTACAGAGTGCCAGCGGAGGAAGAACAGCCCTCTATCACCCTCATGCATTCAAACTCTCACACTCATATCAGACCTTTTTAGATATCAGTGTTATAATATTAGCAACAAGTAGAAAATTAGTATAAAAAATAAACTATTGCACATCTCAATGTTAAAAAAAAAAAATACTGAAACCCCTCAGGACAGCTGAAACCTCAGATAGGAAAAGCAAGTAGAGAGAGAGAAAGTACTGTAAACCCTTTGGACCTTCACCTGATTGATCAGCTGTCTGGGATCTGTGTTAACAGCCACACTCCTGCACGCTCTCTGCTTGAGCCCGTCTGGGAGAACGCAGCTGCCGCAACGCTGCATCTCCGTACTGGATTCCTGAACCCATCCGCTCCGGGTCTAGCTCGCCTACACAAGCAAATGAAAAACACAGCAGCATGATTCAAATGTTTTTGTAAGCTTATAAGTAACAGCACAAGGCACTGGCATTTTCGTACCTGACTCGATTTTGTTAAGGATTTTCCGAGCACACTGGACGAAAGCTTCCTCCACGTTCTCCCCCGTTAGAGCACTGGTCTCCAAAAACATGAGCTCTGAAAGCAAAGATTACAATTATGTCTGTTTAGTTAAATTAATAATATTCACTAAATGCATTCTTAAAAAAAAAGTTAAAGAATGAAATTATGTTGCGAAATATTCTGTAATAGTGTTTATTTAGTATTATTTATATCTTAGTATAGTATTTATTAATATATTGAAGTGGACTTTATTCCTGTATTTTCAGTTTTCACTTTAATTTTTGTTTGATTAATTTTGTTATGTGCTTTTGTCATTTTTATTTCTATGTAGCTTTTTTATATTTGGCTTTAGTCATTTTAGTACTTCTACTTGAGGTATTTTGTTTCATTTAGTTCATTTTATTCATTTTTGTAATAGTTTTTTCATAGTTCACTTATTTTATTTCATTTCTAAATGTATGTTTTCATTTAATATTTATGTTTTATTTTATTTCAACTTTATTTAAATTAATGCACACTGTTTTAATAATTTAACTCACAAATCATAAGCACTCAGTAAATCCACAGTGTAAATGCACTAATAACCAATCACTGTTTAGGCCTTGTGACCTCAATGATGTGAGTCTATACTGATTCACCAGTGGGCTCTTCATGTTTATGTCAGTAATACTATTCTATAGTGACCTCTAGTGGTACAGTCACAATATGAAAGTAAATATACTGACAAATACATCATTTTGAGCTACAAAAATAAAGGATATCATGGATAGAGGACTCGAATTTTAGCCAAAAGCAATGGTTTGAAGTTAAAAACATCTTAATTATGGATTTGTTTATTAAAAACATGCAGCTTTTCCCTTCATCAGATGTTAACTGATGGACTAGAGTCATGTGGATTACTTGTGGATTATTGTGATGTTTTTATCAGCTGTTTGGACTCATTCTGATGGCACCCATTCAAACACCTGGGTGCTGCTACACTTCACTATAATTGTTACCAGCAGGGAACGCCTTGTCTGACATACCATTCTCTTGAGCGAAGCGTGAGGCCTCCAGAAAGGTGACTTCACGATCAGCATCCAGATCTTTCTTATTTCCACACAGTATGATCACTATGTTCTGGCTGGCCAACATCCTGGCATCTGTCAGCCAGTTGGTCAGAGCGTTGTATGTTTCTCGACTAACACCAAGAGAGAGAAAGCATGAGAAATCAATACTTATGAATCTATAAATGCATACCATAATATAGCTCTGGGTAATACATCCAGAAACATATGAATATCTGGGGAAAAAAAAAAAATACACAATATTATGCAGATCCAGTGTGATTTTACCTAGTGATGTCATACACGAGAAGAGCTCCTGCTGCCCCTCTGTAGTAGCTGCGTGTTACAGACCTAAGGAGAACAAACAGTCAAATCTAGTGATAAACTAATGTATCAGCCAAACAATTATGTGGCTGATATTTGCTCATTTAAGAGATCACTGGCATTCGCAATTAGTTTTGGAAATAGAATAATACTTTTTTCCCCAAATACACTACCATTCAAAAGCTTAGGATTATTTGTAAAAGAGAAGTCCACTTCCAGAACAAAAATTTACATATAATGTACTTGTCATCCAAGATGTTCATGTCTTTCTTTCTTCAGTCGTAAAGAAATTATGTTTTTTTAAGGAAAACATTTAAGCATTTTTCTCCATATAGTGGACGTCTATGGTGCCCCAAGTTTGAGCTTCTAAAATGTAGTTTAAATGTAGCTTCAAACAATCCCAAATGCAGTTGTAAATGATCACAGTCGAGGAATGAGGGTCCTATGTAACGAAACGATCAGTTATTTTCATAAAAATAATACAATAATACTTTTTAATGTCAAATGCTCGTCTTGTCTCACGCTGCCTGAACTCTGTTTTTTTCCGGTTCATGACAGTTAGGGTATGTTGAAAAACTCCCATCTAATGTTTTCCCTCAACTTTAAAATCGTCCTATATCGTTGCTTTACCTTTTTTGTTGAGGGTGTTTGATCTTCTTTGCATGTTAATTTTGCAAAGACTGGGTCGGTACTTCTGCAGCGATGTAGGATGATTTTGAAATGACTTTTGAAGTTGAGGGAGAAAATATGATTGGAGTTTTTTGACATACCCTAACTGTCTTGAGTCAGAATACACAGAGTTCAGGCAGAGCATGATGAGACGAGCGTTTGAGATTAAAAAGTATTTAAATTGTATTTTTTAAAAATGGAATAACCGATCGTTTCACTAGATAAGACCCTTCTTCCTCGGCTGGGATCATTTACAATCGCATTTGTGATCGTTTGAAGCCACATTTAAACTGTATTTTGAAAGTTCAAACTCGGGGCACCATATCAGTCCATTATATGGAGAAAAATCCTGAAATGTTTTCCTCAAAAAACAATTTCTGTCAGCGCCGATAGCCAATTGCACCTTGGGTGTCCCGAGATCGAATCCCGCCTCGTGGACCTTTCCCGATCCCACCCCCTCTCTCTCTGTCCCACTCACTTCCTGTCATATCTCCACTGTCCTATCATCGAAAATACCAAAAAAAACAAAAACAATTTCTTTACGACTGAAGAAAGAAAGACATGAACATCTTGGATGACAAGGGGGTGAGTACATTATCTGTTATTGTTCTGGAAGTGGACTTCTCCTTTAATGCTATTATTCAACAAAGATGCAATAACCAATCAACAATCAACACTGATGATAATAATAAGAAATATTTCTCATGTTATCATGAGACTGAAGACTCGAATAATGGCTGCTAAAAATTCAACACTGTCACAGGAATAAATGATATATTAAAATATATTGAATTAGAAAATAGCTATTGTAAAGTGTAGTAATATTTTACAATACTACAGTTTTTACTGTATTTTTTTAATCAACTAAATGCAGCCTTGGTGAGCATAAGAGGCATCTTTAAAAACATTAAAACGTGTTACTGACCCTAAACTTTGGAAGAATGTACAATTTAGTTCATTTTGAGCAAATATTATGTAAAATAAATGCTTGCTTAAAGGCTGAATTGCCATTCACAAACACATTTAACTTCAAACAGAATAACCAATAAGGAAATAATGCAGCTGGAATTCATTTAAGTACTATAATGAAGAAAGCGAATTCAAGTGCTAGAACAAAGAAAGTGCTAAAACACTGACGAACCAAATGACGTTAATGACATTAAATAGTACTCTGGATTATATATTGGTATTACATCACCAATCAGCAACGCTGCTGTCTAGACAGCGTCACTAGGTGCTACAAAATCAATATCAATTGACCTCTAGTCAAACCACATCTGCTAACAATAGCAGGACTGTATGGTTCAGACCTCCTTCCAACGTTAGCCAGATTGACACATTTCTGTTCAGTCTACAGCATGTTTTACTGAATGATTACAGCATAGTATCTGCTATAAAGCCTCATAATTCTAAAATAAAAATGAGAATGTTTTATCACTTATTAATGTATAATAAAATGAGCTGCAGCTGCAAACAAGAGCACAACAGTGCCAAAAGCTCTTCTCTGTGCTGTTTGAAGAAGAGACTAATTGCATAATATTTTGCTTCAAGCAATCTTGTGATTTTTTAGAAAATAATTATGTAACTGTAACGAAAAACAATCTGTTTTCACTTTACCAGTGAAAGAAATAGCTTTCACTCGGGGGCATTGTGTACATTGTCATTGTTACCTAAAAATATAAATATATCTATCTATCTATCTATATATATATAGATACATATACACACACACACAAATATATACAAAATTGTAATATAATATATAAAATATAATTTCATATTATAATATATATTAAGATTTTATATAAATGTAAAAATTATATATATGTATATATTATATAATATTATATATGTAAAGGGAAACAATCTGTTTTCACTTTACCAGTGAAAGAAATAGCTTTCACTCAGGGGCATTGTGTACATTGTCATTGTTACCTAAAACTATAAAAAAAATAAATAATTATATATATATATATACATATATATATATATATATATATATACACACATACACACACACAAATATATATATACAAAATTGTAATATATGAAATATAATTTCATATTATAATATATATTAAGATTTTATATAAATGTCAAAATTACATATATATATATATATATATATATAATTAAAAAAGTTGCCATGCAAAAAAACTAAAAGTTTATAATTAAATCTAAAATTTAAATAAACTAAAATAAAACTATTTTTTTACTAAAACTAAAATAAAACAAAAACTGAAAATATATTTTTAAAAAGGGTTTTTGTATATATTTTTTTTACATAATAAATTGTAATTTTTTTACACCAGTGGCATATTTGGCTTAAAAAAAATGCATAGTTTTTTTTTTTTAAATCTTTACAATAAGTCTCTAAGCTATGTATAAACACAAAAACTACTTTTAAAAAGCTGGTTTGTGTGACATCAGCATATTTTTACTTTAAATGCGCTGAGGTTATTTTGGCTCTGAGGAAGCTTCTGGCAAACGTTCAGTGCAAATTAAGTGCATGTTGATAGCGCTGACAAATGAATCTGTGCAAAGTACTATAAACTCCTACATTCAATCTGGACTTGAATCACTCCCTCACCAAATGCTCCACCATCTGACTGCCTAAGAACAAATCTGGAAATTATCATCATAAGCCAAATCTCACTGTGGTCCTTACAAACACGGCCAATTTAAGAGGGAAAGTTTTACAAATATGACAGCTGTATGAACACACCTGAAACGCTCCTGTCCTGCTGTATCCCAGATCTGGAGCTTGACAAACTTATTGACCACACTGATTATCTTCGAGCCAAATTCGACCCCAATCGTGTGATTCGAGTCATCTTTGACTGGAGATAGGAGAAGGAAAAGACATTATCAACAAAACAGTGATGTGTGTAACATTTCATAGATTTGTTTCTGAATGTTTTATAACAAGATAACAGGTGACATACATCTTTTTTCTATAAACTGATGAAGCAGACAAGATTTTCCAGTTCCTGCATTTCCGATCACTAGAAACTTAAACAGGAAATCTAAAGAGGAGGAAAAACAAAAACAATAAAGACGTTTTGTCAAAAACTGCATTGAATTCTCATAATAATTTGGACAGTATAGGAATGTTACTATATCAAAACATTAATCAGGCTAGAGGCTATTGAAACTGGTCATAATCTAATCTACACATTAAACAGACTTGTCATAACATCCAGGTTATATCCAAATAAACAACGGTCTTTCCATAGTAATTGTTACTGTCAGTACTGTTTTAATTGCCTAATCAGAGATAAATAAACACTTATATGAATGGCGTCGACAGATGAAACATATGGCAGACAGATAGCTGCTGCCTAGCTGGCACTGAACACAGCTTGTAAGCAAATACTGTGATGAATGAGCTCGGGACACCTGCTAAAATTCATGCTATGCTGTCGAAAAGAAGTGTGGCAGGAGAAAAGGAAAATTAGTCACCCTACCGTAAGTCTCTGACATGACTGGCGCTGTGTTTCTAGCCTGTTTATACTGTGTTTTTCTCTTTCAAGGCAGTCAACAAGGATACCAAATAAAGGGGAAATCCCTTAGAGGGTTTCGCGCATCCTTGTCGGAAGTTTGTGGAGCAGCTACTTCCTGTTAAGACTTTCAAAATAAAGGTCAAGCGTTCTTTGCAAATGACACAAAATGCACGATTTTTCTAAAAGTAATTTAAAGAAATTTTTAATTCTTAGGATGTTTAAAAATTATTATTTAGATCTATGTTTTTACTGTATTTGACAGAAATGTAAAAGATTTGTGCATTTTCTATTAAAACTTCTTATACATTATTTTGATCTGGGGCCAGTTGCATAAACGTTGTCACAATGTTAATACTGTGTCTTAAGAACTAGTTTGACTTTAACCAAGTGGTAATCAGTCTTACATTTTTTTTAGATTTAAATTAGATCAATATACCATTTTATGTAACTGAATTTAAACAGTTATGACCAGTCTTAAAGAAAAAACTTTTTAAGACTAGTTTAAGTACACTACCAGTCAAAAGTTTTTGAACAGTAAGATTTTTAAATGTTTTTTTTTTTTAAGAAGTCTCTTCTGCTCACCAAGACTGCATTTATTTGATCCAAAATACAGTGAAAGCAGTAATATTTACTATTTAAATAACTGCATTCTACTTGAATATATTTTAAAATGCAATTTATTCCTGTGATCAAAGCTATATTTTCAGCGTCATTATTCCAGTCTTCAGTGTCACATGATCCTTCAGAAATCATTCTAATATTGCTGTTCAAGAAACATTATTATTATTATTATTATCAATATTAATAGTTTAGTACTTTTTTTAGGATTCTTTGATGAATAGAAAGATTCAAAGATCAGCATTTATCTGAATTAAAATTTTGGAAAGACAATATAGAAGTTAATACTTTTATTTTGCAAGGATGCTTTGATCCAAATTGATCCAAAGTTATGATATAGACATTTATAGTGTTATAATGTTTATAATAGAATATTAGAGATTTCTGTAGGATCATGTGACTAGAATAATAATGCTAAAAAATCAGCTTTGAAATCACAGGAATAAATTACATTTTAAAATACAGTCAAATAGAAAGTGGTTAGTAAAAATATTTAAAAAATTTACTGTTTTTGCATTAAAAAAACCATAAAAAATCTTACTGTTCAAAACCTTTTGACTGGTAGTGTAGTTTATTCAACTGGCTGCTGGTTTACTGCAAAACTCCAAGTGCTTTCAAGTAACCACCAGAGGGTGGTAGTTAGTTATATATGCGAGTTGCATCTGTTCTCAACAACTACACTAACTCATAATTTAAAACAGATTTTACAGGGCTGATCTCTTTGTACCTTTCACAACTAATAAATTATATTTTGTTTTTACATCCACATTTTCTAATTGTGAGTGTATGTTACCCTTACATTAACCCCAAAATCCATAATTGCAACAGGGACTACACAGGACTGATCAGGAAAATAGCGTGGTGGAGTCAAAACTTTGTAAATGAAATCAAGATTTCATACTTGAAAGCATATCATGAATGCTTAGGAAACAGTTCTTTATGGTTGATGTAAATTGCCCTCTATAAATTGTAGACCACATGTCATTCAGTAATGACTGATGGATGTTATTACACACAAACATAATGTGGAGCATATGAAACAAAGAGTATTACATAAAATGGTTTTGTTTAATCTTTCAGTGATGGTATAATCAGTTCATGCTTTCCTTTCATTTAAAACATTAGCTCATTTGAAATCAACAGGCAAAAAGGTCATAGAGTTCTTATTGGAGAGCCAACCATTACTGTCATCAAGGCATTCCAGCTGAGACACTTGAAGGTCTTTTAGAAAATCCAATATCATTTCAACACCCAAGAACGAAGCTGCCTGAAGAAGAAGTGCCACATATCTTCTCCAGATGGCTGTGCATTGGTCCTGGGTTCATTGCATAATGCATCAGGATGTATAGGCTGCAGATCTCTTTTCTATATTCACATGTCCTGTTTGTTTTAGATCCTTCCTGGCTCTCTATACATGTCAAAGATATATGACTGAACAAAGGAATCTGAGCTCAAAGAGCTATGTCAACATGTAAATAAACCACTCGAGTTAACATATTTTTATGTATACAGTCATGTACACTACAAGTCAAACATTTGCACACACATAGGCCTACCAATTAGTTTTTATTCATATATTCTATTCTCCACATTTTTACAATATGAGAATTATGAAGTCATCAAAGATGTCTTACAAAACTATTTTTAGGTTCTTCAAATCCTTTCTTTCGAAGAGGCAAAGGAGGTAGTGCCTGCTTAAAATATTAGATGAGAAAAAAAACAGTACAAAAACAAACAACGCAAAATACAACATTAAAAAGGTATAAATCATTCGTTTTTCAAAACATTGACAGACAGCGACACCAGCAGGTAAAATTATAGCGGGAGTCTCCATCGCGATATGATTGGACACGACTGGTTATGATCGGCTGTGATTGGTTCATGCGATAAATCCCGCCTCTTATTTTCGTGCGGGTTCTGCGTTAGCGAATCAGTCTGAAGGAACAATATAATGGCGTTAATGGCAAGACTAATTAAAAAAAGTAAGTAAACAACTCAAACACTTAGATATAACCACTTTGTTAAGTAAAAATAACACTTAAAATGCCCTGAAAGCATGATCTGTGGGAGTTTTTAGTGAGCAATCAGCTAGGTTACATTTAAAGTAAATCTCTGTGTGACCAATATTTACCAGCTTTGATGACTAATGATCTGGAAAAAAATCAGTAATATTTAAAAGTTAACTATTAAATAGAATATCTGAACATAAGTAGACAAATAAAATATACAGTTTAAATTGGTACGGCCTTGAGTTGTTATTTTGGAATAAATATAAAATGCTTAAAACTAACTTGATGAGATTCATACTTGGCTTTAATAAATAGAAAATGATTATTGTTCATGTAAAAATATAGAAAAATATAAATATGTTTCTTTTTCTGATAGTGTACGTTATGTTTATTTAACTAAGCAATGCCTGGGACATGAATTTACATTTGATTTATATATGTATGTATATATGTATATAAGGATCATCATTTCAGAACAGTGCACACCATATATGTATATGGCAGTGCACATATTATCATATGACTGTGTGACCGATTTAAGTATATAATGATAATTTCAGTCAATTTTAGAAGGTACCATCCAGTCACCACTGTAGTAAACACATGTATGTTGTACTAAAGCGTCCCACAAGCTCTTCCTAAGTCACTGTGAGTTTGTGGTATGGAAAAAAGGGGGTCGCATTTATCCCTGAGGAGCTCTGCTATCACAAGAGCACAATGGTAACCAGGAAGAAGGGAAGTTAACTGTCCTTGGAATCTAAAATTGTCATCACACTGTCTGCACCAGGATGTTATTTTTGAAATGTGGGAGGTTTTGTCAGCTCAAAGCAATGATTAGAAAGGCTTGCATCTGTGCCAGGTTAAACCTCAGGGCAAAGAATGTGCGATAGCACAGAACAGTATCACAACCGCTGTCACGACAGGACTAGAAATGCTATTGTTTAGTTTGTTTTGCCCAATTTTCTTTTGGAATGTTAAAATGAAGGCATGTTTTGAAGAAATTAGATGCTTAGTAGTTACTTCTTTGCAGGTGTTGAAGAGTTTGTATGCTATGTAGATGCATCCAACTGTCTACATATTAAACAAATGTTGTGGTACTTTATGTTGCAGTATGTCAAAAGTTTCCAGTTACTCTACAGGTTGTTTGAGTCTGAGCCCTTATATATGGAATCAATCCACTCTCTATGACACTAATAGCATAAACAGCACAGACACAAGCAGATTCTTGATTTTTTTTTCAGTGCCTTGCAGAACAACATATGGCTTGTTAGTTTAAGGTGACTGGGAAAACACACCAGAGAGTCGTGCCTTGCATTAACAGCGAGGGTTTTGACTGGGTGCCTTCATCTACGATCAGTGCATCAGTGTTTCTGACTTTCAAACGCAGCATGCTGTTAAGCGGTTGTTTATCCTTTAGCACAGTATCCTCTATGCAGACAAATGCAAAAGATTTAACTCTGGGACCAAGTAGCACACTCTAAATCACAACCGCACTGAATACCGCCGTTGTTTTCTGTCCAAAAAAGGCGAAAGCTACTCGGAGGCTTGACAGATTAACGTGGTGAAAAGGAAGAAATCTTTCACTAGATACTGAGCTTACATGAGCCCTGTGTTGGATATGTAAAGTCGTTGGATTTTGTTCACTGAAAGTTCACATATTTGTTTCATTTCATGAATGATTCTTTGTTTTGAACAAATTATTCTTGTTCACTCGCTGCAAAATCACTCGTTCGCTCATTCACTTTTTTCACAAGATGCGAAATATGTATCAATAAGTACGGTTTCCAACAGAAATAAACACTAGAGGTGGTAAAACAGTGAGCATTTGTAATCGTTTTCGTACACAATTATGATTACAGCCTCATATGTTTCGCTTTCTGGTTGTAAAAAGCTTGCTCATTTATCTCAGCCAACACGAAATTGGACTTGAATTGGACTCGAATCCCGTGAAAACATGATTCACAATGAAAGAGCTGAAAGATGAGAGATCTAAAAACAAGCTAAAATGACATGCTTGCATTTGCAATTTTACGTCACACTCATTTTTGTTCACACTGTCGGGTAGATTTAGGTGTAGTGCAGATGGTATGTTATTTTAAAACGTCACAGAGCATTAGAATTATAGCGCCATTCAATGGACATTTCAGGTCTGAAGTGCAGTGACCAACATCGCATAAAACGTACCATATGTATGTTCATCTGTTCTGGGGGGAAAAATGAACACTGACTGAAAAATGATTCAATGACTCACTTCACGCACACTGAAGACTGACAAGGAAGAAAAGAAATTGTTGAATAAAGTTGTAATTTTTCATTCTTCACGCACAAAAAGTAGTCTCGTAGCTTCATAAAATTAAGGTTAAATCATTGACATCACATGGACTATTTTATCGATGTCCTTACTACCTTTCTGGGCCTTGAACATGTCAGTTGCGCTGCTGTCTATGCAGGCTCTCAGATTTCATCAAAAATATCTTAATTTGTGTTCTGAAGATGAATGAAGGTCTTACATTTGGGTGAAACAGACTATCAAAAAAGAAAAAATGTATACCGGAGACTTGATTTTGTCCATCGGTTGTTGATTAGATGGATGCAGATATGAATTGATTGGAGAAGTCTGGCATACATCATCAGAGAAAAGACTGAATTATGATATTTAGATGAAAAAAAATGTATGAAATGAAACATGAATTGTTCACATAAAGTCAATAACACAAATTTAGAATGGAGATATAGGAGAAATATGAGACAAAATCTTGCTTTGCAGGAGAAAAAAACAGAAGCACATAAGTATTTCACTTGAAATAAGTTACAAAGTAGGAGGCAGTTAACTGATTGTTTGGGCCTCAGATAAACAGGCCTAAAATCACTCAAAGGCTGCCTGGGTGGCGTCAGTACTCACCATCCTGGTCTTAAAAACCTTGACTGGGCTGCGTTTAAAGTGATTTGTGGCCAGCTCTCTATTGTCAGCACCACGCAGCCAAACGCACTTAATAATCTGATGTAATATGTATGAGGGAACTTGGTCACTGGACATTCATCCTAAAGGTCACAGTTGAGCTACTCATTATTTCAGTAGTAACAGGAGCTGGTGTTAGCTACATGCTGTCTCAGTTATCTCCCATAATAATGCATGTCACTTGTTATCAGCATGTTTAATACACTCAACCAAACTGCAATAATTTACCAGAGAAAAATGTCTCCCATCGTTTCTTAAAGGCTTTTTATTGAAAGCGCCCCTTTCATGCGGCCCTGCCTCCATAGCACTTCATGGTACAAAGAGTTCACCATTGTTCCCCGCACATCACTATTGGAGACAGACAGCCTGGGAGGCAGTGGACAGACAAACAAGAAAGAGAGGGAGAAAGGGGGGGCTGAAAAGAGAGGGATGGAAGAGGCGGGACTTGGCCCTGTTTTGATCACTCTAGCGTTTAGTAACCTGGCACAAAGGGGAGCTGGGATCACTGGCATGTCGGCCTTGGGTCACTGTGAGACTTTAGAGGGCTCTATGGAAACGCTGCTGTTGATCGCTGTAAGGTTAAATCGCTGCGCTCTGAGTCTCAACTTGTTAAACATTAACCTTACATACATATGGCTGTTCTTGTAACTAGCTTAAATTTCACTAGTGTTGTCAGACTTTATCAGAAATATGATCTGTCTCTGATTCTCACAGTCCAATGCCTTTGAACCAGACTATGGCTGGTAAATGTTTGATGGTTTAGGGATGCTCAGGACCAGGAACACCATGATAGATGGACTTGATCTGTGACAATATGCTTGAGTTGAATGCGTGTCTCTTTTGGAAAGTGGCTGCATTCACCAGGCCTCGAACTGAATACTAATAGGGTGAGCCCAGCTGTCATGATGCAGATGCACAAGTCAATTGTTCCACTGATGACCCTTTCGAATCTCCATAGAGATAGATGGATTCTATCAGAAGGGTTCATGTGCACTCAAAAACACAGAAGCTATCACCATCTTTCCCAAGGTACCAGGGTATGAAGTCATAAATACACACCAAAAATAATAAAAGCAGATAAAGTCCAGAAGCACGCAATAACCATTAACATGACTCATAACTGCATTAGCCCAGCTGTTGTATCTATTACAGCTGCAGCCCTTATGCAGCAGAAGACATCTGTGGGAATTGCAACATAGTATTTTTTTATGTCTGATTAAAATTAAACAATAACAAACTACTACAAACACGCACTGTGCAAATCCTTCCAGATGAAAGGAAAGAAAAGATCGCATTCTCTCAGAATTAGTCTATCAGATTATTCGCCCATGGCCACGTTCACACTTGAATTAAACAGATGTGTCTGTATTCCAGTGTCTACTATTCTTCCACCGCCAATGACGTGGACCTTAGAAAAACACTGATCTTTTATTCATTCTGTCTTTCATGCCGAAGGGGCGAAACACAATCGCTTATAATTAGAATATAACGAGTTGAGCACTGGAAACTAGCAGAGCGTGGACGACAGGAGATGGGAATGTTGCCTTTGAGACAACAGGGATTATAGAAGATTATAGCGTCTACCACACTGCAACTTGTCTTAATGAGTCGTCCAACCTTCCTCTCACATCTCATGCTGCCCACCGTTTAAAAATACTGGTCATTTGATCATTGTTTGGATTAAATATTAAAATATCAAACATCATTTACATCCTTTATTCCATATAAATTACACATTAGGTACTGCAGACTTTTCCACAATCAAATACAAAATGGAACTGACCTTTCGCAAAGCCCCGCCCCGCTTTGTTGCTGTTGCTATGTACGACAAGCCACGGAGATCTTACACCAGTATTCGGAAGTATTCGGAAAGGGAAGGAAAACGAACAACGCGAACAACTGGAGCCATTAAAGGGACACGGTTAGCTGCACTAGTGGTAGCCTGTTACATAAGAGTACATAATATATATTTCCCTTACCACATAAACAGAGTAAGGAGAGATGACTGATAGGATGATGGCAAATGATTTGCAGATCCTGAGCACCACTGACAAACATCTAATCTTGTAAAATATGTGGTAAGTAGGCCTACCGTCGCTCCGTGTGATCGCAAATTTCGAAAGTGAAAGTAAAACACAAACGCGCCTTCAAAAGCGGTTTCAATGCCCCGCATATTAATTACGGCTGCAGTTTGTGAACGGTATAATTACTCAATGATATAATTGTAAGAGAAAGCACTGAAATATATTTTTTCCTCCCATCTCATATTTAGGGGTTCCGTTGTATGTTGTGTCATTTATTTCCTCTCACACAGTGAATAATACATTGTGGAGCAAAACAGAGTAGGTTACTTTAGTTCTCAAATCAAATCTTTCATGTTTTAAGAAATTCAAACAACAAATACTGTTTTGTGGCTCCTTAATGTGTCGTGACAGATCGCTGTTGCGCCTCAGTTCAAGTGCACATGAACCGATCATCTCTTCCTCATTAGTAGTTATAGCATGAAATAAACATGAAGGAACATTAAAAGGTATCTTTTTTCAACCGTGGAAAGACGTCAGTACACATTTATTAAGTTTAAGCCATATTTTGTTTATTTATTAAAACAATTAATATTAAATTATATTAATATTAAATTAATATAAAAGAAAAGTGTCTGATGCTCTACTCTAGGAAACTGTGGTTGGACTGGTTGGTTTGGAAGCCGATGAGGCGAAAATAACTGTAAATACAAAATCCCAATGAATCATCCTTTTAAAAGAGCTGGAATTGTGCAGTGTTTTTAAAAAGAAACGGGTGGAAAGAGGCAGGGATGGCTCCAGGAGATAAGGCAGATAAGTGGAAAATGCATTTGCAGATTTATCTCATTGAGAACGTGCTTGGATCCCCGTCATGAGCCATTGCACAGGTCTCGCACATTCACATGAGACTCAGCAAAGGGGAGGAGGTCCACACATAACAGACAATCTGCTGTCATCATTACACGCCAGTGAGTTTTGGATGGGAATCACGTCTGAAATACTGTCTAAAATAACAGTGTGGTGTCTTTATCAGTTCCTCTTCTATGCATGTCTGTGACCCATCCAACTTACACAGTCTGATACCATGCTGTTTTCTTTTCTGTGTCTTTCTTTTTTTTAATAAGCAACTGATCATATTGGTCGCACTGAATAGTGGATGAAATCAGAGTAATATGTTGTCCAATGCAATGCAGCCAAAAGATATAATTGAGGTTTCCATATGCTGACATATTCTTCTTGGCCGTCTCCAGCAATTACATAACTGATTCCATATAGCATAACCTTAGACATTTTTATTGGCAGGAACAGTTGACTGCTGGTCATTTTCTAAATTGTCTTACCTTACTCGACTATAGCTTGAATATTCTGCCATACAAAGGCAAAATGCAGCAACTAAAGAGGAACTGGAAAAGATGGAAAAGAATGTTTTTAGATTGATTTGATATCAGTTTATGTACATTTTCTCTGAATCTAGCCACAGTTGAGCCAACACGATCTGTCACTAAAACAGATCATAGTCATCTTTACACTGCACAGGTGAATCAGAAGGTGCATATAAAATCATATATTCATGTGATGTTTTCCGCATCAAAAGAAAGAGAATACAGAAAAAAATGTACAATATGTAATATAAGTCTCAGTTGTCTCCAAAATGTGCCTGTGAAGTTTCAGCTCAAAACACCCCACAGATAATTTATCGTTTTGAAAACGCCAATTTGAGTGGAAGCAGAAATGTGTTGTTTTCGTGCATGTCTCTTTAAATGCAAATGAGCTGCTGCTCCCCGCCCCCTTTTCCAGAATAGGGCTGTGCCCTTATACCTTGTACCTCAGATACTCTGACAAAAACATCTGTTTGGTTTTGATTATCATGTCTATCACGCTGAAATCATGCATTTTAAACCATATTAGTTTAAACTTCTGACAAACAGTTTTTCTTAGCGCACACATCTGAACCACGTGCGTATAAAGCGTCTGTCACACGGCATGTGAGTACTAAACTAAGTTCTCTTTCATGTCTTATTGCGCTTAAACTGTCAAATACACTCGTTTTTGTTAAAAACACACAGGAGTTACAAAACAGTTGGTTATGTCTGTGAAGGTAAACAGCTGGGAAAGAAATTGCATGTTTATATTAGATCTGTGTGGCAGCAGCGTAATATACAGTAAATAAATCAATAAATCCACTGCTCTCTTGTCTCTGCACGTTTTTTCAAATGCCTGCAGAAAAAGGCTTATCAAAACAAAGTTACTGGGTTGTCCTTTTTCACGTTTTCTGAGTTGGCAGATGCACTGGGCACCCAATTATAGCACTTAAATGTGAAAAAAAGTCATATTTTCATGATATGTCACGTTTAAAATATAAAATTATCTGCCCATACAAATGTATATGTATAAAAACATAATTTCTAGTGTTTTTTTTAGCATATAAGCATGTTAGCAAATTGTTTTGAGTGTATGTGTGTAGCCTACATGAGATAAATCCATAATGCTTTCAATATTTATAGTAGTTATCACTCATAATGACTTGGCTAAAATGTTTTTATTCAGTAAATCTGGTCACAGCCGGTTCTGCATTGCTTTTCCATGTTGTTAACTCTGTTTTTCTCCCCGCCTTTTTTTCTCCAAAACACGGATGGACCCACACTGACGGATCCTCTTATGTCACATGGCTATTATCACTGCAGATAACGGCTGCTGTTCCTCTCCCGCACAGACATGCTAAATAAATACCGGATCTGGGCAAGGCAACACCAAATGAACACAATTATACAGTTTTACAAACAGAATGAGATGCAAAAACCAAACCATATTTGGAGAATTGTTAGAGGCTTAGGCCATAATATAAAGCAGGATTTCTCAAATTGTGTCCTGGATGGGCCAGTGCCCTGCAGACTTTAACTCCAACCCTAATTAAACACACCTGAGGAAGCTAATTAAGGTCTTCGGGATAGAAAATCACAGATTTTCACCCATGGCCATTTTGTGTTTGCAAGCAACAGCCAGTTCTAACGCCATGGCGAAAATTCGAGCCAAGCATGCTAACGTTGTGTCGTTGGGTGCACAGACGAGCACAGAACACTATTTAAAGTCCCAGCCTCAGAAGAGACAAGAGAGCAGTGGATTTATTTACTGGATATTATGCTGCTGCCAGATCTAATATAAACGTGATTTCTTTCCCAGCTGTTTACCTTCACAGACATAACTGACTGTTTATGCAACTCATGTGTGTTTTTAACATAAACTTGTGTGTATTTGACAGGTAGGTGAGTCTGATGAGGGTTTGAGCTAAACTCTACAGTAATGTGTTTAAAGGAGTCATAGGATGCCCATTTTCCACAAGTTGATATGATTCTTTAGGGTCTTGATGAAAAAGTCTATAATATACTTTGGTTAAACATTCTAAATAGTAATGTTAAACAACACCCTTTTTACCTTGTCAAAATGAGCTCTGCAAAAATCATCCCATTCTGAGGGATTGTTCCTTTAAATGCAAATGAGCTCTGCTTGCTCCGCCCCTCTCTACTCACTGTGGAGTGAAGAGCTGTGCTCTGAGAGACTGTTTACTTTAGCCGCATTTAGCACATTTAGCTGCGAAACTTGCTAACTAATAACTACATTATTAGGAAAGGTGATTGCAGAGATTCATAAAAAAACCTTATACTCACTTCTGCTGTAGGTGAAGCTGGATCACGAATAATTTGCGTGAACATAGACGGATATATGTAGATCGAGAGGTGCATTCCCTTCACAAACAAATGTAATCCACTGCGTCTTCAGCGGCTCAGATGTCAGGAGTAAATGACGACCACTATGTTCATTATTACATCCAGCAACACAACACCTCAATCCCTCAATCTGAGATATTCTTGTTTAATTTACTAACTTGGAGGTCAGACTGTTACAGCTGATTTAGGGCGGGTCTGAGGTAAGACGCTCATGTCAATCAACTATTGTGGGAGAATGGCTCGATTTGAAAAAGGGGATATTGTTTTTACAGATTAATTAAAAACCACTGCATGGATTTTTACCATTATAGGGCAGATGTGTACATACACGGCCAACACATTAATGTTCAAACAGCATGTAAAATTGAACTTTGCATCCGATGACCCTTGCATCCTTTAAAAAATGATATCTGATGATAAAAGTAACCAAATTAACAATTATATTTTTACACTATCACATTTGCATGTGGTATTAGTGGGCGGGACATTCTCACTCTGGAGAGAATCTGATTGGACGTTTGATTTTTGTAGTGCAGGATGAGTCATTATTATTTTGCTTCATTTTCCTGGAAGAGAAATACTGTGAATTATTTTAGAGTAGAGTTTAAGTATGAATATCCATAAATCAACACTAAATGCATTTAAAAGCTCAATGTTTTGAGACTAAACTAGGCCCGTTCTGCTCTGGATGTGTGTTGATGATTAATGCAGAGAGGATGGAAAGGTCAGAGAGGAAAGTGAGTGGGAGAGAAACTGTTGTGCTTCAACTCAAATGTCATATCTGATCTTTCCATCCCATCTCCGCTTTGAGATTTCAGCTGTGAAATGCAACTTATGGTCAAATGGCGTACTTGGGAAAGGGGAAATTTCGGAGAACGGCTTTCTGTTTACAGTCAAATGCTTTGGACTCATTCAGTGATGCAACTCACCTGTTGCTTCTGGTTTAGAGTAATGTCTTTAAATTAACATTACACGTTATCTATTCTCTATATGCTTTAGCTCTCCTCCTTTCATTGCTCATCAACCTCTTTGTGCAGCAGGGATGCAGTGACTCCTCTCTGAACTCTATGATGTACTTGTGATAAAAGGAGAGTTTGGATTTAAATTAATTCAACAGATCTGCAGTCAGGGGAGGGCTTCTGAGGAAGTCTATGTTAATGGACTGTATATTTGTTCTTTGGGTGTGACCTGGATGAATCCAGAATGCCCAGTGGATATGATGATTTTAGACACATCCGTCTTTTGATGCATTTTTGATGCATTTTGGTGGGCACATACTGTGTAATATGAAGGCATTTACGTATTTATTTTTGACAGGTGTTTTACCTGTATTTTGAATTTTGTACTGCATTATCATGAAAATATGACTTTTTCCGTGCTATAATCGGGTCTCCGGTGCATCTACCAACCTAGAAAATATGAAAAAGGACAACCAATGTAAATTTGTTTTGGTAAGCCTTTCTTTGCAAGCATGTGAATAAACAAGCCCCCTGTGACATAGAAAGGGGATCGTATTATAATATTACCATCCCTTAATCTGCACGTTTCCACCCACAGCGCCATCATTTAGTTTTTGCAAGCAACAACGGTGTACCAGCTCTAACGGCATGACAAAAGTTTGAGCAAAGCATGCTAACTGTTCTGTCGTTGGCTGCAAAAAGACGAGCACAGAACACTATTTAGAGTCCCAGCCTCAGAGACGGCAGTGGATTTATTGATTTATTAATGTATATTACGCTGCTGCCACACAGATCTAATATAAACATGTAATATCTTTCCCAGCTGTTTACCTTCACAGACATAACCAACTGTTTTTGTAACTCATGTGTTTTTAACATAAACATCTGTGTATTTGACAGTTCAAGCGCAATAAGACATAAAAGAGAATGAGAGTTTAATACTTTATGGCATGTGCTTCAGATATGTGCACTCAGAAAACCGTATATCAGAAGTTTAAACTGATACGGCTTTAAAATGCATGATTTCAGCACGACAGACATGATAATCAAAACCAATCAGTTTTTTGGCAGAGTATCTGATGCACAAGCTGTAAAGACACAGCCCTACTCTGGAAAAGGGGGCAGGGAGCAGCAGCTCAAATGATCTGTGGGGTATTTTGAGCTGAAACTTTAATTACATATTGTAAGGGCATAATAGGTTTCCTTTAACAGAAATGCCCGTAAAATTAATGGATAACATCCTGGCTGAAAATTACCAGTACAGAAAATTGCCTTTTTTTTCTTTTCTTTTTTTTAAGTTTAGTACTACCATAATGCTATATAAATATATAAATATATTAACCATATAACTGAACACATTTTATAAATTACATGTAATATATAATATATTTTAAATAAGATTAACAATATTATTACAATATATTCTTATTTACTATATACTGTAGGGCGTACAATTAAGAGTTCAATCCATTTAATTTTTAGTGAAGTTTTTGTGCATAGTTTTTATACAGTAATCTGTGTATAAAATGGCACAGAAATAAATAAAAATAAAAGGTGCCACATTTTGTAAGCTTAACTGGACAAAAATGATCACATAAGTATCTGATAATAAAAGTAACCAAGTCAAGAAATGGTATTGGTTTTCTTGTTCAGAAGTTGCAGTATATTTTCATATTTCTGAGTTACTTTTTTCATTTTCTGTTTTATTGGGTGACCACAGAGAATGATGGGTAACATAATCTAGTAACACTAGCTAACTACTACAATAAATTAAATTGTATAAAACACATTATTTGCAACTTCTTATTATGATCAAATACCATGTTGGTCGTTATACTTTTAATTTCAGATACCTCTAATTCAGAAAATCTTGGTATAAAGGGTTTCGTCACTAGTAATTAAAACTGTATGATAGTGGTTGCTTTCATGGGTGCTCAACTCATAAATACAATCATTCTGACATCGATGACTCGATCACAGCTTTGAGGGAAAACACAAATATGCTTTAGCATCCATTCAGCAAATGAAGAGTCAATAAAGAAATGCTGTATTTGGAAGTGCTTAGCAAAGAAAGAAGTTCTTGTTCCCAGGAACTATAGTACTGCTCTTTATGCTGATCATGAGAAAGCATAAAGCTGTGTTGTATTCTCCACAACACATCCCAAGGGTCAAACACAAACTCACGCTCATCCAAAATGTGTGTCAGACTGGGTGTCTGATTTAATGGGAAAATGATTCACTTCTACAATAAAACACTTGCTGTTTTTATCGTGTCAGCAGAGAAAATCCAAAAACAAGACAAAATAACGCCATTCATCTGCCTAAAGCAGTGGAGCGGAAAGAGTGGAAACTCCTAAAATAACACAATCTCCAATTCAATCAATTTTATTGCCACATGTAGTGAATGTAAACAGCAACTTATGGTCAGTCCAGTTGGTACAGGCTACACATTTTGTTGCCAAAACGTACATTTGTGGCACCACAAGACCCCCCACAGACCAGATTTAGGGGCCAGCAGGGATCAACGAACTTAACAAAGAGCTTTCACTGCTTTCTACCACAACATGAAGGTGTATTTGCAAACAGCTGTGTGCAATCATTTGTGGCTTTGGAGGCGTGGCTAATGCTTTCTCGAAGCCTTTGCTTTGACTCATTGGCAGCGAGGGCAGATAGTCAGAGCTTAACTCTGTTTGGACGCCACAGAACAGCACCAAGCTTTTGGATACACACATAAGCGCACACACTCCATTCACCCTATTCTGTGTAGTGCTCTCTCAGCATGCCACCACTTTTACTGTTTAGTATTCACACGCTGACCATCAATCACGTCAACTCTCAAAGAGCCCCAAAGCGGTTTTATAGAGCTCAAACTGGGACATAGACACTTCAGCTAAGTTAAGCATTGTGGCTCCACTGACAGTAAACTAAAGCGAGGCAGTAGATGACGTCATTGGTGTCTCATTAAATAGATAAAAGAAACTTTTATTCTTGAAAGGTAAATATTGACTCTAGGTGCTTACAGTGCATTACAAACGCGTTGACGTCTATGTATATTGTGTCATTTGAAATATCATATGAGCACCTTCCCATTTTAGGTTACATAACTAGTCCCCACCTGCTGTGGAAGAGATTTTGAGACAAATTGACGCTCTTCAACCAGCTCTAAAGGTGGTAGTAATTTAATAGTGAGATTTGTTCCAGAGCTGCTCTAGAGCCAAAGTATTAAAACAGTTTGGAGTTTGAGTAGTAAAATTTATGTGATGCAAACGTATGAGTTTCCATCTTTGTTAGGAATCATATTAATATTTTTACAAGAGAACGTGATCACAAGAAGAGTCTTAAAACTTCTGGTGGCTGTTTTCAGCACGTGTTCAATATTTGACATAAATAGTCCACATTGGTGTTCTGATCACTTCGTACTTTGTTATAATGACTGCCGTTTACTATTGTTCGACAAATTTTCATGGGCAAAATTGAGTCATTTCCATAGGAATCCACACATTTTCAGGTTTATAATAATCAAAATAATCAATAATTGAGTGCACAATAGCACTATGTGTTTGAAGAAAACAAGAGAGACTTGAAACTTGGAGGGATGGTAGTACTCACACCATCTACAACGTCAACAAGGCTCACCCCATTCGGCCTGACAGGGGCGTTATAGCGATCAAAAGTACGAAATTGCTCATTACTCCTTTGCATTTTTTGAAAAACCTACTTTTGCAAATTAGTCCTAGGTTCTTCACCTGATCAGAACCAGTGCAGGAAGATTCTCTGGAAAGTGAATATCAATAACTCTCAAAAAAAAGTTGAACTTTCGACTCTCCGTTGCAAAGGGATGACAAAACGTTTACCTTTACTAAACCTTTACTAAAATAGCTTGGCCTCTTGTTGGTGCTATAAGTGGAAAAAAAACATAAAAACAGCCATAACTATGCAACTGTTTGTCCTGTCAATATGAACGGTACGCACGGTCTTGATCCAAAGTGCCGCAAGTGGCTATAAGGACATTGGTGTATGTCAAAAAAACATGGCCGCCATAGGCCGATGAACTTTGAGCACCTATTAGACCAGGTTAATGGAGGTCGATCGAAACGAAACTCAGTGGGCCTGTTTGACTCACAGCCCCAAAAGTCTCAGAGAAATTTGAAAGTAATCAGCCACTGGGAGGCGATATAAATGATTGTCTATTGCGTGTTTTTTTCACAGATACGCACAATATACGACAGACCTCCACATTCCGAATAGCTTTGCCTCTAGAACCACTGCTGTCAATCAAACCGTTTGTTAAATGATTGCGAAAATGTAAAAAACCTACATTTGCGAACTAATCCTAGGTTTTTTGCTCAGCATGGAAAAAAAAACACTGCAGTGCAATTCTCTGGACTCTCTAGGTCAATAATTATTTTAAAAAAATTTTATGTACCCTTTGGCAAACTATAACAGGGTCACTTATAAAAGGGATGTGTCCAAATATACCCAAAAGCCTATAAAGTCTAAGGAAAAACTCAAAACTTCACAAAACCTGGTGAGAACATGCAAAAGGTGATTCTAAACAAGCATTCAAAGTTTTATCAGACCACAGCTGGTGCTATAACAGTCATAAATGTTAAAACATCATACTTCTATTGTAAATTACCTGGATTTCCCAAAAATGCTTTTTAAATCATTGATTGTAAATAATATGTAATGTCTTTTTTCATATGTGCTTAAATCCCTTAAAAGCTTGAATCTCAGTAATCATTGCTTGCAGCTATATTTCTTGTTATTTCCTTGAAGTGAAATGAACCGAAGTCTCACGCATAGGCTTACCATATTAAACTACTGGATGGTGCGACTGACCAATCAGAGTCAAGTATTCCTGTGAGCCATGTAGTACTTATCTAATGCTTATAAATTGATCCTTATTTTAAAGCTTTACATGTAATCTCTCTCTCTCTATATATATAATGATTTTTTTATTTTTATATATTATATTTTTAGTAATTTTATTCTGCAATGTTTCTGTAAAGACAGCAAGATGAAGAATGGTATCACGTCATATACTTCATCTTTTGCTTTCATAGTTGCAAGCAGCTCTAGAGCCTACAACTGAAAGGCCTGGAACCAATTATTGGCTGCATGTGGAGTTTAAAAGAGCTGGCTTATAGCCAGAACTGTTACACATGATGCTAGTCTCTAGCTCCTGACCCCACCTCACAAACAGTTGAACACACACACAAACACAAGTGCCCCCCGGTTAACAGCCCCGACAAAAGAGCGCTTACATAAGACATAGGTTCAGGGTGTATTTGACTGACTCGCAGCTGTCCTCTATACTGTAATCACACTGTTTAGATACAGTGCTCCATAGTAACACATGAGTTTTCATTCAGTTAGCACATGTTCTCATAAAGAGGGTCTCTTTTTTCTTCTCACTCTCTCCCCCCTCTCTTTTTCCAGTAACTAAGCACCTTGACTAATTTCTGTGAAAATTTGGGTGACAGTTTGCAGTTATGCAACTTAATAAGTGTAAGGGGATTATAAGTCTACCCTGAGCCAGTTTGTTCTGTTGTGCCCTCCCTTCTGCTCTGCCCTCCAGTATGTCAAACTGCTGCAGAGAGAGAGAGAGAGTGAAAAACATTTAGGAGAAACCAGGGCTAGTTGGCACATAAGGAAGTTTACACAAGGACTCTATCTTAGTAACTATTAAGTTTTGAGACAAACATCCTATTACATAAATGATTGTTGTCTCTACCAGTGAGTCTTAGAATAGAATGTTTGCACTTTGGTTTGCACGGTTTGGTCAGTTACCCGGATGTGTGGCCATATTGGCGATACTCAGATGTAAACAACAGCATGGATTGCATGGGAAATGTACTACTGAATAAAATTTGATATTTAGGCAACATGCACCATTTTTCCTTCTGGAGCATCAGTGAACGTTTTAACCTACTGTAATAGTTGCATATGAGTCCCTCAGTTGTCCTCAGTGTGAAAAGATGGATCTCAAAATCATGCAGTCATTGTTGGGAAGGGTTCAAATACACAAAAATGCTGAAAAACCGAAGAATTTGTGGAACCTGAAGGATTTTTCTGAACAGCAGGCAGTTTAACTGTTCAGGACAAACAAGGGACTCATGAACAACTATCACTAATCAAAAAAAAACAAAACAACAACAACAACAACAACAAAAAAACAGCTGTGGATTATTCAGGTAACAACACAGTATTAAGAATCAAATGTATGTAAACTTTTGAACAGGGCCATTTTTATAAATCTAACTATTATTTTCTCTTGTGGACTGTATTTTATGTGAAATATCTTATTAAGGTCAGTACTACATAAAAAATAACATGCATTTTATATGATCCCTCTCATTTATAAAAAATTAACATTTTGCAGATTCTGTGAGGCGCATGTAAACTTTTGACTTCAACTGTATATATTAATATAATATAATAATAAAATATAATATAATAATTTAATTATTTTCTACTAAAATGATAACATTGGATAAACTGGCGAATACAGTGAAACCATTTTGGAATACATTTATATATAAATAGAATAGAATAGAATAGAATACTTTTATTATTTAATTCTTGTGAACTAAAATGAGAACACTGGATAAACAGGTGAACACAGTAAAACCAATGTAATGTACTTGTACTTTTATAATACTTTTATTATTTTAATTTATAGAAAAGTATTTCTTTTGGATAAAACAAACTTTTCTTTTTACACTAAATGATGTCTAAATAAACAATAGATTTGTTTTATATAACATGGATTGACCAAAGTTGTAATTACGTCCCATCAGATTTTTACAACTTCAGCTGATGTGGTAGAAACCAGCTCTCTCTATTGTCTATTGTTTTATTGTTCTTCATCCACGAACAGACAGACTTGCATCCTGCTGTCATTAAATTATGCTTTGCTCACTGCACCCAGTATGATAACCCTCCTGCACTGTGATAACCCTCATTTAGTTTTATGCTTTTTATATTGCTCTAAACTGCTGAGGTAAATCCAGTAACCTCACATTATCCATGGAAGCGAAAGCTATGCGTAGGAGTTAGAAATGACCTGTCAGAGGGCTTTTTCGGTTGTTTTTCTTCTTTTCAAAATGCTGCAAGTGAAAATAGTTTCTCTTGGCTACACGGGACGTGGCAATGGCTTTCTCAGACTCTGTGGTACTCTGGAATTCCTCAGCCTGTCAGCTGCCGTCAAAAGCCCCGCTTTCACAGTGCGATTAGTGCTTTGTGGGAGCCCTAACCCTGGCACGCAGCTCCTTCAACCCTGACCCATAATCGCACAAAGCATCAGGCCGAGTGGAATAGCCACCAGACTGTGAGATTTTGGGTAGCCGGTAGATTGAATTAACCCTCACCTGCATTGTCAGCAGTCATGGCACAATATAGGCCAGTGCAGATTTCATTTCATTGTGTTGGGCATGAATGTGTGCGCGGACCCTGATAACTAAACAGAGCGACTTTGTGAGGTGATGTCACTGAGGGAAGTAACACTGGAATTTTCCCAAGGCCTTGAGCACACATAACAAGCACAGAAGATTGATTTACTTTACAGAAAGTCCAGAGTTCAGTCCCTGTCCCTGCTGCTTCTGTCCCTGCTGATAACATCCTTATGTGGAAGATGCGCCCGTAAACGTCTAATTATAACTGTAAGTTGAGAGTAATAAATGACCGAGCAGCACTGTGATCACTGATAAAGATATCTGTGATGGCCAGATCAGCTCTTCCTGTCTGTGCTCTTCATTTCCTGTTTGATCTCTGGGAGGCAAATCCTTGTGCATCTTGTTTTCCTGTGTTATAATATTCCTCTCATAAACACACACAAACATAGGCAGAAACTTTTTTTGGGCTTTACGCAGAAATACATGGAAGAAGTTTCAGCCTCAGTTTGAACCATAAATAATAACATAAAAGATTGTGACATTGCGTGAGAAGGCTGGTGGACCATCAAAACTGCTGATTAATTTGTTTAAAAACCTATTTAAGAAGCCTGCTGAATGAAACGAAGACCAGCAGTCAAAACACAATATATACTGGCGACCAACTGTAAATAAACAGTTGCAGTCAAAAGTTTACATACATTTTGCAGAATCTGCAAAATGTTAATCATTTTACCAAAATAAGAGGGATCATAGAAAATGCATGTTATTTTTTATTTAGTACTGACCTGAATGAGATATTTCACATAAAAGACATTTACATGTAGTCCACAAGAGAAAATAATAGTTGAATTTATAAAAAGTACCCCGTTTAAAAGTTTACATACACTTGATTCTTAATACTGTGTTGTTACCTGAATGATCCACAGCTGTTTTTTGTTTAGTGATAGTTGTTCATGAGTCCCTTGTTTGTCCTGAACAGTTAAACTGCCCACTGTTTTTCAGAAAAAATCCTTCAGGTCCCACAAATTCTTTGGTTTTTCAGCATTTTTGTGTATTTGAACCCTTTCCAATAATGACTGCATGATTTTGAGATCCATCTTTTTACAATGAGGACAACTGAGGGACTCATATGCAACTATATCAGAAGGTTCAAATGCTTACTGATGCTCCAGAAGGAAAAACGATGCATTAAGAGCCAAGGGTGTAAACTTTTGAACATAATGAAGATGTGTACATTTTTCTCATTTTTGCTTTATTTTTTTCATTTAGTACCGACCTTCAGAAGCTACAAAAGATATTTCCATGTTTCCCAGAAGACAAAATAAGTAAAATGTACCCTGATCTTTAAATTCCAAAAGTTTTCACCCCCGGCTCTTAATGCATTGTTTTTCTTCTGGAGCATCAGTGAGCGTTTGAACCTTCTGTAATAGTTGCATACGAGTCCCTTAGTTGTCCTCAGTGTGAAAAGATAAATCTCAAAATCATACAGTCAGTGTTGACTATCACTAAATAAACAAACAAACAAAAAAAACACAGCTGTATATCATTCAGGTAACAACACAGTATTAAGAATCAAGTGTATGTAAACTTTTGAACGGGGTCATTTTTATAAATTTAACTATTTCTCTTGTGGACTAAATAAAAAATGTCACACATTTTCTATGATCCCTCTTATTTTGGTAAAATAATTAACATTTTGTAGATTCTGCAAGGTGTATGTAAACTTTTGACTTCAACTGTATATTTACAGCTGGTCGCCAGTATATATATTGTGTTTTGACTGTTGATCTTCTTTTTATTCAGCAGGCTTCTTAAATAGGTTTTTAAAACAAATTAATCAGTAGTTTTGATGGCCCATCAGTTAGACCAGTCAGTCTGGGAAATTAATCTGTATGCCATTGTATCTCACAATTCAATTTTCCTGGTAATATTCATATTTCACTGGTGTCATCACAGCTGTGATGAAGTCAAATGTTCCATCATAGTGTTGTCAGAATCTTGAACAGCGTCCATCATCGGTCAATGAGTTCCAACTCCCTGCGTAGGAAGCTGTATTGAACTCCTTCCCTGGAGCTCCAGAGGAAACTATCAAAACTATCAGTACAGTCTGTCATGTTTGATTCATTCTGGTCCAAATGTTAAAAGCTATTTGTAGCATGAGATCGTTGGGTTGAGAAGGCTGCAAATTGAAGTTTTTCATTGTTCCTCTGCCACACAGAAACATGCAATATGAAGCAACTGGATAAAAGTGGCCCAAATATGTCATTGTTAGCAGTTAGGGCGTCTAGAGCTCAGAGAGAGCAAGTCAGCTGTTTAAGAAAGCAGCTCAATGGAGCTAATGAACCCAGACGCCACTTTAATTGTTTCGAGTGCTTGTGGAAATATGATTAAAAGCCAGATAAAACAACCCCTTGGCAATAATGCAACCAAACTGACAAAAACATGTCAGAGCAACTACCATAATTGTCTTGCTTCCATTAGTCATTTCAATGCCTCCAGCTAAATTCTAGTCTATTTACATACAGCCTTTAATATACAGTAGGATCTCTATAATTTTCTGATTAACAAGTGACTAATTTTAAGCATTTAAGCATACAGTTGAAGTCAAAAATGTACATACACCTTGCAGAATCTGCAAACTGTTAATTATTTTATCAAAATAAGAGGGATCATACAAAATGCATGCTATTTTTTTATTTAGTACTGACCTGAATGAGATATTTCACATAAAAGACATTTACATATAGTCCACAGCGCTTACTGATGCTTTAGAAGGAAACACAATGCATTAAGAGCCGGAGGGTGAAAACTTTCTGAATTTGAAGATCGGGTTAAATTTAACTTATTTTGTCTTTTGGGAAACATGTAAGTATCTTCTGTAGCTTCTGAAGGGCAGTACTAAATGAAAAAATATGATATTCAGGCAAAATAAGAAAAATGTACACATCCTCATTCCGTTCAAAAATATTCACCCCCCAACTCTTAATGCATTGTTTTTTTCCTTCTGGCGCATCAGTGAGCATTTGAACCTTCTGTAATAGTTGCATATGAGTCCCTCAGTTGTCCTCAGTGTAAAAAGATGGATCTCAAAATCATCCAGTCATTGTTGGAAAGGGTTCAAATACACAAAATGCTGAAAAACCAAAGAATTTGTCGGAACTGAATGAGATTTCTGACAAACAGCGGAAAGTTTAACTGTTCAGAACACAAACAAAGGACTCATGAACAACTATCACTAAACAAAGAAAAAACACAGCTGTGAATCATTCGGGTAATAACAGAGTATTAGAATCAAGTGTATGTACACTTTTGAATGGGGTCATTTTTATAAATTCAACTATTATTTTCTCTTCTGAACTATAAAAGTCTTTTATGATAAATATTTAATTCAGGTCAGTACTAAATAAAAAATAACATGCAATTTGTATGATCTCTCTTATTTTGGTAAAATAATTGCAGATTCTGCAATTTTCTGCAACAAACTGTATAAAGTTGCAATTGTGAGATATAAAGTCACAGTTACGAGATACAGTTTTTATTGCAATGTATATAGTCACATTGTGTTATTTTTAGATGCACAGTCATGTTCTAAAGATATAAAATCACATTACGAGATGTAAAGTCACATTTTCAGATATAATATCACTACTGTGAGATTCAAGGTATAATGTCACAATGTGAGATAGAAAATCTGTTAGGAGAAACAACGTTTCTATTTCATGTATAAAGTCACATTGTGTAATATAGCAATTTTAAGATATTGTCACAATTCTGAGATTCAAGTCATAATTCTAGATAAAAAATTGCATTATGAAATATAACTTTTCTAGCTATAACCGTATAAGATATACATTTTAGCATTTTTTAAAAACAAAATATTTTAAAAATTGCAGAATTTTCCCAACTGCAATGATAAAACAACATCAAACCCTAGACAGTGAACTGTACATAACCTGCTATGAACAGACACCAGTGAGCCTCATTATTCCTGCAGGCAAGACAGTGTTTACCAAGTATTAACTATAAAAGGCACTGAGATTATGAAATTATGCCCTTCACTGATGGCCTTTCATAACATATCTCAAGAAAATGAATAAAAACAGTACAAGAAGATGCACAATAAGTAGACAAAAAGTATATTTATTCAGAGAAAGATAACAATCTACAGGGAGGTCTCTGTTATTGCATGTCAGCCTTGTCTGAACGACCACCAGATCCTGAACAGTTCCGTCTGGTGCGACGCTGCAGCATGAGCTCACTCACACAGAAAATATACAACACTGCAAAGCAACTCACGTGCAAATCAAAGCAGTGAAAAAAAAACACACCGCGTGGTTGAAATGATAGTTTGGCGACTTGTCAAAAACCTCAGTAATTGATCCTGCCCTGTGAAAGTACACAGCACTGTAGCGCTCATATGCTTTGGTCAGTCTGAACTTAAGGCCTGGTTTTGCAACATATGCAAGTCTGAGATTCACAATATATGAAACACAAAAATACTTCTTGATAAAAAGTTTAAATACAATGTATTGTTACAATATGCCTCTTTTAAACTTCTTTCTTGAGCGTGCTTCACCGAAGGAAAGAAAAAAGAAAATTCTGTCATCATTTACTCAACTTGATGTCTTTCCAAATATGTTTTTGTTCATATAATAAAAGTAAGACATTCTTCAAAATATCTTCTTTTGTGCTCCACACAAGAAAGCAAGTCATACAGGTTTGAAATGACATATAGGTGAGTAAATAATTAGAGAATTTCAATTTATAGGTGAATTATTTCTTTAAAAATCAATATGTTTGGTTTGGGTTTCAACTCTCACTATGCCACCTTCAACACTTGCAGTTTACAGCACTGTAATCACTTGCTGAGAGCCACTAACTTCTTTCTCAACTCTGTTTCAATGTCTCGTCACATTCTGGCACACAAGTGGCAAACATAAAACTCATCTTGATTTCATTCTGTGCTCATGAAAGAAAAATGTTTGCCACTAGTGACGTTATAGTGATACTTCCACACCAACCCCAGCTTATGCAGTGAAACATTAACTTTTCCTTACTGCGTCATTCAACTTATGCTCTTTCACATTTCACATAGCAGCAGGTGACTTTTCCAGTTCATCCAACATGAAAGCCTGATAAAAAGTGCAGTTTGCCCTTGAGCAACACTCCATATAGGATTCATTTAATGATAGGAATGCAATGCTTATCAAAGCATTACGTGGCTGACATTGTCCTTTAGGGGAGACAAATGTACTATAATAGCTTAACCAGTAGAGCAGTGACTAGCAATGTCAAGGTCATGGGTTTGATTCCCAGGGAATGCATGAAGTGATCAAAGGTATGCTGGAAATGCAGAGTTGCTTTGGATAAAACTGTCTGCCAAATGCATTCAAGCAAATATGGAAGAAAAGATTTTCTGTGAGAATGTTTATGCTAAACATGTCATGTATGCACCATTAACATCCCCAGTTTTTTAAATAATTGAATTAACTGAACTGAATTAAAGTTGAGCCCATTTTGAGCATACAGTCCTGCAACCAAACTCACATCGCTGGCTGTGCTGCCACTACTGGTACAGGAATGTACGAATTTGACCTTTAAAAAGTGCCATAAATTGCAAAAACATAAAGAACCTGTAGAAATTTCATGCACAAAAAAAATTATATATATATATATATATATATATATATATATATATATATATATATTGTCTTGTTCTAACGGAAATCGAAAAGCAATATCAACCATTATACAGTTGAGGTCAAAAGTTTACATACACCTTGCAGAATCTGCAAAATGTTAATTATTTTACCAATAAGTAAAATAAATAAGAGGGATCATACAAAATGCATGTTATTTTTTTATTTAGTACTGACCTGAATATTTACATATAGTCCACAAGAGTAAACATATAAAAATGACCCTGTTCAAAAGTTTTCATCCCCTTGATTCTTAATACTTTGTTGTTACCTGAATGATACACAGCTGTGATTTTTTTTTTTTTTTGTTTAGTTGTTCATGACTCCACTGTTTGTCCTGAACAGTTAAACTTCCCTTTGTTCTTAAAAAAAAATCCTTCAGGTTCCACAAATTCTTTGGATTTTCAGTATTTTTGTGTATTTGAACCCTTACCAACAATGTATGATTACTGTATGATTTTGAGATCCATCTTTTCACACTGAGGACAACTGATGGACTCATATGCAACTATTACAGAAGGTTCAAATGCTCACTGATGCTCCAGAAGGAAACATGATGCATTAAGAGCCTGGGGTGTAAACTTTTGAACAGAATGAAGTCTGTATGAAGTGCCTAAATATCATATTTTTCATTTAGTACTGCCCTTCAGAATCTACAGAAGATACTTACATGTTTTCCAAATATAAATTCCCAGAAAATAAGTTAAGTTTACCCTGATCTTACAAAAAAAAAAAAGTTTTCACCCCCGGCTCTTAATGCATCGTGTTTCCTTCTGAAGCATCAGTGGGTGTTTGAACCTTCTGTAATAGTTGCATATGAGTCCCTCAGTTGTCCTCAGTGTGAAAAGATGGATCTCAAAATCATACAGTCATTGTTGGAAAGGGTTCAAATACACAAAAATGCTAAAAAAAGAAAACAATGTTCAGGACAAACAAGGGTCTCATGAACAACTATCACTAAAAAAAAAAAAAAAACAGCTGTATATCTATCAGGTAACAACACAGCATTAAGAATCAAGTGTATGTAAACTTTTGAACGAGTCATTTTTATAAATTCAGCTATTTCTCTTGTGGACTATAGTAAATGTCTTTTATGTGAAATATCTTATTCAGGTCAGTACTAAATAAAAAATAGCATGAATTTTATATGATCCCTCTTATTTTGGTAAAATAATTAACATTTAACAGACTCTGAAAGGTGTATGTAAACGTTTGACCTCAACTGTAATTTCTAGTGTAGAAAACTGTGGCCTGAAAACTTTTTCCTTCACTGAAAATGTGCAACACACTAATGTTCACATGTTTGGGGTTAGTAAGATTTTTTTTAAAGCAGTTAATACTTTTATTCAGCAACGATGCAATAAGCTGATCAAAAGACATTTACTATGTTAAAAAAGATTTTGAATTCAAATTATATCCTTTTAAACTTACAGTTCAACAAAGAGTCTCACATTAAAAAATATGAATAGAATAGAAAGATTTCTTCAGGACCAAGTCAGCATATTAAAATGATTTCTGAAGGATCATGTGACACTGAAGACTGGAGTAATCGCTGCTGAGAATTCAGCTTTGTCATCCCAGGAATAAATAAAATTTTAAAACAAATTAAATTAGAAAACATTAGAAAATATTTTACAATGTTACTGTATTTAATAAATGCAATCTTGGTGAGCAAAAGAGACTTCTCTCACAAACATTTTTAAAAAATCTTACTAACCACAAACTTACGAACATTAGTGTATATTTCGTATAAACACCCAATGATGTCTGACTCAATCAGATTCCTCTTGACAGCACTGATTGCTTCACTCAAAACACTCTGTTTTTAATGAAGCTCCAAGTTCAATGACCAGATATGCAATCCAACTGGCCTACTAAGTGTACTTACTTACACTCAAAGACCCTGACCTCACAGCATGTTTGGGTCTGGACTTAACTCCAAATGTAAACAAGACAGCCTGGAGAGATGTGCCAGCGTCTCTAAAATGGACAATCATTTACCCTCGCAGGACAACAAGGTAAATGTCAGTGATGTCAAGTTGATAGTGTGTCCAAACATCTGCTTGTACTCTACATCACACTTAATGCTGTGACAGATACATGACGGAGCACTTGAGTATCTCAGTCTGAACCCGCTCTTGATCACTCCTCCTCCAAGACACGGTCAAGACATGTTAAAACACCAGTGAAATGCAATAGTTTTGCTGAGACCGACCAATAGGGTTGATTTTCACAGTGTCTGAATGAAGAAGGTTAAGTTCTGGCAGTCTAAACTAGATCTTTGATAGAAAAACAACCCACTTATAACCCTCTTCAACAAGAGATAAGGTAAAGAAAGACAGATGTCTCTCAACCTGAATTGTTCACAAGTTTGAGGTTAACTTGGGACTTTCCGAATGACGAGCAGATCCTAAAACGTAGCAGACAACTTTGGGTCTTTCCATTTCATCACCAAAGCTGGCGGATCTTTTCTAAAATGTCTGATTAATTTCACGGCCACATGTGCTCCAGTTAATCCACTAACACAGTCCCATAAAGCAGATGGATCTGTGTCCATTTCTATCCATAAAAGCCAGTTCCAGTCTAACCACGTTCACATCAACAGTATGCAATCATATTCTCATGTCTATGCCAAACAGCAGTATTTCTTCCACCAGGACTCAGAGAGCTTCCTCATTTTAGCGGGCGTTCGCTTCTTCAGCCTTTTCTGCTGCTGGCTGTCCGAGTACTGGATGCTGGCCACTATAGCCGTGTCAAACACCTCCTTCAGGTTCTTCTGGGTGAGCGCTGAACACTCCATGTACGAGACGGCCTGTACTTCCTCAGCGCACACGCAGGCCTCCTGGGGGTCCACCGGACGTTCTTTGTACTGGGCCAGTTGGATGAGCACTTTGACATCTTGCCGGAGGTCAGCCTGAGTCCCGCCCAACAGTATCGGTGCCCTCGGGCAGTGCCGGCGGATCTCAGGCACCCACTTCTCCCTCACATTCTGGAAAGAGGAGGGACTTACCACACTGAAGCAGAGCAGGAAGACGTCAGCATTGGTGTAGCACAGTGGCCGGAGCTTGTCAAACTCATCCTGCCCAAAAATAAAGGAAGATTCAATAGAGATAAACATCTAGGAGACACTAACACTTTACTAAAAGCAGTAAAAGGATAAGTTCACATCCAGAATAAAAATTTCCTGAAGATTTACTCACCCCCATGTCATCCAAGATGTTCGTGTCTTTGTTTCTTCAGTTGCAAAGAAATTAAGGTTTTTGAGGAAAACATTCCAGGATTTTTCTCCATATGGTGGACTTTATTGGGGATCAACGGGTTGAAGGTCCAAACTGCAGTTTCAGTGCAGCTTCAAAGGGCTCTACACAATCCCAGCTGAGGAGTAAGGGTCTTATCTAGCAAAATGATCGGTCATTTTCTTAAAACAATAAAAATCTATATACTTTTTAACCAGAAATGCTCGTCCTGCACCAGGCAGATCTCACGCATTACATAATAACGTCGGAGAGGTCATGCGTGACGTACTGACCGAGTGTTTACAAAGCGAACGTGTAAAGAAAGTCAAATCCCTTTTACAAAAAGTTAAAACAGCAATGTCAGACAATTTTGAAGTTGGAGGTGAACATGAGATGGAGCTTTTCGCTCAACCCTACCATTTTAAACCAAAGTACTCAGATGAAGAACTAACCGTTTCCAACGTCATTACGTAATGTGTGAAGTCACGCATGCACATTGCAGAGCTAGTGCAAGACGAGCATTTGTCGTTCAAAAGTATATACATTTTTTATTTCTTTTAGAAAAGGACAGATTGTTTTTCTAGAAAAGACCCTTATTCCTAAACTGAGATCGTGTAGAGCTCTTTGAAGCTGTGTTGACACTGCAATTTGGACCTTCAACTCGTTGGCCACTATATGGAGAAAAATCTTGGAATGTTTTCCTCAAAAACCTTAATTTCTTTGCAACTGAAAACAGAAAGACGTGAACATCTTGGCTCACATGGGGTTGAGTAACTTATCAGGAAATTTTTATTCTGGGACTGAACTTATCCTTTAAAAATAACTCCTCAAAAATATTGTTAATTGTTAGATTTTACACAAGTTATGATACAGACTTACTATAAGCATCTTGTCAGAATGACTGTTTGTAATTTTGTGAATTTGTGCAGTATGTGTATATGTCTATACATATTTTTTCATTCTTTTTGTTGTTTTTTTCTTGCTGCTTGTTTACTTGTAAAAAAGCGTTTGCAAAATCAAACACTACCACTGAAAACTTTGGGAACTTTTTAAATGTTTTTGAAAGAAGTCTCTTATGCTCACCAAGGCTACATTAATGACCAAAAAAATACAGTAAAACAGTAATATTGTGAAATATTATTATAATTTAAAATAACTGTTTTCTATTTGAATATATTTAAAAATCTAATTTATTTCTGTGATGACAAATCTTACTGCAGCCTAATGTGCTGATCTAGTGCTCAAGAAATATTTTTTGTTATCAATGTTAAAAACAGTTCAAACAGTTTGAAGGTTCAAAAAACATCATTTATCTGAAATAGAAAACTTCTGTAACACTGTAAATGGTTCACTTTTAATCAATTTAATGTGTCCTTACTGAATAAAAGTATCAATATAATCTTACTGACCCCAAACCTTTGAACAGGAGTGTGAATAAAATACCTTTAAAAATGGCTCTAAATGCAATAAGCAGCCTTATCTTATAGTAATGATGCTTTAATCTTCTAATCTGGCAACTTTCAGATTATGCTTATGATTTCATATCTCTGAAATATCAGAAGCCGCTCTGATGTCAGCGACTTGAGAGATAAAGTCTACATCACAAAGAGATCTGTTGTTTATTATGGCTGGATTCCATCTGTTTTACTCTTCCTTATGACTCTCCAGCTTGTTTTTTGTTGATGCGCCAAAACCGCTTTCTTCTCATATTAGTCAGCTAGACACATTCTAACCCATGACAAACAATTCTGTATATAATTTATATGGAAGTATGTTGTTACAAATGAATTTAGGCATGACAACATTATAACATACAGCATGTAAAATAGATATTCAACTCTCCAATCAATGTACTCTCTGACTCCGTTTCTCTTTTCTTCCCTCCCTTTCTCGATTTCCACTGGCCTAAACAGGACTGATCCAAATCTCTCTTGGCTTTCCTCCCTGCACTGTCTCCCCTTAGCTTGCTAAACTCATCGAAAACACACTGATCTCACATTTCCAGTGACTAGCCCCAGCTGTACCCCGGCAGAAAGTAGGTCTCCCTTTCCATCGGATCAAGCCCAATACATCACAATTAGACTGCTTCCCATTTGTGATCCCCTAGAGCTGGTTTTCCCCCTCCCACAAAGGAAGAAACACTGGCTGACCTATAACAGCATGCTCCCATAGGATGAAGCCTATACTTCCTTACGATGCCTTGACTGCAAACTTCAGCTGAACTTTACCAGAAACGCTTATCATGAGTAAGCAAAACATCACTGAATCACTTTCTCTCTTATCTTACAGAAAGGCAACTGTATGACTAATTAGGACATGACTCATGGGTCTGTTTACAGTTAAGAGAGGAGGGCTTCGACCAGCATGTGTTTGTGCAAACAATGTGTCATCCTTATACAGTGACATGATGAACTTGCATTGCCTTGAATGTGTTTGTGTGAGGTGGTTTGTTTGGGTCTGGTGGTGCTGAGCTGGCTTATTGGACTGACCTGACCGGCTGTGTCACAAAGCTGAAGTTTCACAGGCTTGCCATCCACAGCTACAACCGCTACAAAGAAAAAGAGCATCAATTTGACATTTCATCCCTTTCCAGTGCAAATTACTAAGACATGTGGACTGACAAATGAGACTGAAATGGGTTGGTGAACCTGCTGGCGTTACAAAAACAGACAGTAAACAATCATGTGGTCATGTGATGAATTAAATTGGGTCACTGGCAAACTGAAATAACTAGATCATTCTTTTTGATAGATTAATTCTAGGAAAAATATATTTAATTTTTTACATGTCATTATTTAAAATAGTAATAATCTAATAATATAAACTAAACTAAATAATAATTTATATATATATATATATATAAAATTAAATAATTTAAATTATTTAAATTAAAAATAAATATAATATATATATATATATATAATTAAATGATTAAGATTATTTAAATTAAAAATAAATAATATATATATATATATATATATATATATATATATATTTTTTTTAAATGATTAAAATTATTTAAATTAAATATATATATTTTTTATTCAATTATTTATTCAAGCTATTTACATTAAAAATGAATTCAAGTATAGTTTTAAATAAACAATATATATAAAAAAATCCAACTGAACTCATATGGAGTGGTATTTAGTTAAATAAAATAAGAAAAATATATTTTATTATTTTTCATGACATTATTTATTTAAAATAGTCATAATAATCTAAACTAAAAAAAAAAAAAATAACATTATACTTTTTATTCAAATTACTAAATTGAAAATTAAATAAATTACAGTTTTAAATTAACATTCCTTATTACAAATTAATTTATATATATATATATATATATATATATATAATCCAACTGAACTCATATCTGCTTTGGAGTGTTTTTTATTTGGTCCAAGCTTGTCATCAGCTGGTGAAGGCTGGTTATTAACCTAGGTTGGTAAAACCTAGGTTGACCACCTAATCAGTATTGCAGTATTGGTATGACCAGCTAGTAGCTGGTTTATTGCTGGTCTAAGATAGTCTACCAGCAGTTTGTCCAGCTTAGACTAATTAGAAAGGTACCATGATCCAAAACGCATCAGCACCAGCTTAAACTGGACAGGTAGAGAACAGGCAGTTTAGGTTTTTAAAATACGTGTTATTTCTGTTGCATTTACTTTATTAAAGTTTAGTTTTACGTTTTAATTATACATGCTGGAGTGATGTTTACCTGCAAAGTTGTCAAACGCTGTTGGAACATACTCGGTAGGATATCCATTGGTGGTGTAGCTCACAATGAGACTAGTTTTACCCACTGCACCATCACCAACTAGCACGCACTTCACCCTGTGCTCCGCTACCGACCCGAAGCGGCTCTTGACCGCGGATGACAAATCTCTGCTCCTGAATCTCCTCGGTGGTACCGGCGGCACAACCGTACCTGGAACAGGCTTATATTCTCCACCTCCCTGCGGAGGCATCGCTGAAAACACTGACCGTCCAGGAGTTTTAACGCCAGTTTCAGCGATTCATCTTACTTGTGAATGAGAGAGCGGAGCACCAGTCTCCGGTTTCACCGCGGTGTCCATTTATTTTGGAAGGAAAGCAAGTCCTACATTTCAAACCAAGGAGTGTTTGCTTTATCTAGATACAAAACAAAACAACTCTGAAGTAAAAATAAATACGAAGCCCACACGTACACTGACGTTATGCCCTCATGAGGCGAACCCTCCTCCGCCCTCTCTAAAACTGATCTGAGTGAGGAGCACTTTACTCCCAAACACTGTGGCTGTGTCTCAATGCCTAGTCAGCCGCCTATCAGATAGCGTTTTGAGGCGTGCTCAGCGTTTTTGTCCGTTTCCAAGATAGGCAGCAGACTAGGATTTGAGACAGAGCCCATGACATCATCCACTGTGAGTCATGCAGTCATCCGTGAACTGAAGTTCAGCAGACCTGTTGTCATTACTGATAAACTCAACTGAACTGGCGCGAATACACGCGTCAGCATTTTTATTTGTTATCAGGGATGATGTCCTAAAAATTCAAAAAGGTTAAAGTCCATATACATTTGTGCCCTTTTTATATACATACACATATAAAAATGACAAATATATATATTTATATATTTATATATATTTATATATTTGTGCTGTCAAACAAATAATCGCGATTAATCGCATCTAAAATAAAAGTTTTTGCCTGCATAAAATATGTGTAGCCTACTGTGTATATATCAAGACACACAAATAAAGTATATATTTTGAAAATATTTACATGTATTTACATTAATATATTTATATTCATATAATTTATATATGAATATATTAGGCTATACGTTTTTTAAAAGTAAGATTTTTAATGTTTTTAAATATTTTTTAAAGAAGTCTCTTCTGCTCAACAAGCCGGCATTTGTTTGATCCAAAGTACAGCAAAAACAGTAAAGATTTTACTATCTAAATAACTGCTTTCTATTTGAATATATTTTAAAATGTAATTAATTGCTGTGACTTCAAAGCTGAAATCATTTAAATATTCTGAAAAAAGTATATATATATATATATATATATATATATATATATATATATATATATATATATATATGTTACAAAAGCTTTCTATTTCAGATAAATGTTGATCTTTGGATGTTTCTATTCATCAAAGAATCCTGAATAAATGTTTTAAATATTGATAATAATAATAATAATAATAATAATAATAACAACAACAACAACAACAACAACAACAATAATAATAATAATAATAATAAATGTTTATTGAACAGAAAATCAGCATTAGAATGATTTCTGAAGGATCACGTGGCACTGAAGACTGGAGTAATGATGCTGAAAATTTAGATTTGTTCACAGGAATACATTACATTTTAAAATATATTCAAATAGAAAGCAGTTATTTTAAATAGTAAAAATATTTCAAAATTTTACTGTTTTGTTGTACTTTGGATCAAATAAATGCAGAAGAGACTTCTTTAAAAATCTTGACTGGTAGTGTATATAATTATATATTTAATATGTAATCATAACATATTTTTCTTAAATATATGCAAGCATATGTGTGCATAAGCATACATATATGATCTGGGCTCAAAGGGGAGTGTGGAATTGAACTGTAACGCAGCTGCGCCATCTACTGGACAAATGCTACAACAGGTTAAAATTCCCCCAAGAACAATTACTTCTACATACTTTAAAAAATGCTTTTAACTCTAATAAGGATTATTAATAATTAACTATTAATAATGCATATAATATGAGTACGTTTTGTCTACATTATGTGTGTTTTATTCCTCTGGCTTCTTATTTATGTGTGGAACGTTAATCGCAGATTTTGTTTCCCCCGAATCTCAGTTTCAGATGAACAGACGCTCGCACATGATTCCGAAACCCATAGCTTTATACGCATATGAGGGTTTGACAGATGGCTGCAAGTACAGATAAAGAGTCTAAAACAAACCGTGAGGTCGTGTTGGGCTTCTTAGAGGAGGCAGAATCATGGCAGCTTCTTAGCAGCCAGTTTCCAAGTAAAGTCGGAGGGAGACCTGCGTGGCTGAGCCAAGTGGATTTACCAACTGCGTCTGAGTTACAGTGTGAGAAGTGTAAACTTCCAACAGTGTTTCTACTGCAGGTCTACGCACCAATAACGGAATATGATCGATGTTTTCACAGAACACTTTTTGTGTTCTGCTGCAAAACACCAGCCTGCTATACTCGAAATGACAACAAATGTTTTAAAGGTAATTCATAAGCTATTATAATATTTTAAACAGAGGCTACTAATGTTTGTATGTATTAATATTAGAATTTACATGTTTTAATGCAAGCCTCTCTATAACGTAAAGTTACAGTAGTTGTACTATCCCCATTTCCAGTGTTCAGATGTCAGCTGCCAAGAAAAAATGACTTTTACCCCTTTGATCCTCCTTCTGATGAGAAGCCAGAGCACCTAGTGAATGATCATCAGGTTCTGAGCTCTGGACTCAAATTGTGCAGGCTGTGTGGTTGTCTGGGACAGAAAGCCTGCTCTCGATGTCACTCAGTCACATACTGCTGTAAAGAGCATCAGACCATAGACTGGAAGCACCGGCACAAGAAAGAATGTTCAAATGAGGGTAAGTGAATGCAGATTTAGAACAATTTATGCATTATTCCAGTCAAGATCTATAATCTATAAGCATGTTGTCTTCATATTTGATACAACAGCTTCTCAAAGCTCAGATGAGCTCAATTCGTTTCTGTTTCCTGAATGGGAGCTGGTTACTGACCCGGAAGAGCTTCCAGCAAAAGATGAGGAACACTATGAATCCCACAGTCTGGATCAGGAAAGCTTGGCATTAAATAATGGTATACCTTTCAAATCAGATTTGCCAGCTTGATATTTCCACATTTTGTCAAGGAATAGTAATTCAGTGTTTATTTTCCTTCTCAGGTTTGGAGGATAGTGAACTAGAAAGTATGGCCCTTCATGAAACACAAGACTCTAAAGTGTTTCAAAAGTTCAAAAAGCGCATTGCTAATGAGCCACAACAGGTCAGTTAGAAAGTCACAGCCTGAAGAGCAAATGCTACCCATGGCTTATGTGTGTGGTGTGGTTTAACAGCTATGTGATTGCATATGTATTTTTTTTTAGGTTTTGCGGTATTGCAAAGGAGGATCTTCTCTCTGGGTGTCAGCAGAACATGTGCCACGTGAGGAGGATGTTCCAGAATGTCCATGTGGTGCAAAACGTCTGTTTGAATTTCAGGTGAAGTACATGTTAAATATAAAATGTACACTGTCTTGCTTACAATGTTTACAATGAGCAGCAAATCAACATGTTAGAATGATTTCTGAAGCATCATGTGACACTGAAGACTGGAGTAATGATGCTTAATATTCAGCTTTGACATCAAAGGAATAAACACATTTTATATATATACACAATTAGGTGTCAGTTTATGCCCCGTTCTTTAAATAAAACGGCATAAACTGACACCTATTTGTCATCCTATTGACTGAAAACACTTCTGAACAGACACTCTAATTTCACCTTCAAATTAATTGCTAATCTTAGAGATTCACATACTTTTGCACCTCACAAAAATTTAACGTTGGAAAATGTTTCATAATATATAAATGACAAAGTACATATTTTCATCTTATTTGTTTAATTGGGTTCTCTTTGTCAATTTTCAAAACTTGTGTGAAAATCTAATGAACTTTTTGGTCATATTTATTATATATATATATATATATTAAAAAGGAAACAATTTTTAATATGTAAAAACTAATTATAGTTTTCTGAATTATTAAAGTATTTTTTGACCCCAAAGTTTATTTATAAATGGCGTTAGATTAATGCATTGCACTGATGAAAGTGTCATTGTCTATTTCAGATCATGCCTCAGTTACTTAATCACCTCAAAGTGGATAGGACAGATGCCAGCATAGACTGGGGGACAGTGGCCATCTACACTTGTGCTGACAGCTGTGAGCAAGGCACTAAATATTCTGCAGAATTCACCTGGAAACAAGACTTTTCAGGAGATCAAGCCGTGTAGAATTAGTCCATTCAAAAAAAAACTATTATGCATCATAAATCACATTTATAATATTAAAGAAATGTCAACAACAAAGTCATTGGTTCCTTTGAGACATGATTGCAAAAGATTTCTAATTCAAGTAAATGCTGTTCTTTTGAACTTGCTGTTCGTTTCCTCATGTAAAGATCAAATTTACATAAATGCATGCAAATTAGCATAGAATGATTTCTGAAGGATGATATGATACTGAAGACTAAAGTAATGACTGCTGAAAATTTACTGTTGCCGTCGCAGGAATAAATTACATTTTAAAATACACTGAAATAGAACAGTTCCTTTGGAGCAGGGGTGCCCAATCCTGTTCCTGGAGATCTACCTACCTGCAGACTTTAGTTCCAGCCCTGCTCCAACGTAGCTGTCTGTAATTATCAAGTGTTATCTACCTAAGAGATTAATTAGCTGGTTCAGGTGTGTTTGATCAGGGTTGGAGCTGAACTTTGCAGGATAGTAGATCTCCAAGAACAGGATTGGGCACCCCTGTTTTAGAGTATATTTCAAAGAATTACTGTTTTACAGTATTTTTGTAAAACCCATTAAAAAAAAAAAAATTCTGTAATTTCTATGGCAACATTTTAACTATTTCCTGCCTTATTAATGGTTTATTTTTATTTTATTAATTTATGGTTTATTTAGTGTAGTTCTGATATAGCCAAAATAATCTCACACACTAATAGAGTCTCCACACTTGCAAAAACTAATTTCATAATACCACTGAAATATGATGTCATCAAAACCATTACAGAAAAACACATGTAGACAACATACTTGAAGGTAATATTTTACAACGCAGTAATAAAGTTGGCAAACATTTATTTGCATTCAGTGTAGCAAAGTAAATTAGTTACATAGATGAAAGGATTAAATTAAGATGTCAGTGCTTTACATGGGGCTATTGGGAGACCTACAGTACATCATGCAATGAAATGGGAGTTAAATCGTTAGATCTGTCAACCAATCTCATTTGAAAACTGTAACTTAAAAGGCCAAATGCACATGATGACTAACAACTGAACGATCCACAAACTCGTTCGCAATGCTTTGTTGGAAAATAACCTAAATGCACACCTCCAGCGTTCCCTTGCACTGGTCAACATGGGCATTGCTTGCTACACACTGATTCCTCTCACTGACAGACAATCAGTAATTCAATAATACATAAAATCTGCTAATAAAGGGAATGTGTAAAAGTATGAAATGAACATTTTAACATCATAAAACCATAAAAGAATTGAAAACATTAAAAATGTTCAGACATAGATAAAACAGTATTTTGAGAACCAAATGGAAGGTGAAAAACATTTAAAAAGGAAAAATAAAAAGCATTTTTATCCCTCGAATCGGTTCACTTTCTGAGTGAAGAAAATGTGTCCTTCATATTTACAGGCTTACAAAAGTAAATAAAACTGCGTAGGTCACCCCAGACATACTGGTGGGCTCAGGAAGTCATTTATCAGCAATAACAAAAGATTACGTAGTCTTCCGGAATCCTTTCAGGATGGGGTATATATTCTCAAATGCTTCATAGATTTCTCCTCTAACTTTTGCACCTGGAAAATAAAGGAATTTTCATTATGCAACTTCAGTATCACTCTATCAAACTAGCATTTAGGGGTACGTCAATAAAGCGATTCATGGATTGATTCTGCGATTTTCACGAATGCATGGCGATTCTCTCTTGAATTGATTCACTGACAGATGGAAACTCCTGTGCGGTCACTTGTTTTTAAAATACTTCATTTTTGGTCATACAGCTCAAAGTAATACATCTTTCAAATCTGAAAAGATTCTGCATTTATTTCTGTGCACTCAGAATAGCAACAAATGTTGCACTTTTGTAAAATAAAGCAAACCAGAATGCGCTTTCTGCCGTTTCGGTCTCTGTGAACTCAAGTGCGAAACTTCTGTGTATACTTGCATTACAGACATGAAAAATATATCTATAGAGAGAGAATTGTCTACTTTCAAATGAACCAATTCAAATAGAAAACAAATTCTCAGATTATGCAATCCGTATGAAACATGTATACAGGTTCATCACTACTGGAGATATTTAACTCAGCGTCACCAACTTCATCTCTTAAGCTGAAAACAAAGAAAGCACTAGTTTAATCAAATTAAAGTGTTAATGCAGTGTCCTTGCGGTTTTTCCCAGACGTAATTATTATATCTGCCGGTGCGCTGTGGCAAACTTTTTGTGTGTGTGTGTGTGTGTGTGTGTGTATATGCTTGAGTGCTTATTAGGCTATGTAGGCAATTAAAGCCTCATTATTATGATTTATATGGTTTAATATTAAACGTGCGACTAGTAGTTGAGTGATGCTTAAAATGAATGACTACTAGTCGACCAGAAAAATTTTAGTTGAGGACAGCCCTACATTTAACCACTTACATTACTCAGCCGAACACATAAGCGATCTTCTTCGTGAGCATTTAAGTGTGCTTTTAAAAACTAGCATAGAGTGCCATCTGCTGTTAAAAACTAAGCTCAGAATTGATTAAAGACAATTGCGATGCATTCAGAACATCAAATCGATTTATCGTTGCACCTCTACTAGCATAAATGTAGCATTTTAAATACAACAACAATAACCTCACCTGTAAGTACAACTTTGCCTGAAACGAATATTAAAAGGACGATTCTGGGTTTGATCATTCTGTAGATTAATCCTGGAAATAACTCCGGTTCATAGCTGGGGAAAAAGCATTAGCAGCATATTAGTGTTGCAGTTTTTTCATCTTACAGTCAGAATGTAGCTCACACTTAAATAAAAGATCAGGGGACTGCAAATACATTAATATAACAGTAAAATAAACCCTCAATCAATAAATAACCTTAGTGATACAAACTCTGTAGTGTAGAAAATGTACATTTATTCAGAACAAATAAGGCATATAAAAGTATTCAGTTTAGCTTGAGATGTTCTATAAAACAAAATAATAATAATAATAATAATAATAATAATAATAATAATAATAATAATAATACAAACCTGCTAAACTGCTGGTGTGTAAGCACCAGGCCCTCTAATCGGATGGGAAACTTGACGTCGCAGCTGCCCACCATGTTCTGAATTTTGAAGTCTAAGAATTTGGCAGGAAAACCCAACTTCTGCACCACTCTGGCATATTTTCTAGCTGCTAATCGGGACTGTTCCTCACTGCAGAAGTAAGTGAACAAGTTTGTGTAAGAGAGGAGAGGAAGAAGAAAAAAAAAAAAAGACAGCAAGTCTGCAGATGGCATTCATACCTTTTCGCTCCTGTGCACACCATCTTCCCTGAGCTGAAGATGAGCGCTGTTGTTCTGGGTTCTCGTATTCTCATGATGACGGCAGCAAAACGCTGAAAGTGTCATTTATGGATTTGTGTTAAAGGGGTAATGAACTGAGAAATCAAAATAAGGTCATTGTACTATAAAAACATCCTGCAAGTTTCAGAACTCCAACTTTTTTTGTTAGTCTAAAAACAGCTTGTCATGTAATGGTGACTAGGGTTGTCAAAAGGTACCGGGTTCGGTACTGACATTTTAAAAACATCCATTTCCCGCTCGGATCCGTCTATATGCAGATGTATTAGGGATTCGCTGATACACGTGGCTTTCAAACGCTCCCGTTGTGTGTATGTGTGAGCGCTCAGTGAGGAGCGTGAAGCGTTTATCATTGTAGCCAATCACAGTCATATCTGTTGAGCACGTGAACACTGTGGCCAATCAGCATGGTTTAAAAATTGGCTCAACAGTGCTCAAATATGAGCAGGAAATGGATGTTTTTAAAACTTCAGTACTGAAAGTACCAAACCCAGTACCTTTTGACAACTCAAATAGTGACTAAACTCCACCTCCACAGAAGATCAACTCCTTTCTTTACATCACTGCCCATTTAGCCCCGCCCACCAATTCATGCATGTAGTGTAAATAACGAGAAAGGCAAACGCAGGTCTACGCAAAAACTAAATAAAGATGACTCCAAAGACAACAAGTTGTGGAAAAAACTGTTTTTGCATTGCCTTCCTTCTGATCCCAGCATTAGGAAAGAGTGAATGAAGTCGAGACCACATCAGTAAAAACGTGGTCCCTCATTTCACTGCAGATTTGTTTACAAACAAGGAACAGTTTAACACAGGATTTTCAGAAAGATTATAACTTAAAGACAACGCTGTGCTGACTATATTGGATCCGACAGTAATGTCGCAACACACAAATGTGAGTAACCTTTTATTTCATGGTCACTATTGCTTTGTTATTACAGATCGTTTGATATGTACTGAGTATTTATGCGTTTTTGACCTAAATCACATCAGTGTCCATCTATGAGGAGTCTACAATCCCCCACGCCTATTCAAAACAAGGACAGAAAATGGCCTATTACTTCCAAATTATCTTTTTTTTTTTTTTTTTTTAAATGTAAAAATTGAAATAACATAAGTGGACCACAGAGAACAGTGCAAAATAATAAAGGCAGTTCATGACCCCTTTAAATCACAATGGATGTTTTCGCCAAAAAAAGACACTGCATAAAATGTTATTGCTTAGAAAATATCATCTACTGTAGTTTTGATCTACTCGAACTGTAATCTTTGCAATAGGTCACAAATTTCCAAAATAAGGACATAAAATCAAATTGTGAATGCTTTAACCAATTAAATCTAGTCTTACCTTTGGATTATATTCAGCATTTCTGGCTCGAAGTGCTATCGTCTTCAAGTCAAGTTTGCACCCCAAGTTTACAGTGGACACAATATTCCTTAAAAAATAAAATTAAAAACAACTTTATTTGTAAATATAACTTATTTGTACACCATACACAGAAATTGTAGACAGTAAATAAAGCGTAAAAGGCACTAATGTTATGATTCTTTCTTATCTGAAAGCCATACAAAAATGTTTTTGACAGAATTGTGTGGTGATGACTGCTAAAGAACTCACTGTAACTGGGGGACGATGCCAGAGCTCTCTGAGGCCGGTGTGGCAGGAGTGATGGGGGTCATAGGGGTGAGAGGTGTGGTATAAAGTGGCGTGTTGCCTGGCAGTGCCGTTGTGGTGGAGACCTGTGAGTGGTAGAGCTGGGGTGTCTGGCCTGAACCTCCCACCATCCCTCCCTGCTGTTGTGAGGCTGCCTGTTGTTGTTGCTGCTGTTGCTGTTGTTGTCGCTGCTGCTCCTCCAGGAGGGACAAGCTGTTGGTGTTCTGCACCGGCTGTGGTGTAAGACCCGTGCCGTACGGCATCATGGGACTGAAAATGGGCAGGCTGGGCGTCATGGCTCCCTTTGAATAGATGCAAGTGGATAGTTAACTATGTACTGATTCACTAAAAAGGTTTTGATTAAAATATCTGTATTATGTAAAGACTGGAATATACTACATGTCTTCTGCCCAGAATTACAGTGTGGAGGAGGAGTCAGAGCCAGTCTGCAGATCTGAGTTGGCAGATTGCACAGAAAAGTCACATAGTTTAAGAAGGATTTTTCTTCTTTCCATCTAGTCGGAGGATATCAAACATGTTTGATATTTTGAATTTTAGAACACACCGATTACATTAAACTATACTGAATAGACAAATAATATATTAATAAAGCCTAATGAAAGTTATTTTATTATAGTAGAATGAAGTGCTTTTCACAAGAAACCACACAGATGCATTTTAATTTGCAGCATGGGGGTTCCTTGCACTGGGACATTTATGTTTGGGATTCCATGGCATATTAAAGTTTGAAACCCCTGATTTAGCCTATGGATGCCTAATGTTTTAAAATCTGTGCAGACTTTAAAAGCAGTGTAATGTATTCCAGTGTGTTTATGCATACTCAACACTGCATTACTCACCGGCGGAGATGCCAGCACTTGAGGATAAGGAGGGTGGCTGCTGTTCTGCTCCATATTGACAGGCTATGAAGCAAAACAACCAAGTAGTGATTTCAGGACTAACTTGAAGACTACAATAGCTCCAAAAGACCTGTGGTGAAAAAGAACACAAAAACAATCTAACGAAAAATACTTTCACACAACAGGGTAGCACTAACGTTACATCTTCTGAGAAACTTGCGAGCGTTGTAGACAAATAAGATCTGTGCTTATTTAAAAGGGGAAGCACAGCTGAATGATTCGGTTGTAAAATGAAGACTGCTATTTGCAGTGTAGCTCTACGGAAATGCAAATCAATGTAGTAGCACATTAACAACGCCGCTTAACATAATTCACATTCAACTGAAAGCAAAACCAGAACGGACAAATAATCACCTTGCGGTGATCAGTACAGGAGTAATGCCTACGGCGCAGAGTGAAGCCCAGCGTGGCTAACATGGCTATTTTGTGGCGTTAATCCGTTCATTACAAACTCAAACAGGTCATACTACATGTATAACTGCTCTCTATGCCAAAATAGTGCAGTGAATTATACCTTTAAAACGTGCAAACAAACCGTTATTTAAAGGATCCACAGGCTGGCAATTAGTTCGTGCGGAATAGTTCCAGAAGCGCAGGGAGCGCGCAAAACATGAGATTTCACAACAACTTCCGCTGACTTTAATAATGCGCTTCCGGTGCATTATGGGTTCACATCACATGCTTGCACTATTTTAAATTCATGGATATTAATGTAAACATCACCAAAAAAAAAACATTAAAAATAAAAGTTAAAACGAGGAAATTATTAAATTCAGCAAATAAAAAAATAAGTAAAATTAAAAATAAAAAGTGCTAGAGTGTAGTAAAAAAGCTATTAATAGAATTGTTGGAAATAATATTACAAATTTGCTTTTTACTTTTTGCTTATACACGTATTCAAAACATGGTAAAATTGTTTAATCATATACGAAAAAAAGAGCCAGACCGCTTTTACGTATGTGCAACTTTCACGGTAATATATAAAAAAAGTTCTATATTATATGTTTATTTTTTCTCTCTCCCATGTCCATTAAAAATCATGTCACTTTCAATGAACTTCATGACTTTTATTTTGAAATTGTGCTTTAACCGCCTTCGGGCTAACGCTTTAACTTTTACAAATGAGGGAAGTGAATGTTTCCCGTACATAAATTCAAGTGTTTTTAACGCACTAATGTCAAATGGCAGCTGTGGGAACATGGTCTTTCTCTCGTCCTGCAGTGGAGAGAATGAGATGTATGCTGCTATCTGGACAAAATGCTACAGATGTTGTAGAAACAGCAATTGCAGGTACTTATAAATAGACACCTATTTGTGCTTTTCATTAATGAACTACGTAAAAAAATACTATTTAAAAGTGGTTGGAAAATACATGTGTTGATAAGAAATTAAAGATCTAGTTAGACATATAACAACTGCTCTTTATGTGGCTTATGAAACAAAAAAATCACTACTCTTACTTACTATTCAGTAATTATCACTAAATGATTCATTCTTTTCTTCTCAAATTAATTCCAAGACTATTTTTTGTCAATGTAAGTACACTTTGTTTAATTAAGAGGTATTCTGGAAGTGTTGAAATGTATTAATTAATGTGACATACAAATAGTTTCTTTTATAAACAACAACAATGCATCTATGTTTTTTCTGATTAATATTAAGAGGTATGTTTTCTTTAGAGGTTGAAGATGACGTAGAGACCGGACGGCACATTGTCGGGAGAGGAGGATATCCAAATTGCAAGGGAGTGGTTGAATGCGATGCTGCAATTATGGAAGGTGTGCCAGGGAGATTTGGGGCAGTGGCTGCACTTCGAGGGTAAAAAAAAAGAAAAGATTATTTTATCTAGTATATCTTATACATGTAACAAAATGGCTCCAGGTTACAATGCTTTCATTAGTCATGCACATAAAATAACAGGAAATCTGTTATTTTCCCAACTTGACACCTAGCCCTGAAGCATCTTGTATAATTGTGTTTGCATTGCTAGAATTGCACAGCCATGCCGTGTAGCGCGCAAAGTTATGGAGAAGAGTCCTCACAGCTTGCTTGTTGGAGATGGAGCAGAAGCATTTGCTCATGAACTGGGTTTTAAATCTGAACCCAATGCCAACATGCTTTCCGACTATTCAGCTAAAGCTTACCGGGTATTCACACACACACACACACACACACACACACTGGTATTCCTATCATTATTGGGCATGTCTTTTTATACTGTGCATACTGTATTTTCTACCCCCTAAACGTACCCCTCACAGAAAAATTTTAGATATTCAAAACCCTTAATTCTGTATGATTTATAAGCTTGTTTCCTCATGGGGACCTAAAAATGTCCCCACAAGGTCAAAATTTACTCGTATTACTATACTTGTGGGACATTTAGTCCCTATAACTTGAGTACCAGCTTACACACGGTCTATTATACTTGCAGTTGATGTTTTTTCCATATTATTTAAATTCTTAGATAGATATGTGATGATAATTCATTTTAATTACATTCTTTTGTGTTTTTTATATATTCCAAAAGGAATTCCTTGAAAAAAATAAACCTTTTAGAAGTGGGCATGATACAATAGGTAAGAGATTAATATAATACGAAAGCTTTCTTGATGAGTGAATCATATCTGGGCCAAACCCAAGTTAAGATGACTCAACTAGGTTGTGGTTGTTTTGAATTTGGCAGAAAAACATGAACATTGACTCAAAATATTTTTTGTATGGCTAATAAAATGTAGTTAGTAATACTACATTATTAGTATGGCTAATAAAATGACATTTAGTGCATAATCTACACTACTAGTCAGACGTTTTTGGACAGTTCGATTTTTAATGTATTTTAATGAAGTCTCTTCTTTTCTCCAAGCCTGCCCTTATTTGATCCAAATTACAGCAGTAACTCTGTTAAATAATTTTACCATTTAAAATACCTGTTTTCTATTTGAATATATTGTAAAATGTAATTTATTCCTGTGATCAAAGCAAAATTTTCAGTGTCATTGCTCGTGTCTTCAGTGTCACATGATCATTCCGAAATCATTCTAATATGCTGTTCAAGAAACATTTATTATTATTATTATTATTATTATCTATATTTAAACAGTTGAGTTACATTATACACTATACTGTTCAAACGCTGGGAGTCAGCAGAATTGGGGGGGGGGTAAAAACATTTATAATGTTTCAAAAGATTTCTATTTCACATTTCTATTTCTGTTTCTTCTGAACTATTTTATTAATCAAAGAATCCAGAAAAAATTCTACTCAGCTGTTTTCAACATAATAAAATTAGAATGATTTTCTGATGGTTTATGTGACTGTAATGATGTTAAAAATTCAGCTTTGAAATCACAGGAATAAATTACATTTTAAAATATATTCAAATAAAAAACAGTTATTTTAAATAGTAAAAATATTTCAAAATGTTACTGTTTTTGTTGTACTTATGCAGGCTTGGTGAGCAGAAGAGACTTTTTCAAACAACATTAAAAATCTTACTGTCCAAAAACATTTGACTGGTAGTAAATGTTGCTTCAATTTTCTGATTATGAATATACATTAATATTTTTTCAAACAATAAATGAATCACTAATGACTAATTACATAAGGATAAAGGATAATATTAAGAATAAAAAATATAACATTGCTCTTATGGGTTGGGTTTATAACATGCATTTTCTGCTTTATAGTAGTTGAGCAGTTTATTTCACACAGAGTGCACTTAATTAGAGTTTTGTTTACTTTTTTCAGGTCTTATAGCTCTTGATACAAGTGGTAACATAACAGTAGGTAAGGTTGAAAATGTTTGCATTTCCTATTGTTTTTTTTCTGAAATAATCTCTATTTCTTCAAAAAAAAAATATTGTTCCGGTGTAGTAGATGTTCATATTTCACAACTTGACCATGACACAATATCAATATGAGTATAAATACGAACATTTGTAAGTGACTAAATGCACACATATTTTGCAGGTGTTTCCACATCAGGAGCTCCCTTCAAATCACCAGGGCGGGTGGGAGATTCTCCACTTCCAGGCTGTGGTCTATATGCTGACCATACAGTAAGTTGTGCAACTTTATAGGTCATTTGATAAGCTTTGCAGGGCTTTTTATCATTCAACTCATAGCCTGTTTCTTTACAACCATGTTCTCTGTATTTTCAGGTGGGTGCCGCAGCAGGTTTTTTTTTTTTTTAACATTGCATCTGAGCTTGTTTTTGAACAAATGTATTGTTTCTTTGCTCAGTAAATATTACATTGTTCTATTGAACCTGCAGTATATAGATCATTTTCCAACTTTACACTTGAAGAATAGACCTAAATAAATTCCTTATGTTCACAGCTACAGGTGATGGAGACAAAATCATGTGCTACTGCCCAAGCTTTCATGTTGTGCAGCTAATGAGACAAGTATGTAATTCTGTTTTAGTATTAAGTAAAATATCACCTTGGATAAATGTTTAGTTGTGTATTATTTATTTCAGTAATAATAAATAGTATAATGTCTAAATGTATCAGAATGTTAAGGTGTAACTTTCATTAGTCCAAAACAAATTCTGTGGTATCCTGATGGTTGTGTTTTTGACAACAGAGGTGGTGTAAAGTAAAGGTGGTCAATGAAAATCTCATTAAACCATTAGATAAATAGGGCTGTAGTAAATTAGATCAGGCTTACGTTTCTCTCATCTTTTGTCTGCTATCAAGGGCTTATCTCCTAATGAAGCCTGTCATGCTGTGCTTGCCGACATACAGAGGAGAACAGGTGGCGATAAAAGCTTTGAAATTGGTCTTATTTCTTTGAATATAAAGGTGAACACTATTTCCTGAGCTAAATATGTTTGTATGCAGTTTGAATTTACACATTTTTTTTTAATATAAAATATAATTTTAGCAGCTCACACCCTTAATTGCAGCTGATTTAAGTTTCTATCAGCCTAACTGAAGTATGGTGTTATCACAGGGACAGGTCGGAGCTGCATCCTCAGTGGAATTTCCATACACGTTCTGGAACCAAGGCTTGAGTTCGGTGGAGGAGCTAGTCATTAACCAACATAAATCCATAAATGTTTAATTTCTACTCTTAACTATGTGGTTGGTCACAAAACGTCATTACTTTTAACATTTGTGTTTAATTTTTCAATCCTTTGTATGAAAAACCACTTTGTTCATTATTCTTACCAATCAATAAAAAATTATCTGGTGGTTCCCGGTCTTCTTTTTGACACGTATTGATCAGTGACTCACACTCACATTAGCCAATGCCACGTTTCACAAATGACGTAATATTTTACCCCTCATGATAGGGGGCAGGATTGCGGCAGTCCACAGCGTGAACGATTCAAGTCACTATGAACTCATCGTGAACGTTCAAAAAAATAGATGTGGGTATTGTAGTTCTTTATACTGACACATTCCATTCGCGCAGGCCGGATGATCTCTGAATTAAACTACAACGTCCGCACAGGTCATGATGACGACATTGCCTACGCAATCTGTTTAAGGAGTTCCTATTTCCTGGTTGAAGAGTCAGCCATTTTGGGTTTCAACCGACTAGCCTTTGCGGCAGTAGCTAGCCAGCTAGTTACTTTTTAATCGGGAGATAGGTTATTGTTTCAAGTCTACCCTCACGCCGCGGAGTCGTTTTGTTAGAAGACAAGCAGTTTTCACATTGTCCAGTCCACGATGAATCCCGAATAGTAAGTGGTTGAGTTATTACACGGCTTGTTTGTCGTTACTGAGCTCATAATTTACCTGTAGCTACTTTTGACAGGCAGCAGCAATGATGACTAGCTATGTATTTAATCTTACCCAGAACAAATATCACTGTATTTAATCTATGTCACTTAGTCAAAGCCGGAAAGCAATGTGATTTTCAAAACAAGCCTTTTTAATTCATATCTTCCTCTAAAGAAGTGTTTTTGTGATTAAGCGGCTGTTGTTGGATAGCGGAGCTCAACCGGGTTAAATATCCATCCGCGTTACATTTATGACAAGTAGAGCTCATTAGTTAGTCATACCGCACCTTTAACAATTCGTATATTGTAATATTTTATTCTCAAGACATTAAAACACATTATCTGTCAGGCTTCATCAGAATTTAAAGTGAAAGCTAAATTAGCCGATGCAAGCTAACGTATTCAGATCGCTTTTCACTTACTTTTTAAACAGCTTGACCAGCTGGTAAACGAGATAAATAGCTGATTATGGATCGTTAACATGTTTGGTAACCTGTTGCTGACCCCACAATTTGGTTAGAAAGAGAGTAACTAGTTTTAAAAAAGGATGTCAGTATCAGGAAAGTGGGTTGTAAGTTACTAATGAGTAATCAAACTCGTTTGTTTGCTAGAACAGCCTTTAAAGTTTAGAAGTAATTTGTGATATTTTATTCATGTGTTTTATTACCCGAGTTTGCTGCACATAAATATAGTCGCGTGGCTTGTTGTTTAACAAAATTTTTAATCACAGGTGTATTATTCCTCTACACTTCGACACTAAAGTCAAATTAATAAGTTAAAGACAGGGTTTCTATCTGCTTCTTATGAATAAAAGACGGTTTATCAAGATTGCATACATAATAGTCACATTTCCACAACAACAGTCTGATTTGTGCTATCTTTATTTCCTTATCAGTGTTAATTTACATAATCTTAAAAGGTATTTGATGCTACGTTTCCTGTGTTCCTTGGCACTGAATTGTGAGGTTTCAACACTCCTGTCTAAATATCTGAATGTGCAGATGTCAAGTATGTCTTAAGGAACTAAAGTGCCCATCCCTTCCTCTATTGTGTGGTAGTCATGTGTAGGTCACATGCCAGATGACAAGCTACATGCTTCATTACAACTATCAGTAGTCTGTGTGTTAAGCAACTGGGTTACTTAATGGACTTCAAATCAGCTGTTGCTTGTATTTTACATGGTCAGAATAAGGGTAAAGTGTGTTTTTTTTCATAGGCAGGCACTATTTGATGGTTGTTTAGTGCTTAACACTCATTAGCAGTTTCTCTTTCGGTTCTTCGCCATATCATGATTCAGTACTAAAGCCCATACAGACTTTGTGGCTTCCTGAAAAAACATGAATACTGATTCAAAAAAAGATAGCATGCAGATTGTCTCTGTCTCTTAACATCCATGTAGGATTTAATGCATGTTTAAACGAGACATTTTAAGATCATACTTATATTACACCTACTTACTCTATTTGATAGAAATCAGATACCAGTGTATAAACAGAGGGTCTTTACATGCAGTTTTTTTGTGTAGCGGGTCACTACACAGGAGCATTTGTTGCAGGCAACCTAACAAGAGGAGCATGACTTGAATTCAATGCAGTGGGCAGGATGGAGAGAAAAAACAGACTGATCGTTCTGCTGAGTCGATGAGCTGGTCTTGACCAGGCCGATCCACTGAATTTCCTTCCTATGCTCAATTCTTACTAGGGCATGTGGAATAGGGACAGAGGATTTAGCTCAACGGGCAAAATTCCCTCTCTGTGGAATGCTTAATCAGCTTACTCAAGTTTCCCGACCTCAGAGGTCCTCAAGCACATTGTTTCTGTTAAACAAACATTTAATTTTATGCATGCAAAAGTGGACCGGTGATTGATTTACCCCATGTTTAACTGAGTTACATCAGACAGTGGTCTTGCAGTGCTGGAAAGCAAGGGACTGACCTATTTCACATGTTGCAGGGGGATTTTAATGACCTCATACCTAATGTACGTATAGAAAACAAACAATGTGTAATATACAGTGAAAGAAAGCAACAGGTGGGTTCATGCTTAGGTGTTTTGAGATGTAGGGTCTACTGTCTGCGTCAGTACAGTGGGTGCACTTATTCTTTTTTTTTTAAGAAATTAATACTTTTATTCAGCAAGGATGCATTTAATTGATCAAAAGTGACAGTAAAGACTTGTACATTGTTGCAAAAAATTAATCATGGTTTCTACAAAAAACATTAGGCCATGTAGCTGTTTTTAACATAGTTAATAAGAAGTTTTCTTCACCAAATCGGCAGAAATCAGGAACGCTAAAGACTGGATTATTACCTGCCGAAAATTCAGCTTTGTCATCACAGGAACAAATTACATTTTAAAACATTGAAATGAACTTTTTTAAAAAATTGTAATAATGTTTCACATTACTGTTTTACTGTATTTTTGATCAAGTAAATGCATCCTTAGTGAGCATAAGAGCTTCTTTTAAAAAAAACAAAGTCTTACCAGCCACACAAGTTTGTTCAGTAGTGTATGTTTCACACAAATGTACTGTCAAAAAGTGGTGGACAAATATTGACCGTTTAATGTTTTGTTACTGTTTCTCTTCATACAGTGACTATTTATTCAAGCTGCTCTTGATTGGTGACTCTGGTGTTGGAAAGTCTTGCCTTCTTCTCCGATTTGCAGTAAGTACACTATATGTATTTGCATTTGCTCTCATGGAGGCTTGCATCATTTTTGCTCACAAAACCAGTCATAAGGGTCAGTTTTTGGAAATTGAGGTTTATACATCACCTGAAAGCTGAATAAATAAGCTTTCTATTGTTTAGGATAGCACAATATTTGGCCGAGATAAACTATTTGAACATCTGGAATCTGAGGGTGCAAAAAAATCAAAATATTGAGAAAATTGCCTTTAAAGTTGTCCAAATGAAGTTCTTAGCAATGCATATTACTAATAAAAAATTATGTTTTGATATATTTACTGTAGGAAATTTACAAAATATGTTCATGGAACATCATCTTTACTTAATATCCTAATAATTTTTGAAATGGTCATTTTGACCCATACAATGTTTTCTTGGCTATTGCTACAAATAATTCACCTGCTGTTTTATTTCTTTCAGGATGACACATACACAGAAAGCTACATTAGCACTATCGGTGTGGACTTTAAAATAAGAACTATAGAATTAGATGGAAAGACCATCAAACTTCAAATTGTAAGTTCCTTTCTATCCTGTAATGAAATGAATGTTTTGAATAAGATGACATGGATGGAATATACAAGCATGTCATTTAAAGAAAAGTAAAGTAAACACTTGGTGTTTATATGGTGTTGTTTTAATTATTTAGGGACATCATCAGAGAGAGAGAGAGCAGGGTTGTGTCAGTGCTCATATCATAAAAAGTTTTCTTTGATCTTTTGATGTAAATGATGTCATAGAGAGACCTTTGTCTGCTAACTGTTGAAAAGGGCTGAATAACAATATTGAGTACTCAAATCACTTTCATTTTGATAAACTGATATGAATTCATGATATGAATGTAAACAAAAGTGTTTTACTTTTATCACAAAGTGTTTGGTGTTAAAAGAATGGTTCACCCAATCTGTCATTAAAAACTCACCCTCGTGTCGTTCCGAACCTTCGAAACACACATTCATCTTCGAAACACAAATTAAGATATTTTTGATGAAATCTGAGAGCTTTCTGACCCTGCGTAGACAGCAATGCAATTGACACGTTCAAGGGACAGCAAGGTAGTAAGGATATTGTTTGAAAAAAATAAAAATAAAATTACAGTTGAAGCACTGATGTCACGTGGGCTATTTTAGTGATGTCCTTACCACTTTTCTGGGCCTTGAACATGCTAGTTGCACTGCTGTCTATGCACGGTCAGAAAGCTCTCAGATTTCATGAAAAACACCTTAATTTGTGTTCCAAAGATGAGCAACGGTCTTACAGGTTTGGAATGACATGAGGGTGAGTATTTAATAACAGAATTTTATATATAGTTATATAGTTTTTGGGTGAACTATCCCTTTAATTTTAATGTACTAACTAAGGGTTCCCTGTATAGTTTAAAGCATTAATTAAGAGAACCATGTTGATTTGTGAAGTCTGTGTCAGTACTCAACTATTGAAGTACATGAAATGGTATTTTTCTGAGCCTGTTTTTGCATTTGATTCAGGTGTCATATTATTCTTTCTTTCTTACAGTGGGATACAGCAGGGCAGGAGAGGTTTCGCACAATCACATCCAGTTACTACAGAGGAGCACATGGCATTATTGTAGTCTATGATGTTACAGATCAGGTGAGCTCATCCAAACCTTAAGCAAGTGTCCTGATTTCACTATAAACATCTGTAAAAATGCATCTCAAAATAAAGGTTTTAACTTCTGCTCAACAATATTTATGTTACAATGTTTTTTTGTTTTTTTTTTTTAAATGCCCTCAGGAGTCCTTCAATAATGTTAAACAGTGGCTACAGGAGATTGACCGCTACGCCAGTGAAAATGTTAACAAGTTATTGGTTGGCAACAAGTGTGACTTAACAACAAAAAAAGTGGTGGACTACACAACGGCAAAGGTAATATTGCTATTGTCCAAATTACATAATTTATCCCACTATTATTATTATTATGAGACTGTTTTAAAACCTAGTGAGCTGCCTTCTGTCAGACTGCCTTCTAAACTAAAATGAGAGCTAATAACTGACCGATTTGGAGTGTTATACAACAACAAAGTTCATAGGAGTGTCTCGATTTCAGTAGATATAGCATGTTGCTATGCTAATGACTTAATGCTGTGATAAAGATACAAAAAATACAGAATGCACACTTAAAAATTTAATTTGGTTTAACGGTTTTCACTGATACATTTCAGTACTGAATGAATTATGTTTTTGATTGACATTGCTTTCACTTTGTCTGGCATTTTAGAGCGCATAAATGTATATAATGATGATGTTTTATAGTATAGTCTTAGCACCAGGAGCAATTTTATTTTAGTATTGTTTCTATATGTGATTATAGTGTTCGTTAATATTTTATGTATTTTCTTTAATATTTTAATTTTTCATCTAGGGTCGTATGAAATCTTTCCAAATCCCATGTTTTTCCATTTAAATTTTTTCTGGATTCTGTTGTTTTTTTTTTGTTGTTTTTTTTCCCAGTTTTAAATTTTTTTTTTTTTTAGACTCGGATTTAATGGTTACATTTAAAAATGATTTTTAAAAAAGCATGACCAATTAATTGAAATCATGAAACTTACACAATTTAACAGCAATTTAATAAAAGTTTAACAGAAATTACATTTTTAAGGCTCTATGAAATAACTTTTTTTCTCATTAAATTGTTTTATTTTTAGCAAATTCTGTTTTCTATTAATTTTCTGGATTCCATTTTAATGATTTTATTCAATATTAATAATCAAAACATCTCTAAATAACACTGTAAAAAATACTGTTTATTTAGATTTTTCTGGTAAATAAATTCTGGTAAAAAAAGTGTGAATATTACTTAAAGAATAATGTTTTAGTAGTAGTAGTAGTAGTAGTAGTAGTAGTAGTAGTACTGTTACATTTAAGTAATTTATTTCTGTCACTTTTTCTTCAAGTTAAACCAAACTTCTATTTTGATGGGTTGCTGTGTATATGATATGACAATAGTTTTCTCAAAAGAAATGCTAAAATGCTCATGAAGTGGCTTTCAGAGCAGTTTGAGAGATTATGTTTGTGTTCATGTACTCCTATATTGAGGCAGCAGAGGCTTAAAACACGTGCACTTCAGTGTCTGTAATAAACAAAACCGCACATCTGCGCCATTCATTCATACAGAAACACAGAACACAGGATTCATATTTAAAAAGCATTTTTGCGTCTTAATATTCACAGACACTGCATTTTGATTTAAGTGTACTGACAACTGACAACTGTCATATGGGCAACTCACTAGGTTTTGGAGCGAAGCCTATGTGTACAAAAGATTTGCAAATGTTCATTTTCCCATTGTTCTAACAGAAAGAATTGCTTGGTTATTTTTTAGGAATTTGCTGATTCCCTTGGCATTCCTTTCTTGGAAACTAGCGCTAAGAACGCCACCAATGTGGAGCAGGCCTTCATGACCATGGCTGCCGAGATCAAGAAGAGAATGGGCCCCGGAGCCACAGCCGGAGGTGCTGAGAAGTCTAACGTGAAGATCCAGAGCACTCCGGTGAAGCCTGCGTCTGGAGGCTGCTGCTGAGGCCCCCCCAACCCCGACCCCCCTAACCTAGGCCCCTGGATCTTGGCGCAAGAGCCCCCACAATAGGAGAAAGGAAGGAGAATAGATCATTTGTTATGGAGCAAAGAGTGAATATGGAGAATAGAGAGAATAAAAGAGAGTGTGAAACAGGCAACAATTTAAGTTACCCAAGTTGTACTGTATGTAGCCGCACTACCAAAAACATTCAAAAATCTGCTGCCCCCCCGCCCCCTCCCTTGCTTTTCACAAACTAAAACTGATGTGAGGTCTGAGATTTGGTAACGGTCAGTCCCCTTCACCCCTGCCGTCTGTCAGGGGCTGCTTTTAACCAAGCCCACCCCAAAAAAGGATGGATTTCATTTTCACTCAACGATTTTAAATCCTCTGTGTGCCGGTTTCTAAGAATTATGTGTGTATTTTTCTCACTGCATTCCTACTGCAGGGCTGGTCTGTGGTCAAAATTCAATGACATTTTGTTTTTCTGTCCTTTTCTTTTCTTACTTTATTCTTTCTTGTTGATTATTTTACTGTTTATATTTGCATGTGTAGGTTTCTGTCCCAACAGATCGTTTTGCCAGTCTGCTGAGATCAGCTGGCCAGCGGTGGTTCACAGTCCTACATCTGTTTAGTAAAATATATGTACATATACACTATGTATATATATGTAAGATCTGAATGGACAGCTCTGTAGAGTTAAATACATGATTCAAGTAGTTTTACCTTCTTTTGCATTTAAGTTGTGGCTGCAGACTCTTGTAGTTTTGTTGCGCGATGTGTAACAGTTAACAAAAATATAAATAAATATTGTACGACCATACTGTACAATATCAGTATGTCTGCAATTCTTGGTGGGACATGTAGAAACCCTTTGTGTTTTATTTATTCAACATTTATATGCAAATATATTGTTCCATTAATCTACAATCTCTCGATATTGGCCATTTACCTGCGGAATACATTGAAAGCAACAATTTCACAATCGCATATGTGACTCAAACACTATGTTCTCTTTTTCATAATAAAGGCAAATGAATTCATTTTTTGAATGAACTTGAATGAAACCGTTCATGTCTAGTTTATCTTTTTGTGCAGATTTAGATGGATGTTTCATTTATCCCAGATGGGACGTTTAATATATGTAGACTTGAAGCTTGCCCTTGCCGCACCTCAAAAACAGTTCGTTCATATTTTAATATTATTTACATGCTAATATAGTATTAATATTTTGAATTCGCTTTTATATTTTTAAATATTTTTACATTTCTAGTTTTCATTGTAATTTTAGTGTAAATAGCAATAATTTTGTGCTTTTGTCAACTGTATTAGATTAAAAAAAATTTAGATTTAATTTCCACTTCATTTTTAAATGTAAACTTACTTTATGTTTGTTGGTGTGGCAGTGTTTTAAGGTTTTGAGTCAATTTTACAAAAATAAATTTAGTTTTAGCTTTAGTTAATATTTCATTTACTTCTAGATTTTTTTTTTAATCTAATGTAATTTTAGAGGATTTTCTAAAGGCCTGAGTTAATTGAGGATCTCTTTTAATACTGTTTGTAATTCTGTTTGCATGAATGGTAATACTTGAGTATACTGTGCATGAATGGAATTTAGTAATTTTGCATTTAAAGAAGTATCCATATCAAAACTTACAAAGAAGTTTATTTTGTAACCTATTAACCAAAAATACAAGAAAACTGTCAAAAAGAAGAATGTTTATTGTTAAAAATGCTTTTTTTGTCAATATACAAACAATTGCACATCAATCTATGATCTCTGCAGCTGAAGTTATCCAAAACTTTGAGGTTTTTAGTTTGCCGTCATATTAATTTAACATGCATTATGGTCCACAATTATCATTATTGTTATTATTGCATTTTGTTTGCTTGATATTAACACTGACAATTTTTTTCTCTCTTTAAAAAGATAGTTCACCCAAAAAAATAAATTTCTGTCATCATTTACTGACCCACATTTGACAACATTGGAATCCACTGACTTTCATTGTGTGGACAAAAAAACAGACAGACATTTCTCAAAATATCTTTTTTTTAACATGAAACAATGTTTTGGAATAACATGAGGGTGAGTAAATGATGACTATTTACATTTTTGGGTGAACTGTTGTTTTAACACAATCAAAAATATTTTTTTTCATTTTAAAAGAATGAATGTTCACCCAACAGACTTTTTCATATATTCAGTATGTTCATATATTAATGATACCATTAATCACACTAATTATCAGTCAAAAACTGCTAAATATCTTGAGGCACAGTTTACTCAGAAGGGAAACTAAAGCTGCAGGGATGCTAATGGAGTCAGGACTGCTCTCCATTAAAACTTAATAGGGTAATAACCTGAGATCACAATCACGATTGGCACCATGTCTGTGCACCTCTTCAGTCACAAGTATTACAAAGTTAAGCCATCACAGGACATTTTTGAGTTAAAAAAAAAAATGACAAGCTGGTGTCTAAAAATACAAAGTGAAAGGTTCATCACATACTGTCAGTTGTGAAAGAGAACTCAAGCTTGTGACAACCGCATATAATACCACGCTGGATACAGTAAACGTGTTCAAATGCATAAAACAAAGTTACTGGTGACATGAGTCAAGTAAGAAGTGTTTTTCATCCTTGATGTGAAAACGCCAAATAGGACGTCTCAGTGATTCATAATAATTCTCAGGAAACTGCTTCTGTGGAGAAAATTGAGAAACTACTTGATGATGGCATTTTTAATAATCAAAAGAGGCTACAGTCAAAGTTACACATGATGAGTAGTTAACTTTATATCACAATGATATCAGTGATCTGTTTTAAGAGCTCTAACATTGTGATGTCACTAGAGGGCACTATATATACTAGCAGATTGTTTACCTGATGCTTCCTCAGAACTGGGGTCAGTGAGGCAGTCCATGGCTGACAGAATAGAGGAGAAAAGATACTCAGAATGAGTTTCCAGTGTGTGAGACTGCCTCTCTATCAGCTCCAATGTGTCTTTCAGAACTGAGGAATCAGGGATAAAAAAAATTAGCAGCAGTCGAAGAATAATTACAGACTAGTAATGTGTTGACAAAAACAATGCTTGATGTGAGAGTGAAGAACGAAGCATGCTAGGCAACAGCACGGCTCCTCAAGTTAAGCATGCATGGACGCATTCTCCAAGCACAGCGTTTCCTGTTTCTGTCTGATGAAACTCAGTGTATTGGGTTACACTGCACAACATGTCCCAAACTGAGAAGCTGTAAACTGTAGATACTTATAGAGGTGTACCAGATGATCAAAAAACAAGCAGGGTATTATAGTGCTTTGGAAGATAAAACGATCTAATGTTTCATCCAATTTAAAATCTAATTTCACCACTTCACAGCTCTGGAGCCACTACTGAGGGTTCAGTAACGGTAGAGAGAGTTTTTAAATGATATTTTCTAGTTTGATAAAGATAGTAAGACTCACAAGGAGAGGCTGAATTCATGCAATGCAAAAGCATCTCTCCGGTCTGCAGAACATCTTCTGTGAGGGGCTTATGAGACTGAACTTCTTCTTGAAAACTCTGAAAAATATGATGCAGTTATGCACTTTTAGAATGAACTTCTTTTGTAATAATATTTTTAATTTTCTTATTGTTGCATGTGATGCATGTGCACTACCATTCAGAAATGTTAGGGTTGGTAAGATTTTTATTATTTTAGTGTTTTTGAAGGAAAAAACTTCTCTTATGTTCACAAAAGCTGCATTATTTAACCAGAAATACAGCAATAGTGTGAAATATTATTACAATTTAAATGAACTGTTATCAATTTGAATACACAGTTGAGGTCAAAAGTTTACATACACCTTGCAGAATCTGCAAAATGTTAATTATTTTACCAAAATAAGAAGGATCATACAAAATGCATGTTAGTACTGACCTGAATAAGATATTTCACATAAAAGACATTTACATGTAGTCCACAAGAGAAAATAATAGCTGAATTTATAAAAATGACCCTGTTCAAAAGTTTACATACACTTGATTCTTAATACTGTGTTGTTACCTGAATGGTCCACGGGGGGGGGGCATTCTGTTTTTTTGTTTGGTAATAGTTCTGAGTCTCTTTTTTTTGTCCTGAACAGTTAAACTGCCCGCTGTTCTTCAGAAAAAACCTTCAGGTCCCACAAATTCTTTGATTTTTCAGCATTTTTGTGTATTTGAACCCTTTCCAACAATGACTGTATGATTTTGAGATCCATCTTTTCACACTGAGGACAACTGAGGGACTCATATGGAACTATTACAAGGTTCAAACGCTTACTGATGCTCCAGAAGGAAAAACTATGCATTAAGAGTTAGGGGGTGTAAACTTTTGAACAAAATGAAGCTGTGTACATTTCTTATTTTGCCTAAATATCTTTTTTTTTTTTTTAGTACTGCCCTTCAGAAGCTACAGAAGATAGTTACATGCTTCCCAGAAGACAAAATAAATTAAATTTACCCTGATATTCAAATTCAAAAAGTTCTTAATGCATCATTTTTTCATCTGGAGCATCAGTGAGCATTTGAATCTTCTGTAATAGTTGCATAAGAGTCCCTCAGTTGTCCTCAGTGTGAAAAGATTGATCTCAAAATCATACAGTCATTGTTGGAAAGATTTCAAATACACAAAAATGCTAAAACAAAAAAACAAAGAATTTGTGGGACCTAAAGGTTTTTCCTGAAGAACACCAGGCAGTTTATCTGTTCAGGACAAACAAGGGAGTTATGAACAACTATTACTAAACAAAAAAAACACAACTGTGGATCATTCAGGTAACAACACAGTATTAAGAATCAAGTGTATGTAAACTTTTAAAAGCGGACTTTTTTATAAATCTCTTGTGGACTATATGTAAATGTCTTTTATGTGAAATAACTTATTCACGTCAGTACTAAATAAAAAATAACATGCATTTTGTATAATCCCTCTTATTTTGATAAAAAACTTTTAACCTCAACTGTATTTTAAAATGTAGTTTATTACTGTGATGGCAAACCTAAATTTTCAGCAGCCATACTCCAGTCTTAAGTGTCACATGATCCTTCAGAAATCATTCAAATATTCAGATTTGGTGCTCAATAAATGTATTTTTTTTTTATTATTATCAATGTTGAAAACAGGGCTTTTTTTGGTGAAAACTGAAATTTTTAGGATACTTTGGTAAACTGAACGTTTAGAAGAACAGCATTTATTTGAAATATAAATCGTTGGTAGCATTACAAGTGCATTTATGGTCATTTTTGATACCTTTCATCTTACCAACACCAACTTTGAATGGTAATGTAGTTTACAAACCTTGTAATCAGCCAATGAGGCTTTGACGCTCTCCAAGTCAACCGTGGGAGGTGAAAGAACCTCTACTTTCTCTACCACCTTGTGCAGCCACTGAATCAGCTTTTCTAGGTTCGAGCAAAATGCCTGTTGAGAAAGAATATAACAGTTCTCATAAATTCTCAGACATCTCAGGACTTCACGATCACAACAAAAAACGTCTAATCACCTGTATGTGCTGCATTAGAGACTCCTTGGTCTCATTTTCGTTCTGGTCTGTTTGTATTGTCCTCTGAAGCTCTGACATTGACAGTCTGCTCAGCTGATCCATAACAGCTTTCACCTCTCTCAGGTTCCTCCTGTTCACATTTTGGCTAATCATTTGGATTCTGGAACTAGGCCCCTTCGCATTCTCATGTGTTAGAGGAACTTCAGAAACAGATCCCCCTTCCGTTTCAGCATCTTCATCGCCCATTTCCTCCATCATTGATTCTTGCTTCCCCATTTGAGCCGTTGGTGATCTGACTGAGGTGATCTCGCTCTCTGGGGATTCCCGGCTGGTGATGACCGTTTGGCTCATTTGGTCACTAATGTCCCTCAGCTGCTGTGAAAGCACCTGAAGTTCCTGTAGCTGATCTGGTAGGCGAAGAAACTCTTCGTCTAACTCGTCCTGCGAATCAGGGTGAGGAAGGATGTGTGTTGAGCTAATAAAAGTAGGGTATGTCGAGAAGATGCCAAATTTACGATAATGGCCTCCTGGCTTCCTGTCGTAGTACAGACTCTCAACTGACAAGCCAGCTTGGTCTAGTGAAGAGTACAGGCTACTCGACATGATGCCATCTAAGGATTTAGAATGTGATTTGTTAAGAGCACAAAACTCAGTTGACCTTTGAGCTGTTCCAGGGCTACACCGTTCCTGTCGAGTCCCTGTATAGGACAGGTCTAAACAGGACAGAGTGGAAGAGCGGTCTAACTCAATGCCTGAGTCTTGCAACAACGGATCAGTTCGCAAGAGAAGATCCACCTCTGATGAACCCTGTGTACCAGCCATGTTGGGTCTCAGAGGGTACGTGTAGTCCAGGAGCTCCTCATACTCCTTTTCAGGATCCCAGCTGGGGGATTTGCGGTTTGAAGATGGTGGCAGAGAGTTTGGGATGGCACAGGCCCAATAGTTGGCCTGATAAGGCGACATGTGTTTGAACCCATGTTGATGGTTCTTACTGTAAGATCCTGTGTTAAGAAGAGAATCTCTTCCTCTGTCCATCATCTCACCTGTTCTCGTTTTTACCTGTCTTGTGAAATGAGATGTATGATTGGACGAGTAAGAAGTGCTTCTAGGTGTGGATGTCCACTTAGGCGTTGAGGGTGCTGTGAGGCTCGAAGAAGCTAAAGGGGGACTGGACAGACTGCGTTTGGCAGCTGAAGAGTTAAAAATAGGATCCTCGTCACATGACCACAGCCTGAGGTCTGATATGTTCATGGAGGTATCCAGGTCTTCTGTAGATAATGGTGGGGAAGATCTATAATATCGAGAATCTTCTGGGATACTTCCGAATGACTGTTTAGACAGAGTTTTGTCCTTTTCTTTAGGGGAATTGACTTTGTAACTGATCTGAGGAAAAACAGAAAAACAGGAAATGGTTCATAGGAAATCTTGGGATGCAGGCTAAAGCATGACCACAGAGCAATTGGCTCCTATAATTAAAGTGTTTCCTGATATTTACTCCCTTATGCCATCCAAGATGTTCATGTCTTTCTTTGTTTAGTCAAAAAAGAAATAATGTTTTGATGAAAACATTTGAGGATTTTTCACCATACAGTCCAAATTGCAATTTCAATGCAGCGAAACGATCATTTTTTTTTTACATAAAAAAATGTATATATTTTTTAACCACAAATGCTCGTTTTGCACGGTGCTTGTCTATGACTTCACACATTGCATAATCACGTTGAAAAAGCCACACATGGTTAGTTCTTCGCCTGTGTACTTCGGTTCAAAGAGATAGGGTAGGGCGAACTTCATAATCATCGAAATGGTGTTTGACTTTCTTGCCCTTTCACTTGGTAAACACTGGGTCGGTACTTCCACCTACGACACACGTGACCTTTCCAATGTGATTACGTAATGCATGAAGTCCAGCTAGTGCAAGACAAGCATTTGTGGTCAAATGGTATATAAATTTTTCTTTTTTTTTAGAAAATGACCGATCTTTTCACTAGATAAGACCCTTATTCCTTGACTGGGATCGTGTAGAGCCCTTTGAAGCTGCATTGAAACTGCAATTTGGATCTTCAGCCTGTTGGCTCCCACTGAAGTCGACTATATGGAGAAAATCCTGGAATGTTTTCCTCAAAAACCTTCAATTCTTTTTGACTGAACAAAGAAAGACATGAACATCTTGATTAACATAGGGGTGAGTAAATTATCAAGAAATTTTAATCCTGGATTGAACTAATCCCTTAAATGGGTCATCGAATGCTAAGTTCACTTTTAAATGTTGTTTGAACATTAATGTGTGTTTGCAGTGTATGTACAAATCTACCCTATAATGATAAAAATCCATGCAGTGGTTTTTAATTGATCTGTAAAAATAATATTCCCTTTTTTTTTTTTTTTTTAAATCGAGCCATTCTCAGATGCCTGTCGTGTGGTGTCACACACACAGAGGCCACTCCAATGATAGTTGATTGACATGAGCATTTTACCTAAGATCAGTTGTAACAGTCCAACCTTCATGTTTTGATGTCGGAGTAGGGATCTAAGTTAGACAAGAATTGAGCGATTGAGGTGTTGTGTTGCTGGATGTAATAATGAACATAGTGGTTGTCATTTACTCCCGACATCTGAGCCGCTGAAGATGCAGTACATTACGTTTGTTTGTGAAGGGAATGCGCCTCCTGATCTACATATATCCGTCTATGTTTGCGCGAATCATTCGTGATCCAGCTTCACTTACAGCAGAAGTGAGTATAAGGGTTTTTTTATGAATCTTTGCGATTGCCTTTCCTAATAATGTGCTAGTTTGCAAGTTTAGCGGCTAAACATGGTTTAAGCTAAATGCAGCTAAGATAAACAGGCTCGTCACTCCACAGTGAGTAGAGAGGGGCGGGGTGAGCAGAGCTCATTTGCATTTAAAGCAGCCTCGACCAGAATGGGATGATTTTTGCAGAGCTGATTTTAACAAGGTAAAAAGGGTGTTGTTTTACACAACCATTGAGAATTTTTATCCAAAGTATATTATAGACTTTTCATTAAGACCCTAAAGAATCATATCAACTTGTGGAAAATGGGCATCCGATGACCCCTTTAGTTAATGTGTTAATGTGGTTAATTATGTTTTTTGTTTGTTTGCTCACCAAAGCTGCATTTTTTTATTAAATATACAGTTAGAACCATAATATTGTGAAATATTATTACAATAAAAAATCCTCTTTTTTATTTTAATATATTTTAAAATGTATTCCTCTGATGGCTAAGATGAATTTCCAATCTTCAGTATCACATGATCCTTCAGAAATCATTCTAATATGGTGATTTGGTGCTCAGAAAACATTCTGTATTATTATCAGTGCTGAAAACAGAGTTGCTTAATATTTTTATAGAAACCATGATACACTTGGATTCATTTCAAATCAGACATAAACAAAAAATGACTCATGGTTCAGTTAGGGAGTCAGTTGTGGCTCAGAAGCACCTCTGAACGATTAACTGACTAAATCAATCTGATTCAAACTGCTAACGTGCAAGGGAGTTCAAATGATTCATGAGTCACAATGAATGGCTCGGTAAAAACAGACGGTTCATAAGACTCGGTTGTTTGCAAATCAGATATGCGCTGGGTTTACTGCAGTGTGCAGGAAACACTGGCTTGCCTTTCCGGCTGAATCTAAATCATTACAACAAACATTTTGCAAGCATTTTAGATGCAAAATTCATCACAAATTTGAAAATTCAGTAAAAAATCCTATGTAGCTCACTAAGACTTGTTTCATTACATTCTTACCCTGTCTGAGTCTTCATGTGTAGATGAGTTCTTCAAGATGGGCGCCTGCCATTGCGTGGAGATCAGTGGTTTTCTCATGATATAGAGGCTTTTGTCCGTCATGTACCTGGAAACAGGTGCCATAGTGACCGTCTTTTTGCAGCCACTCCTCTCTTTGTCTGAGTCCTTGGCCTCCTGGACATTTGCAGGCCTTGTCTTATCAACTGCCCTGTGACTGAGGGGTCTAGTTTGACCGCTGCAAATATACTCCGGGATCCTGGTCTTCCACCTCCCATAGTTCTTGTTCTCCATTTGCGAGGAGGTGTCTGATAAGGTCTTGTCAACTCGGAGAGCCATAGCAACACATCCAGATTCTGTGGTTCCTCATTTGGCAGGGCGACAGCTAAAAGGTCATAACCACACCATTTGAATCAGCATACAAGAAGCCTCTGTGATAAGTGAGATGCAGGGCTCATTTACTCTAATATGTTTACTTCTGATGTGGCTAAGCAGTCTCATTAAGACTACATGTTCAGGCTTGCCTGAAATTCATGAATGCTCTTTGTCCATCCCTAACTACAAAAGTACTACTAACAGATTAAATCTATGACTAAATAACATTTTTAAATTAAAAGTAAAAAAAAAAAGTAATTAATTTCAAACAAAATGATAAATTGCATATAATAACAGGAAAGTAATTAAAAATAATAATACTTTACAGTGGTGAAATATAATATGAGTCTAAAATATAATATGAGTAATTATGCTGCTATGAGTATTATTATGTGTCAGATGAACACTGATAAATGCAACAGCCTGAAGACAACGCAGTTTCTTGTATTTCTCTGTGGAATACTAGACTGGATCTGTTTTTTGATTGGCTGATGCGCCTGGTTTCCGTGGCAACCGCCAGAAAATGGCATGTCATGAGAGGTGATCACGTGGGGACATTTAAATCATACCCTGCCTGCAAACAAAGACAATCATGTGTTTTTACGACTGAACCCTTGTGGAGTTCCTTTTAATTTTAATATGACACTTGTTGATACACGGCTGGTCAGTTCTCATAATTGTTGCTGAGTTTGCAGGGCTATATGTATGAATTTGTTTACTTTGTATTGTAGAGCAAAGAAGCAAAACAAATTCTAATGTTATCTGTAAACATAAAAGCCAGTCAAGTTGTTCTGAGACTGATCCTTGGGCTAAAATGGCACTAGATAAATTCAAGCAGTGGGAATTCTATAGAAAGTATATAGGCTTGATTGACAGTTACCATGACAACCTGGTCATCAAACACATGCCTAAAGAAGGCACACATTTCCTCTGAGAAACCGTAGCGGAAATCGCAGTTAAATCAATCCAAGTAGAAAACAATTCACAAGACAATATACAATCTGTTTTGTAAACTAAAGTTCTCAGTTACTCTGTAATTAAACGCTACATACACAAACGTAGGCTAATAGAGGAAATAGTGTGTCTTTAACAAAAGCGGTCCATTTAACAGTTCTAGGATTTTTTTCTTAAGTTACATATGCATAAATAATGAAATGACAAATGAAATGCATTTCACAACAGTTGCAGCCACACACCAAGTGATTCATGCTAAGCTATGATGTATCAGCCAGGAATATTAATCTGTCATACAGCAGCTTCACACCTCTGTCGACATCACTTTCACTTGGCTTCAACAGCTGAACACCCTGCATAAGTGATCTTAAACTGTACGTACCGGTTTTGGTTAAGGAAAATCCCTCGGAAGCTCCACGAACTACGTTCTTATCATTTAGAGATATAGTACGACAAATAAAACACTGCTGCTGTGGAATCCAAACGGGGAAGGAAACGGTTCATAACACAGAGGCGGCGCAAGCAGCACAAGACTGTCGCTTCCAGTCGATAGCGACATAAAACTGCGACCTAAAGTTGAGTCACAACGACTCAAGTTTCATATTAATACGCAAGCGCGTGATAATGTCGCGTAAATGATCAGTTATACTGGCTACGAGACCATTTAATGTTTATTAAAGTTTTTAATGGTCAGCATTCAGTCAAATAACTGCGGCTGAAATAGCGATTTGTCACGCCTTGTCTGTTACTTTTCTCATCGCTTGTCATAAACCACCAATCACAGTCGTTTGTGATTATAGAATGAGGATTTAAATATGATTTATAGAAATTGTCGTGATGTCAGTTTACGTATTAGCTATAAATACTTAAAATTGCATTAATGAATACATATGTTGTTTAAAGATTTAAATAATTACACGTTAAGTTTACAAAACCCTCCACTGAGGAAAAAAGCGACTGGCCTGTAGCCTCTAAACGCCTCCTGGAGGACAATCCATTTGTGTCCACAGAGGAAGCTGTAATCAAAATATAATTATCTCTATCAAATGCAGGAATATACACTACCAGTCAAAAGTTTTTGAACATGTTTAAAATCTAAAATAATTTCTATTTGAATACATTTCTTTCTGTGATTTTAAAGTGGATTTTTTTGCATCATTTCTCCAGTTACATGAGCCTGTTCTGATTTGCTGCTCAAAAAAAAAAAACAAAAAAAAAAAACATGTATTATTATTATGTTGAAAACAGCAAAGTTGGGGTGGGGGGGTTAAAGTTAAAGCATCCTTGCTAAATAAAAGTATTAATTTCTGTATTTTATTAAGTATTAATACTAGCTGGTATAGTGTTGTATTGTATAATGTTACAATAATTTCAGATAAATGCTGATCTTTGGATTTTTCTTTTCATTAAAGAATCCTGACAAAAAATGTTCTCAACTGTTTTAAATATTGATACTAATAATTTAAAAAAAAAAGTTTCTTGAACCGTAAATTTAGCATATTAGAATGATTTCTAATGAATCATGTAACTGAAGACTGGAGTGATGATGCTGAAAATTTAGCTTTGATCAAAGAAATAAGTTACATTTTATAATATGTTTAAATAAAAAACAGTTATTTTAAATAGTAAAAAATATTTCACAATATTTCTAAATTTGACTGTTTTTGGTGTACTTTAGATCAAATAAATGTAGGCTTGGTGAGCAGAAGAGACTTAAAAAAAACATTAAAGATTGTACTGTTCAAAAACTTTTGGCTTGTTGTGTATATATTCAATGTAGATCTAAGATTAGATTCTCATAACAATGCAATAGCATAAAAACTGTCAAACTGCACAGAAATCAGACACACAAATGCTTTTGATTTAATGGTAAGCAGAGACACACAGACACGTCGATAATAAGATAACATACAGCTAAAAGAGAGTGAAAAATACAAGGAGAAAATGCATATAAAACGCTAATCAAGTGCTAATTAACAGCTTTTAGAGTTCATATAAACCCTTTAGCATCTGATTTTTTATATCAACAGATTACGAAAAATAATTTTCAATGCGGTACAAAAGGCTAAACAATTAGAATAAATTAAACTCATTCATACTTATCAAACTGTCGTTTTAAAATAGTTTAACTTCTTAACTAACGGGCAAACTTAAAAGTTGGACAGAATGTACAAAAAAGTCAAGACAAAGTCAATGTTTATAATTCCACTGACCACTAGGTGTCACTAGATACCATGGGTGATGTTCGTGGGTCAACAGCATGTATTTTTAATGTAGAGAATGGAGTCTGTCAGGAAATACGTGTCTCTCATCATTAGGTTGAATATCACCTGTGACCCTGAGATTTGTCTCATTCTCTGAGCTTGACTTTCAGTTAAAATTTGAAAGTTCACCAGATTTGAAACTACTAAACCATACAGCACAAGCTCTGAATCAGAATCCACAGGAGTACTTCACAAGCACACATGCACAGTTTTGATGTAGTCCCCAATAAATCACCGGACTATACCAATATGCAACAGGTTTTGCCATTAGGAACACAAATATTTACAGCAAATACTTTCTGGTCTATCTTCACAGTAGTTAATGTTTCACACGGTCAGTTAAAAAATAGCAAACAAACAGCAAGAGGTCAGTCTGTGAATGATTTTCATTATCCATCTCTTCACCAGACACCAGAAAATTTTCCCTTTTAGACTTTGCACATAAAAAACGCTAATAAGAAATCATTTTGGCACAAGTGGATAAGATTATCACAACAGAACCTGTCCTGTCAAGTATTTCAACTAAATGTAAAAGGCAAACTGACCATTAGTGTTCCATTCACAGATTTGAATCTTAAACTTTATGTTTGACGTAAACACTGGTGGTGACATCATGTTTATAGTGGTTTTTAAAAGAGAGAGAGAAAGAGAGAAGAAGAAAGAGATGAAAGACCACAGTCAACACTTTATAGCACAGACTCCACACCATCCTTGTCGTCGAGTGTTTCACGTGAGGAACTGTCTCCTTGGTTCTGGTGTGTGACGAGAGGGGAGGTCTCCTCTTCCGCTCTGACATTTGCCACCACCTCTACCTTCACCTCCTCCAGTTCCTGCTCCTCTTGATGCTGTTCCTGTTGTCTTTGTTTCTTTATCTCTTGCTCATTAATATAATGAAGAATGCCAGCTCCGAGTGCATCTCCCTCCACGTTCACAACGGTAGTGGTTCGGTCTCTGTTCACACATCAGACACAGTTTGTTAACACAACAGATTACGTAAGGGCAATTTTTTTTAAAACAGTACATATATTGTATGCATATAAGTTCAATGTTTATATTAAAGGAGAAGTCCACTTCCAAAACAAACATTCACATATAATGTACTCACCCCCTTGTCATCCAATATGTTAATGTCTTTATTTCTTCAGTCATAAAGAAATGTTTTTTGAGGAAAACATTTCTGCGTTTTTCTCCATATAGTGGACTCCTATGGTGCCCCGAGTTTCAACTTCCAAAATGCAGTTTAAATGTGGCTTCAAACGATCCCAAATGCGGTTGTAAATGATCCCAGCCAAGGAAGAAGGGTCTTATCTAGCGAAACAATTGGTTATTTTTATTAAAAAATACCATTTAAATAATTTTTACTCTCAAACGCTCATCTTGCCTTGCTCTCCCTGAACTCTGTGTATGCTGCCTCAAGACAGTTAGGGTATGTTGAAAAACTCCAATCGTACTTTCTCGCTCAACCTTAAAAAATCATTTCAAAATCATCCTACATCGCTGCAGAAGTACAGACCCAGTCTTTGCAAAGTGAACATGCAAGAAGAAGATCACACACCCTTAACAGAAAAGGTAAAACAGCAATATAGAGCGATTTTGAAGTTGAGGGAGAACATGAGACGGGAGTTTTTATGACATACCCTAACTGTCACGAACCGGAACATAAACAGTCCATGCAGAGTAAGACAAGACGAGCGTTTGGCATTAAAAAGTATATAAATTATATTTTTTAAATGAAAATAACCGATCGTTATGCTAGACAAGACCCTTCTTCCTCGGCTGGGATCGTTTACAACTGCATTTGGGATCGTTTGAAGCCACATTTAAACTGCATTTTGGAAGTCGGGGCACCATAGCAGTCCATTACATGGAAAAAAAATCATGAAATGTTTTCCCTCAAAAAACAATTTCTTTACGACTGAAGAAAGAATAACATGAACATCTTGGATGACAAGAGGGTGAGTAAATTATTTGTAAATTTTTGTTCTGGAAGTGGAGTTCTCATTTAAAGTTTATTAATTGTGATTAATCAACATACATTTAAGTAGATAAAAAAAAATAAATGCAATTATTAATATACAGTGCCTATACACTTTCATTTTTTTTTCACATTTTATGTTGAACTGCTTTAAATTGATTTTTTTCCACATCAGTCTTCACAAAAACATAATTGTCACAACAACAAAAAAAAAACTGAAATATGTACATTGCATTAGTATTCATACTCTTAACTCAGTACTTTGCTGAAACACCTTTACAGCCTCAGATCTTTTTGGTATGGTGTGACAAGCTTTGCACATCAGCATTTGGCAGTTATCTGCCATTCCTCTCCTCATTTCTTCATCTTTCAAGGCTATGCCACGTTGGATCGGCACATTTAGGCACTGACGCACATTTTCAGATTTCTCCAGAAATGTTTGATTGGGTTCAAGCCCAGGCTCTTGCTGAGACACTAAGTGACATTAACAGAGTTGTCTATAAGCCACTCTTGCTGTGTACTTAAGATTCATTGTCTTGGTGGAAGGTGAACCTTCTGCCCAGTCTGAGGTTCTGAATGCTCTGGCCTGGGTTTTCATTAAGGCTATTTCAATATTTTGGTGCATTGAGCTTTTCTTCTACTCTTACAAGTCCCTCAGTCCCTGCCACTGAAAAACAGCCCCAGTTTCTCCTTTCTCCACATATGATTATGGAGCTCCATCAATTGCTCAGTTTGGCCAGGACGCCAGCTCTAGGAAGAGTCTTGGTTGTTTTAAACTTCTGCCATTAAGGGTAATGGACTCTACACGCTCAGTTTTTGCTCTGATATGCATTTTCAGCTGTTAGACCTTTTATTAAGATGTGTGAGCCTTTCCAAATCATAACCAATCAACTGAATTTGCCACATGTTAACTTCACTTAAAGTGTAGTAACATTTACAGGCAATATGAATACTTCTGAGCTACATTTCAACTGTCCCAGATAAAGGTTTGAATACTTATGCAATGTAATCATTTACGTTTTTATTTTTAATAAATTTGCAAAGATGTTAAAAACCTGTTTTTTTGCTTTGCCATTATGGTGTATGGAGTGTAGATTGATGTGGAAAAAAGTAATTTAAAACAGTTTAACATAAGGCAGACAAAACACAAAAAAAAATTAAGGCACTGTATATCTCCCATCCAGTAAATTTGACACTGAAATGGTGACTTAAGAACACAACACTCAGCTAATATTGATCAATGAGATAGATATATGCAATTAATCAGTATATTATAAATTAATCTATTGATATTAAATATATAAGAGTAAAATGGGAGAAGCTGTCTTACACAATCCAGTCCACAGCCAACATGAGTGACAGGTCATGAGTGGGCAGACCAATGGCCTCCAGAATGATAGCGATGGTGATGATCCCTCCAGCTGGAATACCTGCTGCTCCCACACTGGAGGCGGTGGCTGTCACCCTTTGAATAAGCAACCAAGCAGTCATTTAGCAGATGCTTTATTTGAAGTGATTAACGCTTCACTTATTACAGAAACAAATTCCCTGAAGTGCCATGATTCTAAAAGTCAGAATGGTGATAGCGCCTTCAACATCATCCAGCAGAGCCTCATCTCTGTATTGCGCTCTACACACTAACCTGCCACACTGGGACAGGCTCCAGAGAGTGAGGGTGTGTTGCTTGTAAATTTAGATGAGCTTAGCATCTCTGCCTTGTTTAGATATAGAGCATGTCACATGTAACCAGTTTAGATACAGGAATGTTTAGGGTAGCTATGAATGCTCCTGCTGATTGAAGATTGAAGGTCTCACAAGGATTTACACTCACAGGATTGTGAAGATCTGGCCCGCGTTGAGTTCAACGTTGTTGAGCTGGGCAATAAACACAGCCGCAACGCACTGGAAAATGGCCGCTCCGTCCATGTTGACAGTGGCTCCAATCGGTAAAATAAACCGACTGATTCGTTTGTCGACACCATTGTTCTCCTCTACACATTTCATCATGGTGGGCAGTGTCGCTGAGCTGCACAAACACAGGAAACAGACAGGGTTTTAGTATGTAATGGCAAAATAGATTTAAAAATGTAATGTTTTAACAAAAATACAAGGTTTTATTCATTTATTTAGTATTTATATTTAATTTTTATATTTAATTTTTAAATTGTAGATTTTTTTATTCTAAGAAATTGTTGAATAAAGTTGTTATTTTTGTTTTCTTTGCACACAAAAAGTATTATTGCAGCTTTGTAAAATTATTTTTGAACCACTGATGTCACATGGACTATTTTATCGATGTCCTTACTACCTTTCTGGCCCTTGAAGGTGGTAATTACATTGTTGTCTATGCAGGGTCAGAAAGCTCTGGATGACATCAAAAATATCTTAATTTATGTTCAGAAGATGAACGAAAGTCTTACTGGTTTGGAACAACACAAGGGTGAGTAACTAATGACAGAATTTTCTTTTTTTTGGGTGAACTAACCCTTTCAGTTAGCTGCCAAGAAAACGAGTTTTTAAGTTTAAGTTTTTCATCTAATATTTCTATTTTATTTTAATTCAGCTTTATTTCAATTAATGCATTATTAAACCATAACTACACTGCTTTGGATTGGTCTAAAAGGGCTGAGACCGCAAATAAACCATCAAATTATGAAACTTACTTTGTCAATCTGATTAAGGGCCCTTTGCCAACAAATCAAGGCTTTTGCATTTTAGCAACACTACTAAAGATTCAGCAAGACTAGCGGTTCCAGGAAAAAAGGAAACAAAGCTTTTAAGTCACATTCTGGGAGCCAAATTATCCTGCTTATAAGACTACAGAAACATATAGAATCTAAGAAATTACCTGGAGCAGGTAGCAAATGCGGTGGTGAAAGGTGTGATGAGGCCAGACAGGAAGCTGAAGGGGTTTGTACGAGTGAACCCAAAGTAGATAAGAGGTAAGACAATGCCACCGTGGATGATGTGGCCCAGGATAGAGGCAAAAATGTACTTCCCCAAACTAGTGACCAGCAGAACCACATCTTCCATCTCTACAATCTTACTGCCAACCAAGAACATGATGCCAAAAGGCACATACCTGAAGGACAAAACAACAGAATGTATCTTATATCAGGTGCATGGTGTAATTTTTATTATTGGATTAGATGTCAATTTAATCAAAGGTCTTTACTTACCACATGATCCAGGACACCAGTACCATGGTGGCTTCATTGAAGGCATTGAAAAAGCGAATTAGCTCCTCTCCTTCTTCCCCAAGCTTTCTCAAAGCAACTCCAAAAACCATAGCAAAGAGAACAAGGCCCAGAATATTCATGCCATCTGAATCTGTTCCATAGGGAACCTGAAAACCACCAGAACATGTTTATATTATGATATTCCCATTCAGGCATTGTTTTTTTATGTTTTCATAGCAGCACAGCGTTCGTAGCAAACGAGCATTTGCGGTTAAAGAGTATATACATTTTTTAATTTTAATTTAGATAAGATAATTTAGATAATTCCTTGTCTGGGATCGTGTAGAGCCCTTTGAAGCTAAACTGCATTTTGGATCTTCAACCTGTGTGCTCCCATTGAAGTCCACGATACAGAGAAATATCTTGGAATGTTTTCCTCAAAAAACTTGATTTCTTTTCGACTCAAGAAAGACATTAATATCTTGGATGACATGGGGGTAAGTAAATTAACAGGGAATTTTTATTCTGGAAGTGAACTAATCCTTTAAGGCACAAAATTATGACTTCTTATTGTACTCTGATAAATGGTGATTTTGCTACTTAACATATATTAACTATTGTTCCCACTCATATTTCTTGTCACTGAACTTGATATGATTGTGCATGAATAAGTGACTTTCAAAAGATGAAACGTGATGAAGCTTGGCTCTCAGACAGGCTTTCTCTCAGCGGTTGTGTCAGTGGGGTGATGAAGATCTGACAGGACTGAGCTACCGTTCAGCTGAATCCTGCTCTTGTTCTGGGCTTTATCGCACGTCCAGGCATGGCTCATCACTTGGCACACAGCACTGGTTATTCTGTAAACCCTACTTAAGCTATTATGAACCTCAAGCGTTCTGAGGGATTGCCCACATATTTACCCATGCACCAGCAGATATGAGACATTTTAGCTGAGCCAGGATGTAATGAAGACCCAGTGATTTATACAAAGGCTAATCACATACAGCAGTACATAGTGTTGTTCAGATGCAATCTGTTTTTTAACTTTTTTAATTTTTGCATATTTAGCACTGAATTTAAAAGGAAACATGGAATAGATTTAAACATATTAAAGGATTAGTTCACTTCAAAAAGAAAAAAATCCTAATAATTTACTCATGCCTATGTCATCCAAGATGTCCATGTCTTTCTTTCTTCAGTTGAAAAGAAATTAAGTTTTTTTTCCATATAGTGGACTTCAATGGGTGTAAGCGGGTTGAAGGTCCAAATTGTAGTTTCAGTGCAGGGCTCCATACAATTAAAGCCGAGGAATAAGTGTCTTATCTAGCGAAAATCTTTTTTTTTTAAAAAAAGAACATTTCTCTTGCACTAGCTTGTGATAGGCGGAAGTACCAACTCAGGGTTTACAAAGCGAACGCGCAAAGAAAGTCAAATGCCCTTTACAAAAATAAAGTAGAACAACAATGTCAGATGATTTTGAAGTTGGAGGAGAAAATGAGATGGAGTTTTTCTCCCTATCCTACCTTTTTGATCTGAAGTACACAGACGAAGAACTAACTGAGTATGACCTTTCCAAAGTGATTACATAATGCGTGAAGTCACACATGTGCGTTGCAGAGCTAGTACAAGACAAGCATTTGTGGTTAAAAAGTACATCTTTTTTTCTTTTTAGAAAATGAACGATCGCTTCTCTAGATAAGACCCTTATTCCTTGGCTGCGATCATGTAGATCCATTTAAAGCTGTATTGAAACTGCAGTTTGGACCTTCAACCCGTTGGCTCCCATTGAAGTCCACTATATGGAGAAAAATTCTGGAATGTTTTCCTCAAAAACCTTAATTTATTTTCGACTGAAGAAACAAAGACATAAACATCTTAGATGACATTTGGGTGAGTAAATTATCAAGAAATTTTTATTCCAGATGTGAACTAATATTTTAAAGCGTGTTCAATGGATCAACAATTCCTAATTAACAAATACGCAAGCGGCAGAACATAAACCTTCTCTCCTATTCTGTAGAAATCTTCATGCTTGTGGAACTGGATGTAACTGATTGTACTAATATAATGACAGAAAAACAAACGTTCATTAGAAATGAAAATAATTTATAATCTGAAGATCTCTTAGCACATCCTGAGTCATTCTACAAGCCCATTGCTAAGACTAAAATGCAGTCACATGGGAGGCACATTGAAAAAGCCCTCTGGGAAAGGCTTGCCATCTCCAGCTGCTTGAGTACTCAGTGGGATAGGAGCAGCAAAACCGGCTGCGTCAACCCTGGCCCTGTGCAAATAAACAGCAAGCTCATTCAAGGCTGCCAAAGAGCCAAAACTACTGAGTGGTTGGACATAAAACCAGCCAAGAGGGCTCAACTGGCCTTGAGTTTTATTTTTTTTAAAACTACTGGGTTAAACTGACCTTTCAACTAGTGACATAATGTGTGTGTTGACAATTGTGTGCTTGACAGTGCATGCTACGTATTTTTTAAATTATAAAAGCATAATATAATAATAAAATATTATTAGAAAATAAAGAGATTGTGTACCTTCTGGTAGTTGAGGGTTCCGTTTGTTCCATTTCCAACAAGAATTGTCTTGTAATCAGTGACATACTGTGGCAAAAGTAAAAGACAGAAAAGGACACCATGAGCCACATGCAGTGCTTATCACAGAGCTATTTGACCGATTTCAATCCATTCCAGTGTGCAGCTTCATGAACTGTGATGCATTTGATTATTTCTCTGCACTGAGCTTGTTTCTGTGCAAGTCTAGTGCCAAAATACTCACAATAGCAGCATTTAAAGTTTAGCTGAAGAGGACTTTGAGACTGGTATACACAGAGACAATGACAGTGATCCCCCACAACCCTGCTATTCAGAACCTCTGTTCTTCAAACACTCCAATTATATGAGCTGGAACACTCAGTTTAGTTTTTGCATGTCCTCAAAAGTAGAAACGGAGTAGGTGAGGTGTGAAATAGAAAATAAACAAAATCAAAAAACATCTTTCTGGCATATTAAAAAAAAAAAAAATGCAAGATAGATATAAAAAACAAGTTATGCATATTAAAATCTGTGCAATTAAGACAACCTGGAATAGATCTGCAAGAATTAGCTTGGACCAGTCCATTTATAACTGGCCATTAAAATAATTCCCAGGCATTTCTGTATTAATTCTACTAATCTGTCTCTTCTCTTTTAAAGCCTTTCTGGCCTCCATCCAGGTAAATGTCAATGGAAATCCCATTGGATAGAGAAACATTCTCTCACTGGGTAAAGAAACATCCCATCTGCACCTAATGACTCTGTTTCTCTTTCTAAATCTACTTTGGCCTTTACAAAAACATTTTTTTTTACAAATTGATAACTGGGTGCCCACTCGGTTTGTGTCAGTGGGGGCGTCCACATGCTCCAGTCTAGGCACAGAAGTGGTACCTCCCACCCCGGCCATCGAACCTCCTGATCTCTCTTTGAGCAAAGCGTGCTCACTGTTGAGCAGTTGCCCGTGTGGTACAACCCAGTGAACCAAGCCAGGTTGCCAGGCACTAAGGAATGGAATCAACTTGCTATGGAAACTGCCTGGTTGCTTAGTGGTGAGAGAGGATGGGAGGTATTTATTGAGCAGGGACAAAAATGGTTACTCCATTTTGTGACTCTCTCAATTAGAGATGAAGGAGCTGTTAACATGGAGGAAATGATTTACAAATATTAATTCTGGACATAGCTGTTTGTGTGGGTCTGTGTCAGCTGGAAGAATAGAGTAACTTACTGAGCGGAAAGCTGCAGCCACCAGGTTGGATGGAAACAAGTTTCTGAAAAGGAAAAACAAGCAAGAAAGATAAACCAGTGATGCAGACACGTGTAAAAAGCAGCACTTATCATCACAGATGGACACCACTGATGTTCCTTTGGTAAATTCCCACCAGTTTGCGTCATGACAGATCTGTGAAGGAAGTTTTGCACTGATCCGTACAGATCAATATCTCTGTCTGGAAATCCATATCCTAAATCATTCACTCGAGCTACAGAGTGGATCATTTTAAACTAAGTTGAGTTCTTATTGGTCATATGATCTGTTTTATAAAGAGGATTAATCTAGTAACTGTGTGAACTATGAGGCAAAAAGAAATGTATTTTCTTCAGGTTCATGCAAGCCTATTAATTCTCCTTCAAGTTTATTACATAATTGCATAGCAGATTTATGTTCTAACAAGAAAAACTTTTTAACAGGTTTCAACATACAGGCACCTTTGTCCCACTTAGACTGAAGAACAAAAAAAGTCTATTTTTTTGTGATATAATTTCAGTAATTTAATTGTAATTTAATGTAATCTAGTAAAAGTAATTTAATTTTACACATTATTAAAAAATTACGTTAAATATGTTTGCTGGATTCTATCAAAAAAAAGAAGAAGAAGAAAAGAAATCTTCCTTTTATGAAAAATTAAATTATCAAATTTATGTTTCTGATGGAAAAACAAGATGTTTTTGCAAACTTGGTGCTTATTTGTTACTGGTCTACCAGCCCTAACCAGCCTAATCTAAGTCTACCAGGTTGATTGCGACCACACCAGATGGTAGTCTGTTTTGGACCAACTAAAGATCATAAATGTCCAACACAATGTCCAAAACTATCAGAAAAGTAACTCAGAGACAGACATATTTCTGTCCTATAGAAATATCATGAAATCATAAAAATATTATGAAATATCCTGGCTTCTAACTGTTGTATGACATGATGTATGTCAGGATAACTAATAATAGTATGATAAGTAATGATCAAAATTCATCAGAAAGTGAATCCATATAAAGTGTCACTTTACCTTGACATGTTGAAACAGATTCTAACCAATTTAAAACAATTTTCTTAATTGCACATCCAATAATCACATATATATTTATGTTTACATGAATATACACTACCAGTCAAAGGTTTTTGAACAGTAAGATGTTTAATATTTAAAAATGTAATTTATTAATTTAAGCTTTTGAATGATATAATGTATAATTACATATCTTTGCATCTTTCTATTTATCAAAGAATCATCAAAAACATTTACTTAACTGTTTTAAATATTGATAATAACATTAATAAAAAACATGTTTCTTGAACAGCAAATCAGCCAATTAGAATGATTTCTGAAGGATCATGTGGCACTGAAGACCTGTGTAATGATGCTGAAAATTTAGCTTTAATCACAGGAATGAATTACATTTTACAATATATTGGAATAGAAAGCTGTTATTTTAAACAGTAAAAATATTTCACAATACTGCTTTTGCTGTATTTTGGATCAAATAAATGCATGCTTGGTGAGCAGAAGAAAATTATTTAAAAAACATTAAAAATCTTACTTTTTAAAAAACTTTTGACTGGTAGTGTATAATCTAAAAGTGGTAACATTTAAATAAACTGGTTTTATTCAAGTCAAAAATATTATTCAGTGTTTCTGAATCAACCTAAATACATTCAAACCTACACTGTAAAAAATATTCCGTAAAATTAACGTTAAAAAAACAGCAGCTGTGGTTGCCGGAATTTTACCTAAAAAAATACGGTAGAAACATTTTATGTTTTGCGGTTTTCACTTAAATTTACAGACAAATACCGTAATTTTATTATCTGATATAATGTTTATATACCAACTTATTGAAGTACTGAAATCTCTTTTGTACCTTTGTAATACACCAAAAACTGGTTTGATAACCACCAAAAGCAGATGGTAACAAAAAAAAAAATCAAATAATGAACCAAAACTCTTCGCAAACAGCTTTTAAACATTAATATATAGAAGGTGCACAATGTCATTCACACAAACACTAAACGCCATCATGGTAACACACATAAAACTGAAATAACGTATAAACATTAATTTAACAACATTAGATGTAACATAGAACCCTAATGTACAAAACAGCTAAGAAAAAAACTAAGAAGAAAGGGTTATTTCAACAAAAAAACATCAAATTAAAAAACAAAATGCAACACAGGGAATTCTGGGAATGTCAGTTTACGGTAAATTTCACTGTTCACTGTAAATTTTACGGCCTTTTACCGATAACCATTTAACAGGTTTTTAACTGTAGCATTTTTACAATTAAATTCACAAATAAATTCACAGTAATTTTTTACAGTGTATACGTTATGTGGGTTAAATCATGCAGAAACTGCTGTTTAAACGATTGCAGATCACCGTTTTTTGCATGCTCATGTCCATTATGATGAAGCCAGGCAAAATAACATTTTCAGAATGACAAAGACCCTTGTGATAGCTATTAATTGATTAGTAAATTTAGAAGCTTGTCATATTTGCCCCACATTTGCTGAACTCACACTATGTGGAATAAAACTTTCTCTTGCCAGAAATATAAATATTTTTTCCAGCTCTTTTTTCCCTGTCTTTGGCAGTAATTAAATGCATATCTATGTGATTCAAATGCCTAAGAGGAAAAGATGACGTAAAATATGAACTTGTCACATGATCTGCGTGTTTTATGCATTTGGCTAATCTTCCCGGGAACTTGAAGGCGCGGATTAGTGCTGCCATATAGTGGACCGCTATGTTTCTCACGTTGAATGATAGGCTATTAACAAATACTGCTAGATATTATTATATTTAGCATTCACTTCCATAACCACACGATACCTTGCAAGGTCTAAAAACGAATCCGCCGTCTCTTTGTTAGAGCTCACGCCTTCCAGCCCCAAGTTGTCGGTGTTCAGCGCGCCGGCTCCCACGCCGGGTTTTATGATGAAGGCAAGCGCAACCCCGATAGCTGACGCGATCAGTGTGGTCACCAGAAAGTAAGACACGGCGATCCCTCCGAGCTTTCCAAGCGAGCGAGTGTCCAGACTCGCAGCACCAGAAATCAAACTGCAAACCACTAAAGGAAGGATGATCATCTTGAGCATCCTCAGCAGCATTTCTCCGGGGAAGGCGAAGTAAGTCATCTGCGCTCGGGTTAGGTTCATGTTCCGGACCATCATGCCGAGCCCGACGCCTACCAGAACCCCGGACACTGTCAAGATCACTAGGAGATTTCTTCTGAGGAAAACCATGAACCGGTCTTTGAAGCTGTTCTTTTCTGATTTAATTGAGACCGCTGGTAACGGGCTTTTGTGCCCGGCGTGTCCATTGATTTCGCTCTTCTTCTCCTCCATGTTTTTCCCTACACGCTCAGTCTTTCCACACGCTTAAAAAATGTTACAGGTTTTTCTCATCAGCAGCGTGCGCGCGCTTGGAATGGAGTGGGCTGGAGAGCGCTTGTAAAAACCGGCCGGCACTTATAGACATGTGCTGCATCTACTAATGACGAGGGGTCTTTTAAAGACGAATATCCAGGACATGCGCACTCCTGGACCACGATGAAATGATGCAACAAGCCAAAGGGTTGCTGATATCCATGCATATAATTATTATTGGTGGGCAACGATTAATCGCGATTAATCGCATGAACGTTTTTGTTTATATAATATGTGTGTACTGCGCATATTTATTATGTATATATAAAGACACACACATACAGTATATATATTTTAAAAATATTTACATGTACTTACATGTATATATTTATATTCATATAATTTATATTATACATAAATATATTTATTATATAAACATATTTTCTTAAATATATACATACATGTGTGTGTAATTATATATACATAAACGTACACAATTTTTTAGAGCAATTTTAGATTTCTCCTGTTTTGTTTTTTGTTTTGTTTTTGTTCACTAATTTTGCACTGATTTCAGCATTTGCAAAATATTCTGTGAGGGCTGTCATTTTCTTCCATTTCTGCATTCTGTATTTCAATACAATATTCAAATGATATAACCCATAATTTTAAGACTCCCACCTACATTTTCCCCCAAGCTAAATAACCTAAGATGTGAAACTCTCAGTTCTTTTTTAGCCTTCTGTAGTTGCTTTCCCCTGAACCTCAACTATTCTGTTCCAAAAATAACATTTCACAGCTGCCAAACCAGGAGCAGGAAGCTGAGTGTGCTCTCCAGTCGTTACTATAATACACTGAAGCCCACTGTGAGGAGGCTTGGACAAAACAGGACTGTGAAGATTTAAAGCCCCAGATAGTTCCAAAATGTCTTCTGGTACACTGAAAAGAATCTTAAGAAGGAGTTTGTGTTATGGTACTGTAAAAGTAATACTAGAGATAGAGGGTAAACAAATGTCTGACCTTATGTAAAATCACACCACATCCTGCAGCTGTTGTCATGCCAGATGAGCTTCCTCTATAATACCCCCTCCTGATATAGTTACAAATCTGATTTCTGTGTCAGATTTATCTTAAATGTATTTGTTGGACTTCCATGCCAAAATGTGGCTTCCGTACATGTAATTTATTGATGTTAAAAATAAACCTGCTTCTAAAAATCTTAAAATATATTTTATATTTATAAGCAACATCTATCCACCTTTTTCTTCTGGTAAGAGTGGGCGCGGCCATTTGTAAATTTTATGGGTTTGGTTTCCGGTCTCATCCAGGTCCAGCTATTTTTAGCTGTACAAAACAGCTTGTTTTGCTGTTCAATTTGACAAATTGGCGCGTCTTACCATATTATTTTAATGTATTATCCTAATTATGAGTACACTGGTTTGTGGTACAACAGTTTTACCGTTTACTACACATTGTTATTCTTCTCATAATTTTCTTATTGCAAATAATGAACCGGAAGTCTCACCCATAGGCTTACTTTGTTAAAGAAAAAGGTGGATAGTCTACTGCGCTTTTTTGTGATCTGATGTGTTATAAACCAAAAGCGAACAGACAGGCATGTTACGAATAAATAAGAGAGAAAAGCAGAACTTAACTTCTTAAGACTGTAATAATATTCTCTAACCACCAGATGGCAGTCTTCTGTCTTGTAAAGTCCCTTCTCTGTTTGAGAAAAATACTGGGTGTGATTGTAAACAGTCAGACACTACTGATCATTGCTTATTCGACATACAAGCACAAAATCTTGTAATATTATGTTGATGCACTGCAGAAATGTTATTTTTGTTCTTCTTCAGCCTTTTATTCTTGCAAAAGCAATGTTAATAATTAACAGTGATTTGCTTCAGTGATTTATGAAATCACTTTTCTCAGTGAGAATTATGACAATATTACACTTGCATTATACACTTTATATTGTCATAAATGTTGTTATTTTTAAGAGACCTACAATCTAATAGGGAGGTTATGGTTAGTAGATAATGACCAGTCTGTCAGGACAGCAAGCTTTACCCTTAACACCTGAAATCAAACGTCAGACTCTAAGATTAATGACTGTTTGCACTTATTTCATCAGACCACGCACCATCAGCTGTGACACACACACACACACACATACACAATGTAGGTCGACTTTCTTGGCCCTTTGTCCCATTTAGTCACACATTAGTGTTAACACTCAGCATTCCCCTTTGCTGGTGAATTCACCGAAGAACAAGCATGTGAGAGAAAACATCTTTCCCACTTTCCCTGCTTTTTTTCTTTTTAGTTAATGCCTATTTTCCGCAGTGGCAGGCTTTTTTGAACACTCCATTTCCTGTTATGCAGTAGAGATTGAACTTGTAACAAAAAAGATTGAGCCAAGCTGTCGGTGGGCATCTTGCCAGAGCATGCTGCCTTTTCTCAGTTCCGCCACTTGAAGAACTCAAACCTGACGATCTGAAACTTACCATTGATACTTCGAGTAGATACTGCAGCGACCCATTAGAAAATATATAAGGATTATATGTTTGAAATATACGTTTTAAAGAGTAGACATGTTTCTCATGTGTACTTTGTTAATGTGAAATGTTTTTCAGACTGATTTTTGAGCTCACATACTGCTCCGTCACTTTTTCATCGCGCTGTAAACACCACATTACTAGTCTGTTAGGTTCTTTAAATAACATGTCGAGCAGCAGCGTGTTCTGCATTCTGATTGGCTGATTCTACCAGAGGGGGCGGGGCGTATGAACTGGGATTCCGCCTCGACTCACAGAACAACCTATCATTCAAATCCAATGTCTTGCAACCGCGACTACGAGGAGAGTCACCGAAGGCAACCTGCCTACTACTTTTGGGGACACTTTGAAGTCTGACTCTCATATGTGCAACAGTTTTTTCCTCAGGCTGATGAGGCACGGGGCGCTCAAAAAGTGCCATGTGAATTCATGTCGACTAGCAAGACATGCAGAATGCACTGATACAATGTAAACGCATTCGAGAATAAATCCGCTGAGCACTCAGTGATTTACACTCATTTAACCGGATCGCACAAGTCCTTCAGAAGGGTGAGTGGACGTTCCTACTGAATTATCAACATAAAGTCCTGTGTTTTGACAGGTCGGTCTTGATGTGAGTCGTTCCTGAAAGCGTGCTGACGTGCATGTATTGACCCCAGCAGGAACCTGTTTGCATACAGTATGCACGTCTACAAACTTGGCATGTCTGTAAACACAGCCAGCCAGTAGTAAAAGCCCACCACTGACGTCTTCTGGATGCAAAATAGTTAATGTTTCAAACGAGGGGAGCCACATGACATACTTATGATTGCTGGGTGTTGATGGTTTGCTGAAATCGACCCGAGTAAGCAATAATTTTTTTTTGCTTTGGTGTTATTATGTAACTGTTTTCTAAGGCCGTTGAGACTTCACGTGCTGGTGCAGTGGTCTCCCGTATGGCGTACAGTACTTGATATTTTTGTACAGTAGTCATGCTGGATCAGTATCATTAAACGGCCGAAGAGTTTTCTTTTCTATTTGTTTATCAGTAGCTTTCGTAGTTTTCCTGACCGATAAATAGGCCTCGATACTCGAAATGAGTGGTGCAAGCTGCTAGTACAGACTGTAGCAACTTCTAAAGCCAAAATAATTTTTATGAAATTATGAGTGCAATAATAATATAATTAATATAATAAATTAGTCAACAAAAAAGGCTTGAACCACAATAAAGAAGGTTGGGTCTATATGTATGTTTCAGCAGGGTTTTTAAACTTTTCAGTTATCTCAATAATGTGCAAATTAAGGTGCAGTCACTTTACCAAAATTTTAGCGAAATTTCAGCAAAAGTTTAAACTTTTAGACCAGGCAGGTTACTGTTGGTCAATGCAGTGAATTCACATGACCAGCTTGAACATGAGTGAAATCTGTGCCAAAAAAAAAAAAATTGGATTGTGTAAAATGCACCTCATTATTATGACCAGAAAATACTTAATAAAAGGTTTTTTAATAGTTGCAATAAAATGGAAGCAGTGACTTTACAAGACCTTTTCTTCTATATTGTGACATAGATTTGAGTGTAATGGATTATGGAAAAGAAAAAAATGTAGGGTGGGACTTGGTTCAGTTCACTGGTTGTTGATTGGACCTTAAGATGTAGGTGGGGTTTAAGTGGACTTAATGATTGTAGAAGTCCTACACAGGTCACCAGAGAAAAGTCTGCTGTTTCACCGAAAGATAGAGTTAGGATATTTTGATAAAATATAACCTATATCTGCCTTTTTCTTCCTGTCACATTGAAGAAAAAGGTGGATAGGATTGAATCATTCACAATAACATTAATATGCATTTAGAAAAAAGTTAATTGCACACCAACTTTAAAAAGTCGACCGTCATTGAAAATAACTGCCAAAAAAATAATGTGTTACATGCATGAACCCTGAACATGCCAGTAAACTGAAATAACTGCCTTGTACTTTTTTCAAACATTCAATTTTCTAGTTATATCTAAGTAGATAAAGCTTGGAAGGGAACACGTAGACATCAGCATGGTTTAAACATGACATACCGATATATAAGCCCCACTGGTTTGTGTTTCCCGCCTGTCCGGAAACAAGTGGTTAAGGCAAGAGTTTGGCAATGGCGGATTAGAGACACATCTAATTTATCTGATAATCCAGATTAGGGTGTGTGCTGTGTACAGTGCTCTGTTGGGTCAGAGAGCTCAGAGTTCAGACTCGTCACCCTATTAGAGGTCATGTTGACCAATTAATATACTCTCCATCCAGCCTGTTATGATCTAATAATATGAATATTGTCAAAATATAAAGTTTAGTTTTTACCCAGTGTTTTACAATAAAGAGATACAACAAAGCAAGACATGCCTATGCTCTAGTTTTTAAACTTTAAAAGGATGCAAAAGTGACTTTGGTTGTTGAATACAGTTGTCACTCCCATAAATAACCAAACTCTGTGTTTACAGAGTGGGATTAAGCACTCAGAAGAGAAGTTACAACTGTATTTAGCTGCAGAGTGTAGCCTGCATGGATAATGACAGTGTCCAGCATGAATATGATATTCACCAGTTAGGAGCAGGAGTCTTCCTGACTGTAAATTCTGTTTTGTATTCCTTTAACATGTTCTTAGGCCCAGCCCTGTGTCTTTAATCCTCTCATGGAAGACCTAAATCCGTAACATGGTCATAGTAAATTTTCTGCCAGTCTATAATGTTTTAATGTGCTGTAAATTACGAGTCCAGTGTTACAGGATTGCTCAAATGCATTTGCATTGAATTCTGTGTAAATGAACTGCCAGTGCCTGGGGCAGTGACCTGCTTTTCATTATAATGTGCAGGAAGCACATTCACTGTATTGAAGCGTCAAGCATGTTGACGACCTGGGGATTTTGAATGCTAAACCTCTAGAGAGATGTGTCAAAACTCCCCTTAAGAACTCTATAACCTCTGGCCTGCATTTTCTTGTATTGCTGTTTTATATGTTATAAGCTGTCAGTCACCACACTTTGATCAGGACTAGACATGTAATTTCTCGATTAGTTTGTTATCCTATGGCTGGTCCAGGTATTTTCCGTGTGTATTTTGTGTTGATGCTTCTGAATGGCTAAAGCACACTGGAAACAGACATGTGAGTGAGATTTCAAAAACAACTTTGATAGTACAAGAAAAATCTATGTTTTTTTATACCTTCACAAATTAGTTGTCATTCCCCTCAGAAAGTTTCAACCTAGGCTCAAAATGTGCTTCTACCTAAATTATACATACAATAAACATACAATTTACTGCAGTTTCCAACATTTAAATAGCCAACACAGGCTCATTGCAAATACGTACCTCTATATACATTTCTGCAAAACTGAAAAAAAAATTACCTGTGTGTGTCACTGCAATTGAAATGAGCACTAGAGGCAGTAAAACTCTGACAAGTTTTATTCCTTTTCACACAAAGTATGATTACAGGTACAAAGTTTTGATTAATAAAGCCTACTTTTTTACACAGTTACTTTCTGATTCAGAATCTGAACAACCGCAATACGTACCACAAGCAGCGTAATAAAAACACAGAAATACGTGCCACGGTCACGTATTGAGCGTGTGTTTTAGCGCCACTCTCTGGACATTTCACTTTGCAACTGCCATGAAAAGCTACATAAGCTACATAATTACGGTGTTGCAGAAATGTATTAGGGTCATTCTATAATTAGGGGTACATTTAGAATTTGACAATGTGAAGGAAAAAAGTTTTCCTTTTACCCAAACACCCAAAAATTACCTTACATAGCTGCTTTGAAACAATCTATATTGTATAAGTGGTATACAAATAAAATATAGGAATATGTGTATAAAATACCATCTATGTTTGCTAATGTCCACCATGTTACCTTTACTGGGTAACACAGTTGACAGGTAACTTAGCTGACATTTTTAGTGATTTAGGCCTATAGTCAACATGGAAGCCTAGAACTAATGAGCATATGATATGTTTAGAAATATATTTTCATAAACAAAACATAAGTTTTAGTTAAATTGTCTTGTCAAAATTTGCCGCAATAATATTTGTGTGTAACACTGTTGACAGTCTATAAATCCATTCTTGACACAGGTTTGCTAGTTTAACCAATATTAGGAGAAAGAGTGAGAACATAACTTCTAGTGTTTCATCCATGTGCTTCTAGAGGAAATATCATCATACTGTGCAAATTATGAGAAAATGGGACAAACCATTCCTTTTATAGAGGGGGGCGGTTCTAGTGGGTAACTTGGTTGACAATGGTTTTTCGGACACAAATAAAACAAGTTTTATCACAATAAGCACTTATTATTTTTGAAGCACACACCCAATTGTCTTGATAACATCATCTAACTGAAGGCAGAACTGAAATTAATTTATATTTGAGGTAATTTACATGCTCAAATGAAGAGTAGAATGAGCAACTTTAGAAAATAGGACAGCTGAATACCAGGATTGTATGTGATATGAACATCATTTTTGAACAAAAGATATGGCTTTTTCAACATATAGTAGTGTGATTGGGAAAAATACAATTGTGTAGTAGAAAATTAAGCATTGTGGCTTTGTATTGATGAAAATATATTAAAAATATACTTCACAGACATGAGATGTACCCACAATTATAAAATGACCCATATAGAGGCATGTTTTTTCATGAGCCTGTGTTGAGAACACCAACTACTTTTATACTTTTTTACTCTAATTATTGTTAAAGAGGCATGCTATCAGACTTCTTTTCTCACTGTTCCTCACACAAGTTTATGTTATGACCTCAAAACATATGTAAACTAATATATTTTGAGATTTGGATTATATAATCACCTGCATATGTACAGAACTTGAGATATAGTAAACCTGGTACGGACCTGAGAGCTAAACACCATAAAAAAGCTCATAACAACAAGCAAAAATAACACTGTTGCTTCAACAAATGCGTCATCTCATGTTTGCTTTTTTAAAACAATATTGCTTATGTTTAGGGTAGGTGGTATTTATTTTCAAGTACGATAGGGAATGAACTTTTAACACCACTTGCTGGGTTTCCAAACTGGCGCGATACATACAACAATCAATGTAATAAAACATTGCCAGATTCATGTTCATCTGTTACAGATAAAACTTAATGTGATTTTAGCACCACTTGCTGGACATTTTACTTTGAAAGTGTTGCAAAATGTGCAAGAAGCAATCATTCATTTTGAAGAAAATGAGCCTGGGTTGAGAAATGTGGTTGATTTGCTCATCCTCCAACTGCTGATACAAGTGACTTTATAATACTGGTATTCATGCTTAAGAATATTTTAGCAATTTAAACCAGACTAGAAAAAAGATAACTTATTTAAACTTTTAGACATTTAAATGAATATGGATGTAGTGACGCATACAAGTAGCACTTAAGAACTACTGCTTTTAATTTGAATACCTTTATAATAAAGTGCTGATATTGAGTCGGTGTTCTCGAGTATTTACTCTGAAATGATCTGCAGTAGCAGTAGCAGCGAAGGCCCCAGCAGGTCGGGAGCTTTATAGAGATCGGGTGTCTCTGGAACAGCAGCAGTGCCAGAGTTAGCCGGCTGTCTCTCTGACACACACGCACACACATCGAGAGAGAGAGAGAGAGAGAGGCCTCTCTCCTACAGCCAGTTGTACTGCAGCATTAATATTTCATACACCCACCTTTAAAGAAAGAGGAGGCCTAAGAGAACGAGTCGGAGAGGGGCCTCGGAAAACCATAGCTCAGAGGGGATTCTCCATGGCTTAACAAACATGCTAAGCATCTGCACACACAATGACAATGCATGAAGCTCCACATGCTCTCAAATCCTAAGTTCATTGTCCACTTTATATGTGCTCAAAATTGACTGTTCTGCCCTTTTGATTTAATATGGCACTGAGGTGTATATTCATCCAGCCTGAGATGGAAATATCGAACATTTTTGTGATTATTTATTTATTTTTATTTTTTAGACTTTAAATAGATTTGCTGTGAATGGATTTTCTGGTCAGAGTGGGGTTTGAAGGTAGTTTATGTACATTATTGTTTGTTAATTACAGTAAATACTTACAGTCGATTGATATTTAACATAATCAGCTTTTTATAGTTGTATTGATCTGGGACCTTGTGAATTTGACACCAAATCTTGTACTTCTACCTTATTTATACTGGGCTATTTAAAATATGCAGACTGTAGATGTGAGCATTTTTTCTACATTGTGCTTCCCCTTATGGATTACCCATAGTTGCTTAGCTGTTTAACTGTGGCATTTGTGCTAATTAACGGATCCTGATAATCTAAACTCTGAAAACAAATGCCATAGTTAGTAAATACAACAGACTTCCTCATTCCCCTAACTGATGATTGAATACAAATCTAGCCATATGTTACCACAGGTGGTGTTATTACAGTAAATGGCACTGTTTTTCTTTTGTCATTGTTTCAGAATGTTGAAATGTTTTATTTCTATAGCAGAGGTCGCGTTAACCGAAAATTCTCCGTCATTGATGGAAATTTTATATCAGTGATGGAAAAATCTGAAGGCCGTCCGTCATTTTGACAGATTACACTGAGGGTGATCTATTGTAAATTGTAGCTGTACTTCCCACCCCTGTCCAGTTGGTGGCGATTGCACTCCAGTGTGAAAAGAGAACAAAAACGAAAATATGACAAATATTTTCCTGTTCGTTTGATTTTGCACAGGTGGGTACACAGAAGCTACAACGATCTATCACGCCACATGAAAGGAGAAGTCCACTTTCAGAACAACAATTCACAAATAATTTACTCACCCCCTTGTCATCCAAGATGTTCATGTCTTTCTGTCTTCAGTTGTAAAGAAATTATGGTTTTTGAGGAAAGCATTTCAGGATTTCTCTTCATATAATGGATTTCAATTGTGCCCCGGATTTTGAACTTCCAAAATGTAGTTTAAATGCAGCTTCAAAGGGCTCTAAACAATCCCAGCCGAGGTCTTATCTAGTGAAACGATCTGTCATTTTTTTCGGAAATAAAAATGTGTATACTTTTTAAGCGCAAAAGCTTGTGTAGCACAGGTTCTGGGATGCGCGTTCATGACACTACATACTATTGAATCATGTCGAAAGGTCACGACGAACGTAGGCAGAACCACAGACCCAGTGTTTACAAAGCGAACACGCAAAGACTAAGAAAGTGCAAGTAAGTCAAACGCTGTTTACAAACAAAAAGGTACAACGTGTTTGACAGTTCTGAAGTTGAAGGAGAAAATAAGATGGAGTTTTTCGCCATACTCTACCATTTTTAGCCGGAGTACACAGACGATGAACTTAGACATGATTCGTAATAGCGATGGGAAGTTCGGATCATTTTACTGACTCTGATCTTTGAGTCTCATTCTGCAAAATGAACGAATCTTTTTTCGAGTCATTTAGTGATTTAGCAAAATCAGCATCATGTGACATCCCCATACGACTCGAAACAGGTGAACTAATTCCGGTACAGAACCGAATAGGATGTTGGACATGCGTGACTGAACGAATCACTCCCCGAGACGACTTGTTCTTTGCGAGTCACATTAAAGATTTGTTCAAAATGAACAAATCGTTCAAGAACGACCCGTGAATGCGCATCAGAGAGCCTGTGCTATGCGAGCTTTTGTGCTTAAAAAAAAAAAAGTATACAAATTTTTATTTTTCGAAAAAATGATCATTTAGAGCCCTTTGAAGCTGCATTTAAGCTACATTTTGGAAAGCTCAAAATTGGGGGCACAAGAAAAATGCTGAAATGTTTTCCTCAAAAACCATAATTTCTTTACGACTGAAGACAGAAAGACATGAACATCTTGGATGACAAGGGGGTGAGTAAATTATTTGTAAATTGTTGTTCTGGAAGTGGACTTCTCCTTTAAAGAGCGCCAAAACGGTATTTATTGCTTGAATTGTGTAAGGAAACTGATAGAATTTGAAATCTGAGACTTTGTTTCATATCAAAAGTAACACAAAGCCTAGCCTATTGCTATTTGTTGGAATGAAGACGCACTATGTACTGTTCATTTATCAACAGAAAACAGCATAGACCAGGAGATCGATTGTCATTTAATAATCGATATTGGTTCATTAAAATGATAGTCGAGCAATCGGTTTTTTTTTTAACCCAGCCCTAGCGTATTTCGTTGTTTTTAAACACTGCGCTGTCGTCCTGTAGGTTCATGATTAAAAACGAAAATGTGAACAAAAGTAAAAGCAATTAAATGTGTCATTCTAATTAAAATATGAAAATTACAATGACGATTAATAATAGATTATGACGGAATTTTAACGACCCTGTCCGTAAAATGACGAACAATTTTGAAGTCTAGCGCAGCCCCTGTTCTATAGTGTTTTGAAGTATAAAATTCTGAAAGTATAAGGTTCAGTGTGGTGGTTCAAATAAGTAATCTGTTTTACGTTATTCAGTCAAATGTACTGTGGTTTAGTGGTTCCCACATAAACACACAGATTGCATCAGATATTATTCAATTCCATAAAATCACTTGCAAAAAATGCAGGAAAACCCCTGATAAAGAATCTCAGTCTCTCTTGCTCTGTTTCTCTGTCTGTTTATCTGGCATATTTTCAATGCAGTCTTTCTTCCCTCCTCTAGCATGAGAAACATTTGTGCAGCATGCATAAGTTGTGCATTAGAAGAATTTTCCCTCTATTCTCATATAAAACATTCTTGTTTGTCATGAGTTGTTTGAATATTGTGGGTGGAAAATGGTAAATAAATAACCATTTCCGAATACATTAAAACATTGTATGTAGGCATGTCTTTAAGTTGGCCAGAGACTAGAGGTTAGTGTGTGAATGATTTCATATAGTATGTTTGCTCATTTGTCAGTGCTTTGCAGTAAATGTGTGGGATCATCATGAGCTCATTTAGAATGTAGAGAACTGCAACTGTTCTACATTTGTTTTTTTGTTTTTTTCTGTTAAGGAAAAATAAAGATAGCTATAATCAGTAGTATTTGATAATTGAATAATAATGTGGTGTAGAATGTTTTCTCCCTGAGGTTTGCTTTGATACACTCCTGTGTGTATTGCAGAAAGCAGGGGAATTCTGATGACTAAGCACTAAAGCACACATCTTTTGCTGGACATACAAGATCTCTCTGACCTGCAGTGAACACGTCTTAAAGGAACAGTTCACCCTGAAATGAACCTTCCGTCATCATTTACTCACCCTCGTGTCATTCTTTATTTCTTTTTTCAACACAAAAAATTAGCTGATTGCACTGACTATACAATTACAATGAATGGTGGATGATGCTTTTGAGAAAAGGATGGATTAGAGTGGTGCATTAAATAAGTCCATATATACTACCCGTCAAAAGTTTTTGAACAGTAAGATTTTTTTGTTTTTTAAAGAAATCTGTTCTGCTCAACAAGACTGCATTTTTTTTTACCAAAGTGCAGCAAAACAAAAATAATTATTTTAAAATAATATATTTTAAATAATTATTTAATTATGTAATTATTTTTTAAAATTTTTTTTAGCATAATTTCTTTAGTCACATCAATTACTCCAGTCACATTAGAATCCATTCTAATATTTTGATTTGCTGCTCAACAACATTTATTATTATGTTGAAAACAGATGAGTAGAATTTTTTCAGATTTCTCTGAGGAATAGAAAGTTCTGAAAAATAGCATTTATCTGAAATAGAAATCTTTTGTAACATTACAAATGTTTTTATCATCACTTTAGATCAATTTAAAGCATCCTTGATAAATAAAAGTATTAATTTCTATAATTTCTTATCATTCTTATAATGTTATAGTGTATAATGTTACAAAATCTTTTATTTTAGATAATTGCTGATCGTTGATAATAATAATAATAATAATAATGTTTCTTGAACAGCAAATCAGCATACTTGAATAATTTCTGAAGGATCATGTGACAATGAAGACTGGAGTAATGATGCTAAAAAAATGTTAGCTTTGATGGCAGGAATAAATGAACACAGAATTAGAACACAGTTATTTTAAATAGTAAAAAAAAGTTAAATAGTTAAATTGTTTGCTGTACTTTGGATCAAATAATTGCAGGCTTGGAGAGCAAAAGAGACTTCTTTAAAAAACATTAAAACTCTTACTGTTCATAAACTTTTGACTAGTAGTGTAACTTGTGTACCATATTCTAAATCTTCTAAAGTTATGTAGTTTTAGGTGAGAAAATTATTGTGATATGTGAAAAAAATATTTAAATTCATGGTTTCTAAAAACTGAATTATTAAAAAACAATTCCTGCTATTACCTGCTAAAAATTTGGGGTCAGTATGTTTTTTTTAATTAAATAAATGGATACTTTAAATTGCAAGGATACATTAAATTGATGAAAAGGCACAGTAAAAACATTTATAATCTCACAAAACATTTCAGTTTTCTGTTCAATCCTGAAAAAACTGTACCACAAAAATATTAAACTATTTTAAGCATTGATAATAATTAAAATCGATCAACAAATCAGCACACTAAAATGATTTCTGAAGGATCATGTGACACTGAAGACTGGAGTAATGGCTTCTAAAAATTCAGCTTTGCAATCACAGGAATAAATAAAATGTTAAAGTATATTACTACAGTATAGAGTACAGTTATTTTAAATTGTATGTTTTTAAACTTTTCATTTAAATACATATTACAGTTGAATAGAACAGTAGATTTAATTCAGTATTTGCATCCAAGAGATTACTAATTTGAATCTTACAAAAATGTTTATTGATCTATTATCATTGGTTTATTATGCAAAGAAGCAAGTAGCCTACATAGACATGAAAGTCCTGCATCCTGCCTGATCTCTTTGTATGTCAGAGACCTGGCGTTGTTGTTGCTTTTCAAATGGTCTCTTCTCTAGTCTGATTGTGCTGTGAATTGTTGGTATTATTGAATAATAGATGAGGAGAATCCAGGGGTGTGTCTGTCTCTGGGATCTTATCAGACAGGCAGCAGGACACTGAGTACAGTAAGAAAGATCAAACCCCATCCTCTCACACAAGAAGTTACAAACCTCAACACCAGATAGGTCTTGATGTGCAGCTTTAGTTCCAATTTATACCGTGTTTTAACCAGGTGTCATTACTTTGCATGCTTGGTACCTTATCAGAGTACTTAAATAATAAACCTCTTGTCATTCCACAGTCGCTCTGGTGCCTATGGTCGTGATTGTGTTTACACCAGCGGGGTAATTATCAGCTGATTAACTGCTGTGGGCTCATTGCACAGTGTGCACCATGTGTTAACATCTGAGCCCCATGTCGTAGTCAAAGACGCAGAACCGGCGCTGGTTTGGTGCCCTGTGTAATAAATGTATGCCAGGCCCCCACAACAGAGGCTTTAGTGAGGCTCTGAGCTGCAGGAATAAAGGCCGCATTCTCACATGCCTGGCCCTCTCGTCCAGCCTCCTCATTATGTCTGTGGAGTGGAGCAAAGTCGACTCGACTCTTATTATAAAACTGTCTATTATCACACCGCATTGAGCCAACTTCTCTTCTCCCGACGCCAGAAGCTCTAAAATAAGTATCTTGTACAAAAAACCCTTTAGTTAACATAGAAACAATGAAGCTGACATGTTGAAGCAAGCTCACTCTTGTAAGCAGTGGTCTTTCAAAACTTCTTGATGGCTGGAAAGCCTATTTTCTTAAACTGATAAAGTATTGTAAGGTTTTTTGAACAGCACTGATACTGATACTTTTTGATTTAAAAAAAAAAAAGAGTCAAAATTTATACACCATGGGTCTTCAACAGGTAGTCTTTAAAGTATTTGTTCTGTAACATTTGTGGAAAAATGTAAAACACTGTTTTTTTGTTACCTGTTGTTTTCTTTACTTTTCTGTTGTGTGTAAAACTGCTTTGGAAAAATGTAATGTAATTTAATTTAATGTTTTAAAGTAAAATAAATAATACAAGTCAAATTAAAAAGAAATAAATATTTTAAAAGTTTTTTTTTGTTGCATTTTTATTACAAGTTAAAAATTTTCATCACCCACGCAAAAAACATTTCAAGTATTAAGTAAATTTAAAATGTGATGTTTAAGTATATGACTTTGCTATGGAATCCCGTATTGCAACTTTTTATCTCACAATTCTGACTTTTTTTTCACGATTGTGGATTTAGATGTTGTAATTCTAATGTTTTTAGTAAAAAGTCATAATTTCAAGTTTGTATCTCACAATTCTGACTTTTTTCCTTGCGATTCTGACTTTTTTTAGAACTGGAGATATAAACTCGCAATTGCGAGTTATAAAGTTCAGTTCTGAGTAGAAAAAAAGGCCGATATTTTCTCAGAACTGCTAGTTTATATCACAATTCGCATTTAATAACTCACAATTTTGTGTTATAAAGTCAATTCTGACTTTGTTTCTAAGAATTGCAAGTTTATATCTCGCAATTCTGACCTTTTTCTCATAATTCTGACTTTATAACTCAAAATTGTAAGTTTATATCTTGCAGTTCTCAGAAAAAAAGTCAGAATTACAAGTTTGTTTCACACAATTCTGAGAAAAAAAGTCACAATTTCCATTTTTTATTTTGTATTCAGTGGCAGAAATGAGCCTTCATGCTTTGCCGTGCAAGTATTATAACAAAGTATATAAAAACGATGTTTCATATACTATAGGTAAGGTTTAACATGCATCTATCAGCTTTGTACAGTATGTAACATATCAACCTAGAGTCAAATGGCCTGAAAATGTTTGCAAACTGCTGATAAAGATGGAGGTTATTGAGAGATTCATTAGAGAGAAACATATTTTTGGTCCCTCTTTATATTAGGTGACCTTAACTACAATGTACTTACATCAAAAAAAAAAAGTGCAGTGTACTTATTTTGATCATATTGTATTGCAAAACACTTTTGCTACTATTGAGGTGGGATACGGGTAAGGTTAGAGGTTTGGTGGTATGGGTAGGTTTAAGGTTTGGTTAAAGTGTACATTGTAATTATAAATGTAACTACAGAAATTAATTACAGATGTAATTACATGACAGTATTTTTTAAATAAGTACAACGTAAATACATGCATTGTACCAAATGATTAATTTAAATGTAAGTACATAGTAGTTAAGGCCACCAAATGTAAAATGGGACCCACATTTTTATATTTCTTGTGTTCGCCGTTGAGGTGTGAACCATTGGAGCATCTACAGAAGCTCTAATAGCACAGCAGCTGTCTCAGAGAGAGGCAAGCCATTCAGACGCCTTCACCGTTTCATCAAACAGATGCTCGATATCTAATCCGACTCGTTCACGTAGCGTGTCAGGGTCAAAATCATGGCTGGGTGTGAGAAAAGGCTGTGGGCACTGTGTGCCATATGAGATTCACGCCCTCCTGCTCGTGGTGATTGGGTGGGTTGTCAGTATTGTGACCTGGTGTTTGACAGGCACCGCTTCTCCCTATTGTCAGCTGGCTGTTGGGAAACTGAGCACCTTAAACCTCTGTTAGGAGACACATATTTTATTTCTCTTTAATCCTCCTCATCATGCTGTACAACATATTAAAGTTTAGAAGAGATAGAAAGCAACCTATACTGTCGTGCCTAAGTTCATCGTGCAGATGGAGACACCACCGCCTTATTTATGTCAGTGTTTGTCTTTTTTACAAACCTGCATTCGGATTCAAAAGTCAATGATTACATTGAAAATCTGGGATTCAAAGACTAATTTAAACCTGAAAATAAACCAAAAATTTTATTGCACTTTTACTATGGATTAGGGGTGTACAGTCTGTATTGTCTATGATAATATTGTAATTCTGAGTTATAAAATCTGATTTGCAAGATATAAACTTGCAATTCTGACTTTTTTCTTGCAATTGCAAGTTTATATCTCGCAATTCTGACTTTTTCCTGAGAATTATTTTGTAATTGAGAGTTATAAAGTCCAATTCAGAGTGGAAAAAAGATTGATATTTTCTCAAAATTTTGGGTTTATATCTCACAATTTTCACTTAATATTTTGCAATTTTGAGTTATAAATTGTGAGATATAAACTATAAAATTCTGAGGAAAAAAATTGCGAGTTTATATATCATAATTCTGACCTTATTTCTCGAAATATCATACAAACCTGCAAGGGAGTTCAAAAGTCAACAGCTACACTGAAAATCTGAGATTCAAAGACAAATTTAAACCTGGAAATAAAATAAAAATTTTGTTGCATTTTTACTATGGATTAGGGGTGTACAATCTGTATTGTCTATACGATACAAGTTATAAAATCAGAATTGCGAGATATAAACTAACAATTCTGACCTTTTCTCTCAGAATTGTGCGACTCACAATTGCAAGTTATAAAATCCAGTTCAGAGTGGAAAAAAAGATTGATATTTTCTCAGAATTGTGGGTTTATATCTCACAGTTGCTCCTTAATATCTTTTCTTAACATCAATTTTGTTATATATTGTGAGATATAAACTACACAATTCTGAGAAAAAAAGTCAGAATTAAAAGTTTATATCTCGCAATTCTGACTTTTTTTCTCAGAATTCTGCCTTTATAACTTGAAATTTCAAGTTTATATCACACAAAAAAGTCAGAATTGCGAGTTGCCTTGTTTACAAACCTGCAGTGAGTTAGAGTTACAATTGAAAGATTGAAAATCTGAGATTCAAAGACTAATTTAAACCTGGAAATAAACCCAAAATTTTATTGCATTTTTACTGCGTTTACAGTGTTTATCAGTCTGTATCACTTCACAAAAAAACAAGACTCAGAATTCATCAGATTATAAAATTACCTTGTTTGAGTTAGTTTTTGTGTGGTGTGTGTGTCATATAATGTAGTTAAACAATATCACGAGTGAGATTCTCCAAATGTCAGCATGATTAGAAATGTGATATTGATTGACAACAGTTGAATAAACATTAAGTTGATATGAATTCACTTACATTTTAGACATAATAGTGTCATTGTTATTTGTTCATTCAGTGAACCATTCATAAAGACAGCTACTGTGTCCAAAATCAAATACCTCCCTGCTATATGTGTCCGAATTGAGAGTATTCGAAAAACAGTAGACGAAAAGTGCATTTGATCCATGGGAGGGGGTTTGTGAATGGCAGTGAAGCGGCACAACTGACGCTGCTTGGGAAGTAACAACATGGCAGATATAGCATAACATACTACCCACGTTCATACTGTATTTTACTAGTTGCAAATTAAAATGTAGTACATGTAGTACAAGACCATATGACTTTAGACACACTGCACCTTGGACCACTTGCTTATTTCCTGAAGGAATCAGCTATTTGAACAATTATTTGAATGAATGACTCAATGACTTATTTATTACATCTGTGACTTGGTGCCACCTACTGGCAGTTTTTTTTTTTCAGTATTGGGATATCATTTTTTGTCAATACCAAACACCCTACTATGAATACACAATATTGGTACGTCATCGGTTATCAGTCAATCTAAATTTTTTACATAAATCATTATATTGGCCAGATTTTGTCCCTATATTCTCGCCTCCCACTATATCTTGTGTGACTAGCAGTATGTCTGCCTCAGACTGGGCAAGAAGCATTTAAAATGCTTTTCGACCCAATGTTATATTTACCATGCCAGTTAAAATAATGTCTTGACTCACTGCTCTCAGTGTTTACATTTAGCCAGGGCCTACGCATTTGCTGAATCTATGTGATTTTTGCAGCCATTGTGGGGACGTAGTCTGTGTAAAAGTTTATGTTCTTTTAGCCTCAAATATTCAGACTGTCTTTCCCAAATTTATGTTGACAGATTAGATTTGTGACAGTGTGTTTATCTTAGTAAGTTCTTCAGCAAGTGAAACACAACAACAATATCAACAAAAATTCTAAGTTTGTATGGAGATTTGGTGATTTGTTTAGTTAATGGTTTGTTTCAGCAGAACACGAGTTGTCTACTGTTTGTACTACTGTTCTGGCTAGACTCCTAATCGCTTTTAGTGCAGAATATATATTTTGCCAAGTGAATGTGGACAAAGGACTTGGTGTTTGTGTGTGAGGATGGTGGGAGGGGTGAGGCTATGAGGACAGAAGGGGTGTGTGTGTGTCTGTGTGTGTGTGAGCAGGGGTAGAGCGAACGGTTCGTAATGTGGTAGTGGTGCTGGAGAGGATGGGAGGAGATGGAAAGGGCTGAAGGGGAGGGATGTGCTTTTGTTTTGTTCTCTGTTGCTGAGCAATGGGGACTAAAGCATTGGGAACAGCTGTGATGGCCAAAGCTTTTCTCTTTCACTCTGCCGGAGAAGCCCTCAGGCACATGCACAGATACAGCAGACTAATGTGTGTGTGTGTGTGTGTGTACCAGGAGAGGGAAAAAGAGGGAAAAGGAGGCTGATATTAACCGAAGGAGGCATTAGTGCTCTTCTGAAGTTCAGGTAATCACTGTGTAAGTGAGTGCAATTAGTACAAAGAAAAACGGACTGCTGAAGAAAATTAGTTCAGATGGCTTTGTGCTGAAGAGGATGCTGGGAAATGTAGTCACAGAGAACGGTAACGAGATGTAGCGAGTTATATAGGTATGGATAGTGCCAGTAAGATTTTTTTGGAAAGTAATGAATGCAATAATTGATCAAGGGTGCACAAAATTGATAAGTCACAGTAAAACATTTATATAATACATTTACTGTATTTAAATATTGATGTTCTTTTGAACTTTCTATTTATCAGTGAATCTTGAAAAAAATGTGTGATGCTTTCTACAAAAATACATAACAGCATCTGTTTTCAACATTGACAATAATAAGAAAAAAATGTATCTTGAGCACCAAATGAACATATTAAAATGATTTCTGAAGGATCATGTGATGCTGAAGACCGAAGTAATGGTTGCGGAAAATGTTACTTTGCCATCACAGGAAAAAAATGACATTTATTATATATTATATAAAATAGAATATATAAATATACATTTGAAGTCAAAAGTTTACATGCACATTGCAGAATCTGCAAAATGTTAATTATTTTACCAAAATAAAAGGAATCATACAAAATGCATGTTATTTTTTATTTAGTACTGACATGAATAAGATATTTCACATAAAAGACATTTACATATAGTCCACAAGAGAAAATAATAGTTCATTGTGACTTTAGAATTATGTTTACATTTTAATTATTTGAGTTTTCCATGGTTGTTGACATTTCTGTCTTAATAACTGGGGGGGTTATGATCAGAGGAAGGTTAAGTTTAAAATAAAAATGTTGAAATGTAATATATTTTTCTCCTGTTCCTTATTTTAAATGGGTCATAAAAAATATCAATAATTATCGATATCGACCGATATGAAACGCTGATATCGTGATACAGTTTTCAGCCATATCGCCCAGCCCTACAAAAAAGTCAGAATTGCGAGTTGCAATGTCCAGCAAGTATGACATCCACATCAATCTAACCGGAGCAGATGGATCCAACCACAATTTTAGAATAACCTTTTTGGCAGCAGTAAGAGCAGCAGACATAATCCTTTTTTGATTGACAGACAGTGATAGTGACAAATTATCCAACACATACACTTGATTCTAATACTGTGTTGTTACCTGAATGATCCACAGCTGTGATATTATTATTATTATTATTATTATTATTATTTTGTTGTTGTTGTTGTTGTTTAGTGATAGTTGTTCATGAGCCCCTGTTTGTCCTGAACAATTAAACTGCCTGCTGTTCTTCAGAAAAAAGTCCTTCAGGTCCCATAAATTCTGTGGTTTTTCACCATTGTTGTGTATTCGAACCCTTTCCAACACTGACTGTATATTTTTGAGATTCATCTTTTCACACTGAGGTTCAAACAGTCACTGATGCTTCAGAAGGAAAAACGATGCATTAACAGCTGGGGGGGTGAAACTTTTTTAATTTAAAGATCAGGGTAAATATCACTTATTTTGTCTTCTGGGAAACATGTAAGTATCTTATGTTGCTTCAGTCTCTTAAATTGTGGGATCTGAAAGATTTTCTGAAGAACAGCGGGCAGTGTAACTGTTCAAGGGACTCATGAACAACTATCACTAAACAAAAAAACACAGGTGTGTATCATTGAGGTAACAACACAGTATTAATAATCAAGCGTATGTAAACTTTTGAACAGGGTCATTTTTATGTATTCAACTATTATTTTCTCTTTTGGACTATATGTAAACATCTTTTATGTATATCTTATTTAGGTCAGTACTAAATAAAAAATAACATCCGTTTTGTATGACAGCTCTTATTTTGGTAAAATAATTTGCATTTTGCAGATTCTGCAAGGTGTATGTAAACTTTTGTTCTTAACTGTATTTTATAACTTATAACTGTATGTTACACAATAGTACTGTTTATGCAGTGTTTTTGTTATGATTTATTTAATAAATTACTAATATTTATCAATCTAGATATTTTCAAAATTTGTATTTAAACTGTAATGTTGCTTCAATTAGTTTTTACAGTAATTTTACAGTTGAGGATGGTACCATTAAACATTGGTGTTGTTTCAAAAGAACATTCCTACAAACAACATGTTCTATTTTAATATCAGAATTCTTGATTGCAACCGTTGTTTCCAAGAAGTTTTTAGAAAAAAAAACATGCATAATGCATTTGAGACTGATTGTCCTGACAGTAAGCTAGTCTCTGTTAAACTTCAGACTTCACTGAACGAGTGCACGTCCAACAGAGTGTGCGCAACAGAACAGGAGCTCAATAGTTCTGACTAAAATGTACATTTTGCTAAAATATTTGTTCATAGTGATCGTAATGTTGCGTTTGTGTTGTAGAGTTGTGAGTTTGGATTTTAGTTATTGGAGCAGCAAACTTTCTCCATAGGGGTCTTCCTCCATCCATTGTAAATAGACTCCTCGTACGCGCCCACCGCAAAGATCACTCCACTGTGCTCCTCGAACAACCACACTGACCAGGCTGAACAATGTACCCATAAATGGCCTGGCTCAAGGGAGTCTGGACTGCAAATATATAATTATTGTCTCATTTTTCTGTTTTACAGGACATAATTTGGGTCATCAGACTCTGAATTTGGCTAATATCGATAGTGGTATGAAAACATCACACTGTGATCACTGATTGTTGGCGTAGCTCTTATCCCAAGTGACATCTCAGCTGTGGCTTCGGTCCAGGGTCGTCCAATCATTTCATTACCCACAATCCTAAGCACTCTGGTGCCTTTCATTTCTCCGTGTTTGATGTTCTTAGTGACATCTGTGGCTTCATTCTCTTCAACAGGCCATTTCAGAAGGAGCAGACACGGCAACAAATGCTGTAGTGTTTTCAGCAAGTAAACAGAAACTAAAATAACTAAAGCAGTGGACCACAAAATACCAAAATTAAATAGGGGAAAAAAAGAAGAACATGGAAATTGGGATTTGAGACATTCTTTAGAAGCCCACAATTTTGAAAACACAAGAGACATGTTGAATACGGAGGTGCTGGCATGCAGAAGCCCTAAATACCAAAATGATTGCTTTTTGCTATGAGTTGTTTTTCATCAAGACATTCGATCTTTTTCATTTCAAACCTGCTGTTTTTCTCTTCTTCTTCTTCTGTCTGTCATGTCTTCTAGTTTGAAGACATGTAGGAAAAACCGGTGAAAACATGTTTTTTTATGACTCAGGCCATCTTCAGCTGTGACTAATATTCATAAATGTTTTTTTTAAATCAGCGGTACTGTCTGTACCACTGATCAAACAACTGTACCCTATCAAACAACTGCTTGATGTGTGAAAGACAAATATCCAGTATGTTTAGAGAAAACAGTTTTGTAGATTCTGCAATATCCAACACTGAAATGTTTATTGAATTAGTCAGCCGGAGACGAAATGGCAAGTCACGATAGGGGAATGTTTGCCGTGTGACCACTGTAGAAATGTACCTGTTTTCTGCAATTACTGTCTCTCCCAACATGGGTTTGGTACTGTTACATTAGTTGTGAGTCTATGAATAGCACAATAGGAATGCAATAATTCACTGGGCATTAAGTGCGCCGACACACACCAGAAAGACTTGCTTAGTTTTGTGCTCGCCCATGTAATTATGCTTTCATTTAAACGCATTATTTACAGACATTATGGCAAATTACTCACAAGCACACGTGATGAAGTTTTGATGGAGCCAGTGGACACAGTCACAAACACACTCAGAGAACGTGCCAGTGACAAATAAGGAACACTGAAAAACAGAAATGTAATTGTCATGTGAAACAAGAAAAGTTTACTGTAATGAAATGTGGTATTTGATCTCTGGTAAAAAAAGTATTTTCCATACACCTTGAATACATGTGCGTGTAATCTTAATATTTATTGTCAACAACACTTTCAAATATATATTTCTTGATAAAAGTTTGAAGTTTTTTTTTAAAATATAAATAAATTGACACTTCACCTGGGAGCTTGATTGACAGGCGATCTGACCATTCATAATGCAGAATCTGCCATTTTATCCGACGAACAAACCAGACACGAGAGTAGGTTAACGGTGGTGGACTTGAACTTGAAAAATAGTGTGTACTAAAGTCGTTCCACGATTGAAACAAGATTTCTGATGTTCATTTGTGTTTATTTTACGCTATAACTATTAAAGAGGAAGAGACAGTCGGTTTACGTGCTGCTTAAACTGAGGCGTTACAGTGATCTGTCACAACACATTAAAGGAGTAGTTCACTTCCAGAACAAAAATTTATAGATAATGTACTCACCCCATTGTCATCCAAGATGTTCATGTCTTTTTTTCTTCAGTTGTAAAGAAATTATGTTTTTTGAGGAAAACATTTCAGGAATGATCTTTAAATGCAGCTGCAAAGGGCTCTAAATGATCCCAGGTGAAAATAAAGGGGCTTATCTAGTGAAACAATCGGTCATTTTCTAAAAAAAATAAGAATTTATATACTTTTTAACCTCAAATGCTCATCTTGTCTAGCTCTGCCATGCACATGTGTACTCTTTGCAGCCCCATTCAATGCAGTTAGGGTATGTCGAAAAACTTCTATTTCATTTTCTCCTCCAACTTCAAAATCATCCTACATAGCTACATACTCACTTACACATCCTACATACATTACCTTTTGTGTAAAGGGTGTTTGACCTTTTTTGCATGTTCACTTTGTGCAGCGATGTAGGACAATTTTGAAGTTGGAGGAGAAAATGAGATGGGAGTTTTTCGACAAACCTTAACTGTATTGATATAAATTTGTATATTTTTTTTTTTTTTAGAAAATGACAGATTGTTTTGCTAGATAAGACCACTGTTCCTTGGCTTGGATCGTTTAGACCAGGGGTGTCAAACTCCAGTCCTAGAGGGCCGCAGCCCTGCAGAGTTTAGATGCAACCCTGATTAAACACACCTGATCCAACTAATCAAGTTCTTCAGGCTTAATTGAAAACTGCATAGTATGTGTGTTGGAGCAAGGTTGGAACAAAACACTGCAGGGCTGCGGGCCTCCAGGAACTGAGTTTGACACCCCTGGTTTAGACTCTTTAAAGCTGCATTGAAACTGCAATTTGGAAGTTCAAACTCACCAGCACCGTAGATGTCCACTATGTGGAGATAATTACTAAAATGTTTCCCTCAAAAAACATAATTTCTTTATGACTGATGAAGGAAAGACACATACATCTTGGATGATGGGGTACATTATCTGTAAATTTTTGTTCTGGAAGTGAGCTTCTCCTTTAAAGAGCCACAAAAGGGAATTTTTCTTTGAATTCCTTAAAAATGACAAAATTCGAAAGCTGAGGCTGTGTTTCAAATTAAAAGTAACCTGCTCTGTTTTGCCTGTCACCGCATTGTCAGTTTTCCCTTTGCTCCACGATAGAGCTGTATTATTAATCGTTTAAAGGTCACGATCTGGATTCAAACACCCATGTAATCTGATTTCTGAATGACAGCTATTCGTCTGTGTTTATTAAACCTTTGATAAAGTTATACTGGAATGTTTAAATTCGCTATGAAACGGCTTCACAAACAGTCTTTTCAAGCACACTGTATAATTTCTGTCTTGCAGTCATTCATATTATCACAGAGGTACTGGGATAAAAGTTTATAGTTTGGATAAAAACATTTGGATATAATCAAAATGGAGCAAATCATCTTTTGAAACTAACTGGCGCTTCATATAACATTTGTTGATTACATTGTTTCGCCACTAGGTGGCAATAAGTGTCTGTTAAAATTTGTCATTGAATCATTCATTCAAGAGATCTTTCAAAAATGCGGATTCATTCAGTAATGGAACAAGTAAAGTATTTATGAATGAATAATTCATTCAAATTATTTAAACATCTTTGTAGAGAATGAGGCGGATAATGTATGTTATTTTGCTTAGTTTAGAATTGTAGGAGAATCCTAAACTCTGTTTGATTCTCTGTTTATCTAGAATCGTGCAGCGCTACCCCGCAATGTATTTTTTACTGTGTAAGAACATGATGTGTGGTCAATTACCACATGGTGTTTTACAACCTAAACAAACTTTTCCTTGTCACGTAAAAGCTCGAAATATGGTCACCTTTTATTTTAAGGTCCAATTCTTGCTATTAACAAACCATTAAAGGAGAAGTCCACTTCCCGAATAAAGATTTACAGATAATGTAGTCACCCCCCTTGTCATCCAAGATGTTCATGTCTTTCTTTCTTCAGTCGTAAAGAAATTCTGTTTTTTGAAGAAAACGTTTCAGCGTTTTTCTCCATATAGTGGACGTCTATGGTCCCCCGAGTTTGAACTTCCAAAATGCAGTTTAAATGCGGCTTCAAACGATCCCAAATGCGGTTGTAAACGATCCCAGCTGAAGGAAAAGGGTCTTATCTAGCTAAATGATTGAATTATTTTCATAAGAATAATACGATTTAAATACTTTTTAATCTCAAACGCTCATCTTGTGTTGCTCTCCATGAATTCTGTGTATTCTGACTCAAGAGAGTTGTCGAAAAACTCCTATCGTATTTTCTCCCTCATCTTCAAAAATCATTTCAAAATCATCCTACATCGCTGCAGAAGTACCGACACAGTCTTTGCAAAGTGAACATACAAAGAAGATCAAACACCCTTAACAAAAAAAGTTAAAACAGTGATATAGAACGATTTTGAAGTTGAGGGAGAACATGAGATGGGATTTTTTTGACATACCCTAACTGTCATGAACCGGAAAAAAACAGAGTTCAGGCACAGCAAGACAAGACGAGTGTTTGAGATTAAAAAGTATATAAATTGTATTATTTTAATGAAAATAACCATTCGTTTTGCTAGATAAGACCCTTCTTCCTCAGCTGGGATCGTTTACAACCGCATTTGGGATCGTTTGAACCTGCATTTAAACTGCATTTTGGAAGTTCAAACTCGGGGCACCATAGACGTCCACTATATGGAGAAAAATGCTGAAATGTTTTCCTCGAAAAACATAATTTCTTTACGACTGAAGAAAAAAAGACATGAACATCCTGGATGACAAGGGGGTGTGTATATTATCTGTAAATTGTTGTTCTGGAAGTGGACTTCTCCTTTAACTATGACTTTTGCCTCAATAAACTCGTAATTTGCTGCTAATTATTAGTTAGTAAAGTAGTTGTTACGTTTAGGTATTAGGTAGAATTAGGGATGTAGAATATGGTCATGCAGAATATGTGCTTTATAAGTACTAATAAACTGTCAATATGCTAGTAATATGCATGCTAATAAGCAACTAGTTAACAGTGTGAATTGGTCACTATACTAAAGTGTTACCCAAATTATGTGATATTTTAGTAGACTTTTTGAGGTTAACAAGCGTCCTCTACTGACATCTTTCTTGTATGTTTTTTTCTTCATTTTCAAGATATAATAATAAAAGATTCCACAGTTGTATCACACAGCCATTTTAGACCTTACGCCCCCCCAAAAATGTATCAAAGTGAATTTTTATTTATTCAAATGTTACAGAATTTTGAATAAATTAATAGATGCGGACCAAAAAAAATTAGTGTCATGTCATTGACCCTTTTCCTTCATATTCATGTTGAATTATTATCTTTTTATCCTCCCACAGAGAATTTCCTTTTAGTCGTGGCACCAACCTTTAATGAAATATCATCCCTTTCCTGTCGGATTTTATTGGATATATTCTGTGCCAAGACTTCATGCCGTTAATGTAAGACCTTTCCGCTCGTTCTGGGTCTTTGTGTCCACTCAAAAATTTGGCTCCCAATAAACACATCTTGAGCGTTTTGAAGTTCTCCAGCCCCGGCCAGGAGAGTCACAGAATGAAAGAGAAAAACAGCATGATGTATGGTGTCCTGTCATATATGGAGTCCACTTCCAAAACCACAACCATCACTGCGTTGGTTTTGCTCCAGCCGGGGTGTGTAAGCGTATTTATGCGAGTGTATGTTCATGTGAGACGTGCAAACCTACTAATGTCTGGAGGAGGGTTGGAAAACACTGTGTTATATCAATATTGTTCTGCATAATCACCATGGAAATGGGATAAAACACAAGTGTGGACACAAAGTTCAGTGTTCTTTTAGTTTTTTTTCTTATAGCACAGCACGCCTCATAGCATGGCCTGTTGTTCTTTGCCTTAATATACAGCACCTTAGGGAGCGCAGTGATGGATGACTTACAATAACCCTTTTTCATTTATCTTCTGTTTCCGTACTATTGAGATGATGATTGTTATCCAACTATCACCTTTTCTGTTTATTTTAAAATAACTGTTATCACAGCATTGCTAGTAGGCTTACTTGTAAATTCCCCTGCTTGCTCGTGTTAAGATGATCCCTATAATTAAATATCTGAGTTCTTTTGTGTTTCCGCTCTTTATCTTGTCCTCTCTTCTTTACCTGCCCACTTCCTGCAAGGCAAGAGTTTTACACACACACACACACACACACACACATTCTCAAATCTCTGTTTTTCCTCCTGACTTCTCTTTCTGAAATGTTGCATGACTCAGGGTTTGTAGCATTGCTCTGCACATGTATGCAGTAAGAGAAGCTGGGTTGTGTGAGGGTCTGAGAAATTCTGATGTGGAGGCGGCACAGGAGGGAAATGCTTTAGCGTTGGCTACAGGGAAAGTGGGCAGCTGGATTCGCGTAGGGGAGATTCATGTCAGGCTTGTCTGACAGTCTGGCACGTGGTGCACCTCAGACACGGGCTGACCGTGGCAAATAATAAATAAATGAAGAACAAAAGGGAATCAGGTTTCAGACCGACTTTAACTTCTCACCTTCCGTGGCCACTATGGACATCGTAGTCAAGAAATTATTTTTCAAGATGATTTTATTTCTGCACTCAAAGAAACCATCCATTTCAACCACTTCAACAGCCATTATTAAATATTTGAAAAATAAAGCGTTTTTTAAAACAATAAAATGTATCAAAGCTTGATTTACACTAAATGAAACCACTGCATGGCAATAAACAGCAATATTTACTTGGATATATTTTTAACAAAATATTTTAATATATGAACAGTGTCACATGAGAACTTTTGACTTTCTTTATTTTGAGTCATGTTTTCAGTTTTAAAGTTCGAAAAGATAGATGGAAGTAGTCAAACTTAGCTCTAACTTCAACTTTTTCTGTTTTACAGAGAAAAGAACAGTACTTTTTTCAAACCCCAGTGCTACTGAAACATGTTTCAACATGCTCATGCTTGTGAGTCACGAGACAAGGAAGGATATGTGAAACTTATGTAATTGCACAGAAACTTAATAGCCAATTTTAAAAAAAAGAAATTAATACTTTTGTTTAATTAGGATGCATGATCTAAAGTAACAGTAAAGGCATGTTACAAAAGATTTATGTTTCAAATAAATGCACTTTTTTTTTTTTTTTTACAAATAATTCTGAAAAATGTATCATGACTTCCACCGCAGTGTTAAGCAGCACAACTGTTTTCAGCTTTGATAATAATAAACAATGTTTTTGAGCAGCAAATCAGCACATTAGAATGATTTCTGAAAGATCACGTGACACTGAATACTGGAGTAGTGATCCTGAAAATTCAGCTTTGACATGATTAGAATAAATTACATTTTAAACAGTTATTTTAAATTCTAATAATATTTCACAATCTAATTTTTTACTGTATTTTTTATTAAATAAATGTAGCCTTTTTTTCAAAAACATTAAAAAATCTTATACCAACAACAAACCTTTGAATAGTAATGTTTCTACTATCCCATATGGCACAAAAATGTATTTTCAAATTAGTGCTGGGCATTAATGGGATTAATCGCATTTAATTTTTGTGTACTTATTATATGTGTGTGTACTGTGTATATTTATTATGAATATATAAATACACACACATGCATGTATATATATTAAAAAAAAATGTATGTTTATATATTAAATATATATTCATATATAATATCAATTATATAATTAGAAATATATACATGTACATTTTTCAACGTATATTCTGTAACAAAAACTTTTATTTTGGATCGTGATTAATCGTGCCCAGCACTGTTGCAAATTATATATATATATATATATATATAATTTTTTTTTTTTTTAAATACATTTCAAAGTATACAAAAATATACTGAAATACAACTTCAATCCTAGAAAATACATTTTCATGTCATATTTGAAGAAAAACTTTGTTTATTGTCTGTAACGTGTGAACATATAACACATTTGAATAAAAATAAAAAAAGAATAATGCCTAAATGTAGGCTACTGTAAGGAAATGAATTTTCTTGCCCTGAAATACATTTTGAAATATTTTGGTATATGAAGGTTAAATCTAAATATATTTTTAATATCAAAACTATGTGTCATTGTGCACCATTGTTTACATCAGATATTTAGCGAATGTTTAAAATATATGTTAGCCATAAAAATGTATGGGATTCTTACAGGCAACTGATTTGAACAGCTATTTATCCAAGGCTGCAATCAGTTATGATGTTAAGATGAGGGAGCACCCCCTGCTGAAGTGTGTCTGTATGATAATGAGCCAAATTAGATAATGAGAGAGACAGACGTGCCAAGTGTACTCGACGAAGTGTAGAGGAGGAGTGGAGTGGACTGTGGTGTGGAGGGGAGGGTTTAGCAGGAGTTTAGTCAGGGCTGTTTCTGCTGGCACCAGAACCCGTGTGTCTGTGTCACTGGGACCCTGAAGAGGCCTGTAATTAACAGCACTGCAATCAAGCAGCTCTTTTGTTTGCATGACTGTGTGTAATAGAGCAGCATGATTTCACACCAGTTTTCATGATATCAACACCAAATATCTGTCATCATATCATGGAGTGGAGGGCTTTATGTTTTACCTCAGTCATGCATGACCTGTTGTTCTGCAGCTTTTTCAATTAGTTCACCCATAAATTCTGGCAGTTTTTATTCCCCCCCTAATGACGTTCCAAACCCATGAGACCTTCTTTAATCTTCAGAACACAAATTAAAGGAGAAGTTCACTTCCAGAACAAACATTTACAGATAATTTACTCACCCCCTTGTTATCGAAGATGTTCATGTCTTTATTTTTTCAGTTGTAAAGAAATCAGGTTTTTTGAGGCAAACATTTCAGGAATGATCTCCATATAGTGGACTTCTGTGGTGCCTGTGAGTTTGAATTTCCAAAATGCAGTTTTAATGCAGCTTCAAAGGGCTCTAGCTCCAGCTGAGGAAGAAGGGTCTTATCTAGCAAAACGATCGGTTATTTTCTAAACAAAAATTGACAATTTCTATACTTTATTCTCAAATGCTCATCTTGTCTGGCTCTGCGTGAACTCATTTTCTCCTCCAACTTCAAAATCACCCTACATCTCTGTTTTACCTTTTTTTGTAAAGGGTGTTTGACCCTCCTTGCGCGAAAATAAAATGGGAGTTTTTCGACATACCCTAACTGTATTGAACCGGAATACACAGAGTTCACGCAGAGCTAGACAAGACAAGCATTTGAGGTTAAAAAGTATATAAATTGTCCATTTTTTTAGAAAATAACCGATTGTTTCGTTAGATAAGACCCTTCTTCCTCAGCTAGGATCATTTAGAGCCCTTTGAAGCTGCATTTAAACTGCATTTTGGAAGTTCAAACTCGCAGGTACCATTGAAGTCCATTATATGGAGAACATTCCTGAAATGTTTGCACTTACAACTGAAGAAAGAAAGACATGAACATCTTGAATGACAAGGAGGTGAGTAAATTATCTGTAATTTTTTGTTCTGGAAGAGAACTACTTCTCCTTTAAGATATTTTGATAAAATCCGAGAGCTTTCTGACCCTGCATAGACAGCAATGCAACTGACACGTTCAAGTCCCAGAAAGTTAGTAAGGACATTGTTAAAATAGTCCATGTGATGTGGTTCAACAGTAATTTTATGAAGCTACGAGAATGCTTTTTGTGCACAAAGAAAACTATTTTCACAATGTCCTTTTTGGGCCTTGAATGTGTCAGTTGTGTTGCTGTCTATGCAGGGTCGGAAAGCTCTCAGGTTTCATCAAAAATATCTTAATTTGTGTTCCAAAAATGAACAAAGGTCTTACGGGTTTGGAACGACATGAGGGTGAGTAATTAATGACTGAATTTTTATTTTTGGGTGAGCATAAGAGAAGATATTTTGAAGAATATTGGTAACCAAACAGGTAGCCACTGACTTCCATTGCAACATGATGGTGATTAAATGATGATTACATTTTCATTTTTGGGTTAACAGTTCCTTTAAATATGAAAGGTTTGCACATCATAGTAGGATTAGTTCAGGAAATAAAGCATGTTGCTCATTATTCGGTAATGACTCATATGTTTTTGGAATGGATGCCCACAGTGTTCGTGCCATGTTCAGCGCTCTTGCTGAAGAGGCAATTGTTGGGAGGTTCCCCCAACAAATGATCATACACTGTCACAATGTATAAGACAGGGCTTCGTAAAGAAAGGCAGGAGAGATCTGGAGGGAGAGAGAAAGGGAGGGGAGAAAGAGAGACACAGGGAGACAGAGGAATACGGGGGGAGAGAGAGAGAAATGGGACGGGCTGCGCTTCCTTGCTTGTAGTGTGGGGGAACAAAGGGGATGTTGTAGATGCCGCCCAGCGGCCAGCACTACTCCGTCCTACCTCGACTGCTCACTGAGCCATTTCCTGTTTTTGACCTGAAATCTTTATTTAGAACCACCCTTCTGCTCAGCTCTCTCCTCCTCATTTATAACAACACGGAGATAGACACAGGAACACGGATTCACACCGTTGCTTTTTGTCTCATATTCACTCCAGTGGTGTTTTAATGTGGGAAATTCGAGATCTGTGTCTGTAGAGCAGTATGAGATGTGTACATGGCTTTAGAAGTTGTTTTTGTTTGTGCAATATGCAAGGCTTTCTGTAACATTCTAACAGGCAACATCCTAAACTGGCTGCCCTAAATCTAAGCCCGCTGCTGACTTAAAATAGGTGAGCATTGTGCGCGTTGCCAAATACGCCGGCGATGGTACATGAACGGTGTAAACTGTATGGAAACCTGCCCTGTGTTATTGCAGTGGTGGCAATAAATCACACTGCATTGCTGCAAACTGTGTTCATTGGTTTCCTTGGAGAGACCATAAAGTTTATTTATGTGTTTTGAATTGTGTATTTACTTTGGAAATAATGCTTAATTGCCACTTAAATGGATCAAGTCTAAAAATAAAAGCAGACAGTGAAGCATTTTATTCCGGGATGATGCATTGCTTGAAAGAAGTGTGCCACTTTTATGATCTCATATGTCACCTAGTGACCAGTTTAAAATGATGTGTATTTAAATCTGGCAGAGCGATCATTTAGACAGTTTTAAAGGATGACTTTTTTGCATCAGATATGCTTGACATAGATGTGATGCTGGCAGCTGTTTATTATACGTTTTAATTGTACTGTTTAATTTAACTGTCTGTGTGTAACTGTTATTATACAGCTGGAGTTCTAATGTACACGGATACTGTATAAAGTGCGTTATGAGCCATGCAGTGCTTGTCCTTGCCATGTGGTGGCAGTTCGATAGCTTGAGGCCTATATAAGAGCATCATCGGTAAGGTCATACAGTATGCAGCTGTTGGCAACTATAGCATGTATATTGCTCTCTAATATGCTCACCCTTCACAAACAAACCCTTTTTCATTACATGCACTCAAGAACATTAACCTTAACCCTTTGTATAACAGTAGTGGTTTTTCTTGGCTTAAAAGCATTAAAGCATCTTTTGGATTTATTTAGATAATAATTATTTTACGTATGCATTTAAAAAACCTATTTGATTAACATTTAATGATCAAAAATGCAATATGTAGCAGTGTCTAACACTTTATATAGGGCCCTTTTACACCATGATTTTCCCCATTACAAAAAATAGAACTTGTTTAAAATAGTAAAATAACATCATTTGAAAACTTTGTACAGCTGTAAATAATCATATTCCATTTTCTCAATTTTAACACAAACTGTCATGTTGACTGCATTCCTCATGCTCAACCTTCATCCCTGTTTCCTAAGTAAAAATGATCAAACAAATATTTGCCTTTACTAGCTAGCCTGTAGTGACCGACAGCTTATTTTAGGCTAAAAGTGCAACCCCATTTCGTAGTTGTTTTTCTTAATATTTATTTGAAGGGATAGTTCACCCAAAACTTAAAATTCTGTCACCCTTATGTCGTTCCAAACCTGTAAGACCTCGTTCATCTTCAGAACACAAATGAAGATATTTTTGATGAAATCCAAAAGCTTTCTGACCCTCCATAGACAGCAAGGTTCCTACCATGTTCAAGGTCCATAAAGGTACCAAGAACATTGACAAAACTTGAACAGTTTTTATTATTATTTTTAATAAGTTTTATTTTAGTTTTTTTGGGCAACAAAAAGTGTTCTCGTAGCTTCGTGTTCTCGTAGCTTACGGTTTAACCACTGATGTCACATGGAATATTTTGTCGATGTTCTTGGTACCTTTCTGGATCGTGAACGTGATAGGAAAGTTGCTGTCTATGGAGGGTCAGAAAGCTCTCTGATTTCCTCAAAAATATCTTAATTTCCGAAGACGCACGAAGGTTTTACGGGTTTGGAACGAGGGGTGAGGGTGAATAATTAATTTTAAATTTTTGGGTGTTAATGTAATTTATTCAAACATTTATTTAATGTTTATTAAATTGATAAAATCACACAAATCTAGGGTTAAACAGTCATAAATTTGCAAAACCCATAGAAAAAATAAAACTGTTCTTATGAAAATTAGCTTGACCTACTGAAGTTGACGATTTCTGCAGACTAAGCAGCTCCTTTCTCTGAGCAAAACCTGTTTAATTTTTTAAGAGCTTCAGGCGCACTTACTACATAAACTTTCGTCAGTGTAATTTCCACTGCCTATATGCTATACCGATAGAAAAGGGCCGTGTTTCGAAACCTACTAAGCTGTCTACTTCATCACAGACGCGTTCGGCGTCAGTTCAACTCACGCAAGTGTCTCGCAACGCGTCCGTGACGCTGTCTAGGTAGGCAGCGTTCTAGAATTTGAGTCACAGCCCGAGAGTTAGTGGGTGGACGCGTGGAGGGTGTGCTTGCGTGTGTAGGGGTTGGACTTTTCCGAGGCCAGGCTCTGTGTAGTCGAGCACAAGTCTCTCTCGACGTCATTCGCTTTCGAAGGCGATTGTGTCGGTCATAGTGACTGACTCCTGGCGCACGGATAGTCTGCTGTCCTTTTCTCTCTCCACAAACTCACTGGCGACCTTCCTCATCAGCTTCGAGAGTTTTATCGGTACCGACTGTCAAAAATAAAACAAAGATCCATCCCGATGCTTCAGTTTATTCCTCCACTTCAAGTAGACGAGGTAAGCGCGGAGCTTATTCATAAATAACTGAGATCATGTAAGTGGCGTGGAAACGCTGCGGCGTCACTGATGTTGCACATAGCAGAGGCAACAGTCATACGTGTATTCGTGCATTGTTGTCTGGCGGTCGGTGCGATCTTCGGAAAGTTCAGAGGCATGTCGCAACCCAAGGCAGAACCGCTCTCTAGCCGAACCGAGTCGCCAGTCGAGTCAAATTAAACATCTTGATATTTCTAAATGCTTTTTACGGTTGCGCTCTGTTGTACTGATATTGAAGATACGAATCCAATTGACTGAAGAGCTCGGCTCTGGGACAGAGATCCAGAACCAGACAGACACTTAACACTTAAATCGGATGTCTTTTAAAATTTAGACAAGAGCACGATGTTGGGCTTTACTGTAACTGTAAATAATTTAAACTCACTAAAATTGAAAAATTACATTTTAATTCATTTTTAAGTCAAATCAAAGTGACAGCCTGTAACAGCCGATGAATCAGAAACTCTGAAATTTCTGAGACGTGTTAAATGAATGGAAATTGTTATAACATTACGATTTTTACAGTCTCAGTCTATACAAAGTTGTATGTTCACTTCTCTGTTGATTTAGACATGGTTTTGATTAAATGGTAAATATGCACTGAATGGCTTTGACACAGTAGATGATTTTATTTTTGGCTTCTGATTAAGATAAATAAATTTAGGCCTATTTGGTCGTCATGGAACAAATTCACATACTGGAAAATGGCAGAGGGGGGATTGTGAGGGACAGTGTCTTTATGTCTCAGTGTTTCTGTTTTTGAAAATCCCTTTAAACCACACTCTAAAAGAGTTAAACTTGAGTTTAATTTTATAAGAAAAACCACAAGTCACAAACTGCAGCAGCAATACGTTTGTAACAGTGTAGTAAATATAGTACGTTGTTTTCATCACCTAAACTGTTTATTCAGTATCTTTACTGTAAAGAAGTCAGTGAAATCTGTGGCAAGTCACAGCAGAAGTTATTTTGCAGTTGCTATCCTTGTCAGACACACTGGCATTCAAAGTCCGAATAACTCACATGCACGCACACACACACACACACACACACACACACACACACACAGTAAATTCAGAGGATCAAGGTCCAGTTGGATTTTCAAGTGAATGCACGGTTCACATTAAGCAAAGTAGATTACAACCCCTGCTTTCGTCAGTCTGCTCGTTGTATTGCTGTCTTATTTCCTTTAAACAAAAAGACTGACTCTGTGACATTTACATGTTGTACTCTCCGTGTCATCTTTAAATGTGCACTTCCTTCCTGCAACACAGTCACAGAAGAAAAATGAGGTTTTGTCCCTCAATTAATTGTAAATGTCACAAAGTTGGTGTATTCAGTGTCCAGAATTCACCTTGTTTACTCTTTGAAGAGTGGACATCAGAAAGTTATTCTGGACCAGTACATGTTGATGGACCACTTGTGATTTTCAAGTTGTTAGTTAGTCTTGTCAATTAGATAATTTATTTTATATTTATTTATTTTATTTTTTTAAATTACAGTTTTATACCGCTATTTCAGTAAAATAGCTTGTCTTACAATCTAGATCTCTTGAAATGTGATATGACACTGTACCTGATTAGGTGCAAGGAGGAGGATTACTAACGCAAAAAAAAAAAGGAAGACTAATAATTATTGTTTATTAGTTTCATTTCGCATTACCTGTTGCTTGTTGAGTTTTATTTTCATTTAAATGGCTTGTGTAACTGTGTGTGCGTGCCTATCTTACACTTTCACATAGTGCTCCAAGACTTCTGCCCCTCTGGTCAAACCGGTTTGGATTGCGTTCCTCTCTCTGCTACTATTTAGCTGTTTTTTTAACAGGAGTGTGACTTTAGGAGAAGTTAAAGGGAAGTTTTAATCTTTCCTCTCTTATATTGCACTCCCCTGTTTTTTTGTTCAAAATATATTACAGCATAGCTTTTTTTATACCAAAAACTGGTATTTTTTAGGGAAGGAATTTAGTGTGAAAGTACAATGAGGATTTTCTGTAAACACACGTGCAAACTTTTCATACATCCTATTTATGCACAAGGTGTCCAACAAAATGGCCAACATCTCCACTGTTAGTGTGTAGTACAGTATATGAGAGCATGATACAGTGCTTTGCAACATTCAGTGCCTGTGGGGAAATCTGTAATGTGGGTTGTCGTGTTACTCTTGCTGACGTAAAGAAGCTTCTCAGAGTATGTGCCGCCTCTTTGCTGCTCTCTAAGACCGAGATCCACAGCTCTGCCTGCTCTGAAGTGTGTCACCCACTCATCTATCCTTCATTTAGGAAAGACTTTTGTACTTGCACTTTTATGCTGATCGATAGATCCACTAGGCCTATTACTTAGTCATATTTGCATTGGACTGTGCCTGTTCATGGTTTACACAAAAATATTAAGCAGTACATAATAATAAGAAACGTTTCTTAAGCAGCGAATCAGCATATTTGAATGATTTCTGAAGGATCATGTGACACTGAAGACTGAAATAATGGCTGCTGAAAAGTCAGCAGTTCCATCAATAAATCTTAAACGGTTGTTTTAAGTTTTAATAATGTTTCGGAATATTTTTCTCTATTTTTACCAAATAAATGCAGCTTTGTTGAGTATAAGAGAATTCTTTCAAACAAATAAAAAATATATGTATAATGTATCAGTATTATACGAGCCATTACTCAGTGTTTTTACATATCGTTACTAGTTATGACTCAGAATGGCCCAAAAAAGCTGTGACGGGCAGACATCTTATCTGCTAATTTGAAGAGCATCAGTTGCAGAATGAGTTTTCATCAGCTCTCTGAAAGTAAAGACAGACAGCTCGAAAGTTTTACATGGCTGCACAGTGAACACCCGCTTGCCTAGTTGCTAATTTCTTTTATTACAACAAAAGTGAGATCATGTTGTGGAAAACTGCTGTAAAGCAACAGATGCATATCTGTCCACTTGTTTGACTGTCCTTAGCATTGTAAGACTTTGTGGTACAGTAAAGACCATATAGCAGGCACGGGTGAGGAACAGTACAGATCCAGTATGCGACAGTTTTACAGACATGTTATTTAGTTAGTTTTTAAGATGTCAGACGGTTGTCTGACCCCTGCAGCTTTCGCTCGGTGCTGTGTGAGAATGTGGTGTCTGTGCCTTCTCCATCTGTCTGTCTCAATCGCTCTATGTTTACCGTCTCTCACGTCCCTCTCTCTGTCTATCTTTTCACCCACTGCCTTCTCTGTGCATTGCGTTGCTTTCTTACTGTTTTGCTTGTTTGTTCAGTGCCATTGAGCCTTCATGAGGAGTCCCAATATAAATGACACTCCATCTTTGTACTGCAACAAATTACACCAAGTACAGAGTCCAAGTGTAGAGGATGGGGAAACGTGCCTGAAATGTTTCTGTACGATACGATTACAGACCTGAGTGTTTCTCTGTTCTCACTGAAGAGTTTTGTGAAAGTTAGTTACTTCTAATTGTTGTCAAAAATCACTTTTATCTAAAATGTACAGTGTACAGTCTTTCTCTTCTGGGGAAAATAAGATAAGATTATTGATGACTCATCCTGAACTACACAGATTTTTGTCCAGTCACATCTTTAGAATGAGAATGCCCCTCCCCTTAATTCCAAGTGCAACTGACCAGCAAGTAGCAAGTGATGGTTCGATATATTTCAGTTTTGTTGTTTTGTTTTTTTTTTTGCTTGAAACCAGAGTTTGTAATGTTGTGGTTGGTTTGGTTCATGGCTTAAAACGCTTAAATGAATGTGAAAAATGGCATTAACCAGTAGCATCATCTGCTTCATGACTGATGTTGTCCTTTAAATTTGTGCTTGTCAGCTGATGCACCCATTTGCCATTAGTGAATCTCTGTTTTGCAACATTCATGTGACTTTGTCTACATTTTTGCATTAATATCTGCAGGTGTTTGAGAGCTAGAGACAGCGTGAGTGAGTGAGTGAGTGAGTGAGTGTGTATGTATGTATGTGTGTTTGTGGGAATCAGTACCCTCCGGATCTGAAATAGCACTGTGTGGAGGTGAGGGGGGAGGGGAGCTCTGAAGCACAGGCATGGAAACGTGCAGATCCTGTTACAGGATCATAATATCACTGAAAACTCTGCGCTCTGTGCTCCATCCTCTCCACTGCACTTGTTCGCCTGCTCATGCCATCCTTTCTGCCACATTCTCTCACCCCATCTCCACCAGTACACCCAGTGCCGAAGCGCCGGCGTCACACCCGGTCCCTCATGTGCCGTATGTGTTGTGTGTAGGATTGGAACAGAACGTACAGCCTGCTTAGCAGCCCTGACATATTTCCAGACTCTGCTCTGACAACTCAGTCAGAGCTCTCCTCCCGAAAGGCCTCTGTCTTATTTTTTATGTTAATTCCGCCAACATAACGTAAGTTGCGCTTCTGAAGGCGCCCTTTAAAGGTGGGCTTCCGCCAGCCATTTTGTCAAACTCTATAAAGCCTGTCTTGCACCATAGACATTTTTTGACGCTGTGTTTTTTCCTCCCCTAGGAGAGTTTTCACTCAGGGTCATTGCTCAGCGCTGGTGCATTAGGGAGCAAAGAGACAGGTTGTCTGTTTATGAATGTCTCTTTGCGTGAGAGAACACTGAATGCTGCCCCAGCACTTCTTACTGAGGAGAACTCTACATTTTCCTCTTTTTCCTCCTCTCTGGCTCCTCCTGTTGTCTCCCTATGCTTAATACGGTATATCCAGGTCAGAAGCCAAAGTACAGTTTGTCCAGTCACTCTGGTTAAGGTAAATTGCAACTGACCAACATAAAGAGCAAAAGAACCAAGAAGCCACAGTAATGGTGAAGTTGTTCTCTCTCCTATACTGACTATCACTTTGGTTGTGTTTCATCATAGTTCTTAGTTTCCTATGATGTGAATCACTGTATAACACAAATCCTCTAAACATTGTGACACTAGCTGGGTTTCCATCCAAAGTTGCGAATTTCACTTATGTGCAAAACTGGAATATCGCATAAATATTTGCATATAAGCATAGTTTCCAAAATCGTCACTTCCTGATGAACTGACAATAAATAACACTAAGAAAAGTAGGAGAAGTCAATGAATATAATAATTTTCTTATATGTGACCCTGGACCACAAAACCAGTCATAAGGGTCAGTTTTTTGAAATTGAGATTTATACATCATCTGAAATCTGAATAAATAAGCTTTCCATTGATTTATGGTTTGTTAGGATAGCACAATATTTGGCCGTAATACAACTATTTGAAAATCTGGAATCTGAGGGTGCAAAATAAAAAACAAAATTGAGAAAATCACCTTTAAAGTTGTCCAAATGAAGTTCTTAGCAATGCATATTACTAATCAAAAATTTGATATATTTACGGTAGGAAATATAGAGCAAGTAGACGAAACACAATAAATGTCATTGCTTTCGGAAGTGGTTGCCTACTGCCTGAGTCGTGTAAGATAGTTTCGGGAGGTAATTACAGAAATACTTTGACGACAGACTTTGCTTGGGCATTTAAGAATGACCATAACAACATTCCAGATGATGTGCAGTGAGATCATCCCACTGTTTAGTCAGGTTATGCCATTCCATAGCCAAAGTCACATGACTTTTTTAAGGTGCATGGAGTGCAATGAAAAAATGTATTTATTTATGTATTTATAAAATTTGGTGTTTCTATCACTCGTTTCAGATGTGCATAAAATGTGCATAAAAACAGGGTGATGGAAACATAATGATATCAAAATCTCATGATTCGATAATCTCTCAATATGAAGTCCACAATACGATATTTATTGCAATATTTAAAAAAAAAAAAAAATGAACAAATGAAGAATTGGAAAAAAAAATTGTACATTTGAAAGTTAAATGATTCTATCTAATGCACTTTGAGAGGTTAAAATTTAGAGCTTCAACCCATGTTCTTAACTAAGAAAACACAAGTCAGAAAAAAAGTCAGTGAATTGACTTGTACATGAACTTTTTAAATAAGACTCAACCCTCTTTTTATTTGTACTGTCTTAGTCTAATTTACATTCACACTGGTGTTTTAGAAAGCCAAACAAATGAGAAAAAAATAACAATAATAACAACATTTTATCCCCCAGAACGCAATTTTTAATAGGGGAAAGCCCCACCCCCCACCGGAACACGATTGGGCTAGTTTTGGCCTAGTTTTGAGTAGCAATGTGGCAGGCTTTGTTGTGAAAACCTGCCAACCCTGGTGAAAACAGGCTTACCAAAAACGCGTGTCACTACAAATCTAGTGAAATGCTGTAATCATCTGCTGCAAAAATAAAGCAGAACTGGTGGCAGTTGCGTTCCCAAACAAGCGCTAAACTCACAGCACATACAGTAAATGAGTTCACTGCATTCATTCATTGTGAACGGAGACACGCTTCGCTTTTAAACGCGCAGCAAAAGTAGACTTGATGAAGGGATTAATCTATATTGAGCTTTCGGTTTTAGTTGGTTTGACCGATACTGTCAAAGCATAAAGCAAAAGCCCAAAACACAACTTTTAAAATGCTTTTATGTTAGAATAAGTTTAAATATATTTTTTACACTTTCTGGGGAAAAAATAATGTACTGAATGGAATGCACTTTTAAAGGCAGAAAATGATTTTGTCTTAGTAAATTTATACTCACGCTTGTCCTTTTCAAGGAGTGAATACACTGAGCTGTCAGTCTGTACCGGTTTTTATGATGCTTTCTGGGAATTTCTAGGGAGTGAATGTTTCTGTGTACTGGAATGATTCCGACAGTGGAACTGGACTGGCCTAGAAACTCACTAACCAGTGTACTTCTGTACTAGAGAGCAGACTGATGAACACTTTGACCTTTCACACTGAAGATGAAAGTAAAATGATGGAGCGAAGCAGAAGCAGTCAGAGGCACAATCAGAAGGAATGCATAGGGTGGGGCGGCAGTGGCATTTGAGCGCTGCAGACAGTCGTATCCACTCCTCAGCGTGAGTCACAAGGACGCGTTCAGCTGCCGTGGCATTCCTCTGTGTGGATTACTGTGGGAAACTTTATTTGCTAGAGACTTTCTTGAAAGCTTCAGACAATGGCATACAGTTCTAGGGCCACTCTGGGTGAGTTTATAGCCACAGCGAAAGACTAAACAGTTTGTGGTACTCCACGATTTTTGCCTTTTTTTTTTTTTTGTTTGTTTTAGTCACATTTGTGACTGTCTCTTTGAGTCACTCATAGATCTGAACACTAATTTGCAGTGACTTTTTAGTTGCTTTGTGTAAGTGCTATTTTTATTACTTGAGTCATTGTTAGGCTCATTTTCTATTACTCATCCTTCAAATAATCTCGAAAACAGCCTGAAATTGCATCCTCAACTGTAAAACTTTTGGCAAAACTCTAGTTTTTAATTTTAATTGTAATATCTTGACTATCCTTTGTGTTGATGGCTGTCTCACTGTTTTGTTTATTTATTTATCGGGTTATTTTTCCAGTGATCATCTCATGGCTTATAGTTTCTTTAAACTCAGTAATTCACTTCGTCGCCCGTTTAAATGAACTGAACTGGATGGCACTGGCATATGATTGTAAATCTTGTTTACTTGTTCATAAACCCTCCGTCTTATGAATTATTTGTGTGCTCTGCATGTAAACGGCATGCTTTGGAATGCACATCCATCTCCGGCAGACATAACCTGTTTTTCTCTCCAGCTTGTCGTTTATTGTTTTAGATTCATCGTTTCAGAAGCAGATCAGTGAAAGGAGAAAAACATTTCTTTCTTTAACTTTCCTCAGCCCCTCTTCTCCCCTAAACTCCCTTCTCTCTCTCTTGCGCTCTCTTTGTCAACTCTTTGGGTGGATTCCCAGCTGACTGTGTTTGTCATGGTAACAGGCAGCAAGGCAACAGGCCCAGCCACTTGCACTTCCTGAGTGAGAAGAGCTGCCTGACAGATCTGCGTCTGCGCAGTGTGTGTGTGTGTGTGCAGGCAGGGCTAGGGTGCGTGAGGCTGTCAGCCTGTATTAGGTTCAAGCGCACTGCAATGCTGCCTACCGCTACCGGGCTTCACTTTATGCTAATGAGGGGAGGCCTCAGGAACGAGCTTCCTTCTCTTTCTATCTCTCTCACTCACTCGCTCACTCCTTGCTGCCTGTCTCTGTGCTTTCCTTGTAGGCTAGAGAGAAGACGGATCTGTTGTTTTATCTGTTGACTCATACATGTTTTACTCGATAAATAACCCTTATTTTGACCTTAAAGTCAGTGTGATATCAAGTCTCTTTTTACTTCTTCATACATATTAATGGACTTTTTGTGAATGATTCATTGACACTCTTTATTTTAAAGGAAAAAAAATATTGGGCTGTATAATGTTTCAAGCTAATTTTATAACTTCTGAAACCACTTTCTTTTTTTTTTTTTGGTGACATCACCAAGTCCTCTTGTGGACCATAGTCAGGTCAACGCCATAGTTACTGGTTGTAGTGTCTTAAATGGACAGTCAGTGTTTTTTGTTTCCTCTTTAAAGGAAAATTAAATGATGTCTCTTACTGAAATATATAGTAGAAGAATTCTAATTCATTAAAGAATTACGTTATTTAAAAAATCCACATCGTTTTATATTTTATGCCTGTGAGCTACTGGTACTACCTGTCGCTTTTTTTTACCGCAACACACTCAATACTCATACTATGACCTCAGCTCTTGAAAGAGCTTACAGGATGGTGATGGATATGTGTAGGCTTAAACCAAAAGACACGGGTCTATAGGAAGCAGTGAAGACTTGTATCGCTTCTTTTGTTGCCCTCAGGGTGAAAATTACAACTAAAAGCCGCACAATGTGGTTAGTGATGCAACGATTCCTTGATTCTGTTTAAGTATTCAATTTTTAAAAATTCTCAATTGCAATTTCGTGTCAAAGCAGCTCTGTTCACTTTAAATGCTTCTACACAAACTGTTATCATTTACATGTGTTGAGCATCTTAAACTCCATCTCTGCATGTTGTTGTGAGTTTGGGTTTATTATAACGTTCATCTGGGAACGCAGCGTGTGCTATTTCATCATATTTGTAAGCTTAATAATTTATAAACCTACGCAAACATAGGAGAATACACCATTAGCTTTTTAAATATGCTAACTGTTCATCGCGATTTCAAAATAGAAGTTTAAACCCTCACTCTGAGTTTACACGTTTGAATGTCCACATATTCAATAAATTACAGTGGCTGTAGCGTTTCTGTCATAAAGAAATGGCCCAGTATTAAAGATTAAGTGGACATTTGAATTAAATGTTCTTGAGTCAATATAAAACACGGATTAGATCGCGCAGTAAAGTGTAAAAACAATCGTCAGGCTGTTGGCGCCCTCTGCAGTCATTTGTTATAATGCATAATGCACATTAGCTCTATTGTTTACAACACATTGTGTATTTTAACAGTTTTTTAAGTCATTTTAAAGACTTTTTAACTTGGGTCTATTTTTATTACTACAAAAAAAAATCTATTATAATTATATTATTACTCGAATAATCGACAGATTACTCGATTACCAAAATAATTGTTAGTGATAATGTCCTAAAAGTGGCATCGTATCAGTATTTTATTTTCCGAGTTGTGTTGCGGTAAAAATAGCAACATGTAGCGCCACTAGCTCATCAAGTGCAAACATTTGACGTAATCGAAATAATGGCACAGCCAGTACTCCAAAATATGTATAAAACAGTGTGGATTTGTTAAATAACGTATTATTTTAATGGGTTTTCTACTGCATATTTCAGTAAGAGACATCATTACTGTTATATTAACCCATGCAAGTCTTAATACCTTTAAAAGGTTCCCATTAAAAGGTTTTAAATGCAATAAGTACATTTTCTGAAAATGTTTAACAGCTTGCACACACATGAAGTGAAGACAGTCATATCCGGAAATTCTATTAATCATCTTGGATCATGTGACAGTTTAGCTTTGTCATCACAGGAATACACATTTCAAGGTCTGTTAAAATACAAAATAGCAATATGAATTTTGCATTAAAGTATGAAGAGGTGGTGAGTGCTGTTCTAAACATCCAAGAATGAATGAAATGTATTCATGTAGCTCAGCTGGTAGAGTTTAGTGCAATAAATTCCAAGATCATGGGTTTAATTCTCAGGAAACACACAATCCTGTACTGATCAAAAGTACGGTATAATTTGAATACAGTGAAAGTCGCTTTGGATAAAAGCGGCTGCCAAATAAGTAAATTAAATTTAAATGAGTACTTCAATACATGACAGAAACCTTTCATAAAAAGGTCTTTTTTTCTAAAATAGCTCCCACATACGTGTGAGTCACGCTAAGTTGTAAGCAGGATGAAACGTTCCAGTGTACAACTTTTAAGTTTTTCAGACCATCTGTCAATGGCATCTCCACCAGCCCAACCCATAGACCTAATTTCCCCATTTCCTTGCAGAGCAACGGTGAATTAATGTACTGTAATATTACAGTTGCTATATGTGATCTGTTTTAAATCCTGTAGCATGAACCTAGTGCTACAGTAGCTGAAAACACAGCTGTCTAACATTCAAAGCTCAGCACAGGTCACACACTCGCTCCTCCTCTCTGTCCCCCTTTTCCACCAAACACTCAGCTGGATCTTGTCTTCCTGCAGCCAGCATGTGTTTAAGCAGGGAGTGATCGGGGCTTTGCGCTCGTGTGACACATTCTTACCGTGAGTACTTACTGAAAGTCTGACACACATTTGCCTCCCTCCTCGCTGCAGCACGGCTCAGGAAGGAGTAGTCAGAGCTGTATTCCTGTAAACGCTCCTGCGGTAGAAGCTCATGCAGTACAGTTATTTCCAGCAGCACGTCTTTCCCCGTAACTCAGAGGTGAATTTTTGTGTGTATATATTGTTGTCGCTTATGTCCTGTTCGAGATGCTGTGATTGTGTGCACATCTGAGTGTGTTCTGATATTGTTACCTTATCTTTTTGACACAGTTGTAACGTGAGGCATTTTGGTCCCTTTGCCATGAATGCACAGAGACTGTACTGACTCTCACCCCAGTGGCGGCACCGAATGCTAATATGACAACAGCTTGCAGGCCAATGTCATAGCAACCGAGCTTCAAGCCACAAATCTGTTTGTCGAAACAATTTCTTGTATTTTTAACCAAGTCTGTTTGGTCAATTGGGTCATACCAACTGTTGTGTCATCTATTCATTATATAGTTACAAACATGTTTTTTATGAATAAAACACAATTACAAGACATTATCTGATTATCTCTTTTAAACATAAAATTGGTGTTTTTGTGAATCATCAAAATGTTGAGTCAAGATGAGTGATGTTTCAATTTCCCCTTGCACTTTCTATACTTTCCTGTTACCTTCTTTACTATTTTTTAAATAAAGGCTAAAAAGCCTACTTTAAGAAATCTACTTTAAAAAATGTTATTCAGGACAGTGTTATTATTTAAAATAAGTCCAGCAGAATAACAAAAATAATCAAACAGGTTTCCAAAACACACCCCTTAACTGCCATTGGTCAGATAAGCCACTGGCCCCACCCCCAAACTCACCTCATTGGCTGAGCCAGTGCTGCTATGTTGGACTGGTTAGAATTCTCAAACAAACAGAGCAATGTTTTAATAGTGTCATAGTGTTTATACTTTTCTGCAGATTTAAAGCTGCCATCAAACTTGTACCGCCTTGTCAGACATTTGTTATCATGACATATCACGCATTCAAGTAGGAAACAACACAAAAGTAGTCTAAACAAAACAAAAGAATTATATTGTGAACAACAAACCCATCTGAATTCAAAATAAATTCTGTTACTTTTATATATACACTACCAGTCAAACGTTTTTGGAAAGTAAGATTTTTCATGTTTTTAAAGAAGTCTCTTCTGCTCACCAAGCCTGCATTTATTTGAAAAAACATTGTGAAATATTTTTACTATTTAAAAAAGCTGCTTTCTATTTAAATATATTTTAAAATGTAATTTATTCCTGTGAACAAAGCTACATTTTCAGCATCATTACTAAAGTCTTCAGTGTCACGTGATCTTTAAGAAATCATTCTAATATGCTGATTGCTGTTGAAGAAACTTTTTATTATTATTATCAATATTTAAAACAGTTTAGTACATTTTTTTTAGGATTATTTGATGAATAGAAAGATCCAAAAATATCTGAAATAAAAAGCTTTTGTAACATTATACACATTACCATTCAAAAGCTTGGGATCACTATAATTTTGTTTAAAGAAATTATAAAAAATTAATGCTTTTATTTAGCAAGGATGCTTTAAATTGATCCTAAGTGCTGATACTGTTTCTAAGGTTTCTATAAATGCTGTTCTTCTGAACTTTCTATTCATCAAATAAACCTGAAAAAAATCTACTCTGCTGTTTTAAGCATAATAATACCAATAAATGTTTTTTGAGCAGCAAGTCAGAATATTAGAATGATTTCTGAAGGATCACGTGACTGGAGAAAAGATGCTAAAAATGTAGCTTTGAAATCACAGGAATAAAGTACATTTTAAAATATATTCAAATAGAAAACAGTTATTTTAAACCATAAAAATATTTCAAAATTGTACTGTTTTTGCTGTACTTTGGATAAATGCAGTCTTGGTGAGCAGAAAAGACTTCTTAAAAAAACTTTAAAAATCTTACTTTTTTTGACTGGTAGTGTAGATATATATATTTTTTTTAATGTCACAATTCAGCAACTCATCTAGAATTCCTTGTTTCCCGCTTGTAAATACCACTTCATTCTCTTCACTTGAAGGGCACAAACCTAAAATTGTATGTTCAACTGCCATTGAGAAAGTATTTTACCATTGAAAGAATTACACCCTTACACCTTCAACGTCTCAGTTTCTAGAAATGTGTATGTTTGACATTTATTTTTCTGTAGATCAAGAGATTTATATGGAACTAGTGTTGAGTCATAAGAGAGATAAACAGCAATGAGTCATGAAGGTAATAAGTAGCTGTGTGGCTAACACTCTCTTTCTCTTTATTTTCTAAGCAGATATATGTTGGGTAAAGGGGCAAAGCGGAAACTAGATGAGGATGAAGAGGGGTTGGAAGGCAAAGCGTTGGCGGCAGGGGCCGGAGCGACGGCCGACGGGCTCTCGAAAGTCTCCTACACCCTGCAGAGGCAGACCATCTTCAACATGTCTCTGATGAAGCTGTACAACCACCGGGCCCTCACTGAGCCCAGCTTGGAAAAGCGCGTGCTCATCAACAACATGTTGAGGCGCATCCAGGACGAACTGAAGCAGGAGGGCAACCTGCGGCCGCTGTTCTTTCCTCCTTCCCCTCCACCCGACGACCCAGTGGATGAAAGTTTCCGCGAGGCACAGCCTGCTTTCAGCGTGCTCTCCATGGTGGCGCCACCACTGTCCCAGTCGCCGGCACTCTCCGCTCCGGTCCTTACGCCGCCTTCGTCAGGGCTGTCAAACCCAGCGCCTTTGGAGGCCTGTCTCACCCCAGCTTCGCTTTTAGAGGAAGACAGTGTCACCCTTTGCACATCACCCTCTCCGCTCGCTCCTCCTCTTCCACCAACTCTTCCCAGACTTCCTTCGTCTGTGGCCAGAGACAGCTTCTCTTCTGCCCTGGATGAGATCGAGGAGCTCTGTCCTTCACCCTTACCTACAGCTACATCAGCGCCTGGTGCTACCTCCCCCTTGTCCCTTACAGTGTCCCTCCAAATGCCGTTGTGTTCCCCCAGCTTAAACTCAGGGGCCTTGGACTCCAAAGACTGCAGTAAGCCCTGCAGCCCAAAGCTTGAAGGGCTGGTCCCGCTGCCTGAGGAACGCTCTGCGGTCCCGAACGCACCAGAGACTCTTCCTCCTAACAGCCTGGACATGAACACCTCACCTTCCGCCTCGTCCTCAGGCTTTCTGACAGACCTGGCCCTGGACGACATCCTCTTTGCAGACATTGACACCTCCATGTACGACTTCGACCCCTGCACCTCGTCCTCGGGTGCGGCACCCTCGAAACTGGCGCCTATGGTGACGGCGGACGAGCTCCTCAAGACTCTTTCGCCATACAGCGGTGCCGCTCCTGCTGTTAGCTCGAACCAGCCTTTTAAAATGGACCTCACTGAACTGGACCATATTATGGAGGTGCTTGTGGGATCATGACCAGTTTTGGAAGGGAACTAAGGAGGAAATGCAAAACCAATCAAAGAGTTTTTAAATATGAACTGAGAAAGAAACTGAAGAATCACTTTGAGTGTTCGGGGGCTTTTTGTACAGTTTTGTTTGTTTTTGTTTTTAAAAACAAAGGAAGTTGTCCATTTTAATGGTGATGTTGCCCAGTACTACTTCTCAACACTGTGCATGCACTGTGCTTGCCTTTCCCAAAAATGAACATGAAGAAATCCTACGGAACACACTTTGGCTTCTGGCAGATCTGAGTGCCTTCATCATTTATGACCACTTGGTAAATTCCTGTTTGTTTGTCTCGTCTGCCTTTTCTCATCATCATTTCTAATCGAACAAGATGGATTATCAGAGAAGTAGCATCGTCTTTCCCCTTCTCAGCGTACAGGTGCAAGAATGTGCAACGGCAGCCTATTTTCATATTTTGTTTTCATTTTCACAAAGCACAATGATTTTATGTCAATGCTTTTTTTCTATTCAGAGCTGTTTTATTGCTTTTTAGTAATATTTATAGTTAATATGTGGTCATTTATTCTTTTTTTTTTGTTTTGTCTGCTTCCATTTTAACGTTTATTAAAGGGATAGTCCACAATTTACTCACCCTCATGTCTTTCCAAACCTGTATAAGTTCCTTAAACTAAATTTTTTGTATACAATACCAGTCAAAAGTTTTTGAACCTTAAGATTTTTAATGTTTTTTTTTTTTAAAAAAAATCTCTTCTGCTCACCAAGCCTGCATTTATTTGATTTAAAGTACAGCAAAACTGTAAAATTTTGAAATATTTTTACTGTTTAAAATAACTGTTTTCTATTTTAATAGATTTTAAATTGTAATTTATTCCTGAGATTCAAGCTACATTTTCAGCATCATTACTCTAGTCTTCAGTGTCACATGATCCTTCAGAAATCATTTTAATATGCTGATTTAGAAAGATCCAAAGACCAGCATTCATCTGAAATAAATGTTGGATGCTTTAGGATGCTTTAAAATGCTGCAAGGATGCTTTAAATTGATCAAAGGTGATGATGAAGACATTTATAATGTTACAAAAGATTTCTGTTTCAGATAAATGATGTTCTTCTGGACTTTCTGTTCATCAAAGAAACCTAAAAAAAAATCTTCTCAGCTGTTTTCAACCTAATAATAATAGTTTTTGAGCAGCAAGAATATTAGAATGATTTCTGAAGGATCATGTGACTGGAGTAATGATGCCAAAAAAATCAGCTTTGAAATCACAGGAATAAATGACATTTTAAAATATATTCAGAAAGCAGTTATTTTAAATGGTCAAAATGTTTCAAAATTTAGCCGTTTTTGCTGTTCTTTGGATCAAATAAATGAAGGCTTGGTGAGTAAAAGAGACTTCTTTAAAAACATTAAAAAGCTTACTGTTCAAAAACTTTTGACTGGTAGTGTATAATGAAAGTCAATGGGGTCCAATGTTTCGCATCCTGTTTACTTTTCATTAAAATAGCTTTTTATGTTTTACAGAAAAAATACCAGTTTGGAAGAACATGATGAGTAAATGATGATAAGAGTTTTCATTTCAGGTGAACTACCCCTTTAACTTCCAGTGAAACATATACATTTATGAAATATACATGTTTATGAAATATGCTTTACCGGGTTATTTATACATGGATGTGTGTAGTGGTCAGATATTTACAGTCAACCAACCAAATTTCTTGTGATCTGCCATAACGGCTCAGATTCCATGTGTTTACATCTCAGCTGGCAATAAGTGAACATTTGTTCTGATGCACATTGTTTTACAGATACATTTCTTCGATAAGCCAATGCTAAAACCCCTTTATGCTACAATAATGTATGCAATCAATGCTTTTCTGATCAGTAATAAGCATACTGTCAACTTTTCTTAGCCATTTCCTTTTTTTATCTGTCAAGGCATTGTCATAACTTCCCTTTTTGGCCTTGTTTTGGCTTTATATCATCACTCAGTGAGTGGCTGGTTCAGTTTTTAATGCTACACTAATGCACAACAAGAGGGCCTATGCATGTCTGTTCATGCAAAACGTGGGGAAAAAACTGTACGGGACAAGTACGTTTATGGTCGCTATTCAGTTCATCATCATCATCGTCATCTGTTTGCCAAACATTTCTTTCAAATGCATCTCTCACCAGTACAACGGTACATTTCTGTTAACATACTAATGCATGCAGGATTATAGCTCATAATTGTACAGATGTCAGATGATTTTTGTATGGTTTGGTCTTATTTTATCTTATTTATACCATTGTTTGGTTGAGTTTTATTAATGGTATCTGTTCATGTTCCAACCGGACTCTCTCTCTGTTGCCCTGCTGGGTTTTAGTGTCGTTTGGCCAGTAGAAATGGTCACATTACATGTAGGTGGAGTTCATTAGGGGGATGCACAGGTATGATGGGAGAGTATTCTGCATGTATGTGCAATAGACAGCACAGTATAAACCACTGAGGTTAGGAAGGATTATTTTATGTGAACCTGACATGAAAGGAAAGGGACCATTTATCACATCAGCTGTATTAGTTTCACATGTCGCACTAAACTAGCTCACAATAGTAATGTTAGATACACATACCGACAAAAACTGTGCATAATATGCCTTCCTAGTAGGAATCAATCAAAAAAAGGTAGAGTGCAATGTCAGAGAAGGAAGAAAATGTTTATTTTTAAATGATATATTATTTATCATACAAGTGTGACCATTAATGATCTGAGATTTGAACTTCCTGTCACAGAGACCTAAACTAGAGGTGACGATTTACATTTGTTACCACCCAGAGTTCAAAAGAGAGATTGTCTGAGAATTGAAAACATGAGTGAATGAGAGCCTGAGCGGACAAATCTATGGAATCAAAACTATGATTAATATTACTTATAGGATTTTTGGATTTGGAGTGTTTGTTTTGTTTTAAGTTATTTATTTTTGTTTCCTGTGTAAATATATTTATTTTTGATGTTAAGCTAACATCCAGATTGTAATTTGTACAGAATATGAGATAGGAATGTATTATGCTTATGGGAATGTATCACTGCTTATTAATTGGGGTGGAAGCCATTTTTTTTCGTCTTGATTTAATAATGCATTATTTTGTGTCTGTTTAGTTTCTTGTATTATAATTTGGGGTGGTGTTTGTGCTAGTCGTCTAGGTCAACACTCCCTGCCCCTATTTAATTCTAAGTATTTAATGTTTTATATATTTCAGATTGTGTGCAAGGGAAAGGTTTGTGAAGCAATACTTTATTCTCTACGAACTTCAGAATTTCAATCTTCCAAAGCCTATTTCTGGGAAAATCTTTTTGATAACCCTCAATGCCAAATGTAAAAAACAAGAAAGGCAGCATGATTTCTGATGATATTGGTTGTTGTTTTTTTTAACGGTATCTCACTGTCCCATGGTTCAGGCCACACATTCGGGGAAGTTAAAAGTGGTTTCAGGATAGTGACCACTGGGATTATTCATGTGTGTGAGTTTGTGTGTGTGTGTGTGTATGTATGAGGAAGAGAGAGACAACATGTGGTGGAGGGTCTAAACCCTTTTTCTGCTCATTAAGAAAGGCTGTATCTTCAGGCCTTGGAGCTGTGCCTTTTTCTATGCAATATTACAGACATATTCATTTTGAGAAAAATAACCCATCAACTGATGATCACTGTATTTGCATCAAGGTGTGGACTGTAGAATATATATAAAATATGGACATGTGTCTATGAATTTGAAACAGTCTTACTTTTCTAGTTTTATATCATACAATAAATGGATAAAAATTACATTCTGCCTTTGTTTTCTTCATTTTCCATCACACTAAAGAATGCCATTATTAAAGATTATATAGTGAGTGCATACGCTTTTAATGATGGTTCTTTATTAGGATCTTTTGTGGTTCCATAAAGAACCTTTAACATCCACGGATCCTTTCCATTACACAAAATTATTCTTTATAGTAGAAACAAGTTCTTCAGACTGTTAAAATTTCTTCACACTAAGAAAATAAAAACAGTTCTTCTAAAGAGGACATATGATGATAAGAGAACAGTGGATTTATTAACTAAATGTTCCGCTGCTGCCACACAGATCTAATATAAACATTCGATTTCTTTCCTAGCTGTTTAGATTTACAGACATAACCTACTGTTTTTCTAACTCGTGTTTTTTAACAATAACTTGACGTGTATTTGACAGCAGGCCCGTAGCCAACTATAAGGTCCGGACGTAGGTAAATCATGTTCAAATATGAAATTTGTTCTCTGAATTACTAATTTGCTGCCAAACTCCTTATATATATATATATATATATATATATATATATATATATATATATATATATACAGGGGTTGGACAATGAAACTGAAACACTGGCCAATATAGTGTTGGAGGTTTCATGGCTATATTTATGCAGCCTGGTGGCCAGTCTTTACTGATCGCACATTCCACCAATAAGAGCAGAGTGTGAAGGTTGACTTTGTGCACCCAATAGCTCAAACATTGTACCCTGAAGGTGGTGCCGTGTATTAGGATGATAATACACCAATACACACAGCAAGACTGGTGACGAGTGATTTGATGAACATGAAAGTAAAGTTAAACATCTCCCATGGCCTGCACAGTCACCAGATCTGAATATTATTGAGCCACTTTGGGGTGTTTTGGAGGAGCGAGTCAGGAAATGTTTTCATACACCAACATCACATAGTGACCTGGCCACTGTTCTGCGAAAGGAATGGCTCAAAATCCTTCTGGCTACTGTGCAGGACTTGTATTTGTCATTCCCAAGATGAAATAATGCTGTATTGGCTGCAAAAGGAGGCCAAACGGCATACTAATTGTGGTCTAAAACCCAGGTGTTTCAGTTTCACTGTCCAACCCCTGTATATATATATATGTCTGCATGACATGTATAATTCACTTTAGACAGTTTGCAAGAATGTTTAGCGTCCGTGGAGTGAATGAGGTCCGAGACGGAGAGTTTTGAGGGAGTTGTTGCCAGATCCAGCTATTATAATCGTTTTGGACTTGTCTTTTCCACTTAATTTGACACTTTAGAAAGTTAATAAAGTAGGAAGTTGCAGTTTAGGGTCAGCAATATCTTTATCTTATTTGCAAAAGATAAATAATTTCGGTTCTTGTTTATTTATTTTTCGGTTCATGTTTGTTTTAATAGCAATATCTGGCAACACTGCATCGCCGGCACTTAAACCGACAGTATCAAAAAAAGCCCACGAACAGGTTATTGCTGACAGGATACCACTTTCGGTAAGAGAAACGCAAAAAATACCATGTTATTATCTGTCATATTAACGCTGTCGCATTTAACACCAGTACTCAGATCTGTAGAACAAGTAGGTTACAGAATGAAATGAAAAGTACGCAAACACACGAAGAAGACTGTCAGTAGTCCTTAAATGTTCACAAATCACGCTATAAACACTCACAATAGCACTAGACAACGTTATAAGCTATATAGCAATAGTTATTAATAAAAACTATATAATATGTATTGTTGCATGAATACACAGAGAAAGAGAAAGCATCTTTCACAAACATCTACATGTCTGTCTTTTTTAAAATGTGTATATAATGTAGTTATATTTGTATTATTATTGTACTTTTCAAAACCGGGTTCACGGCCATATTTGACAGTTTAAGTGCATTAAACAAAACTCAGTTTAGTACTCACATGCTGTGTGACAGCCTGTTCCGGTGCACATGCTTCAGATGTGTGCACTCAGAAAACCATATATCAGAAGTTTATACTAATATGGTTTAAAACGCATGATTTCAGTGTGATGATAAACCAAACATGTTTTTTTGGCTGAGTATCTGAGATACCCGCTATAAAGGCACAGCTTTATTCTTGAAAAGGGGGCGGGGTGCAGCAGGTCATTTGTATTTAAAGAGCCATGCACCAAAACCACGTTACTGCTTTTTCTCAAAATAGGCATTTTTAAAATGATATAATAAATAATCTGTGGGGTATTTTGATCTGAAACTTCACAGACATATTCTGGGCACACCTGAGACTTATATTACATATTGTAAAAAGGGGCATAATAGGTCACTGTTCCTTGAAGTTTCCTTAGAGAACCTAAAATGCTACTTTCACAACAAATGAACAGGTAAAGGTGTTAATAGTAATTTCTGAGTCACTCAGCTGCTCTGTATGAAACAGCGGACATTTCTCTGCATCAACAGTTGCCTCCATTTTGCACCTATGAGTCATGGGCTGGTAGCAGGAGTCTATTTCCAGTATTGGGGCCACACAGCTGTGTAGCAGGGACAGTTTTAGCACGTGGCAGCGTCTGTGTAAATTGTAGGGGGGGTGGCCGGCTCAAAACATGGCTAAACTGATCTCAGGTCAGCTAGAATGTTTTTTCCCTGGTGGATCATGTTGCTTTTTATGAGAGTGGTGAGTCAGTGTATGAGCTGTAGGATCACTCACACTGACCATCTCACTTTTACTATGTTTTTCTTTCCTTTATCTAAAACAACTCTAGTTGTTTCTCTCGAACTTGTTAGTTATGCTCTGTGTGGACACAACTTTAATCCTGAGCTGTCATAAAGGGTTGGTTTTCACTTTCCGGCCCTTTATAGTCAAACTTCTTAACAAGTTTCGTGTTTCATGTGCAGATAGCGGGTAAAATATTTGCCTTCTCATACTGTATTGTTTCCAGTAAGCGCTATGGGGCCTGTGTCATAAAGCTGACTAATTTGCTGTGGTTACTATCCGTCCTTTCCCTTCAACGTTCTTTGTTGGCCCACTTTTATCCACATGAAGAAATGGGTCAAACTGAAGAAAAAAAAGAATGTATGTTTCCTGACTGCAACTCACTGCAATGCATGACTGGATGATACTGCAATGTTTGCAGTTTTATTAACTTCAGTCATTTACAGATGTGTCAGAAAACTCAAAATGACTGACAGGCAGACCTCAAAGTCTTCATTTACCTAAATGTAGTATTTTTTAAATAATTAAAACAATAATTGGACAGATTTGGTTTGATTCTTCAGCAGTCAGATTTTATGTATTACTTAATTTAAGAGTGTTTACATGGACAGGTTTTCAACTTTTTAACCTTTTGACCTCTAACTGACTCAGTTCTAGGATGTAACACTCACTTTTCAGGATCCAGTCATTTATAGACAAAAGATCCGTCCTACATTTTCCACTTGAATATCCTGTTTTACTTGCAAACATGTCAGATTTTAAAAGTAAAAAAAGTAATTGTGAAGTTTTATATTAACTTTAATGATCCAAATTTTGTTTTGTGGGTGGTCTTCAAGCCTCTTCTTTTGCTCTGATAGTCCCAGGCCAAGAATAGTAGCTGGACAAAAATACAAGAGTGAATTTTCATGAAACCGTTGACACACCTGTCCGAGGGGCCAGTGTTGTGACAAACCTACCTTGAAATCAAGTCTCCATCAACCATCAGTTATACCATGTACACACAAACAACATTCATTTAAAATATGTATTTAATTTCTTAATATACACTTTCAGAAAAAAAGGTACAAAGCTATCACTAAATAGTACATATGAGAGCTTTACATATTACTACCTTTTAAAAATGTACAGCCCCAGTGACACTTTTGTACATTTTTTTTTCTGTGTAGTGCATAATAAAACAAACTGGACATAATGTAATTTATTTCACTTGATAAACTGTTCATTAATAACAATATTAAACAAATAATTAAACTGTTTTATGTGTTTATTTATTTATTTTTTCTGAACTCTTAAATTAACAGATGATTAAATTAAAGATTGTTGTAAACAGGGTGTAGCGTAAGCTAAGTTATCTAAGCTATCAGTATCTGTGTGCTATACTTGTACATAAGCTAACTAAAACAGATATTAATGGTCATTGTAGCATAGCTCAAACAACATTATGTCACAATTTGATCAGTTACCTGGATGTGCACCCATAATGGGTATACTGATGTAAACAACAGCATGGATTGCACAGGAAATGCACTACTGAATATGTTGTTCTGCTAATTTATGCGGTTTAAACCACAGAAAAAATGTGTGGAAACTGCTAAATCGTATAGAGAAGGATTTAGTAAGCAGGAAATGGCGCAATATTTTGACAAACTAAAGTTAATAGGCGGAAAAGATATGTAAGAGCAGTATTAAGATATTAGCCTAAAATCTCACATACCTAACTGGAAATGATAAGAACAAACGCAAATGTTGTCAAGCTTCTTGCCCTGGAAGTCCTGGTTCAGTTTGGCCAACCACAAATGCCTTTTGTACATTTTTTTGCACTCTTCTCCTTGATTTGTTATAACTTTTGGCAGCCTATAGTACTCCAAAATGTTTTTCCTGGTTTGATTAGTACAGCCTAAAACATGACAATAATTGACCATTTTCAGCAGCAATAATCAGCAAAATATGCAAGTTTCGTTCAGTTTAGTGGCATTGTTTGCATTCCGTGCTGCCAATATGGCCGACTGATGACTGATCATGCAAGGTTGCCAGATTTTCAGGACAAAACCCACCCAATTGCTACTCAAAATAGCCCAAAAGTAGTCCAATCGTGTTTCAAGTGGGGTTCCCAGTCCTTCCAGGGACTAAATATTACGTTATTGGGGTCACTTTAACCGGCGGACATGAAAAACGACCGTAGCAACAGTATGAAAGTAGCCCAATTCCACATAAAAACCGCAGACTTGGCAACACCGGTGCCGTGAAAACACTCTATATCAGTGATTCTCAATCTTTTTATACCAAGTACCACCTCAGAAAATATTTGGCTCTCCAAGTACCACCATAATGACCAGCATTAAAATACAGTAGCAAAGTAGGCCTAACTATTCAGCTACAGCTCTGCACAGTTAAAAAGCAAGGCAGTTTTATTCCTAATAATATTTATTGTTGTCAGCCACTTTAACATTGGTAATACACAGTTTGAACATTAACACTGCACAGTGCTTACAAACAGGTAAATAAAAAAAACTTATGATTAAATTAAAATGTGTTGTACCTAAAAGTTAAAAAACTGTATTGTACATATAAATATAAAAATAATATATATTAAAAAATAACTATAATAAAAAACTTCACTCAAATAAAGATTAAATGATGTGTATTGTGTTTTAACATTAATTTATATTTAATTTAGTGATTCCTCTGTGTACCACTAGAGGGAGCCTGAGAACCACTAATCTATATGATTTTAAAGAATTGTAATCAGGCACTAAAAAGAGAATCCATTAAAGTTCTTTCAGCCAGTGGGATCCCTTGGGGTCCTAAAAGCGACCTTATTTAGATTGCTATGTCAAAATAATCCAAATTGTTTTACTGTAAGCTTTGATTAACCACGTACTATCTCTACTCCTCATCCACTTTTACTGTATAGAAAAAGAGCAGCTTGGACATAACCCCTAAATTAATTTAAAATGCGATTGAGGTAATGATCACCGAATGTTTATTTCTGAGTGAACTATCCCTTTGAATTAAATGAGAGGTAGAAAGTAAACTGCCCATGCAGCTGCAATTCTAATTTGATTCTGCTCAGTTCGCAGGCCGTGAAGTAGACAGTCTTCCTTGTTTCTGTGGAGGCAGAAAGAGAGAAAGAGAGAGAAGAAAGAAGAAGAATGAGAGAGACTGCAAAAGCCTTGCTTTTCCCCTCCCTCTTCTCCCCTTCTCCGTCAGGTTGGCTTTGTGCAAATATCTGAATGATCTTGTTCTGCTGTGACCACGGAGGGAAAGAAGCCACACCTACTCTCCGCCAACCACAAGCCCAGCTCAGCAGGCACACAAGCAGTTGCACGTTTATGTAACACACACACACACACACCAGCCCATAGCTGCCCCCTCTGGCTGGAATTTGAATTGTGCACTACAGCAGCTTCTTCACACCTCCTATGAAGAATATATCGCTTTTTTTACAGTTGCAGATATTAGATGCTACTGTACTTGATTACATACTGTTGTAGTTAAATAAATTCATCATTATTACTCTGTAAATACACAAACATTCATCCACTGTATCTGCAGAATCTGGGCAGCTTGGTATAGACCATAAATCATGAAGGAAGAATTTCAACAAGGAGAGATATTCACTGGCTGTGATGGTTGAAAGTAATATTTAACAATATAATAACTGTAAACATTTGAAATACATTTTTGAATACTTTTACATTAAGCATAGATTGAAAGTTGCCCAAATGACTTGAAGTTAGTCAGTAAACTTTCCCAGTTTGACATAATTTAAAATGCATTAGCTGGAAAAAGACTTACAGTTAAACAACATCTACATCTACCTACCGAAATCTACACTTATCACAATGATAGTTTTTTTCAAGTGAAACAATTTTCCTAGGCAAAAACACTAAACTGTAAAAAGTTTTCACCAGTTTCAACTTAAAAACTTAAGTCAGGCAGCTGCCTAAAGTTAAATCAACTTAAAAGTGCAAGTCATTTCAACTAATAAGTTAAATCAACCTAAAAATACAAGTTATTTTAACTCACTTTATTGTAGTGAGTTGAAATGACTTGTAGTTTTAAATTGATTTAACTTAAAATTTTAAGGCAGCTTGCTGAACTGAAGTTTTTTAAGTTGAATCTGTTATAAACTTTTTACGGTGTATATTATTGCATTTTTACCCCTCATGCTTGCTCAAGCATACCAAATTAATTTTTTGAAATGTGAAGGCTTATGGGAATTCCCCCATTGTGGGATCCTTCAAAACACAGCCCATCCAATCATGCAATAACCAGGTTATTTATTTATTTTTATTTAAGTAATAAGTAATTTATAGTGTTCTCACATACCTCTAAAATTCTAAATTTGTATGTATTTTTTATTTTTAGAATACAGTCTGTTGTTGTTGAATTTACTGTTAAAACTTGCAATTTGTTGCAATGTGGGATTCAGCAAATTAAATAAAATTATTTATTATGATTTAGCCATATAACATTTTGACTCGATAAATCTAAATGTAACAAATGACTAAAATCAATTACATTTATGAGAAATATTTTTAAAGTTACCTGAAACACAAACAAGGACTGTGAATTAAAACAATAGTGGATAACATAAGATTTAAAGGCAGCAGACAGGAGCTTAAAAGTTTCACTAGAATGAAAGTTTGTGCCATATAACAGTGAGCTTATACCGGGTTACATTCGTATCAAAGGTCACTGAAAGTTAATTATTATGAAGGACGCTGAGCCCTAAAGGATGGAGCCAAGACTGTCAGACTTGCTGGGTTTTTAAACCTATTGCATAACACATGGGATTCGCTATCAGACGCTTCATTCAGAATGTGTTTTATCCAATTTCATACGGTGTGCTGCTGTGAATGTGCAATGTTTTGGCAGACATGTGACTGTACATAAGTTCATGTGATCTTGTATTTGTGTCCGTGTGTGTGTGTTGAGGGGAAAGGCCCAGAGTGAGGAGCCAGAACAGGAAGTAAGAAACAGACCACACACAGCTGCTACATGGAGAGAGTGGGTGTGAGGAAGTGTGTGGGAGCTTGACATTCACAAAAACACACAATAAGCCATATTCAGTAAGGGAGCGAGACAGAGAAAAAGAAACTGATTGCACTGTATTGATATGGGAGAAGCAGACTGAATGAAACGTCTTGAATATGACATCCTTAATTCTAAGTTTATCACAAATGCTCACTGAATATTCATTCCTTTCATTTTAGACATCCGGCAGCATTAGTCACATTAGCAGGTGACGGTTAATGTCAGTTAGAGGATCGGACATTGGCATCATGTGTGGCAGGTGGGAGAGGTGTCCAGCAGGCCCAAGCGGGCACGATCGGAGCATGGTGGGCAGTGCCAGGTCCGTCTGTGGTGCTTTCCGCCTGAGCAGGTGAGGAGAATAGAGCTGTGGGAGAGCAGTGCAGAGCAACTGCAGCATTAACCTAATTACAGGCTGGCCCTGCTAAATAAACACTTATTAAATTTGCATGCTCAAATACACTTCTGGACAGAGCAGGTCACAGTGCATGCAGCCTTTTGCTGGCACCCAGAAGTCCACACTTGGTTAAAGAATATTCAGTAGTTCCTAAAAGCACATGATGGAATGACCCTGTGTAAAATAAAATAAAGTAAAATGTAAATAAAAAAAAATAATAATAAAATACATACATACTTACATACATATAAATATAACGTGTAAAATAGCATTCGTTCAGGGCAACATTTCCTTGATGGCCTGAAATGCTTGGGTGGGATCCAGCATCCCCCTGTTAAAATAAAATAAAATAAAATAAAATAAATAAAAATGAAAGTGTTTGAATAGGATCTAGCATCCCCATGACCCTGCATACACTAAAAGTGGTTTGAAAATAAAATAAAATTATGTGTTTGAATAGGATCCAGCATCCCTGTGACCCTGCATATAGGAAAATAATTTTATTTGGAAATAAATAAATAAATAAATAAATAATAATAAAATAAAATAAAATAAAATAAAAATGAATGTGTTTGAATAGAATCTAGCATCCCCATGACCCTGCATACAAGAAAAGTGGTTCGAAAATAAAATAAAATAAAATAAAATAAAATAAAATAAAATAAAAATGTGTTTCAGTAGGATCCAGCATCCCTGTGACCCTGCATATAAGAAAATAATTTTAATTGAAAATAATAAAATAAAATAATAAAATAAAATAAAAGTGAATGTGTTTGAATAGGATTCAGTATCCCCTTGAACTTGCATACAGGAAAAATGGTTTGAATATAAAATAAAATAATGTGTTTGAATAGGATCCAGCATGCCTGTGAGCCTGCATACAGGAGAATAATTTTAATAGAAAAAAAAAATAATAATAAAATAAAAATGAATGTGTTTGAATAGGATCCAAGAAAAGTGCATAAAAGAAAAATACTAAAAAAAAAAAATAAAAAAAAAATACTAAAATAAAATAATAATGTGTTTGAATAGGATCCAGCATATAGTACCCTGACCCTGCATATAGGAAAAAGGGGCACTGAAAATAATAAAATAAAATGTGTTGAGAAGGTATATAATAATAATAATAATAATAATAATAATAATATATATATATATATATATATATATATCTTTTTTTTTGAATGAATGAATGAATGTGGGATCAAGGGGAAGTGGAATCCTTATACAAGTTATTTAACTGTACACCAACCTATTTCATGTTCAGCCACCACAGAACCACTCTCTGACCAAAACCTCCAGCTCTCATTTAGTTGGTTAACTGCATGATTAACAGTTTGTACCTATGGTCAGGGTTTGTCTGGTTTAGTTGGACCTTGTTAGCCTCTGCTGGTAGATGCTGTAACTACATCAACTGCTTCAGCAAAGCATATTTCTCCATTGACGGCCAGTCAAAATCACCCATGCTCTGACTTCAAGCACTAACCATACAAAGCGGTAAAGAACTGTTGGTTTCTGGCTATGATTATGGTGCTTGATTATTATCAATTCAAACACTTCAGTGCCATATTAATTAGCAGTCTTGAAAAGACTAAGAGGGTATTAACCACTGAATAAAATTATGACGATGATGGTTTTTTAATATTAGAATGAGAGCTACAATAATAATCAATAACAATAACGGATGGTTATTATGCAGTACTTTGGCCGAAAGCAACAGTTTAACGTTAAAATGCCTTAATAATTAATGGTGTAATGCTAAATTTCACCAAATCTTTTCTGATGAACCCATTAACATCTTGGATGAGAGTGAGTACAGCAAATTTTCCCTTTTGTGTGAACTATTCCTTTAACAGGAGCACTACTGCCACTAGATGCCATTCGCGTCAAGTGCCACTAGGGGTCTCCCTCTCCCCGCTCATTGAGGGCGCATATTTCAAAGATCAGAAATATACTGAAACAATGTAAATTCTTTCACTTAGAATTAATCAAAATCCAACAAAACAAACAAAAAAAATGCAAAGCTAGTAATATGTTTACCTACTAGCAAATATTCTAGCAGTGTTAACAAAACACTGACAAAATACAAACAACATTACAAATTTAAGATCTAAGTATCCTGGGCCGTTTAAAAAGAAAATTGCCGTGTTTTAAAACAAAGAAGTGTTAAAATGTGACCACTTATTATTCTGATGGCAATTATGTTCAGATCCAATGAGATTTGAGCAGATTAGGTTCATATGGAGGCTGGATTAACCTCCACCCGTACGATAATCCGCGTCAGCATATTTCTTTCACACGTAGCTACACAATAGAGTTGTTTCTGAATTCGATTGGCGAATTTCTGTTTGTTTAACAGTTCTCTTCTAGAACTTAGGCACCTTGCAGCTCCCTGTCCAGTCTGCCACGACACTGACAGATTCCAGGGCTGGACCGCCTTTGATAAGCATCCTATGGTATTTTGTTCAAGATGGCGGTGGCGAGCATGGAAAAGGACGCGATAGTAAGTCACAAATACCTTTGAAATCTTACAATGCTTTAGATTTTCATAAAATAGCCGCTGTTGTTAATAAAATCGGTTTGTTTAATAAGAAGCGCAGTGGATATCAGCATGCATCACATGAGACGAGATGACTCGTTCATCTCTCATACCTACAGTTGAAAAAATCATAATGATTTGGTTGAAATATACGTACTGCAGGCGTGAAAGACCGCAGTGGACAGGACATTTTAAGCCTTCTTTTACCTCTGATGTATTTAGTCCACATCCTGTTTGTATATCTGTCTTTAAAGCTGAGTACAGATGTAGAAGGCGTGTCGTTTTATTGTTAAAATCTGTCTGTGCATCTGCATTACTGCGCTTGTGTTTTATTGCTTTTTCAAATCTTCTCTTTCTCACCTCAAGAACACCGAAGATGATCTTCACCTTAATAATTCGTTTGGAGATTCTGGGCTTATCTCCCCTGATAAAGAAGACATCTCTCGTATTCTGGTAGAGTAGATGTTTTAAATAGCATCGTTGTTACCTTATGCTGTAGTTTCTGTTGCACTGATGATTTTTGTCTCCCATCTGATATACCAGACAGTTCCTTTCAGTGGACGGATCAGAGGTGGGATGAGACCTGGGAAGAAAATTATTATATTGGGCATCATTGATCCAGAGCCAGATAGGTATGTTTTCATATCAAAATTGCATTTTTAAGAATGTTCACATTGTATCAGTTGCAAATAGTTACATCAAACAGAAGCTTAAAACCTTGTCAAAACCTTGTAAACTTCCTTAAACAGCATTTTTTTCAGGCATAGCACTATGTTGTGAGAAACAAGCCTCTTGTTTCAGATTGCCCTGGGTTGTAGAACTGCTTGAGATGTCTGCATGGGTGTGTGCACTGCTTAGTGATTATGGGTGTTTATATTAGCTGTTAAGGAAACAAATATCAAAACTGTGAGAGCATTGGGTGTGTCTTGGAAACTTAACATTTCAATATGTTGATTCAATCTTTTGATTCACAGCTAGTTCATGCTCCCCTTATGTTATTCCAGCCTGTATGATTTTCTTCAAATTTATGTGGTAGAGTGAAGTGAAAAACACTGATTATATCTTTATCACGGCACTTGTTAGTAGATATACTAGGCAGCAAGTGAACATTTTGTCCTCAAAGTTGATGTGTTAGAAGCAGGAAAATGAGCAAGAGTAAGAATTTGAGCGAGTTTGACAAGGGCCATATTGTGATGGCTAGATGACTAGGTCAGAGCATCTCCACAACTGCAGCTCTTGTGTCTGCAGTGCTCAGTATCTATCAAAAGTGAAGAGATCCAAAGAAGGAACTGTGGTGAAGTGGCGACAGGGTCATGGGTGCATGCATGTCAGGAGCAAAGGCTGGCCTGTGTGATCCGATCCATCAGACGAGCCACTGTAGCTCAAATTGCTCAAGAAGTTAATGCTGGTTCTGATGGAGAAGTGTCAGAATACACAGTGCATCGCAGTCCAGACAGGGTGCCCATGCTGACCCCTGTCCACCACCAAAAGCGCCAACAGTGGGTACGTGAGCATCAGAACTGGACCACGACGCAATGAAAGAAGGTGGCCTGGTCTGATGAATCATGTTTTCTTTTACGATGATGGCTGGGTACATGTGCGTTGCTTACCTGGGGAACACATGGCACCAGTGTGCACTATGGGAAGAAGGCAAGCGGTCGGAGGCAGTGTGACGATTTGGGCAGTGTTTTGCTGGAAAACCTTGGGTCCTGCCATCCATGTGGATGTTACTTTGACACGTACCACCTACCTAAACATTGTTGCAGACCATGTACACCTGTTCATGGAGACAATATTCCCTGATGGCTGTGGCGTCTTTTAGCAGGATAATGTGCTCTGCCACAAAGCAAAAATGGTTCAGGAATGGTTTGAGGAGCAGAAAAATGAGTTTGAGGTGTTGACTAAACCTCCAAATTCCCCAGATCTTAACCCAATCGAGCATCTGTGGGATGTGCTGAACAAATCCTTTCAGGATTCTTTAAATAGAAAATTCAATTTTTTTAACGTTATAAATTTCTTTACTATCACTTGATTAATGTCATTCATTTGTACTGAATAATGTTTAATTAATTTCAAACAGTAGTGTATTTGATTATTCTTTTTTTAAAACTAGTTTTAAAGTTTTTTTGATGCAATTTCCATTTATGCATTTGGTAGACACTTATCCAAAATGACTTGGATTGCGTTAGGGATATACATTTTGACTTTTTTGTTCCCTGGGAATCATTTAGGCAATAAAACTCAATGAGTTGAATCTGCTGTTTTTTTTGTTTGTTTGTTTGTTTTTGGTTTTTTGGGGAGTATAATAATGGTTCCTGGCTGGATTTGTGTAATTAGCGTTGTAGTCTTTAAATTGTAATCATGCAGCGTTTTAAGAATGCACATTCTAGTCCTGATATATCAATGGTTAAGTGGTACTAATGTGTCATTTCAGCTCAGGAATTCTTCCTTTCTAAACAGACTGCTGATCCATTAGGAATGCACTGTGATGCTCATTCAGTGTTAGGACGGATGCCAATGCAGGCCTAAATTACTATGAATTCATATCAAACAGATGCATGCTATTTCTCTGTAAAGTATTGGCACACTGTTTGTAATGCTGCTTCATGCAACGCTTGTCATATTTTTATTAACACTAATGGCTAGTCATACAAAACATATTGGTACAGATGAATAAATCTTTAAAAAAAAGAAAACCAAGCACTTTAGGCAGTTTGTTGCACCAGCAACTGGCTGTTTACATGCTTCTTGTTTGTTTTCTGCACAGCTTTGACATCAGTTTGAGTTGTGGCCACAATGAGGAGAAGGACGATGAAGAGCTCACTGATGTGGCCCTTAAACTCAGCGCACGATTCACCGAAAGGCAGTTCCTGAGGAATGCACGGATTTCTGGGAAATGGAGTGAGGAAGAGGCACCCATAGCTTACTTCCCCTTCATCCCAGACCAGCCTTTTAGGGTAATGAGCTGAAACGCTGACATCTACATGCTCTCTAATCTGAGATCTCTAATCTGCACAAAGCATGAGTCCAGGGTTGTGTGCAAAACTGATGGCCTCATTGCTTAGTCAGACTTAACAGACACCGCTGTTTTATGTAGGGATCTCTTCAGACAGGAAGGAAATACCCAGATAATTTGATGCCTAAAGCAGTGGCATCTAGTGGAATTCTGAAATAAAGTGGCATACCTCCTTTTTCCTGTGTTTTCAGGGTTAAAGGCTGCTTATTTTACACTATGAACCAAAACTATTAGAACCAAAATAGAAGTCTGTGCTAAGACTTTACTATCACTTTTTATCAATTTAACGCATCCTTGCTGAATAAAAGTATTAATTTATTTCAGAGAAAGGAAAAAAATGTACTGACTCCAAACTTTGAATGGTAGTGTATATTTGTACAAAAGATTACTATTTTAAACAAATGCTGTCCTTTTTAACAGTTTATTCATCAAAAAATCCTTTACAAAGTATCACAGTTTCCAAAAAAGTTATTCCAGTTTTCCAACTTTTATTCACAGGGGATACATTAAATTGATTTTTAATGACAGTAAATTACAAATGATCTTAATTTTAAATGCTTTTTTTTAAACTTTCTGTTAATCAAATAATTTTGCAAATATAAGTTTATTATTATTATTATTATTATTATTATTATTATTATTACATAAAATAAATATTAAACTGTTAAAAAAAAACATTGATAATAAAATGAAATGTTTCTAATACACCAAATCAGTCGCCATATTAAAATGATTGAGAATTCAGCTTTGCCATCACAGAAGTAAATTATCTTTTATAATATAGTAAAACACAAAATAGTTAGAATAACGTTATAGTATTATAATAATATTAGAGTTTTATTGTATTTTGATCAAATAAATGCAACTTTGGTGAGCACTTATTTTAAAAACCTTGATCTTTTCTTTTACCAATGCCAAAGTTTTCAACAGTATTATGTGTGTGTATTTATATTTTTAATTTTTATATTTTTATATATATATATATATATATATATATATATATATATATATATATATATATATATATACACACACGTGTATGTTTTTTTTCAGAAAGTATGACTGCTTTTCCATGTTAGTTTATTCCTTTATAATAGCCAATTACAGAATTGTTCCGTATGGAAGAGAGTTGTACGACCAAAGTGGATGAAGATGCTTGAAGATAATGAGTGCTTATTGTTTGTAATTGGGGTTAAAGGCAAACCAAAAAAATGGGTTACTGTTTCCAAACGCTAAGCTGAGATAAGCAGTCATGCAAAACAAGACAAGCACTTCCTTTCAGCACACTGTCCACAGTGTTTGTCAGTGACTGACAAAGGATTCTTTTGATTTGATCTCATTTTGCTCTTTCTCTCCCCTCCTTTCCCTATTTATACAGATTGAGATCCATTGTGAGCACCAGCGTTTTAGGATCTTTGTGGATGGACACCAGCTGTTTGACTTTTATCACAAAGTAAAGTCTTTGCCGGCCATTAATATGATCCGGATAGTTGGGAGTCTTCAGATCACCAAGCTGGGCTAACCAAGCACACCTGAGCACGCGCCAGAAAGGACTTCTCACAGGTGACCGTCTACACCTGTGCGTTTGCCGCAGCTCACACAACAAAGACATCAACAACATCTGCATTTTCACTTCTCTTTTGCCCTCTAACCTCACATTGTAATGATTTCTGAGTATTGTGTCATAACAGGTTGGTGAATGGTTGCAATATCAGATGTGTGTTTTCCAGTATCTGCTTCACATTGTAGCTTATCTATTTAGCTTCAGTAATTTTTCAGGGATCGCACACTTTGATATGCACTCTGTGGCAGTAACATACGCCACTGGGATTTAGCTGCTCTTCATAGACACTGCCAATGTACTTGTGCTTGTAGTCTAGCAGTGTAGTTTCAAAATGATCCAAAACTCAGGAAATCAGATAAAGTTGATTTTACTTCATTTCATTCTGATGATAAATTTGCTTTAAATTAATATTAAATGGCTTTGGCTGCTAGAACGTAGGATTTGCAGTTCCACCTGGGTTTGATTTGCGTTATGTAACCTTAATAATTAACATTTTGGAAGGAAGATGTTATTTTGTCTCCAACTGTATCTCCCTTCCTGTATCTGTTTATTGCAACTATTCATTTTTGGGAAATATATAATGTGTTACACTGAAATATTGTAGAATGTCACAGGATTATTTAACTTGAGTTAGAGGAAGTTTTTATTTTTGGAAATTTGATCATCCAGTCATTTTTCTCAAAACCAGCACAGTATTTAAGTACAATAGTATAATGTTAAATCCTTGGCAACCAAACAAATTATTGCTTTCAGACACAGATGGTTAATTACATTACATAGTTTTTTTTTTTTGTGAGGAATGACTTCAGTGCAGCGATTTAGCAAAAAATAACTCCGCTTATCTGTTTACGCTTTATTATAAGCACCTCGTTAAAGTTGAAGGAGCAGATATAACAAGGCTGAATTGTTTCTTGAATGTACCGTCATCCACTGATAGGCTTTGTTATAGCATAGCTGTGGGTGTAAAGTGAGCGTCTTAAGTCTTCAAAAAAAAAAAGCTATTGTTCTCTCCTCTTCTGTACTCCTTATGTCACTCCTTTTAATATAAACACATAGCCTGTATCCCAATATGCATACTATCCATCCTAAATTTTATGTGATAGTAGTCATTTTCAGTACTGTTTAGGGCAGATAGGGTGGATAGTATACACATTGGGACGCAGAGATAGTGAATAGTCGGCATATTTCCTGTAATCAGCAGTGCTGTTTGATCAGAACCTCTGCCCTATACACCCACAATGCTGTCCACTTGGTTGTCTTCTCCTCAGCTTCCACATATAGGATTGTATAGGTATAATAGCAGTGATTAGTATTGCTACTTATTATATTACAATATCCAAAAAACACTTTGATTTGCATGATATGCATATATACACTACTGTTAAAAAGTTTGGGGTCAGTAAGATTTAAAAAAAAAAAAAAAAAAACGTTTTTGAAAAGTCTCTTAAAGGGGAAGTTCACCCAAAAATTAAGATTATGTCATTAATTACTCATTCTCACGTCGTTCCAAACCCATAACACCTTCGTTCATCTTCAGAACGCAAATTAAGATTGAAATAGTCCTTAAACTACATATAAGGAATACTTTTTTTGTGTGCAAAGAAAACAAAAATATTTACGTTATTCAACAATTTCTTCTCTCCCGGGACAGTCCGTCGCCATTATTGAGAGTACCACGACACAGCTCCATGTTTACGAGCAGAGGAATGCAAACGCATGTGTCGTCATACAATAATGGTGGCGGACTGAGAGAAGAAATCGTTGAATAAAGTTATTTTTGTTTTCTTTGCTCACAAGAAGTATTCTTGTAGCTTTATAACATTAAGGTTGAACCATGGACTATTTTAACAATGTCCTTACTACCTTGCTGGGGCTTGAACGTGTCAGTTGCGTTGTTGTCTATGCAGGATCAAACAGCTCTTATATTTCATCAAAAATATCTTACGGGGGTCTTACGGGTTTGGAACAACATGAGAGAGTAATTAATGACAGAATTTTCATTTTTGCGTGAACTGTCCCTTTCAGCTCACCAAGACTGCATTTACTTGATGGTAATTGCAGCAGAAATGGCAATGTTGTTTAAAAAAAAAAAAAACTTTTCCATTTAATTTTATTTAAAATGTAGTTTATTCGTGTGATGGCAAAGCTAAATTTTCACTCCGGTCTCTAGTGTCTCATGATCCTTCAGAAATCATTCAGATACGCTGATGTGGTTCTCAAGAAACATTTATTATCAGTGCGCTGCTTAACATTTTTTGTGGAAACTGATATTATGATATTAAGTTGTATTAATTTCTTAATTAATCATTTCTTACTGACCCCAAACTAAAAGTGTCATCAGTGCTTCTCATTAGTCAGTATTATATTCAGTATTACGGTCACTATTGTAATATTTTCTAATATTGTACTCCGTCTGTCTTGGAGCACATGATAATAGAGGCAGTTACGAATGAAGTTGAAGGGCTGCTGTTTTGCCTTGACTGAATTTCATGTGATGGAATAATGCTATTATATGCCAGACAGTACTTAACACCAGCCAGTAACATTTGCCCACATCAGCATTTGGTCAACATTGAAGTCAGAATATTTATTGAAGTCAAGAGTGCAATAGTGCAAGAGTGCAACTTGTATTAAAGTTCCTTAATCCACTGAGAAGGTACTCCTGGGCCCTCATTTATCAATGGTGCATACACACAGATGAGTGCGTAAGAACAGTTTCACGCAAAACCAACTTGTACTTCTATGTAGGAATGTGTGTAAATATAAGGACAAAATATAGAACCTTTTCTATGCACTGTTGATAAATGAGGCCCCTGGTACTAAATAAAGTATTGTACATTTAATGTGAAGTAGGTCATTTTTACACTTGGCTGATTTTCTCTGCAATTGTTTGTGTCTCAAACTCATGCAGAGTTTGTTTAATTGAGAATCGGTACGGCAGCACAAGCAATATAGTCCTTGACCACACATCCATCTGACATGTTGTGGCAAACGCACTTTGATATGACATATTTAGCAACTGAAACATGGTCACCTAGACCAATATGTTACACTTAACAGTATTGCTATTTAACTGCTAAATCTGTGAGTTGTGAGCTTCATTCTGTCTGGTGGTGTTTTAACGTTTAAATGTTGACCATTCTGAGCATTATTTAGTCTCTGAACAATGAGTGTGTGAAGTTACACCTGGATAATTTAAAAATGGGGAGGGAGAATCTGTATTTCCAAAAATAACAGGTGTAAGGAGAGAATGTCAATAGTGCTGACTGCGCTTTAAGAAACCTTAGTACACTAGTAGATTTTGTTAATGTATTTGGCAGACGCTGTTATCCAAAGTGACTTACAGTTCATTTAAGATGTAACAAACGATGCATTTCTCCCTATGATCCTATGAATATTCCTGATTACTGACACCAGTTCTAATGCTTCCATCTTTATTGTGTTGAATCTCAAAATTAAAAATTTTTCAGACTGGTTCGCATTTATGAGGGTTGAAAATGAATGTCCTGGTTGTAAACTATTGTTATAAGAAGCCTTCGAACTTTGGATGTACATATACTAAACAGGGCCTCTGTATGCTTCATTTTTTTTTTTTTTTTTTTTTTAATATATATATATTTTTTGCTACTGCAATAATGTCTCGACACTAAAGAGAGTGTTTGTTTGGTGTATGTGATACATTTAGTCTGAATGTTCACTGGTTACCAGTTCATCAATATTTTAGTTGATTTCTTTAGACTCTAGGTAGCATGGTACGTTTCTTTTTCCTCTTTTGGAGTTTCAGAACTTTGCTTAATTTTTAGAGATTTAATATGTCAGTTCTGTATTTCTAAAGTGGCCCATTACTAGTTAGTTTGTGAATTAGGTTGTGATGTTGGATGTAGTTGCACAATCATTTTCATGAATTAAAACCTGGTTGGTTCGGTGTGCTTTCAAAACTTGGTATTTATCAGAAATGTGCCTACTGAAATACAGCGTTGGTGTTTGGGATCTAAAATTGTATTATTACTAATGATTTACACCAACAGACTTGCATTTTAAGTTGCACTTTTCAAAGATTATTATTTTTTTTTGTTTTTTTTTTTGTTTGTAATGCACTTCATGTGTGGTTGAAGCAAGTGCTGCTATTGAAACTTATTAATAAAATCAAACAATAAATTCATAATTTATTCCAGAATATCTTGTAAAATATTTCAATATGGTACAGCTAAAAGGTAGCATTTGGGTAAAAAAAATGTATGTGTGAATAAAAATGTGCATTACAAGTTTTTTGTTTTTTTTTCTTCCCTATATGATTAATTTTGTTTTGACATTAGTCGTCTGGATAAACATAAACAAGTTCATGTGAATGCATTGTGTTTTGGTTTTCAAGGCGAGGTTTGGTTATTTCGTGAATTATTTTGTAACCTCCATGAGTTTCGGTGCTTTTCTAATGGATTTGCAAACCAATAAATTAGTCCTTACAGACTGTGAAGTCATTCAATGTGTCTTGTGTAAGCATTTAACATAAGTTTCACCTGACCTTTAAACCCGCTTGGCGGTTTCCCATTTCAAACAAAACGCATGACGGTAAACAGCGTCAAATTCTGTAAATACTGTATTTTGCAAGAATAACGTGCCCTCTACTGGTTGGTCTCTCTTATTGAAAATAAAATCGACTATTATAAGTATAACATGTTTTGAAGCCATTATTAACATTACTCTCAGATTAGCCCTTATGTATTTCTGGCAATACAATAACAGAAAAGGCAGTGTATTTTGCACAATATGACCAATAGAGGGAGCTATACGCGCAAAAACGTACCATACATTGTTGCCATGTATTGTTTGCTTTGTAATTCTTGTGTTAAACCAGGTCTAATCAAAGTATTAAAAAGGGAGAAAGGATTAACTCATTCATGTGGTTCAATGCTAATAAATGATGATAAATTCCCTTCTGATGTGGATTATAAAATCCAACAAAAGACGCCTTATTAGTACGCAAAGCGGTTGTCAAATAATAACAGAAAGGGGACTTTTAACACCGTATCTGGCATCCTGAATACGCCGTGACGTAACCGTTGACAGCCAACCAGCGCGACTTCAGCGTTGCAGTGTTACCGTTGACCCCGCACAACCATGGCGCTGCTCTGCAGATCCACAGGGTTACTTCTGAAGCATAGTAAACTGCTGCCTTCTGCATTAGCAGCAACAAGGCAATACAGTTCAGGTAACAGAAATTATGTCTCCGTAAAATTAATGGCTTTATTTTCAATGTCACACTGGAGTTGGAAACATGCGTCATTTACCTGCGCTGGTTCTGTGACTGCTGAAAGTGTTGTACTAGTAACGTTACCTGCAGCTTGTGTGATTGTTTACAGTTGTTTACAGTTGAAACACATTTAATGTTTGTAATGCACTTCATGTGTGGTTGAAGCAAGTGCTGCTATTGAAACTTATTAATAAAATCAAACAATAAATTCATAATTCATTCCAGAATATCTTGTAAAATATTTCAATATGGTACAACTAAAAGGTAGCATTTGGGTAAAAAAAAAATGTATGTGTGAATAAAAATGTGCATTACAAGTTTTTTTTTTTCTTCCCTATATGATTAATTTTGTTTTGACATTTGTCGTCTGGATAAACATAAACAAGTTCATGTAAATGCATTGTGTTTTGGTTTTCAAGGCGAGATTTGTCTCCGTAAACACATTTAAGAATAAAGTAATCATATAGATAATGCGAATAGTAGAGATATCTCCAAAATAAAAAGCCATGACAGCTTGTGAACTCTGAAGTGATATTAATACATGCTAAATCACTCCATTGGGAGTTAATTTGACCCTCACCTTCTCTCTTGCAGGTGGCCAGTATCAGTACATAGTGGTTGACAAAAAGGGTGAACAGAAGAATGTTGGTTTCATCCAATTGAACCGTCCAAAGGCTCTGAATGCTCTTTGTGATGGGCTTATGTTGGAGGTGGGCGAAGCCCTTGATACATTCGAGGCTGACAGCGAAGTGGGAGCAATTGTCATCACAGGAAGCGAAAAAGCCTTTGCAGGTGTGAAACTAAAAATGTGTGTTATAATTCAATTGGTGATTGTGTTTTACTGACACTTTCATTTTAATAGCTGGAGCTGATATTAAAGAGATGCAGAATCGGACCTTTCAAGAATGCTATGGTGGGAACTTCTTGGCACATTGGAATAGGGTCTCAACAGTCAAAAAGCCTGTTATTGCTGCTGTCAATGGGTTTGCGGTAGGTAAACGTTTTAAATGCATTCCATTGGAAGACTGTTTAAACCTTCATTCTCATTTAAGCATAAATGATACATTTATCATCCTGTCCAGCTTGGTGGAGGATGTGAGTTTGCTATGATGTGTGACATAATATACGCTGGGGAGAAAGCACAGTTTGGACAGCCAGAAATCCTCCTTGGAACTATTCCTGGTACGATGACACATCTGTTTTTGGTTATGTTTGTTAATTGTTTAAGAATAATTATAAATGAGTGTAGTTAAAAAAAAAAATAAGGCAGCTGAAGTGAGACAATTTCTCTGGCTCCAGGTGCTGGTGGCACTCAGAGGCTTACAAGAGCAGTGGGAAAATCCCTTGCGATGGAGATGGTTCTCACAGGAGACCGAATCTCAGCTCAGGAGGCGAAACAGTCTGGTTTGTCTTTCAAACTTTAGTTTGCCCTACAGCTTCTTTCTCCTTCTCTCAATTTAAGAAGTGGACAAATGTATTTGTCTTTGTAGGTCTGGTAAGTAAAGTGTTTCCTGCGGATCAGCTGGTTTCAGAAGCGATCAAATGTGGAGAGAAAATAGCTGGCAATTCCAAACTTGTCTCAGCCATGGCAAAGGAAGCTGTTAATGCAGGTAAGAGATACTTTTATTGTTAAAATATATATTGTCTTCATGTATTATGAATGAGGCTCACTGACTTGTATTAGGTTCATGCATCCAAATCAGATCTGATAAACACATATGTGACCCTGGATAAGTAGCACGGGTATATCTGTAGCAATTATTGATTTTACTTTTATGCCAAAAATCATTAGGATGTTGAGTAAAGTGGTCCATGAAGATATTTTGTAAACTTCCTACCGTTAATATATCAAGACTTATTTTTTGATTATTAATATGCATTGCTAAGAACTTCATTTGGACAACTTTAAAGGTGATTTTCTCAATATTTAGATTTTTTTGCACCATCAGATTCTAGATTTTCAAATAGTTGTATCTCGCCAAATATTGTCTTATCCTAACAAACCATACGCCAGTGGACCTGTTTATTCAGCTTTTAGATGATGCATAAATCTAAATTAAAAAAAGACCCTTATGACTGATTTTGTGGTCCAGGGTCACACATAGCTGTGCAGCCGTTTAGAAACTGACAGTTTGATTTGACCTTTAATTACAGCATTTGAACTGACTTTAGCTGAGGGCAATCGACTTGAGAAAAGATTGTTCCATGCAACCTTTGCGACGGTGCGTCACTTTTCTTCTATATATTCATTTCCTTTTTTGATGAAAAAAAGGAATCATTCTTGAACTTGCCGTGCTCTAATTTTCAGGAGGACAGAAAGGAGGGCATGACTGCTTTTGTCGAGAAGAGAAAGGCTGCTTTTCAGGACAAGTAAAATTCCAGCGGAAAATATGGTGATTTTTAAACCATGATGATTAGTTTGTGATCAAATGCTGATATTAAATTACTCTACTTTGCCTTAATTTTCTTATAAAGTGTTTATGAAAACAATATCAAGATCTATACCTTTGGATTGACAGACTTAAATGTAGTTCAGTGAGTTCACAATATTGTCCGGGTATTGTTGATGATCTGATATTATCACCTCTTTGCTGAAACACCATAAATAGAGGCATTCACTATAGTAACGGTGTAATTTAAATACTCAATCATCCTTTGTAATAATATACACTTTAGCAGCCGAGAGAGAGAAAAAGGCATTGTCATAACCTTTCTAAACTGTTTGTAATTACTGTACAACGCTGTTGATGATTTTGCAAAATCCCTTTGTTTTAATAAGTTGATTTGGCTATTATTTGACTGTCATTCATTGGGAAAAGACCTTGCAATTTCACTTTGTGTACTCTAGGTGGTGCTGTGGGTGTATTTTCTGTCACTCGTTCAGCTTATCCATTGAGGTAATAAACTCGTTGTAGTAGCATTTTTGTAGTGATATTTTCTTTAAATGATATATCTGCTTTTTATAAAAACCATTTAAGTGTAATGTAATATTATTAAGTGTTTTAATTCGATATAGTGCAAAATATAGTTTTGGGGGACTCCGAAGGAGAGAAGTAGAGTTATAAAAACAGCGCAATGGGCTTCGTGCGGCATAGTGAAGTTTGTTTATTAACCAACTACAGGATCAAAATATCATTGAAAAACTTTTTTTTGTAAAAAATCATCTAATCTTCTTTCTAGAAACCAGGTCATCACAGACGTTTTTTTAAACATATCACTCCTGTGTATTGAAAAGATGATTTATATACAAACATTTTCAGCTTGTTTTAAATGTTACTTTAATAACTTGCTTTTTGTGTTCGTTTTTCGGTAACTTGAATGCAAGTTCATTTATGAAATGTCGCGGCTTTTTAAACTAAACCGCACAAATTGTCTAGTTAATGACGAATAACTAATGTCGCTTAATCATAATTTTCATCATTTGTCGGGTTAAAGATCACCAGAGAACTTACAAGCCACTTTTACGCATTAAACGCCGACATTTTATGTGAAATAAAGCGTCCAGAAGGACCACAGCAAATGTAATTAAAGGAAGAGGCTATTCATCTCAATTGCACATCAACTGAGAGCGTTTTCTCACTCGAAAATCTCGGCTTTTTTTCGCACGGCGTCTTTCCAAGCACTCTCAAAAGTCCATAGCCTAATTGATTTTAATTTTCATTCAATATTCCCTCAGAGTCCAGCTTTCTTCTCAGCCCCTGGAACAAAACTTTTAAAAGAAGGAGAAAAAACTTTCTCTCCACACACCGCAACAGCACAAAGGTCCCCTTAAAGACAGCAAAAGAGAGGTTCCACTTTGAAGTCTATCCCCTGCTAACGAAAGGTCAAAATAATAAATGTAGACCGAATTGAGGCGCTCAGCGCAGACAAAAGGGGCAAAACGTTACATTTTGGCAGAGGCAGCTCCTCATAGCGTGATAAACTCATTTAAAAAAGCAGAACCAAAGAGGGAGCAGCATGGTTCCTCCGTAAAAGAAAAGAGCTTTGAACTGATCAGACAGTCTTGGCTCCTCCGAATGTCTTTTCTTCCATCAGTCTTCCATCTTTCCACTTTCACTCTACATTTCGCAGCTGCAAAGCCTCCACACACCTCTTTTGGAGCAAATTTCCCTGAATTACAACCACATCACCAGCAGTTCCTCTTCATCAGTAGCAGCTGCACGTCTAGGTGTCGTTCTTCATCTAGACGCGAGTCTAACTTCAGTTAGCTTTCTAATTTCTTTTTTTTCCAAATAAAGGTCCCAACTAGATAGGACATAATCCTTAATTTTCTTAATTACAATACAATTTGTTTAGATATTTAATGTAAAATTTCACGCACAGAAGGCCTGTGCGCCGTCACATCAGTGTATTGTAATTTCAGTCACACTGCAGCTGAATCAGCGGATCTTTCGTCAACATTTTAGACTACTTAAGTTTTATATCAAGTTGGCCAAAATGACTATAATGCTTGGTTATCAGAGACTCAAAGTCATGCATTTTAAAAACACCTGTTGGTTTAATCTGCTATGCTTTATTTTAAGATCTATACGGATGTTACAAATAAACTCTAGCACTGCCTCTGATGTTATTTATTTTAATGGGTAGTAGTTTGCTCATTAATCATATGTTATTGAAATGCTTAAAAAAACACATTAGAAAAATGTGTCGGTCGATATACCAAGTTTTATCGACCGATCGAGTGGATGTTTATGGTTAAATCTCACGCAAAGGCTATTTTTGTTCGCGAGTGTACATTTAGCGCTTGGTGATAACTTGTCATTTTTAATTTTGCATTCTGGTTATCTGAAAATATGAGGTTATGACTCAAATAACACAATAAACTCACAAACCTACGAAAATGCAATGCTGAAAACGAATATGCGGAAAGTAACATTAGATCTATATGCATAATCACTCGTGCTTAAATATAAAATAAATAGTTTAAAAAACTAGGGTGCTGTCATCGGTACGCAGTGGTACGCAAGTTACGTAGGCTGTGCGTTAGAAACGTAGCTCTTATTGTGTGCAACCAATTGAAATACATTAAAGAGTCACATGATTCGCCACAAACTCTCTCGTGTTCAGTCACTGCTTTGAAATGGTTATTCTAAAAGGAATCCCATCCATACTTACTCCAGAATTATTGTATGTTTTGGCGCAAATGGGTCATGGAGATGAACTAGGTAAGTCGTTAATGACATTAGACCACGGTGTTCCTTTTTTACGAACAACACGCCAAACATTCTGAAGGCTGACATTCTTGTGTCACGCGTGTGATGGTATATAAACCAATATACCTGTTTGGGTAAATACATTATGTCAGTGGTTTATATAAGGTTAGATACGAGTTTAAAACGTCAGGGATAAATCCTAGTTGGTGTAGGAAAGCAGGAAGTCATGTTGCTTTGGCAGCGATCCTCACCGCGCAACTTGCGCTTTCATTTCGATCATCAAAATGTCACTCAAAAAACTTTGTAGGCTGTCTCTCATAAAAATGTCACATTTTTATTATCTGTAAGCCAAAGCACATATCCGCGTATTTGGCTCCCGCTGATGTTACAAAGCGTCGATTTTCTGTTCGTCTGTAGCTTTGGGTAGATCTGGTTTGTCTTACGAGCACCGACGAAACATCAGTGCAGTACAGTTGAGAAATGAGCTCTATGTGCGGATTGTCATGTATCACTTTTTTTAGTTCTTGCAGACGCAAATTTTCCAACCTCATCTGTTTGTAAATGTGGTCCAGTGGAGATAAGAGCAGATGGTATGTGTCCTACAAGACTCTAAACTTTTACAATGCAGCAGATATTGTTTCTACAGTAAAACTGTTGAAAACTGTTATTAGATGCACTTACATAATATATATAATAAATAAAATTAAAATCCAGAACATTTTCCACATTCCTTGCACTGTTTGAAATTTCACGTTAATTTTTATCGTTTTACGAAAGTAATGAAAACTGATCATTTGTAAATTATGGTTACCATTGTAGTTTCAGAGCCCGAAATAATTCTTAATATGCATTAGTTAAAGAGCCAAATGCATCAAATAGCTTTGCATTTAGTTGTTTAATCAAGTATGTGGTTTTACTGTTTAAGGAGTAGGTATACCAGAACTTCTGAAGGCAATATTGAAGCTTTTTCCACTTGATACATATGATGATTCGGTGGGTGATAACATTTGTACCATTATCTGACATTTAATTTTTTAATGGCTAACCACAAATTTAAGCTCTGTTTGTTCATGTATGTAACTTATCATAATTGTCACTGAATAAGGTCTGATTTGTTAGGCAGCTGTCATGGACCTTGTGCCGAGTGACAAATTAAAGGGGCTGAAAGTGCCGGTATGGGACCAGTACTCTGACCTCCTAAAACAAGCAGGATCAGATGTAAGCTATTATATACATAAAAGGTCATAACTCATATGATGAGAACTATTCATCACTGCTGAAATTATATTTGACCAAACTAGGTTTTCAAAAGGAATACAAATCATTTGTCCAGGACATAAAATATAATTTAAAAAATGTGTGTGTATATATTTTAATCATTGAAATATTTTTAACATATACATTTTTTTAAAAATGTCTTTAAATTTACTATGCTTTTTTTCTTTCAGGGTAGCTTCAAGTTTGTTGAGCGGTTTGCATTTTACGAGCGTGCCAAGAAGGCATTTGCTGTAGTAGCAACTGGGTGAGCATTTTTATTTATGATCTACGATGCGCCTGTTTGACTATTAAAATATTTTATTTATATTTAAGAAAAATAATAATAGATGATCCTTAAATTTGACAGGGAGACTGCACTGTATGGAAATGTCATCATCAAGAAAGGTGTCATTCCGCCTGGTGAACAGTGCTGAAAGAAGGTTTTCAGTGCTGGCATTATTACACCAAATTTCCTATAGATAACATACAAAATAGCTTTATATAAAAAAGATTGTATGTATAATGTGTGTTAATTTAAAGCCATCCTTTATATATTTTGATTACAAAAATTACTCTGTTAATAATTTTTCAACAAGTTCAAATATTTTCTGTACTGTGATGTTGTAAGGCAATTTCTCTAATAAATAGATTAGAGAAAACCATACAATAAAATACAAATTGAAAGTACATTTTAGTTGTATCAACTATATTTTCTTTTATGAAAAAAAATGCTTTGTGAAATAAAAGTCAGCTCTGTTTAACCTTTAAACATTTGATCTTAAAGTTCAAATATACCTGGACAAATTTAGCTTTTCTTGGGCAACAGGTGTAACTCAATCCCCACCTGTAGCGTTTCATTTTGTTGCCCATTGTTTTGTGAATTAACAGCAGTTCTGTGAATGTTCTTGTTAGGACTATGGAAATGTAAAATGTTTGCTTTTCTTATACTTTGCCTTAGTAAATGCTTTCTACTTTTAAAGGATTTTATAATTATTTTATTTACAAAAAAAATCATTTACTTTTTTTAATTTTAAAATGATTAAATAAAAAACAATATGTAATTCATATGGGTTATTAATTGTGGTCACAGTCTTCTCGGTACAGTTGAGTTTGAGACATGCTAAACAGAATACAATACACTGTTCATTTTCTATGTTAGCAATATTTAAAACAAAAATCTGTTAAAACACATTTTATATTAAGATTGAAAAAACAGGGAGTGTTTAATTAAAACTATGCATAGTGAATTAATATCCAGTATTGCAATCCTTTAGACATGACATGACTTATTCTCTCATTGCTTATGATAAAGGTCATCCAGGTCTACCTCTGGCTCAGTGTGTACCCTTTTGGGACGATTGGGGAATATATTCATCGGAGCCTGAGCCTGCTGGTCAGACCGAAGTTCTTTAACATATGCATGGTACAGGTCATCTTTGTCCTCTTCAGGGCTTAAATACATGGGCCTGACATTACCTCCAATTACATCCTTCTCTTCTCTCATTGGCTCTTCAGCTACAACAAACCTGCCGTGGTATAGATGATCTCTGTCTTCTTCTGCTTTGTCATACTTCCGTACCTGATCGCGTCCCAGTGGCTGAAAGTAGTTTTCAGACTGTTTTGCATCAGCTGTATGTATTTTGTCAAAGGGGTGGTAGAGAGCATCTTTATCCTCTTCAGGTCTGTCGTATTTCTGCTGTATTTTTTCTTTTGCCGCTTTCCAAATCATCATCTTGGGATCGATGTCAAAATCTGTAATGTCCATGTCCTGTGGTGGCTCCACCTCCTTCATTCCCAGGATCATCTTCCCATTGGGATGATCAAAACTACAATGGAAAAGAAATATCTTGTTTCAATGATTTGTAAATATTTTTACAAAAGTTATATAGAATTTATAAGTCACCCTGGACCACAAAAGCAGTCGTAAGTAGCACGGTATATTTGTAGCAATAGCCGACAATACATTGTATGGATGAAAATTATTTATTTTTCTTTTATGCCAAAAATCATTAGGATATTAAGTAAAGATCATGTTCCATGAAGCTATTTTGTAAATTTCCTACCATAAATATATCAAAACTTCATTTTTGACTAGTAATATGCATTGCTAAGAACTTCATTTGGACAACTTTTAAGGCAATTTTCTCAATATTTTGATTGACCACAGAATGTTGTCCTATCATAACAAATCGTACATAAATGGCTTATTTATTCAGCTTTCAGATAATGTATAAATCTCAGTTTTTTAAAAAAAAAACTTACCCTTATGACTAGTTTTGTGGTCCAGGGTCACATATATAAACCTACTTAGATCCTTCACAGTGTGCAGAAGGCAGAAAAATACTTACACTATAGTATCCTGAACTGTTTTGACCAACACTTTTTCCTGCAGGACAAATGTAAAAATTACATTTTGAGTTTATACATTTTTACATGTAAAAGCAACAAATCAAACATTAGCATATAGATACATTTTTAAAAATTAAAATCGTTCTAAATAATTAAATTAAAAGTTGAAAGCGTGCTTAATCAGAAATCACAGATTTATATATTAGAATGTTCATTAAAATTCATGTTAAATTCTTTACATCCTTGCTCAAAATGGCAAGGGAGGGTCATGGCAGACCTTGTAAAAACAGTTGTAATTAAAAGCGACTATAGCCATTGTTTATTTTTTTCTTTTGTAACTTAAGATAGTAAAAATATTTTGCTGTAAATTAAGAGTGTCCATATTAGAAGTAAAACATACCCTGGGCCTGTATGGCTTGGCTGAAGTGCTGAACAACAGCACTGATAGGCAGACTAAAACAGAAAACCTTTAATGTGGGAAACAAAACATGAGTTTTGAAGCTCATTCTTTTATCTTAGAGACAAAAACATTCATAAATAACTGTAAAACCATCAAAACTCACCTGATCATAGTGGTTCCTTACAGTGACAATCACAACGAAATGTGAAAATGTTTTACATGCAGCTGATGATAACCGTCTTACTTGTAATAAAGATCAAAGAACGGCAATAAACTGCCTTTGGGCCTGAACTCTGTGCAAGACAATCTGATATAATGTTTTTTTGACCATGTGACTGGTGTGTGTGCACTTTTGTCGTTGATATAATAGTTTTCTCAGACGCTTAATACTTCAATGAAACAAACACTATGCAACTCAGGTAACGCTGCGTTTATAGGTCACTCGATTATAAACATAATTTGGTATTTTTAAATTTAATTTCTACACTTAATGACGAAAACTGATATTATGTAATCTTTATCATGATAAAGGAAGCAAGACACTCCTTATCTTTTAAAATAAGAGTCGAAAGTACACTACAATTGAAAACAGATAATTCGCAGTTATCTGACCTACAGCATATTACGGAGGGTTAATCAAATGTGATGTAATACGCGTAATAAATGTAACGACTGAGGGAACCGGCCTTTGGACTCAGGTACTGCAGATTACGCTTGTTTACAAAAATATGGAAACACATTAAGATAAGTATCGAAAATTTAATAAAGGAAATGTGATTTAATAGTAACACGACCTATTAGATTTGACGTAAAATCTGTACCGTTTTTATCAAACGCGAAAAGCCTAACGTTTTGTTTTTAAAGACGTTAAAGACACACATCCGACAACCAGACGCGAATAAACGCAGAAGGGTCAGGTTTGGGTTGAGGATTAGGGATTAAAGGTTAGTTAGACTTCGGGATTCTGCCAGGGCTCCAACCACCCAAGTGGTGCTCTTTTCCCAAGCATCAAATAAAAACACAACCCTGCAGTCACGGGGTTACACGGCGCACCGCCATAAGATGCACAAGAACTCTTGAAATGATATCTATCGTATCTGTGTAGCCTAGCGTTTGTAGAGGTATGTGAAAACTATAAACTAAATCTGTAACAGGTAACTAAAAGTAACTATTTTTAAAGCACACGCTGTTGAAGATGGACTTCTGTTTATGGAGTGAAATTGCTGATTGCTAATTAGCTAGGAAAAACAAAACAGGAAAAAAGACCTAAAACTCAATGTGAATGTTATGATGAACTGCAAAACAATTCGTATCCAGGTTCAATATATATATATATATATATTTTGCGATGCATTTAATTGTATTTACTGTACAAATTATTATTTTTGCATACTAACATGAAGTATTTTGGTGGCAGGGCAAACAACTAAAAAGCCTCTGAGACTTGGAATTGAGTTGATTCACGTTCCAAAAATTGCTGCGTGCTAGGCCGCACAGCATCGTGTTTGTTCAGAAAGCCCCTTTTGTAAATGCAATTGCTATCCCATGGTGACTAACGGCACCCGTGCAGACGCTCTCATCTCCCACGGAACTGAGTCAAAAATCTGTGCAGCAGCAAACAGCGTCTGACTGTGCGGCATGAGACCGAGGGCAGACGAGTGCTCTGTGATCTAAATGCCAAGTGCTTGGCCTCATTATTGGGCTTATTGCAGGATCAAGAGCGAGATGATGTTTACTCACGGCTCGAGTGCAGACAACTTGAGTCACGGTCTCACTCTCACCTGGAAGGCTGTTTCAAAAGGCTCTCAGCACAGGAAATGTGGCACCTGAGTTCCTCACATGAGGAATTTATTCCAGTCAGTGTATTAACAAAGCCTTCGAGGCATCTCTGTAGCAAACATTCTCCTTTTCTCACCACTGTGACTGCGCATACCTGTAATTAGACAGATTGTGATTTTAATACAGCCGAAGCCTGTGGGGCCCCATATGGCGCTTTGATGCTTGTTTCACAGCCGTAATACTCGAGCGGTTAAAACCGAGAACGATCAAACTTGCTTGGTTAATGAATACAAATTATGGCATTATCTCTGGAGTTACATAGCCTCGTGGACTATGTTATGATGTCTATATGTTGTTCTCGATGAATGAGGATGTGTTTTGTGACAGTGTATATATATACTCCCCTCACAAACCTTGACTAAAGAGAACATGTTTGCTTATTTCGTAACTTTACAAACCACAGGAAAAAGCATAGAAGAAAAATATAAGCGTAACTTAGAGGAACCTGAGAGGACAATGTGTAAATTGACTGAACATCTGTCGTGTCTTTTTTTAAATAAATCAGTTTTTAAAAATTTGAGAAATATTTTGTGTAAAGAAAAACGCTGAAAAACACCACGATGAACCAGGAAAGCTTACGTGAACCTTTCAGTGGAATATATTACAACAACGACCTGATTCTGTAAAAAAAACCCCAGCAGTTTACAATAATTGTTGCCATCAATTTTAAATATGCTATTCAGATGCAATAATACAAAATTAAGTCTTTAGCTTTTGTCATTTCTAGTTAGGTATTTTCACGTTGAGTGTAAATGCTTTTAAATGCAGCTGCTGTGGCTTTTTTTTTTAAGATTATGAGGGTTATTATTTTAAGGTTATGAGGGTTATCAGATATCTTAATGATTACTTAAAAGAAACACCCTTAGAGTTATTACACTGAATCTGTTTATAAGAATAATATTTATTTAGTGTGATCATTCTGAAGCGAGCAACTTAAAAAGGAGGTATTCAGTCTCTTTACACAAATGTGACCCTGGACCACAAAACCAGTCATAAGGGTCATTTTTTTGAAATTGAGATTTATACATCAAGCTGAATAAATAAGCTTTCCATTGATGTATGGTTTATTACGATAGGACAATATTTGGCTGAGATACAACTATTTGAAAATCTGGAATCTGAGGGTGCAAAAAAAAAAAACATCTAAATATTGAGAAAATCGCCTTTAAAGTTGTCCAAATGAAGACCTTAGCAATGCATATTACTAATCAAAAATTAAGTTTTGATATATTTACGGTAGGAAATTTACAAAATATCTTCATGGAACACGGGTCAAAATCGATAATTTTGACCCATACAATGTATTTTTGGCTATTGCTACAAATATACCTGTGCTGCTTATGACTGGTTTTGTGGTTCAGGGTCACATATATTTTTTGTTTGCTTGTTTTGTTTATATGTTTACAATACCTTTGCAACCCAGAAGTCAAATATAATGTGGTGTTATGTTCTTAATTAAAGAGATCATTCATATTCTGCTAATTATAAAGATTGTTTTATTAATTTTAATAATTTTTGATTTTAAAAAGAAAAAATGAATCACAATGTTTCTTAATATAATGGCCCTGTGTTGTCAAAGAGCGTAAATGATCTTGCATTTCAAAATATTTGATTGTCTAATAATAATTTATTGTCTGTTTACTTTCATTCAGTACTAGGGTTCCCGAATTTGCCTTCTGTTCTTGCACACTGACAGTCCACTAATTTATCTTAATAACAGAACAAACTCAGGAACTTATATATTTATAACTTAAAATAACATTGATGCAAAAGGGCATCAATAGTAATTTCTGGTCCTGTCAGAAAAGTGCTACACACGGCTGATGAACAGCCACACCCAGCCAAGCTGGATTTAATTAAATTGACACTGCTGTGCCTTTTCTCTCCATCAGCCGCACAGTTGCTGAGTGACGGACTGTAGGAGCTAATGGCCCACGGCATGGAACTAAATTAAGTGCTACAAAGTATTTATTGGGGCCAGTTATGTGGACCTCGTGCTTGATCGAGCACCTTCTCTTGTTGCCAAGGTAATCAGGGTTTGTATACAGAAACATTTTGGGAGAGAGAAGCTCGAGAGTGCTTGTGTAAAGATCAAAGTAGAGACTTGGTAAACAAAAACTTAAAACCATAATCTGCAGCATCTTATGATCAGTAAAACATGAATGTGCCTCATTAAGACAACAGCTCATCATGCCCACTGAAATTTCATTTCGTTGAAAGTCACAGAACATGTGAAACACACCGCTGACCTTGCGTGGCTTACTGTAAATCCAAGTTTCATACTCAAAAGCTAAAATACTAGATGATCTGGTATACTGTTTAAAAAAAAAAAAGAAGCAAATCTCGCTTTGCCTTTGTTTAGACAGAGCTCTTTAGAAGTGACTAATGCAACAAATTTACTACCAAGAGCGAGCTGATTTATTAATCAGCACAACTGCATGAAACCCTTAACCACAGATGTCAGCAACATCATCGCCGCCATATTTCTATACCCCAAACTCCCACACAAACCATACGCCTTGTGTAGACATGATGAGTTATCAAATCTAAATGAAATATCTTGATTTAACAGCAGCACAGACATGCATTTTTGTCTCATAACTTTCAAGGGCCGACTAGATATGATCTCATTTACTCATAAAATGTAAACCTGGATTTATTTTTCTTGGGCTGGGTCCAAACTCCCACTGTGTATGTTCTTCTTTGAGTCTCTCCAGGAATGTTCCAGAACTCTGCGCTGTTCACTCACTGCGGCTAACGGAGAAACACGAGTTCTGTGTGAAACTCTGCCCACGTTCACTGTCGCCTATAGAGCGTTAACTATACATTTTATATGGCGCACAACACTGTGATTGTTTTTACTATCGTTGTGGATGTTCAAATAAAGCAGAATTCACTGCAATATGGCAATAATAGACCTTTTGTTGCTGTATAGGTGTCAAAGACATATTCAGATTACTGAGAGCTAAACACACTCAGTGTGTTTACAGTTATGGTATTCCTTTTCATAGTCTGTAAACCCTAATTTTAAGCTTGGCTGCCACCAAATATATGCAAAGTCCATTTTTAATTTTCACTAAATCTGTGGACTAAGCATAGTGAAAACAAGCTGATTGATTTATTTGTTCTGGCTCAACATTAGCAGTTGAACAGTATTTGTTTTAGTTGGTCAAAGAGCAGCCTGTGGCATTGGACAAGTATGGCATTGGACAAGTATGTTACCTACATTCCTTCATGGATGTAACCGTAAATTGCTCGCCTCACTTTAGGAGTCGATGTGTCACCCAAATCTGCCTCTGTTCAGCATCTCGCCAATTAATATGGATGGCTATTTTGACACGTCACTGTAAATCTGTGAAACCACAGGTTGTATTGAATTGTCAAAGCCAAATATACTTAGGGTACATTAAGGGCTAAGTGGCAGAAAATGATATTTACTGGTTCATGCTCTCTAGTTCTAAAGGACGAGGTTAATGCCAAATTTGATTGGGTTTGATTATTCAGCACAATTTTCAGTCAGGCGGATGATGGTGCATTTGAACACGTTAACTGATTTACTGCTGATGGTGTTTTTAAGACTTGCAGCGACTGACAAAAGATATTTTCTGCATTTTCATTTCTGACTAGATTATGGATAGCTTTATAAATAACATTTATTTTATCTACTGGTCAGGTCTGATTTTAGACACTTTTTTAATGGGACAATTTGTTTACAGTTCAGGGACGTTTCCTCTGAGCAAGCAAAGGGAGGCAGTGCCTCCTCAAAATACTGGATGAGAAATAAATTTGCAGTACAAAAGTAAAACACAAATATTACCAATTGCATTTTAACAGACCCCCTAAAGCATGCAGTGAGTTTGGTGGGGGGTAATTGAGAATGAATGGAGGAAAGTCAAATGATATGATTGGATATGACTGGTTATGCTTGGCTGTGATTGGTTCATGAAATAAGTCCCGCCTCTTGTTTTTATGCACGTGTAATGTTCACGAATCAGTTTGAATGAACAATATAATGGCGTTAACGGGAAATACGATTTTAAAAGAGTGAGTACACAATTCACAAACTTAGATATAAACACGTTGTTACATCAAAATAAGCCTTAACATCGGATTTAGTTTTTAGTGAGTAATCAGCTTGGTAAATTTAAGGTAAATCTCAGTGTCTGTGACCAGTTTTTACTGAGTTTTAATGACTGGTATTCTGAAAAATTCAAAAATTCAAAAAAGTCAACTATTAAAAAGAATAGCTGAACATAAGTTCACAAATAAAATATATTGTTTAAAATGTTACTGCCCTGAGTAATGTAGAATAAATATAAAATGCTTAAAAACACTAATTTGATGAGATTCATTCTTGGCTTTAATAAACAGAATATTAATTACATTGTTAATGTAAAAATATAAAATTGATTTTTTTTTTCTCCTTTCTCTGATAGTGTAAGTAATGCTTATTTAACCCAAAAATGTGACTGGGGGAAGAATTTACATTTGATTTAAAGAAAGAAAGAAAGAAAAGAAAAGAAAAGAAAAGAAAAGAAAAGAAAAGAAAAGAAAAGGAAAGAAAAGGAAAGAAAAGAAACAACTTTGAGGACTTTGACTCTATAATTCTCAAAATTGTTGTATTACTAAAACAGTTATTATTATTAGAAATTACACATTAGTGTTAGATATTATAAATAAACCACTTTATGTTACAGTGTACTGCATATGTATGTGAATGAATATATAGCTGCAATGAAGTTACATTATAGCTGATTCTTTTTATAATAGTTTTAAAGAAGAATAGTTTTTAATGAAAATGTTCAGTAAAGAAAAAATATAAAATATTCGGGGGAGGGTGGGGGGGGGTGTAATTTTTTGTAGTGGGACTAGTAAAAATGTTTTAGGTTAAGTAAAAAAAAAAACAGGCAGAACATGCTCATTTACTTAAGGAAGGCAGACTAACAAGTAATGTCTCCGATTCTGAAAGGCAAAATAAACAAGTAATAGCTTTGAATAATCAGACATCAGTTACAATCTGAAAATCTTTACAAATCACATTGGCTGGAGGTACACCTTTGCGTTTGTGAAAGGGGAAGTTGTTTGGAAGTCATTCAAAAGTTTTGTGACTGCAAATGAAAAACAGTAGCAGACATGAACACCACTAACTTCCTCCTCCGAACGAAGGATGGCTCCATGTCGTCTACTTCTACTGTATGAAGGTTTTCCTATATTGGATCCATGTGTGTCAGTTTTCCCTCTGAGGCCTGGGAGACTCCACTTTCTAAACATGCTGCCACCCAGAGGACATGTTCATCTACTTGTATTGCAAAAACGGGTGGTAGAATTTGCTCAAAAGTGAAGCACTCCAACCGATGATGAGATATTCATATTGAAACCTGAAGAGAGAAACGGGGAAAAAATGCTTTTCATTTGAACAAAAACTAAACATTTATGCAGATCAAAGTATTGACTGATTGAAAAGACACATCATGAAACTGATATAAAGAAGAACTGTATCCAAAAACAATACCTGTAAAAAAGTTTAGAAATCGTAACAAATATGTCAAAACAGATTTAAAAGTTACATTATTTATTATATACATTTACATATATATATAGAATGATCTTATGAATACACTGAAAAAATAAAGTGTGTAAAACTACAAACTAGCTTTTTTCAAAGGTGGAAAAATTGAGTTCTGTACCTTTTCATAATCAAAATATCATCATTAAATGGATTTAAAAACCATTAAATGAGCTAAATCTGTTTGTTTCATTGTTTGGAAGAGGGACTCAAAAAACCCTTACGTTTATTAGTAAACAATTCATCCAAAACTAAGCATAGCTAATCTTTAGCTTTCATCATTGTAATGGGAAGAACAGTAATTGGCTACTTTGTTTGACCTACTTCAGAGCACAAATATTGTCATTAGTCATAGACCAAATCCTTTAATGACATCCTGTCATTACGCTGAAGCTAATATGCTAATGGTACAAATGAATTATAAAAGAGCAGAGTTGGTTTTCATTAGCGTACGGCTCTCAGTGAATAGCTGGGGCACAATGCTTTAATCTAAACCATGCGTGCTTTCATTTAAACCGTGGAGAAAATGAGTGCCAGCTCAGTTTGGATAAGGCCATTTCTGGTGAATCACAGGCAGGGGATCGCAGTTGGATTTTGATTTCTGTTATGTTAGAGTAATTATCAGAATACTCTGAGCCAGCCTGAGCATTGCGTAAATCACACGGGGTGAAATTTAAACAAATAGCCACGATTAGTGGAAAACTGCTTTGTCACAATCGAGCCGTTGTGATGAATTAGGTGTAGCGTGTTTATACTTACCAAAAACGAACTAAGTGAAGTCGAGCTGCCGATCCGAGTGGAGCGATTCGTTTGGATTCCGGCCTATCTGCGTCTGGTCTGAAAAATGATCACACAGTCCTGTGGAAACATGATGGTTGGTTAAAAAAAAAAAAAAACAGTAGTGATTTTCTCACATAGCCAAAGTCTTTTTCCCCCGATATCTTCACCTGCCGTGTTTGCTCGAGAATAATCACCGTGCCGTGAGAGCGGTGTAAAACTAGTGTTTTAAAATCATGAAAAGGAACAATAAAGAGTAAAGTGACTCGTGAGCTGTCAGCAAATAATGACTGCTGGCAACTAAGCGTGACACACTCACACTTGCACTGGCATAGGTACGGAGTCCAGTGTGTGCCAAGAATAAATTATCTGTCTGTAACTATTTAAAGGCAGTATTATGGTGTGATTTATGCACAGAAAACTGCATTGTGGGCTCGAACATTTTCCAAGTGCTGCAGCTTGCAGCAATTTAAATTATATGGGGGGAAAACCACCAAAACGACTATTTGACTGTGGTCCCATATTGAAATTGATATATTTATATGGATTAATTTGGCTCAAAGGAGTAGTTATACATTTTCGAATCTATTTAGGGACTGCAACGCTCCTTCACGGTAAACATTTCGCAAATTCTTCACATGTGGAGTTCACGGTCTACGGATGGCATAACTGAAACAGAAAAAAAACGCTTTGATTTGTTTCAACAGCATTATTAGGCTTATTCTTCTTTAATTAACACCGCTAATGGCTGAATGTTGCATGAAATACAGCATGCGTGTACATATATCCTAAGGCCCAGATTGTGCTAATGCTTTTTGAACAACCTTCTTTTTCTTCAGCTGAATTGATGTGTAATTTTCTCATCAAAACTACACACACCATGTGATGTAGACTAAATCACATGGCCTATACATAAAAGTGACTTTTTATTTGGATTATTCACACATTTAATAAAAAGAAGGTCGATATGCTGCGTATGATGACTGATAGACTGTCTACAAAGTTACAAATGGGCCCTTGAATAGGTTAATTCAGGATAATTTGGCCATTTTTCCCAGTCATTTCAATGGTAAACAGTGTCCCAGTTTCCCTAAATTCACCCTGTGTTTACTGAATTTTTTAAATTTAAAACATGCAATATGTAAAATCCTAGAAAGGCTGTCAGTCCTGCTTAAAAGAAGCAAACTTAGACTTTTTACTCAGGCCATCCTCAATGTAAATGAGTTTGTTTTTTATTCAGATTTGGAGAAATTTAGCATTACATCACTCTGCATTAAATGGGTGCCATCAAAATGAGAGTTAAAACTAATTTGTTTATTACAAACACACAGCTTCACAAAATTGGTGGACTGGGGCTGTGTGAATTGTAGATTTTTGTGATGTTTTTATCAGCTGTTTGAACTCTCATTCTGACGGCACCCATTCATTGCAAGTCTGTTACCAGTAAGAAACTAACTCATCTACATTTTGGGTGAGTACATTTTCAGCCAATTTTCATTTCTGGGGTAGATATTCTTTAAAAAAAAAAATTCCCACACATTTGTCAAAATTCATGTGAACAGCTCTTAGACCCCTAAAATGAATCAAGTGTGAAAGCACTCTAAAATATGCATTCTCTCAAGTATGTGGCCATAATTGGAGGAGTTGTTTAGCCTCTGTGGTCTCTACCTCAGGTTTCCCATTGTAACAAATACCAAATGTGAGTCTTTTATTTATTTATTTAATGATAGAGTTGACCCCTGTTCCTCAAACTGTTTAGATTGCTTTGAATAATTTCTATCAATAGCATAACAGACCTTGTACTTCTTCTGCTTAACTTGTTGGAATCATTTGTTTTGAAAATATTTTGTAATTATTACTGGCTCATAAGTACATATAAAGGAGACTTTTTCAATGACTAGCAGTGTAGCCACATCGCCATTTTCCATTTCTTCCTCTCATATGTTGCGTTGAAAAATCCGAGTCATTTAGCAAATCAGTTCATCCCAAGCAGTCCTCTCATTTATGTAATATTAAGAAGCCTGATTCATTTACCCGCATGGCTTGTATAAGCGATGATTCAGTGTCAGCGTGCTTGTTTTTCTTCTTGGTTAGGGTGTTGTATTATTTAGTATAAATGTAACTGTTAAAGTTTAACACAGTCAGCCTATTTTAGATTCTTCATTTATTTAAAACCATTTTGTGCCAGAAAAAATACGAGTCTGATTAAATTATAAATGATTGAATTATTTACAGAAAATATTGCCATCTTAAGTAACTTGTGCTTATGAATATACTCTATAGAGAAATGCTGGAAGGTTACAGTCATGGTCATTCACATACTATATGGGTGTAATATTTTCTTTACAGCCAAGTTAAAGAACGCAATGGAAATATGCATGCTTTGTTCTGTGGTAAATTGATAAGTACTGTCTTCAGTGTCAGCCAAGGCCGCAGTATATTTCCACATTTGCTAGGCATGTGTGAGTAATTAGAAATAACTCATTTGGCAGACTGTCTGGTAATAGTGAGGAAATCGGTGTAATGTTTGGCTCACAGACCTCGGGGCCATACAATTATCATTTACAACGTGTTTGTTTTTTTATACACAACTGCCATTTGCTAGATACGCCTCATGTGATGGAAGGCTATCTCAATTCATTGCAACAACACCTTTTAAGCTCTTAATGCTACGGGCCTGTGGAAAAACGAGTTGTGCAATGATTCAGTTTTAACATGGTCTCAATTTAATATATTATGCGTATTATCTCTTCTCAAATTACTACTAATAAATAGAAAATAACAGAAAGCAGAAGTAGAAACTCTTCGTTGTAGTCTATGGCTTTTAACCAAAAGACATTTTGAATTTCTCATATACAGCACCCAACTGGGATGTTGTTAACATGTTAAAAGATATTCTTAGTTTTATTCGTTGCTTCTTATCTTGCCTAATTATCAGTTAACTTTATTATGCATACACCAGAGTCATTATAATTGATGACTCTTCTAGTTTCTTTCACTGTAATCCTCAAATTTAACTTCCACATCCAAAAAAAAAAACGGTTATGGTAGAGGAAAGAACCTTCTCAATTAAGTCAATGAGCAGTAATTAGCATAATTTGAAACCTTTCCAGCATATAATAAATACATATGAGATAGTTTAAACTGCATTTTAAAAGTACAGGAATTACAAGCCATTGACTCAGACCTCCATGGCTGACTGACGACAATATAAAACGTTATTATGATGAATGGGTTGTGGTGTCTCTGCAATAAAGTCACATTTGATTTTAATTCCAAAACATGCAGTGGATGAACTTCACTCGGAAATAAGACAACCCTTCATCCAGCTACCAAAAGATGAGTGTCTAGCTAAGATTAACTGACAACACAGACCAAGACCAAGCAGCAAAATAAAATAAATCAATAACATCTGCCCATGAAAACGGCACTCATGTCATGAATGAAGCTTGAGCAATAGTCTGTTCTAATTGTGTCTGTTCTACTGTTAGTTTCACTTCTGATTTACGCCAGATGCCCTTAGTGTTTAAACATCCCAGCTCGCCATGTCCAACAAATATAAGTCACCTTAAGTCACAAAAACGCAAATTTACCTTTCGAGTGATTCACATGGATCTTTTGATCTCTCTGCTGACAGATTGTGGGATCAGAATGAAACTCTGACGTTAAAGTTAACAACATTTCTCAGTAGCGTGACAGAGTTTTCGAGACGGTCCCACGAACAACCTGCTTTTTCCAGCGACTAGCGGTGTAGCGCGACCAAACGCCACATCGCCATTTTTAAAGCCAGGACTGAGGAAACAGGCAAATCAAATGTGACAACTCGACGGTCGTCTTTTTTGTCAAAACAGGCCTTTTCCATTTCTTCTTCTCATATGTCACGCTGAACCGCCAACGAGTTAATTAGCGAATCGGTTCATCCTAACCGGTCCTCTCATATATGTAGCATTAGGAAGTCGATTCATTCAGTGAATCGACTCAGTCGCACAGTTTACATAAGCGATCAACACATCAAAAATGATTCAGGGTCGCTTTTTTCTTCTTAATTCGGGTGTTGTATTATATACACTACCAATTAAAATTTTTTGAACAGTAAGATTTTTAATTTTTTTTTTAAAAGTCTCTTCTGCTCACCAAGCCTGCATTTATTTGATCAAAAGTACAGCAAAAACAGTAAAATGTGAAATATTTTCATTATTTAAAATAGCTGTTTCTATTTGAATATGTTTTCAAATGTAATTTATTCCTTCAAGAAACATTTTGTATTATTATTATATCAATATTTAAAACAGCAAAGTAGATTTTTTTCAGGATTCTTTGATGAATAGAAAGATCTAAAGATCAGCATTTAAATGAAATAGATTTTTTGTAACATTATACACTATACCATCTTTAAATTGATCAAAAGTGATGATAAAGATAATGATTATAATGTTACAAAGGATTTCTATTTTTTTTTTAAATGCTGTTCTTCAGAACTGTCTCTTCATCAAAGAAATCTGAAAAAAATCTACTCAAATCTACTCGGCATAATATTATTATTATTATTATTAGTAGTAGTAGTAGTAATAATAATAATAATAATAATAATACATTTTCTCTTTTTTGAGCAAATCAGAATACTAGAATGATTTGTGAAGGATCATGTGACTGGAGTAATGATGCTAAAAATTCAGCTTTAAAATCACAGGAATAAATTACATTTTAAAATATATTAAAATAGAAACAATATCAAAGAAACATGAAAAAATTGTACTGTTTTCAACATAATAATAATAATAATTTATTATTAATAATTTATTTATTTATTTTTTTTTGAGCAGCAAATCAGCATATTAGAATGATTTCTAAAGAATCATGTGATTGGAGAATGGATGCTAAAAATTCAGCTTTGAAATCACAGGAATAAATTACATTTTTAAATATATTCAAACAGAAAACAGTTATTTTAAATATAAAAATATTTTAAAATGTTACTGTTTTTGGATCAAATAAATGCAGGCTTGGTGAGCAGAAGAGACTTCTTTAAAAACATTAAAAACCTTACTGTTCAAAAACTTTTGACTGGTATTGCAGTATAAATGTAGGCTACCTGATTAGGTTTCATACTGTCAGCCTTTTTCTTCACCACTAATTGCTTTCGTGCCAGAAAATGGCTCTGATTAAATTATAATATAGTGCCGTTTTCAGTAACTTCGATGTAGTTAACTACTTTTTTTGTTTGTATAGCTAACTTCTTTTTCAAAATATAGCTTGATTATAGGCTGACTACTTGAAATTATGATTAGCTGAATCTTACCAAGACTTAAAGCTTTCCCTAAACTAAAACTCAACAGGTCTTTCACAGACATTCCTTTGCAAAGCAAAGTAATATCCATCCATTTGTGTTCAGAATGGACAGATATCGGTTCAAGCAAGACAACAGGCCCACATATTATTTTGGATCTCATTTGCTTTGAGCTCCACAGGGGCAGTGGGAAAAAAGCGAAAGTGGAGGAGTTGTATTATCAGAGGCCCTAACTCATCTTTAGGGGAGCTCGAATCTGCCCATTGTCTGAGAAGAGGAGCGAGCCCCACACTGTGGCGCCGTGCATTTGAATTGCTGACATGGCAGAAAGCTGTCTGGGTCACAGAGTCACCTGGCACCAGCGGTAATGGCCGGCGAGGCCGGGCGATTGGGGGGGGTGCCGGTTTTGAGGGCGTGCTACGTACAGCCGCTGCCGGGCATCTGGGCCATTATGGCGATGCTGAAATGCTCCCCTTCTCCGTGATGACAGGCCAATCTTCCTCCAACAATACGGTGTAATTTGTGAGGGGACCTCGCTGTGAGAGTGAAGATGGGTAATTAAGGGAAGAGAGGACAGTTGGGGACACACACAAGCCAACAGTGATGACAGCCATCAGCTGACTGCTGTATGGAGCCTTGTTATACGCTCCATCATCATGGAACTAAACGCTCCCTTGACCCGGCGATGAGCTCGGAGCGAAGCTCAGTGGGGCGGGCGGCTGAGAGGGGGGGCGTTCGGAGCCTGTTCTTCTCGGGGGAGAGAGAGGAACCAGAGAGAGCAGCGCGGGGAGCATTGTCCCCCGGCTTTCTCGTACGTGGGAAAAGCCTTGGAGTTGTACGACGGGAAGTTATTATGAGGCCTCGTTCAGACCCCCCTCCATTACTGTTACTGCCCAACAAAGCCAGCTCAGTCCCAGAGCCCAGCACTGACATGTTGTGGCTGAGCTCTCGCCACAGTCCTAACTGCTGAATTAGGAACTTTCATTTGGCTATTAAGTCATGAATGGGATCTTCCCTCTACTGGCTCTTTAAATGTGAGGGCCTTTATGCTTTTCAGGGGAGTTTAGGCCCTATACTTAGGGGAAAATGATTGGCTCTATTGTGGACTGAGATAATCTCTCTTGTCACTTAACAGCTTAGACTGCAGTCAAAGACACGGCACAAAAGTCCTATTTAGTGAAAAGGCCATCTCTAACACTAATACACAGCTTGGTACCCATTTGTGTACTAAATGGACATTAAGCCGCTTAAGAACAGAATACGATATGACTTTAAGCAGTGAGGGAAGTTACTGAGACTGGTCATACTGTTAACGTGTTCATGACTCCCGCTGTAAATCTAATATACACTTGCATTTACTCATTTATTCAAAGCAATTTATTACGAGAACCAACAATATTTGCAGTAAACAATGTGAAGTTTCAGCTAGAAGCTAGATTTGTGGGCAAAAGTTTTTACAAATTTTATTTAGCAAGAATGCATTAAGTTGATCAGAAGTCACAGTAAAGACATTTATAATGCTACAATAGATTTCTTTTTCAAGTAAATGCTGTTCTTTTGAACTTTCTATTCATCAAAGAATCCTGAAAAAAAATATTAAGCAGCACAACGTTTTCAACATTGATAATGAAAAATTATAATGAGAATGAAAAATGTTTCTTGAGCACTAAATCAGCATATTACAATCATTTCTGTGGGATCATGTGACACAAAAACTAGCTGAAAATTCAGATTTGCCATCACAGAAATATATCACATTTTAAAATATATTAACATTGAAAATGGTTATTTTGAATTGTAAAACTATTTCACAATATTACTGTTTTTATAGTATTTGTGATTAAATAAATGCAGTCTTGGTGAGTAAAGACTTCTTAAGAAAAAATCTTACACACCCCAAACATTTGACTGGTAATGTATATATTAAATCATTAATTATTGTATTATATCATTAATTTAATGCTATTTATATTTACTGTTTACATGAATACATACATATAAATGTACATTAAAATCATACACTACCAGTCAAAAGTTTTTGAACAGTAAGGTTTTTAATGTTTTTTTAAAGAATTCTCTTTTGCTCACCAAACCTGTATTTATTTGACCCAAAATAAAGCAGTTATATTGTGAAATATTTTTATTATTTAAAACAACTGCTTTCTATTTGAAAATATTTTAAAATGTAATTTATTCCTGTGATCAAAAATCATTTTAGCATCATTACTCCAGCCTTCAGTGTCACATGATCCTTCAGAAATTATTATAATATGATGATTTGCTGTTCAGGAAACATTTATTATTATCAATATTTAACAGTTAAGTACATATTTTTTCAGGATTTTTTGATGAATAGAAAGATCAGAAAGATTTGCATTTATCTGAAATAAAAAGCTTTTTGTAACATTATATACTATACCATTCAAAAGCTTGAAGTCAGTATGATTTTATAGAAATTAACATTTTTATTTAGCAAGGATGCTTTAAATTTATCAAAGGTGATGATAAAGACTTTATAATGTTACAAAAGATTCTTTTGAACTTTCTATTTATCAAAGAAACCTGAAAAAAAATTACTCAGCTGTTTACAAAATAATAATAATAATAAATGTTTTTTGAGCAGCAAGTCAGAATTTTAGAATGATTTCTGAAGGATCATGTGACTGGAGTAATGATGCTAAAAAATCAGCTTTGAAATCACAGTAATAATGACATTTTGAAATACATTCAAATAGAAAACAGTTGCTTTAAATAAAAAAAAAATGAATATTTGAAAATGCTGTACTTTGGATCAAGTAATAATAATAAATGCAGGCTTGGTGAGCAGAAGAGACTATTTAAAAAAAAAAACATTAAAAATCTTACTGAGCTAAAACTTTTGACTGATAGTGTTAGTGTTTAGTAAAGGCCAATATACATCATTCAGATTGGAGGCCTTTCATCCTCCTTCACTGAGAACAGAGCCTGTTATTCTGATTGTTCTAAACAGCATTCATGGTTAATCACGGTGACCAGAGTTTATCACACTTGAGGTTTAACATCATCTCACTGCCCCCACAAAGTTTCAGTGGCTTCTGTCAGTCTCCAGTGCTTCACACCAGAGCAGATACAAGCCATATGAGTGTGTGTGTGTCTGGAGCAGCTTGGCACAGTCATGGGCAGACTGTGGCTTCCCCCTCACAGACAGCGCACTTTCAACCACACTTCAACACTCATATTCACCATGTGACCGCTGATCTGCTGACAGATACTTGATTTACGATTGCTTTGCAGATTTTTATTGCAAATGTTAACGTGACACAAACCACTCATGGAAGTCATTTTGGCATTGGCGGTGATGGCTGTATTAAAGTACTTATGTTTTGCAAAAGCAACGGCTTAATAATATGCTTTTCGCATCTTCTCTGGACTTTGGATCCTGTATTGTAAATGATGACACTGCATCAGTCATCAAACCCAGTACCACTGTATCTCTTAAAGGGATAGTTCACCTAAAATGAAACATTCGGTCATCATTTACTGCAGAAGAAAGAAATCCACTTTTTCCAAATAGTGTTTTTTTAGTGATGCAATAGAAGAACCACCTCTTTGTGAACAATGAACAATACTGAAGATATATAATGACATAATTCTGGGTTGAGCTCTTGCTTTAACATACAGCTGATAACAGCTCAAATGCTTTATGATAAAGGTGTTTTATAAAATTATACATAAGAGGGCAAACTGACAAAATAACGGCAATAATGTAGCTGGTGGTGTGAACCTGGACAGTAACTGTTGAAAGCTCAGTACATAAATAAAATACAGCCATGCCTACAGGCTGCCCTGCATTTTAACGTCCCCTTAATTAGGTTCTTTTAAAATGCCTAATTATACATTTATTGTAGTTCACAAACACACAGACGCATTCACACACACACAAACACACCTTCCCTGCCACAAACACATGCATAAGCATATGGTAACGCTTAAATCCATTTAATAGCTATTTACTGTGATCTGTACTTTTTTATTTAAACACATTTTCCACTCTGCAAATGCTATTTTTTTATAAAACCACTTTTTTCTGTTTTGAATTACATTATTATTGTGCCAGCACTTAGAACATTAGCTGTTACATCTGCGTGTGAAGTGATGCACTTGTGTATTGGAAAAAGTCAAACAACAATTACCTCCGTAAGGCTGGAAGAAGCTGATGTCAGGCTATCAGCCCCTGCTCTCCTTAGCAACACTGGGCCGCCCTGATAATAATAAACGAGACTCTCTCAGCGAGGGAAAATGGCTCTTTGGCAGAGCGTGAATCATGCAGTTTTAATAAACAGTCATGAGAGCTGGCCAGGCTAAACCTTTGAGGTCAGCGGTAGTTCTGCCATCTACGGCGAGTCTCGATCGCTGCGTACTGAAGGCCCTCGAAAATGAAACCCGACTCCGCGGCAGCACAACGGGACATGTGTTCACTCTTACTCTAATGTGAAAATGGACACTCATACATTCAGCTGTGACCTGTTTTATGGTTTTACACAGTCATAGAGCCCTATAACCTCTAATGGGACACAAACCTGTGCCACAGAGCCATAACACTCCACCAGCTGTTTCACAGAGAGGGTGACGGCGAATCTTTAGAAACCTAAAATAAAATCACACCATGCATGGAAGAGGATTTTTTTTTTTTTTTTTGAACTTTTTCTGACATTGTAAATAACTGCAGTTGCATCAGATTTTATTATCTCAAATTTCTATGTAATATTTTCTTATAAATAAGTAAATACGTTTCATGTACAAAATAGGATGTATAAACAAGCTTGCTACAAATCACTTTAAAATGAGCTCATAAAGACCCAGTAAATAATGTTTTGTTTAAGAGGATGACAGATACAACTTCAGGAGGCCTAAAATGGCCCATTAAGCATTTGGTTCTTTGTACTTTGGCAGGAGAATAACAGCTGGCAGGCTGGGCACTCCTCATTTGGCGGCTAAAGAGGGAAGAATTTGTTTTTTTAAGGTAATTACTCAATTCAGAACTGACATGTACCTAATTGATATGGAATATGAAACTGCTTGTTAAATATACTTTGCTATTGCAATCAATCTAATGAAATCAGATAATAAAAGTATGCTTCGTACTACATTTACATCTGAAGGACCTGAAAATGTTTTCATTATACTTTGCCCCACGGTATATTAAAGTATGAGTAAGTTAGGGTGTTCCATAATTCATTTGAATTAATATTGCAGTAATATATGGCAAAAAAATGACGGATTGTGTCCTACTTTTCTCAAGACAGTAAGTATACTGTACAACACCACTTAAAAAAAAAAAAAGGGCCATAATGTTCCTGACATACTCCACCCATGATTCCCAGACGCTGTAGAAGAAGTGATCTGCGGGTACAATTATCACACATCTTGTCCTTGAAATAGTGGAATGTGAATTGTAGTCTGTGGCTGTAATCTCTTACTGACATATTCAAACTATGTCTTTTTGGCTGGAAGAAATGCACAGCATTTGAGAACACCATTTTTCATCATTTTCTCGAGAGGTAATTAACTGGAGTTTTCCAGGAATCAAATGACACACATTAAAGTAAGTTTTATGTGTATCCTTTTTGTCCTTTGGCTGCTCTTTTGCTTACATGTAAACTCCTGATCTTTTCAAGTGCACTGGGAAATCTGTGGGATGTTTGTTTAACAAAAGAAAATGGGTGTGTTAGGATACACAGGTGATTTGTTAGGACGTTGTCAGGAATTAATGTACTATTAATGATGTCTAATTAATTGCTAAGTTTAATTAATTACTCTTTGTCTGAACTAAATGGTGATTGAGCACTTTGTCAGGTCGTTGGCCTATAGCGTACATTTCATTAATGTAACACTGCTCAGCGCAACTTAAAATTAAATAACAGTCTTTGACTTTGAAATACAAGGCTCACATTACATTGCTTGAGAATGAATCGAACAAAACGATAAAAAAAAATGGTAAAATCTTAATTAACTGGCTTCATTCATGACAAAATTATTATTTAATCTGGTATACACCAGTGGAAGTTGGTTTTCACTGTTCAGATCGGTTAGAAATAGCTTCTCTGTATGTTTGTCACTTTCACAGTGAACAACAGCAATAATTTAGAAAGAATGGGCACTCTGTGCATCTCGGTTCTTTTCACAGAACATAACCGTGAGGACAGAGTCAGCGTGGGGTGGAACACATGGTCAGCGCTCAGTCAGGTGAAAGTGTCACCCCATGCTGGCGTCTGAAATACCCGTCTCCAGGTCCCACTGTGGCCCCTGCCTGCCAGCTGGAGCCCCCTGACCTCTCTAATGCAGCCGGGCCCAGAGTGCCGTCACTGAGCAGGACACAGAAATGAGTGAACGGGTAAACCAAGGACCCCCTGAAGCCCACTGGGGTTAATACACAATGTAAACACTGATCTAATATTAGATGGTATTCACATTTAATATGACCTTACAAGGAACCAAGTATAATTTGATAAAAATCACACTTTAGCACTATTGCTAAATGTGCCGATATGGTAAATTCAAGTCATTAAAATGCACGTTTTGAGTTATATCTTTCAGTTTGTTACATTTTCTCAATTAAAGGGTCTACTTGAGGTAAATATTGTAAATATAAATCATTAAAATGCACATTTTGTCTTTTATTTTCTTAAATTTTCTCAATTAAAGGGTCTAGTTTTTACACACCAAAAAAGGTGTGTAAACCTGCAAATACAGTTGAAGTCAAAAGTTTACATACACCTTGCAGAATCTGCAAAATGTTAATTATTTTACCTAGATAAGAGGGATCATACAAAATGCGTGTGATTTGTTTTTAAATACTGACCTGAATAAGATATTTCACCTAAAGACAAGACAAGACAAAATAACTGTTAAATTTATAAAAATGAGCTGGGGGTGAAAACTTTTTGAACTTGAAGATCAGGGTAAATGTAACTTATTTTGTCTTCTGGTAAACATGCAAGTATCTTTTATAGCTTCTGAAAGGCAACACTAAATAAAAAAAAAATATGAAATTTAGGGAAAATAAGAAAAATGTTTCAAAAGTTTACACTCCTGACTTTTAATGCATCGTGTTTCCTTCTGGAGCACCAATGAGCATTTGAAACTTGCATATGAGTCCCTCAGTTGTCCTCAGTGTGAAAACATGGATTTCAAAATCATACAGTCATTGTTGGAAAGGGTTCAAAGACACAAAAATGCTGAAAAACCAAAGAATTTGTGGGATCTGAAGGACTGTTCTAAAGAACAGCGGGCAGTTTAACTGTTCAGGATGAAAAAGGGACTCATGAACAACTAACTAAACAAAAAAACAGCTGATAATTGTATTACCATAAGAAGTCATTTCTACCTCAAATTCAGTTTTGTTGGAGTAACCTAATGCAAGTTAATTTACTGATACCTTGACTAATAAAAATCAAGGCAAACTAGTCAAAATAACATTTTTTAAGGAATGTCTAAACATTTTTAAACGTAAAAATACCAATATTATGGATATAATACTCGATTTGAGGTTAAAAATGTCTTGATGAATTTATGTATTATAAACACAAAGCTTTTGACTTCACAAAATAATAATAGATTGATTGGAGTCGTGTGGATTACTTATAGATTACTGTGATGTTTGGACTCTCATTCCGACGGCACCCATTCAATGCAGAGGATCCATTGGTGAGCAAGTGATGTAATGCTAAATTTCTCCAAATCTGTTCTGATGGAAAAACAAACTCATCCACATCTTGGATGGTCTAAGGGTGAGTAGATTTTCAGCAAATAATATTTCATTTTTGGGCAAACTATTCTTTTAACTTACACTGTGGAAAACAAAAAGTTAAAAAGACAAATAACTTTTTGAAGGGAAAAAAAGAAAGAAACTAAATCACAAAAGCACCTGGATTTTTTTAAGGTGATATATCTCTCCAAAACAGCAACAGGCTAATGTATTGTTTTCTTAAGTCATAGAAACACAATAGCGATGTCTATGACCCGTTGCTGACAAAATTACAGCACTATTTTAAATCATTATAGGTTATCCAAAGGAGCCAGAATGGATTGGACACTACAGACCCAAAAGCTCTGTGGAGAATGTAACTCTGGAAAGCAGACCTGCAGGCAGACAGTCGTAAATTCCCCTACATGAAAACCTTTCTTTCCTGTACTGATATCTCCCTCTTAGGCACTAAATCTTCACTGTTAACTTGAGGCCATTAGAACCAAACACAGGGATTGCTGACTAATTGATAACGTTACGATTTGAAACATTCTCAGAGGCCCTAATTGAAAACATTAGGGAGGAGGCCTGGAGATGTCTGGGGAACGAGCGGAGGGAATCGAAGGGGGTCTTTGATCTTGGAGCTTGTCTGTCATCCTGTTTTCCTTCAAGGTTTCCTGGTTTGTTTCAGTAGACTGAGGCAGACTCTTGGGGACAGGACGTTAATGGATCACTTAAAAGAGACCTATTCTTTACGAGGAGGCTAAAGCGTTATCAGCTGGGTTAAAGACAGTCAGGCCGCAGAACTGCATTTATGGGAGGGAGAGGAGGGGGGCTGACAGATAACCCTACTGAGTATTACAGTAGCTTTTTGTTGCAGGGGAGGAACTGCACTTTTCAGGGAGGAAAAATGGGAGAAAATCATTGCAGAGTTCAGGACATTGTTTGAATCAATTTGTCACATTGATGCAAAACCAAGTTTTTACAGAATGCAAGAGCAGAACGTAACATAACCATGTGTTTGTTGCTTCATCCAAACATTTTACAGAAAAAAGAGCTCCGAATCAAAATAGGTGCTTAAGATGTTAAACAACAGATACAAGATGGATTATAGAATCTTATTACAGCTGACAGAATCAATTAACCCTTTAATGTCCCAAACAGACTTTGATATGGAATCATTTAGTTTCGCTCACTACTAAGTGTTTGAATGGTCATTTACAACAAACATGTTAACCAAACAATTGTCAAAACATCCATAGTTAGATGGATAGATTTTGTAGTCCTAGCTAATAGGAAATGTTCTCAGGGAAACTTGCAGTAACATTAATTAACTTTCTCTCAACTTTAACAGGATAAACATTCTCAAAACGTTTGCATGAAACCATTATTCCTACACTGTTAGTATAATGATCTTTAAATGTTACTACAGGGAAGCTTGGCTATACTCATTATGAGTAACTACATCTGCAAATAATTTTTGATAAGGTCAGAAATGTCTTTAAAATGTCTTTAGAAGTCATAAGACACTTTAATTATTTAATCATAGTGAATAGAGCTCTATCTTTTCTTCATACACTACCAGTAAAAAGTTTTTGAACAGTAACAGTTCAATCGATTCTTAAATCTCAAGTGATCTTTTAGTCTATGCTGTTTTCAGTTGATGAATAAACAGTACATAGTGCACCTTCCTTCCAATAAATAGCAATAGGCTAGACTTTGTGTTACTTTTGATATGAAACAAAGCCTCAGATTTCAAATTCTGTCCATTTCATTAGGAAATTCAAGCAATAAATACCGTTTTGGCGCTCTTTAATGTGGTGTGATAGATCGTTGCTGTGTACTCGCCTATGCGTAGCAGCACGACTGCACATCATTGAGATGGACTGATATCAAACTTGCAGTAAATTTATTGATACAGCCTAATATGAAAATAAACTGTCAAGAACGTTTGGATGTGATATTGGCCAGTCCAGCACCCTCAAATCTTTACACTTGATCCAAAGCACCAGCAGAAAATTGCTTTTTGTCTCTTGCAACTATGCATTTAGATTACAAACGAAGCCTGAATAAGGTGGGATATATCATTGTCCATTTTTTTTCCCCACTGTGAATTAGCAGCAGTTGTCTCAGTTGAGTAAAAGCCGCGCAGAGGAGGACTCCTCTGAGTACATAACACAACATGATTCTCCAAGCTGTCCAGGCTCCGGAGCACAGTTGGCTTTGATAATGGGATTCCAAATCACAGTTGGCTTTGAGCAGAAACATTTACTTTAGAGAGATTTTTTGTTTGCGTGTCAAAGCCCCATCCATTCCAATGGCTCTGAATTATAGTGGAGATCATGCTGTTCCAGCATGAAATGGTGCCTGCAACAGAAAGATCAGATTTCATGAATTTTAGTCTTTCATCCTTATGAAAGAAATGTGTGCGCCGTTCCAAAACGTTATGAACGGCCCTTTAAAGTTTGCGTAGAAAGCGCACGTATTCTGAAAATTTCGAGAAAATGACAGTCAATCGTAAAAGCAAATTTCACTGAAGAGGCAATTTGCTGAATAATAAGGACGCCTTAAATGAAGACCACATTGTTGTTTTTAAATATTTCTTTAGACCTGAATCTCTAATGACAGCTAAATTGAGAGATATCAGACACGCAAAACCATTGAAAATGTACTTAAGCTAGCTCTTATTTATCATTTAAAACTGACGGCACTCCTGTTTGCGCCCTCAGGCTTTCACACTTTAATTGGACTGGTGCCACGGCTGCAGCGGAGCTGGAGATCAATGGATTGCATGGCCAGTGGAGCGTCCGTGACCCATACAGTCAGACTCTCACTGAGCGTCTGCCTCTCGCTGCCTGTCTCTCTCTCCTGCCCCGGGCTATATGGTCTCTGTGTATCCATGCACGCCAATCAAACAAGTCTTATCGCAGTCTGAGTCTGTGTGGGTCCTCAGTTAAATGCTCTTAATTGTAGCATGATTACACTTGGTAAGCTGTGTCTTTATAAAGGAATAGGCTCTGTTTTGTGTATGGTGTAGGGTGACAAAATTTAATCAAGTTTTTAAGACGGTAATTGCTATCAGACTATGTTTTCATGAAAACAAATGAGACCACAGCTGTATTTACAAGTGTTTTAATATTGAAAAGCAAAACATTTAGGTTTTCAACAAATTTATGAGATCATTAAGAAGCATAAGGGTTTTAGCTTTTGTAATTTTGCAAAATGAGGACAGCAAAACATTAAAGGACACCTGGCTTTTAGAAGCAAAATGTTATGTTGTTTTCTTCATGCTATACCATCAGTGCTGGGGAGTAACTAATTACATGTAATTTAGCTACGTTACTGAATTTAGTTACTGAGAAAAGTGTGTAATTAAATTACAGTTACTAGAAAATGTTAACAATACAAATATACAGACTTGATTGATTTCTTTCCCAAATTGCATTGACTAAATATGAGACACTAATGTTTCAGGAGTTTAGGACACAGAATAGAACACATGCTTTTTTGATAACCGTTTCATTACCTACACTCTTAAAAATAAAGGGGCTTAACAATGCCATAGAAGAACCTTTTTGTTTCTAAACGGTTCCATAAAGAACCTTTAACATCTGAAGAACCTTTCTGTTTCACAAAAGGTTCTTTGTGACGAAAGAAGGTTCCTAAGATTATTAAAAAGGTAAGAACATTTGATTAAATGGTTCTTTTTGAAAACATAAATGGTTCTTCTACGGCATCGCTGTGAAGAACATTAAAGCACCTTTATTTTCAAGAGTATATTTAGGGTCATGTATATGCTTTATTTTTTTAAGATTAACTGTTTTTTTCCAAAGCATAGTTGCCAGCGTTTCCTGTCATTTCATCTCAAATACAGCATCATAGATATTAAACTATATCTTCTTATGATTTTAAATCTGTATTTAACCTCAACGATCTCAAAGTAAAAAAAGTCAGATTTTGTGGTAGCTGTGCTTTAAAATTAAATTATTATAATCTTAATTCATGTGATGGATTTTGAAAGTCTAAAAGTAATCAGTGTGAAGTACTTCTGTTACCCCGCCTGATTTAAATGTTTCAAAATAATTAACAGTTAAAAACATTCATTAGAATTTTAGAAAAGTAATCAAAAAGTAATCAATGAGCAGTTACATTACTTTTTTAAAAGTAATTGTAATAGTTACACTACTTTTACATTTTACATTTACATTTTAAATAGGGTAACTTGTAATCTGTATCCTATTAGGCAAGGCAAGGCAAGGCAAGGCAAGTTTATTTATATAGCACATTTCATACACAGAGGTAATTCAAAGTGCTTTACATAAAAGGAAGTAGAATAATCATAAAACAATAATAAAAACAATAATCACAAAAAAGGAAGTAGAACAGTCATAAAAACAATGAGCACAACAATAAAACAAAAAATGTAAAATTTAAAAACTGATTGATATAAAATATTAAATTTATTTGATATTAAATTTCCAAAGTAATCTTCCCAACACTGATACCACACATAAAAAAATAAAATAAATAAATAAATAAATAAATAAAAAACTGTCATAAGTTGCACCGGTATATTTGTAGCAATAGTCAACAATACATTGTTTGGGTCAAAATGATCAAATTTTGTTTTAAGCCAAAAATCATTAGGATATTAAATAAAGAACATGTTCCATTAAGATATTTTGTAAATTTCCTAGCATAAATATATCTAAACTTAATTTCTGATATCTAATATGCATTGCTAAGAACTTAATTTGAACAACTTTCAAGGCAATTTGTTTGCACCCTCAGATTCCAGGTTTTCAAATAGTTGTATCTCGAACAAATATTGTCCTGTCCTAACAAACCATATATCAGTGGAAAACATATTTATTTAGCTTTTGTTTGTTGTTTTATGTACAGTTCTCAATTTAAAAAAAAAAATTGCCCCTTATGACTAGTTTTGTGGTCCAGGGTCACAAATAGGATTTGTACTCATCACTACACACACACAAACACAATTAAACACAAAGAAATGGCAAGTAACACATTGAATTAAATGTAAAATTTTGAAATAGGAAGACTTTGTAAAACATACTCCAATTATATTGGCTTTATTTACTTCAAAAATAATTTACAGTACGTTCATTTAAAAAAACCTAAACCAGCTGCTTCACTATTACAATATTTGTAATAACAACACAGCTTCTCCAAAAACATTAAATCAGCCCTACCCCTCTATATTATGATTAACGATTAAACAAGCTAATATTTAATATCACAGATCTATTTTGCACTGCTTGTCACCTTTGAAGAGTTTTCATGAGCGCAGGTCAAAATTCAGTTCTACATGAGGAAGAGATAGTAATTTATATCTACAGGGCTTTGCATAGGAAGTGCCCAGGCGCTTTGCTTTTGAACCTTTGGGTTTGCTTTAATGTGGGTCAGCTTGGAGGTGTAGTCCAGAGGTGTGGGGTGATATTACAGACTGCGAGAGAGAGTGTTTGCTCTCTGCTTATTATGGAGAGGAGCCAGTCTTCTCCGAGACCGTGGGGAGAAGATGGCAGCACTGATAGCAGCCACATGGGTTCCATCAGACTAATTGAAGCAGGCTGCTCTGCACCAAAACCGAGCCCTGAAGGACGTGACAAAACCAATTGATTTAAAGGCAATAGAAACAGTACTCAAAAAATGACATTTTTACCAACAGCCCTTAATGCGAAGCAGGGTTGTTTACGGCCGAGGAGGTGTCTCCCGAATATGTATTTTACGTTTACTGATTAGAGAGAAGTTTGGGCTTACACGCTGCAGGGTTTCAGAAACAGAGCTGCACTTCAAAAACAGAGCAGTGATGAAGGCATTCTTTCCAGTGCAGGAACCCAAGTATGATATTACAATAATCTGAGTGATTCTGCACTTATGTCAGATCCATTTGGAGCACTAAAAGATGTTGACAGAGACAAGGATGAACAAAGGAAGCCTCACGTGCAGCATGGAAAGTTTTTAAAAACACATGTAACTTGATCAGAGATATGACAACAAAATAAAGGTCATTTTAAATGGATTTGGCATACAAGAGCATGATTGTACACGAGCGCAACGTGCATCATAAGGTTCAGTATAAATAACTTTAAGTGCAAGCTAAGATCATTTTCGACAAACAATTTATTATTACTAATATCAGCAGATCAAATGAATGGTCTCCAATTTTTCAAAATTTCAACACAGCGCTTATGAAGAAAGTCATGCTGAAAAGACCTTTCCAAGGAATGTACATCTGATCATCTTAAGTATCATCTGACTGCTATGAAAAGCACTCTCATAGTGTCAGAGTGTTTCAGTCTCATAAATACTCATGTTTATTACAGAATTTTCAGGGAAAAAAATGCTTAAAACTACAGTCATTGTGGTTCGGCACAGTGGTTAGCAAGAAAAGGAAAAATTAAAAATGGCATTTCAAAGTTTGGCAACCCCTGATTTATACTAAAAATAGGGCCCTATGATTTCCATGATGCAGAAAACGTGGACGGAATCGCGGAATCCAGTCATAAAAATTGAATTTTCTGTCCAACAGTTGCCAAATTTTGGATGAATAAATCAAAAGTAGGCTGGTACACCTAAGTCAAAACACGATATGGACTAGTGTCTGTGAATATTAAGCTGCAAAAATACTATTTAAATGTGAATCCTGCGTGTCTCTGTGTGAATGAATGGCGCAGACACGCAGAGACATACTGTCTCTGTCGCCTCAATATATGAATACATGAACACATAAACACATAAATCTCTAGAACTGCTCTGAGAGTCACTTCATGACCGTTTTGCCATTTCTTTTGAGAAAAACTATCATCGTATCATATACAAACAAAAACGTAAAGGTCTTCACAGCAACCCGTCCAAATAAAAGCTTGGTTTAACTTAAAAAAAACCTGTCACAGAAATATATTACCTAAAGTATTGATAGTGCTACAACTAGTACTAATAAAATTATTAAAATATAATCTTTTAAGGAATATTTACCATAAAAATTATTTACCAGAATTTATTTTCCAGAACAATGAAAGTGCAAAACACAGTATTTCTAAAAAAAAATATATATATATATTTAAATTAAATTAATTAATTTGATATTTAATTTCATAAGGCTTTGAAAATGTCGTTTTTGTGAAACTTTTAATAAATTGCAATAAAAACTGTGAGTTTTATTATTTTAATTAATTAGACATGCTCTTTGAATAATTCATTTTTATTTAACCATTAAAACTAAAACCATTAAAAAAAATACATTGGGGAAAAAAAAGAATTTGGAAAAAATTTAAATAGACTCCAAAATAAACCACCAATCAAAATAAAACCACATTTGTGACCCTGGACCACAAACCAGTCATAAGTAGCACAGGTGTATTTGTAGCAATAGCCAACAATATATGGTATGGGTCAAAATTATCAATTTTTCTTTTATACCAAAAGTCATTAGGTAAAGATTGTGTTCCACAAAGATTTTTTTGTAAATTTCCTACTGTAAATATATCAAAACTATCAAAAAATGGCTAAGAACTTCATTTGGACAACTTTAATGGCCATTTTCTCAATATTTTGATTTTTTTGCACCCTCAGATTCCAGATTTTTTTCTGGATAGTTATATCTCGGCCAAATATTGTCCTATCCTAACATCAATACATCAAAGGAAAGCTTATTTATTTAGCTTTCAGATTTCAAAAAATTGACCCTTATGACCGGTTTTGTGTTCCAGGGTCACATTTATGAAACTAAAAATGGTTAAATACATAGTTTTGTACACCAGCATGTGACTATTATATTATATCATGTGTAAAATCATTCACAGATTCAAATGTATCAATGAATCCCTTATTTATTGTTTGAACTAGGTAATATTATTAACCCATTTAAACAAATTTATTGACTAAAATGGATCAGATTTTTCCAGCATATATGAGGGAGAGTGTGGTCCACTGTAAAGTTGCAACGCAACACAAAGCAATGTTGCATTTCGTCACGCTAGTAATTAGGAAAAGTAACTTGTTCCCAGTAAAGCTAAACTGTTTTGAAAAGCTATTGTCAAGCTACTGCAAAATGCAGGTAGGTTAGTGTCATCACTACTTTGAATTACTACTTACTCCCTATAACATTAGAAGCAGAGACAAAACAATAAGGCTTTCAAAAGGTCCCTAGAGCAGATTAACATAGGTTTTAGATACGGATATGCTAGGTTAAACAGCCAGTGGTCACAACAAGTGGTTGACCTAGAATATCTATTTCTAATTGTATGTCATTACACTAAACTGGACATGCTTGTGTGTGATGAGGCAGGGAGAGGCAGGGTTCACATGTCCGGCCTGCACATTGTTCAGAGCCATTGTCCCTGGGATTGTCTGGCTCCAGACCTCAGAAACCCTAATTACATGTCTGCAAAAACCACATACAATACCAGACCAACAAGGCAGCTTATCGCTTGAGACTCTCCATGCGCAATTTTCATCCCCATTGTTTTGCTTTTCTCTATGTCTTGTGTCAGAAGTAAAAGGAAAGGTATTGTGCGCTTATATACTGTAACAAATAAAGCAAGCAAACACTGAAAGTATCCTATGATTTAGCGTGCTGCACATGGTTTCGGTGGTCAAATGTAAAACTTGTAAACAGAAAGATTCTTCTTCAACAACAACAACAACAACAACAACAAAAATGTATATGTCTGGGTATTTTGTGATAATGAATGAAAATGTTATTAAAGATTACTGCCTAATGAAAGAGACAGCTGATAAAAGATGAAACGGCAGGCCCACATACAATCCATAACTTGCTTCTGCTTATCTGGTGTTTCTTCAAAGGCTGCACCAAAAGAACATTAAGGCCATTTGAGTCAGTAATAGGACATGACATACAGAGAAAAACATACAACCAGGGTCAAATATGGTGCTTGTTAAGATAACGAATGCCCCATGTGAACACTATGCTGTACAGCTCTCACATACCCACTCAGATGAAACTGAAGCCAAATAACAGACGTTTGCACTAAACTGTATTTTATGCTGAATATTGCCCAAGTTTTCACTGTCCGCAAACATTCCTTTGCATTCTACATGGCAAAGACCCACATTCTCTTACTAAACAGACGCCAGTGAAGCTATAAAAATATAGAAATATAATGCATGCTGTGTGCTAAATATTAAAGAGTGTTACTTTAATGTTGCTCGCTTTATCCATTCAGTCCGACACTTTCTGCATTTAAACTACAATGTTGTAAAAGATCAAGTTTCTTCTGAAAGACAGTCTAGCACCCCACAGTTGGCAGTGAGAAGATGTGCAGTTTACTGGTGTGTATTAAAATAAAACAAGCCACTAAAAGTCAACAGGAAAGCTTGGGCTCTTTTTAAACTGTGCCTCATATAAATAATGCAGAACTTGGTGATTCTTACTAAACTGGATTATAATTGCATTATTGGTTTACGTAGCCTCCCGAAGTATCCCAAAGGGAAGTTCTTTGGCAAAGACTTGCTTTAATATGTCTTGAAATTGTTACCAGCTGACTTGGCTACAGGAAATGCGTCTCTCTTAAAAACCTCAAAGCAAATAATACAAGTAGCATGCAATATTCATAACCCTGTTTGGTTTTATTGCTGTCCATCCGACGGCGACTTGTAGACATCTTGCCTCTCGGTATTTCATTACAAGTATTTTTGTTTAATACTTTGCACAAAGTCTGTGATATCATTTAGTCTCATCAATCTGTCGTCTCCCGGGGCTTAGTTTTATCCACGCTACTATGAAAGCATCTCTTGACCTTCTAACCCTCCTGAGACTATCATCAGAGCCTTGTGGAGCCAGATCAAACCCATAATAGCCCTGTGTTCTTTTTTCTCTCTTTCTCTGCATGAGACAGGACACAATGTCTTCAGGCAGTGGTGTAAAGTACACCCTGCCAGCAAACTTAGATCTTAAATATCACACTAAGAAGGTATTTCACCTTCTCAGCCTAAGCAAGCAGATTTTTTAGAACTTGTTTACAACGACACTGAATTAGTCCAACGACCAGATCTGTTCGCCACATGATACATACATACATTTTTCGCATTGCATTATGCCTGGCTTTGAGCTGTGGGAGAGATTTCATTTGTTTCCTTTTTCAGACAGGCAGAAAAAGACAAAGTGTGTTTGGATGGTGACATCATACATGTTGAAGCATTCAAAGGGCCCAGTGGAGAAAGTCTGGTCTGCATGTTTGGTATCTACCTGCTCTCCAACTTTATCATTTAGGACTTCTACGGAGTGGAGAATAACAAGCTCTGAAGGTTCGCAGTACAGAACTTGGAGTAATATAAAAGTAGACACAGAAGTCAAAATTTTCCCCCTAAAATACAGAATATATTAGCAAAGAAATATTCTACATTTAACATGTGCAATGGAAAATGTGAGAACCGTGGCAGGACTTTGACATGAATCTGAAATGTAGCAACACATTTTTTGTGAATACAAAATAAATAAATTAGAATTAGAATTATATAATTATATAACACAATTGTGTCATTTGGGATGCTGAGCAGAATTGGAATTTCTGCCGTTTATTTCTTTCATGCATACTGGATGAATAGATAAAGCCATCTATGCATTTTTTTTGAGAGGGCTCGTTGATTCTCTGTTGATTCAGGTAGTTGTGTTATGTTGTAATGCAAGTTAAAGCACATGTAATTCCATTTGCCTTCCATCACCTTAAACTGTGTGTCTAAAATTCCAAGGTAACTAGTAAATGGAGTAGTAATTCACCCTATCGAATTGTGAATGTAATTAAGAGAAAAGTAAACAGCCCTGGGCAGGCAATAACACGAAGTGGAGTTGATTCAAGAAAACCCTCCGAAAGTACTTAGTGAAATTAGACCAGAACTGATAACATCTACTTACCAAACTTAATTAGTTCAGGCACTCAGATGTTTCAAAGCATTCCAGGCTGTCTATGCTAAGGCTGTCCCATCCTAGCTTTTTGTTCTTGGCACATGCGAAGCTTCTCAACTGCTTTTTTATCACTGCTATTTGTCACACCGAGACACGCACCGGTCTAATACAACGGGTGGTTTTTCAAAACGGCCTAAAACTCGGGCTGTCTTTGATCTACGAGGGACAAAGAGTCCACAGAGACTCCGTGAAACCAGTTCAGAGAGAAGACACGTGATTGAGATATACTTTATGTCAAAAACAACTAACGGCGCTTTCCTTTGACATCACGGATGACACGCAAAACACGAAGGCGGAGGGGGGAGCAGGCACACTGGTGTGAACTGAGAAGTCTGTGTTTTCTCAATGCGGGCCCCCGCTCCGGAGCTCGCCGACGTGAAGGAAAGTCATGCAGTGGTGACTCTCGGCCGTCAGCATCGGGGAGTCCGGCTCCCTTGTCTACTTAAGCCTCTTGATATGAGTGTGAAAGCTGTTGTTAATAAAAGTTTCAAAGGGAGAGATGAAAAGGAGGAGAAATTGAGCAGCCTGGGCAGCATTATTCCCGCTCTGTATGGTGGCTGCCCTGGCGGAGGTGTTCCGCCGACCGCAGGGGCTCGCAGAGGTCGCCGGAGATGTCGCCACCGTCGCCCAAGGGCAGGGGCGAAATCACTCGCCTCTCACAGGCTTCAAAGAGCTGGGCAATTACACTCAAGTAGCCAAATGAATAGATGTCTCAGCTTGCCAGCAGTTTCTTCAGAAAAACAGAGGAGGCCTTTGAGAGGGAGAGGAGGGGAGAGCCACACCTTATGAGTAATGTGTAACAACTCGTTTGATAATTGCAGGGGGAAAAAGCTGCCCGTCTTCTATCCCGAAAAAGGCAACCCGCGCCAGCCGCTGGCTCTGATCGCAGACAGAAAAACCGGAGAGAAAAAGGCCGAGTGGCAGTGCTCCATATGAGCAATGTTGTTTAGAGAAGGCATCCATTGTGAATGCTGCTCTCGAGCAGTGGCACATACGAAGTCAGCTTCCCATTGAGTGGGCTGAAAAGGGCCTTTGATTGGAAATTGCTCTGGCAGGAGAGCACACCTGCAGAGAGCGCTCTATAGAGCCTTTTGGAGGGCCCAGCAGCTGCCAGAGCTGTAAGTCTGGGCACCCAGTGGGCCGAAGAATAGAAGCTGTGGAGTCTTTCAATGCAAAGCCACTTAGTAACAGAAGGCATGTGCCAAGCTTGCAAAGGCAGAATGAAAAGTGCCCTTCGGAGTTGACTAAATATCAGGGGGGCACTTCTTCCCAACTCCCCCAGCCCCCTCTTGCACTTCTATTTGGGAGAACAATGACCGACCTGAGAGCCCGAACCGCAGAAATATACCAACAATCGCCAGGGAGAGGGGCGAGGAACTCAGCCGGAGTGTGGAAGCCATCAATTACACAGAGCAAAAGTTAAAAACCCAGCGGGACCAACGCATTAGAATGCAGAGATATGCAGGCCCGCAGGCGATGGACGGCTCTACTGTGCTGTGGTCGAGGCCCCAGAAATGCGCTGCGTGGAAGAATATGGACCATGACTGAGAACATTCGACCACAAGCCTCGGTTTTATACGAGGTTCCATCTTTTATTGTTCGGAACACTATCTTTTGGAGTTGCTCTTAAAGGGACAGCGCACCCAAAAAGGTCACTTCGTACCACTCCAAACTTGTGTTGACTTTCAAAAGAAGATATTTTGAGAAGTGCCGTTTCCGTTGCACGGACAGAAACAGCTCAAAGCATCTTCTTTTGAAGAGGGGTGAGTAAACAAATGACGGATTTTCCATTTAAAGATACAAATGCAGCTGGAACATAACTTTACCAAACACGGTCTCCGTACAAACACAACATGAGGTTTAACAAGACTTCCACTGTAGAGCGCTTTGGAAAATCGCATCTTGAAAGACTTCAAGGGATCAAAAGCAGTTGACTGTCCGGGCACTGAGGTCCCGGATCCCCTCGCGTTCTTTCGGCTGAATCCCTCTGAAGGCGCCGCCTGACACATAGAGAGCCATGTGCAGGAATCACACAAAGCATTGTCAATTGAAGTATCTCCCAGCAGCTAATTTATGATGCCCTCAAAGCAATTTTCACAGTCAGAAAAGTGCAATTGTATTTTCCAGCTCATTAAACCCAAGCACAACAAAGCTTTCATCCTCCCGCAACCCCCTCCCTCTCTTTCCACCCCTCCAACCCACAGTCTGCATTTCAAAAGAGGCAACATGAAAACACAAGCCTCCGCTAAGTGTAAAATAAACATTTTGCTCTCATTTCTATGTTTTTACGGTCACCACCAGGAATCTCTCTGCGCGTACGGCACGGATGAGAGCGCTGGGGCTTGAAGTGTTCATAAATGTGGCACGGCTCAGATGCAGTGAGAATTTAAGGCTTGTTTATTCAGAGGGCCTCTTTGCTCTCCTCCCTCCCCTTTGTTCTGGGTTTCATGGGAGGACTTGGAAATTGTAATCTCAGGACAATCAGCCTGACTTATTTGTTCAGGCCCTGTCTCACTCGTAATCGCGGTAAACCCTTTAAATCATGTGAGTACCTGTTAAAGAGCCTCACTGTGAGGTGCCTGCATTCCCCGGCCTCGGAAATCTCCCTGCTTGAAACGCTCACTCGGTCTCAAGTGCTTAATAAGTGTTAGCAGTTAAATCAATCTCGTGTTAAAAAGTGCTCTTGATAAATGGCTCTTGTTTAGTTTTGATCTTTGTTTGGAGGACTTGAAAAACAGTTTGCTTTCTGGGTTTCTTTACAAGTCAAGTGGTAATGATGCTGACTAGGACTTCCTTTTTTGTCTGTGAACTCTCAGCTTCTAATTATAAATGATTCAACAGGTCATTAAATACACAGAAGCAACAATGACATAGAGAAAAATGCTTTCGGAGTGGTTGACAAGTAAGGTCTACACAGGAACAGCCCCTTTAGATGCAACACTACATTTCTGCTGAGGGAAATGTGCTCTGAGGAACATTAAATGCTGAGTTTCTGTCAGGCCTCAATCAAAGTTGGGCTGAGGAACCAAAAGGGATAATTCACACTTCTGTGAAAACCTAACTCATTGATTCATACAGAGAGATTTTGCGGACGGAGCGAGAGGCGATGGAGCACTCGAACGTGTGGTCACATTCTTCGGTTCCTCACTTAACCACAAAATGGCCACAATTAGTTTCTCATCCCAACAGTCAAAACCATGTGACCACGCTCATTGTCCTTTGCTTTCCCTCAAAAATCTTGGCTTGAATGCACAGCTAAAGTCCAGAAAAATCACCTCAATTGTCCGCCGTCATCTTTGTGGTGCACCTTAAGTGTTATTTGCTTTTTAGTGTAATGGATATTACATTTCCACTGGAGTTGAGGAGAAAAGGAGAAAGTGACTGTAAATGCCGGTAAATGAAAAAATATGCTTAGTCTGTCAGGGCATGCAATTAAACTTAATAAACTTGAACATTTAGGCAATTCCCTCACAGCATGCTTTATAAATGGACCTGACATGAAAATGACACTGCAAAACCTCATCTCATTTTCACAAAATCTACTTGCACACAACAATATCCTTTCATTAAAAGGGATAGTTCATCCAAAAATTAAAATGCTGTCATCATTCACTTACCCTCATGTTGTTCCAAACCTGTGTGACTTTCTATCTTCTGTGAAACACAAAGAAGATTTTTTGGGGGGACATAGCCTGTTTCAGAAAAATTCTGAAAGCCGTACAAAACGAAGAAACAAAATGATGGTGAATAATTGATGATAGAATTCCTCACTTCATAAAAAAGTCTGAATTATTCATATACAAACTCATATTGTCTCTCATTTAAAAAATCATTTCTATACAAGAAAAACACGTATTTCTTTAAATACATTATGTAACACACTGTATGTGTCCATTTTCATTGCTGACCACTGAATATTTTCATTTCCTCTTCTTTCTTTTCCCTTTGTGCTTTGTAGCTTGTAAAGTTAGCCAGCTAACAAGCAGTAAATCAGCTAAATACTGTCCCCAAGAGAGTCATTCATTTGGTTATGCTGTTTAAATTATGTTTTGGTTGAGTTTCAGACTAGGGTTGGCATTTGCGTTATTTTCCATAAAATACCATGTGTTTTTACTGTACATACTGTACATATCTGATATGCACTTTTACTGCACAAAACACTCCATGACCACAAATCATTTCAAATCTATGCATACAAAATGATGTGTATCAGTTAGTATAAAAATTACAGAAATGACCGGGCTGCATTAGTAGGTTCATGGCTCTGTGGTGGGTTCAATCTCTCAGCTGGGATGCTCAGCAGTTCATGGGCGGCTTACCCTTATAATTGTTCCAAAACATAAGTGCGACAGTTGAGCTAAAGCAGGCAAAATTTTTCTGTGGGGAAGTCAAATGGTTTTAGGATTGGGGCCATGATGTTAGCCTAAACTGATTGGGTCAGGTCAAGCTCTTGTTAAGTCAAATAAAAGGTCAAGATACTTTCTACTTATCCGTGTCACCCGAGGCCTCTGTTTTAAGTGCCCCCTCTGGGCAGAGTAAAAAATCTTAAGGAAACCCTATGCGCAAGGACATAAACACAAGCCCAGCTTGCCAAGGCAGTTTCCCTTTCGGGATAGTTAAGCATTTATGAGGCCTGACCTCCACCGGTTTCACTCGCAACAACCCATTGGGTTCTAGTTCAAAAAGATGGAATGAGAACGCTGGTCAGAAAGTGAAGAAATACTAGAAATAACTCAGGCCTTTTTCTAAGTTTTGTTCTGTTTAAACAAGCTACCACTATCCACAGATGACAACCTGTAGTCTGAATGCATTTTAAAGCTTACGTGTCACAAAAAAAAACAGACATGTGCATTATGTTGGTAAGAAAGCATTTCAAAAGATCATTAAACGAGTAGTTCAGTTCCAGTTTTGAACTTCCAAAATGCAGTTTAAATGCAGCTTTAAAAAGCTCCAAACAATCCCAGCCAAGGAATAAGGGTGTTATCTAGCGAATCGATTGGTCATTTTCTAAAACAAATAAAAATTTATATACTTTATAACCTCAAATGCTCATCTTGTCTAGCTCTGCCATGCACATACATACTCTGTGTAATCCGGGTCAATACAGTTAGGGTATATAGAAAAACTCCCATCTCATTTTCTCCTCCAACTTTAAAATCATCCTACATCGCTGCAGAAGTACCAACCCAGTGTTTACAAAGTGAACATGCAAATAAGGTCAAACGCCTTTACAAAAACAAAGTAAAACAGCGATGTAGGACGATTCTGACGTTGGAGGAGAAAATGAGATGTGAGTTTTCTGACCTACCCTAACTGTATTGATGCTCATCATGTGCATCGCAGAGCTAGACAAGACGAGCATTTGAGGTTTAAAAGTATATACTTTTTTTTTTTTTTTTTTTTAAGAAAATGACCGTTTCGCTAGATAAGACCCTTCTTCCTTGGCTGGGATCATTTAGAGGCCTTTCAAGCTGCATTGAAACTGCATTTTCGATATTCAAACTCACAGACACCATTTAAGTCCACTACATGGAGATAATTCCTGAAATATTTTCCTCAAAAAACATAATTTTTTTACGACTGAAGAAAGAAAGACATGAACATCTTGGATGACAATGGGGTGAGTACATTATTGGTAAAGTTTTGTTCTGGAAGTGAACTTCTCCTTTAATGAGTATTTGAATGTGGCATACATACTCTAAGGTGTGTAAAAACTAATTTGATAGACTTATCTTAAAAGACTAGAAATAGGAAAGAGACAAGAACAAAACGAACCCGTAACAGACACCTCCGTGTAGAGCGACATAGGTTTTGTTAACATTTACATAGCACTTTTTGGAGGCCTGAGATTCAATTGCTGCTCTTGTTTGCTGTCACTGATACAGCAATAATCATTATCCAGGAGGTAATTCTCCCCAGACTTGGCAAAGTCATGATTGTGAGATGTAAATGATAGTTTTAATTTTCCCTCAGTGGGATACAGCCGTTGCGCTCTGCCTACTTCTGTCACATCAACACTTCATCTTGGCCACAATTTCACAGAGGGCTATAACTGCGTCCTATTGTGCCTCTGACAAGGGTTTAAGGTTCCAATTGTCTCTATAAAACCCAGGAACAATGCTCAGATGTAATCCTGTTGGAGCTTGATGCCACTTGCTGGATTTTTATGCGAGCGGTCAGTTAACAGACATAATGTCCCTTGTGGCAACAGCTTCATCTTGGGTTGACTTTTCAAAGTGCTCTTTAGCATTTAAGCAAATGAATGGTCTACAAAACTTGATTCTCACTGTTGGGATCACCCTGGCAACACAACAAGAGTTACTTAAAAACATACTCACTGCAGACATTAAACATTTTTAAAGAGGTACAATTAGCGCAGTTGCTCTATTTAACATACTCGTTCACATTGAAGCTTCTTTGAGTTTTGAGTCTTTGCCCTGGATCAGCCAACTTTCAGTCACACTGTGAAAATGTCCATCCTACTCCATGGCGACCTTGAAGGACTGATCTGCTTTCAAGGTCTATAATGACTTCTGACATAGTTTACTTGCCTCCACGCTGTGACAGAAATGTCTTCTGGAGTCAAAGACGGAAATCTCTGAAACAGGGCACCACTTTGGAAGCCTAAAGCCAAACATAGTGAGATTACACTTCAAGGGGGATTTTTTTCCATAAAGGTATATGTATAAAAATGTGGACGATAATAGGATAGATATATACTCTTTGGAATATTTTCCTACATAATTATGTTGATTTGACAGGCTCAAATCATTTGCAAGCAATAACCTCCTACCACTAAATGATATGGACATAGGGAATTGAAAAATAAAATAATAATTATCAAAACTTAAATCTTGGGCGAGAACCTAATATGCACAAAAGGCTGAAAAGCAGCCAAATTTAAGGACGGCCATGGAGAGCCTGCACCCCACTAAGACACCGCTTGATACATAGATGAAAACGCTCGAAATTGGACTACTGTAATGTGCGTATGTAAATTGATCTTGACAAGCCAAAGTATTATCCACCGAACAAGATCTGATTAAAAAAACAAAAACCTTGAAGCCAAAAGTTCAAGTTCTGTGCCTCAGAGTATTCGAAAACACTGATCTCATTTAAAATGGTTACTTGCGCCCTTTGAAACCTCTGCAAGGATTTTCTTTGATCGTCTAAAAGCCTATGATTATCATAACATGATGCCAATACAATCTGTACGGATATGCCGCAAGATTTAATGTTTGTAGACGGCCCATTTTAGCGGAGACTACAGAAACGCATAGACTTGGTTATGAAGATGGAAATCTGTGAAGATGACAGTCTGAGATTTTATATGCTTAGAAGTATTGCTTTCTCAAAGGTTTTCATGGTCCAAAGAGAAACGAGGCACAGATCAGAAAGACACTAACATGCTAGGATGAGATCACAAAATAGAGCTGTAAAACCACACAGATGAGATAGGTCTGTGACCTTAAACTCCATAAAGGCCATGTGTGCGTGAGGAGGGGGTCACCTCTCTGTACTACGGCATAACCGCACATCTGTGATTGGCTCGACGTACAGCATGTCGGCACGGCTGGAGAGGGTATGAAACGTCTTGAGCTATTAATGTCAATTTAACTAGAACTTCAACTATGCATCACACATTTGTGTACAAATACAGTTGCATCATACAAGATATTGGCACGATTCTGAAACATTAGTCTAAATTGGCATTAAAAAACTTGTAGTGTTATGTAAATCTGCAACATTTATTTAACTATGCAAGTTTTTCTGTTTCGGACATTTGCTTACGTCCAGTGAACTAGGAGCAAATAGAAAAGTATCACTCTATAACTGACACAACTTTTCCCAACAATTTTCCCTTTGAAAAGATGCATTTTCCAACCACAAAAGTCTCTCAGCAATCAGCATACGATTCTGCTTGGCTTTATTTTTTTAAACATGAGAATCAAAGCTAAGGATGCATGAGAAATCTATGTAACCCCCCTTGGACATAGACAAACATTCCATCAAGAATCAGATCTTTGCAAAACTTTGAACTCATGCACAGAGGACTAACATAAACAGTATTGTACTGCTTAAGAGCAATTGTTTCATTGGCAGAGCAATAGTCTAGTCATGAGGGATTCCCAAAGAATAACATTGTGTGTTTACATTTCAAGTAATTATACTAACCTCAAGAAGAGTAACAGGAAAAATTAATTATTCAATAAAAAAGGTTGAGAGTCAAGGGAGACTGGAGGAAAGTTACGCATGACATTGAATTCCCCAGAGATGAAATAATGTCCTAAGATGACGGCAAAGGAAATTACTTAATAGCTATATAGGAGCAAAACGCAACAGCGATGTCCTCAGATAGAAATCTTAATGTGGTCTTTTAACATATCAACTTTGACATTGGCTTTAGAAATATGAAAAGCGTGGTTTGTTAACAAATAATGAGGACATTGTGGAACTCTGTACAGTAACTTAAGTCTGGCTTGAATCCTGGTAGCACCAGGAAAATCATATATTCGTCTTATATGTGTTCATATATATATATATATATATATATATACACATACATACATACATTGATGCCACGAATAAATGCCAAGAACATTTAATTTATTCGGTGGCAACTCTACTGAATTAATTTAGCAGTAGATAGAAAGCTAAACATACAAAATATACAAAAATCTCACTTTAAAGGTGGGATGTAATGCTGTTTCTTTAAGACTGTTAATTTTGAGATTCTCCATATCAGATATGAAAATATTCCAGTTATATTTCAGTACAGAGCTAATATCTATATATATATATAAAAGTTCTTTGGGCTCTTTCTCATCTTAACCCTGTCAGTTTCTGCCATTTTGGGGTAATGAGTAGCACATAGACACACTACACTACTTACAGTATTTTGCTTTGTAATAAATCAGAGAACCACTTCCTTAGTAAATGTTTCAATATGTGCACTGGTTTTGAAGAACACTTGGAGTGGTATTCTCATGGGAGGAGGTTACATGGGCCTAGCAATTACATTCACCAAGGATTTCGCTGAAATACCGCCTTACCGAGAGCAGGCACTGTGGATCAGCAGAAAAAGCGGTCCACTTTTTTCTCACCGGTGTTGTTGGATTCAAAGACATAAAGCAGTAAGTCCACAACAACATGCAAGACCTGTTAACAGATAGAAGGGCATTTGGCTTTATTCTTAACAAACTGTCTAACAAATATTAGTAAACAATGCAATATTTATTAGACTGCACCAGCATTAATTTTAAAATATCAAACAGACAGCATTACTGGTTTGAGTCAGTGTCACTGCCAAACCGCAGTTTTGACCAATGAATCATATGCTTCTAAAATGGATTCTTGAATTACACATCTGACTAATAACAGCTGACCTAATGTAGCGGGTCAACAGTCAAGGTGAAAACACAAAAATTATAAGTTTCTAACTGTTTTCAGCTACTAGCCTTTTTTCTTTTAGGTCATAGCTAAATTGTAATTCTACTAGGTTTAGAGACTGATCAAACCAATGTCATAATCCGTTGCTATATTTGCTATAGTCATAAAACCATTCCAGAAGACATTCCAGTGTCATAAATTTAAAAACCTGACGTAGCCCATTTTTATAGTATAGTTTTAAAACTAAGTGCTTAACTATTACTTAAATATTAAATAAAAAGTGTCATACTTAATTTTAGTTAATTTACCTTGTTGGCACAAAGACCTAAATCCGTTTTAAAAGTAGAGTAGAAACTTCACCAGGATGATGGCCTACTGCCTTACTTCCCCTTTTATATTTTCACAGAAATCTTAAAAAAGTAAACAGCCTCCGAAAAAATAAAAATGATCAAGTCCAAACCTTCTAAAAGCAGACATGTAGTGAGGCAACAGTTAACTGAGTGGTGCGCGCTGTCTGTGGGAACTGATTGCCCTCTGGCTATTGCCTTGACATTAAACTCTTCGAGGACAATTGGTTAAGTGGAGTTAACTGTTGCATATTCTCCCTGAGGTAGCTTCCTTTTTGATCTTGCCGAGACTGGCGCCTTCCAAAACAGGGCTTGTCTGCGTTATGAAATGCTTTGACTTACGGTGAGGGGTTGCCAGTTGCGCCTCAATAGAGGCTTTCTGCAGTCTTAAAGGGCCAAGACAAGCTTTAAATTGTTGTAATGCAGCGTGACAAAATCATCCTCAATTCAGTCACATCATTTTGTCCCGTCACAGTTTTTCGGGAAAAAAAAAAGTTGAGCCTGTTTTTTCCATTGAACACAGGGTTCTGTTATTTAAAACAGACTGTGCAAGCAACTTAAAATGCACTAAAACACTTTATCTTGAAAAAATAAAATACAAAAATTAAACTATCAGCGGCCTTAATTTTAGCTTAGCTGCACATTCAACAAAACCCCTCAAAATTATATCCCAAGTGTGTTATAAAAACCTTTTCCGCTATCTCCACTACACAGCGTTTTTATAAAGAAAACTCCCAGAAATCGTGGACGAAGAGGCCAAGGAAGTGGTTTGTTTCGCTGTATGTTTTCAATAAGAGTTCAGTTAATGAGTACGGAGGCCCGCTATACAGACATCCCCTCTGGTTAATTGCAACAAAACTTCTCAAATGGCTCCTTGCCTCCAAGACTGGAGCCCCCAGAGCAATCAATAAACCACCTCTGCAAGACAAGTATGATTAACCATGCAACATTTCTTTCAAAATCATTGTGACGTCTCAAAGAAACTGGTTTGACCAATCAGGACAAGCACGCGGAAAGTCATGTGGGTGAAATGTCAAGCCGATTGGAGGGCGGCAGGGAAAAAAGCGAACTTTTGGAAGTTTATAGCTGCGAGTGCGCTCTGCTAGGGGAGTGAGGCAAGCGTCGCAAACGCGCGACGGCAGAAGGGAAAGGTTGTGGACGAGTAAAATTCAGGACGACTCACATATTCTTATTGTATGGCCCCTCTATCATCCATGATGAATTCTTTTCAAGGGCCACTCTCCCAAGAAGGAAAACTACAGGAACGCAAAAGCGCGGACAAAGAGGAGGCTCAAACCAACGATAAAGCGACTGTCAAAGGATGTAAAGGCAAAGCGCTGAGTCTTCCGTTCAGTGTGGAATCTTTAATATCAGACAGAACGAGCACACGGACTTTATACACGTCATCTGAATCTGGTATTACATCTCCGACATCCGGTGGAGATGAGCGGCTGAGGCTTTCGCCCATGGCTCTTTACGCAGATAGAAAGATCCCAGTGGAGAGCGTCTCCAACCTATCCGACTGCAAGAGAGGAGATATGGAAGAACTAAATGACAAGGGACAGTCCGGCTGGTTTCAGACACCCTCGTACACTTCTCCGCCAAGTGAGTGCTGGCTCAGCAGGGAAACTTGTCAATAATGTGGCATGATGACGCATGACAATTATAAACATGCATGTTTTACATAGGCTGTAGTGAAACGCACTAATAAATACTAGGAAAATCGATTAATATGTTTAGTATATTTAATCAAGCTCATTTAGATTTTAAATGGGATTATTGTCGCCTATATAAATTTAGAGGAATGTGATGCGTGTAGAGAAGGAGTCTGATGTCACCCAAGGGTAGAGTAACTGACCAAGTTCTGCAAAGAAAAGTTTGCAAAAAGTTGCCAAAACGCATTCCAGTTTAATTAAGACAGTTTAGTGGATCAATGTAAATTAAAAACAGGCTATATTCCCATATCTGTATGTAGAAATTTTAAGAACAACCTGATTGCGCATTTAATGCATATGCTCCTCATAATGCTGAAAATAAACGCGTAGCCTCAGCAGAAAAAAATAACTATCAACGCAATGTAATATAAGTGTAATATAATCAATCAAGTTAATCTGTTCAATGTTTTGTTGTTCGCAGGGCACTCAAGTCCACCTCCGTGTACCCTCAGAAAACATAAGAACAACCGAAAACCGCGGACCCCGTTCACCACTTCGCAGCTGCTCGCTTTGGAGAGAAAATTTCGTCAAAAACAGTATCTTTCTATTGCAGAGAGAGCGGAGTTTTCCAATTCACTCAACCTCACAGAGACTCAAGTTAAAATCTGGTTTCAAAACAGGCGAGCGAAGGCAAAAAGACTACAAGAAGCCGAACTAGAGAAACTGAAACTTGCAACCAAGCCATTATTACCTGCGTTCGCCTTTCCGTTCCCACTCGGAACACACGTTGGTTCTCCACCCCTCTACGGACCGTCCAGTTCCTTTCCTAGACCTGCGTTACCAGTCCCAGGACTTTTCGGAGGCCCAGTGACCTACGGAATGTATTATTTGTCTTAACCAAGTGAGCACGTCCTTCAATTCACCGTCTATATAGCTGCTGCGGTTCTGCCAGTCAGAAGACGAGTGAAATAATAACAAATATGTTTTGTTTAATGAACTCTACACCAATTTAGAAGAAATTCTATTCTTGTGATCTACACAGTTTATTCCAAAAGAGTCCCAAAATTGGCTTTAAAAAGTGCAATAAATTGTCCCTGAATACGGAATAGGGCCTACTTTATGTGTATACAGATATAAGTACACAGATAACGCGCAATGTGGCTAATTGTCTTAGTCTCAGAGAAAATAATTTCCAAGAGATTATTTCTGAGGGCACAGCCGATTTGGCAAGTGTCTAGATCAGCATCACTTGTTGATGCGTGATGCACGAGAAAACACCTAGTGTGCTCTAAAATGTATGTACATGGTCTGCGCCATTCCAACAAAGCTCTTAGATTAAAGAAATGACCTTTGAATTATTACTAAGGTTTTTAAAGAGCTTGTTGCGACTGACAGCAGAATCTTGCAGTAAAAATAAAAAAACTGATTTCAGTTATATGTGACATTGCTACTTTCCATTACTTGGCTATAGGCTGCCAAATTCGAGCCTAAATGAAGAGTCAGTGTGAGCCTTTTTAAAACGAATACGTGTATTTTCACGCAAACCAAATATTTTGTAGCATATTACAAAGATTGTACCCAGATAGATACAATTCGCGAAATGTACACTGCCAATAGGTCCGCTATACCTCTACATCTTTTTTTGTTTTTCATTAATTTGACGGGCTACCCGGTTTTAGGTTGAAATACGTGGCTTGTTATTCTCTTCGACTTTATTAAAGATGAACTATATGCAGAGAAAACCAGCATCGTCCATTATCCCATAATTTTACTAAACTTTTCCTCCCAAACGTTTTTACATGCCGGATTTTTGGCCTGTGTTTATTGATTTTTCGACTGTTTAGCCATAATCCCTTCAGTAGACTACATGTATGCTAGTTTGCTAGGTTGTAAGATTAATGTCTAGATTTTTATTATTGTAAATACACGTATATATTACAGATTTTGCATTCCCCTTTTGAATAAATTACAAATAGGATTGCTGATATTTATACACTGTGTTTACATTTATCTTCTGTAAATTATTGTATATTTTATATGTATATACAAATTAGAAAAATAATCTTTTGCATTAAAAAATAAATCTCACAGAGGCTGATGTGTACAATGTCATTATTTATAAGTTTAAAAACAAACTTTTAATTCAGTAATTATCCAGATTTTTTTTTTCTTTTCATCTCAGACATAAACCCAAATAAAAAGTATAGAACGATGCGCTACGCAACTCGCTTTTGAGATTTGTAACTGTTTATTCTATAAAATTAAAGAGACCGACTAATAATCAGCGGTAAATGTGCAACAATAACTTCCAAGAGACACAAATATGCTACTAATTCGAAATAAAAAAAAAAACACTAAGAAATAAAAATATTACAATAACAAGCAAATAAAACGTTATTTAAATTTTAAAAAAAAAATTTACGTTAAACACTAACCATCAAAATCAGAAAATGAAGGATCCTGAAGTACATTTCAGATAGGAGCCCTTCAGATAACCTTCACGCTCTTTATAGTGTTACAAAATCCAAATCCCCGTGAAACTCACTGGAGAACACATTAGTTACAACGCGTCTTAAGTTTTTATTAGTTCTTGCGTGAGTTTCACACGCCATCATTACACGCATGCATTTGTGTCTGAAACCTATAGCGAAACAACTTAAGATCTTGACAGGCTTACATTTATAATAATAGATAATACATATTTTTTAAAAAAATTTGTAAATACTTTAAGATATTTTCCTTGACATTTGGCTTTAAAACTATAATAATCTCATTTTTGATTATTAATCTCAGACATATAAAGAGACAAGACATCTTTTTAGAGATTTTACAAATTTTATTACAAAAATACTGCTCAGGACAGACAAATGCTTTACCAAGCTAACATGGTAAAAAGCTTTGGCCTACTTCTTCCTTCTTCCTCTGAAGCCTCTGACTGAGCCTTGACCGAAACAAATGGATGATGGAACTCTGGAGGAAAGATAATAATCAACACAAATAGTTCTGATCACTGAGTCCACAGGGTAATGAAGCATAATCAAGCATTTATATAAATCCAGGACCATGAATCTACCCACTTGTACGAATATCTTGGCTTTAGATTAGCTGTCTGCATTGGTTCTGTTTCTACAGTCTTCACGCTTTCTGGCTCTGGGGTCAAGGAGAAGTCCATCGACTCGCTTTCTTGTTGAACAGTTGCTGTTTCAGAAACTTCCATATGTGTATCTTTCTGTTGGGTCTTTTTTTCTCGTATTCTGTTGATTTGCATGAGATTATGATTGAAAAAAAAATCTAAAGTGATTTAAAAAAAAAAAAGTAATTCTACGAGGCTCTTTAGGTGAAAAATTAAAAGGAACGGATAAAATGTATATAATCTAAAACTGTCCACAATTTACATTAGTATTAATATCAAACCTTCCGCTCTTCTTTGCTTTGTCAAATCTGAAGTCTGCTGGATAGCTATGTGTTCTGATAAGATGATCTTTCCTCTCTTTGCTTGTTTTGAATTTCAGTCCACATCCCTCAACCAAGCACTCATACTGAAAATCAATATTAATACACAATTAGCAAAAACAGTTTTTATAAAAAATGTCAAAGCTGAAAAAATGAACAAAAAAAAAAAAAAAATTGCTGGTTTAAACGTGGATTATATGAGAAACTGTATTCATATATTCTTTTACAACTGGTATTTCTGTGCCTTTAAAATCAGTGTTTCAATGTTTCAAGCCACTGAACTGCATTTAACAACTTGCTGTTGACACCAGCAGGTGGCACCATATCGCTACTTAAAATCTGTTTGATCTCAGTTGGTTAATCTATACTCTTCTGTGCAAATGTATAATTATTAAATGATTTTAAGTGGTATTCTCAGTGAGAGTGCAATATAAAAGCATCAAAAGTATATGTGGTTAGTGTGGTTAGTATGCACTATGAAAAACTGTTTTTGTTGTATTGTCCAATGGTTTTTACAGCCGCTGTTCTTATCTGGCATGCATATACCCAAAGAACGCATATAATACTGCCTGTAGGGACACACTTATCAGCTTAATCAAGCTGTGGTAAATTAAACTAAATCTAGTATGCATATAGCAGAACTTGAAATGACCACACAACTTTATACAACAACATATGCATCACCCACTACACAATAATATTACCATGCATTGTTTTTCTGCCATGACCTGGAAGAGAGAGTCATGCCACTCCAAGATGTGTATCTCCAGCAGTCGGTTTGATGGAAAAGAGCGCTTGCAGTTGGAACATACATTTCGATGCAATGAATTGTAGTGGTGTTCATACCCTTCCAGTGTGTCAAAAAACTGCCTGCATCCCGCAATGTGACATCTGAACTCAGAGATACTGGGAAGAGGTTTGAGATATTAGTGGCACATTGGTACCAAGTCAAGAGGATGTTGCCCAAATGTTTCACCACTCATCCAAGTGACATCATCACTCATCAGTAAACTTATGGTGGAGATTCCCAAGCACTTGACCTCATCAGATACAGTGACATATTACTAAAATGCATGCAAATAATACATAGAGTAATCTATCAAGTTACATAATGAAACACATCCAGCTGACCAAAATAAATAGCTACTTAGTTTTAAAATCTTTAACACATACGATAAATACTAATGTTCTCAACTGGATCTGTTCATTTACTTTAGGATCATGAATAATTAGTTAATTCATAGTAAATTGCCTAATTACATAGCAATAGTCATGTTGAAACGACATTACTCACGTCGGAGGATGTTCATCATCTGCAATAGCCGTCACGACGTCCTGTAGGTACATGTGCCTGTGTATGTCGCCATCCTGTCGAATTACACATTAAGAAATCGGTATATTGGTAAATGTCCCATCAGCATGTCATTAGAGTCATGTAGTTTCTAACTTCGTCACTCTTAAGTAACACATTGAAAGATAAACAGGCAATTGCTACTATATTAGCAGAGCGAAGGCACATTTTTAAAGTGCAATAAACTTTTCTGTCGATCCATTCGAACAATACATACCTCAAAATATTCATCTTCTACAGCAAATCGAAGTCGTTGAGGTCTGAATCCAAAAGGTGAAACAGCATTTTCATCCCCACTTTCTTTTTGTTGTAAACCATACCGCTCTGATTCCCTACTTTCAATTACTGGTATCTTTTCTGCCAGAAATTTTGGTGCTGCAGACCCCAACAGTTGAGTCAATTCAGCTTGCAACATTATATTCACGTTGTAGCATTATATCAACATACTCCATGTACAACCCGCCTTGCGATTCCGTGTCAAAACAAAAGCCCTCAAACTAAAAGCCACTTGAGGGCACGCAGGGCGTACGGTGCATGAGAAGCTTGTCATTTTATTTTGATGCAAACGAAGTTTGATATAATGAAAAAGGGTGTTTGTTTTACAGCCCGTTATGTAAGTCTGATAGCCAGTGCTTACACTACCTGTATTTCTAAGCGGAAGAAAGAAACTAAAAGCAAATTTGTCAAAACGGTGCACCTGCAGAATATAACCACAGGATGTCAGCAGAGTCATTGAAAATATGCTTTTCATCATCCATCCAATTTCCAAACCTCTTGTCCTACAGTAGCACATATTAATAATTTATATCTTAATATATTGGCTTAAGTATATTTAATTGTTTCATTACTACTGGTTCATGTCCTTGGCAATATATTAATAAGTGTTTTTTTTAATATTCCTTTTTTCTAATCAAAATAGGCCTAATTTTTATTTGCAGTGTTATTTTAAATGGCAATCATTTTTTTTTTTTTTTCCTGAGTCCTCAGTTTTACTTTCTGTCACATCTTTTGTCATATATCCCTTTTGTAATAACGAACAAAACCTAGTTCCTTAATGCCGTCATCTTCCAGAAGATGACATCATTTTTGTTGGGAAATCAGCACAAGAATAGGGGTAAGATGAGGCTATTCAGTTTGAATGTGTTGCTATTATGACATATCTTCGATTAAAATATGAGTTTATCACGATTATTCACATCCAAAATAAAGGTTTTTGTGTACATTTATAATGTATATATAAATACACACACATGCATGTTTATATTTAGGAAAATATGTTATGTTTATATATTAAATATATTTATATATAATATAAATTATACTAATATAAATATATACATGTAAATATTTTCCAAATATATACTATATGTGTGTGTCTTTATATATACATAATGAATATACACAGTACACACACATATTACTTATAAACTTTTTTGGATGTGATTAATCGCAATTAATCATCGCAAGGCACTAGAGCAATTAAATATTTCTATATTCATATAGGCTAGGCCTAGCCTAGCTTTCAGATGAATATCTTACTGGGATTGTGTCTTAATCTGTCATTGGTTATTCAGTTATTCAACTTAATTGTTCTTTTTATATTTTCATATTAATGTCACTTAAAAAAGACGTCTGTGATAATAAAAATTCAAGTCGTTTATACATTTGTCTCGGGCAGCGTGCCATCTTCCTCTGGTAGAGGAGCCTCTATAAATAATTTTAATAATTTTACTTCTTTTTTATGACACCCTTATAATTAAAAAAAGTGGCTGATGCATCATCCTGTACATGCTAAACTTTCTAAATATGTTAGTTTAAAATTATTAAAACCACGCTATTCGTAGAGATGCATCTCAACCCATCCTACACTACTATTATTAGTGGATTCAATGCGGTTTCGTGGTAATAATTTTAACAGAAATACATACACAAGCATATTAACTTTACAGAGTTGAAAAGATAGTTACGCTACCAAATCGAAGGACTCTAAGTACATTCCTTTCAGTTAGGCTGCCATACTAGCCTACAGCCTATAAATCGTTTAACAACAAAAAAACAGTTTGTTCTATTGTTGTGTAACGAAAAAATAACGTTACTGACACATTTGCAGAGCCGTAACTCAATAGTGACCAGTTTGCTTTTACCGGATAAGGAGGTCGTAGTCTCTTTATGCTAATTTTCCGGATAACCGAGGCGGAGCTTTAACTTTCAAGTAGCCGAGTTCCCACAGCAGCCCACGAGTCCCAGCGCGAGTCCACAGGACAGTGAACCATGCGATACACTGGATTATTTATATCACTGCTTTCTTTTGTTTATACATGGGGTGAGCGAGCAGCATTATGAGGATTCTTTTACAGCGCGAATCATGTCGCAATGCCTGATGTGTTTTTAATTTACTGATTAAACATACTGATGAGTTGTTTATTCACTGTTGCTTTAGAGAATCTTGAGGCAGCGAATTCAGCTTTACCTCATGTGATGCGCTATGATGTGGTCCGACCTCAGGCACTGAAAGGGCGAGCGAGGAGGAGCGCCTCTTCTCTCAAGGTCCGCTCTTTTTCAGACTAGTTTTGTAAACTGAAATATCATTGACATCTCTTGGGATGCTTGATTTGACTTTTATTCATGCATGCTTGCTTTTACCCCTTTAGACATATCCTGAACAACTTGAATATGATTTGGCGGTAGATGGGAGGAATTTAACAGTTTCTTTGCACAAAAATAGGTGAGAATGTGTGACTATATAGACATGTATAACAACTTATGCTCTAAACAATAGGCCTTGTATTCATACAAAGCCTAAATTTCTTTCTTTCTTTCCTTTTAACAGGGAGCTTTTAGGAAAAAATTACACCCTCTCATATTATACCAAAGATGGGATTTCAGAAACAGAGTCTTCAGACAATATTGTATGTTTAAACAGTAAAATATTTCATTTCTGTCTGACATAGTATGTGAATATTGCTGCTTAACTGTATATTCTATTTTTGACTTAAGGATCACTGCTACTATCAGGGACACGTCCATAATTTTGAAGACTCTTCAGTCAGTGTTGGACTTTGCTCTGGCATGGAGTAAGAAAAATTTAAATTTTAAGCACAATTTGTAAAATACAGATGTGATTGAATTTTGAAAGCATATATCATTCTGTCAGTGATTACCCTCGCATGGATAAATGACCAAAACAAGTCCAACATCAAAGCAAAAAAGAAATCCGTACTTGCATATGTGTCAAAAATTTTATTTATTTACCAGTAAATTAATCCATTTTTGATGCATTTGCAAGTATGGATAGTGTGTGGAATTTATTCTTTTTTGCTTTGATTAAAATATATATCACAATATATTAAATATACCACTTTGTGTACAGTAAAAAAAGATATTTCAGAGTTGCATATCTTAGATTGTGCTTGTAATAAGTTGCTTTGGATAATGTGTCTACTAAACGAGCACTAAATGTGTACAGTTAAAAAAATATATTTTCTATGCTTCTCCCTCTAAAATATTGCATCTTCTTCATCCTCTAGAGGGTTTCTGAGGATCAAAAATCAAGTTTACTTGATTGAGCCCCTAGAAGAGTCGTTGGATGGTGACCATGCTATATATAAGCAAGAGCATTTAAGGACCAAGCAAGGGGCCTTTGGATACATTAATGACACAGTCTATAACTTTGGTCCGAAGTCTAGTGGGCTGTATAAAGGCAAATATGTGGTAATCATATTCTAATGATTCAATATATTTCACATTTATTTGTATAGTGCTTTTAAAGATACATATTGTTTTAGTGCAGCTTAAGATGCATGTTTCTACAATGAAGTTCAAGAAAGTAATCATCTCTTTTGGAATTTAAGCTTATAAATGAGAAATATTGTGTTGGTTTCCAACATAGAAAATAAAACCTGTACTTGAATCTTATTCATTATTAAGCAGCATGTTTAATTTGAATCTCAACATCTTATTCATAATGTGTTTACCGTGAACAGTTTAATGATAATAATTTTATTTCAATTGCTCTTCAGAAAAACACCGGAGGAGGACAGCGGACTGTTGAGATGGTTTTGGTTGTTGATAATACGGAGGTATGAATTTGGTTTAATTGAAAAAAAAATCATAATATAATACTGATGTTTTGTGTTTATATTGTTAAAATATACCTATACATTATTCTTCAGTACAACAAGTTTGGAAGTTTTAAGAAGATTGAAGAAAGAATGTTGTTGGTCGCAAATCATGTAGACAAGGTATCATACCACTTTCTTCTTACATTAATTAACAGGTTATGCATTGTGAATACTGTATGATTTTCAGAATAATGATAATAGACTTTTTTTTTGCTTCTTCACATTTTAGCTTTACCGGTCTTTAAACATACGTGTCAGGTTGGTTGGACTGGAGATTTGGTCTCAAAGAGACTTAATTGATGTCAGCAATGTACCAAATCTTACTCTGGAACGATTTTTACGATGGCGTCAAGACAGCTTGCTCAAGAGGAAGAAGCATGACAATGCCCATTTTGTTACGTGAGTCACCGACTGCTCATCTTAATCCATTTCTGACACATTTTTACTCACACCAAACACTTCTCTTTAAAATGTGTCTTACTGCAAGCTTTAAAACATGTATTTTTATTTTTTAAAAAGTACTGTGGAACAACAAAAATAATCTTTAACGCCTCAAGTTCTTTTTTTTAAACAGGGGTGTAGATTTTGAAGGGTCAACGGTTGGGTTGGCTACAATGTATGCTATGTGCTCTCCATCCTCTGGTGCTGTGAATGAGGTATAGTTATGAGCACGTTCATATATATAAATTAATAGATTAAGAAATTATACTTTCCTATTTATCCAGGTGAATAATATTATTGACATAAGATGTTTTTTCCTTACAAAGGACCATAATAAAAATCCAATTGCTGTGGCTTCTACAATTACCCATGAAATGGGACATAATCTGGGCATGTCACATGACGATTCAAGCTGTGGATGCTCCTCAAACAAGGGCTGCGTTATGTCAGACACCATTGGGTGAGGCTAACTGAAAATACATTTGCTTAGAATACATTTATGCAATGGCACAAGAGCCATTGTGTTGCTGTTTAACTCTTTCACAGACCATAATTTTCTGACATACTTTTCCAACAGGTATGTTTACCCTGATTCCTTCAGCACTTGCAGTCAGTCAGCTTTAAAGGCATTTTTGCAGAGCTATGACACCAGCTGTCTACTAGACGTGCCATATGAGAGTGAACTATATGGAGGTCCAGTTTGTGGAAATGCTTTTGTTGAAAAAGGCGAGGAGTGTGACTGCGGAACTGTTGAGGTGTGTGACATGTTGGTTTACAAAACTTCCCAGTTGACGCAACTTTGGTTTCTGAGTTAAAGTATGACTAAAATATATTTGTTTATTTGACTATATATATATATATATATACACATTACTGTTCAAAGGTTTGAGGTCAGTAAGAATACAGTAAAAACTAAAATATCTTGAAAGATTATTAAAATTTATTGTGAAATATTACAATTTAAAATAACTATTACTTCAATTCAAAATAACAGTTTTCTATTTTTATTTATTTATTTGTTTGTTTGTTTGTATAAATGTAATTTATTCCTGTGAAGGCAAAGCTGAATTTTCAGCATCATTACAGTCCTCAGTGTCACATGATCCTACAGAATCCATTCTAATATGCAGATTTGCTGCTTAAGAAATTTCTTCTTCTTATAAATCTTGAAAATAGTTTTGCTGCTTAATATTGTTTTTGGAAACCATGATACTTTTTTCAGTATTCTTTGATGAATAGATGAATAGAATTGAATTAGTCTTCACTTTTGATAAATGTAATGTGTCCTTGCTGAATAAAACTATCAATTTCTTTAAAAAAATCTTACTGATCCAATTTATAGTTTATCAAAGACAAAACATTGGTTGCAAGCCAGAATACTGACCCCGAACTTTTAAACAGTAATGTACATTCTTGATTTTTTGAAATTCAAACATTTTTGAATTTTAGGAATGTAACAATCCCTGCTGCAATGCCACCACCTGTCGACGGACCGAAGGTGCCGTTTGCGCACATGGGGAGTGCTGCCACAATTGCCAGGTATGAGCAAAGCTGCCCACCAATCTCCACAGGAAGACCATACTAAAATTTTGGCCTGAAAATACATTTAAAAGTAGATTATTGCCATAATCTGTTTTGTTAATCCTCCCTTGTAGTTGAAACATTCAAGTAGCCTGTGCAGAAAGAGTGCTCACGACTGTGATTTGGACGAGTACTGTACAGGAATATCAGCCTTTTGTCCAGAGGATGAATATAAGATGAATGGACTCCCTTGCAATTATAATCAGGGCTACTGTTATAATGGACAATGTCCAACACATAAAGAACACTGCAAGATGCTGTGGGGAGCAGGTACTATTCTCACTGAGACAGACATTTTAACACAAAAGCTTTACAGAAGATAGAAGTTCAAATAGAAGTTTAGGAAAATAAAAAAATAATATTTTAATATCAATATCTTGTACACGTTTAGATGCTAAAGTGGATGCTGACACCTGCTTTGGTTATAATGTACGTGACGGAACCTCGAAGAGTGCTGAGTAAGTGTGACTTTACTTTTCTTTGATGGCTTAAGACTAAAAATATTATTTTAGACACTGCTTTCTAATTACACAATGGTATTCTGAATCCTACAGGCACATGATGTGTGGGAAAATATACTGTTATGGTGGGAATCCTTACCCCATAACCAGCAGAATATTAACAGTCACTATTGGTTCAAAAACATGCAACATGGCTGTGGATGACTCGCCCACAGGTGACTTAGGGATGGTTCCAGCAGGCACCAAATGTGGCATTAATAAGGCAAGTAAATAATGAATGTTTATTGCCTTACACAAAATACAAAGTGTATAAAACCTTTATTTACTTTTTTTCAATCAACAGGTGTGTTACCACAACCTTTGCCAAGACATTAGTATATACGGCATTGAGAACTGCTCTGATAAATGCAACAATCGTGGGGTGAGTGATTTATTTTTTTATTTCCATTTTCCTATTTCGTTTGTAAGATATTTTATGTTCCTCTCTCTCTTTTTTTAAAGAAAAACATTATTGCATGCAATGTTTGTCATTCTGTAATATTGTAAATGTGCTAAAACTATGCATTAGTTTCGAATTTGCATTGGAGACAGATCATTTAAAAGCATAAACACATGTAAACATACTACTGACTTATATTTTAAAGGTATGTAACCATGAGAGGAAGTGTCACTGTGATCCAGGATGGGCACCACCCTATTGTGGTGTTCAATTCTCAGAACTTACATGTAAACCAATTACATCCTTACCATATCTGTACTACTTGACATAATTCAATCATCGACCATACAAAACTAATTCTGTGCCATGTCAAATGTGTTCCTTTACAGGGACAAATCAATCTGTGATCACTGGTGTGACTGCATCTGTAGTCACTCTTGGACTGATCATTATTATTGGAGCACTGGTGTGTCACAGGAAAAAAATAACAGAATTTAGAAAGAAAAGGTAGGATCTGTTATGCGACAGACAATCATGAACTATAAATTTCTGTTATCGTTTCAGTTATTGCACTATTACTAAAGGATATTCTATTCTAAAAGGTCTTTGAAGGACATGCACACTTCCTCAGGCCAGTGCAATCCAGCATTCCAACCAGGAAGTGCAAAGAACAGCCCGAGATGCACACAACCACGCATAAGTCAACCAACTTTCCTTGAGTCATCCACTACCCTGTCCTGCAAACCTATCTATTCTGCAGCTGTGCCCTCTAGACCAGCACCATTGGTACAGTCATTTATTTAGCCTTGTAACAGACAATTTGTGCTTAGAATTAAAGTCCATTTTTAATATGAAAGACTTAATCATTCTACCACCTTCTCACTATGCACAGCCTCCAAAGAATGCACCGCAAACAGGGACAGAACAGGTAGTTTATCTTCTCTAAAAATGCATGTAATTATTGAAATCTATTATTTATATCTAAAAAAGTTTTAATGAACATGAAAATGTATGTCTGTATTTTATTAGATTGTAAAGCCTCCTGTCCCACCTCCTGGTATTTCCAAAAACATGTATCCTGTTCAGGTGAGGTCCAAAATGTCTAATATACACTACCACTCTAAAGTTCAGGATGATTAAGATTTTGGTTTTATAAGAAATAAATGATTTTATTCAGCAAGGATGCATTAAATTGATCAAAAGCATCAGTATAAAGAGATTTATGATATTATAAAAGCTTTATATTTCAAATCATTTCTGCTATATTTAATTCTATTCATCAAAGAATCCTGAAAAAAATATCACGGTTTCTACAAAAATATTAAGCAGCACAGCTGTTTTCAAGATGGAGAGTAATGAGAAATGTTTCAGCATATTAGATTGATTTCTGAAGAATCACTAAAGACTGGCTGTGGAAAATTCAGCTTTGTCACTCCAGGATTAAATTACATTTTCAAATATATTCAAATAGAAAGCAGTTGTTTTAATTTGTAATAATATTTCACATTATTACTATTCTTGCTGTAATTTTTATCAAATAAATGCAGCCTATGTTGAGTAGAAGAGATTTTAATATTAGTTATGACTCTAAGCTCGACTCTGACATGAAAATGCAGTGAGACTAAAAAGCATTGTGTCATTTCTTTGTCTAAATTTTGTTGCAGGCAAAACCCCTACTTCCACCAACTAAGCCACTCCCTCCATCAAAGCCGTTACCACCACTGGCATCTAAACCTGTAAGTCAATTTTTCCAAACATTTTTAAGCACCCCATCCTACTGAAAGACAATACTATTAAAACCATTCTTTGTTTTGCACTGATAGGTGACTAAGTCAAAACCACATCCAGTGCCTCCTGTGAAACCCACTGGGATGCAGCTAGCATTTACTCCACCTCAGGTGTTGTAATGTTTTATTGCTTTGCATTTAGCACTTCACTCATAAACGACAAAAAGCACTTTAAATTATCTAAAGAATTGCATTGTTAATGCTAATGTATTCAAACTGCCTGACAGTCTAGTTGTGTGAATAAGTGTCAGTGTTTTAAAAGCTCTTTTGCATTCACTGTAGGTAATCCAGAAAGTTGCACTGAAACCTCCTGCCAGGCCCAGATGATCTGGAACAATATGAGTTGCTCTGAATCACTGGGAGCTTCAGAAGAACCGTGGGCAGCAGTTTACAAGCTGAACAGAGCTTGTTGTGTTTTTGTGGTATAGCTTGTGAATAACAAGATGGAGTTAAGGAGGATGATAAAGCAGAATGAAACATTTGCACTGTAGAAATCGCTTTAGACTATTGGTACGACTTGTTTGCAATTTCTTTGATTGTATTTTGGCCTTTTCTGTTTATTTATTTTATATTTTGAAATTTAAGAATGTTATTTGCAACTGTTTACAGTCGGTTCAGATATGTCTCTATACAAGTCTAGAGAGTTCCTCCTTTAAAGTCCACACCACATTGCTGCCTAAGTAGGAGAGTAAAGGGTCTTTTTGCAGTGTATTATGGTGCGTTCATACTTGCCTCTGCAGCTTTTTTGTATTTGCAATTTTATGTCTTAATTTTTTCATTATTTTATGTATAATTTCTTGTTATTTACTTATTGCAATTACAAGAGGGGACCTGTAAAAAGGCTTGTGCCATAAGACCATTCTGAAGCATAATCCGTCCTTACTTCAGTAAATTAGGTGTAAGTTTCTTACACCTTTTTTGTTGTTTGTTATGTGATCCTTGTGGTTTTTGCACTCAGACAAGGGCAAACATTCGTTTTTTTGCCCACCAAATATTTAAATTCCAAACGTGCAATGATCTCAGCTGGTCTGATTTTACTCTTTAAATATGAGAATGTTTTTATTTGTTTACTATAATAAAGTTTTTTTTACATTTCTCTTAATCAGAAAGTTTATTTGGTTTATTTCCAAATCGCCTTCAAACGTGTAACGATATGACCTCTACAGCGCCCTGTATTTTCGTTGCCTAGAAACGATTCAAACAACCATAATAATACCTGTACCACTGAGATAGTTGCGGGTTTTAATGACGCAGAAGCTTGTTTCAAATGATGGACGGGCCTAAACAATTAGACGTAGAAACTTTGCAAGACCTCTACGCGTGGATAGACAAGATACCGCTCTCCAGACCCAAACGGAACATAGCAAGAGATTTTAGCGATGGAGGTATTTAATTCTTTCACGATACAGATAAAACCGCTAGCTGATTAACATTTCATTATGTTTGTTGACATTTTAAGCAGTGTTGCACTAGATAAAAGTAATATAATATTATTATATTTACAATACTATGCCATTCAATACTATATTATACCATTTTACTCAGTTCACTATTGTCAGTGAGTATTTTAACGTTTTTCTTAAGCAGTTATGACTGCAGAAGTAGTGAAGCATTTCTTCCCTAAGCTGGTGGAGCTGCACAACTACACGCCCGCACATTCCACGCAACAGAAGCTGAGTAACTGGATCACCCTGAACAGGCAAGTATATTTATTTGTTCTCCACGCAGACAGTAATGCAAACACCGCACTGCTTATCTGACCCCCTGGTGTCGCTTGACATATTCCCCTGAGGATTGCAGGAATGTGACATTACACCTCAGCAACAACACTGGGATCTCCAGCTGAACTGTTAACACTGTCTGGGTTTTAAAATCCAGTGAGCTTTCTACCTAGACATCATATATAGTTTTCCTATCAAGTAAACATCACACAAACTGCATTCTGTTCTCATTTCAGAAAAGTTTTCTCCAAGTTGAACTTCCATATACCTGAGGAGACGGTGAAGAAAATTGTAGTCAGCACAGCAGGCTACATCGAACCGGTTCTTTGCTCTCTGAGAGAGAAGATAGAAGAAAAACAAACTGGAAAGCAATTAGATGGCACACAGGTGGGTCTGTGTGTTTTTGCATTTGCATTGCTACATCATATATCTTTCGATATCATTTCCTCTTTGTTTATAATGGCTGAATGAACGGTAATTTAACCCCGTCTCATTCTTTTTTATAGGACTTGGAGTATTACAGCACTACAAATGGACAGCTGAGAGGTAAATACTGAAAACAGAAATGTGGATTTAGCTTCCCATTGTTTATAAGCTACAGTAGGGCAGTGAAGGTCATCTTGAGGAGGTATGACAATGAGGCCATGGCCCAGTAGTGCGTGGGGGAGGGCCTGACAAGGACCCCCTGGGCTGTGGTCTGCTTTAGTAGCAGACGAACTGACTCTGGATTTGAGTCTAGGTTCACTAAGACTGTTTTTTATGAAACAATCCCTCAGCTGTTCAATTGTGTTTAGTCTTCCGAAGTTAAAGGGATAGTAGTCTCAGCATCAGACGTCACCCCCACGGACTGCTAGCTGAACGTCTGATGCATATGGCACACAAAAGTTTAAAAAACACTTCAGGAGTTTTGAAGTCGTCATTGGATTGGTTGAATTATATAGGATTTCTGGGGATGCGTGTGTCGCGTTTTTTAATGTTCAGATGCTGTGATGCCAAACCCCTCATTAAAGAAGAAAGCCGTCATGTTTACAGCTGTGGCGATGAACATTTTTTAGCATCCACTCCATCAATCCAGCAAACACTGGATTTTCAAAAGTATGTGAAGTTCGCGGAAAGTTTTTAAAATACGTTCATAAGTTTTACACATCGGTCTGTTATTGTTGGGACATTTCCATTCCCCTAAACATGACTTGGCACAAAATGAAACACATGATTGGTTGCTTTACCTGTCAGTGATATGGCCTCTTGGGTGGGCCTTGGCCATTCAAAGCGGCCAAGGTTCCGTGGCCTTCTGCTGTCAGTCTGAAGGTCGGGCTACGCGAGACTAAAGGAATAGTTTGGACAAAAATAAAATCTTTTATTCACCCTAATGATGTTCCATAAGACTTTGTTTAGTCCTCAAAACCAACTTAACATATTTTTAATGAAACTTGACTGGTTTCTGTTCTTCCATTAAAAGCATAGGTCACCAAAACTTAGAAGATACAAAAAGGTAATAAAGGAGTCATAAAACAAATCCATATGAGTCTTGTGAAGAGATGTAATTGTTTCATATGGAATTAATTTACAATGCCTTTATGACAGTTTTTGTGACCTGGACTTTTGGAGGGAGGGAAGAAACCTCAGGTTTCATTAAAAAAACATCTAAATTTGTGTTTCAAAGCTTAACCAGTCTTATGGGTTTGGAACAACATAAGGGTAAGTAAACAATGACAGTTTTTTTTTGGATTAACTGTCCTTTAAGCTCAAGAGGAAGGCCAAACCCTTGTCCAAAACTTTATTGACTATTCCTTTTTTAACTGTTTGGATGCTGGAGTCTGTTATGACAAACCCAAACCCCTTTCACACAGCAATCCCGGTAAATTGCCGTAAAATTCCCAGTATGAGTTAAATAAATAAATGATGACCGGTAAATACACAAATATGCTGTTTTTTTTACTGGTAAGAGACCATTCACACAACAGCACCAAAATGCCGTAAATTCTGTGATGTCAGTCATCGCAAACTATCGTTAAAAGCTGCGACATTGTCCTATTCGCCTGAATGAGTAAAAGCGCTTTAGTTTCACTATCTGTCCAATTTGACAACATTTTTGAAGTCTGAGTGACAGGCGTAAGGAGGTGATCAAAAAGAATGCGTTTTTGCTCTCAAAAAACAGGAGAAGTGCATAATAGTATCCAACTGCAGAGCCGCAGCGCTGATGAATAGAAAAGACTGGGTCCCAAGCACAACACATAGAAAAAGCTGCAAGAGGAGGTGCAATGTTCAAAGATGCCCATCTAGCCCATATTTACAGCACATAGAAAAACTAATTAAAAGCAGCAGAGCTTTGTGAACAGCTGAGAGTAATCACGTCATCTCCATAAGAATGCTATGACTGGCCAATAAAGCAGACTTTATTCATCAGCATCATTCTGCATTCACACAAAGCACATTACCAGTAATTTACTGGTAATGTTACAACTTCTCATACCAGTTAATTGCCAGAATGAATTTACCAGTATTTTTGAAAAGGTCCTGTTCACACATGATCTCCTAAAGGTAATTTACCAGTAATTTAGCAGCAAAGACTGTATGTGTGAAAGGGGCTTTAGACATGCAGACCAAACACAAAGATTCACATTATTACTGGTGCAATTCATATGATACAATACATTCACCTTCATGATCATCTTTACATAGGAAGGAAATGAATGAATGATCTCATTTTCTTACATACGCAAAATGATTCACAATGCTACCCTCAGTAACCACACACTTAAATGAGGTAGTAAGTGGCCACGTTTAGAAGTCTCACAATATATCAACTGTTGTCTTTCAAGGGAGAAGATGTGAACAGTACATTTGTGTTGCTTGTCCCCTCATATGATATGTGATCATTTTGTTGATGCATGAGAATACCCTGTTAAAAAAAAACAGCATATGAAGGTTAGGTATGATATGAAGCATGGCTGCTGGGTTAAGCCGGTCCTTAGCTGGTCATGAGCTGGTTTGAGCTGGTCATGTGCTGGTCCTAAGCTCATCCGGAGCAGAAGTTGCTTAGGACCAGCACATGACCAGCTAAGGAACATCTTAAACCAGCTCATGACCAGCTTAAACCAGCTCAAAGCAGCAGTGATGCTTCAAAACATACCTAACCAGCATATGCTGGGTTTTTTTTCAACAGGGTGGAAATGTAGGTCAACTGCTTAATTAGCTCATCAGTTGTATACTTGGAAATGTGTCATCATTAGATTTTTTAGGAAGCTTAGTCACAGTACTCAGAAAACACAGCCGTTGCCTCAATAAGTGTTAACCAAAAAAGTAAGATTAACAAATTAAGTGTCACAAGTACCAAGGATGTGCTTTATGTGCAAAGAGGAGCAGTTTCCTTAAAAATGTGTGAAGATGTGTGTGATGCTCATGTGTCTTGTGAGGTTTTGTGTGCTTAGACCTTCTGGTTACTTCACCCAAAAGTAACATTTCTGTCATCATTTACTCACTTTCAGGCTTTTTTCATGATTTTTTTTTCTCTAGAACACAAAAGAAGATATTTTAAAGCCCATACAATAAACAAACCCCCACTGAACCACACTAAATTTTATTGTATGTGCATGAAAAATGCAAGATAAAAAAAAACAATGGTTTCATCTAAAAGCTAAGGCAGCTGACTTTTTACCTTGCTGCCCTATCAGGCAATGACTTTGCAGGCAATGTTTGCACATAAAGGCAGCGTAAAGGTTTAATAATCTGCAGCCACATAAGCTTTGGTGATAACTAAGTGAATATTTAATTACTGCAATACAACTTTTTTATGCTAAGAATAACATCAGAAGTGAAAAAAGTTGATCAAATGATCAATGTACATTTCCACACAAACTGACCACCAACTACCATTTTGTGTGCTCCAGTCCAGCCAACACTTTCAGCTTGATAAGCAATTATGGAAACTGTTTTTCTCTATGAATATTAAAATGGACTAACAAAACAGTCAGCTGTATGGAAAAAGGGCAAATGCACTGCATTGTCACCACTCTTAACATTACATAGAAGGGGGCCAGATAGGTCAACTCTCCATTTCCCACACTTCATCATCATGGCGTCCTAGTAGTGACATCATCTGGTTTCAGGTCTGACTCCCTGTTTTCTTGATAGAAAAGGTTCTGCGTCCATCAACTCCGTTGATAGCCCTTATCACTTCCAACAGGCTCAACACATTTGGCTAAAAGCCCTTTTCGTCCATAGAAAACTCAAGCAAACAGTAGACTGAGTCTATTATGAGACCAAAGAGGCTAGATTGTTTCTGATATATCATATTATCGAAGCACAGACCATTTCTATTAAGGAAACAGAAATCCTGTGCTTTTTTGCTTTACTTGTTCCTGTAGGTGCTGTTGAATTTTAGCTTGTTATTTTATCCTTTATGGGATGTTTATAAGGTGAAGCACAGCTGGCGTTGATGATTCAGAGCTTAGAGCCAAATAAAACTCTCCTGCTTCGTAGTTACAGTCTGGTGCCCTGTCAATGTGTCTTTTTGACCTTATTGTGTTTAATGGGTTCAAATGGAGTCTAATTAGTTTAGCCTTCCTGGCTAAGCAATTCTCATGAGCTTAAAAATCTTAAAGTATGGGGGAGTACCACTCAGCTAGAGGAAATTGATTCAGGGTATCCGTGAGGGTAAAGTCTCAGTGGCTGAAATTAGCCTGGAGGGTTCCTGAAGCTGTCTATGTCACGACCAACTTGAGTTTTAGGCTGTCGCCTAAGACACATTTCAGTGGTTTCAAAACCAAAATGTTTAAAAGAAAATGTGTATTTATTTTTAAAAAAAATCTGCTAATCCCTTCTTCTGTTTTCCCAAATTTCTGCAGACAGAATGGTTATTGAGACCACTCATACCAATCCAGCCACTGTGAAGAAGACAGACAAAGCCAGGTACTGAGTGATGAACTGTGATGTGACAAGGACTTTCTGAGGCTCATGAAGTCTTTATAATAGACTTGTTGGAAATCTTGTGTAGTGCTGCTGCAGCCCTGGGACCAAATGTGGATCCAGCTGTCCGTTTGGTCTTGGAGGAAAAGGAGCAAGCTATTTTGGCTTTACAGGAGACTGTTGAGGTAAGATATTAAAATGATTTCTCCGTTTCCAGTTTAAGATGCAGAGACAAGTTCATGGTTGAGTTCCCAGAAAAGTGTAAACAATGTTGCTATCTGGTGCTTTCAGCATTGTCCTGCAAACAGTATGCAGACAGTCATTACTTTTCAATTTGGTTTTGTGCCACTAGCGGTCCAGAAAGGACAAAGTGTACCTTTAAAGTTGGCATGAAATTTAATGTTCTGTTTTCTGTTGATAGTTCACCCAAAAATGAAAATTAGCACATTTTTCACTCACCCTCAAGGCCAGTGTGGGGAAAGTTACTTTTAAAGTAATGCATTACAATATTGATTTACTCCCTTAAAAAGTAACTAATTACGTTACTTAGTTACTTTTTTTGGAAAGTAATGCATTACTTTACTTTTGCATTACTTTTTAAATCTGGGCAGGGCTTGCTTGTTTGTTTTTAATATAAAAAGCTCTATTTTTGGCAAATGCAAAAGTCTTTTCACACCAAAATCCTCAGACTTTAAGAAAAGTAAATTCACACCTTTTTATTTTGAGTAATTTTTGCTTATTAGTATGGTTGAATTGGATCATCGAAGGTCGGCAGCAAAGACATTGGTTAATAAAATGGGATTAAATCCATAATGGATATTTGTATTATTTAACATATTTAATTATTTTGGTTTGCATCATATATTGAGTTTAATTTCACTGTTTTTATTAATTTTGAGGAAAACTGTACACTGTAAAAAACAATTTATTGAGTCAACTTAAAATAATTTGTAACCTGGCTGCCTTAAAATTTTAAGTTCAGTCAACTCAAAAAAAAGTTTATTCAGCTCGAAATGTTAAGTTATACTAAGTGACAACTTAGATATTTGAGTTAAATCAACTTAAAATTTGAAGGCAGCTGGGTTACTTACCCATGTGTTAAGTTTAGCAAACACAAATATTTAAGTTGTTACTTAGTACAACTTAACATTTTAAGTTGACTAAACTTAAAATTTTAAGGCAGCAGGGTAACAAATTTTTTTAAGCTGACTCAACAAATGGTGTTTTTATTTTTTTGTGAGCGAGATGCAATTAATGCATGTTCACATTCTAGAACTAACATCTTACTCCTGATTTCTCTCAACATGGGGACAGGAGAGCTTTTAATCAATAAATGGGGGAAAAGTAACTGGCGTTACTTATTTGAAAAAAAGTAACTCAGATATTTTCTTGTCAATTAAAAAGTAATGCGTTACTTTACTAGTTACTTGGAAAAAGTAATAATATTACGTAACTTGTATTACTTGTAATGCGTTACCCCCAACACTGCTCAAAGCATCCTAGGTGTATATGACTTTCTTCTTTCTGTCGAAAACAATCAGAGTTATATTAAAAATGATTCTCGCTCTTCCAAAGTTTATAATGGCAGTGGGTGGGTGTTTCTGTTCAACAGTCCAAAAGAAGTCAAATAAGTGCATCCATCTAAAAAGTGCCTCACATTGTTCCAGGGGGTGAATAAAGGCAGAGTCCATTTGTGTTTGTAAGAAAAATATCCAAATTTAAAACGTAACAATCACTTTTCTCTAGCTTGCGTTGTCGTACATGGAAGCCATTCTAGACAGATGACGTAGGACGTATGCATTGCGCATGCAGAGGAGAGAACAAAACCACACGCTGGTCACATATTAGAAGTACAAAAGGAAGAATGGTAAAGAAAAATGTTGAAGGAATTCGATATAAACCAGGAGGAGACTTTGGAGAAACTTTGCTTCCTTTGCTAATGTAAACAAACATTGGTTTTCGCAAGATCAATGTCCTATGTCATCTGCCCGGAACGGCTTTCACGTGCGCCAGTTAGCGCAAGCTACAGAAAAATGATTATTACATTTTAAATATAGATATTTTTTTTACAGAAATGCACCGATTCACTACAGGAGATCTTTAATCACCCCCTGGAGCCATGTGGGACACTTTTTAACATTTTTAACATAACTCTGATTGTATTCATCTGAAAGAAGAAAGTCATATACACCTAAAATGCCATGAGAGTGAGTATCATGGGGTAATTTTCATTTTTAGGTAAACTAACCTTTTAAATCCTTGTTTTCATCTACATCAACAGCTGTTGAATAGAATCAAGTCCGCATCCTATATTTTTTTTCCCTCATAATTTGCTATACTCAGATGTACATCAAATTATGGAAGAAAAGATTTGTCGATACTTCTGTTTCATGCAACTTTAATGTGCAGAAGTATAAATTCATTTTAAATCTTTACTTCTTGCATCAAGATCTTTTTTTTTTTTTTTTTGCCATTTTTTGCACTTATTATGATAGGACAGTTGGTTGACAGGAAGTGAAGGTGTATGGATCAGGAAAGATCCACAAGCCAGGACTTGAACTCACAAAACACAACAGCACTATATGTTGGCATGCTGCCACAAGGCTATCAGATCTTTTACATTTTTTTAATCTTATGACTTGCAAATCCCAAAAACTATGACAAGTTTCACACCTTTAGCATAACAGTGCCGCTGGTGAGAGATGCTTATGTCGCAAAAGGAAATTTGTCTATCCTGTGCCGTTCTACCGGCTAGTGTTCAAGGGCTGGAGGTCACATGTTCTCTGACGTTTCCTGTCACATGTGGTAAAAAATTGCAAGGTTGTTAAATGAGTCACTGTTAGTTTAGCAGCTGTGATATTTGTCACCTGACAGTTAGTAAGACAATTTTAAGTTTGCAGCAACATTTAAATGCTTAAAGATTCATTATTCCAACTGTGCATTTTAATTCAAAGAAAAAGATATTCAGTAACTGGTCTATTGTATGGAAATGATATCAACTTCTGCATCAAATAGTCATCAGAGCTTCTATGGAAGGAAATGACAGTGCTACAGAATGATTGTGACAACAAACTTCCGTTTGTTCTTTCATGCCGTTGTAAAGCCTTTGGTTTGGAGGTATTATAAATCTACAACCGCTGTTGAATATCAAATACAGTAAATGTTTTACTTTGCTCTAGATTTTACAGATTAAGGTAGACCGATTGGAGCATCTCGTGCATCTTAAGGATCTTCGAATCGAGGACTTGACAAAGCACTTACAGCAATATAAGGCACGCAACTCATAATCTCATTATTAAAATTTAAAGAGCCACCATTTATTTCAGGAATGAAACTCTTAATAAACTGTTACCGAGAGCTGGTCTGTTGTCCATATGAAATCATCTCATTTTAGTCACCTGTTTTCTGACGTGTGATTGATGGCACAATAACTAGAACATTGTATCAGCTGAGAGCATCTACAGCAGTTTATGCCTTTCACTGGAACCCACCAAACTTTGGCAGTAAAGTCTTTATTCCTGGTGACATTTCAGCAATTCTATGAATGATTTAGTTTATTCTGAACAGAAACTGCAATTACTATGATAGTGTTTTCATTTCTCAAAGAATGTTACAGTTTTGTGATTTAAGAACTTTATTGTCTAGGGTTTACAGCAGATTCCTGTAAACGTTTTTTTTTTTTGCTGTGCAATCTATGTTGTTCATAAGTCAGCTGACTTCACAATATTATTATGCATCATGTCATAAGACCAGTATTGTGGTCTGCCATGTTTGGGGTTGATGTTAGACTGAAAGTAAACAGTTTGCATTAAAATGGATTTCATTCTGACATCAGCATGGAAACTGACTCTTTGGCCAATATTTTTTTATGACAAAAGTTGTGTATGCTTTTTGCATAAATGCTAAAATATCCCATGCAGACAGTAACAGGAAGTAAAACTTTTAAGTTTCACTTCTCCTTTTTTTAAGAATATGTTTCTTATTCCATTTGACACATACAGGAAAACATTGATGCCAGCCTATTATCATTATTATTATTATTATTTTTAATATTATTATTATTATTAACAGTGCATGACAGATTGTGGTTTTCACACAAACAATGTTTTCAGAGACAATTGATTTAGTTCATTATTGCTCAGCAAATGATAAAAGCTACAAAAGATGCTCAAAAACATATAGAAAGGTCCACTGAAGAAGGTTTGTCAGCACACCACAGTCGCCCATGCCAGTGGAACCAGTTTTAGACTCAGTTCCCCCCATGTGCTTACCCAATGTGTGCAAAGGTACTAACACTTCACATTCTCTATATTTCCCTGGGGGACCATAAACCGCTCCCTGTTTTCACCACAAACTTTTCTTTATCAAAAGTCATCAAAGGGGGACCTGTAATTTGGGGTTTTCCTTCAACAATGCAGAATTGGCTAAAGCAGGGTTGCAGCTGCTCATCCTCTCTCTGCTCTTTTGGCCAGAGGAGTTCACAAAGCATTTTTGGAACAGTATTTGCAATCACTTTGTGTCTCTCTCATGAGGCATGTGTTTATGGTAACATCAACCCCATGTGGAAACCTCAGACCAAATGTAAACAGCTCTTAAGAGAAGTTGAGAACGGAAAAAAGCATTCTCTGTCTATATGTAAGAGATTATTATGAATTACGAATGATTTCTTATAAATGACTGAATACTTATCCTGAAAGAGATGTGTTTCATATGTGAAATATATATGGGAAGCTGATACTTTTGAGTACTCCACGTGTCCATAAAGTTCTCAGAGCTCCCTGGTGACTCAAGCTGAGCTCTCGGAAAAGAGACCGGCAGAACTTTGGGGGTTGGATCTTTGGGTGGTAAAGCAGCATTAAAGCTCTGTGAGTCACACTGAATTACAGTCAAAAGCATGCCTGAGCCCCTCAGCATGCAGACGATATATGAAGCACACTGTGAGAACGTCTGGAACGGGAGTTGTTCTCATAAAGAGAGAATGAGCGTTGTACTCCCTCTGGTCTACAGCAATGTCTCATTTTTAAGACCATCTGCAGAAGGACAGAGTATTAAAAAGTCTGATCCAATAGAGAAAAAGTAACTAAAGTAATGCAGATGCTCTTCTTCAGGGGGGATTTCCAGGATTGTTCAAATGTCTTTAAATGAAAGCGTTTACTCCTTCACTACTTTATTAGGGTCAGTTCAAGTGTGCGTGTTTAGTGCTTACACTTTAAAGAAATCTGTTCTTCAAATGTTTTATTTGTTGTCATGTTTTATGCACTACTCCTTTCAGAATCAATGTGGGGTTTTTGTTGTATGTTTTTCCAGTTATTTATAATTGTGAATATGTTGGGTTCAGCACACATTGAGCTCAACTGACATAAACTGACTGATTACTGAATATCGATTATCACAAAACTTAATAGGATAGTTCACCCAAAAATGAAAATTCTGTCATTAATTACTCACCCTCATGTCATTCCAAAGTAAAACCTTCATTCATCTTCACCATTCAATCAAAAACGACTTTATTCAACAGTTCTGTTATTTTAACAGATTGCCCCCATTCACTTCCATTTTAAGCAGTGTTGGGAAAAGTTACTTTTAAGAGTAATGCATTACAATATTGCGTTACTCCCTAAAAAAGTAACATAACTACTATAGTTACTTTTTATGGAAAGTAATGCATTACGGGACTTTTGGGTTACTTTTTAAGTCTGGGGTGGCTTGCTAGTTTGTTTTTAATACAAAAAAGCTATATTTTTGGCAAACCTTTTTTTGGTATCCTTTCACACCCAAAGTGAAATAATTAAAGGAGAAGTCCACTTCCAGAACAATCCAGATAATGTACTCACCCCTTGTCATCCAAGATGTTCATGTCTTTATTTCTTCAGCCATAAAGAAATTATGTTTTTTGAGGGAAACATTTCAGGATTTTTCTCCATATAATGGACTGGTATGGTGCCCCGATTTTGAACTTCCAAAATGCAGTTTAAATGCGGCTTCAAACGATCCCAAATGTGGATGTAAACAATCCCAGCTGAGGAAGAAGGGTCTTATCTAGCGGAATGGTTCATGACAGTTAGGGTATGTCGAAAAATTCCCATTTCATGTTCTACCTCAACTTCAAAATCGTCTTATATCGCTGTTTTACCTTTTTTGTTAAGGGTGTTTGATCTTCTTTGCATGTTCACTTTGCAAAGACTGGGTCGGTACTTCTGCAGCGATGTAGGATGATTTTTAAATTATTTTTGAAGTTAAGGAAGAAAATAAGATTTTTCGACATACCCTAACTGTCTTGCGGCAGAATACACAGAGTTCAGGAAGAGTGAGACAAGACAAGCCTTTGAGATTAAAAAGTATTTAAATTGTATTTTTTATATGAAAATAACTGATTGTTACACTAGATAAGTGTTACCCTTCTTCCTTCCTGGGATCGTTTACAACCGCATTTGGGATCGTTTGAAGCCGCATTTAAACTGCATTTTGGAAGTTCAAAATCGGGGCACCATACCAGTCCATTATATGGAAAAAAAATCCTGAAATGTTTAACTCAAAAAACATAATTTTTTTACGGTTGAAGATAAAAAAAAAAAGACATGAACATCTTGAATGACAAGGGGGTGAGGACATTATCTGTAATTTTTTGTTCTCGAAGTGGACTTCTCCTTTAAGCCTCAAACCGTGTCTATGCTGGACACGAGTGACACGGCACAGCACGGCGAGACAATAGACAATACATTAGAGGGTTTGCATTTATGTCACGGTTTCGTCAGTTACCCGGATGTGCGGCCATATTGGAGATACGCAGGTGTAAACAACAGCATTGATTGCACAGTTAATGTACTACTGAATAAGTTCTTCTGCTAATTTATGCTGTCTAAACCATGGAAAAAACATGTGGAAGCTGCTAAATCATATAGAGGACTTAGTAAGCAGGAAAGGGCGCAATATTTTGACAAACTAAAGTTAAAAGGTGGTAAAGATACATACGAGCAGGATTTATTAAGATATTACCCTAATATTTCACCTAACTGACCAGAAATGATAAGAACAAACACCAATGTTGTCAAGATTCTTGCTCTGGAAATTCTGGTTCAGTTTGGCCAACCACAAACGCCTTTTGTTCCTCAGACAGTTTTTTGCACTCTTCTCCTTGATTTGTTATAACTTTTGGCAGTCTATAGTACTCCAAATGTTTTTCCTGGTCCGACCGATTAGTACAGCCCAAAACATGACAAAGACAGCATTTTCAGCAGCAATAATCAGCTAAATTTTCAAGTTCCTGTTCAGCTCATTGGCATTATTTACATTTAGTGTTGCCAATATGGCCAATTGATGACACGTCGTGAAAACACTCTATAGACAATACAAAAGACAACAGATCCCATTATAATCAGTGATGCTGTCTACACTGGATGTGTTGCAACGCAACAAATCCCTGACAGTAAACTGATGCCTCGTTCTATTTATGACGCACTTACACAAAGTTCAAATGATTTACAACGATCGCTTTGTCGCGTCTAGTTTAGACACTTTTGCGGCGTGGCGCGATGACTGTCTCGTCCAGTCACGGTGTAAACACGGTGTCAAGGAAATGTAAATTCACATCTGTACAGTAGAGGGCGCAGCTAAATCAAACCCTTTAGTTCTGCTACAATTGTAGACTGCATTAAGAATAGTTCGCAGGAGACGAATGTTCAACACGCTTCAGCAATAATAAAAAAAGAAACACAAATGTTATGTTTGTGTAAAGTCATTTTTGCTAATTGGTCAAATTGGATTATCAAAGGTCAGGAGCAAAGACAGTAGTAAATAAAATTGGATTAAATACATTTGAGTTTGCATTTCAGTGTTTTTATTCATTTTGATGAAATAAAAAAATAAAATAAAATTCTGTGGTAATCAAAATTATGCTATAAATGCTGTTTATTCAGCTTAACTTGTACTGAACCCAGACTATTCCTTTAAAAGCAATGGATAATAGTAGGCCTGTAAACCTCAAACTGAAAGTCTTCACCGCTGTGCTGTTTGGGTTTGTGCTGCAGAGACATTTAACCCAAGTGTTCATTATGGCAATTTATCAACATTTGGAAGGTTGAGATCATCAGGTCATGTAAAGAAGTGTAAAATGTCATGACAATAGTGTTGTTTTGTTTTGCACGCAGTAAAAACAAACAAAACTCAAGGCGTGACACTGCATAGTAAATTCATGAAAATGTGATGGTACAGTTCCAGTGACGAAAAAAAAAAAATTTGTTTGACAGAGCTCAGATGTATGGGATAGCCTTGATTACTATCCCAGTGCATCTGTTTCTGTTCAGACCAAGACATGACTGTCTGAAGCTTTCCTTTCTTTTATGTTGTTTAAATGACTCTTGGAAGATTAATGAGGGAGGAGTTTGTAATGCAATGAAAACCACATGGTAATCAAACTGACTGAAAAACATTTAAGAAAACATTCTGTAAATAAAAACCTCTTTTTATACCAGGTAATTGGCATGTTTATTGTGTTTTCCACCATGCAGTCACTTCTTTTTTCATAAGCACACTAAGGATGAGAAAGAGATCCATAAATGTATTTTGGGATTGATTTGCATGGATGTTTTCTTTGCATCTTTGCTGTATGTAACTGCAGATGTTCACATAACACAATCTCTGTTCTCTGTTGAACTTTTCGCCTGTGTAATCTGTTAACAAGCTGTCTGCTGTCTTTAGAGACATGATCCATCAGTGAATATGTATTAGTCTTAATGAGATGCATCCTGGCTGATAGAATAAAGGCAACTACTTTACTGATTACTGTTCTGGACATGACAGTCACAGGATTGAAGATGGCCTAATTTAAGTTTCATTAAGCTTAAAACTCTTCAACATTGTGCTGGTGTTAAAATGAACTAGTCCAGGAGGAAACTGATGACAAGCATGGGAACAATCTTCGAGTGAGCGATAAACTTAGATTTCAGACAGGTGTTATCAGGCAGAGATGTTAACCCTGTGACACACCTAGGGGTAAAACAAACCTCAAAGCATTGCTTTCAAATCTCCCCTTAAAAACAGACCTGCACTGAGTCAGTATGAGTAAAGGGTTGCGAAAACGGTAAGATAACTGTTCCTTCCCTTGGCAAGATAAGAGAACCACACACATGCAATGTAATGCTCACCGAATGCCAGATAAAGGCAAAAATGTCAGACTACGACTGGCAAGAAATGGCAAAGCTGAATTTTCAGCAACATTATTCCAGTCTGCAGTATCACCTATTCCTTCAGAAATCATTCTGTTAGCTATATTTTTAGAATCACATCAGAATAACTTTTATAACAAAACTGCAATGTGCTTGTAATGCTTTTCTCATGCTTTTAGCCAAACAATTGATTGCTGAGGTTTTGTTTTAATAAATAATTCAATCATTCTAATATGCTGATTTGCTAAAGAAACATTTTTCATATTTATATTATTATCAGTGTTAGAAACATTTTTGAGGAAATGTTTTATTTGTTTATTTATTTATTTTAGGATTTTTTGATTAATAGAAAGTTGAAAAGAACAACATATATATGATATACATATCTTATATTGATTATAATATTACATTATAAATGTATACATTTAATGCATCCTTGATAATAAAAGTATATGTTTATTTAAACAGACTCCAATCCTTTGAATGGTACTGTGTGTGTATGGCATTTCCTTCAAGGATGCATGGGAGGCAGTGTATCCTCAAAATACTGGATGAGAAAAAAAATCATAATACAAGATTAACCCAAGGCCGTCAGTGCCAATAGCCTTGTGGATAGCGTGCCGGCATATAGCGCTGTTGTGCTGCAGGCGTCCTGAGTTCGAATCCTGGCTTGTGGACCTTTCTCAACCCCACCCCCTTCTCCCTCTCCCATTTTGCTTCCTGTCCACCTACACTGTCCTATCTAAATAAAGGCATAAAACGCCAAAAATAAAATCTTAAAAAAAAAGATTAACACAATGCCAATATTACAAAATATAACATTAAAAGGTGTATAAATCACTTGTTTTTCTAAAGAAACATTGTCTAACAATGACACTAGCAGGTGATGTTACAATGGGGGTGCACGTTTCTCAGGGTTGCCAGGTTTTCACAACAAAACCCACCCAATTGCTACTCAAAATTAGCACAATCACTTTTCGAGGGGGGTCCCATTTAAAATTGCATTCTGCGAGGTAAAATATGTTTTTTGGTGGGGTTCCCCTGGTAAAATTTGCATTGCAGGGGATAAATATCACACTATTGGGGTTGCTTAAACCCACGGACTTGGCAACACTGTCTCTTGTCTCCCCTGAGCCTACTGAGTTTTAACAGCCCCCGAAAGTCATGTGAGCGGAGACAATGCCTCCATCACGATGTGATTGGATATGACTGGTTATGTTGAGCTATGATTGGTTCATGCGATAAATCCATGCATTTGTGCATGTTCATGAATCAGAATGAACGAATGAACAATATAATGGCATTAATGGGAAGAATTTAAAAAGTAAATAAACAATTTGGATATAACCACTTTGCTACATCAAAATAAGACTTAAAATGGCATGATCTTTGGAAGTTTTTAGTAAGTAATCAACCTGGTGCAATCTCTGTCTGTGACCAATATTTACCAAGCTTTGATGACTGATGATCCGGAAAAAAAAAAAGTTAAAAGTTAACTATTAAAAAGAATAGCTAAACATAAATTCACAAATAAAATATATTGTTTAAATTATTACTACCTTGATTTATTTTGAAATAAATGTAAAATGCTTAAAAACAACTTGATGAGATTCATACATGGATTTAATAAATATCATATTGATTACATTGTTCGTGTAAAAATATAAAATTGAATTGTTTTTTTGTTTGTTTTTTTAATTCAAGCCTTTGAGGACTTTGACTTCTCATTTCAGAACACCACCATTCACCACTGGATACAGTATAATGCACAACAAAGTTTCGTCACTAGCAAATATTATTTCAGTTCACTTGCTATCTATCGACAGCTTGCTTTATCTATTCTGTTAAACCACATCGTCATGTCATGTGACACAAAATCAGATTTGGGCATGTAGAAATCCCCTTAGACTGGCCTGCATTATTGTGCTAATCAGAGCTGGTTGAGAGAAGCCAGACTTATCATCTATCACGTCTTTACAGAAGCTGCCCCATGACTCCCTGGTAAATTCCGGCAGCGCAACGCTTCAGGGTACAGAGCAGGGCGATGAGCCAGACTGAACACAGAACACAATTGTTCAGGCTGCTGCTAGTAATTCATAAATTTCATCATGGTTGTCATGGGAACATGGCTGTTTCTTGTGCCAGAGCCCTTCCAAACAACTACAAAACCTGGGCACTGCCCTTCCTGTAATGGCTATAGGCAGGTCACACATTTGCCATCAGCTCTACAAAAACAGAAAAAAACAAGGGTTCTGTTAGCACGTGTCCTGCTAGGATGATGGCCTAGTTTTTCTAGAACAAATAAATAAAAGGATTTAGTGGATATTTCATCAAATAGTGCACATGTGGCTTATTTTCATTCCATTTCAGTGAACTACGGAAAGAAAAGTTGGCCAGCGTCCCTGTGCTGAGTAAGACTGTGTCAGTGATGTATCCTGTATAAGTCATTTGGGAGTTGTTAAAATCTTGCTCTCCGGTGAACTTTGTTTAACATGACTTCAGAGTCAGCTTTGTTCAGTTAATAAAAACTAAATTTCATGAGTAAACAATGATAAATAAGACTTATTAATGAAATCTGCAATAATGTCGGCCTGACAAAACAACCACAATCAAAAACATTATTGCTTTCTTCACCTCCCACCTTTTTGGTGGAGCCACTTCCTAGAAATCATTGGTGAGCATTAGAGGAAGGAAATATGTAGTACATCCTGGACCCACAAGCACATTTGAATCTAAAATATACTGATTCATTTTCTAAAGTAGACACTGTAATTGAAGGAACAACATACCTTTTTATCCAATCTATAAGTCTTAATGCTAAATTCACCATCGGGAACAGGAAATGTACTCTCTGTCTGGGGATTGACTCAGTCTGGTGACCAGATCTAAATGGTTGATATTTACTCAGGAGGTCCTGGGGGAGTTCAAGCTTCTGTTCTCTCTTTAAGGTCAGCTGGAGACATAGACCTTTTTGCCCACTTCCTGGAGTGACTATTTCCTTCCTTTGTCCTTCTTCCACTCATGCACCATTAGTAAGTCTGAGTCCTGCATCAAATACTTGAAGCAGGCTCATTCGTTACTTGGAGATGAGAGTTTTTGACATTTCCTGGACTTGGACAAATACCACTGACTAAGAAACTCTGAGTTTGTTTGCAAAGCAAACATGAATATATGGGTCATAACTGCCTGTTGGTATTATTCATCAAGTGGTTAAGTTATTTTTGGAGAATAACTGTACGTTTATCAGATCATTCCCAAAAGAAGTCAGAAAAACATGAAAAGTTGTTGTAAGATTGAAGACAAAGGCAAAGATTACTCTTGTTTCTAATGTCAACATGGACCTTATTTGCCTGTCATTCAGGCTAGGGATTTGAACACACTCCTAACTCTAAATATCAAATCTTATATTAAACTTTTGCATGTAATCATTTATCCTTCTGCTTTAAAAACAGGTGAAAATCCCATAAACATTAATTTCAGAAGCAAAGTAACGCCTATGGGCGGGACTTCTGGTTCATTAGCCGGTATAGAGGGTTTGCACTAACGTCACGATTTGGTCAGTTACTCCGATTCGCGGCCATATTGGAAACTGGCAATACTCGGATGTAAACAACAGCATGAATTGCATGGTTAATGTACTACTTTACACGTTGATCTGCAAATTTATCCTGTCTAAACCACAGAAAAAATGTGTGGAAGCTGCTAAATCATACAGAGAAGCAGGAAAGTGCCGCAATATATTAACAAATTAAAGTTAATCGCTGGTAAAGATATATACGAGCAGTATTAATGATAAGAACAAATATGAATCTTGTCAAGATATTTGCCCTGAAAATCCTGGTTCAGTTTGGCCAACCACAAACACTTCTTGTTTTTCAGACAGTTTTTTTGCACTCTTCTTCTTTGTTATAACTTTTGGCATATTTTTTAATAGCATATTTGGCTATAGTACTCCAAATGTTTTTCCCGGTCCGACCGATTAGTACAGCCCAAAACATGACAACAAATAACCATTTTCAGCAGCAATACTCAGCAAAATATACAAGTTTCATTCAGTTCAGTGGCATTGTTTATGTAAGACACACCCATTTGCAATATCAAGCAGCAAAACGGGCAGTTTTGTACAGCTAAAAATAGGCAGACCAGACCGGAAGCTAGACCTATAAAATTTACAAATGGCCGCACCTACTCTTAGGGGAAAAGTAAGGTGGATATGCTTTCAAACGAGCCGAATCGAAAGAGATACAAATGATATCGGCCCTGCTAGGTGGGATTTTACAATGGCGGAAATGTTCGTGGAGCTATGGCAATAATATTCTTACATTTTGATGTTTTCTCGGACTACCGCGACGGTGAAAAAAGGTTAAATAAACACTATTTTACCTCAGGTCTCTTTGGCAGTCCATACTGTCCGCTTCATGCAATCCAGATTTGTGTCTACTGTAAGGTTTTCTTTCTTTTGGGGGCTTTTCTGACGACAAGACAGGGCAAAACACGCCGTTTGTTAGCCATTGTATTTCAACATTGTTTATGCTCATAGCACTTTCTGTCAAGTCCCGCTGTACCGATGACCGCATGCACGTAGACGGCAAGCGATAAATGGTCAGAAACGTGCTTCTTTTTTCACGACACAGCAAGATTTTAGGAGACAAAGTCACTGTCCTAACCGACAAAAAAAATCGTGTAGTCTGAACTGGGTTTATAGAGTGGCACCTTGAATACCCTACCAGCCACTCAGAACACCTTAATGGTGGCAAGCTTTGCATGCACTTACGTTTTAGAATGTAAGAAGTTATTCTTACACACGTGAGACCAAGTTCCTTATTTCTGGGAAATATCCAACTCATATTAAACTAAACGCTCTCGATTCATGACACAATCTATGACGCTTATCTTTGTGAAACTTCTTTAATAGGACATGATGTACACTTCCTTGATGTGCAAGCCAAAAACGGTATGATTACACAACCGCAACACCAAGAAACCAGTCATCTTCATGGTATCAAAATAGGTTTTATTTCACAGAATTGAACGTTGTCAAAATGTTATAAATTTTGCATATAAATGTTTTAAAATTAGGAGTTTAAATTATGCCGACATAAAAAAGTGACATTCACAGAGTGGGTTTATTCCAGGGCCGTCAAGTTCTGTCCTCTCTCATTTAATCAGCCATAAGAATCACAGGGATCGTATGAACAGAAAAATCTGAGAATTGCTTCAAAGCTTTCGAGACAATACAACTTACACCCTAAAGGAAAACAATAAATGTCGATTTTATGGGAGAAGCCACTGGTTGAAGTAGGAACATTGAGACTAACTATATAAATTAATGCTCGTCTCGAATGGAAAAGTATGTAGATGATGTAAAACTGTGCTGTGTGACAGATTTACACAGACAACATGACCTTACATTTTATGTTTAATGTAAGGTATGAAAAAAAAAGTCATTCAAGTTAACAAGCAGGTCTCTTTTCCTGAGAAATAGTACTAGTAGACACTATTCAAAGCCTTGTTTGGATGGTTTGATTTAATGGATTGTTATTATTGGCATGTGAAAGCAACTTAGGAGTCACGTAGGTCTTTGTTGCCCAGTCCTCTGATTCTTAAAGATCACCAACTCCCCCTAGTGGTGAAGTTTTGAGGCTTCAGGAAAACATCATCTGGCTCCCAAGCATGCAATAAAATGTTGTTTGATCGTTAATGCATTCACCCATCAGGGCTAAAAAAAATAACAATAGTGCCTAATAATACAGCAGCCCTTATTGTAACTGAATTCCCTTTGAAATAAACTCCTTCCAGTAATGGCAAAACAAGCAAGCTTAACTAAAGTAATAAAGGCATTTTCAGTCATAAAGGAACAGACTCAATTATATAGAATCCAACAGCTGTCCATCTCATTGCTTTTCAAAGGCTGGAGCCCCGGATCCAAACTTTAACGTCTTATTAAACTTTATGAAAGCCACATACCCATGTTCATTGTGACACCTTCTGAGAACCAACAACTCAAAAACAGCGCACAGGGCACCAAAAACTAACACACCACACAACACTATACCGAACCCACTATTACATGAAATTAAATTAACACCAAAGTATTCAGGTGTCCTAGAAAAATTCTCAATCCTAAAGATCAACGAGCAACAAGCAGGGATGATTTTAAAACAAACTGATTCATATACATGTAAAAGCAACTGATCTCTGCAGCTGGACTAAATTAAGATTTTAGTGATAATGAAGTTAGTGATGATGGAAATGAAAACCTTTCTACATGCATGGTTTACCTAAAACTGAAAATTCTGTCATCTGTTACAACTCACCCTCATGTCGTTCCAAACCTGCATGACTTTTCTTTGGTAGAACACAAAAGATATTGGGTTTGTCCATATATGGGGTTCAAGTGAGGTATAACATTGGATCCCACTGACTTATTGTATGGACAAAAGAAAGAAAACCCAGACATATCATAGAAATATCTTTTTTTTTAATATTCCACAGAAGAAAGATAGCCATACAGGTTTGGGATGACATGAGGGTGAATAAATATGACAGAATTTAGATTTTAGGGTGAAGTATCCCTTCAACAACATATGAAGGAAAAGTAGCTGACATTTTGGCTACAAAATGAGTTTTATCAGATTGTAGCTGCATAGGCCATTGCCTTTGATCTCAGTTAGTGTGATGCCTTATAATTCCAGTTATGTAAAAGACAACACATAGGTAAACCTCAAAGTGTTCACATAATTCACATAGATGCATCTGCATCTAACAAATAATTAACATGAATTTGTAAAAGAGAAGCAAAAGTTGAGGGCAAAAAAAGGGGGGAAAAAAGCATGCTGATGTGATTTGGATCGAACCAATTTGACCTGGCAAAATTTAGTAGCACAGCTCCTGGACGTTTCTTTTTAGTCCACAAGTGACTGCTGAAACCACAGGCTCTGTGTGTCAGTCTCCTCAGCTGACTGACTCACAGCAGAGTTAGCCAAGCACCCAATCCCACTGCAGAAGAAGAGGGAAAAGTATCTATGTCAGCATGCCTCACAAGCACCCATGCCCCACAAAGAGAGAAAAAACAGCAGAGGAAGAAGGGGGTGGACAGCTCTCAGGCCCCTCAGTGGCCTTCTGTGGCTTTGGGCTTGGACACTTTCTTAAGACTTTCTTTCATACTCAAGGCCTCCAGCTGTTCCGCTGAGTCTCCTGCACCCTGGCCTGCGGTCGAACGGGAGGCACTGTTTTCCACAAACATGTTTGGGATGTCTTGACCGAAGTAGATCTTGCTGTTCGCGGCTATGGCCTGATATTTCATTAGTTCCAGATACTCTGGTGTCAGCTTCAGCTGTGGAGGAGGGAGACAGTGGTGTGATAAATGACATGAGCACATCCTGTGTGGAATCAGCTCTGCTGAAGAAATGTATGAATGTGCCTCCATGCGTTCAGAGTGGACACTTGCACCACTATGACAACAGCTACAGCCTCCTACAGGCGCATTCTTAATATAGCTGAGATTAAAAGATAATTGAGCTTTGGGTAAGATGAAAAGTGTGAAAATATTTCACACCAAATCTACTTTATGTTTTTTTTTTGCTTTCATGTTAGTTAGATTAACAGATTAGATAGTACAAAAGTATGCGCACACTAAAAGTGAACAAACTTACTATTTAGGAGAAGTTCACCCAAAAATAAAAATTTAGCGTAATTAGGTCATCAGGTCATCCAAGATGTAGAAGAGTTTGTTTGTTTGTCATTGAAACAGATTTGGAAAAATGTATCATTGTTTTAGCCAAAAGCAATGGTTTTAAGTTAAAAACGTCTTGATGCATTTGTTTATTATGAACACATAATTTATATATGTGACACTGGACCACAAAACCAGTCTTAAGCATAGGTGGAGTTTGACTTTTATGCGTGGGGGGGCACCCACTGGCAGACGAGCCAGCAGCAGATTTGTATTATTATTATTATTATTTTTTTTTTATAGGCCTATGTTCTATATTCATATATTTATATAACACCGGTTATGGCACTTGCCCACCGCGGCACCGACCACCACCAACGTTTTTATTTATTTTATTTTTTTTTTTATTGTAATAAAATATGATTTAGTTCAGTGGAGAACAGACACTACAAATAAAACTGAACGCGGCTGCTCAATGCAGAGTGCCGAACGACAGTCGCATCGCATCGCAGATCAGATTTTATTTTACAGCCTGCAGAGTGTCAAGCTGATCGACAAGAAGAGTGAGGTCAGGTGAGACAGACAAGACAATGGTGAAAGTTTTTATTTTGAAAGCCTGTTGACTTTTACCGTTTATCTATGGTGGTTTTCCAACTTTTTTGAACATTCGTTTCTTATTTATTTGGTTGTACAGTGTTTGCTGATTTTTACTTTGTGTAATTTTTTTTCTTATTCGTTTTGCTAATAAACGTTCTACGTTTCTTATAGCTATTTATTTGGTTCCACGGTGTTTACCGATTTTCAGTTTTGTATACTAGGCTATTTAAAATGTATGTAGGCCTAGCCTAAGTTATTTGTTATTTTATATTAAGCATATAGCATGGTGTAAGCTATTTTTATTCGTTTTGTTAATAAAAGTTCCATAACTAATTTATAAGCTAAGTGAGTTTAACGTTGTATTTTGTTGTTGCTTGAATGGGATTCAAGCAATTGACGCCGAATTGCCGCTAATTTAAAAGTGAAAGTAAAATGTGCACTGCGCATTTACAAGCTATTTAAAAGCGAAGGAAAGTGAGTGAAGTCTCGCCCGGGGAGCAATTCAGTGTAGAACCGCCACTGTTCCTACTTTCCTCATAACTGAGAAACTTGTTTGTGATATAGCCAAACAGTTAACTTGCAAAAGCGGGAAAATAACGAAAAGAGAGTCCTCTCTATCAAGACAAGTTGAGAATCATGAGTCGCGACTCGCAAGGATATGTGGCTTAAATTGAAATTAATTTAACCAAAATGTACTTATTCTACCCACTAAAATAATACGATAATATAAATAAAATGAAAAAAATACGTATTATTTGATTTTTCATAGCTTAGACAAAATCATGATTGGCTCTCGTCTGCCCCCCCTAAACTCCGCCTATGGTCTTAAGTCGCACGGGTATATTTGTAGCAATAGCCAAAAATACACTGTATGGGTCAAAATTATTGATTTTTCTTTTATGCCAAAAATCATTAGGATATTAAGTAAAGATCATGTTCCATGAAGATATTTTGTAAAATTCCTACTGTAAATATTTCAAAACGTAATTTTTGAACTTCATTTGGACAACTTTAAAGGCGACTTTCTCAGTATTTAGATTTTTTTGCAACCTCAGATTCCAGATTTTCACATAGTTGTATCTCGGCCAAATATTGCCCTATCCTAACAAACCATACATCAACGGAAAGCTTATTTATTCTGCTTTCAGATTATTTATAAATCTTAATTTTGAAAAATTGACCATTATGACTGGTTTTGTGGTCCAGGGTCACACAGGGTCAGTGTTTTGTTTGAAAACAATACCAAGTCTCTCCTGTGCGGAAATTATAAGCAAATTATTTTTGGCTAGTTTTTAACAAGAACTTTTTTTAAAAAATTAAATAAGCAATAATGAAGTTTCCAATAATTAAGCTTTTATAATGACAGTACCCTGAAGCTTTGAAAATAACTATAAATAAACTTTTTATCAATTGCTACCATTTTTTTTCTCAGAAAAATGCAGTGGTAACCTTAACATTTTATTTTAAGATTTACCATTTGTAGATGGTCTAAAGCAAGAGTTCATCATTTAAGTATTTTTTTTACATATTACACACTGATGAATAAATCAGTATATATAAAATTATTTAATTTACAAGTGTCACGTTGATGATTTTTTATTCATGTACGCTATTGCTTCTGACCTTTACATCAAAACATACTTATTATTTTATGACGTCAATTACTGCTTTATTTAATCAGAAACAGAGTCTAAATGTCATTTGTGTATTTTACTGTAATTTTAATAGAAGTAGGCCAACAGCGCCCCCCTACGGAATTAAAACTCCTACTAAAATGGGCATTAGAACCAGAGAGGCTGCCACTGCACGTGCCATTACTGTGTACTCTATCATACACCTAATCATTCTGTACATGCATTCTAGATTAAATGCAGCATCCAAACCAGTGAATCTAATCATCATTCAGGCAAAACTTTGATTCAAGAATGAGCCACACTGCTGATGTGATGCTATCGCTATTTTTTCATATTGGGCCGATGACGATATTTATATTTAAAGCCATTATCAGTCGATTCTGAGATCGGTCCGATAATATCGTGCATCCCTATAAAACGGGCTCTTCAAGGATTTCTCTAGATAGGCATTATGGCAATAAAGTATTCTTACGGCTATGTGCAAAGCACACTAAGCCTTACACAAATAATGGTAACACTTTACAATAAGGTGCATTTGTTACATTAGTTAATGTATTAACCATTACATGAACAAACAATGAACAATACATTTATTGCACTATTTATTAATCTTAGTTAATGTTAGTTAATAAAAATACAGTTATCAGTTGCTCATGTTAGTTCACAGTGCATTAACTAATGTTAACCAACACAACTTGTGATTTTAATAATGCATTAGTAAATGCTGAAACTTCCATTAACTAAGATTAATAAATGCTGTATTAGCTCATGTTAACTAATGAACCTTATTGTAAAGTGTTACCCAAATAATTTATATTTTCTTATAATTAAATGGTTAAAAATTAACATTGAGCATCACAAAAATCTGAAAATGACAAAAAAAAAAAAAAAAAAGTGTGTTTTTTACCCTGTTGGCTTCTGCAAATTTCGCAGCAGTGTAATATTCGGCATCTGCTCTTGCTTTCTCTCTTGCCAGGAAAGCAGCGTCTGTTACAATCAAATAAATGTGTCTGATGAGTAACATACCCTGCGTGACACGTGCTATGAGAATCATCAGTAGATAAACCAGACCTTCAATTTCAGAGATCTTTTTCTCAGTTTCCTTCTCCATAACTTTTTGTTGGAAGTGAATCTCTGCCACCTGAGCCACTTTCTGAGCCTCTGCAATGAGAGCAACACATAAGATAAATGAGGACAGAACCGTGACTCTATACATGCTCAGCATTATACTTGGAAGTTTAGACGCACCTATGATGGCCTTCTTTCTCTCAGTTTCAGCCTCTTTCTCCACCACTTTCTGTGTCTGAGCGGTGATGAGCAGCCTGGTCTTCTCCGCTTCCCTGCAGATGATGAAAGTGAGGGAAATTTGGATTAAAACCATAAATGGATACATCCAAGGACAATTTATAATGTTACAAAAGATAGTTATTTAAAAAAAAAAAATCTTGTTCTTGTGAACTTTCTTTTTGTCAGCAAAATCAGAGTTTCTACAAAAACATTCAGCTACACAACTAATAAGAATTTGAGCAGAAAATCAGCATATTAGAATGATTTCTGAAGGATCAAGTGACACTGAAGACTAGAGTAATGGCTGCCAAAAATTCAGCTTTGCCATCACAGGAATAAATAACATTTTAAAATATATTAAAACAGAAAACAGTTATTTCACAATATTTCTCTTTCTACTGTATTTGTGACCTAATAAATGCAGTCTTGGTGAGAACAAAAGATTTCTTTCTAAAGAGGCTTAACAAAAACAGCATTTTAATTCATCAAAAGGACACAATATGGAGATACCTTAAATGACATCCAATCAAACTGCACAGAATAATATAATCACTCACATTAGCTCATAGTTTCTTCTGATTGCCTCAGGGATTTTAGGTTTGGTGACTCGCACAGCCTGCAAAAAGTCATGGAAGGGTGTAATTCTGCTTAAGTCAAAAGTGAAACCACAGAGTCAAAACCACTGCGATACAAACCATACCTGAATGGTGAGACCAGGAGCCATAGCATTCAAGTCCTTCTGCAGTGCAGTCTTTAAGTTTTCATCAATTATGTCTGTCAAACAAAAATGACACAAATGCAAGCCCATGACGAATGTTCTTGCAGTGAAAAGGCACCAAAGACAAAACTAATGACACAGCAGAAACTGCAGCTCACACATAAACAATTGAAAGTTCACAGTTTACTTGGCTGAATAAACTGTTTGACATATCCGTGACTTACCGAACAATTCTATGTAGACTTCCTGTAGTGTGTGCACACTGCAGAACTGGTTTAACTCATGGTGAATTTTGTTGAAGATTAGCGTCTTGTCATAATCTGCAGTGTAGTTCTTCACTATGTCCACCACTGTGAATAAGGGGAAAAAGAACATGACCTCATTTTGTCTTCCACCAAAGAAGGTCAGTCATACAGATTCGAAAAACGAATTAAGGGTGAGTAAATGATGATTTATTTTTGGGTGAATTCTTACCTGCTGATGGAACCAGCATGTTGACCACTTCAATTCTGTCAAAATAGATCATGACACCTCCACTGTGGAAGACAAATAAATTATTATTTTAATTCAGGAGATCCAGAAAATATCCAGTACAGTTTAATGATGACCAATAATTATCCATTTTAAGCAGTTTTTCAGAGCATAATTGATGGAATAGCAATACCAATAACAACAGGATTACCTGGTTCCACAAGGCACATTTTTTATTTCATCTGTTTGCAGAGTTGTCTATAAACATTAGAAAAAAAAATCAGCATCAACAAAATTCTAGCTTGTTTTTTTGTCTTTGAAATAAAAACTTCATAAACTGCTAAACGCAAAATATTCAAGAACCTCAAAAACCCACTCGTTCCTTAAGTCATAGAAAAAGATCATACTAAATGATATACAATATGTGCAGTTGTAATAAAACATTTTTTTTTAATGGGACAATTGTAAATTCATGACATTTGTCACCTGCACCGATCTATATGAAGTGATGAAAGGCAGCATTATATGGTAACCCGGGCCATTAGGAGTTGTCAACAAAGCTCCTCCTCTGAAAAAAAAAAACACAGAAAAAACAATATGAAGCAGGACTAGGAAGCAAATTAATAATGTGAATTATAAATATGGCATTAATTTCATTTGTGTATAAATAAAATTACAACTTCTATTACTATAAAGAAACACTTAAGTTGAACAGTAAGATTTTTTAAAGGTTTTAAAGAAGTTTCTTCTGCTCACCAAGCCTGCATTTATTTGATCCAAAGTACAGCAAAAACAGTAATTTTTGAAATACTTTTGCTATTCAAAATAACTGTTTTCTAGTTGAATATATTTAATAATGTAATTTATTCCTGGGCGCAAAGCTAAATTTTCAGCATCATTACTCCAAAAATATTGGCTCTAAGAAATAGAAATGAACTTAACAGTCATGTAAGATAATCCATCAAGTCCTGTCCCAATAACCAATAACTATTAATTAAATAATACAGCCATGAATGAGCGCATGTTGAAAATAAAAGCACTGAATTTAATTCTCTCTCTGTTGTCTATGCTCATCATTCGTCCCGTGAGGTCGCTTTCATTTTGCCGTTCACTCACCAGGTTGAAGCTCTGATGGCCACCGCATGTAACTTTTAACAAGATTCACTTGTTTAAAACACCCTCAATTATATTAACATTTACAATATAACCATTATTTTTCTAATACACTTCTAAATATATACAACTCTATGGAAATTAATTATTATCTTCGCCAGCGATCACAGTTTGAATATGTAAATGCATTTCAGCTGAGAAATACAATAAAATATGATGTTTTGTTTGTTATATTCCAATATTCCAGAGAATATTATTCAGTGACTCCAGTCCTTTATTTATTTTCTCCATTTGAAAACATTCTGCATTTATTTTGCTTATTAGTGTTGCAGCTGATGCATTTTATAAATAAAATATTTTTATTGTTGTAATATGAAGATTAAATTTAACATGAAAGACTGCTAATTTTCAACACTTTTTAAGATGACTGAAAGGAGGAAAAACCAAAGTCAAAACCAAAGTGACTTTATAACTGTAAATGAATATTGGTTCTGCATATATAGGGCACATAAATATGCAAATAGTATCGGTAATAAAAAAAAAAAAATCAATATCGGTTGATCACTAATATCTATAATTTCTTCCCCCCACAAAAAAAAATATGATACTGACTTCAAACTTTAGAATGTTTGAGTGTATAATATTACAAAAGCTTTTTATTTCAGATAAATGCTGATCTTTGGGATCTTTCTATTCATCAAAGAATCCGAAAACAAATTTAATCAACTGTTGATAAATATTGATAATAATAAATATTTCTTGAACAGCAAATCAACATATAAGAATGATTTCTGAAGGATCATGGGACACTGAAGACTGCTGTAATGAAGCTAAAAATTAAGATTTAATCACAGGAATAAATTACACTTTAAAATATATTCAAATAAAAAAACGTTATTTTAAATAGTAAAAACATTTCAAAATTTGCTGTACTTTGTTTTAAATAAATGCAGGATTGGTGAGCAGAAGAGACTTCTTTAAAAAGCATTAAAGATCCTACTGTTCAAAAACTTTTGACTGGTAATTTACGTAAAGATAGTTGACCCAAAAATAAAAATTCCAGTCATCATTTACTCAACCTTACATCATTCAAACCTGTATGACTTTCATTCTTCTATGGAACACAAAGGAAAATATTTTATAAAATGTTGATAATCAGATGACCACTGACATCCATTATATGGAAACCAAATTAATATTTTTTCCTCAAAACATATTCTTTTATGTTCCACAGAAGAAAAAGAGTCAAACGATAATTTTCTTTTTTTGTCAACTATGCCTTTAAAGAAAGTCTGCAAACACACAATGTTAGCTAACCTTTCCCCCAGCCTGCAACTACATTATAGGTATTTTATGAATTATTAACACAAGCAGCATAAAACCTGTGCATATTTTAAATGCAGCTTCCTTGCACTCACCTGTAATACACAGCTAAATGTCCTTCCTCAATCTTGTGTATAGAAGAATGAAGCAGAATGGCCATCACACCAGCCATTGCTGCGACTACTGCCCCAACATGTGCCATTATCATTTAGCCAGCTCTCACCTACAGAAAGACAAATTTGCAAAAGGGAAAGCTGAGTTGATCCTCAGGATAAACACTCAGTTTGGGTGACAAAAGATTAGCTTATAACGCAAACAAGAGCCCTGATTGCAAACATGTAAGCACAACCTCCCTCAACTGATCCCACACACCATAAATAATCTCTGGAAAGCTGCACAGCAAACTGAGATAACAGGTTTTCAAAGTCCATTAGACCCACCCACAGCCCACCACACACGGAAGTAATGTTTCCATATGCAAATGCACAATACAAATAGATACAAATACATTCTTATGGCCACATCGTGCATGCATTAGTGAGAGCTGCATGACCCCCTTAAGCTATTTTAGGGAAACGAGTGTTAATCATGAAGCTGTCAGTGACCAGAAATTGCATCCTGGCTTTGTTTCAACAGCTATGTGGCTGCCTAGAAAGGCAGCAAGTGCACAAGCGCAGCTTTTTGTTCGAATGCGCAGATGATGCTGTCTAGATAGGGAACGCAGTGGCTTTTTATAACACAGCCTCTCCTCTCCATTCCCTGTCCTGGCTATGTAGGCTAGCCACTTCCTCAAATGAAGTGCTGACTCGCACGTACTACTGTACATGACACAAACCGATATGAATGAGCGTAATATGTAACTACGCATGCTAAAACAGCCGTTACAGTCATTCACGTGATCTAGACATTGCAGAAGCAATCACAGCACTCACAAGACTAAATTCAAGCTAACCAACGCCCGCGGCTGGCTAACTAAGCTAATTATTTGAAATGCAAGCAAACCTTGTGGCAAAACGACCTTCTGTCAAGTTAAACGAGGGGCTAATAGTAGCCGCAGGAAGCATTTACTGAGCATTCGTTTAGTTAATGGACAATGCTGTCCTTTTACTTTTGCAGGACATTACTTTATTACTCACGACGCCGTATCCAACATTATAGGTTTGAAGGTTCCCACTGAAACGCTTTGTGAATCCGATACTAATTTCCCTTTCAAAATCTGCCTCAAACACACCTTCAAAATAAAAGTCACCAGTACCTTTCTTGTTCCTGTTAGAGGGATAAAATGACACAAACAAACTAAAAACAGTTAAAAACATTTAAATAAACAACCTAGCTAACCAAATAATAATAATAATAATAATAATAGTAGTAGTAGTAGTAGTAGTTGTAGTAGTAGTAGTGGTGACACTTTAGAATAATAGGGACCAATTCTTGCTGTTAACTAGTTGCTTATTATCATGCCTATTATTAAGATATTGGCTGTTTATTAGTACTTATAAAGCACATATTCTGCATGACCATATTCTACATCCTTCATTCTAACAACTACCTTACTATTATTAAGCAGCAAATTAGAAGTTTATTGAGGCAAAGGTCGTAGTTAATGATGTTAAAAGCGAGAACTGGACCTTTAAATAAAGTGACCGTATTATTATAGATTTTTATATATTATATTTTATTATATTTATTATATAAATAATATTATATTTTTATTTGTAAAGATATTTACAAAAAAGTTATCTAATCGTTGACACTACACATTACAAATTTATTAAAAATAATTTGTATATAGATCGATAAATATATAGATTGATTGATTAATTGAATTATAAATATTATAGTTTATATATATATCTTACAAGGCTATACTCTGTACGTGTATTATATTATTATATTATTTTAAGTATATATTGTATTATATATATTTATAATATTACATTATTTTTCTTTTTTGTAGCATAGTCCTAAAACAAATAAAATGAATACAATTAATCAAAATAAAATAAAAGTCCGCGTGCTGTGGGTTGCTATGGAAACAGACGCACTCTGAGCTGACGGATCGAAATGGATGTGCTGGGAAACTTGGAAGTTCGGTGAGTTACGAATAATTTATGCAAGAAAACTTGGACAAACTTTAACACTGTTTCCAGAGCAGAAAATTAATTTGGAGCCTGTAAAGATATCCAGTATGGACAACAAAAACAAGTTATGAACCAGTATCATAGCTAGCTAGCTAGCACTGAGCAGAAAACGCACTTGTGTATAACAGTACACACTGGAAATACGGCGGGTAATATCATATAAAATAAACTAAAATACATTTTCAACATACTAATCTTAAAATATGGAGGAAAATCATTTTTAAAAATACAAACTATATAAAAACAAAATATGAAGAACAAATAATGTATTCAATGCAAACATGAGAGCATACAAAATAAATAGTAATGTGCTACTTTTATTTTTATGAGTATTTTATTTATTTATTTTATTTTTATTATTATAAGGTGGGTGCAAGGATTCAACAATGGCACATTTAGATTTGTCGACAAGAAAACAACATGCTACACCTGCGGGAATTTTATTGTTTTCCTCAATGTGGAAACTAAGATGCAGAAGACTCTGCAGAATCCTGGTTCTGGTATCGGGGCCTTTACAGCCAGTGGGCATCGCAGGTGTCTTGCCTTTTCTGACCTCAAACTCAATCCTTCCATATTTGTCTACAACTATCCAGAGCTTGAGCTGATGTGTGAACTCAAAGGTCAGTCATTTTCTAAATGTCCTTGAACAATAAGCTACCAGAGTTTACTGTAGTTGCAACATTACTGTTTTAGTGCACACAAATTATGTATAAAAGTCTACTGTACATGTTTTTTTTGTTTTGTTTTGTTTTGTTTTGTTTTAGGCACAACTAAACTGGGCTATACAGCTCTGGCTCTGTGTGATACTGGGCCTTATTTAGTCTGTGCTTCCTCCATGCCTGATCACACCATCACATTATGGTAAAATGCATGTTTTACATTAGTCTGACATTTGCTAGAGCAATAACTAATATTTTGCCATTTCTAATATTAGTATTTAATATCCACTATTTAGGAACTGGGAGAGCAGCATTCTACTTTGTAGCCATTCACTCTTGGGAGAGGATGTCACAGCATTGGTTTTTAACCCCATGAACTGGTGTCAAATTTGTGCTGTAAATGTGAGGTCCCTTACCGTCTGGAATATTGAGAGATGTGACAACTATCATTTGATGAAGCCTAGGTATTGTGTCTCTCCAGCAGATGTCACTGTTATTTGTGCATGGATTTCATGTGCCAACAATGGGATTAGTGCACAGATACTGTTTATTTTACCCATTGTCCTTTCTTTATGTTTTCTTGGCAGTGCTGTCGATCTCCCAGGCACTGATGGTTCAGTTATTGAGTTTGAAGCAAACCTGTCTCATATGGCCAGTGGGAAGCTGACACACTTAGGTCCTCAGATGCCCATTTCAGCAGTCGCTGGACTGAGTGGAGATAGAGCTGACAATTTTGTGGTATGGGTTGTATGTTCAGTAGAGTGTTTCCCTATAAACCAGTAGTTTTTATTAGTGCTGGGCAACGATTGATCACGATAAATCGCATCCAAGATAAATAAAAGGTTTTGTGTATATATGTGTGTGTACTCTGTATATTTATTATGTATTTATAAAAACACATATACAATATATATTTTGAAAATATTTACATGTATTTAAATGTATTTTATATTCATATAATCTATATTATATATAAATATATTTAATATATAAACGTAACATATTTTTCTTAAATATATACATGTATGTGTGTGTATTTATATATATATATACATAATAAATATACACACTACACACATATATATTATATACACAAAAACTTTTATTTTGGATGCGATTAATCACGATTAATCATTGCCCAGCACTAGTTTTTATTAGTGTTGCATAAGTGATTTTAACAGTATTTTATGATCGAAATAAAAGTACAGATGGTGATTTTATGGTGATGTCATAATCAAAAGCTTTAGGTAACACTTTATTTTTGTCAAACTCACAGCATAATAGTATGCCTCTATCCCAACAGCCTTTGAAACAAACAGAACCAAAACTGTGTCCAAGTGCCATCTGCTGGTCAACGTCTGACCTGTATGTTGGTTCCAAGGAAGGTTTCCTGCTTTGTGTGAATCCTGACACTTTGCTTGTCTCTCTCTTATATAAACCTCACACTGAATTAACCCCCACAGGTAAACTCATGCTTGATACATGGCAAATCAGAATATTTCAGGATTTCACATGTCCATTTTTTAACTAGTCTGAATTTAGTTCTTTGTCTTCTTAGGAGTTTTTAATTGTATTTGTTGTAATTTTGTGTCATAGATGACAGTGAAACATCCCTGCAGGAAGGTAGTTTCCAGAGCTTGGTACTGCAAGACTGTAACTTATTTGCTGCAGGAAGGGTAAGAATTTTATTTATCATCACCCATATCCATAGCCATATCCTCCGGACAACCAGCAATGGAGTTTTGTCCTCTGTAGAGGACATTATATGAGACATGTCACAGTTTTAATTCCTGTAAAAAGCACATTCAGGGCTTTTCAAAGATACCAAATGTTTGGAAGTTTCACCATGACCATTCACTCTCCTTGGTCTTTAAATATGGCTGACATTAATTTAGTAAACAAATTTGACATTCTAATGTAAATAATATTTTGTAATGATCATTTAAATCTGACTAATTTTCCAAAATGTTATGGGGTTTCAAATCAAAATGTGACTTTGCTGTGAAACAGGATATTGATTTCATACATGTCTGCTGTAGAGGACACCAGGACTTAAAGCATGTTTATTACGCATTTTAAGAGACATAACAAGTGAATAGGTTAAGAAATTACATATATAAATATTCCTGTGAAATATTAGATATTATTATGAAAATCTTACCAATTATTACTTCCATTATTACACTTCTTATTTTATGACATTTTGCCCCAAAAACAATCATTTATGCGAATTAGATATAGTGTATTGATAAACTGTATATAATGGGAAAAAACAGTTATGGCCATTTTATACACATATGACATAACGCAAAATGGTATCAAAATATTCTATTATATCTCTCATAGCAAAAAAAAGATTGGTGTTTTTGTCTTTTCAAGTCTATTTATGTCATTTTTGAAGTCCTGGTGCCCTGTACAGAGGACACAGCATGACATATGAATAAAATATTATTTTTTCAAAAAAAGTTTTTCTTATGCTCTAAAGAAATGTAATGACATGAAAAAATATTGAATTCACATTTTTTTTTCTGGTAGTCAGGAGGCAATATAAACCCTGAAACTACACATTAATTTCTTTTCAAATGAGACATAATTGCAGATTCAAGAGCATTTCCAAACCTATTACAGGAAGGCATTTTACGAAACATACAAATTAAAGGAAACAAACTGGAGGTAGTACAGACTTGGGCTTTGGATAAGGCACCCTCAACTATATGCTTTTCCCCAGATGGTGAGACACTGCTGATAGTTTCTAATACAGTAAGTGTTTATATTTTATGAAATTAGTGTATTTTTAGTGTTTTTTATGATGTTTGTGTATTTTTATGATTCATATTAAAATAATATTCATGTAAAATAGTTCTATTATAATATACATTACATTAATATAATGTTTAACTAATATTTTATCAAAAAATGTCTTGATAAAAAACTCAGCATTCTTATATTTATGCCAGAATGCAATACAATACAATAAAGACAATGCTGAGAATAATAATTAATAAATTCTGGTTTTGCTTCACAGGGCTGTGTTTACAAATTCAAACCACTGCTGAATGATAAAATTATGAAAGTTCTGGATGTACTCAGTGGAGATTTTGTGGCTGTTGCTCCGTTATACACTGACAGAAGCGTTTGTTTGGTAAAAAAACAGGCCGTGTCAATTGGTTAATTAATCACAATAAATCTACTGATAACATATTATAATAGCATAGTATTATAATACAAATATGAAAATACAAAGTAGATCTGAAATGAAATATTATTGAAAATAATAAGGCATCTGTATCTTCATTATTGCAGTCAGTCAGAGAAGCAGGAGACGTACAGCTGTGGGCTCTGGATGATGGATTTTGCATGGGCTCCATCTCTCTGCAAACACATGTTAGTGCTAAAACTGGAGGTTCTATATGACACACACAGTAATTATTTTTCCCAAATCTGTGTTATTTGCTATGACTTCATTTCAGGTGACCATTATGGCATGCTGCCCCATAGCACAGTATGTTGTTGTAGGGACAGCCACTGGAGACGTCCTATTTGTGGAAATGACCACAAAACAAAAGCCCAGACTAGTTCACAGAGTTCATCTCTACCATGTCCCTGTAGACCATTTGGTGTGAGTTTCACAGCACCATGATTATTCGCATATCACTTTTCTTGTGAACTGGAACAATGTGAACTGAATGTTGAAAATACTGTGTATTATATTTGTTCAACAGGTTTGATCAAGGTGGCAACTTCTTAATCACAGGAGCATCAGACTCACGCATGTTTGTGCTGAACGCAACGCCATCAAAAGGATTCGAAATTATTGGATGGATTGGTAATCTTTAGGACAAAATACACTTAATTAATTTTCAGTATTTGGGGTCAGAATGTATACTTTTATTCAACAAGGATGCTTTAAATTGATCAAAGGTAACAGTAAAGATTTCTATTTCAAATAAATGGTGTTCTCTTCAATTTTCTGTATATCAAAGGATCCACAAAAAAAGTGTTTTCAACACTGATAATAATCAAAAAGGTTCTTGATTGTAATAATATTCACTATATTACTGTTTTTACAGTATTTTTGATCAAATAATCAAAAAATTGGTGGGCAAATGTTTTAAAAACATTTAAAAATCTCACCCCAAACTTTTGAACTGTATTATATTGATCCTATTATATTTTGCCTGAAGTCTGAAGTGATTTCTAAAAGGTCTTTTTATAATTTTTCCAGAGGCTCCAGGTGCCATTGTAAGCCTTTCCACTCAGTACCTCAAGGAAAGTAAACAGGTTAAAGTTCTGGTGTTATGCAACAAGACAGAGAGAGAAATCAATGAGGGAAATCTGCTTCTGCTACTGACGTTGTTTGTGCAACAGTTTACAGGTATCAGGAAAAAAACACCATAATTAAGGCTGGCATGCAGAAAGCTTCTCTAAAAAAAATAGGAGCATAAATACTAGACATTCAAAAATTCCAGTTCTCCTTCTCATAATGTGGGTATGCTTTCAGACTCAACAGGTTGTGTGGATGCCTATGGACGTCTATGTAAAGATGTCCTGCACAGCTGCCTATATGAGATTCCTCACTCTCTCTGCTCTTGTGTCCTGGCCATAAACAAGATATTTGGTTACTGCCAACAGAGAAAAGTCTTGCAAAGTTTCAGTATCCCCGAGGTGCTAAGAACAGACAACACCCATAGTCTGATGACAGTTTTATTTTGTGTTTTTGGCACTGCTCCTAACGACTTCTCATGTGATAAACAGAGTGGAGAAAAGCCCTCTAATGCTCAAGAAGCAGTTCACCTGATCCTGGAGAAAGAGGCAGGGGGTCATTTACTGAGTCCTGCCTTTCTACAGCTCTCCCCACATCAAACCTGGCTGGCAGTGGTTGGCAGGGATGGACTGCTACGCATTTGTGAGATCTCAACAATGGTATTGTTTGTTAAAACCAGCCTCTGCAAGTTCATCCATGTTTTTATAAGTACCAGGCTAGGAGAAACACGTTTCTCGGAAACTGCCCAAATATCTGATGAGCATGTAAATGTGTGTACTTTTGAAATGCAGGACAGGTATGTGCAGCTGCAGTGCCACTCATGTTGGCAGGGTGGAGTTGGATCTGTTTGTTTCGCCCCAGACAGTCAGACCCTCATCACCACAGGCCTGAGGGACGGTTCACTTGTCTGCAGCAGGCTCAGGTGAGCTCAGAGCTCTCAAAAAACATCAAATGGACAAATAATGCCATGCTTTGCCCTTGAAGCTAGACCTGAAGCATCTTTGTTTTTACAATGTATTTAACAGGTTAAGGCTTTCTGGGGCTGGCAGAGCAAATGCAGCTACCCAGTATGCTCAGTCAGTTCATGATTCTTCTGAGTCAGTAGTATCCTCAGAGAACACCATCCTCTCCAAAATGACTGACTGGAATCCACAGACACAATCCCTGACAAGATGTTCGTCATTTCATCCAGGCGAAGTACAGAAACACAGTGTTTAAATAATATTTATGCACAGTATTCTACCTGGTGAGATGTTTTACTGGAAAGATGTTCTGTTTTTTGGGGCACAGAATATAAACTGTCATAAAATTCTTTCCTGCAGGGAAAGATGAGTCATGAAGATGAACAAGAGGAAAACTATTTTGTGTCCCCAACTAGTTCTACATGGCTTGATGGAAAATTAGATGCGGTTGGTGTCTGAATTTATTTATGTGTTACTGTTTAATTAACAATACAGTATTGCCTTGTTATTGTTCTGAATTTTATAATACAGCATTATTTGTTGCCGGCAGCCAATTCTTTTCAGGTTACAACACATTTTGTGTTTCTTATTTTATGAGTTTAAAAAAGGTAATCACAGGCCTCCAGGAGAAAAAAATCTTTCTCATAAAATCTCATAAAATATATTTATGTAAAATAATTACCACAGGGAAAGGTGTTACAACCTTATGTAAAATTAAACTAGAAAATTAATATTTATATTATATTTGTATTATTATTATTATTATAATTACTGCGATAGTGAATCAATTGGCTGCATAAAAAACTCATAACCTATACTACCATTCAAATGTTTAAAGTAAATATGATCTTTTTTTTTACCGAAATGAATATTTAATTCAGCTTTTTAACATTCAGCTTTTCCATCACAGGAATAAATTAAATTTTGAAGTACTCTACCAGTCAAAAGTTTTTGAACAGCAAGATTTCTAATGTTTTTTAAAGAAGTCTCTTCTCTTCACCAAGACTGCATTTATTTGATCCAAAATACAGCAAAAAATTGCTAAATTTTGAAATATTTTTACTATTTAAAGTAACTTTTTTCAATTTTATTATATTTTAAAATGTTGTTTATTCTTGTGATTTCAAAGCTGAATTTATAGCATCATTACTCCAGTCACATGATCCTTTAAAAATCATTTTAATAGTCTGATTTGCTGCTCAAAAACATTTAATATTAGTATTATTATGTTGAAAACAGCTGAGTAGAAGTTTTTTCAGGTTTCTTTGATGAGAAAATTTTAGAAGAGCAGCATTAAAAAAATATATTAATTTCTATCATTTCTTTCCCAAAAAAAAGCTTTTGAATTGGTATAGTGTAGAATGTTACAAAAGCTTTTTTATTCAGAAAAATGCTGATCTTCGGATCTTTCTACTCAAAGAATCCTGAAAAAAATGTACTCAGCTGTTTTAAATATTGATGATGATGATAATAATAATGATGATGATGATAAATGTTTCTTGAACAGTAAATCAGCATATTAGAATGATTTCTGAAGGATCATGTGACACTGAAGACTGGAGAGTAAAGATGCTGAAAATTTTACTTTGATCACAGGAATAAATTACATTTTAAAATATATAGAAAGCAGTTATTTTAAATAGTAAAATTATTTACAATATTATTGCTTTTGGATCAAATAAATGCAGGCTTGGTGAGCAGAAGAGACTTCTTTAAAAACATTAAAAATCTTTTGACTGGTAGTGTATATTAAATTAGATACGTTATTTTTAATTGTAATAATATTTCACAATATTTCTGGTTTACTGTATTTTTTGATCAAGTAAATACAGTCTTGGAAAGAGACTTTTTCAAAAACATTTTTAAAAGTCTTGCCAAACCCAAACTTTTTAAAAACTGTTATGATACAGGTTTCCACAAACATCAAGCATCTTATTTGAGTGAGAAATAGAATAATTGAAAGATACATTAATAAAAGGATCATGAGTCCAGTGGTTTCCAAACAGGTTCTCCAAGAGGAAACCCAGCAGTATGCAGAGACAAAGAAGAACCTAAGAAAAAACATCAAAGTCCTTCGTGACACAGTAAGAGAAAGGATCGTCCACCTTTTTTTTCTCTTTCGTATTATTGTTTCCATACACAACTGAAGTTGAAAGGTTAATGCTAATTGTCTCTGGATTACTCCAGATCAAAGCAATGATGGAGGAGAATGAAAGTCTGTCAGACATGGAGAAACTTGAGCACCAGGAATTTAACCTGGATGTGGAGGAGCAACAGAGGCTGCAGCTTGAGGGAGAACAGGAAGTTACCAGGGTAAACATGTCTATATATCTTCTGTACAAACAAGCTTTTCAGTTCATTTTTTTTTTTTACCAGTTTTAGATGTGTATTTGTGTTGTTTAAGGTGAGAAAAGAGATTGAGATGGAGAATCTGGCTAAGTGCTATCAGAGGGAGATCCTGAAGAAAGAATGCTGGGATTCCATGCAAGTCAAAGGGAAAGCCATTAAGGTCTCCAGTCTAAAAAGAAAGTAGATTTTATAGGGGAGAAAAACCTACATGTAATAATATCCACATCAACTGATTTCACCTGGCTCACCTACAACTAGAAATACTATACAGCTGCCAAGTGTAAGTGTCTTTGTATGCATTTTGTTGCCTCCAGGCCTTTCATTCAGAAAATGAGGTAAAGAACTACCCCATGAAGGAACGCACTGAAAAGGAACTTGAAGAGCTTCAAAGGGTTGAGATCATGAGGCAGATTGAACAGGAAGATTCACAAGTAAGTGTACAGTCCGTTACTTAAACAATAATGAGTCATCTGTTGGAATGGATTCCTCCATAGCAACCATGATACTGAACATACCGTAGCATACCTTGACTCAGTGTTTGTTTCTGTTATTTCACACAAATAACATGAGTATTCTTCATAGCTTCAGGAGATGATTTTAAACACAATCTCTGGAGAAAAAGAGAACGAGGAGGAAGAAGACAGTAAGACAGAGAGTCCTGCTCTGACTGGAAGTCTTAGTGCTCTACATGGAGTTGTCAATCCTCATCTTTACAGCCAGTTTAACTTACACATCAGAGAGCAAAAAATCAACCAAATCACCTTGCTGAAGGTGATGACCTCTTATTTATACTTTATACTTGAACTTGATGTTTTATTGAGTGTTAGCATCCCCATTTGTATACATAAAATGTTTAAACTGTAAAAAAAAGTCATATAGTATGATCTACTAATGTTTATTTGATAAATTTCATGATTTTTAATGAAGGACATCATCTACAAAGTAAAGAGCACATTCAACAAAGAGTTTGAGGCAGTTTACAAGCAAAAGGAACAGGAAATCAACCGTCTTAGAGAGAAGAACAAGCGTATCACTGAGATTATGACCGAGCTGGACCTTAATGAGACCCTGTGGGAGCCGATTCTCACGGATAATGAGTGTCCTGAGAGAGCTCTTACTGTGACCGACTCAGAGGTAACACAGTCAATCTCTAAGATTTTTAAAAGATCTTGGGTTAATCCAGGAGTTATCTTACCTTTGTTGGTCTAGCTCAGAGCTATTTTTTATCTTTCAAACTTACATAGATTTTCTATCATTTAAATCAAGTAATTATGGCAAACATTGATTTATTATTTTAGATAATGGGACTGGCAGACAAATTTATGTGTGTTTCTAGATCAAGGTTGAGAAATACCTCACCCCCAAGCAGAAAGAAAAAGAAGAAAAGCTAAGAGAGGAAGAGGAACGGCAAAGGCTTGCAGCCAAGGTATAACATTACTGTACCTCAGAACAGGTGTGCGTTTAACAGTTAGCAAACTATTTATTTCAGTTACTCAAAATTTATTTCAGTTATATCAGAATAGTTTGCTAAAACAGTTAGAAAACTATTCATTTGATTACTTTCATCAAAACTGAATGCTGCATCCATGAAATTTCAGTCTGTTAATTATATATTCATATGAAAATGCTTGCTTTTTTACACTTCAAAAGTTTGTTGTCAATTTTTTTTTAAAAATAAATTCAAATAACACATTTTTATCATCAAGAATGCATTCATTTGATCAAAAATGGACATTTATAATATTACAAAAGATTGAACATTCTAATCATCATATGTATCACGGTTTCAACAATAATATTAACAGCACAACTGTTTTCAGTGTTAAAGGAGAAGTCCACTTCCAGAACAAACAATTTACATATAACGTACTCATCCCTTTGTTATCCAAGATGTTCATGTCTTTCTTTCTTCAGTCGTAAAGAAATTATGTTTTTTGAGGAAAACATGTCAGGATTTTTCTCCATATAATGGACTTCTATGGTGCCCCAAGTTTGAACTTCCAAAATGCAGTTTAAATGCGGCTTCAAACGATCCCAAATGCGGTTGTAAATGATCCCAGCTGAGGAATGGTCTTATCTAGCGAAACGATCGGTTATTTTCATAAAAACAACACAATTTATATACTTTTTAATGTCAAACCCTCGTCTTGTCTTACTCTTCCCGACCTCTGTTTTTTTCCGGTTCATGACAGTTAGGGTATGTCGAAAAACTCCCATCTCATGTTCTCCCTCAACTTCGAAATCATCCTATATCGCTGTTTTACCTTTTTCGTTAAGGGTGTTTGATCTTCTTTGCATGTTTACTTTGCAAAGACTGGGTCAGATCTTCTGCAGCGATGTAGGATGATTTTGAAATGATTTTTGAAGTTGAGGGAGAAAATACGATCAGAGTTTTTTTGACATACCCTAACTGTCTTCAACCAGAATACACAGAGTTCAGGCAGAGCAAGACAAGATGAGCGTTTGAGATTAAAAAGTATTTCAATTGTATTTTTTTTAATGAAAATAACTAATACTTTGGCTAGATAAGACCCTTCTTCCTTGGCTGGGATTGTTTACAACCGCATTTGGGATCGTTCAGCATATTAGAATAATTTCTGAAGGATCATGTGACACTGAAAACTGGAGTAATGGCTGCTGAAAATTGAGCTTTGTTATTAAATATGTTACATTTTAAAATATTTAAACTAGAAAACTGTTATTTTAAATTGCATGATATTTAACAATTTATTTTGATCAAATAAATGCAGCCTTAGTGAGACTAAGAGACTTCTGAACTTTAGAAGAGAAGGATTCTTTGATGAATAGAAAGATCCAAAGATCAGCATTTATCTGAAGTAAAAAAGCTTTTGTAACATAACCTAAACCAATCAAAAGCTTGGAGTCAGTATAAATCAATTATAGAAATTAATACTTTTATTTAGTACTCATCAATTAATACTTTAAATTGATCAAAAGTAATGATAAAGACATGTATAATGTTACAAAATATTTTTATTTCAGATAAACGCTTTTCTTCTGAACTTAATATTCATCAAAGAAACCTGAAATAATTCTACTCAGCTGTTGCTGCTCAAATATTCTGGAGAAAAGATTCTAAAAATGTAGCTTTGAAATCACAGGAATAAATTACATTTTAAAATATAGTCATATAGAAAACAGTTATTTTAAATAGTAAAAATATTTCAATATTTTCAGTTGAGACTTTAAAAAAAAACATTAAAAAACTTTTGACTGGTAGTGTATATCAGTTTGTCTTGTGCTATAGATAATAACTGTTCTGCATTTCCATTTCAGTCTGACAACACGAGAGATCAAGCGCTCAGTGTTATGATGGGTGGTGTTCTGGAGCTTAAAAAAGAAGATGTGCTGAGGATGGTGAGCAGAATGTATCTTACTGGAATTAATAAACTTATTTACCAAGAAGATGACGTCAGGGCAAAGTAACATTTAAGTATGCTTAACTCCCAGGAAGTACCTCAGCCTGAGTTCATGTCTAAACCTGAGCTACAGTGGACGGAAGAAGAGAGAAAGAGCTTCAAAGAGTTTGAGAAAAAAGCAAAGGAGCTCAATGAGGAGAAAGAGAAATACAAAAAGGTATAACTTACAGGGATCGTTCATCCAAAACTCTGTTGGTTTTAACCGTCAGGCTTTAAAAATGATTAAAAAAAACACCAAAGTGGTCCATACAGCACATATATTATATTACAAATCATCTGAAACCATACAATAATCGTCTTTGCAGAAGTTGCTACCTCAAAGTCTGTCACAGTGAATGCGAAAACCAATGGCGCTTGGCATTACTGATGTCAAATTTGCATTTTTGGTTGAACTATTATTATGAGCAATCACTCCTATCCATTTCAAATCATTTTAAACTTGTAGACCCCTTTCCGTTTCTTTAGACACTAGAGACAGAAATGAAGAAACTGCTGACATCTATTAAAGAGGCTACCCAGATGTTTGATGAAAAACTTACAACGCTGTTCGAAAGGAAGGTGAAATCAGAGATGGTCATATACCAGGTAAGATGATACAGCACATCACTGCAGTTTTGCATGTCACCTGTTTCAGGGGCCTATCGCATGACCTGCAAACACTGTAGTTATGTAACAGTAACTGTGCATCTACTACTTATAGATTGTGAGTTTTTATCTTTCAGGAGGAGCTCAAGATTGCAAATCTGGTTCACTCCATTCAAACCGAAGAAGAGATCCTAAGCAGAGAGAAACAGCTGAGCCTTAAACTTGAAAAGGCACGAACTGTAAAGGTGATATATAGTAGATATTCTGTCTATCTCTTGCTCATCCCTACTGTTGTCTGTTCACAGTAACTCTATATAAAGTCAGGAATTGGCAGTTATACCATGAGACAATTATAATGTTCCTGATGGGGAGACAAAAATTTCATGCAGGAACAAACTTGTGTTTCACACTAATCCGTTCCTGTAAGATTGTTTTGCACATGTTCAAGTGTATGAGTCACCCGTCTTCTCTGTCAGAATGAAATTGGGGAGGAATTGAAAAAACACAAGGAGATTGTTGATGAGTTCAGAGAAGAATATGATAACACAGTCGCTGAGGACAAAGTAAGATTATGAACGTGTGCATATGCATATCCAAAATATTCTCACCAAGAAAGTCTGATGTAATCATCTGCCTTTTTTTAAGCTTCTCGACAAAGGATTTCGCAAAGAGTTTTTTGACGTACCTGGGCACATAATTGACCAGCTCTATAAGCTTTACAAACGCAGACCAAGGTATTATTTCAAAGGAGTTGCAACTTTATAAGACACGTGCATAAGACATGTGATGTCTGTCTAGTAATAAGTAATGGTGTTGTTCGACAGGGTTCAGAGGATGAAAACACAGACTGAAAATAACCAGTTTAAGGAGGGGGAACTATTAGGAACAGCACCATCTGATGGTCTCTCTCTGATGATGAAGGCCATGGAAGAGTTGGACGCTCCAGAGAACATGCCAGAAGGATTAGATCTAGTTGTTTGGGAGAGGTTTTGCATGGCCAGGCGAACCAAAGTGGAAAGTGAACAAAAGGTGAGAATGGGTAGCGAGGGCGCACGTGTGCTAGGAGTCACCCAAATCACATTTTAAGCCATATTCCTCACAATCCAAAATTGACTCAGAAGGGTTTTAATGTTGACTTCTGTAGGTCAAACTAAAAGCATTGACCCTGGCGGAGATGCAGGCTTTTCTTCAGAGGAGAACAGATGAGGACGAGAAAGCTCATCTTGAAATAAAAAATCTTATTGATGAACTTAATTGGTGAGAAGGCTATTAATGCCTACTGGAAATAGGATGTTATTGAGTATATACACTGGCGTTCAAAAGTTTGGGAACTTGGGTTTCTCACGCTCATCAAGGCTGTATCTATTTGATTAAAATACTGAAAAAAATGTAATTTTGTGAAATATTATTGCAATTTAAAAAAAAAAAGTTTTCTATTTTAATATACTTTAAAATATAATTTGTGAAGCAAAGATAAATTATCAGCATTATAACTCCAATCTTTAGTGTCACAGTCCTTCAGAAATCATTTTAATACGCTGATTTATAATCAATGTTGGAAACAGTTGTGCTGCTTATTTTTTGGGGACCTGTGATACTTTTTTTCAGGATTCTTTGCTAATAAATAATAGTTAAAATATAAATAAATAATAATAAATAAAAAGTTAAAAAGAACAGTGTTTATTCAAAATAGAAATTCTGTGTTACAATATACACTACTATTCAAAAGTTTGGGGTCAGTACATTTTTTCTTTCTTTTTTTTTTTTTTAAAGAGATTAATACTTTTATTCAGCAAGGATGTGTTAAATGGATAAAAGTGATAGTAAAGACTTTCATGTGACACTGAAGACTGAAGTAATGGCTGATGAAAATTCAGTGCTGTGTCACAGAAATAAATTATATTTTAAAATATATTAAAATAGGGAACCAATATTAGAAACTGCAATATTTCACAACATTACTGTATTATTATTATTATTATTTTTTTTTTTTTTGATCAAATAAATGCAGCCTTGATGAGCATAAGTGACATTAAAAAACATCTTACTAATCCCAACGTCTTGAACTGCAGTGTATGGCCAATTCTTTTAATTGCTATTATTGTTCTAGCATCTGTGAAGAAATGATGAGGTTTCGACTAGATAGTATGGTGCAGATCGTTCTACAACAAGGTCAGGTGGAAGTGGAGGCTGGAGACTTCATCGCCGACTATACAGATGCTCTGCTAATCCATCGCAAAGTAATTGAGGACCTCAACAGCACCATCAGGGTACACAGAATTACTCATCTTTCTCTTCATTTCAATATTGTTCACATTATAAATTATGGCCTTACTCATAATCAGTACACATCCATTTTAAAATTTATGGTTTCTGAGCATCAACCACAAACTAAGCACAAAACGAAATCTAGATGATCATCATCAATGGCCATTTGTACTAGAAATAAATTAAGTGTGAAAACTGACACATAAAGAGCAATAGTTGATTAAATGAAAATGAGATTATTTCAACAAATATAAACGAAAGCAACATTCTTTGATAAATACACAATGGCAATTCTGATATCATTTTTTGTATTTAATATTGTATATTTAGTTTGAGGTTAAATAATCAAATTATTGACTAACTTATCTATTACTGATTTTTCTATCAGGCTTTAGGAGATCAGAAGATTGCCAGCATGGTGGAGTGTAAAGATTTCCGCAAAGGAATCATACAGCAAGAGTGGGATCACAGAAGAATGAGAATGCAGCTGGAGGATCTCAGCAATAAAGCCAGAGACATACAGACCCTGCGCATCTCTCAGGAGATTCAAGACGTATGTATGGATTTTAATCTGTAGTCTTTCATTTAAAGTAACTTTATTCATCACCTAGCAGGTATGCTACCAGTCAAAAGTTTTTGGACAGTAAGATTTTTAAAGTTTTTTAAAGAAGTCTCTTCTGCTCACCAAGAATGCATTTATTTGATCCAAAATACAGCAAACGCAGTAATATTGTGAAACATTTCCTGTGATCAAAGCAAAATTTTTAGCATCATTACTCCAGTTTTCAGTGTCTCATGATCCTTCAGAAATCATTCTAATTCTTTTCATCTGAACTTTCTATTCATCAGAGAAACCTGAACAAATTCTACTCAGCTGTTTTCAACATAATAGCAATGTTTTTTGAGCAGCAAATCAGAATAATAGAATGATTTCTGAAGGATCATGTGACTGGAGTAATGATGCTAAAATTCAGCTTTGAGATCATAGAAATAAATTACATTTTAAAATATATTCAAATAGAAATCATTTATTTTAAATAGTAAAAATATTTCAAAATTTTACTGTTTTTGCTGTACTTCGGATCAAATAAATGCAGGCTCAGTGAGCAGAAGAGACTTTTTTAAAAAAACATTAAAAATCTTACTGTCCAAAAACTTTTGCCTGGTAGTGTGTATGATTAACAAAGTAAGCTAGTGAAAACTGAAAAGGAATGATTTAACAGATCTGAGACAATAGGACACTATGATTCTGGACTACCTTTGTCTTTGCTTTAAAGTGAAATTAAATGATATAATAATACAATTACAAATACTTCTTTCTTTGTATTTTTTTCTTACATCAGTACTTAAATGAAACAAGTAATGACAACAGGGTGTTAAAGCAGCTCACAACTCTGGAGACGACCTTCGATTTACAGAAAACGGTAATCTTGCTCATTACTCTTTTAAGCACCTAGCAAAGATAATTAAGCATACAGTAACTTTTCCAGAAGCATATTTCTCAACACAGGTGTTCCTTAGCTGTAAATTCAGTCTGGATGATTACATGAATCAGATTCATTGACAGATATAAAAGTTTGGCTTGTTTTGCTCTTTGCCCAGACTCATCAAAAGAAAGTTGAGACTTGCAAGAAACAGGTAAAGCACCTGGACAGACAAGGTGTGCAAATGCAAGAGAAGAATGCAGCCCTCGACTTAAAAGTGGCTGACATGGAGATAACTGTTGCAGAGAGAAGGAACATTTACGAGGCTCTTGGTAACTGACTTTATATCTTGTCCCAATAAAGAAACTATTTGCTTTTAGCACAAATAGACTACAAGGGGCCTTATTCATGAAGCATGAGGAGAGATTTCTGTGTTAATCATTTGAAAATGCATTCTTACATAAGCCTACACTACTGTTATTTTTCTATTTTTATTTTTTTCAAGAAATAATACTTTTATTCAGCAAAGACAGATTAACTTGATCAAAAGTGACAGTAAAGACATTTAAATGTTACATAAAGGTTTCTATTTTGAATAAGGCAAGTAATGATGCTAAAAATTCAGCTTTGAAATCACAGGAATAAACTGCATTTTAAAATATATTCAAACAGAAAACGGTTATTTTAAATAGTAAAAATATTTACAGTTTTTGCTGTACTTTGGATAAAATAAATGCATGCTAGGTGAGCAAAAAAGACTTATTTAAAAAACATTAAAAATCTTACCGTTGAAAAACTTTGACTGGTAGTGTAAGTACAATTTGCAATGTACATTCTGCTCGTGGTTCATAAATAAGCCCCAATAGCTTTCATTTATGTTTACTTATTCACAAAATGTTGTTATCCAGCAATGGGCGACAACCAGGAGACAGAGGCAGAGAGGAACTACCAAGATATCATCTTGAGAAAGAAGCTGTTAAACATAGCCGGAGCACAATCTGAAGAAATACTCATACTGAGAGCGGAGCTTGAGAAACTGCGTATGAAGAACTTCCCATCTCTTTCTCAACTGCACTACAACTGATTCAGGATACAAAAATGAAATTTATTATTAAAGCTTTTGGTTGAAAATTTAAGTTAATTCAATACATGTAACATGAGAACACAAAAAATGTGTAATAAATAACAATACAGTTTAATAAACCAACCAAAATTCACACTGCAGTGTCTTATCGGTTTCACATATAATCTGAATGATCGAACATCTGAACATATTGGTGAACGACCTGTTCTGAATAGGCTTCTTACAACCCATTTAAACATTATCAATACACTAAATGCAATACAATGAATTTCAGTTGTCTGTGAAGTCTTCCTCTGTCCTGTCAAAGTGCAGTATTTTGTCATCTAACCCTAAATTGTCTATAAGCTGAGACAGACTGAGTTGTTTTCCCTCTGTGGGTAATTCACTCTGTAATTCACACAGCACAGACTGAGCACAGGATCTCCATTTGTCTATGAGTCTCTGCAGCTGGGTCAGGTCATTCTAAGAGAAAAGACAGAGCAAAGAAATAAAAACTTCCAGAACATCATCCTCTGCGATGATGACAGTTACTTGCAATACTTGACTTTAAATAGACGTTTACCTTTTTTCTGTACATCTTGACCATCTTCAATCTTCGCAAGGTTTCTGATTTCTCCTTCACTGCTTTTCTTAGCTCTTCACATTGCTGAATCAAGTCTTTTCGTGCAGTGTGATGTGAACAGTCTCTTTGCTCCCTCATATCATTCTGATTGACATCAGTATCAGGGTCTCTGTCGTCGGACACACTGAGGTTAGTGTCTCCCAGTTGTGAGGTCTGTGGTTGGTTGTCATCTTCAATTTTTAGGCGTTTCACCACACTGAGGGGGGATGTGAATGAGTGGCGCGATCTTTTTAACTTCTCCCTCAGCGAGGAACTCATGGACTAAAGCAAAAATGTCAGCAAGAAAGTATCAACAATGATCATATGTAAGTCGAGACAGTAACGTCAATGATTATGTTCTGAAATATTATATCAGAAAATATTAAATATCAACTTAAAAAGGCAATAACCTGTACCTTGGCAGCATTTGACCTGCTTGAAGAAGACTGGGCTGTGTTTGATGTCGTTTCATTAGCTGGTGTCAGTTTTATCGGGGTTGTCTCCATGACTCACATCAAATTAAATCGCTTTGAAGAGGTGAAAACGGCTACATAACTCCAAAATAACAGAGTACTATTTACGTTTCTGCTAGCGTAAAAATACAATCGGAAGAAAGTCTAGGTGAATCTGATCTCACGGCTGTAAAGTTATCAGTAGGCACTCTGATGTTTTGAAATTGGTGCGAGAGCCACTTAATTCGTCGTCAGTTCCGGGCCGTCTGTACGCCATTGTTATTATCTTGAATCATGGGAAACGTAGTCTAAATTTCTAATAGAATAGAATAGTTGTATTTTTAATAATATATTTTTCAAAATTATAAAAACATTTTTTTTGTATTCTATTTTACAAGAACTGCTAACATGTAATCTGGATTAAGTGATCAGATTCCAAAAACGAAGTACTTGTAAAACGATTTACCTTTTTATTGATTACATGGACATAGTATTCAAACAATAGAAATTTATTATTCATAATTTATTGATTCCCCCAATTCCCCTTTTTCATCTTTTAAATGTTTCTTTCTAAAATAGCCTACTACATATATACATTCATATACAGTCCCAGTTTTGTGGACATTTTTACACAAAAACAGTTACTAGGAGGCGACACAGCATTTGACCACTGGATTTACACAAATACTCATTTCATTTTTAAGAAGTGTTTCAACGTTGTATCAACTACTGATGAACATATTTTTACTCTAATTCACTCAGTAGGTCAGTTAACTATGTATTACTATGTCGTTGTAAGGTTTTTTGTCTTTCAAACACATTAAAATGCACACATTCACATTATTTTCATTTTTAATTTACATGTAATGCAGGGATTTTTTTGTCACCTGAACCTCTTTCACATAATACATTTACTTAAAGTACCCCTAAGATTTTAAAAATGAATATTTTAATAAATAAGTATGTTCACAGTATTCTAACATTGGTTAGTAGTCACATGACATGCAGGTAAACAAACAAAATTTTTCATTTTTTAGTGTTTTATTTTGATCTGTTATTTTAAAATTATTTATTTAATTTATTATTATGTCTTAAAAAATATTTAATTAATCATTAGCTTTTCATTAAACTCACAAACACTCTGCATTTCCTTTCACAAATCCCAGTTTGAGAAACTTTGACATGATGTAATGTTTAATGCATTTCGTGCCATTATTAACAACAAATGGAATATATTTGTATTTTTAGATCAATATGTTACATGATTATTCTATTTAAATAAATGTGATAAACATGTTAGGTCAAAAGTATTCTAAAAGTAGTCAGATTATATTCAACTACAATTCTTGTCATGTAATTTGAATTCATTGACGGACTACAATTCGTAAGTAATCTAGATAATATTTTGCACCATTCACAGTTAGGACTGACAATATGAACAAATTAACAATATTATCTAAAAATAGCTAGGCGACATGTTTGATAGAGAAAATGTAAAACTGTGAGGAGAAACTGTTTTAGAAAAAATGAATTGGTTAAAATGTATAATGTAACACCTCACAGTTTATTATTTTGTAAATCATAAAATAGCACAGAAAACTGGTTAACAGATATTGACTATATATCTGTTATATAGCATTAATAGTTATGTAGATATATCAATTAATACGTATTGCTGTCTATACATAAAGAATAGTAACACATGGTCTAAACATATTTCTTCGGCCTTCTTGTCTCATATACAGTTAAAAGGGACTAACAGGATTCCAAAGATGAATCAGAAATGAAATTGTCGAACCATGTATAAAGTCAAAACGAAGGATGTCAAAATAGATAAATCAAACTCTGAATCATCATAGGGATGAATCCAATGACTATGTAGCTTATATAACAAATATACTCAGTAAACATAATTTTGAACAAAACCACTGCAAAAAATGTAGTTAATAAGAAAAAAGAAAAAACTCTCTTTTCAAAATGAAGATGTTTACATTGGTTTGTTCAGTTCATTCATGTTTTTCCCCAATCCCTTTATCTGTTCTGCTTCTACTGGAAATCTTTTCTGTCTTGTTATAACTTGTCTATGAATTAAAAATTGTTTAATAGCTGTAGACTCATGCAACCATGCGCTCTCACGTTTCTAAGATTGATGTGGGGTCTAATAAACTGTTAAAAAGAGAGAAAGATGCATATGGGGTGGAGTTAAAATTTTTGTGACTAATGTGCATTTTGTATCAACAGGGTGTGGTCAGTGGGAAAAATGTATCCATAGAAAATGGCATGTAAATCCCAAGGGAAGCAACACCCTTTTCCCTTGGGAAGCGTGTATGTGCCTGAATTCTATTTGCATTGTTCTTCGATTCAGCTGTCTTCAGATTATTCACTGCATAATGAGTAATAAAATTACTTAATATTTATCACATAGGATTGGCTAAAATGGTATGAATGTCCATGCATACAACTGTAACGATGGGTACTAGTACTACTAGTAAACTCTTGCTGGTAATGATGCTCTTTCTGAAATCAGCTGACACATTCTGCTCAAGTAAAATAATTATAGTCACGTTACTACAGTTTATTTAAAGACTCATGTTTTCTTTGTTTGATTTGAAAGGTGTTTAAACATGATTTGATTCCCAGGCAATGTATGAGCTTATCAAATGGGGCAAGACCTTTTTAAAAGGTAGGGTACAACGAGGCTAAAGGCACCCCCTAAGAAAAAAATGTGCCTTTCACTGTGCCCAAAGTGTATGATTGCAGAAAAATAGATATGTTTGTATTGAACATTTTTGGAGCAACAAATTTTGTGTGAAAATAAATCATACAAGTTGTTTATTTTGTTTAAAAATCTCATAAATGTATGAGGTGGCAAGGGGGGCCTTTTACCCCGTGTGTGACTTAAAAGGCACACAGTATTGATCACTTTAACAAAGTTGTACTATTTTCTGCTTATTTTGATAAATAAAAAAAATAGTTTTTGTTCACTAAATATACTGTCATTAAAATATGTTAATATAAAACATATATTTTAATATACACAAACAAAATCATTTTAGAATGTAAAGATTATGAAAGCATTGAAGGTGATCCCATAATAATTTAATATAGATTTACAGTAGTAACAACAAATGATATTTTATTATATGATATGATTAATAGCATATTTTTTAAATATTATGTTTTCATTCTAAACATGTTGATTATCTCTAAGATGGACACCCAACATAATATGTGGCCCTGGACCACAAAACTAGTCTTAAGGGTCAGTTTTTTAAAATTGAGATTTATAAATCATCTGAAAGCTGAATTAGCTTTCCATTGATGTATGGTTTGTTTCTAAGCTTTCCATTGATGTATAGTTTGTTAGGATAGGACAGTATTTGGTCAAGATATGACTATGAAAATCTGGAATCTGAGGGTTCCAAAAAATCAAAATATTGATAAAATCGCCTTTAAAGTTGTTCAAAAGAAGTTCTTTGCAATGCATATTAGTAATCAAAAACTAAGTTTTGATATATTTACGGTAGGAAATTTACAAAATATCTTCATGGAAAATGATATTTACTTAATATCCTATCCTTTTATTTGGCATAAAAGAAAAATCGATCATTTTGACCCATACAATGTATTTTTGGCTATTGCTTCAAATATACCCGTGCTACTTTTGTGGTCCAGGGTCACATATATGATATATGTACCATCTGAATCTAACAATGTCATGGCAACAAATTAAAAAGTCAGCCGTCTATTAATTATCATGTTAATTATTGTGCCTTTTAGCCCCAACAGCAGGGGCGCTTTTACCCCAAATATCATACGTTTATCTCTTTCGTTATTTAAAAACTGCTGTTTTAATTAACTTAAACAAAACTGAAAATCATTAAGAAGACCTTTGTCTCAAGATATATTGAATAATTTTAACGATTCTCATTTGCTACTTAAATCTACAACATTTTTAAAAACATCAAATATTACATCAAGTAAGCACAGAATTGACTTTGCGCTGCTGCTCGCCATCGCGTCAAAGATCAGAAAATTATATTTAATATCAAAGGCTCTTTCTATCCTGGGGCGCCTTTAGCCCCGTTGTACCCTACTAATATGTACTTTTAAAGTATTAATATGTACCTTTAATATTTCTGCTTTTGTACAAGTGGCAGCTTTGTACGTTTTTCCTGAGAATGCCCTGGTGAAAAAAACAGCATATGCTGGTAGGTATGTTTTGATGTTGGGATGCTGGTTAGGTATGTTTTGATGCTTTTTTATGCTGGTCCTTAGCTGGTTTATGCTGGTCCTTTGCTGGTTTTCGCTGATCCTTTGCTGGTTTTTGCTGGTCCTTTGCTGGTTTATGTTGGTCATGTTGCTGGTCAAGGACCAGCATAAACTACCGCAGTAAAGATAGTTTGCGGTTTGATATTCGGATTTCTTTTGGCTATAAATACACAACGCGCTGTCATAAACATGCAAATAATCCCGAATGTGGTTCTCCATGATTTGTGAATTCTGGTGATGATGTGCCTTTTGGCCAAAATTGTATTTTATTTTTTCGACTCTTAATTTTATAATGCTTATAGCTCCGAAAGTTGGAAACTTAGCAGACTGAAACTAGTGTCATGTGAACCAGCTTGATCTGTGAATTTTTTCACAGCAAAGCTCTTGTCCGTAATGCCCTTGGTAAGTCCGCTATAGTAAGGAATGTGAAAAATATGCGCTCTTCATGTTTAACGTATTTTGCCATTAAACACGCAGACTGCTCAAATTTCAGTACTGGTCAAATGTCAGTACTGGTCAGCTGGCCCTTCCCTAAATCACTAACATCACTATTCTGATCTGTGAAAACTTTCACAGTTCAGTACTGGTCAGCTGACCCTTCCCCGAGTCACTAACATCACTATTCTGATCTGTGAAAACTTTCACAGGTTAGTACTGGTCAGCTGACCCTTCCCCGGGTCACTAACATCACTATTTTGATCTGTGAAAACTTTCACAGGTTAGTACTGGTCAGCTGACCCTTCCCTGCTATTCTGATCTGTGAAAAATTTCACAGTTCACTACCGGTCAGCTGACCCTTCCCTGGGTCACTAACATCACTATTTTGATCTGTGAAAACTTTCACAGGTCAGTACTGGTCAGCTGACCCTTCCCTGAGTCATATTAATCACTATTCTGATCTGTGAAAACTTTCACAGGTCAGTACTGGTCAGCTGACCCTTTCC